>OY728165.1:1593325546-1596124358 GCA_963277665.1 Viscum album
TAAAATGTTCATTTCAAATCCTTTAATCTATTTTTGAAAATAACAATTGTCTGTGACTCATTTTCTATTTTTTAAAACAATGCAAAAAAAATTATGAATTCTCTTTTCACAATCTCTCTTTTGTTTCCTCTATGTTCTTATCAAGATTAATTTTTAATTAATTTTTTATATTATTTGATATTACCATTTTATATTATGAAATATAATTATTTTAATGAAAATTTAATATTTTAATTACTAGGGAAATTATTGAACAAAATGTATACCCTTTTTTAAATATGTTGTAAATACTACATGATTCATTATCATGATTGATGTGTATTTACCTAATTTTATACTTTATTTCATTCAACGCTCATTTTATCTCCACGGGTTATCATTTTATTATTTTTGATGGGTTTTGGATTATTTTATATTCATGTGAAACACACATATATATTATGCATTATGATGATGGGTGTGGCCCTAGGATTATATATCCCCCAATCAATAGGGTAATGATTAATGTATCATGATTTATCTATGTTTGGGTTATGTTTTGTATAAATCATCCATAATTTTATGAATGAAAATGATCATCACCCACCGCCATCTTTCGGGTGCCCCTACCATCTTCTGAGTGCCCCATGCGCATCCCTCTCTGACCTCACTGCTATAGTGATAGAGAATTACTAGGTTCACCTAGATGTAGTGACCCTAGGGTGTTTCTCCAAGGATGCTTGTTTTAAATTAATAAATGTATGATTTTTCTTTTTATTCTATTTTACATAATATTATCCAGGATTGCTATCATTTTTTAACTTTTACTTTTTTAGTACTTATATGACTCTTATTATAATTACACAGCTTGTGTTTAGTAAAACTTATGAGATTTAATTTATTTATTTTCAATGGATTATCATCACAAAATTTTCATCAAAAAAAGCCTTTAGATGTGGAATTATTTTAAAAGGACAATATTAAATTTATATGTGCTTATGGTCGGAAGGATAAAAGATATATGATTAAAAATGAAGAAAAAAAAACATAAGTTTAAAGACATAGGAAGATGATTAGTTTGAAGACACTTTCAGAGAGACTACTAATTGCATGCTCAAATATACACATGTACCCCACATTCATATTATTATCTTCTACATTAATCTACCCAACCAGCCTTGTTTTTGAATGTTCATGGCATATAAAGCAATTCACTACCCAATTTCTAGAATGATCTAAAGCCCAAATGTTGATTCAGTTACATCTTTTCTAGAAAATTCTCTTAGAAAACCGGTATGGCAGTTGATAAAAACATGGAGAGACAAGAATCTTCTCTATTCTGGTGAATATGAATATTAGACATGGTGGGACTCACTAAGGGATCAGAGAGAGTTGTCCATGTTATTGATCACCAATAAATAAATAAATTTGTTATTATTCTTTTAAAGAATAATTAGGTTGAATTTATTTGTTGAAAGTATTATTGAGGTATTTAGTGAATATAAGAAATAATATTATTCAAATGAATATTATTTTAGTATCCACAGTTCGTTTAATATTAGTTAGGATTACGAGTCGAGTTAAATGACTCGGTTTTAGCATGTAATATATTTAATATATATTATAGGTATGTGATAAAATAGAAATAATATTGATGATGCAGTTTAGTTTTTCATAATAATTTATTCTATGGACGTTTAATAAACGGGGTTGGGGAACCCTTTCTGGGTTTTTGAGCATCCACTATAAATAGGAGGAGAGAGGCTCTCGTACAATGACTATTCTCTGTGAGTTCTTAAAAGTCACTCTCTCCTCTCCCACATTCTACAGAGAGTATATCTCAATCTATGTGATTAGATCGAGCTCATCTCCTTGAATCAAGGAATGTCAATGTAGTGATCATTAGGACATCGAAGGCATCATCATATCGTCATGCTAGCACCCAGAATTCTACGATCGATGATCCTGCATATTTTTGAAGTATGTGTGGATTATCTAGAGGGATTATTCTTGGGATCCTTAAACAATAAATCACCAGTTAAAAGAATGTGTTGAGCATGGATTTAGATCAAAATAGGTATTTTTTTAATATTTTGTTCTCTGATTAATTCACACGACATCCTCAGAACAATAACAATCCTTGAATCACTAGAGACAACAAGTTATGTCCTCCTGGTTATGAAAATTGTTAAATCACCTGTCCACCGACATCCACTTCACACCCTGGTAACTTCAATTATTATCAAAGTTATTCAATAACTTATCTGAGCTAAGAAAATTTAATTAGTTTTAAATTTAAATAGAGGGTTTCAAAATGGTCCTAATGGATCCAGCCGAAAATCAATCTGAGGTCGAATGGACATGTTATGACCATCCAAGAAAAAATTTAAGGATCAAAATTTGTTGCTCTAAATGTATTTTAATTGAAAATAAATGTTTTACTTTGAGGCGGGATTTAGTTTTTTCAGTCCCTACTAGCAAGATTCTGGTTTCCGGAGTAATTTTAGCTAATGGCTTCTAGAATAATAATATAATTATATTTACAAATATAATATTATAATTTTTTAATCCTTATAATTGGCTTAAGAATTCGTGACCTGATGTTTTTCCACACAAACAAAACAACCACTTGAATGGGTGGAGTTAATCTGCAAATTAATAAAAAAAGGAAAGCTTGCATGTAGATTTTTCCAAACTATTTTTAAAAAAAATTGTTATTGGTGGGGATGCCTGGCCCTTTTTTTTTTTTGAAGGATAGAACAAAAAATATGGGTCTTCCACTTCCTCAAGCGGGTCCCTCGTTCTCCGCTTGAGCCATGCAATCTACTGCAACCCAGCCGGAGCAGCCTCGTCCCCCCACCTCGCTACGCCCACACTCGCCTCACACGAGACAAAGCTGTAGGCTTGACAACATCTGAACCTTGTCTGGAATAGTGCCACGCGACCTCCGACCATCCACCTTCGACATAACAGTGCCACCAGCGTGATGTGAAGGGAGGACCACGCCGCCCATCGGCCTACTGGCGCCACCAGCTTCACCTCACCCCGGCCTTCCGCAAGCCAGTTCTCCACTACGAGGTCATTCCTCATTTGTCGATGGTCTCTAGCAACCTGAAAACTACCATACATCATCCCAAAGACCGACCACGCCCCTATACCAAGCCGAGAGACCCCACCATAACTGCCACACATCTACACACTCGTTCACCCCAGCCAGATCCGGTCAGACCTCATCCAGCCATGCTGGTCCTACCTCCATGCTGGACTCAGAAAAACTTCTGGATATCGCCATCATCCGCTACGAATAGCTCACCATCAAAACCCCCTACCTGACACTGAGTAGATTCTGTTTATGGTTGAGGGCCTCCTCCCTTACCCATATCTTCTGAGTGCACTCCCTTTCTAGAAATCCCTCACATCACCTCTTAGGTTGGGTCGTCGTTAGCCAAGTTGTGGCTAGTTTCAACAATGAGGTACCCATTTTTTCTTCCCTAACTTCAGCCAGACTTGAAAATCTGAAACATGCCCTGGTGGCTCTGCCTGACTTGGTTGTAGTCCCGATAGGTATCTTTGGCCTTGAATAGCCTCTCATGGGCACTTCACAGATCGTAAAGCGCCTCTGTGGGTTTAATATGACGCACATAGACCTTAAGCTAGGTTTCGGGGCCGAGAAGCAATTTAAATAATAAAATTTTTATTTTTATTTTTATTAACAAAATTAAATTAAATTAATTAATGAATTAATTTAATACCAAATATAAATTAGTTATTTGGATTATTAAAATTATTATTTTTAAACCAAAATGTATTTTAATTAATGTAATTAAATACCCTTATATATTAGTTTATTTCAAATTAATTTTTATGGTGCTTCTATTTTACAAACTAATCAGTCTTGAGAAGTTTATCGACATGTGTATGTCTATTTTATTTTATTTATTTATTTATAATTGCATGCTATGATTGTAAATAATTAAGATGGTATGTGCATTATTAGTTTTCGGTCAAAATGTATAAGGTCATGTGCATCCAAAGTTATCTATTGTACATTGCACCCCTAGCCCCCCCCAGCTTGTGTGCGAGTATACATGTACATTTGATGAAGAGGATGTATGATGTGGATCCCTCTAAGATGAGTCAAAATCCAGATGAGCTGTGGAGATACTAGACGGGGAGGGCTGCATCATGAGTCAAGCCGTGACTCAGATATATTACCATTGGGTGTGGTTGATCTGTTGGGTTTAAATGGATCGACCAGTTTTATATTCTCATAACCAGTTGGGTAGTTAATTTCATTTATGCAATTGTTTAATATTCTTGGCATTTTCATGAAAGTGGGAAATACATAAAATAATAAACAATAAAATACATAAAGAAGATATGGATATTTTTCTAGTAATATTTAGTTATGAGAGTGACAACATAATATAAATAGGAATAACATAAATGTATTGCATTCATTTATAAAAATATAAAAACACTTAATGAAATATTAATTAAGTCTCAAATGTCTTCCGGTTTATTAATTTGAACACAACCAGGTGGTGCTCGGTCAGCCACAGATGAGGGTGACTCCTATTACTAGGGAGTTATTATTTGAACAATGGGTTCAGTTAACTGAATTTGATATAAGGATGATTCATAGCTAACATTCTATCACATTGTAGGAAAAGCTTTGAGGGCATTGAATTTGTGATTCTGTGAAGGTGGGACTTCACCCAATAGATCAAGGTGACACAAGTTAATACGGTTGGCCAGTCTAAATCCAATCTTTAACTCTTCAATTTGTGGCATAACCATGACTTGTAGACTATGAGGGTAAGTTCAAGGATCCTTTCCACTGGAATACTCAAGTGACAAATTATTCTGATTCTTGTATAGAGGGTTCCCATAAATCAACAAAATATAGGGATATATTTAATGATTAAAATAATCAATCAATAATTTACAAATCAGTAATCAAGATAAAAGTACAATATTCTAGTTTTTACTTTCGTAGAAAATGGAAATTAATACCACAAGACACATAGCGATAATATTTAACAAAGAAAATGTCCAAATTACCATGAGTTTCTCAGAGTAGTATAAGAACTTGCATAATGTATTACATCAGAAATTCAAGGTTCTAGTGTCCCTAATACCTTTTTAGTTATCTCAAGAGGCGAGTTTGTAAAATATCTTACTAGAGACTCATATATAGATCATATGATGATTATCTCATTATTCTATTATCGAAATTTTATTGTTAGATACAAATACTACATCTAGACAATGATGATATTACACGTAGTCTCATATCCAAGATGTTTGTGAGGAGAAAGAGAAGCATTGTTATGAATAGGTGATGATTTCACTGGTTATGTGTAATGAGTAAGATAGATCTCGATTTTTCAAAGGATCATTTTCTCATATCATTTTCACCCATTTACTATTGCTTTTTTATATTGAAAAAGGAAAAGGATGGATTAAATGATTTATTTCTTTTTAATTAAGATTCACCAAGTAAATTAGTACATGAAAGAAAGATTAATATTTAGTTCTTGTAGAAAACATTTTGAAAGATGAGATGATAAGGACAATAATAATAGAGACGTCCAATGCACCAATTTAATGTCCTCAAAGAGAGAGGTAATAAACATTAGGTTATTTTCTTCTCATATCATGAAATAAATTTATAGAAGTTTAATTTCAATGGATAGAATTAAATAAGCAAGTGATCGCTTATTCTTCAGGTATATTCATTGATAAAAAGTAGTGTTTCTAACATACATTTTGGGTATTAAAGGAAATATTTTTATCATTTTTTTTTGAAATAAAATTACCATGTAAGTATAGAAACCACACAAGATGTTATGTGTATTCTCTAAGCGGCTGAGAAAGGGTGTTTCCAAAGTTAGTGATGAGAAGTAGACAACTTCTAATTTATAAGTGATTGATTATAGTTTGACATGTTGTTGATTATAAACAAAAAAATTATATCAGGTATCCATTAGAAACTATGGGACATTATTTTGGTTTTTAAATGAATGTTTTTTCTGTGTTTCATACTCAATAAATAGTTATATGATACTTGAATCATTGTAAATACACGAGGAATATAAAATGTAATGATAATATACCTAGTTGTGGAAAGATAATACTTTGTCAAGAAAAACTAAGTGGATGTCAGTGATATAACCAGTATAGTATTTATATTCTTTGGAGTTAAACTCCATAGATATTATTTGAAATATTTAGTTTTTGAAAAATAAACCTTTAGAAATAATGGTATGCCACAAATAATTTTGAATTTGTTTAGCTAATGAGTGTGAACTATTCCAAGGGTAAGATAATTGTAAATACAGTTCATAATATTCCATTAATTCCTTGCTGAATGGTAATGTGATGTATGGTATTTTCATGGCTAGAAAATAGTATTTTTTTCGGGCCTATATTGTGAAGCATATCTTGACCAAGAAATCATCGATTAATATAAGGTAGTATGGAGTAATTCCTAAATTCACATTTCCTTATCTACACCTGGGTAATGATGTTAATAAGGATGATCAATGACGAGTCTTACATAATAAAATTTATCCAAAAAAGGTATCATGTATTAATTCCTAAATGCACATTTCCTTATGCACATTAGAGTCATGATGTGTGTATAAGGAGGATCAATATTGATATATATTACTGGAACTTCCACTATATTTCAATATGTTCTTCACATATAATTGCATTATCCCATTACCATATGCAAAATATCACGAAAAAAGGATATCATATGAGTTATAGTATAATGGAAATCAATTATGTTATAAGAAAAAGTGTTTATATTCAAAGTGTTTATTAAGGATATAATTTTTTTTTCAAGTAATACACAAAGTACATCGGAAGTAATTATCCTGAATGTTTTATAGGATATTATATAAATACATTTTATAGAAAGGTTACAGTCAAGTGATAAACTATATTTCTATAAAAGGGTTCACATATCTACTTGAGATAGTGGGAGAAAGATTGACTTGGGTTATGCCAATGATAGAGATGCACAAATAGTAATCGTAGGAATAAGTTGCGCAAGGGAATGTGGAAGAGGAATTTTCTGAAGACACATACTACATTGGAAGGATCGAACCATGGTGATTGTTTTATATTCACCGTATCCAATGATATATAATTCAATAAGAATAATAATTCCTACAAGTAATAAATATACAGAAAATAACTAAAATTGGAAAAAAAAATTAAAATTCAATAACGGATTCCACATATGAAGTTACATAGGGATTCTTATTTTAAATAGTGTTATGGGTATTTGAGTGAGATAATACATGGATGGTACAAGAGTGGTACCAATAATGATCACTTGGTTATACCAAGTTTTTATACCAAAATCCATTATAATTTTACTTGTCATAGACAATTTGTTTATCATTTTATTTTCCATTATATGTAAAAACCAACTGTTATGGTAGGTGTACATACAATGCACCCTAAAAGGCATGGTGACACTAAAGGAAACCAAAAAAGGTTACATGTTACTCAAATCTAGTTCCATAATAAATTAAGCAATAAGATCACAGAACATTCATTTGTAATGAATTAGTTTCTTGTATATACCTGATGTTAATGGGAGAAGTATAGTTTTTGGAGTGAAATATATTTGTTAACATATGTAAAACATCTATTGGTCATAGAGATAGCTAAGACATGGATTAATATAATTTCTCTAGAGATTGTCTTAAATTAGTGACCTATGTTATAGGGAACATGATTTAACAAGGTAGATCTAACAGTTTCTTAGACCTTGTAAATCTTATATATACTGAAAATGTATTGAGAAATAAGAGTTGCAACAACTTGAGAGAGATTTGTTTTCTCAAAGTAACATGGAATAATTATCTCCAAGAGGATAAGTTTTGGAATAGAAGGAGATTAATGTGGTTATTGGAGTACCATAAGCTTATGTGATGGATCAATCACATGTGCCATGATATATAATAGATATGATGTTCCCAACATATTATTTATAGTAGTAATATATAATTTATATCTAGGATAAATTCAATGGTGGAAGTAGAAATATATGATTGTACTTAAGCAAGTATAAAATATATTTACTTGGTATGTAGAGAAAAAGGGATCCTATTTTTTAGGGGACAAAAACTAGTATTACTTAGATCAATGTAATCAAATATCATAGTTAGTCTAAGGCAATGAGTGAGATAAGATTATATAAGATGGTGGTAGAAATACCTATAAATAATGAGTATATTTTACCTTCTCAGGAAGTTGTTAAATAGAGTAAAATATGAAATGATTTTTTCTAATACATGGAATCACACCTAGTCTACAAATGTTTCTCATAATGATAGTCCTATTACTAGTAAAAGGTAATATGTCGTGTTTTGAAAGTGGAAAAAGATATATACTCAGTGTTTCCATCCATTGATAAGTTTTACTCAAGAAGGTGAGGTCAGAATTAGTAGAAAAGACATGCAGCAGAGACGTGGAAAACCCATAAACTACATTCATGACTCAGTAGAAGCAAAATATTAATCATGTGACAGCTAACAAAGATAGTTAGCATGTTGTTTATAGTTCAAGTGGGAGTGTTGTAATTGCGGGTTCCCTATACCAAAAATTAATAGTAATTTTGATTACAATATCATATATATAGTCAGATATGCATGATGTACACATACCATTATAGTGTATACATTTCTGCATCGACTATTTAAATAGTAATTTTTATTGATTGATTTTCATATCAAAAAGGATATAATAGATCCCATGATATATTGAGAACATTGAGATACTATGAAATTATTCATAAATATATTTCCAATGGTATAGATACATCATAATGACTGGACATAGTAGATATATGACTATCAGGTGTTAGGGGATCCTAAGAATTAAGAAATCTTATTAGGAATGTTGCACTTGGTGATCTATGGAAGATGAAATCATAAGAACATACCCACCAATATGAACACCACATGTTTCTAGATTCATTAGTCGTTTCTATTTATGGACATGTGTATTTGTCTCCTGACCTGAGATCATTACTAGTGTGTGCCATGTGATTACATACTTTTTTCAAGGAAAAAATATTGATAATGAAATAATGGAGTGGTAGCATGTGTTTGGTGTTTCATTAGTGGTATATAATTGTTTGAATGGTTAAGATAGGATTTTTATCTTCTGAGTTGAGGAAGTAATATATCTCATTCATGGTTGATCTGGATGGTAGTACCTTCATAAATCCATGACCAAGGCAGTCAAGGGAAAATACATCCAGTTATATCAACAAATAACAACACAAGAATGTATGATTACACAATTGTGTGTCCTAATTTATGAGATATGAAGGACAAATATATTATTTTACACAACGCATATTTGTAGGTTGATTTTGGTTTCTAGGAATATTCTTTATCTCTTTAGGGGCCTTTATGGGTTTCTAGACTATACTCTTTGTCCGTGAATATTGTTCACTACTATCAAGAGAAAGACATAGAGGGTCACACAAAATAAAATATTAAATAATCTTCCACATTACAATGAATAGAGATATTGGACATCGTGGGCCCCACAATGGGGTCCTAAAGCTATCCAAGTTATCAAAAAATAATAAAAAAATAATGTCATTATTATTTATGTAAAGAATAATTTTTCTGAATTTATTTATTAAAAGTATTAATGAGGTATTTAGTGAATATAAGAAATAATACTCTTCGAATGAATATTATTTTAATATTCCAAGTTCGTTTAATACTATCAGGAATTATGAGTCAAGAAAAATAACTCGGTTTTATCACATAATATATTTAATAAATAATATAGGTATATGATAAAATATAAATAATATTTTTGATGTAGATTAGTTCTTCATAATTATTTATTTAGTGGATGTTAATAAATGCGGTGTGGGAAACCCGTTCCGAGTATTTGAACATCCACTAAAAATATTAGGAGGGAGGATCTCACACAATGACTATTCATTTATAGTTCCTGAGAGCATCATTCTCTTATCCCACTTTTTAGAGAGAGAATCCCTCAATCCAAAGGATTATATCATTATTTTTTCATTGCATAGAAGGAAATGAATTCGGTGTTCATCAAGATGTCGAAGGCATCGTCAGATCACCACGCTAGCACCCAGAATTTGACGATCAATGCCGCTGCAATTTTTTGAAGCACGTGTGGCTAATCTAGAGGGATTCTGCTATGGACCCTTCAAGCAGTGATCATCATCAACAAGTAGATGTCTAGCGTAGCTTTAGATCAAAAGAGGTATTTTTTTAATACTTTGTTCATTGGTTAATTCAAATGAGATCCTCATGACTATACCGAATCATGAATCATAGGAGACAATTGGTTCTCTCATCCATGGAATAATTTTTTTTAAAATCCCCAGCCCATCAAATTCCACTATGCACCATGCTACATTAAAATATTTTTCACATAAAACTAGATATAAAATTATAATATGAAGCCTAAGCCGTTAATCAAAATTTCTACTTCCAAACCCCCATAGATATTCTCAAAGTCCTACAGACAAAAATAAATTTTTCTTTTCACTAGTTTCATCAAAATTCTTCTAAAACACTCTCAAAATCCTTCATACAATAAATTAGTTTGGCATGGGATTACAACTTCTCAAATCTCCCATGTAAAAAAGAATAACACACATTTATTGGTTCCAATGATAATTAATAATATTTATTTTTAATATTATTGAAAATATTTATATACAATTATTATTAATATTATATATATATAATTTTTTTTTTATAATTTATTCATTTATAATTTTTATATTTTATTCTTTTTTATTAATAATTAATTTATTATATTTATTCAATTTTAAATATTTTTTTATTTATTCATTTCTAATAAGAATTTGATTAATATTTTTGTATTATATTTATTTTCTAATATTTATTTATATATATTTATTTATTAATATTTAATATTTTTTAAAATTTATTAATTTATATAATTACTATTTTAAAAAAATGTTTAATTGTTCACACAATTATTATTTATTCACATTAAATTAGAAATTTATCATACATATATTTTTTAAAATGTTGTTTTAAATATTCATTCTTTTTTAATATTTTTTATTTTTCATAATTAATATTATTTATTTGTTTTTTCATCTCTAATTTTAGTACTAATAAAACTTAAGTGACCAGTAGGCATCACAAAAAATCTAATTTTATTAACTCAAACTCAATTTGATACAAAGAGTCAATCAGAAGAAAATAGAAAACCCAATAAGTTCATATAAAGAGTTAAAGAAACAACAAAAAGGATACCAAGATTTTAAGTGTTTATCCAATTGGAGTGCCTACATGGGGTAGATGAATTAAGGTTCCACTATTAAAAATAAACACGATTTAAAAAAATTCAAATAACAACAAACAAAAACCTGAGAAGTCTAAGGAACATAAGGAAACTATCTGAAGGCTGAGTTCAAAAAGCTCCAGGACTCAGGATGAATCCCAACAAAGGATATGACTAACAGAACATACCCTGGACAAACTAAAAATACAAAAAACCCAAAACCAAATTAATCCATCAAATACATGGGATCAATAACTAAAAGAAATGAAATATTGTACTAAGACCCCACACAAGGGATCAATCTCACATATATTTCATCGAAGAACCTCCTTGCTGGAGGTGATAGTTTTCACTATAAATAACAACACCCTCTATCTTTGTCATCATCATATATGTACATGGAATGATAGGGGACGCCAAGATCTATTCGGGGCTCCTCATCACGTATAGAGGAATGACTATAGTGACCCAAAATTGACATTCATAAATATTACATCTTATTGAAATGCATATTCATTACATTTTAATACAATCCATGTTAGAACCAAAATTTTTTAGTGTATTTATAAATATGGATACATAATCAACTTGTACATAAATGATCTACATCATTTCCATTTATGTTCTTTACAACTATCACAATTAATAGACATAAAATACAAAAACCCTTTCTCCATAACCTAGGGAAGACACATATAAAAGGGGTGAGCCTTGATTCTTAGTAATGGTAAATGTAAAAGATATCAATCATGGATCACAAGGGAGAATAAAATAATAATAATGGTATGAGAACATGATCTTAGTAATTGAAAATAAAACTCATAAATTTATAGATCATTATCATGCAACATGGTATAATGTTTTATAAATAAAAATATATGATACATAACAGTGTAGAATCATCAATAATTAATATTGTTCAATGAAAAAATATTATAAGAATAATAAATAAATATTTTTCAACACAAAATAATGGAAAATAATTTCCTTAATCAAGGCTCACTTCAAAGACTTTCGTAATGGATTTGGGTTCACCCCCAATTCCATTGTTTCCTTAGTCGAGGTTCACTCTCGAGACTATATTATTGGAAAACTTCCTTCACTAAACTAGGTTCACTCCTCATTATCTTCCTTATTATATGTTGAGATATCCATATTTTACCAATGTAATGGAGGGAAATATAATTTCAGGCCCACCTATCACATAATGAAAACCATACATATTCATGTTATAATATCATAAAACATTCATTATATCATAAAATAATAACTCATGGAAGGGATATTGGTTTCATAAACATTTTGATATCATTATCATAAACCATCCAGAGAAAGATTAAAAATGGTATTATGAGAACGTATCCCTAGTAAATCATAAAAAACATCAATAGATGTTTTATAGATAAAATAAATTTGAAAATAACTGGATAATTTCTTCAGTAAAATACCCTTTTCATTTGAAATAAATTATTTAGAATATAAAAAATTATATAATAATAATGAAAACATTTTCTTCCAAAAGAAAAAATTAATATCATAAATGAATATTTGAATAAAATAATATTTAGTATGAGAAGAAAATATGTTCATGTGGTGTACGTTAAAACAAATCCTTTCACATTTTTGGTAAAAAAATAAAAAGTACCATTTTTGGAAAACGAAGAGAAAATTACTAGTAAAACATGGTAATGAAACAAGATTATATTTGAAAATTAATATAAATAATCTCTTAATAATAATTAAAAATTCTTGAAAATATTTTAATGAATATATGGACATTAAAGAAAAAGATCTTGACTGAAGAGAAAAAATAGGTCAGTTTTCCTTAAAAAAATTCCTTCGGTCTCTTGAGTACCTGAAGAGAAGAAAATGAAAGGAAAAATAATATTAAAAAAATATTTTACATAAAAATAAAATATATGATATTTTTTATAGATAGATCATATAATCTCTTTTTCATAAATTTAATCATAAACAATCCCGATAAAAATGAGATTATGTCATAAAACCCTTACTTAAGTATTTCTTGTTTCGTAAGTTCTCTAACCTCATGTATAATAAATTTAAATTTATTATAATTTTATAATATATCAATAATAATACCTATAATAACATATATGGTTACCTTATAACAACTTACCACTCATTCATTAACAATCATTCATTATCATTACTATTTCTTGTTCTATTTACTTCAGCATTCATGTATGTTGTGGTTCGAAGGTTATGATCCTTTCACTTTGATCATGGTTACATCATATATATAATGTTAAATTTATTTTAATATCATATATATTAATTATATACATAATTATATCCATTCATATATTGTGGTGATGAAAAATTAATTACACCACAATGTGGATACGGTAGTTCATACGTACACATGAGTGATGTTCTCGATTTTTGATGGACGGAATGAAAGAAAGATAAATGAATAATCACTATTAAATAATAATTATTATATCATAAATATCATATATTTTTATTAAATATATCTTCATTACTATCCAATTAAATTATAAAGGACATACAAATCATACCGCTTCATAGTGGTGGTAGTGCACACATACCTACATGCGATGTTATCATTTACCAATGGATAAGAAGGTAAGATAATAGATATTATATTGTAATTAAATAATAATATTTACGTTATAAATATCATATATAAACATTAAATACATCATTATAATCATCCATGAATTATGGTGAAGGAAAATGAATCGTATCGCAATGTGGAGGTGGTTGTACACATGTACGCACGAGGGATTCTTTTATTTCCAATTTGATGTAGAAGGGGTATAAAATTGTGGTTACATCATCATAATAATATCTTATTATATTTATTATACTATATTCAACTTCTTTTTATTTATATAACTATTTTAGGATAGGTAATATAAGAAAAAAAATCAAATATCTTGGTTAAGATTTATACCTTTTCCTTAAGTGACCTCTTTTAGAGTACACCATAAGCCTTGAAGGATTGGTGTTTAGAGAATAAAATAAGATCTATGATGAAGGTAATAAATTTATAAAGGTTTTTGAGTAGTTATTTTTTAATATATAAGGCTAAAAATGTGTTAATAATGGATGAGAATTGGTACCATTTTATAAGTGAGGGGAGTGACACACAAGAAACTTCTTAAAATATTTCAATGATATATGGTCACCTTCATGGAAAAGGGGATCCAAATGGCCAAGGAATAATCCCATATCATTAAATAAAATATCTTGAAGGGTAATATATAAATTTAATCATGTAATTCCATAGTATATAGAATAAAAAACTAAATATTAATATTACATATATTTGGAAACACCACACTAAATATCAAAGAATTTTCCCACACTTTTATTTTACACAAAATAAGACAACAATACTTCCAAAATAATAATTAACACAAAAATGTTTGTTAAATATTTATAATAGATTTAAAATTTCATGAATAAAATATTAGCCTAATAAAATATTAAAAATCAACAAAAACAAAGTGGCATTAACAATTTATACTACATGTGTATACGTGAATTAAATTTTTCTTAGTATATTTTAATCAAACATGTAATTTTATTTGAAAAAATATAACAAATAAAAAACAATTAAAATATTTATTTCACAAGAAATAATTAATATAAATTTAATTATTTTTTTCTATAAATATTTAACTAGATGTTGAAAAAATACTTTGTAGTATCAAGATGATGTTACTGCTTACATGCAACTATCACGTTGATTTTCTATCACATGGTAGAATGATCTACTGTCACTGTATAGTGGAAAGATACTATCACATGGTAGGATGATCTATATTTGGTGTAGAATATAATTACCACTCTTTTTTAATAGAGGAGATATCATCAATGTGATCTACCATCTCTTCAGGGAGTGGTATATGCTGTAGAAGTTTTCACTGTGATAGGTGCTATTGTGAAGGATGAGGAATGGTTACCGTTGAATATACCATTGACGGTGCTTCCATTATCCAACTATAGGTGATCTATTATTATCCAATTGTGCCTAAAAGGATCTACCTGAAAGTGGATTAGTGGTGATTCTATGGATATGTGGTGCTTCTACGGATGAGAAAGGGAGATACCTTCAAGAATAGGAAGACGATGATTCTACCACATCATGATATTTATACTATAGAACCATGGAGGCGATGCACATAGGATGAGGTGCTCATGTCATGTGAAGTCAATGGTTGAATAAAACTATAAAAGGAGGTGCAATTTATAGATGCAAACTAGTTTAGTCACTGAACCTGGATGCACTGAGGCGCGCTATTGAATGTTAAGAGGTGGTTTATGATATTTGAATCACATGATTATTCATTTTTAGAATCATTGAACTCTTTCTAAATATTTAATTTATTAAATATTTAATATTTTCAAATGGACTTATAAAATACATTTTAATTTTTCCATGTTGACTTAGTTGAGTAATTTTATGGCATCACACCTTTTTATTACATAACCTTTTATTTACATTATACAAATATGAGATCTTTAAAGGTTTAGTTTCTTAGAAAAAAGATACATAATATAATAAAACATAAATAATTATTCTATTCCACTTGAAATGATTCTTCAAGGTATATCCTATGTACATTTATTTCATCTCATGACCTGGGGACATACATCAATGAAAAGGTTGAGCATAAAGACTAGTAAGGGAAAACAAGTGAAACAATTTACATGTGATCTAGAGAAATATTACTAAGAACATGAGGAATATCATTATGACATGAAAAAGAGAACGTGAGGCATATCATAAATAACTAAATGTGAATCACAGCATTAAAATATTTCTACAACATTTATTTAGAAATTTATTTATACATTCATAAGAATATCACCGATGTTTTTCACTGAGTTGTCATAAAAATTTCTAAGGTTATTCACCAAGGTAACATAAAACATGTAATCTATATAGATTAATTTTTTACCCAATGCATTGGAAAAAATTCTAGATCACCCTTAATATTTATTAATTTTAATATTAGCCACATATATCATAATCAGTCATATCCTATAAAACCCATGGAGAATAAAATAAACAAGTTTCATATCAAAATCATGGTGTTTTTAAAAGTGCTTTAAAACACGGTCATTATGTCATTTATAACCCCCAAAAAGGGAATTAGGGTTTTATGTATATTAATTAAAGAATAAAATTAATGTTTTTTACATATTGGTGAATACACCTATAAAATAAATGGTATTGGGTATTAACATAATAAAATAAAATTATTTACCTAGAGAAGAGATAAATTTTGGGAAGAAAATATGGGAGCATAACAAGTATGAAACATGGTTTTAGAAAACATGAAAAAGATAAGGGAAAAGGGTATACAATTTATTAAATAACCTTAATAAATTTAAGGGATAGAATAAAATGGACAGAATAACATAGTATGGAAATTTGAAAGACATACCACATAAAAGGGGGCTTGAAAGGAAAAGAGAAGTTGATATTTCCCTTACCTTGTAAAGTAACATCTAAAACTCAAAGATTGGGACCTTTGAGGCCTGAGGAAACCATGGGAGGACTCTTTGGGAGGTTAAACTACTATTTATTAGTGCAATATGAATTTATAATGAAATATAATGGATAAATGGGTTGTTATTTATAGATAAAGTGAGGTATTTTTTTATTGATTTCCTTTGACACCTCGGTTGTGGTATTTACAAAACCATGGGATTTCCCATGGTATTTTCCCATGGCATTGGCCACAAAGGACACCAAAAATGTTATTTTAATCCAAAAGATTATACCATCATTTTATATTACTTATTAAATAAATATGATGTAATTCACACCCTTGAATGGTATATTCTGGTCTGATGATGCTGATGAACCTCAACCCTTTGATCCAGTTGCTCCCATTTCTGGTATTGCAGTAGATTCTCTTGTGGCTAGACAACCTGTGCAAGCTGGGCCTCCTAACATATGGGCTTCCACTGCTCAACTGCCTCACCAAGTTGATAACATTGTGAAAGTTGTGGCCGGATCACATGGGGAAACCGAACTATCCAGCACAGGGGCTGCAACCTCTACCCAGGCGCCTCAACACATTGGGGACACTGGGGATGTTGAAACTGCTGCCGTGCAGGGTGCTAGGGATTTGATCAGAAAGCCTAGATCTGCTTCTAACCCACAGGGTCCAGGGAAGAAGGTAAAGGGGAGGAAAGGGAAAGGCACCATGCCTTTGGTGATATAGGGTGGCCCCCAGACAAGGGGAAAGACTCATCCTCAATGAAGGTTTTTTCTTTAATTGTCAAGGTCTGGGGAACTCCTAAACATCCAGAGCCCATAGACATTACATTATAGCCCCTATTCCTATGCTGGTTGGAATTGCTGAACCATAGTTTATCATTTACAGTTGGAAAGGTTTTAAATGGGATTCCATGGGGTACAATTTTGTGGCCCATGACATTCATGAAACTAATATGGATCATTTGTGGGTGTTTCAACATGAGTTTATCTGTATTAACTCTTGCTTGGACAAGTCTGAGAGTATTCTACTATATTGCAGTGCTTATGAATATGTTTTTTCAGTTTCATTTGTGTATGCCTCCAATTATTATATCAGGAGAAGGGAATATGGGAGGATATCAAAGAGACTTTTGGGAAAATGGATCATATGTGGCTTTCTGTGTGATACTTTAACACGACGTTGAGGCCTGAGAAAAAAACTAGTGGGAATTTCAATAGGATTTCTGCTTATAGGTTTTCCATTTTCATTGAACAATGTAATCCTGTGGAGGTCCCAATTACTTGAGCCGAGTTTACATGGTGTAGATACACCTGTAGTGGGAGGAAAGCGAGCAAGTTTTATAGATTTGTTGTTCAGATGAGTGATCAGGATGCTTCTAATGGGATTTTTGGCTTTACACTCCCTAAACATCAATTAGATCATAACCCGATTTTGGTGGACATTAACACACAGTTTTCAAGGTCAAGTCCTCTGCCTTTTCGGTTTAATAATGGGTTGATCATGGAGTTTGGATGCAGAGAATGGGTGTTAGAAGCATGGAGGACTGAACAGATTGGAAGTCCTCTTTAGAGGTTTTCTGAGAAATTGAAGCATCTCAAGGCCAGCCTTAAGGAATGGAGTAGAAAGTATTTATCTAAAATTGATTATGATATCAAGGATGTTGAAGAGGAGCTCTCATGTTCTCAGAATTTCAATCAGCATCAAGATAGCATTTCCCAAGAAGAAATTTTGGCACATAACATACTGGATGATATTTTAAAAATCAAGGAGAGATTTATTAGAAATCAATTGAATGCTATATGGTTAAGAGATGGAGATAGTAACTCTACGTTTTTTAATAGGCTGCATTGGGAGAAAAGAGCATGAACAAGGGATAAAGAAATCAGCACTAATGTTCAATTATATACCTCTGAAAATGAGATTGCTTTAGCGGTTGTGAAGAACTTCAAGGGATTGTATTCTGATGATGGACATGTTAATACACATAGAATGGTGGGGAACATCAACTCATGAATTAGGGATTATAACAACCAGTTTCTTGTCTCCCCCCTCTCAAGGAGGAAATTCGAATAGCTCTTTTATCATTAAATGTTGAGAGTGCTCCTGGTCTAGAAGGGTTTACTAATAAATTTTTTGTGTCTTAATGGAAAGTCTTGCAGGATGATATTACCTTGTCCGTCAATTTTTTTTACACATTATTACTTTCGATATAGGATGAACCCCTACTTCATTGCCCTATAACCTATAAAAGGTAATGCTCTGGACATAAAACAATTTAGGCCAGTGGCTCTGGACAATACTATCCCTAAGCTGATCAGTAAGATCCTTATGAAAAGGCTTGGTCGGATGGTTGGTGAGATGATTACTACAAATCAATTTGGTTTTGTTCTTGGAAGGAATATTCAAGAGTGCCTTTTCACTGCCATATAAAGTGTCAATCTCGTTAGAAATAAGGCGAAAGAAGGAAATTTTTCATTGAAAATTGATATCTCAAAGGCCTTTGACATACTAAAATGGAGCTTTGTTTTGGAGGTCCTTAAAAGATATAGTTTCTCCAATGATTTTATGAAATTGATCCGCACCATTTTTTGCTCATTAAGGTTGTCTATTCTGATTAATGGTACACCTAGGGGTTTTTTTCTGTGTACCAGAGGTGGGAGACAAGGGGACCCACTTTATGGTCTCTTATTTGAGATTGCTGAGGACTATCCTAGCAGATGTATTAATGACCTTACACACATGGGTATGTACAAGAGAATTCAGGCCAGTATGAATGACTTTGCTCTATCTCATTTGTTGTATGCTGATGACATTCTACTGTTTGGGCAAGACTCTAGGAAAATTATTTCCTCTATTAAGGCCCTTTTTCAACATTATGACGAAGTGGATGGTCAAGCGATAAGCTGGGGTAAATTCTTCATTGTTGTTGGAAACGGTGTCACAACTGGGAAACAGAATAGGATAACTAGAGTCCTTGGGGTTAAAAAGGGGTCTTTGCCCTTTCAATACGTTGGTGTTCCCTTATTTTGGGGAAATGTGAAGAGGAAATATTTAGAGGGGATTTAATCTGGTATTCTCAATCAAATTGCAAGCTGGAAAGGGAAGGTGATGTCCATGGCTGGGAGGGTATGCCTTGTAAATTTAGTTATAACATCTAAATTTTTTTACTCCTTCTCTCTTTATCGGTGGCCTAGGGGACTCATCAAGGAGCTACAATGTCTAGTCTGAAACTTTATCTGGACAGAGTCAATCCATGAGCTCAAGCTCATTACTGTTGCTTGGAAGGATTGTATCAAGCCTGTTAAATTCAGGGGTCTTAGGGTCAAGGATCTCAGGATGTTTAATGATGGGATCATTAGAAAGTTCACTTGTGGTCTAATCTCTAAAGATATTTCTAGTGATTTTTTAGTTAACCTATTCAAAGGCAGGTTAATTAATGGTTACAAATACTACCTTGCACCATTTGTATGGGATGCTCCCAAATGCTCCTTCATTCAGACCATGAATGACACAATGTGGTTGGTTAGTCATGACTCTAACCTCAATTGTTGGAGCACAACATGGCTTGATCGGCCGCTTAAGGACAATATAGAAATTCCCTTTGTTGCTAGGCATTTCTCCATTGCTGAGTTTGTATTTTATAAACATATTTTTGACGGCATGATACCCCCTCAGGTGGAGCTAGAATTCAAATCTTATGCTTTTATGGATTGTGACACACTGATATGGAAGCATAATTGTAATGGAAAATTTAATGGTAGGGATCACTATCAGTTGTCTTGTGGGGTTTCTTGTAGTTCACCTGCATTGCTCAAAAAATACAGGTCCTTTTTCAATCGGCCCTCTCGCTTTTATCTTATGTGGCGAATTTGGAAGAACCGTGTTTCCACTCATGACCAGCTTAAAAGGTCTGGTTTTATGTTTGCATCAGCATGTTACTTATATATGTGAGTTGAAGAAGATGTCCAGAACCTGTTTGTGGAGTGTGCATATGCCAGGAAAATGTAAGATTACGTTCAAACTCTGTTAGGGCTAGAAGTGAACTGTTTCCGGATTCTGGATCTACTTGCAAGGATGTCTGGTTTCTACTGCAGCAAACAGGTGCAGAACATTCTCCTGGTGGCTACTGTGGCTGTGATTGTAGCCATCTGGGCTACTCAAAATGCTGTAGCCATTGAGGACAGGAAGGTGCCCATTCGGGCTGGAATGATGGCGAGTCATCAGGAGGTATACGCTGCCTTGAAGGTCCAATCTGGTGCGATGTATAATAGTGAATCAGACTTCCAGATTATGCGGTTACTTGGTGTTTCTGGGTAGCCTCAGAAGCCGAAGATGACTAGGTACATTATATAGATTCCCCCAATCAGTCCATGGCTCAAATTCAATTTGGATGGAGCTGCTTCTGGTGCACTAGGCCCATCAGGGTGCGGTGTTGTTTTTCGTACGTACCGTGGCTTTGTGAAATGATTTTTTTATCAATTCATTTGCGTTGGTGTTGCTTTTGAAGCTGATCTATGGGCGATTGTTCACACAATCAGGTATGTTGTTTTGTATAATTGGAACATGCTATGGATTGAATCAGATTCTCAACTTTCCATCCAAGCCTTACAAACAAGAATGCAAAATGTGCCTTGGTGGGTACTTTTAAAGTGGGTTGATTGTCTCAATCAGGTTAGTCACCTAAACTTGATTGTCTCGCATTATTTTAGAGAGGTCAATCAGGTGGAAGATGCTTTGTCCATGAAGGCAATCATGGCGATGGATATGGCATGGTCATTTGCTGTCCTTGAATATTGCTCTTCACTAGTGGAGGTAGATATGCATGGTGTTTTGTACTCTTGGTCTTGTAATACTCCCTTTGTTGCCTGAATCTCTTTTTCTTTTGCTTAATAAATTTTTTCTTGGGACCAGTTTTGACCAGATTCTGGACTTTCTTGTTAAATATGACGTCATTAAACATACAAAAAACTCAAAACTGTGTTTTAACCATTCACCAAAAAACAAATTATTTTAGAAAGTTCTCATAAATTCACCTTAACCTAATTTTGACAAGATGATTTCAAAATTGATTCTTATTTTATCATTATAATTATATAATTAGGTGAAATTAATCTTTTAGATTGAAACATACATATTAATTAAAAATAATAGCGGATATAAAATGCATAGTAAAATGAATAGTAGAATTTCAGACATGTGAAAAAAATAAATTTTTCTTATCATTTAAACTTATATATGGCTATATTAATCATACTATTTTATAATACCTTAATTAACTATAATAATAATATCACTTTTAAAAAGTTCAATTTCTATCAAAAAAATCAATTTATCAAATTCATTATATTTTTATGAAAAACTATTTTCAAAATGGAAATGATGAAACAAAGATTTTATTAATACAAATTGATTATACATTAAGTAACCAAGTCCATGAAAAATAACCCCTTATAACACCTACATACGACCTAAGGGTAATGATTGGGATGGTGATAGATTCATAGGGCGGCTTGTCTAATATCACCTATGTGGTAATTTTCACCAACTTTAACTTCTCTCGCGGGAGACTTTGTTCAAGCTTAACATGTTGAAGCTCAGCTTGGGATTAGTCAAGGGAGAAGCCCAGTGATTCCACCTCCTTCCCAAGCTCTAAAAAATAGTTTTTATGACATGAATCTACTATATAAGGCCATCAACTCTTCTATCTGCAATAATTTTCCTTTTTCATTTTTGCTTATAAACAATAATTATAATGTTAACATAATTATTAAGATTATAGTTTCCAACAATCATATTGACCAATAGACAAAATCAACCAACAGTCATATAAAACTCAAAATTTGATGGTCACTTTTCAAATTATACTCACTACATTAATAAAGACAGATATTTATACTGAGTACAAATTAATATAACACACATTTTTAGGAAAAAAATATTATTCAAAAAGTCTGGGTTGTTACATTCTTCCCCGCTTAAGAAATTTCATCCCTGAAATTTCAACTTGTTCCCTCAGTTAAGAAAAGGTTTGGGTAGTTTTTCTTCATCGTCTCGTCTGGTCCCCTCATGGCCTCTTCATATTTGTGGTTCCCTATAACACTTTAATGAGGTGGATAGTCTTGTTGTGTAAAACTTTTTCTCTATGGTCCAATATATCTACCAGCTACTCCACATAAGAGAGGTCATGTTCCAGTTGTACCACTTTACCATTCTGTAAATTTTAATGGTCGGGTATGTAATTTCTCAAGAGAGATATGTGGAATACAATAATGTACTTGAGCATGATTTGAATAAAGTGATTGTTGAAAATCCGTTTCACCTATGTGATCAAGGATTTCATATGGGCCAATATACGTGGGGCTAATCTTCATTATGTTTACAAACCATACGAATTTCGTCCAATGTGAAATTTGAAAGAATAAATTTTCACCAACATTAAACTCTAAGTCCCTTCAATGGTTGTTAGCATTGATATTTTGTTGAATAGGACCACCTTAATGTTTTGTTGTATGGAATGAACATTTTCTGTCATATCTTATAGAAGATCATTCCCAGGATGATTTCTCTCACCATCTTCATCCCAAAAAGTAATAGTTCTTCATGAAATTACATATAAAGCTTCATAGGGTTCCATTTGAAGACTTAAATGGAATATGATGTTGTATTATAACTCAACCAATGGGAGATGTTGATCCCATTCACATGTAAATTACATTGACCATGTTCACAATATATCCTTGAGTGTCTGAATAGTCTTTTAAAACTGACCATCAGTTTGGGGGTGATAGGTCGTACTAAAATTCAATTCGATACTCTGAGCATACTGAATACTTATCAAAAATTTGGATGTGAACCTTGGACCATTAACATATATGATGGAGAGTGGTACCCCATGAATCCTTACCACTTCCTTTATGAAATTAATGTAAAGTTTATCTAATGTTACATTTTCTTTAAAAGATATAAAATGGGAAATCTTGGTGAGATGGTCCACTATAACCCATCTCTCATTATTTCCTTTGGAATTTTTCGGTCGACTAATGACAATGTCCATAGTGATATTTTCCAACATCCATGCCAATCTGGGTAGTGGTTATAATACCCCTTTAGGAAGTTGTCACTTTACCTTCACTTGTTGACACAGCAGGCACCTTGCAATGCAGTTGGAAATATCCATTTTTATGTAATCCCACCAATATTGATCATGAAGGTACCTATACATTTTTTTTCTTATAAGATGTGTAGAAAATGTAGATTTGTGGTTTCATCCATCAGATCCTTATTTATTTACAGAATAGATGGAACAAAAATTCTTGTATGAATTTTCAATACACCTTCTTAATCAGCATTGAACTTAGGAAACTTCACATTCCTTACAAACCCTAACTTCTTTTATAAAAAAGGAATTTATATTTTAGATTTCATGGCCTTCTATGATAATGGTAGTTGTGAAATCATTTTGAATTGGTTTGATGATGTTCCTTCCCTTATGATCCCCATGTATATTATTACTGGGACTCTAATCAAAGGATCTTCTTGAATCCTCATAATTGAAAAAAATGGGATCTTTCCTACATAATGCATCAGATACATTGTTTTCTCTTCTGGGATGATAATGAATTGAACAATGATAGTCTTTAAGAAGTTACAACCATATCCATTGTCTCATGTTCAATTCCTTTTTAATGAAAATAATATTCAATCTTTGATGTTTTGTGTATATATAAAATTTATCTCCATGAAGATAGTTACAATATAAATTCAGAGAAAAAACAACCATAGCTAGCCCCCGGTCATGCATAGGATAATTCTGCTCAGGAGGCATCAACTATCGAGATGCATAACAAATATCTGTGTCATCTTACATGATGATTCTCCCAACCCCTTTCATAGATGCATCACTTAAAATAATGAATCCATCTATGGTAAAGGGTAGAGCTAACATGGGTGCTGCAACAAATATATTCTTCATCTCTTGGAAACTTTCTTCAGACTCCTTTATCTAAATGAACATGTCCCCTTTTTGAGTTAACTTGGTTATTGGATTAGAAAGTTGTTAATTGTTTTTCACAAACCTCATATAATATAATAATAAACCAATGATGCTATGAATATAATTTACTATTGTAGGATGAGGCCAATACTCCAAAACCTTTGTTATTTTGGGGTCAATTTAGAATTATTCATTTATTACAATGTTACCCAATAAGGAAAATTTTTGTAATAAAAATTCACATTTGTTAAACATTCCAAATAAATTATTGTTCCTCCATATTTACAATATAACCCTTAGATGATCATCATGGTCCTCATGACTTTTGAAATATATCTGAATATCATCAATAAAAATTTAAAAAATGTTTTCAAGGTACTAATTAAAGAATCTATTCATCACATCCATAAATATTGTAGGTGAAATTTTCAAGTCGAAGGGCATAACAACAAACTCATAATGCCCTTATCTTGATCAGAAGGAGGTATTTAGAATATCTTGTTTCTTCACCCTCAATTGATGATAACCATATCAAAAAACATTCTTTGAGAAGAATTGAGCCCCACAACGATAGTTAAATAAATCATGAATTCTTGAAAGTGGGTACTTTTTCTTCATTGTGATCCCATTAAGTTAACTATAATGAATGCATAACCGCATTGATCCATAGTTCTTCTTCATAAATAGAACTGTTTCTCCCCATGGAGACACACTTTTCTAGATAAACCCCTTCTACAAAATATATTGGAGTTGTTTCTTTAAGTCGTCTAGATCAACATTTTCCTTTCTATACGGGGTCATTGATATCGGCTTGGATCCATGAATAAGTTTAATAAAGAACTCTACCTCTCTTCATACGGGTGGTATATATAACACATAGGGAAAACCATCAACGTATTCTAGAATAATGGGGACATTATCTATTTATCAACTTTCATTTCCTTATTCTTCTTCACTGATCATTTTGACAAAGAAGGCTACGAGTGGGGCTTCTATAAAAAGATCAGGTTAAGATATCCCTCCTTTGAAAACAACTGTTGGTTTTCTATTAAAGAATACTCAGATTTAATTTCTTCCAAAGTTGATTACAACATTATATATTGAGATCTTATCCATTCCTAGTATAATTTTGAATTCCAACATGGGAATGACTAATAGATTTTCGATGATATTATGTTTGCTAAAGAGAATACTAGAGTCTCTATACATAGTTTATTCTTGGATAATCCCTCAAAGTGTCTTGAATGATAACTATACTTAAATTAGGTTTAGGATTGACTTTATATTCATTGAAAACATGGAGGAAATAAAGGAATAGGTCGAACCAGAATCAAATAAAGTAATTTATAGATCTTGGAGAACAATGAGAGTACCTATGACCACAACACTTAGAGATTAAACTTTATCCATCATGATAGCAATAGAAATACCTTTATCCCCTATCCTATGTTAGGTTTTATGGTTATTTCATTACACAATCATCAGATATGGATAGTGATTGAAAAATTGTAGTTGTTTTCGACACTTAAATAATTGGAATTTCGGTAGGGCCTTCACCATCTTCTCTTTGTCGTTAATTTTGATAAGTTGAGGATTCAACTCACTATAATAGTTCGGAACAATATGGAAATGTCTTCCACACTTTTAACATTTCATTCTCCCAAGAAATCAGTTCCCAGAATGCTTATCCTCAAACTTGTTGCACGTGTAAAGATACACTTTCATTCCTCCCCTTCTTGATAAAAGATCCTCCATATGCTTTCTCCAAAGATATATTCTTTTCATTTGATTTATGAGACCACTGAATCTCACCAAACGCCAGTTCAAATTTCATACCACTCCTCACGATATCATCATAGTTTTCATAGTATCAGCCACCTAGATTTTTTTATATATGGTGTCTCATTACATTTAATAATAAACCAACCTTCCCATTAGGATCCATGAAAAAGAAAGAGGTGTCACAAGAAATTATTGTGAAGTTCATCTCATAGATTCCCACAAATTCATTCTTCTTATGATTCATCTCTAGGGATTTCTTCTCCATTTACATTGGCATCGAATGAGGGAAATATTTTTGAAACAGGTTCCCTTGAAATCACCCCATTCAATAGCTACAATATCCCCTCTTGAATTTTTATTTTTGATCAGTGACCACCACTGATCATATTATCCCTGTAAGAGTTAAACAATCATGATGAATTTATCTTGTTCTAAACAATGAAGTACAGAAAAAATATTTTCGATAGAGCTTATCCACTATTTAGAAATAAATGGGTCAGTAGATCCACTAAAAGAAGATGTTCGTTGACACAAAAAAGACTCAATGGAAAGTTATTCCATTATAGTTGAATCCAGAATATCATCTTGATTCAAGTTATATTTCATAACTCGAGTCATTTGATTCATCATTCTCAAGAAGTTTTCCATTTTGTCTTCCAACAAAGGTTGTTGGCGTATTGTTCATTATTATCACTATTTACACAACTTAACTTATTTCCAAAAAATTTCTAAAAGATGAAAACTATATTAAGAATATTGTGTCATTTAAGAATATTAAAACTCTATATGAATTTTATGTCTCAAAAAATCATGTTTAAATATATTTTTATTTTAAAACAATTAAGATATCTTTAAATCCTGGATATGGGTTTATAAAAAGATATTGATTAACCAAACATATCCCCAAAGGGTGTCAAACCGGGAGTGAATCAATGCTCATTTTCATGTACATAGTTACATCGTGTCTGGACTGACACAACTTAAATAAGTTTTTACCCCAAGGTACATCTTTTATAGATCCACATCCCCTCATTCATATTTATATAGGGATTTATTTTCTCAGAAATCACATACATTATATTTCACCAAAATTCCAATATTTTTTTCTATATTTAAACTTTTTCCTAGGGTTCTCCATTAAGTTTTAAAATCCTAATTTACAAAAATAACTAAACCCTATTTTGATAAAAACTATGTAATCCCTCATTTTTATTACAAAATGTTTCATTTACATGGTACAAAAAGAAGACCTTTTAATGTATAGTTTCTTAGAAATAATGAAAATAATACATGAAAAGTTAAAACATTATTCTATTACACTTTAAAAGATTCCTAAAGTATTACACTATGTACATTTATTTCATCTCATAACATTGGGACATAAATCAATGGAAATAGTGGGAATGAGACCCAATAAAGGAAAACAAGTGAAACAACATATATGTGATCTTGAGAAGTATTGATAAGAACTTAAAGGATATCATTATGACATGAAAAAGAGAAGATAATGAATATAATAAAAAAAAGAACATGAATAATAACTTGGAAATGTGGAAACAACATTTATTTTAGAATTTCAAAAGCATATCCCTAAGGTTTTTCACTAAGATGTCATAAAAATTACCAAGGTTATTCACCAAGGTATCGTAAAACATGTCATCTCTAGAGATTAAATTATTTAACCAATTAGTTGGAGTGATATTAAGATGAACACATAATATGTCTTAAATTTTATGTTATCCACATATATCATAATCAAACATCTCATTAATAACCTATGTATAAAATAAGAAATGGGCTTCGTATCAAAATCATGGTGTTTTTAAAAGTGGATTAAAATAATATGATTATGTCATTTATAACCCCCATAAATGGAATGAGGGTATTATTCATGTCAATTCCCAAATAGAATGAATCATTTTCAAATATTGGGCAATAAACATGGAAAATAAATAGGTTTGGTGATTAACATAATTAATATAGAATAATTTCGTGATAAAAAGATAGAAACTTGGAGAAGAAAATCCAACAATATAACAAGTATGAAACATAGTTTTAGAATACATTGAAAATAGAGGGGAAAAGGGTATCCCATTAATAAAATACTATTAATAAATTTAAAATATATAGTAAAATTTATATAAGAACATAGTATGGAATTTTGAAAGACATACCCCATAAAAAGGGGACTTGAAAGGAAAAGAGAAGTTGAGACTTCCCTTACCATGAAGAGTAACTCATAAAACATGAAGATTGGGACCTTCGAGGCATGAAGAAACCTTAGGAGGACTCCTTGTGTAGTAAAACTACTAGATATTCATTGAGGGTGAATTGGGAATTAAATTTAATGTATAAATAGGTGGGTATTTATAGAAAAAGTGATTCATATTTTTATTGATTTTCATAGACACCGCGGTAGAGGTATTTGCAAAACCATGAGATTTCCCACGGTATTTTCCCATGACATTGGCAACATGGGAAACCTAATATTTTATTTTAATCCAAAGGAGTCTACCATAATATTATATTACTTATTAAATCATTATGATTTCTTAAACATTTAGAAAACTCAAAACTATTTTTTACTATTCACCGAAAAAAAAATATTTTAGAAAATTATCATAAATTAATAGTAGTCAAATTCTGATGTGATAATTTCAAGAATGATTTTTTACCATAATAATTCTATAATTATGAGAAATTAAACTTTTAAATTGAAAAATACTTATTTATTAAAAATAATTGCATATAGAAAATGAATAGTATATTTTTTGACAGTTGAAAAAAATAAACATTTCTTATCGTTTAAAATTAAATAATAGTGATTTAATTAGAATATTTCACTAAAATAATAATTATTAATTATACAATAATTTATTATAATTATTATATCACATATGAAAAGTAAAATTTCTATCCAAAAAATCAATTTTTCAAATTCGTTATATTTTTTAAGAAAAACTATTCTAAAAAAATAATGGAACAAATTTTTTATTTATAAAAAGAAATTATAAATTAAATAAATATGGCCTTGATATATAACCCCTTATAAAACATACATTCTACATAAGGGTAAGGTGTGATATGGGGATAGATTCAAGGGGAGGCTCAACTAGCATCACCTGAGTGGTAATTTCCACTAATATGAACTTCTCTCGTTAGCAATTTAATTTAAGCTTAACAAATTGAAGCTTGTCTTGGGTTTGGTCAAGAGATAATCCAAGTGGTGTAACCACCCTCCCAAGCTCTAAAAAATGTGCTTCGTATGACACGACTCTACTGGATGTTTCCATCGACTCTTCTTTGTCCATTAATTTTCATTTTTCAATTTTACTTATAAATAATTATTAAAATGTTAATATCATTATTAAGGGTATAGTTTCCAATGGTCATATTGACCAACTATCATAATTGAAAAATGGTCATATATGGATCCAAACATGATGGTCACATTTCAAATTATAATAACATTATTGCTAAAGAGATATATTTATATAAGTACAAATTAATATAACACACATTTTCAGGCAAAAAAAGTTATTTAAAAAGTTCAAGTCATTAAAAATAGCATTCTTGCAAGTTGAAGATTTCATGCATGGAGTATCTTTATCTCAACTCCTCACAAGTATGAATTTAGAACAACCAAGGAATCCTATGGTTTAATCATTGGTGTACCATCCTATACTTTAGAGATCTAGAAAAATCTGACGAGTCTCGAGGAAGAAGATGATCATATTCTTGATTGGATGGTTCGAGGCTACTTGTATTGGATGACAAATACAATGTCTATATTTTTTTAATAAAAAGGATAAGTAACCTACATTTTCTTTTCCCACATCGATTGTTCAACTGTTCTAGAATATCTATATAAATTTACCCTTGTCGCAACAACTTTGATTTGGTAGCGGGGCATCAACACCCCCACACATCGTAACTCACTGGGGCCTCATGGGAAGCACCAAATAATACTGGCCCATTTACACTAGCCCATGCACTCTCATATGGGTGGGCTCTTGGAATCCTATACATAGCTCACTTCTACCTCCATGGATGGTCCCTTCATGTTGTCTCTCCCCTGTGGTTGACCCATAGATCTCTTATGTGATTCATGGGATGGCCCTTAGGGCTAGTCATGGTTCACCAATTTTTTTTACTAAATCCACCGAAGAAATTCCATAGAAATTCAACATAATTAAAAAAACATAACATAAAAAATAAAAAAATATATTATATATGAAATAAAAATTTTAAATTTATGAATAACAAAATTATAATCATAAAAATTTTAATAAAGAATTATTGAAAATAAAATTCATGAAATCAAAATAACTAATCATGAAATAAAATGTGAGGAAATTAATGTTTATCAAATCAATAATAAAAGAGTTTACACAATTTTTTTTCAAATGAAATTATTAATTAATTAAGTAGAAATATTTATTAAAAAAATTAATAAAATTTAATTCCTATAATATCAATTAAATAATTTTAAATAAATATTTCAAAATAAATATATTTTAAACTAAAATTTAAATGAATCGATTTTAAAAAAATTCAATGAAGGATAAAAAATGAACTCTTTTTACAATTTAACAATAAAGGGTTTTTAATGAAGGGATTTTTCCATTAATCAAAACAAAAAAAATAAAAATGAAGAAAATTACTAACACTAAAAATAACCCCATTTTAAAATTTCAAAACATATTTTTTATTAAAAACCAAAATTTTCTCCCGTCTTTGAAAATTTTCAAAAAGCTAAAAGAACATATCTCAAAAAAATAAGCTTATAATTTTTATGAATAAACCCAAATAAAATAATATATTGTTAACTAAAACGAATATTTGATTGTCACTTATCAAAAAAATTATTTTAAATAATTCATAACATAAAAAAACAAAACAAACTTATAAGAATATATAATAAATAAAACATGTTTATTCTAGAAAAAACAAAAAATGATAAAAAAACATTTTTTAAGGGTTTAAAAATACTAAAAAACAACCCATAAGGTTATGAATATAATAGTATCTTATTAAAAACAGATTATTAAGAAAAAAATTATTGTCGATATTATTTTAAATAATTTATAGAATAAAACAAATCTAAATAAGTTTAAACAGGTTTAAATAAAGGATTTAATCTAAAAATTTATCTCAATTTCAAGCATAGAAAATATGTTTGAATAATTAGTAACAGTGAACTTGATATTGATGTTATAAAAATTAGAATAAACCAAATTTTAATGCATAATAGATATTTTGGATTTTATAGAATATTTCCCTATATCATAAGAGATTAAAATTTTCATTTCAATCTCTACAAGAGACAAATTGTTAAAGAAATAGGTGGTGAAATGATTTAACAAATTTTTTTTCACAATAATAAGTAAATGTTTTTATGAGATTAAATAGAAAAAATTTCCTATATACTAAAACATAAAATAGTATTCGATGATTATTTCATACATATTAATCAAAAATGTTTTTTTATTCTAACATTTTAGAAAATAATTTTAAAACTAACAAAGAAGTGTTCCATTTCATTTAATAAAAAAGTGTTAACTCTCCTTAAATTGATGCTTAAAAAAATATTAAGTAAATTTATAGAAAATTTAAATACATAATCATCATATTCAAAGCTAAAAAAAATTATCTATGTAAACTATTACATTTTACTTTCCGAAAAAAGAAAAAATATGTTAATTCATATTCCTACAATATTTAAATTAAAATAATCATCACATAATATATTAGATATCATGAATGTTGGAATACTGGTTTATATAATTGTAGATAGTATTTATGCTTTTTGAAATAATACCATGGCATGGTGACTAGATTAGATTCAATGGGATTTTTGTAACATCTTTTTGGTACCAATTCTATCTTAGATTCTAAAGAATTTATATTATAACTTTTTATCACCAAAATAGACTTCAAAAATATATTTTTTGGAAAAATATGAAAACATGTTCTTAGAAATTTTTTTTTACAACTAAATGATTGAGTAAATATTAATTAAAATTCATCTTCATGATGCCCATGAAATCTACATTTAAACACTTCTAGAAATGTGCTATATATGAACACTTTTATACCAAGGGGTATTAAAAAACCATTGGTATAGAGAGACTATACGAATGGTTTGTAAAAACAATTGGTATAGTATATTTATAATCAACCAATCCCAACCATTTGATTAAACAGTTGGGATAATCTCCCATTTAAAAATATATCCCAATAGTTTTTATAAACCGTTGTGATACATAGTATATCTTAATGGTTTTTTGAAACTGTGGGGAATGTTTTCCCATAAATCTATATCATGCCTCCAGTTCCCCCTCTATGTGATCACTTCCCTAAATCTAATCTCCCTATTCCCCATCCTTCGAAACATCTTCCACCAATATATCCATCTTCTATCATGAAATATTTTTTTCTTCACTTCAAACATATAACTTCTACCATAGTTTTAATGTTCTACATCTATTTTTTTTTGTGCTTTGATTTGTCCTAAAAGAGAGCTATGTGTGGTTATTCATTCGTCTTGTGGGTGGTCATTTGGGATGTAAGATAGTATGATTTCATTTTACTTGATATATACAATAATATTATTTATTTAAGTGCACTTTTATTAACTATCACTACTGATGTTGTTTAATAAGTTGTAATTAATGGTTATAATAATGAATACATGGTATACACAATGTATGATTTAGTATCTCACTGCTATTTTATTGTATTTGAGGTCTGTGAAGGTGCACCTGAGGTGTTGTTCTACACCTTCTTGGATTCTATTATTTTTATTTTATTATGGGCATTATAAATCAATATTAGAGTGTTTATATTTTTATTACTATATTTGGATAATTTTATGGTTATAGGAATGTGTTAGACTTCTGATAGTCCTAACACATATGAGTCATGAACCCATATCTAGTAGTAATTATAGGTTAATAGGGTTATGAAATTGAACTTCTAGATTATCAATGTTACAATTGAGATATTTACTCAAGTATGATGTTCAGATTTGATATTTTAATTTGGGGTTTTGTCAATTTGACTGTACAAGAAAGAGGATTGTGTACAATAATCATATGTGGCATGTAAGATTCACATGAAATTTATATTCTTATGAGTGATTGAATTTTCTAATGAAATAGGGTTTAGTTGTATAATGTTTCCATAATGAGTTTTATATGGGTTTCCTATATAACTTGTTAGTTTAATTATACACACTAAAATCACATTTTTTTAGGAACTGTGGATCTTATTTTTGGATGTTTTCTGATGATGTAAATAAATTCCATTTGTGAAATGGATGTATTTCAACAGTTGGGGTTCATTTATTATTTTTATGGATTTGTAATTTTTATGGTATTTATGGTAATCTTAAAAAATGGTTCATGATGGGAATAATTCATCTTCATTATCTCGATACCCTTATGATGGTAAAAGTGAAGAAGTGTAGAATTATTTCTATCTTGTTAATTTATTTTACTTGAATTAAATTAGGAATCATGATTATATGAATATGGGATGATTTATCAAAAACCTAGACCTATTGGGTTTGGGTGTGGTTTTTGATGATACAGTTGATTATGATATGATGTGGTTGGATCTAGGATGGAAAGAGAATGAATATATTCTTCGTGGTTTTGTAGTAACTCTAGAGTGACTTGCGATCATTTAGTAATCCATGTCATGAGACTGAGTCCTTAGTATTATTGGGAAGGAAGCACCAAGGGTGGTTTTGTCTAGATAAACTTATGTGGAAGAGAATCATCATAAATTTTTAGTTGAATGGGCCTTGGTTTTATGGAATGTGACTCATTGGAGAATGATCCTAAAAGTGTGATTGGGTAATAAGGGAGTGTACACTCATTGTGTGTATAACACCTTGAGTTTTAATGAATTATTATTATTATTGAAAAAATTCAAATTCATTGATGGATTGCATTTCATGGTATAGAAAAATATTTTCAATATTATTAAAGAATATCTTATCATTTAATGAATATCATACAATATAATAATTTCAAAAAAATATTATCAATATGATTAATTAATTATAATTATTCCTCAATGGATAATTTTTTAGTAGTTGAGTATAAATTTGATAAAGCCTCAAATGAAATGGGTGTATGGAACATATGAGGGTACTATGGTACTTATCCAGAAAACTCTTTTTTTATGATATTTATTACCATACCTAAGATAAAGATGCATTGGATCATTTATTCTTATATGAGGTATATATTATAAGATAATTCATCAACTAAAGTTGATCTAATACTGAGTTACATTAAAATATCAATACATTAATCACCCTTTATGTTTCAATTTAGATTTGAGTTTTTCCTATGTTGAAAGTATATTTACTTATCAATCGTCTTATTCGTTAAATGGGTTTACTCTAATACTCATTGTTCTTTATTTTTACATATTTTTCACATGAATAACTACAATATAGGCTTTTTGTATTCTGGACTTCCTAGGGTGTAGTAATTGAATTTAAAACCTGATCTATTTTGTTTTTCATTTTATTTTTTAAATAAATGTGCTTATTAGTGGGTTATTATCATGTGGATCAGACTCTATTCTATATTGGAACTAAACCTCCTATTTTTTTTAATTCCACTATGTTTCATTTTTTTTCTCTCACACAGTCTAAAATTGATGTGGATACAATACTATAATTTCCAATTCTATATTCCCACATGTATCTACTTATGTTTTTGTTATGTTGTTATATTAAGTGAAAAATTATAATTTACTTAAAAAAAATATTTTCTATTGAACTTCAATCATATTAAATTGCTTTCATGAAATTACTGATTACAATTTTTTTACCGAATGGATTAAAGTTGGAAGAATGAAACTGATCAGATCCTAATAAATTTTCAAAACAATTTTGATAGATTTTTAGATTTTTCATTAGAAAATTATTTAAATATTGGTCACATACACATCCCATGTTATAATTGTGTTGGAAGACCTTGGTTATGTCATGAATAAGTTATCTACCATATAACCAAAAATGGTTTTCCAGCAAACTATTATATGTGGTATCACAATTGGGAGAAAATAGAATCTCAAAATGTTGATGATCCAAAAGAGAGGACTGAATTAGACAATTTGATATATTATTGGTTTCTATTTATTAATCATCTTGAGAAAGAAAGGATTTCGACCCAAGAAGGCTTTGATACGGAAAAACATGATGTGTCCAATAAAAATGATGATATTGACAGAGTGAAAAAATCGAATGATTATACAATGAATCCAGTATATCGGTATTGCGGTAAAAAAAGATGAAATTTTTAATTTAATTGCTTCATGGGAAAACCATGTATGAGATTTCTAATACTGTCATCAATTACATTCTTACCTTCTTTAAGGACTTACTTCTAGATGATGTAGATATTCCCTCATACCACTATATGACATAAAAGTTTTTTGAAGAACATGGATTTTCAAAAAACGAAATTCATGCTTGCTCGAAAGATTGCATCTTATTCTAGGAGGAAACTACTGCTAGAAATGGCTGTTTCAAATTTGGAACATCCCGATGAGATACAAAAGATAATAGAACACTATACCATGGGCTACAATAATTAATTTGGCACTTTTCATTAACCCCCAAACTCCAAAATCATGTCATGTTAGATTAAATATCAATAAAAATTTTATGGAATTATACTGGGCGAAAGAATAACAATGAATAGTTAGTTCACCCTATATATGGATTATCTTTGCAGATATTTGATGCTCTATATCCTGATTTTACTACTGACTTGCATAATATGAGTTTGGGTCTTTCATGTGACTGTTCTAATATATTTGGGTAGATGCTTACTTTCCAAAACACATGGACAGTTTTCATATACATTTATAACCTTCACCCATGGTTGTGTATGAAAAAACCAATCACTTTCATGACTATACTTATATATAACCCTTCTGATCCTGGAAAAAATATATACATATAGATGCAACATTTAATAAAAGAGTTGAAGCTTCTTTGGGATGTGGGTGTGTGCACATTCAATGCATTTTCAAAAGACATATTTCAGATGCATGTTGTGATTATGTGAAAGATCAATGATTTTCTTTCAAATGAAATTGTTTCTATATAGATCATGAATGGAAAACTATCATGTCCAATTTTTATGAAGAATACTTGATCCAGAAGACTGAAATATCACCGTAGTTTTAGTTTTGTGGGACATAGATGAGTTTTTCCAATGGACCATCCATATAGAAACAATCATCAGTGATTTGACAATACCATGGACACAAAAAATACACCTCAACATATGTTTGGAACTAATGTGCATAATGAATTAAAAGATCTAAGCTTTTCAATCGGGAAGGGTCAAATGAAATCTAGAATGTGAAAGAATGTTTCCAATGATACCTATTACAATTGAAAGAATAGGAGTATATTATTTGAGTTTCCGTATTAGTCAACCAATTAGTTATGTTATTTCTTAGATGTAATTCACATTAAAAAGAACAAATGTGAGATGTTTCTTTCAATTATTTTAAATGTCAAGCGAAATACAATAGATGATTTACAGTCTCAGCGTGACTTGGTGGATTAGGGCATTAGACCAGAATTTCATCCTATATGTATCATTGAAAATAAATGGAAAGTTCCACGTGCATCTTATGTGATGACACTCTTAGATTTTTTTTTTCTGTAAGTACTAGATACTATTAATGTTCCCGATTTCTATTCCTGAAATATATCAAAATTGTTCAACCGAAGTGAATTTAAGATGAAATCATTGAAGACTCGTGATTATCACATCCTTATTCATGAGTTGATTCCAATATAAATCCTTCATTTTTTGTCAAATAATTTAAGGGTGTCAGTTATTCATTTGAGCCATTTGTTTAGAGATATTTGTGCTATGAATTTTTCCGAGTCTTTCTTGCAAAAAATGCTGGCAGATACACCATTAATTTTTTTTTTTGATTTAGAGAAAATATTTCCTCCATCATTTTTCACATGTATGTTGAATATAAATAACCATATTCCAACCAAAATAATTCTCGGAGGGCCTGTTTCTTTTCTTTGGATTTATCCAACTAAAAAAATACGCACACGTTGAAATATTATGTCCAGAATAAGAATCATCCTGAAGGTTCTATTGTGAATGGTTACTTGGATCAAGAATGTATAGATTTCTACTCAATGTATTTTTCATCTCTTACTATGAGAATGAATGGACCAATAAGAAATTAAATATAACAATATGTCAAAATTGTACCCAGTTTTCAATCACATCCTTAAATAGAATGAATTCCCATATCATATACATTGACAAAATTAAGACTTGAAAAGTGGGAGATGGCACATCGCAATGTGTTGTTCAACTATGATTTGTTCGACGAATACATCAAGTAAGTAAATTGAACATGTATATATTATCTCCTCTCTTTTAATTTCACATATATGTTAAAATATTTCTATTTTTATCTACATGTGAAATATACAAATGATAAATAGAAAGAATCATTATTTATTTTTCAGAAGAGGGAGACATTTCATTTTAAAGATTTTTCAAATTCGTTGAAATTTATGATATAAATATTGTTGTAATAAATAAATAAAATTAATATTTAATTAAATTTAATATTTGATAATATTTCAGGTATCGAGTTTCCTGATAGATTCTATTTCTGATGAAACAAGAGCTTTGTATTTTGGTCCTAATACCGTGGTTAGTAAATGAAAATCAATTGTGATCAATATGTATAGATTTATTATCAATAAATGAGAATAGAATATGAGAACACAACATGATGGTGTTATGCTAACTTCTGCAATAGACTGTTATGTCAGTGCATCAAATATTAGACCTCGTTTGGAAAATGTATCTTATTATAGAGTTATTGAGAGAATAATAATATTGGATTATTACTCTCATAGTCGAGTCACGATGATGAAATGTCAGTGGTTTGCTTTGATGGCAAGGTATGGTACCTTTATTAATGATTTTGTATTTCAAGTTATTGACATGACTCGCACTCTTACTACTGATGAAATAAATGTATTGGCATCAATTAAAAAATAGGTTATTTGTGTCAATGATCATCTTAGACCTAAATTTTGTGTCATTATTTAAGTAATTACAAGACATGTTTTTGATGATGGTGATGATGGAATTGACACCATCCCTACTTCCATTCAAACCAATCCATTTATTACTTATAATTATTCTAATAGCTCAATTTTCAGATTTGATTATGAACCTCATGTTGTTGCGGGAAATATATAGAATCATCCATCAATTTTCTCAATTATTTTGGTTTAGATCAACCTTGGTTGTTAAGGTTGGTACTGTTCAATTTATTTAATATTGATTAAAAAAATGTTGTATCTAACTTGAACTTAATGTGAATTTTCAATGTTTATTTGTTTCAGTTTCATTTGAGTTGCATTTTATAATTTGGAAATGAAAAATATTTAAACCTACGAAACATACATTTCAATCTTGGTGAACATTTCAAGAATTTATTGACCATGTATAATATTAGTAAAACTCGAAGTCCCCCTTTAACATTTCAATGCTTTATTGACTATGGATTCTTGACCCCAGAACCAATGAATCCCCCTATCCCATCTAATATATTTTTTCTTGGTTAAACATTAGTTATCTTTTTCTAAATACATCCATTTTTTTCAAATATAATAAATGAATCCTACTAAAGATATGTGATGAAAAAGGAAAAAAGACAACAATCATCACATGGATAAGATGGGTGTTTCTCCACTAGTGCCTATAGTGAGTATTTTTTTCAAATACATATATTTAAATAGAATACAATGTCATGTGATTAATTTTGTTTTAATCATTTTTCCAGTATCCATGACTTAGGGGATAGTTATTTTATGAGAAACCTAGTAGTGGTCCTAGTACTGAGGTCAGTGGTATGAGGGAGGGTGGTTCAAGATCTAGGAAATCTAGTCAGCGTACCTTATTAGACCTTTCCCCTCCCACCAACATACCATCAATCCCACATTCTAATCCTAATGCGTTATTAGGGAAAAAAGAGATATTCAGGCCTTCCATGTTTTCAACACCCTTTACATCTGAGCCTACTCACCCACCATTACCCCATCAGATGAAGATTCCCACTCCTCATCCATATCATGAATTTGGACAACCATATATGACATTCTCTTTTAGATATATTTCATTCTATTTTAGTTTCTATATTTCATATTATTCAACTCCTGATCCACCACGGTTTGTGCATGCAGAGCTTACAGTGAGACCCACTCCACATGTACAGGGTGTTCCTTTTGTTTTTTCCGATCTAGCAGTGCCCATTGATCAGACTACCATAGGTATATTTATAGAACCCTAACAAATTTTTATACCATTATTTATTTTCATTATAACATGTATTTGTAAATTTTGTTTTGTATTTCACAACAGATACATCAACTGATAGGAGGAAAAAAAGGGGGAAACACGCATGCATGAAATGTGGAACCACCACACACAATTGATGGTGGAGTATAACAAAAAACAATCAAATTATTGAAAAAATAGGATAGAAATGTCAATGTTTTTTTTGTGAAAATTTCCAAATACTCCTACATTATTCCTGTCATCCCACTCTCATGGAGACAATTTTCAAAAAAATTAAAATATAATTCTTCAGAATAGATATGGTTAAAATAATAATTTTTTATTTAATGTAATATATTATTTTATTATTTGTATGAATTAATAATTTTGTGTGAGTTTTTATTTAATTTCCCTGATAGTGAGGGTGCACAACCAACATGTCTAAAAAAGTTAGATGAGATTTGGAGAGTCTATAAGCATGAGGTGTATATTGGATAGCATACTAGAGTTTACATATAGTTAGAGGTAGTAAATGTCGTGGATGATTTTCTGATAGAATAGTATCAGTAAATTATTACTCATTAGATGACTATCAAGTTTAAGGTATTAATAACATTTGAGGTATTTAAATGATAATTTTCATTTATTTCATTAATACTGTATTTTTAATTATTTTATTTTTATTTTGGAGTCTTCTAGAAAAAATATAAAAACATTGAACGTAAAAAATACCTCCATGAATTGGGACGTACTACGATTTCATATCATGAGAGGAAGTAGGTATGATAGTTTATAATTTTTCATTGGAAATTTCACTTTCTATTGTTTCCCCCATTATTTATTCAACTTCTAAAATTTTCATATAATTTTATTTGTGAAATTATTATTGGGAACCTATTTTTAAATATGGATTCCTATATTCAATGTAATTTTTGAGGAAATTATTGGATATTGAAGGACGTGTTCCTTTAGTAAAATGGTTTTTCTCGAGTAGAAGGAAAAAAGATGGAAGTGAGGTTAATGAACCGACAAAGCAACAGATTGTAGTTTTTTATTTATTGATTTCAAATTTTAATATCTATTTTGTAACTTAATAATATATTTATATTTCTGACATTCTACTTTAGAGGACCGTGATGCCCAAGAACCTGACAATTTTGGTCCAAATAATCACTTACATCAGGTGTTGGGAGATGGACCCCCTAGCAGAGTATGCTACCTACCTTGAAAGAGTATAGTCTCGAAGAGGTATTCACCATATTTAGGTGACAATTATAACACTAATGAGTTTGAAAAAAGTTAAGGAATGGGTAGAACAATTTGAAAAAAATGCCACACAGGTGGAATAATGATCTGCTAGGGAAACCACTGAAATTATAAAACTGATGAATGTTTTATGTCCATCAATTCTACAAGAGGTCAGCACAACTTGTGATGAATATATTTCATCAATGAGTTAAATATATAGTGAAATATGTGGTAGTTCTAGTGGGGGTTGATCTGATGTTGTTCATGGCTATGATGATGGTGAATAAGAGGCTGAGGATGAAGATGATGCTAAGGAAGAGGGCAAGGAGGCTAAGCCGGAGGAGGAGGGCAAGGAGGAGGGAAAGTAGGAGTTGGAGGATGATAATGGGGATGAGTTTGGGGACAATTATGGGGACATGGATGATGAATAGGATGAGTCTCATGATGATGGTGATGATAGTGATGGTGATGAGGGACATATTGATCTATTACATTTTTCACTAATATTAATGACATTTCATGTTTGATAATTTTTCATGACTGAATATATGTGTAATTAGGTAGGTCACATTATCATTATTTATTTATCTATAAAAAATAATACATGACTTGATATAAAGGTATATATTCTATGAATTATCTTTTATACATGGTCTCAATGATATTTCACAATTATATTTTTTCATACACTCAAACTCCTGGATGAAGAACTTGAGCATATTTGTATTCCTTATACCAATTGTTAGTCATCTTTCATTGAATCATTTTCATTTCATTCTTTACATTATGGGACACCATATTTGATCTAGACTCATTCACATATCATGTTGTACATGATACTTTGTATTGTTTCATTTGTTACCAAAAATATATTAATTTTTTGAAAAATTATGAATCTTATTGATAAGGTTTGTTTGGATATATCATGGAATAATTTTCCATGATTCGAGAGGGTGTTTTTGAGGTCAGTTCGAATTAATTTGGAGATTCTATGAGAGAATTTTAGAAAAATCTATAATTTTCCAGATTCAGGTTATAATTTCCAGTACATATAAATTTCATGGAGCCAAATACATCACATAACTAGATCTAGTCATTTCAACCATAACACTTTCTATTTAAATCTTAACTCCCTTGCTTATCACACCACTCCAGGAATCTATGTAATACACCAACACTGATTGGTCAATCATAAAAGCTAAACCTATTAACTAGCACATTTCCCTCACAAAAAACCATACCACATTAATCTATATTGTCCTACTATGACATTATTCATCATTTATATTTTTTATATGTCACTTTCATATATTTCACATCACCAAAATACCTCACCCATGATTGTATCAAGATATTGAAATATATATCATTTCATGTAACAATAATTTTATCCCCTTTAGGTTTGATTCTACAACCCATGGGTTTTCTTAAATCAACATTTTACAATGAAATCAAAGAATCCCTATAGATAAGAAATATTGACGTACATGGACATTACATTTATTTTTCGGAAGACTTAATACATGACACAAACGAATTCCCAAAGACCGTATTATTTTAGTGTCGTTGGAAACTCTGAATATAATCTCCCACTCTAGTTGAAAGATCTTCAACTTCTCTCATAAAGATCTTACCCTTTTGTTTTTCTACCTAAAAACATTCTTCATATCCTGTGGAAAATAATATATAAAAAAGGTGATCTCAAATTCAAATTATGTGTAAACATGGGGAACATAAAACAAACCATAAACATTTTAATGTAAATACATGAACATAATGTTTAAACATTAAAATCATGAGTCATGAAATAAATATTGGAAGTATGTAAGCCATGGATCAAACAGAAAAATTTACCATGATATAATATCATTGGAATTAAACATGTAATTTTGGAAAACTAATAAGAACATAATATTATTTCCATAGAAGTCAAGGCCTTGATTCCAAGACCATCATAGTGGACAAAGTCTATTACTGAACCAGGTTTACATGCTATTCCAGCCCTGTATTACTGAATCAGATTTACTTTCTGTTCTAGCCTTGTCTATATCATGAGATATAAATATTTACTCAATTAATTAGAGGGAGATATATGTCCCACACATCTCACAATTAAATCATTCCTATATGTTCCACAAAAACAAAAATCATGCTGCATAGCATAACCCCTGAAATAAAATGGGATTCTTAAACATCATACCAACATAACATAATCCATATAAGATAAATAGACTTTATAAAAATAATTCAATCATAAACATAATCAAATAAAAGTAATAATATGGATAGAAACATAACCCTAGGTTGTATTATATGGAAAATAATTTTGATAAACCAATTCAACTCAGTTCTTGAGGAAAATATCATTTCTTATTCAACAAAAATTTCTTTTCTCAAATTGCCACACAATTTTAAAAGAAAGAAATTTAGTTGAAAATAGACATGAAATATTGTAGAGTAAGCTTCATGTAAATAATTAGTTAAGAATATGTAAAGAACCATTCATTCTGTATTAGTCAAAAAAAAATCTCCTTGTGCTTTTACCAAAGAAGCCAAAAAGTACCCCGTATGGTAAAAAAAGAAAGATTCCTTCCAAACCATGTAGTAAAAGTAAAAAAATGGGTAAAAATGACTTTAAACATTCATTTAAGAATAGTAAATATTTTATGAATATATTTTTATAAAACATGAACTTTGATGATTAATATATCCCCAGAAAATACTTATATAATAACAATCTTGGATAAAAATGAGATTGCCAAATTATCCCTTACCTTAGGTCATATTTCTTCTGTATGTGTCCAAAACTCCTATATAGTGGGTTTAAACATATTATTAACTTGTAATAGAACCATAATAATGTTTATGATATCCTATATGATTTACTTATGACTTTATATTACCTTTCCATTTGTAAATTCCATGTTAAAGCATCGTTTTGTGTAATAATGGTTTTATTTATCTTACGTGTTTGGAATTTTTATTCTTGATATTATTAATTAGATCATGATTTAGTTACTTCCAAAATTTGAAAAATTATTTATATATTCAGTATATATATATATATATATATATATATATATATATATAACAGATAGATAATTGAAATGGAACACACCTTTCATGGAGACGCTAGGTCATATGTACCCATGAATATTGTTTTGGTTTCATTATTAAATTGATTGGATGTATCTAAATAAGAAATATTTATATATACATAAATATAGTATCATTAATATTTATTATATTTCATGATTATTTATTATATAAACTTTATAATCATTCTTGAATGGATAACTTGGAGAATGAATGAAATTGCATCGTGGAGACGGTAATACGTACGCACACACAAGTGACGATATCATTCCCATAACTGTTGAATGATTTTGAAGTGGATGGTGTATGATATCTCAGAATTAGTATCATGTTATAATAATCATATATAGTTATTATTAACACCATTATACCCATCCATTAATGGTGGTGGTGAAAAACAGATTATACTACAACGTGGAGATGGTAAGCCATAAGTATGCACGCACGATGATTTCATTTTTCGTATGATAGATAGATGGTAGAATAGGGATTTTTCATATTTATAATAACATATCCGTATATGAGTTATACTTATGTTATTACCTTATAATTAATCAACTAATTAAATATAAGTATAAGCATAATGAAATTTTAAAGAATCGGTAGAAGAGATTACCTATTCCTTGACGTGCCTCCTTTAAATTCCTCTTAGGGCCCAAGAGTTGGCCTTTTGAGAAGACCAACTCCTCTATATTGTAACTAGGGAAGTTGAGAAGAGAAATAGTCAGGGTATGGAATATATTGAAGGCTTATAATTGAGTGAAGAGGAGAGTGAGGAGGTTCTCTTTTGTAAGAGAGGAGAGGGGCACTTTAGGATATTTCCAAAATTTTAATTTATTATAAATTCAATTTTGATTTAAAATGGTCCAAAACATATTTAATTATAAGATAAGATGATTTTGGTTTGAATACCTATCATCAAATAAATTTATTACAAGTGTTGAATATTATTGTATCCTTATCATTTTAGTTTTACCCATATCTTACCCATTTTAATCTTACCGTGATATCGTGTTATTTACACATTGTGGGTTAATGTAATTTCCATATCATGTCAAATGACATAAAAACCATTATTTATGAAATATTTGGACTTATATTAACCATTTTTTCTAATATTATATTTTTAGTAATTTAATATTGTTGAGCCCTCTGGAAGATTGTTGATTTCATGTCTATGATTGATGTTTTAATAATCACAAATCACCACATACCATTAATGCTTTATCTAGTTTGATTTCTCATAAACTTAATAATAATCTGTTAATGAATCTGTTATCACATTTTTTTGTCTATGCTTATTGACGTACAAAGTATTTTGGAAGCACCGATTCAATATCAACAGACATCGGAAGCACTAATCGCATATCAAATGACTCACCGATGCAAAATGAGTCACCGATGCTGATATAAACTGACTCACCGATCAGATGATAGACCGATGCTAATCAAATGACTCACCGATGCAAAATGAGTCAGCGATGCTGATCAAATGACTCACCGATGCAAAATGAGTCACCGATGCTGATCAAATGACTCACCGATTAAAAATGATTCACCGATGCTGATCAAACTGACTCACCGATCAGATGACAGACCGATGCTGATCAAATGACTCACCGATGCAAAATGAGTCACCGACGCTGATCAAATGACTCACCGATGCAAAATGAATCACCGACGCTGATCAAATGACTCACCGATGCAAAATGAGTCACCGATGCTGATCAAACTGACTCACCGATCAGATGACAGACCGATGCTGATCAAACTGACTCACCGATCAGATGACAGACCGATGCTGATCAAATGACTCACCGATGAAAATGAGCCACCGATCAAATGACTCACCGATCAAACTGACTCACCGATCAGATGACAGACCGATGCTGATCAGTCTAATTCACCGATGCTGATCTATCTGAGTCACCGATCATTACTCACTAATGCTGATGACCCACCGATCACTTGATTCTTAAATAGTCATAAACAACTGTTTGAATTTCTTTATCTTTATCTTTATTTAATCTAACCAATGGTCATATTAGGTATATTTTAATGCTCTGTCAAATAATTAATAAAGGTTGTCGGATGTCAAGAAACCGTACCTCGTACCTGCGGAAAGGAAACTTTTTCTGTATTCCGAAGCACGTGACATAAATACAAGAAGACTCTGCTGAAGATAAGTGTGTTGACAGAATAACACAAGAGGAATACAGAGAAAAGAAAGAGGAGGAAGAACCAATCAGAACAGAACCTCATACACAATCAAGCCTACTCAAGAAGAGTTCTGTGCATACACAAGAACATTGAAGAACTTCATCGACTACATCTCACTGCCTTTGAGCCTGAAGCATACGACACTCTTCTTCTCAAACAAAAATGAGAAGAGGACTCAGAATAAATTCTGACCAAATACAAAAGAGTCCAGAGCTACACTGAAATCACCAGAGCCATTTCTAAACTCTACATCTCTGCTCTGTGATACATTTGTTTTACATTTTGAGCAGTGTGTGTTATCTGCTGTATTAAACACACACAATGACTCCTGTACTTTCACTGGAGGATCTGTAAATCCTCAGAAAACCTTTTTACACTTCATTTCCCACTGTGGATAGTGGTAGAGGCCGTATGAGACCTGGACAGCTCTAAGCTGTTGTTTGTTTTCCCACACAGAACTATGGTAGAGGTCTTGTGACCTGGACAGTGTGTTCACTGTTGTTAACCCTGATCCAGGGTGTGGATCATTTTTATATAAACTTTTGAGAGGACTAAGTCTCGTCTTGGGACTGAACCTCTTGGTTAATTCTCTGTGTTTGTAGCTACATACTATATCCATACTACATATTTATTTCATATTCCGCTGCTATTACTTTGAAATATAATTTATTTTCAAAGCTACTTTGATAGTTAAACTCGCAAGTGTTTATATTTATTATAGACCAGTAAGTTAGTTTCAAAAGTTAATTTAATCATAAGATTAAGTTAATTGAGAACTAATCAATCTTTGAGAAACTAATTGAACCTTTATAATCTGTATAAATTCACTACAGTTTAATCTGTTTTTGAAATAGGGTGATTTTTATCAACATTGTTTTTAACAGAAAATTTTAATTGGAACTCAATTCACCCCCCTCTTGAGTATCCACTCCGACCAACACTTGGTATCAGAGGGTGTTAATATTTTCTAAAAGTACTCTGTTTTTCAACTGTGATTTTAGTTGTATTTTAAAGTTCTTAAAATTTATGTTATTTCTAAATTTTTATCTCTTTAAAATTATTTTTGTAATATCATGGATAATAGACTTGAGGGTGCTGATACTAACCAGCCACCTTTCTTTAATGGAAACAACTATGCTCAGTGGAAGCTAAAAATGAAAATTCACTTAGAAAGTATGGGCTTTGATATTTGGACTGTCATTGAAGCTGAATATAAAATTCCCAGTACTGATAGATCTACTTGGGATGAACCTACAAATACTGCTTACAATAATAATTGTAAAGCTATGAATGCTCTGTACTGTTCTCTAGGAGATGAAGAATTTAATAGAATTTCTGCTTGTAAAACTGCATATGAAATTTGGGATACCTTAGCTGTTTCTCATGAAGGAACAACTAATGTTAAGGAGATGAGATTAAATACCTATACTATTAAGTATGATAATTTTTAGATGAAGCCTGATGAAGCCTGATGAACCCATTTCTGATATGTATCTCAGGTTCAATGAAATTGTCAACACAATGACTTCTCTTGGAAAGGATGTTCCAGCAAAGGAGCAAATCATGAGAATTTTGAGATGTCTACATGAAAGATGGAGATGAACCTCTGTCTCCATTAGATAATCCTGTGACATTGGAACACTGCCTGTCAAGGAGTTAATTGGTAAGCTGATGATGTATGAAGAAGATCTTAAAGTAAATAAAGAAGAAGATGATGAACCTAAAAGGAAGTCTATTGCCTTCAAGACTACAACCTCAAAGAATAAGGATAAGGAAAAGCCTCAAGCTGTCAATGAAAGTTTAAGTAGTGAGGAAAGTGAGAATGATTCTGACAGTGATGCTGAGATGGCACACATTGCTAGAATATTTAAGAAATTCTATAGGAAGAAAAAGTTTTTCAGAAAGTCAAACTACAAAGGCAAGTATGATAACAAAGGACACTGGAAAAAGGATTGGAAGAAGTCTGATAAATCAGATGAAGTTGTCTGTTATGAATGCAAAAGAAAAGGACACATAAAAACAGACTGTCCAAAGCTGAAATATAGAAAGAAGTATGAATACAAGGATAACAAGTACAAGAAAGCCATGAAGGCTACTTGGAGTGCTTCAGAAGACAGCACAAGTGAAGCTGAATCTTCAGACTCTGAAAGGAATCGAGCCAACATGTGTTTCATGACAAACACTTCTGAGGTAACATCAGAAACTCCTGCTTCAAATTCATATTATTCTGGAGATGATTCTGAATGTGATAACATGTCTAAATCTGAACTGTTTGAATATTGTGATATGCTTGAAGAAACCTGTAATGAGCTTAAAGATAAATATAACGGTTTAAATAAACAGTATGCTTTAAGTGTTAAACATAAATCTGATCTGGATATAGAAGTAGAAAATAATGCTCAGTTGCTTAAAGAGAATACTGAACTAAAATTGTCTAATGAACAACTCATAAAAGACTTAGAGAAGTTCACAAATGGCAAGAATACTCTAACACAAATGCTAGGAAAGCAAGTTGCACCTAGATATACTACTGGTATAGGATACCAACCTGGACAAAGAAAAGTTTCCAAAACTAGATTCATTCCTAAATCTGGACAGAAGATAGTTAATTCTGGAACTTCATATCCCTCAACCAGTTATATTCATATTTATGGATCTAATAAAGATTATCTTTCAAAGAATGTAAATTCTACAAATTATATGAGACCCATTAGACAAATATGGGTACCTAAAGTTTCATTGGCTAACATGTCTGGACCCAAGAAGATCTGGGTACCAAAATCATCTTCCATCTAAATCTGTTTTGTAGGAGACCTGCTTGAAGAGATGTCACAAGAAGATATGGTACATAGACAGTGGATGTTCAAGAAATATGTCAGGAGACTTTTTATGTTTCAAGAGCTTAGTAAAAGTTGATGGAGGCTTTGTCACTTTTGGTGATAATTCAAAAGGAAAAATCATCGGCTTAGGCCAAATTGGTAACACTGATTCAATCTTGGTTTCTGAAGTTTTATTTGTCGATGGACTTAAATATAACTTGTTAAGCATTTCTCAATTGTGTGATGATGGTTTTTATGTGAAATTTAAAAATGATTCTTGCAATGTTTTTAACTCTAAAAATGTTTTAGTATTTTCTTCTTTAAGAAATGAAAATGTTTATGCTATTGATTTAGATTCCTTAGCTAAGCAGAATATTCCTTGCTTAAATGCTTTTCATAACGAGTCTTGGCTTTGGCACAGAAGATTAGGACACTGCAATGTACACTCACTTAGAAAACATTCTAGGAAGAACTTAGTTAGAGACTTACCCAAACTTGAATTTCCAGCAGACAAAGTTTGTAATCCCTGTCAAAAAGGAAAGCAACATAAAGTTTCTTTTAAATCAAAGAAAGAAGTGTCAACTTCTCAACCTCTCGAGTTGGTTCACATGGATTTATTTGGACCTTCTAGAGTTTCTAGTTTAAATGGGAAGCACTATGTCTATGTTCTTATAGATGACTTTTCTAGATATGCTTGGATATATTTTCTAGCTCACAAAAGTGAAGCTTGTTCTTACTTTTTTAAATACTCAAAGTCTGTAGAAAATCTTAGTGGACTCAAGATTAAGACCCTGAGAAGTGATCATGGTCGTGAGTTTGAAAATCATGAGTTTGATTCTTACTGCTCACACAATGGCTATAGTCACAATTTCTCTGCCCCTAGGACACCCCAACAAGATGGTGTAGTAGAGAGAAGGAATAAAACCCTGCAAGAAATAGCTAGAACCATGCTCAATGAATATGAACTGCCTATTTACTTTTGGGCTGAAGCTGTAAATACAGCTTGTTATGTCATTAATAGAGTCTTGATCAGACCAGTTCTCAAGAGGACCCCTTATGAGTTGTGGAACCATAGGAAACCTAAGGTTAACTACTTCAAAGTTTTTGGCTGCAAAGTCTTCATTCTCAATACTAGAGACAATCTTGACAAATTTGCATCCAAGAGTGATTAAGGAATTTTCCTAGGTTACTCTATCTCTAGTAAAGCCTATAGAGTTTTCAATAAAAGAACCAAATGTGTGGAAGAATCTGTTCACATCAAATTTGATGAAACTGATCCACATTAACCTAAAATCTCTCTTGAACATGATCTCTCTGGTTTGAATCTCAATGATAAATACAATGGACCTATAGTTAAAACATCCAGCTCTGGAAATTCTCCTGAACCTGCTTCTGTTGAACCTCAATCTGTAGATGAATCTGAAATCTCTAGCCCTATCTTTTCAAGACAATCTAGGACCCTAAAGAACCATCCTTTAGATGCTGTTGTAGGAAATCTAGATAGAGGAACACAAACTAGAGCTTCTCTAAGAAATCAGGTTGAACATCAAGCTTTTCTTTCACAGTTAGAACCTAAAAATATCAATGATTCCATCAACGATGAATTTTGGGTAATGGCTATGTAAGAAGAACTAAATCAATTTGAAAGAAACAAAGTCTGGAAATTAGTAGAAAGATCTAAGGACATTTTGACCATAGGCACAAAATGGGTGTTTAGAAACAAAGTTGATGAATCTGGAAACATCATTAGAAATAAATCTAGGCTAGTTGCACAAGGTTACAATAAAGAAGAAGGAATTGACTATGAGGAAACCTTTGCACCTGTAACTAGATTAAAGGCTATTAGGATCTTACTTGCCTATGCATCACATCTGAATTTCAAGCTATATCAAATGGATGTCAAAAGTGCTTTTATAAATGGTTTTATTGTTGAAGATGTTTTTGTAGAACAACCACCTAGTTTTTTAAATCCTCATGTTCCAAATCATGTTTTTAAACTTTCTAAAGCTTTATATGGTTTAAAAAAAGCTCCAAGAGCTTGGTATGAAAGGCTTTCAAACTTTCTTATCTCAAAAGGATTTACAAAAGGAGTAGCTGATCCCACTCTTTTTATAAAAAGGATTTCAAAAGATGTATTAATAGTACAAATCTATGTTGATGATATTATTTTTGGATCTTCTAAAAATTCCTTATGTACTGATTTTTCAAAGGTTATGCAAAATGAATTTGAAATGAGCTTAATGGGAGAGCTTAAGTATTTTCTTGGTTTTCAAATTCTTCAAACTAAAGATGGAATTATTTTAAATCAAAGTAAATATAAAAAAGATCTTTTAAAACGTTTTGGATTGGATAGTATTAAAGTAAGTGATACACCTATGAGTACTACCTGTAAATTGGATACAGATGAAGCTGGGAAACCAGTGGATCAAACCAATTACAGAGGTATGATTGGGAGCTTACATTATCTTACTGCTAGTCGACCAGACATTATGTTCAGTGTATGTACGTGTGCTAGATTTTAAGCAAATCCTAAAGAATCACACTTACTGGCTGTTAAAAGGATTTTTAAGTATCTTAAGTATACTATAAATTTAGGTTTGTTTTATCCAAAAGGACAATCATTTAACCTAACTAGCTATTCAGATGCTGACTTTGCTGGATGTAAGTTATATAGGAAGAGCACATCTGGAACATGTCATTTGCTTGGAAAATCCCTAGTATCATGGTGTAGTAAGAAACAGAACTCAGTTGCATTGTCTACTGCCGAAGCAGAATACATAGCTGCTGGTAGTTGCTGTGCACAAATTCTGTCGATGAAACACACTCTATTGGATTATGGATTTGATCTTAAACATGTTTCAATTAACTGTGACAATACTAGTGCAATAAATATATATAAGAACCCTGTGTCTCACTCTAGAACTAAGCACATTGATGTCAGACATCACTTTCTAAGAGATCATTATCAAAAAAGTGATATTTCTTTGAAATTTATTACTTATGAACATCAATTAGCTGATATCTTCACAAAGCCTTTATGCTCTGAAAGAATGAAATTTATTAAACAAGAGTTGTGTATGATTGATCTGTGAAACTGATCTGTGAAACCGATCTGTGAAACGGATCTGTGAAACCGATCTGTGAAACTGATCTGTGAAACCGATCTGTGAAACCGATCTGTGAAACTGATCTGTGAAACCGATCTGTGAAACCGATCTGTGAAACCGATCTGTGAAACTGATCTGTGAAACCGATCTGTGAAACCGATCTGTGAAACTGATCTGTGAAACTGATCTGTGAAACCGATCTGTGAAACCGATCTGTGAAACTGATCTGTGAAACCGATCTGTGAAACTGATCTGTGAAACTGATCTGTGAAACTGATCTGTGAAACTGATCTGTGAAACCGATCTGTGAAACTGATCTGTGCAACCGATCTGTCATACAGATTTATTATTATTATTATATTGTAATTAATTAGTAAATTTCTTTTATACTTTTTATGGGAACCCTAAATGATAAAATAAATGATACGTGGCTATTTATCCTCCCTAAACCTTTGACCTTTAATTTCCCGCCGAACCTTTCAACCTCTCTTCCCCTCTACTTCGAACCTTCGAACTCCTGCCTTCCCAAAATCCTCGAATGGCTAAGAAAAAGAGACCGAGCAAAGGAACGGATAACCATGTACATTCAAAGCGTGCTCGAGGCGAGTTGAGTAGTACCTCTCAACGATCAGTAAATCCTAACCTGGAAACTCGGATTGTTGCTGTAGAAAAACAAGTAAGCTCTACGTGGCTTTTGTCAAGTAAGTCACTGTTGCTGCAAGTTCTTGATTCGCAATGATGGAAAGACTGGTTTTCTGACAACTCTCGAATAGACTACCCGAAGCTGGTACATGAGTTCTATATGAATCTGGAAATCACTTTAGATGGTGTGGAGGCTGCCAGGATGTCGTCTGTGGTAAAAGGAAAGAAAATATCCTTCTCATCTAAGCAGTGTGCTGAGTGCTTGAACGTACCTCATAAAGGTCGGTATGAGGATTATGCTGGGAATATTCCTCCAACATCTGATTACATCTCTTATGAATTAGCTCTGGAGCTTCTGACAGGAAACAGAGAGTCACGGAGAATCACAGCTTCAGAATTAGATGGTGAATGCAGACTTCTTTTCAAGTTTATTCAGCACCAACTTTGCCCTAGGAGAGGAGATTTTGCTGCTGTAAAGTACCAGGATGTTTTCCTGTTGTTTCTTCTGAAAACACATGAGAAGATCAATTTGTGTAGATATGTGATGGTACACATAGCTGGAATGGTAAAACCGCCCAAGAAAGCCACTGCCTTGTTTTATTCAAAGATGATATCTACCATGCTCAAGAATCTAGAATGTATTGATGAAGATGATGAAGTTAATGAAACAGATCATACCTTCTGTCTCAGCAAAGAGATCTGCAAGAGGATGAAAATAAATTGGAATCCATGGAAGAAGTGCTGGGTTGCAGATGAAGAAAAATTGTATGAAGCCTACAATCCCATAGATCCTGGAAAGAGGCCAAAGGATTTGAGAGACCCTGGCTTGAAACCAAATGAGGAACCAGTTTATTCTGATGATGATGAGCAAGAAGAAGGAAAGGATGAGGCCACCGAAACCCAAGAGCAAGAAGAAGCTGCGACTGAGGCAGGAAGTATGTCATCTCCTGATGATAGGAGTGATCCTAACACTGCCAGTCCCAAAAGAAGAATAGAATTTGGACCTGCTAGTCCACCCTTAGCCCTACCAGAATCAGAACCTATTCTTGGTGATGAAGAAGATTCTGACACTGAAGAATATCACAGTGAAGCTTCTGAGAAGAGTGATGATAGACGTACTGATGATGTTGAGGCTGTTGTTGATGTTGATAACAGACCAGTGGATGGTCTTTCTGAAGATCAAATAGAATCACCTCAGTCAGTACAAGAAATACATATCAATGGAAAGGATGATTCACCAAAAATCAGTGGAACAACAAGCTATGAGAAACCAAAATACACCCTGTGTGCTGCTGTTTGGGATGAATACCCTGGTTATGCTGTGTTGGGCTTAGAATATTCTGAAGATGAAGAAGCAATGCCAGAATCTGCTGCAGCTGTGAAGAGGAACCTCCCACGAGAAGCAAGGTCTGTTCCTGCTGTTGATCCTACAAATGATAATTTACCTGGTTCTGGAATCTCTCAAGCTGATCTTGATAAGTTTAAGATTGAATTTCTAACCGCTGTGAGAGCCACAGTTAGAGAAGAAATTTCTAATGCTCTTACTCAAGTGTCTCTCCAAGTTTCTGAACATTCATTGGAAGCCTTCTCACAAAGAGTATCTAATGCTGTGAAGCCAGACCTGGCCAATACTGGTGAACTTATTGGCAGGCAAATAGCCTTTTTGAATCAGACTATGAAGGATCTTCACACCGTCCTGGTATCTCTATCAAGCGAATTCCGATCAACCATCTCTGGTATGATGGAAGTTTTGAGAAATTTGATTGAACATCTCAACAAGTCTGACCTGAGGAATTTGAAAGCTGAGTTAACTCACATAGTTGGCCAAGCCAGTACAGGCAAGGTAACCAAGATCACTACCCGTGAGCTAGAAGCTCTAAGAGAAGTTGTGCATGATGAGTTAGCTGCTGTTAGACAAATTCTTGATTTAGAATCTTTGAGGAAGATGAAAGAGCTCTGTGATAACAGTCATAAGATGGCATTGGTGTATTCAGCAGATGCTAAGAAAGATCTGCAAGAGATCAAAGAGAAAGTTGATAATTACTTTTCCAAGATTTATACAAAACATGAGATGACTGCAAGCTTCAAGGTGTTGGCAGAGAATCTGAAATTACCTCCAGTCACTCAGGCCTTCAAAACTCAAGTTCATTAGTTGCAAGATTTTATCCCTTCCTTGGAACAGTTCATGGAGAATAAAGATGATTTTGAAAAAGCTATGAAGTATGGAGCAGAAGTCATTCAGGACTTTATTCATCTTTTGAAGCCCTATTTGCATGCACATGCCACTGCAATAGTACTTCCTACTTCTGAACCTCTCAGTGACACTGATGTAGCTCCAAATCAGCTATCTGTTGCTCAAGCTCTATCTCAGTTAAGACCAGTCCCTCAGCAAGCTTCTCAATTAACTCCGGTTTCTCAATAACAACCCTCTGTGGCACCTGCTCCTACACCTGCCCAAGTTGTCCTACCACCACTTCAGATTCGCCATGATCAGCCTGCCTCCAAGCCTTCAAACTTACCCACTATTGATCCCAAAGACAAAGGCAAAGCCCCTTTGTATCCCAATAAATAGTTGTGTATTGTTTTTGATAGGGTGAACAATGTGATGCTTGTAATAGTTGTACTTTATCAAATATTTTTCTGTCTACTCTCTGTTGACTGCTTTTCCTTTCACTTTCTCTTATCTGTTTTTCCCTCCTTTTTGATCATCCCAAAGGGGGAGAAGAACAAGAATACTTTATGGGAGAAGAAAAGAATACTTTATGGGAGAAGAAAGATGTATGGGAGAGATATATGGGGGAGAAAAGATGTATATATCTCAGGGGGAGAAATCTGTATAATATATATGGGTAATCTAAATTAAGGGGGAGATTTATATATCTCTTTATATTTATTCTTCTTATGGTTTAATTATCATTATGTTTTTTTTCTTAATGATATATCATATTATTTATATTTAATGATAAAGATTTGTGATTATCAAAAAGGGGGAGATTGTTGAGCCCTCTGGAATATTGTTGATTTCATGTCTATGATTGATGTTTTAATAATCACAAATCATCTCATACCATTAATGCTTAATCTGGTTTGATTTCTCATAAACTTAATTACAATCTGTTAATGAATCTGTTATCACTTTTTTTTGTCTATGATTATTGACGTACAAAGTATTTTGGAAGCACCGATTCAATATCAACAGACATCGGAAGCACTGATCGCATATCAAATGACTCACCGATGCAAAATGAGTCACCGATGCTGATCAAACTGACTCACCGATCAGATGACAGACCGATGCTGATCAAATGACTCACCGATGCAAAATGAGTCACCGATGCTGATCAAATGACTCACCGATGCAAAATGAGTCACCGATGCTGATCAAATGACTCACCGATGAAAAATGAGTCACCGATGCTGATCAAACTGACTCACTGATCAGATGACAGACCGATGCTGATCAAATGACTCACCGATGCAAAATGAGTCACCGATGCTGATCAAATGACTCACTGATGCAAAATGAGTCACCGATGCTGATCAAATGACTCACCGATGCAAAATTAGTCACCGATGCTGATCAAACTGACTCACCGATCAGATGACAGACCGATGCTGATCAAATGACTCATCGATGCAAAATGAGTCACCGATGCTGATCAAATGACTCACCGATGAAAAATGAGTCACCGATGCTGATCAAACTGACTCACCGATCAGATGACAGACCGATGCTGATCAAACTGACTCACCGATCAGATGACAGACCGATGCTGATCAAATGACTCACCGATGAAAATGAGCCACCGATCAAATGACTCACCGATCAAACTGACTCACCGATCAGATGACAGACCGATGCTGATCAGTCTGATTCACCGATGCTGATCTATCTGAGTCACCGATCATTACTCACTAATGCTGATGACCCACTGATCACTTGATTCTTCAACAGTCATAAACAACTGTTTGAATTTCTTTATCTTTATCTTTATTTAATCTAACCAACGGTCATATTAGGTATATTTTAATGCTCTGTCAAATAATTAATAAAGGTTGTTGGATGTCAGGAAACCGTACCTCGTACCTGCGGAAAGGAAACTTTTTCTGTCTTCTGAAGCACGTGACATAAATACAAGAAGACTCTGCTGAAGATAAGTGTGTTGACAGAGAACACAATAGGAATACAGAGAAAAGAAAGAGGAGAAAGAACCAATCAGAACAGAACCTCATACACAATCAAGCCTGCTCAAGAAGAGTTCTGTGCATACACAAGAACATTGAAGAACTTCATCGACTACATCTCACTGCCTTTGAGCCTGAAGCATATGACACTCTTCTTCTCAAACAAAAACGGGAAGAGGACTTAGAATAAATTCTGACCAAATACAAAAGAGTCCAGAGCTACACTGAAATCACCAGAGCCATTTCTAAACTCTACATCTCTGCTCTGTGATACATTTGTTTTACATTTTGAGCAGTGTGTGTTATCTGCTGTATTAAACACACACACTGAATCCTGTACATTCACTGGAGGATCTGTAAATCCTCAGCAAACCTTTTTACACTTCATTTACCACTGTGGATAGTGGTAGAGGCCGTATGAGACCTGGACAGCTCTAATCTGTTGTTTGTTTTCCCACATAGAACTGTGGTAGAGGTCTTGTGACCTGGACATTGTGTTCACTATTGTTAACCCCGATCCAGGGTGTGGATCATTTTTATATAAACTTTTGAGAGGACTAAGTCTCTCCTTGAGACTGAACCTCTTGGTTAATTATCTGTGTTTGTAGCTACATACTATATCCATACTACATATTTATTTCATATTCCGCTGCTATTACTTTGAAATATAATTTATTTTCAAAGCTACTTTCATATTTAAACTCGCAAGTGTTTATATTTATTATAGACCAGTAAGTTAGTTTCAAAAGTTAATTTAATCATAAGATTAAGTTAACTGAGAACTAATCAATCTTTGAGAAACTAATTGAACCTTTATAATCTGTATAAATTCACTACAGTTTAATCTGTTTTTGAAATAGGGGGATTTTTATCAACATAGTTTTTAACAGAAAATTTTAATTGGAACTCAATTCACCCCCCTCTTGAGTATCCACTCCGACCAACAAATATCTTTTAATAAACTATTTTATGTTTTAATATATAAATTACGTCAATTTTCAACACTATTCATACTTGATTTTTTTTAAATTCATAAAAACATTATTATTTCAAAAAAAAAAGGAATTAAGTCATCTTAAATATGTCAATTTAATATATAATATTCATGGATGGAATAAAAATATTAAAATTAAACTTATTTAAAAAATTATAAATTTATTTATTTGAATCATTCATTAATGAGGTAATCACTACATCATAATTGTATCACAAATAAATATATTTATTTAATCTCTAAAAATTATAAATAAAATATAATTATGTAGGAAATCATTTTATAAATACAATTACTATTTATAGACATAGATATATATTATATAACCCCATATTATAACCAATTTAGTAAATGATATATGTTTAGGTTATATTTTCTTTACTTTAAATTAATTATAAAAAAATGTAATTTTCATATACATGTGAATCCACGGGGTCCCAAAATTGAAAAATGTTTGCCCATGGTTGGAAATATCTCATCCAATATGATTATGGCTGGTGTTAAGGTATTTTAATATTATTATAATATTATTTTTTATCCTTATTTACCATATTTACCCTTTAACTATGGTAAATAAAATAATTACTGAAGTTTCTATACATAGTGTCAAAAAATAAAATGTTTCCAATTACAAAAATATTATCCTTTTTATTCTAAATATGGAATAAATGTTTCAAAATTCAAAACACATAAGTTTCGGTAATTAATTTAAAATTAATCCCATTGTCGAAAAATGGGTTTTTTAAACATTCCAACAGATTGAAATGTTTTTAGTTATGAAAGCAATGTAAAATAAATGAAAATAACTTAAATTGTTTTAAAGTATAAATATATATTGTATTTTTACTTTAAAACCGTTCAATAATATATTTTTACCATATAAATTATTTCTATGAAAAAGTTGTTTCCAATTAAAATTTATCATATTTTCACTATTTATCAAAATATGGAAGTTATCAGAAAAATATCAAAAATTCATCCAAATTAAAATTTTATATACCACTTCTAAAGTAGATGTTTATATTATGAAATTAATATTATAAAAATGTCAAAAACTAGATTTAAAATGGGTTCGCCATCAAAAGGTGGTAGAACTACATTTTTTGAAAAAAAGTACTTATTTTATCTAAAAAATTGATTTTGATTTCATACCATGTTCTATAAAATATGTAATATTAATGATAATTTTATAAAATTAAAAATGTGGTTAATAATATTCATAAAATCTAGTTTATATCTCATTAAATATTAATATTTTAATAATATAACATTGTTTAGTGAAACTCTGTATCGCATACAACGCAAGATATCAAGGAAGGTCACTCTTCCGTGAAATGCATGCCATGTTAGTGTTGTGTGTAGGGAAGGATTCCATTTTTGTTCAAAATAAAATAATCCAAACTTAGTTCATTTATACATTGAACAAAATATATACTCATTCTTGGGTGAAATAAATTTTATTAAAAGAAATTGAACGTGTGTGTAACAAAAGCCAAATATATTGATTCATATATTGCAAGCTAAAATGGTGTTGCGTATTGTGCAAGTGAATCTTGGTGCAGCATATAACATAATACATCAATGAAATTTAAAATAATCTATCTCATAAAATCTCATGTTGTTACATTCTACCCCCTTAAAATGAATTTCCCCCTCAAAATTCATCGGAGTTATAAATGGTTTTCTACTTGAAAGTTTATTTCATAGAAACCCACATCGTAAAAAGGAATACTACAACTAAATTTTAAAAAGGAAGGTTAAAAACATAATGTTTTCCCAAATTAACTCATCACTTGGTTCCCATATAATAGAATATAGGTGGGAAGTGAAAACATCGATATGGAGGATAAAACTAACCATCATGTTCTGATGTATAGTGATAGAAAATAAGGTTTGGAGAAAGTTAACTACCAAAAAGACGAAAATCTGCGATGATTTAAGGGACCATCTAATTCATTAGAGAAGAAGGTACTTGGATAACATTTTCCCAATATCCTATTCCTAAATTTGATGAATTATGCGTGAGAATAAATACTTACTTGGTTTCCTTACAATCTCACCATTGTTTGTACCTTGAATAATTTACACATCATCTCTTAGTTAAATAAATGATGTTGAGTTTTTCATTCTGGATGTGTTAGCAGATCATGAGAAAGAATTATATTTCATTCCATCTGTCTCAAAAAAATTTTCAAAATAGGTTATCAAATATTCATAAGTCTAACTATAGTGAGATAATACATTAATCTAACAAATTTCAACTAGAATTTTACTTATACTATGCATAAATGCATAATATTACAATCCTTCAAAAAATTAAAAACATAGAAAAAGGTGATCCAAATCAACATAACATTTATCTCCCATATTTCATAAGGTAGTTCTTTATTGTCACATTCCAAACTTGTGAATACCTTAATCATGCATTATCTTGAAACATTAATTACCAAAGAACCTTAGTAAAAACATGAATGCTGTCAAAAGATATCTCTTTCCACATACCAAAATAAAAAAAAACTATATACTCAAACCATGATATAAATTTTTCCTTATAATAGTCCTGAGATAATAAATAATATCAAACATCTCTTTATCTCATAGTCCCTTCATTATGTGCATATCATGTTCTTTCCAACAATATATGAATAACCTTTCACGGTTACTGGTACCATTTAGAATATACTTTCAAATTTTTAATGAAAAACAATAGTTTAACAATCCTTAGATGTTTCTTTCTTCCATAGTACCATTAAATTACCTATACAACATTACTCTTGATAAAAATGAAGTCATTCCACTACCATCTAAAACCATTGAATAAGATTCATAATTTTATTCCTTAAATCTTCTTTCATCTCAAATAGCATTTTTAGTCTCTTCATCATCAGTAACCTAAAAATTACAAATACGACCATGTTGGTTCTCTTCATGAGATTTTCCCTTAGGTCATCGATTTTCATAATTCCCATACATTCCACATTTAAAAAATTTAACCATCGTTGATGTCTTAAAAATACCATTATCCTGGTCCATTATGTTAACTGAACCTTTTCCATTACAATTACATGCTTTCTTTCCTTCTTTTCCACACCCAAAGCATATTCCAGTTCCTTTGAATAATTCTCCTTAATGTATCTTCCCACATGATTTACAAGAGGATAATTGAAATTTATTTCCTATATGATCATTAGGAAACTCAATCTTTATCATATTAGCTGGGTCTATAAACTTACCAAAGTTGAGATTGTTGATCATATTATGAGATTTTTGATTAGGCATAATAACGATTTTTCGCCTCCCAAGTCCTGTTTCATTTGGTTTCTCATGAAAAACATCATTCCATTGTTCATCATATTCTCCATTAATAAGAATCCTCTTATTTGCATCCATTTTATAAAACCCAAAAAGAATAGTGTGAGGGGGAAAATATACTAGGAAAATAACATAATCAATGGAGAATAATTTCAATCTCTAATATATTAGGTTTAATCCTAGGTTATTCGAGATCATTATCATAATTATATGACTTTAACTTATAATCATATTTATCCTTAGGTATATCCCTAGACATACCTTAGAAATATCTCTAGGGATCACACAAAAGGTTTCTTATCCTAGTTTCCAAAGGTTAACTAAAACTTCACTCTGATACCAACTGTAGATACCCAAGTTTGATGTACATAAGAATTACATTTCTTTTGCTGATTACTTAATACATGACACAAACAAATTCCCAAAGAAAATATTATTTTAGTGTCTTTGGAAACTCGAAACATAATCTACCACTCATGGTGAAAGATCTTCAACTTCCCCCAAAAATATATTCCCATTTTATTTTCCTACCAAAAACCATTCTTTATATCCTAGGGAAAAGAAAACATAAAAAGGGTGAGCTTAAATTCCCAGTAAGGGAAACATGGAGAAAAAAACAAAACATAAAAATTTTAACATAAAAACACGATCATAATGTTTAAACATCAAAATCTTGAGTCATGAAATAAATCTTGGTAGTATGTAAGGCTTAGATCATAAAAAAACCATAACTATTATAGAATAGGATTGGAATAAAACATGTAATTGTGGAAAACTAATAAGCACATAATATGATTTCCATAGTAGCCAAGGCATTGCTGTCAAGACCATCATAGTGGACAAAGTCCCTTACTAAACCATGTTTACTTGTCTTTACAACCCTGTTTTAGTGAACCATATTTACTTTCTGTTGTATCCATGTCTATATAACAAGATTTAAATATTTACCCAATTCATTGGATGGAGATATAGGTCCCACCCATCTCAAAATGAAATCATTATTACATGTTCCACAAAAACATAAATCCTTCAAAATAGAATATCCCATGAAATAAATTCAGATTAGTAAAAATCATGCCATCATAGCATAATCCATATAAGATAAATATACTTCATAAAAATAATTACATCATAAAAAATAACCAAATAAAAGTAATAATAACGATGGAAACATAACCCTATGTCATCTTATATGGAAAATAATTTTCAAAAACCACTTGAACTTAGTTCTTGAGGAAAATATCACTTCTTATTAAAAAATATTTTCTTCTCTAAAAATGCCATGCAATTTTAAAAGAAAATAATTTAGTTGAAAATAAACATGAAATAGTGTATAGTAAGCTTCATGGAAATAAGGAATTAATAATATGTAAAAACATGTTCATGTTGTATAAGTTAAAGAAAACATTTTCCTCATACTTTTACAGGAAAAGTTAAAAAGTACCTCGTATGGTAAACAAAAGAAATATTCCTTCCGTACTATGTAGTAAAATTAAATAGTGGGTAAAAATTACTATTAACAAACATATAACAATAGTAAACATTTATGAAAACATTTTTATAAACCATGAACATGGATGATGAATATATCACCAGAAAATACTTACGTAATAATAATCTCAGATTAAAATGAGATTGCAAAATTATACCTTATCTTAGGTTTGGTTTCTTACATTTGTGTCCAAAAAACCTGTATATTAGATTTAAACATATTATTAACTTGTAACAGGACCATAATAATGCTTATGATATCATATATGATTTACTTATGACTTTATATTACCCCTCCATTTTTCAATTCCATGTAATAGAAAAGTTTTGGGTAATAATGGTTTTATATATCGTATGTGTTTGGACATTTTATTCTTGATATTATTAATTAGATCATGATTTAATTACTTTAATAATTTAAAAAATGATTCATATATTCAGTATATAAATATATATAATAGATAGATAATTTAAATGGAATACACCATTCATTGAGACGGTAGGTCGTACGTACGCATGACCACATTTTTCGTTTCAATATTAAATTCAATGGAAGTAAGTAAATAATATATATATATACATAAAAATAAATAAATTATCATTATTATGTCTTATATTTCATGATTATTTATTATATACACTTTATAATCATTCTTTATTGGTTAATGTGGAGAATGAATTTCATCGCATCGTGGCGATGGTAATCTGTACATACGCATGAGCGACAATATCATTCACATAATTGTTGAATGGTATTGGATTGTATGGTGTATAATATCTCATAATTAGTATCATGTAATAATAATAATATATAGTTATTATTTCTACCATTATATCCATCTATGTAAGGTGGTGGTGAAAACAGATTACACCACGACGTGGAGACAGTAAGCTGTACGTACACACGTGTGGTGATTTCATTTTTCATATAATGGATAGAAGGTGAAATAGGGTTGTTTAATATTTACAATAATATATGAATATATTAGTGATATAAATATTATTATTTTATAATTAAATAATAAAAGTAGAGGAAGTAGAAGATGAATGAAATTCGATAGAATCGGTAGAAGAGATTACCTCTTCCTTGGCGTGCCTCCTTTAAATTTCTCTTAGGGCACTATAGTTGGTATTTTTAGAAGACCAGGACCTCTATAATATAACTCAGGAAGTTTAGAAGGGAAATGGTCAGGCTTTGGCTGATATTTAAGGCTCAAAATGGAGTGAAGAGGAGAGGGAGGAGGTTCCCATTTATAGGAGAGGAGAGGGGCTCTTTAAAAATGTTCTATAATATTAATTTATTATAAATTGAATTTGAATTCAAAATGATCCCAAGATTATTTAAGTTGATGATAAGATAATTTTGGTTCGAATACGTATCATGAAATAATTGTTTTGACAAGTTTTGAATATTATTTTATCCTTATCTTTTAGGTTTTACCCTTATTTTACCATTTTAAATTTTTCAGTGATATCATGTTATTTACACATTGTGGGTTAATGTAATTACTATATCATGAAAAAGAAAAAAAAATTTATTTATGAAATATTTGAACTTATATTAACCATTTGGATGAATTTTATATTTTTAGGAATTTAATATCAATTAATAAAATATTTTATGTTTTAAGTTATGAATTATGTGAATTTTGGATACTATTTATACTTGAGATTTTTAGAAAAAATTCATAACTACATTATTACATCGAAAAAATAAATTAACTCATAATTAATATGTCAATTTCATCCTGAAAATTTGTGGATGACATTAAAATATTAAAATTAAACTTATTTTAATAATTATAAATTCATTTATTTGAATCTTTCATTAATGAGGTAATCACTACATCATAATTTTCTCATAACTAAATAGATTTATCTAATGCCTAAAATTTATAAATAAACTACCATGATGTATGAAATATCTTTATCTTTAAAATTAATTTTTATATACACAATTATCTGTTATATAACCCCATATTAAAATCAATTTAGTAAAAGATATATCTTTAGGTTATAAATTCTTTACTTTAAATTAATTAGTATAAAATGTCATTTTCACATCCATGTGAACCCATGGGGTCCCTAAATATACCCAATGATTCCCATGGTCAGAAATATCTCATCCAATAGGATTAGGGAAAGATTTAGGGTAGTTTAATATAATTATAATATTATTTTTTACCCTTATTTACTAGATTTACCCTTTAACCGTGGTAAATAAAATAATTACAAAAGTTATCATTTATAATCTCCATAAATAAAAAGTACCAATTTACACATTTGGAACCTTATGATTCCAAATATAAAATCAATTATTCCAAATTCTAAACACATTTCCAATAATTAATTTAAAATTAATCCCATTATCAAAAAACGGGTTTTTGTTTAAAACATTGCAAAAGATTGAAATGGTTTTAGTTATGAATTCAATGTAAAATTAATGAAAATGTATTACATTGTTTTAAACTTTAAAAATAAATTCTATTTATACATTATAACCATTCATTAATATATTTTAGCCATATATATTATGTTGATGAAAAAAGTTGATTCCAATTAAAATGTAGCGTATTTTCACAATTCATCAAAATATGAAAGTCATCAGAAAAATATTAAAATTTCATCCAAGGTAAAATTTTATATCCTTATTCTAAAGAAAAAGTTTATTTTATGAAATTAAACTTATAAACGTGTCAAAAATTTAATTTAAAATGGCTGTGCCAACAAAAGGCGGCAAAACTGTATTATTTGAAAAAAATACTTATTTTACCCGAGAAACTGATTTTGTTCTCATACCATGTTCTAGAAAATGAGTAAGATTAATGATAATGTTATAAAATTCCAAATGTGGCTAATAATATTCATAATTCCTAGTTTACATCTGATTAAATAATAATATTTTAATAATATGTCATTGTTTAGTGAAACTCGATATCACATACAATGCAAGCTATTGAGGAAGGTCGTTGTTGCGTGTAACGCAAGAAATGTTAGTTTTGTTTGTTGTGAAAGATTTCTTTGGTGTTTCATATAATATAATCCAAACTTTGTTTATTTAAACATTGAATAAAATATATACTCATTCTTGTGTGAAATAAATTCAATTAAAAGAACTTGAACTTGTGTAAAACACAAGCCAAGTATATTGTGACGTATATTTCATGCTAATACAGTGTTGTGTATATTGGAAGCTAATCTTGGTGTAGCGTACAAAAAAATATTTCAATGAAATTAAAAAGAATATATCTCATAAATTTTTGGGGTGTTAATATCCCATCCACTAAGATAATCTTGTATCTTAATTCATGGTAAAATATTCCCATGGTCATAAAGGTCACACCCGGATCCTTACTCACCAAAATTCCCTTAGGCCCTAGTCCATTCACATGAAAATATATCCATATGTATATAAATTACCATATAAAATCCTTTGAATCTACCCAAATAGTGATTATATCATCACTATCAACCCACTATATGTCACTTTAGGTATTTAATCTATCTAAAGAATTAATAAACCTGGATTATTCATCAACGTCATGCTTCCACTATCAATCTCCAAAAAAATTCCCCATCCTATTTTATTGATTTCACTATGTTGTGATGGAATGTTAATATAGTTCATAAATCCACAACCACTGAATCAAAGGGAAGTTGGGGGAGAGTGAAATTGAGGGAGGTGAGGAGGAATCACACCTAAAAATTCCATATACACTTCAGTAAAATCACCCTTAATCATGGAGGATTTAATGAAAAAAGTTGGATATAATGAACTATCCAAATGGAATTCCACGCTGTCCCATAACTTCATAAAAATAATTTTGGGATAAATATGGAATTTTGGCCAACCTCCTCTTTATAAATTTTTTTCTAAACCACATTTATTACCCTGTCTACTACCCCCGAGTACCTAATAGAAAACCATAAAAGGTAACCAAATGGTCCGAAATATAAAATAATTGATACCCCACTGTTATATTATAGATGTAAGATGATAGAAATATAGGACCACCTAGACCTCACTAGGTACCAGTTCTATTAATTCTAGGTACTCAGTGGTTTCTGTTACACTTGGATGAAACAACACCGTACTCCAAACCCTGGTCAAATTTATAAAACTCCTCTTGAACCCATGATCATGAAAAAATAATCCTCATTATCAATTAAATTAATTATGGATTGCATTAGAATATAAAGTTCAAACACACTATGGTTACAACTCTAGAAAATATTATGTTTCATTAGTAATACTAACCTATAAATATTTGAGTAGTGACAAAATATTAACCATACAATATCTAAACCTTGAGAAGCATGTATAATAATATCTCAATCACTATCCCATATACTAAAATCCAATATTGTCATTTTCTCATGATTGTAAATGACGGATAACTAGTCTATCAGCAATATCAATCCCAATAAACTAATTTTTCAATTAAAAGCCCAAATTCAATCCCCATTTTGAATCCACCATATTTTAATGAAGTTTTTATAGTCATTTATCCATTTCTATATCTTATTAAATGTGAAAAATTATTAGTCCATATTCAAACACAATCATTTCATCTAAAATCACCCAATAATGTGAAAAAAATTCCATATTAAAAACATGAAACATGACATCCTTATACATGGATTATCATGATTTATTTGAACGCACACACACACACACACACACACATATATATATATAATACCTTTATTAATGAACATGTTTTTATATTATTTATTTCGAACATGTATATCTTAATCTTAATCTGTACATGATCCATTCATTAAAATATATAGCTCCCTAGTCATCCTAGAACATTGATCCTATCCAATTGCAATAGATGAAGCATAAAATTTAGTATTTTCAATGAATTAGATTTTACCCATCCTTTCGACATCCATCCCTAACATCAAAAATCCAATCACTCACCATATGGGTTTTCTATACATGTCATTATACACATTCATAACCACTTATCTGACATTAGGGTTATACTCAAATATCTGATAACCCATGAAGATCAGTATTCCATATACATTCCTGAATTATCCTTTGATAACTATCCCATGAACCTTACACTAAGTTATAAATACAAAATTGTTCATTTACTTACACTGAACAATCTATGATCATCCTCATCGCATTCCCAATTAGTATGGTTCACAACACACATATATTTTCTATAATTTGACTCTAGTATGATTATAAATTTATTAACTATGCATTAATCACCTTTGATTACTCAGGAAAGAACATAAAATGATAATAATTATTTGTTTTTATCAATACAACTTTCCTAAATCATTATTCAACACATCTATTCTAAACTATGGGTCATACTCTTTATCAGTTTGTGGTGTGATCCCCACAATTTGACTACACACAACAAATATCCTCGAGCACCAACCAATATATATGTCTATCATCACCCAAGAAATTTCACCCATTGAATATTCTAATTTCATACTCATAGATTTATCCCAAACTCTAAAATTGGGTCAAAAATTCATGATATCCCAAGATTCTCCTACCCCATAATATCAAAAGGTCATTACCTAGGCCCATACCACTTCTAACTATAGAACCACACTATCTCATAATATGTCTTGAAATTCCATTGATTTTCTATTCCTCACCTAAGGGTAAGATCTTCCCCATTTCACATTTTTCACATGGTTTCACCTGTCCCCTTGATATTGAAAAGGGTTTGTAGGCACATCCCAATTAATTCCAATGAAACAAATCCAAGCTATTTAGAAGCTAAGAATCATGAATCATAGACCAATCATAATGTATTTTAATTGTTCTCAATGCCATATATTGTTCTCAGAAAATAACATGACATTGATCAAATCAACCCACCTATCATAGTGGTAATGAGTAACACTAAGATTCACCACTAACTTATGTATAGTGTATTGAAATTTCATAGGTGATTGAAGGTAATTACCTTCTAAAATCTAAATTATGTATTTTTTATAAGTATAGGAAATTTCATAGGGGAAGGAAATCTACTGGATACTGCTGAAATTGAAGGAATTCTATTCTAATGGTTTGAAAAATGTTGGTATATATGTCAAATCCAACTCTATACCAACGGTTTTTTGTAAACCATTGGGAAAAGTATATAAAAACGGTTTACAAACAGTTGGTATAGACACGTGAACTAAATATTTTACAATGGTTTCAATTAAATAGTTGGTAAAAGTATATTCCAATGGTTTGAAAACCGTTGGGGTTGACCTGATTATTCGACAACTGCAATAGGCTCAAATAGTTGGTAAAAATTTATACCAACAGTCACCATTAACAATTGGTATAATGTGATTTCAATTGCCATATACCAAAAATTATTCAATAACAATCGGTATATATATATCCCCACGCCTTAATAGCCAACGGTTTGGAAAAATGTTAGTATATGTCATAACAATGGTTGTCCAACCATTACCAGCAGTTTTCAACCATTTTTATAGAATTAGTTTCCAGCAGTGAAAGCATGTCACAGTAGAAATACACACTTTGATCTTTTAAAAAATGTTTTCTTATTCATGTTTGGTGATAAATTTTTATATCCAAAACCATTTGTTTTATAGTCTGGTTTCATTATAGACATAATTTTATTATATTGTTCGTTACCTTGACTACATGTAGATAAAGTTTCTTTAAGAATAATAATTTATGTTTTCAAATCCATATTTTATTTTTTAATTGATTATAAATTAGTATATTTTTTCCCAATAGATTGAGAATTATTTCTTCTCATTTTATTATTTTCTATCATGTTATTATTTAATTTATCATCAAAATTATTCAATTAATCCAAAATTGAATTAATTAATTTTTCCTCATCTTTGAAATTCACTCCTAGAAAGTCTCTAATTTTTTTCATTTACTTCGTTTAGTTTTAAAATATCCAAATCATTATTCTTCTAACATTCTTAATCGTGGGAAACAATAATATTCAAATTTTCACATTCCCTTTTATGTTTTTTATTTCATTAATAAACTTACTATTTTTAATTTTTATATCAGTATATTTTTTGATTTCCTGAACAATATAATTTTTAAGTATTCATTTTAATTAAGAAATTGATTGAATTTATAATTTATAAATTAAGAATTAGGAAAAGATTTAGAATTTATTTCTTTTTCATATTACTTAATAGAATTATGACAAATATTGTAATTAATAATTAATTGAGTAAATAAAGATTATGGTATCTAATATTGTACTACCATCAAATTAATGTAACATATTTCCTTTTAACTCCTATACATCCTAGTAGAATGTGAACTGCCATAATAGTCCAATCCTCCAAAAATATATTGATTTTGTTTTATCCAATTATATTTTTCATAATTTGAATGCTTGAGTTTCGGGAAATTAGGCCTTACATTACATTCATTACAACACTCTTAACATGTTAATTTTAAAACATCATTTTTAGTATATTTTTACCTTTCTTGTACTCTTTTCTAAACATCCTATAGAAATTCAATTTTCCTCCTTGGATTTTCATGAACATGAAAATTGTTTTGCTAAAACATTCTATCTCTTTAACACTTTTTTAGAACTCATATTCATAAGTGTTAGATGACAAATTAACATTAGACTTAAAAACACTACCTCTTCTCTTCAAAAAATATTTCTAAACAATTTTTTCAACTCTAACTCATACTACAACAAAGACCTTATTAGTTCATATAAGGAATAATCTTTAAAAAAAATTCTCTCATCAATAGACACCTTCTTTTCATTCCATATTTTTGGTAGATCACTCAGAACTATTTCAACTTAGCATGTGTTATCAATAATTCACCAATATCACTCATACAATTTGTAATAATTTTAAACCAATGGATCATCTGATCCACTAACCCTTCTTCTCCCATATTGAAGTTGTTGTATTTAGATTTCAGTATTCCTAGCTTAGTTATTTTGAGATTTTCAGTCGTATAGTGAGTGACTAGAAGAATTATCAATATTTAATTGGCTGTATTACATGATGAAACATGGATATAGACACTTCTATTTATAATATAGAAAAAAACATTATATTTCAAAACATTCTTAAACATGCCATAACCTATATGTGTCTCTAAATAATCTTTTGGCAGATCATGTGGCTTCTCCGTGATAGTTCAACGATCCAAACATAAATTTCTCTAATATACTCCCATTAAATCTTTCCAGTAGTAATAGTCACATCCATTGAAGTATTGAGAATTTTTGGAATCCATCCATCATTGAAATAAACACCTACCATATCCAAGTAATTTTCTTTTATTTTTTAGACTGTTAGTACTATGATATTTAAGTTAGTATAGAAGATTAAAATACACATCGCAACTATATCCAAAAAGATCTAACACAAACTAGTTTTTTAAATAATCAAATTCAAGGCCGGAATACTGATTTTTTAATCATAATTCATGAAAAAATAGACAAGAGGGGGTGAATAATTGATTAAAATTTTAATAAGAAATTAATTAGAGTTTATTAATTAAAGAATCTATAGTAAGTGTTGTGTTAATGTTATGAAGTGAAAAAGTAATAAATGAAAGAAGAAAGTGTTTTAATAATGGTTCACAACACTAATATTAAAGTATAATGTTCAACCTTATCTAATCTATTAGAATATTGGTACACACTAAGAAGAACTTACTCTTAGAGGTGCGATAACCCTTTATAAACTCTTCCTTTTACATTACTCTGAGGAAGAAGCTATAATTTTTAAAGGATTTTGTAACCTTGTATGGACCTGTCTTTTCTTTGGGAGACAAAAACCAAAAACTTTGTTTTGGGTGGTAAAGTGACTAACAAACCAACATGATTTTTATTGGGAATATAGTAAACTGAAATGAAAAATTACAATCAGATAAATAAAATATATCATGAATAAAAATATAAATAATGAAAACCAATAAAAATATCTTATTATAATGATGATAAATTTTGATGATATTGATCCCTTCATCAGTAAAGGATGATATAGTTAGAGTCGATTCATGATATCATCAAGGAAACAAAAGTCATAGAAGTTCTTGATTTTATGATAACTATGAATGTGTATCAAAAATATTCTTGAATGAACTCTATGAAATTTTTTATCCGTTGAAAACATCCGAATGGAATGATCAAATATCATTAAATCAAGGATCTTGTGATCATGTATTTTCCTCTAATCACATGATTCCACTATTTAGATAATAATTACACTAAATATTACCATTAACTATATTTGAAATACAATTTTGAATATAAAATAATTTTCATGCGCATTAATTATACACAAAATATCACCATAATAGTTCTAGAATACTCATTAGTATGTACATGTATATTTACAATTTATAAATTAGTTTTAATTATATGAATAAACATTTAGTTTAACAAGATACTAAAAATACACAAAAAGATAATGTCATAAAAAATATATACTACTTGTGAATATGTAAATAATGTCTTTTTCACTATTTTTTATCAAACATATAATATTATTCTAGCTAATATATTAATTAAAAAATTAATTAATATATTTATTTAAAATGAAATTTGTAAAATAAAAACAATTATATATGTTTTTTAAAAATGTAACTGATGGTTGATAAAAATAACTGGAAGTAGAAAGATGTTGATACCACTTACATGTAACCATCATGTTATTGTAATGTCACATGGTAGAATAATCTACCATTACTGTATGGTGTAAAGATACCATTATAGGGTGGGATTATCTCTCATCATAGTAGCATGGTAATACAGTTACTATGGAATAGAAGAGCTACAATCAAAGTGATTTAGTTTCACTTAATGGATTGGTAGATGATTTTTTTGTTGCTTCCATAATCAGTGCTATAGTGACGAAGTAACGGTTGATCATTTCTACTAACAATGGTGGTGCTTTTTTTGTCCAACATTAGGGTATCTACCATCATCTAGTGGTATCTGATATATCTACCATCATGTGGATGAGTGGGGATTACATGGTTGAGCAGTGATTTTATGGTTGAAAAAGGGAGCTACAATTGATAATAGAAGGACAAATGTTCGGCCATGTGATGCTAGTTCAACCATCAAAGCATGGAAATGATGAAAACCAAATGGGGTACTCATGTTGCATGACGTTTAAGGTTGAATCACCATATATATGGAGGTGCACTCATTAATATAGATGGGTGTAGTCACTAAACTGGGATACACTGAGGTGTGTTGTTGAATGTTGAGAAGTGGTGAATAAGATATGAATTGCATGATTAATCATTTTTTAGAATCATTGAAATCTTTGAAAATATTGAATGACCAATCTTTTTCATATTTTTGAATGGCCTGTAGAACTCTATTTTAATTTGACTGTGTCAACATATTCGAGTAATAGTATCCATTCAAGATAAATATTGTATGCATTGAGATTATTATTCTCAGGTCCTTTCTAGAACAACATCAAAATGGCTAGAGAATCATCAGGATTTATCAATAGTGGTTCGACCTAAACTCCAGTAATCTAGAACAATCAGACACAACTCGATAAAAAATATGACCACATGTTTTATTGGATGGAATGGAGATGGATGGATCATAAAACCGATGGAATGTCCTTATATTTTTAATATGATGGAATAATAGCCCACAACTCCATGTCACACATCAATTCTTAAATCATTATAGTGGTGCTATATCAATTAAACTGTGATGTAATCACTTCAACCTCCTATAAGGGGATCAACACCCACACACATCATCCCACACCTGGGCGTCATTGGCTATGTCGACCTACGCTATCCCAGTTACCTTATCCCATGCACTATTATATTGAAATGCTATTACATACCTATACATGACTCACTCCTACCACCATTACTGGTCCTTTCTTATCATCTCTCCCATGGGGTTGTCACACATATCCCCTATGTGGTTGATGGGTTGGCCCTAAGGACTAGTTATATTTGGAAAAAAATTACTATTTCCACCAATGAATATCTTTATAAATTCAAAATAATTAAAAAAACATATAATAATAAATAAAACATAATATATTGTACAAATACTAAAATTTTGGAAGTTATTATTATCAAAATTGAAAGAATAATTTTTTAAAAAATAATTATTAATCATAAACATCATTCAAATAAAATAAATAAACTTTAATTAATAAGTGAGGAAATTAATGTTTGTCAAATAAAAAATATGTGAGATTAAAAAATTTAAGTCCAAATGAAATTAAACCTTAATTTCATAGATATAAATCTTAATATAAATTAATATCATTTAATTCAAATAATATAAATTAAATCATTTTAAATAAATATTTCTAAATTAAGATATTCAAAATGAATATTAAAATGAAAGGATTTTACAAATTTTCAATGAAGGATAAAAAATGAAGGGGTTTTCTATTTAACAATTTAGGGGTTTTTAATGAATATATATTTCAATTTTTTTAAAACAAATTAAATACAATGAATAGAAATCCCAACACTAATAATCACCCCATTTTTGAAAATTGAAAAACTAATTTTTTTTAAAACCCAATTTTCTCCCCTTTTTGTGATTTATCAAAAAGAAAAAAGAAATTATATATCCCAAAAAAAATACATTAATTTCTGTGAATAAACACAAATAAAACAATATACTTTTGACTAAAACAAATATTTCATAACAATTTTTTGGAAAACATTATTTAAAATGATTCATAAAATGAAAAAAAACTTCTATTAACATATAAAAAATAAAAACAGGTTATTCTAATATTAAAAATGATAAGGAACATTTCTTAAAGGGTTTAAAAATACTAACAAACTCCCCATAATATTATGAATCTAACCATATCCTATTAAAAATAGATCATTAAAATAAATTTTATTTTCAATATTATTTGAAATGATATAATGAATAAAAAATATAAACAGGTTTGAACTATTTTAAATAAATGATTTAATCTAAGAAATTTATCTTAATTTCAGTCATAAGAAATAATATCACTTATGTCAACTCTATTAACATAATATTTCAGTTAAAATAAACTAAAATAACTTAAATTGGAATGCATAACATAGATTTTGAAGATTATAAAAGATATAACTATATTAAAAGAGTTTAAAAGTTGTTTTTCAATGACAATAAGATATATATTGTCAAAGTAGTTGTTAGTTAAATAATCTAACAAAAAAATTCAAACAATAATGAGAAAAATCATTTTATTATAAGATAAAACTAGAACATTAATTCTTCACTAAAACATAAAATAGTACTGAAATATTATTTCATATATATTAATCAAAACTGATTTTTTTCATATAGTAATAGTTTAAACACTAATTTTAAAAATAACATAGTAGTATATCATTTTATTTGGGGGGGGGGGGTAAATCCCTCTAAATTCACACTTCAAAAAATTATTAATAAAATTTATAGAAAATTTAACTAAATAATCATCATATACAAAGATCAATTTTTTAATTATGCGAACTATAAAATTTTACTTGCTAAAAAAATAGAAATAAGGTAATGTGTAAGCCTACAATCCAAAAATTAAAATAATCATTACAAAAGATAATAGATATCCTGAATTTTATCATACCAATATATATAATATTAGATAGTATGCATGCTAGTGAAAAGAAATTACAGAAGAAGGCATAGTGACCAATATAGTTCCAATATGATTTTTGTAACATCCTTTTGGTACCCTTATTGTCTTAGATTCAGACGAATTTATAGTAGAACTTTTTAGCACCCAAATTTACTAAAAACATCTATTTTTCATATATATAAAAAATTATTCTTAGAATAAGATGTTTTTGTATGAACAAAGGATTGAGTAAATCTTAATTAATTTCCATTGAATAATTCCCATGAAATCTATATTTAAGTAATCTCACAAAATAAATACTCTCATTTTAGCTTTAAAAAAACTAGTCTTATTAATGGTTGGGGATAAAATATTATTACCAAAACCATTCATATTATATTTTGGCTTCATCATAGACACTATTTTATAATATTGTTCTTTACACTGAACAAAAGATTGTATGGTGTCTTTATGATTAATTATTTTGTTTTTAAAACATTATTTTATTTTTAAATAGATTCAAAACAAGTAAAAACTTTCCCGTTATATAAAAAAGTGTTATTTAATAGTTTATTATTTTCTATCTAGAGATTATTAAATTCATTCTTTAAATTAATTAATTTAACCAAAACTGAATTAAATATTATTTCCTGATCTTTATCATTCACTTCTAGAAAGCCTCTCAGTCATCATTTTCATCGTTTTGTTTTAAAAGCTCCGAATCATTAATCTACTTATATTATGCATTATGGGAAACAATAATATTTCTATTTTCACATTCCTTTTTAATTTTATCATTTATTTTATTCAGCTTCTTATTTTTAATTTTTATATCTGTATATTTTTTAATTATTCTAACACTTCCATTTTTCAATTCTTCATTTTCCTTAAGAAATTGTTTGAATTTAGAAATCATGGAATCAAAATCAGAATAAGAATTAGAATCAATTTCTTTTTCATATTAAATAACATATTAATGATCAAAATTATTAGGATTAATTTTTAATAAAAATAATGAATAATATATCTCTTATTGTACTTCAATCAGTGAAGGGTTACTTGTTTCCATTTCACTCAGACTCACTACATGAATCTGAACTATCAGAACAGGCATATCCTCCAAAGAAAATATTACTTTTATTTTATCCTAATGTCTTTATAATTTGTTCGGATCCTTGAGTTTGGGTTAAAAAGCCCAAATGTTTTATTTATTCCTTCACTCATAACATGTTAATTATCAATCATTATTATTATAACTACTGTTACCTTTCATGTACTAATTTATTGAATCCTATTAATTCATTTTCCACCTGTTTTCATGAACATGAACAAATTCTTGATAAAATGTGTCATCTACTTGTTAGATTCCTAGAACTCAGATTCATAAGGGTTAGATAAATAATTAAAATTACAATTAAAATCAATCTATTTATCTTAGTCGACTCCTAAAAAGAAATTTTTCCAACTATAACATATAGTATAGAAAATATCTTTTTAGTTCAACAAGGTATACTCTTTAAAATTATTGCCCTCATTTATTTACACCTTATTTGCGGGTCATATTTTTGGTAGAGCTCTCAACAACCTCTCAAATTTGATTTGTTTTCAAGTAAATTACCAAGTGAACTCATACCATTTTTAAAACTTGTAAACCAATGGAACACCTAGTTCCCTAACTATTTTTCAACCATATTGAAGTCCTATTATTATTCTTAGTGCATTCCACACTCAATTATTTTAATCTTTTGAGTCCTATAAAAAGCGAATTGAAGTGTTATCTATTTGTCATTGGCTATCTTACATACTAAAACATGGATATTAAAACTTCTACTTATAGATTAGTACAAAATATTTTTAACTTTATAATTCATAACATACTTAACCATGTCATTTCCTCCAAGTGTCTCCATAAATTTTTTTTTGTATTTCATATAGATTCTACTTATTATTCCAATGATCCACAAATAACTATTATAAGTAATATTTCAATCATTATTTCTATTATCTATAGTCACTTCTATCAAAGAATGGGGATTTTGAGGAATCAATCTATCATTAGTATTAACACATACCATTTTCAAGAGCATTTTTTTCTTATGAATGTTTGATCTAGGATATTCCGGTCAGTATGGAAGTTAAAAATAAACAAAAAAAACTCTACCCAAAAGGATTTAAACTAAAAAAATACACAATCTAATCAGAGATCAGGATTTGATAAAAAACATTGGACAATAATTGATGGTAATATATAATAGAGGGGTGAATAGTTTTTTAAAATTTTAAAGTCAAATCAATGATATTTTATTAATTAAAAAGTTTATAGTGAGTGATGTGTTCATGTTATGATGTAAAATGTAAATTAATTAAAGAAGAAAATCTTTTTATAGTGGTTTGATTCACAAAGATTCTAGTCTACTCATCAAACTTCTCTAGTTTATGAGAATAATGGTACCCACAAAGAAGAATTAACTTTTAGAGGTCTGATAAATTATTATAGAATATTCCTTTCAAATTACTTGGAGGAACAATTAAGACCTTTTACAAGAGTCATTAACCTATCATGGACCTTAAATTTCCTCAAGAGTGAAAATGAAATAAACCACTTTTGGGTTGTAGAATAACCAGTAGGTATAGTTACTTTTGATTGAAAAAAGAATAAACATACACAATCAATTACAAAGATATTAATAAAAATTATAAAATGGAAAATAAAAAAATGAAACTGCCCGAAATATCAGATGATAAAGATGAAAAAGTTCTGTAATCTTGATCACTTCAATAGTAGAGGATGGTATAGTTGGATTCACTTTGTGATATCCATAATGTAAGAGAAGTTGATGGATTTCTTGATCGCATGAGAATTAAGAATTTGTATAAAAAATTATACTAAATGAACTAAATTAAAATTTTCTTATCCCTTGATACCATTCCCATAGAATAGTCCTCTATCATTAAATAGATAATCTTAATAGTATTTCTTGTTTTCTAATAACTACATTATATGAGTTAGACATTTACAAAACTAGATATAACCAATACCTGTTTTTGTAAATTGAATAGGTAATATCAAATAATTCTTATTAACTTTTAATATTCATGAAACAACACCATAATACATCCTACATGATAATTAATAGAAACATGTATATTTCATATTTAAAAAATGTTTAAAATTTTATGAATAAAATTTCAGTTTAATAAAATATTAAAAAGACACAAAAAATAGAGTGTCATAAATAAAATATACTACATGTGTATACGTTAATATATTTTTTCTCATTATTTTTTAATAAAATATGTAATTTTATTTTAGAAAAAATAAGTAATTAAAATATTTTTTTCACATGAAATAAGAAAAATAAATATACTTATATTTTTAGAAAATTATTTAACTGGAGGTAGATAGAAATATCTTCAGATGGCCAGATGTTGTTACCACTGGCATGATACCATCGTGTTAATCTACCATCATACTGTAGAATGATATACCATCACATTATGTGGGTAATAAGCTGTCACATTGTAGGTTGACCAACCGTTGGTCTAGAAGGGTACTACCATTGTTTTCGAATAGAAGATCCATTGTCAGGGATATCTATCGTCACATCAAGGAGTGGTAGATACTATTGATGTTGTTTCCATGGTCAGTTCTATCGTGAACGAGGAGGAATGGTTGACTACTAATGATACCATTGGTGATGATTCTGTTATCCACCATTAGATGATCTACCATCATCTAATGGTTTATGGTAGAGGTACCATAAAGTGGCTTAGTGGGGATTCTGTGAATTAGATGTGCTTCCATAGTTGAGAAAGGGAGTTTCCATCAAGAAGTGGAGGATGGTGCTTCCTCCATACAATATTAATCCAAATATCGATATATAGATATGATTTATGTTGTATTAGGTTATCTTATTATGTGAATTGGAAGGTTGAATCAAACTATATAAGGATGTGCAATGTATGGATATAGACTAGAGAAGCCATTGAACTCGGATACACTGAGGTGTGCTGTTGAATGAGATGAAGATGTGAATACGATATGAATCACATGTTTCATAATTTTTTAGAATATTATAACTCTTAATGTATATTGAATGGCCAAACTCATTCATATTTCTGAATGTCCTCTAGAACTCCATTTTGATTTGGCCTAGTTGACTTCTATGAGTAACAACATTCATGGAAGATAAATATTCCTTGCATGGAATTCTGTCATCTTAATTTATTGAATTACCAGCTTAAAAATGACTAGGAAAAAATTAGGTTTCATTATAAGTGGATTTTCTAGAACTCTGGAGATCTAGAAAAATCAGACAAGGATCATGGAAAAAGATGACCACATGTTTAATCGGATGGATCTGGAATATTTGATCGGACATAGGATGGAATGATTTTATATTTTTAATATGGACAAACTATAAAACAAATTCTTGAGTCCCATATCACTTCTACAAATTTTTTTGAACCACTGTATTAATTATCCTATGATATTAGCACTATGAGCTATAAGTGGTGGATCAGCACCAGCACACACTGTCACACACCTGGTCCACACAGGTCATGTCAATCGGTATTGTCCCCATTTCCCTAGCCCATACACTCTCATATGAGCATACTCATGTGGTCCTATACATGTCCCACTAATGCCGCAATGTATAGTCTCTTTGGGATGGCTTTCCAATAGGGTTGACTCGTCGGTCCTTTATGTTGTTGATGGGCTATCCCTGGGGGATAATCAAGGTTGGTCTAATTTTTTTTTTACAAAATTCAATAAATAAAGTCTTTTGAAAATAAAAAATATTTAAAAAAATAAGATAAAAAATAATATATATATATATATATTATGTATTTTTTAATTTTTTAAAAGTTATTTTTAATAAATATGGAATATTATATACTTTAAGATATAATTATTAATCATAAAATGAATTCCATTAAAATAAATAAACATGAATTAAAATGTGAGGTAATTTAATTTTATGATATAAAAAATTCATGATTTTAGATAATTTAAGTTTAAATAAAATTAAACATTAATTATGTAGATATACCACTCAATAAAAATTAAAATCATTTAATTCCAATAATATCAATTAAATCATCTGCATTAAATATTTACAATTAAAGATATTTTAAATGAAAATTTTAATGATGGTATTTGACAAATTTTCAATGAAGGATAAACAAATGGGTTTCCACTTTAAAAATAAAGGGCATTTAATGAAGGCACTTTTCATTTTATCAAAACCAATAAAATATGATGAATAAAATTTTTATCATTAACATTTTCTTCTTCTTTAGGACCTTCTATACAATCCTCGTGTTATTTCATACTCTTCCTTTCACTTGGAATAAATAATAATATTTTCTATAAAGACTACAACTAATAGATTAATGTAATCTATAAACACTCTATTCATTAAATCCATCAAGATAGGAGAAGAATTTGTTAGACCAAATGGAATTACAATAAATTCATATTTTTTAGAAGTCAAATGGATGGTTTTATTGGGTATATCTTCACATTTTACCATCAAATTATTTTATCAATATTGAACATCAATCGTGGAGAAATATTTAGTTCCTCATAATTGATCTAAAATATCATCAACATAGAGGTAGATGATACATATTTTTTATCACGATTTTGTTAAGTTCCCAATAATCAATGCAAACTCATATTGATCCATCTTTCTTATTAAAAAAGTGCAGGTTCACCCCATGGTGACACACTTGTCAAAATGAATCCACTATCATGATTCCTCAAGAGTTTCTTCTTTAATTCCTAAAACCCGGTAATCAACATTCTATATGGAAATTTTTAAACAGGTTTAGCACTAGGTATGATTTCAATTGAAAAATAAATTTCAATATTCAAAGGAAACTGTGTAACTCTTTTATAAATACAAAAAAAACTCCCAAAAAATATGAATAACTACAATTTTGGGTTTATCCCTAAGCATGGTTAATATATACACCAATTATATAAGAATCAAGACCCATGAAATGGATGTAATTTCAATGAAAATTCTTATTTAGACACACACTAATAGAAAATCATAGCTTGGTTTTATTATAAAAGGTGATTTCTCTTCCATGAAAATTGATATGGGTTTTATATAAATAAATCCATTCCATGTCCAAAATCACTAAAATTAAATTTGAGGAATAATAATATGATTTTGAAGGAGAAATTCCCATAAGCATCATTTGGGTAATATTAATATACTTGAGATACAATCATCGTACCATTAAGAGTTGTAACAATTATTTCAACATCTAATCAGTTATGTGGTAATGTGATACACTAATAGAAAAGTATTAAATAAAAAAGAGTGGGTAGAACCAAAATCATATAATACATTAGTAGTTCTAGAGTGGATGAGATGTATTCCTTTCAACACTTCATTATTTCTCCACACATTTTCAATAATGATCGCCTGATATTTTCCTCTATATTTGGGATTAAGAGGTTATTGACCTTGAAAATCATCATTAAACCGCAAATTTTAGAACAGATTAGTATAGTTTTCATACCCATTGTAGTTTTGTCATTTGAGTGTGGGTGGTTCATTCTCTGATTATTTCTCTCCATTTGTGTAATTAGATAACTTCTTACCATTAGTTCAATATTTTATTTCTTGAAGAGGTTAATTTCCACACATAGAACATTTACCAACCCCTTTAAAAAAATTTACTCGATTATTATGTACACACTTTTGGCATAAAGGAAAACTTATCTTCCTCTAGCCATGATTTTTTAATTATAATTAACTTTGAATTCCATCTTTCAATTCTTATCAAAACCCTGAGATTGATGAGTGGATACAATCTCAATTTACAACCTCATACCATATAAAATTATTTCATCATATCTATTAAATTATCAAATGTCTAATACCCTTGGAATACTTGGTTTTATGACAACGAATAATTGACCAATATTACTTTCCATTTAAATAATAATACCAGAATCATACCTGATAAGTCTTGTAAATTTTTTCTCATAGGTACCAATAAATTCATTATCCATCTTCTAAACATCATGTAATTACTTATACCTCTTAACAAAACTAATAAATGGTAGGTAATTATTTAAAAATAAGCTCATAAATTCATCTCACTCTATAAATTCCATTTCTTATCATTGCCTCATACTTTTGATAAGAGTCCACCATTGATCTAGTTTACCTTTTAAGTGATAACAAATAAGATAACCATTTCATGTTCTAAGCATTGGATAATAGATAATATATTTTCAGTGGTATTGATCCATTACTCATTAAATAGTAAATCAATAGGCCCATTAAAATAAGGTGGGTGTTACCTCAGGAAGGATTCAAAAACATGTTGTTCCCTCATTTTCTAATTTCGAATCTCACTAAGATTCATGGATTAAGAATGTTTCATAATAATAATAAAAATAATTTCATTCCAACTTCTTTAACATTCAGTTTCTCTGGAGGATAATTATTTTATTTTTCATCACATTTACCATTAACTCAATTCCTTCTAGTTCTATCCATTTACTAAAACCAAAAATCATTGTGCTGACAATAATAATTATAGTGGGAAATAATATAATAATGAAAATAATTTACAGGATTTATAAATCATGATACCTTATTTTCAAACTATGAAACCTTATTTTTAACCTTGGAAATCCATGGTCATTATCAATTCAAATATTTGAAAATGGATCTAAATGAAAATATTAATTAACCTAAGAACTATAACTCCCCAAAAATTTTAAAAGTATAATATTTTTTGATAGTGTACATGAAATGAAACACTAAGTGTATAAGTGAATATAAAACCTCGATGATTTATGATATATTAAATAAATTCGATCTATATCTTGCCAAGAACGCAAAATTGAGTTATCTTTCATTACACACAAGATCAAATTTTTTCAAACAATATATTACTAAAATATTATTATTTAATATAATAATATATAACCTTGAAATAAAATTAGTGGTTATGAATATGATTAACTAACATATGAAATATATATTTTTGAATTATTGGTTACAGATTAAATAGAAATGAATATAAGAATGAATTTAATATAAAGAGAATGTTTATATAAAAATCTATTTTTATACTCAGAGAGTGATTTTATCCAAATTAATTATAGTTAGTTAATTATGTTAATTTAATATATATATTTTATATTTTATATTGATACAATATATTTGATATTCATAGGATAAGAACAAACCAAATATTACACATAGAAATATTATATTTTAATAAATTTATTTTTGCAGTGTTTTAATAGAGCACCTAATTTAAATCTAAATTTTCCAAATTTTATAAATTTTATTTGTAAAAATAAACTCATTAATTTATATTTTAAAATAAAAATTTACTTTTTTGAATTTTTGGTATTTTTATAAAAATTTTAATTTTTTGATTAGTAGTTAAAATATATTGCATTTTAATTGAAAACAACTTTTTTCATATAAATAATTTTTGGGGGTAAGTTATATTTTTCATTGGTTTTAAAGTATAAATTGAACTATTTTATATCATTTATTAATATTTAGGTCATTGGAATAAATTTAACATTGAAATTTGATATAAAAACAACTCAATATTTTGAACATTTTACTTTTAAAACCCATTATTTCATCCTGTCTGAAGAAATAATTTTAAATTAATTTATAAAAAATATATAAATTGAATTATGAAAATTGTATTAAATATTTTTAATAATAAGGTCCAAATTTAGTAAATAATACCCTTTCATTTTTGTACAATATTAATAATATCTTTGATAATGTTTAATTACAATGATTTAGGGTAAATCAAGTAATTAAAGGGAAAAAATAATTTTATAAATATTAGTGAATTACAATAAAACATTCACTAATTTTATTGGATGATTAGTTTTAGTCCAAAATCATCTTTGGGAAGATTTTATTTCCACATAGATCCACTTGTATGACTTTAATCCTTTTATAGTGTTTTATTTTAAAAAAAATCTAATATGTCATACTCATGCTTTTAATAAGTGTTATATTTTTAATATATGTTTATTCAGAAGATATATTTGATTATAATTATTCATATTCAATATAATATATTTATCTTCCTCTTTATTATTTTTTAAAAATCTTTAGGGAATAAATATTTAAATTAAAGGCTTTAACAATGATGATGTAATAATTGTTTAATTAATAGACATATCAAATAAATGTTATAAAAAATATTATATTAAATTTAAATTGATATATTCAATGCCATAATAAAATTTTTTTATATGACCTAGACATTTCATGATATATTGATTTTTTTTTGAATTTTTATTTCCCATGATTTTTAAGAAAAATTAATGTAACAAATACTATCAAAATTGATAATAATAATATTTTAAAATAAATAATATTTCTATTAAATGATATAAAAATAATAAAATCTATAATTCACCCAACTTATTATTATAAGTCTTAAAATTGAACCCATAAATCATTTATATTTCTTTTTTCATTTTATAGTAACTATATTACCCATAAAAGAGTAAAAACACTTTTTGTCTCGGTAAGAGTTAAAGTAGTTAAATAATGGTTAAAGCTAAAAGATGAAAGAAATAATATGACCTAAACTTATCTAAAAATTATTGTTTTGAGAGTATTTACACCCATACCAATATTATCTTCTATATAAATATCATTTAATCAATTTGGAAGAGAAAATTAATTTATATTAATTTAATATTATTAAAGTTTCCAAAAGTTCCCCTTACCTCAATTATTAAAGGGAACCACCTTCCTCACTTCTTCACACCACCTTGAGCCTTCTATTTGGTCCAAAATATTCCAAAATAAGATCCCAAAATCCCTTATCTAATCCTAGAAGACTCAATTGTGGATTAAAGGCAACCAAGGAAGTCTTTTGGTTTAAACCAAAAAATAGTTACCCTAATAAGAGGAAATGTTCTTAAATGATCACTTTTGTTTCACTTACTTATCCATCAATTAAATTCATTTTTTTTTCACTATTATATAGTTACAAAACTATCCAAAATATACTTTAATGTTTTTATGATAATATTTTTACCTACCCTTTCACACACATCCATCAAAATAGGATACACAATCAACTTTCATGTGTACGGAGAACTACCGCCTCACGAACTGATGTCATTCGTTCTTCCATTTACCACATTTCAAGGTTGGAAATAATGACAGATTTAAAGTTTATATATGTTATATGTGAAATTTATATTTTATTTATTCTTATTTAATTATTAAAAAACTCGTTCTTTCCATTTTTGGACTTGTGGACTACAACCTCATCAATGTGATGTGATTCGTTCAAAATTTTCATGAAATTTTTTAAGAATGGTTTTAATAAAAATATTTAACAGAAATTAAATAAATATGATACATGAATTTTAATATACATATCGAAAATTTAATTTTTTCATTTAAATACAACAAATAAATGGAAGTAGTGTTCTGGCATATATACATCCTACCATGTCCATGAATGGGGCATTTTATTTCTTATCTCCAGATATTTTGGATTATTATAGATACATATGTAATGGATATATATGATATTTAAATTATAGTTTATATAATTAATATTATTAATTTATGATATAATTAATAGTAAAAAAAGAAACAAGTTAATATATACTAAAAAAACTAGGCAAATAACACTCAAAATAGTGAAAATAATTAATACTTTTTGGAAAATGGGTAATAAGATATTATATAAAGACAATATATGATATTATAAATATTATTATGGTCGTTTTATATGTTAATAACATGATTAAAACCATTATAAATTAGTTTAAAGTATGTCACCAAAAATAAAACATAATGAAATGGATTTTTTCTCACGTTCAATTCTGTGGGACCATACCTTATACAATACTCATTTCTATTATGTTGTTTATATTACACCCATGAATTTATTTTATGAGTTTCATTATGAAAACTATGGTATTTTCCTATCCATATAATTTTATTTCTTTCATGGGGAATTCTTTTCTACTGATTATATGTAGTAAAGTGTTATTTCACAATTGCATCATCATTAGGGATTTTTTTGTTTAAGTCTCCACAAGGGAATATATATCTTACATGTTACTATTTTATAATGAAAACAATTTTTTTAATATTATCTGATTAATATTTATTGTTAATTCTACACCTTTTTGACATTTTACAAAATGTTCTTAAATGAATATTCTAGTCATTTTCCAAAACAACGTACTCTATGACTTTTCTTACAAAATTAAAAGGAATGTTTTTTACTTACACAACTTGAATAGGATTTCATGCCATTCTGAAGACCTTATGTTTTTAATCTTCCTTTATAATTATATAATGTTATTTTCAAAGAAAATATTTAATTTTCTAAATGAATGAATTTTTAGATAAATGAATCTAAAATGATTAGGGATTTTGTATCTATTTATATTTCGTTTAGACTTATTTATTCTTATCAACCAATTCACTATAATGTAGTGCATATACTACCCCTATGAAAATTAATATCATGATTCAATCAAAAAATATATACCATTTTTTACATACAATGGTTAGTTTTATAGTTATTTGATTATCTAGGGAAATATTAATAAATATACATTGTTCATTCAATATGGAAATTTGATATGGAAAATTGTTTTTTAATTAAATAAATTACTCAATATTAGGAATTATTTGGACTAGAAATGGAGGGTGGGGTCCTGACATTATATATAACCTCAATTAATTGAAATATTCTCTTAATAAATATTAGTTTCACAAACTAAACAGTTTTTTACCTATAGTTTTAATCTATCTTTTGACAGGTCTTAACCATATAGGTTTTCATGTTCTTTAAAGATGATGTCAAATAATTAATAATTACCTTAATTTTGATCAGTAGTTATAATCCATGATATTTTCACTACAAAATAATCTATGTATGAATGTCATTTTTAGTTAATTGATTACATGGATTGTCTGTTCAAATATTTACCTTTCTATTATGATTATTCTCATTGATTCATTATTTATTCCGCTGTACTAACCATTACTAAGAATTAGATCTCAATCTTATTGTTTTTTCTTTCCCTAGGATCCACATAAGTGTGATAAGATATATATGAAAAGGATATGCTAGATATAATAATGTTAATAGTATAAAAAATATTATGTTTTAATTTGTGTATGTATCTAGTTTTTCAATACTACTAAATTGTTTAGTACTTTGGGATGTGATTTACTGGTATTTTATGCCAATGTAATGGTATAACGTCATTAGCTTCTAGATTTTTGGGGTTGGTTTGCAAAAAGAATATCTGTTAGGAGTGTCAAACCAGGTGCGCAGTAAGAGCTCATTCCTTGTTCACGAGAATGGTGGTTGGGATATACTCTACCTACTCTTTTCAAGGTTGTTACCCCAAGATTTATCTAAACCAAAATCATGTCCACATATAGTATCCATACATGGATATACTTTCTTAGAAAACCTACACTCATTTATTTACCACAAAATCAGATGTTCTCCTATATATAGTCTTATCCTAATGTTTTTTGTAAATTTTTCTCATCTTAATTTCCCAAAGTATATAAACCTTTCTTAGGTACCAACTATAGTGACCCAAAATTTACATATATAAATAATATATATTATTAGTAGAAATATAAATTATATTTCAATATAATCCATTCTCGAACCACAAAATTTTAGTGCCTTTCAAAATATAGATACGTAACCAACTAGTAAATAAATAATCTACACAATTTATCATTAGCATCATCATAACTACCTACCTTATTATACATTAACTACTTAAAACCATTATCTATAACTCAAGGAAGGGAAACATAAGAAAGGGTTAGATCAAATACTCAATGAAGGTAAACATAAGCAATATCAATCAATTATCATAAGTGGGAATAAAATATTTTTATGGTTATAATAACATCTAATTAACAATAGAAAATCGTACCCATCAATTCATAGATCATAATCAGGAAACATGAAAAAAATATTTATCAATCAAAAGACATAAGACATAAGAGTGTAGAATCATAAATAATCAATAATAATCTATGAGAACAAGTTATAAGAATAAAATATATGTTTTAGTTCGACATAAAAGTATAGAAAACAATTTCCTTAATTAAGTATCACTACCAAGACTATCATAGGGGATTCGGGTTCACTCCCCATTCAATCATTTTTTATGTCGAGATTCACTCCCAACACTATATTATTGGAAAATGTAACATGATAAACCCAATTTCCTACCCAATCAAGTCCTTATTATTTCATGATATATCAATATTTATCAAATGTATTAGTGGAATATATAATTTACAGCCCCATGATAATATAACTAAAACCATATATATGTGCTCCTTAAGATCATAAAGCATTCAACATATCATAGTATCATCAAATCATAACCCATGGAAATGATAAAGGCTTCATAAAAATTTAATCATAATAATCATAAACCATCCAAAGTAATAATAATGATATTAAAATTGCATCATATCCCTATTATATCATAATAAACATCAAAGGATGTTGTTATAGATTAAAACACCTTTAAAGGATCACCAGATAATTTATTGAAAAAAATAACCTCTTAATTTGAAATCATCTATTTAGAATCTAAAAAAACCATAAATTTATATTTAAAAAAATTAATTTGAAAATAAAAAAGGAAAAATTTAATTTAATCTTTAATGAAAATTTTATTCATGATGGTAGGGAAATTTTTTCATGTGGTGTACATTAAATTAAAAATTAATTTCAATTTTTTGTAAAATTTCAAAAGTACCATGTTTGGAAAATGATATGAAAATTATATTTAAAACTTGGTAAATAAAGTCAAATATAGAAAAAAAATTCATTTAATAATATTTGGATAATATTAAAAATATTATTTTTATTTTTTTAAAAGAAAATATAGAAATGGAAGAAAATATTCCCCACCAAAGAGAAAAACAAGGTAGTTTTTCCTTAAAAATATTATTTTAGTCTCTTGAGTACATAAATAGAGAAAAATGAAAATAAAAAATTTAATATATTTAAATAAAAAATGGATATGAAGAAAATATTCTTCTTTCTAGATATATCAGATAATTTCTTCATCATATATTTAAGTATAAACATTCCTAGTAAAAATTGGACTTTCATACAAAATCCTTACATCATGTCTATATTGCTTCGTAAGCACTATAACCTACTATATAATAAATTTAAATTTATTATACTTATATAATATTACCATAATCATTCCTATAATATGATAAATTGTTTTACTTATAACATCTTATCACTCATTCATTAAAAATAATTCATTATCATCATTTTTTACTGTCTTAACGACTTCATTTTTCATATATGTTTCTCTTTGACAGTTACGATCCTTGAATTCTGATCACATATAATTCATATCCATAATATTACTCCTGATAAAAATATCACATATATTCATTATTTAAATAATTATATCTATTTATGTTAATTAGTGATGAAAAATGAGTTACATCACTACAAAGAGATGATAGTCTGTATGTACGTAGGAGTGATGTTTCCATTTTTTTGATAGAAGGAAAATAGTAAGGTAAATGACAATTCACCTTTACATAATCATTATGAAATTATAAATATTATAATTTTTCATTAAATATATCCTTATTACTAGTTATTTAATATAAAAATGATAAAAAAATCACATCACTTTATCGAGATGGTTGTCTCTAGGTATGCACGAGCGACGTTTTAATTTATCAACACATCATAATGTTTGAAGGTAGATAAAATATTATAATTATATAATCAAAATTATTTTATGAATATAATATATATAAATTTATATCAATCATTATAAAACACCATGGGATATTGCGATGGAAAATGAATCGTATCGCTAAGTGGAGGTGGTAATCCACATGTATGCACAAGGGATACTTTTTTTTCTCATTTGATTGAAAAGGGGTGGAAAATGGTTTTAAAATAATAATAATAAAATGTAATAATATTTATTATACGTTATTAATAATTTTTTGTGGATAATACATGTTCAGATAAGGTGTATGAATAAATAAAATCAAAAGAGATTTCTTATGATTTATAGCTCTTCTTTGAGATACCTCATTTTGCCTACAATTTAAGCCTTGAATGATTGGTATTAGAATAATGAAATAAGATCTATTATGAAGGAAAGAAAATTTTAAAGTTTTATGATTAGTTATTTTATTAAATATATTACTCAAAATTTTGTTAATAAGTGAGGATAATAGGTTCCCTTTTATAAGCCAGGGGATTGACACACAATAAATTTATTAAAACATTTAAATTATATAAGGTCACATATATGGAAAAGTGTAATAAAATAGACCATTATTTTATGGTGGGATAAATTATTCAATATTTTTAACCAATAAAAATTTGATATATGTGGGTGGAAATCCAATAATTATGTCTTAGTTCATCATCTTGGTAAACCAATTGTAACCTTAACTGTGGTAACCAAATTTAAATGTTTTTACTATTTTATATGGAAAAAAATTATGTTGAATTTATTATATTTTCTTAATTATTACGATTCTAAATTTTTAATTATTTATAATAGATTCAATTTATATAAGTGGTAGAATTTAATTTTAAATAAATGTCAAAACCGCAACAAAAACCCATTTTAAACTAATGAATTTTTATGCGTAAAATTTAATTAACTTCCATTAACTACCTTGTAAAAACCATTAAAATAAGGTTAAAATATTATATTGAATATTATATATATAAATTTCATTAAAACCATTAATCATAATATATAAAATTAATTTATTAAGACAAAACCACAATGTGCGTATTAAAATAGTTTTTAGAAAAATGTGTTTCTAATCCCCCAAACAACCTTATACCAAAAATAAATTATATGGATTATTACTAGGAAATTAATTAGATTATTTATAATAAAAGTATGCTTTGGTTAATTTCAGATCAAAAAAACATAATGATATGTTTTCTTGAAAATAAATGATTATTTTTAAAAAATTATATTTTTCACAATTCATGAGAAAATAAATATTTTCAGAAAAATACAAAAAAATTACCCTAGGATAATATTGAAATTATGACTTAAAATAAGATATTAGTTTAATAAAATAATGATTTTAATAAAATGTTAAAAATTAATTATAATTTTCTGATGAAAAAATTTCAATAAATCTCTCTTTGATGAAGATATATTTTTAAAGCAAAAAACGACTTTAATGAAAAGTGAGTACATATTAATTATGAATTAATCAATGGATTTGAATTATATTGAACATTTATGAATTTTTTTTATAAATTTTTTATTACTATTATTACCTATCAATTCAATGCATAGGTTATAATGGTTTACTTTATTACAGTGCATATAGACTCAAGGTTACGTGTAAGGAAAAATATCAAATACTTAATGTTTATTTCAAATGAAATACATATAAAGTCATGGGATGTTACAATGATAAAATCTATTCATCTTACACTTATTCTTATTTATCAAATAAAAAGTTTCGTAATGTGCACCTTGTCCCATGTACCTCCCGCTCACTGAATCCTCAGAAATGAGGGTCCTCACCACCCACAAAACAAGTCACAATATAAAATGAAATTGTGAACTCAATATATTGAGGAGTTTATAAGTGGTAATGGTGATGAAGCAATGGGAAATTAAAAATGAGGATATATTTGTCATGTATTATATTCCCTAGGTAATTTCCATAACAGATCATTGAGAAAACACAATGCAAAGCATAAAATATAGAGAAAAATAGTCATATGATCACATAAATGAATTAATTTTAAACAAGAAGTTGGGGAAGATTGAAATGATGAAACTTGAATGGGACCCCAAATAGGGCCAAGATGCATCCTAAGAAGAAAACCAATAGGCATCTCATCAGTAAAAAATTTGTAGTTCATCATTTATCAAATCATGCATTTATATAAAACAAAATTAATTTATTATCATGAAAAAACATAAATCAATTCCATAAATAAATGACATTTTATTTTCAAAACTATATTTAATGAAATTCACATTATGAAAATAGTACCATGATTAATAATACACAATAATTCAAATCAAACAAGATTTTATATTTTCTAAATTAGTTTCAGAAAAAACATTCCAAAGGAACATCAAATCCACACTAATTTATGGAAAAAATAAAATAAGTAATATAGTAAAATGAAAAATAAAAATAAAAATAATAGCATATTGATTTCTTTGGAAACTGATATCTCTTCAAACAAGGAAAACATAACCATCTATGAAATTCGACACTGATAGCATAATGGATATAATTTCACTTTTAATATATGAATCTTGAACATCTAACAACTCCCATACACCAATTCATGGATTCTTTTCATAGAAAAATAAGAGGCTGTAATGGAATACCAACTTTTCAAATTTTGAATGATCATATCATAATCCCACCATTCCATGATTTGTAAACATTACTTCATTAAAATGATATATTTATATATTATATTAATAAACTTATTGTTAGGGATTTTTCTACAGGTCAGGAATATTTCATAATTTGAAGCTTAAAATTTTCCTCCTATAAATAATCAAAAAAAATATATACATTTAAATTAACAAAATTTAAAAAAACATCTAAAAATAATTTTTATGACATCCCATCACCTTGAACAAAATATTTATAATTATAATAAAAAATTAATTGATTATAATGTACATCAAAAAACACATGAATTTAACATTTGTTATGTTGTCAATATAATGTTTACTGCCTTTTTTTACACATTCCCTCCATTCCAAATTACAAAATTCTCCATAACCTATTGACCACAATAAGATGAAAAATTCACCAAAAATAAATTACAAATCCAAATGTAATTCCCATGTAAAATCATTCCATCTCAATCTATCCAGCATAAATCAGGGAACCAAATCGCTCTACCTCCAAAAGAGGTACACCGACCAATGGATCTATGATCATATAACGAGGATACCCAGATGTTGAAGGGGCTCTAGCACATTCATCTTAGATGATGAATATTTGTGTGGGAGGAAGAGATAATTGAAATGATTTTTTATAATTTCTTATCTACAACATGATGTATCGCATACCATTATATATCTATCCACGACTTGTTTCGTTAAATTACAATGCATTGGCCATATTAAGCTATCCATACATATTTATTCCCATAATTCACTGAATCCAATTCAATTTGTAGTAAAACCAATTAATCTATTCATAATGTATTGTTACTGATAATAAAACTATTATATAAAAATAAATATATATAAAATATATATTTATTATCACCTGTATTTAATACATACATTATAATACATGCAATAAAATTTTTGTAATTATATATAATCTTTATATATAATATATGATATTATATATATATATATATATTATTGAGTATTGAGAAATATACCACATAAACTAAAATCCCATAATTAATTTAAGAATAACTTCTAAACTCTATTTGAATCCATCCAAAGTCTTTTGGATATTGATTTTCATCAAACTCTCTTTATTTGGAACAAACAATTTATCTAAAATTTTATCCTTATCCAAGGCCCACAATGTGTGAACCAACATTCCATAGCAGCATTAAAAACAACTATGAAATATTTATTTTATATATGTAAGAAAAGAGTGTCCTTTAGTAAAGAATTAGTGCAACTCAAGCTAATAATATATTTGGTGTGATCTCTATTGAACAGACTAATCCCTCTATAAAAACATGTCCACAAAGAGATATATCATACACAACATATTTACCTTATATAATCCATTTTTCCATGACCTAGAGTGACCACTATATATGGAACATGTTAATCTATAATAGTCATCTCTTTGTTTTCATGATTCTATGAAAAAGACTATCCATGTTGAAGAATACATCACATGTCATTCATCTATCTGATAAAAATGTCACATGTAAGTTCTCCAAGTAGTTTAAAACATCATACACTAAATAACTAAGCATGTAAATTCATTTCCCCAATATAATTCAATTATGAATCAAATGTATTTTCTTTTCATACAAGTGGATAGATCTCATATTGGTTTCACTCCATCCAATGACATGATCAGTAACACACCCAACCATCCCAATATTAGCTATTTTCATATGTTGGATTATTTATTTAGGGTATGAAAGTATGAATTTTATAATTCTAGTTATCTTTCCAAGACCAAGTAATAAATATTGATAATCAGTACACACCCCTATGTATATCTATGACCATATGAAATTCCATGACAAATACGTTAGTGGAATAGTCTATGTAATAAGCCTCTACTTATTACCTCAAGAATATAATATCCATTATATCATATACAACCCATTATAATGTATATAAGAATATATTCAAGACAACTATTACATATCATTGCAAAAAATTATACACTATGCTGATCATTTCTTAGGGATAACTGAAAGTTTTTAATTTAAGGGGATATTTATCATTCAATCATCCATACAAAATATATTGCATCGCATATGATTGAATAATAAATGGTTATTTCTATACTTATAAGGACATGATACATATACAACCATTATATCCAATCTCTTATATTATTTAACATGAACCTCATTATTTTACTATAGTAATGGATTCATTTTCTAAACATTACATCCTTATATAATTTCTATCACATACTTATGTGACCATATGTTAAAATACTTCCACTAACCAATTATTGGGAGAAATTTATGAAGAAGTCTACTTTGAATAATGGAGAGACCTAGGAATCATGTTGTTTAATTTAAACTCTTTGAACTTATATTAAAACTACTTAAAATCATTGCATGAAATGTTAAAATGTTATATTCTATTTTCTACAAAGAAATCTTTCTAAGCATATCATCATCATATTTGAAACCATTTTCATAAAACTTATTCCTTGAAATATTTTATAAATAATATGCTTATTTATATTATTATATACCAGCACATCCAATAATATTTTTTTGTATAAAGTGTTATCAAATTATTTATGGTATCTAATGTAAATGTTTACATTTTTCTTTATTACCATTCACCGAACACTTTTAAGATAAATTGAAAATATTTTTTGATGGAAAATAAATGTAATCATTATATTTATATTTAAAATCATATTCTAAAACTTTTTTTATGATATAAATTGTAACTAACATTATTAAAATAACTAAATACAACTTCGTTGCATTTATTTATTGTCATATATCCTAAACATTATAAGATATTCTGTGAAGAATAACTATAATATTTTACATTTATAATCCTATAGTTAAAATTTAAATTCAATTTCTCATCATAATAAATATAAAAAATTAAAAATTTATTTACTCTCACATACCCCAAATATTTTGGAAAGTAAGTAAAAAACCATTCAAACATGGATTGTGATAATATTTTATTTTTTAACTATGAACTTGTCAATGTTCATACACAATCCCTATAACATCTTACACATCATATTATCTTTATAATAAATTTATAAGAATAAAAAAAACTACATTTTTTTAAGAAATAATAATTATATACATTTAATAAGAACATGAAACAAATAGTATGTTATTTACAAATCATAAATGTTATTTCATGTGTTTGAAACAATTTCTTTTATAAAGAAGATTTTACTAAAATATCTCAATGATGGATGGTGGGAATGCATTCCATCGTATTTTAACAAATATCTGGATAAACACATTTATTTGTATAATTTTTTTTATCTAAATCTTATTATAAAGATATGTTATATAAATCCAATAAATCGTTAACCATGTCTATACATTTAATCATCTAATATCAACCTTTTTTATCAAACAGAATCTCTAATAAAATAATAGAAGTGAGATAAAAATGAAAAAATTTTATATAGATATATCCAAACTTGAAACATTCCTTTATGTTTAAATTCTCCATGTATTAACTATTTACGTCATCTCAGGAATATATACTAGAATAATTATTAATTATTCATTTTATTTTTAACTCATATATATTTATCGCATTTGGTAAAATATTCATTTGGTGTCACATAACCTTCAAAAATAGAAAAATTGGTTTCTATAACATCCTTATCTGATATAGAATTTCCATGGAGTTTCACAAATTCCATTAGATATATCTTCAATAATATATTCATATTTAATTAATAAAATTACATAATTGAAAACCCTAGGTTTTAATGATCTTTATTTGATTATTGATGAATCATTGTTGAACGTCACTGCTAAATTTTATTCTTCTGGTTTGAACTTTTAGATAATTTTTCTATCTATGTCATACTACAATAAAGACATCATATTCCCATTTTATCCATTCAAAACACATTGAGTACATCAGGTAAATATTTTCATTAAATTAAATCATATTCTCATAACATTTCCATAAATGATAATATAATAAACTAACTATTTAGAACAATCCATTTTAGTCTCCCATTTAAAAATTTTAATAGAATTCAATAAATCATAAAACATTTTTAAAGACACAAATTTTATTTTATTTAAACAACCCTTTTTAAAAGCTATTCTCAAGAGACAAATTAGATATTATACAAATATTATGATGAGTTTATCCCAGATTAAATCATCCAATTCATCAATTTAGAAACTCATTTTCACCATTACTTGAAAAAAAATCAAGCTTTAATTGTTTCATCTTTCTAACCATATGTATATTTCAAAAACTTTGTAAAACATAGAGTCGATATCATTTATCTATCAGAACAACATAATTAATTTATATAACTAAAAAATATTTATGGAAACTTTTTGTCTCACTAATTAATTAAAATATTCAATATTATTGAATACAATTTTAAATACCCAACAATATTTAGTATATGATACAAAAATAATTTTTCCACCCAATCATATTGAATATATGATTGGAGACTAATATTACCTTCGTAATTTTGATTCTAATGTCTTTGAAAACATAATAGAATCATCCCATGCTTCCATAATCATCTAGATTTACATTTTGAATTATTTCAACAGTTAGTTACTTAGAAAATAACAATTCTAATGAATAGAATATTTCTTAAGAACATTTCAGATGAAATTTTCTTAAGTTACCAGTATATATTGTTGGCTATATTAAAAATTTATTGTTTTAGAAAAGGAAAAAATAAATGGATGTGATCTCTCAAAATGTAGAATTTTTTGTTAGATGGGGAGAACCTTATTTTTATACATCCATAACCTAGATATATGATCTATGTCATGTTCTGAAATAATTCATTTTTCATTATAAAAGAAAATAAAGGAGGACCCCAATTATACCTTGTTCATTTATTAATTTATACATCTTCACTTCTTTTGAGGTGTGTGGCCTAAAACAACTCCCAAATGTATGTTTCATTATTATAGTACGTGAAATAAGTGTTATCACAACAACACATCATGTGCATTGATCTAACCCAATTTTAAAACTATAGTTTTGATTAAATCATCACGTATAGACCTCCCATGGATTTTTTTGGGTCTTTTGGCATTGAGACTAGGAATTGAGACCACCCAATAGGTGTAAAAAACCTTGAATCTAGGTTGTATGTTTAATAGATTAACACATATCCATTTGAATAATTTTAAAATTGTTATATTTTGGCTTGAAAATGTGATTTGGGTTGGCATGTGAGCTGAGAACATGACTTGAAATAGAATTGGCTTGACATGGTAATTATTATGATTGGCAAGGATAAACTGCATGGATTAATAGTGGTAATTTGGAATGAAATTAGAATTATAATTAAGGCTTGGGGAAATATAGAAATGATGATATGAGAAATGGTAGTTGTGAATAAATGATAAGCTAAATGGAAATAGTTAAAATTATTGTGATAATTGGTAACATGGTATAATGAGATTAAATATTTGATAATTTGTAATTAGGGTAAATTAACCAATATGGATTATCTAGACATGTTTTACATGCCTTTTGTTTTTTAAGGTTTTTTGATTTCATTTACATTATGTGTAGTTACTTGATATATTAACCTTGGTATGGTTTTGTTCCATGGGAACATATAAGAGGATATGGAATGGAAATTTTCTCAGAGCCCAATATGATTGGTAACTTTTCCTTCAGTGTGGTTTTGTGCCTGGTGACACTTAAGAGGATCCATCATGAGAATTGGTATAGAGTATAGTATGATCAGTTACATTGACCTTGGTATATATTTATGTCATTAGAAAACATAAACAGCTCTAGCATGGGAATTCCCATGAATTATAGTTTGATCTGTTACTTTTCACTGGGTATGGTTTTATGCCTTGGGAACACAAAACCAGCTCTAGCATGGGAATTTTCAAATAGAATAATTTTGACACCTAAGGGTGGGTTATATGGTTACATTAGACATGATATAAAAAATTCATTATAAGAAGGAATATCCTTCAATGACATGGGTGATCATTCCCATGAAGTAGGATCCACCACTTGATAGAGATATCTGACATTGTGCATAAGTAGGTTTAGATAACCCGTGGTGTTCATTCAAATCTCAAAGCTTGGAATGTTTGATTGATGTTATGTAGTGATTTATGAATTAATTTACTTATTTACCACACAATTTCATGCACTATATACATATACTAGATTTTATTAGACATCGTTGGTGGTGACCTAATGTTTTTTACTCACACCTTATTCAGGTAGTTGTTTGGTACTAGTCAGATTTTATGGATGTATGTTAGGAAAAGGGAAAGCGGCCTTGTACATGATTGATATTTTTCTAATGGGGACTAGAGAATGACGATATGTAATGGGTCTCCCTCTACCCAGTATAAAGATGTCTTTGATTTAAATAATAAATTGAGGCTTCGGCTTGAACCATTAAAAAAAACTAGAGAATGGAGATAGGACTGAGCATGGGTTTGAGAATGGGATTTCAAGATTATTTATTTGGATTCTGTTTTTAGTATTCTTGTATGAATTCCAGCATATCATTTGGATTAGCATACATTATAGAATTACATGATTTATTATTATTTGGTTTTTTGCTTGTGTTTGGATGTATTTTAGTTACATTCTATTATTTTTATCATATTTCCTATTATATTGTAACCCTGTTCTAGAGGTAATAGTACCCCCACTACATTCCTTACCCCATCGTTGTTAATCAACAACCTCTAGCATACGGGGAGTCATTTCAGAGGTCTCATAACTACCCATCTCGATGAAATGGGAGAGTAACATGTCCGGGACATTACATAGTGGTATGATAAGAACTTTTCATTTATGATTCATTACTATTTCTGAATAATAGGAGACTAGTATTTTTTGATTCATGGTAATGATATTATTCATGAGGTTATCTAATCCATTCATAGTGGAAAACCCCAAGTTCCCAAGGATGGTATTGTTATTCACAATGATTATTGTTATAGTTGTGATGTTATTTAACCTAATGTGATTATATTGTTGTGTGAGGTTACTATTTTATGAGATTTTACTCCTGATTCGGTATGACACATGGTGAGTTAGCTTTCATCATGATATATATGTAGAAAAAAATATTTACATGCATTGTCTATAAAAGGTACATTTTTAATGCATGTGATATATCTACTTAATTAAACTATGAAATGTAATCCCTTGAAATATATAATAAAAATATAGAGATGGAACTGTTATGGAACAAAAATTCACATATTAAGACATGTATAGAGTAACCTTGAGAATATGGTTCTCGATTGTTATTATCACCTTTTGAGGTTGATGTTATTGTGTTTCATGTGATCTAAAGAGTGTGTTGAAATTTGTACAGATAATGTTACCACATTGTATTTTAGTTTAATGTTAGGATATTAGTAATCAGAAAACTCCTAACAAAGCTGATTTGGAACATCCTTTGAATTTGAAGAACCTTATGGATGATCAGCTTCATGACAATTTTCTATGGGTCATGTGATCCATGGAAAGGGGAACTACTCACACTGTACATTTGATGACTAATCTAACCAAATATTTATACGCACATTATCCACCTATTTTGACTGGGGAGGGAGGATCATAGAAAATAGAGTTGTAGATATATTTTTCCATATCATATTCAACCATCCCATTTCACCCATCGATATGAGGGTTAATCTTTCTCCTTAAAGACTATGAAGATTATCCAAATCCTATTGAGAAATCATGGATAATGTTAGTAATAAAGACAAGATAGCCTAAAAGGAAAATGAGGAATGGTTCCTCTGCTAATTCTATTTTGATACATTGAGGTATGAGAGGTATTGAGAGTTCATGAACCTCACATGGGGGAACTTTTCGGTGATGGGATTTGCGAAATGTTTCACCAACCTATAGTATTTTGTTCCATCATTTTTAGTAGATGAGGTAGGTAGGGAAACTAACTTCCATGATGGGATTTTCTAGGAGACTAAGTCACAGATGAACACATTTTACCTGAGTAACTATATAGAAATGATGAATTAGGACATCACCACGAAAGGAAACCGGAAGGCGGCCCCGAATAGTGATAAGACAATCTCAACATGAGGATTGGATAACACTTATTCAAGAATCAAGAAGCATTGTTATGATACTGTAATGTCTCAGTTTTTTCCATTTAAATCCTTTAAATATATCTATTAATATTTTTGGATTTAGACACTAAGGTAGAGCCTGATTCTAATGTCCAGTGATGAAAAAATTGATATTTAGAGAATCTTAAATATATTTATATTATACACACATAGTTTTCATGAAAAAGTGGAATAAATCTAAAAATGAGTACCAAAAATAAAATCCAAGTCCCCTATTGAGTTCAAAACATGGATTTTACCCTAAGTGAGTCATTTTCATTGTCGGCATCTGGTGTTTGGGAAAAAAATTTCATGGGCATACATAATTAATAAATTTATTATATTTACTTATTTATTTCGTTGATGTAGAAACCTGAATTATTCCTCTATAAATAACCATTTATGGGTAAATCATATGGTTTGGTGCATAACCATGGAGAACTAGAGATGATCCATTAAATATATGTTGATGTACGACATCAAATTGGTGGATCATATTTGTATTGCATGGATCATAAATGCCAAAAATGTTCATGGATCTTTCCAATGACATAAATACAGAATTATTATTCATTAGTGATCAATCAAAAAGCAAGTTATGATGTTTGTTTTACCTTGATTAATTATTAATTTTTATATTGTGTTTAATGTGGATCAATTAAACAAACAAGAACTGATTTACAAATCAATAGTTGGCTTATTTTATGTTTGATTTATTTTTATTATTATTGATTTTGTTCTATATTTTCTATTATATAGCAACAAATTGAGGATGAAAAGAATAGGGGATGAATTTCATTCCTAATTTTTGTTTTTTAGTTTTCTCTCCTGTTTATTTTCACATTCAATGTGAGAATTTTCTTGTATCCCATTGTTCGATGAATTCTAGATATTTGATCATTGTGTGATTATCATATAATGAAATGGATCAACACCATCGGTAAGATTCATCATTGATGGTTATATCAAATTTCATGATGATGGTGTATATACATATTTTTATTTATAGGTTGTCAATTTTGATTTGTGAATTCCAGAGAGGCAATGTGATATGGATGATTATTGATTAGAAAATGTGGCCAAAATATGGAGAACAGAGATCACCCGGGTCAGATAACCCAAGTTAGACATTTCATTGTTATTTTGATAGTAGTGGTAGTAGATCTGGATGACATGTGAGAGAAGCCACAATTATCAAGAAACCCCACCTAAAATGTTATGAAATCTATAATTATATGACATATATGACCCTTGGATATGGATCTAGGGTTCCTGGAGAAGAGATAAGTATCACACTTCATATATACTGATGGTAAGAATCCCAGTTCTATGTGTGACATCCTGTCTCTCTTGATTATGTCGATAAGAAATTGATCTCTTATAGAAATTATCTTTTATATAGTACATGAACAATCCCTCTCAACCCGGATGGGGGACATAATTAGGTTTATGGGGCCTGAAAGACTCATCAAATAAAGTTTCATATTCTATCTTTATAGCCATCCTCTCTAGGATACATAAAAACATATGGAAATGATCACACATGAAATCTTCCCATGCCTCCCAAATATTGGGTCTCATTATCTCATCAACATGTGACCATAAACTGTCCAAATAATTAATAATATATTAATCTAAAAATTATATAAATTTAAAAAATATATATTTATTTTTTATTTATACATGCCAACTAGTTCTGCAACGTGAAATGACATAACTCAATCGGAACCTCATCCCATGAAACTCATGAAGTATAAAAGTAGTTCCCCAAAATGAAATTCTCCTAACCAATGACTAGATTTGAAAAATTATGAAATTAAATATAATTAGTAACAAAATATATAAATATAATAAATTAAATGAAAATTTAATAAAAAACAAATCTAACTGTCAAGAGATTGACATTTCTCTAGAATAAGACAAGGAATAATTACTCGTGTAAGGTCCTGGACCCTCATATTAGATGATGTTGGGTCTACACCCCTAGATAGTGAATAAAGTGAATCATCACCAACTACCACAACCTTAGTTGAGCTATGAGTCATTTCATAATAATCATCTTGATACATCTGAAACATATAAATATTTTTATAATGAAATTGTGTACTCTATAAAAATATAAATAATTTAAAATTTATATGTTCTTTTTATAGAAACTGGGCGATAATAATGTTACCTAAAACTAATTTTTAATATATATATATATATAATATAAAAAATTAATAAATATTTATTGACAACAATCAATATATCATTTTTATCTTCATCTTTAGTTTCATCATAGTTAATTTCATTAACTTCCTCTTTATCATCATTAATTTATATACAAGCTTCAATTACATCATCCCTTTTAATAAAAAATTAATTGGTTACATCATTGAAATTATCAAAATAATAAACACATAAATATGGGTTCTGATAATTGCAATCTATACCTCATTTACTAAGAGGTATATTTAGTGATGTTTCTTGCAAAATTTCAATATTTAGTACTTAAATATCACTACTTTCATTTTAAATATCTAATGATATTTCATTTTAACTCAACATGTTATTTTAATATCTTCAAGAATCAATTTAATTTTCTTAACACATGTTATGTGCTTGATATACCTACAAAAATGGTTCGTTTTCTGTAATAAGACATTAATATTTATTATCAATGATTCCAGGTCTTGGACAATCACACAACCCTTCATCAGTATCCAACCAATGGCATTTAAAGAATATTATATGATTCTCCCCCTAATAACATAACTCAATTATTTCATCTAGTATCCTATAAAATTAAACTTTACTTTCATTACAAAGATATATTTTATAAAAAAATATCCTTGTTGTATCATTTATTTTATTAACTGAATGTAGGTGTATGAAATGAAAATCCATTAAGTACATAAGCATTATAAGATTTAACCAATTAGGATGGTGGATTTCTTTGAGCATATAATCAACTATTATTATTCATTCCATGTTTTGATACTTGGGTAAACAAAAAAATAGTTAATGATATATAAAATAAAAATTAAATTCTAAACATTTGGTCTTAAACAATTTAACATACCATCCTTTGAAATGAGTTGAAAAAATTACATTGTTGGTGTTATTGAAGAGAAAAATGGGTAATTTTTATGAATTTTATTTGATACAATCATCATATAATCTAACAAAAATTAATATAAATTGAATTTTATGAAAATAAATTAAATAATATAAGTAAAAGTAGTATCTACTACAAAAATCATTCCATTTCATCACAATTGAGTATAACATATGTATGAGATCTGCTCAATTCTCCATATGAAATTCACCATTCATGATGACCACCAAAACCATGCCTACATATTGAATATCAGTTTACCATGACATCATTATAATTTTCCTCATTTCAGCTCATTTTATTATGTGTTTAAGGATATTTGGATCGAAAAAAATAAGAATAAGAACATAAAATTTCATCCTGTAAGTACACTTCAGCAATTGAACCTTCAATTGATTCCTTGTTACATACATTATTCTTTAATTTTTACATACATAACTCAAATGGGTACATCCATCGAAATTGTACCATCCCTCTATATTTAGCCTCATACGAGAAATGTAATATTAAATGTTCCACTTGGTCAAAGAAGTTTGATGAAAAAGGTGCAACATGGAAAGGTAACCCAAAATAGCTATTAAAGGGAATCTCCATAGATAGGTAAATTTGAGATAAAACCCCTTTGTAATGGTAAACCACCATCCATGGAAGGTTAAATAGATATCCTTATGTAAGATTAAGATAAAACCAAAGAAAGAGATAAAATAGACCAGTAATGTAATTGATAATTTCATAATAAAAAATTTCTTAGAAAAAAATGAACATTTTATTTGAAAATAATAAAGTCCTAATTTTAATAAACTCTCTCCCACTCATTGTTCAAATCCTCCCCTACCTAGGATGTGATAATTTTGGAAGGATCAAAGCTATATCACTTCAAGGAGAGGAGGGTCTCCATTTACATTCCCCTACACCTCAACCCATACCCTAACCCAAAAAAATTAGAAGAATATTAAGAGAAGAAGCAAAAAACCTTACCCATTTATTTCCATATATCTCTCCTGTATTCCACAATTTTCATTGATTCCACCCCTATTTTTAGCAACAGTTCTAGTTGAATCATCCCAAGATTATCTCTTTTCCAATGATATTACATTGAATAAATCCACTCCATGAAAATTGGATGTTTATTAGGATAAATTTACTTGAGTCTCGAACTATTTTGATTCACTAATTACTAGGAAAGGGCATTGTTAGAGAATACTAATTCTATTTCAAAAAACAAGGATTACAATCAACAGCAATAACCACCCACACCCACTCATTCTTTCCTTCCTCCCAGTTAGAGCCCTCATGGAACTCTGAATTGGATGATTCAATAAATATCCTCATGGGATCCTTATATAACCATGATATATGTCTTTTAATTATTGAAAAATGTGTTCGAATAATTAAATTCATTTATTATTATTTGAAATTTTATTCATTGATCCCATTAAATGAATAGATTATGACTGAAACATGATCATACATATGGAAAAAACTCCTTCCATTCTCCCTCTTTGATTTTAGTCAAATAGAGAATATAAAAATTTATATCTTCCCAAAAGTAACCACCATTTTCAAATTGTCCCCTATATTCTCTTTTATGTGGCGTTTCATAAGTCATAGTGGCTATCTAAAAGAACCCATGGTGCAACATAAGTGTAAACAAACAAAGCTTAAAATTATGGGTTCATGTTCCTATTAAAGACAATGAATTACCATGACACCTTTTTTATATTTCTCAAAGGATCCCATGAAATTAAATTTAATAACAAAAAGAAAAATCGAATGAGACCATAAAACATTCCTTTTCATTTGAAATCACAGATTTGATTCGCTCACCATCAGTTTTATGCGACTCAATGACCTCATGATAGGAATCCTATAGACCATAAACCCCATCTTTTATACCATCAATCTTTGGTTCCAAGAATCTATCATGTGATAGAAAATATTTTTACTATATCCCTTTGATTGCATGAAGAACGTAGGCTCGATCGAGAAAGAGGGATCAATATGACATTGTTTTTTCTTCATATTCTCACTCTATAACATGATATATAAGGGGAGAGAATTGAAAATTCATATAAATGGTTTTGAAAATATATTAAAGAGGCTAAAAAATTATTTTATACTAATGTTATACTTTCCAAAAATGATCCTTGGACCCTATATAGTAATAAACATCATTTTAATCCCTTGTACACACTTATGAGTTAATTTTACTTTCCATAAATGTAATAAAAATTTTATCACTTACCTATAACACTATAACATATTGCCTAATAAAATTTTAATCATTAAATCAGCACACTTATAACTTAATAATTTAATGAAATGTTAACATATAATGATCATATAGAAAATTATATTTTATCATAGTCACTTTGTTGAGAAAACAACTTATGAATACCTTGAGAAATAATTTCAATGATTATTATTCTAAAATTAAATAATATAATTGAACTAATTTACATGAAATCTATCACACTTTGAAATTCACTAGATCCCACTTGTGGGTCCCAATAAATCTTAAACTCTTGTTTATCTGAATAGGTTGAAATTTTGAATAAACTTAGTGCGTAACCCTATAGGTCCTTATCTCGATAGCAGTGAGTCTAACTCATAGACCAAGTGCAATGTCTTTGAACCCATTATGGCCCCAAAATATATCTATAACCACCTATTATTAACACTCTCTATATCATATAACTTATTTATATCATGATATATCACAAAGCATGATTCAAACTTATATCATCATCCTTTTGAGGATTTATTTATTTCATGACCTTATCAAATAGATATACCTTCTTTTACCATACATAGTGATTTCATAAAGGAATTACCACCCTATTCATCCTAGCTCTAGGATATATATCTTTCTCAACTCACAAGTGAAAACTTCTATCTTTATCTTTCAACCAATTTCATACCACAAATGATGAACCCAACCTAATATACCTCACAAGGACTTTAATTTCATGGTTTTATCCTTATAACAAAGTCTGTGATCAAATGGAACACATCGATAATGATATTATGTTAAGATACCAATAAAATTTTTCATAGATAGGAATAACCAATGACACCAGAAACATGTAGTTTTACTATTTTTGGGTCAGTCCCCATGATATCATTCACTCAAGATCATTAGTTGTGAACTTTATGTGAAGACGTATCAATGCATATAAGCCCCCAAAACCAAATAGTCTGGAATCATATTTACCCCATTAGTATTATGTATCTAGACTATGGGATATATATTTATGATCACTGACATAGTATCTCTAGGTTCTCAATATATTTTGGAACTTTTAAAACACTTTGATATGATATGCGATTTAAAGAAATTACCATGTAAATAGTGGAAACAGAGGTATCAAAACTATTATGCTATGAATAAAAACATGTATATATAAGACTTTATACATGTAATTTTAATCAAATTACTTAAAGGATTTGGGTCCAAGGAACCCACTCACAACACTCCCACATTAACTTGAACCAACTACTAACAATTCTAAACCCACTGGCTCTCATATGAGTATAATGATTCTACTAAGATATCGGGTATTCCATGTTATCATATGTGGCTACATTGTTAGCTAAAACTTCACCTCTCTGGTTAAAATATTTCAAGACATGACACTTCTGAAGTATATGTTTTTTCCTCTAGTGTGTCCCAGGTTCCTTAGAAAGCACCACTACCGCAAATATTGTTATAGTGTACTATAACAATGTGTACACTTCTAGATACAACATCAATATCAGGAAAAACATTGTATACAATATGAGTCATTAGATAAATAGGTAGCTACTATACACTTATATTATATTATAGAATCAATGACCATAGACATCATCGAGCTTCTCTGGCTCACTACACCACCATCTAGGAAAAAGACATAGCCTGGCTATGATTTGAGATAATCATGATCTATCTGTAAGCAAGCATTAGTATATCCTATCCTGAATAACTCCTCATCTTCTTCATACACCAGGAACATATATTTTGTACATGTCATATAATTTAGGATTGTTTTTATATCTTCCCAATAAAGCCCTTATATTATCTTGATTTCCACTCACCATGATTAATGTAAAGTCAACATCAAACCTATTATATAACATGGCATACAATATTGACCCCACTAATTAAGGATAAAGAATTCTAATCAATCTTTCAATATCATTCATTGTATGTTGAACCCTATGCTTTGAGATATTAATTTCATATCACACTGGCAGTAATCCTATCTTGGATTGTTCTATATTATTCCATTTTAGCACCTTGTCAATATATATACTTTCACATAGCCTATGTAACCAAATATATCTATTTCAATATAAATTTATCTCTATAATATAGGATTCTTCACCTATGAATTTCAGGGATAAGGGTCCATTTAACCAATTCTCCACCAACTAAAATACATGAACTTCATTTCCCATTAATAACATTTCATCAACATATAATTCTTGGAAAATGAGGGCAATCCCACTAACCTTATTATAGACACATGGATCACCATCTTTTTTAATGAAACCAAATTCTATTATGAAATCATCAAAATTAACATTCTATGATCATTATTCCTTCTTCAATCAATAATTGGATCTCTACATATTTCATACATTATTATCACTATTTTACAAAATAAACCCTATAGGTTGTTTTATATTGACATCTTCATCCAAATTACTCTTTAGAATAATAGTGTTGGTATCCATTTTTTCAAATTTTATTATAATAAAAGGATACTATTTAAATTAGTATTCTAATGTATTTCAGAATTACAACTGGTGAGAAGGTTTTTTCCAATTCTATTCCTTGACGTTTCATAAAAAATATTTTCATATGGAAATTCTTTATAGGTACTCACTTTATTATCCATGTCCATATATTTCATTAAATACACATTTAAACAAAATATGTTTTACATCAGCTGGTGTGTCTACCAAAATAAAAACTTAATTTTGGTACATGGACTCTATTTCGTAATGAATGGATTATTTCCATTTAACATTAAGCTTAACATCAACTAATTCCTTGTGGGTTAGAGGTTCATCATTCTCTAGGAGTAATGTTTCACCAATATCCGTGATAATAAAACTGTATCTCTCTAGTTATCCCACATATCTAGTTGACCTGTGTGGTACTTGTGTCTAGGGAACATCTTCCTCTCTCATTGTCTCTTGAGTAGATTGTTGTTATACCAAATATTATTCATATGTAGCATTAAATTCATTGATCCCAATATTTCTTCCACTATTTTCCTTATAACTATGTTCTATTTATACAAATATAGAATGTATTACTACAATAAAATTTATATTTTAAGGTTTATATAGGTAACATCCTTTAGTAACCTTGTGACAACCAATAAAAGGGAACTTCACGCTCTGAGATTCTAATTTATAACTAGTTATAGTATTGAAAAAATCTTCACATCCCCAAACACACCCACATACACACACAAACACATATGATAGACGAGGTTACTCTATATGGCACAACTAGTATATAATCCCAAATGTTTCTTTAGTTGGTACTTAGTGTTCTGTATATGCCACAGTCTGTAGGTTTTATCCGCAAAAGGATAATGGTAGAGTTTCATGATTTATCATGAATCTGACCATGTCAAGAAGGTTAATATTCTTACTTTCACAAACACCATTCCACCAAGGTGTATATGGAGGAGTGAGTTCAGAAACTATCCCATAGTCCTTTAGATGATCAATGAAATCTTGGCTAATATATTCTTCCCCATTTTAAAAGTAGAGTTTCTTAATATTTATACCAATTTGATTTTATAAATAATTTTTATATTCCTTAAACATGCTAAAGGAACCTTACTTAAGCCTCACTAAGTAGATATATCCATCTATACTATAGTCATTGGTAAAAGTAATAAAGTATGAAAAACCACCCCTTTCCTCTACTAGAAATGGACCACATACATTGGTATGAACAAATTTCAATTTTTTTTTTCTGATCTTTCTCTTTTCCCTCTAAAATTTTATTTTCCCTTTTTACCATATAAATAAGCATGACAAACATTGAAGGGTTTTAACTCAACAGAGTCTGAATACCCTTATTGATGTAATTTTCTTAAATTCTTTCAATTTACACGATCTAAATTAAGATCCATAGGCATGCATGATATAAGTCATTCTGGTAGGATTTTTCATTGATAGTCAATAATTTATATTCCAATTCATATAAATATAACCCATTGCCAATATATGCAATACTATAACATTTATTATCCTTATACATAAGATGATATTAATTTCCAATCATGAAATAAAGTACCACAGTGTATAATTGTTTTTGAGATTATGTTTCTTGTAATAGATGGTACAGAATAATAATTATTCAGTAAAAGAACCATTCCAATAAGAAAATTAATATGATAATCTTCCAATACTAATGATAATAGTCTCACACCATTTAATGATCATAAATAAACCTCATTTTTTGAAATCATATTGAATATACTTGGTTCCTATATTTTAAAAAAAATGCATGAGACATAAGAAGTATCCAATATCCAATTTGTAGAAATAGAAAGATTTAATTAAATGAAAAATATACCTGAAGAAAAACATTCACATTTCTTCTTCATATAATTTGTGACATTCTTATTCCAGTTTCCTTTCTTTCCAAATTCAAAGAAGACTACCTACCACTCATTTCCCTACCTCTTTATTTTTTGCATCTTGGTAGGGAGATGATTCAGTGTCTTTGTACTAGAGATATACCTTAATGCTTTAGCATTTCCTTTTATCATCTAGTTCATTAGAAAGACCAAAGATTTGGAATTATTCATATCATCTACTGGAACAACTACATCAATTTTTTTTGGGATTGACTTATTCATGATATTCATATTAAAATTAATAATAAAATTCAAGAAGCTATGAGGTAATGGCGAAATAATTAGATCATTTACTAGTTTTTGGTTAATATTGAACCCAACGGACTCTGGACTCTCAATATACCGAATCATCTTGAGTACATGAGGTCCATCCTGATTCCCTTACGATATCTTATATTTATACGTATCACTGGATATCTCATATCATTCTTTTCAAACTCACTCATGGTATAACTATGATAGATAAGACACCATTTATAAAGAATCATTTCCCTCATGCATTTTCTACAAATCATTGGAAATAGATTAAAACATAAAGCATTGAAAATATATTTCATCATCCATATTATTATATTATTTATCTTTATCCTCGTTGATTACTCCTTGAGGGGGTTCAACAAGAAGTTGAAATTTTACCACATAAAGATTCCTCTCTTTGCATAGTACTATGTGGAAGCGCTTGTACCACTCTTAGAAGTTATGGATGGTCATTATATTCTCTTTATCCAATATTGATTATAAAGTATCAGCCTTGGTTCCATTCACCGGTTCCCCAAGTTAGTCTGCTACACGACTTCAAGTGTGCCTCCATATACCCTATATTTTTTTGTCTAGTAGGGAGGGTATAATATTGATCAAGAAAAGACTATACCCTATTTTATTAGAGTAATACACGAGTGAAATATAAGAAAACAATAACTGAATATCATATAACCGTAAAAAATAGTATAATATCACAATAAAAGAAAATGTAGAGATAAATTATCAAAACTAAACTATAAATATTCCATTCTAAAGCACGTTCCTTGTTTCAAAATGAAAACTCAATGTAAAGATACTGAAGACTTCTAAGAGGGTCCAGAACCACATCTGGTTCCATGAACCATGTTACATCCTGACACAATCATCCAACATAGGCCCCTTTCCCTTAACCAATCCAGCAATCATGTAATCTATTGGGATACAGAGTAGGCAGTACGAGTAGGGTGTGAGTACAACTCAGTAAGCCACCACCAATAGCGTATAAAACAATATCTAGTCAATAACAGTGTATTAAGTAGTATAGAGAAATAGGTACAATACATAAGTAAAAATTTATCACATTATCAGTTATTCATTATTTTACCACATGAACCCACAATTCCTGAGGATACCCACATCTCAATACCTGCTTTGTCCCGTGATGGAATCTCAACCATTTCACATTATAAATTCAAAATTCATTAACCAATTGCGATTTCATTATCCATATCATTATAGTTTATAATTATACTATTGGAACCATAGTTCAATGCGAACATGTTTGGTCAAGGTTGTAATGCCTAGGACCCCATGGGATTGGGAAGTAGCAGACCATGTCCCATATATTTTTATTGTTATATGATTCAAAACTAGCATACCATATCCTACACACGTGGACTTTGGAAGCATCAGACCAGGTCCCATACACATTTATCAAATAATTTATTCCTATGAGATTCAAAATCAGTTGACCATGTCCCACACATGTGGGCTTTGGAAGTAGCGGGCCATGTCCAACACACATTTAATAAATATATAACATATGTTATAAATATCACATCAATCAATATTAATCAATATTAATCCTATTATCTAAATAAATCCCTTTAATGAATTTCTCAATTAATTAATCACACTCATATCATTAATTAATTCTATAATTAATTAAAAAATATATTCGATAAATTAATTCAATATTTAATTAAATTGTATCACATAATTAATTCAACAATTAATTATCTGATCCAACAGTCCCAATATCTCATTAATCATTCAATGATTTATTTTCTAATTAAACAATCCCAATATCTCATTATTAATTTAATGATTTATTATATAACTCAATAACCCTAATATCTCATAATTAATTCCAAAATTAATTATCAAATACAATAATCCCAATATCTCATAATTAATTCGACAATTAATCATCCCTACTTCCCACAATTCCACTATTTCTTCATTAATTAATTTACCACATTAATTATTTCAATTAGGAAATTAACTTTGAAAATAACTCTAGAAATTCCACAATTTTCATACACTTAATCAAAATCAGAAATATGTTATTTGAATATGAGAAAAAATTTCTCGATTCATCAATGAACAATATCTAAATGGAAAACCCCAAGATTTAGTGGAGTAATGACAAGGAATCAGATCCTTATCTAAAACATAAATCTGATTAAACATTTCAAGATCACTTAAATATAGATCTAGAACTCCAATCCAAGATCTAGATCCTCAAAACTAGTTATATATCTAACCAAAACATAGACGAACATTCATTATTAAAGAGATAAGAACATGAGAAGAATGGGGAAACAAACGGGATAAAATTCACTTATAGGGAGAGGTGTGGATCTTCGATTTAGGCTTCAAATCCTGAATTAAAGAGGTATTACAACTTTATAACCCCACTGAGAGGCTCTGGAATGGAGATAAATCTATTATGAGTTAATAAATGTTTTTCAAGTATATTAGAAGGGGAATAAGGAAAAAGTTAAATTATTTTTGGGGAGTAAAAACCCGTACACTTTCTTTATTGCCCGGGGATCATGGTTTCCCATAACCATGATCCTTAACCAATCATCTCTTAGGGGTGGGTGCATGGTTACTTCTAATAGGGTTAACAGTTTAACAAACCATTTTCAAACCTTGAAATTCCCCACTATCTATGGACACATGGTTTGCTGGGACAGGGTGGACGGTTGGGGAAAACTTTGTGTCAACTATGTACCAACCTCTTTCCTTCCAAAATTCCCAACCTACACCCAATCAAACCCCAAGAAAAACCCCAAAAAATTATAATCAATGAAGAAAAATGAATACCTATAAAAACTCTCAAGGAATCTCTAGAAACATTTGGATCTTGAAATCTCCTAACCTTATAATAGCTCATCATTGATCAGCAGTCGCAAGTCTCTTAGTGATTCTAAGTCAAAAAGGTCATGCCACTAAGCCCACATATCTAATTCTCTTTTGAAAGTCTCCTCCTACAAAATATTATGTTTCCACAACACACAAACTATCGGCACAGTCTTTCCCCACAACACTTTCTCACAGTGATCCAACACTGGTATCAGATGCTCTTTAAAGAACACATCTATCTCAACCTCAACATCATCCACATAGAACACATGATAAGGGTCAAGGTAATACCATCATAGTTTTGAAACATGGAAGCCATCTCCCATATCACTTTATTTCTATGTAAGATCCAATCGTTACACCACCATACCAATTCTCTCCACAACCTCAATAAAGGTAAACAAACTTGTGCACCTACTTTATTTATCTCCATATGATGTGGTGACCCAATCTAGGAGACACCTAAAGGAATAAAAGATCACCCTATAAAAATTATAGGGGTCTTTGTCATCTATAATCTTATAAAACCAATCTACTCTGAGCCAAATCTATATTCTTCTGAATTAGATGAACATACTCTATTATCTCCTGCACGAGACTTTGTCCCAACAACTCTAACTCATCTGCCTCCATCTAATATAGAGGTGATCTAAATAGCCTACCATATAGAACCTTTTATAGTTCCATATGTATATATCCTGGTAACAACTTTTATAGGAAAATTCTATAATTTCAAGTTTCTTCTCCCATGACCTGTCAAAGTAATGAACACATCATTGAAGTATATCCTCAATCACCTATAGTATACGCTCTGATTTCCCATCTATATATGGGTGGAAATTCATACTGAAATAATACCCCACAAACCAAGATCCTTCTATCATCCCTGATAAAAGTTCACTATAAATCATGAGTTGAAATCTAAAACTATAGTATGTGGAACCCCATGTAGATGAACTATCTTCCGATCATACAAATCTCTCAACAACTTTTATGAGAAAGTATCCCATATAGGTACTAAATGTGATACCTTCATAATTTTTTTTACAACAAACCCAATAGAATCATTCTTATATGGAATTATCAATAGATCTACCACAAATTCAAAAGACACATCATTCCACTTCCCCTTATTAATGAGAAACTACTATAGTAAACCTATAGGTTGTTGATACTCGACAATCACTGACTAACAGGTGCATCATCGTTTCACAAACCCTACAATCTCTTTTTTCATTCATAGTCACCAAAACCACCATCATAGTTCGTGATACATTTTGGTCACACCTGGATTTACTACCCACTTAGATACACGGAATTCCATCATCAAATCCTCTCATTTACTCACATGCACAAGAACTCGATTCTTGACATGGACGATCTCATACTTAGCTATGCACCAATCAGACGTTGACTCCCCCCTTCAAGGATTTACCTCAAGGTAAAGCACTCTCGATCCTCGTACTACCTATCTTTAACTGGGTTAAAAAGTGTAGAATCCACTAAAACTATTAATCTTCTCTAGAATCTCCCAAATGACCACATGCATCTCCGCTAGTAGAGTCATCATCTTCCACACAACACTAGACTTCTAAACAATATACTTCCGAGTTTGCTTACTCAAAGTGTCATCTATAATGTTTCCCTTTACAAACATATATTATAGCTCAAAATAAAATGAATGAATATACTAAAAGAACATAAAAATATTCATATTCAAGTTTCATTTTGAAAATATATAGTTCAATATCTTATAATCTATATACATAGTAATAATTTTCCCATCAGATAACAACTCCGACAATTAATATCAAAAACCACTACCACTAACTTGAATTTATTAACAGGGTAGTTATGTTCATGTGGACTCAACTACCATGACCCATATTCCATAACTTGTTCTCTATGCATCAACTCTATTCATTCTATGATGCTAGAAGCATCATAGACCAACATATTCTCCTCACTAGGATCAGGTAGGACCAATATCGTTGCAGATTTCAAACACTTATTATTCTTCTAAAAAGAATTATCAAAAGATTATGACCATTAAAACATTATCTCATTTTGTTCAATCTTATAAGTTAAATTTAAAATCTGGTAAAGTCCTATATGTACCTTTGATAATATCAATCTAATCTTAGAAAGCTACAATTATTGAAAACATTCTTAGGATCCCCCAAGAAACCACTGCATAAACCTTCTCTAGGTCCACTGACATACCTTTCTCTGAGATTATGTGACCCAATAATTCTACCTAATTAATCCAAAATAGGCTCTTAGATAGCTTGGCATATAGATGATGCTCTCTCAGTGTACTCAGCATGATTTCAAGATGTTGGGAATGATCTTAGTTAGTCTTGGAGTACATAGAGATGTCATCCCAAAACACTACCACAAACTTATACAGGTATGGGAGTGAGATTTTATTAATTAAGGACTGAAAAAATACTGGTGAGTTTGTCAACCCAAATTGAATTACAAAGAACTCATGTAGTTTATACCTTCTTCTAAAATAACTCATTGATATATTAGAAGTTTGAACTCTCAACTGACGATACCCTGATCTCAATTAAATCATTAAGAAAACACTAGCTCCCCTAAACTAGTTAAATATATTGTTGATATGTGGAACAAGATAACCGTTCTTCACAATCATCCAATTAAACTTCTAGTAATCAACACACAAGGTATAGAGTCTCATCATCCTAATTAGCATATAAAAATAGCGAGCTTAAAGGAAACCTACTCGGACTAATAAATCCTTTATCATCTAGCTCTCCAATCTAAGTGTTGAGCTTCTGATGCTATATCAATGTCATTCAATGTTGTGGAATTGAAACTGGTTCATCCCCCATCATGAAATCAATAACTAATTCCACATCTATCTCGGGTGGCAGCCCTAACAAGTCTTCAGAAAACACATCATGAAACCTGTCCACTTCTAGTGTATAGACAACTTGATTCAAACCTACATAATTCAAAAAAATATATTAGAAACATTTAAAGACCAGGAAACTCTGTATATTTTTTCTATAATTATATGGAATTTTTAGCAGATTGGGAAATCTGATGGCACGTGATTCCGAGGCTAGGAGTGCCCAGAATGATCTGTTGAAAAAATGTTAAGAATAAAATAGAGTGCGTGAGTCATTTTCTTAAAAAATGGAAGAAATATTGAATGGGTGCCCGGATAAAAAATCTAAGGGCACCATTACGTTTAAGAAAGCAGGTTTACCCTAAGCACGACTTAAGTTAATCGGCGCAGACCTGTAGTGAGAAAACTGAAAAATGGCATAACCGTAAATAAAATAATTAAATAAAATTATTTTATTTTTTTCAAATGCTTATAACTCACAAACAGTGACTCAGATTAAAAATTTGAGAAAACCGCTGAACTGGTTAGGATCTACATAAGGAAATAATACCCTTACGAGTTCAGCGGTGGTCTCAGATATTTAATCCAAGTTACCATTGATGATTTATAAAAATTCGAACAAAATAAAATAATTTTATTTAATAATTTTATTTATGGTTATTCCATTTTGGGTTTTATCTCTAGAGGTCTACAACGACTAAACTTAAGTCGTGCCTAGGGTAAAGTTGTCATCATAAACGCAACAGTGCCCTCGAATTTCTGATCTAGGAACCCGTTTAATATTTATTCCATTGTTTTTCAGGAAAAAGAATCACATATGCTATTTTAAGCTTAACAATTTTTAACTGATCATTCCAGGCACTCCTGGCCTCAGAATCATGTGACGTTAGATTTCGTGGTCTCGTAAAAATTCTATATAATAAAAAAAAATTAAATGGAATTTCCGGGTCTTAACAAAACATGGGTTGTGAAATCTACCAGTTTATAAGAAATATTCCCTACTTGGCCTTCTTGGATATACGAATCTCTACAATGAATATAGTTTTCACCCTTATGAGACATAAATTTAACTCTCCTATAGTAATAATCAATATCGGCTCAGTATCTGACATGATATTGCATACCCATAATGAAGTCAGAGATTCAGAGGTCAAGAATACATAGATCAAAAATAAAATGGTACTCCTTGATCTTGAGAAAACATCCCTTGCACAAGATGATATCTCCAGATCATACTCCCAATGGTGTACCTATTGTTAAAACCCCACTTACAAACTCATCTTCTAGGCTCAAACCATTAACAACATTTCCAGATATAATGGAATGAGAAGTACCTATATCAAATAATTCACTATCTAATAGAGAAGCTATGAGAATATTACCTCTCATTGTCGATGGTCCAGCCTCACTATGAACAAGTGTAGGCTGAATGGCCTATAATTAACCTTACCCTCTACCATATGATATTGTATAACTCCTCTAATCTACACACCTTTTCTAACATGGGTTCTATTTTATAGAAGCATCACATCCACTACCTCTACCTCCTCATCCATTAGAACTCTAATGCGAAACATATAAGGTCTAAAAGACCCCTTTCCTACAATTTGGTTTTGTCTATCTCTGACATCTCTAACCACATGTCACAGGTTCCTAAAGAAACTCGGTATATGAACAATCATTCCACATCCTTGAATCTCCACTAGGGGTTAGAGAAAATGTTTGCGAAAGTGTTGCATTATATGACAGTAGTGACAACCCATGTGGTTAAGGTCCGGTGTAACTGATCGTCCCCCCATAGAATCTTATTTCTACTACTATAAGGGAATTTTTTGTAAATATGTTTCATAAATTAATAAGTATTACCTCCTGAATGTGTAAAAGAAACCACATGTCCTCCACTAGAATCCTTGTTCAAATTCCCATTAGAATTTAGAGCCTGATTCACCACTTTTGGAAACTTCCTCAGCCTAACGATATTTACCTGGGACTTAATTTCATATTTAATTCCACCATAAACCCTAGTTTCCATAGCAACCTCATATACTTCAAATTCAGTAAAAAATAGATGCATATCTTGCATGTGTATGACATATTCCATCCCGTATATATTACCCTGAGTAAATCTCATGAAATTAGTTTCTTTATCCTATCTCTGTATGTTTGGATAAAAGTTCTCTAGTAACTTCTATTGTAAGTCCTCCCATTCCATCGAATCAGCCAATCTAGTAAGAGTGTGAATGTACCATGATCACTACACCAAACCATGTAACATATTTGAATACGGTTTGATTCTCTTCTTAGTATGAGTCTCCATGTGGTTATGTATAGTCTCGATTGACTCAATACAAAACACATATCCTTCATTTCCACCCACTTTGGTAAAATTCCTAGGGTGTTGAAACTACAAATGCCACATAAAATCAAACATTATTCCCACAAAACCATGGGTATCTTTCTATGAATTTCTTGAAATGAGTAAAGTTCTCTCAGAACTACTCCCCTACATCCTCAACATACACTATTGGTTCCTCATGTTCTACTACTGTAGGATCATCCCTAACCATAACCACTTGTTTCCCTCTCAATAAGAATAATAATAGAGGAATAACTATACACTTCCAAACACACGTCTTAGGACTAATAACAAAACTTTATCACATTTACAAAAGAGAAAAAATCACAACAAGTCACAAAATTCCATTCCCCCAAACCTCTCCACATGGAAAAATAGAGGTGCTATCACTACCCAAAACTATCCTACACCTAGTTTCTAGTTATTATGGGTAATTACATTATCAATAATCTCATTCCATTAGAAAACCATGTATTCACATTTTTAATCATTTTAAAATTTACCATTTAATATCAGGAACCATTTTTAATTCAATTTCACAAGAACAGAAAAGTATATCCAGTTTAAAAAAATCCCCAAAAACCATTTCTTGTCTGTAACTAAAATGATGCAGGTCATAAAATAACACTGAGTGCCTATAATGATGCATGTAAAATCACATCTCCTGAAAAAACAGGACACAAGTCAATTCTCATAAAAAATCAAAACAATTTTCACATCACACAACAAGTGCATCACCCAAGGTGAAGTGATATTTAACTATAATAGAAAATAGTAATAAAAGAAATCCCATCATGGGTACTTGGGTTTTCTCCCTTACGTGTGTTTCAAACTCCCATGCATGAGAACTGAACAAAGTCTTGTCTCACTCTAATCTCTTATCTACCTTTACTAAATTGTAAAAAAAAGAACAGGAAAAGAAAATTGGTCTCTGATACAAAATTGTAACGTCCTACCCCATGTTCCATGTACTGATTCCCTAATCTGGTCAATTACATGATCTCATCTATTCCTCCTTGTATACTAGAGGTGGTAAACCATTAGTGAGGGTGTAATACCAATAATGGGGAGGCTATACCCTCTTTTATCAGAGTAATATAGTAGTGGAAAATAAGAAAAAAATAATTGTATAACATATAACCATATACAGAAGAGTACAAGATGAAATGATGGCCAAAACTAAAGATAAATATCATAATATAACAATAAATATTCCCTAGGAATGTACATGGTGGTTTTTAAAATGGAAACTCAAATTAAAGAAACCGACAACTCCTAATTGGGTCTCGAACCACATGTGGTTCCCTCAACCATGCTCCATCCCAACTCAGTCATCCAAAACAGGTCCCTTTCCCTTAACTTATCCGGCAATCATGTAATCTATTTGGGTACCAATCAGGTAGCCTGAGTAAGGCATGAGTACAACTCATTATCCCCCCACCAATGTCAGTAATATTATATCCATCTAATAACATTGTGTGCAGTTTTATAAATAAAAAAGTGGAATGTATAAATAAACAATTATCACATTATCAATTATTCTTTATTTAACCACATAAACCCCTGGGTTCCTGAGGATACACACATATCAATACCATATTCGACCCTTTCCCTATTATGAACCATTTCACATTATCAATTAATATTTCATAAACTAAATGGTGTTTTATTATCCTCTTAAATATAGATAATAATATAGTTATTGAACCATATTATATTGCCAACAAGTTGGCTCGAGGTCATCAAGACTAGGACCTCGTGGGATTTGAGAGTATCAGACCATGACTCATGTATATTTATAACTATGGAATTTAGAAGCATCATACCATGTCACACACACATGGGGTTTGGAATTAATAGACCATGTCCCACAAATTTTCATCAAATAATATATTCCTACAGGATTCGGAAGTAGTAGACCATGACCCTCACACATGGTCTTTGAAAGTAGTATACCATGTACCAAAAAAATTTATCAAATATATCACATATATGAAAAATATCAAATCAATCAGGATTTATCAACATTAATCCTCTTATCTAAATTAATCCCATGAATTAATATAATAATTAATTAACCACACTCATACCATTAATTAATTCTATAATTAATTAATCACATCCATTATTTTAATTAACTCATCAATTCACTAAATACATTTCAAAAATTTCAATATCTCATAAATAATTCAATTATTAATTATCTGATTCAACAATCTCTGAATCTTATAATTTATTCACTAACTAATTATCTAATTCAATAATCCCAATATCTCATAACTAATTGAACAATTAATTATACAATTCCACAAACCAAATATCTAATTATTATATCTACATTTAATTATCTAATTCAATAATCCCAATATCTCTTAATTAATTTAAAAATTAATTATCCCAATATCCTACAATTCCACAATTCATTCATTATTTAATTTCCCACATTAATTAATTCAATTGACAATGAACATTAGTAATTATAAATTCTCAATCATTTAACCAAATTGTGACTTTCAGATTTCAATGTTAAACCACCTACATCGATTCAACAATGAACAATATCCTAATTAAAAACCCTAAAATTTAATTGAGCAATGACATAAAAAAATATCCAGATCTAAAACCAAAATCAAGATTAAACAATTAAAGATCTCTTAAATCTAGATATATATATACAATAATTGATATATATACACAAAATAAGGTATATATCTTAACTAAATAGAGAATAAAATCCATTAAGAGATAGATTATAATGGGAGAAGAACACAGAAATAACTGCGATAAAATTCACTTACTATGATAGGTGTGGATCTTTGATCTATTCTTTGAATCATGAATAATGGAGGTCGTACGACCTTGTAATACCACCAAAAGGATATTAAATTGAGATTAATTGATTATGGTTTGATCAATGGAATTTGGGGGTATTATATGAGGGCTTGGGAAATATTTTATACTTTGGGGGGGGGGGAGTAAAAACCCTTATGCCATATTTTCTACACAGGGCACACGGTTTACCCTAACCATGTACCATAACCATTCACCTATTTTTGGGGCTTGCATGGTTACTTCTAAGAGGGATCACATTTTTACATATCATGTGCTAATCGTGGAATTTCTTACTGTCCAGGGTTGCATGGTTTTCCAAGAAACAGAGCATGTTTATAGAAAATCATGCGCAAAATATTCACTGTGCTCTTTATTTCCCAAATTCTAAAATTTTACCCAAAACACACCCCAAATAATAACACAAATAAATTATACTCAAAAAATCAAAAATAATACCAGTAAAAAATCCCTAGATATCTCCAAAAAAATTGGGAGATCTTCCATTGATCACAGTGAAATTAAATTATTGGTGTTTATCATTTTATCTAAAAAACTAAATATAGAATATTAATACATTATATATATTATGATTAGAGACATTCAGATTATTAATTTGAAATGTCCCCCATGATTTTAAATAATCCTAGTATACCTCAATTGATAGATTTAGAACACTCATTCTCTTGAGTATTCTAGTGGAAAATATTCTTAAACCTCTCTTCACAGCCCTAGATATGGAAATGACACTACTCTAAGAGTCTATGGTAGGATTGTGACTCTCCGACTAGATTAACACATAGCTCCTTCATCTGTTGAGTAGAGTCTCATCTTTTGAAAATAATTACTTTTCATTTCTTAATTTGTTGCCTCTAAAGCTTTAATAAAGTAGTTATGGATACTACTTTGCATCCATATTTACTTAATTAAACTCACCCCTCTCATAAAAACTCACTAATAGTATGATTAAACCTCAACTATGGCTAAAAAGAACAATAAACAATGTTTATGGCCATACACATGTGATGGAAGGTATCAATTAAATTAATATTTTTCATTGAGGGGTTTGATAATTTATCATGGTGAATGAAATTATTTTCATTTTAACATGAATTTTCTACGTAATTTCACTCACAACATAACCATGAATTTAAATAATATATATTAAGAGAACATGTTCGTTTTATCTATGCATTCTTATTTATTATTATACTATGTGATCACACAAAATAAATAAAAATTTTCAAAATAATAAACCATACACATGATAAAATAAATAAATAAATTTATGGTCATGAGGCATAAACTATTGGATAATCAATCGAGTGAATAATGGATTAACCAAGATCCTAAGGTAATTCATAAAGTTAATATATGAATTCAATTAAAACACCCACCCTTCCCATGCAATTAACTTATTTGGTTTACACTGGCTCTCAACTTCAACCGCTTCACCGTGAACTCCTTTGAACTTTACAAAGTATACTAACAAGAAAGTGATGGGAAATCGGAGAGAGAAAATACATATCATAACTTAAATGTAGACACACAAACTCTTATACAAATTAAATATGGGGGTGTGATGAAGAGATAACCAAAATAAAATAATTATTACATTTTACAACATAATGTAATAATTAAATTAAATAAACAATAAATTAAATATAAAGAGGTTGGTCTAGGCTCATGATAATTAAACATGATATCAGACTTCATAAGAAAATTTAAATTTTAAAAAATTCAGCTAGATGGTATTTTAATTACATTAACTTTCATTAAACTAATTTCAATTAATTATCAATACATCCCATAGTATCTGAAATATTTGTTTTAAATGCTTGCAAATTAAATTTTAATTCAAAACTTTTTCTTTATTTTTCAGGTCTTTACATAAAATAGATCCTTTGATATTAATTTAGGACTTGTTATGAAGTTAATGGGTCGATCAGGCTTGATCCAAACTATACCAGTCTGGCCCAATTCTAGTTTGGGGCATCAGTTTAAGGGAATATTTATATATATATATAACATATTATTATAAAATATATTTTATATTATATATATTATAATATATATTATGTACTAGAATATAATATATATATATATATAATATGAATTTTCAAAAAATCACCTCCCTATAAATGTGGAGGTTCAATAAGCCCATGCCCTATTTATGGTGGTGGAGACTTGTGTTTGTGTGTGTTTTTTTATTAACTAAATATCATCCCTCCATTTGAAAGGATATAATTTTTTATGGAGTTTAATTATAAATTTCATAGGAATACATTAAGCATATGATCTACCCCATTTTCCTACCAGTATTTATCTCTAATACCAAACGCACTTGCATCATTTCTTGTTCGATAATAAATAACCCCAGTATCCATAAAATATGAGGAAAACATTAACTCCTAAATCCCATAACATAAAAACCCTAAAAAATTCAATCTTCAACCGATCATAAAAAGGCCTTATAAACTTGTTTTTTGAAGTCGTTGGTTACATTGGAACCATAAAAACCCCACTTTTAAAATCAAATAAAATTTAAAAATAATTTTTTTTGAATTATATAATTTCTTGCTCCATCTAATATCAATTGAAGGAACCTGGGGCATAGTGAAAGCGTAAAAAATATGTAGTTTAAAATTTTGGGTTCAGATTCATGTTAAAAACATGAAATCCACCAAACCAATTTCTCATATTTCTGAAAGGATTATGTAAAATTCAATTTAAGCATGACTAACAAAATCAAATGAAATTGTAAAAAATACCTTGTTCATTTGAAATCAAGGATTTGATTCACTCATTGTAAGTGTGTCATGAATCAAACATGTCAAGATAAGAATCCACTATATTATAAATAGATGAACCAAAACTCTTGGATCACTTATATTTTATCCTTGGGAACCAACATAGGAAATCAAAGAGCTTTACGTTTTCCCTACGATTGAGTAAAGAACACGAACTCAATAAAAAAATAGGGATTGATCCGACCATGTTTTTTTCTTCATATTCTCACTCTATAATAATTATTTGTTTTTATCTATAAAACATTCCTAAATCACATTTCAAAGCATTTATTCTAAACCATGGTTCATACTCTTTATCAGTTTATGGTGTGATCCCCATAATTTGACTACACACACAAAATATCCTAGAGCACTACCCAATATAGATGTCTATCATCACCCAAGAAATTTCAACCATTGAATATTCTAATTTTATACTCATATATTTATCCCAAACTATAAAATTGGGTCTAAAATTCATGATATCCCAAGCTTATCCTTCCCCATACTATCAAAAGTTCATCACCTAGGTCCCATACCACTTCCCACTATAGATCCACACTATCCCATAGGGTGTCTTGTAATTCCCTTGATTTTCTATTCCTATCCTAACGGTAACATCTTCCACATTTCACATTTTTCACATGGTTTCACCTATCCCCTTGAGATTTAAAAGGGTCTATAGGTTCATCCCAATTAATTTCAATAAAAAAATCTAGGCTATTTGGAAACTAGGAATCATTAATCATAGTACAATATTAACTTATTTTAATAGTTCTCAATGCCATATATTGTTCTCAAAAAAGCACATGACATTGATCAAATCAAACCACCTATCATAGTGGTAACGAGTAACACAAACATGCACCAATAACTTATGTATAGTCTATTGAGATTTCATAGGTAATTGTAGGTAATCACCTTATAAATTTTGAATTATGTATTTGTTATACTTATAGGTAATTTTATAGGGGAAGGAAGACCACTGGATACTACTGAAATTGAAGGAATTCTATTCTAATGGATTGAAAACAGTTGGTTTATATGTGAAATCCACCTCTATACCAACGATTTCTTGTCAACAATTGGTAAAATTATATAAAAATGGTTAAAAAACTGTTAGTATAGACATGTGAACTAAATATTTTACAATGGATTCAATAAAATAGTTTGTAAAAGTATATTTTAATGGTTTTAAAACCATTGGGGTTGACCTGATTATTTGACAACTGCAACATGATCAAAAAGATGGTAAACATTTATACCAATAGTTACCATAAACTATTAGTATAATGTGATTTCAACTACCATGTACCGACAGTTATTTAATAACCGTTGGTATATGTATATCCTCATGCCTTATTAGCCAATGGTTTGTCCAACCATTAGTATAGGTCACACCAACGATTTTCCAACCATTACCAATGGTTTAAAACCATTTGTATAGAATTATTTTCATTTAGTGAAAGCATGTCATAGTAGAACTAGACACATTGGTCTTTTAAAAAAAGTTGTCTTATTCATGTTTGGTGATAAATTTTTATATCCAAAACCATTCGTGTTATAGTCTGATTTTATTATAAACATAATTTTATTATATTATTCTTTACCTTGACCAAAAGTAGATAAGGTTTCATTAAGAATAATAATTTATGTTTTCAAATCCATATTTTATTTTTTTTAATTGATTATAAATTTGTATAATCTTTCCTATTAGATTGAAAAGTTGTTATTCTCATTTTCTTATTTTCTATCATGTTATTATTTAATAAATTATCCAAATTATTCAATTAATCCAAAATATAATTAATTATTTTTTCATCATCGTTGACATTCACTCCCAAAAAGTTTTTAAATTTTCATTTTCTTCTTTTATTTTTAAAATATCAAAATCATTATTCTTTCTATATTCTTAATCATGGGAAAAAATAATATTCATGTTTTCACATTCCATTTTATGTTTATCATTTCATTAATCAAAATATTTTTTTTATTTTTTTTATCTATATACTTTTCGATTATCCAAACAATATCATTTTTAAGTAATCATTTTCATTAAGAAATGTTTTTGACTTTATAATTTATAGAATAAGAATCAGAACAAGAATTATAAATTATTTATTTTTCATATTACTTAATAGAATTATGATAAACATTATAGTGAAAAATTAATTGAATAAATAAAGACTCAGATATCTGAAATTGTACTACTATAAAAGTTATGTTACCTATTACCTTTTCACTCCTAAATATCCTGGTTGAATCTGAACTGCCAGAACAATCCAATCCTCCAAAAAAATATTGAATTTGTTTTATCCAATTATATTTTTCATAATTTTAATGCTTTAGTTTGGGAAAATGAGGCCTTATGTTTCCTTCATTTCTACACTCCTAACATGATAATGCTAAAACATCATTATTAGTATTTGTTTACCTTTCTTTTACTCCTTTCTAAAAATCCTGTAGAAATTCATTTTTCCCCCATGGTTTTTAATGAACATGAAAAAATTATTTCTAAAATGTTCTATCTCTTTAACACTTTCCTAGAACTCATATTCATAAGTGTTAGATGAATCATTATCATTAGACTTAAATACACTACATTTTCTCTTCATTAAATACTCCTAAACAAATTTTTCAACTCTAGCTAATACTGCAACAAAGACCCTATCAGTTCATATATGGAATACTCTTTAAAAAAAGTCTCTCTTCAATAGACACCTTTTTTGCATTCCATATTATTGGTAGATCACTCAAAACTTTTTCAACATGGAATGTGTTTTCAATAATTCACCAATATCACTCATACCATTTTTATTACTTGTAATCCAATGGATCATTTGATTCACTAACTCTTCTTTTCCCATATTGAAGTTGTTGTATTTATCCTTAAGTATTCCTAGCTTAGTTATTTTTAGATTTTCAGTCCCATCGTGAGTGACTAGAAGAATTATCAATATTTAATGGGATGTATTATATGGTGAAACATGGATATATAAACTTCTATTTATAATATAGAAAAAATAACTTTATAATTCAAAACATACTTAACCATGTCATAACCTACATGTGTCTCCGAATAAACTTTTGGCAGATTATGTGGCATCTCCATGATAGTCCAATGATCCAATATTAAATTTCTCTAGTATAATTTAATTCAACTATTCTTGTAGAAATAGTCACATCCATTGAAGAATGGGGGGTTTGTGGAATCCATCCATCATTGAAATTAACACCTACCATATCCAAGAAATTATGTTTTATTTTTTAGACAGTTAGTACCGAGATATTTAGGTTAGTATAGAAGATTAAAATAAACATCACAACTATATCCAAAAATATTCAAAACAGAAAAATATTATAAATAATCGAATTCAATGCCTGAACACAAATTGTTTAATCATAATTTATGAAAACATAGAAAATAGGGGTGAATAATTGATTAAAATTTTAATAAGAAATTAATCAAAGTTTATTAATTAAGGAATCTATAGTGAGTGTAGTGTTAATGTTATTATGTGAAAAAGTAATAAATTAAAGAATAAAGTGTTTTAATAATGGTTCACATCACTAAGATTATAGTCCAATGATCAACCACATCTACTCTATGAGAATATTGGTACACACTAAGAAGAACTCACTCTTAGAGGTGCAATAACCCTTTATAGACTCTTCCTTTTACATTACTCCAAGGAACAAGCTTTAATTTTTATAGGTTTTTGTATCCTAGTATGGAACTGAATTTTATTTGGGATCCAAAAACCAAGAGCATCCTTTTGGGTGGTAGAGTGACTGACAGAGAGACAATATTTTTATAGGGAATATAATAAACTGAAATGAAAAATTACAATCAGATAAATAAAATATAACATGAAGAAATATATATATAATGAAATCCAATAAAAATATCATATTATAATGATGATTAATTTTGATGATATTAATCACTTCATTAATTAGTAAAGGATGGTATAGATAGAGTCAATTCATGATATCATCAAAGAAAAAAATGTCATAGGAGTTCTTGATCATATGATCACTATGAATGTGTATCAAAAATATTCTTGAATAAACTGTATGAAATTTTTTTATCCATTGAAACCATCCAAATGGACTAATAAAATATCATTAAATCAAGGATCAACTAATCATGTATTGTCATATAATCATAGGATTCCACAAGTTAGCAAATAATTACACTAAATATTACCATTACCTATATTTGAAATACCATGTTGAATAAAAAATAATTTTCATGCACTTTAATTATACACTAAATAACATCATAATAGTTCTAGCATAATAATTAGTACATACATGTATATTTATAATTTATAAAATGGCTTTAATTATATGAATAAACATCCAGTTTAATAAAATACTAAAAATACACAAAAAGATAATGTCATATATAATATATACTACTTGTATATATGTAAATAATGTCCTTTTCACAATTTTTTATCAAACATTTAATATTATTCTAGAAAATAAATTACTTAAAAAATTAATTAAAATATTTATTTAACATGAAATAAGTTAAATAAAAAAAATTATATATTTTTTAAAAATATCCAACTGATGGTTGATAAAAATAACTAGAAGTAGAAAGATGTTGCTACCACTTGCATGTTACCATCATGTTGCTATAATGTCACATGTTAAAATGATTAACCATTAATGCATGGGGGAAATATACCATTATAGGGTAAGATTATATCTCATCAGAGTAGCATGGTAATACTATTACAATAGAATAGATGAGTCACCATCAATGTGATTTATTTTCACTTAATGGATTGGTAGACGATGTTTATGTTGCTTCCATGATCGGTGCTACAACAAAGAAGTAATGGTTGATCATTTCCACTACCAATGGTGGTGCTTCTGTTGTCCAAAATTAGGTTATCTACCATCATCAAATGGTATCTGTTAGAGATACCATCATGTGGGTGAGTGGGGATTACATGGTTGAGAAGTGATTTTATGGTAGAGAAAAAGAGATACAATTGATAATATAAGGACAGTGGTTCGACCATGTGATGCTAGTTCAACCGTAAAAGCCTGTAAATAATGAAAACCAAATGGGGTACTCATGATGCATGAAGCTGAAGGTTTAATCACTGTATATATGGAGGTTAACTCATTGATATAGATGGGTGTAGTCTCTAAACCATGATACACTAAGGTGTGTTGTTGAATGTTGAGAAGTGGTGGATGCAATATGAATTGCATGATTAATCAATATTTAGATGCTTTGAAATCTTTGAAAATATTTAACAACCAATCTGTTTCATATTTTTGAAAGGCCTATAGAAGTCTATTTTGTAGGATCGAAATAATGATTTAGATGCTCAATATACAAGAGGGTGGTGAATTGTATACTTTAAAAATTCCTTTGGAACCTTTAAAGTTAGTTATTCCGAAAGTAGGTTCTGGAAATATGAATCTGGAAATTGAAGCTTAACTAAAGATTACAATATGAGATTCTACCTTAAAGCGTATAGAATCTAAATGAAACAGAGTACAAGTAAGTAAGTATAATAAAGTTATACTTTCCTTATAATATAGAATGCAGTGGAAACAAACAAGTAGTAAAACTACAAGTAACAAGATATAAGTCTTTTAACCCAAAGAGAAGGGTATCCAACAACCTTGGATAAAGGTCCCTTGATTTATACTTTCAAGAAAGTATGTATTACCCACAACAGGGTAAGTCCTCGATATGAAGATCAGAGTCTCTGTCTTGCTATCCCCACAAGCCCTCAACTTCAAGGTAGTTGGCAACCTCTGTCTTCCTCAGCAAGGAATCCCTCAAACTTCACGGTAGTCGGAAACCTCTGTCTTCCTATCCCCGGAAGTCCTCGAATGTAATCACCAACATTCAGAGTCGCACGAAGCTTTGAGAGTTAATAAGAGCCTCTCTCTCTAGAAATCACTTCAACAGCATGTGTGAACAAAAATCAAAGAAGTTGTTTTTTAAGCTCTTTCAAATGAGATCCTATTTATAAGAAAGGTCGGCCTCCTTTCCAACGGGCATATTTTCCTTAAAAATCGGAGGGACCTGTACACCTGTAACATAACCAACGGTTAGTTTATAATAGAATAGACGACATCATTTTATTACAAAACAAGTGTAACAGAATGTACGACATCGTTTTAAGTCTAACTAAAAAGTTCAGAGTGAAGGTTCGGAGTGTAAACAAATTATCATACAGTAGACAAATTATAAAAGTGTAAGCAAAATGAAAGTTCAGAGTCTAACCAAAATTTTTTTTCTGAGTCTAAATAAATTCGGAGTGTATAAAGCCAAGATGATGAGATTCTGTTTAATAGGTGAATTCGGAATGAGAAGTCGGAATGAGAATTCATCATCGGAATTCGTAATGAGAATTCCTCATCAGAATTTGTAATGAGAATTCGTCATCAGACTTTGTAATGAGAATTTTTCATCAGAATTCATAATGAGAATTCGTCATCAGAATTCGTAATGAGAATTCGTCATCAGAATTCGTAATGAGAATTCATCATCAGAATTCGTAATGAGAATTCATCATCAGAATTCGTAATGAGAACTCGTGATCAGAATTCGATGTCGAACTTCATGAGAATTCATATCTGGAATTCGGAGTAGTACTTTATCAGAGTTCGTATCCGGAATTCGGAGTAAAACTTTATCAGAGTTCTTATCCAGAATTCGGAATAAAACTTCATTACAGTTCTTATCCAGCATTCAGAGCCTAAAACAGAATGCTTCATATCCAGGTTTCAAACGATTCCAAGAATATGGAAATTAATCCTAATCTTATACTGAAGAAATATATGGATGAAAATATGATAAGGATAATTTTTCTAATAAAAGCAATTTTCTTTATAAAATCAATTCTCCTTATAAAATCGATTTTCCTTATAAAAGCTATTTTCCTTATAAAATAAATTTTTCTTATAAAAGCGATTTTCCTTAAAGATACGGTGTTTGTGATTTTAAAAACAAGAAGGAATGAAAAAGTCATAAGGAAAACCTTATTGACTCAACAATCTCCCCCTTTTTGGAAAGCACAAACATCCTTACGAAAAAGAAATTCTAAGAAGAAAGAAAACATTAAGGCTTATCTCCCTTTTCTTATAGATGTAGATGAATACGACTAAATCCCCCTTAGTCTTTGAAACTCTAAGGATCGTATTCTAGATTTCCGGAATGATATTTCATTAAGAATAATAATGTCTTCTTTAATGAAAAACTCCCCCTTAGATAAACTCTATTAGAGTTTTTTTTCTTTCTCACCCTTTGTTAAGAATATTTTTCCCTTTTATTAGGGTTATTTTCCTTCTCCCCCTTTGTGATTTTCAAAAATAATTCGAGGGAATGGAAAATATAACAAAGTACCTGAAAAATTAGTAGCAACAAGAAAAGAAACGAGCAAGCACAATTTTAATTAAGTTTGAAAATTCAACAACAAAGATGTTAAGATACAACAAAAGATTGGATCTGTCTATTTTGGATCTTTTTCCTTCGCCATGAGACCCTTATGAATAGTCTTTATCTTCTTTAAGTCTTTATGGTCTTCCTCGGCTTGCTTCTCTAACACAAAAATTCTTGCATTTTGAGCTTCAATCTTTTCTTCGTGGGCTTGAAGCTTTTCTTCCTGAGCTTTAATCTTTTCTTCCTAAGACTTCAAGATTTGTTCCTACTTTAACAACTTATCTTCTAACTCAATCCGATGATCCCTTTCATACTTCTAGTTTTGAGAAATAGAATTCAGCTTCCCATTCAGATCTATGACTTCTTGAATCCAGAAATTCTTTTCATCTGTCAACTTTTCTTCAAAGAACGAAGTCAGTTAATTTATCTTCCTGTTTTCTGTCTCAAAGGCATCCTTCACATTATATTGGAATTCATCAAAGAGCCTCATCTCTTCTACAGTCTTCCTTGACCAGCTAGTCATCCTCTTGCAAGATCTTTTGTGGGCTTCATAGCCGACAATGGAAGTTTTGAACTGAGCCTCTATCTCAACACACATGTCCATAACCATGGATACAGAGTCTATTTTCTAATTCAAAGCATGTTGGAGCATCTTGCATATTGAATCAATACTTGAGAAAGTCGGAATAGTACCTACCAACTTCTTTAAAGACTGAACAAAAAAATCATGCCCCAATGAAGATGAATCCGAATCTGAGACTTTTGTTGGAGAATTTTCTTCTTCAATATGCTCAAGCTTTCTCTTTGAAGAACTACTAACTTCCCTTCTCTTTACCACCACTGAGCTTAGGGTATCAACAACAAGTTGCATTCCCTTTTCCCTTTTTAGAATGGAGTCCTGTTCCAGATTTCTCGTTTCACTGTCAGACACTTGAACAACATTGTCTTCATCATCAGTAGCATTTTGAGCACCAACCTCTACATTATCCATTTGAGAAATATCTTGTAGAAGTTGTTCTTCTTCTGCATGATAGGATACTTCTTCTTCTCCTTCGTTCTCATCATTTCCTGGAGTGAATAACTTCAATGATTCGTCTTCTGAAGTTCGGAGCAACAAATGTTCCGAAAGTGTCCCCTTATAATCATCTACTTGATTCAAAACATCTTCGGTTTCACCACTACCTTCAGCAATAGCTTCTTCCTCTTCCACTTGCTCAACTTGCTCTAGGCTTAGCAGCTGTCTCTTCTGGAGCAACAAAGTTTCTTCCTGGAGTCTCAGGTAGAGAGTCTAAGGAAAAAGATCTCGGAACTGGAATGTTTCCGGAAGCCATCTCAGTAAACCTTAACAAAGTATGATCCACCTCAGCTTCAAACATGTTCTTATTGATATTATTTTCTTTCGCTTGTTTTTCTAGCTCATCTGCTGTTCTTTCCTTCAAGGCCTTAGCCTCCGCATGATCTAAGCCAAACTGAGGCTCCCCTTGCACTCTCTTTTCTTTGATTTCCCCCCGATTAGCAACTACCTCATCAGGGTAAGCATTCTTCTTCTTCAGTTTTGGAGGTGTGGAATGAACTTCCTTAGATTTGGGATTCTCTACTTCTCCTTAAACTTCTTTTAACTTTCTCTTCTTCATTTTCTTAGATGATTCAGGTTCAGCAACTTTCGGAACCACTTCTTCTTGAGCATGTAAATCAACAAACTGACCAGTCTTCTTGTCGAAGACTAAATCCATCCTTTTGAGAGTACCATCACTCACCATCATAATCTTGAAAACTCTTGGCATAGACTTGGAAGCCTCCTTGAAAGACTCAAGGGACCGAACTATCAACTTTGAGATGATTACTGGATACATTAAGATCAGAGCTCTCAGATTCCCTTTCTTAACATTCTCAAGGGTAATAAGAATGTGTTCCATCAGATTAAACTTCCTCAGATTTATTAGAAAATCTAGAATATAAATCTCACTCTTCTTCAGACTACCTTTTACACCTTTTCTTGGTACGATAAGGACTTGTACCCATAATTATAGAATCCGAAAATTCATAGACAGAGTAGCAATCTTCGGAGCCTTGTCATCTTCCAGTCCGAGAGTCTCTAATGCCTTTTCCTTGTCGAAGCTTCCCTTTGAATCTTACAACACATGAGATATGAATTCGGATTCAATTTCATTGTTCATCCCTACCAAGCCGGCTGCCTTGGCATACGAAAGCTTATAAGTTTTACCGTAAGACTTAAAAGACAACTTCTCTCTTCCATCTTACTTAAGGAAGGAGACTGTCTCATAGAACTCTAAGAAAATGTGAATACACTTCATCTGGATTCCCCGGTTTCAACACAGCAACATCTTCCCAAACTTTGAGCTTAATATTCATGGATATAAGAGAGTCATACTTGTTGAAGAAATCAGGATGAACCATCCTTTCTCTATATACTAACCACTTCGAAATCAGCTTAGAGGAAGACATGTATTGAGAAGCTACTTCCACAGAAATTCGGATCTGAAGACCTCTGAGAAGTTCGGAACGACTTTAAAATGGAGAGGTAGAGCTTCAGGACACTAAAGCTTGAAAACCGATGTGGGACAACCATTTGGGGTCCCCTTTATATAGGCAACTAGAAAACGATTAAACTCCCTCGGTTGATCGAACGGTTGTGACAAGCTGAGATCAGATCTGACAGTTGAAAACCAATTCTCAAGAAATCTTGAATCCGATCTTTTGAGTTTTTTATTAAAGGAAAGATTTAAGAAAACTAAAATCCGAAAACATAATATAAAAAAATACCAGCAAGTAATATATGATTACGAAAACATTGAGCAAAGAAATCATACCTTTCAGATTGGCTTAGGAGGATTATTCGTAATGGGTAATATTTGAAGAAAAATTAACTATGAAAAAAATCGTAAAACTCACTACGAAAAATAAACTCAGTACGAAAAACTCAGTACAAAAAACATTATAATAATTTCAGTACGAGAAATTCATTAAAAAAAATTGAATATGAAAAACTCATTAAGAAAGACTCGGTACGAAAATCTCGTTATGGAAATACCAGTAAGAAATTGTCCATTCCGGAAGTGTTCAATATGAAAATTTAGATTCTAGAAGTATTCTATATGAACATATCCATTCCGGAAAATGTTAATTCCATAAATTTCCATTCTCGATTTTCAGTTCTGAAAAATTTGAAAACAAACTTTGAAAAACTTAGTTACTCTAATAATAAAATGTACCCCCCTATAAAAAAGAGTTTATTACTGTAAGGAGACTTTTTCAACAGAATGTTAATTAAGAAGGATTACCTTATGGTTATCATTCATAACTTCTGTTTAATGTATTCAAATCTATCAGAAGGCAAAGATTTTGTGAAAATATCAGCAAGTTGATCTTGTGTTCCGATAAATTGAAGAATAATATCTCCTTTTGTTTTAATAATCTTTTCAAAATATCTTTTGTTACCACTCACGTGCCGGGAACATCCACTATCCTTGTACCATGTGTTGTTTCTGGTACTCTCTTTATTTTCCTGAAACTAAGAAGAAAATTAGACTTTCAGAATCCAAATTTGTTTGGATCCGAGATTTCCAGATAACGGAATTTTAGGTACCCACATCTTCTTAGAAAAATAAGATTTGTGAAATCCTAGAGATTGAGTATTGTTTAATGAACAATTCTTTGTCCAGTGACCACCACATTGACATTTGGTACAAAATGGGGCACTTTGAGGAACAAAATAATTGTTACTAAAAGTAGGTTTTGCATGGGTATAACCAAATACAGATTTATTTCTTAAAGGTCGTATTTGGGAATACATTTTTCAAATTTTTCCTTACCATGGGCAAAGTTTGATAAACACTTCTTTAAGGAAAAAATATCGGACTTGAGTTTTATAACCATGTTTTTATCCTAAATATCATTAGTTTAGAAGTAAAGCTAGGCTCGAAAACATTTTTCTTAGAAATTAATTTTTCTAACTCTTTATAATGTTTGTTCTTCTCAGAACTTACTTCCTCAAGTTTTTTTGAAATACTTTCAAAATCAGAATTTTTATTATCAAGATCTTTAGAAAGATCTGATATCTCTTTTGTTAGAATAGAATTCCTAGAGTTTGCCTTATCAAGTTTTTTATTGAGTTTTGAGTTCCCAATCTCAAGAAGTTCAGCAAACCTCGAAACTTCTTCATAAGTAGGTAAAGTATTTTCTTCATCAGAAGAGGATTCTTCATCAGAAGAGTTATAATACTTAATATCATTAGAATTAAATGAAAAATTGGTCAATGATTCAGAATTTCGTACCTTATCCATAAAACAATGATTGTCAATAGGTAGTCCGGCTATAAGACCACGATTCTTCTGTCCTGAAGATTCAAAATCAGAAGATTTATCTGAAGAGTCACCACCACTGGCACTCTATGTGTCATTAGCTTTCAGAACTTTCATAGCATTGGCTTTATAATACTTCTTTCTGTTCCTGTCTGAATGCCTTTCTTTCCTTTCTTTCTTTTTGAGCAGAGGTCAATCTGGTCTAATATGTCCAGCTTTCTTGCATTCATAACACGTGACTTCTCCATCTTTCTTATCTTTCCTTTCCTTTTTATTATACTTGGATTGGAAATTTCTTTGTCCAGCTATCTTGTTCATCCTTCGAGAAAGATTTGCTAAATCATATTCAGAGACTTCACTCTCACTAGATTTGGATTGGAAAATGACTTTCTTAGACTTGGATCTAGTTACTCTTTCAGGAGTCTTAGCTTTCATATGATTAGATGTTGTTGTAAAAGCAACAATACCATTTCCAATCTTCTTTTTGATGTTGTCAGCATCTCTCTTCATTATTGTTTCATGTTGGAGAAGAGTTCCAAATAACTAATCTAGAGAAATTTGTGTGACCTTCCTATTCTCATCTATAGCAGTTATTTTGGATTCCCAATCATATGGCATGATATAAATTATCTTATCCACAAGTGCTTCATCATCTAACCCTTTCTCTCCCATAGACTGTAAACTGTTTACGATAGTCATAAATCTCTGTTGAACTTTACAAATTGGTTCACCATAAGGAAAATTGAAGCCATGATATTCAGCTATAAGAATAGCTCGCCTAGTTTCAATCACTTTAGAAGTTCCAAAGTGTGTAACCTCTAACTTCTTCCAGATACAATTAGCTGCTTAACAAGAAGAAATTTGGCTATATATATTTCTAGTCATTGAACATAGTAAGGTATTGTGTACCTTATAATTGAGTTGATACTCTTGCTTTTACTGGTTAGTGAAAGTTATAACTACCTTATCAGGAATTTTATAATCACTAGTAAGCATAAAAAAGTTGTCCACTCCAGTATTGATAACAAAAGTATTCATTTGATCTCTCCAGTACTCATAATAATTACCATCAAATATTGGTGGTCTTGTAGGATTTAGATTATCAATGGAACCAACATTAATTCCTGCCATACTTAAAATAACCTTTGGCACAAAAACTTGTTAGTAGAAAAGGTTCGTAATAACAAAGTTCGGAATGACAAAGTTCGGAATAAAAATGTTCAGAATGAAAAAGTGAGCAAGAAAAACTTATACGTGAGTAAAAGTATTTTAGAGACCTGCCTCTGATACCAATTATAGGATCGAAATAATGATGTAGATGATCAATATACAAGAGGGGGGGTGAATTGTATACTTTAAAAATTTCTTTGGAACCTTTAAAGTTAGTTATTCCAAAAGTAGGTTCCGGAAATATGAATCCGGAAATTGAAACTTAACTAAATATTACAATATGAGATTCTACCTTAAAGCGTATAGAATCTAAATGAAACTGAGTACAAGTAAGGAAGTATAAGAAAGTTATACTTTCCTTATAATATAGAATGCAGCAGAAACAAACAAGTAGTAAAACTACAAGTAACAAGATATAAGTCTTTTAACCCAAAGAGAAGGGTATCCAACAACCTTGGACAAAGGTCCATTGATTCATACTTTCAAGAAAGTCTGTCTTACCCACACCAGGTTAAGCCCTCAATATGAAGATCAGAGTCTCTGTCTTGCTATCCCCGCAAGCCCTCAACTTCAAGGTAGTTGGCAACCTCTGTCTTCCTCAGCAAGGAAGCCCTCAAACTTCAAGGTAGTCGGAAACCTCTGTCTTTCTATCCCCAAAAGTCCTCGAATGTAATCACCAACATTCGGAGTCGCACAAAGCTTTGAGAGTTAATAATATCCTCTCTCTCTTGAAATCACTTCAATATCATGTGTGAAAAAAAATCAAAGAAGTTGTTTTTTTAAGCTCTTTCAAATGAGCTCCTATTTATAGGCAAGGTCGGCCTCCTTTCTAACGGTCATATTTTCCTAAAAAATCGGAGGGACCTGTACACGTGTAACTTAACCAACAGTTAGTTTATAACAGAATAGACGACATTATTTTATAACAAAACAAGTGTAACAGAATGTACGACATTGTTTTAAGTCTAACTAAAAAGTTCGGAGTGAAGGTTCAGAGTGTAAAAAAATTATCAAAGAGTAGACAAATTATAAAAGTGTAAGAAAAATGAAAGTTCAGAGTCTAACCAAAAATAATTTTCAGAGTCTAAATAAATTCGGAGTGTATAAAGCAAAGATGATCAGATTCTGTTTAATAGGTGAATTCAGAATGAGAATTTAGAATGAGAATTCGTCATCATAATTCCTAATGAGAATTCTTCATCAGAATTCATAATGATAATTCTTCATCAGACTTCGTAATGAGAATTCATCATCAGAATTCGTAATGAGAATTCGTCATCAGAATTCGTAATGAGAATTCATCATTAGAATTCTTAATGAGAATTCGTCATCAGAATTCGTAATGAGAATTCGTCATCAGAATTCATAATGAGAATTCGTCATCAGAATTCGTAATGAGAATTCGTGAGAATTCATATCCAGATTTCGAAGTCATACTTTATCAGAGTTCGTATCTGGAATTCGGAGTAAAACTTTATTAGAGTTCTTATCCAGAATTCGGAATGAAACTTCATTACAGTTCTTATCCAGAATTCGGAGCCTAAAACAGAATGCTTCATATCAAGGGTTCAAACGATTCCGAGAATATGGAAATGAATCTGAATCTTATACTTAAGAAATATATGGAAGAAAATATGATAAGGATAATTTTTCTTACAAAATAAATTTTCCTTATAAAATCAATTTTCCTTATAAAAGCAATTTTCCTTATAAAAGAGATTTTCCTTATAAAAGGAATTTTCCTTATAAAAGCGATTTTCCTTAATGATAAGGTGTTTGTGATTTTCAAAACAAGAAGGAATTGATAAGTCAGAAGTAAAACCTTATTGACTCAACATATTTTAATTTGACCATGTCGACTTATTAAACTAATAGTATCCATTCAAGATTAATATTGTATGCATAGAGATTATTTATCTCAACTCCTTTCCAGAACGAAATCAAAATGGCTAGAGAATCAGTAGGTTTTATTATTAATGGTTCGACTTAAACTCCAGAAATCTAGAACATTCAGACACAGCTCGATGAAAAATATGACCACATGTTTTTTTTGGATGGAATGGGGATGGATGGATCATAAAACTGATGGAATTTCGTTATATGTTTAATATTATGGAATAATATCCCACAGCTCTATGTCACACATCAGTTCTTATGCCAATATAGTGATGCTATATCAATTAACATGTGTTCTAATCACTTCTACCTGGTATATGGGGATCAAAACCCACACACATCGTCACACACATAGGCATCATGGGCCATGTCAACCCACGCTATCCCAATTACCTTATCCCATGCACTATCATATTGAAATGCTATTGTAGACCAATACATGACTAAATCCTACCACCATTATTTGTCCATTCTTGTCATCTCTCCCATGGGGTTGACCCGCAGATCCCCTATGTGGTTTATGGGTTGGCCCTAAGGGATAGTCCTGTTTGGAAATAAATTACTATTGCCACCAATAAATACCTGTATAGATTCAACATAACTAATAAAACCTATGAAAATAAATAAAACATAATATATTATACAAGTACTAACATTTTGGAAGTTATTATTAACAAAATTGACAGAATATTTTAAAAAAACAATTATTAATTATAATCTACATTCAAATAAAAGAAATAAACTTGAATTAATAAGTGAGGAAATTGAATTTTATCAAATAGAAAATATATGAGTTTAAACAATTTATGTCCAACTAAAATTAAATATTAATTTCATAGATATAAATCTTAATATAAATTAATATCATTTAATTCAAATAATATAAATTAAATCATTTTAAACAAATATTTCTAAATAAAGATATTTAAAATGACCTTTAAAATGAAGTGATTTTACAAATTTTCAATGAAGTATAAAAAATGAAGGGGTGTTCAATGAATATATATTTCAATTTATTAAAACAAATAAAATACAATGAATAAAATTACCAATACTAATAATCACCCCTTTTTTGAAAATTCAAAAACTGAATTTGTATTTAAAATCCAATTTTTCCCCCTTTTTGAAATTTATCAAAAAGAAAAACGAAATTATATATCCCAAAAAAATAAATTAATTTCTATGAATAAACACAAATAAAAAAAAATTAATTTTGATTAAAAAAATCCTTCATAACCATTTATAGAAATTTTTTATATAAAATGATTCATAAAATTAAAAAAAACATTAAAGAACATATAAAAAATAAAACATTGTTATTCTAACATAAAAATTGATTAGTAATATTTTTTAAAGGATTTAAATATACTAACAAACTCCCTCTAAGAATAAGAATCTAACAATATCTTGTAAAAAATATATCATTAAATTAAATTTCATTTTAAATATTTCTTGAAATGATATCATGAATAAAAAATATAAATAGGTTTGAACTAGTTTAAATAAATTATTTAATCTAAGAAATATATCTTAATTTCATTTAAAAGAAATAATATTACTTATGTCAACTCTGTTAACATAATATTGAAGTTAAAATTAACTAAAATAACCTAAATTAAAATGCATAAAATATATTTTGAATATTATAAAATACATAACTATATTAGAAGAGTTTAAAAAATATTTTTTCAATGACTATAAGATATATATCATCAAAGTAGTTGTTAGTAAAATGATCTAACAAAAAAAATTCAAACACTAATGAGAAAAATCATAGTATTATAAGTTAAAACTAGAATATTAGTTCTTTCCTAAAAATATAATAGTAGTGAATGATTATTTCATATATATTAATCAAAACTAAATTTTTTCATATAGTAACTATTTAAACACTAATTTTAAAAATAACATAGAAGTATATCATTTAATTTTAGGGGGGGGGGAATCCCTCTAAATTCAAACTTCAAAGAATTATTAATAAAATTTATAGAAATTTTATTAAATAATCATCATATAAAATATAAAATTTTTAACTATGAAAACTATAAAATTTTACTTGATAAATAAAAATATAAATCAGTTAATGTGTATGCCTACAATAAAGAAATTAAAATAAAAATTACAAAAGATATTAGATATCATTAATTTTATCAAACCAATATATAAAATAGTATATAGTATGTTTTCTAGTGAAAAGAAATTATAGACCAAGGCATAGTGACCAATATAGGTCTAATAGGATTTTTGTAACATCCTTTTGGTACCCTTGTTGTCTTAGATTCAGATGAATTTACAGTAGAACTTTATAGCACCCAAATTGACTAAAACATCTATTTTGGGTATATATAAAAAATTATTCTTAGAATAATATGTTTTAGTATGACCAAAGGATTGAGTAAACTTTAATGAATATCCATTGCATAATTCCCATGAAATCTATATTTAAATCATCTCACAGAATAAATACTCCCATTTTAGAGTTTTGAGAAAATTAGTCTTATTAATGTTTGTGGATAAACTATTATAACCAAAACCATTAATATTATATTTTGGTTTCATCACAGACAACATTTTTTCATATTGTTCTTTACACTGAACAAAAGATTGTAAGGTGTCTTTATGATTTATTATATTCATTTTCAAATCATTATTTTAATTTTGAATAGTTTCAAAAAAAGTATAAATTTTCCTGTTATATACAAAAGTGTTATTTGATAATATATTTTTTTCCAACTTCAGATTCTTAAATTCATTCTTTAAATTAATTAATTTAACCAAAACCTAATTAAATATTATTTCATGATCTTTATCATTCACTACCATAAATCATTTAATTAATCGTTTTCATCGTTTCGTTTTAAAATCTCAGAATCATTATTCTCCTTATATTATGCACTATGGGAAACAATAATATTTCCCTTTTCACATTCCTTTCTAAGTTTATCATTCATGTTAATCAAATTCTTATTTTTAATTTTTATATCAGTATATTTTTAATTATTCGGACACTTCCATTTTTCAATTCTTCATTTTCTTTAATAAATTGATTGAATTTAGAATTCAGATAATCAAAATCATAATAGGAATTAGAATCAATTTCTTCTTTATTTAAAATAATATATTAATGTTGAAAATTATTATGATTAATTTTTAATAAAAATAAAGAATCAGGTATCATTTACTGTACTTCAATCAGAGAATGGTTACTTGTTTCTATTTCACTCTAAGACTCACTACTTGAATCTGAACTGTCAGAAGAGTCCTATCCTCCAAAAAATATAACATTTATATTATCATAATGTATTTTTATATTTTTGGATCCTTGAGTTTGGGTTAAAAAGGCCTTTTTTTAATTTTTTCACTAATAACATGTTAATTATCAAATATTATTATTATAAATAATGTTACCTTTCATGTAATTATTTTATTGATTCTTATTATTTATCATTTATTCCCTTTGTTTCATGCACATGAAATAATTATTGTTAAAATCTGTCATCTACTTTCTAGATTCGTAGAACTCAAATTCATAAGGGTTAGATAAATAATTAAAATTACACTAAAAATCAATCAATTTCTCATTGTCGACTCCTAAAAATCAATTTTACCAACTATAACACATAGTATAGAAAATATCTTATTAGTTCATCAAGGTATACTCTTTAATATTATCACCCTCATTTATTTCCACCTTATTTATGTGTCATGTTTTTGGTAGAGCTCTCAAGAACCCCTCAAATTATGATTTTTTCCAGTACTTTACCAAGTGAACTCATACCATTTTTAAAACTTGTAAACCAATAGAACACCTTGTTCCATAACTATTCTTCAACCATATTAAAGTCATATTATTCTTCACAGTATATTCCACTCTCATTTATTTGGATATTTTGAGTCCTATAAAGAGTGACTTAAAGTGTTATCTATAAGTCGTTGGATATCTTACATACTGAAACATGGATATAAACACTTCTACTTATAGAATAGTACAAAATATTTTTAACTTTATAATTCATAACATACTTAACCATGCCACAACCTGCAAGTGTCCCTATATCAAATTGTTGTAGTTCATATAGATTCTACTTATTATTCTAATGATCCACGAATAACTATTTTAAGTAATCTTCCAATCATTATTTCTATTATCTATAGTCATCTCGATCAAAGCAAGGGGGACTTTTTAGAGTCTATATATCATTAGTATTAACAAATACCATCTTCAAGAACATTTTTTTCTTATGAATGTTATTTCTAGGATATTTTGGTCAGTATAGAGGTTAAAAAAAAAACTCTATCCAAAAGGATTTAAAGTAAAAAAATACGCAAAATAATCAGAGATCAGGCTCTGATAAAAAATTTTGGACAATAATTGATGGTTATTTATAATAGAGGGGTGAATAGTTTATTAAAATTTTAAAGATAAATCAATGATATTTCATTAATTAAAAAGTATATAGTGAGTGTTATGTTCATGTTATGAAGTACAATGTAAATTATTTAAAAAAGAAAATATATTTATAGTGGTTTGAAAAACCAAAATCCTAGTGTACTCATCAAACTTCCCTAGTCTATGAGAAGAATGGTACCCACAAAGAAGAATTAACTTTTAAAGATGTGATAACCTATTATAGACTATTCCTTTCACATTACATGGAGGAACATTGAATAATTTTTACAAGAGTAATTAACCTATCCTAGACCATACATTTTCTCAAGAGTCACAATGCAAAGAATCACTTTTGGGTGGTAGAATAACCAGTACGTATACATAATTTTGATTGAAAAAAGAATAAACTTACACAAACAATTACAAAGATATTAATAAAACTTATAAAAAGAAAAATAGAAATAATGATAACTACCAGAAAAATAAGATTATTAAGATGAATAAGTTTTATAATCTTGATCACTTCAGTAGTATAAGATGGTATAGTTTGATTCACTTTGTGATCTCAACAATGTAAGAGAAGTTGATGGGTTTTTTGATCGCATGAGAGGTAAGAATTTGTATATAAAATCATACTGAATGAACTGAATTAATATTGTCTTATCCCTTGATACCATCCCCATAGAATAGTCCTCTATCATTAAATAACAGTTCGTCAAATTATTTCTTGTTTTCAAATCACTAAATTTTGTGAGTTAGATAATTACAAAACTAGATATAACCATGACCTTTTTTTCGAAATTGAAAAATAAAAATAAAAAAAATTCTAATTCAATTTTAATATTCATGAAAAAACCCATAATAATTTATACATGATCAATATTCGAAACATGTATATTTCAAATTTATAAAATGATTAAAATTTTATGGATAAAATTACAGTTTAATAAATTATTAAAAATCCAAAAAAAAACAGAGTGTCATAAACAAAATATACTACATGTGTATAGGTGAATAGAATTTATCTCATTATTTTTAAATAAAATATGTAATTTTATTTTAGAAAAAATAAGTAATTTAAATATTTATTTCACATGAAATAAGTAAAATAAATATAGTAATTTTTTAGAAAACTATTTAACTGGAGGTAGATAAAAATATCTTACGATGGCCAGATGTTTTTACCACTTGCATGATATCATCATGTTAATCTGCCATCATAATGTAGAATGGTATACCTTCACATGTAATCGTTTAGTTGGTAATGTGATACACTTATTGAAAATTATTTAGATAAAAAATAGTGTGTAGAACCAAAATCATATAATACATTTGTAGTTATAGAGTGGATGAGATGTATTCCTTTCACCAATTCATTATTTCACCACACATTTTCAATAGTGATTTCTTGAGATTTTCCTTTCTATTTGGGATTAATAGGTTATTGACATTGAAAATCATCATTAACCCTCAAATTTGAGCACTGATTTGTATATTTTTTATACCCTTTGAAGTTATATCATTTGAGTGTGGGTGGTTCATTCTCTGATGATTTCTATCCATTTGTGTGATTGGATAACTTATTACCATTAGATCAATATTTGATTGCCTAAAGAGATTATTTTCCACACTTATAACATTTAACAACCCCTTTAAAAAAATTACTCGATTCTTATGTACACACTTTTGGAATAAAGGAAAACTCAACTTCCTCATACCATGAATTTTTTAATTATGATTTCCTTTGAATTAAATCATTTTTTTCTTATCAAAACCATAAGATTGATGGGTGAATCCAACATTTATTTACAACCTCATATCACATAAAATTAATTCATCATAGATATTGAATTCTCAAATGTCTAATACCCTTCTAATACTTGGTTTTATGACAATGAATAATTGACCAATATTAGTTTCAATTTCAATAACAATACCAGAATCATACCTCACAAGTATTCTAAAATGTTTCTTATAGGTACCAATAAATTAATTATCCATCTTCTAAAAATAAAGTAACTCCTTATACATCTTAACAAAAATAATACATGGTGGGAAAGTATTGAAAAATAAGCTCATAAACTCATCTTACTCAATAGATTTCATTTCTTATCATTGCCTCATACTCTTGATAAGAGTCCACCATTGATCTAGTTAACCTTCTAAGTGATAAAAAATTAAGATAACCATTTCATGTTATAAGCATTGGATAATAGATAATATATTTTCAATGATATTAACCCATTACTCATTAAATAGTAAATCAATAGACCCATTAAAATAAGGTGGGTGTTACCTCAGGAAGGACTCACAAACATGTTGTTACCTCATTCTCTAATTTAGAATCTCACCAATATTCAAGGATTAAAAAAGTTTCATAAAAATAATAAAAATATTTTCATTCCAACTTCCATAACATTCAGTTTCTCAGGAGGATAATTATTTCATTTTTCATCACATTCAACATTAACTAAATTCCTTCTAGTTCTATCCAATTACTGAAACTAAAAATCATAGTGCTGACAATAATAATTACAGTGGGAGATAATATAATAATGAAAATAATTTATAGGATTTCTAAATCATTATACCTTATTTTCAAACTATGAAACAGTAGGTTTAACATAGTAAATCCATGTTCATTATATATTCAAATTTTTAAAAATATATCTTAATGAAAATTTTAATTAACCAAAGAATTGTAACTCCCCATTAAATTTTAAAAGTATATCATTTTTTGATAGTTTACATCAAATAAAACACTAAGTGTAGAAGTTAATATAAAACCTAGATGATTTATGATATATTAAATAAATTCGATCTATATCTTTCAATGAATGCATCACTTAGTTATCTTTCGTTCTACACAAGACCGATTTTTTTCAAACAATATATTACTAAAATATTATTATTTAATACAATAAGATATAAAATTGAAATAAAATTAGTGGTTATGAATATGATTTACTATCTTATGAAATATAATTTTGAATTAATTGGTTACAAATTAAATAGTAATGAGTATAAGAATCAATTTAATATGAAGTGAATGTTTTTATAAAAATATATTTTTATACTGAGAGAGTCATTTTATCCAAATTAATTATAGTTAGTGAATTATATTAATTAAATCTATATATTTTATATTTTTTATTCATACAATATATTTGATATTCATAATATAAGAACAAACCAAATATTACAAATAGAAATGTTATATTTTAATAGATGTAGTTTTGTCTCCTTTTAATGGTGCACCTAATTTAAATTTAAATTTTCCCAATTTTATAAATTTAATTTGTAAAAATAAACTCATTATATTAAATTTTAATATAAAAATTTCATTTTTTAAATTTTTGGTATTTTTCTAACAGGTTTCATTTTTTTGATCAATAGTGAAAATATATTGCATTTTAATTGAAAACAACTTTTTTCGTTTAAATAATTTATGGTTTTAAATTATATTTTTCATTGGTTTTAAAGTATAAATTGATGTATATTATATCATTTAATACAATTTAGGTCACTGGAATAAATTTCAAATTGAAATTGGATATAAAAACATCTCAATATTTTGAACATTTTACTTTTAAAACCCATTGTTTCATCCCGTCTGAAGAAATAATTTTAACTTAAATTATACAAAATATATAAATTGAATTATTAAAAATCGATTAAATATTTATAATAATAAGGTATAAATTTATTAAATAGGCCAATTTTATTTTTAGAAAATATGAAGAGTATCTTTGATAATGTTTAATTACAACGATTTCTGGTAAATAGAGTAATTAAAAGGAATAAATAATGTTATAAATATTAGTAAATTACAGAAAAACTTTTACTAATTTTATTGGATGATTAATTGTAGTCCAAAATCATCCTTGGGGTGATTTTATGTCTACTTAGATCCTCTTGGATGACATTAATATCTTTATAGTGTTTTATTGAAAGTAAATTGAAATACGTCATACTCATGTTTTTAATAAGTGTTATATTTTTCGTGTATGGTTACTCAGAAGATATATTTGATTGTAAATTTTTATATTCAATATAATATATTTATCTTCATCTTTATTACTTTTTTAAAATTTTTAGGGAATAAATAATTAAATGAAAGTCTTTCACAATGAGGATGTAATAATTGTTCAATTAATGGACATATCAAATAAATATTATAAAAATGTTATATTAAATTTAAATTGATATAATCAATGCCATAAGATAATGTTTTAGATGAACTAGAAATTTCATTGATATATTGATGGTTTTTTTTAATTTTTCTTTTCTACGATTGTTTTTTAAAATTAAACTAATGAGTAGTATCAAAATTGATACTAATAATATTTTAAAATAAACAATATTATTATTAAATGATATAAAAAATCATAAAATAAATAATTCGACCAACTGAATATTATAAGTTTTAAAATTAAATCAACGACTCATTTATATTTCCTTTTTCATTTTATAGTAACTATATTAATCATAAAATATTAAATACACTTGTTGTCTCGGTAGGAGTTAAAGTTGGTAAATAAGGGTTAAAGACAAAAGAAAAAAGAAATAATGTTACCTAAACTTATCAAAAAATTATTTCTTGGGAGGATTTAAACCCATAAAAATCATATATTATAAATAAAAATCATTTAATAAATTTGGAAGTGAAAATTAATTTATATTAATTTTATATTATTAAAGTTTCCAAAAGTTCCCCTCACCTCAGTTATAAAAGGGAACCACCTTACTCACTTATTCACACCACCTTGATCCTTCTATTTCGTCAAAAATATTCCATAATAAGCTCCCAGAATCCCTTATCTAATTTTATAAGATGAAATTTTGGATTAAAGGCAACCATGGAAGTCTTTTGATTTAAACCAAAAAATAGTTACCCGAATAAGAGGTAATGTTCTTGAATGATCATTTTTGTCTCATTTACTTCTACACCCATTAAATTCATTTTATAGAACTATTATATAGTAAAAAAAAATCCAAAATATAATTTAATGTTGTTATGATAATATTTTTACGTACCCTTTCACACACATCCATCAAAATGGGATACACAATCAACTTTCATGAGTACGGAGAACTACCGCCTCGTGAACTGATGACATTTGTTCTTCCAGTTACCACCTTTCAAGGTTGGAAATAATGATGGATTTATAGTTTATATATTTTATATATGAAATTTTTATTTTATTTATTCTTATTTGATTATTACATAACTCATTATTTTCATTTTTTTTCATAATATGATAACATCATTTGTGGACTTGTGGACTACCACCTCATCAATGCAATGTGATTCCTTTACACTTTTCATGAAATTTACAGAGAATGGTTTTAATAAAAATATGTGATAGAAATGAAATAAATATGATACCTGAATTATAATATACATATATATAATTTAATTTTTCTTCTTTAAAATACAATAAATAAATGGATGTAGATTTCTTGCGTACGTACGACCTACCATCTCCATGAATGGTTCATTTTGTTTCTTATCACCAGATATTTTGGATTATTATAAATACATATATAATAGATATATATGATATTTAAAATATGGTTTACATACTAGATATTATTAAATTATTATATAATTAATAGTAAAAAAAGTAACAAGTCAAAACACACTCGAAAAACTTGGCAAATAACACTCAAAATAGTGAAAATAATGAATGATTTTTGACAAACGGTTAATAAGATATAATATAAAGAAAATATATCATATAATAAAAATTATTATGGTCATTTTACATGTTAATAATATGATTAAAACCAATATAAAGTATATTAATGTACGTTCACCCAAAAGGAAACACAAGAAAATGGATGTTTTCTCAATTTTATTTTTGTGGGACACATACCTTATACACTACTTGTTTCAATTATATTGTTTATATAACACACATGAATGTATTTTATGAGTTTTATTATGAAAACTATGGTATTTTCATATCCATATAATTTTATTTCATTCATGGGGAATTCGTTTCTACTAATTATAATGTAGTAAGGGCTTATTTCACAATCACATCATTATTTGGGATTGTTTTGATTATGTCTCCACTAGGGAATATATATATATATATATTACATGTTAGTGTTTTATAAAATATTTTTTTAATATTATGTAATTAATTTTGATTGTTATTTTTACATCTTTTTGACATTTTAGAAAATGTTCTTAAATAAATATTTGTGTCATTTCCCATAACAATGTACTTTATGATATTTCTTACAAAAGTAAAAGGATTTTTTTTAAATTATAAGACATGAATAGGATTTCATTCCATCAGAAAGTCCTAATGTTTTGAAGCTTCCATTATAAGTATATAAAGTTATTTTCAAAGAAAATACATTATTTTCCAAATGAAAAACCTTTTAGATTAATGAATCCAAAATGATAAGGGATTTCATACCCATTTGTATTCCTATGAGACATGTTTATTATTATCCACCAATTCACTTTAATGTGGTGCATATACTACCCCTATGTCAATTAATATCATGATTTACTCAAAAACCATTTACTATTTTTACATACAGTGGTTAGTTTTACAGTTATTTGATTATCTTGGGTAATATTAATAAATCTATATTCTTCATTCAAAACAGAAATTAGATATGGAAAATGGTTTGTTAATTAAATCAATTACCCAATATAAGGAATGATTTGGACTAGAAATGGGGGTTGGGGTCCTGAATTTATATATACCCTCAATTAATTGAAATATTCTCATGATAAATATTAGTTACACAAATTAAAAAATTTTCTACCTATTGTTTTAATCCATATTTTGACAGGTCTTGGTAGTATAAGTTTCATGTTCCTTAGAGATGATGTAAAATAATTAATAATTATCTTAATTTTGATCAGTATTTATAATCCATGATAATTTTCACTACAAAATAGTATATCTATGAATTTCATTTTCATTTAATTGATTACATGGCTTGTATGTTCATATATTTACCTTTCTATTATGATTATTCTCATTGATTCATTATTTATTCCCATGTACTAACGATTACTGAGCATTTGATCTCAAACTTATTGTGTTCTTTTCCCTAGGATCCACTGAAGTGTGATATGATATATATGAAAGGGATATGCTAGATATAATAATGTTATTACTATAAAAAAATTATGTTTTAATTTGTGTATGTATCTAAATTTTTAATACTACTAAATTGTTTAGTACTTTGGGATGTGATTTACTTGTATTTTATTCCAATGTAATGGTATAACGACCTCAACTTCTAGCTTTCTGGGGTCAGTTTTCTATAAGAATATTCGTTAGGAGTGTCAAACCAGGTGCGTAGTAAGATATCATTCCATGTGCATGAGAATGGTGGTTGAGATATACTCTACCTACTCTTTTCACAGTTGTTACCACTAGATGTATCTAAACCAAAAGCAAGTCCACATATAGTATCCATATATGGATGTACTTTCTTAAAAAACCTACACTCATTTATTTACCATAACATAGGATGTTCTCATATATTTAGGCTTATCCTAATGTTTTTATTATATTTTTCTCATTTTAGTTTCCCAAAGTAAATAAAACTTTCTCAGGTAAAAACTATAGTGACACAAAATTTACATATATAAATAATATATATTATTAGTAGAAATATAAATTACATTTCAATATAATCCATTCTCAAACCACAAAATTTTAGTGTCTTTCGAAATATAGATACATAATCAACTAGTAAATAAATGATCTACATAATTTATCATTAACTTCATCACAACTACCTCCCTTATTATACATTAAATAACTAAAACCATTCCCCATAACTAAAAAAAGGGAAACATAAGAAAGGGTGAGCTCAAATACTCAATGAAGGTAAACATAAGAAATATCAATGAATGATCATAAGTGGGAATAAAATATTTATAAGAGTATTACAACATGGAATTCACATTATAAAATCATACCCATAAAATCATAGATCAAAATTATGAAACATGACAGAAAGATTTATGAATCAAAAGAAATAAGACATAAGAGTATAGAATCATCATTAATTTGTAATAATCCATGAGAACATGTCATAAGAATAAAAGATATGTTTCTTATCAACATAAAATTATAGAAAACAATTTCATTAATTAAATATCTCTACCAAGACTATCATAGGAGATTTGGGTTTACTCCCCATTAAATCATTTTCTATGTCGAGATTTACTCCCAACACTATATTATTGGAAAATGTCACTTGATAAACTAGGTTTTCTACCCATTGAATTCCTTATTATTTCGTGATATATTTATATTTATCCAATTTATTAGTGGACTGTATAATTTGTGGCCCACTAATCATATAATGAAAACCATATATATATGCGACTTAAGATCATAACGCTTTCATCATATCATCGTATCATCAAATCAAAACCCATGGAAATGATAAAGAATTCATAAAAATTTAATCATAATAATCATAAACCATCCAAAGAAGGAATAATGATAGTAAAATTGTATCATATCTCTATTATATTATAATAAACATCAAAGGATATTGTTATAGATAAAAACACCAATATAAGATCACTATAAAATTTATTGAGAAAAATAACCTCTTAATTTAAAATCACTTATTTAGAATCTAAAAATTTCATAAATTAATTTTAAAAAAATTAATTATAAAATAAAAAGGAAAAATATAATTTAATCTTTAATTAAAATGGTATTCATTATGGTAGGGAAATTTTTTCATGTTGTACATTAAAATAAAAATTCATTTCAATTTATTTGTAAAATGTCAAGAGTACCATGTTTGGAAAATGATAAGAAAATTATTTTTACACCTTGGTAAAAAATTAAAATATAGAAAAATATTTCATTGAATAATATTTGGATAATATTAAAAATATTATTGATATTTTTTTAAAAGAAAATATGGAAATGGAAGAAAATATTCCCCACCAAAGAGAAAAACAAGGTAGGTTTTCCTTAAAAACATTATTTCGGTCTCTTGAGTACCTAAATTGAGGAAAATAGAAATAAAAAATATAATATATTGAAATAACTAAATGATATGAAAAAAATAATATTTTTTCTAAATATATCAGATAATTTATTAATCGTATATTTAAGCATAAACCATCCTAGTAAAAATGGGATTGTCATATAAAACCCTTACATCATGTCCATATTACTTCATAAGTACTATAACCTACTATATAATAAATTTAAATTTATAATACTTATAAAATAGTACCATAATCATACCTATAATATTATAAATGTTTTTACTTATAACATCTTATCACTCATTCATTAAAAATAATTCATTATCATCATCATTAATGGTGTTAACAACTTCATTTTTCATGTATATTTCTCTTTGACAGTTACGGTCCTTGAATTTTGATCACATATACTTCATATAAATAATATTACTCTAGATAGAAATATCATATATATTCATTATTCTAATAATTATAAAGATTTATGTAAATTAGTGACATAAAATGAATTACATCACTAAAGGGAGATGATAGTTGTATATGTGTAGGAGTGATGTTTCCATTTTTTGATAGATGAAAAAAAGTAAGGTAAAAGATAATTCACATGTAAATAATCATTATTAAATTATAAATATCATAAATTTTCATTAAATATATCCTTATTACCAATTATGTAATGTAAAAATGATAAAAAATCACATCACTTTATGAAGGTGGTTGTCTGTAGGTATGCACGAGCGATGTTTTCGTTTATCAACAGATCATAATTATAGAAGGTAGAAAATATATTATAATTATATAATCAAAATTATTTTATTAATATAATATATATAAATTTAGATCCATCATTATAAACACTCATGGGATATTATGTTGGAAAATGAATCGTATCACTACGTGGAAGTGGTAATCCGCATGTATGCACAAGGGATACTATTATTTCCTATTTGATGTAAAGGGTTAGAAAATGGTATTTAAATCATCATAATAAAATATCATAATAATTATTATACTTTATTAATAAATTTTTTATGGATAAAACATGTTTATATATGGTTTATGAAGATATAAAATTTAAAGAGATTGTTTATGATTTATATCACTTCTTTGAGATACCTCATTTGGCCTACAATTTAAGCCTTGAAGGATTGGTATTAAGATAATTAAATAAGATCTATTATGAAGGAAATAAATATTAGAAGTTTTATGATTAGGTAATTTATTAAATATAATACTCAAAATTTTGATAATAAGAGAGGATAGTAGGTTCCCTTTTATAAGCCAGGGGATGGACACACAAGAAATTTATTAAAACATTTAAATGATATAAGGGCACTTATATGAAAAAGTTTCCATCAAATAGACCATTATTTTAAGGTAGGATAGAAAATTAAATATTTTTAACCAATAAAAATTTGATATATGTGGGTGGAAATCCTATGATTATGTCTTAGTTTATCATTTCGGTAAACCAATTATAACCTTAACTATAGTAAATTTTTTTTAATGTTTTTACTATTTATTATGAAAAAAATTATGTTGACTTTATTTAATTGTCTTAATTATTATGATTCTAAATTTTTAATCACTTTTACTCGATTCAATTTCTATTAGTGGTAGAATTTAATTTAAAATAAATGTAAAAACTGCAATGAAAACCCATTTTAGACTAATGAATTTTTAAGCATAAAATTTAATTGACTTCCATTACCTACCTTTTAAAAATAATTAAAATAATGTCAAAATATTATATCGAATTTTTAATATATACATTTCATTAAAACCATTAATCATAATATATAAAATTAATTGATTTATATAAAAACACATTGTGCGTACTAAAATATTTTTTAGACAAATGTGTTTTTAATCCATAAAAGAAATTGATACCAAAAATAAATTATAATGATTATAAATATGAAATTAATTAGATTATTTATAATCAAAGAATACTTAGGTTAATTTTAGATCAAAATAAAAACATAATGATATGTTTTCTTGAAAATAAATGATTGTTTTTTAAAAAAATTATATTTTTCACTCTCGAAGGGAAAATAATTATTTTTAGAAAAATTAAAAACATTTAAGCTAGGATAATATTGAAATTATGATTTCAAATAGTATATTAATTCAATAAAATAATGATTTTAAAAAAATGTTAAAAAATGAATTATAATGTTCAAATGAAAAATTTCAATAAATCCTTTTTTGATGAAAATATATTTCTGAAGCATAAAATTACAACTTAAAAGTGGGTACTTATTAATTTTGAAATAATCAATGGATTTGAATTATTTTAAACCATTATGAAAATATTTTATAAATTTTTTATTTCTATTAGTACCTGTAAATTCAATGGCTAGGTTATAACGATTTACTTTATTATGGTGCATATAGACTCAGGGTTACATGTAAGGAAAACTAAAAAATATATAATGTTTATTTAAAATGAAATACATATAAATTCATGGGATGTTACAATGATAGACTCTAATCCTCTTCCACTTATTCTTCTTTATCAAATCAAAATTCCTGTAAAGTACACCTTGTCCCATGTATATCTCGATCACTGAAGCCTCAAAAACAAGTGTCCTCACCACCCACAAAACAAGTCACATTATAAAATGAAATTGTGAACTCAATATATTGAGGAGTCAATAAGTGGTAATGGTGATGTAGCAATGGAAAATTAAAAATGAGTATATATTGGTAATGGATTATATCCCCTAGGTAATTTCCATAACAGATCAACAAGAAAACACAAGGAAAATCACAAAATAGAAAGAAAAATAATCATAGCATCACATAGATGAATGAATTTGAAACAAGAATTTGCGGAAGATGCGAATGATAAAACTAGAATGAGACCCCAAATAGGGCAAAGATGCATCCTAATAAGAAAACCAATAGGCATTCCCTCAGTAAACAAGTAGTAGTTTATCATTTATCAAATCAGGCATTTATATAAAACAAAATTTATTTATTATCATTAAAAAACATAAATCAATTTCATAAATTAATGACCTTTTATTTTCAAAACTATCTTGAATAATGTTAACATTGTTAAAATAGTGCCATGATTATTACAACACAAGAATTCAAATCAAACAAGATGTTATGTTTTCTAAATTAGTTTAAGAAAAAACTTTCCAAAGGATCATCGAAGCCACACTCATTTGTGGAAAAAATTAAAATAAGTAATATAGTAAAATGAAAAATAAAAATAAAATCATAGCATATTGATTTCTTTGGAAACTGATATCTCTTCAAACAAGGAAAACATAACCATCCATGAATGTCAAAACCGGTAGTATAATGAACATAATTTCACTTTTAATATATTAATCTTGAACATCTAACAACCCCCATACACCAATACATGTATTCTTTTCATAGAAAAAAATAAGGCTATAATGGAATACCTACTTTTAAAATTTTGAATGATCATATCATACTCCCACCATTCCAGGATTAGTAAAAATTATTTCATTAAAATGATATATTTACAGATTCTATTAATAAACTTATTGTTTTGGATTTTGCTACAAGTGAGAAATGTTTCATAATTTGAAGCTTAAATTTTCCTCTTCTAAATAATAAAACAAAATATATACATTTAAATTAAAAAAATTAAAAAAAAACATCTAAAAAATCAATTTTATGACATCTCATCACCTTTAACACAGTTTTTACAATTAGAACACAAAATTATGTGATTAGAATGTACATAAAGAAACATGAATTTAGCATTTGGTATGTTTTAAATGTAATATTTAATGCCTTATATTTACACATTCCCACCATTCAAAATAATAAAATTCTCCACGTCCTATTTACCACAACAAGAAGAAAAATTCCCCAAAAATCAATTACAAATCCAAATAGAATTCCCATGTAAAACTATTCCATCTCAATATATCCCACATAAATCAAGGAACAAAATCACTATACATCCAAAAGAGGTGCACCAACCAATGGATCTATGATCATATCAGGAGGATACCCAGATATTGAAGGGTCTCTAGCACATTCATATTAGATGATGAATATTGGTGTGAGAGGAAGATATAATTGAAATAATTTTTCGCAATTTCTTATCTACTACATGATGTATCACATACCTTTATATATCCATCTATGACATGTTTTTGTTAAATAACAATGCATTGGTCATAGTAATGTATCCATGCATATTTATTCCCATAATTCACTTAACCATATTCAATTAGCAGTAAAACCAAGTAATTTATTCATAATGTATTGCTGCTGATAATAAAACCATTATGTAAAAATAAATATATATCAAATATATATTTATTATCACATATATTTAATACATACATTATAATACATGCATCAAATTTTTGTAATTAAATATACTCTTTATATATAATATATGATAATATATATATAATATTGATTATTTAAGAACCTATCACTTAAACTAAAATCCCATAATGAATTTATGATTAACTTCTTATATCTTTTTGAGTCCATCCAAACCCTTTTAGATACAGTTTTTTATAAAAATATCTTCATTTTGAACAAACAATTTATCTAAACAATTTTCCTTATCAAAGGGACAAAATGTGCGACCCAACATGCAATAGAAGCATTGAAAACAACTATAAAATCTCTATTTAATAGATGTATGAAATGATTGGCCTTTAGTAAAGAATTAGTTCAAATCAATATATTAAGATATTTGGTGTCATTTCTATTAAACACACTAATATCTCTATAAAAACCTATCCACAATGTTATATATCATATACAACATATTTACCTTATATAATAAATTTTTCCATGACATAGAGTGAACACTAGATATGGATCATGTTAATTTATAATAGGACTCTTGTTGTTTTCGCGATTCTATGAAAAAGACTGACCAAGTTTAAGAATACATCACATGTCATTCACCTATCTAATAAAAATGTCACATGTAAATTATCCAAGTTGATTAAAGTATCATAGAGTAAATAACTAAGCATGGATATTCATATCCTCAATATAATTCAATTAAGGATCAGATTTATTTTCTTTTCATACAAGTGGATAGATCTCATATTGGTTTCACTCCATCCAATGACATGATTAGGAACACACCCAACCATCCCTATATTAGCTAATTTCAAATGTTGGATTATGTAAGTAGGGTATGAAAGTATGAAGGTTTTAATTCTAGTTATCTTTCCAAGATCAAGTAATAAATATTGATAGCAAGTATACACCCCTATGTATATCTATGACCATATGAAATTCCATGACATATACATTAGTGTAATTGCCCAAGTAACGAGCCTCTTATTATTACCTTAAGAATCTATTATCCATTATATCATATACAACCCATTATATTGTATATATGAAAATATTCAAGATAAACATTACATATCATTACAAAAAAAAAATTCACTATGATGATCTTCGCTTTGGGATTGCTGGATGTTTTTAATTTAAGGGGAATTTTATCATTCAATCATCCATGAAAAATATATTGCGTCACATATGATTGAATAATAAATAGATATTTATGTACTTATAATGACATGATACATTTACAACCATTATATCCTCTCTCTTATATTGATTAACATGGACCACATTTTTTTACTATATTAATGGATTCATTTTCCAAACATTACATGCATATATAATTTCTATCCCATACATATGTGACCATATATTAAAATACATCCACTAACCAATTAGTGGGTGAAATTTACGAATAAGCCTAGTTTGAATAATAGAGAGACCTCAGAATCATGTTGTTTAATTTAAACTCTTTGAACTTATATTAAAACTCCTTAACTTCATTGAATCAAATGATAAAATGTTATATTCTGTTTTCTACAAAGAACTCTTTATAATCATATCCTCATCATATTCTTAACAATTTTCATCAAACATATTCGTTGAAATATTTTATAAATAATATGTTTATTTACATTATTACATACTTGCACATCCAAGATTATTTTTTTGTGTAAAGTATTATCAAATTATTTATGGTATATAATGTAAATATTTACAATTTTCTTTATTACCATTCACTGAACACTTTTAGGATAAATTTAAAACAATTTTTGATGGAAAATAAATGTAATATTTATATTTCTATTAAAAATCATATCCTAAAACTTCTTTCATGATATAAAGTGTAGTTAACTTTCTTACAATAACTAAATACAACTTCATTACATTTATTTATTGTCATATATCCTAAACATTTTAGGATATTCTGTGAATAATCACTATAATGTTATAGTTTTATAATACTTTAGTTAATAGTAGTATTAAATTTATCATCATAATAAATATACCAAATTATATTTTTATTTACTCTCATATAACCCAAATATTTAGAAAAGTAATTAAAAACCATTCAAAAATGGATTGTGATAAAATTTTATTTTTTAACTCTGAACTTCTCTAAGTTCATACACAATCCCTATAGCATCATAGAAATCATATTCTCTTTATAATTTATTTATAAGATTCAAAAAATACTACTTTTTGTTAGGAAATAATATTTATTTTTATTTAATAGTAATATGATTAAAAAATATTCCATTTATAAATCATAAATTTTATTTCATGTGTTTTAAACCATTACGTTTATAAAGAAGATTTTACTAAAATATCTCAATGATTGATGGTGGGCACACATTCCCTCATATTTTAACAAATATATGGATAGACACTTTTATTTTGAATAAAAAAATTTATCCAAATATTATTATAAAACTATGTTATATAAATCCAATTAATCATAAACCATGTATATACATTTAATCATCTCATATAAATTTTTTTTAATAAACAAATTCTCTTATCAAATAATAAAATTGAGATAAGGATGCACATATTTTACATAGATATATCCAAACTTGAAACATTCCTTTAAATTCAAACTCTCAATGTAGTAACTATTTATCTCATCTCATGAATATATACTAGAATCATGATCAATTATTCATTTTATGTTGAACTCATATATATTTACCATACATTGTAAAATATTCATTTGGTGTCACGTAACCTTCAGAAATAGAAGAATTGGATTCTATAACATCTTTACCTGATATAGAATTTACACAGAGTTTCACAAACTCCATTAGGTATATCTTTGATAATCCATTCCTATTTAATTAATAAAATTCCATTATTGAAAACTCTAGGTTTTAATTATCTTTATTTGATTATTGAAGAAATATTGTTGAACTTTACAGATAATTTTCTTCTTCTATTTTGAACTTTTAGACAATTATTCTATCTATATCATACTAGAATTGATACTTCATATTCCTATTTCATAAATTCAAAAAACTTTGAGAAAATTAGGTAAATGTTTTCATTAAATTAAATCATAATACTAATAACATTTCCATAATTGATAATATAATAAATTATCAATTTAGAACAATCCATTTTAATATCCCTTTTAAATAATGTTATAGAATTAAACAAATCATAAACCATTTTTAAAAACCCAAATTTCATTTTATTTAAACAACCATTTTTAAAATATATTTTCAGGAGATAAATGAGATACTATAAACATATTATGATGAGGTTATCCAAGATTAAATAATCCTTTTCATCAATGTAGAAACTCATTTTCTCCATTACGTGAACAAAAAAATCCAAGTTTTATTTTTTTCTTCTTTCTAACCGTATGTATATTTAAAACACTTTCTAAAATAGAGAGTTGATATCATTTATCTATAATAAAAATATAATTAATTTATATAACTAATAAAGCCATAAAGAAACTTTTTTGTCTCACCAATTAATTACAATATTCAATATTATTGAATACAATTTTAAGTACCCAATAATATCGAGTATATGATAAAAAAATAACTTATGCACCCAATAATATTGAATATATGAGTAGAGACTAATATTACTTTTGTAATTTTGATTCAAATATCTTTGAAAACTTAATAGAATCATTCTATGATTCCATAATAATCTAGATTCACTTTTTGAATAATTTCAATAGTTGGTTACTTAGGAAAGAACAATTTTAATGTATAGAATATTTCTTAAGAAAATTTATGATGAAATTTACATAAGTTACCACTATATATAGTAGTCTATATTAAATATATCATGTTTTAGAAAAGGTGAAAATAAATGGATGTGATCTCTCAGGTTGTAGACAATGTTTTTCCATGGGGAGAAACTTATTTTGATATATCTAAAACCTAGATATATGATCTATGACTTGTTCTAAAATAATTCATTTGTCTTTATAAAAGGAAAGGAAGGAGGAACCCAATTATACCATGTTCATTGATTAATTTATACATCTTCACTTCTTTTGAGGTGTGTGGCCTAAAAAAATCCCAAATGTATGTTTCGTTATTATAGTGTGTGAAATAAGTGTTATCACAACAACACATCAAGTGCATTTATCTTACCCAATTTGAAAACTACATTTTTGATTAAATCACCACGTATAGACCTCCCCTGGATTTTTTGTGTCTGTTAGCATTGAGACCAGGACTTGCGACCACCCTATAGGTGTAACAAACCTTGAATATAGGTTTTATATTTAATAGAATAAACATATATACCATTGAATAATTTTAAATTTGTTACATTTTGGCGTAAAAATGTGATTTGGTTTGGCATGTGAGATGAGAGCACGTCTTGAAATAGAATTGTATTTACATTGTAATTTTTATGATTGGATAAGTATAAATTGCATGGATTAAGAGTGGTAATTTGTAAAGAAATTGGAATTAGAATAAAGGCTTGGTGAAATATAGATACAATGATATGTGAAATGGTAGTTGTGAAAAATTGATAAGTTAAATGGAAATAGTTAAAATTATTGTGATAATTGGTAACTTTGTATAACGAAATTAAATATTTGATAATTGGTAATTGGGGGTAAATTAACCAATATGGATTATCTTAACATGTTTGACATGACGTTTATTTTTTATCATTTTTGGATTGCATTTACATTATGTGTGGTTACTTGATATATTAACCATGGTATGGTTTTTATCCATGAGAACATATAAGAGGATCTGGAATGAAAATTTTCTTGGAGTCCAATATGATTGGTACCTTTTACTTTGGTATGGTTTTGTGCCCGGTAACACTTAAGAGGACCCTTCATGATAATTGGTATGAAGTCTAATCTTATCGGTTACATTGTCCTTCGTATATATTTATGTCATGAGAAATCATAAGAAGCTCTATCATGGGAATTCCCTTGAATTCTAGTATGATCTGTCACTTTTCACTCGGTGTGGTTTTACACCATTAGAACACATAACCAGCTCTAGCATGGGAATTTTCAAAGATAAAATATTTTATACCTAAGGGTGGGTTGTTTGGATAAATTAGAAATGGTGTAGGAAATTTATTATAGGCAGGAGAATCTTACAAAAACATGGGTGATCTGTCCCCTGAAGGAGGATCCACCACTTGATAGAGATATCTGATATTGTATAAAAGTATGTTTGGATAACCCTAGGTGTTCACTCAGAGCTCAAATCTTGGCAGGTTCGTTTGATGTTATGTAGTGATTTATAAATTAAATTCTATATTTAGAACACAATTCCATGCACTATATACATAGACTAGATTATATTAGACATCGTTGGTGGTGACCTAATGATTTTTACTCACACCTTATTCAGGCTGTTGTTTGGTACCAGTTAGACTTTATGAATGTAGGTTAGGAAAGTGGAATGGGACCGTGTATATGAGTGGTATTTTGTTAGAGGATACTAGAGAATGGAGAGAGGACTAAGCATGGGGTTTGAGAATTGGATTTATAGATTCTTTATTTGGATTCTGTTTATAGTATTCTTGTATGACTTCCAACATATCATTTAGATTATCATACATTTTGAAATTCCATGATTTATTATTATTTGGTTTTTTGGTTGTGTTTGGCTATATTTTAGTTTCATTCTATTGTTTTTATCATATTTCCCATGATATTGTAACTCTGTTCTAGAGGGAATAGTATCCCCACTGCATTTCTTACACCTTCATTGTTAATTAGTAGCCTCTAGCATACAGGGAGTCACAACGTAGGTCTCATAACTAACCTTCTCGATTAAATGAGAGAGTACCATGTCAGGGACATTACATAATGGTATCATAGGATGTTTTTATTTATGATTCGTTACTATTTCTGAAAAATATACATGCGGCTAGTATTTTTTGAGGCATGGTATTGATATTATTCATTAGGGTATCTAATCCATTCATGGTGGAAAACCCAAGTCCCCAAGGATGTTATTGTTATTCACAATGATTATTGTTATAGTTGTGATGTTATTTAACCTTATGTGATTATCTTGTTGTGTGATGTTACTATTTTATGAGATTTTACTCATGATTTGGTATGACACGTTGTGAGAAAGCATTCATCATGATATATATGTAGAAAAAAATATCGACATTCATTGTCCATGCTAGGTACATTTTTAATGCATGTTATATATCTTCCTAATTAAACTATGAAATGTAACCCATTGAAATATCTAATAAAAATATAGAAATTCAATTATTATGGCATCAATAGTCACTTATTAAGACATGTATAGAGTAACCTTGAGCCTATGGTTCTCGACTATTATTATCACCTTTTTAGGTTTATCTTATTGTGTTTTATGTGATATAAATATTGTGTTTATATTTGTACAGATAATGTTACCACATTGTATTTTAGTTTAATTTTAGGATATTGTTAATCCGAAAACTCCTAACATAGCTGATGTGGAACATCCTTTGAATTTGAAGAACCATATGGATGATCAGATTCATGACAATTTTCTATGGGTCATGTGATCCATGGAAGGGGAAACTACTCACACTGTACATTTTATGACTAATATAAACAAGGATTTATAGACACATTATCCACCTATATTCACTAGGGAGTGAGGATCATAGAAAATAGGGTTCTAGATATATTTTCCATATGATACTTAAGCATCCGGGTACACCCATGGATATGTGGGTTAATCTTTCTCCTTACAAACTATGATAACTATTCAAATCCTATTGGGAAGTCATCGATAATGTTAGTAATAATGACAAGCTAACCTAGAAGGAAAATGAGGAATGGTTCCTCGGCTAATTCTATTTGGATACATTGAGGTATGAGAGGAATTGGGAGCTCATGCACCTTAAATGGGGGAACTTTTCGGTCATGGGGTATGGTAATTGTTTCACCATCCTATAGTATTTTGTTCCATCATTTGTAGTAGATGAGGTAGGTAAATAAAATAACATACATGATGGGGGTTTCTATGAGATTATGTCATGGATGAACGTATTTCACCTGAGTAACTTTATAGAAATGATGAATTAGGACCTCACCATGAAAGGAATCCAAAAGGAGGCCCCGAATAGTGATAAGATAGTCTCAACATGAGGATTGGAGAACACTTATTCATGAATCCAGAAGAATTGTTAGGATACTGTAATGTCTTAGTTTTTTCCTTTTAAATCTTTTAAATATATCTATTAATATGGTTCGATTTAGACGCTACGGTGGAGCTTGATTCTGATGTCCGGTGATCTAAAAATTTATATTTAAAGAATATTAAATATATTTATATCATACACACACAGTTTTTATCAAAAAGTGGAATAAATCCAAAAATGAGTATCAAAAATGAAATCCAGGTCCTCTATTGAGTTCAAAACATGGATTTTACCCTAAGCGAGTCATTATCTTTGTCGGCATCTGGTGTTTGGGAAAACAATTTCATGGGCATACATAATTAATAAATTAATAAAATTTATTTATTTATTTCATTGATGTAGAAACCTAACGTATTCCTCTATAAATAACTATTTATGGGTAAATCATATGGTTTGGTACATAACCATGGAAACCTTGAGATGATCCAATAAAAAGATGTTGATGTACGACATCAAATTGGAGGATCATATTGGTATTGAAAGGATCATCAATGCCAAAAAGTTCATGAATCCTCCCAATGTCATAAATACAGAATTATTATTCATTAGTGATCAATAAAAAATCAAGGTAAGATGTTTATTTTACATTGATTCATCCTTTTTATTTATATTATGTCTAATGTGGATCAATTCAACAAACAAGAACTGATTTACGGATCAACGGTTGGTTTATTTTATGGTTGATTTATTTATTTTTGTTATTGATTTTCCTCTATATTTTCTATTATATAGCAACAAATTGAGGATGAAAAGAATTGTGGATGAATTCCATTCCTCATGTTTATGGTTTGTAGTTTTCTCCTGTGTTTATTTTCACATTCAGTGTAGGAATCTTCTTGTAGCCATGGTTCTATAAATACTAGGTATTTGATCATTTTGTGACTAATGTTTGATGAAATGGGTCAACACTATGGGTAAGATTCATCATTGAGGGTTATATCAAGTTTCATGATGATGGTGTATATACATATTTTTTTAATAAGTTCTCAGTTATGATTCATGAATTCCTGAGAGACAATGTGATGTGGATGATTTTTGATTTGCAAATGTGGACCAAATATGGACAATGGAGATGACCAGGGTCAGACAACCCCTATTACACATTTCATTGTGAGTTAGATAGTAGTAGTAGTAGATCCGTATGACATGTGAGAGAAGAAACAATTTTCTAGACACACCACATAAAATGTTATGTAATCTAGAGTTACATGCCATATATGACCCTTGGCTATGTCTCTATGGTTCCTGGAGAAGGGATAAGAATCACACTTCATATATACTGAATTTAAGACTCCCAGTTCTATGAGTGACATCCCGTCTCCCTTGATTATGTAGATAACAATTGGATCTCGTACAGAAATTATCTTTTATCTAGTACATGAACAATCCCTCTCAAGCATGAGGGGGACATAATTAGGTTGATGAGGCCTAAAAGACACATCAAATAATGTCACATATTCTATCTTTATAGCTATCCTCTAAAAGATATGTAAAAATCAATGGAAATGATCATAGAAGAAATCTTCCCATGCCTCCCAAATATTGGGTCTCATTATATCGTCATCATGTGACCATAAACCATCCAAATATTTAAAAATATAGTAAACTAAAAATTATATAAATTTAAAAAATATATATTTATTTTTTTATTTATGCATGCCAACCAGTTCTGTACCATAAAATGATATAACTCAACGAGAACTTGATCCCATAAAACTCATGAAGTATAAAAGTTGTTCCTCAAAATAGAATTCTCCAAAACAATGACTAGATTTGAAAAATTATGAAATTAAAAATAATTAGTAACATAATTTATAAATATAATAAATTAAATAAAAATTAAATAAAAAACAAATTTAAATGTCTAGAGATTGACATTTCTCTAGAATAATATATGGAATCATTACTCGTGTAAGGTCTTGAACCCTCCTATTAGATGGTGTTGCATCTACAGTTCTAGCTAATGAATAATGTGACTCCTCACAAACTATCCCAACCTTAGTTGAGATATGCTTCATGTCATAATAATCATATTGAAGCATCTGAAACATCTAATTATTTTTACAATGAAATTATGTACTCTTTAAAAAATATAAATAATTTAAAACATATATATTCATTTTTATAGAAACTGGTTGATAATAATGTTACCTAAAAATAATTTTTAATATTGATATTAAATATAAAAAATTAATAAATATTTATTGACAATAATTAATATATCATTTTTATCTTCATATTCAGTGTCATCATATTTAATTTCGTTATATTCTTCTTTTGAATCATTAATTTCTATATTAGCTTCAATTTAATCATCCATTGTAATATAAAAGTAATTGGTTACATAATGGAAATTATCAAATTAATAAAAACATAAATATGGGTTCCGATCATTGAAATATATATATCATTGAATAAGAGATATATTTAGTGATGTTTCTTAGAAAATTTCAATATTTTGTACTTCAATATTACTGCTTTCATTTAAAATATCTAATGATATTTTATTTTAACTCCACAAGTAATTTAAATCGCTTCATGAATCAATTTAATTTTCTTAACACATGTTATGTTCTTGATATACCTACAAAAATGGTTCATTTCCTATAATAATATATCAATATTTAATATCTATAATTCCATGTCATGGACGAACAGAAAACACTTGATCAGTATCTAACCAATGGCATTTTAACCTTATTATGTGATTCTCACCTGATAACATAACTCAACTATTTCATATACTATCCTAAAAAATCAAACTTCACTTTCGTTATGAAGATATTTTTTTTAGAAAAATAGCCTCATTGTATCATTTATTTGACTTATTTCATGTAGGTGTATGAAATTAAAATTCATTAACCACATAAGCATTATATTATTTAAAAAATTAGAATTGTGGATTACTCTGAGCATATAATCAGAAATTATTTTTCATTCAATTTTGTGATACTTGGGTAAACAAAATAATAATTAATGATATATAAAATAGAAAGTTAATTCCATACATTCGGTCTTAAACAATTTAACTTACCATCCATTGAAATGAGTTGGAAATATTAAATTTATGGTGTTCTTCAAGGGAAACTTGGATATTTTCTATGAATTTTACATGATATAATCATCATATAATCAAACAGAAATCAGTATAAATTGAATTTTAACAAAAAATTTAAATAATATAAGTAAAAGTAGTATCTACAAAAAAAATCATTCCATTTCATCACAATTGAGTATAACATATGTATGAGATCTGTTCAATTATCTATATGAAATTCACCATTCAATATGAACACCAAAACCATACCCAAAAAGATTTAATATTGAAAATCAGTTTACTATGACATCATCAGTTTTTCCTCTTTACAACTCATTTTATTATGTTTTTAAGGATATTTGGATAGAAAAAAATAAGCCAAAAAATTTAAAATATCATCTTTTAAGTAAACTTCAGCAATTGACCCTTCAATTTATGTGTAGTTACATAAATTATTCTTTAATTTTAACATACATAACTCAAATGGGTATATCCATCAGAATTGTACAGCCCCTCTATAATTAGCCTCATACGAGAAATGCAATATTAAATGTTCCACTGGATCAAAAATGTTTTATAAAAAAGGTGAAACATGGAAAGGTAGCCAAAAATAGCTATGAAAAGGAATCTCCACAGATAGGTAAGTTTGAGACAAAACCCCTTTGTAAAGGTAAATCACCATCCATGGAAGGAAAAATAGATATCCCTATGTAGGATTCAGCTGAAACCAAACTAAGAGATAAAACATAACAGACATTTAATAGATAATTTAATAATAAAAAATTTCATAGAAAAAAACTGAACATTTTATATGAAAATAATTAAAGTCCTAATTATAATAAACTCTCTCCCACTCATTGAATGAATCCTCCCCCGCCTGGGATGTGATTATGTTGGAATAGTCAAAGAGATACAACTTCAAGGAGAGGAGGGCCTAAATTTCCACTCCCCTACAGCTCACCCCATGCCCTAACCCAAACAATAGGAAGCATAATAAGAGAAGAAACATAAAACCATACCCATTTCCTTCCATGGATCTCTCCCATATTCCACAATTTTCAGAGATTCCACCCCTATTTGTAGCAACAATTCTAGTTGAATCATAAAAAGCTTATCTCTTTTCCAATGATATTACTTTGAAAAAAGTCACTGCACAAAAATTTGAGGTTTATTAGAATGAATTTACTTGACTCTCGATCTATTCTGATTCACTGATCACTAAAAATTGAATTTGTAGAGAATAATAATTGTATTTCAAAAAACAAGGACTACAATCACCAGCAAGAACCACCCCCACTAACTACTTCCTTAATTTCTCCCACTTAGATCCCTGATGGAAATATGAATTGGATGATTCAATAAATATAATCATTGTATCCTTATATAACCATGATATATGTGTTTTAATTAATGAAAAACTTGTTCAAATAATAAAATGCATTTTATATTATTCTAAATTTTATTCATTGATCCCATCAAATGAATAAATTGTGACCGACACATGAACATACATATGAGAAAACACCTTATATTCTCCCCCTTTCATTGTAATCAAATAAATAATCCAAAAATTTATATCTTCCCCAAAGTAACCACCTTTTTCAGTATGTCCACTGAATTCTCCTTTATGTGGTATTTCATAAGTTATAGTAGCTATCTAAAAGAACCCAGGGTGCAACAGAAGTGTGAAAAATATAAATTTTAAAATTATGGGTTCGTGTTCCTATTAAAAAGACTGAATCCTCAGGACACCTTTTTTATATTTCTCAAAGGATCAGATGAAATTCAATTTAATAACAAAAAGAAAAATCGAATGAGACCATAAAAGATACCTTTTCATTTGAAATTGCTGATTTGATTCGCTCACCATTAGTTTTGTGTGACTCAATGACATCACAATAGGAATCCTATAGACCATACACCACAACTCCTAGACCAAAAATCATTGGTTACAAGGATCTATCATGGTATATAATTTTTTTTACTATGTCCCTTTGATTGCATGAAGAACGTAGACTCGATCGAGAAAGATGCATCAATCTGATATTGCTTTTTCTTCATATTCTCACTCTATAATTTGATATATAAGGGGAGATAATTTAAAATTCATCTAAATTGTTTTGAATTATATTCAAGAGGCTAAAACCTTTTTTATACCAATTTTACACTTTCCAAAAATGATCCTTGGACCCTATATATTAATAAACATCATTTTAATCCCTTGTATACACTTATGAATTAATTTTACACTCCAAAAATGTCATAAATATTTTATCACTTACCTATAAAACTATAACATATTACCTGATTAAATTTTAATATTTAAATAAACTCACAAATACCTTAATAATTTAATGAACTGTTAACATATAGTGATCATATAGAAAATTATATTTTATCATAGTCACATTGTTGAACAAACAACTTATGAATACCTTGATAAATAATTTCAATGATCATTATTCTAAAATTAAATAATATAATTGAATTAATTCACAATAAATCTATCACACTAAAACATTCACTAGATCCCACATGTGGGTCCTACTAAATCCTATACTCTTATTCTTTTGAATAGGTGGAAATTTTTAATACACATAGTGTGTAACCCTATAGGTCCTAATCTTGATAGAAGTGAGTCTAAGTCATAGACCAACTGCAGAGTCTTGAAACCCAATATGGCCCCTAAATAAATAAGGAATATCATATGTATAACTACATTTTATGAACAATCTCTATATAATATAATATATTTATATCATTATATATAAAAAAGCATGATTCACACATATATCATCATCCTTTTGAGGATTTATATATTACATGACCTTATCAGATAGATATACCTTATAGTACCATAGACAATGATTTCATGAAGGTACTAACATTATATTAAACCTAGGTCCATGATATATATCTTCCTCAACTCAAAAGTGAAAACTTATATCTTTATCTTTCAACCAATGTCATACCACAAATGATGAACCAAACATATGCAACCTCGCCAGGACTTTAATTTCATGGTTTTTCCCTTACACCAAAGTCTGTGATCAAATGGAACACATTGATAATGATATTAAGTTAAGATACCAATACACTTTTTCAGAGATATGAATAACCAATTAAATGAGAAGCATGTAGTTTTAGTATTTAGGGGTCATTCCTCATGATATCATCTACTCAAGATCACTAGTTATGAACATCATGTGAAGAAGTATCATTGCTTATGAGCCCTCAAAATCTAAAATATTGGCATCATATTTACCCCACTTGTATTATGTATCAAGACTATGGGATATATATTTACGAACACTGACATTGTATCTCAAGTTTCTCAATATATTTGGGAACTTCTAAAACAATATGATATGATATGAAATTTAAATAAATTACCATGTAAACAATGGAAACAGAAGTATCCAAACTCTAATGATACAAATAAAAACATGTAAATATAAAACTTTATACATGTAATTTTAATCAAAGTAGGTAAAGAAGTTGGTTCCTAGGAACCCACTCACAACCCTCCCAATTTCACATGAACCAACTACTAACAATTCTAAACCCACTAGCTCACATATGAGTTTAATTATTCTTCTATGATTTTAGGTCCTCCATGTTATCTTATGTGGCTTCTTTGTTAACTAAAACTTCCCATATCTAGGTAAAATATTTCAAGACATGAAACTTCTTATGTATATGTTTTTTTCCACTAGTGTGTTATAGGTTCCTTGGAAAGCACCACTACCGCAAATATTGTCACACTATACAACAACAATGTGTACACTTCTAGAAACAACACCAATATCATGAAAAAAATTGAATCTAATATGATTCATTAGATAAATCGTTAGCTTATATATACTCATATTATACTATAGAATCAATGACCTTAGACTTCTTCGAGATTCTCTAGGTCACTACACCACCAATTATGAAAAATACATATCCTAGCTAGGATTTGAGATAATCATGATCTATCTGCAATCTAGAATTAGTGTATCCTTTCCTGAATAAATATTTATCTTCTACAAACACTATGAATATATCTTTTGTACATGTAATATACTTTTGGATTGTTTTTATATATTCCCAATGAAGCCCTTATATTATCTTGATTTCTTCTCACCATTTTTAATGTAAATTCAACATCAAACCTATTATATAACATGACAAACATGATTGAACCCACTAATGAAGGATAATGAATTCTACTCAATCATTAAATATCATTCTGTGTATGTGGAACGATATGCTTCGTGATATTAATTTCATATCACACTGGTAGTAATCCTATCTTGGATTGTTCTATATTATTCCATTTTAGTACCTTGTCAATATATACAATTTTACATAGCCTACGTAACCACTGATATCAATTTCAATAGATATTTATCCCAATAATATAGGGTGCTTCACCTATGAGTTTCATGGATAAAGGTTCATTTAACCAATTCTCCGCCAACTAAAATACATTCAATTCATTTACCATTAATACTATTTCATCAACATATAATTATAGGACAATTATTTCACTCCCACTATCCATATTATAGACTCAAGGATCACCATAATTATTAATGAAACCAAAATCTATTATGAACTCATCAAAATGAACATAATGTGATCTTTATTCTGTCTTCAATCAATAAATGGATCTCTACATATTGCCTACATAATTATCACTATTTGAAAAAATAACCCCTATGGGTTGTTTCATATAGAAATCTTCATCCAACTTACTCTTTAAAAAAGTAGTTTTTGTATCCATTTTCCTAATTTTATAATCATAAAAGGAATATTTTTAAAGTAGTATTCTAATATATTTCATAATTACAACTGGTGAGAACGTTTCTTCCTATTCTATTCCTTGATGTTTCCTAAAAATATTTTCTTATGGTCATTACTTATAAGTACTCACATGACTATCCATGTCCATATATTTAATTTAATACTCATGTAAACAAAATATGTTTTACATCAGCTGGTGTGTCTACCAAAATAAAAACTTGATTTTGGTACATGGACACTCTTTCATAATGAATGTATTATTTACATTTAACGTTAACCTTAACATCAACTAATTACTTGTGGGTTAGAGGTTCATCATTCACTAGGAGTAATGTTTCACCAATATCAGTGATATGGAAACCACATCTCTCTAGTTATCCCACCTATCTAGATGACCTGTGTGGTACATGTGTCTAGGGAACATCTTCCTCTGTCATTGTCTCTTACGTAGATTGTTCCCATACCATTTCTTATTCATATGTAACATTAACTTCATTAAACCCAATATTTCTCCCACTATTTCCCTAATAACTACATTATCTTTATATAAATTTAGAATGTATTACTACAATCAGTTTTATATTTTAATGATTATATTGGTAATATCCTTTAGTATCCTTGTAAAAACCTATAAAGATGAACATCACTCTCTAAGATTCTAATTTATAACAAGAGTATTGAATAAATCTTCACAGCCCATGACACACACACATTCACACACACACACACACAGACACATATGATATAGTAGGCTTCTATATATGCCACAACTAGTATAGAATCCCATCTGTTGCTTTAGTTGGTACTTAGTTTTTTGTATATGCCACAGTATGTAGGTTTTATTCCCAAAAGGTTAATGGTAGAGTTTCATGACTCATCAGGAATCTGACCATGTCAAGAAGGTTCGTATTCTTCCTTTCACAAACACCATTCCACCAAGGCATATATGGAGGAGTGTGTTCAGAATCTATCCCAATGTCCTTTAGATGATCGATGAAATCTGGGTTAAGATATTCATCCCCATTTTCTAAGTAGATTTTCTTAATATTTATACCAATTTGATTTTATATTTAATTTTTATATTCCATAAATATGATAAAGAAACCTTACTTATACCTCACTAAGTAGATATATCCATATATACTATAGTCATTGGTAAAAGTAATAAAGAATGAAAAACCACCCCTGTCGTCTACTAGAAATAGACCACATACATTGGTATGTACACATTCCAATGGTTGTTATGATCTTTCTACTTTCCCAATAAAATTTTATTTTCTCATTTTACCATATAAACAAGCATGACATACTTTGAAGGGTTTTAACTCAATAGGGTCTGAATACCCTTATTGATGTAATTTTCTTAAATTCTTCTCATTTATATGATCCAACCTAAAGTTTCATAGGAAAACAAGATATAAGTCATTCTCATTGGATTTTCATTGATATCCAATACATTATTTTCCAATTCATATAAATATAACCCATTGTAAATATGTGAAGAACTATAACATTTATTATCCTTATACACAAGATGATATTTATTTCCAATAATGAAATAAAATACCACAGTGTATAAACTCAAAAAAATGAGATTATGTTTCTTGTAATATATTGTATAGAATAATAATTATTCAGTAAAAGAACCATTCTAATAGGAAAAGTCATATGATAATCTCTCAATACTAATGCTGTAAGTCTCACACCATTTACTGCTCAGAAATCATCCTCGTTTTTTGAAATCATATTGAATATACTTTGTTCTTATATTTGAATACAAATGGATGAGACATAAGAAGTATCAAATATACAATTTTTAGAAATAGAAATATTTAATTAAATTAAAAATATACCTGAAGAAAAACATTCACCTTGCTTATTCATATAATTTGTGACATTCTTCTTCCAATTTCTATTCTTTCCAAATTCAAAGAAGACTACCTACCTCTCATTTCTGTACCTATTTATTTTTGGATTCTTGGGAGGGAGATGCATCAGTGTCTTTTTACTAGACATCTACCTTAACAAACTATACTTTCCTTTTCTCCTCTAGTACATTAGAAAGACCAAAGAATTGGAATTATTCATGTACTTATCTTCTAGGAGAACTACATAAAAAAAGTTGGGAGTGACTTATTCATGTTATTGATATTAAAATTAACAATTAAATTCAAGAAGCTATAAGGTAAAGAGGAAATAATTAGATTAGTTTGTAGTTCTTGGTTAATATTGAACCCAAGGGACTCCAGACTCTCAATATACCCAATAATAATGAGTAAATGAGGTCCATTGTGATTCCCTTATGATATCCTACATTTATACATAGAACCAGATATCTTATATCATTCTTTTAAAACTCACTCATGGTATAACTCTGATAGATAAGACAACATTTATAAAGAATCTTTCCCTTCAGTAATTTTCTCCAACTCATTGGAAATAGATTACAACATGAATCACTCAACATATAGTTCATCATCTATATTATTATTTTATTTATCTTTGTCCTCCTTGATTACTTCCTGAGGGGGATCAACAAGAAGTGGACATTTTACACATAAATATTCCTCTCTTGGCATAATACTATATGCAATTTTTTATACTAATACTATAAGTTATGGATGGTCATTATATTCATTTTATCCATTATTGATTATAATTTCTTAGCCTTGGTTCCATGCACTAGTTCCCCAAGTTATTCAGTTACATGACTTTATGTGTGCCTCCATATACCCTATAGGTTTTTAGATAGTAAAGAGGGTCTAATATTGATCATGGAGAGCCTATACCCTCTTTTATCAGAGTAATACATGAGTGGAGTATAGGAAAATAATAACTAAATATCATATAACCATAAAAAATAGTACAATATCACAATAAGGGAAAAAAGAGATAAATTATCAGAACTGAATTATAAATATTCCGCTCTAAAGAATGTTCCATGTTTCAAAATGAAAACTCAATGTAAAGATACTAAGGTCTACTAAGAGGGTCCCAAACAAGATCTGGTTCCCTCAACCATGCACCATCCAGAAACAATCATCCAACATAGGGCCCTTTCCCTTAACCAATCTTGCAATCATGTAATCTTTTGGGCTACCGATCAGGCTGTCCGAGTAGGGTGTGAGTAGAACTTAGCAGGCCACCACCAGCATTGTATAAAACAATATCTAGTCAATAATATTGTATTAATTAGTATAGAGAAATATGTACAATACATAATTAAACATTTATCACATTATCAGTTATTCATTATTCAACCACATGAACCTACAGTTCCTAAGGATACCCACATCTCAATACATGCTTCGGCCCATGATGGAATCTTAACCATTTCACATTATAAATACAAAATTTATTAACGAACTGTGATTTCATTATCCATTTCATTACAGTTTATAATTTTACTGTTGGAACTATTGTCTAATGCGAAAACGTTTTGTCAAGGTTTTCATGCCTAGGACCCCGTGGGATTGGGATGCAGCAGACCATGTCCAATATATTTTTATTCTTATAGGATTCAAGAACTAGCATTCCATATCCTACACATGTGGACTTTGGAAGCATCAAACTAGGTCCCATACACATTTAACAAATAATTTATTCCTATGAGATTCGGAACCAGTATACCATGTCCCACACATGTGAGCTTTGGAAGTAGCAGGCCATGCCCAACACACATTTATTAAATATATCACATATGTCATAAATATCACATCAATAAATATTAATCAACATTAATCCTATTATCTAAATAAATCCCATTAATTAATTCCATAATTAATCAATCACGCTCATACCATTAATCAATTCTATAAATAATTGAAAAATCTATTCTATGAATTAATTCAATATTTAATTAAATCCTATCACATAATTAATTCAACAATTAATTATCTAATCCAACAATCCCAATATCCCATAAAAAATTCAATGATTAATTATCTAATTAAAGAATCCCAATATCTCATTATTAGTTTAATGATTTATTATATAATTCAATAATCCTGATATCTCATAATTAATTCCAAAATTAATTATCAAATTCAACAATCCCAATACCACATAATTAATTCAACAATTAATTATCCATACATCCCCCAATTCCACTATTCCTTCATTTATTAATTTACCACATTTATTATTTCAATTATGAAATTAAATTTTCGTGTAACTCTAGAAATTCCCCATGTTTCATACACTTAATCAAATACATGACTATATTATTTGAATATGAGAAAAACTTTCTTGATTCATATATGAACAATACCCAAATGGAAAACCCCAAAATTCTATGGAGTAATGACATGGAATCAGATCTGTATCTAAAACATAAATCTGATTAAACAATTCAAGATCTCTTAAATATAAATATATAACTATATTCCAGATCTAGATCCACAAAACAAGGTATAGATCTAACCAAAACACATAATAAAATCCCTTAATAAAGAGAGAAGAAAAAAAGAAGAATGGGGAAACAAATGGGATAAAATTCACATACCGGGAGAGGTGTAGATCTTCGATTCAAGCTTCAAATCATGAATTACAGAAATATTACAACTTTATAATCCCTCTGGGATGCTCTGAAATTGAGAGAAATATATTATGTGTTAATATAAGTTTTTCAACTTTTTTATAAAGGAAATAAAGAAATGTTTTAATTATTCTTACGAAGTAAAAAACCCGTACACTTTATTTGTTGCCCGGGGCTCATGGTTTCCCCTAACTGTGATCCTTAACAATTCAAATCTTATGTATGGGTGCATGGTTACTTCTAATAGGGTTAACAGTTTAACAAACCATTTTCCAACCTCGAAATTCCCTACTCTCTATGGATGCATGGTTTGATGGGACAAGGTGCATGGTTAGGGAAAAATATGTGCCAAATATGTACTGACCTCTTTCCTTCCAAAATTACCAAAATCCTCCCGAACACACCCCAAGGAAAACCCCAAAAAATTATAATCAATGATTAAAAATGAATACCTATAAAAACTCTGAAGGAATATACATAAACGTTTGGGATCTTACAATCTCCTAACTTTATAAAAGCCCATCCTTGCTTTGAAATCCCATGTCTCTCAAAGATGCTATGTCAAAAAGGTCATCCCACTAATCCCAAATATTTAATTCTCTTTTTAAAGTCTCCTCTTAAAAAATCTCATGTTTCCACAAAATTAAAACTATTGGCACAGTCTTTCCCCACAATACATTCTCACTTCTATCCAACATAGGTATCAAATGGTCCTTAAAGAATACATCTATCTCAACCTCAACATCATCTATATAGAACACATGATAAAGGTCAAGGTAAAACCATCATAGTTGTGACACATGGAAAACATCACCCATATCACTTTATTTCTACTTAAGATCCAATTGTTACACCACCATCCTAATTCTCTCCAAAACATCAAAAAGGTAAACGAACCTTGGAACCCATGTTATTTATCTCCATATGTTTTAGTGACCCAATCTAGGAGACGACTGAAATGATTACCCTCTATAAATTCTAGGGTTCTTTTTCACCTATAATCATTTAACTTCCATCTACTCTGAGCCATATCCATATTATTCTGAATCAGATGAACCTAATCTATTGTCTCCAACATGGGACATAGTCCCAACAACTCTAAATCATCTACCTCTATCCAATATAGAGGTGATCTGAATAGCCTACCACAAAGAACCTTTTATAGTTCCATATGTATCATATTCTGGTTACTACTTTTATAGGAAAATTCTCCAATTTATAGTTTCTTCTCCCAAGAATCATCAAATTAAAGAACACATGAGTTCAGTATATCCTCATGAACCTATAGTATACACTTTGATTGCCCATCTATATATGGGTGAAAAGTCATACTGAGAAAAAACTAACAAACCAAGATCCTTCTATAATCCCTGATAGAAGTTCATTGTAAACCATGAGTTGAAATCTGAAACTATGGTTTGTAGAACCCCATGCAGATGAACTATCTCCTGATTATAAAAATCTCTCAACTGCTCCTATGAGAAAGTATCCCATAAATGTAATAAATGTGATACCTTCATAAGTTTCTCCAAAAAAAACCCAATAGAATCATTCTTCTATGAAATTATCAAGAGACCCACCACAAATTAAATAGTCACATCATTCCACTTCTCCTTAGTAATGAGAAACAACTATATTAAACCTATAGGTTGTTGATACTCGACCTTCACCGACTAACAGGTGTGGCATCGTTTCACAAACCCTACTATCTCCTTTTCCATTCCTAGTCACCAAAACCACCATCATAGTTAATGATACATTTTGGTCACACCTGGATGTAATACCCACTTTGATACATGAAATTCTCTCATCAACACCTCTCACATTCTCATAGGCATAAGAACTTGATTCTTGACATGGATTATCTCATACTTAGATATGCACCAATAGTAAGTTGACTTCCCCCTTCAAGGATTTACCTCAAGGTAAAGCAATCTCAATCCTCATACCACCTATCTATAATCTAGATAAAAGTGTAGACTCCACTGAAACTAATATAAGAGTTTTCTTTTTTAGACTCTCCCAAACTACCACATGCATATCCACTAGTAGATTCATCATCTTCTACACAACACTAGACTCCTAAAAAATCTACTTCTGTGTTTTCCTACTAAAAGTGACATCTATAATTTTTCCCTTTACAAACATATATTCTTTCTCACAATAAAATCAATGAATGTACAAAACCCACTTATAAATCTTCATATTCAATTTTCATTTTGAAAAGGTATAGTTCAATATATTATGATCTGTATACATAGTAATCATTTTTCCATCAGATAATACCTCCAACAATTAATATCAAAAACCACTACCACTAACATGAGTTTATTCATACGGTAGTTATGTTCATATGTACTCAACTATCATGACCCATATGACATAGCTATTTCATTATTCATCAATAATATTCATTCTCTGATTCTAGAAGCATCACAGAACAACGTATTCTCCTCACCAGGTTTAGGTATGATCAATATCGTTGCTGATTCAAACACTTATTCTGCTTCTGGAAAGTATTATCAAAAGCTTATGACCATTAAAAAATTATCCAATTTTGGTCAAGATTATAAGTTTAATTTCCAATCCATTAATCTCCAATATTAACCTTAAAAAATATCAATATAATCATTGAAAGCAACAAATATTGAAAACATTCTTAGGATCCTCCCAAGAAACCATTGCCTAAACCTTCCCTGAGTCCACTGACATACCTTTCTCTGATATTATACAACGCAATAATTCTACCTAATTAATCCAAAATAGGACCTTAGATAGCTTGGAATATATTTGGTGCTCTCTTATTGTACTCAGTATGATTTCAAGATGTTGGGAATGATCTTCTTGAGTATTGGAGTACACTAATATGTCATCCAAAAACACTACCACAAACTAATACAGGTATGGGTGGGGGATTTTATTGATAAAGGACATCAATACTACTTGTGAGTTTGTCAACCCAAATATAATTAAAATGAACTCATATAGTCCATACCTTCTTCTAAAATAACTCCTCGATATATCAGAAGTTTGAACTATCAACTGATGATACCCTGATCTCAATTAAATCATTGGGAAACCACTATCCCCCCTATACTAGTTAAATAGATTGTTTATATGTGGAATATGATAGAAATTCTTCCCAATCATCTAGTTCATCTTTTGGTAATCAACACACAAGGTATAGAGTCTCATCATCCTTATTAGCATATAAAAATAGTGAGCCTAAATGCGACATACTCAGACTGATAAATCCTTTATCATATAGCTCTTCTATCTAAGTGTTGAGCTCCTGATGCTATATCAATGTGATTCAATATTCTGGAATTGAAGCTGGTTCATCCCCCATCATGAGATCAATAGTGAATTCCACAACTCTCTTGGGTGGTATCCCTAAGAAGTCTTTGGGAAACACATCATAAAACCTCTCCACTTCTAGTGTAAAGACAACTAGATTCATACCTACATAATCCAAAAAAATATATTAGAAACATGTAAAGACCTAGAAATTGTGTATATTTTTTTATTATATGGAATTTATACTGGATGGAAAAATCTGACGGCATGTGATTTCGAGGACAGGAGTGCCCTGAATGATCTGTTGAAAAAGTGTTCAGCTTAAAATAGAGCTTGTGAATAATTTTCCTAAAAAACAGAATAAATATTAAATGGGTTCTTAGATAAAAAATCTAAGGGCACCATTGTGTTTAGGATGGTGGTTTTACCCTAAGAGTGACTTAAGTTTAGTCAGCGCAGACCTGCAGTGAGAAAATCGGAAAATGGCATAATCGTAAATAAAATAATTATATAAAATTCCATATAATTAAAAAAAATTATACTAAATTTCCGGGTCATTACAAAACATGGTTTGTGATATATCCTAGTTTATATGTAAATTTCCATACTTGGATTTCATGGATATCCCAATCTCTAAAATGAATATAGTTTTCACCCTTATGAGACAGAGAAGAAACTCTCCTCTAGTAATAATCAATATCGATTTAGTATTCAAAATGATATTCCATACCCATAATTAGGTCAAATATTCACAGGCCAAGAATATATAGATCAAAAATAAAATGGTACTCCCTGATCTTGATAAAACATCCCATGCACAAGATGATATCTCTAGATCATACTCCCAATGGTGTACCTATTGTTAACACCCCACTTACCAACACAAATTCTAGTCTTAAACCATTAACAACATTTCCAGATATAAAGGAATGAGATGTTCCTATATCAAATAATTCACTAGCTAATAGAGAAGCTATGGGAATATTACCTCTCACTGTCGATGGTCCAGCCTCATTATGAGAAAGTGTAGGCTGAATGGCCTATAATTAACCTTCCCCTCTTCCCGATGATACTATATAACTCTCTAAATCTACACCACTCTTCAAATATGGGTTCTCTTTCTTATAATATCCACATTAACTACCTCTACCTCCTCAGCCATTAGAACTACTAATTCCAAACTGATAAGGTGTAGAAGATACCTTTCCAACAATTTGGTTTTTTCTATCTCATATATCTCTAACCACATGTCACAGGTTCCTAAAGAACCTCTGTATATGAACCATCATTCCATATCCTTGAAAATTCACTAGGGGTTTGGGAAAATGTTTCTGGAAGTGTTGAATCCTATGACACTAGTGACAACCCATGTGGTTAAGGTCTTGGGTAACTGATCCTTCCCCCCATACACTCCTCTTTCCACTACTCTAGGGGAAATTTTTGTAAAGATGATTGATAAATTAATATGTCATACCTCTTGAATGTGTAGAAGAAACCACATGTCCTCCATTGGAATCATTTTTCATATTCCCCTTACAATTTAGAGTTTGACTCACCACTTCTGGAAACTTCCTCTATTGGACGATATTTACCTTAGACATAATTTCATAATTAATTCCATCATAAACTTTTCATTCCATAGTAGCCTCATCTCTTTCCAGTTCTGTAAAAAATCTATGCATATATTGGAAGTGTGTGACATATTCCATCATGTATATATTAACCTGAGTAAATCTCATGAAATCTGCTGCTCTATCCCGTCTCTGTATGTTTGGATAAAAGTGATCTAGTAAATTCTCTTGGAAGTCCTTCCATTCCATCAAATCAGCCTATCCGGTCAGTGCATGAATGTACCATGATCACTACACCAGACCATGTAACATATTGGAATACAATTTGACTCTCCTCTTAGTTGGAGTCTCTATGTGGTCACGTATAGTCTCAATAGACTCAATACAAAATATATCTCTTTAATTTCCACCCTCTTTGGTAAAATTTATTGGGTGTTGAAACTAAAACTCCCACATAAAATCAGACATTCTTCCCACCAAACCCTGGGTCTCTTTCTATGAATTTCTTGAAACGAGTGAAGTTCTCTCAGAACTACTCCACTATATCCTCAACTAACACTATTGGTGCTTCATGTTCTACTACTGGAGGGTCATCCATAACCATAACCACTTGTTTCCCTCTCAAAAAGAATACTAATGGAGGAATACCTACACAATTCCAAACACATGACTTAGGACTCATAATACAACTTTATCAAATTTACGTAAGAAAAAAGATCACAACAAGTCACAACAAGTCTTTTCCTGAAACGTCTCCACATGGGAAAAACAAAGGTTCTTTCACTACACATAATTATCCTACACCTAGTTAAGAGTTAATAAGGGTAAGAACGTTATCACAACCCACATTCCACTAGAAAACCATTTATTCACATCTTTCATCATTTTACAATTTACAATTTCATATTAGGAACCATATTCAATTCAATTTCACAAGAAAGGAAAAACACGTCCAGTTCGAAAACATTCCCAAAAACCATTTCCTATGTGTACCTAAAATGATGCATGTCATAAAATAACTCTGATTTACTAGAATTATTCATGTAAAATAATGTCTTCTGAAAAACTAGAACACAAGTAAATTCTCATAAAAAAATCAAAACAATTTTCACATCACACAACAAGTGCATCACCCAAGGTGAAGTAATATTTAACTATAAAAGAAAATATTAATAAAAACATTACCATCATGGGTACTTGGGTTATCTCCCTTACATGGGTTTGAAACTCCCATGCATGAGCACATAAAAAAGGCATGAATCTCTCTAATCTTCTATCTACCTTTACTAAATTGAAAAAAAAGAACAGGAAAAGAAAATTGGTCTCTAACACCAATTTGTAACATCCTACCCCAGGTTCCATGCACCAATTCCCTAATCTGGTCTATTACATGATCTCATTTTTTCCTCCTTATATTCTATAGGGGGTAAACCAGTAGTGATGGTGTAATACCAATATTGGGGAGGCTATGCCCTCTTTTATCAAAGTAATATAGTAGTGGAAAATAAGAAAACAATGATTGAATAACATATTACCATATACAGAATAGTACAAGATGAAATGGTGGAAAACAATAATAGTAAAATATCAAAACCGAACTATAAATATTCCCTTGGAATGTACATGGTTGGTTTCAAAATGAAAACTCAAATTAAAGAAACTGATAACTCCAAATTGGGTCCTGAACCACGTCTGGTTCCCTCAACCATGATCCATCCCAACTTAGTCATCCAACGCAGGTCCCTTTCCCTTAACATTCCCTATAATCATGTAATCTATTTGGGTACCAATCAGGTACCCCGAGTATTTTGTGAGTACAACTCAGTAGTCCCCCACCAACATCACGTAAAATAATATCCAGCTAATAACATTGTGTGTATTTTTATAAATAAATAAGTTGAATGTATAAATAAACAGTTATCACATTATCAATTATTCAATATTTAACCACATAAACCCATGTGTTCCTTAGGATACCCACATCTCAATACCAACTTCGACCCTTTCAAAATTCTGACCCATTTCACATTATTAATTCACAGTTCCTAAACTAAATGGGTTTTAATTTTCCATTTCAATATAGATAATAAAATAGTTATTGAAACCATATTCTATTGACAACAAGTTGGGTCTATGTCATCAAGACTAGGACCTCGTGGGATTTGAGATTAGTATACCATGCCTCATATATATTTATAACTATAGGATTAAGAAGCATCATACCATGTCCCACACACATTTGGATTGGAATTAATATATCATGCCCCAGATATTTTCAACGAACAATATATTCATAAAGGCTTCGGAAGTAGTAGAACATGACCCTCACACATGGGCTTTGAAATTAGTATACCATATACCCCAAAAATTTATCAAATATATCACATATATGAAAAATATCAAATCAATCAGGATTAATCAACATTAATCCTCTTATCTCAATAAATCCCATGAATTAATCTAATAATTAATTAACTGCACTCATACAATTAAGTAATTCTTAATTAATTAATCACATCAATTATTTTCATTAATTAATCAATTCACTAAATAGATTTCAAAAATTATAATATCTCATAACTAATTCAATAATTAATTATCTACGTCAACAATCTTCATATCTCATAATTAATTCAATGACTAATTATCTAATTCAATAATCCCTATATCTCATAACTAATTCAACGATTAATTATATAATTCAACAAACCCAATATCTCATTATTATTTCCAAATTTAATTATCTAATTCAATAATCCCAATATCTCATAATTAATTTAACAATTAATTATTCATATATCCTAAAATTCCACAATTCCTTCATTACTTAATTTACCACATTAATTAATTCAATTGATAAAGAACTCTGGAAGTTATAAAATTTTGAAACCTGTAACCAAATCATGACTATGATATTTCAATGTTATACAACCTACCTTGATTCATCAATGAGCAATATCCCAATGAAAAACCCTAAAATTTAAGGAAGTAACGACATAAAACAATATCTAGATCTAAAAAAGAAATAAAGATTAAACAATTAAATATCTCTTAAATCTAGATATAGATCTATAATAAATGATCTAGATCCACAAAATTATTTATGTATCATAACTAAATATAGAATAACATACATTAAGAGATAGATTATAATGGGAGAATAACATGGAAATAACTGTGATAGAATTCACTTATGAGGAGAGGTGTGGATCTTTGATCTAGGCTTCTAATCATGAATAATGGAGGTTGTATGACATTGTAATACCTACAAAAGGATATTAAATTGAGATTAATATATTATTGGTTGTTAAATAGGATTTTGGGGTATTATATGGGGGCTTGGGAAACATTTTCATACTTTTTAGGGGGAGTAAAAACCCTTACGCCATGTTTTCTACACATGGCGCAATGTTTACCCTAACTGTGTACAATAAACATGCACCTATTTTTTTAGGGGGGGGGGGTGCATGGTCACTTCTAAGAGGGATCATTTTTTGAAAAACCATGTGCTAACTGTGCAATTTCTTACTTTCCAGGGTTGCATAGTTTTCAGAGACCTAGATCATGTTTATAGAAAATCATGCGCCAACCGTTCATTGTCCTGTTTATTTCAAAATTTCTCAAATTTCACCCAAAACACCCCCAAGTAAAAACACAAATAAATTATACTCAATAAGTTAAAAATAATACTTGTAAACAAGCTCAATAAATCTCCAAAAAAAGTTAGGATCTTCCATATATCACAGTGAAATTAAATTAGTGGTTTTTATCATTTTATCTAAAAAAATAAACATAAGAGATTAATACATTATATATATTACAATTAGAGACATTCAAATTATTAATTTTAAATGTCCCACACGATTTTAGAAAATCATAGTATACCTCAACTATTATATTTAGGACACTCATTATCTCGAGTATTCAAGTGGAAGATATCATTAAACCTCTCTTCACAACCATAGATATGGAAATGACACTACTCCAAGAATCTAAGGTAGGATTGTGACTCTCTAGCTAGATTAACTCATAGCACATTCATCTGTTGAGTAGAGTCTCGTGTTTTGAAAATAATTACTTTTCATTGCTCAATTTTTTTCCTTCAAAGATTCAATAATGTTGTTATGGATACTACTTTGCTTCCATATTTAGTTAATTCAACTCACCCCTCTCATAAAAACCCACTAATTGTAATATTCAACCTCAACTATGGCTAAAAAGAACAATATACCATTGTTTATGTCTATACACAATTGATGGAAGGTATCGATTAAATTAATATTTTTGTTTGAGGGGTTTGATAATTTATCACGGTGAATGTAATTATTTTATTTTTAACATTAATTTTATATGTAATTTCACTCACAACATAACCATGAATTTAAATAATTTAAATTCATAGAACATGTTTATTTTATCTATGCATGCTTATTTATTATTATACTATGAGATCACACAGAATAAATAAAAATTTACAAAATAATAAACCATGAACATGAGAAAATAAATAAATAATTTTATGATCATGAGCCATAAACTATTGGATAATAAATCTATTGAATAATTGATTAACCAAGATCCTAAGGTAATTCCTAAAGTTAAAATGTGGCTTAAATTAAAACACCCACTATTCCCATGCAATTAACTTATTTGGTTTACAATGGCTCTCAACTTTAACCGCTTCACCATGAACTCCTTTTAACTTTACAATGTATACTAACATTCAAGTGAAGGGAAATAAGGGTTATAAAATACATATTATCACTTAAATGTGGACACAGAGACTCTTATATATACTAAATATGAGGGTGCGATAAAGAGATAATCAAAATAAAATAATTATTACATTTTAAAACCTAATGTAATAATTAAAATAAATAAGATATAAAATAAATATATAGAGGTTGGTCTAGGCTCATGATAAGTAAACATGATATTAGATTTCATTAGAAAATATAAATTTCAAAAAAGTCAACTCAATGGTATTTTTATTACATTAACTTTATTTAAAGTAATACCAATTAATTATCAATACATCCCACAATATCCAAAATAATTTTATTAAATCCATGAAAATTAAATTTTAATTCTAAATTTTTTCTTAATTTTTTAGTTTTGTACCTAAAACAGATTCTTGAATATTAATTTAGGGCTTGTGATGTAGTTAACGGGTTGATCGAGCTTGATCCAGACTATACTAGTCTCACCCAAATCCAGTTTGGGGCATTGGTTTAAGGTAATATTTATATATATATATATAACATTTTATTATAATATATATTTTATATTATATATATTAAAATATATATTATGTACCAGAATATATAATAATATGTATATATATATAATATGAATTTTCAAAAAATCTCCCTCCCTATAAATGGGGAGGTTCAACAAGCCCATGCCCCATTATAGTGGTGGAGACTTGTGTTTCTTTGTGTTTTTTATTAACTAAATATCATCCTTCCATTTGAAAGGATATGTTTTTTATGGATTTTAATTATATATTTCAGAGGAAGACATTAAGAATATGATCTACACTAGTTGTCTACCAGTATTTATCTAACACCAAATACACTGGCATCAATTACTGTTCGATAATAAATAACACCGGTATCCATAAAATACGAAGAAAACATTAACTCTTAGATCCCATCACATAAAATTCAAAAAAAATTAAATCTTCAACTGATAATATCAAGGCCATATAAATTGTATTTTCAAGTCGTTGGTTGTATTGGAACCATAAAAACCCACTTGTCAAATCATAAAAAATTAAATAATAATTTTAATGTTTTTGAATTAGATAATTTCTTGCTCTATCTGATATTAATTGAAGGAACCCAGGGCAGAGAGAAAGTGTAAAAAATATATAGTTTAAAATTTTAGGTTCAGATTAATGTTGAAAACACTGAATCCACAGAACTAATTACTCATATATCATAAATAATCTTGTAAAATTCAATTTAAGAATGAATAAAAAAATCAAATGAAATTATAAAAAATACCTTGTTCATTTGAAATAAAGGATTTGATTCACTCACTGTAAGTGTGTCATGAGTCAAATATGTCCAGATAAGAATCCGCTATATTATAAATAGATGAAAACAAACTCTTGGATCATCAATATTTTATCCTTGGGAACTAGCATAGGAAATCAAATGGCTTTATGTTTTCCCTTCGATTGAGCAAGGAACACAAACTAAATCGAGAAATAGGGATCGATCCGACCATGTTTTTTCTTCATATTCTCACTCCATAAAGTGAAAGAAAAGGTTTATCAACTAATTTTTTTTCCAAATGAATGATCAAACTATTCAAGATCCTAAAATTAGCTTTTATACCAAACTGATACATTCCAAAATTTCACTTTAGTCCCTAGAAAGTAATAGCCTTAATTTTAGACACTTTTGAACACTTATGATTTAATTAAACTAATCATAAAAGAAATAAATATTTTATCCCTGATTTATAACACCTTTACATGTTACGGTACAAAATTAAATACAATGAAACAAATTCAATCCTCCCATAATAATTTAATGGACATTGAACATATAATGTTCATTCAGGAAATTATATTCTCTCATAATCACATTTATGAACAAGCAGATTGGGAAATACTAAGAAATAAATTCAATCATCGTTATTCTAAATCTGAATAATATAATTGAAGTATTTTACTTGCAATAAATTACACTGGTACATTCACCAAATTCCAAATGTTGGGCCGACTATATCGTAAACCCGAATTCATCTAAATAGGTGGAACTTGTAGATACAATTAGTGTGTGAACCTCTAGGTCCTTATCTCAATAGTAGTGAGTCAAAATCACAGATCAAGAGTTCGATTTTTTCATCCCATAATATCCCCTAAGGAGATAATGAATATCATATCTATGAATACCTATTATGAACATGATTTGTGCAATATAATCCTTTTTCTGTCACGATATCTCATAATATAGGATGAACACTTGTGTTATTATACTTTTGATGCTTTATATATTTAATGAGCTTAGAGGATGGTCATACCTTATTATACCATGTCCATATATTCAATGAATCTACTACCATCTTGGTAAAACTAGGAAAACAAGATATCTCTTCCTTAATTCATAAAACATATACTTAATCATGATCATTCAACCAATTTTAAACCACCAATGAAACTACCAACATATGCTACCTCACCATGAATTCAATGTGATAGGTTTTTACTTGCATCAAATTACATGATCAAGTGGTACACGTTGATAATAATTTAAAATCAAGAGAAAAATACACATGTTCATAGATAAAAACATCCAATGAAACCTAAAACATGTAATATTTTTATTGGTTGGATACCTCTCATGATTTCATCTACTTGAGATCACTAAGTGTAAACTTCATGAGAAGATGTCTCAATTCTTATAATCCCCTGACACATGATAGTGATAAATCTTCTATGTCCCATACTATGATGTATCTTGACTATAGAACATGTAACGACCCAAAGTTTTTCAATGGAAATTCATTTCTTATATTAATTTCATAAAATCACATGAGAACAAAACATAATGAACTAATAAGTGATAAGTGACCATTAAACATAAGTTTGTCACTTCTGTGTTTGTAATTTTGAAAATCTAACATACACGGTTGGGTTCAAGATGTTTTTTGGAGTTTAATAAAATAAAAATAATTTTTGGTGAATAGTAACCTACCATAATGAATAGTAACACAACCTTATGAATAGTGATATACCCTAATGAATAGTAACATTATCTATGATAGTATGAAAATAATATTGAAGTTGGAATTACAATATACTGATGTTTTAGAATGAGTTAATGCATGTTTTAAATCTTGTTTTTGATAATAAAATAGGATTTTAATTAAATATTAAAATAATCATATTTTGAAAATTATTTTTGACAAATGGAATTCATTTTTGGATTCTACACGTCAGAAAATGGTTAGGGTGAATTTTTGGGATTTTTTCTGAAATACATGAATTTTTGATGAATAGTAAAATACTGTAATTTACCGTATATGTACAAATATAATATAAATAGACTATTCCAAGAATCATGGATGATGTCACCACCCTTGGTTCGGATTAACATGACCCATTTACTATTCTTGGTCATGGAATACTTACTATTGCTTTTCTTGTGAAGAAATAGTAAATTAATGATTATAAAATTGTGAAATCCCTCCTCTCCTCCACTATAAAAACCCTCCTTCACTCCCTCTTCTCTCCACTCATCTCAAGCCTTGTGCCCTGTCATTATTCTACCCAAATATCTCCCCAAGGTCCTCCCCCATTTCAAATATCTCTTAGCCTCCTGAAAATACCAAAACCTATCCCCTTAAGAGGTTCTCAAAGGAGGAAGTCTCAAGAGCTAAGATTCCTCTTCCCAATTTCTTCATTTCTTTTATGTTCTTTTCTTTATATTTCTTTCCTCACCTCCCTTCACCATAATAGTATGATAAATCCAGTAAAATACATGTAATGGAATGTTTTCATGCTAATGGTATATTCCATTATCTTCTCTCTTTTCCCCACCATTTTATTTGAATGAAATGAAAGCAACGTGTGAGATGTGCTAATTTAGCACATTCAAGGACAGCAGTTTATCAATTTATAACATTATCTTTAATTCTGGTCATGAAACCATTTGGGATATGGTTGAAGCAGATTATTATACATCTAATATATCTATTTTTTGGTTCTGTAGTCCTTTTGTAAAAATGGTATTAAATTATAAAGCAAAACATGTTCTTCGTAATCAAATCCATCGTTTAATAATGATAGTTATCACTAAGGTTATATAAGTAATAACTCAACATCACTCTAAGTAACATAATTAGAACTAAAACAATGTAATCTCTTGGATATTAACTAAAAAATATAACTTTAATTCTGTATAACCACTTTCATCTTGCCTATAATCCAAACATGAATATAAGTGAACTGATCATTTAAAGCCAAGTAAACAAACAAGCCCGAACAATGAAACGAAACTTTATAACTAATAAAAAAGGATTTGAATAAAATAAAAGGGTTAAAATAAGTAAATTAAATATAGAATAGGTTCGGTACTTGTTAATTAATAAGACTAATTTTTTTATTCAGGTCATTTATAACCAGTGGAGTACACCAACATATTTAAGGTAAGGGATCCTCCCCTTTTCCCTTTTAATCAAGATTGTTCTCTATGCTATGTTTTTTTGTGTAATACCAAGTTATGAGGTATGTTTACACAACTTAGCCATATTTACCTAATGTTTTATAAGTGATTAGAAACCCCTTCTCTCTCTCATCAGGCCCTCTTAGGTACACCTGACACCACGCCAGTAAAATCGTAACAAATTCTACCCAAACCTTCTTCATTCTTTCTAGTTGCCTTATATTTCTATCAAAATGGTGTTATCATATCTATTTATTTTAATCTTATGAATTCTTTATAGTTTTAAAAGATTCATATATCTAGACCCCTTCATCACTTTCTTTTTGGTATATACATGTTTCTGAAAGATTCCCTCCTTAGAACTTTCCGATAAGCAAACCTGTTTTAAGGGAAATTCCCTAATTTTTACCAAAATTTCAAGTTCAATATATCCTTAGTTATAAGACACCACTATCTTTATAAATCAGTATTTATATTATGAAAACTTTATTGGTTCAATTCTGGTTTTATATAATAGAATTTCGTCTTTTCTATTTGAAAATATCTAGAGTGTTTTCCTTAGAACCGCACAAAAATGTTTTAATGCTAATGTTTCTAAAATACATTTCTAATATGTTGTTACTTCTATTTGACACCACATACCATGTTATATGTCTATTTTACCCTATGGATGTCCATTTATGTTCTAATCCTTTCCTTTCATGGACACTTTCATGATACACCCATTAAATATGTTTTATGTCATGACTGTGGTACCCAATTCTTTCCAGGGGTACCCTTATGTTTGTGTATGGTTGATTATGTATGATTGTATATGTGTTAATAATATTTATGTGGCAAGAATATTTATGAAAATTTGGAGATGGGTGTGCAAAGATAGTGCTCCATTTCATTTGTTAAGGATAAGTCTCATGAGATGTGATGTGAAACGGGATTGGCGGTTAGCCTTGACCTGTACTAAAATGGGAAATGGGATTAGCAGTTAGCCTTGAACCGTACTAAAGATATGATTTATGATTCTGACACAATTATATGATTTCTTGTTTATATGATCCCATTTTTATATTAAATGATTTCATAAGTTTCATGCATTGGATACCATTACGCCATGCCTCTTAACTCATGTGCTTGAGATGTATCCTTATGTTCATTCCCTTACTGGGCATTTTTAGCTCATCCATTTGTTCATGTGTTCCCCAGGGTACCCTATGCAGATGTATGGGCTCAAAGTAAGTTAAGAGCTCATTGTGGAGATTAAATAAAGAAGTTTTTTTAGCCCATGTTTAGTGTTATATGTACCTAGTCTTCTAAGACACTAGACTTAATGATCCTTGTCTTGTACTATGATGATGAATTATGTTTAAAATCCTGAAATGTTATGTGTAAAAGGCTCGGGTTTCTATAGTTGTTATCAGAGGATGGTCTAGTTATTTTTGGAGATTATAAATATAGAACCTTAGTGAGAACCTTAAGGATGAGACTAAGTATAAGAAAACCATCTTAAATTTTAGTGAGTATAGAGTATGTGGTTTATCAAGAAAATACATCCCTGTATGGATACGACCAGGTAAAGGATACTCTAGCACAGATGTATCTAGGGGTAAAACCCAAAAACACCACTTTGAACTAGAATCGAACGGGAACTGGTGCACGACAACAGGCCTTGCGGCACTCTTGGTTACGACACTCCCGAGGGATATGCTTCAGTATATTCACGAGACTAGTACAGACCATTATGAAGGGACAAAAAGATCCCATAAGAATATAAGTTAATAAATAGATCGAGGATAACCTAGATATAAACTTATGGAATCACAAGTTAGGATGTACTTCTTCTTTATAAGTTTATCCTTTAATGTTCAAAGTTTCCTTTTTATGCTCAATATCTATGTATACAAGACCTCTAATTATATGTTCTTTTCCTTAGTTAATAAAGGGAAATAGAAGAACATGTTCCAACAACCAATGTTATAGGCAATGTGGTGATTGTCCTAATGACATGGCTTATGTGACGGAAGCGGGTGCTCAAAACTTCATGGAAGCACTTGCTCAGCTGGATCGAGTTATGAATAATAACATGAATAAGGTGTAACGCCCCCCTCATCCAAGGAAAGGGAATGTTTCCATAGAATCCTTTATGCGAAAAGGCCTCCCATGTTTAGTGGGTCTTCTGATCCCCTCCTCGCAGAATAATGGATTAACTCCATTGAAAAGATTTTCTCTGTCCTCCAATGCTCGAAAGAAGAGAATGATTCATTGGAAGTCTATAATTTTGATGGAGAAGCTGATCAGTGGTGGAAAATAATCAAGAGTACAATTTCCCAAGAGGAAATTGATTCCATAGATTGGGAGGAATTTAAGAGGATGTCTTTCAAAAAATATTTTCCTCGAACCCTCCATCTCAAGATGGAAAGAGAGTTCCTTGGACTCAAGTAGAAGGAAGATGAGTCCATCGGGGAATATGAAGTGAACTTTACAAGGATTTCATGGTATGCCTCTGGCTTTGTCATGAACACCGAAAGCAAGGTGGATCACTTCTTTAGCGCACTAAAGCTGAGTCTACTAAAAGTGTTGGCGATTCGAGACTTTGATAACTATGAGGATATTATCCGTTGTTCCCTCAATGTTGAAATGGATATTGGAGACTCTCAGTGGTCCCATGGTCCTCGTGACATGAAGAGGAAAATTGAGAACAATATGGGTGGTTCATCAAAAAAATCCCACGATGGAATGAAGCCTCACTTTCCCCATTGCAAGAATTGTTGGAAGAAGCATCTTGGTGATTGTCTCAATAGAACCATGAATTACTTCAAATGTGGAAATTTTGGTCATTTGGCCAAGAACTACAAAAGGGATATGAAAAATTTGGCTAATGTTGAAGATGAACGGAAGGTTCAGATCCAAAGTCAGCCTGCAGTGTAGTGGTTTAACTTCAAGGAGCTTGGGCATTATGAAAACAATTTCCCTAAGCCGAGGGTTGTCGAAGGGAATCAACAACAACCTCCAAGGTAACAAAGAAGGTCTTATGCTATCACTACTACTAAGGTGGATCCAGAAAAGGATGTGGTGATATGTACGTTTTTTATTCATTCAAGAATAGTGAACATACTATTTTATTATGGTTTTACGCATTCTTTAATATCTTGCAAGTTTAGTAGAACTATTCAAACACCACCTCAAAATTTGGGGGAAAAGTAATCATTGATAACAGCGAAGGGGGAAATTATTGCATCCATGGTTTATAACTCCTCCTTGGTTAATGTTTGTGCACTGAACCTCCCAGAAAATCTCATCATACTTACTTTAGTTGAGTTTGATGCTATCTTGGGCATGGATTGGCTATCATTGTACAAATCAAACATCAACTGCCAGGAAAGGGAGATTACTCTTAACATCCCGAAGCATCCTCCGATTCTTTACAGGTGCAAGGATGAAGATGAGTCTCCTTTAGAATATTCATATCAAGTTTGGATATTTCTTTCTTATGAGCATGCATATATAGCTCAAATGATTGAGATGAAGGAGAGAATCATTCTTGAAGACATGCCCATCATGAGGGATTACACTGATGTATTCCCTGAAGAGTTGCATGGTATTCCTCCTGACTGAGAGGTTGAGTTCTCAATTGAAGTTATCCCAGGATATCTTTCAATCTCAAATACAACTTAAATATTTTCCACCATAGAGCTAGAAGATCTGAAGAAGAAGTTACAGGAGAATATGGAGAAGTGTTTTATATGCCCGAGTGCTTCACCGTGGGGTGCACCAGTCCTCTTTGTCAAGAAGAAGGATAGATCAATACGCCTCTGTATTGATTATCTTGAGATCAATAAAATCACTATAAAGAACAAGTACCCCCTTCCATGGATATATGACTTGTTCGATCAGCTTTGTGGGGCCAGTTATTTTTTTAAGGTGGACCTTTAGTCGGGATATCAACTACTAAAGGCGAGGAAGGAAGATATTCCCAAGACTACCTTTTGGACTAGGTATGGACACTATTAGTTCATAGTGATGCCCTTTGGACTCACTAATTCTCCAACAATTTTCATGGATTTAATGAATAGTCTAAAGTGATTACCTCGACAAATTTGTGGTGGTCTTTATTGATGATATTCTGATATACTCTAAGAGAAAGGAGGAACATGAAGAGCCTTTGGAAACTGTGTTAAAGACTATGCGAAGGGAGAAGTTGTATGAAAAGTACAGTAAATGTGAGTTCTAGATAGAGGAAGTATCATTCCTAAGGCATGTTATCACTAGGGAAGGGATATCTGTGGACCCTTCCAAGACGAAGGCAATTGAAGAGTGGACGAGGCCAACTTCTGTAACGGAGATCCGCATCTTTTTAGGTCTAGCTGGGTATTATCGACGATTTTTGAAGAACTTTTCATGGTTTTCAAACCCAATGACCAAGATGACATAGAAGGGAGTAAAGTTCATCTGGACATAGGAATGTGAAGACTGTTTCAAGGAGTTGAAAAAGAGGCTTATCACAACACCAGTACTCACACTCCCTTCAATTGGAGAACTCTTTATGGTGTATAGTGATGATTCTAAGAAAGGCTTAGGCTGCGTGTTAATGCAAAATGATAAAGTGATAGCCTGTGCCTCAAGTCAGTTGAAAATCCATGAGCAAAACTATCGCACACATGATCCAGAGTTGGCGGCTGTGATCTTTGCGTTGAAAATCTGGCGGTAATATCTCTATGGGGAAAATGTGAGATATATACTGACCATAAGAGTCTCAAATATATAATCACATAGATAGAGATTAATATGCTCCAATTAAGATGGATAGAGCTCATCAAGGCGTATGACTTCTCAATACACTACCATCCCATTAAGGCAAAAAAGGTGGCAAATGCTCTAAGTAGAAAGGATCCTGCATATTTATCAATGATGATAATTGAAAAGGATCCAATCTTCTTAGATTTTCAAAGGATGCACATGAGAATTATTAAGGGAGGAAAATCATCAATCCTTTCTCAAATGATTTCCCTACCATCCGTTATGGAGAAAATAAAGGTTGCTCAAAGAATGGATGTGGAAATTTAGAAACGGGTGGATTCTATTAAATATGGGAAATCCTCAGACTTCATAACTGATGAGGAAGGAGTTGTAAGATTTGGGACATGATTATGTATACCATCTAATATATAGATAAAGAATGAGCTATTGAATGATGAACATAGCTCAACCTTCTCTATCCATCCTGGGAGTACCAAAATGTATCATGATATCTGAGAACACTTCTAGTGGGATAACATGAAGAAGGAGATTGTAGAATATATATCAAGGTTCTTAGTATGTCAGAAAGTTAAAGCTGAGCAACAAAAGTCCAAAGGTATGATGTAGGCATTGCCTATACCCATGTGGAAATGGGAAAATGTTACAATGGACATTTTCATGGGTCTCCTGAAGACGTTGAAGGGAAATAATACGATATGGGTTGTGGTTGAACGAATCACCAAGACATCCCATTTCACCACTATTCGAGAAGATCTCTCACTTGAACAACTTGCAATGTTATATGTGAAGGAAGCGGTGAGACTGCACGGTGTTCCACTATCAATTATCTCTGACCACAATCCAAGTATGACAACTAAATTATGGAGGAGTCTTCAACATGCTTTGAGTACTGAATTAAATTTCAGCACGACCTATCACCCCCAAACTGATGTCCAATCTGAAATGACTATTCATACGCTTGAAGATATGCTAAGAGTCAGCTCTCTATAATTCAAAGGTGGATGGGATTAACATCTCTCATTGGTTGAGTTCTCATACAAAAATAGCTTCCACTCGAGTATTTATATGTCTCTATATGAATCTCTATATGGAAAGTGATGTAGAACTCCATCCTTTTGGGATGAAGTTGGATAAAGAAAGCTACTTGGACCCGATCTTCTTCAAAAGATAACAGAGAAGGTTCATGTCATCCAGAAACACATCAAAGCTGCTCAAAGTCGGAAAAAGAGCTATTCTAACAACCGTTAAAGTGAATTAGAGTTTGATGTTAGAGATAAAGTCTTCCTTCAGATATCTCTATGGAAAAGAGTCATGCGATTCAGGAAGAAAGGGAAGTTAAGCCCAAGGTATATTGGCCCCTTTGAGATCCTTGACCACATAGGAGCCGTGGCCTATCGTCTTTATCTTCTAACAAATATGGCTCGAGTTCATGATGATTTCCATGTATCACTCTTGAGGAAGTACATACCTGATCCCTCAGATGTACTAAACTCAGAGGTGGTGCAGCTGGAAGATGATCTCTTCTATGAGGAGCTAACAGTAAAGAATCTGGATCGGAGAGAGAGGTTTCTACGCAACAAGACATCCCATATTTTCAAAGTGTTGTGTAGGAATTATAAGTTTGAGGATGAAAAGTGGTAATTGGAGGAAGCAATGAAGGAAAAGTACCCACACCTGTTTTTGGCTTAGTATGTAAAACGAAATTTCGAGGGCGAAATTTCATAAGGGGGAAAGAATGTAACGACCCAAAGTTTTTCAACAGAAATTACCTTCATATATTTATGTCATAAAATAACATGAAAACACAACATAATGAACTAATTAGTGATATGTTACCTTTAAACATAAGTTTGTTACTTCTGTGTTTGGAATTTTGAAAATTTGACATACATGGTTGTGTTCAAGATGTTTTTTGGAGTCTAATAAAATAAAAATAATTTTTGGTGAATAGTAACCTACCCTAATGAATATTAACATAACATTATGAATAGTGATATACCCTAATGAATAGTAACCTCACCTATGATAGTATAAAAATAATATTCTTGTTGGAAGTACAATATACATATGTTTTAGAATGAGTTAATGCATGTTTTAAATCTGGTTTTTGATAATAAATTATGATTTTAGTTAAATATTAAAATAATCATATTTTTAAAATTATTTTTGAAAAATAGACTTCATTTTTGGATTCTACACGTCGAAAAATGGTTAGGTTTAATTTTTGGGATTTCTCTGAAATACTTGAATTTTTGATGAATAGTAAAATACTATAATTTACCGTATATGTACATTATAAGATAAATAAACTATTCCTAGCATCATGGCTGATGTCACCACCCTTGGTTCGGATTAAAATTACCCCTTTACTATTATTGGTCATGGAATACTTTCTATTCCTTGTATTGTGAAGAAATAATAAATTAATGATTATAATATTGTGAAATCCCCCCTCTCCTCCACTATAAAATCCCCCTTCACTCCCTCTTCTCTCCACTCCTATCAAGCCTTGTGCCTTGCCGTTATTCTTCCAAAATCTCTCCAAAAGGTCCTCCCCCACGTCCAAAGGCTCTTAGCCTCCTCAAAATAACAAAACCTCTCCCCTTAAGAGGTTCTCAAAGGAGGAAGTCACAAGAGGTAAGATTCATTTTCCCGATTTCTTCTTTTCTTTTAAGTTCTTTTATTTTTATTTCTTTCCTCAAATCCCTTCACAATAATAGTTTGATAAATCCAGTAACATACATGTAATGGACTTTTTTCATTATAATGTTATATTTCATTATCTTTTCTCCTTTCCCACCCTTTTATTTGAAAGAAATGAAAGCAACATTTGAGATGTGCTAATTTAGCACATTCAAGGACGACGATTTATCAATTTCTAACGTTATATTTAATTCTGGTCATGAAACCATTTATGCTATTTTTGAACCAGATTATTATAAATGTAATATATCCTATTTTTTGTTATGTAATCCTTTTTTACAAATGGTATTAAATTATAAAGCAAAACATGTTTTTTGTAATCAAATCCATTATTTAACAAAGACAGTTATCACTAATGTTATATATGTAATAATTCAACATCACTATAAGTAACATAATTAAAACTAAGACCCTTTAATATCCTGGATATTAGCTAAAAAATATTACATCAATTATATAAAACCACTTTCATCTTTCCAATAATCCAAAATTGAATATAAGTGAACCGATCTTTTAAAGCCAATTACACAAGCATGCCCGAACAATGAAATTGAACCTGATAACTAATCTAAAAGGATTTTAATGAACTAAAAAGGGCTATAATAATTATATTAAATATATAAGAGGTTATGGAATTATTAATTAATAAGACTATATTTTTTATTCAGGTCATTTATAACAAGTGGAGAACACCAACAGATTTAAGGTAAGGGATCCCCCCCTTTTCACTCTTAATCAAGATTGTTCTCTATGATATGTTTTTCTGTGTAATAACAAGTGATGGGGTATGTTTAAACACCTTCCCCATACTAACCTAATGTTTTATAAGTGATTAGAATCCCCTTATCTCTCTCATTAGGTCCTCTTAGGTACACCCGACACCACACCAGTAAAATCGTAACGAATTCTACCCAAACCATCATCGTTCTTTCTGGTTGCCTTATCATTCTATCAAAATAGTGTTATCATATATATTTATGTTAATATTATTAATTCCCTATAGTTGTAAAATATTATAATATTAAGACCCTTTCATCACTTTCTTTTTGGTATATTCATGTTTTTGAAATATTCCCTCCTTAGAAGTTTCCGATAAGCAAACCTGTTTTAAGGGGACTTCCCTAATTTTTACCAAAATTTCAAGTTCACTATATCCTATGTTTTAAGAAACAATTGTATTTATAAAATCATTATTTTTATTATTAAAACCTTCTTGGTTCAATTCTATTTTTATTTAATATAATTTCCACTTTTTTATTTGAAAAGCTCTAGAGTGTTTTCCTTAAAACTGCATAAAAATATTTTAATGCTAATGTTTCTAAAATACATTTCTAATATGTTGTAACTTATATTTGACACCACTTACTATGTTATATATCTATTTTACCCTATTAATGTCCATGTATATTATAATCATTTCCTTTCATGGACACTTTCATGACACACCCATTTGATATGTTTTATGTCATGACTGTGGTACCCATTTCTTTCCATGGGTATCCTTATGTTTGTGTATGGTTGATTTTGTATGATTGTATATGTGGTAAGATTATTCATATGGCATGAATATTTATGAAAATGTTGAGATGGGTGCACGTAGATAGAGCTCCAATGCATTGAGTAAGGATAAGTCTCATGAGATGTGACGTGAAACGGGATTGGCAGTTAGCCTTGACCCATACTAAAATGGGAAACTGGATTGGCGGTTAGCCTTGACCCGTAATAAAGATATGATTTATGATTATACCACATTTATATGATTCCATGTTTAAATGATCGCCTGCTTATATTAACTGATTTCATAAGTTTCTTGTTTTGGATATCATTATGTCATGCCTCTTAACTCATGTGCTTGAGATGTATCCTTATGTTCATTCCCTTAATGGGAATTTTTAGCTCATCCTGTTGTTCATGTGTTCCCCAGGGTACCCTATGCATATGTAAGGGCTCAAATGAAGTTAAGAGATCATTATGGGGATTAAATAAAGAATTTTTTTTATCCCATGTTTTGTGTTATATGTACCTAGTCTTCCAAGACACTAGACATAATGATCCTTGGCTTGTACTCCGATGATGAATTATGTTTAAAATCATGAAATGTTATATGTAAAAGGCTCGGGTTGATATAGAACATATATTTATGATCACTATAATATTATCTTGAGGTTATCATTACATTTTTTGAACTACTATAACATTTTGATATGAAACCTAATCTAAGGACATTACGATATAAATAGTGTATGCATATGAATAAAAACTAAAATAGTAATAATAAACACATGTATATATCAAACTATATACATGTACTGGTAATCAATGTATATAAAGGAGTTGTGTCTAGGGAACCCACTCACATCACTATTGATCCATTTCCTCACATATCCAATGATAGATAATGTCAATGTTCTTTGTTTGGGAATGATACAAAGAGTTATTTTTCATGTTCAAAGAAATTTAACTATTGAAATGTTCCCTATAATCCTTCTAAGTGAATCCAGGGTCATTGAGGAAAAACTTTAACCACAACATATCCTTGTCATGATATGTAGTAGAATTTTACTCTACTTTGGTCATGGATAAATCAACAAACTCTTCAAATTTTGACTACTGTGATACAACTCCTCCTGCAAAATTATAGAAGTATCATGAAGTAGATTTCCTACTATCAGGATATTATCCCATATCTACATCTTTATATCGCAAAAAGAGTTGATTAATTTCCCCATATCACAAATATAGTCTTTATGTACCTTTATGATACCTCATTATCCACCTGACTACATACAAGTGATACTTCCTGAGATTAGAGAGGAAAATAGCTCAGGGGTTCCACTACATGGTTAATGTCAAGCCCATTACACACCATAGAATACCTAAAACATAAAACCATTAAAAAGTATGATATCATCACCATCAACTCAATTTTTTACTTCTATGAAATACATGAAATATATCTCAAATTTATATGATTGGTTAGAGGAATTTTCAATTGTATATCAATTGACCTGTTTAAAGTTTTTAGAGCATCTTCAACATACTACCCTGGAGATATCCATAACAACCACCTCTTTCTATCATGGGTGAGCTATATCTCTAAAATCTATTGAAGTGCTCCCATGTAACATACCATAATTTACAAATATTTTTTTAATTATATGGAATTATTTTGAGACCGTGAAATCTGACGGCGCGTGATTCTGAGGCCCGGAGTGCCCAAAATGATTCATCAAAGTTTTGTTAAACTTTATATAGCATGTGTAAGAAGTTTTCCTAAAAAAGTAGAATAAATTTTAAATGGTTTCCTGGATCAGAAATATGAGGGCACTGTTGTTCTTAGGATGGTGGGATTACCCTAGGTGCAACTTAGGTTTAGACAGTGAGGGCCTCTAGTGAGAAAACCTGAAAATGGCATAACGGTAAATAAAATAATTGAATAAAATTATTTTATTTTTCAAATGATTATAACTCAAGAATGGAAACTTAGATTAAAAATATGAGACAACTATTGAACTCGTGATAGTATTATTTCTTTAGGTAGATACTAACATGGGCCGGTGCGAGATACCAGTGAAAGTTAGTTTTTGATCGTAAAAAATATAAACAAGTGCCAATTATTTTATTGTAAAATCCATAACATCTGAATGGTAACATGGATTGGAAATTTGATCATACCATTAGGTTCATTGTGGCATGGTTCAATTAGGCAGAGCCTAACCTTGACTGGCATGGGTCGAGGGTGATTGTTAATAATTTTCGGAACTTTTTTTCGGTTATGTTTAGTAAACGTGCTTGCGGCGTTTTCTAACATTTGAATCATTGCTTAGATTAAAAATATGAGGTCACTATTGAATCTATAGTGTCAGGATTCAATTAATGAGGGCTTCACGTTGACTGTAGTAGGTCCAGAGAAAAAGTTATTTTTTGGAACTTTTTAATATAATAAAAATAAAATAATATTATTATATTATTTTTATCTTATTCCTCCTACGGACAAGTGGTAAGGTGGGACCGATGACGTGTCAAGATAATAAATGGAATGAACCTCCAGTCTATATAACAACCACGTTGGGGGAAATTTTGAAGCATCCTTTTAATGAGACCCATTAACTCCCTGTGTCAATACTTACTATCCCCCATTCCTATAAATATAGAGATTGGGTGAGGGGTATCATGCAAGCTTCACCAAGCAACGAAGTTCTGTTGGAAAATCGTGATGCCAGACCCATAGAAGATTGAGCTGAACCATTGGGAGGTGATGGATGACGCCGATCCATATGGGTACATGCGAGTGGCGTCTTTGGGAGCCGGTCGCGGGAACGAAGAGCAAGATCCACTAACAAGCACTGACGATTCTCTGACGTTTCAAGGTAGGGTTTGCTTATGATTAATCTTTGTTACTTTATTTTACGTTGATTAAATATTATTGAACCTCTTGTTATAAAAAAAACATGGAGGGCGCGGGCCAAACCAACATGTATGGATTCCTCCGCTACCTCATGGATTGATTGTGTTCATCGCGGGTGGATCGTCTGGTTGAACGGAACCCTAACACGTTGGGCTAAATGAAAAGGCAAAGTCCTGAGATGAACTTTGATATCTTTGGATTGGAGAAGGGGCCACAAGAGCTCTCTCGGTGACCTGAGTATGTCCACAGGAAACTGGTGCAAGCGACCGGTGCCGGAAGGGAACAAGGCGGTGGCGGACACCCCTGCTGGCCGCGATGGTGGCGGCGGTGCAACTGCACCACCGGAGGAGGTTGAGGCCCGTTGGCCACTACAGAGGAGGATGGTGTCCGAAATAATGGCTGGACACATGGTATCCGGGGTGGAACACATCCACACCACTAGAGATGGAGGCCAGGACAGATGTGCTACGATGGCACACCTCGAGGGCGGACGAAACTTGACTGACCGCGGGAGGAACAGGGGCGCTGTCGCGCCGCTGGAAGAGGAGCCGACCAGATTTCCTTCCTGCCGAATCATGTAGAGCAGGACCCACTCCAGCAGGTCCCGCATGCTGGATGGTGGCGCCACATGGCACCGCTGGGTTGGCCAAACCCGAACTGTCCAACTGTACCGTTCGGAATTCTGGGGGCACTTCTCTTCTAAGTAGTGTCGAGGGAGGGCCCCGCCATGGTAGCCCACACCGAGCCATGGTTGATGAGAAAAGCAGGCTGCACCGAGCAGGCCACTCCCAGCGGCCTAGACCAACAGTGGTCCAACCCATCCGGGCCGCACCCAAACTGGGTCGGGTCGCCCCAGCCCGAGTCGGGTCGGACCGAACCCGGGCCCATCTGAACCCAGTTACGCCTTTTTAGCCATATCTTGAGAACTAGGAGTCTGTTTGATGAACCATCTATAGAGCCAGAATCCTTGAATTGAGATAGTCCTTTTTGTATACTCCACATGAGTTTTGGACAAAGTCAGAGTATGGCTGGGTTGGATCGAACCCAAATCCAACCGGGCCCTGGTAACGAAAACATTGATAACATGCATATTGAGATTCTGATTGACATGTCGTCAGTCGCGTTGGGTCCACTATGATGTGAAAGACCTTTGTGATACTTCTTCGTGGGGCTTCATGGAAGTTGAAGTATCGATCGATGGATTGAGGAGTGGATCCTCCCGAAATCAAGCGTGCTAATTGCGAAAACCCTGTGGCTAGTTGTACATAGAGAATCTTCAGATCCTGTGTGGATCATCATCTACCAATCTTGTATAGGTCATCATTAGATCATATGTGGTTCATCTATTGATCCTATGTGGGTCATCTTCAGATCTTGTGTGAGTCATCTTAGGATCATGTGTTGGTCAACATCTTCAGATCCTGTTTGGGTCATCTTCGATACTGTGTGGGACAACAACTGAGCTTCCCGATGAAGTAAGATGATCTAGTAATACAAATATCATCTATTGTTTCGTACTTAAGTTATACCTGGTGTGAGTTGAGTCTTTTACCTTTGTATTATTACCTATGAGGTACTTCTATATTTGTGGTGTTACCTGTGTGGTACTTCTAACTTCGTGGTGTTATCTTCGTGGTACTTCTACCATTGTGGTGTTTACTGAGTGGTGTTACCCATGTGGTACTTCTACCAGTGTGGTACTTCTATCTCATGGTGTTACCTGTGTGGTACTTCTATCTTCGTGGTGTTACCTGTGTGGTACTTCTACCTTTGTGGTGTTGACTTAGTGGTGTTACCTAGGTGGTAGTACTACCTTTGTGGTGTTGTCTTTTCTATGTTACCTGTGTGGTACTTCAATATCAGTGGTGTTACCTGTGGGGTATTTCTACCTTTATGGTGTTACAATTGTGGAATTCTTCCCTCATATATGAGATGAGTATATCTTGATTACTTAGGCATATGTATGGGAATATACCTAAGTATAGTTGAAGTATTGATTTGTGTTTTTCCTTTAGTGGAACTCTAGGAGACCTACGGGGATATCGGGGTCCCTACAGAGTATCATTATACCCACCTCTACATAAGCTACACCTGCACGTTGTTGTTTCTTGTGCAGACGACATACAACACTGATTGATGCAGAGGGAGCCAGGACTGGACGGTGCTTATAGGTGGACCATTTGGCGTGACCTGACACAAGGACTACTGATCGTGAGTTGTATCTACCCTTCAGGTAGAATCTATGTTGGATGATCTAGGAGCTACTTTTCCCCTTTTTAGCTATTTTGTACTTTTCAGTTGTACTTGTATTCTTCTAGTTGGGCTTGTATTCCGACACCTTTACTTTAAGAAGACTTTTTCTATAGTAGTTTACTTCACAGTTGCTTCTTGTTGTGTTCTCGGACCGATTGTTTGTACAGGTTTAAAGGCAATGCCTTCCCGTTTAGGGAATATACCTTTAGGTACTAGTCTCCAGCCCCTAGCCTATGGAAGTCGGGCTTGGGGTAGTCATCGCATGGGCCCCGGGGTATGGGTCATGGTAAAGTTGTATAAGAGGAGTTCAGTTCTACTGAAGAACTAGGACTCTGATATTTTCTGTAAAGCCTTTGTGTTAAGTGTTATGATCTTGGTTTTTAGTTCATGGAGTCTAGTGTTAGTGAGGTGACCAACGTATCCATACACCAGGACCCTAAATTTTGATTTCTGAATCAACACACAAAAACATTGGTTGTTTGTGTTTTTGAAGAGATTTTTTCTTGTGACTTTTTGAGTCATATCCCCAGGTATAACATAACGATCGTTGCACACCTATTCCTTATCAGGATTCCACCACGAAGGCAGCCACCTGGGTTTCTTGAGAGAGTATGCGATGAATTCCCACCGAGCGATGAGGCCTTAGTGTAGGGCCCCCTTACGGCACTAGCACCTTCAGGTGGTGTACCAGCAGCACCACTGTCCGATGGAAATCCATTGACACTAGCCCCACTAGTAGAGGGTGCACACCGACTGAGCGCGTTGAACGAGTTCCCTTAGTAGAGTCCTCTGAGGTTCGGAGGTGAGACGGACCCGTAGGTGTCTGGGGAGTGGCTGGAGGCTGTGGCTTGAGTCTCCCGCCTATTCAGGACACTAGTAGAGCATATGGTGATCTTATCTGCTATTCCTTTCAGTGAGTGTCCATGAAGATGGTCTATATAGTGATGAGGCTTCAGTACGTGTATCGTTGCCTGAGTTAGTACCTTCAGGCAGTGTTCCATCTATATCACTGCACGTTGGTCAACAGTTACAACCGGCGGTACTGTTAGAGGACACATATAGTCTTAGTACCTTACACATGTTTCGGTATTAGATACCCCTCAGTTTCTGAGGTAAGCCTAACTCACAGGCAGCTACGGACTGGCTTGAGGAGGTGGCTAAGAGTTCCCTAAAGCTTTTACATCTTCGGTAGGATGACATGTTAGTAGTTGAGTATTCATCAAGGCATACCAACCATTTATATGTACTCAATGAATACAATACGGTTTGTGAATCAGGACTCGGACCTCCAAACGAGGTTTTCTTAGGGACATCAGAGCCAACACTATTCTTCTAGGAGTTCCTACATATGTTAGGGTGCTAAATAGAAACTTTGTATTTGAATTTTCTTTGGCTTAGCGGATACAACCAATGAATGTTAGCAGTAGGAAAGAAGGAAACTGGTGCCAGTCTCAGAGACTTGGGCTTGTAAAATGTTTCAGGAAGAGGATGTGATAGGGACAGATGAATATGTAGTGCTGCAGATGTGGAAGTAGTGCTAGCAGAGTGGCATGAGGTGGTGTACATTTCAACATATTACAAAGCACCCCATATGTGGTCCCCATAATGATTATGGATATGGAGGACAATGGAAGGGAGTAGCTGCACGTGGTCAAGGAGTGTGACCCAAGGGCTCTAGGAATGATTTGAGGTACGGTCTGTGTCTACTACTAGAAGTCGTATCAATAGACATAGGTACCAATCATTCCTTCCATCCTAGAATCATGTCCAAGACCTACAGTTTCTAGTTAAACCATTTACTCGACCTTCACATCTAGAGATACCTTTTTGAGGAGACTCGATAATCACACTTACGCTGATGGTGTGATATTACCCTTGAGGTGAGAGTTTCAGTTGGAACCTCTTAGTGGAAACGTCGAGGCCTTACGACGTTAGTTTGGGTATGGACTGGGCATCCACAATTCATAATCATAATGAATGTATCAGGAAAAAAGGTTGTGGTTTATCTACAACATTGTAATGGGGAATTACTTGGTCAGTGAAAAAGGAATCCGAGACAGAATAGGATAAAATCAGGCAATGGAGGGTGGAACCGGTCACTCTTGAGTCCGCCAAACTTACCCTCGTGGTAGAAGGAGTTTTGAATTTTCAGTTCCCAACAGTAGTGGTAGAGTGTGGGGACATATTTTCAAAAGATGTTTCCAGAATTTCCTCCCCAAATGGAGAGGGACTTCTATTTTGGCTGGGTACTACCAGAAATTCGTGCCTGACTTTTCCAATGTTGTGGTGCCCTTGTTAGAATTAATGAAAAATGGACAACCCTTCGTGTGGACAGAGAGATTCCAAAAAAACATTCAGGAGCTGAGGTAGAGACTGACGAGTTCCCTCAACTTTAGGCTACCAAAAAAGGGCGTTGGGTATGTAGTATACTACGACAAATCAGGGACCGGACTTGGGTGTGTCCTGATGTAGGACCGATCAGTGATCGCCTATGGCTCATGGTAGCTGAGATAACATGAGTAGAACTACACTACCCATGACCTAGAGTTAGCATCAGTGGTCTTTGCACTGATGATGTGGCGACACTACTTGATGGGTGAACAGTTTACTGTTTACTAGGATCACAAGAGTCTCGAGTATACTTCTCAAAAAAGGACTTGAACCTAATAGAGCAATGATGGCTAAGGTTCATCCATGACTACAACCTTGAGATAGTCTATACTCCTGGGAAGGTGAACATGGTAGAAGATGCACTCAGCAGAAGGTATGGTATACAATTACTGTGTGAGGTGTCAGATCAGCTAGTCACACTGTGGATATCCCTCATGGATAAAGATAGAACATCTTACCTCCATTATATGACCGTCACTCCCCCAATTCTTCATAAAATTAGGGTGGCACAGCTTGAGATGTTGATTGTGAGGCCCAAAATGATTAGATATCCTCAGGATGGTTTCCTAATAGATTTTTTGAAGGTGGGGAGCATGTCATCCTCTTCAAAGGATGCACCATGGTACCAGTGATACTTCGGAAGGAGGTGTTGAGGGAGATCCATATATCCCCTTTAGCGGTACATCCTTGATTGGTGAAGTTGTTCAAGGACTTCTAAAATTAGTACTGGTGGCCAGTGATGAATGAATTAGTGGTAGAGTTTGTATCATGGTGACTCATTTGTCAACAAATGAAGACTGCACAGAGTCAACAAGTTTCTTATGTTGATAGGAGGAGGGAGACCATGACTTCCCATAGGTCTCTTCTCAACAGGGACTAAAAATATTTTGCCGAGGGGGCATGTTATCAATGAGGTTTATTGGGCCATTTCTGATAATTTGGGGGATAAAAGAGGTGTCATACTTCTTTGAACATCCACCAAAGTTGGATACGGTGCACGGCGTCTTCCACATATCCCAACTGAGGGGATAAGTGCAAGACCCATCTCACTTCATCGACCATGGATAGATGGACTTAGACAATGGGGAGACATTTACAGAGGATCCCATGGAGATTGAGGATCGACAGGAGTGGGTCCTTCGGGAATGATTGATACCTCTGGTGTCCATTGTCTAGTTTCACGGGAAGCTCCAGGAGAGCACATGGGAGAAGGAGGCTCAGAATCATGCTCAGTACCCCCCTTTGTTTCCTTAGTCTATATTATGGATTTACGAGACGTAAATCCCTATGGTGGGGATAATGTAATGTCCTGGAATTTCTGTATAATTTTTTTTAATTATATAGAATTATTTCAAGACCTTGAAATCTGACAGCGCATGATTCTGAGGACCGGAGTGCCTAAAATGATCCATCGAAGTTTTGTTAAACTTTAAATAGCACGCCTAAGTAGTTTTCATAAAAAAATCATCATAACTATTAAACGGTTGCCTAGATCATAAATCTGAGGGCACTGTTGTGCTCATCATAGAATGTTTACCCTAAGGGGAACTTAATTTTATTTGTCACATGCCTCCTATGAGAAAACCCAAAAATGACATAACTGTTAATAAAATAATAAAATAAAATCATTTTATTTTTTAGATGATTATAACTCACGAACGGTAACTCAGAGTAAAAATCTAATACCACCACTGAACTCAGGAGGGTATCCTTTCTTTAGACAGATACTAACATTGGACGACATGGGCTACTAGTGAAAGTTAATTTTTGGCCACAAATAAAATAATTAATAGCGATTATTTTATTGTAAAATCCATAACATTTTAACGGTAACTTGGATAGGAAATCTGAGAGTACCGTTGGGTTCGTTGGGTTGTGTTACACAATGGAAAAGCATAATCTCAACCAGAACAGGTCGAGGGTGAATTTTAATAATTTTCTGAACTTTTTTTCAAGTATGTTCAGTAAATGCTCAAGAAGTGTTTTTTAACTTTTGAACCGTTGCTCGGATTAAAAATATAAGGTCACCATTGAATCTATAGCACCAAAATTCTCTTAAGGTAGGCTTCACATCGACCACAGTAGGTCCGAAGAAAAAGTATGTTATTGAATGTTTTTAATAGAATAAATAAAATAACATTATTATATTATTTTTATTCTATTAATCCAAAGGAAAAGTGGAAATGTGGGACCGATGATGTGTCAAGCTAATAAATGGATTGACCCTCTAGTCTATGTTACAACAACGTTGGGGGAAATTAGGAAGCTTCTTATTAATGGGACTTATTAACTCCACGCATTGTTACATACTCTCTCCCTCTCTTATAAATATAGAGCTTGGGGGAGGGGTATCAGACAAGGTTCACTAATCAATGATGTTATGTTTGAATACTGTGATGTTAGACCCTTTGAGGATGATACCGTCCCAGCGGGAGGTGACAGATGATGCCGAACCAAAGGGGTACATGTGAGTGGTGTCTTTGGGAGCCAGTTGCGGGAATAAAGAGCACGATCCACCAACATGTGCGGATGATTCTCTAATGTTTCAAGGTAGGGTTTGATTTTTATTGTTCTTTGTTACATTATTTTACGTTGATTCAATCTTCTTGAGCCACTTGTTATCAAACTAACATGAAGGGCATGGGCTGAACAAACACCGCCCGATTCTTCCACTACCTCGAGGATTGATTGTGTTCTTCATGGGAAAATCATCGGGTTGAATGGAATCTGACCATGTCAAGTTACATGAAAAGGTAATGTATTAAAGAGAACTTTGATGTCATTGTATTGTAGAACGGGCCACCAGAGCTCACCTGGTGACCCAAGGAAGTCCGCCGGAAACCATTGCCAGCGACTGGTGCTGGCAAGGAACAAGGCGGTAGCCAACACATTAGCCGACCGTGATGGTGGCGGCAGCGCAATAGTGCTATCGAAGGAGGCTGTGGCCTGTCGACCTCATAGGAGGAGGACGGAGGCCATCACGCTTGCTAACCGCACGGTATCTTGGGCGGCGCACATCCACTCTATTAGAGATGGAGGTCGCAGCTGTTGGACCACGACAGTGCACCCGAAGGGCGGTTGTCACATGAATAGCCGTAAGAGGAACAACAACGTTGTTTTACCATTGGAAGAGAATCCGACCAGATTTCTAGCCGGCCGTGTCAGGCCAAGTAGGACCCACTCCGGTAGTTTCAGTGTGCCAGTTGGCAGTGCCACATGGCACTGCCGATTTGTCCAAACCCGATCAGTCCAACTGGACCGTTCAGAATTCTGGTGTGTGCCTCCCCCAAGGGTAGCGTCTCGTGCAGGCCCCGCCACGACGTACTACACCCAGCCAAGAAGGATGAGCCCCGTGGGCTGCTCCCAGTGGGCCGCACCGAGTGGGCCGCCCCTAGAGGGCTGGACATGGACCGGGTCTGGTCGGACCAGGCTGCGTCGGGTCAGACCGGACGCAGGCCCATCTGGACCCAGTTACCCATTTTTTTCCATATCTAGAGAACTAAGAGTCCATTTGATGAACCATCTACGGATATAGAATCATTGAATTAATACAATCATTTTGGTATACTCCACTTGAGCTTTGGATAAAGATGGAGTACGGGTAGGTTGGATCGAACCCAAATCCAACCGGGCCCTCGGAATGGAAACACTGATAACTTGTAGACTAGGCGTCCGACTGAAACGTCGTCAGTCGCGTTGGGTCCCTTATGACAAGACGGACCTTCATGATACTTTTTCATGGTACTTCATGGATTTTTAAGTATCGATCTATGGATTGAGGAGCAGATCCTCCCAAAATCAAGCGTGCTTAGTGTGGAAACCCTGTGGCGGGCTGTACATAGAGAATCCTTGGATCTTGTGTGGGTCAGCATCTACCAATCCTGTGTGGTTCATCATTAGATCTTATGAGGGTTATCTACCAATATTGTGTGGGTCATATTCAGATCCTGTGTGGGTTATATTTGGATCTTTTGTGGGTCATCATCTTCGGTTCCTGTGTGGGTCATCTTAGATCATGTGTGGGTCAACAGTAGAGATTCTCGACGAAGTAAGATGATCGAGAAATACAACTAATCATATATACATTCGTACATAAGTTATACCTATAGTGAGATAAGTCATTTACCATTGTGGTGTTACCTGGGTTGTACTTCTATCTTTGTGGTATTACCTGTTTGGTACTTCTAACTTCATGGTGTTATATTCGTCGTACTTCTACCACTGTGGTGTTTTCTTAGTGGTGTTACCTATGTGGTACTTTTACCGGTGTGGTACTTCTATCTCGTGGTGTTACCTGTGTGGTACTTCTATATTTTTTGTGATACCTGTTTGGTACTTCTACCTTCATGGTGTTGACTTTGTACTGTTACCTATGTTGTACTACTACCTTTGTGGTGTTGTATTTGTTGTGTTACCTGTGTGGTACTTCTATCTCAGTGGTATTGCCTGTGGGGTATTTATACCTTGGTGGTGTTACCTTTTTTTATTCTTCCCTCATGTATGAGATGAGTATATCATGATAAATTAGGTATATGTATGGGCATATACCTATGTAGTGTTGAAGTCTTTCATTGTGGTTTTTTCTTTGTGGAACTTTAGGAGACTTACGGGGTCTCGAGGTCCGTACTGAGTATCATTATACTCACCCTTGCACCGGCTACGCCAACACCATGTTGTTTCCTATGCAGACGACAGACAACATTGATCGAGGTTGAGGGAGCCAAGACTGGACGGTGCTCAGAGGTGGACCATTTGGTGTGACATGACACATGGACTACCGATTGTGATATGTACCATCCCTTTAGGTAGGATATGTGGTGGATGATCCAGGAGCTTTTTTTTCACCTTTTCATCTATTTTTTAATTTTCAGTTGTACTTGTACTCTTCTAGTTGGTCTTCTATTCTAGCCCCATTACTTTCAGCACACTTTTTCTATAGTAGATTACTTCATAGTTTCTTCTGGCTGTGTTCTCGGACCGTGTGTTTTTACAGGTTTAAAAAATATTCCTTCCCGTTTAGGGAATATGCCATTTGGTTCTTGTCTCCACCCACTGGCCTATGGAAGGAAGACTTGTGTTAGTCATTGAACATGCCCTGGGGGATGAGTTGTGACATCCCATGCCTATCATATCAAAATATGTGGAAAACTCCTTTAATTGGTGCATCTTCACTAAATATTTTCAAATGATCAAAAATTTATTAATATAAAGATGGAGAATAATGAAGCTTCCATCCTAAAATATCTAGAATTAAACACACTATTCTACCTATTTTTACTTGTATCCAGGAATTTCCATGAATGAATCAAGCTTCATGTACCACTATTTGGGTGATTATTTTATTTTCTACAATCTATACTTTAATTTTCACATGAGGTTTTCTTTTTTAAAACCCCAAAAACATCAGGTTTTTTCAAATATATCTTCTCAATGAGGTATAAATGAAGAAAAGTTTTCTTCACATCCATTTTTTCAAACTCTAGTTCCAAGATATCCAATTATATAAAAATAAATTCGATTGAATACATCTTCCCCATGGGTGAAAAAATCTCTTCAAAATCAACACATTTATTCTGAAGAAGTCCTTTGATCACTAACCAAGCTTTATAATTTTCATCCTTTCCACTTACATCCATAATCATATTGAATACCAATTTTAGTTTTAGTGTCTTCTTAACATTGGCAAGTTCCACCAAATCAAATGTCTATTTTTTTAAATTATTCAATTTCATACTCCATTATATGCTACCACTTTTACTTTTTATTGATTAGATATTTCTTTTGGATATCCTTCTGGTTCACCTTCATCAATCAGTAATAGGTATTCCAACACTAAATATTTTTTAAATGAAATCCTTCCACATGAAGAAATTCAAAACTATGAAATGTTAGGTTTGAGATTCACACTATCAACTGGATACTATAATGATTCAGTTAATTATTATAGAGGTAGTTGAGTATACCCTTCTCATTATCCTCATCCACTACCTCTAGGTCTATAGTTAATGAGTCTTCTTACACGACATCTTCTTCTATAGTTGGTGGTTCTAGTATATATGTGGGATAGAGACCTAATTCCTCATCACTTTATCATCAAGAAATTATTAGGTTTTGAATTTCCTTGATTGTCTCATTATCATGGAACATGGCATCTCTACTTCTTATCACCATATTCTTCTTGAGTCCTAAAGCTTTTATCTGAACTCCTCATCTCCATATCTAATGAATTTTCATAGATTTATCTCTCATCTATCTTGTTCTTGATATCCTTAGATAATTGTTGAAAATACAAGAATCTAAAAAATCATAAATGATTTTATGAGAGAGTTTTAACGGACCATCTCTTCTTTGGAATCATGAAGTTCAGTGGGAATGATGTTGATCTATTGATAAGGTAGCATGAAAATCAAACAGATTCTCCCTAGAAAGGATTAAAAAATTTATAAAAACCCATCATGATTATGACCTTTTCGATGATGGTTTTATTAACACTTTATTTAACTATGATGTGTTTTTGGCTACGTGGGACAATACACTCATGTAGAATTACCTGACTCTTATAATAAGCATAATACTACATAGATGTTTACTCTCATATATTGTCTAAATGAAGACACTTAAACTTTCTTCTAGTTTCATGCTCCACTATTTAATGGAACATCTTGAACTTATCAAAAACTTGTTCTATTTTTTGTAACAGAAACACCCATGCATTTTGAGATGAATCATTAACATATGTTAGAAAATATTTACTTTCTCCCAATGATTACACCATTATGTGATTTTATACAATAGAGTACACTAGATAAAGAAACTCTGATCTCATTCATGAAGTATTATTGAATGATTCTTTTTGCTCCTTCCCACAAAACCAATAGTTTAAAGGATCTATAAATTCATCCTTTTCAGCACTGATGTACTTACTATTCACTAGGGTTGATTACCATATTTCACTCATGATGATAACTCTCCTATTCCAAAGAATTGATGGTGCCTCTCCATCAATTGTTTTGGGGATTTTTATGCATATCTAAATAATATTTTTGTAAAATGTTCCACATATGTTCCCTTGTGTGATAATGATGGATCCTTTCATCATATTATATGCTCTATTTTTGAATATATTTTCATAGTCATGTCTATTAAATGTTATACTTAATAAAAAGTTGATACAAAGTCTTGGGGAATGTAAAACATCAATCATGGTGATTTTATAACTATCCTTTATATTTACATGAGAATCGCCCATGTTAATAATCGTTCATGAACTATTATTCCCCATTTGGACTACTAATAATTCAACAACATGATAACTCACGAGAAAATCACAAGGTGGAGTGACATAGTATGATGTTGCAGTATTGACCACCCATTCAATGTCATGGACAAATAATTGAAATAAATTCTCTTCTTTATCAATGAGTACAACCGAAAATTCTCTAGTGATAGTTACATGTGAGTCTTCATTTATTCTTTACTGGTTACAAACTTGTACCTTATCTAATGGTAACTTTAACCATTTCTTTTTCAAGTGACCCTTTAAGACATAATGGAAGAATTTTTATATTGGCCTCCTACTATTACATTCCTTATTATGATATAGGTTTGTCCTCTAATTCCAACCTTTCAACCACCAGCTTATTGTCCCCCCAACATCCCAATGATGATAGATCATGTATGATTGCAAATAATTTCCTTCATTTGGGGAACCTCATTGAACAATAAATACTTTACCATTCACACATTATGTTTTCCCCTAGGAGCTGTGTAATTGAGGGAGAAAACCAGTGTATCTCATCTATAGAGAAGTGTGAAAATAAGTTGGTTTGCCAAATCATTATTAGTCATATTCAAAACTTTAGAAACCAAATGATGTCCATGAATTTGAAACTCACTACTGTGTTCAATTATAGAGTTTACAAACTATAACTGAAGATTCATCAACCACATTAATGAAAAAAATATTATTTTTACTGGTATTTAACTTGTACATATTATTTAATTTACAATAGAGTTTATATGTGATATACTCTTGAGAAACACGGAGGTAGAAGCTGTGATCGATCTATTAGTGGAATTGAACAATCATCTTTTTATTTATATTCTTCCACTATACTTTCTTGGTGGCGTCGATGTTAACTCTCGTGTTCTTAGTGGGATTGAATACCTAACATTAAGTAAACCATATATTCATGGCTCCCAAATAGAATAGTTTGAGGAAGTAAAAAAGATCATCCATACCAAATATAATAAATACATTGAATTTTTATTCTATGAAAATTATAGTTGGATTTTATAGAATTAAGTTTATTGTCATGTTTGTAATCGTAAAAAAATAGTGGAATCAAATACTAGATAATCGAAATCTTACTTTGATTGATAAAAATATGATAAAAAATATATCAATGATTGAGATTGACTGATGGCATGAGGTTGATGTGTCATGACAAATTACTTATTGCAAAACCCATCCAAAAAGTCACCAGTACTAGAATATTATCATATCACTATAGTTTTTTCACCAGCCTAACCTTTTATACAACGTTTTGTTATTTACTAGTTAATAATAATGAGATTGGGTGGAGAATAAAATTTTATTTCACAAAACAAGGATTACAATAACCACTATGAACCACCCCTCCCACTCCTCCCTTTATTTCTCCCAAATAGAGCTCTCAAAGAATTCTATATTGGATGATTAAAGGAAGATACTTAGGAATAATTAAATATCCATGATAGACATGCTTTATCTAATGAAAAAAGGGTTGGTTAAATTCCATAAATATATTCCTATTTGAAATTTTATTGATTGATCTCTTTAAATTATAATATTATGACTAATGCATGAAATTATAGCTAAAAAACTATGTCATGGTCTTCATGTAAATGATACATGATTTTTCATAATTTTGACAATGATAAATTGTAGTTCTATCCTTCTATGTTATGTGAGTCTTCTCGGATGCATTAAAAATTTCAAATTTATTTGATCTTATGAATGGATCGTTGTAAATTTCCTAATGGAAATTTGATGTGCTAATTTTTATTAGATTATTTAATAGAATAATTTTATTTGAGTATTTAACTCCAATTTTCATTTGATTATTTTAAAATTAAATTGATTGTTGAATTTTTTATTATGACTTTAAAATGAGAAGCTTCACTATACATTTTTAAAATGTATTTTTTAAATATTATATCATGTAGTTCTCAAGATTGATTCTTGTTAAGTCCTTAAATGTTATTTAGTTTAGTCTTTTCATTTTATTTATTATTCTCCCAAAAACATTTTTGATATGAAACACCCTAGAAATTATAGAAGAATAACATTTTATTCAATAGCATGTATGACACGAAACAACAAAAATAAAAGGGAAGATAACCTATTTATACATTATTCTATATTTATTATTTTAAATAAATTTATTCTATTATATATATTTAAATGCACACAATACCGAGTTCGCTGGTGTTTCATACAAGAACATCTTTATTCGATATCTTGCGTTACACGCAACACTATGTTTTACCAAATACTATTAATAATATTATTTAAAATTAAATTTATCTCCTAGAAATTAAATTACAGGTTATGAATATGATTAACTAACTTATGAAAACATATTGTTTAATTCATAGGTAACAAGTTAATTATAAATTAAAATATAAACCAATTGATTATATTCAAAATGTTTTTATAAAGAACTATTTACATGGTCCCATAGAAAATTTATCTTAATAAATTAAATTAATAAATATTATTTTATGATATTAATGAATTTTTTACATTATATATTCAATAAAATGTTTTTTCATACATCCAATAGATTTTATTTTCATAATATAAGATCAAACCCAATTTTTAAAAAATGTGGTAAATTTATAAAGGTAGTTTTTTAGCCTTTTAATGGTTAACTTGTTTTAAAACTAAATTCAGAAACATTTAAAAATTATATCTGAAAATGTAATTTTTTAAAAAAAATGGAATGTTGAAATTATATTAAGTTTATTTTTTTATATTTTTTGGAGAAGTGTCATTTTTGATGATTAGTGAAAAATATTGAATTTCAATTGAAAACTGACTTATGATCTAATTAATTGATAATGATAAATTTTATTTTATGTGTGTTTTAATGTCAAATTATATAAATAATACATCTATTTATTTGACAAAAAATATTAGTGAAATTAATTAAAATTAATTACTATGATTAACTTTAAAACAAGTTTACATGGTGGTTAAACATTAATCTTAAGGGGGAAAATAACCGTGAAACTTGTCTAAAACCCATTAGATCTACATATTTTTTTATGATATACCATATTTTATTTAAATATTTCATTATTGGAGGCACTTTAGGTAAGGGATACCTCACAATAGTATTTACCTTTTGGTATTTACATGAATGTCACTCCTCCTCCACTATAAAAGGGAACTAAGCCCCTCACATATTCAAAACTATAAAGAAGTTTGGATATTACAAAACCTTACTAAATAAAGTCCCAATATCCCTCCGATAATAATATAATAATTTTTTAGAATAAATCCAACAAAGGAAGGTCTTTGGTGTAAACCAAATAGAGTTACTCGAAGAGGAGGTGACATTCATCAATGAGCACTTTTGTTTTATTTATTTCTCAAGAACCGAGAATTATTCTCATAAAATTATTATATAATAACTTTCATACCTTCCACATACTAATATTGTTTTATTATGAGGTCATAACCTACACCTTCACACACTTCCATCAAACGGGGTATAAAACCATCATTTGTGTGCACGACAGACTACTTCCTCACGAACCGATTTCATTATTTAGTCCATTACCACATTTTAAGGTTGAATATAATGATGTATTTATAGTATATATATTATATATATGATATTTATAATGTATTTTTGATTATTTATTAATTATATACCAAATTTATTTATGATTTCCATTTTTGGGAATATGATAATGTCACTCGTGTGTACCGCAGACTACCACCTTGCAAAGTAATGCTATTCATTCACGATTTACATAAAATGTATTAAGGTTGGTTTTAATAAAAATATGTGATATATATAAAATAAAAATTATACTGAAATAATAATATACATATGTATCATTTATTTTTCTTTCATCAAATACGATAAGAAAATGGAAGCACCATTCATGAGTATGTATGACCTAGTGTCTCCATTAACGATTCATTCCATTTCACATCACTAAATTTTATGGATTAATATAAATACATATATAAAAAATATATATGATATTTTAATCATGTTTAAATTTATTTATATTCTTAATCATGATCTACGAATGTGTAGAAAATATAACAAGTCAAAACACATGATAGAAACAAGGAAATTAACACCTGAGGTAATGAAACTAATGAATGATTATTAACGAACATGTAATATTATGTTATAAAAGGATCATATTTGATATCATAAACATCAATGTGATTTTTAATCTTTTTATAGTTTTTTATGATCCTTATACATGAGGTTAAATCTAGTATGACAAAAAGGAAAGCGCAAGGTAAGAGATTTCATCTCAATTTCTTATCATTGAAGCATATTGTAATGTTATGAACCTAATTACTTTTTTGCGGTGTGTATAATACCCATTAAAATGTAATATCATGAATTATTAATTATTCATGTTAGTTTAATATTCAATTTGAATTATGTTTCAATAGGTTTTAAAATTATAATTTACCTAGTTGTAAAAAATTGCATAACTCAATTACCTTTCATTAGGTTTTATTACTTCCTCATTGCCAATAATATTATATGATTACGTGTATAATCAACTTTTATTACATATTTTTTTAATTAAAATTATTTTTTATGGATTTAAAATTTATACACATAATATATTAATTAATTAATTCTCACATCAAGGCTACAATCATTTAAGGGCGTATTTTCCATCTCATTCTAATTGAGATTGTTTATTATTTAATTTCCATTAAAGGAAATTATATGATTTTTTTTAATAAAACCAATAATTTTATTCTCATATTGTTATTCATGATCTTCTTTAGGTGATAATTACATTTTTATGCTTGTTGATAATTTAAATTATTGAGAAAATGTTTTCATAAAATCATACTTCATTTCTCTCTTGGTTCAGAAATCTATTTACCTAAAAAACCTTGTTTTCTAAAATTGTTTTAAAAAATTTATCTTTATCGATATAAATATTACTTTTTAAAATAAAATTTTTCCCATTCTGAATTTTTACAAAAATAATCAAATGAATCATCTTGTCACATTCCAGTCAAGGCACTTTCTTAACCTTTTTACAATGAAAAAGGAATATTATTTCTTCCTTGTATGTAATTACCTGCCATATTTTCTTTGAATCATCCTTTCATATTTTAGAAAAATAATTTTAAAAAGAAATTAAAATTAATTTTCAAATAAAATTATTTTTCAACATGAAAAGGATATTTTCCTCAAAAAAATAATGATCTTTTTATGATATTTATATTCATCAATAATAAAAAAACTGTTTTTTTATTAATCTAATATTTATATATTTATGTCATACTTTTTATTACTCTATATGATTTATGATTATTTTGACCAAGGATAGTATTTTCATTCACTTCCTTGATTCATTTTAAATTATTTAGTATCCTATGAAAATTAGTTACAAAATTTCGCGTAAATATATATATTATTTATCATGGATAAACTGATTTTTTTAAACCGTATATTATTTCTACAAATGGATTTTTACTTTGAAAAATATTTATTTGAATTAGGAAGTGTTGATAAATTTGTATCCTTTAATAAATAGGGATATTTTATTTTAAGGTATATTGATTCATTAATTAAATTGATTATTCGATGTATGAGGAATGCTTCAGACCTGAAGTGATGGGCAGAGCCCGATATAATATAGTCCCCAAATGAATAGGTAGGTCTCATGAGACAAATCAATTATTATAGAATTAAATGTGTTATTAAATTTATATTAAAACATCTTGTGAATGGTCTCTATGGTATTGGTTTTTTTTCTAGATGCATGAAGTCTAAAAAAAAGAATTTCTTTCATTAAAAATTTATTTATTATTATCCAGAGGATTTTTTCTATGAAAAATAATCTATAGATTCATTTCATTATCCAATTAATGATTAAATGGAATGTATGTTTCATTATATACCTTTACATAATGATTATTCATTATAGATTCAGGATATCATATGTTGAACTTAAGACTTATTGAGAATTTCATCTCACTCTTATTTTATTTCCATTCTCTAAGATTCTATGAGGTATACTATGATAGATATGAAAGTATACACTATATGGAATAAACTTATTAAAAAAAGTAAATTATGCAGTAAATTGTTATATTTAAATGTTTAAAAGGAATAATTTATGTTTCAAATTAACTAGGAATATTAAATCAACGAGTCCTTTGGGATGTATTTCCTTTTTTTATGTAAATGTAATGGAGGCATGAATCAGCTCTAGGATTACTGGGGTGCAGTTGATATAATTGGTATCAGAAGATGTTTAATAAAAAAAATTAACTAGATATATAGAAACATGGATTAGGGAACCTGACCCTAAGATAGTATTTTTTGATAAGTATAGAAGGACATATTCAATTTTTGGTATAGTAAAGATTATGTGATTTTTCATTGAAATACATCTCAATATGGATACAACAAGTGGATGTGGTTCAAGAACAGATGTACCAGGGGGTGATAACTCGAAAAAGGGTACGTGGGACTTCACTCAAGGGTAACCTTGTACAAGATAATGGGTCTTACTACACACTTGGTTTAACACTCTCAGGGGATATGTTTAAGATCATTAAAATTTTCTTTACATAACATTATGTATGATTTGAAAAGATGATGATAATAAATTACCTAGGTTAAACACTAGACCAATAATGGACATTTGTGGAAATAAAATGGTTAAAGTATTAATGTACTAGTATTCAAGAATTAAAATATTGAATTATTTTACCAACAATATTTTAGTTATATGAATCATGAAACATTTAAGAATTATAGAGGGAATTGTGATTCAGTAAAAAAGAGTTACAGATACCATCATGGGTTAATGATTTTAATATTGATAATAAGATCAATGAATTAATATTTTTAGGTATTATTTGATGAGATCCTACCATGATCAACAATATTTTTGATTAAATTAATGTAAAAAAAACTCCTTTGTATTGTATATGTTTTAATGGAAAATTTACTTGAGGACTAATGAATTTACATTTTATAGACATATGCTTCAAGTTATTGATAACCATTGGGGTTGATGTGGTCATTAATGACATTATATTAATAATGAAATAATATCATTAGACCTTATAATAAAATTAAGTCATATTGAAATCTTTAGTAAAAAGTTTATTTAATGATTACATTAATTTCAAGGAAGTCCATCATACTTTTTGGAAACATTATAGGAATTATATTAATGTACTTTCGAAAAATGGGAAACCTGCAAGTAGGGTGACATTCCCTCACATCTGGCGAGGTGGTGGGGCCAGAACCTATGACCAAAGGATGATAAGGGTTTCATACGTACCATTGGTCTACATGATGTCCTTGTTAATATTCCATTGTTTTTATTCAAAAAATTTGATGAATAAATATTAATGATGAACTAGTTAATAATAATTTTTTGGATTTTATATTAAGGTATTAACCATATTGGTTTTGGAAAATAGATAGAGAAATATATAAATACTTGTTTTATATATCTTATAATTTATTAAAAGTGTATTTTAGTGCTTCAAGAATAAAATAATCATTCTTGGATATTCATTTCTAGAAGCAATGGATGAAATAGAAATTTATAAAAGTACATAACAAGGATGAAATTGGGTTTATATAAATAAATAAAGTAATAATATTTTGTTATATTGATAAGAAGTAAAATAATTTCTCAAAATTAGGAAAATGATGTTGAAATAAAATGTCATCCTAATACCTTAATTTTTCGAACTGATGGTCCTTTATATTGTCAAGGATTTGTGACTTTGATCACCTCAAATTTCAATTGATCATGGACTTCATTGTGGTCAAGGATCTCAATCAAATCGTATAATTATCTACATTTTTCCTCTAAGTCCTTATTTTCTCTTTCACTAATGTTCCCATATATAGAAACCTAGATATATTTAATTCCATATGACCATTTTACTTCTCATTCTCTTTTATTAAGAGAATATTTTATTATATCCTTTAAAATATGGGATTTATAAAAATATATTTCTAGTATGAGACAATTTATTACCAAGATATTGAGTAAATCGTGAGGATTCGATTTATTTAAGGAAGGGAGAATGAAACCCCATGAAAATTATAAAAGAATAACATTTTATTCAATAGTGTGTATAAAATGAAACACCAAGTTTAGAAATGAATATAAAATCTCAATAATTTTTGATATATTTACCAGTTTAAATTAAATTTGTCTATTCTATATCGTTCAATTCTGGAAAAAATATGTTATCTTGTGTTTCATTCCCGAAGACTTTCTTTGATAGCTTACATTACATGCAAGACCACATTATACCAAATACTATTAATATTATTACTTAAAATGACAATTATGACCAAGATGTTAAATCAGTTGTTATGAATAATATTAACTAACTTATAAAAATATATGGTTGCATTAATTGGTTACCAAATAATTATAAATGAAATTAAAAACCAATTGAATATAAAGGAAATGTTTTTATCATGTACTATTTTTTATACGCCAAAGTAAATTTATTTTAATGAATTAAACTAATTACTATTATTGAATTATAATAATGAAATTTATAAATTATACATTTAATCAATTTTTTTGACATTAATTTCAATAGATCTGATAGGCATAAGATAAAAACGAATCCTATTTTACTCATAAAATGTTGTATTTTTATGGCAGTTTTTATTTCTTTTAATATATAACTTTTTCAAAAACAAAATTGAAATTTTTATAAATTATATTTTAAGAAATAATATTCATTTTAGAAATATGAATTTACCAATTATATTTTTGTTTATTTTGGGTATTTTTCTATGAAGTTTCATTTTTTAATGTATAATGAAAAATACAGAATTTTAATTGAAATCTAAATATTCTTATATATAATTTATCATATTAAATTATATTTGAAATTTATTTTCAATATAAATTATTTCAATTTTAAATATATAAATACCATTTAATTCATTACTGTAATTTTATATTGAATTTAGATAAAAAATTTATTAAGCTTTTGAACATTTTGACTTTAAAAACCCAGTTTCTCATCTCATCAACATGATTAATTTTTAATTAAATTATTTCAATTATGTGATTAGAATTAAAAAAAATAGATTCAATATATTGAATCAGAATAATATTTAATTTCTATTAATTTAAAATTAGTTTTTACCAAAAATATTAGTGAAATAAACTAAAATTAGTTATAGAAATTAAGGTAAAAATAAATTAACTTAGTGGTTAAACATTAATATTACATATTCATATGACCTAAAAACATTTCAAAAATCCTTTTTATGGACATATTTAGACCATATAATCTCTTTTATCTAAAAGGATTCATTATTAAAGGAACATTATGTATGGGATGCCTCCCAATAGTGTGTAGATTTTTGTATATACTAGAACATCACTCCACCTACGCTATAAAAAAAGAACTCACCCCCTCACTTATTCACACCTACGTAGCCTTTTGAATAGTAAAAAACTTTCCAAAAATAATCTCCCAACATCCCCTACCTCATCCTAGAATATTTTAATTGGGAATAAATAAAATCAAGTAAGGCCTTTAGTATAAACAAAAAGGAGTTCCCTGAAGAAGAGGTAATGTTCATCAACAAGCACTTTTGTTTTATTTCACTATAAACCCCATAAAATTATTCTAATATCATGATTTTATAATAAAGAAGTATATTTAATATAATATAATTTTTTATGATAATTTCATGACCTAAAACATCTCACAATTTGATCAAATGGGACAGAAAATCATAGTTCGTGTGTATAGAGGTCTACCGTCACGCTAACCAATGTCAATTGTTCATCCATTACCCCATTTCATAGTTGAGAATAATGATGGAATTATATTATATATATTATATATATTATTTATATAAATTATTGATGAATATTTAATTATTATATCACACATACATTCATGATTTCAATTTTATGGGAATACGAAAAACGTCCCTCATGTGTATGGCGGACTACCAACTCTTGAACCGATGTGGTTCGTTCATGCATTACATTGAATGTATTAATCATGGTTTAAAAAAAAATATTTTTTATATATAAAATAATAATGATATTTCCATAATAATATACATATATATCATTTACTTTTATTTATTCTAATACAACAAGAAAATAGATGCATCGTTCATGCTTACGTACGCCCTACCGTCTCCATTAACGCTGCATTCCATTGCCTGCCACTAGATTTTATGGACGTCTATAAATACATATATAATGAATATATATGTTATTTTAGTCATGTTTTAAATTCTAAAATTTTTTATATCTTGATCTAAGTAATGTGAACAAAAATAACAAGTCAAAACATATGTAAAAAATAAGGTAATTAACATCTAAAGCGATGAAAATAATGAAACATTATAAAATAATGAGAAATAATATATTATAAAATGATCATATATGATGTTATAAACATGAATATTATTTTTTAATAAGTTTATAAATTTTTTAAAACAACTATATAGGAGGTTAAATCATGTTCAACCAAAAGGAAAGTGCATAGTATGTGATTTCATCTCAATCTCATATTATTGAGGCATATTGTAATGTTATGCACCTAATTACTTTTTATATGGTGTATATACTGACCCTTTACAGGTAATATCATAAAAAATTCATTATTAATTCTATTTAAAGTCTGTATTTGAATTATATTTTCTATAGGTATTTTAATTAAAAGTTACCAAGTGGTAAAGAATTTCATAACTCAATTTCCCTTCAATAGGTTATATTACTTCCTCATTATTGCTCATATTCATTGATTATGTGCATAGTTAAATTCGAATATATATTGTTCTAATTCATCTTATTTTATTTTTATATACATATTTTACACATAATATATTAATTTATTAATTTTCACTTCAATTCTATGATCATTTTAAGGGTTTATTTCACAGTCTAATTCTAACCGAGATTATTAATTATTGAAATTAAATTAAAGATAATTTATGATAACTTTTTTATATAACTTTTACTTTTATTATACTCTAGTTATTCATGATTATTTTGAAGTTATAGTACCATTTTTATGATCTTTGTTAGTAAAAAGTATAGATAAAATGTTTTAATAAAATTCTAATTCATTTATATTTTCGGTTGAAAATCAGTTTTTTTACAAAACCATGTTTTCGAAAAACAATTTAAAAATGTTTTATTTTTAATTTTAAATATAATTAATTAAAAAATATTTTTAACCATTCTATATTTTTACCAAAAAAATTAATAGAATATTATTTTTACATTTTTAACAAAGAACTTTTCTAATATATTTACAATGAAAAAGGAATGTTCAGTCTACCATATATATAATTACCCAACATAATTTCTTTGAGATTATATATAAATTTCACCAAGTTATTATTAATGAATGATTTTATAAAATTTATTTTCAAATAATTTTTTTTCATAAGTTTTTCCAAAGTAAAAATTATATTTTATTGAATAATATTTTTAAAGATATTTTTATGATATTTCAATTTATCGATGACCAATTTTTTTTATTACTACAATGGGTATATTTTAAAACAATACTAATTCTTCTATTATATTTTTTATGATTATTTTTTGCAAAGGATAGTATTAACATTCACTTCCTTGTTATAATTTAAAATATTCACTTTTTTATGATCATTTGATTTAAAATTTCCCCAAAATATCCATATTATTTATCATTGATATGTTTATTATTTAAATGGTATATCATTTAAACATATGGTGTTGTATATTGAAAGTTATTTCTTTTAATGGGGAATTGTTTATAATTTTGTATCCTTTACTAAATATGGGTATTTTATATTTATTCATATTTATTCATTAATTAAATAAATTATTTGATATATGTGGAATGCTTTGGAATGAACATGATAGGTCGGGGATTGTATAATGTACCGCTTGATGCATTAGTAGGTATTTTGAGAAAAATTAGTTAAGCTAGAATTAAATGTGTTATTACTTATAGACTGAACCATGTTATAAGAGGTCTTGATAGTAGTGGTTTCATGTGATAAATACATGAAATCTAGTAATTAAACATTATATTCATAAATAATTTAGTTATCATTATCCAAAGGATTTTCACTATGAAAAAATATATGGATTCATTTAATTCTATGATTATTGATTAAATGTAATGTTAGATAGATTATTTACCTTTTCATATTAATGATTACTTATCCAAAAAATTAAATGGAATATGTTTTTAGTTATTTAACTTGTTATTTTGATTATACCAAATCTAGTTATTTAAATAGAATGTATGTTTAGTTATTTACATTTCCATATTAATTATTCATAATTGATTCATGATATCTTCCAATACACTTAACCCTTTCTGATCAACTGAGCTCACCCAAATTTTTTTCCGTTCCCTAGTATTCCATTAGGTTTAATATGATATATATTTTGGGATACATTAGATGGCATAATTTTATTCATGAAAAAGGAAATAAAATATAAATTATGTTGTAATTTTGTGTATTCAAATGTAATATGAAAATAAATAATGTATTAGGTTTTCTAACACTACTAAACTGATCAATCCATCAAGATGTGTTCCCATTTAACTTATTCCAATTTAATGGTTGTTGTCATTGGATCCAAGCTTACTATGGTCAGGTCTCTACAATATAATATAATATAATTATATTAATAAAATTCAAACAATATCATTTTGTTAAATATTTAATCGATATATGAGTTTTTTATAAATTTATATCAATGTTAATATTTTATTCAATTTCAGTTAATATAGAACTATTAGGGGATAATCTTATCTACCCCTCACTTTTTCAAAAAAAAATACTCAAAAGACACTATGATCTCACTGATAGTGGTGTTGATGTGAGGTTTAATAGAGGGGTGTGTTTTCTTAAGTCCATAACATCACAGAAGCAGAAGTAGATTTCTTATTTTCTTATCCAAATAAATTCTATTATAATTTGAAAAATTTTGTGTCTCTTTTCAATTTCATTGAAATAAAATTTTTCAACATTATTTGATGATGTGTTATTTGAAGGGATAATGACTTAAAATGACCAATAAATGGATTTAAAATAATATATATTATAAATAGAAATATTTATATTTATAAATTAGAAATATTTTGTTGATTTAATTAATATTTATGTCACTATTTCCATGGGTATACTTCTCAGGGGATTCATTCCCATGAATTTTAATTACAATGATAATGTGATAATGAAATAAGACCTTTTCCTATAATATTTTCTCTATTATTTGTACTTATTTCTCTCATTTTTTCTTTTAATGTGTATAACCACTTCCATTCATCATCACTATCACATTCATTAAATGTCACAATTTATTTACAACCAACAATGAGGCCCCAATGACAAAAAAATTACAGTTTGAATTGGTGTCATGATCCTATTTTATTGCAAGTTATCAACAAAATCATCCTCTCTGAATTGTGAATAGTGACAGATCGACCACTTGACTATCATTTATGTAACAGAATTCATATATGAAAAAGTTTTTTCTCATTTTTTCCAGATATTATTTTTTTCATTCTTTTTAATTTTCACAACAGTTCCACTCAAACGATGATCCATATTGACTATCCTTATTTTATATTCCTTAGATTTTTTATATTTATTTTGTCTCACTCTTGATAAATTTGAAAAAATATGAATTATTTTTTAGAAATTTTGTTACGGAAAAAATATTGAGCACCTGAAGAGTTGTGGAGACTCACAATTTTTAAATAACACTTCAATCCTAAAAGTGAATGTGATTGGTTATTATCAAAAAAAATTGTGTTAATAATTTACATTATCAATGTTAGCAAAATCATCATTCATTAGATGGAAATATTAAGCGACACTTTCTAAAGTGGTCGAATGATGAAAATATAGTGCCAAGCATATGCTTAAGTGAATTTCATTTATTATACCATGAACCTTGATAATGGTACAATAAAATTTTCCATCACCAATTACTTTGTACACCCTAAATGTGTTGAGATTTATTATGAGATATAAATTCTAATGTTGAAAATGATATTTATTTTAGTTTTAAAAAAATAATTAATTTCTTTATTTATTTTCCCTTTATTTTATTTCATATATATAATATATATGAAAATAAATTAAGCATTCATGAAGAAAAAATAAATATATTTTATTGATATTCATCCCAAAAAGTGGATGAAAATTTAGAACTGAATATTCATGTCTTTATCTTATTTATACGATAAAACTCAATCAAATAATTTTATTTTTTTACTTGATGTGAATGGGAAATATTATTACAAATCTATTTCATTTCTTGAAGTTAATGTAAATATCAATGATTTTATTTTAAATCATGTTTCAAATGAATATGATTTTTTATGATCATTGTGTCTTATAATTATACAAAGATAAAAAATAATAATAATAAAACTATCTAAATTGTTTTGATGAAATTAAATATTTTTAGAGCACAATTAATTTTATTTATATTTCTAAAATATTATGTCTCTAGAGGCTAAAATGAAAATTGTTTATTTTAACAATATATTAAAAAATTAATTTTTTATTCTTAATTTTCGATGTACCAGAAATATTTTGAGTGAAATTATTATTTATTATACGATTATGGATTATCAATATCATATCATGTAATTCATTTGTTATTATCCCCATAATTGGAAATCATTCTTTTTATAGTTCATAGATAATATGATAGAGTTATATTACTTTTATAATCTAATATATCTCATAAATATAATTTTACCACTAATGTGGTCAAACTATGATCTTCATGATAAATAAATTTTTTTTGAACTAGATGGTTATTATTGATAAATAATGAGTTATTATTCATGAATTATAAAATTGAGTAAATAAATTAATTCTATAAGGTGTATATAATCTTAATTTCATTATTTTTTTCTGAAGAGAATGAAACTATTCATGAAATGTTTTATATAAGTTGTGTTAATCATACGTTAATTTTTATCATAAACATTTGTAAAGTAATGAAATTTGATCAAATGATTTATTATTCATTTACTGAAGTGGATGTTATAATAAAAAAATATTATATGGTTTATAATTATGACCGTAATGAAATGTGTTCTATGAATCCATAAAATTATTTCAAACTGATTCTCATGAAATATGAATTAACCTTAAATTACATTGGAGATCCTATCCCTTGTAGATATATTTTTAAAACATTTAAATCATAATTTCCAAAACAAAAAATATCTGCTAGGTGATGGGACAAACTCATTATAATTATATTATGATTTAATTATTTTATTATCAATTATTATTAGTGTAAATAATAATAACAATAATAAATTTCAGCATTTTGGTTTTTCATTTCATTCCATTAACGTGTCAAATACACACAATGAAAGATCCTGAAGATCATATATATTTCGATCTTGAAAAAAAAAAATTTAAAATTATTTTTTAATCATATTGTCTAAAATAACTCATATATATTTATTATTAATCAAATATTTTAAAGAGTTATAATATGCTCATATATGTATATTAACGAGTAGTGAAAATTAATTAAAGGATCTAAAAGAGGGGTTATATTCTTACAAAGTTGTAAAAAATAATAAATAATTTTTATTGAAGTCCCAATGAAATATATTTAGCATTAATAATATTCTTGAAAAATAATATCATATTGATACATTGGATGAATGAGGTGTAGAATACATTTATATATAAAAAGTATTCTTAACAATTATAGAATTATTTTAAATAATTAGTTATGATTTTATTTTACTCTATACAATCCAATAAATTGTGCTAAATAATAATTATATTGATCCTAACACGTTAAATACATAACATGATAATTTTGTTTAACTTGGATCAATTATAATGAAAAATATTAACAAAAACATACATGAGAATAAATTTAATGACAAAATGGTAGACATTAATCAGGGGGAGAAGGTCAAATTTATTAAATGGATGAATGTCTAATAATTTATAACTTATAAGGAAAATTTTCATTATCTTTATCTTATTATGAATTCTCCTAGTATGAAGATTTACAATGGGTTACCTATTATTAAAGTAAATTATATATACCATCTCCAGCTATATTGTATATGAGTTTAAAATATTTATATAATGTATTGATTATGGAATATATATATATATATGGGTGCACCCGCTAATCAAGTGAACCATTTAAATGTTTTATGAAAGACTCATCTATTAAATGGTCACTAGAATTTGTATTTACTTTTAATTCTACATCACTTTCAATGAATATTGGTTAAAATATTACATGAGAGTCATATATCATATGTAAAATGGTCCAAAAGAATCATATATATGATTCACACAAAAACTGCCTGAATAATTCAACACCAATGTTTTGAAAATAAATATTTTTTTATAAATAATAAATGTGTTGTTGAAATGATTCTATAAAATAATTTTTCATTGTTAGTGGAAAAAAATAAATATATTTTCCTTTCAAGAGCAAAATGAATATATCAATAACAAAATTATTTTTTAATATACTTTCTATAATTGCCATCAGTAATATATAAATAATGGGATCTCATTAAATTTTTTGATGATGTAGTTTATTTTAAGATTCATTGAAACCCCATTGATAAAAATGGATTTTTATGGATGTGTACATAAAAATAATTTCCTAAAATAAATATTGATGTAAAATTGGATATGTTCAACATAATATTTTTTGGATTGACTATCCAAATTATTAAGACTATTAAATGATGATGTGGTTAATGTATAAATGTTGAGACTTCTAATAAGAGTGATTACAAATTCTATATATGAATCATTAAAGGGTTCAAAATGATTGAATCATATTCAAAATTATAAAAGTCTCACATAATCTGATAGACTACTTTATGGGTTGAACTGGAAAAGATATATTTAAGGTATTAATAATAAAATATATTCTTATAGGGAAGAGTATGAAACTGATTTTATCATCACATGGTTCTAATGATATCAATGTTTTTTATTTATTACATAGGTTTTTGATAATAGAAAAAATCTTGAAAAGTTTAAAAATAAAATAAAATTTTTATGATTAAATTATAATGAATATCCTTATATTTTGAATTAATCATATAGAGGATGAAATATTTAATTTTGGATGAATTTAATATATTTATTTAAATAAACATAATGAATAAATAAATCTCATAGTTATAAGAATGTTAAAATTCATATATGATGGGTTAAGAAATAACATATTTGTTCTTGAAGGATTAAATATAAATGAAAGTTTTATCTACCCTATATGATATATACATACTTGTTCATAGATTCATTATGAATAGTATGAGGGATTATTATAATGAATTTTATGTATAAAACTATTTTTCTCCTTCTCATTATTATTTTAATGAATTAAATTATTTCTTATTCTAAAATATATTGTCAAAATTTGTTGGTTATGTCAGTACTGAATCTTTTTCTATCCATAATGGCTAGATCTCAAAGTAGATATTAATTCACCTATGTTGGAATTAAAATTTCATGGTGTTTTACAAAACAATACACTTTTTCAAATTACTCCAACCATACATAGTTGATTGGAATTCTTAATGAAATCCCAAGATGTTTTTGGTTGAGATTTTCATTTCGTCAAATCAAAAAATAATGTTGGTTAGATGTAACTAATAATATTCCTGCAATAATATATGCGGATAATGTAGCTTGTATAGAATAATTATAAGCTAGGTATAACAAAGGATATAAGAGAAAATATAACCCCCAAAAATTCATTTTTAGCTATTTTTAAAAAAAATAATGGAATGATATATATTTGAAAAATTATATCATGTAGATTTGTTCACAAAGGCATCGCAAACAATAAATTTTTAAAAATTGATTGATAAATTTGAAATTTCAAGACTACAAAGTATATCATTATTTAAAAAGAGTGAGTATGAAATTTTGTTTGCTTTTTTATCTTTATCAGGATTTTCCCATTTTGTTATGTTGGTGAGATTTTCAATAAGGTAGCTAAAATTTTCATGGTATAAAATTATTTTTATTTCACTTGTTTTTTCCCATAAGGTTTTTTTAAGTGAAGGGTAAATAATATCCCCAGAAATTGATGAATGTTAGGCTCGTATTATGAAAAATTTATAAGTATTTTAAAATTTTCATGGGATATATTCTAAAGGGATCTATTCCCATGAATTTTAATTACCATGATTAGTAATTTTTCAAGGCAGTATCGAATTTCAGGGGGCAGTGTGGGCTGGCCCAAGGCTGGAACCAATATAGAGTTGTGGTGGGTCTGTGTTGTGGGGTATTTTGGATGGTGTTTTATTGTGTTCCTTAACATTTTAGAACAATTCTCTGGGATATGGTGTTGTTGGGATCCTGAGGTGATGGGATCATGTCTGTATTGGTGTAGGTGGCAACAAATCTGATGATGGTGTCAGTGGGATCTTGAGATGACTAGATCGGGACGGTGTCAGTGCATGAAGTAATAGATCAATGGATCTTGTGGTATAAATGTGTCTTAGTAAAGGGGAGATATCCATATTTCCGTGGGATATCAGTGTTGGTAACTGTATGATCTATTGGAATCTTTGACTGATGGTAGAGGGTCAATTTGACAGAGGAATGAGAAAAAAGAGGTAAAAAAAGAGGGTCAGATACCCTAATGCAGTCCCAGATAAGGTCATAGTAGAACAAATAACAACCAAAAAACCAATAGGATTTGGTTGATTTATATGGTATAGATTTTTCATCAGTACCATGTCCATGCAGTTGTGCAAGGGGATTTTCTTGTTGAGTATCATTGCAGGTCGGGCGCTTTAGCGATAAAAATTAAGCATCATTTCTGTAGGACTTATATTGGTGTATGGTGTGTGATAATTCAATGTCAATGTATTTGGAAACTTTTAAATGGGACTATGGGCCATTTATGTTTACCCCTCAACCAAATAAAAAAGGAAACTATCTAAAAGTTAATAACAAATAATCCATTCGGGCTTTCAAGTAGGCAATCTCTATCCTGTGTCAAAAATCATAATCATTGGATCTTCCTTGAAAATAAGGATTACTATGGATCATTGGTGAGATGTATATTTTTAATATATATATATATGAGATACCATGATAATGAAATAATAATTTTACCTATATTATACTCTCAATTATTTGTCTTTATTTATATTCTTATTTTTTGTGATCATATTGCTTTTGTTCATCATCACTCTCACTTTCATTTGACATAAAAATTTCTTTAAAATTTACAATGAGGTCCCAATTTCAAAATAATATATGATTTTAATCAATTTCATGTTCATTTTTCATAACATAATTATGACAAACCCAAACAAGATACCCCCTCAATATTGTCACCTAACCCAAATTTCCATATACCCGAAGGGCATTCCTGGTCCCCAGGGGTTGGAATCTAGCACTAGGGAGTTAAAAAAAATAGAGAGAACAATTTCTCCCAACCTGAAGAGGACACCATGACATATATACATATAAATAATGAAACATTGTAATAAAATATGAATATATATGTCATAATATATAGATAAAAATGGAAGTGATACAACTAAAAAAGAAACAAAACAATCCCTAACAAACAAGTCCAATTGGAAAGGATAACCAAACTAAAATAAATATTTCACTAGTCTCCTTGTGATAGTGGTGGGAAACTCCCACCATCTCAACACTCGATATCCAAATGAAAATGATAGAAAATATCACCATATTACTATGACGCCTTGTATTTCCCAACATCAAAATACATACAAAGTTCTATGCACCTCTGAACGGGTTCACAAGGTGTAAGCTAATAGCCTGAGTAAGATCCCACCTAGGTGTTCCCTATCAAGTCTTTATACAATAATCCAAGAATAATAAACTTTAATTAAAACAAATAATGATAAAATTTTAATACTTTAATATCAAAAGCATGGGAAAACAATTTAATTCCCCATTTTTCAAGATTTTTTTAAAAAGAAGGAAAATCTATTCAAATTAGTTCATATACCCCAATTTAGTCATATCAAAACAAATAAGTTGTCACATATCGTATAAAATTCACGGTTGTATAACCAAAATAGTACAACCTAATGCACATGTAACATCACACAAAGGATCATGCTGGTTCAGGATAGATAGGGCAGTCGTACCTGACATAAATAATTTCATGAATAATGTTTCTTGATTTATGAATTGCATCTAAATTGTAGAGGAACACTCTAGAATGCGAACCCCCCATAAGGTTTAATATGTCCCTAAAACAACAGGGCTAGGGATAATAGGAACACCCCTTGAATGAACCCCATATATTATATGAGTTCTATCTACACCTACCACCTAAGTACCCATGGAATCCCATGTTATCTATTTTCTAAACCATTTCATCAAACCAAAGCTTTAAAAACCATTTCAAAAATCCATTTCACAATGCATTGAAAGAACATATTAATTTACCAAAACTAGGTAAAATCTATATTTGTCAAAAACATGTTTCTACATACAAAAACCAACCACGCCGATTCATTTATAATGTAAATTTTGAAACCCAAATCACTTTAGTTCATCCAACTTAAGATTGATACAAAACCACATACCTTGATCTAGGGTCACACATGCTTGTAATGATATCCAACAACAAGGATGAACACAACGATGATAAAATAGGACTTATAATAAATCCTCAAATCTCATATAATTTATTCAACAATGAAAATGTTGGAATAAAGGGTAGATCTTGAAAAACATCAAAGAATGAACACCCTCTACACCACAACCACCCGCAGCACCAAAACCAACAATGGAATGGTATTAGGAGGAAGATCACACAAGTAATCTAGAAAAAAACAAGATAATTACAATAAAAGATCAAAAAATCCAATAACATAGCACAAATATGCTACTGTGATCAAAGGAAATGATGAACAGGAGGAGTACTCACCTAGGGTGATGAATCCCAACTACAACGAAGATCAATAATTGAAAACTATTATTTGGACAGAGCATAGGTACCCAAAATCATTGGGCAATGGATCTAAGATGAGAGAAAATAGTATTAACATTGAATGAATAAGGAATCACTCATATGTAACCCATGAAATACACCCTCACAAAAATTACATGGTGTGTAATACCTTTATACATCGTGTAATCCATAGGGTACATATATTCCGAAAACTCATCTCATTTTCAAAAAAAATCTATCCTTAAACAATATAAAACATGTAATTTTTTTTCAAAATGTGTAACCATTCATTCTATATCTTTAACTATTTACAAGAGCGTAGAAAATAATACATTCTGTGTTATCCCATTACACGTAGTATAAATTCCCAAAATATAGTGGAAACTCATGTTTTCAGCAAGAAACTCCAAAACCACCTTCAGTGTTCTCTGAACTCAGAGAGAACTCAAAAAATCAAATACACAATTATAATCATACTCCAATAATTAAAACTAACATATATACCTAAAATTTTTGCTTTTTTCCCCAGAAAATTTTCTCCATCCTCATAAGTCCTAAAACCAAACAAAATAAAAAGGAAAAAAAAGCAGATAGAAAGGAAATACCTGAAATTAGGTTACTAGATGCTACGTACACCCCACCATAAGTCATTTCGTCCCCAGGAAGTCATGTAGAAGAATATTGATTAGTAAATAGGTGTTCCCATCAATACCTCATATATGAATCATTCTCCCAAGTCTCATGAGAATTTAATAGGTTCTTCTACAAAACTCTGAACAATAGAATAGACTTCCCAGGAAATACATTTACAAGAGATTCAATGATCTATACTTACTAATCCCAAACACAAACATCAGGATCTAACTCAATATCTTCCAAACATTAAACATGAGAGGGATCATTATGGTATTTTCGAAGACGCGATATGTGGAAAACATTATGGATGCATTTCAACTAAATTGAAAAATTCTAATTGGTATGAAATCTCCCCAAGATGCTTAGTGACCTCACATGGTCCAACATATCTCATATCCAAAATTCCCAATTTCCCAAGCTGATAGTGAACCAACCAAGAATAAACATTCAATAAAACCCATTAACCTAAGGAAACCCCCAAAGGACAACATTATCGATCCTCTTAATATTTATAATGACTCTAAACTATAACTAGATATTGAATTATATTATTAATTATTGATTAAGTCTCTTGAACCAAACATGGTACCACTAAAGAGTCTTGTCCCACCTCTTCTTAATAAGGATGTGACCTACATGATCAACCATACAATGCCATCAAATGATCCATTTTGATTAATGAAATATAACTATTTTTTATGAAAACACAACTAGTCCGAGATGGTTATCCCAACATCCACTAAAATATAAGTCATTGGCATGAAAAATATTCTCTAGTATCTGAATAGCATGCTCCATCTGACCATCTTTCCATAGATGATATTCTATACTCAACCCTACCTGATTCCCCATCACCTATTTGATATTTTTTAACAAACTCAATGTAAACCAAGGATCCTTTTCTTAAAAATTAAAAAAAGGAACCCCATGTATCCTCATGATCTTTTGCACATACAATTACCCATACCTTCAACTTGTGTGGGTTTTTTGATAGAAATGAAGTGATTTCTCTTTATAAACTTTTCAATCACCCCAATATATCATTCTTCCCCTGGGGAGTCTATGTTAATCCAAGAAAAAAATCCATGGATACCTCATCCCATTTCATAACTTAAACTAAAAGCGACAGGATCAAACCAGATGTTTTTATATGCTATGCCTTTATTTGTTGGAAGGTGTAATAGCGGGACACATAATCAGCAATGTAACACTTCTTACCCAAACACCAAAATCAATGTCTCACATCATAATATATCTCTTTTGTGATTCAATGAATGATACCTAGATAATTATGACAATAAAACAAAATTAAGCTCCATATAGATGCATGGATGATAATGTACTCCACAAAGTTAAGTATAAAATCTATAGAGAGAGATAGAAACTTGAAATGGTCTCCCTAAAATAAAGACTTTATTGAATTCCTCTAAACTCATCATCCTGCTACTTACAATATAGAAAAGACTCAAAGAGAGACAATGATTACTAATAATTAGTCCGAACCATGCCTAAAACATCCTCTTGAGAATCTAGGTGTAACTAAATGAAGTCACCGATAATCTTACACTCTTCCATCAATTCTAAAACAACTTTCAATGGTAATTTATTACTATGAGAATCTATAATAATGTTCCCCTTCCTGAGGGTTTTGGTGATGTATATGTTAAACGTTTGAAGGTATTCCACTAAACACATTTGTTTAAGGTTAAAGTCTTTCTATGAAAAGATATATCTTTAAATCTTATGATAAAAAATGAATGTGACCCTTTTACACAAATGATAGTGTCTCCCAAATTTAAGAAAATTCATAACTACAGTAAGCTCTAAATCATGAGTGGGTTAATTCTTTTCCTATGGTCAAAGATGAAAAGATATGTATGCCACCACATGATCATCCTACAAAAGCACAAAACCCAAACCAGAACCAGAAGCATAACTGAAAACCACATACCCTTTACTAGTACTTGGTAAGTACATGATATGAGTTGATGTGGGAAGACATTTTATCTCATTTAAATAATATTGCACATTTTCATCCCATTCAACCTTTTCCTGGTAACAACAGTCAAATATGATGCCAACATGGAAAAATACTTGATGAACCATTAATAATATTCATTTGGGTTTGACATGGAATGCAGAGATAATGATATATTCCATGAAAAGTATTTATTCCACCAAAGGATTTATTAGTTCATTACACTGTGAGGATACTATTATATATTCCTAAAGAGGTGATCTAAATGTTCTCTATTGATCACTAAGAAACGATAATCAATTTTAGGGTTCTATCATGGGGAAACAATTGCCTTTCATTGTTCATGTTTATTACTTTCCATTCGGTCTTGAAAGAATCTCTCTTGTCTTTCCTATTCTTGGATGAGAAATAAAGAGGGGTAGGGAGAGATTTTTGTTTTCTGTGATGATTCACTATTTTCATACACCCTACCCAATAGACGTAGTTGAATATTTATAGAGATAGTGTTTATATTAAGAAATATTTTTTAATTACATTTCATCACACAAAATAAAATTATATTCTTAACAAACCTCATGCTACATATTATTATTATTATTATTATTATTATTATTATTCAATGCACTACAGTGTGCATGATGAAAAATAATGTTTACTAACTTAAAATTAAATTGTTGGTTGGGGTAGATTACTCAAGAGGGGGGGGGTGAATTATGTAACTAAAAAAATTTCTGGTTAAAAAAATATTGTTAAAAAGTTTCCCCAAAAAGATTAAATACATCATAGTTAATCAAGGTTATACTGTTATTAGAGTTTGACTATTTAAATAATTTCTTAGAAGATAGATTAGTTCTCAGTTATCTTAAAATCAATTATTAATATTACTTTTGAAGTTATTCTACTAAGACAAGGAAATTATAACTTCATTCCAAGGTTAACTATCAAAGTGAATTTAGTGAGTTCTGAATTATACAGTAAAGTAGTAAAATAGAGAATACTAAAGTAAGAAGCAAAATGGATATGAAATAAGTTGTTCAGTCTCAGACCGAGACCTAATACATGTCACTTGGTGGTTATGTTCCTCTAATAATGTTATTTAAATAAACTTGATCCACACCCTAGATTGGGGTTAACAACAGTACACATGACTGTCTAGGTCACACATGGACCTCATCTATAGTTTTTTGTGGGTACAAACAATCAGGCCACACAGGGACCACTTCCACACTTATCTGTGGGTGTACACAAGTGTAAAATGATGTTTGAGTAAGGATATATTGAATCCTTCAGTTTAGTGCATGTGACAGAGTGTGTTGTTATAATGATACACACACTGCTCGAAAGCTAATAAAATGATACACAACAGAGTAGAAATATTGATATAGGTTTATAAGTGGTCTGAGTGTTTGTCATCATAGCTCCAGACTTCTGAGATGAAGTAGATGCAAAAATCAAGTCCTTATATGGAAAACAGAGTGTCTCAAGTCAAACAGATCCAGTTTCTGTTCTTTGTGATGTTTGATAGTGTGAATATGTTCTCAATTCTGGGATTCAAGTATGTTGTGTGTGTTCTTTAGTAGCATCGAGATTCATGTGACAATTATTTTGTAAAAAAATGGTCTGATTGTGTTCCTCGTTATCGATCCTATTCCCATTTTTAATCTCTTCCATCTATCATGCCATGCTATTTGTTTCTAGGTCACACTACAGTTTTATTCTTGGAGTGCATGTGTTTGAGCCAACAAGTTTCATGTATATTGCACCTCATACCTCGTACTGTCAGATGACCTGTATGCATAGAAACATTAATTATGTCAGTGCATTTAAAATCATCAAATATGACCATTAGAGATTAAATTGAAAGATGAAAAAATAGATTTAAAAACAATGTCACTGTATGTCATGGAAACATTGTCTCCTTCACATGATGTCTCGTTCACGGTGTCTGGTTCACGGTGTTTGGATGTCACGGTGTCTACTTGTTCACGGGGTCTCATGGTCACGGTGTTTGGTTGTTCACAGTGTCTCATGGTCAAGGTGTATGGATGTTCATGGTGTCTCATGGCCACAGTGTTTGTATGTTCACAGTGTCTCATGGTCACAGTGTATGCTTGTTAAAGGTGTCTCATGGTCATAGTGTCTTCTTGTTCACGGTGTCTCATGGTCACGGTGTCTTCTTGTTCACGATGTCTCATGGTCCCGGTGTCTGGATGTTCATGGTGTCTCATGCTTACACGAATAGTTTTATTCAGACTTATGCAGTGATATTTATGGAATGGATTCAACTTAATCATTTGTCAGAGAAATCATTAAAAAGTAAATCAAAAGATAGTGTACAGTAACCAAGCTGAATGTATAGAACTTAAGTGATTTGGATAGATTTTACAAGACAACTGTAAATTTGATGTGAGATAGATTACGTAGAGTTAACAAGGTTTAGAGACTGAATATGATTTGTGATCCTTAAAACATGATTAATACATGAAGAGTCCAACAATCTCCCCCCTTTTCATGATCACAAATCATGAATAGTTAGAGTGTAAATTTTTACTAAAAACATAGTTTGAATGTGTATAAAACATATATAGAGTGAGTGTTCTCCTACAGATATTTCTACCCCTTTTGGGATTATCAAAAATTAGAAAGAAAAAGAAATACAAAAGAGACAATAAAAGTGCATAATGTATTAGATAAAAAGAGGGGCATTACAAAGAGTAAAAAAATGTAACAAGATTCCCATAAAAAGAGATTAATCACAGTCCTTATTCATTGGCTAGTCATCTCATTTCCCTTAGCAACAATACTTGAAGGAGATGCCATAGGAACATAAGTTGAGGTAGAAGAAGGGAGTGAGCTGGTTGATAGAGAACATAGAGGAAGCCCTTCAAAGATAGAGGGATCTAGTGTAGGTGTAGTAGAAGACTAAGGCAGTTGTTGATAAAGGATCACATGCCTGATCTGACTTAGTGCATGGATGATTGACTTAAAAGTGGAGGCTAGGGAAGCGGTGAATGTAAGAAAACCAGATCTCAGAGGTGCATCAGCAAGAGAAACAATGGTTGTACTCTGTATATGAATATCGGGCCTCAGAAGCTTGATAAAATTAGAAATGATCTCTCCACCATACTAAATAGATTTCTCAAAGTCATCCTTGTTTTCCATAAACTTATCCAATAGATAAGTGGACTCTGTGAGCCTTTGGACTTGAGTATTGAAAGTTTGAGTACTAGGAGGAATTCTCAGATATTACACAAGACATTTGAAATGATTGGTGATGTCAGTATTTGAGAAGATTCAGTTGAATTAGAAATCCACATTCTTGGAAATTTCTTGTTGAGAATCATTATAAATTTTCGAATGGATTTGGAGCAGATCAAGAACTCTGTCACTATTCTTGATAACTTCAGATAGAGAATCTATATTAAAAAAACTAAGCACGGTTTGAAGTTCTTCTTGGACCACTGTTCTGAGTAGGTCACCGTCTAAGGATGGTTGAGATGATTTTATAGATGTTTTAGAAGCATTGACAGCTGAGGTAAGAGATTTCAGTTGATTTATCACTTTTTAAGGCACCCCTTATACTCATCAGTGAGCTTGTTATGACTAACAACAAGCTCTCGTATCTCTTTCAACAATTGATTGTTTTTTTCTGTGACCTTTTCATCTAAAGAAGATAAATGAGGATGAATAAGAGAAGCAATATTCTGTGGGGTTTGAGGAACAACATGATCCATGGGATGATAATCAAGCTCTAATCTCAAATTCATCACTTTCTACATGTCTTCAACCATACCTCTAAGAGTCTTCACATCATCACTAAGTAGTCTGTTTCCATTTATAACTATCTGAATATCATAAAGAATTTTGGGTTGAATCTACCAATAAATGATTTCCAACAATAGTGAGGCATCTCTCTCACTGAGATTTGATATAGGATCTTGTTGGGTATTATGGAGTTTTTCAACTCCAAACAAAAGGGAAACTCCAAATTATTTTAGCTCATCTTTATTCACCAAGGTTTATTGATCTAGTGATGGATCAGAGATAGGGATTGATACGGGCTCAGGTTATTTTTCAGGGTCAATATTAGAGAAAGATTTCAATTGGATAATTGTAGACAAATAAAGATTTTTACTGATACTTCCTGAGAATGAGTCACATCATAGACACTAGGGAACTTATTCTGATTGTTTACAGGGCATGGATAAACCGGGTTTGGTACTTTAATAGATTCTAGATTAGGGTGTTTCTCCCCCTAAATAGTTTCATCCTTCTAAGGACTGAGAGGCTTAGGTTCTTGATTTATTTCCATGAATTCAATTCTTAGATCCTCAACCATTTCCTTTCTAGCCAACTGGAAAGCTAGATCCATCCTTTCCTCAGCTGAAGGAATTACTTCGGGATCAAATTGTTGCACTGGGAGTTCCTCAAGGTTAGCTTCCTGTATAGAAGGTAATTCTTCTTCTATATGTTCTTCCATATCACTATTTTCGGTTTCTTTGGAAATATATTCTGTTTCAACTTCTTTTTGATCTTCCAGATTAGCAATATCTTTAGGAGTAGGGACTTCTTTTTCAATTACTACATGAGGTACAAGAGTACTGTCTTCCGTATCAGAAACAGCTTCCCTGGGAGGCAAAACATCAACTTCCTCTTCCTCTTCAGAATACTCAATAACTTTATCTGGTTCCAAACTAGGATTATAAATATCTTTTTGTCTTGAGGGGTGTTCCACAGGATTGATCTTTTCATAGATCCTATAATTTTCTTCCACCCATGCCTATTTCCCAGGATTCCAATTGATTTTCATTTTCTTGATAATGAATTTTGAAAGGAAGAACTCACAATCCTTGATAGATTCTTCATTTGGTCCTACAATACCTTTGGCATGAAGAATGGCTGAGATAAGCTAAGAATAAAACAAGGTGGTTGACTTGGATGTGGTTTTGATCAGCTCACACAAATTGTGTATGACATACTTAAAAAGGTTGATCTTGTGCACATTTTCCATAAGATGAATCAAAAATAGGTCCTGATATTTTAGAAAAGGGAAATCACCTTTTCTGAGGCTAATCATGTTATGAATAAAGTTAAATAGAATTCTAGATTCTCTATCTAGTTCAGCAGCAATGGATCTTCCCTTGGTGCCATTTCTGGTTATGCTTTTCAAAGAACCTTCCAAAACAAAGAATTCACTAGAAGGTGGAGGTCCTCTCTAATATACCTCATAGATTCCTTCATTAGTTTTCCCAATGCATGGATCCCATAACCTCAAAGAAAATGTACATATCTGGCCATTTATCTTGCTTCATGTAGATATCCATCACTAGAATCGAAAGAGAACTGAACATACTGATAAAATTGGTCCACTAGCTTAGGATAGATAGGTCTATCATTCTTCGAAAACCATTCTAACCAGATTTTCTATTTTAAAACGTTCAAAACCAGAGACTTACTTGATAGAATCCACTTAGGGTAAATCTCTTTCTCAGGTACTGCTACTCAGTTCACCCAATTTGGATTTAGAGGACCATCAGGTGTTAGCTTAGGTGTGATCTTCTTATTCTCTAAGCAATGTTTCTCAAGAGTCGACGACGAATTACGTTTCATCATGGGAATTCATCGAAGGATGGAGAGGGACAAGGGTTGGAGGATTGAAGAAGGGTTACTAATTGAGTGAATAGAAGAAATCTCAAGTGAAGAAAAATTGAAATTTACTTTATTTTTTCATTTAGAAATACCAAACGTCGCAAAAATAAAAGCACATGAAAGTAAAAAAGGTGGAATAAATAATTACCATGATATTTTTTTAATTATTAAATAAAACCCATAAAGAATATTTAATATGAGACCGTGATTGAACTTTACCATGAGACAATTACTGATCTTTACGGTGAGACATTGGCTGAACTTTTTAGTGAGATAGTGACTGAACTTTACGGTGAGACAGTGACTGTCAGACAGTAATCACGAAATATTAACTGTGAGACCATAAACATGAAACCCTAAGATATAAAATAATAAGACATAAAATAGTAATATATTTACTTAAGATTTAGCATGCCTAGTTCATGTATGATGTAGTCTATTTTTTCAGAATTTAATGGTTTGGTGAATATATCAGTATGTTGATATTTTGTACCAATGAATTCCAAATTGCTATCACCTTTTTGATAATGATCTCTCAAAAAGTGATGTATTACATCAATATGAATTTTTCTTGAATGTGAAACATGATATTTTGAGATGTTAATAGAACTTGTGTTGTCACAATTTATAGGTAAATGCCTAAATTGATATCCATAATCTTGTAATGAGTGTTTCATCCACAAGATTTTTGCACAAAAACTGACAGTAGATATGTATTCTGCTTCTGCAGTAGATAATGCAATCGAATTTTGTTTCTTACTACACCACGATACTAGTGAGTTGCCTAAAAAGTGACATGTTCCAGGGGTTATTTTTTTATATAACTTATATCCACCACATTCTACATCAGAATAACTAACTAATTCAAATGATTGACCTCTAGGATAGAACAGTCCTAGATTGGGTGTATTCTTGAAGTACTTGAAAATTCTATTTACAACATTAAAATGATATTCCTTATGATTTTCTTGAAAAAGAGAACCCATACACCCACTAAACATAAGTTTAGGTCGACTAGCTATTAAGTAGCGTAAACATCCAATCATTCCTTTATAAGTGGTTAGATCAACAGATTTTCCATCTTCCTCAAGATCCAACATAAAAGTGGTACTCATCGGAGTGTCACTACTTTTAGTACTATCCAATCCAAACCATTTTAGAAGATCTCTAGTATATCTTCTTTGAGTTAAAATATTACCATCATTATTTTGGAAGATTTGAAATCTGAAAAAGTATTTTAGTTCAACCATTAAACTAATTTCAAATTCATTTCTCATTATTTTAGAAAAATCAACACATAAATAATTTCTTGAAGATCCAAAGATAATGTCATCTACATAGATTTGAACAAATATAACATCATTATAAATTCGTTTTATAAAACGGGTATGATCAGAGATTCCTTATGTAAAACCTTTGGAAATATGAAAAGTACTCAACCTATCATACCAGGCTCTTGGAGCTTGTTTTAAACCATATAATTCTTTTGAAAATTTAAAATTATATTTGGAAAATGGGGGTTTGTAAAACCATGGGGATGTTCAACAAAGCCTTCTTTATCTATATACCCATTTGAGAATGAACTCTTAAAATCCATTTGATATAGTTGGCAATTATGATGTGCATCATAACCAAGAAAGATTTTGATGGATTCAAGTCTAGAAACTGGTGAAAAGGTCTCCTCATAGTCAATTACTTATTCTTGACTATAGCCTTGTGAAACCAGTCTAGCTTTGATTCTAACTATGTTACCATCTTTATCTACCTTATTTCAAAACACCCATTTAGTGCCTATGGAGAATGTGTCCTTGGGGGTTTCAACAAATTTCCAAACATTGTACATTTCATACTGATTATGTTCTTCTTACATAGAAATCACCCAAAATCATCATTGATAGCATCATTAATATTTTTAGGTTCATGTTGTGATAAGAAGACTTGATGTTCAACCTGATTTCTAAGAGAAACTCTAGTTTGAGTTCCTTTGTCTAGGTCTCCTACCACAACATTTATGGGATGGTTCTTAAGAGTTCTAGCAGCTTCAAAAAATGAGGGACTAGTGATTTGAGGTTCATCAACAGGTTTAGGTTCATTATAACCTGAGTCTAGGAATTTCCATACCTGGAAGATTTCCCAGATTTGTTCACATAATCGTTTTAGGATTTTGAATTAATGTTCATATTTGTTACATCATCCTCCAGGTTCTCTAGAATGGTTATAGGCTCATGTGGATATGTTTCATAAAATTTGACGTGGATAGTTTTTTCCACACATTTAGTTCTTTTACTTAACTCTATATAGGCTTTACTAGACACCGAATATCCTAAAAACAAACCTTCATCACACTTGGATAAAAATCTGTCATGATTGTCCTTATTATTAAGGATATAGACATTGAAAACAAAAAAATCAAAGTAGTTAACCTTGGGTTTTCAATTGTTCTATAACTCATAAGGATTCCTTTTAAGAGTAGGTCTGATCAACATGATATTGATTATGTAGTATGTTGTATTGATAGCTTCAGCCCAAAAAAATATGTATGTAATATTCACTAAGCATTATTCATGAAATCTCTTACAAGGTTCTATTTATACTTTCTACAACTCCATTTTTTTGAGGTGTTCTAGGGGAAGAGAGAATGCGACTATTACTATTTTGTGAGAATAAGGATTCAAACTCTTGATTTTCAAAATCATGACCATGATAACTTCTTAAGGATTTAATTCTATGTCCACTAATATTTTCTATAGGCTTGGAATATTTAGTAAAATATGATCAGGCTTAACTTTTGTGAGCTAAAAAGAATGTCCGTGTATATCTAGAAAAGTCATCTACAAGAACATATATATATAACTTCTCATTTAAACTTGAAACTCTAGATTTTTCATATAAATCCTTGTGAACCAATTTGTGAGGTTGAGAAGTTGACACTTATTTATTTGGTTTGAAGGAAATTTTCTGTTGTTTTTCCTTTTGGCAGGGATTACACACTTTGTGATTTGGAAACTCCAGTTTGGGCAAGTCTTTAACTAAGCCTTTTCTGGTTATATTTCTAAGGGAGTGAATATTACAGTGTCCTAGTATCCTATGCTAGAGACAAGACTCCTATTGAAATACACTTAAGCATGATGCATTTTGAGTAGCTAAGGAATCTAAGATAACAGAGTAAACATTTTCATTTCTTAATGGAGAAAAAACTAATTCTTATTTAGAATTAAAGACATTGCAAGCATAATTTTCAGATATACCATGAAATCCATCATCACATAATTGTGAGATACTATAAAATTATATTTTAATCCAGCAAGATATAGTAAATTTGAAATCAATACTGAGTTAGAGTTACCAATTTGGTTGAGGCCAATGATCTTTCCTTTGGCATTGTCACCAAATGTGACATGTCCTCCATAAATTATATTAGGTTCTTGAAGCATGATTAGTCTCCTATCACGTGTCTTGAAAATCCACTATCCATGTACCATAAACTTTTACCAGAACTCTTTAAGTAGCTTTCATACAAAACGATCAAGAAAAAACAAATTTTTGTACCCATACTTGTTTGGGTCTAGTAATATTAGTAATAAGTAATTTAATAACCCATATCTTCCTCATAGGTTTCCTATAAGTATTATGTAAAGTATTTGAAAAATAAACTCTATTTGGTCCATAAAAACATGAAACAGTTGAAAGTGTATCATAAATTAAACTAGTTGATTTGTGTCCAGAACTGGGAATAAAACAATATGTCCACGATTTAGAAAAAAATTTGTTCTACCAAGGTTTCTTTTTCCAGGATGATAACCAATGCTAGTATTGCATTTAGGGGAAATTTTTTTACCTAGAATTTGATTAAGGGTATTTTTCACATTGGTAAACTTTTCTTGGTCATTTATTAATTGCTCATTAGAAATTTTTTGTTCATTGTTATCTTTGATCGGTTGATCATTTTTATCTTTTTCCATTCTGAGATTAGATTTAACAGTCACAGTAAAAGAATATTGTTTCTTCAATGACGTATAATTGTCTTTTAGTTCATTTCATGTTTCTTCAAGCATATTACAATATTCAAACACTTATTCATTAGTCATATTTTCATAGTCACTCTAATCTCTAAAATAGTATGAATTATGTATAGGAGAGTCCAGTGTTACCTCAAATGTGTTTTTCATAAAACACATATTGTCTTAGTTTTCCTATTCATCTTGTGATGTTTCTATGTCGCTTGAATTGTCCACAGAATCACTCTAGTTTGCCTTCATTTCATTTTATACTTCCTATCATTGTCCTCATATCTCTTTTTGTACTTCAGCTTTGGACAGTCAGACTTGATATGTCATTTGAGCTTACATTAATAGTAGGAAATATCATAAGTCTTGTCACTTCTTTTCCAATCCTTTTTTCAACTTCCATTTTGGTCATATCTTCCCTTGAAGTTATGCTTTCGGAAAAAGTTCTTCTTCTTGTAAAATCTCTTGAATATTCTAGATAATTGAGCCATCTACTCATCACTAAAAGGTGATGATTGGTCACTATTGGAACTCTCTACAGAAGCTTCCAATTTCCCTTTGTCATTGTGTTTAGAGGTGGTGGTCTTGAATTCTAAATATTTCTTTTTTGGTTCATCATATTCTTCCTTGTTGACTTTCAACTATTCTTCATACATCATCAGTTTCCCAATGAGTTCTTCTATAGGTAGCTTGCTGTTTTCGCATGATTCTCTAATAGAGATAGAGGTTCCTCTCTATCTTTATGGAATATATATGATAATTCTCATGATATATTCCTCAGAAGTGACTTCTCTTCTACAAGAAATAACTGTGTTGACAATCTCATTGAACCTAAGATACATGTCAGAGATAGTCTCATCAGGTTTCATTTTAATGTTATAATATTTAATAGTATAAGTATTCTGTCTCATTTATTTTACACTAGATGTTCCTTCATGTGAGACAAATAGGGTATCCCAAATTTGATGGCAGTTTTATAAGAAGAAATTCTATTAAATTCCTCATCTCTTAAGGATCACTACAAAGCATTCATAGCTTTGAAATTGTAATTATAGGAAGTTTTGATATGGTCATCCCATGTGTTTCTAATAGTAGCAGAAATCTTATATTCATCTATAATGGAAGACCAAATTTCAAAACCCTTACTCTCTAAATTCATTCTCCTTTTAATTTTCCATTGTGAATTATTGGTTCCATTAAAGAATGGTGGTCTGTTTGTTGCAAACCCTTCCAATCTATTATCCATAATACATAAATACTTATAAACTGCTAGAAATTTAGAATAAATAGAAATTTACATATCTTTAAAGTAAAACTACAATCATAGTTGAATAAGGCTAAACAACAGAGTATTAATAAACAATCCCTTTGATACCAAATGTTTGTCGGAGTAGATTACTCAAGAGGGAGGGGGGGGGGGGGGGGGGGTGAATCGAGTAACTACAAAAATTTCTGGTTAAAAAAATATACTTAAAATGTTTCCTCAAAATGGTTAAGTACAACCCAGTTAATCAAGGTTATACTATTATAAGAGTTTGACTATTTAAATAACTTGATAGAACATTGATTAGTTCTAATTAATCATAAAATTAGTTATTAATATTACATTTGATGATATTCTACTAAGAAAAGATAATTATAACTTCTTTCCAAGGTTAACTATAAAGTGAATTTAGTGATTTTTAAATGAAACAGTAATGATGTAAAATAGAAAAGACTAAATTAAGCAGCACAGTAGATATGAAACAAGTGGTCCAGTCTCAAGTTGAGACCCAATCCACTCCACTTGGTGATGACCTGCCACAAAGCAGTTTATATAAATAAACATGATCCACACCTTGGATCCGGGTTAACAACACTACATAGAACTGTCCAGGTCACACAGAGACCACTTTCATAGTTCATCATGCGTAAAAACAATCAGGCCACACAGGGACCTCTTCACCATTTATCTGTGGGTATAAACAAGTGTAAAAATATTTTTGAGTAAGGATATCTTGTTTCCTTCAGTTTAATGTTGGATAGAGAGTGTACTTTTATACAGATACACTCACTGCTCGAAAGCTAATGATATGATACATGATAGAGCATAAATATTGACATAGGTTTAGAAGTACTTTGAGTGTTAGTATTTGCAGCTTTGGAATTTTGAGATGAATAAAATGAAAAAATCAAGTCCTTGTATGGAAAACAGAGTTTCGTAAGTCAGACAGATCCGGCTTATGTTCTTCATGATGTTTGCTAGTGTGAAGATGTTCTTGATTATGGGATTCAAGTATGTTGTGTGTGTTCTTTAGTGGAATCATGTTTCATGTGATAATTCATTCATAAAAAATTCTCTGAGTGTGTTCCTTATTATCGTGCTTATGCTCTTTTTTCCTCTCTTTCATCTATCATGCCACTCTATTAGTTTCTGGGCCACAGTAATCTTTTATTCTAGGAGTTCATGTGTTTGAGATGACAGGTTTCATTTATATTTCTCCTCGTACCTCGTACTGTCAGATGACATGACTACAAAGAAACACTAATTATGTTAGTCTATTTAAAATCTTCAAATATTACTATTAGAGATTAAATTCAAAGACTACAAAACAGATTAAGATATGGTTTCACAGTATGTCATGGTAACTGTGTCTCCTTCACATGGTGTCTGGTTCATAGTGTCTGGTTCACAATGTCTGCTTGTTCATTAGGTATCATGGTCATGGTGTCTGGATGTTCATGGTGTCTCATGGTCATAGTGTCTGGATGTTCATGGTGTCTCATGGTCACCATGTCTGGATGTTCACGGTGTCTTATTGTCATGGTGTTTGCTTGTTCACGGTGTCTCATGGTCAAGGTGTCTGCTTGTTCACGATGTCTCATGGTCACAGTGTCTACTTGTTCATGGTGTCTCATGGTCACGGTGTCGGGATTCTCACAGTGTATCATGCTTAGGAAAATATCTATATTCAGACATAAGCAGTGATATTTATGGAATTGATTAAACTTAATAATTTGTCATAGAAATCATTATAAAGTAAATCAAAAGGCAGTGTACCATAACAAAACTGAGTGTATATCACTTAAGAGCTTTGGATGTCTTTTACTAAACAGTTGTACATTTGACGTGAGATAGATTACATAGAGTTAACATGGTTTAGAGACTGAATAGGATTTGTGATCATTAAAACATGATTAATACATAAGGAGTCCAACATAAATATTTATCAATGGATGTGGTCTTGTTCCATTAATCCTTCTTGTAATTTATCGAATACCTGAGTAAATATTTAATATAAATAATTCATTAATTAATTAACATTTTCCATTTATAAAATGTGAATAAAATTATTTGTCAATTCTAATAATAATATTTATTTTATTAAATTCAAAATAGAATTTAATCGAGTTCAATGGAAAAACATAGTGTGTGACCCTATGGGGTTATTTCTCATTGGAATTAGGTGGACTTTCCTAAAGTACAGGATTACTATCTAACAATAAGTCAGGGCCTAAAAGAGGAATAAGTTAATGTATCAATGAAAACTACCACATATTAATGCTCATTGTGTAATATAATCTATTTTTTAAAATATCTCATTAAGAAAGTTTCACATATGTGTCATCAACCTATGTGCTTCATACATCTTTATTTGACTATCTGAGATAAACATATTGATACATCATGACCATGGAATTTAAGGAAATGATTCTATTCCAATCAATGTGTCTATATATCAACATCCATAAAGATGGAATCGTCAAAATTTTCTATGAATTATCCATTAATAATATGTCATTAATGACACACCCAACATACCCTACATCCCACCAACATATGGTGTGATGTTTTCATTAGCATATCTGAGTGCGCGAGTTATCACATGTATTAAAGATAATGTTAAAGTCTAAGTACCATGATACAAAATCGTAGATAGGAATATCTGATGACACCAAAACTTGAGAAATTACTATGGTTGGTTCTCATAATTTCCCATCTTTGAGATTACCAAGTGTGAACTTATTGAAAAAAGTCTCATCTGCTTGTGAGTACTCACAACTAACAGTCGTGTTCTATGGGTCCCATCATAGAATATTTTCTAACCACAAAACTATATTTAAGAATATCATCACTTCACTTCAAATTTCTCATCATTGTAGGAAACTACTAAGACCTTATCATTATCATGATCACTATAGGCCATTATTACATTAAAGTCATGTATAAAAATGAACAATATATTATAATATATTTTTTAAATATTCAAATCATCGAATATACATGTAATCAAAATAAAAATAGCTTGTCCTTAGACACTAAATATAAAATAAATTTGGATTCTTTGAACAATATAATGCATTTTATAATTTTAAATTTTCAAATTGAGTTTCTAAAATAATTTCTGAGAAGGAATTATTTGAAATATAAAAAAAATGTAATTTGAAAAGATTTTATATACTTTTAGGAAGATTTCTTCTCAAAATATATTGAGAAATGTAAACATGTGATAGAATTCTAAAAACTCACAATTTATAAGGAATGGGATTCAATAATTTATTATTTTAAAAATATATCTCCTCCAGACATTCATTCAATTGGGAGAATTCCTTTAGTATATTTTTGACATGTTAAATATGTTTTTTACTAGAAATTATTATAATTTTTAATTTTGAAGGAAATCACATGGATCTTGGGATTTTTTTGGAAATTGATTTCCAACATAGGTTGAGTTCCAAAAGTGATATCAATTCCAACTTATGTTGAGTTCAATAAGTGATCTAATATCGGAAATTATGGAAGTAATGGGGGCATGAAATTCATTCACATAAAGGTCAAGGGATTCAAGGGTGGAGGAAATGATGTGATGGGAGAATTATTAAATGGATTCACTTTCTCGAGTCCTTAACAATACAAAAGGATAGTATAATTATGATTTTCTTATCCCAGATTCAATATTTTAATTTGAAAAATATCACGTCCTTTCAATTTCATAGAAATAAATTTTTTCCACATCATATAATGTTGTGTTATTTGAAGGGAGAATGACTTAAAAAGAATACTCCATACTTTTTAAAAAATATATATTAAAATTAAAAATATAATTATATATAAATTGTTCATAAATTTTTATGAAATTATTAATATGTATTTCATAATTTACAATAAGCTTAATCTCATAGTAATTATTCACATTAATTTTTATTATTATAATCATTCATTTCTGTAGTTTTTTCATTGAAACTGCAGTGTTTTTGATGTCCATATTATAGAGTTGAAACTATCGTTCATATTAAACATACCCCCCATAGAAATTTATTCTTGTTTCCACTAATTAATTTAATCATATTCAATAAGTGTTCAATCCATTTAATCCATTCATAATGGACTAAAAATTGAAAATGAAACCACGTGGGAATGAGGGGTCAATGGAATGCATCACTATAAGATAATTTCTTTTTTGTGATGGTTTATTTGTGAATTATTTCCTTCATAAAAATTTAATTGTAGAATAGGGAATTGTACAAAATATTATTTGAAAAAGAAATTACCAATTAACCTTGTTGAGTTACTTTATTAACAGAATGTTTTTTCCATCAAAATAAATATGTTACAAATACTTTTTTTGTGATGGACTTCATATTCTATTGTAAAAAGGTATTTTCAACAGAGTCAAAATTCCATCACAAAAAGTATTTTTTATAATTATTTTCAATGAAATAACAAATCATAGAAAAATAATAAAATAATGAATACTAAGGTAGGGGATCATGTCTAGCTGGTAGAGGGAACTTCATCCCCAAATGTGTATGTCGAGACATATTCTTCATCATCTCCTTGTGGTCCTACTCTTTCTATCATCACTGCTCTTCCTACTTATGCCACTTCTTGTCCTATTTTGTGATCAATCTTTGTATAACCTCATCCTAAGATCATAGTCTTACCTCATACAATGCCATAAAAAATGATGATTATGATGGAACTGCTTGTAAGATTCCATCTTTTAATAGATATTTTCTTCCATGAGTTTTTTATTAAGTCATTAAATTAAAAAAATGAACCATTTCTCCTTTCCGGGTTAGAGTTTTGAAGTTTCTTATATCTAATAAAAGTGAGTGGGAGATAAATTATAGCCACATAAACTAATTCATGCCATGAATGGTTATTAACAGTGTGAATTGTTCCTAGAAGATTCCATGAAATTCATTCATGGTGTGTATGGTTTTAGGGATGAATCAATTCACAGTGTGAGATATCATTCATGAGGTGAACATGTTTTTTGGATTTTAATATGAGGTGGATTGTTTTTTTATCATATATGACAACTCAAATATTCTCTATTTGAAACCTTGATTTACAGCAAGAATGATGTCATGTCTACCAGTTTAATTGATTTACATGCCTTGTATTTCCCCCATTTCCCATTGTCCTATCTCTGAAATACCGTCTCTCTCTTAGGAGATTTTGGGAGTTCTTTTTGATCCAAACATAGATCCTATTGGATATTTGTGTTCCACACCTAGATATTTAAGGAAAGGCTCTCAGTTCTTATTATCGTCCTTTTTTTGTTAGTTTCCTCTTAGGTAGAACCATATTTTAGTATTTCTAAAACACGAATATAGGATATATGTCTTGTGTAGAAATAATACATTTTATTTATTGAAGGATAGGAAAGAGAGAACTAGTTCTACCATGTTTCTTGGGTAATTTTAATGTCTTCACTACATTTGAGGTTGGTGGAATAAAAAACTCCAAAATGTCTGTTTCATTATTATAGAATGTGATATAAGTGAGATCATTCTAGGAAAAAATGTGTGTGGCCTAACCCAATTGGGAAAAACATTTTTTATGAAATCACCACACTTATACCTCCCATGGATCCAGTTGAGTCTTTTGGTGTTGATATCGGGACTTACAACCACCCTAGAGGTTTTCCAATCTGTGAATCTATGTCATAAGTCAAATAGAATGAACCTAGAGCCCCTTTAATAATTTTAAATTGATTTTGTTTTGTATTAACAATGTTACTTGGTTAGGAACATGAGTTGAGAACTTTAGTTGACAAAGAATTTAATTAGCTAGGTAATTGTGATGACTGGTTGAGAATAAATAGCATGGCTTAATAGTGGTAATTTAGCTTCAAATTGGAATTGGGATAAAGTCTGGATAAAATTTAGATATTATGATATGTGAAATCTTAACTGTGCATAAGTGATAATTGGAATGAAAATAGTTACAATTATTGTTAAAACTGGTAACTTGGCATAATGAGATTAAAATTTTGATAATTGGTAATTTGGGTAAATTGACTAATATGGTCTATATTGACATGTTTGGAATGTTTTGTGTTTTAGGTGGTATTTATATTGTATGTACTTGATGTGTGGTTACCTGATATATTTACATAGGTATGGTTTTATGCCAATGGAACACAAAATCATCTCTAGCATGGAAATTTTCATAATGTCTAGTATGATTGGTAACACTTCCCTTGGTATAGTTTTCTGACATGGGAACACTTGATTAAATCCAACATGAAGATTCACCTAAATTATATTATGATTGGTTAATTTTCTCTTGGTATGGATTTGGGACATGGAAACACATTATAATATCTAGCATGAGAATTCACACAAGTCCAATCTGATCAGTAACATTTCTGTTTTAACTTTTTTGCACCATGGTAATACATTAATAGATCTATCATGGGAATTTACAATGATGCAAGATTTGACGCATGAGGTTGGGGTGTATGGTTACATGAGACATGATATATCTTATTCATCATAGATATTAGAATATTCCAATCATATGGGTGATCTGCCTTGGGTAGAAGGATCCCCTACATGACATAGATATTTATCCTTGTGTAGAAAAAGGTTTTGTTGAACCATAGTGTCAACCCTAAGCTTGAGGGTGGATATTTTTGTTTGATGTTATCAATTGAATTATGAATTAATTTTCTTATTTGTTAAACAATGTCATGCTATATATACCAAGACTAGGTTTGTTTATACATTGTTTGTTTTTACTGACTGAGTTTTACTCGAACCTTATTCAGGCAATTGTTTGGTACCTATACAGACTTCATGGATACAAGTTTGGACAAGTGTAAATTTCCTTATACTTGATTGGTTACATTGATGGAGGTAATTGGACCATGAAGAAAATATCATGAATGGGTTCTAGGACTGGGGATTCAATATTTTTTATAAGGAGTCTATTTGTAGTCTACATGAATGACTTCTATCAGGTCATTTTGAATATGACACATTATGGCATGACCAGATTTATTGTTGTTATTTATATTTTTGGTGGTGTCTATATGTATGATAGTTTGATTATATTAGTTTTTATCATATTTACTCTAATATTTTAACTCTGTTTTAGAGGGTTTAGACACCCCATTATATTATTTAAACACTTGTTTCTAGTCAGCAACCTATGGCATATGTGGAGGTACAGAAAAGGTCTCGTAACTACCTGTCTCGGTCACATGAGGGAGTACCAAGCATGGGAAGTTACAAAATGGTATCAGAGGATGTTTTTTTTTACTATTTATGAATGATATGCATGAGAGTGGTATGTGTCGGTGATTGGTAATGAGCTAATCCATGAGAGCAGCTAACCCATGGGGGAAACATTCTCAAGGATGTTATTTTTGTTCCTGATGTTAATTGTCACATTTGTGATGTGATGTCACCTTGGTTTATTCACTTGTTGTGTTATGTTACTAATTTATGTTATTTTTCTCATGGTCCAGAATGAAACAATGTGAGTATGGATGCATCACGATAGGCATGTAGAGAAATACATTGACATTCATTGTTCATGTTGGAGCATTATTAATATTTTATGTAATTTTTCTCATGGGATAGAATGAAACAATGGGAGTATGGATGCATCACGATTTTCATGTAAGGAAATATGTTGACATGCATTGTTCATGTGGGAGAATTATTACTACAACCAAAATATCAGCACAACTAAACTGTGAAGTATAACACATTGATATATCAAATAAAAATGAATAAATGTAACTTTTATGCAATGAAAAATCAATTTTCCATTCAGTTATATAGGAACCTTTAACAAATGGTTCTCTAATTTTGATATCACATTTTTATGTCAATCTTGTTGTGTATCATGTTTTCTAAGGCATTTTTTTAAACTTATTGAGAAAATGACTGTATGTTGGGTTTGAATTGAGTGTCAGGAGAAGGGTAATCAACCCAATATTAATTTATATGAGTAGGAAATTCATGGGGCTCTAGGGAACCAGATGTATGATCAGCTTCGTGAAAGTTTCATTTAGGAAATGAGATCCATGGAAAGAGAAACTGATCACATCATAAATTTGATGTCTGATCTGATCAGAGAGTTCAGTCCACAACATCTTCTAACATTCACCGTGGAGGGAGGACCCCAGGAAGATGATTTTTGGATAGATTATGTCTATAAAATCCTCAAACATGTTGAGACACCCATGGATAGGGTGGTGAATATTTCTGTTTAAATGATACAAGGACCAGCCAAGCGCTGGTGGGACATCATTGAGAAAATCAGTTAACAAGAAGAGATTACCCATAATGAGTTCATGTTCATGTTTCAAAGATAATTATATGAAAATAAATTGTGGTATGAGAGGTATTGGGTGTTCTGGAACATATCCTAATGGTTCATGTTAGTGATGGACTAAATTGTATGTTTCACTGACTTAAAACATATTGCTCTAACTTTGGATGGCAATGAGGTTTTCAGGGAGAAGACGTTTCATGTTGGGATTCACTATGATATCAAGTCATAGGTGAGAATATTTCACCTAATGAACATTGTACACATGATGAATCATGCGGTATTCATGAATGGAAACCCAATGGAGGCCTTGAGTGGTGGGAATAAAATATCATAAGGAATATTTGATAGCTATTCTTTAGGAATTACGTAATGACAGTATGACAATTACTAATAACTCAGTAGTGGGTAGGGAAACTAAGGGAGTAGAATACCAGCTTAAGACATTGTTCTAGGTTAGTGCTTCCATTGTGGAAGTATGGGACATTTATAATGGTTTTTTAAGACCACTCAGTGGTCGAGAAGTGGAAGTGGTTCAAGGAAGAAATTGGATTATAGGAAAGACTTGGCTATCCCTCAATGAATAGGTATATATTATTATTCCATGAACGTGGTGTGGGGTAGGACATGTGGTAACCCAAAGTAAGATTGATAATATTTGTTGTAGAGTGAATCTTGGGGACTCAGACCAAATCCCACTATAGTAGGGGGAGTTAGATGTGTTCTTTGTAGTCTACTATGACTAATATATATTCCTGAACTTGTACTTTCAGTGGTATGATCCTTGTATCATGTACCCTTTATGGAATTTTGATTCACATAGGGACATCACATTCCTTCATATCTGTTCGATTTTTGAACTCTTTGGGTTTCATTTTGAAGATCCCAAATGGTGTTATGAACATCGAAACACTATTAGGTGTGTGATTAGAGTGTATCCAAACTGGAAAGGATTTTTCCCCTTGAATTTGAGTTAATAAATTATTTTATATGATTCTAGGTATGGATTTAATAGTTTTATATGAGGAACATAGAAAATTTTTTTGAAGTGGGGTTTCTTTTCAATCACTATAAGAGGGTAGCTATATTCACCTAGGTGAATAGGATCTTTAGGATGGACACACATGACCAATTCATTGAATATTGGATTTTATCATGTCATATATAGGTAGTCTTATTATATATTATGGAATGTTTCAACAATGTAATTTTCTTCTAGTAATGGATCGTTTTTGAGAATCTTTCCTAATGAGTTCTTCATCTTACCACTCGAGTAAGAGATTGGGGTCACAATCAAATTGGTTCTAGAAGATTAGTTTATTTATATTATGCTTTAGACAATGACAGTAGTGGATCATCATGAGCTAATAGTTCAGTTGGAATATTTGTAATCTAAGGGAGTCATAAATCCTAGTACTTCACTGGAAGGTTCACCCATTCTTTTCACTATTAATGTTGTTGGGAATTTGTTCTTAGGTGTAAATTATCTAAGGTTAGACTAGATGATGGTAAATAACCAGTATCTCCTTATTTGCATGAATGGTCTCTTCAATCAGTTGACAGGTTCCTGGATCTTCTCTAAGTATGACTTGAGTATAGGGTACCATCAATTGAGGTTGTGACCATTTGATATACCATTAACTTCTTTTAAGAGAAGGTATGACTTGGGTGAGTTTTTAGTGATGATTTCACGTCAAATGAATGTGATGATGAGGTTTGTAGTCTTGATGAAATTTATCTTCCATCCATTTTTAGATCAATTTTTTGTGACTTTCATTGATTACATCTTGGTGTACTCTGAGTTCTCAAGGGATCATTCCCAATATATTTACAACAACTAGAGTACATTGAGTGATAATTGAATTTTATTTAATCTATCCAAATGTTACATTTGTATTTATAAATTTCACTTCTTGGGTCATGTTATCTCATAGTCTCTAAGTTCCCTGGATGAATTATCTTCTCATAAATAAAAAATGTATAGTCCCATCATATTTTTTTGTCCTTCAGTAAAAAAGGAAAAAAGGGTTCCCTTTAAAAAATTGTTGGAAGGGTCAAGAAAGGTTATATATAATGTGATATTGGAATGTAAATAACTAATGTTACTTGAATAATGTTAGATATGATTTGTAGATAGTGATTATAGAACATATTTAGGTATGTGGTTGTGAGATAAATCAAGACAAGAAATATATAGTCATCTCGAATTCCAAGTGGGCATTCTTTGTGAGGTCCTTATATTTGAAAAATATATCTCATGAAAATTATTTTGTGTTTGAAAACACTTAAAAAATTCATCACCAAATCTTTGAAAGATCATTCTGATTTATTCTAGTTGAAATGGTGGAATCTAGATAAAGTTATGTTATAGGATTAAATTTTATGTTTTGGGAACAACAGAAGCATCGATGTTGAGCGATATAATTAAAATTTATTTCAAATAAAATATCTTAGAACCCTGATAGATGATCATTCACATTAAATTTATAATTAATTAATTTATAATGAAATAAATGGTTACATTGGATTAGGATAATTTCTTCATTAATGATGTTGATCTTCCAAAAACCTTTCAAATTAACTTCATTTTGTTATGAGGATCTATGTATGGAATCCATCTTGGAGTGATCCACATATTCTTGATTGATCTATGAGAAACACCAATTGATTTTCAGGTATTTGAGCAGTGAATCGATTATATTTTGTTATTTGTGTTGATCACTCATCCTTCAATATTGAGGGAATATCTCTTGGATTTCTTGTTCTTAATAGGGGGAAATGAGGAGTTGAGAGAGAATTTCTTTGTGCACAATGATTCTTTATTTTTGTACACCCTGGAAATTAGACATAACCATCTTTTTATTGAGATAGGATTTAGGTTATGAAATATTTTTCAATTACATTCTAGCCCTTGAAATAATATTATATTCTTAAAAAAACCCATTCCATATAATAATAATAATATTATAATTATAATTATTATTATTTTGTGATGTGTTCTAGCATGTGAAATGATAAATATTATTTTATGTCTTGTAAATAAATATTTTTCAATAGATGAAGTCTTGGTCCACTCATCCTCCGTGATATTTATTGAATGCCCAATAAATATTTAATTTAAATATTTCATTCATCAATAAATATTTTTGATTGATAAAATGTGAGTAAAATTATTCCTTGGCCTCGAAAAAAATATTTTTCATTATAAATTCGAAATAAAATTTAAAAGAGATCAATGGAAACACTTATGGTATAACCCTGTTGGATTCTTTCACATTGGAATTAGGTGTAATTTCCTAAAGTCCAATATTAGAGTCTATTAACAGGTTAAGCCCCATATATAAATAACTTAATTTAACAATGATGATATCCACATATGAATTTTCAATATGTAATATAATTTCATTTCCATAATATTCCATTAAGAACGTTTCACAATCATGTCATCAATTCATATGCATGATACATCCAACTTTGACTGTCTAAAATAAACATGTTGATACGCCATGGTCAAGGAATATAAGTTACCATGAATTCATGGTCATTTTTAATTTTCAGGATGTGATCACTTTTGATTTAATATGTGGTTTCTTTAAATATCAAATATTCACTTACTTTTGACAAGTTTAGTGATATAGGTTCTCCATTGTAGCTTCAACTAATGCATGCGTATTTGGTTTTCAATGCTATCGTGTGAGAGGAGTTTTCCTATTATGACATCTACAATATCAACTATATTCATCAAGGAAGCACTTCACTTCATTTACCTATAAAAAATTGGAAATATTGTATGTGGTTTCTATATACATTACGAAAATAAATTGAAAGTCATGAAATTTAATATATTATATGTCCAAATCTTAAAACAATAAAATTTCCATGTTAATGTACGGTTCACTTAATATTCCCTATTGTTGGATGAAGGGTCATACACATATAGATATATCATGTCAACAGATCGTTACACCATGATTTCAGAATGTAGGATACAATAAGTTAGTATTCCTGAAGGTAGGTCGATGGAAAACACATGCTGTTAGTTGAAAGAATAAAAATTGTGATGAGTTGCAAGAAAATTCTTATAGACACTTTAAAAAAACACGTTGTCACATGAAACACCACATGTGGCCACATTTTTAACCTTTCATATGGTCACTTAGGAAAAACATGGATCACATGGTAACTTCATCAAGGATCATGTGGTAGGCTAAAATCACATGTAGTAGTCAAAATAAATATATACAGCTAGTAAATTAAAGAAGATTAAATTATTTGTTACACCAAATAAAAAATAGAATCAGTGAATGGTATTGTTGACTTAAATTTATATAAATTCAAGATCTTTAAAATTGATGAATAAATAATTAAATTAAACTTCTATATCAAGATATTTCTTCAAAATACATTGAAAATATAAATTGAAAACTGCTTAAAATACACTAAAAATATGGTAGAACATTAGTCAATTTGTTGAGTATCTAAGTAGAAATTTCAGACTATAATTAAATTTAATGTAATATATATATATATATAAAATTTACATCATAAAAAATTGTTTTCAATTATTAGGTCTATTGATAGAGTTATAATGGAAAATTATTTGATATTATATTATGGAAATTATAGAAATCCAAAAATATTACAAAGGCATTAGAAGTTTTTTATAGAACCCATACAATGTTTTCAGACTTCCTAATAGTATAATGAAATGTAATGATCCAAAAAACAAGATCCATGAAAACATGAGCTATATAACTTAAGTTATCTTAGAATAACTAAATAAAACTATAAACTGAAAATATATATATTACTGATGAAATGCAACCAGTTCAGATCAAAAGTGGGAACATTTAGAGATAGATTTAGGCTTTTTTTCATACTTGATAAAAATTATAAAAACATCTTATCATTCATATGAAATGGTAGTTATAAGAATCAAAGCATGATAGCTCAATAAATAATAAGAATACAGATAGGAATTATAACGTAGTTTTCTAGGAAATAATGAGTAACATAAAATATTATGAGGGGTTGTAGCTATCAAAATGAAAATTTTTAACCTAAAACAAAAAACACCCACAATTTTCTTTAATCAGTAGGTTTTGGATAACCAAAAATATCTTGAATAGATTACAAAATCAAAGAATTTTTTAATAAAAAATTTATAAGGAATATACTTATATTTATAATTAATCATCCTGAGGATGAAATAATAAATTTTGGAATGATTTTATATATTTATTAAAATAACCCTAATTAATAATTAAATCTCATGCTTTCAAGAATGGTATAATTCACACATTGAGGGATAATAAGGAGCTTATATATTCTTAAGGAATTAGTTATAACTGAACGTTTAATTTAACCATGGATGATATATATATATATTCATTTTTATAGATACCTTATGGAAAATATGGGGTCTTATTATAATGAATTTGATGAACGATGATATCCTTATGCAACTCATTTTGGTTTAAAGGGTATAAATTATTACTCAGTCCAAAATATATTATCAAAATTGGATGGTTATGTTTGTAATAAATATTATTCTAATCCACAAAAGATTAGATCTCATACTGGATATTTATTCATGTATGGTGAAATTCAAATTTCATGGTTTTATATAAAAACAAACCATTTTTGGGACTTACTCCAATAATACCAATTTTATTGGAATTCATAATGAAATCCCATAATGTGTATGGATGGGAATGGTCATTCATCATATCAGGAATTAATTTCAATTAGATGTGAATAATTCAATTTACACCATATTATATGAGGATAATATAGCCATTATATTATAACTATAATGTTGGAATATTAAAGGTGATAAGAAAAAATATATCTCACTAAAATTAGTTTTTATAAATTATTTTAAAAATTAATGGTGAGATAGACATTTGAAATATGATATCATATATATTTATTCACAAAGGAATCACCAAAAAAACAATTTGAGAAATTGATTAATAAATTTGGGATGATAAGACTGCAATGTCAATCATTATTTAATCAAGGGGAGTTTGAAATTCTGTTATCTTTATATCTTTATTATAATTTTCCACTTGTTTTTCCCAATCATGATTTCAATGAGGGAGATAATATTATTTTTTGGTTAAATTTTTCCCTTCATTTAATTCCCCTCAAGAGTTTTTAAGTGAAGGAAAAATAATATTACATGGTATTTATGTCATACAATGTGGTGTATTATGAAAAATTTATATGTATTTCATAATTCCCATGGGGGTGATTTTCATTTTTCTTATCCTTATCCCATATAAAAAATCATAATCATAGGATCTTCCATGAAAATAAAGATTAATATGGATCATTAAGGGGATGTATATTTTTCATATATATATATATATATATATATATATATATATATGAGACAACATGATAATGAAATAAAAATTTTACTGCTATTATTCTCTCAATTATTTGTCTTTATTTCTATTCTTATTTTTTTGTGTTTGTATAGTTTCTTTCATTCATAATCACTCTCACTTTAATTTGACAGCACAATTTTTTTTAAAATCGACAATGAGGTCTCTATATTCAATTAGCGTCACAGTCTAGTTTCATATCATTATTATCAATTTAATATTTTTTTATCTATAAGAAATCTAATTTATATATTCAATAAAAAAATTCAAAAATTATTATTTTTTCCATTATAATTTTTATCACAATTCTTTTTTAGTTCAATTTTTTAATAATATAGTAATATCATAAGGTAATTAATTTTAAATTAAAAATTATTTAAATAAATATATTTGATTTAATGTATCAATTGATTCATCGAAATAATTTCAAAATATATTAAAGATATACACATATGATTTTTTTAAACAAATATTTGAATAAGTCAAATGGAAGAATCAATTATTTTTTCCAATTTTGTTCAATCCTATAGCATCCAATCACCAAATATTTTTTTACAAATATTGGATTAGTTCTAACTCCATTTCAGAAGTCTTATGATTTATCCAATGTGTCTCAGTCAATATTCAAAACATTGGATTTTATTTTGCAATGTAGAATTTATATATATTTTATTTTCAATAATAATAATTTTAGTAAATGTTTCGGTTATTATAATTTCCAAAATGAGGTGATGCATTTCAATAAAATTTGAATATATCACCACATATACCCCCACATATTCCATGAATAAAAAATTATTCCACATCAATGTCATCATCGTGACTAATAAAAAACTAAAATCATGTTGTTTCATTGAATTTGATGACCATGAGAACATAGTTTCTTACGTTACATCAAAAAACAAGATAACATCAAGATATTTGATCTAGTAGACCAAATTATTCACTAATTTATTTCAATACAAAAAATACAATAATAAAAAAATTCCCATTTTAATAGATTCAAAAACATTATTTCAAACTCCACTGATATGACCACAAAAAAATGGATGCATTTCTTGATAAGAAGAATAAGATATATTCACTTGTATGTTTTTGATTTAGGCGGACGAGATGATTAAAATTAAATCATGTTTTCAAATCATATAGCTTGTATAATATAACATAAATAAATGACCCTTTTTATGACATTTCTGAAATAATAAATTTCTAAATGCATTCAAATGAATTCGAAGAAATGTAAATGGAAATTATTGAAAAAAATAAGGCTATCCACCCTAGATCAGACTAAATAAGATCCGAATAGATGTTTGGATGAAAACCTCAATCCATGACATCCTGTTTTCCCCAACATTGTGATAGTTGTTTGCTCATTCCCTCCATAGTAGTACACCCATGAGATGTGATCTGCCCCACTATGTCCCTTCCTAGGTGCTGGTATGTCTTGCGTGCCACCCTAATCCCACCTTTAATAGGATAAAGGTTGGTGACTATAATATTGTAGTCATGCCACAGAATATGGGAGGCTATAGCCTATAATAACTAGAAACATACACATTTACAATACAAAAGATACACCCAAAATACCATTAGGATAAAATACTACATGTTAATGTATATTTAGTGCAACCCATTAGCGGTGTTAAGAAAAGTTCTTGTAAAAGAAATGTTTTTTTTCTGCGCTAACTACTAGTGTCGATAAATGAAACCATTATCAGTGCAAAAAAATGTTTTGATAAAAGTAATGATTTTATCATTTCATTTTTATCACTGATAAATATCATAATTTATCATCATTTTATTTATTATTGATAATGGATATCCTTTATGATCACTTTTTTTGATAATAAAGGGCACTGTAAATGATTTAATATATATATATAAATATTTATGTATTTTTAAATATCACCTATATAAAAATAAGTAAAATTATAATAAATAAATAATTTTAATCTTAATTTCATAACTAAATGAAAAAATATAAAATTTATATAAATCAAAAAAAATTTAACAATAAATTTCAATAAAATAAAAATTGTATGTGTAAATATAATATATTAAAATTCATAAACAATTATATAAAGATATAACTCAAGATATATTTATTTAAGAGTATATATAGTATATAGAAATAAATTTAATCATGTATATATAACTTATATATACAAATTCATATATTAAAATGATTTATATATAATAAAAATATATATTTACATATAATTTATATATTAATAATATATATATATTATTAAAGTGACAATAATAAAATTTAAATATTTGTAGAAGCCAAAGTAAATAAATCTAGGGGAAAGAAGAAAAGAAATACACAAACCCTTGGATTCTACTATAAGAATCCATGAAATGCACAACATGGTTTCCCTCTCTCCCAAAAAATGTGAAACCAAAGCAAGTGAACAAGGCATTGATGATTTAATGTTATTAATAATGGTCAGGAAAGACTAGTGACTTCCTTTATCCTCTTCCAATGCATTGATAATATCTTTATTGTTATATTATACCACAATATTCCTCCAACCATAATAAGTGATAAACTCCAAACCATTCTAAATAGTCATAGCCTTAGCCACAAAGGGATCCTAGCATGCAACAATAGTGGAGTGAAAATTCGTTATAAAGGATCCTACATGATCGTAAACTGTAGCCCCAATGCCAAAAAAACCATCACCAAGAAGCACCACATCAGTGTTAATTTTTAAGATGCCTATATAAGAGGAAACTACCTACCCATAGTGGGCTTAACTAGTGAAGAAGGAAGAGACCCCCCCCACAACAACATTCCATTGGGAACCCCAATTACTCAACCGAGATAGCCAAACCCTATTGTATCTTGTAGTGCAATAAAAAATAAAGGTGTTATAGTAGATCTCGATAATTCATATGAGGATACAGAACCCCATTATAGTCTATGCCAGTAGTGATCTAAACCAATCTCCCATAATGATTTTAACATCCCTGATATTTCACTACGTAGCACTTTACAGATTTTCCAAATTCCAAAAACCCATGGGTATGAGAAGATCAAATGAAACTCTGTTTTTAAAGTTGTTCCATAAAGAGGGAAGAAATTAATACCATACTAATTCTAGTCATCAAGGTGAGTAAAGGTGGGAAGGATACGACTACACATTTTCCAAAATAATATTTCCTCCTTTATCAAAGAATTAAACTTCTAAAGATGCTTCAAAATAGGAATCCCTAAAAAATTTCCACAAAAAGGTAAATATGGTAACCCAAGTAGATTGAGTAGAAGCATGAACTCACATAATTCAAACAGAGCTTGTCAAATTCAGATCTTTTTTCTGATAGAAATGATAAAATTTAATTTAGTTAAGGCTCAAAATACCAGTGATCAAGCTTCTAAAAATCTCATCCACTAATTCCATCCACCAAAAGATCCCTGACTGATGCTTTCTGAAGGACGGGTGCTTTCATAGATGTTGGTTCCAACTGAAAAAACTAGGTAGCCAAGGATCATTCCAAATATTAACAAAATAACCACAAGAAATTCTCCAATGAAGAATGTGGTTGAAACACATTTGATCCCCAAAAACTCATCTAGAAAAAGCGCATCAAATGTGACAGACTAGAGGAAAAAAAATCATCCTGGGGAAAATATTTTCTTTGAACACTTTTACACACAAGTTGTCAGGGTCAAGTAATAGGATCCAACCATGCTTGGCCATAAGGGTGTTGTTAAAAAAGTTAAATACCCATAATCCCATTCCACTATCATCCTTTGGAAGAAAAATCATTTCCCATGTAGTCTAGTGTAATTTATTTTAACCATTGGAATGACCCCACCAAAAATTAGCAATTTCTGAAAGAATTTGGTGGATATTATAGTATAGGACTTTGAAGACATACATCATGTAAGATGGAAATGCATGGGACATAGATTTTATTATGACATCCTTTCTGAACCTAGAATGAATTTTACCAAACCATCCATGACTTTTTCTATGATCTTTATCGAGGATGAAAGAGATAAACTCTATTTTAGAATGGAAAATAACTATAAAAAGGCCCAAATAATTATTATGTTTATCCAAAATCAGGATTCCAATAAAACCAATTATGGTAGATCTCATCCATTAATTCAATCCTCGACTAAAATTCATCTATGATTTAGAAATATTTAAACCTTTTTGGGTTGTTTATTGAAAAAATCAATACCTTTATGAATCTTCTATCATTACTAAGAAGTTAATCGGGAAAAAATGAAGAAATATTCAACGAAAAACAATTTTGTGATTTGAATATTTCTATGACAAACCTTATCCCCATTAATGAGTCCATAAAATGATACTTTTGATTTTATATTAGAGAAAAAATATGTAATAAGGAGAAATAAATAAGAGGAATGAGGTTCACCCTCCTATTGGACTCTGGATGGTTTAATGTTCTTTATGATTGAGTAATTCACCTTGATATTGAAGGAAACTATCATGAAAAAACTCATGATTTATCTCATCAATTTTGGGAGAAATATCATCTTATTCATAACATCTTCAAGAAAATACCATTCCACCCTATCATAAGCTTTTTCAAGTACAATTTCACTATAAAAATACCCCACATGTATGTAGAACAAGTTTTATTAAAATTGAGGATTCATTGAGAATCAATGGCATTTTTCATTATTGGCACCAAAATACATACTACTAAAGAAATGGAAAAGGTCATGATATGTTAAAAGTCTATTGAGACTCAAATGGCCCCAAAATTCATCCAAGGTGTCTACCTCATGAATCTCCTTCATGGATACACCTCTCTACCAAACGCGTGAAGGTGGATGACATTGCTTCCATGAGTTTGACAAGCTTCGAGACCTCACAAATATCTTTTTCAATACTTTTGTGCATCCTATGAGCTCAGAAACCATGAAAGAATATTTAATGGATGGATTTGTGAGTACTATAGAGCCTTACCCCTTTGTGTTTCCTTTTCCCTTCACAGAGTGCCCCACAAAAATCGCAAGCCATATAGCCTATAAATATGCCACTCTCCCCCACCACCCGAACATCATTACCATGACCATTCAACATCTGGTCTTTCATATGACAAAGCTCCCAAGCACCATCATCCTGACCCTAAAATGGATCACCCAAGGTACCTGATCATCATAATCCTTTCCTTATTTGTTCCTCATAGTCTATACCTATGGTAGGGATGCCTCTCATGAAGGATTTCATCCTTCTCAAAGGAGGGAGCACCTTCGGGTTTCCTGTGGCTCTACTAAGCATTAAGCCTTCATGCATCACTCTTTTATTATGCCAGAACTCCATGCTAAGGAAAGTTTCCCATTCTTCCTGAGGACCTTTCCTTCATGAAGCTTCATTCATTGATGATGAAACAGAACATCGTGAAGAACCAGTCATCTCTACCCCCTTCTTCATGATACCTTCCCCCATGAAACCATCACGACAAGTACATAGTGATTTCATGGTCCTTCATGTGGTGTCCCATGTTGTATTTCTCTACCTATTTATTCTTCATATATGTACACTAATATCTATTTTTTCTTTGTATAATACTTGTAATAGGGACCCATTGACTGACCACTCCTCCACCTCACACTCGTCAAGAATTTTTGATGTCTTCCCTTCCCCATGTGTGTGTGGGTATAAGTTATGTAAGTCCATGGGGTGAGGAGAGAGTCCTCTCTTTCCTTGCTATAAGACATTAAACAACCAAGCGTTATCATCCTCATCACATGTAGTTAAATTGTAGCCTCACCCTATGAAATGAATATAGGGTGCCCTGTCTCATGCATTTTCCTCACCCACTCAACTCTATAGAAGTTAGATCCTCTTTCCATGGAACAACATATACCTATAGGGAAGGGTATCCATCACGGTGTAATCCCTATACTTTATTTTATGAGGTAACAACCTTTCACTTACTTGGATCCTTCAGACTCAAATACCAGAGGTGATATGGGCACATGGGACTCTCAATACCCCATCCTTCTCCCTTTGAGCTTTGTCACCATGGGATGTTCCTATTCGTAATCCATGATCCATCCCCCACAGATTCATCTTTCACGATGCAACTGTCTATGCTATTACTTCTTACCATTTCTCACATCGAGCATCACTCACATGGGATTATAGGTTAGTAGTGACTGTGACATCCGTCTTCCATAAATACCTCAAATATTATTCCCCATATTCCACCTTCATGGGCCGCTAGCCATGCATAATCCCTAAACCATGAACTATGTGGGATTTGAACTTTGACTTCTAAATAGGGTATGTAGGAAGCATCCCTAAGGATCAATATCAAAAAATTATTAAACCTTGGTTCCCTCCTCCTAGGGGTGTACCTCCTAGATCACAGTATCCACCACCATTCATTCACATCCTGATATTTCCCTTGATCCACTATATCCTGGGAGGGTCAATCACCAACTAAAGGTCTCATTTCTATCAGGTCCACCTGATAAGCTTCAATGCATAATCCCTCACCACATTCCTAGTTCACCTTTTCAAGTATAGTCCAAACATACCCTATAATGAACTACATGGACATTTATTCAATTATACCTGGGGTACATAGGAAACCTCCCTGATGTTCAAGGCTAACAACTTCACCATCACGTTAGTTCACTCCCATACATAGAGCTTAACATTAAATTGTATTAGATACCCGATATACATGGAATTTGATTCATAAATAACATGGATACGTTTGAAGCATCACCATGGTTCAAGCCCAACACCCTCAGAAACCCATCCAGTCCATCCATTTCTCCAACTTCATCCACATTCATCCAGATTCTTCCCCGGGCTCCCACATCCTGGTGGGATATCTCCATTTATCAAGGAATCTCCCATGAGTAAACCCCAATCATCTGCTTCATCAACTCACCCTTATCACGGTGGGGTGACATATTCTATATGGGTCAACTCTATGTGTAAGCCCCATCCATTCAACCCATTTCTACTCATAGCAGCACTTTGGTAGTCTCATTGCATAATTCCCACACAATCCAGCCCAGATCAATCCTCTTGCGATGGGTAGTCTCAATGTGTAATCCTCACTCCATCCCACGAAATACATGGGTTTTGATCCATGTCTTCTAAATAGGGTATGTATGAAGCCTCCATGATGTTCAATGTCATCCAATGGTAAACCATGGGGTCCCCCTCATTGGGGTCCACAATCCTTTATCCACACTCACTGGCATCCATATCAGCCTTCGCGGTGTGAATCCATCCCTTATGGGACACTACACTCTCGGGTCCATACACAGAGGGTGTTATGATCCATCCATCTATTAAATCTTATTGGTTCTACCCCTATGGACATACCTACCTGATCCACCATCACACATTTTCTGATTAGCCCATTCCATCTCTGCAAATATTTTAATTCTCCACCATCCATATTTTCTAGATATTAAAATCATGGAATAACCCATGTTAAACATGTGAAACCTGAGGAAAACCATAGAAGACATGGTGCTAGCTTAAAATATCTCATGTTTGATGTGGGATGCCTTAGGTTTCTATTCCCATGAGAATCCCTCTAATGAAGAAGAATACGGGTGATGAGTGTTGTAGTGTCCAATCATTTCACTAATCCCAAACATGACTACTTCCATAACCGAAGGTTTCTATGTTGACAGGACCCTTCATAGTGTCAAGAGAGAAGCAACATAATTAATAGGAATCGAAAAAAATATGGAACCAGGAAATCATTTCCCGAACAACATCATAATCTATGAGGGAGACTCAGACTATTTGATGAATTTTGTGGAGGAACCCATTAAAATAGGTACCAACATCCCATTTTGATCAAGTAGTAAAAATATCAAAAGAATTAATGAAATACTACGGCATTTAGAAATCAGGATTGTGAATGAATAAATGTGATTCCATCATATGGTGACATGTGAGGTAGGTACACACTGTAGGAAAGAGTCAAAAACAAAAATAGTGAACCTGATTTGGACTATTTCTCCTTCAACCATGGATACTGTTCATGTTGGTCATCAGTTCAATGATTGTACTTAGATAATGCAAATGTTAGGATACCAATAGAAATGGGGAACCCGATGTGAACTATTATTTTCAATGTTGGATAAGTAGAGATCGATAGATCAGTAGAAAATTATTTCATCAGATCTAGATATTCGTTGCTAGGTCCTATCAAGAGAAAAGCAGGTCTAGCATGGAACTCACCAGACATTAGGGTAATTAATTGTGGGGAATTTCGGTCTGTTGCATAGTCAGTGTGGATCAGTCTCTCCAACAATGAAAGATTGAATGATGTTGGGGAATTTGGCACAGCATTCCTATTAGATTTACTTACTATTGAATCATCATGCTTTGCAGGACTGAAGACATAGGGAATCAATCACCCCCCCGTAGATGCAGGGGTAGGAGGAATGATAATGTGTCAATCCTGACCAATTAAACCTCTGCTATGACTTCATCCAAGATCATGAGTAATGGGTTCACATGCACCATATCACCCTAAAATTCTATGTATAGAATCATTATTGATGTTCTAGTATGATTGTATGAGCATGAGGGGGTTATTCTAATGAGGGACATGGCCTTCCAGGACATGGAGTCTTCTATGCTTCACTGTCACTACTTCTCCTAAGGACTGCGTAGGGAGCCACTACTCCCCACTCTAAATTACAACCGCTTCTGGTTCCTCTCCACAAAAATGTTCATGTTACTCACTCCCCTATGCCGATGAGGTAATGGAAATCCGAGTCGTTATGGCTACGACTACTTCCCAGGATATTCCAAGGAGGGCTCCCACTAGGCCACATCAATTCCACCGACTACCAGTCCCTCAAGACAAGGAATAGGTAGCCTATTCCCCTACCCCATCCACCCTGGTCTAGATGGATTGATTCTAACATCAAGCACAATATCATGAAGATGTCTGTCAGGAAGAATCGTTTTCTACAACCTCAGTGGCCCATGCCATGCCCAGTTCAGTTAACCAGGTCCCTACCACTATAGAATATAGATCCACCTATGCCTGATAGTGTTCGATACCTCATCCACTTCAAGATCTTTCTGGGTTGACTTTTTCAGTAGTCTACATTATTAGTTGCCTATATGGGCCGACCTACAATTATGAGATCTAGAACATAGTTCCTACATGTAGTATCACCAGCTAGAGTGGAGGTCATCCCCACTATCACACCCAACATGGAGGCCCTCCCCATCATAACAACATCATTCCATGTGGAGGCCCTCCCCAACTTTTTGACATCCAGTACGAAGGTCCACCTCATGCCTATGATTCCAAATATAGAGCTGCTATCTCAGATTATCAATGTGAAGTTCCTCCTTGAATCTTTATCATCTCATGTGGCGGTCCTCCCCACAACATCATCAACCAGAGCAAAGTACCTCCTTTCCCCATCACCCACCAACATGGATTTCCTCCCCATGTTATCCCCAAATCCAGTGAAGGAACTACCCACTATAGTAACCATCAAATTATAGGTCCTCACTACGTCCTCGAATTTCAACATGGAGGTCCTTATTTTGACGAATTTGACTAGTGAAAATCTCCTCCCCGTGTTTCCACAACCATCCAACACAGAGGTCCTCCCCATCCCACTAGAAACCAACAAGGAGGTCATCCCCTTATTCTTACCAGCTCCAATAGAGATCCTCCTCACTCCATCATTCCCAACTATAGAGGTCCTCCCCATGCATCCAACAACCAGTATGATGTTCATCCTTGTACTCAAGTTCACCAACAGGAAGGCCCTCCGTATATTCCAATTGTCAGTTCTCCAAGCGATACTCAAACCTCAGCCCACAATAGTGGGATTCCTACTTTCTCCAACAATAATAGATATTAAGGCCCTCCTCATGTCACAACCAGCTCAAACAGAGGTCCTCCCCACTATACCATAAACCCACACAGATGTATTCCTTGTATTGATAATTTACCCTACCCTGAGTAGCCACACTGGGGTATAAGTGTGAACAATCTCCACCATGGGAGGAATTAGGAGAAGCACCAAATAGTTATCAATACATTCTATTTTTTAGATTCTGAAGTGAAATACAACTCAATGATAGATCTTTCACCCAGATCCTCTGCATCAGAGTCTTGGATAGGAAACTAACATGCGAGTTTCATTATCTTGGCATGTGAAATGTACATGATCACTGAATCCCTCCACATGACATGCAGAAGAAAGAATATTTTCCTCGCTCCCATAGTATTATAATGCAACACCCTCTATTATGTCATGTTTCCTTCTCTACCTCAAACTGATATCATAGAGAGATTTTATAGTGCTTGGTACATGACAATAACCTGCAAGAATCACCACAAATAGACACTACATTCTCACATGATGTAGTGGTGGATACCCTATATTACATGGATATGGTTATGCATATGGAAACACCTTATAGAGACGAACTAGTGAGTGGCATCTAGTCAGCTTGCACAACATTTTCTCCAATGACCCATCCATCACCAGAGTGGTCTATATCCATGGAATTTCTAGTTCCTGACACAAACCAACTCAAATAATGGGGTCATGAAGAGATGAATCCTACTTCTAAGTGGAGAAGTATGTGGGAAACCCATGATATAGATTGGTTTCCAAAATTAGTATGTCCAATTTCAATCCCATAATTCCACTTTCTGGAGTTCCCCACCTAGGATGAGGTCACATGCTTCAACCACACCATCTGGGAAATGAAATTCCACATCCAAGATCATCACTTGGATTATCCAAAGAGTTAGGAGCATTATATAAAAATCATATAGTATTGTCACATGGTTGAATTAGCATCAATTCCCATGCCTCATCACCTCGCATCACCTGACTATCATTAGACGCTTCAACAACAATGTGTCTAGAACATCACTATGCTCTATATAATTATTGAGTAGGAGTACCGACACATCCAAATCAGTGGATGGGGGTAGTATGCTGCTCTTCAATTCAGTATCATCCTGCACCAACCCAAATTGTAGAGTGATATCAATAATATGTCGATGGGTGTAGTCATGATGAATATGGCTGACCTTAATCCAGTCAAATAAAAAGATATTTAGGCAGGTCTTAATGAATAGGAATGACTTCTTGTGGTTGCATAGTACCACATGGACACTCATATCGGCATCATATCCCATCAGAAAATGCATATAATTGGCCTTGCACAACCTTCTATGTTACTACATTTCGGTCTAGACCCCAACAAGGGTAATGGAAAATCTTGGACATTTAGGCCCTCTACCCCACCTTGTTCAGTGAAAAAATGTTGGTTGATCCTGCTGGGGAAACTTTGTTTCAGCAGCTTACCGAAAAGATAATGTTCATTGATGATCTCCCTTCTATGTGCCTTATAGAATAACATCTGGACTATGGTGATATTCGATATGATCTTATACCTACTCAACTGTGGTAGTAGGGGAAACCATAGGTCCTTATCACAAAGTTCCATCCTATTTATTTCAATAATCATGTACAACCTGATAAGATAGTAGCTAGAGATTGTTAAAAAATTCCATGGTATGCATCTCCAAATCCACCTAAATTGTGTGAGGACCATCCCTAAGTCACAACTCCAGTTTTTACTCTAGAAGAAGAAAATTTTGTTCCTCAAGTAGCTCCACAAAATTTTCTAGAAGCTCCATGATCCACTAAGTCTGCCTATCAATTTGAAGATCCTTCCATTGCACTGGTAGTCAGAAATCCTCCCTAAGACAATAATCCTTTCCAAGATGATCTGTTGATCACTCTCATCACTTTCCTTGAGGCCATTTAAATTTGGTAGGACTAAATCCCACTTGTTGGAAATCCATATATATAATTCCGGGATGACCTATAAGAACCCATGGATTTTAGGAATCCTACATTATCACACTTCAATGGGATATGAGACTCACTCCAGTATCTGTACCAATTTATCACAAGATGTAGAACCATGCTGGGAACTCCAGAATAGAAGAAATATTCCAAGATCCAATGTTTTATACATACATTGGAAGGACCTATGTTTTTCTGGTACAACTAGCTACCCATTGAGTCCATTATTGGATAAATAGATATTCGCAGGTAGTTTCTTTATCATTTTATCTCCACTACATGCAAGATGAGTATTTCCAACCTCCTCAAGTGAAACCAATTGCCAGATAAGAAAGTATTAGATTTTGTCACCAGGTGGAAGGGACTTAAGTATTTTCTCGACATGTCGCTTATTCAAGAAAAACTACATACAATGTGCGTGGGGAATATAAAGACTGAATTGGTTCCTTCCGTCATCTCCCAAAATTTTCTTGGTGGATTCTAGGATTTATATGACCATGATCATTACCTAGGGGAATCATTGAAGCAAGATAAAAATACAGTCTCTATTCCTCTCGAAGGTAGAGTCCCCCAGGCAACTAGAATTGTTACTAGAAGAGACTCATCCACAACCCCGTTGAGGATAATAGCCTCAGGCCTAGCCTACGAATTTGGATCAACCGTTGTAAAATTGGATGGTACCACCCAATCAAGAACCAACTCCCAAACGATATAATCAGGCTCTAACCCCCATTAGTCTCCAACCCCTCATCAGGGCAAGGATCCTAGATTTCCTTTCCATAATAAGAGAATCATGATCTACTCATTTGATGAATCCCATATTCTCAGTTATTTATGAAGTAATTTGGATCAATGGATTTTGATGTATCTAAAATTTAGGAAACCACAAGATACTAACCTCATTGATCTCATCAATTACTAACCTTATGACCGAATCCTCGGGCATATCATCAAATGATGCTCTGTGTCCAAGTAACTCCATGAGAAACAAGTTGATAATAATGTAGTCAGATTGGGACTTTCCCAAGAATATGGGGAATGCATATCTATAAAACCCGATAGTGACAACAAAGGTGAATAGAACATGGAATCTATCCATGGGTCTTAGAAATATTAAAAATTTTTAAGACGTAGAGAAGATTCTCACACTCATGGTATCATTTCTTCCCATTGTAATTGGTCTCATTGTTTTGAAGTTGACACACCTCCTTTAGCTTCCAAAAATTCATGAACATCTCAACCTCACCCTTCTCAAATGATTAGGCACCAATGATGTAAGGGGAATAAAATACCCCTACCATTGTTGAAACCATCTTATACATTTAGCGATTTCATTCCCCTAGAAATGGGTGTCTCCCCTAAAATTCACCCAGTATTAGAGGATTCCCTAGATGATGACCAGAAATATGCCTCAGTGAATACCATCAAGCTAGGGTACCCTTACAAAATTCCCATCGATGAGGAGTTTTAGTCAGGTCCTCCAATTGTTCTCGGCTGATGCCACCATCGACGGGGCATGGATATGTGATACACCAGAATGAATAGGCCAGTGTTTCTAGCAATATAGTGCCTTCTACCAAGACTAGATAGTAGGCTCAGTATGGAGGTCATCATGAACCATCCTCTAATCCCATCATGTTATATTAACTACCACCTTTATTCATTCTACTCGACTAGGAAAATCTGTTGTGACCATGTTATGATCATCCACGTCCAGCTATGGCCAGGCCATAATCACCTAATAGTTAGCTGATAGTAATTTTTCATTGTTCATAAATAGAGAGATGCTAAATCCTTACCACTAGATAGAATCTATCGTTTCGACTAAAAATGCATGTCACGACTCTTTCCAAGGAACAACCTATTTCCACTATAAATGTTTTCCTAACATAGAAGTATGATGTGATTAAGCATCTTTCAATAATTCCTAGAATGGTCTCAATTAATGAGGCTTTCCACCTATCTGGATTTATGATTGAATCCCTCATAAAGGTTTTTAAAATCCCCATCCATTTGGAGACAAGGATAGCAGCTGCAGATGCCTTCCATGCTGAGGAAGACAAGCGAGCATAATGACAAGCCATCGTCTCATTATCAGGAGAATATGTTGGCTCTCTTGTATAGTGGAATATCCTACCTCTGTACATCAATGGAAAATTTAATATAATGGAAGTATATTATTGTCTTTTTTACATAGTTTCTTGGATCCATTTCAACCCAACCTGAACATCTCACAAGCTAGGACTTTTTGAAGTAGATATGAGTCCCTTTGACCAAAATATTTAGGGTTATGATTGGACCAAACAGAGGTTGTGTGGAAGAATTCACCTGAAGACCCTTTTCGGTGGATTGATTGTAAACACTGAATTCATGGTTGTCTCATAGGATACCACCTACATTGTTCTATTGGGTAGTCCCTACCTCCACCTATATGCATAAGTTCCCTACACATATCACAAGTGCCGCAAGTACTCCCTAAATGGATGAGTGGATGTGCTCCAAGGTGATGCATCTACATTTTACTATTGTGAGGCCTTATATTTGGATGTCATTTATAATAATAGTAAGGAAAAAAGTCCAAAACAACGAGTTTGAGTAGAATATTGTTGTGTTTTACCCATGGAGAGTCTTGGATGATGCCTTCATTCTCCCGATTCACCGGTTAGAGGCCACAACCAAAAATCTGGCACACTTCTTAATTTTTTCCAAAATGAGGTGGAGACACATTCCCAAGTACAAGGGGTATCAGGTGATTGCCTCATAATCCTGTACAGGTTAGGCCCTGGTGATACCAAAACCCCATACCCCTATTAGGCATCTATATGTTTTACCTTTGGTTACATTTTTTTCACCAAACTTGCTTGTTCCTCCATGCAGGTTTGAATTAGCACAAGTCAGACCACCACCACTACTTTGATATCATCTAGTGTTGGACCCTATGTCAATGGATTGATGGACCCCTGTAATAAACCATTGTCTCTATGTTTTTAGCAATTCACGATTATCCCATTGAATATTCCAAATCTTCTCAAGCAAGAAAAAGTGTTCCACCGAGATCTATTGGCTTGGTTGAATCAAATCCTCCCATTGATTATTCTATCTTAGACAATGAAGAATACCTATAGGATTCTCCTACCACATTTGAAGATGGTGTCTCCACCAGCATCGATGAGTTCATACATATGAATCTTGGTATAGTGGTAGACCCAATAACAACACTGATTAGTGTAGCTATGCCTACCGAAGAAGAACATCAGTATGTGGATTTTTTTTAAAACATCATTGTGATTTATTTTCCAAGAGCTATGACAAGATGTTGGGACGTGACCCACCATCCACCGTTTTGGCCTCCTAACAATTCATCGTAGGATCAAACAACCTCCCAAGAAGATTCACCCATAGCATTGTTTCATGGTCGAGGTGGAAGTTGATAAGCTCATCAAATCCATCATTGTAAAGAAAGTACAATACCCCAAATGGTTATCCAACATCATCCTCATATGAAATGAAAACATACAAGATATACTTTACATCATCTTTCGAGATCTAAACCATCCTTATTTGAAGAATGTTTTCCCTTCCTTTTATATAGTAGTTTATTGATTTCACCGCCGGGTTCCAGGATCTCTCCTTCATGGATTTTTATTTTGAGTATAATCAGATCTGTATTACCCTCAATGATAAATAATCCACTACCTACATGGTGACTCAAGGGACCTTTTCATATTAGGTAATGCCCTTATATTTGAATAATGCATGAAGAACCTATTAGCACTCCATGCACTGCATATTCAAATTTATCCTCAGGAAGCTAGTGGAATGCTACATGGGTGATTTTGTGGTCAAATACCACCAATTTAATGACTATCTTAGAGATCTTCAAAAAGTGTTCGACTTCCTCCACTCCCACAATTTTAAAATGAACCCCCTAAAGTGTGATTTCGAGGTTACCTATGAGATGTTTCTGAGTTTCATTATTAGATATGGAGGTATTGGCATTAACCCAGATAATAAAAAGTCCATCAGTCATATGCCTCCTCCAAATAGCATTTTAATGCTCAAAGGCTTTCATGAAAATTTATCCTATATATATAGAGTCATCTCGAGTATGTATGGAAGGTGTAATCCCTTTTCAAAACTCATGGATAATGTTTAAATCTACCAATGGGATGAATAGTTCCAAATTGAATTTGAGGCAATAAAAAATTATTTTCTGCAGCCTCTGGTTAGGATGCCACCCATCTTTGGGAAGCCATTGGTCCTCTATGTGACTGTCTGGGAATGATCCCTCAGTTACTCTCTCACTCAAAAAAACAAAAAATGTATATAGAACAATTTGTACTATCTCAGTCGCATGTTCCTTAAAAAATAGTCCAGATACTCTCTTATTGAAAAGAGCTGACTTGCACTAGTTTTTGTAGTCATTGAAGAATTATCTATAGCCCCATGAGATACAGTTGGTGTCCATAGTGGATCCGTTGAAGTATATTTTGAAATTCCCTATGTTGGTAGGCCATCTATATCAGTGGTTAGTGATCCTTCAGCAGTTGTACATCATGTTTGTCCTACAGAAGGCTATCAAATTCTAGGCCATGGAAGACTTTCTAGCCACCCATATAGCCCCTACAAAGACATCCCTAGATTTTGATATTCCATATGGTGACATCTAGATAGTGGATCAGGCTATTCAATTTTGAGAGATGCATTTCGATGGTGCCTCCCGAAGTTTGACCAGTAGGAGGTTCAGTGATCTCATTCTCAGAAGATTATGCCTTGGAATCATCTTCATCAGGCCTACACAAGATGTCTTGGCCTATTCATTCTTGTTGTCTGAAGGGTACTCCAACAATGAGGTGGAGTATTAGGCTCTTATCAGTGGTCTTGATATGGATATAAAGATTGATGTTCCCAACCTACATGTGAAGGGGGAGTCTAAATTAGTCATCAAGCAGATCTTTGGTGACTAATTATTTAGGAAGCCAATGCCCATGCCCTTATTTGGGAACACCCACAAACTAATGTCCCAGTTTTATTCTTAGCCAAAGGTCACACACATTCTCCGGTCATAGAATTTTCGAGCCGATGCCTTGGTTAGACTAGATGTATCTCTCAGATATCCTAATCATGATTATTTTTTTATTCATGTGGCGCATTGAAGGGTTATCACTACTGTCAATATAGACAATGACGAAAACTAGTAGGTAAGTCATCTTACAGCTAGTGTGTCTACATCAGGACCTCTGAATCCCCCTTACATAGCTTAAGAGACCTCCTATTGGACAACTCCATTCTTCAAGTACCCCAATCATGGAATTCTTCTGATAGAAATAGCTAATGCGAGTGAATCCATCAACATATAGTGTAGTTTACCCTCAAGATCGGTCTCATCCTTGAGTATATCTTCTAAAAATGTGGGTTTTATGGAATTATCCTTCTTTAAATTCAAGGAGACAATATTACCCATACAATGTAGTAATTTCATGCCAATTCTTGTGGAGTTCATCAGGAAGGGTTGAATATCTCTCAACGTATTCAATTGTTGGGCTAATTTTGGCCCACCATGGTCCATAGATTTATTGAGTTCTGCAAGAGGTTCCCCACATTTAACATCGATTCTAATTTCATGCATCGTCCACCAAATCCCCTCCATACTACAATTTACCCTTTTCCCTTTGTGTTTTGGGGGTTCGATGTTGGGGGAACTTGTCCACCCACAATAGCTCGCTAGTGCATGTTTGTTCTAACTAAAATAGATTTCATCTCCAAGTGGGCATGGGCGATTCTTCTCAATGAGTTCAAGGAGCGTTAAATTTTTTATTTAGTGATCTCTAACATCATCCAGTAATTATAAGTCCATCATGTTGTTCTCACGGATAAAAGCACAAATTTCTTGGTGGATGAGCTAAACAAATTGTACTATAAGTATAATATCTGGTCCAGCCACACATCTTGATACCATGAAAAAGAAAATGGATAGATAGAGGAATTAAATAAGACCCTCTCCAACATTCTACATACTATGGTGGGTCATAATAATAGAAGTTGGCTGGACAATCTCAAAAAAATATTTCATATTATAAGATGGAAATTCTCAATTCCAAGCAAATGACACCATATTCCTCGGTGCATGGAATAGAGGTAGTTATTCCCATCAAGATTTAGTTTCCATGACACTATAAAATTGTCTATGATAAGTATAAATAGAATAGAGTGGAAAATGTCTATCTATATATATAGGAAAACCTCTATGAGAATAGGCTCTAATCCTTTCATAATCTAGGGAGGCACAAGAACAAGATAGGCAGAGCTTTCAACAATAATGTTCATCCCTCGTTCTTCCTTCATGGTGATATAATATTGTCCCTGCAAGCACTTATGATACCTAGAAGGAATCCACCAATGTTGGAAACCAAATGGTAGGGACACTAAATCACCCACAAGGTCTATCCCAATGGTGCATAATCATCACTCCCCAAGGATGTTTAGTAAATCACAGCCCCCATCAATACCAAGTTACTCAAATTGTACCTCACATAAGTGTGTTTCTCATATTTCACGATGTTAAACTATCAAAAGTTACAAACTCTATGACCTTTTACTAGGAATTTATATCCTAGGAATAATATATTAAACTGTGTTTCTGGGTCTAGGAAGCCTGACCTTAAACTGTAAACAGTTTCATCCTGCATGACGTTAAATTGTTGCATCCTAGCTGCAAATTGTAAAACTGCATAAAATTTATGGCCTTTTCTACATGACCTTAAAATGAAATTTCCCCTTTTTCATGTATGACGATAACCTGCTATATACTCTAGGATATTAAACTGTTCCACATGTCCTTACCACATGATGTTAAACTACCTGTAATTTACGAACTATGTATGGCTTGATTCTGTTCCTTATGGGAAACATATGAATTCCCAAACACTTTGCCTTCAGGTCCATCCACAAACTCTGCCAAAAATTATTTCTCTCTCTCATCCCCTATGATGGTAAAACATGTGGGAGTTCTTCTTTGTAATGTCTCATGTGATGTTGGACCTGTCTTTTCCTCATTCATGATGGGTTGCTTCATGGAACCACACATGCATATCACCGCTTTAGAATCATCGTCCTATGGTCCTATCTCTTTAAAAATAGATATGAACTCAAATTTCATTATCCCATGATGATAAAATTCTTAATATCCCCCATCCTTACTGTATGAGATTAAACTACATATTCTTTTGTTCTGGATGTATGACAATAAACTGCACAATGCTATGATGTCTTCCCCTAGCATTGGTCCCATACCATTCAATATTCAATAACTACATATGGATTGATTCCCATTCTTATGGGGAACATAGGAATCCATGAAAGCATCACCTATGGTTACAACCACAAAATCATCCTTTCTATACCTTGGTCTGAGTATCCTTTAGGAGTGTACCACATGGTTTGGATCTCTCTTTCACTCATGCATGTCAGGTTACCTCCTGGTGCCGCACTACATATCTCCACCCTCTACAGTCTGAACACAGTGAACATAAAATAATATTTCCAGTAACATAATTCACATGATTGTAAACTATGTAAGAACCATTATTTTCCCATTTAAGAGGATATCTACCTTTTTTCATTGGACATTTTTCATGACATATTCAAGAACTATGTATGGAATGATTCCTTCACTCGTAAGATATGTAGTAATGCCAATAATTTTTTCCATGGGCCTAGCCACATAATCATGAATTTTTCTTTTTTGACCTTTGGCATGGGTCCCCATTTTGAGAGTGTGTGGCATTGTGTGTGACTCTCTATCCCTCATTCATGTTGGGTTACTTTCTGCACCACACACTTGTTCTTTGGGATGTATCTCTCTCTCACACGTAATGTACTTATCACATAATGATAAATTGTGTGACATTTTCTTCATTAATTTATGACATTAAACTACATGGGTATTTCCTAGACACACAATGATAAAATGGGAAATTATAGACCATGCTATACGAATTTAGACAATACAACACTTTTGTTATGAGAAACATGACCTTAAAGTATTCATGACATTGGGGACATTTGCCTTGAATTCCATATTGGTCTTTAGCGCCTTTAAGAACCTAGTCATTGAGAAAATATCTAATACCAACTACGAATGATCCACACTAACATTTTTGAATGTGTGTTGGTATGATATGAAAAGTGTGGGAATTCATAGGGACATTCCCCCCAAATCCATATCCATTCTTCACTTGTCCCTTTACCCAAAGCCGCACCTATTTCATATCAAAAGGGACCCCATAATAGCTTGGTCTCATGTTTCATCAGTTCAACTACCATTCTGGGATAATGCCTCAAAAAACTGTGGACGAAATTTTGAGATAGGTCCCACGTTTCGAATAAGGTCACTGGATGACCCTTGTTTTTTGTCCCCATATCATATAACATGATATGGATGTTTTGTTTCGAATAGGATCAATAGTTATATCTCATATTCATTGCACTATCATTCTGTTCTAGATATCAGGTAATGTGATTCACGCTTTCATCCTCCTTGCGTTTTAATGGATTTACAACACCCTTGGTGTTTTCCCTTCATGCATTCACGCACATTGAGTGATAATTTTAGTGTTGTTGTGACTTTCCAACTAGACATTTCCTTTCATTTTTTTCTTCTCCAATGTGATGGGGAAATCCTAAGAACACTCCCTGTTTCCCATAAGAAGCTTGGATCACATGGGATTATGGGTCTTGGTAGGGTTATAACCATATAGAGAATATGTGAAACCATATGTTCCAAACTATATAACCTTTACCTAAGATCCTCTTCATGCTTCTCTAGGGACTGTGTGGTGTGGTGTGAACATATTTTTTCCTCATTAACATCGAGTATCCAACACTACACATCTATTTTGAGATGCCTCCTTAAATATACTTGCTACTTGACTTTAAAATGCACCAACCAGTTATGTCATATGACCTTAAACTGTAGCATTATCTTCCTAGCCACAAAATGAAAAAAATCACATCATTATGGTGTTCTCGCTTGGGAGAACATCACCCTTAGCAACGGTCCCTTATCCTTCCTTTTTCATGATCTATGTATGGCTTCATTCCCATTCCCATGGTATATCTACCGATTCATGAACAACTTTCCACCGATTCCAGCACTATATTCACCAAAATTTTCATCCCTTTGGCACCTACTATAGTCTGAACTCTATGACCTTAAACTAGGGGTTCAAGTACAAAAATCATGAATTTCAACTATAAGTATTTATCCCTAGGAATATGTGGTTTGACTAATTTACTCCTTAGTCCTCATTCATGTCAAGTTCTTCACATCACCTTATTACAAATATATCCATTGGAGAATCACCAAATAGTCCAAGCATTATGACTTTAAACTATGCGAAAGACCTTATTAGGAATTTGGTATGATGATGATCCTCCTCGGTCCTCATTCATGTCAAGTTTCCTCATGAAACTGAACAATGCATCAACTAAAGCTACCCTCTTCTATCCAAACTCTACGAACATTAAATAGAAGTTGTTATCTTTAGAACGACATTAAAATATGATTCTACCGTGAACATGTTTAGGATTACCCATGATAATCATGGGATGTTTTAGATTTCTCACTATGAAGGATTTCTCCATCTAGTGTTGGTCTCTTACAACATTTTGTTATAATGACTATGTTGGGATTGATTCCCATCCATATGAGATATATAGTGATGCAGGGAAATTTTGTCTTTGGGACCATCGATGGGGTTATTAGTCTTTTATCACCTTAGTCTTATTCATTGTATAAACATTACGACCATAGAAGAAAAAACATCAATGTGATTTCTCCCCTTTCCATATCGCATGTGCTTCCTTCCCATTTGCTCCATGATACATGTATATAGAGAGAGCCTCCTTTGACTTGTTCAGATAAGGTTTATTTATTTTGTTCCATGCAAATATTCCGAGGAAATCCATTTCCATGGTCCAGGAAACATGACTCTAAACTATTTACCATGGTCTAGGAAATATGAATTTAAACTATGTGCAATGTCCTTGTTACATGATGTTAAAATATGGTACGCGTCCTAATCAGATGAGGATAAACTTTTACATATATCACCCTCACCTACATGACATAAAACTGCAAGGAATCCTATCCCCTTTCTAGATAGGCCCTTCCTGGAAAATGGGATTGATCTCTGTTAAAACCTCTATGCTCAGATATGTGTGCTCTCATTGGCGGTGGTGTAAATTCAAGAGTGTCAGAATATTTTCAAACATTCCATCACTCCACTATATTTTTGTGTGCCCCGTTATTTAGAACATCATCCTATTTCATGTCATAAGGTACCCCCAATAGCCTGGTACCATGCTGATTTGGTTCACCTACTATCCTAGTCCAATGCTCTATAGGACATCAGACAACATTTGGTGTTTTTTCCTTGTGTTTCGAACATGGTCAGAAGTCAAACCTCATCTTTTCCCCATTTTATGTTAGAGGTACATATACTATATTTCGAAAATAGTCAATATATATCCCTCACAAGTATGAAATCATCATTATTCTCTGAATTATATGTATTGTGATTCATGATTTTTATTTCCCTTTGTTCAGATTTCTTCCAACGCCCTTGAAAATATCTCGCTCGTGCACTAGCACACATTGGGGAAATTGAATTGTATATCCCAAGAGATCCATCATCAAGTTAAAACCCTTCTTAGCCCGAGTACTATAGTTGTTCAGTTGAAAATAGCAGACCCCATGGATTTAATGATTATCTAACACTCTTATACATTGTGAACGGTTATGTGGTCATCCATTATTTCTCACACTAGGTATGAACCATGTGATCTTAGGGATCAGTAATTAGATATTTCATATATATGTTAAAGTCTGATAATTTAACCAAGAAAAAAAGGTGTCCATGAATAAATTCCAAAAAAGGCATGAAAGTATGATTCACAATTTTGGAAAAGCATAGCCCTTATGTATCTTACTCTTTGATAGAGCTCTTCAACTTAACCACCTTCTATACTGTGGTGTTTAAAACCAGTCATCACCTCTTAAGTACCCTTCCTTCATCCATATCCTAAAAAAAGATCATTCCCCCTAACTTGTGCCCAATCCTTCTCAATATGGGGATCACCCACCTAGCATGATGCTTGTCTCATCTACTCTTGGGTTTTCTCCAGTTGAGCCTTTAATTTCACAATGATATCTATTTGTTTATAAATGAAGGATAAGTGCTCATATGACTATTCCTCCATGCACTGGATCTTTTGTTCAGGCACCTGAATCTTCCAATTAATGGAGAAATTAACCTGATTCCATGCGACATCCAGATGGAGACTATATTCCCGTATTTTCATAGTGAGGTAGTCCCAGATTAGAATATGTTAACATCAGGCATTAGACTATATAGTTTACATATTGTGAAACTAATGGAGAATTGATGCCATTTTTTATCCACTATGACTTTGGATTTTCAATGATAAATCATTTGATTAACTTCCATGATCATTATCAGGTGGACCTATTATACCCAACCACATCAGAATTAGACTTATCTAGCTCCACCATATCAATAGGTTCATCCTCTAGAAATGAATCTAGGAGTTCGACAGTTGTATCCTCCTCTGGAATAATTTTTGATGGTCCAAGATCCGTATCATCAAGTTGATTCTCATCACTTGATCCTAACTCAATTATATTTCTCATGTCAAATCCAGGTTCTACCCCACCAGTAACAGTACATGAAATCACAATTGACTACTCATCAAAAACCATAGCCTAGTTGACTCAAATACCTAGTCCCGTATTGGACAACACCCTAATAATGAAAGGATCCCTAGGTCCTCCAACCATTCATAAAACTAGAGCATCCACTATTCCCAGGATTGTTCATAAAGAGGTCATAAATGTCAATATGGCCGTATCAGAAATGATAATGAATCTGTGAAATAGAAAACTTACAGTTGTAAAGCAATAGTTTATTTATCCCTTGGATTTTCATCATTGTAATACCCATGAATGGTCCCCCATATACGATAGAAGGCACTACGGACTCCTATTAGGAACAATCTAATGATAAATGTGATCGTATTTAGGTATTGTCTTTTCTTGTCAAGAAACTTTTATAAAATCAAGGAATTTTGAAGAGAATTAAAAACCACCTCACTCTGTATTTGAATTTTAACGGATATCGTGTTTGGATAATAGGGATCACAATTCATTAATAGGTCCATCATATTCATGAAAATGTGGTTGGAAGAAAAGTCTATTGAATTGAGAATGTATCTTTCTTGAAGTAAATGGTCACCGCATTCATTAAAAATCCAGTAAGAATGGATTGATCATTAGGTAAGAATCTAAGTCCAAATGACTATGATAAATAAAATTTGATGATGGTTTTTTGATATTGTATTTATCATAAATCATGAGTTTGTGGTAAAAATTTTGAAGAAATCTTGATGAAAGACAGGGGGAGTGAAAGAGATACGGCTAATCAAATTTAGATTGATTAGATATGGATGAACAAAAGTGGTACAAAATATTATATTAAGCCATATTGTATTATATAAAGTCATATTTAGGATGAATTGGAAAAGAAATATGGTTAGTGGAAAGGATGGGAAGTTACAATAATTTCTATTGGAAGACAGATGATACTAAATCTAGTATTCAATGTTTTCTATTTCGTGAAGGAATTCATGATATAAAAAAAGATTTTTATTGAAGTTAAAACTACTAAAACTTGTCCATCTTAGTCATCATACCATCGTATTCAAGCATAATTGTTTTAAAAAGACTCATGGTAATGGAATTGAGTCGATGTCGATTAAAATCATAATGATAGAGACCAATCAACAATGCAGTCAACCATTTAAGATGGATGAATGTACTGTCAAGGGGAGTTTAAAATTTGTATAATATGTTTTGATTCTTCAAATGATGAATAGAATTGTATTGGAGCAATCATATTGGTAATTGGGTTGAACACTTGTAATGGATAATTGGAATTGGACTAAAATTTTATAAATAATGTCTGGAGAAGACATGGAGTTGAAGAAGATTCGAGAAGAGTCGATAAGAATTGACGAAGTCAGAGATGCACACAAAAATAAAGGAATCATTCAAATTTCTTTGAATTTGTTTTAGAGGGGATGTTTTGGGGATTCCCGAAAAATCCATCCTTGGGTTTCTTATAATAGTGAAAAATACTTTATACTTTCTGTGTGGTCTAGTGTGAAGGTGTTATTCCCTGGAAGGGAGAGAAGCTCTGATTTTCTAGGGAGGGAAAGTTGTTTTAATTAATTAGATTATTTTTAGAAGTTTTTATTGATTGATGTGAAATGAGAATAGAAAATATTATAACATTTCTTAGAAGAACATCAATTTCAATGAATCAACATATTCAGTTATTTATAGTATTCTTCTAGTCATCCTATTCGGCTGATCACTGTATCAGGCTGGATAATTGAATAGGTATTTTTGTATTGGGATTTTCGGACTGAGTAAGGAAGAATTCTAAATTTCCTTAATTGTATTATATCAGATTTATATCCATCATGTTGATTAATGTTATTTGGAGAATCAGACTGGAAGAATCAGATTGGAATAACCAGACTGGGAAATAAAATTCTACATAATTTTTTAAAATTTATTACCATATTCTAGGTATAAAATTGAATAATTTTTTCCAATGAATAATTTTGAGGAATTTAAAAAGAATAACAGGTTACATGAGTTTTTACACAAACATTTTTTACCCTATTTCTTCTAAGAGGGTGCATGCACTCTTTTGTGTTAACTTCAAAGTGTTACACTAGTGAAAGGGTATATCATAATTGTCGTATTCACGTAAAAGGTTTTCTTTCTAGTGTATTGAATAGTATTGAATTATTTTCAATCCATACCAAGGATGTAGCATTATTATTTAAAAGTGAACCTTGAAAATTCTTGTGTTCTTGTGGATGTGTGTTTGAATTTTTTTCAGTAGTAAATGAAATTTTTAACAGGAGGTGAAGATTGTTTCATTTGAAAGGAAACATAAACGAAAAGTTATAACAAATTCACCCCTCCCCCTATCAGTGATAAAATTATCCTATATAGAAACTTTCAACTGGTATCAAGGTTAGGTTCCCTTTACTAATTATTTTCTAATGTTTTGGAAATAATATCATAGAGAATTTTAATTCTGTTAACAATAAAGGTATTCTGATTTTAAATGGAAATAATTTTCATATCTATATATTTAGATTTTTCCATATCATATGTCTATTGGATTTCATTTTGTTGAAGCTAAAATAGATGGGTATCCACATATTTATTATAAAGTTCTTCTTACATCTGTTGATAAGAATAATCTTGAGAATAATGGAAGGGAAAAAATGATTTATTATCATCACTTTATAAAAGTTAATTCCTAAGGGTTAAAGGATTTATCACAACCAAAGGTATATGGGATAAATTTAAAAACATATATGAAGGAAAAAAAGTGAATAATGTAAATTTACAAATCTAGATATTATATTATGATGAATTGAAGATGGGTGAATATGAATCTGTTGGGGAAATCATTAATAGGGTGAATGAAATTGTTGGCACTATTAGATGTCTTAGTGAAAATTTTGATGAATATTTTGATAATCCTTCTTGAAAAGTTTGATGAAAAAAAAATTTGGCCGGAAGACATGGATCCTAAATCATTATCACTAGATTATTTTCATATCACTCTCATTACTTTTGAAATGATAAGGGAGAAAGATCTGTGATGAAAAACAATAGTTGATAGAGAAATGACATTCAAGGATAAAAATAAAATTGAAAGAATATTCTTATTGAAGATGAAGCTTGTGAATCCAATTATAAAAATGAGGTATGTAAAAATTTTGATGATATTTTATCCTTGTTTTCTAAAAATGTGAAACGAGGTACAAGAAAATACAAAGGGAATCTTCACCTGAAATGTTTTAAATGTCGAGTTTTTGGGATTTTTGTAGATAATTATCATCAAAGAATGAAAGAAGAGGATAATGATCATGAATAAAAAGTCCACGAAGATCATGGAAGAGATAAGGTGATAAAAGAAAATCATATTCTACTGGGAAAGATATAAAATTCTGGAAATCCAAAAGAAGTTTTTTCTTATCTAGAGATAGAGAAGAAGAAGGAAATGAAGTTGAATACAAACAATCAATTCATTATGGAATTTAGAATACATTATTGAAATAGTTAATGATGAAGAATTCATAAGGATCAATTCCAAATAATAAGAAACACAACATGAATTTCATGTGAAAGAGTATTTGAAAGAATGCCTAAGAAATATCAAAAGAACCGAAAAGATATAAAAATTTGAAGATAAATGTTCCTTAATTATAAATCAATAATGTTTTACTGATGGGAAGATGAGTATGGTAAAATAAATTTAAGAATGAAGAAATATCTAAAGGAATAGAATAATCGTAATGAGTATTTATAGGTGAAGCTGAAGGAGAAATAATAATCGATGGAACAAGTCTAATAAAAAGTTTCTAAATCTGAAGAGAAAGGTAAAAACTTCTAAAAATAGATCTCTAAATTTTGTGACAGTTCTCATATTTAGAAACCTAATCAGTATCATAAAAAGTCATATTCAAAGGTTGAGAAGAAATATTTAATTGTTTATGAAAAGAAGAAAGCTGGGAATGTTATGTATGTGGAAATGACTAATGACATTGGGGATCTAGAAGTTTCAAAATACCCTGAGTCTAAAAATATTTTAGTTGGATCCAGAAAAGGCTCAAATACATTAGATTATATTAAGGGTAAAAGAAACAAATATGACTTTGATTGAAAATATAATGGTTTATGGCTTTGAAAATAAGGAAAATAATGTTGCTAAGAAATGTATTCACAATTCTAGTCAGTATGGTAGCTTTAGATGAAAAAAATATTTCTATGGCTAGTCATAGTATTGTAGAGAATTCGGACGCATAATTAATATGTGTCGGTTCAACCAAAAAAATTACTTTTACTCAACATGTTATCAAAGGAAAAGTCTAAGGGGGAGTCAATTCCCTCAAAATAAGAAATCTAAGAAGAATTTTTTAATGAAATCTGAGATGGTCTGTGTGAAGATTGAAAATAGGTTCCCACCTTTGGATACTATTTGTAAAATATGTGAACAAACAAGATACCTTGAAAATTATGTCTTGTATTATTATCGACCTAACAATAATTCTTAATGATTCTCATAAGCTGAATGTGAATAAATAAAATAAATAAGAAAAAGATCTTATTGTAGAAACTACTCTAAAAGCTACCAAAGTGGAACAACCATGGATTCTTGATATTATGTGTTCTTATCATATGACATGAGATTTGAAATTGTTTAATAATTTTAAAGTCTCTAAATAAAGAACAGTGATATTTGGAAATGACGAATCCTTGAAAATCAAAGGCATTGGGTCATCTATAATTGGGAATGAAAATATGAAATCAAAGAATACATTGAATGTTAATGGGGTAAAACCTAATTTTTTAAATGTTTCAAAATTTTTTGATGAGGGTAAAAATGTTTTTCTCAGAAAAGATAAAATAATTTAAAGTTAAGAAGATGCCAAAATAGTTACCAGAGGCCAACATACAAAAGGGAATTTGTTTCAAATTAGTGAAATACAAAACTATTATAACCTAAGTATGGTGGAAGAGAATCAATTATGGAATAAAAGGCTGGGACACTTTTGTCAATGAAACATGATAAAATTTTCAATGCCTGATAGTGTCTGAGACATTCTTGATTTTCCAAGAATATGTTATTGGTGTTGCACTATTTTCTAGAAACAATATTAAAAATTTAGTGTATAAGAAAGTTGAGATCTCTTCAAAACAACCCATGGAGGTGATTCATCCCGATATTTGTGATCCAATGAGTAAAATATAAAAAATGAAGATAAGTACTCCATTACTTTCATTGATGATTTTACTTACATAAATTGTGTAATGTATATGAAACATGAGTTAGACGCTCTGAAAAAGTTTATAAATTTTTGATGAAAAGATGAGAATGAATCTGAGTATTTAGTAAAGGAAATCAGAAGAGACAATAGTGGTGAACACAGAAGTGGATAATTTTAAATTTATCTTTAGAAGATTAGAATTTTGCATGAGTATAGTTCTCCATACACTACTCAACAAAATGGGGTTTCTAAAAGAAATAATAGACGTTTGGTGGAAATGGGAAGAACATTGTTACTTGAACTAGATATTTCTCATTTCTATTGGAACCACACCATGAGTACTACTATTTATATTCAAAATCGATGATTTTAAAAGCAAATATTGACTATGAATTCCAATTAATTATTTTGTGTAAACAATCCATGTTTTAAACACATTAGAGTTTACGGGGGTCCAAGTATTATAACGAAGAAAGGATGAAACTATGGAATGTTTGAGTAGAAAGGTGAAGATTCAATTTTTCTTAGTTGTGATCTTGAATAAATTGGATATAGATTTCTCAAGACTGTAATAATAATAATTGTTGACTTAGTTGACATGAATGTAATTGAAGGATCTTTGTAAGACAAGTGTATTCAATAAGACACTGAAGTTGAGTAGGATAAAATGAGTTTTGAAAAGAATTGTTATAATGATATAGAAAATTACAATCCTCCTTGAGAGGAATAATTGGGCTCAGCTATTTCTAGTGATGAGGAAGATACTTGATAATCTCATCATAGGTTGAAGAATCAAGTGGATGCATAGAATATAATTGGGTAATAACATCATAAGGTTGAAACAAGAATAAAAAAAATGCTATTACACATAATTATTTGTTTTCAAAAGTCAATCTGAATGATGTTAAAGAAGCTTTTGATCATCCATAATGGGTTTAGGCCATTAATGAAGAATGGGATTGGATTAAAAAGAATGATACAAGAAAATTTGTACCCATGCTATAAAAGAAATTTTTTTAGGAAAGTGGTTGTTTCAGAACAAGTTGAATGAACAATGTTAAGTGATAAGGAAAAAAATCAAGATTAGTGTTAAAAGGGTATTAATAAATAAATGGTAATGATTTTGATGAAACCTTTTCTCTAGTGGAAACTTTAGAAACAATAAAAAAATTTCTTATTATTGTTGCACAATGAGGTTACAAGATCATTCAAATGGATGTCAAATACACATTATTTAATAGTGACCTTGATGAGGAAGTTTACATTGAACAACCATGGGACATGATTTTTGGTAAAAATGAAAGTTACATATGCATATTTAAGAAGGCGTTCTATGGGAAAAAACATGATCTGAGAGAATCGTGTTCCAAATTAGATACATGCTTAAGGAAGATAAGCTTCAAGAAGTAGAGAGTTTATAGCCATCACAATGTCATGGAAAATCAAGAGTATTCCCTCTTCATAATTTTTAATGTGGATGACATTATATTTTATTTGAATGATGAAAGAAGATTTGAATGATATACTAAAGAGATGGAAATGTTTTTTGAAATGTCCATGCTTGGAGAAATGAAATAATTTCTAGGGATAAAATTTTAGAAAAGAAGAAATACAATTTTCTTTCTTAGGAAAAGTATGCCAAGGGAATTCTGAAGTGGTTTGGCCTGGAAAACTCAAAACCTATTTTCACACCGATTTATGTGGGAACAAAGTCGACATAAGATAGAAAAGGAAATTTTTTTTTACAAAAATAATTTCAGAATATGATTGGATGTTTATTGTATTTGACAACCTCAAGATCTAACATTGTTTATTCTGTTACCTTATGATAAATATTTTAGATTTCTCCAAAATAATAACATTTACTTTCTGGAAAAAGAATTCATAGATAAGGCACCACAAATTTCAAAATCAGGTATGAAAACATAATAGGTATTGATTTTTTTGGGTATTCCGATTATGATTATGATTTAAATGTTGATGATAGAAGATCCACATATGTTGGAGTATTATTTCTGTGAAATAATTGAGTTAGTTGGAATTCAAAGAAAAAAAATTTAGTAACTCTCAGAACGAATGAAACTGAGTTTGTTTGTTCCCCTCAAGACACTACACAACGTTTTTGGATGAAAACACACTTAGAATACTTACATATTGAAGTGAAGTTACTCTTAGTCTTGGGTTGTGACAATAAAATTACAATCAATTACACTGGTAATCTAAATCAACATTCCCATTCAAAAAATATTGATATCATTTTATCATTTTATCAACTTGCGTGTGGAGAAAAAATAATTGATGATGGAGTATGTTCTAACATCAGAACAAGTTGCTGAATTTTTCAAAAAAAAATTACCTAATGAATCCTATTCTAAATTAATGTTTAACATGGTTTTTCAACTTTTTTCTCTTCAATGTTGAGGTATGTGTTTCTGTCCACTCTCTCAACTTACCACTGGACATTGTTTTCTTAGGGTAGAATTGAATTGTTTCAAAAATCTATCTGTAAAAGGCATGTAAAAAGTGGGAGTTGTGGGTAAAATATAAATTGAGAATTGTATTGCGTGTGAATGATTATAACTATTTGTTGGAGTGGTTTTAGGGAAAAAATATTTTTTTCTAAGAAGTTTAAAAAAATAAATAAAATATGTAGAAGAAAATTTAGAATGGATTTCATAATCACTAATATTGGACAACATGATTTTTCTATTAGTAATTATTGTTTAAGACAATGAGTTGGATCATGTAAGAATATAATTTTTTATAAGTGATTTATATATTGAGAATACAATATTTAGTGATTTATGAAAGATGGTTGACAATAAAATCCAAAGGGGTGATTGTTAGGACGAAGTTGATGATAAAGGTGATCATATTCAAGTATTGTATTTTGTGGTCAAGATTTTTTTTTAAATCAAGGATGTTTGTGGAGAGAAGAAAATAACCTCACATTGTATTTCAGTTATACTGGTCATCATGTTCAGAGAATCGAGCTCAAAATTATTTAAAAGGCCCATCATATTCAAGAAAAGATAGTTGGAAGAAAATTTTATCGTATTAAGAATGTATCTTTCTAGAATAAAATTTTCATCTGAATCAATCTGAATCCAGTATGAATGGTTTGATAGTTATGGAAGAATTGAATTCATCATGACTATGATAATAAAAATGTGATGATGTTTTTCGAATTTGGGAGTTCTTATAAATTTTGAGTTTGAGGAAAATATTATGATGCAATCTTGATGAATGAAAGGGGTGGTTAAAGATATGTTTCTTATCAAATTCAAAATGATCAAATCTGGATGAAAAAAGGTGATGGAGATTTTATTAAGTTGGATTTTATTTTTGAAAATTGTATTCAAGATGAATTAGAAAAGAAAAATTATTGGTGGAATGTATGGGAAGTTAGAATACTTAACTTTAGAAGGTGAAGGATTCTAAATATTGTCTTCAATGTTTTCAAATTTATAAAATATGTCTTGGTATAAGAACAAGTTTTTGATTTAATTTAAAACTGCTAACACTAGTCCATCATATTCAGCATACCATCGTATTCAAGTAGAATTGTTTCACATGACTGAGGGTAATGGAATTGATTAGGAGCTGATGTAAATGGTAATGGCATAGGTTGATCAACAATGTAGTCATCCATTTGTGATAGTTTAATGTGTTATAGAGGGGATTTTGAAATTTGTAGAATATATTTTTATTCTTCAATTGATTTATATCAACGTATTGAAGTAATCATATTGGAAATTGGGAGGAACAATTGAAATCGAAAATTGGAATCAGACTGGAATTTGATAAATAATGTCTGGAAAAGAGATGGAGTTTGAAGAAGGTTCAAGAATATTATAGAAGCATTGATGAATTCATATATGAACCCGAAATTCATGGAATGATGAAAATTTCGGTGAATTTGGTTGATGGAGAATGTTTTGGGGATTCTCAAAAAAACCATCCTTGGGTCACCTATAAAAGGGAGAAGTACTTGGTACATTCTGTGTGGTCTAATACAAATTTAGTGTTCACTAGAAGAGAGAGAAGCTCCGACTTTATAGGGAGAGAGATAAGTTTCTAGTATTGAGATATGTTGTAGAAGTTTCTATAGATTGAAGTGAAAAGAGAAGATACAAGATTTCAATGTTGTTTCGAATATCATCATATTCATTGAATCATCATATTATGGTGTTCATTATATTTTGTTTGTCATCGTATTCTACTAGTCAACATATTGGTCTGGATAATAGGGTCAGGTTTTCTGTATTGTGATTTTTGGACTTATCAAGGAGTGTTTTTAATTGTCTTAAGTGTATTCTGTCAGATTTTTATCCATCTTTTTGGGAAATCAGATTTGGAGAATCAGACTAGAAGAATTGGATTAGAAGACATGGACTAGGAAATCGAATTTTATATCAAATTCCAGAAGTTCTCACCATCTTCTATTTTAGAAATTGAATAATTTTTTTCCAAAGAATGCATTTTTCGATGTTAAAAAGAAGCACTGGTAACATGAGTTTTTATAAAAACATTGTTTTTTTATATTTTTTGTAACGACACAAACATTTATCAATGAAAATTAATCTTGATCTAATTAAACATCATATCATGTAAAATGGTTATATAAAATATTCAATTCCTTGGTTTTAGGTTTCTGTATTTTTAAAATACCATTAAGAATAGTGATCATTGATAATATATCCATTGAATAGTGATCACATAATTAGTATAAAAATAAGGCGGTAACAAATACAATTTACTCTGACAAAGGAAGCGATGACCTCATCTAGGAGAATTTCTCCAAATGAAGCCCAATTGATAGAGCTCCGAAAGTATATTTCATCACTAGGATTTTTTCTTGACCAAGTCCAAGCTCATATTCAACATGTCATGTTTGAACAGAACCGACTACGAGAGAAGTGGAAGTTGATAGAGATTACCACCCGGGAGATGTTATCTGAGCCACGCCAAGAGTCTACCACCATCACACACCATACCCTTAGGTCATATACGAGTGTTATAAGGGGTTATGTAACAAGACAATATCACTATGAGTATGTACATTATTTTTTTTATAATAAATAATATAATTTCATTACATTATGTAACTTTGTAAATAGTTTTTAAAGCATAAATTGTATTTTTTATTTAACTTTCAATTAAGAAATATATTTTGATGAATTTATGGATTTTTGAATAAATTAATATTTTAATAAAATATTATTATTAAATAACTTTTTGTTAAATATAAATGATCATTTAATTTTAATGAATACTATTGTGATTTTTAATAATGTTTGAAAGTGGTTTTTGACAAAACCCGTGAATTTTTTATAAATGTATGTTTAAAATTTTAATGTAAATTTTAACATATTTCAAAAAAAAGATAAAATGAATATTATTTTTGGAATCAGGATGTTGAAATTATCCAATAGTGAATTTTTCATAATATTTTGAGACATTTGAATTTTTGGGTAAAAATAAAATACCATTTAATTATATAATGTGTTTTATGACATCATAATGACCCAATATTGATGTAAAAAAATACTATAAATGGTATATTCGTCTAATATATGTTTTACCATTAAAATAATTTCATTTTAGGTTTGATTTATTTATTTCAAAAGTCATTAGTGGTCCCTCCAAAATTTATTAATCATTATAGATTTTTTAATTGATTTCTTTTGAGTGTGACTCACCTCCACATAAGAAAGCCTAATATTTTAAGAATTTCGGCCATTTTCCTAATAAAATAATTTTTTCCACTCCCCTTTTGCAAAAACCATAGGAAAAAACACTGATTTGGGTTGTGGTTCTGATTAGTTTAATGTGTGGTGCCCAAAACCTAAATAATAAAGAATTACCCCACTTTTCCTATATAAACCCAATAAATCTCCCACTTCCTCTTCACTAAAAGCATTTGGTGCTCAGAAAAACTATGCCATAAAATCCCCATAATCCTCCCAAGGCTCCCCAAGCTCCCAAGAATCCTCTCTCAAGCCCCTCCCAAGCCTTTGTGATCATACTTCCAAGTAAGGTATTTCTTCATTTTTAATTTTATTCCAAATTTCATTATATTGTTATACCCTTTTTTAATTAAAAATGTTGGGGTATGATTTTTCACCTCCCACATACTACTATCCTAATGTTTAGGTGATGGGAGACCCCTTTCTCTCTCATTAATTCCTCCCATGCACACCCATTAAAATGCTATAATTCCATAAGTGATTTCACTCCCCTCATTTACATTCAAGAAATTATTTTGTATTTTGAATCTAAATTACATTAAATATTTTGGTACATGTATCTATAAGACCCCATTACTATCCATTTCAGGTACATATTATGATATTCTCTTTTCTCTATCATCATGAATTTTTACGAACTCTTATGTCAAACATTTATGATGCTGAAATTACTCCACAATTTTCCATGCCAAAGTCATGGTGTGGTGAATACCATTCCCATTATCTATCAAAAGTATACACCTTTATGCACATTTACTAATTGATTATATAGTTTCATGTATATATTACACATTTCTTTATTGTGGAATAAATGAATATGTTGAATGATTCTATGTTGTATGATCCATGTGGTACACATATGCATGAAATGAAATGATTATGAAGGGTGCTCCCTAGTAGTGCTCCAATGCATTGGGTAGAGAATAATATCATGATACATCAAGTGAAATGAGGTTTTACTCATTATAATTAAATTAAAATGAGAGTTTACTCAATCTCTATATGAAATGATACTTGGATCATGTTAATATCATGTTAAATGTTGATGCCACATTTCCATGTGATGATAATTATGCTATATCATGCCTTTATGTCCATGTTTCTCATAGGCTCCATCGATATGCCTATTTTTTAAAATGTATTGTATTCTTCATGTTATGTATTTTTTACTCCCTTACTGGTATTTATAGTACACCCCTTTTTATGCATGTCCTCAGGTTATCCCATGCAGTGCTAAGTACGAGGGAATATGGTGGTCATGTAAAGAAAGTTCTCAATAAAGATGTTGTGTTTATGGTTTTAAGTCATTATGTAATATTCCTAATACTAAAATACACTATAACTCTCGATATTATATGTTGTATCATTTAAATAGTTTATGTTATAATTCATGTTTAAGTATGTAATAAAGAGAAGCGTTGTTACAGTTGGTATCACATGATTGGTTTAGTTATTTTTGCGATTAGGATTATAAAAATGTAATGAAGCGATAGTGATAAGAATATGTATAACATAAACATCCCTAAATTTTTGTGATTATTGAATAGGTGGTTTATCATGATAAAAATCCTTTATAGATATGAGCTAGTAGAGGTTACTCTAGCACAAATGTATCTAGGGGTAAAACCTGAAAACACCGCTTTGAACTAGACTCAAATGGGAATTGGTATATGACAATGGGAATTGTTGTACTCTTGGCTACATCACTCCCGCGGGATATTATTTGGTAAATTCACAATCATGGTAGGAACTATTGTTAATGGAATAAAAAGATTCCCCTAATAATATATGTCGAGAAGTAGATCATGGATAACATAGATTGCTGCATATAAATTCACAAGTTAAGTAAATAAAAGTAATTTATAAGTCACCTGTTTTTGTATTTGGATTACCCTATATGTGTTACCCCTAAATTTAATTTTTTCTGGCAATGTCCAGTAATAGGAGGACTCGGGATAAAAACTACTATAAAGATCAGTTTGATGACAGTTCTAATGAGATGCCCAATCTGATGGGAGCAAGAATCTCAAACTTTGTCACAATACTCTCTCAGTTAACTCAATTTTTGAATAGAAACATGGGTCAAGAGGAATGTTCACCCCCCCCATGAATGAATAAGTCACAATCAAGAGCTTCATGAGAGAAAGGCCTCTTACTTTTAATGGATCATCTGATCCCTCAATTGATGAAAAATGGATAAACTCCATTGAGAAGATCTTCTCCATCCTTCAATGTTACGAACAATAGAAAGTACTTATAGTTGATTATCGAATGGAGGGTGAAGCTGCTCACTAGATGAAATTATTCAAAAATACGAAGCCTGAGGAGTATATCGAGGCATTGTAATGGAATTATTTATGAAAAAAATTTATAAATATTTTCCTCGCACCCTCTGACTTAATATGGAAATGGACTTCATTTACCTCAAGAAAAAATACGAAGAATCCAATGGAGTGTACAAGGAAAACATCACAAGGATTTTATGATATGCCTCCGACTTTGTTGTTACCCCATAATTGAAGGTTTCCCACTTCTTTGGTGGGATAATACCTAGCCTACGGAAATCCCTAGAAATCCATGACTTTGAGAGCTATGAATAAATTGTCTGATGTTCCCTCAAAGTAGAAATGGAGATTGGATAATCTTAAAGGTATCATGGGGATAATAAGAGTAAGGTGGACATTAATTCTAGTTCTCCAATGGATAAATACAATAGTTTTAAGAAAATGCAACACCCCTCATGCCAAAGGTGTAGAAAGAAGCATACCATAAATTGCCCAAAGAGGACTATGAATTGCTTTAGTTGTGGAAGAGAAGGGAACCTGGATATTAACTGTCAGCAAGAAAATATCACACCTACAACAGAGGAGAGGAACACTCCACTTGACCCTCAATTAATTTTTAATTGATTGAACTGTAATGAACTAGGGAACTTTTCAAACCAATTCCCTTAGATAAGGGTTTTTGGAGGCAACCAACAACTTCCAAGGTAGAAAGGGTGAACTTTTTCAATCACTACCATCGAAGTAAACCCCGAAAACAATGTGGTGACAAGTATGATAGTTATTCATTCAATAATAGTGAACATAATTTCTGATTCTAGTTCTAATCATTCTTTGATATCCTGAAATATTAGTCAATCAATCCCAACACCACCACAAATCATGGAAGTAGAGATGTTGGCGAGTACAAAAAATGGGGCAATCATTGCATCACATGAGTATAAATCTGCCCATATCATAATTTGTGGATTGAACTTCTCGTAGAACCTCGTAATACTCCCTTTGGTTGGATTTTATGCACATATTGTCATGGATTTTCTTTCCTTAAATAGATCCAACATTAATTTTTTTGAGAGGGAAATCACACACCATATGGAGAATCAACACCTGATTCTATACCAATGAAAGAAAAAGGATGAATCTTCTTTAGAACCATCATCTCAGGCAAGGAAATTACTACCCTATGAGTGCATGTATCTGGATCAGATGATTATTTCTAAGGAAACAACCATCCCCAAATACATTCTTATTGTGAGGTAATTCACTAAAGTGTTTCCCGAGGAATTGTCTGGTCTTCCTCCTAGAAGAGATGTTGAATTCTCAATTGATCTTATACCTCAGGTGATTCCAATATCCAAGACTCCATATAGAATGGATGTTGTGGAACATGAGGATCTGAAGAAACAACTACATGAAAATCTAGATAAAGGTTTTATATTACGAAGTGCATCACCATGGGGTGCAGTAGTCCTCTTTGTCATGAAGAAGGATGGGTCAATTCCCCTTTTCATTGATTATCATTTCCCAACAAAATCCTGATAAAGAACAAGTATCCTCTACCCCGAATTGATGACTTGTTTGATCAATTACGTGGAGCACAATACTTCTCCAAGGTGGATTTTCAGTCGGTATATTACCAAGTAAGGGTGATGAAGGATGATATCCCCATGACGAATTTTTGTAAAATTTAAGGGAACTATGAATTCATAGTAATGCCTTTTGAACTCAATAATTATCCAACACTCTTCATAGACTTGATGGATAGATTCTTTAGGGATTACCTCAACAAATTCGTGGTAGTATTTGTAGAATATAATCTCATATACTCTAAAAACAAGGAGGGGCATGAGGAGCATATAAGAACTACACTAGAGACCTTGCAAAAGGAGAATCTCTATGAAAAGTAAAAAAAGTGTGAGTTCTGGTTGAAGGAGGTATCATTATTGGTTCATATCATCAAAAGTAATGAGACATCTGTAGATCCCTCCAAGACAGCTACAATAGAGGGATAACTGAGGACAACATCGGTAACAGATATCTGTATCTTCCTAAGGTTAGCTGGATATTATCACTGATTTGTAAAAAATTTATCATGATTTTCCCAACCCTCTTTTCTAGCTAACCCATTAGGGAGTCAAGTTCTCTTGGATTGATGAATTCAAAGAGACATTCAAGGAGTTGAAAATGTGTCTTATCACTGTGCATGTGCTCACACTACCCACAAGTGGAGATCTTTTTGTGGTATTCAGTGATGATTTAAAGAAGGTCCTGAGTTGTGGGTTGATGAAAAATGAAAAATCCATTACTTATACTTCAAGGAAATTGAATGTTCATGTAAAAAACTATCCAACACATGACCTGGAGTTGGTTGTAGTGATCTTCGCTTTAAAATTTTGGCAACGTTACCTCTTTGGGGATAAGTGTAAAATATATATGGATCCAAAAATCCTCAAGTATATATTCACAGAGAAATAGTTGAATATGTGCCAATAGAGATGGTTAGAGATGATCAAAGAATATGAATATTCTATCCATTACCACCATGGGAATGCGAACAAGGAGGTAGATTCTCTAAGTAGATAAGAACCAGTAATTCTATGTATGATGATAATTGAAAAGGATCCAATCTTATTGGATTTGATGAAGATGGACATAGGAATCATAAATAGGGGAACGTCAACAATCCCTTGACAAATGATATCTCAGCATATCTTTTGGAAAGGATAAAGGATTCTCAAAAGGATGATGTGTGAATTTAGAAGAAAGAAGAAACTATAATAAGAGGGAAATCCTTAGAGTTCAATGTTAATGAAGAAGGAATTGTGAGATTTTTGTCAAGAATATGTGTTCCATAAAATCCTTAGATGAAGAAGGAACTTTAGGATGTTGCACATAGTTTTAATTTCTCCATTCACCCAGGAAACAAAAAGATGTATTGAGATATTCTAGAGCATTATTGGATGGATAACATGAAGGAGGAGATTGCAGTGTATAAATCAAAGAGCCTGGTGTGTCATCAAGTGAAGGTTGAGAGACAAATGTCTAAGTAGATGATGAAACCATTGCCCAAATCATCATAGAAATGGGAGAACATCACCATGGACTTCGTCACCGCACTTCTGAAGGCATCCAAAGGAAACAATGCTATCTGGGTTGTTGTGGATTTTCTTACAAAGACAGCACACTTCATTGCAATTTGGAAGGATTTATCATTGGATAAACTAACATGGATATACATCAATGATGTTGTAAGGATTCATGGAGTACCACTATCTATTATATCTGATCGATATCCAAGATTCACATCTATGTTTTGGATGAGTCTTCAACATGATCAGAATACTAAGATGATCTTCAGAATGACCAATCATCCCCAAACTGATTCACAATATGAGCCGACTAACCAAACACTTGAGGAAATGTTGAGAGAATGCTCAATGGACGTCAAAGGATGTTGGGATCAAAATCATCCTCTAGTTGAGTTCTCTTACAACAACGGTTTCCAATGAAGAATCCAACTGGATCTTAATGAACCCCTGTATAAGAAGATGTGTAGAAAACCAGCATAATAAGATGATGTTGGGGAAAAAACTCCTAGGTCCCTAGATGGTCGAATAAATGATGGAGAAGGTTAAGAACATCTGGTATCACATTACAACAGCTATGATTCGGGAAAAGGGCTATGATGATAATAATCAAAAAGTCCTAGAGTTTGATTTCAGAGGCATGGAATACCTCTATATATCACTATCGAAGATAGTTATGAGATTTGGGAAGAAGGGAAATCTTAGTCCAAGGTACATTGGCCCTTTTGAGATCCTTGGTCGCATTAGAGTAGTGGCCAGTCAACATGAACATCCACTGAACCAATCTCATGTACACAATGAATTTCTTTTATCACACTTGAGGAATTATATACTTGACCCATATAATGTACTCAATCTAGAGGTGGTACCATTGGTTAATGTCCTCTCTTATGAAGAGAAGTCTGTGAAAATCATAGATCCTAGGGAAAATGTTCTTTAAAATAAGACAATGCCCCCTTTCAAGGTGTTGTGGTGAACCAAAAGTTTGAATAAGGAACATGAGAAATGAAGGAATTAATGAATTATAGTTACCCTAATATTTTTATTGTGGGAAAAGAAAATTTCTAGGGAGAAATTTCTTAAGGGGGGAAGATTGTAACGACCCAAACTTTTATAAGTGAAAATTAATTATGATCTAGTTAAACTTCTTATCATGTAAAATGGTTATATAACTTATCCACTTCCTTGGTTTTATGGTTTTGAATTTTTGAAATACCTTTATGAATTGTGACCGTTGATAATATAGTCTTTGAATAGTGATCACATGATTAGTATAAATATAGGGCTTTAACCAATCCAATTTACTCAGACAAAGGAAGTGGTGGCCTCATCCAGAAGAATTGCTCCATATAAAGCCCATTTGTCGGAGCTCAGAATCGATGTGGTGTCACGTGGCTTCGCTCTTGACCAAACCCAAGCCAAACTTCAACACATTAAGTGTGAACGGAACTGCTTACACAAGAAGTAGAAGTTGATAGAGATTACCACCCGAGCGATGTTAGCTGAGCAACCCCAAGAGTCTATCACCATCACACACCTTAACCTTAGGTAATATTTTGGTTTTATAAGGGGTTATGTAATAACACCTTAGCACTATGATTATGTGAATTATTTTTTTATATAATAAAAAATATACATTCATTTTATTATTGTTGATTATTAAATATTTTTTAAAGCACAAATAATATTTTTTAGATAATATTCGATTAAGAAATCTATTATGATGAATTAAGGGATTTTTGAATGAAATAATATTTTAATTAAATATTATTACTATATTAATTTTTATTAAATATAAATGACTAGATGATTTTTTTGAATACAATTGTGATTTTTATTAAGGTTTGAAAGCTGTTTTTGACAAAACCCATGAATTTTCAATAAATGTCAGTTTTTATTTTAAAAGTAAAAATTCACAAATTTATAAAAATATTTAGATAAAATGAATAATATTTTTGTAATGATAATGTTGAAATTATCCAATTGTGATTTTTTCATAATTTTCTGAGACAATAGAATTTTTGGGTTAAAAATAAATACCATTTAATTATATAATGTGTTTTATGACATCTTAATGACCCAATAGTGATGTAATAAAATACTATAAATGGTATTTTCTGCCAATAAATGTTTTTACATTAAAATAATGCAATTTTAGGTTTGATTGATATATTTTACAAAGATTTAGGGGACCTTCGAGGACTTATAAAACATTTTAGCTTTTTAAATTGATTTCCTTGAGAGTGTGACTCACCTCCACATAAGCAAGCCAAATATTTTTATAAGTTAGGACATTGGCCTTATAAAATAATTTTTCCCACTCCCTTTTGAAAAAAACCATGGGAAAAACCTGTGGGATGGTTTATGGTTTTGATTATATTATTGTGTGGTGGGAAAAACCTAAATAATAAAGAATTCACTCTCTTTTCCTATATAAACCCACCCATCCTCCAACTTCCTATTCACTAAAAGCATTTGGAGCTCGAAAAACTTCTACCATCCTCTTTCTATAATATTCCCAAGGTACACCAATATCTAAAGAACCCTCTCTCATGCCCCTCCCAAACCATTGGGATCACACTTCCATGTAAGGGATTTCTTCCTTCCTCATTTTTATCCAAATTTCTTTATATTGTTATTCCCTTTTTAACTAAAAAAGTTGGGGTAAGATTTTTCACCTCCCCCATACTGTTCTTCTTATGTTTTAATGATGATATACCCTTTATCTCTCATTAATTCCTCTCATGAAAACCTGTTACTATGCCGAAATTCCGTAAGGGATTTCTCTCCCCTCATTTACATTAAAGAAATTATTTTGTATTATAAATATAAATTCCAATACATATATTGGGACATGAATCTTTACGACCCCCTTACTTTACATTTCTTGTAAATATGTTGAGATACCCTTTTATCTCTCATAAACCATTTTTATGAACTCTTATGTCACGCTATTATGCTACCAAAAATGCACTACAATTTTCAAAGCCAAAGTCATAGTGTGGTGAATACCATAGCCATCATCAATCAAGTGTATTCACCATTATGCACACTTACTTATTTATTATAGAGTATCATGTATTTATTCCATATTACTTTATTTAGGACCAAATTATTATGTTGAATTATCCCATGTTTTATGATCCTTGTGGCACACTTATGCAAGAAATGAAATGATTAAGATGGGTGTGCCCTAATTGCACTAAAATGCATTGGGTAAAGAATATTATCATGATACGTCAAGTGAAATGAGGTTTTAATCATTCTAATTCAAGTTAAATGAGGTATTACTAATGATCCATGTTCAATATGCCTTTTCCCATGCTGATATCATGTTAAATGTTGCTGACACATTTCCATGTTATGATAATCATGCTATATCATGCAATATCATGCCTTTATGTTCATGTTTCTCATATGCCCCATTGATATTACTATTTCCTTAAATGAATTTTATTCTTCATATTATACATTTTTTACTCCCTTAATAGTATTAATAGCTCACCCTTTTTTATGCATGTCCCCTGGTTATCCCATGCAATGCTAAATACAAGGGAATCTAGCGGTCATGTAAATGATGTTTTCAATAAAGATGTTGTGTTTCATGATTTATGTTGTTATGTATTGTTCCTAATCCCCAAATACACTAGACATATCAATATTATATGTTGTATCAAGTGATTATTTTATTTAATAAATCATTTTTAAGTGTGTAATAAAGAGAAGGGTTGTCATATTTTTTTTAAAAGGGTGCACACACAGTTTTTGATTTTCTTTAATGTAACAGATGAGTGAAATGGTATATACTACTCATTATATTCTACAAAAAGGATTGATTTCTATGGATTTCGTGGTATTTTATCATTTCTAAACAATACCAAGGACGTAGCTATTAGTATTGAATAGTGAACCTTGTTAATGTGTGTGTTCTTGTGGATGTGTGTTTGAATTGTTTTTATCTAGAAAGTAAATAATTAACAGGAGGTGAAGTTTATTTAATTTTAATGGAAACATAAAATAAATGTTACCACTTATTGCCCCATCCCTCTCTATGTTATACAATTATCCTGACTGGGCACCTTCAACTCTGGGTTGAAAACTCAAACTGGCCTACCAGCTTCTCCTACTTCGGGGACAAACCATGTGACTTGTCTCTCAGTATTGGTTGCATCCTCATCCCCATGAGATGGGGTTTCCAGTATAGGATTGTCCTATTTAAAACATATGTTAGTTGAGAATCTAGATAAATCCTGATGGAGACTATAGAATATGAATGTGCATTAACACATAATTTCAGTGTTTGATTGAACCATTCCAAGGAATTTTCCTTTGAGGATACTATCTCATCTTAATTCAGAGAGTCCGGCATGGAATATATATCCTCATCATCCTACCAGAGGTTTTATTTGTTGAATTATTCCCCCCAAGATCCATATAAATTTTTGAATAAGGAAAAGAGTTCTGCTAGTTGAGCCTCTAATAGCATCGGGGGAGAAGTTATGTTTGGAAGCACCCACACACAATCTTTCATTGGATTCATAGTGCCTCTGGATTGCACTAGTTCCTATAATTCCATCATTAACCGATTCCACCTTCCTATGATGCATTTAGGATGCCTTTATAAAATAAGATACCTTCCATTGGAATCCCATACATGTTTAGATGATCCCACACATTATCGGTATTGAGGAACTATCCGTAGCTATCACATTATTTTCCACACCTCGGGATAGAAAACATCATGGAGAATCACTACACTAATAAATTGCTTCCCATTATCCCGAGTGGAGGTGCTGCATGTAACACCCCGAGATTTTATGAGATATATTATTTTTAATTTCTTTTATGTCTTCTATTATACACTACACCAAGATTAGCTTTTACTATAACCAACTCTGTATTAGCTTGCAGTATATGCAACACTATTTTTGGCTCATGTTACACACAATTTCAAATTCATTTTGTGGAAATTATTCTACACAACATTAAGTATAGACATTGCTTAATGTTTAAATGAAATAAGTTTTTATTATGTTATAAGAAACACCAAGATGATCTTTCACTACACGAAACCTTGACGTGTCTAGCAATACACACAATCAAGAAATTCCTCGATAGCATGTGTAGTACGCAATACTTGGTTTCACTAAACGAGATATTATTAAAATATTACTATGAACTAGCCATTATGAAAAGTAATACCCACTTTTTGAAATTTTATAAATTTTATCTTTCAAAATGAACTTTATTTTTTGGATTCTGAATATCGAAATTATCCTAGGGGGAAATTTTGTTATTTCTCTGAATAGTTTCAATTTTTGATGAATAGTGAAAACACTTGGTTACTATTTAAAAAAGGAATTTTTATTTAAATATTAATTTATTTTATTTAAATTTATTTTAGGTAAAAAATGATACATAATACCTATATAAGTTCAATGTAATTCATTGGATTCATTTTATAATAATTTTACAGATATAAAAATTTTATTGAACTTTTCACCGTCTTTTACCCACCTCCTCATAGAATTTGGAAATTCACATAAAACATAATTTTACCACTTCTATGAGTGGAATTTCTAAAATATGAGAGACACTGTTAATATCAAGGACTTATATATGGTTCAATGAGATGAAAATAATTTTTGGTGAATAGTAACTTTTTACTTTATTTACCAAGGTTAAAAATAATAGGGTAATTAAATGTAAAAATGATATTATTATTACCCTAACATATATCCTCATTCTATTGGATAAGGGTAATTCGACCAAAAACATCCTTAGGAATAAAATATGACCATTTAGGTCCACTTTGATTAGATTAGGACATTTATTATTAAATTATTTAAAGAAAGGTAAAAATATTTAAAACAAAGTTTAATTACTAAATAATTTTTAATATAGGGTTATTCATAAGATAAATTCGACTATAAATATTAATTATAAATCTAAACATATTTCTTACATAATGGTATTTTATTTATAATTTTTAGACATTAAATAATTTAATTTATATATGACACAATGATGATGGAGTAATTATCTTATTAATGAAATATTAACATAATTGATGTTATAAATACTCAAATAAATGTAATTTGATACTTTTTATGAAATAAAATAATTTTAAAGTTATATATGACATGTTATTATTGATTTAATTACCTGTTTTTGAACTAATCATGCTGCTATGATTTTAACAAAAATCAATTATCAAATAGTGTCAAAACTGGCATAAAATAGTTTTTAAAACAAATATTATACTATTAATTGTTATTATATTCCTAAAAATCTAATTTTCGGACACGATACTTATATCATGATAGGTGTATCATTAATGGACCATTTGGGGGTCTCTTGGATTTTTATGGTAAGTTTATTAACTATATATATTAAAATACAAAGTGACATGGTAAATGTCAATCTAATTAACTAAGAGTTAAAACTAAATGACAAGGTTAATATAATTACCCAAACCTATCTAAAATATATTGGTTGAGAGGATTTAGACCCATAACCACCTTATCCTTGAAATAAATAAATTTTTAGATATTAATAACCGAATATGACTTTATTATAAAATAATCTTTTATGTTTTCCAAAGGTGCCCCTCTCCTACCTTATAAAAAGGGCACCCCTTACCTCTTCTCTTAACACCCTTTTGAGCCTTGAAGCTCGGCCAAACCCTACCCATTTCTCTTATTCACTTCTATAGAAACATTTTGGAGGTTATGTTCTTCTCAATAGACCAACTATACTTTCTTAAGAGGAAGCTTAAAGAAGGTGCGTCTAAGAAGAGGTACTCTCTTCTTCTGATTTTCTCAAGTTTCGTTCTTCTTCTACTTATTCTTCTTTAGTTGTCTCATTATAAATTAATAACATCCATATTAATTATATACTGGTATGTTATTATAAATATGAAACACACCTATTTCACCTTCTATCCATCCTACGGAAAATGAAATCACCATGCATGCGTACGTACGGAATACCGTCTCCACGCCATGGTGTAATCTATTTTCGACCACCACCTTACTTAGATGGGTATAATGGTGTAAATAAATAACTATATATGATTATTTTAAAGTTATATTGATTCTAAAATATTATACATACACTTCAGTACAATTCCACGATCATGGGAATGATATCATCGATCGTCCGTACGTACGGTCTATCGTCTCCACGACGCGATGAGATTCATTCTCCATGTTAACCATTCATGAATGATTATAAAGAATATATAATGAATAATAATGAAATATATGACATTATAATGATACTGTATTAATGAATATATATATATATATAAATATGTATGTCATCTACTTAAATCCATTCAATTCAATAAGGAAACGAAAACAACATTCATGCATACGTACGGCCTAACATCTCCATGAACGGTGTATTTCATTTCATTTTTCGATCAATCATATATATTTATATGCTGAAGATATATTATATATAAATCATGTTTTACATTTTTGAATTATGTAAATCCTTATATAAGTAATAATATCAAGAACAACAAGTCAAAACTCGTACGATAAATGAAATGATTTTACCCAAAACGGTGCTTTAACATGGAATTTACAAAATAAAGGGTAATATAAAGTCATAAGTGAACCATATTTGATATAATAACAATGCATATGATTCTTTAATAAGTCAATTAAATTATTTAAATAATTATACAAGAGGTTCGGGAACATACAATGCATATCGGACATAAGGTAAGGGATAACTTTTCCAATCTTGTTTTTAACCGAGATTGTTTATTCGTAAGTATTTACTGGGGTTATATATTTCATCCATATCCCAGTTTTCTAAAACATGTTTCATGTATTTTTAAAGTCCTTCTTACCCATTTTTGACTTTTACTACATGGTGTGTAAGAAATCTTTCTTTTTATCACCATACGAGGTACTTTTTTACTTTTTCGACAAAAGTACGAGGAGAGTGTTTTTTAACTTATACGGCATGAACGGATTTTTAGAGTTTTATAATTCCTTGTTTTCAGGAATATTACTCCACATTATTTCATGACAATTTTCAACAAAATCCTTTTATTTTAAAATTTCATGGTATTTTGTGAAAAGAAAATGATTTTGAAAAAGAAAGGATATTTTCCTCAAGAATTCATTTCAAGTATTTTATCAAAACCATTTTTCCATCTAAGATGACATTATTTCATATGTGTATAATGTCTCTATGATTTACATGGTTTTAATTCTCTTATGATGAAATTATATCCATTTTTTTATATGGATTATGTTATGATGGGATGATTTTATTCTTTGGGTTATGATGAATGTTTTATGTTTATTTTGTGGCACAAGTAAGAATGATTTCATTATGAGATGGGTGGGACCTATATATCCCTTCAATGCATTGGGTAAAGATTTATATCCCATGAGATAGACATGGATGGAATGGTAATTTAATCCAGTTCAGTGATATAGGACTGGAACGAGGAGTGAACTCGATTCAGAATGGGACTTTGTCCACTAAGATTGTCTTAGAAGCAATGCCTTGGATACTATGGAAATCATTACAAGTGCTGAATGGCTACCACAATTACATGATTTATTCCCATGGTATTTTATCAGGATTGATGTTCCATTATGATACATGCCTTACGTAATTCCAAGATTTATGTCTTTGCTCAAGATTTTGATGTTTAAACATTATGTTCATGTTTTCAAGTTCAAATGTACAGGGTTTGTTTTATTTTCTCCATGCTTACCCATAATAAGAATGTGAGCTCACCCTTTATATGTTTTCTTTTCCCCAGGATTTCAAGAAAGGTTTTAGCTAAGAAAACCAAAAGGGGAAGATCTTTATGAACGATTTTGAAGATCTTCCACCATGATTAGAAGATTATGTTCCGAGTTTCCCAAGAAACTAAACTATTACGATCCTTTGGTGTCTCTTTTTGTTATGTATTAAGTATTCCGAAAAAGTAATATAATGTCTATGTACATCAAGTTTGGGGTCTCTACAGTTGGTATCAGAGGAAAGGTTTAGTCAACCTTTTGAAAGTAGGATGCATGAACTTTAGTGAGATCCCTAGAGATATTTCTATGGTATGCCTTGGGATGTCCCTAAGGTTAAGTATAAATATAAGTTATTGTCCTAGAATTACATTAACGATATTAGAATTAAACCTAATATGTTAGATATTGAAGTTATTCCCCCTTTATTATGATTTTGGCCTCTCACACTATTTTTTTTAGGTTTTAGAAAATGGATGGAAATAGGAAGATTCACGATAATGGAGGATATGATGGACAATGGAATGATATTCTTCATGAGAAACAAAATGAAATTGGATCTGTAAGTCCACATATCGTTATTATGCCTAACCAAAAATCTCATAATATGATAAATAATCTCAACTTTGGTAGGTTTCCTGACTCATCAAATAAGAGAAAGATGGAGTTTCATGGTGATCATAGAGGAAAGAAAGTTCAATTTCCCCCATGTAAATATTGTTGGAAGAGGCATCAAGGAAAATGTTTCAAAGGAATTGGAAGATGCTTTGGGTGTGGAAAAGTAGGACACAAATCTAGTAATTATAAAGGAAAAGGTTCAGTTAACATCATGGACAAGGATAATGGTATTTCTAAGACATCAACAATGGTTATGTGTTTTAAATTTGGAAAGTACAAGCATTATGAAAACCAATGCCCTAAGGGAAAGTCTCAGGAAGAGAACCAACATACTCATTTGGGTAGTATTTATGTTGATGATGATGAAGTGACTACAAATGATATATGATATGAAATAATTGTTCAAGTTCGGTCAATGGTTTAAGAGGTAGTGGAATGATTACATTTTTATGAAGAGTAATGTTGTATAAGTAATCTTATGGTACTATGGAATAAAAAGAAATCTAAGGATTGTTACACAATTGTTTTTCCTTATGTTTTTGAAATTATATGTTGAATGGTACCGGTAACCATGAAAGGTTATTCAGATATTTTTTGAAAGCACTTAATATGCGCATAAAGAAGGGATAATGAGATAATGAAATGTTTGATAGAATTAATGAGTTCATATAAGGAAAAAGTGATATCATGGTTTGAGTAAATAGAAATTTTGGGATTTTGGTTTGTGGAAAGAGTTAACTTCTGACAACATTCATGTTTTCACTATGGATCATGAGAATACATGATTAATGTATTCACATGTTTAGAATGTGACCAACAAGATATATCATATGATATATGGGGGATAAATGATGGTATTCACATGCTCGGTAGATGACATTTCTAGTAATTGTATTCTTTGTACGATGAGCATGGAAAGAAGTATTTTAGATAAGCCTAATGATTGGAATGAATTAAGTTAGACATAAGATAGTATTGTTTAAGGCTAGAACTCTTTTTGATATTATTGCAGGAATGTTATTATAATGTAGTTTTAGAAAAAGGGACAACCTGCAGGACATGCGACAACCCGTCGCGTCAGACAAGGCAGTTGAAATCGAACCCACAACCAAAGTGCGGCACGCTTTTATCACCTACCACTGGCCAACAGGAAGTCCCTAGTTATTAGAAACTAGTTTTATTATATTAAGTGGTATGATAGATGAAGTATAAGTCCATTTTTGGAATCATATTCGATTAACCTCACCATATATGGGCTTATGTATATTTGATAACTTTTTCTAACCCTATGTTTGAGATAGATGGAATGACATATCATTCTATCACATGATCTGATAACACTTCGCGAAAGACAAATCCAACTTCATTTCATTAAGCGATGATGTATAAATTGTTCCAGGCACGAGCAACGTTGAGATTGTACCAAAATCAAGTAAGTATTTCTTTTAATTCAAAAATTATTCAACTTTATGGAAATAATCTTGAAAACCAAAAATGTTGTCCTAGTGCTCTCATATCTGATGAATCAGATGGTACATTAGATCATCAAAATTTTATGGCTTTGTGACTGTTGGATTTTTCATAGCCATGTTCTCTACCACTCTCCATTAGAACATTATGGTTAGATCTCTCTTCAATATCCATATTTTCACCTACATTATCCTATGTGGAAACCCAGTGATTAGTTAATCTGGGTAACCATTATGTTTCATTATTTAGTTTTTAAAGTTTAGTTTTGGTATTTTTTTCTGATGTGGGTTTTTATGAAATAAACTTTCAAGTAGAAAACCATTTATAACTCCGACGAATTTCAAGGGAGAAATTCATTTACGGGGCGTAGAATGTAACACCCCGAGATTTTATGAGATATATTATTTTTAATTTCTTTTAGGTCTTCTATTATACACTACACCAAGACTAGGTTTCACTATACACAACTCCGTATTATCTTACAGTATACAGAACACTATTCTTGGCTCGTGTTACACACAATTTCAAATTCATTTTTTGGAAATTACTCTACACAACATTATGTACAGATTTTGTTCAATGTTTAAATGAAATAAGATTTTATTATATTATAAGCAACACCAAAATGAGCTTTCACTACACACAACCTTGATTGGTCTTTCATTACACGCAATCAAGACATTCCTCGATAGCGTGTGTAGTACGCAATACTGGGTTTCACTAAATGAGATATTATTAAAATATTACCATGAACTAGCCGTTATGAATAGTAATGACCTCTTTTTGAAATTTAATAAATTTTATCATTAAAAATGGACTTCATTTCTAGATTTTGAATATCGAAATTTTCCAAGGGTGAATTTTTGGTATTTTTTTGAAAACTCTCAATTTTTTAGGAATAGTGAAAACACTGGGTTACTATTTAAAAACTGAATTTTTATTTAAATAATTATTTATTTTATTTAAATTTATTTTATGTCAAAATTTATACATAATACCTATATATGTTCAATGTAATTCATTGGAGTCATTTTATAATAATTTTAGATATATAAAAATTTTATTGAACTTTTCACCGTCTTTTACCCACCTCATATGAGAATTTGGAAATTCACATAAAACATAATTTTACTGCTTCTGTGAGTGGAATTTCAAAAATCCGATAGGCACGGTTAATATGAAGGACTAAAATCTGGTTCAATGAGATAGAAATATTTTTTGGTGAATAGTAACTTTTTACTTTTATTTACCACGATTAAAAGTAAATAGGGTAATTAAGGGTAAAAATAATATTATTGTTACCCTAACACATGTCCTAATTTTGTTGGATAAGTGTAATTCGACCAAAGAAAACCTTATGAATAATATATGACCATTTATGTCCACTTGGATTAGATTTGGAAATTTATTATTAATTTATTTAAAGAAGGGTTAAAATAGTTAAAATCAATGATTAATAACTAAATCATTTTTAATATAGTGTTATACATAAGACAAATTCGACTATAAATATTAATTAGAAAGATAAAAATATTTCATACATAATTCTATTTTATTTATAATTTTTAGACCTTAAATAATGTAATTTATTTATGACACAATGATGATGCAGTAATTATCTTATTAATGAAATATTAACATAAATGATGTTATAAATACCCAAATAAAAGTAATTTGATACTTTTTATGAATTAAACTACTTTTATAGGTCAACATGACATGTTATGATTGATTTAATTAACCTTTTGTAAACTAATCATGCTTTTATGATTTTTTCAAAAATCAATTACCAAATAGTGTCGAAATTGACATAAAATAGTTTTTAAAACAAATATTATATTATGAATTTTTATTATATTCCTAAAAATATATGGTTCGGCCAAGATACTTATATCAAGATAATTGTATCATTAATGGACCACTTGGGGGTCTCTTGGATGTATATGGTAAGTTTATTAACTATATAATATAAAAATACAAAGTGACAAGGTAAATGCCAATCTAATTAACTAAGAATTAAAAATATAAGATAAGGTTAATATAATGACCCAAACATGTCAAAAATCTATTTGTTGAGATTATTTAGACCCATCCCCACCTTAGATTATAAATAAATCAATTTGGAGTTATTAAAAATAGAATATGACTTTATTATAATATAATATTTTATGTTTTACTAAGGTGCCCCTCTCCTCCTTTATAAAAAGAGAACCCCTTCCCTCTTCTCTTCACACCATTTTGAGCCTTGAATATAAGGAACTAGACATAAAACATTACATAATATTGAATTAAAAGGATATTTCACATTGAGGATCTTTTTAGGTTTAGAATTTTAGAGAATTAGGACATAACTATTATATCTTAGAGACTACAATGTAGACACATCTACTCAGTTTCCATTTTTTTTCAAAAAATAAAAACTCGTGTACAAAAGAGTCATTTCTAGTTCCATTTTTAAACATCATGACATTTTCTGGATCCCATCCTTGACCGTATTCCACCTTAAGTCCAGCGGAAAACATTTCAAAAACTTGGGATGAGCATAAAAAGCTCAGTAAGGGTTATGACAATATAGAGAGAAAACATTAGTCTATGTATACATAAGAATTAATGAAATCATAATTTACTCATAAAAAATAAGTACTTTATCATAACTCATGAAATAATAATATTTATGAATCACTCATATAAATCATAATACATAAAGGTATCTTGAGGCATTCATAACATTCTTATGTAGGGAGTAACCCTCATGGTTACGTTTGGAATACCCATCACAGTATATTCCCTAAATCTCTTCCGGGAAACCTTAGAGTTAAACTCCTTCACGTTACCGAATGCATTGGAGAGCTATCTCGGGCTCACCCGCCCATTGTTTATCACGGAACCACCCGATTTTATAAACATTGCCCAAGAACAATAACATAATCATAACACTTAAAACATGGTTAAAAGAAACATAAAATTTCCACATTTCAATCACAAGAGATCACATCATGATATTAACATAAATAAAAACATTTACTAAAATCATTAAAATTATATGAGAGAAAAATGCCTTTATACTTTCAAAATATTAAAAGATGACATTTAAAAGAGATTTTAGAATCAAAGTGTCCCATACCACTTCAAAACTCTTGAAAGGGTTTTAAAACATTCCTACCCATATAAATAAATCCTTAAAACCATTTTTAAAATTTGGACATGGATGATAAATCTTTAAAAGAATAAATCTTTAAAACCATTTAAAACAATGTTTTAATAAAAGAGTCCTTTTCCATTTTGAAAATTTAAATTATAAGCCACACAAAAGTAGACCATTTTAAAAACATTTAAATGACTTTATTATATACATAATATTGATATGGAAAGTCAAAGGGGCTGTATATACACTTTATAAAAGAATAAAAGTGCATATCATTAAGAAATGTCTCAATGAGAAGAAATTGAGATGTAATCCCAATCAAGGATCAAGTCATTAGATCAAGGATAAATAAATGACAAAAATATGTGTGAAAAATATAAATACATTAAATATAAGTGGATACTAAGTGTAAAACAATCATATGTAATCCACACATATTCATATCATGACATAATCAAGAATTAGAGGTTTAACCCAGAGAATTGGAATTGGGTTAAGAAGTTTCCTTGAAAAATTTTGATAGCCTAACAGCGTCACATCAGATTTTAGAAAAAGAGTTGATGATAGAGATAAAGGGTATCTCATCACTTGGACATAAAATTTACAGTAATTAGGATATATTAAGAAAATATTCCAACATAAGAAGGTGTAATTTAAATGATAAAACAAAAAGAGGCCTTTTAAAAAAAATAGGAGGGTGAAAGGTTCCCTTACCGACTTGGGTAACTTTCAAAACGTACACCCAATGAAAGAAAAACTATAAAACATTGATGTAAATAATCATAAAATAATGTATATTATAGAAAGAGTAGAATAATGGGCAGTACATATACCACTCAATGCAAATGGTGGCAAATGTAGCTTAATATCACGTGAATAAAAGTGAGATGAAAAACCCCTTATGAAAACTCGGCAGCCTAACGATGCCACTTAAAACATCCAAAAATGGATCATTGAGATAAAATATAGACTCTAATAATATGAAAATAAAATGTATAGAATTATGAATATAAAATAACATCCCCAAACATAAGAAATATGAGCTTAAAAAAATGACATAAAAGAGAGTACTTAAAAATAAAGAGAGGGGTATGATCCCTTACCTCAAGTCTGACTTGTCTTGTTCGTTTCTTTATATTCCTGAATAATAAACTAGAGTTAATTTCTACTTTCTTATGAACCTTTTTAAAGTTCATTATTACTTTTATATCACTTATTACCATGTTATGAACATTATGTAATTATTTAAGTTTATAACGTTCGTTTTGTCAATCATTGGTACTTGAGTCAAAAATATACTTTTTATAATTACAAGTCGTTCATGTGGTAAAATATCAATTATATCCAGAATTATATTCATGATGTAGATATCATATATATCACATATATCCAGTATATACTTGAATTTATAATTTTACATAACATTTTAAGGTAAGAAATGAAATGCACCATTAATGGAGACGGTAAGTCGTACGTACGCATGAACGCTACTTTCATTTCTATTTTATATTTAATGGAATTAAAACTAAATTATATATATATATATATTATAATTCCATTATAATATATATGTTATATAGGTCACATAAGTTCATTAATTTCATTCTTCATACATTCCATGTATTGCATGAATGAGTCTAATCACTTGAGGGGGAGGTAGTCCAGACTTCCTCAAATGAAATTATCTCATTTGCACAACATGTAAAGCATAAAGGTATGTTTTAAATGTAAAATAAAGAAGAATAGAGAGGAAATTAATATAATATAAATCATTAATAAATATAGTTCCATCATAATGGACACCATGAGTGGTGGTAGGAGAAAATAGAACAATCATCGTTTCGTGAAGCAGTAATTCACCATCCATAGAAACAGTATGTTTTTTAACCAATAGACGGATGTGTGTGTAAATGTAGCTCGAATACTTCTCATAACATCATCCTAGCATATTTAAGATACTTGTGTTGTTACGAAAGAATGTAATAAAAAAAATTAGGGGGTTGGAGAAGCAAAATAAAACAAAAGAACATAAGAGAGGACATTACCTTTAAATCAGGTAACTCCCTTTGGTTTGAACCATAAGGGTTTCTTGAAGAGTATTATGACCAAGGTAAGGCTTATAGGATGAATAGAGGGATGTGGAGAGATTAAATTAGCAGAGTTTGGTCGAGCCAATGGCTTGAGAGGTGTGGTAAGGGGGTAGAGGTCAGGGCCTTTTATAAGAGGGAGGAAGGGCACTCTTGGAATGTATTGAAATGTTACTTTATTATAAAATGATTTTCGGATATTAAAGGTCCCAACATTAAATATTTAGAGGATAAGGTGATAAGAGTTCTAAATATACCCATCCAATAGGGTTTTGACAAGTGTACGGTCTAGATTTTACCTTATCTACTCATTTTATTTAAATCGTTCATTAATGAGGTAATCACTGCATCATCATGGTGTCATAAATAAATTTATTTATTTAATGTCTAAAAATTATTAAAAAAGTATCATGATGTAGGAAATATTTTTATCTTTCTAATTAATATTTATAGTAAAAAATATGACTTGTATACCCCCATGTAAAAATTGTTTTAGTAAAATAATACATGTTTGTGACATTTTTATTTTAACTTTAATAAAAAGTTATTAATGCAATTTTCCTACCAAAGTGGCTCCATGGGGTCCCCAAGTTGACCCATGGATATTATTGGTCGGCCATGACTCATCCAATAAGGGTTTGACATGTGTCAATGTCATTTAATATTATTATAACACTATCTTTACCTTAAATTACACTAATTACCTTTAATCGTGATTAATAAAATTTAAAAGTTACTATTTACCAAAAAAAAATTTTAATTCCATTGAAACAAATTTTACATCCTAATGACAACCATTTATGTCAGATTTTTGAAATTCAAATCATAAAAGTGGTAATGTTTCATTTAAACAAAAAATCAGTTTTTTAACTACCACTTAGTGGTTTCACTATTCATCAAAATTGAAGTTTTTCAGAAAAATACCAAAAATTTACCCTACGCTATATTTGATATTATGAATTAAAAAATGATGTCTATTTTAAAAATTTCAAAACATATAAGTTGCATTAATTAATTTAATAATTAATTCCCGTTGTCAAAACAAATAGTGTGTTTTTAAGAAACAATATCTATTAAAAGATTGACACTAGTTTAAGTCCAATTTCAATGTGAAATTAATTACAATGAACACAATTGGATTAAATGGTAAAAATATATTCTAATTTAATTTTAAAACAAATTCAAAAGATTATCTAATCATATAAATAAATTATATTAAAAAGATGTTTTGAATTAAAATACAACATTTTTCACTTATTCATTAAAAATGGACTTTATCAAAAAAATAACAAAAACTACACAAAGTAAATTTTTATATCCTGATTCTAAAGAATGATTTTATTTGGTCCAATATAACATATAAAATTTTCAACAATTTGATTTAAAAAGGGTTTTCCATCAAACGGCGGTTAATCGACCTTTTAAAGAATATTAGAATATTTACGCTTAAAATTGGATTCATTCGAATTTTAAGCGTCTAACATTTATTGGATAAAAGTAAAAATATTTGAAAATCATATATAATCATTTTTTTAGTTCTAGTTATTTCTTCCATTACAACGTCTAGGTGTTAACTACCATTTAAAATAATATTATTTTATTATTAGAGTGAAACGTAAGATTTACAAGAAACTCGGTGTTGCGTATTGGGTACACCATCGAGAATAGCGTTCCCTTTAAATTAATTTTAACATTTTATTTACAAATATGGATAAATATAAAAATTTCACATTCTTTATTTACCTGGTGTGTTACATCATTCCCCCCTTTTGGGAATTGCATCCTCGCAATTTTAAAATTGGGCTTAAAAACATCCTTGAAAGCCCCACATTGGAAAAGGAGTTAGTAAAACTGTCATTTTAAAATAATGAAAGAGAAGTACAAAGGTCACCCGAGTTAACCCATACTAAGATTCCTTGTAAGAAAACGTGGATATGTAAGAAAAAACAAAGGGTCATTTTCTGATGGAGAGTTATTGAAAATATGTTTAAGAGAAAGTTAACCACAAGAAAATCACAAACTTGTGATGGGTTAAATGGTATTTGATTCCCCAGTAGGAAAATCTAATAAAAAATATTTTAGTTTTAAGTTAATTTTCATTGAGGAATTTATTTATGAGCTTAACTAAATCATCAGGAAACATACTTACTTTTCATGTTGACTTTCAACTTTTACAAGATTTCTTACACAAACTCATATTTTATCCAAAAGACGAGTATTTAAGAAAACTTGTTCACATTAAGAGTACTATAATCAACTTCTTGAGAATCACCTAATCCAAAAAATATAACTATATATTTCCCATGTCTTTAGACCCTAACCAAAACCAAAACCAAAATGGTCAGTACAAGATCAGATAATACCCAAAAAGGATAATCCTTTATATAAAAAAAATCTATTCTTAATCTCCAAAATTTGTCAAACAATACCCAAAGTTCAACAAAGACAATTCAATAAAAATCTATCCATAAAATTCTTCAATGTAATAAAAACTAATATTGAAACCCAAATCACCGAAGGATTTAATCATATAGTCCTCCAAGATAAACCTTAACATTTATCTCCAATCATCAGTTACTCTTAAAGCCTCATACTGAAAAGTAATTAACCTGATCACATATCCTTCATGATTGGTTAATAATATCCATAGAAAACCTGAAATCAACTTATTATATATTCATAGAATCATATAACAAAAAATAACTAGTCAAACTAACCATGGACCTCATGTAGTCCAGTGGTAGGCGATAAATACCAGTCGCACTTTGGTTGTGGGTTCGATTCCTGCAGCTTCGTCCGGTGTGACATGTTGTCGCATGGTCTACGTGTTGTCCTTTTTCCAAAACTACATAATTCATACAAAATTCCCAAAAAAGAAATAAAATCTTCAAAAATAACCACAACATAATTTAACCTCATGTTTATCTCATATCGTTCATATTCTATCATAACATATAGTAACCCATAATTACCTCAATAGTAAGGATCATATAAACCCTAATGGATACCTTTATAATTTTACCTGAACTTCCACATCGAGTTGGTTCCCTCGTACTTGATGCATTAGATAAATCACCAAGGTTAAAGTGGTTGAACATGACTCCTGATAGTTGGTTTAGAAAAACCACAATATTTCTCATTGAATCCCCCACTTCATCCTGTCACTTAATCAGAGAACCACCACAGTTTCCTTCAAACCCACTGTCACATTGGTGCCACCTAGATCCATCCATTTACTAAAACCAAAAAAGGTCAGTGCGAGTATATCAAAAAAATCATCATGTACTAAAGAGGAAGATAAACACTAAGACGTAATTATCCAAGTTATCTCAAACTCATTCCAACATTCATAAATAACAATGACTCTATCTAAGATAATAACCATTGTGGTTGTACAAAACTTATAACTTATGATTAAACAACACTATAACCTCTAAAGTTATCTAAACCAACCTTTGATACCAACTATAAGTACCCATCCTTAAAAAATTACATAATCTTGAATTAAAAAGATAATTCACATTGAAAATCTTTTCCGGTTTAGAGTTTTAGAGTATTAGTACATACCTATTACATCTCAAAGATTACAAAGTAGAAACATCTACTCAGTTTCGATTTTTTCAAAAAATAAAAACTCTTGTATAAAAGAGTCATGTCTAGTTCCATGTTTTAGACATCATGACCTTTCCGTGATCCCATCCTTGATCGTATTCCACTTTAAGTCCTGTGGAAAACATTTCAAAAACTTGGGATGAGCATAAAAAGCACAGTAAGGGTTATAACAATACGGAGAGAAAACTTTTATCCATGTATACATAAGAATCAGTGAAATCATACATTACACATAACACATAATCACTTTATCAGACCTCATGAAATAATAATATTTATGAATTACTCATAGAAATCATAAGACATAAAGGTATCTTGAGGCATTCATACCATACTTACGTAGGGAGTAACCATCATGGTTACGTTTGGAATACCCATCACAGTATATTTCCTAAATATCTTCGGAGAAACCTTAGATTTTAACTCCTTCACGTTACCCAATGCATTGGATAGCTATCTCGGGCTCACCTGCCCTTAGTTTATCACGGAACCACCCGATTTCATAAACATTTCCCAAGAACCATAACATAATCATAACACTTAAAACATGGATAAAACAAACATAAAATTTCCACATTTCAATCACAAGAGATCACATCATGATATTAACATAAATAAAAACATCTACTAAAATCATTAAAACTCCATGAGATAAAAATCCCTTTATACATTTAAAATATTAAAAGAAGACATTTAAAAGTGATTTTAGAATCAAATTGTCTCATACACTTCTAAAATCTTGAAAGGGTTTTAAAACATTAATGCCCATATAAATAAATCCTTAAAACCATTTTTAAAATATGGACATGGATGATAAATGTTTAAAAGAATAAATCTTTAAAACCATTTTAAATAATGTTTTAATAAAAGAGTCATTTTCCATTTTGATCATTTAAATTATAAGCCACATGAAAGTAGACCATTTTAAAAAAATTTAAATGAATTTAATATACATAATATGGATATGTGAAGTCAAAGGGGCTGTATATACACTTTATAAAAGAATAAAAGTTCATATCATTAATAAATATCTCAATGAGAAGAAATTGAGATGTAATCCCAGTCAAGGATCATGCCATTAGGGAAAACATAAAGAAATGACATAATTATGTGTAACAAATATAAATACACTAAATATAAGTGGATACTAAGTTTAAAACAATCAGATTTCATCCACACATATTCATAGCACGACATAATCAATATGTAGAGGTTTAACCCAAATAATTGGAATTGGGTTAAGAAGTTTCCTTGAAAAAATTTGATAGCCTAACGGCGACACATCATATTTTAAAAAAGAGTCGATGAGAGAGATAAAGGGTATATCATCACATGGACATAAAATTTACATCAATAAGGATATATTAAGAATATATTCCATCATAAGAAGGTTTAATTTAAAAGACAAAACAAAAAGAAGTCTTTAAAAAAAATAGGAGGGTGAAAGGTTCCCTTACCGACTTGGGTAACATTCAAAACGTACACCCCATGAAAAAAAACTATACATCATTAATGTAAATACTCACAAAAGAAACTATATTACACAAATGGATTTATGAGATCAAATATGGTCTCTAATAATATGAACATTAAATTTACATAATGAGGAATAGTAAAGAACATTCCCATACATAAGAAATATGAACTTAAAAGAAATGACATAGAAGAGAGTACTTAAAAACAAACAGAGGGGTATGATCCCTTACCTCAAGTCTGACTTGTCTTGTTCGTTTCTTTGTATTCCTGAATAATAAACTCCAGTTAATTTATACTTGATTATGAACCTTTTTCATGTTCATTATTCCTTTTATATAACTTATTACCATGTTATGAACATTGTGTAATTATTTAAGTTTATAACAGCCGTTTTTTCAATCATTGTTACTCGAGTCAAAAATAAACTTCTTATAATTACAAGTCGTTTATGTGGTAAAATATCCATTATATCCATAATTATATTAATGATTTAGATATAATATATATCATATATATCCAGTATGTACTTGCATTTATAATATTGCATAACATTTATAGTTAAGAAATGAAATGCACTGTTATAGGAGACGGTAAGTTATACGTACACATGAAGGCTACTTTCATTTCTATTTCGTGTTTAATGGAAATAAAATTAAATGAGAGATATATATATATTATAATTACAGTATAATATATTTGTTATATTGGTCACATAATTTCATTAATTTAATTATTTATACATTCCATGTTTTGATGAACGAGTCACATCACTTGAGGGGGCGGTAGTCCACACTTTCTCAAATGAAAATATCACATTTGTACAACATTCAATGCATAAAGGTATGTTTTAAATGTAAAATAAAGAAGCATAGAGAAGAAAAAAAATATTATATAAATCATAAATAAATATAGTTCCATCATAACGACCATCATTAGAGGTGGTAGGAGAAGACAAAACAATCATCGTTTCGTGAGGCAGTAATTCACCATCCACAGAAACAGTATGTTCTCTAACCATTAGACCGAGGTATGTGTATGTTTAGCTCCAATACATCTCAAAACAACCTCCTAGTAAATTCAAGATACTGTTGTTTTTACAAAAGAAAGTAATAAAAAGAGTTTAGGGGGTTGTAAAAGCTAAATAAAACAAAAGAACATAAGAGAGAACATTACCTTTAAATCAGGTAACTCCCTTTGGTTGAACCAAAATAGTTTTTTGAAGATCTTTTTGCCTAAGGTAAGGCATCTAGAATTAATATAAGGATGTGTATAGATAATATGATCAGATTTTGGTCGAGCCAAAGGCTTGAGAGGTGTGGGTAAGGGGGGTAGAGGTGGGGGCCTTTTATAAGAGGAAGGAGGGGCACTCTTAGAATGTCTTGAAAAGTTACTTTATTATAAAATGATTTTCAGATATTAAAGGTCCCAAAATTATATATTTCTAGGATAAGGTGATAAGGGTTCGAAATACAACCATACAATAGGTTTTTCACAAGTTTATGTCTTATATTTTACCTTATTTTCTCATTTTATTTAAATCGTTTATTAATTAGGTAATCACTGCATCATCATGGTGTCATAAATAAAATTATTTATTTAATATCTAAAAATTATAAAAAAAATATCATGATGTACTAAATATTTTTATCTTTCTAATGAATATTTATAGTAAAAAATATGAATTGTATAACCCCATGTAAAAATTGTTTTAATAAACTAGACAACATTTGTGACATTTTTTTTAACTTTAAATAAAAATTTATTAATGTCATTTTCCTACCAAAGTGGCTCCATGGTATCCCCAAGTTGACCCATGGATTTTCTTGGTCGTCCATGACTCATAAAATAAGGGTAGGACATGTGTCAAGGTCACGTAATATTATTTTAACATTATCTTTACCTTAAATTACACTAATTATCTTTAATTGTGATTAATAAAACTCAAAAGTTTCTATTCACCAAAAATTATTTTAATCCCATTGAACCAAATTTTAAATCCTAATGAAAACTATGTATGTTGGATTTTTTAAATTTAAATCACAGAAGTGGTAGAGTTTCATTTAAACGAAAAATCAGTTTTTTAACCACCACTTAGTGGTTTCACTATTCATCAAAAATTGAAGTTTTTCAGAAAAATACCAAACATTAACCCAAAGCTATATTTTATATTCTGAATTCAAAAATTATGTCCATTTTACAAAATTCAAAACATATAAGTTGCATTAATTAATTTAATAATTATTTCCCGCTGTCAAAACAAATAGCGTGTTTTTATGAAACAATATCTATTAAAAGATTGACACTAGTTTAAGTCCAAATTCAATGTGAAATTTATTCCAATAACCACCATTGGATGAAATGGTAAAAATATATTCTAATTTCACTTTAAAAACAAATAAAAATATGATATAATAATATAAATAGATTATATTAAAAATATTTTTTGAGTTAAAATACAACATTTTTCACGTATTCATTAAAAATTGACTTTATCAAAAAAATAATAAAAACATACACAAAGTAAATTTTGATATCTCGATTCTAAAGAAGGATTTTATTTGGACCAATATGACATATAAAATTTTCAACAAGTTGATTTAAAAAGGGTTTTCCATCAAAAGGCGGTTAATCGACCTTTTAAGGAATATTAGAATATTTACGCTTAAAATTGGATTCATTCACATTTTAAGCTTCTAACATTTATTAGATAAAAGAAAAAATATTTGAAAAACATATATAATCATTTTTTAGTTAGTTCTGTTCATTCCCCCCATTAAAACGACTAGGCATTAACTACCATTTTAAATAATAGTATTTTATTATTAGAGTGCAACATATGATTTCCCAGATACTTGTTGTTGCATATTGGGTACACCATCGAGCATACCGTTCACATTAAATTAATATTTAAATTTTATTCAAAAATATAAATAAATATAAAAATGTCATATTCTTTATTTACCTGGGGTTTTACATTGAAGCTCGGCCAACCCCTGCACATTTCCCTTCTTCACTTCCCTAGAAACATTTTGGAGGTTCTGGTCTTCTCAAAAGACCAACTCTACTTTCATAAGAGGAAGCTTAAAGGAGGTGCGTCGAAAAAGAGGTAATCTCTTCTTCCGATTTTCTCAAGTTTCTTTCTTCTACTACTTATTATTATTTAGTTGTCTCATTATAAAGTAATAAAATCAGAATTAATTATATACTGATATGTTATTATAAATATGAAACAAACCTATTTCATCTTCTATCCATCCTACGGAAAACGAAATCACCGCGCGTGCGTACGTACGGAATACCGTCTCCACGCCGTGGTGTAATCTGTTTTCGACCACCACCATACTTAGATGGGTATAATGGTGTAAATAAATAACTATATATGATTATTTTAATGTGATATTGATTCTGAAATATTATACATACACTTCAATACAATTCCACGATCATGGGAATGATATCATCACTCGTGCATACGTACGGACTGCCGTCTCCACGACGCGATGAGATTCATTATCCATGTTAACCATTCATGAATGATTACAAAGTATATATAATGAATAATAATGAAATATATGACATAATAATGATAATGGATTAATATATATATATATATATGTATGTCATCTATGTAATTCCACTCAATTCAATAAGGAAACGAAAACAACGTTCATGCATACGTACGACCTACCATCTCCATGAACGGTGTATTTCATTTCATTTTTCGATCAATCATATATATTTATATGCTGAAGATATATTATATATAAATCATGTTTTACATTCTGTAATTATGTAAATACTGATATAAGTAATAATATCAAGAACAACAAGTCGAAACTCGTACGATAAATGAAACGATTTTACCGAAAATGGTGCTTTAACATGGAATTTACAAAATAAAGGGTAATATAAAGTCATAAGTGAACCATATTTCATATAATAACAATGAATATGATTCTTTATTAAGTTAATGAAATTATTTTAATCATTATACAGGAGGTTCGGAAACATACAAATCATATCAGACAAAAGGTAAGGGATAATTTTTCCAATATCGTTTCTATCCAAGACTGTTTATTCGTAAGTATTTACTGGGGTTATATTTTTAATCCATGTCCCTGTTTTCTAAAAATTGTTTCATGTATGTTTAAAGTCCTTCTTACCCATTTTTTACTTTTACTACATGGTTTGTAAGGAATCATTTTTTTCACCATATGAGGTACTTTTTTACTTTTCCGAGAAAAGTATGAGGAGAATTTTTTTTAACTTATACATCATGAAGGTATTTTTACTGTTTTATAATGCCTTATTTTCATGAATATTACTCTACAAGATTTCATGACTATTTTCAACAAAATACTTTTCTTTTAAAATTACATGGGATTTTTTGAAAAGAAAATGATTTTTGAAAAAGAAAAGATATTTTCCTCAAGAATTCATTTCATGTGTTTTATAAAAATCAATTTTCCATCTAAGATGACATTATTTCATATGTGTATAACGTCTCTATAATTTACATGGTTTTACTTCTCTTATGATGAAATTATATCCATTCATTTTTATATGGATTATGTTATTATGGGATGATTTTATTCTTTGGGTTATGATGAATGTTTTAAGTTTATTTTGTGGCACAAGTAAGAATGATTTCATTATGAGATGGGTGGGACCTATATCTCTCTTCAATGAATTGGTTAAATATTTATATCTCATGAGATAGACATGGATGAAATGGTATCTTAATTCGGTTCAGTGATACAGGACTGGAACGAGGAGTGAACTCGTTTCAGAAAGGGACTTTGTCCACTAAGATGGTCTTGGCACTAATGCCTTGGCTACTATGGAAATCATTACAAGTGCTGAATGGATGCCACAATTACATGATTTATTCCCATGCTATTTTATCAAGATTGATGTTCTATTAGGATACATGCCTTACATACTTCCAAGATTTATGTCTTTGCTTAAGATTTTGATGTTTAATGATTATGTTCATGTTTTCAAGTTCAAATGTATATGGTTTGTTTTATTTTCTCCATGCATACCCTTACTGAGCAATTGAGCTCACCCTTTATATGTTTTATGTTCCCCAGGATTTCAAGAAAGGTTTTTGGTAAGAAAACCAAAAGGGGAAGATCTTTATGGGTGATGTTGAAGATCTTTCACCATTTTAGAAGATTACTTTCCGAGTTTTCCAAAACACTAAACTATTACGGTCCTTTGGTGTCTGTTTTTGTTATGTTTTAAGTATTTCAAAAAAGTAATGTAATGTCTATGTATGTCATTTTTGGGGTCTCTATTGTTGGTATCAGAGGAAAGGATTAGTCAACCTTTGGAAACTAGGATGCGATAACTTTAGTGAGATCCCTAGAGATATTTCTAAGGTATGTCTAGGGATGTCCCTAAGGTTATGAATAAGTTTAGGTTATAGTCCTAGAATTAAGGTAACGATATTAGAAGTAAACCTAATATGTTAGATATTGAATTTAATCGCCCTTTTTTATGATTTTGGCCTCTCACAATATTCTTTTTTGGGTTTTAGAAAATGGATGGAAACAGGAAGATTCACGATAATGGAGGATATGATGGACAATGGAATGATATTCATCATGAGAAACGAAATGAAAATGGATCTAAAAGTCCACATATTGTTATTATGCCAAATAATAAATCTCATAATTTGATAAATAATCTCGACTTTGGTAAGTTTCCCGACTCAGCTAATAAGAGAAAGATGGAGTCTCATGGTGATCAGAGAGGAAAGAAAGTTCAATTTTCCCCTTGTAAATCATGTGGGAAGAGGCATCAAGGAGAATGTTTCAATGGAATTGGAAGATGCTTTGGGTGTGGAAAAGAAGGACACAAATCTAGTAATTATGAAGGAAAAGGTTCAGTTAACACCATGGAAAAGAATAATGGTATTGCTAAGACATTAACAATGGTTAAGTGTTTTAAATGTGGAATGTACGAGCATTATGAAAACCAATGCCCTAAGGGAAAGTCTCATGAATAGAATCAGTATGTTCATATGGGTAGTATTTATATTGATGATGATGAAGAGACTACAAATGATATATGAGATGAAATAATTGTTCAAGTTCGGTCAATGGTTTAAGAAGGTAGTGTAATGATTACATGTTTATGAAGAGTAATGTTGTATAAGTAATCTCATGGTACTATGGAATAAATAGAAATCTAAGGATTGTTACACTATTTTTTCTCCTTATGTTTTTGAAAGTATATGTTGAATGGTACCGGTAACCATGGAAGGTTATTCAGATATTTTTGGAAAGCATCTAATATGCGCATAAAGAAGGGATAAAGAGATAATGAAATGTTTGATAGAATTAATGATCTCGTATAATAAAAAAGTGATATCATGGTTTGAGTAAATAGAAATGTTGGGATTTTGGTATGTGGAAAGAGTTACCTTGTGACAGCATTCATGTTTTCACTATGGTTCAAGAGAATACATGATTAAGGTATTCACATGTATGGAATGTGACCAACAAGATATACCATATGAAATATGAGGGATAAATGATGGTATTCACATGCTCCGTAGATGACATTTTTAGTAATTGTTTTCTTTATATGATGAGCTTGGACATAAGTAATTTGGATATGACTAAAGATTAGAATGAATTAAGTTAGACATAAGATAGTATTGTTTAAGTCTAGAACTCTTTTTGATATTATTGCAGGAATGTTATTATAATGTAGTTTTAGAAAAAGGCACAACCTGCAGGACGGGCGACAACCCGTCGCGTCGGACAAGGCTGTGGGAAAAAAACCAACAACCAAAGTGTGACAGGCCTTTATCACCTACCACTGGCCAACAAGAAGTCCCTGGTTATTAGAAACTAGTTTTATTATATTAAGCGGTATGATAGATGAAGTATAAGTCCATTTTTGGAATCATATACGATTAACCTCACAATATATGGACTTATGTATATTTGATAACTTTGGAAAACCCTATGTTTGAGATAGATGGAATGACAAATAATTCTATCGCATGATCTGCTAACACTTTATGAAAGACAAATTCAGCTTTATTTCATAAAGAGATGAAGTGGAAATTGTTCGAGGGACGAGCAATGTTGAGATTGTACCAAAATCAAGTAAGTATTTTTTTAATTCAAAACTTATTCAACATTCGGGAAATGATATTGAAAACAAAAAATGTTGTCCTAGTGCTCTCATATATGATGAATCAGATGGTACATTAGGTCATCACAATTTTATGGCTTTGTGACTGTTGGATTTTTCATAGCCATGTTCTTTACCACTCTCCATCAGAACATGATGATTAGATTTCTCTTCCATATCCATATTTTCACATATGATCTCCTATGTGGAAACCCAGTGATTAGTTAATTTATTTAACCGTTACGTTTGATATTTTAGTTTTTAATGTTTAGTTATGGTATTTTTTTATGATTTGGGTTTCTATGAAAGAAACATTCAAGTAGAAAACCATTTATAACCCCGATAAATTTCGAGGGCGAAATCCATTTTAAGGGGGGTAGAATGTAACACCCTGAGATTTTATGAGATATATTTTTTAATTTATTTTTTTTCTTCTATTATACACTACACAAAGATTATCTTTTACTATACGCAACTCCGTATTAGCTTGCAGTATACGCAACACTATTGTTGGCTCGTGTTACACACAATTTCAAATTCGTTTTGTAGAAATTATTCTACACAACATTAAGTATAGATTTTTTTAATTTTTAAATGAAATAAGTATTTATTATGTTATATGAAACACCAAACTAAGCATTCACTACACACAACCTTGACTTTGCTTGCATTACACACAATCAAGACCTTCCTTGATAGCATGTGTAGTACGCAATACCGGGTTTCACAGAATGAGATATTATTAACATATTACCATGAACTAGCCGTTATGAATAGTAATTCCAACTTTTTGAAATTTTATAAATTTTATCATTCAAAATTAACTTCATTTTTGGATTCAGAATATCGAAATTAGCCTGGGGTGAATTTTTGGTATTTTTCTGAAAACTCTCAATTTTTTATGAATAGTGGAATCACTGGGTTAATATTTAAAAACCAAATTTTTATTTTAATTATTATGTATTTTATTTAAATTTATGTTAGGTCAAAAATGATACATAATACCTATATAGGTTCAATTTAATTCATTAGAGTCATTTTATAATAATTTTAGATATATAAAAATTTTATTGATCTTTTCATCGCCTTTTACCCACCTCATAGGAGAATTTGGAAATTCACATAAAACATAATTTTACCGCTTCTATGAGTGGAATTTAGAAAATACGATTGACACGGTTAATATCAAGGACTAAAACATGGTTCAATGAGATAAAAATAATTTTTGGTGAATAATAACTTTTTACTATTATTTAGCACGGTTAAAAGTAAATAGTGTAATTAAGGGTAAAAATAATATTATTGTTACCCTAAAACATGTCCTAATTTTATTGGATAAGTGTAATTAGACCAAAAAAAACCTTAGGAATAAAATATTACCATTTAGGTCCACTTTTATTAGATTAGGACATTTATTATTAATTTATTTAAAGAAGGGTTAAAATAGTTAAAATCAATGTTTAATAACTAAATAATTTTTAATATAGGGTTATACATTGGATAAATTTGACTATAAATATTCATTCTAAAGATAAAAATATTTCTTATATAATGGTAATTTATTTATAATTTTTTATATTAAATAATTTAATTTATTTATGACACAGTGATGATGCAGTAATTATCTTATTAATGAAATATTAACATAAATTATGTTATAAATACCCAAATAAAAGTAATTTGATACTTTTTATGAAATACACTAATTTTATAGGTTAATATGACATGTTATTATTTATTTAACTAACTTTTTGAGATCTAATAATTCTTTTATGATTTCTAGAAAAATCAATTAACAAATAGTGTCAAAATTGACATAAAATAGTTTTTTAAAAAAATATTATATTATTAATTGTAATTATATTCCTGAAAATCTAAGGTTCGGCCAAGATACTTATATAATGATATGTGTATCATTAATGGACCACTTGAGGGTCTCTTGGATGTTTATTGTATGTTTATTTACTATATAATATAAAAATACAATGTTACATGGTAAATGTCAATCTAATTAACTAAGGGTTAAAATTAAAAGATAAGGTTAATATAATGACCCAAAACTGTCTAAAATCTATTGGATGAGATGATTTAGACCCATACCCACATTTTCTTAGAAATAAATCAATTTGGAGCTATTAAAAACCGAATATGACTTTATTATAATATAATATTTTACGTTTTACTAAGCTGCCCCTCTCCTCCCTTTTAAAATGGGAACCCCTTCCCTCTTCTCTTCACACCCTTTTGAGCCTTGAATATAAGGACCCAAGCTTAAAAAATTACATAATCTTGAATTAAACAGATAATTCGCATTGAGGATCTTATCATGTTTAGAGTTTTAGAGAATTAGAACATAACTATTACATCTCAGAGACTACAATGTAGACACATCTACTCAGTTTCCATTTTTTCACAAAATAAAAACTCTTGTACAAAAGAGTCATGTCTAGTTCCATTTTTTAGACATCATGACATTTCCTTGATACCATCCTTGACCATATTCCACTTTATGTCCTATGAAAGACATTTCAAAAACTTGGGATGAGCATAAAAATCTCAGTAAGGGTTATAACGATATGGAGAGAAAACATTAGTCCATGTATACATAAGAATCAATGAAATAATACTTTACTCATAAAACATAAGCACTTTATCATAACTCATGAAATAATAAGATTTATGAATAACTCATAGAAATCATAAGACATAATGGTATCTTGAAGAATTCATAACATTCTTACGTAGGGAGTAACCCTCATAGTTACGTTTGGAATACCCATCACAATATATTCCCTAAATATCTTCAGAGAAACCATAGAGTTTAACTCCTTCATGTTACCGAATGCATTGGAGAGCTATCTCGGGCTCACCTGCCCTTAGATTATCACGGAACCACCAGATTTCATAAACATTTCCCAAGAACCATAACATAATCATAACACATAAAACATGGATAAAAGAAACATTAAATTTCCACATTTCAATCACAAGATATCACATCATGATATTATCAAAAATAAAAACATCTACTAAAATCATTAAAACTCTATGAGAGAAAAATCTATTTATACTTTGAAAATATTAAAAGAAGACATTTAAAAGAGATTTTTGAATCAAAGTGTCCCATACCAATTCGAAACACTTGAAAGGGATTTAAAAAATTCATTCCCATATAAATAAATCCTTAAAACCATTTTTAAAATATGGATATGGATGGTAAATGTTTAAAAGAATAAATCCTTAAAACCATTTAAAACAATGTTTTAATAAAAGAGTCCTTTTCCATTTTGAACATTTAAATTATAAGCGACATGAAAGTATACCATTTTACAATCATTTAAATGACTTTAGTATATACATAATATGGATATGGAAAGTCAAAGGGGCTGTATATACACTTTAAAAAATATAAAAGTGCATATCATTAAGAAATTTCTCAATGAGAAGAAATTGAGATGTAATCCCAATCAAGGATCATGCCATTAGAGCAAGGATAAAGAAATGACATAATTATGTGTGAAAATATAAAGACACTAAATATAAGTGGATACTAAGTGTAAAACAATCATATGTCATCCACACATATTCATATCATGACATAATCAAGAATTAGAGGTTTAACCCAAAGAATTGGAATTGGGTTAAGAAGTTTCCTTGAAAAAATTTGATAGCCTTACGACGTCACGTGAAATTTTAGAGAAAGAGTTGATGATAGAGATAATGGGTATCTCATCACTTGGACATATAATTTACAAAAATAAGGATATATTAAGAACATATTCCAACATAAGAAGGTGTAATTTAAATGACAAAATAAAAATAATTCTTTAAAAAATAGGAGGGTGAAAGGTTCCCTTGCTGACTTGGGTAACTTTCGAAATGTACACCCCATAAAAGAAAAACTATAAAAAATTGATGTAAATACTAATAAAATAAATTATATTACACAAAGAGTAGAATAATGGTCAGTACATATACCACTCAATGGAAATGGTGGCAGATGTATCTTAATATCACGGGAATAAAAGTGAGATGAAAAACCCCTTACGAAAACTCGGCAGCTTATCGATGCCACTTAAAACTTCCAAAAATGGATTTGTGAGAACAAATAGTGTCTCTCATAATATGAAAATAAAATTTACATAATGAGGAATATAAATGAACATCCCCAAACATAAGAAATATGATCTTAAAATAAATGACATAAATGAGAGTACTTAAAAATAAAGATATGGGTAAGATCCCTTACCTCAAGTCCGACTTGTCTTGTTTGTTTCTTTATATTCCTGAATAATAAACTAGAGTTAATTTATACTCTCTTAAGAACCTTTTTAAAGTTAATTATTCCATTTATATCACGTATTACCATGTTATGAACATTATGTAATTATTTAAGTTTATGACGTTTGTTTTGTCAATCATTGGTACGTGAGTCAAAAATAATATTCTTATAATTACAAGTCGTCTATGTGGTAAAATGTCAATTATATCCAGAATTATATTCATGATTTAGATATCATATATATCATATATATCCAGTATATACTTTCATTTATAATATTACATAACATTTAAAGGTATGAAATTAAATGCACCATTCATGTCGACGGTAAGTCGAACGTACGCATGAACGCTACTTTCATTTCTATTTATTATTTAATGTAATTAAAACTAAATTAGATATATATATAAATATATATTAATTCCAGTATAATATATATGTTATATATGTCACATAAGTTCATTAATTTCATTCTTTATACATTCCATGTATTGCATGAATGAGTCACATCACTTGAGGGGGCGGTAGTCCACACTTCCTCAAATGAAATTATCGCATTTGCACAACATGAAAAGCATAAAGGTATGTATTAAATGTAAAATACAGAAGAATAGAGAGGAAATAAATATAATATAAATCATTAATAAATATAGTTCCATCATAATGGCCACCATGAGAGGTGGTAGGAGAAGATAGAACAATCATCATTTCGTGAAGTAGTAATTCACCATCCATAGAAACAGTATGTTCTTTAACCATTAGACAAAGGTGTGTGTAATTTTAGCTCGAATAATTCTCATAAAAACATCCTATTATATTTAAGATACTTTTTTTGTTAAAAGAGAAAGGAATAAAAAGATTTTAGGGGGTTGGAGAAGAAAAATAAAACAAAAGAATATAAGAGAGGACATTACCTTTAAATCGGGTAACTCCCTTTGGTTTGAACCAAAAGGGTTTCATGAAAAGCATTATGCCTAAGGAAATTCTTCTAGGATGAATAGAGGGATGTGGAGAGATATGATGATCATACTTTGGTCTATCCAAAGGCTTGAGAGGTGTGGGTAAGGGGGTAGAGGTGTGGGCCTTTTATAAGAGGGAGGAGGGGCACTCTTGAAATGTCTTGAAAAGTTACATTATTATAAAATGATTTTCAGATATTAAAGGACTCACAATTATATATTTCGAGGATAAGGTGATAAGGGTTCTAAATAAACCAATCAAATAGGTTTTTACAGGTGTATGTTTTATATTTTACCTTATCTTCTCATTTTATTTAAATCGTTCATTAATGAGGTAATCACTGCATCATCATGGTGTCATAAATAAATTTATTTATTTAATGTCTAAAAATTATTAAAAAACTATCATGATGTAGGAAATCTTTTTATATTTCTAAAAAATATTTATAGTCAAAAATATGACTTGTATAACCCCATGTAAAAATTGTTTTAGTAAAATAATACATGTTGTTGACATTTTTATTTTAACTATAAATAAAAAGTTATTAATGTCATTTTCCTACCAAATATGCTCCATGGGGTCCCCAACTTGACCCATGGATTTTATTGGTCGGCCATGACTCATACAATAATGGTAGGACATGTTTCACGGTTATTTCATATTATTATAACATTATCTTTACCATAAATTACACTAATTACCTTTAATCACGATTAATAAAATTTAATAGTTACTATTCACTGAAAAATTATTTTAATACCATTGATCAACATTTTACATCCTAATTACAACCATGTATGTCAGATTTTTGAAATTCGAATCATAGAAGTGGTAAAGTTTCATTTAAACGAAAAATCATTTTTTTAACTACCACATAGTGGTTTCACTATTCATAAAAAATTGATGTTTTTTAGAAAAATACCAAAAATTCATCCTAAGATATATTTGATATTCTGAATTTATAAATGATTTCTATGTTAAAAAATTCAAAACATATAAGTTTAATTTATTAATTTAATAATTAAATCCCGTTGTCAAAACAAATAGTGTGTTTTTAAGAAACAATATCTATTAAAAGATTGACACTAGTTTAAGTACAATTTCAAAGTTAAATTAATTACAATGACCACCATTGGATTAAATGGTAAAAATATATTCTAATTGAACTTTAAAAACAATTCAAAAGATTATCTAATAATATAAATAAATTATATTAAAAGGAGGTTTTGAATTAAAATACAACATTTTTCACTTATTCATTAAAAATAAACTTTATCAAAAAAAATAACAAAAACCTACACAACGAAAATTTTGATATCCTGATTCTAAAGAAGGATTTTATTTGTTCCAATATAACATATAAAATTGTCAATAAGTGGATTTAAAAAGGGGTTTCTATAAAAAGGTGGTTAATCGACCTTTTAAAGAATATTAGAATATTTACACTTAAAATTGGATGCGTTCGCATTTTAAGCCTCTAACATTTATTGGATAAAATTAAAAATATTTGAAAAACATATATAATCATTTTTTAGTTAGATATGTTTATTCCCTCCATTAAAATGGCTAGGCGTTAACTACCATTTAAAATAATATGATTTTATTATTAGAGTGCAACGTAAGATTTCCAAGAAACTCGTTGTTCGTAATGGGTACGCCATCGAGCATAGCGTTACCTTTAAATTAATTTTAACTTTTTATTTACAATTATGGATAAATATAAAAATTTCATATTCTCTATTTACCCGGGGTGTTACATCCTTCCCCCATTTTGGGAATTGCGTCCTCGCAATTTTAAAATTGGGCTTAGAAACTTCCTTGAAAGCCCCACATCGGAAAAGGAGTTAGTAAAACTATCACTTTAAAATAAAGAAATAGAAGTACAAAGGTCACCCGGGTTAACCCATACTGGGATTCCATGCAAGAAAATGTGGATATGGAAGAGAAAAAAAGGTCATGTTCTGATGGAGAGTGATAGAAAACATGTTTTAGAGAAAGTTATCCATAAGAAAATCACAAACTTGTGATGGGTTAAATGGTATTTGATTCCCCAGTAGGAAAAGTTAACAGACAAAATTTTAGTTTTAAGTTACTTTTCATTGAGGAATTTATTTATGAGCTTAACTAAATAATAAGGAAACATACTTACTTTTCATGTCGACTTTCAACTTTTACAATATTTCTTACACAAACACATATTTTCTCCAAAAGATGAGTATTTAAGAAAACTTGTTCACATTAAGAGTACTATAATCAACTTCTTGAGAATCAACTAATTCAAAAAAGAGAACTATATATTTCCCATGTCTTTAGACCTTAACCAAAACCAAAACCAAAAAGATTGGTAACAGATCAGATAATACCAAAAAGTTCAACAAAGACCATTCAATAAACATCTACCCATAAAATTCTTCAAAGTAATCAAAACTAAAATTGAAACCAAAATCACTGAAGGATTTAATCACATATTCCTCCAAGATAAACCTTAACATTTATCTCCAGTCATCAGTTACTCTTAAAGTCTCATACTGAAAAGTAATTAACCTAATCACATATCCTTCATGATAGGTTAATAATTTCTATAGATAACCCGAAATCAATTTATTGAAGATTCATAAGATCATATAACTAAAATGAATTAGTCAAAATAACCAGGGACTTCATGTAGTCCAGTGGTAGGAGATAAATACCATTCACACTTTGGTTGTGGGTTCGATTCCCGCAGCTTCGTCCGACACGATAGGTTGTCACACAGTCTTCGTGTTGTACTTTTTACAAAACGACATAATTCATATAAAATTCCCAAAAGAAGCGATAAAATCTTCAAAAATAACCATAACATAATTTAAACTCATGTTTATCTCATGTCATTAATATTCCTTCATAACATATAGTATCCCATAATTACCTTAAAAGTAAGGATCATATAAACCCTAATGGTTACCTTTATAATTATTACCTGAAATCCCACATCGAGGTGGTTCTCTCATACATGATTCATTAGAGAACTCACCTAGGTTCAAGTGGTTGATCATGACTCCTGATAGTTGGTTTAGAATAACCACGAGATTTCTAATTGAATCCCCCATTTCATCCAGTCTCTTAATCAGAGAACCACCATGGTTTCCTTCAAACCCAATGTCACTTTGGTGCCTGCTAGATCCATCCATTTACTAAAACCAAAATGGTCAGTGTGAGTATATCAAAAAAAATAATCATGTAATAAAGAGGAAGATAAACAATAAGATATAATTATCTAAGTTATCTCAAACTCATTCCAACTTTCTTAAATAAAAATGACTCTATCTAATATAATAAACATTGTGGTTATACACAACTTGTTACTTATGCTTAAAGAACACTCTAACCTCTAAAGCTATCTAAACCGACCTTTGATTCCAACTATAAGGACCCAGCCTTAAAATATTACATAATCTTGAATTAAATGGATAATTCACATTGAGGATCTTTTCCGGTTTAGAGTTTTAGAGAATTAGGCCATACCTATAACATCTCAAAGATTACAAAGTAGACACATCTACTCAGTTTTAATTTTTTCACAAAGTAAAAACTCTTGTACAAAAGATTCATGTCTAGTTCCATGTTTTAGACATCATGACATTTCCTTGATCCCATCCTTGACCATATTCCACTTTAAGTCCAGTGGAAAACATTTCAATAAATTGGGATGACCATAATAATCTCAGTAAGGGTAATAACAATACCAAGAGAAAACATTAGTCCATGTATACAAAAGAATCAATGAAATCACACGTTACTCATAAAACATAATCACTTAATCATACCTCAGGAAATAATAACATTTATGAATAACTCATAGAAATCATAAGAGATAAAGGTATCTTGAGGCATTCATAACATACTTACGTAGGGAGTAACCCTCATGGTTATGTTTGGAATAACCATCACAGTATATTCCCTAAATCTCTTCGGAGAAAGCTTAGGGTTTAACTCCATCACGTTACCCAATGCATTGGAGAGCTATCTCAGGCTCGCCTTCCCTTAGTTTATCACATAACCACCCGATTTCATAAACTTTTCCCAACAACCATAACATAATCATAACACTTAAAACATGGATAAAAGAAACATAAAATTTCCACATTTCAATCATAAGAGATATCATCACGATATTAACATAATTAAAAACATCTAATAAAATCATTAAAACCCTATGATAGAAACATCCCTTTATACATTGAAAATATTAAAAAAGTCATTTAATAGAGATTTTAGAATCAAAGTGTCTCATACACTTCGAAACTCTTGAAAGGGTTTCAAAAAATTCATGCCCATATAAATAAATCCTTAAAACCATTTTTAAAATATGGACATGGATGATAAATTTTTAAGAGAATAAATCATTAAAACCATTTAAAACAATGTTTTAATAAAAGATTCATTTTCCATTTTGAACAGTTAAATTATAAGCCACATGAAAGTAGACCATTTTAAAAACATTTAAATGACTTTAGTATATATATAATATAGATATGTAAAGACAAAGGGGATGTATATACACATTATGAAAGAATAAAAGTGAATATCATTAAGAAATGTCTCAATGAGAAGAAATTGAGATGTAATCCCAATCAAGGATCATGCCATTAGAGTAAAGATAAAGAAATGACATAATTTTGTGTGAAAAATATAAATACACTAAATATAAGTGGATACTAAGTTTACAAAAATCAGATATCATCCACACATATTCATAGCACGACATAATCAAGAAGTAGAGGTTTAACCCAAAGAATTGGAATTGGGTTAAGAAGTTTCCTTGAAACATTTTGATAGCCTAACTGTGTCACATCATATTTTAAAAAAAGAGTTGATGAGAGAGATAAAGGGTATCTCATCACATGGTCATAAAATTTACAGCAATAAGGATATATTAAGAACATATTCCAACATAAGAGGGTGTAATTTAAAAGACAAAACAAAAATAAGTCTTTTAGAAAAATAGGAGGGTGAAAGGTTCCCTTACCGACTTGGGTAACTTTCAAAACGTACAACCCATGAAAGAAAAACTATACAACATTGATGTAAATAATTATAAAAGAAATTATGTTGCACATTGAGTAGAATAATGGGCAGTACATATACCACTCAAAGGAAATGGTGGAAAATGTAGCTTAATCTCACGGGAATAAAAGTGAGATGAATAACCCTTTACAAAAACTCGGCAGTCTAACGACACCACATAAAACATCCAAAAATGGATTTATTAGATCAAATAGGGTCTCTAATAATATGAAAATAAAATATACAGAATGAGGAATATAAAAGAACATCCCCAAACATAAGAAATATGAGCTGAAAATAAATGACATAAAATAGAGTACTTAAAAAGAAAGAGTGGGGTAGGATCCCTTACCTCAAGTCTGACTTGTCTTGTTCATTTATTTATATTACTGAATAATAAACTAGAGTTAATTTATACTTTATTAAGAACATTTTTTCATGTTCATTATTCCTTTTATATCACTTATTACCATGTTATGAACATTTTGTAATATTTAAGTTTATAACGGTCGTTTTTTTAATCATTGTTACTTGAGTCAAAAATAAACTTCTTATAATTACAAGTCGTTCATATGGTAAAATATCTATTATATCCAGAATTATATTAATGATGTAGATATCATATATATAATATATATCAATTATAAAGTTGAATTTATAATACTACATAACATTTAAAAGTAAGAAATGAAATACACTGTTCATGGAGAGGGTAAGCCGTACGTACGCATGAACGCTGCTTTCATTTCTATTGCATATTTAATGGAATTAAAACTAAATTAGATATATATAAATATGTATTTTAATTACATTATAATATATATGTTATATAGGACACATAAGTTCAATAATTTCATTCTTTATACATTCCATGTATTGCATGAACGAGTCACATCACTTGAGGGGGCGGTAGACCACACTTCCTAAAATGAAATTATCGCGGTTGCACAACATGAAAAGCATAAAGTTATGTTTTAAATGTAAAATAAAGAATCATTGAGAGGAATTAAATATAATATAAATTATAAATAAATATAGTTCCATCATAATGGCCACCATGAGAGGTGGTAGGAGAAGATAGAACAATCATCGTTTCTTGAGGTAGGAATTCACCATCCACAGAAACAGTATGTTCTTTAACCATTAGACAGAGGTGTGTGTAATTTTAGATCAAATAATTATCATAACAACATCCTAGTATATTGCAGATACTGGTGTTGTTACAAAATAATGGAATAAAAAGAGTTTAGGGGGTTGGAGAAGCAAAATAAAGCAAAAGAACATAAGAGAGGGCATTAGCGTTAAATCTGGTAACTCCCTTTGGTTTGAACCAAAAGGGTTTCTTGAAGAGCTTTCTGCCCAAATTAAGGCTTCTAGGATGAATATAGTGATGTTTAGAGATAATATGAGCAGAGTTTGATTGAGCCAAAGGCTTGAGAGGTGTGGGTAAGGGGGGTAGAGGTGGGGGCCTTTTATAAGAGGGAGGAGGGGCACTCTTGGAATGTCTTGACAAGTTACTTTATTATAAAATTATTTTCGGATATTAATGGTCCAAAAATTATATATTTCTAGGATAAGGTGATAAGAATTCGAAATACACCCATCTAATAGGTTTTTGACAAGTGCAAGTCTTAGATTTTACGTTATCTTCTCATTTTATTTAAATCGTTTATTAATGAGGCAATCACTGCATCATCATAGTGTCATAAATAAATTTATTTATTTAATGTAAAAAAATTTTAAATAAAATATAATGATGTAGGAAATATTTTTAGCTTTCTAATGAATATTTTTAGTCCAAAATATGACTTGTATATCCCCATGTAAAAATTGTTTTAGTAAAATAATACATGTTTGTAACATTTTTATTTTAACATTAAATATAAAGTTATTAATGTCCTTTTCCTACCAAAGTGGCTCAATGGGATCCCCAAGTTGACCCATGGATTGTATTGGTCGGCCATGACCCATCCAATATGGGTAGTACATGTGTCAAGGTCATTTCATATTATTATAACATTAACTTTACCTTAAATTACACTAATTACCTTTAATCGCGATTAATTAAACTCAAACATTACTATTCACCAAAAAATTATTTTAATCCCATTGAACCACATTTTACATCCCAGTGAAAACCATGTATGTACGATTTTTGAAATTCAAATCACAAAAGTGGTAGAGTTTCATTTAAACGAAAAATCAGTTTTTTAACCACCACATAGTAAATCAGGAATGGGGTTTAGGTAGTCACGCGATTGTCGGACTCCTTGGGCCGTGTCAAATTATTATATGTCTCGCTGCTGAAGATGACTTGGCGCTGGCCTGGTCTCGCGCAAGCAGATCCGTTAGAGGGTTTCCATTCCATCTTCATCGTTGGATGTTTGATTTGCACATGAATCGCGATTCTTCCTCTTTGGCAATCTGGATTCAGCTTCCAGGGTTACTGCTACCCTTTCAGAATCCAGCTCTCCTTCGTTCAATAGATAATTCCTTGGGTCGTTTCTTCTGTGCGGATTTGAAAACTGATTCCATGGTTCATCCGATTGTTGCGTGCATCTGTGTTGAAATGGAGCTCTCCCGTCCTCCTCCTGACAAGGTTTGGATTGTGATTGAGGGGAAATACAGGTACATGAAAAGTGTTTTCTACGAATCCTGGTCATCATTTTGTTCCTTTTTCCATAGACAGGGCCATTATTTTGATGAGTGCCGCAAAAGGTCTTCGGCGGTTCTGGTTGATACTTCTCCGGTGGGTAAGGGTGATCCAACCTAGGTTGAGGGCGTTGGAGCCGGTTCTGGAAATGGCACTAAGCCTACTGCGTGCAAAATGAGGTCACGTGAAGTGTCTTCATGTACCATTGATCATGTTGAGGCACTTCGAGGTGATCAAGAGCAGTGGACTCCTAGTCAACCTGGAGTGGGGTTGTCCCATATTTTGAATGCTCCGGTGGTGGTTGCTACTGGCTCGGGGAGGGCAAAGCCTACAGGTTCGGCTTTGAAGGATATATCAATGGTCTCAGAACCTCAGGTGGAGGTAGTGTTTGATCGTCTTAGGAAGTATTTGGGTGGATTCTAGGAAACCAGCAGCATGGGGAAAGAGAGTCAGGGTCAGACAGATGGGGCTTTGGCGAGGTCCTCTCTTCCTACAGGTGAGCCTTCCATTCTTGAGGCTACCTATGTTTCGTTCAGGGGCTGGGAGAATCAGAATCCTCAGCATCAGTTTATGGGCAGGGGTTTTGATCAACCTGCTTTTCAGGAGGGGACAGGGGTTGAAGAATCTTGTATCAAGGGGATGGAAGGGGCAATTGGGGGAGGGTTTGATCTGGGTAGAACCCATTTTCAACTGTTAGGGAATGTCTCGGAGGTGCAGGCTTAGATTAGCCGAGGGGATGCATGGGGTTCGAGCTCTGTAATTCTTCTAGGGGTTGTTTCTTCTACCCACCCCCTGCCATCTTGGGAAATAGGTTTGAAGTACTGAATGTGGTGTATTAGAGAGTGGAATCATCTACCTTGGCCGAGGAAGGTAAAGACAGTAGGAGGAGCATTGATGGCTTCACTCTGGGAGGTCGGATCATGGGGCATGTTCACCTAGAGTGTGCTTTTGGTGGAGGGGAGACTCAACTTGACGAGGTCAGTAGGAGTTTTTCTGATGAAGAGCCCGGTTCAAGAAGAAACATGAGTAAGAGGATAAGGAGGGGTAGGAAGTATTATTCCTCCTTGCCTCCTCCTATGAGGACCCGGTTAGTAAGGAAACTAATGGTTGAGAAGCTGGACAAGGAGGTTAGGTGTCACCTAAAATCATCTGAACAGCCTGAACCTTTCTCGGACTTGGTTTTAAGTTCGGATGATGTAGTGACAGAGCAGGTGCTATATATCAATGCATCAGAAGAGGATGCGGCCAAGATGATGGGTCAGAAACTTGAAGTGGACCTTAATGAAGAACAATATTTGTGGGTTGACAAACCGGACACGATTCTGGTTGGAGGCTTCAACAAGGGGTTGATCAGACTCGAGGAGTACAAGTAGATCTGGAATAACCTGACTTCTTCTTTTGAAGACCTGATAAGGGGGGATCCACTTTTCCAGGTCTCTAATATAACCTGGAAGCTGTTTAGGGATACGAACTCTAGTAGAACGCAACTGGTTTTCAATGATGTTGTTTTTTTCTTTCCGAACTAATGCTTTGTTGAGTTACAACCCTTGTTGTGTGTGGTAATGTTGGACGGTAAAATCGGCTCAAACGGGGTAGATCACGCTGCTTCTTCCTCTGAAGGTCATTTAGGATGTGGCTGATTCGTAGGAATGGCTTTCCATTGGGAGGGACCATACTTGCATGGGATTGCTGAGTGGTCCTTCTTTGGAGTTAGCGGTTTCTACTTTTGCTTAGAAGAGGTTGGTTCTGGTTTTCTGTTTTTCATTGTTTGGTGTTTGTTGGAACTTATGGTTTTTCAATTTTACCTCAAAAGTGTCTTTCTTAATAAAAATAAATTTTCAGTCAACCACCACTTAGTGGTTTCAATATTCATCAAAAATTGAAGTTTATCAGAAAAATACCAAAAATTCACCCTAAGATATATTTGACATTCTGAATTCAAAAATGATGCCTATTTTACAATATTCCAAACATATAAGTTGCATTAATTAATTTAATAATTAACTCCTGCTCTCATAAAAAATAGCGTGTTTTTAAGAAACGATATCTATTAAAATATTGACACTAGTTTAAGTCAAATTTCAAAGTGAAATTAATCCAATGACCACCATTGTATTAAATGGTAAAAATATATTCTAATTTCACTTTAAAAAAAATTCAAAAGATGATCTAATAATATAAATAAATTATATTTAAAATAGTTTTTGAATAAAAATACAAAATTTTTCACTTATTCATTAAAAATGGACTTTATCAAAAAAATAACAAAAACCTACACGAAGTAAATTTTGATATCCTGATTCTAAAGAAGGATTTTATTTGGTCCAATATAACATATAAAATTTTCAACAAGTGGATTTAAAAAGGGTTCACCAACAAAAGGTGGTTAATCGACCTTTTAGTAATATTAGAATATTTACGCTTAATATTGGATTCATTCGCATTTTAAGCCTCTAAATTTTATTGGATAAAAGAAAAAATATTTGAAAAACATATATAATAATTTTTTAGTTAGTTCTGTTCATTCCCTCCATTAAAATGGCTAGGTGTTAACTACCATTTAAAATAATATTATTTTATTATTAGAGTGCAATGTGATATTTCCCAGAAAATCGTTGTTGCGTATTAGGTATGCCATCGAGCATAGTGTTCCCTTTAAATTAATATTAACATTTTATTCACAAATATAGATAAATATAAAAATGTCATATTCTCTATTTACCTGGGGTGTTACATTGATGCTCAGCCAACCCCTACCCATTTCTCTTATTCACTTCCCTAGAAACATACTGGAGGTTCTGGTCTTCTTAAAAGACCAACTCTACTTCCTTAAGAGGAAGCTTAAAGGAGGTGCGTTAAAGAAGAGGTAATCTCTTCTTCTGATTATCGTAAGTTTCATTCTTCTTCTACTTCTTCTTCTTTAGTTTTCTCATTATAATGTAATAACATCATTATTACTTATACACTGATATGTTATTATAAATATAAAACAACCCTATTTCACCTTCTATCCATCCTATGGAAAATGAAATTATTGCGCGTGCGTACGTACAAAATACCATCTCCACGCCATGGTGTAATCTATTTTTGACCACCACCATACTTGGATGGGTATAATGGTGTAAATTAATAACTACATATGATAATTTTAAAGTGATAATTATTCTGAAATATTATACACACACTTCAATACAATTCCACGATCATGGGAATGATATCGTCGCTCGTGCGTACGTACGGACTACCTTCTCCACGATGTGATGAGATTCATTCTCCATGTTAACCATTCATGAATGATTATAAAGTATATATAATTAATAATAATGAAATATATGACATAATAATGATACTGGGTTTATGTGTATATATATGTTTGTCATCTACTTAATTCCATTCAATTCAATATGGAAACGAAAACAACGTTCATGCGTACATACGACCTACCATCTCCATGAACAATGTATTTCATTCCATTTATCAATCTATCATATATATTTATATGCTGAAGATATATTATATATAAATCGTGTTTTACATTCTAGAATTATGTAAATCTAGATATAAGTAATAATATCAAGAACAACAAGTCAAAACTCGTACGATAAATGAAACGATTTTACCCAAAATGGTGCTTTAACATGGAATTTAGAAGAGAATGGGTAATATAAATTCATAAGTGAACCATATTTGATATCATAAAAATGAATATGATTCTATAATAAGTCAATGAAATTATTTAAATCATTATACTAGAGGTTTGGAAACATACAAAACTTATCAGACATAAAGTAAGGGATAACTTTTTGAATCTCATTTTTATCCGAGATTGTTTATTCGTAAGTATTTACTGGGGTTAAAATTTTCATCCATATCCCTGTTTTCAAAAAATTGTTTCATGTATGTTTAGAGTCCTTATTACCCATTTTTTACTTTTACTACATGGTGTGTAAGGAATCATTCTTTTTTTCACCATACGATGTAGTTTTTGACTATTCTGACAAAAGTACAAGGAGAATGTTTTTTTAACTTATACGGCATGAACGGATTTTTATGGTTTTATAACGCCTTATTTTCATGAATACTACTCAACAGGATTTCATTACTATTTTCAACTGAATCATTTTATTTTAAAATTTCATGGGATTTTGTGAAAAGAAAATGATTATGAAAAAGAAAGGATATTTTCCTCAAGAATTCATTTCCATTGTTTTATCGAAACCATTTTTCCATCTATGATGACGTTATTTCATATGTGTATAATGTCTCTATGATTAACATGGTTTTACTTCTCTTATGATGAAATTATATCCATCTGTTTTTATATGGATTATGTTATGATGGGATGATTTTATTCTTAGGGTTATGGTGAATGTTTTAAGTTTATATTGTGGATCAAGTAAGAATGATTTCATTATTAGATGGGTGGGACCTATATCTCCCTCCAATTCATTGGGTAAATATTTATATCTCATGAGATATACATGGATAGAATGGTAAGTTAATCTGGTTCAGTGATACAAGACTGGAACGAGGAATGAACTCGATTTAGAAAGGGACTTTGTCCACTAAGATGGTCTTGGCAGCAATGCCTTGGCTACTATGGAAATCATAACAAGTGTTGGATGGATTCCACAATTACATGATTTATTCCCAATCTATTTTATCAAGATTGATGTTCCATTATGATACATGCCTTACATACTTCCATGATTTATGTCATTTCTCAAGATTTTGATGTTTAAACATTATGTTCATGTTTTCAAGTTCAAATGTATATGGTTTGTTTTATTTTGTCCATGATTACCCTTATCGAGCATTTGAGATCACCCTTTATATGTTTTCTTTTCCCCAAGATTTCAAGAAAGGTTTTATGTAAGAAAACCAAAAGGGTATGTTCTTTATGGGAGATGTTGAAGATCTTTCACCATGATTAGAAGATTACGTTCCGTGTTTCCAAAGACACTAAACTATTACGGTCCTTTGGTGTCTATTTTTGTTATGTATTAAGTATTCTACAAAATTAATTTAATGTTTTTGTATGTCATGTTTGGGGTCTCTACACTAAAGAATCCCTCAATGGTTCCCCTTGCTACCGGGTTCGCTTTTCTAGGACCACTATATATAGTAATACTGCTCACCTCCCTTCATCTCTGGTTAAAGTCAGTCTACATACCACCTCTTTCTACTAAAACCTCATCATCATGATATGTGTCAACACTACCCCTATTAAAATCCCTTTCCACCACTCAACCTGAGCCTTGAGGTGGAGGGGCCACTTCATCATTGGTCCATAACTTCCACTTCTTCAACATTTATCTGAGGTAGGCATCTTTCTAGCTCTATGCATATGCATGAACTATCCAAAATGTAGTAGTGGATAGTGGAATATCATTGTATGTCTTTCCATCTTCACATTTGAACATGAGCCAATGCTGCCTCATCCCGAATGGGTGGTCTTCATGATGTACTATGAGGTCATCCTCTAAATACAACTAAATTTCTTCGCAAATTGGTGCGGGGTGTACGGTTCATATATCGGTTTTCAAAACACTCTTTCCACCAGTAGTCCACATTGAGAATATAATAGATAAAATCTCCCCACTAAAGTTCATTTTTCACCATCAGTTATATCCTATGTTGGTTTAGGAAACATGTTAAAGTTGAACTGATCTTCTCGCTCGATCATGCTCAGTGCTTCCATAGGGCCAAGCTTGAGTGGAACACACACTATGATATTTAGAATCGTTGGTCACAAATTTTTCTCAGGAGGGGATATGGGAATGAAATATTAATAACCTCTAATGTGAACTGCTATCCATCTATACAAAAAGTAAAACAGAACCCACATGCACAATATCATCTTTCCCTTGCGGATATGACAGAACACCTTATATAGCTTCACCTGCACTGGGATCCCTAGATTGATTCACTACCATGTGGCCAACATCACACCATGATAAACATTCTTTTCTATTCTCCCATATGTGCATCTCTCCCCAAAATAATACACCCATATATGAGTGAAGAACTTAATTTACCTATCCTTAATATTTGTCGATACTCATCCTTGATGTCGTACCCCGACAATAGACACTAGATATCCTCCATAATCCCTTAGTAAGAGTCCACTTTAACTCGATGGGGACCTCTCAGTCAGATATGAGTCCTTGTTGGCTTCCTCTTCGGTATCCCCTCAACTTTAGTTATCACCCTAACTAATTTTTTAGAAAATAGCTAAGTCGTTACAATAAATGGATATTCCTCATCATCTTCCTGTTTTTGTCTATGCTCGATACTAAATCTAGTTGTAACTTTTCTAGACCTAGAATATTCTCTGCATCCTCCCAATCATTTTTAATAGGGTTAAACTATTCTTACATACCCTAGGAATTCGGATTCTAAAATTCAGATGGAGATCCCAAAGGCTAATGCCAATCTCCCCATGGTGAAGATGAAATGAGTTGGTGTCTGGTGACCATTGGTTGAAAAATTTAGGCATGGTGTCATTTGATTGACAGGCGTTGATGCTGGAAGCCCGTGTCTCTTCATACAATCCCACTCACCTCAGAACTATCCTAAACTCTACACAGGACATGCACACCTAGTAGGTCTAGGCCCCTCATCTATGAACTTACCACTCTATTACAGATCCCACCCATCAATCCAAACCATCAAAAGGTTCAAAAGACACACTGTGATGATTTTTCTATATAATGGAGGAGAGGCTTATTTCTCCATTGGTTTCTCAATGTCATTTTTGTGGTGGTCATAGAGGAAGTCAGTAGTGATGGGGGAGTATTCATTCCCGATGTGGTTGTTAGAAGCCATGTTCAACAGATATTTCCCTAGTGTTACCCTAAACTAGAAGGCTGGTTCTTTATTAAATTCCTCTAGGATGAATACATCTTACCTAAATACAAATTCAAAGAATTGAAGTATTTTTCACATAGAGTAGTCTTTATGAGCATTCAATAAAATCTCAAGCAGGGATTCATGGTTTGAATGGATTAGATCATACTCCATAATCATGATATTTTTCTATACTTATTTTCATTGGAAAGAATCCACAAATACCATAGGATAAACATTATGAGCACCAATCCAATCTGAGACATAGTAAATTTTATAGAACTATTTGTAAGGGTTGATAATGAGGATCGATTGGGAAGATATGACTCACGAATTTTCCTAGGTCTCTATGCGATACGATAAGTAGTATAGGATTGTGATACCCCAATTCACTTAATAAGAATTCATGGGGAAAAGGAATGAGAACCATGGTTCATAGAGATGCATTCATGGGGTGGATAGATTCATGAAAACAATGCTCTGGTGTAGGAGTTTTTAAATATCTAGTACCGAAAATGGGACCTTCATTCCCTATTTATTGGTGGTGGACGATCAAGAATCACGATATCCTCAGATCTGCCAAGATTTGCATCAAACTCATGGATGTGTTCTCCCATCTAATAAATGAAAGAAATATCTATGACCAACCTTTATCATTAGTGATTTACCCTCATAATATGACCCTACTTTCCTATGATCTCCCATTTTAAAGGGTACATATGTTTGTGCTAACATAATTTCTATTGGAGAAATAGAAATGGTCATGACTAGTTTGAAATAGATGGAGGCTCACATGAGCCCAAAATTCATCCAATGAGTCTACTTCACAAAGCTCCTTCAAAGAGACCCATGTCCAGCATGTTAACAAATGTGGGTGATGATACTTCCATGAGTATGACATGATCTGCGACCATGTGATCATATTTGACGATAATTTGGCAAGTCCAAAAATCTCTACAACTATGAAAACATCTTTGACTTATGGCTCTCTGAGTCCCATGGAGGATTTCCCCTTTATGGATGATTTTACCATTATGGAATTCCCCACAAGCATCATGATCCTCATAGCCTATAAATATTAAAATCTCCCCCACATGCAATATATCGTTAACCTGCCCATTCAACTTTCCCTCTCCCATCTCACAAAGCTCCCAAGCACAATGAGCCTAACCCAAAAATGGATTGACCAAGGTACATGAGCACCATGTGACATGATTTACTATATTCCTCATAGACTCTACCTATGGTAGGGAATCCTTTTTTGAATGCATTCAACATTTTTGAAGGAGGGACCCCCTTCGATTTTCTCAAGGATCTATAAATAATTTAGACCTTACAGAGAACTCTTTTATTAAGCAAGGACTCCATGTTAATGTAAGGGTTATATTCTTTGTGAGGACGTTTCCTTCACGAAGAACTTGATATTCATGAAAAAACTCCTAGAACGGCCCCCTAATTCATGATACCATATATCGTGCAGCCCTCCAGGCAAGTACATAAGGATTTTATAGTCCCTTGTGTGGTGTCTCATTTTGCATTTCTCAACCTAATGCTTCTCCACATAGGTATGCTACTAGCTATTAATTCTGTGCATAACTATGTAAACACAGACATCCCAAATGACCAATCCACCACCTCACTCTCATCAGACATTTCTAATTCATTCCCTTCCCCATTTTTGGGTGGGTCTTAGTTATGTAAGTCCAAGGGGAGAAGAGTGAGTTCACTCCATCTGTGCTACTTGACACTAAACTACAAAGCATCATCATTATCGGGACATAATGTTAAACTATAGCCTCATCCCATGAACTGTATATGGGGTACCCCAAATTGGTAATTTTAAATGCCCACTCAACTCTACAAGATTATATCTTCCTCCCATGAAATGATATCCTCCTTGCATACAACGACATCCACCCATAGGGAAGGGGGGGCAACCTAGTGTAAAACCCTAGATGTTATTGTAGTATGTAAAACCCCTACTCCTCCATTCCTCCTTCTGACACAAATACCAGAGGTGATATGGGAAAATGGTTCTCTCAATACCCCATCCCTCTCCCTTTAATATTTATCTACATGGTTCGCTGCTATGTGCAATCCTCACTCCATCCCTCACTAAAGAATCTTTCATGACACGATCATCTAGTCTACTACTTCCTCTAGTTTCTCATACTAAGCATGGCCCACATGGGATTAGAGGTTAGTAGTGATTGTAACATCCTTCATCCGAGCATCCCTCTTGGAGTAAGACCTTGCTTCCACCTTCATGGGGTGCTTACCATGAATAATCCCCAAACCAAAAACTACATGGGTTTTTATCCCTATATTATAAAAAGGGTAAACGGAATGCCCCCATGAGGTTTAATCCCAACCATTGGTAAACCTTGGTTACCTCCTCCTAGGGGTTCACCTCCCGGATGAAAATGTCCAACACCATTCATTTTCATCTCGATCCATACATAGAGCCACTATATCTCAAAAGTGTCATGCCCTAACCGAAGGTCTCATCACCATTGGGTCCAACTAGGAAGATTCAATGCATAATTACCACACCATGTTATCATGTTTAATCTTTAGGTGTATGTCCTAATGTCCCCTTTCATGAACTTTGGGTACTTTTATTCCCAACTAACTCGGATACATAGGAAACCTCTCCAAGGTCTAAGCACGACACTATCATCTTTACGTCGGTTCACTCTCATCCTTACCAAGTGGCATTTAAATGTATGGGATAGATGAAGTACATGGACTTTGATTCCCAACTAAATGGGATATGTACGAAGCCTCCCTGAAATTTAAACCCAACACCCTCAACAACCCATCCATTCCATCCATTTCACCCACTTCATTAACAATCATCCATATTCTTTCTAGGTCTAACACATTTTGGTGGGATCACTCCATTCATCCAAGAAGTTCACATGTGTAATCCATCTCCATCTACTTCAACACCTCACCCTTACGACAGTGGGGTCACATCACCCATATGGGCCATCTAAGTATTTAATCCCTATCCATTCACCCAATTTTGACTCCTAGAATCACTGAGGCAGTCTTAGTACATAAGACCCACAAAATCTATCCTAGATGAATCCTTTTGTGGTGGATAGTATTAGTGTCTAAGCCCCACTCCATCCCTTGAAAAATATTGTTTTTGATCCATATCTTATAAAGATGGTTTGTAGGGAGCCTCCATGATGTTCAATATCAATATATGGTCTACCATGGTGTCTCCCTCCTTGGGGACCAGCCTTCTTGATCTACCCTTAGTGGTGTCCAGATCAACCTTCATGGTGTAAACCCTTACCATAATGGGACACACCACTACCAGGTTTTTCTTGACAGGGTGTAATGATCAAACTATTCACTAAACCCTCTAGGTTCTTCCTCATAGGGACGTACCTTTCTGATATACCTTCACAAGTTTTTTTTAGCCTATTATTTCTCCGTAAGACATTAAACACATGACCCTGCAAATTTGGTAGACGTTGAACTCATGACGTTCCATGTGTTAAACATGGGACATTTTAGGAAAACCATATAAGCCATACCTCTGGCATAATATACCCCATTATTGACATGGGAAGCCTCAGGTTTCCACACCCTTGAGATTTCGTCTAATGTGGAAGAATACGGGTGACCAATGTTCTAGGTTCCAGACATTCCATTGATGCCCAATGTGATGAGTTCAATGATTAAAGGTTGTTGTATTGACTTGAACCTTTGGAATTTCTATATGTAATCTTCGTAATTAACTAGTGTCAAAATTATATGGTGTCAGGAAAGAGTTTTACAAAGAATATATTAATCTATACGGGAGACCTCGACTAGGAGATGAATTCCAAGGAGGAATCCATGGAAGGAGGTATTGAAATACCATCTTCCCATTTTTATCAATGATAATACATCTCTAAATAAGTGATGAAAGCCACCTTCCTTTGGAAAGGGGGAATGTGGGGAAACAAATGTGATGCCAGTGTGCGGTGACACGGGAGCTAGGCGGGCCTAGTGGAAAGCATCAAAAACCATCTTAATAAGTATCTTGCGAACAAAGGCACACTAGTTTTGAGATTTAATATTTGTAAAGACCCTAACCAAGTGGCATGTGGAATTTTTTAAGAAAATATGGTGTACCACATTACATAAAATGATACACATAAAATCCAATTCTTTTTATAGGACAATGATTTTTTAAATCAAAATAATGAGCGTTTCATCAAACTTTTCCATAATTATGGAGCCCTAACATATTCACTAAAATAGAGTGAAAATTCCCAAACCCAAAATATTCCCAACTAGTTTAAAGAATAATACAGGAAACCATCCAAATCATGCACCTTTGATAAATGAAAACTCTTAAGTGCTGACGCAATTTCCTCCCCGAAAATGTCGAACACAAGATCCAAAGAGGTGGCCCCATTAATTTTTGGCTTCACAGAGCTCAGAAATTCCCCCTGGTATATACCACTATCAAAACAAAATATATATTTTTAGAAGGACCCGATCATCTCTAGAATCAAAACCCCATATGAGGTACAAATTTCATCCCTTAAATAAATTTAAAAATGAAGTTATTTCTTCTTCTAGATGATGCTTTGTACTGAAAGTAAGTGGTATTTTGGTCACCCTTATTAATGAAATCATCCCTTGTTATAGAAATCAAATAAATTTATTTTCCTCTCATGGACTCATCCTACCAATTTTATAGGATAAATTAATCCTACAAGATAGTATCAAAATCGGGACCCTTGTAACATCTCCTGGGTGCTTTCTATATCATGAGATTTTTTTGATCAATGTTTCTATAATGTTGTCGACTCCAGCATTGTATCTGAGAAGAGATTGATTCAGTCTTATCATAGACTTGGTCTTGAGAATAATACAATGTATCTTTGAGAAATTCCCTTCATTTATTACTATGAATCCACATGAATTAAAATATAAATCTCTACATTGGTCTTTCTCTTATGGAAATCATCTACAACTGGGGAAAGATAGGGAAATGGTTAAAAAAATAAGACGGAAGTTGTAAAACTAGTAGCTTGGTAACTCAGACACTCATTTGTAAGACACCACAAACCTATAAAGCCTTTTATATGTTTTAGAGGAATATTACCATCCATGAAACCAAGTAAACAAGCTCCTATAAAAGACAATATCTGAGAGTTTGGAGTGATGTAAGAAGTCCTAGAAATGATGCTTAGAAGAAACATTCCTTCTCAGGACACCATTCTTATCATTATTATAGAGGATCTCATTGAAATAACCATAAAAAAGAATCACACCATAAATAATATTTATGATATAATTACTTATCTCTCAGGATATCCACTTTTCACTTTTCCCCAAACATCCATAAAAACCCCCAAAGAGTTCCATCCTTGTTCCTAATGTGGGTGAACAGAGAAGGAAATATAATTTTTGAAAAAGCTGACCACCAAATCCTCAAGTTCCCCTCTCCACTTGAAATAAAGGTCACCAGCATGAATTGACCCTCTAACCAATAAATAATTTTAGAAACCCACATTAAAAAAATACTCTCTTATTCTTTCCTTCCAACAAGGTCTTGAATAGGATGGCTATATCAGGGCTATACTTTGAGCACCAATGAAGGGTAAAATGAACTTAGCATGGGTTTCCCAGCCTAAAATTTTTGTAGTATAATATTTTCATAATGTAAATATCTAAATGAAACCAATCACATAGAACACTAATAAAAAATCAGATTAATAGACAGTCACAAGTGAGATAGATCATATTTTGAGAATGATAATCCCTCCAGTACTGACCCAAACATTGCATTATATATTTTGACAAAAATCAGGAAGAACTAATACCCATGAAATAGTAGAAATAAAATAGATGAAATTATAAACAAATAATAAGACATGGAGATAAGGATCGATGATATTTATATGATCCACATATATGAAAATGGTCCATATATCCAGAGAATATTTTTCAATGATGGATATGCCTAATGATGTATAGATATGAGGGTCATAAGAAAATTTAACTCCAACATAATCATAGTTGAACCATATATCCACACATTTGGATACTCAAAAAATGATCCACAAGACTGAGGAATATGTAAATTGTCTATGAAGTTGTTCAATCCAACATAGACAAGATCCACTGATTTGGATGATGTGGGTTACCCATGACCTAGTGAAAAAAAGGCACAAACGAGATGGAAAGAAAAAAATGCTGTTTAGAAGACCGAAGAACTAAGAAAAATGAGGGAACTAACTTCGTTTAAATCATATGAACTAGTCCACCGAGGAAATAATTTATAAAACTAGGAGAAACTCTATATGAAACACTAATAGAGAGGAGACCAATACTATAATGAAGAGATAGTTTTTTATGGGTTTTTTATTTTTTTTAAATTTTTGTAGGTTTATTTTTTTTAAATGGTCTATCTAAAAGGTTTTAGGGGTGATTCCACCATTATAATTTATTTAAATCCCTCTTCCTTTTCCATGAATTAGTGACATGGAAAAGGATGGCGAGGGTGGCTGCCTTTCTAATAAAAATAGAAAAAGGCAGCTAGGAGTATGCCTCCATTCACCTAACGTGAAGAAAAAAAGTTCCCCCTTTCTATCATTCCTTTCACTCATTATAAAATGTACCCCACTTCACCTCACTTCAAATTTCCCTCATATCTCTACATTACAAACCCTCTATTTCTAAAAGAATCTATCTATGTGCGCGGCGGTTCTGGTGGACTAAAAAAAGTCCCTGTTTTTTTAGAAGCATCATTTAGAGGTATTTTTCTTAATTTATTTATAGTTATTTATTTAGTTAATAGAATTGTTTTTAGTTAGCTCTAAATATGTTATTTATTATGTATTTTAGTTTTTTATATATATTTTACAAACAATATTTTTTATTAGTAATGATTATGTACATAATAACTAATTAATAGCTTAGTATTAAAGAAAGATTACATATAATGATCAGATAATAATGGTTAATTAATGAATATATTATGATTAAAAAATTATTAAGGCTTAATTAATTAATGATTAAGTAATTTTTACCTTATGATTATAGAATGTTTAAATAATTAATTAAAAATGATTAACTAATGATACATTATTGATTAAATTATGATTAAAATATTATTTAGTAAGGATTAATGCTTAAATAAGGAATTAATAAAGAAGTAACGATGAACTAATGAATAATTAATGATTAACTAATGATTATTAAATTTATAAAGAACTATTGTCTAATGATTAAGGGAATATTAAATAATTAATAGTGTATGATTAAAAAATGTTTAAGTAATTATTAACTAATGAATAATATTGATTATGTGATGATTACGTATTGCATAAATAATGATTAAGTAATGATTAATGAGTGATTATTTTTAAAAAAAATGACAAATTAATGAAGAAAGAATCATTAACTAATGATTAAAAAATTATTAACTAATGATTAAAGAATAATGAGGTAATGATTAAAGAATAATTAAGATATGATTAAAGAGAGATTATGTTATGATTAAATAATGATTTGATGAGTGATTAATTATTGCCTAAATAATGTTTAAATATTGATTAACCAATTATTAACTAATAATTAATAAATGATTAACCAATAACTATCTAATGGTGAAGTAATGATTAACTAATGATTAAATATTGACTATATAATGGTTAACTAATGATTAACTAATGATTAACTAATGATTAAACATTTATTAACCAGTGGTTGACCAATGATTAACCAATTATTTACAAGGAATAAACATAAGACAAAAAATGAAAAACTAGATGAAAAATATGGTTAACTATACATATGTTTTGTTACTCATGTGACTTAGATGATTCATCTCTTATTGCATGCCTATTTTGTTAATGTAAATGGATAATTTTTTGATAATTCAAATTCTCTTTTCAAATAATTGAACATATATTTTGGAATGTTAAAAATTGTACTACAAAACGTTAGTGTCTTCTTTTAAGATATAAGAATATGTTGTAAAATATTTGTAGCATAATTATTATGTGGTAATCTACGTAATCAGATCCCAATCTAAATAATGCATGTGGATGTTTCTCTGGAATAGATATACTTAAGAGTATCAACTCTAGCAAGGTGCATCGGGCCAGACTCTATGTAACCTGGTACATGGCAATGGGATTTTCTGCACACCATATTTAACACACCTGGGGGATATTCTTTAGATGATTCATATTTTCTATATGAACTACTGAAATACCTCTAGGTTGATAAAAGAGGGTACTATGAAAAATTAGAATCATATTTTAGGATATAAGAACATGTTCTAAAATTTTAGTAACATAAATATTATATGATCAACCCTCATTATCAATAGTACTCATATAATGTTTTGGAAACAGAGTTAAAATAAAATAAAAAACACAAAATCGGTTTTTTAATCATTAATAAAATGACACTTAGGAATATATAAAGTAAAATGGGGAAGAAAAAACACATTAAATAACACATGAATGTTTTACAACCTGCAATAAATACCTTGAAATTTTTCAATAGAATATAGCATGGATGAGATTAGCCTAACATTGGAAGTGATGTAAAATCTAGATTATTTTCAAGTGGTAGATTAATAATATATTCCAAAGGGATGTAATTAAATTTTGAATTTTCAAAATATTTCATCCTCCTAATGGAATCTAAGATAACATCTATATTATGTTATTACATGGATGAGATATTTTAAAAATTCAAAAGCTTAGTAAATCACTTTGAAAGATGTTATTAATCTACTACATGAAATTAAACTAGATTTTACATCACTTTTGATGTTATGTTCATCTCATCCATGATCTGTTCTATTGATAAATGTAAAAATTATTTTACTTTTTTTGTAAATCATTCATGTTTTATTTAATGTGTTTTTTATTAACCATTTAACATTATATTGTCATAATTTTTATTTTATCAATGATAATTAATCTAATAAGGCTTTTTTTATCTTATCTTTACCACAGTTTCAAAAATATTATATGACATGTTTTCTAATAAACATTTATATAAAAAAACAATATTATAATATTTTAGGATAGAAAAAGATGTTTTAAAATTTTTGTATCATAAATTTCATATGGTCAACCCTCATGGTCAATATTATTTACACTATCATGATTTTGATCATACAACATTTTTGATGAAGAGAGTCATGTTTACCCGTGTCTACAGATATAGGATGGTTATTCAAACCGAGCATGGAGCTTCTTATATAACAAAAACTACAATAAAGGATGTGATATATGATTTTGTAACCATAATTGAACATCATGAAAGAATTTTTGCTATATTAAGTTTGGTTCATGATCAAGAGATCATGTTTATTAGGTATAGACATTTGGGATTCTTGGCTACACTATGGCTTGTATCTTGTTCATTGGTAGAAAATGAGCATTAATTATAGGTAATAAATTAATTTTTCAAGGGGTCTAATGGAACCATGATGGAGTTAGATGTTGATAATTATATTATACAACAAAGTCTAATTTTATGAAGATGTAGACTTACAATAGTGGTTTAAGAAGGTCAGACCCAAGAAGTTGAGGCTCCTCCCTATAATGCGGAAGAGGAAAACCAAGATGATCTCAATGACATATATGTAAGTTTCACTTATGATGGGTATTTTGTTAATAATGGAACAGATGGAGACAATAATGTTTATGAGGAGGGAGAAAAAAATGTTAGGAGGAAGTTTCTATAAATTCAATAGATATACAATAGCCTCAACCTAGAATAAATCATCCACCACTCTTTACATATTGGTCAGAAGCAATGACATGTGTGCCTAAATCCGACTTCAATGTTCTCACACCTACTACTTAGTTTCTTAGAGTTATTGTTGATAGGTTCAATGAGGTATAAAAATCACTATATGTTGGAATTTATTTTCCTTGAAATGATGCATTAAAATTTTAACAAATAGATTTCACATTGAGAGGAACTATAGATATTTAGTTTAGGAATCAGGCCATGAAACATATATCATATGGCGTGGAAGGTTTGGGGATGATTATAGATTCTTCCTCTAGGTGATTTCAGACATTGTATTAGTACGTTGGATAATATTAAAGGTTGAGGTAGCTCATACTTGTGTTCATACAAACATGACAGAACATCATACCTCATTAGATAGTGAATTTGTGTCATCCATTTTCGCTGAGATGATTTGGACCTGAAAATAAGTTCCTGTGGACCTTGTGTAAAAGAGGATACAACAAAAATTAAGTAATAATATTTCCTATAATAAGGCATGGATTTAAAATATAATGTATTTATGATGGTCTTTGGTGATTGGGATTACTAGTATCGGGTGTTTCCACAATTGCAAGCCATATTGAGACCCAATGAAAAAGTTGTCTTCCATCTTCATATGAATGAACATGTGTCTCAAGATAACCATCTTGATCCATCTCGTGTTCAATTTCATCAGTTGTTATGGACATTCATCCCATTTGTTTCCACATTTATTTTTTGCAACAATGTCATAAAGAGTAATGGAACATTTCTATATGAAAAAATACATGGTCATATTATTGATTTTAGCAACCCAAAATTGAACCCATTAACATATTCTACTTTCCTTTTCCATTGTAGAGAATAAAAACTATAAATCATAGCCTTGGTTTCTATAATTTATTACAAAACATTTCACACACAATCGGTGTATCTATTTGATATCTAATTAGTATTGATCAATCATCGAGTCAATCAATACAGATCCTGATATATAGAGATCCTAAAATTCACATCCTCAGTACTGCATCAGACACATTTCTAGATATGTCTAAAAAAAATTCCCCAATGAACCAATGAAAAAGGTAATCACAATGTTTGGTATGAAATTACTTTTTTGTTTTTTACTATTTCAACAAAAAATATAAATTCTATTTATGTGAAATATGATCACTTATTTTTAGCATATGAGCTGAATCAATGAAGGTTTGAACAATGTTTCGAAGAAATCGACTAGGATAATCAAAAAGTATATGATTATATGATGAATATTCGAAAAGAAAAGTGTAAATTGGAATATAAATGGGTAAGAGGTATCGACACAAGACCATAAACATTGTGGAGTGAATAGATGTTGTCTTCAAGGGGATACACAAGTTACCTTTTGTTTTCCTAGTCCAGGAGAAGTTTTTTAATTGTCTGAAGTACTTCATTGATAGAAAAAATTGTCATAATTTTGGATTAAACATGGGATAAGATACAAAATACAAATTTATAAAGTGATTGAAAATAACATTGAAGAATTTAATGGATATCAAGTGTTCCTTTTCCATCGGGAAGACTCTCGATTTTTTGTTCAAAAGTGTTTAGACTCCATCACATGTCACAGTGGTAAAATATTGGTGGTATTATTGGAAGTGATGAAATTTTAATGTTGAAACATCTAGGAATTATAGTTTCCATGTGCACACACCATCATATCATTCACCTCTATGAACATATCATGGGATGAATATGTTGATCTAGTGTACTGGCTAGACACCAGTGCTTACTATTATGTTGCACTATGGATGCCTATTGGGGAGTTTCGATATTTCCTAATGCCCAAAGATTGGTTGATAGTGATACATAGCATCATCACGTTGCATTAATGAGGAATATTGAAGTCCAGCAGGATGAAAAATGAGATGAATTGTCCTCAAGAATAAGGGAACATTTTGAGATGCACTATATTTCATCTATATGGTCATAACTAGAAATGATTCCCTAGCATTTTTGGATCTAGTTCACACTCTTAGGAACAATTATGTATTGCCTATAATTTGATCTTCTAAAATTGTTAATTATATAGTGTTAATATGAGATCCATCATTTTTCACATGTTTCTAAGATTTCTGAATAATTTTACTATAAAATAACATTAAGCATTTCATATTAACATTAAAAGGAATATGGAAAGTGAATATGCGGTGACATGAAATAATAATCAAATTTCCCATGGAGAAACCATAAATCAAGCATCTAAGAAAATAATCATGGAACATACAATCATGTGATAAATCATACATAAATTACAAGGCATCCTATTTTCTAATAAACTTTTTGATAATGAAGAAAAATGTTTATATTTATATAAATATATAAAACAATATCTTAAAAATTACCCTTCAATATGTACAAAATATATCAAAACAAGTTTATATATATCTTACTAGAGGCATTACTATATTCCCTTTCCATTTTGAAAAAAACTTCATATAATAATGTGAATAAACATATCATGTCTTACATTCAACTATTCATACAATTCTACTGACCATAAAATTATATTTTCTGTTTACAGTTAAGGAATATTTAATTTTTTTACATAATGATTGAGGATATTATAATAATCACTGAACATTTTAGGCATGTTTCCCATATTGTGATAGAGGGTATTCTTGTTCAACAGATCAGGGTACTTCGAGTACACAATCATCATCACACACCACCTCCAACCCCAATTTTAACATACTTGTATCATGATATATTCTACTGCATTGAGATATTCAATTTCACATTCATCGATCATCTCCTTCTAGTTCCCCTCCAAGATAGGTTGAGACTATTTACACACACAATCCACCTACCTGAGTGAGAGATGACCCTCACCCTCGAGGATATGGAATTCCTCCTCAGTCTTCTTATCTATGGGGAAGTAGTTGTTGGACCCACCCATGCATACTATTCTGATCTTGTACCATGATATCTAGGCATCGATATTTTTTCTGATGATACAACTACAAATGGCTGGTCGATATTTATGGTCTAACTGGATATGGGATTTGAACATTTTTCAGATGACACTGACATTAAGACTATCATGCATCATTCCATGCCTATATATTATGGATCATTGGATGGAAACTATGCACTGATCACTTAGGTAAACATGTTCACATTATTTATTTGGGGATAGTAGAGGACTTTAATTAGGCCGAGACATACAATTAGGGATCTGTGTTCTTGGATTATACTTATAGATAATTATTCTTGTAATAACGTAGATACTTCACAGATCTCAGGGGTTGTTCCATAATTCTTTATATGTTGTCATATGGGTGTATCTCATCACTCTTCTCAGGTATTTATGGAAATCCACTACCTATAGAGGTGTTTTATGATGATCCCCATGGATGCTAGTTTTATCAATCATCCCTATTAGTTTTTATGACAGTTAGAGTTCTTGAATTTAATTTATTATCATATATCATGTTTGATATTGTATTTTAATGGTGGAGTTAGGAACACATATTAATCATTGCTCTAACACATCATTTGGGTGCATACCAGCTCAAGTTGGACAGTCTCCTACACAATGATGTAAGTATATTCAATCATTAATTTACTAACATTTTTATAATATAAACAATTTTTTATTTTAGTAACAAGCATTTTTGAAAAATCTCACTTTTCATTTTAGATTTCATGGATTCTGTAGTGGGATTTATTTGACCAGTTTCTTCTATAATTTATTGATGTAAATAATGGAGTTATGGGTGTAGTTCAACTCATTCAATTTCATATTGTTGAGTGGAACCAGCCTAATAGAGTCATGTGCGAGTTTGGTTATGTCCAATGCATTCAATTACCACCGAGATAGTTATAGGATCTTCATGACTTCAAGCTGATGTGGAGGTAGGATGAGGAATGGTGTCAACGACATGCCTTATATCTTTACCTATATGACATATGGGCATCACTTCATATCCATGGTGTACCTACGATGTAATTATATCGTTCAGAACAGGTCGAGTATGATCCATGGTAGATGTTGAAGTCTATACTGTATCTTACTCAACATGATAGAGGGCTTCAAAATATGGTATGTCAGAAAATTTCCATTAGTTTTTATTGCACTATTTTCTAATTCATTTTGAATCTATTTACAAAATTCTATGGCATGAAAGATTATCTGCATTAGTGATCCAGAGGAGGTAGAGGTAGCTAGCCTTACAGTGATCAATGATGTAGTGTTGAGGATGATGCCAGCTTATCATGTGGTTCACAAAAGCATCTTCTATCTTCCAACCTAGGGAGATGATGACCCTACCCATAGAGTAGAGGCTACTGATTAGGAACCACATCTTATTATTGTCGATGTTGGTGAGCCACAACAATCAGGATGTATATTTTGTCTTACTCAATGTGAGGCCACACATGTTCCACAGTCAGAGGTTGGCCCTCTAGCAGTCCAACATCAGCCGATTGGGGGAGTGCAACCAGGAGGCATGAGATCAATCTGTCTTGATTGGATATCCATAGTTTTCTCTAGCATGGGTTTTATATCCTTCATATCCTATATAATTCCCCCCTACGATGATGGAGGGTCATCCTACTACTCTAGTGGGAGAAGGATCAGGTGCACATGAGGACATCTAATTGACTCCACCTCCCATTGAGACATAGGTAGAGCATCTGACGATCAAGTATCTATCCCCTGAGGATTATCCCCCTCTATGTAATCAGAGTCCACCCCATCACAAATCTTGTTGATCTAGAGATGGGCGTCACATTCTCACACCACCATGTGGGATGGACCATCACCATAGAAATTGATTTTACTCATTCATGCATATGTTTTTTCTATTAAAATGAATAATTTAATTTTACTAACTACAATTTTTACATCTAAAGCCATTGTTTCAATTTTTATTTATATTTTTTTCATAGTTTATGTTTTATAATCATTCAAAGTAGACTATATTGAACATAGGAAAACTTATTAAATTTAAAGGAAGAAACATTAAATGATTATAAAATATAAACTATAAAAAATCTAAATTAAATTTAAAACATAACCTATGCATCTAAAAAGTTAATGAAAATAAAATCAATTTCATAAATATAATAAAAAATTGAAAATGAAGGAAATGTAAAAAAATATTACAAATACCATTAAAATGGTTTAAAAAATACTAAAATTAATTTTCGATAAAATATTCATGATGTTGGAACATTATAAATTCAAACTAACCCTATATATTGAACTCCCTTAAAATGAATTCTTTCTACTTGAGCTCCATGTTTTTCTAGAATATTATAATTCTATAGAATTGACTGACATAAAAAACCAAAAAAGAAGAAATAGAACATAATAATAGTCATGAACATAATAAAAAATATATATCCAGCTAAGGGAACATCCCTTTCTATAGAAATTGTGGATGTACAAAATATCCACAGTTCACATGTCTTTCATTCAAGTCACAGATTTTTTTATTATATGTTTCATTGAAACAAATGAATTGAAAGATTGAATGAAAACAATAATGTAAGTATATAACAAATATATATATATATATATATATTATATAATATATATATTTATAAAGAATAAAAATATTATAGTTATGTAATAATGAAAAAAACAGTATTTAACAAAATTTAATGAATAATAAAACCATGTTTATGTTATTTATAACAAGATACATAGGATAAAAATTGATTAGATTAGTAATATTGGAAAATAACAACACGTCTGAGAAGTTACCTGAAAATAAAACATAATTGAATCTAAAAAAAATCATAAATATATTATATAAAATCTTATTTACATGTAACAAATGATATTTCTTAAAAACATAACATTCTCATTCTAAAATATTGATGACATAATTCTAAACAAAATAAATCAATCATAATATATATTGATATATATATATATCATAATATAAAAACATTTATATTTATAAATACAAAAAAATGTATACTTAAATAAATTTGTTTACTGAGAGTTAAAAGTTAATCTTCTGCCTTTAGACTTTACCCAAAGACGGTAGGGACCCTACCACTTTTCCAAAATAATTAAAAACATATTTTTAACCAACACAGATTAAAAAAATATAAAAACCCTTAAAACTCCATGAAGATAAGTCTCCATTAATATTTATGTGTGTATATATATATTCATATAATTAATATGAATTATATGTATTTATATGAATTATATTATTATATATTTATGTGAATTATATATTTATATATTAATGTGATTTATATATTTATATAATAATATTTTTTTATGAATCTAGCTTTTGAGAAGATGGAATCGCCTCTTCTGAAGGGCTGGCCGCGTGCGACAATCAAACTGAACCCTGGCTCTGAGTTGGGGTCGATGGAAGGCCATGTTTTCCTAGAGATCACTTCATGGGGTAAGCCGTGTGCGGTGGAATGAAAAAACACTATCCCAGTGGTGGGGTGGATGGCTATCATGCAACCAATGATAATGGGATAACATGTGTATAGTTCAACGATCTACATTCCTAGAGATTGGAGGTTTCTTAAAAGGGAAGACTATGTGTTGTGGTAGAGGGAGATTCGTGATTGATGTAGAACAATACTTTCCATATTCAAGGGTGTTAAATGTGATCTGAGTTTATATCTTCCCTACCTTCTGGTAGGAGTAAACCATAGATAGTTTTGTATACCCACCTAATGATATAATTAGGTTGTGTGGTATGTGGTTCCATGATTGGAATTAGGGATGGTGATGAAGAGGCCAAATGGAAATGGTGGGTCACTTATAGAGAAGGAATAACCTCACTGGTAATGGGGTCTTCTCCTTGATACTGGATCTGTCTAGATCTCCATGGTTCTGGGTTTTCCAGTCATTGAGAAAGAGTTTATGTGATTATGGATACTAGGTGGTGCTTGTTCTGTGGGTGATTGGTGCCTGTAAGGGTGAAGCGGAGGTGTGTGCAACCACAAATCACACAAAACAGAGTAATTGGAAGAGCATAATGATTTTAATGTTGTTCTGTTGGATAACCTACATCCACATGAGAAGGGGTCATTGATTTTATTCTCTCTGGCTCAAAATGTCCATAGGATCACATAAATACACACAATATTCTTAAAAAACATTGGATTACATCCTATAATAAATATAAGGAAACTAAAGTCCATCAAAGGGTTGGTTTAAAAACCCTAGTTATTTTCCACCATCACGTGCTACATGTCCACAGAGTTAGATTCCAACCAAGTAGGATTATCTTGCATCCGCTTGGATTAGTTGCTTATGACAACAAAGACTACATCTACTGAAAAAACTCTTCCCCATATTAGGAGTGTCCCCCACAAATCTACCCCGCACGACCAATTTTGGGGTAGAATCTTGACATGCAGTCTCATTGCAGATGTTGAAAAATTTATTAGAAAATTAGACATGCTTCTTCACGCCAGCTGACGTGGCACTTCAACTGTCTTAAATTAATCTCGGGATGACTGTGGTCCCTATCAAATGATACAACCCTTGGGATTCTTTCCCTGTAATCATCAATGCATCCCCACATGAGACTTCCAACACTCCACTGACTATATAAATCATGATCCCTTTCGCATTGAGTGTACTTAATGATACCTCGTTTTGTCTCATCCTTGGAATGAATTTCACATCAGCCTGTTTTTATACTCCTCCATCACATGTATTTAATTTCACCATCCAAACTCCTTGAACCTTGAATCTTGACCCATCACTAAGTCTCACTGAATCTCTCTCCTATTGAAAGGTATGAAACCCTCCAATTTTCATACATATGTGTGTTGATCTCTCTAAATCCAAAACCCATCTATCTTCCTTTGGATTTTGAGCCTGCTCATTCATCCTATTTAAAATGAGACTTTTCCACTTCATGTTCCTGTATCTTTTGCAGTAATGACACCACACTTCTCCCTATCCCACACACTCATTTGAGTGGAATATTTCCATTATAACATAGACTTTATCATCTTCCAATCATTCTGTGATGTTTGCATCCTTCTCGTAGAATTTTTCTTTCCCAACAACATTTTTTTTGCGCTCTCCACAGTCACATTTATAGTGACCATTCTTCTCATACCAAAAACATATGATTTACCTATGATCACATCCCCTCGATTTTGGATTCCATTATTTACCTCCTGAATTATGATTTCGACTCCTACCATGTTGATCATCTCGTTTCACCATGATTTTCTCACATAAATGTGCATCGGGTCATCAGAATACCTCCGAAGCATGAAGCGACACCATCGCCTCGTCCAACTTCATTGTTTCTTTCCCCATAAGAAACGCAGTCACAAGCCCATCAAATGAGCTTGGTAGAGATGATAAAAGAAAAGGAAATTTATCTTCCTCTCCAAACATCACACCGAGTCCCAATAATTATGAAATGATTTTTTTTGAAAAATTTTGTGTGTGATCCAACAACTTTTTTCCCTCATCCATGTGCAATTGATAAAATTTATTCTTTATAAATAATTTTTTGAGAGAGATTCTCCAAATATTTCTGCTCCAACAAGTACTAGATCTCCATCTGTGAGGTCTTTTCCAACACTGAGTTCTTTACGTCATTCACCAAACATAGTTGAATTGTGCTGACAATGCACATGTCGAGCACTTCTAAATCATCATCGCTAGTTGTCTTGGGTTTTTCTTGGATTAATGATCTTATCATGAATTCCTACACAAGAATATCTTTCACTATGATTTTCCATAAGGAAAATTTATTCCTCCCATCAAACTTCTCGATATCAAATTTTGGTAGGGCTCCGCCACCATCCATCATCGTTGTCACAAAACGTGATCACCATTGCTGATGTCACACCCTTATTGAAACCAGATTATAGAGTGCGAATATAAAAAAACTAAAAGTATGGATACATATGTAATTGTAAAAATAGTCTGAATCAACTCCTGAATCATCAAAATTAGAGTCAGATTGGTTGCCATATCTCCAAGGAAAAGTCAACTGTCTAGATCACCTGGAAATGCGGCGCTGGTGTGGCACACCAGAGCAGCTGCTGAAATCTTTTCGTAATTTTTTCTTGAAACATGAAGATAACCTTATTCTCCATCACGGGGTTACTGTTCACCATCTATTTTAAACAAACGTTTACCAAGCTTATGTATTGAGTTTCAGATCCATTTTCAACACCGCTTGTGCCATGGGAATCGTCTATTCGTCCTCTTCATATATCTGTCCTTGGAAATATTTTCTGACAATTTTCAATTTTTTGGCCACCAAATAAATCATTGTCGGTTCTCCATTTCAACTATGCTCACTCTAGCTCCCTATGATACCACTTTTAAGGGCACAACATGGGTGTGTGGTACTTAAAATCACACAAAGACTGACAAATTGGAATAACACAAAGATTTTAAGGTTGTTCGGTTGGATGACCTTCATCCACAGAAGAATGGGTCGTCATTTTTATTATCTCTGGCTCAATATCCCTAGAGGGTCACACAAATACACACAAAATTATTACCAAACATGGGATTACATCCCATTATGATGATAAGGAAACTAAATTTCGTCAAAGGGTTGGTTCGACAACCCTAGTAATCATTCACTGTCACTTACTGTATGTCCACAAAGTAGGGCTCACAAACAAGTAGAATTATCCTACAACCACATGGATTAGTTGATGTGTAAAACAAAGACTTCATCTATAGAAAAACTCTACCCCAAATTGGGAGTGGCCCCCAATGTGCATGATTGGGTCTATCAGTTGGTGAGGTTGGGGCGACTCTCCAGCTAACTTTTTTTATATCCCCTCAACTCATTCAGCTTGAAAATGGTGTTGATGGTTGTCTCTAAATTATAGGTGGTGGTAACGATATTTTGGGATATTGGAAATAGAAGAAGGTGTGATTCTAGTTGAGAGCTCTCTTAGGGTGGCGTCAGCGATAGTGGCTAGTGGTCGAAGCTGTTACAGATGGATGATGGTGGGGTTTTGGGTGAGGGCTCACTTGGGATGGCAGATAGGGGACACGAGAATAGGAATTGTTGGATTGTTGGACCGCACAAAGGCGGAATGGTGATAATATATCATACCAACTCAAGAAATTCAAGGCCTTCCGACCATGTTAGGACCTTCGGGTCTAAGTCTTCAGGTCAGTTTCTCGGGTCTACACCCATGTATTATAAAAGTCATGTAATGGGATTCCCCTGTAAATAGATTATAGGTCTTTCTTGTGTGTAATAATATAAAGTGGGCACTTCCCTTCTACCAGTTTAAAAGAAATTATTCATATGGTTTATATTATTTATAAAATTAAATATATATTAATATATTATTATGAGTTTTATATATTATTCTTATATATTGATCATTTATACTTTTCTTTATAGTTTTTTACTTAGTTGAAATTATATATGATTATAATTACCCAAAAATCATTGTGTATTAAAATATTCTGATATGATAGATATAAGTACATTAAATATAGTTCATATTTGATTTTATATAATTATATTCATATTAAATAAAATAAATTGTACACATATATTTACAACACAGAAACATTTGTATGTGTGTGTTTTTGTGTGTGTGTGTTCAAGTATATAGGTATATATGTACGTATGTATGTATGTATATGTGGGTCAATGTGTGTGTGTATTTATATGTGTATATATGATTGTATGTGTGTACAAGTGTATGTATGTGTGTGTGTGTGTATGTGTGTAGATATGTGTATATATATGTATTGGAGTGTATGTATGTATATTTGTATATATGTATGTATGTATGTGTGTGTATATGTATTTGTATATATCTGTATGTATCTATATGTTTATGTATGAGTATGTATGTTTATGTGTGTGTGTGTGTGTGTTTTTTTGTGTCTGTGTGTGTGTGGATGTGTAAGTGTATGTGTGTTTCTATGTGTGTTTGTGTATGCATTTGTATGTGCATGCATGTGTATGTACAGAAATTTAATATGTTGGAAAATAATGTAATTATTATATATTCATTTTTATTTTTATATTTTTATATTTAAATCAGTAAATAATTTTTATTTCTTCATTTTTAATTTAAAAATAACTATAAATCTTTTGTATTGACATAAATGTTTTAATATTTATTCATTTATAATATTTTTTTATTTTATATTAATATTATTTATACATTTTTCAAAAAATTTATTTTCAATTTATTGATTTTTATTGTAATTTTTTTAATTTTTTAACATTTACTTATTAAGTATTATTTATTCATTTTTAATATTTTTATAATTCATTCATTTTTAGTATTATTTATTTAATATTTTTATAATTTATTCTTTTGAATATTTATTAATATTTAATTAATAAGTTTTATTCATTTTTAAAATTATTAAATTATTATTTTTGTAATCTTTTTTAATATTTATTTTTACATTTTTATTCATTAATATTTTAAAATTTAAATATATTTGTAATTTATTAAATTATTATTTATTTAATTTTATTTTAATTTTTATGTATTAAAATCATTGCACACATATTATTTATTCATTTTTAATTAGTAATTTAATTTAGATCATTTTTAATTAAATTTAAATTTTAATATTTATTCATTCTTATTTTAATAATTATTCATTTTAATTTTTTATAATTTTTCTAATTATTATCATTTATTCGTTTTTTAATATCTATGTATCCTTTTTTTGTTAAATTTTATTCCCTTTTAACATCTATTCATTAAATATTTTTTATTCATTTTTAATATTTATTAAATTTTTATATTTTGTAATTTATCCATTTATTATGTATGTATGTGTATTTTTGTGTTTCTCTCTGTGTGTGTTTGTAATGTATGTATGTATTGGTGTGTGAAAGTCATTTATATATTTTTTAAAATTTATAATAAAAATACAAAAAATAATGAATAGAACAGTTTTCTTTTATAATTGATAGTACAATTAATATTTATATTTTAATTATTAAAATGATGTTTCATTGAAAATATTATGTATTTTATTGATAATTTTTTTTCAAAATATAACTATTAATATATAAATTATTTTTTATAATAATAAATATTTTATTCATTTATATAATTAATTAAATCATTTAAATATTATGAAAAATATTTAAATATAATTATTATTAACAATATATATATAAGTAAATTTTTTGAAATTTTTTCATCTATAATAATCAAATTTTATTCTTTTTTTATTAGTTAATTTCAAATATGTATTTTTTTAAAATTTTGGTTATATATTCATTTTAAATATATATTCATTTAATATTTTTGTAATTTATTTATTTTTTAATATTTATTTACTAATTTTAAATATTTTTAAAATGTTTTTAATTTATATAATTAATGGTTATTCTTATTTATTTTAATATTATAGGGGTAAAATCATCAATTAATAATTATATATTCAATTTTAATTAGAAATTTATTGGAAATATATATTTCTGAAATGATGTTTTCCATTTTTAAATTTTTATAATATATTTTCAATTTAAATTTATATTATTTAATTATTTTTTCACCGCTAATTATAGCAATGATAAATCATAAGTGACACATTGCTGTCACAATTTAACTAATTTTATTAACTCAGTGATAACAGTTGATCATTTGAAACATGTCAATCCTTGGTGCCATGTGTCAAAAATCTTCCTAATAGTAGTGGTAATCTAGTGAGTCCAAATGGTGGTGAAATTTGATAACGAAAAATTCAATGGGAATAATTTTTCATTGTGGGAAATGAAGATGAATGAAATGATGCGAAAGGATAAGTGCAGACATTCAGTTGACAAAAGATTGGAAAATATGATAATGGAGTGTGGTTCTAGGGGGAGCCGGAATCATGACATGGATAAAAATGTGGTGAGTACTTTTGGAAATAGATACATTCTTGTCAATGAAGTGACTAGGAATGTTGGAAGCAGACATCATCTCAACGATTCATGGATAATCGACACGAGAGAAACATGATAGATGAAATCATGATGGGAATGGTTAGATCAGTATGAATATATCTGAGAAGGACTATTTACATGAGGAACTATCAAAACGTTAAGATCATTGGATTTGATACCATCAAATTGGAGATGCGAGAATGTATTGTTCAGACCATCCATGGAGTATGCCATGTGATGGTCTTGAAGAAGAACATATTTTCTTTGCAACAATATGATGACATGAGATGCAAAAATCACATAGAGAATGGAGTAATGAGAATTGTGAAGAGAATTATTGTGGAAAGGAATATGGAGAAGATCATAAAGAACCTGTATATTATTATGGGTGAAACATACATAGAGGTAGAGATAGTTGTCGCATCAACTACCTCGATAGAAGCATTGATGACGTTATGAAATCCGAATCTTGGCTATATATCAGAATGAGCCCTGAAAATTCTTGCAGATCAGAAGCTGTTGTCTATACTTACAAATGTACCCTTTCTATTTTTAAGCATTGTGTTTTGAGAAGGAAGCAAATGATAAAGTTCAGGATGTCAATATTAATAAGGAAAGAGATCTTATAGTAGATTCATTCTGATGTTTGATAAGTGTCAGTTATATCTTTGGGAGGAGCATGGTAATTTTTATCATTCATAGATGATTATTTCTGGAGATTATTGGTGAATCTAATAAAGAGGATGACAAATGTTTTTGAAGTCTTTACAAACTTCCAAGCATGAAAGGAGCTTGAATTTGGAAAGAAGATCATGTTTCCACAGATTGAAAATGGTGAATAATATACAAGCAAGGTGATTGATATTATTTGAAAATGAGAATGTATTAATACACAGTTCACTGGGGCGTACAATCCTCAGCATAATGGAGTGTCATAGCAGATGAACAAAACATTGTTCGATGGAACATGGCCAATGTTGAAGGCTGTAGGAATTGCCAAATCTTTTTGGGAAGAAATATTGAATGTTCCCTATAATTTCATCAACTAATCTCCTTCACTAGTGAATTATATAAAGACATATATAGATATGTGGACTGGTAAACTTGTTAATTATTCTTAGTTACATACTTATTGAAGTTCTATATATGCATTTTTTAACAACAAGGAAAGATCAAAGAGTGATTCGGGATCTAGGAAATGTATCTTCTTAGGGTATGATGATGTGGTGAAGGGGTATCATTTGTGGAACCCCACTACCCACAAACATATTGTCAGCAGAGATACCTTTTTTGTAAAAGACAAGTTGAATATGAAAATCAATGGAGTCATGGAGAATGAAAATACTGAATATACAACGGTCAATGTGGAGGAAAACCAAGGAAGAACTAGTTTCCTTTGATGCATTACCAAAGCACGATGATGAAGTACCGATTGAGTCTAGACCTTAATGGTCAACTAATGTGAAAAGATCACCAATATGGCGCTCATAATATGTCACTAAGATAAATATTTTCTACTACTTATTGGCAGATGATGGAGATCCATATTCTTTTGTAGAGGCAACTGAGAGGCTATATGTATCCTCATTAATGGAAGCATTGTAGGAGGAACTCGAAGTTCTGAAAAATAAGAAGACTTATTATCTTGATCCATTACCTCATGAAAGGAATGCTTTTAGAAACAAATGGGTGTTTAAGATCAAGAGTCTTGGAAAGGACTAGGTGGGATGATATCTTGAAATAATGGTGGTCAAAGGATATTCTAATAATTATGTTATTGATTCCAATGAAATATTTTCTCCTATTGTTAGACTGAAAACTATTCATATAGTTCTGGAAATGTTTTCAACATTCAGTTTCCATTTACAATAGTTAGATGTGAATACTTTGTTTCTACATGGTGATCTTGATGAATAAATCTATACGATCTAACTAGAAGGTTTTTCCGAAGAAGGAAAATAGAAAATAGTTTACAGTTTGAAAAAAACATTTTACAGTCTCATGTCAGAGATGAGGTGTTGGTAGAAGAGATTTTACTCCTATATCACGAGCCTTAGATACATAAATCTTCGTTCAAATCCTTGTGAATATTTTAGGGGTTCATATGGTAATGATTTCATCATACATATGCTATATGTGAATGAAATGTTTTTTAGGCCCTAATAACTGTTAGATCTAAGAGAAAAATTCATAGTTAGCTAGGGAGTGTGATATAATGGACTTGGGACCAACAAACTAGATTCGTGGGATGCAAATTTATCGGGACAGAAATAATTGGAATATTTGTCTATAACAAAATAATTACTTATATAAGGAGTTAAAACACATCACATGTAATATTATAATCCAATATCCACCCAACTTCCCATTAATTTCAAGTTATCCCCGATGATGAGTCCTTCTAGTGAAGCATATTTGATTGAGTTTTCTCACGTATTGTATTCTTCAACCATTGGGAGTATGATGTTCACTATGGTTTCTACTAGACTAGAAATTTTACTTGCAGTGGGAGTGGTTTGTCAATACATGGAGAATTTAGGAGGGGGGTATTAGAGCACAGGGAAGAGGATTATGAGATACATTAAGGATACCTTAAATGCTACAATATTTCCTAGAGGATCATATTTCGCTATTATAGGATATGTTGAATCAGATATTTCAGATGATTCTGACCAGATGAATTCAATCATGTTTTATGTGTTTACTCTTGTAGGAGGAGTTGTGATCTAGATATAAAATTTATAATATTTTTTGGATTTATCCACAATGATGGAAGAGTATATGGAATCTACACTGGATAGAAAATATGTGATTTGGATGAGATGGTTTTTGGAGGATATCAGGCATAAAAATGAGAATATTCCATTATATTTTGATAGTAAGAGCACCTAGAAAATTTCTATGAATCAATATTTCCAGTCTAGGATAATTAATATTATGGAACATTATAACATTTCCCAATATGTGGTGGAGGAGGTGCATACATGAAGAAAAATCACACTAAAGAAAATTTAGTTGATTTATTTATGAAGGAAATTGAATTTTATTTGTTTAGATGGTGCAAATCCATTGGTGGCCTCCTAAAGACATTGGAATCATGGTTTGGTATATAAAATGGATGTGTGGAGATGTGATTGGTTATCAATAAATCTCCATGTGGGATATGTGTCACCAAAATTTATTTTTTCTAGACAATACCACCCCACATATTTTCAATGTGAGGCAAGCGGGTTTTAGATGAGGTAGGTGTGTGGGGGGTGGACAACCCCACCAAACCCACCAGCATAGAAGGTAGCAAGAGGGTATAGGAATACTATAAATGGGGACCTATTCCATTTCTTCCACCATTTATTTCATTAACAATCTCATCACTGTTTCCTCATCACTTTGAATGTTATAATGTGAGGTTATTTACCCACTTATTCAAGAGGGATTTATGATGGATTTATCCTTGTAATTGTAGATTATCGGTATAATAGAAGCGTGGGATGGGTAGTTCCGAACTGTTATTTTTTTCCATTATTGATGATTAATGTGATATTTAACACAAAATTGAACATACTGATCAACCGAATTAAATCAATCAATAAGATAATAGTAATCGTGCCAAAACTATAAGTTAGATTATTAAATATTATTTTTAATTAATTTTATTAAATAAATAATTACCTTTGTGGGATTTATTTCTTCATTTTTGGATATGAAAATATATTTGCATTGTTTAATTGTTTCTTTCTATGACTCAAGTGAAGATTCCATGTAGTTTTGATCAACATGTGTTCCATGGATCTCTATAAATCTCCGAAATAATCATTGGGTTCTAGCATGATATATCCTTGTGCATGTGTCATCCACCTTTGATCACCTCAAGAACCACTTCCAAAGAATTCTCCATGATCTGGTGGAGGTGGATTTCACTCCATTATTGGGAAAACTGTTGGAGAAGTGAGCTCTCTAGGTCCTGAGAGGATTCTACAAATCCATTGTGCACAACCAAAAAATAATAATAATTAACTCTTTGAGTAAATAACAAAATTTTTTGTATATATCCCTAGGGTTAAAATAGAATAATTTTAAAATTTCTATTAGGTATTTATTTTATCTTATAGAAATACCCATGTAAAATAATAATATTATCATTATTATTTCTGGACATGATCATAACTTATGAATTAAAATTAAATTTTAATTAATCAAATAATATTAATTAATTATTATTTTCTCACCAGCCCATTTTACTCACTTTTCCATTCCTCCACAATATTTATCATCCCTTGACTAGTGAGTATCTATTTATTAAATAAATATCACTACATTATTCACTAATAAATAAATAAATATTATATTCACTAAATAGAAAAAAATATATTTATTAAATATTCTGTTAATATTATTTTCTCTCAAATAACTGGTGAAGTAATAAATGTGATCAAGAATATATTAATTATTATTAATCCTTGTCATGGAATAATATTTATTCAATATTTCAAATAATAAATAACAATATATCATTTAACTGAGATTATTGATACACTATGTGCGTGACCCTATAGATCTCATTCTTGGTTGAATTAGGAAAAGAAGCCTAAATTCCATGGTTTGAATCTATCAACATGCCAAGGAACCCATAGAGAAAGAAGTTAATGGATCAGTGAGATGTTACCCAGTACAAGCACTTTTTGTGTAATATAATCCCTTTATCATGATATATCTAATTCAACAGGTTTCATGTCATTTCCATCAACTAAAGTGCTTGATGTCTATTTCTTTGAATTTTTTGAAATTCAACATGTCTACAGATCACAATGGCCGTGGATTTATTTAGGTTATATCTTTTCCATCAAGGAGTGTGTGATATCATCTTCCCTTACAATGGAAGGTACAAATCCTTTCATGTATTATTCATTAATTCAATATTACTCATTACACACCTAATATATCCTACCTCACCAAAAACATATGTCATCATGGATTTCATCAATACATAAAATTACATGGATGATAACATTCATTAATAATAATATTAATGATTAAGGACCATGACACACACCCATAGATAGGAACATCCAATGACACATAGAAAAGTGAATTTCTTACCGCTAGGTCTCGTTCTCAGAATATTCTACTGGATATTACCAAGGGGGAACACCATGAGAAGGTGCCTCAAAGTCCTATAGGTCTTCACCCATGATAGACTATATCATTTGTGGACGTTAAGTGATATCATCTAACTACAGAACATATATTCTTGAATAGTGTCGTAGAACATCCAATTTCTCATCATACTGAAGAACTCCAATGACCTTTTAGTGTGGAAACTACTCTTATGACATTATCACAAACCATGTCGTGCAAGAGAACAATCATGATGAGATAATTAGTTTATTAATATTCAAAACCAAGAATAAAAGTTATTATAATGTACACATAAGTTTATTTTTGGGAACTAACTCCTGCATATTACCACTTTCACTAAAGCCATCACTAGAAAACATTAGTCTGATATCTCTCATATGATTCTCATTCTTCTGGTGATACAAGACATTAGTTAAGGGGTATTCCCCATTGTCTTCCATGGGTACTCTACTTACTGCAACTTTAACCCTCTAATACAAATCCACCATGAGGTGATACTTCTAGATTATGTTCTTTTTCTATAGGTGTAACCTTGGATATTTTTAAATATCATCTATTGTAGTAATATAAAAATAAAATGTGTTAGGGTCTTTAATGGTAGGCATTGCATGAAATTCCTTCAAAATTTTCGGAATAAAAATGGATTCCTTAGTTACATCATAAGCCACAATATACTCATACTCCACTATAGAATCAACGATAACTGGTTTCTATGAACTATTTCAGCACACAGCTACGCCATTAAGATAAAAAAATTCTTGATTGTGACTTAATATCATTATGATCTGTCTATAAACTATCATTAGTATAACCCCTGATGAAAAACTATTCATCTATTCCATACACGAGGAATATATCCTTAGTTCTTCTAATATACATAAGGATAGCCTTAACAGCTATCCAATGCTATTCTCTTAGATATTTTTAATATCTTCTTACCATATTGATTGTATATGGATCATCAAATCTAGTACATAACATTTCATGTATGATTGATCCTATTGTCAAAGCTTATGAGATCTTACTCATTCTATGTTTCCCTTGTCGTGTCTGGGGACACATTTTTTTGGAAAGATGTAATCGATGTGACACTGGAACCAATCTCATCTTGGTTTGTTACTTTATAAATATAACTAGTATTTGGTCCATATATGTACTTTGACTTTTTCCAACCAACATATTGGATCTATCAGGAATTATTTTGATTCCTAGAATATAGGCTTCATTAGCTATGTCCATCATGAAGAAAAATTCCTTTAACCAGTCCTTAACTGACTGTAAGACTGGTTTTCTATTCCAATAATTATTATGTAATCAACATATACTACTAGGATAATTACCAAATTCCCACTAATCAACATATACTACTAGGATAATTATTATGTCAAAATTCTTTTATGGATCTATAAAAAAAATGTTCCATGACCTAGATGCTTGCTTTAGTCCATAAATGGATCTCTGTAACTTGAAAATCTTCATGGCATCAGTTAGAGTCACAAACCCTTCTATTTTTATAACATAGACATATTCATGAAGGTTCCCATTGAGGAATGTAGTTTTGACATCCATATGCCAAATATTATTGTCAGGGTAAGATGTTATAGCAAGTATAATTATGATGGATTTAAACATGGAAACTTGTGAAATGGTTCATCATATTCAATTCATTGATGTTTTTTAAACACTTTATCCAATAGACTTTATTCATATGTATTTTCTTTACCTATAATGTCCATTTTTATCTTTTAATACCCATTTTCACCCAATGGTCATTACATCAACTGGCGCATTAACCAGAACCCAAACTTGGTTTGGATACATGAAATCCATTTCCATATTCATGGCTTCATTCCATACTTGATATTATAATCTCTCCAATTCCTTTTTGTATGAGGGAGTTTCATCATTGTCAACCAATAATGAGCCACCATATTCCATTATATGAAAACTATATCTCTCTAGATCTCTTACCTCTCTAGCGCTCTTATATAGTACTTAGGTTTTATGAACTACTTCTTCTACAAGGAATTTTGGAATATTTTCGTGTTCCAAATATTATGTATCTTGAGCATCAACTTCATTTAAGTAAAAATTTCTCCTATCACAACTGGAATTCTTGGTAATTGCGAGGACCTATTTGCGATGGGACCCCGTCACAAATAGCCTGTTGTAGAAAACGTTGTCGCAAATACCATTATTTGTGACGGGCCCATCGCAAAAATGTTAGTTGCGACATGAAACATCACCGTCACAAATAAGCTTCTGATTATATGTATTATATACACGTAAACATTTTCGTGATGGGACCGTCGCAAAAACTATTTGTGACAGGCTCTCGTCCCGTCGCAAAAAATATATATGTAACACTTTCTGCGACGGGCCTGTCGCAACAAATTATTTGCGACGGTACTACTTGGTCGTCGCAAATATATTTTAAAAAATATTTAGTTAGACCATTTGCAATGGGACCGTGTTGCAAAAGGTTCCGTCGCAAGTAATAAATTAATTTTAATGAAAATATAATTTAATAAAATTACGATTAATGAAAAAATAATATTTCTATTATTAAAACTAGAAAAAAATAAAAAATATTCAAATTATCAATATTCAAAAAAATAATAATAAAATAATAAAAATCACATTATGTAATATTTGTACCAATATAAAAGATAGAAAATGTAAATAATTCATATTAAAATGTTAAATTCAAATGTTTGTAACATAAAAAAATCATCGGGGGTCCTCTTCTGGAGGAGTTGGAGGAGCTAAAGGAACTGGTGGAGGAAACTCCATCCCTAAACTACGAGTCAGACGACGCATATAATCCATCTTCTCGTGATGCTGCTGCTGCCATCGACGCATCTGCTCCTCGTAATGCTGCTCATGCTACTGCTGCCGCTGAAACATCTCTTCTTGCTGCTTCTGCAAAGTCTCTATATGCTCAGCCTGATCTCAAAACTACTCCTGCTACTATGATCCAGAAGATGATGCCTCTCCACGAGCTCCTCTCGAGCTGGACGTCGACTCACAACAAAACCACAATAATTACCATGAGTCAAATGAGAGCTGATGCCAACTACTATTCCCTTCTCAAAGCCATACTGAGTCACCTACATCCATGCCACCTCATCAAAATGGTGAGCACTGGTCTGCTCAGCCGTCTCATCCTGACCCTCAGCCTATGTCTAAGAGGTCGCTGCCTCATATGACTTCATTAAATTCCAATTTAAAATTAATATTGTCAAAATATTATATGTAGTTAATTGTTAAACTGAAGAACTATTACTAACCACAATCTGACACTGGAGATCACCTCTAATCTCTCCAGTAGCTGGATCACTGTACATCCTCTGATAATGTCAAACTCCATAATATCGGGATGCTCGATTTCCTACAGAAATATAAAATAAACTGTTTATATTTAAAGTTATATAAAATATTTAAAAAAATATACTTACCAGATGCTCTATATGCGCACTGAATGTATGGCTACCAGCTCGATGCGTCACCTCTTGTCTCCCCCGGTTCTATCGTCCCACTAAAGATCTCCTCTGTAATCCACCACCAAACTAGTGTAAAAATAATCCATCCTAAATGTGAGATGAAACGTACTTTGATCGGTGGACTCTATAAAACTCATCAAATTCTGTCACCCCTGACTTCTTAATGGTTTTCCTTCTCAAATTTTGCAAAAACTGGCGAAAACGGTCACTTATAGAAACCTTCCATGCCTTGTGGATAACATCGGGCATGCTGTCATCGATAGGATGCCATAAAAACTACAAATAATTTATAATATCAAGTTTTTAATAAAATAAATTTCAAAATACATATTATTTATTTACATACCTACCAATTCTGGAACATGTCACGTCGCACATCATCGAGAATCTGTTCCCATGTGATCCATGGCTGAGAAAAATAATTGCGCAATTTAGCGCTCCCCTATCCAATAGCTACATGCTGAAAACTGTAAAAAATAAATAAATAATCAAACAATTAGTATATATATAAATAAATTAATGAAATCTAACTAAAATATATAGGTTATCATACCTCTGTGTGCGTGGATCGAAACCAAGATGGGGACGTCGCTTGGGGATAGGGTCAGGAATCATCAGTCGCGCAAGACTGCGCCCCCTCCGTGTACCTCCAGATCCACCAGTAGGCTAAGGGTCAGCTTATCCGACATCCTCATCATCCAAAGGTAGCTCAGACTCCCCAACTCATGCAACAGATCAGAGTCCATCTGAAATGCAAAATGATTGTGGTTTGTAGATAATATAAAATAACTACTATATATAGATATATATTAGTTATGATTATAACCCGCATTTAATTGTGTCAATTTTCATCTTCATCTTCTTCTCCATATCTGTCAATGTCAATGTCTTCATCTTCCTCCTCAGCATCATCAATATCCATATGAGTATCAGTTTTAGAATCTCTTGTCATTTGAAATTCATTTGTAACATCATTAACATCTTCATCACCATTGATCCTTAATTGTGGGGTGTCATCGCCGATATTTACGTCTCTTTATGAATCAGATGGATTTTGAGCCGTCTCGTGAAAAATATCAACTCCTTCCACTTCAGCGAAACCAAATTCAGTTTGAGTAAACTGATTTTTCCGAGATTTCATTTTTATTATGCTCCACCAATTGCTCATGTCTCTTTAGGTAGCACAATACTTTGCATAATAAATTTGATGTGCATGTTGAGCCAGTAAAAATGGTTTATTTACTACAAGAAGACTTTTATATTTAATATCAATGATTCCATGAGTCGTATGAACACACAAAACACTCTCTGTATCCAACCACCAACATTTAAACATTGTTATATAATTCTATCATATATAACACAACTCAATAATTTCATCCAAAATTACATAAAATTCAACTTTAGTTTCACTGTGATGTGATCCTCTTAAGAAAACTCCACTGGTCATTGGTTTTTTTGATTCCCCATATGCATGTGTATGAAATCGAAAACTATTCACCACATATGCCTTATAATATTTAACCATTTTGGATTTTGGGTTACTCAATATACAAAGTCGCTTATCAATTTTATCAGCGTATAGAGACACCTAAAAATTTGTAAAACAATTATCAATATAATAAATAATAAATGTAATTTTTATTAAACCATCAATAGTTTATGTTACCAGTTTTTGAAACAATTGAGAAATTGTTTTTGTTTGCGTTCTTCCAGAGAAGATACTGTTATTTTAGGAAGTTGTTTCTTAATATGATTATCATATAACCTACAAATAAAATAAGTTTAAATACTGTAACATAAATAATAAAATAAGTTATAGAAGCACTCAGATGACAAATGATGTCATTTCTTCATAGTTGAGCAGAACGTTTGTATGAGCTCTGTGGTGTTCATCATCTGAAAGCCATTGTTCATGAACTCCACCGAAACCAAGATTTGGCTGATTAATAACTGTTAATTGATTTCCTATTTCATCATTAAAATTCCCCCCATTTCTCCGCATGTGATTCTGTTTTGAGGGATATTGAGACTCAAAATAATTGAGAGCAGAAAAAAGAAATTTCCTCTTGAAAATAAGCTTCAGCAATTGAGCCTTCAATTGATGCTTTCTTATGTATTTTTTTCTTCAATTTCTGCATGAATCTCTTGAATGGGTACATCCATTGAAACTGTACTAGACCTCCACATTTAGCTTCATGTGTCAAATGTAATATTATATGTTCCATTGAGTCAATGAAAGACAATGAGAAGATTTTTTCCAGTTTACATATAATTACAACAACATCTTCGGCCAGTTTTCTTAGCGCATAATAGTCGGTTGTCACTGCACAAATGTCTTGAAAAAAATATTATATTTCTGTTATCGAGTTCCAAATAATAGAATTCGACAAAGTTCTAAATCCAATCAGCATTAGTATTTCCATTATAACATGACAGTCATGCCTTTTTAATCCAGTAATATAACCATTCTTAACACATCTGCCCAAATTAGAAGCATAGCCATCTAGAAGTCTCAAATATACAATCCACTAACAATATAATAAGAGACTCGCGTTGGACAGTGTATACGATGATTTTGGCTTCATTAACCTGTGTGATCTGACATTTTCAAATAATTCAAGTTCTGGTCACCTTCAAATTTGGGAAAGATCTAATCGTGCCTTTATAGTATCTTTGGTCTTACCTAGTGTATCCAAAACTGTATGAAATAAATTATCAAAACAGTTCTTCTAAATATGCATAACATCCAACATGTGGCGGACCAACAAATCAGACCAATATGGAAGATCCCAAAAAATGATCCATTTTATCCAAATATGTTCTTTCCCAAAGGCATGAATTTTTTGTTGGTTTACTGTTGGTCCAAATGTTATGGGAGTTAATGAAAATAAAACTAATTTTAACTCTGTAACTGAGATCATCACTGGAGGTTCATCCCTTTCAATTGTACTTTTTCTTAAATGAGATTTGATCCTCCGAAAAGGATGATCGGTTGGAAGAAATCTACAGTGAAAATAAAAATAGAAAGGTTTTTTCCATTGACCAGCATAAAGGCTTTTTTTTCTTTCATACATTAAAGACATGATTTCAGACCATGTGTACTCCAACCAGATAACATTCCATATGCCAGAAAGTCACTAATCGTCTACATAAATGTAGCTTTTAATATGAAATTTTATTTCACAACAACATCATATGTATTAACACCATCACTCCACAATGCATTTAACTCAAAAATCAGTGGTTTCAAATAAACAACAATATTTTTTTCAGATGTCCTGGGATTAACAGAGTCAAAAATATATAAGGCTCCTTCATTAATATCCATGGAGGCAAATTGTATGGAGTTATAAAGACAGTCCAACATGAATACTGAGTACCATAAGAACCAAAAAGACAAAAAAATCAGTAGAAACACCCAATCACATGTTTCGGGATTCTATAGCAAAAGAAGGATGCATACGGTCAAAATGTTTCCATTAATCACCATCAGATGGATGATTCAAGATTTTATCAGTTGAAATCTTGGTTTTGTGCCATATCATCATTGGCGCTGTGTTATGAGACATAAATAAATGCTTCAACCTGGGTGTAAGGGGGAAATATCTCAAATGTTTTACTGGAATCGATCTAGAATTCTCTGGTTGAGCTTATTTATACCTTGATTGTCCATATGTGGTACAAATATCTAATGACTCATTTTCGCCAGAATATAAGATGCAATCATTTGGACATGCATGAATCTTCTGATAACTAAGGCCCAAATTACGAATCATCCTCTTGCTCTCATAGTAATTTGGAGGTAACACATTTCCTTCAGGTAACAGTGTTTTAACCAAGGGAAATATATGATCAAAAATGTTTTTTTACATTGCATCATCTTATTTAATAGACATAAATTTTGAAACCTCTTTTAATTTGCTTATCTTTCAACCAGGATATAATGCATCTTCAGCAGACCTCAACAACTCCTAAAATTCTCATGGTGCGAACTCAGGAGTTAAATAAATATCATCGTGAGTTTTTGTTTGTTGCATAGATGGAACTGAAACATCATGTGCTAAATTTTTAAAGCGTGATGGATCCAGAATCAAGTTATTAATATCTTCTCTGGAACTGCGTTCACCGTTTTGATACCAGAAAACATAATCTGGTTGAAAACCAGACCGCAAGAGATGTCCCCCAACCTTCTCAAATGTGTCAAACGTTCTCATAGCACAGTTTTTACAAGGACACTTAATTGGGCCTTCTTGAACATATTATAGTTTTGATGATGCAAATTCTAATAAAGCTTCAACACCCTCAAGAAATACAGGATTAAAACAGGAACTAGTGGGATTTCTGCGCAGATTTATCCAAGATCGATCATCTAATAACGACTGATGTTAACTTCCTTGTTCCATATTTTTCTACATAAAATAGAAAATCATCATTGTTTTTGAATAGATTGAAATTATAAAAACACTATCTAAAAAAGTAGATAAATAATTAAAACTACTTAATAATTATTATTAAATAAGGACGACACAATTTCCAGGGGATTGACTGCTACTCTTATGTCCAATAACTCATTTAATTGCTTCTTTCTCAAACTTATTATTTCTAATTATTGCTAATTATTCCTAATTATTCCAAATTATTGGTAATTATTACAAATTAATATAAATCATTACTAATTGTTACTACTTATTACAATTTACTAGTAATTATTATAATTTATTACTAATTATTACTATTTATTACTAATTTAGCAATACTTAGCGATACTTAGAAAAAGGAAAACTTCTTGAATAATGAAATGAAATTTGGTAATCATTGTGGTGGAGATGATTACAAATTTTCCCTTCATTATCCAAGCAGATTTCATTTACTAATTAATAGTAATAAAAAAAATATATTATCAATATTTACAAAAAAACAATATTAATATTATAAAAATAAAAAAATTATAAAATAAAAAAATTATTAATATTCACAACAGGCTTTGTTCTATTCTTAACATGTTCAAATCTCAAAGTGTTGTTAATTGTGAATTCATGCGCAATAAAAAGTTTGTGTTAGTTATTTCCATTGTAAACTCTATAATTGTACTTGTATGGTTGATCACCTTGCAAGTAGTGTTGCAATAGGACGACCAGTGTAATGACGTTCTCGTCTCTAAGAATCATCACACATGACACTTTACATAGATCATTCTTCTTAAAAATTTGAAGAGATATCATTATTTTTCCCTTAAATTTTCAAGGAAGAATGGTCTATGTAAAGGTTCATGTGAGATAATTCTTATACATAATAAGGGCATGACTTGGTTTGTCCGATTGCAACATTACTTGTGAGGTGATCAACCATGCAAGGACAATTTAGGGTTTATATTGGACTTGGCTGACACAAACTTTTTATTGTGCATGACCTGACAATTAGCGACCCTTTAAGATTTAAACATGTTAAAAATCGAGCAAAGCTTGTTGCGAATATTGATAATTTTAATATTTTATAAATTTTTTTATTATTTTAATAATATTAATATTTTTTTTTGTAAATACTGATAATATAATTTTTTTGCTGATTATTCCTAATTATTCCTAATTATTCCTCATTATTTCTAATGTTTCCTAATTTTTCCTAATCATTCTTAATTATTCCTAATTATTCCTAATTATTCCTAATTATTCCTAATTATTCTTAATTATTCCTAATTATTCCTAATTATTGTTAATTATTTCTAATTTTTCATAATAATTGTTAATTATTGCTAATTATTCCTAATTATTCCAAATTATTCCTAATTATTCCTAATTATTCCTAATTATTGCTAATTATTTCTAATTATTTCTAATTATTCCTAATTATTCCTCATTATTCCTAATTTTTGCTAATTATTCCTAAATATTTCTAATTATTACTAATTATACCTAATTATTGCTAATTATACCTAATTATTTCTAATTATACGTAATTATTGCTAATAATACCTAATTATTTCTAATTATACCTAATTTTTCCTAATTATTACTAATTATGACTAATTATACCTAATTATTACTAATTATACCTAATTATTACTAATTATACCTAATTATTACTAATTATACCTAATTATTACTAATTATACCTAATTATTACTAATTATACCTAATTATTACTAATTATACCTAATTATTACTAATTATACCAAATTATTCCTAATTAATACTAATTAATACTAATAATTCCTAATTAATACTAATTATTCCTAATTAATACTAATTATTCCTAATTAAAACTAATTATTCCTAATTAATACTATTTATTCCTAATTAATTCTATTTATTTCTAATTAATACTATTTATTCCTCATTAATACTATTTATTCCTAATTATATATAATTATTCTTAATTATTTCTAATTATTCCTAATTATTCCTAATTATTCCTAATTATATCTATTTATTCCTAATTAAATCCAATTAATATTAATTATAACTAATAATTTATAATTATAACTAATAATATCAAATTCATAGTAAAACTAAATACAAATAAAAATAAATTAAAATCTAATTTAATTCGAACTAATAAACAATATTTAAAATTAACATAAGAAAAAAAATATACAAAAAATAAAATATAAATACCTTAAACATTGATATTCTGAAGATATTGACGCCCTCCGATGTATCTCGTATAAAAAACATCAACTAAAAAAATTTCTCTTTAAAACTGAAGAATGAAAAGAGAGAGAAACCAAGATCTGAATTATTTGTAGAAAAAATATATGAGGGTATATATAGGATAGATTAGTTGCGACGGGATTTTTAGCGACGGGATTCCCTTCGCAAATGGTCGAATTTGAGATGGGCCCCGTCTCAATTACCCTCACCCGCATTAATTACATTCAGCGGGTAAAGGGTTATTTGCGACGAGCCCCTTCACAAATAGTACCTACTGATAGTCTTTTTGCGACATGACGACATCCCGCTGCAAAAGGGTATTGACCGCCGCGGTGTATTTGTGACGGGTCCCGTCACAAATACACATGTGCGGTTTGGCGCGCATGCCGCGCCAAACTATTTGCGACGGGAGGCGAAATTCCCTCGCAAATACTTTGTTATTTGCGACGCGCTACTTTCCCCTTCGCAAATAGATTCTTGGACGGGTTATTTGCGATGGGAACAGATCCCGTCGCAAATAACCTATTGCAAATACTGATTTTTCCCGTAGTGTATTATTCTCTTTGAGAATACACTCCCTCTCAAGAAATAAGTCGTGTCATGAAACATTTAATTTCTTGTTTGAGGGGTTGTATAAGTAGCATCAATTTTTTTTTGGGATACCCTATAAAGATACACATTATTCCCCAGGGATGTAGTTTGTTTCTTGATAAGGCCTTAATAAATTCATTGCAACCCCATATACGTGTATGTGACAAAACTAGTTTCTTTCTATTCCATAACTTAAAGTGAATTCCATTTTATGCTTTAGTTTGAAGAAAATTTAATGTATGTGTTGTAGTTTATAATGCATATCCACAGAAGGATAATGGAAGATATGTATGACTCCTCATTGACATTACCATGTCTAACAAGGTAAGATTCCTCTTCTCTGTAACACAATTTCATTGTGGTTTATCAGGTGCGGGGAGTTGAGATAGAATCCAAAACTCTCATAAAAAGTTGATGAACTCTTGGTTAAGATAGTCACTGCCTCGATCTGATCCAATTTTCTCCATATTCCAACCATGTTGATTATAAAATTTTTCTTGTATTCCTTAAATTTCTCAAATTTCTCAAACTTAAACCTCATTAAATAGATATATCCATATATATTCAAGTCATCAGTAAAATTTATGAAGTAATAATATTCATCCCTCTCTTCTACTGGAAACGGTCCATACACATCAGTGTGTACCAATCCTAGAATCTCAATAGACCTTTCACCCAGTCCATAAAATGGTGGTTTGGTCATTTTACCTTATAATAAATAGTGACATATATGAAGTAGTTTTAGTCCAGAAGAGTCTAAATAACCATATTCATAGATCATTTTCAACCCATTCTTGTTTACATGACCATGTTAGTGATTCCACAGCTGGGTGTTATTTGAGTTGTGTTAACATTATTTTTTTAGCAATTTCCAAGACTTGGTTTTCATAATTTAAAATAAAAAAAATGTTATTTAAATGTTTCATATGATAACATATGTTTTTCTAATAAAAGAATCAAATTGTATTTCCAAATTTGAATATAAACCCCTCTATATCTAGGCTTGATACAAAAACAATTTTTTTTTGTAACAATAGGTTTATAATAACAATCCATAAAAACCAAAATCATTCTCATTGGATATATGATGTGGTAGTGACCAATGGCCAAGGGAAGTAGTACAATTATGGCCTTTAGAGGCCACCAAAAGCCATCACTAAAGGTCTATAGCGGCCACCTAGCATCCTCCAATCGGTGGCCGCTTTTGGCCCGTCACTGTTTGTAGAGACCCGTAGCTAGACGTACATGGACATTACATTACTTTTGTGGAATACTTAGTACATAACAAAAACACACACCCAAGGATCGTAATAGTTTAGTATCTTTGGAAACTCGGAATAAAATATTCTAATCATGGTGAAAGATCTTCAACATCTCCCATAAAGATCTTCTTTTTTTACCTAAAACCTTTCTTTATATCCTGGGGAAAAGAAAACATAAAAGGGTGAGCTCAAATGCTCAGTAAGGGTAAACAAAAGAAATATCAATCACATCGTATTCATAAGAAAATAACATTTTGGAAATCATAACCTGCAAAAGAGAGCATAATTCACTACTGGAAAAACGGCCTATACCCACGGTTCAAAACCGTGGGTATAGCCCCCAAAACCGTGGGTATAGCCTATACCCACGGTTTTGGGAACCGTGGGCTGGAATGCCGTCGGTATAGGTCCCCAGCCTATAACCATGGTTTTGGAAAACCGTGGGTATAGGTGTCCTGCCACCGTGTCACCGAAACATAGACAATTTCCACGGTTTCAACGACCTATACCCACGGTTTCAAAACTGTGGGTATAGGTCCTAAAAAAAATGCAGGCGCCGAGTTTCGATCCCGCAACCTCTTCGCTGTAAACACGGCGTCTAACCACTACCCTAACTTCACATATATGTATATATATATATATATTTAGTTAAATATAGTTATAAAAACCGTGGGTATAGAGGGAAGAACCGTGGGTATAGGGTTCCCGCCAAAAAAAATTCCTTCCCGCGGAAAAAAAAATTTCCCGCGCACACAAAATTGACCTATACCCACGGTTTTTCATAACCGTGGGTATAGGTATTTTATCCCAGACCTATCCCCACGGTTTTCCCAAAAACCGTGGGGATAGACCCCCCCTATACCCACGGTTTTGGGAAACCGTGGGTATAGGTGACTTTTCAGGACCTATCCCCACGGTTTTGGTGAAAACCGTGGGGATAGGTACATTTTCCAGTAGTGATTTCATATCATGGGATAAATCATGGTAATGAAATGTAATCAAAATAATCATAACTTAAAACATGAAACTTTGTGGCATTCACACATAATCATAGAGAATCATTTCTTGTTAGTCAAGACTCATTGCCAAGACTATCTTAGTGGACAAAGTCCCTTTCTGAATCGAGTAACCCTCATTTCAGTCCTGTTTCACTGAACCGGTATAACCTACCATTCCAGCCATGTCTATCTCATGAGATATAAAATCTCTACCCAATGCATTGGAGGGAGATATAGGTCCCACCCATCTTATAATGAATCCTTTCTTATGTGTGCCACATAATCATAAACCATACATCACAGCGTAACCCATGTAATAAAAATGGGATTCTTAAACAACATGACATCATAAAACAATTCAAATAAGATAAAGGAATTAACAAAAATATTTCCATCACAACATAATCAAATCCATGTAATAATAGAGATAAAAACAGAACCCTTTTATTATCTTAGATGGAAAATAATTTTGATAAAATACTTGAACTTCATTCTTGAGGAAAATATCCTTTCTACTTCAAAAACACTTTTCCTATCTTAACATGTCATACAATTTTAAACTAAAAGAGGTTGATTAAAAATAAACTTGAATACATGTAAAGGAAGCTTCTTGGAAATAATGTTTTAGAAATCCATTCATTCCGTATAAGTTAAAAAAACATTCTTCGTACTTTTGTCGGAAAAGTCAAAAAGTACCTCGTACAAAAAAAACGACAAAAGATTCCTTTCATATTCTTTACTAAAAACTCACTGAAGGGTAAAATTGGATTTAAACTAGTGTAAGTGGATGGAAACAATATTACATATTGATGGAACATGGATGTGGATGATAAAATACACCCCAATAAATACTTACGAATAAACAATCTCGGATAAAAATGAGATTGTGATATTTCCCTTACCTTAGGTCCAATTTGCTTCGTATGTGTCCGAACTTCCTGTATAATGATTTAAATAATGTCATTGACTTATTACAGAATCATATTCATTGTTATGATATCATATATGGTTCACTTATGACATTATATTACCCGTTCTTTTGTAAATTCCATGTTAAAGAAGCATTTTGGGTAAAATCGTTTCATTTATCGTAGGTGTTTTGACTAGTTGTTCTTGACATTATTATTACTTATATCATGATTTACTTACTTCCAGAATATAAAATATGATTTATATATCATATATATTCAGTATATATATATATATATAACAGATAGATAAATGAAATGAAAAACACCGTTCATGGAGACGGTAGTCCGTACGTACGCATGAACGCTGTTTTTCTTTCCTTATTGTCTTGAATGGAAGTAAGTAGATGACATAAATATATATATATACATAAATCCAGTAGCTTTATAATGTCATATATTTCATTATTATTTCTTATATATACTTTATAATCATTCTTAAATGGTTAACATGGAGAATGAATCTCATCGCGTCGTGGAGACGGTATTCTGTACGTACGCACGCGCGGTGATTTCTTTTTCCGTAGGATGGATAGATGGTGAAATAGGGTTGTTTCATACTTATAATAACATATCAGTATATGAGTGATACTGATGTTATTACTTCATAATGAAACAACCTAAGAAGAAGAAGTAGAAGAAGAAATAAAGATGAAAGAATTGGTAACGGTAATTACCTCTTCTTTGAAGCGCCTCTTTGAGACCTCCTCTTAGGGCACTAAAATTGGTCTTTGAGGAAGACCAGAACCTCTAAGATGTTTCTAGGGAAGTGGAGAAGAGATTTTGACAGGGGTTGGCCGAGCTTGAGTGCTCCAATTGGTGTGAGGAGGAGGGGGAGGAGGTGTCCTTTTATAAGGGAGGAGAGGGGCACCTTAGGAATATCTCAAAATATTATTTTATATTAAAGTCAAAATCAGTTTATAATGGTTCCAAAGGGTCTTATTTCGAAGCTAAAGTGGGGATGGGTAGAAATCCTATCATCCAATAGGATTTAGACAAGTTTAGGGTATTATTTTAACCTTATCAATTAGATTTAACTCTAAGTTAAATAATTTAACTTTTATCGTGTCTTTTTGTTTTCTTTCACTATATGGTTAATACACTTAATATAACATGCCAAACGAACCCCAAATTGTATATTAATACATATATCCTTATCTAAGTCATTTTGCCAAACCATAGATTTTTAGGAATAAAATAAAAATTAATAATATAATATTTTATTTAAAAACTATTTTGTGTCAATTTTGACACTATTTGATATATGATTTTTGTGAAAGTCATAACAGAATTATATGTTCGAACCAAGTTGATTAAATCAACACTAATATATCATAGTAACCTATAAAATTATTGTAATTCATAAAAAGTCTCAAATTACATTCATTTGAGCATTTATAACATCAATAATGTTAATATTTCCTTAAAAGAGTAATTACTGCATCATCGTTGTGTCATAAATAAATTAATTTATTTAAAGTCTAAAAATTATAAATAAAATATCATTATGTAGTAAATCTTTTTATATTTCTAATGAATATTTATAGTCGAATTTATCTTATGTATAACCCCATATTAAAAATGTTTTAGTTATTGAACATTGATTTTAACTATTTTAACTATTCATTAAATAAAATAATATTAAATGTCATAATATAATCCAAGTGGACCTAAATGGTCATATTATATTCATAAGGTTGTTTTTGGTCGAATTACACTTATCCAATAGAATTAGGACATGTGTTAGGGTAATAGTAATATCATATTTACCCTTAGTTACCCTATTTACTATTAACCGTGGTAAAAAAAAGTAAAAAGTTACTATTCACCAAAAATTATTTTCATCTCATTGAACCACATTTTACTTACTGACATCAACCGTGTCTCTCGGATTTTTGAAATTCCATTCACAAAATCGGTAAAATTAAGTTTTATGAAAAATTCAGTTTTTTTAACTACCACTTAGTAGTTTCACTATTCATCAAAAATTGATGTTTTTCAAAACAAAGCCAAAATTTCATCCTAACCTATATTTCATATTCCGAATTCAAAAATGAAGTCTATTTTACCAAATTCATAACATAGAAGTTGCATTAATTAATTTTATAATTAAATCCCGCTGTTAAAACAAATAGTGTGTTTTTAAGAAACAATATCTATCAAAAGATTGACACTTGATTATGTCTGGTTTAAATGTGAAATTACATTCAATGACAAAAATTGTATTAAATTGTAAAAATATATTCTAAATATACTTTAAAACTACTCAAATTAATAATTTATCACTATTAATTATTTCGATTATAAAAGTTGTTTTTTTAATTATAATTTAGTAATTTTCACTATTCATCAGAATATGAAAGTTATCCGAAAAGTACCAAAATTTCACCTTAGGCTAAATTCGATACTCCGAATCCATAAATGATGTCCATTTTGAGAGCTAAAATTTCTAAAATTTTAAAAGGTGGTTATTACTATTCATAACGGCTAGTTATAAGAATATTTTAATAGCATATCGTTGTTTAGTGAAACTCGGTATTGCGTACTACACACGCTATCGAGGAAGGTCGCGATTGCGTGTAATAGAAGGCAAATCAAGGATGTGTGTTGTGAAAGCTCCTTTTGGTGTAGTGTACAACACAAGACATTAATAAAATTAAAAAGAATATTTTTCATAAAATCTCGGGCTGTTACATTCTACCCCCCCTTAAAATGAATTTCGCCCTCGAAATTCATCGGGGTTATAAATGGTTTACTATTCGAAAGTTTCTTTAATAGAAAACCACATTGTAAAAAGGAATATCAAAACCAATCTTTAAAAACAAAAGTATGAAACGTAACGGTTACCCAAATAAACTAATCACTGGGTTTCCACATAGGTGAAAATATGGATATGGAAGAGAAATCTAACCATCATGTTCTGATGGAGAGTGGTAGAGAACATGGCTATGGAAAAGCCAGAAATCACAAAGCCATAAATTTGTGACGATCTAAGGTACCATCTGATTCATCAGATATAAGATCACTAGGACAACATTTTTGGTTTTCAAGATCATTTCCCTAAAGTTAAAGAATTTGAATTAGAATAAATACTTACTGTATTTTGGTACAATATCACTGTTGTTCGTGACTTTAACAATTTCCACTTCATCTATTAAATAAATGAAGTTGAATTTGTTATTCGTGAAGTGTTAGCAGATCATGTGATAGAATGACGGGTCATTCCAACTGTCTCAAACAAAAGGTTAGCAAAAAATTGTATACAAAAGTTGATCTATAGTGAGATTAATCATATATGGTTCCTAAAATGGACTTATACATCATATGTCATATAGCTTAATATAATAAAACTAGTTTCTACTAAACAGGGACTTCCTGTAGGCCAGTGGTAGGAGATAAAGTCCAGTCGCACTTCGGTTGTGGGTTCGATTTCCACAGCCTTGTCCGACGCGATGGGCTGTCGCCCGTCCTGCAGGTTGTCCTTTTTCTAAAACTATATTACTATAACATCCCATCAATAATATCGAGAAAACTTTTATCCTTAATCAATACTATCTTATGTCCAACATAATCCATTCCAATCTTTAGGCTTATCCATAATACTGCAGTCCACTCTCATAACATAGTGAAAACAATTACCAGAGATTTAACACCATCGTCGATCCCCATATATCATAAGATATGTTTTTTTGGTCACATTCCAAACATTCAAAGTCCTTAATAATGTATTCTCTTGAATACCCATTGAACCATAGTGAAAACTTGAATGCAGTTAAAAGTTAACTCTTTCCACATACCAAAATCCAAAAATTATATATACTCAAACCATGATATCACTTAGTCTTTATATCAATCATGAGCTCATGAATAAAATCAAACATCTCATTATCTTCTTATCCCTTCATTATGCTCATATCATCTGTTTACCAAAAATGTCTCAATAACTTTTCATGGTTACCGGTTCCATAAAATTATTGAAAACCACAATAGACCAAAACATAAATATTTCAGTACACCATAAAAGTACCTCAACAACATTATTCTTGAATACCAATACATAAACACTTCAGTCCATCCAATTCAATGATTGTCCTAGAATAAGTCCTTCCTTGATTTAGAAGTAACTTTTTAGGTCAGGGCATTGAGTTGGGTAATGCCCATGTTCTCCACAAATAAGACATTGAACTCCATAACAATATGTCACTCTATGAACCTTTTCTCCACACAGATAACATCGGTCCCTCCATTTGAGGTATTCCTCAAGGTTCTTCTTCCCTTCTTTAGAAATCTCAATCTTCCTTTCTTTATGCTCCTCAACATGCGAACATGCATAATAGTTTATCTTCCTCTTCTTTGATGAATTAGTCATACCACTAAATTTCACCTTGTTAATCATATATCGCAATGACTGATTCGGCATAATCACAATATCTTTATCTCTAGGTATTACAAAATTTTGTTGCTCATAGTCACAAATTTGTCCATTGGATTCAATGTTAACCGAATTCCTTTGGTTCCCTCCATTAACTAAAACACAAAAAAAATTTTGTGAGAGGCGAAATCATGCTATGGAAGACAACATAGTAAAGGGAAAGCACCCTCAATATCTAACATCTTAGGTTAAATTCTAAGATCGTTAGCGCAATTCTAGGACTATAACCTATACGTATACTTAACCTTAGAGACATCCCTAGACATACCTTAGAAATATCTCTAAGTATCTCACTAAAGTTCTCGCATCCTAGTTTCCAAAGGTTGACTAAACCTTTCCTCTGATACCAACTGTAGCGGTCTAGAATTACTTCCAGTGGACTACAATTGATACCTATCAGGGCACTCCATGGGCGGCTACACCCCCTGGGCGGGACACACCACCATCCCCAGTGGCAGCCATTTCCTCATGAAGCCCTTGGGCGGAGAGCCATGCTTCGTCCAACGCTCACATGTGAGAGTTCCCAAGGATCAGATACATTCCTACCTCCTTTGCCTCTGATACCAACTGTAGAGACCCGTAGCTAGACTTACATGGACATTACATTACTTTTGCGGAATACTTAGTACATAACAAAAACACACACACAAGGATCGTAATAGTTTAGTGTCTTTGGAAACTCGGAATAAAATATTCTAATCATTGTAAAAGATCTTCAACATCTCCCATAAAGATCTTCTTTTTTTTTATACCTAAAACCTTTCTTTATATCCTGGGGAAAAGAAAACATAAAAGGGTGAGCTCAAATGCTCAGTAAGGGTAAACAAAAGAAATATCAATCACATCGTATTCATAAGAAAATAACATTTTGGAAATCATAACCTGCAAAAGAGAGCATAATTTCATAACATGGGATAAATCATGGTAATGAAATGTAATCAAAATAATCATAACTTAAAACATGAAACATTGTGGAATTCACACATAATCATAGAGAATCATTTCTTGTTAGTCAAGACTCATTTCCAAGACTATCTTAGTGGACAAAGTCCCTTTCTGAATCGAGTAACCCTCGTTTCAGTCCTGTTTCACTGAACCGGTATAACCTACCATTCCAGCCATGTCTATCTCATGAGATATAAAATCTTTACCCAATGAATTGGAGGGATATATAGGTCCCACCCATCTTATAATGAATCCTTTCTTATGTGTGCCACATAATCATAAACCATACATCATAGCGTAACCCATGTAATAAAAATGGGATTCTTAAACAACATGACATCATAAAACAATTCATATAAGATATAGGAATTTATAAAAATATTTCCATCACAACATAATCTAATCCATGTAATAATAGGGATAAAAATATAACCCTTTTATTATCTTAGATGGAAAATAATTTTGATAAAATACTTGAACTTCATTCTTGAGGAAAATATCCTTTCTACTTCAAAAACACTTTTCCTTTCTTAACATGTCATAAAATTTTAAACTAAAAGAGGTTGGCTAAAAATAAACTTGAATACATGTAAAGGAAGTTTCTTGGAAATAACGTTTTAGAAATCCATTCATTCCGTATAAGTTAAAAAAACATTCTTCGTAATTTTGTCGGAAAATTCAAAAAGTACCTCGTACAAAAAAAACGACAAAAGATTCCTTTCATATTCTTTACTAAAAACTCACCGAAGGGTAAAATTGGATTTAAACTAGTGTAAGTGGATGGAAACAATATTACATATTTATGGAACATGGATTTGGACGATAAAATACACCCCAATAAATACATACGAATAAACAATCTCGGATAAAAATGAGATTGTGATATTTCCCTTACCTTAGGTCCGATTTGCTTCGTATGTGTCCGAACCTCCTGTATAATGATTTAAATAATTTCATTGACTTATTAAAGAATCATATTCATTGTTATGATATCATATATGGTTCACTTATGACATTATATTACCCGTTCTTTTGTAAATTCCATGTTAAAGAAGCGTTTTGGGTAAAATCGTTTCATTTATCGTAGGTGTTTTGACTTGTTGTTCTTGACATTATTATTACTTATATCATGATTTACTTACTTCCAGAATATAAAATATGATTTATATATAATATATATTCAGTATATATATATATATAATAGATATATAAATGAAATGAAAAACACCGTTCATGGAGACGGTAGTCCGTACGTACACATGAACGCTGTTTTTCTTTCCTTATTGTCTTGAATGGAAGTAAGTAGATGACATACATATATATATATACATAAATCCAGTAGCTTTATAATTTCATATATTTCATTATTATTTCTTATATATACTTTATAATCATTCTTAAATGGTTAACATGGAGAATGAATCTCATCGCGTCGTGGAGACGGTATTCCGTACGTACGCACGCGCGGTGATTTCTTTTTCCGTAGGATGGATAGATGGTGAAATGGGGTTGTTTCATACTTATAATAACATATCATTATATGAGTGATACTTATGTTATTACTTCATAATGAAACAACCTAATAAGAAGAAGTGGAAGAAGAAATAAAGATGAAAGAATTGGTAACGGTAATTACCTCTTCTTTGAAGCGCCTCTTTGAGACCTTCTCTTAGGGCACTAAAATTGGTCTTTGAGGAATACCAGAACCTCTAGGATGTTGCTAGGGAAGTGTAGAAGAGATTTTGGCAGGGGTTGGCCGAGCTTGAGTGCTCAAATTGGTGTGAGGAGGAGGGGGAGGAGGTGTCCTTTTATAAGGGAGGAGAGGGGCACCTTACGAATATCTCAAAATACTATTTTATATTAAAGTCAAAATCGTTTTATAATGGTTCCAAAGGGTCTTATTTCGAAGCTAAAGTGGGGATGGGTCTAAATCCTATCATCCAATAGAATTTAGACAAGTTTAGGGTATTATTTAAACCTTATCAATTAGATTTAACTCTAAGTTAAATAATTTAACTTTTACCGTGTCTTTTTGTTTTCTTTCACTATATGGTTAATACACTTACTATAACATGCCAAAAGAACCCCAAATTTTATATTAATACATATATCCTTATCTAAGTCATTTTTCCGAACCTTATATTTTTAGGAATAAAATAACAATTAATAATATAATATTTGATTTAAAAACTATTTTGTGTCAATTTTGACAATATTTGATATATGATTTTTGTGAAAGTCATAACAGAATTATATGTTCGAACCAAGTTGATTAAATCAACACTAATATATCATAGTAACCTATAAAATTAGTGTAATTCATAAAAAGTCTCAAATTACATTCATTTGAGCATTTATAACATCAATTATGTTAATATTTCCTTAAAAGAGTAATTACTTCATCATCGTTGTGTCATAAATAAATTAATTTATTTAAAGTCTAAAAATTATAAATAAAATATCATTATGTAGGAAATCTTTTTATCTTTCTAATGAATATTTATAGTCGAATTTATCTTATGTATAACCCCATATTAAAAATGTTTTAGTTATTAAACATTGATTTTAACTATTTTAACTATTCATTAAATAAAATAATATTAAATGTCATAATATAATCCAAGTGGACCTAAATGGTCATATTATATTCATAAGGTTGTTTTTGGTCGAATTACACTTATCCAATAGAATTAGGACATGTGTTAGGGTAATAGTAATATCATATTTACCCTTAGTTACCCTATTTACTATTAACCGTGGTAAAAAAAAGTAAAAAGTTACTATTCACCAAAAATTATTTTCATCTCATTGAACCACATTTTACTTACTGACATCAACCGTGTCTCTCGGATTTTTGAAATTCCATTCACAGAAGTGGTAAAATTAAGTTTTATGAAAAATTCAGTTTTTTTAACTACCACTTAGTAGTTTCACTATTCATCAAAAATTGATGTTTTTCAGAACAATGCCAAAATTTCATCCTAAGCTATATTTCATATTCCGAATTCAAAAATGAAGTCTATTTTACCAAATTCAAAACATAGAAGTTGCATTAATTAATTTTATAATTAAATCCCGCTGTTAAAACAAATAGCGTGTTTTTAAGAAACAATATCTATCAAAAGATTGACACTTGATTATGTCTGGTTTAAATGTGAAATTACATTCAATGAAAAAAATTGTATTAAATTGTAAAAATATATTCTAAATATACATTAAAACCACTCAAATTAATAATTTATCACTATTAATTATTTCGATTAAAAAAGTTGTTTTTTTAATTATAATTTAGTAATTTTCACTATTCATCAGAATATGAAAGTTATCCGAAAAGTACCAAAATTTCACCTTAGGCTAAATTCGATACTCCGAATCCATAAATGAAGTCCATTTTGAGAGCTAAAATTTCTGAAATTATAAAACGTGGTTATTACTATTCATAACGGCTAGTTATAATAATATTTTAATAGCATATCGTTGTTTAGTGAAACTCGGTATTGCGTACTACACACGCTATCGAGGAAGGTCGCGATTACGTGTAATAGAAGGCAAATCAAGGATGTGTGTTGTGAAAGCTCCTTTTGGTGTAGTGTACAACACAAGACATTAATAAAATTAAAAAGAATATTTTTCATAAAATCTCGGGCTGTTACACTGTTGCTATTAGCGACCGCCATTTGGCGGACGCTGTAGTCAAGTCGGGATAAGCTTGAACGGCCACCATTTGGAAGCCGCTATAGCCCGGACCTATAGCGGCCTCCATTTGGCGGCCGATATAGGTAAACTGTATAGTGGACGCCAAAAGGCGGCCACTATAGGTGTTCATGGAAACAACTTTAGCGACCGCCAAATGGCGGCCGCTATAGGTTTTTAATTTTTTTTAAAAAAATTTCAATGACACAATAATATATACCAAAATAAATCTCAGCAGTCCTCATCCAAGCTCCACATCCATAATCACATATAACTGCATAAAAAAATTTAATAACAAAATTAGTGGCGAATAAAACCTAGAAAACAAATTAACATATTTCAATTCAAACATACTGTAACAGATCTAAAGTATTCGATTTTCAAAATAAATTCATAAGTTTCATTACCGTTTTAAAAATTTAAAATCATTAATTCTATGGTTCTAATTAGATTGTTGCCCTATGATTTCAGGTCAATCCGATGTCGTCTACTATGAATTTGACCGTTAGACGCCTGTTTTGGCCGTTTATGACACCAGAACAGCGTTCCCGGTCACCACGGGCACATGGCATGTCCGATTGACATTTCGTCTACTCAACCACATCACAATTCAATAACCCTTTGATGTCGCCTGATTTTAGGCCATTCAAGCTTCGTTCGGCCCATTTGAACCCCCCAGGCGCGTTTATGAAGCGCGCACAACACTTAAAGAATGCATACTAAGCCATACCATGCAAACCGCATGTCCGATTTACGTTCCGTCTACACGTACAAGTCTCAAATAATAATTAGATTGTTGACGTGTGATTTCAGGTCAATCTAATGTCGTCCGCTATGAATTTGACCGTAAGACGCCCGTTTTGGCCGTTAATGACACCAAAACGGTGTTCCTGGTCACCGCGAGCACATGGCACATCCGATTGATGTGTCGTCTAATTTACCACATCACAATTCACTCACCCTTTGATGTCGTCTGATTTTAGGCCATTTGGACTTCATTCGGCCCGTTTGGACCCACCCCCATGCACATTTATGAAGCGTGTGCAACACTTAAAGAATGCATACTGAGCCGTACCGCGCAAACCGCACGTCCGATTGACGTGTCGTCTGCGCGTACATGTCAAGTATTATAATTATATCGTTTCCTAGTGATTTCAGGTCAATACGATGTCTTCCGCTATGAATTTGACCGTTAGACGCCCGTTTTGGCCGTTTATGACACCAGAACGGCGTTGCCGGTCATCGCAGGCACATGGAACATCTGTTTGATGTGACGTCTGAACGACCAAATCACAATTAACACACCCTTTGATGTCGTCTAATTTCCAACCATTGGGAATTCGTTGGGCTCGTTTGGACCCCCCCCCACGCGCGTTTATGAAGCGCGCACAACACTTAAAGAACATATACTGAGCCGTACCATGAAAACCGCACATCCGATTGACATTCCGTCTACGCGTACACATCATGAATTATAATTATATTGTTTCTCTATGATTTCAGGTCAATCCGATGTCGTCCGCTATGAATTGGACCGTTAGACGCCCGTTTTGACCATTTATGACACCAGAACGGCGTTCCCGGACACCGCGGGTACACGGCACATCCGATTGACGTTCCGTATGATCGACCACATCAGAATTTAATCACCCTTTTACGTCGCCTGATTTCAGGCCATTCGGACTTCGTTCGTCCCGTTTAGACCCCCCATGCGCATTTGTGAAGCGCGCTCAACAATTAAAGAACGCATACTGAGCCGTACCACACAAACCACACGTCCGATTGAAATTCCTTCTCTGCATACAAGTCACGAATAATAATTAGATTGTTGAAGTGTTATTTCAGGTCAATCTGATGTCGTCCTCTATGAATTTGACCGTTATACACCCGTTTTGGCCGCTATGACACCAGAAATGCGTTCCCGGTCACCTCGGGCACACGGCATGTCCGATTGACATGGATTCTGCTCGACTCACTCACCCTTTGATGTCGTATGATTTCAGGCCATTTGGACTTCGTTCGGCCCATTTGGACCCCCCCATGCGTGTTTATGAAGCGCACATAACACTTAAAGAATGCATACTGAGCCATACCGCGCAAACCGAACGTCAGATTGACATTTCGTCTGCACGTACACATCAAGAATTATAATTATATTGTTTCCCTATGATTTCAGGTCAATTTGATGTCGTCCGCTATGAATTTGAAAGTTAGACGCCCGTTTTGGCCGTTTATGACACCAGAACGGCGTTCCCGGTCACCGTGGGCACACGACATATCCGATTGACGTGTTGTCTACTCGAACACATCACGATTAACTCACCCTTTGACGTCGTCTGATTTCAGTCCATTTGAACTTCGTTCGGCCCGTTTGGACCCCCCCCCCCACGCGCATTTATGAAGCGTGCACAACACTTAAGGAACACATACTGAGCCGTACCGTGCAAACCGCACGTCCAATTGACGTGTTGGCTGTGCGTACACGTCACAAATTATAATTATATTTTTTACCTATGATTTTAGGTCAATACGATGTCGTCTGCTTTGAATTTGACCGTTAGACGCCCGTTTTGGCCGTTTATGACACTAGAACGGCATTCCCGGTCACCGCGGGCACACAGCACATCCGATTGATGTTTCGTCTGCTCGAACAAATCACAATTAAGTCCCCCTTTTATGTTGTCTGATTTCAGGCCATTAGGACTTCGTTCAGACCGTTTGGACTCCCCCACACGCGTTTATGAAGCGTGCACAACACATAAAGACCCATACTGAGCCGTACCATGCAAAAAACACGTCTGATTGACGTTCCGTCTGTGAGTACACATCAATAATTATAATTATATTGTTTCTCTGTGATTTCAGGTCAATCCAATGTCGTCCTCTATGAATTTGACCATTAGACGCCCGTTTTGGCCGTTTATGACACAAGAACGGCGTTCCCGGTCACCACGGGCACACGACACGTCCAATTGACGTGACTTCTTCTAGACCACATCAAAATTCACTCACCATTTGATTTCGTCTGATTTCAGGCCATTCAGACTTCATTCGGCCCATTTGGACCCCCCCACGCGCATTTATGAAGCGCACACAACACTTAAAGAACGCATACTGAGCCGTACCGCGCAGACCGCACGTCCGATTGACATGCCATCTGCACGTACATGTCACAAATTATAATTAGATTGTTTCTGTGTGATTTCTGGTCAATCTGATGTTTTCCGCTATGAATTTGACTGTTAGAGGCCCATTTTGGCCATTTATGACACCAGAATGGCGTTCCCAGTCATCGAGGGAACACGACACGTCCAATTGACTTGATGTCTGCTCGACCACATCACAATTCACTCAGCCTTTGATGTCGTCTTATTTCGGGATATTTGAACACCGTTTGACCGGTTTGCACCCCCCTACGCGCGTTTATGAAGCATGCACAACAATTAAAGAATGCATAGTGAGTCATACCGCGCAAACCACACGTCCGATGGATGTTCCGTCTGCGCGTACATGTCAGAAATTATAATTATATTTTTTCCATGTGATTTCAGGTCAATCCGATGTTGTCCGCTATGAATTTGACCGTTAGACGCCCGTTTGGCTGTTTATGACACCATAACGATGTTCTCGGTCACTGCAGCCACACGGTATGTCCGATTGACTTGACGTCTACTCAACCACATCAGAATTCACTCACCCTTTTATGTCGTCTGATTTTAGGCCATTCGGACTTTGTTCGGCCCTTTTAGACCCCCCACACGCGTTTATGAAGCACGCACAACACTTAAAAAACGCATGCTGAGCCGTACTGCACATACTACATGTCCGATTGATGTGTCGTCTGCGCGTACATATCACGAATAAAAATTATATTGTTGACATGTGATTTCAGGTCAATCTGATGTCGTCCGCTATGAATTTGACCGTTAGATGCCCGTTTTGGCCGTTTATTACACCAGAACGGCGTTCCCGGTCACTACAGGCACACAACAGGTCCGATTGACATGTCGTCTACTCGACCACATCAAAATTCACTCACCCTTTCATGTAGTCTGATTTCAGGTCATTCGGACTTCGTTCGACCCGTTTGGATCCCCCATGCGCGTTTATGAATCGCGCGCAACACTTAAAGAACACATACTAAGCTGTACTGCGAAAATCGCACGTCCGATTGACATTCCATCTGCGCTCAAACGTCACGAATAATAATTAGATTGTTGAAGTGTGATTTCAGGTCAATCTGATGTAGTCCGCTATGAATTTGACCGTTAGATGCCCGTTTTGGCCGTTTATGACACCAGAACGGCGTTCTCGATCACCACGGGCACATGGAACGTCCGATTGACGTGCCTTCTCCTCGACCACATCAAAAATCATTCACCCTTTAATTTGTCTGATTTCAGGCCATTTGGACTTCGTTTGGCCCATTTGGACCCCCCCACGCGCGTTTATGAAGCGCGCACAACACTTAAAGAACACATACTGAGCCGTACCGCGCAAACCACACGTCTGATTAACGTAACGTCAACGCATAAACGTCACTAATAATAATTTTATTGTTGAAGTGTGATTTCAATTCAATCCGATGTTGTTCACTATGAATTTGACCGTTAGACGCCCGTTTTGGCCGTTTATGACACCAGAACGATGTTCCCGGTCACCGCGGGCACACGACACATCTGATTGACATGTCGTCTACTCTACCACATCACAATTAACTCAACCTTTTTTGTAGCTTGATTTCAGGCCATTCGGACTTCGTTCGACCCATTTGGACCCCCCACGCGCGTTTATGAAGCGCGCACAACACTTAAAGAATGCATACTGATCCGTACCGCACAAACCACAAGTCCGATTGATGTGTAGTCTACGCGTACACTTCACGAAAATAATTAGATTGTTGACGTGTGATTTCAGGTCAATATGATGTCGTTCGCTAAGAATTTGACCGTTATACACCCGTTTTGGCCGTTTATGACACCAGAACGGCTTTCCCGATCACCGCGGGCACACGGCACATCCGATTGACGTGCCGTCTACTTGAACACATCGCAATTCACTCACCATTTCATGTATTCTGATTTCAGGCCATTCGGATTTCGTTCGGCCCATTTGGACCCACCACGCGCGTTTATGAAGCGCGCGCGCAACACTTAAAGAACGCATACTGAGCTGTACCGTGCATACCGCACTTCGGATTGACGTGTCGTCTGCGCGTACACGTCAAGAATAATAATTATATTTTTGAAGTGTGATTTGAATTAAATCTGATGTCGTCCTCTATGAATTTGACCATTAGACCCCTGTTTTGGCCGTTTATGACACCAGAACGGCGTTCCCGGTCACTGCGGGCACACGGCACGTACGATTGATGTTCCGTCTGCTCAACCACATCAAAATTCACTCACCCTTTCATGTAGCTAGATTTTAGGCCATTCGGACTTTGTTCGGCCCGTTGGGACCCCCCCCGCCCACGCGCATTTATGAAGCGCACACAACACTTAAAGAACACATTCTGAGCCGTACCGTGCAAAACGCACGTCCGATTGATGTGGAGTCTATGCATACACGTCACGAATAAAAATTATATTGTTGAAGTGTGATTTCAACTCAATCCGATGTCGTCCGTTATGAATTTGACCGTTAGACGCCCGTTTTGGCCGTTTATGACACCAGAACGGCGTTCCCAGTCACCGCGGGCACATGACACATCTGATTGATGTGCCGTCTACTCGACTAGATCAAAATTTACTCACCCTTTCATGTATTCTAATTTCAGGCCATTCCGACTTCGTTCGGCCCGTTTGGACACCCCCCCCCACGCGCCTTTATGAAGCACGCACAACACTTAAAGAACACATACTGAGTTGTACCACGCAAACCACACATCCTATTGACGTTCTGTCTGCGCGTACATGTCAAGAATTATAATTATATTGTTGACCTTTGATTTTAGGTCAATCCGATTTCTTCCGCTATGAATTTGATAGTTAGACGCCCGTTTTGGCCGTTTTTGACACCAGAACGGCGTTCCCGGTCACCGCGGGCACACGGCCCGTCCGATTGACGTGAAGTCTCCTCGACCACATCAAAATTCACTCACCCTTTTATGTAGTCTTATTTTAGTCCATTCAGGATTCATTCGGCCTATTTGGACCCCGCCACACGCGTTTATGAAGCGCGCACAACAATTAATGAACGCATACTGAGCCGTGCCACAGAAACCGCACATTCGATTGACATGTCGTCTACGCGTACACGTCACGAATAATAATTAGATTGTTGACGTGTTATTTCAGGTCAATCCGATGTCGTCCGCTATGAATTTGACCATTAGACGCCCGTTTCGGCCATTTATGACACCAGAACAACGTTCCTGGTCACCGCGGGCACACGACATATCCGATTGACGTGTCGTCTACTCGACCACATCACAATTAACTCACCCTTTGATGTCTTCTGATTTCAGGCCATTCGGACTTCGTACGGGCTGTTTGGACCCCCCCACGTGCATTTATAAATCATGCACAACACTTAAAAAACGCATACTGAGCCGTACCGCGCAAATCACACGTCTGATTGACATGCCGTCTGCACGTACACGTCAAAATTCAATCACCCTAGAATGATAAAAATATCGAAAGAGTTCTTGGGATTCTCCCAAGAAAAAACTGCCAGATATTTCTCTCCATCCCCTAACACACCTTCCTTTGAGATTATTTGACCCAATAACTATACATATATAATCAATACAAAACTGACATATATATAGCTTAGCGTATAGTCAATAAGAGTAATATGTATGATGTCAAGATGTTGGGTATGATCATCATCAGTCTTGGAGTGCATGAAGATGTCATCCAAAAATACTAAAACAAACTAATCTAGGTAAAAACGGAAAATTATATTCATCAAGGATATAAAAAATTGTAACGAATTCATCAACAGAATTGAAATTACCTCATGCATGGGGTTCATTCTCAAATGGATCAGCAATATCACTGTGATGTCCACCAGATGTATTTAGAGCCTACAATATATATCAATATTATGTATCTTAAACATATCAATAAAAGTCAATCTGAGTATGGTTTGTTTTATTGTTTACCTGTGGTGACACTTGTTGCGTTGCAATTTCATCGATACGTGATGACATCTGTGACAACCTCTCCTCATACTATGCACGTAACTGCTGAAACTGTGAATCAAAATTGCACTGAATATCTTGCATAGAATCATCTATCTCAGCCTGTGTGCACATCCTTGACTCTCTGCATGCACCCATCACATCTGCTCTAACAACTGCACGTCGTGGGACACCACCGCCATAAGTCAAAGAATAACTATGATCATCACGCCCCATGACACGGTGAAATATTTCATCTCTATGCATAGTACTAAGACGTTTATCCTCTAAAAACTCTGCATAATGAGTGTCAAACTGAGCCTGTAGCATATAATGAATGAACAAATATAAATAATTTATATAAAATAAAAATACATTTTTTAGTAAATAATTTTCTTACTATAACACTAGAAACATCATGATCACTCTCCCTACGAGTCCTCATCCATATGGACATACGATCGATTGGCTCGCCGCGTTAGTGTAACTATAATAAAGGGGTTCACCATTTAATACTATAATATTTTTAAAATATGAATGAAATAGTGAATTCTAAACTTACATCATGTTTGTGCTATGACACATGTCGAGTGCCATGTCTGGAAGGCCTGCCCTGCATCGCCCAATTCTGTGAATGACGAGCAGACTCGGTCTACATTCAACATATATACTTAATAGACATTTGAAAAATTAGTCATTTATAGATTAAAAGTATTAAATATTACCATCACTACCTCAGTCGACCAAAACGCAACCAAATCCTGCCACTGCGCAGGAAGAATGCCCAGAGGGACTCGCTGTAGAATGTTTGGCACACCCGCAAATGGAGTCCAGTGATCTCTCTTCACCCTTGACTTGTAATACTTCCATCATTTTCGGCATTTGTACAAACATACAGTCCAAAACTCATCTGGATAGGATGTCAAATTATCCTGTTAAAAAAATTGTCAGTAGATGGGACAATAATAATAAAAATATCATGAAAAATTAAACATTGAATTTACCTGAACCTCCCTCCATAATATGTCCATCGTCTCTTGGGGGAAAGAACTCCAGTCATGAGTCATCATAGGGAATCTGTGTGAGTCTCGTATCATATGCACAAACTGACGACTCAATGCAGTAGCACCATCTCCAACTGGATGAAATGTGTCGTCAAATAACACATCCAATCGGGCTCTAGAGTTCCAGGACCGAACCCCTCTACCAGGACCCTTGCGTCTACTGGAAGAAGTAGTAGATCCTAATAAACATAATTCATAATTGAATTACAATATAAATTAATGATTAGAAACAGTAAGGGAAATATAAACAGAAAATTACAATCAATTAATTTAGAAAAATGAAAACATACATACCAACAACATCAAGTGAACCACTGTGACCACCTTGTGACATACCTACATTAAAAGAAATTATATTTAAATCAATCAATTTTTATACGTATATAACTGATAAATATTTTTACAAATAATAACTGGGGATATAATTACAATTTTCACTAATCATGAAAGTCTATCGTATCTCCTTCAATTATCTCTCTGGTCAATTTTATATCTTCATCTGGTACAGCTACTGTTGTTTGGTCAAGTGTTTGATCAGAAAATGCGACAACTTCAGGTTCCTCTTGGTCAATCAGAAAAAACCCCTCTTCTAGACATTTTCACCACAACTTTCCAATCAGAATCAATGCCGAAAAAGTAAACTTATTCTGCCTGCGATGTCAGTATGAAGGGGACATTGCTAACTCGGTCATCTTTATATAGCATATTGTTAAATTTTACTAATGTAAATTGGAAGTTATGAACTTTCGTTCCACGAACTGGATCTAACCAATCACACCTTAACAATATGTGTTTTAATCCATGATCATAAATAACCTCAATAATATCTCTCAACAATCCATTAATAATAACCCGAACCAACAAAAGAACAACCAACACAATTATTTTTTGTGGATCGGTTCATGTCATCATCGCTAATACGAAATCAGAATCTGTTTGCATCCAAAGACTTGTAGCGACAAGCTGTAATAAATGGACCATCAGCTAGTTGGTTGAGTTCTTCGCTCACATGCTGGGTTAAATCATGTAACTTTTGAATTTGAAAATTTTACATATATAGTTTAATGGATAATGGACTGTGAAAATACACCTAAGTTTCACTATAAAAATATTAAATCAATTATATGTACATGAGTCTCGAACCACTCATGAAATGTGTTGAAATGATGTTTTTGGATTTGATAGTTAGTTTCACGTGGCCTTTAATGTTTCAAATCAGCGATATGCATCCTAAATCACAACACAATATAAGGTAAGCAATAAAATAAATATAGAAACAAAATACACATCAACTATGAAACATATTGTATCAATGGAATAACTGACAGAGTGTTGAACAACACATATCGATGAGCTTGAACCCACTCGTCGTTCCGCATATCAAATGTTATTACTTCTCCAATTGGACCCTCGTCAGTCTGGTACGGTTTATCTATCTTTGTTTCAAGATCATCAATATATGAAGCACATAAATTAGTACACTCATCCATTAAATATCCCTTGGCAATTGAGGCTTCTGGACAAGCTTTGTTCCACACATACCGTTTCAATATATTTAAGTATCTCTCTATTGGATACATCCACCTTAATTGCACAGGACTGCCACCAATGACTTCACCAGTTAAATGCACGGTCAAGTGAACCATGAAATCAAGAAAAGGCGGCGGAAAGAGTTTTTCTAGGTGACATAGTGCAAGTATAATCTTATCCTGTAGCTTTTTCAAATCACTCATGTGACTATTCCTAGAACAAAGCTGTATGAAAAAATTAGAAACTCCAATCAACGACTCAAAAACCTAGGAAGGTAAGCAATCAAGAATTGCTATATGAATTAACTATTGAAGCAAAATATGCTTATTGTGACTTTTAAAACCCTGTAATGTCATTCTCGTCATATTCACATGCTTCGAAATATTAGAGAAATAACCATCTGGCACCTTAACAGTCTTCAAAATTGATAGAAATGTTTATTTCCCTTTTTTACTCATTGTGTACTATGCAGTAGGCATGTATGCCCGATTACCTTCACGCAGCTGTAAATGTAATGGTTTTCTCAATCCCATTTCTTGCAAATCATGTCGAGCATTAGCACTGTCCTTTGATTTCCCCTTGACGCCTAAAATGGTGCACATAATATTATCACATAAATTGTTTTCAATGTGCATAACATCTATATTATTCCTTAAAATATTATATTTCCAATAAGTCAATTCAAAAAAATACTTCTTTTCTTCCAATTATGACTTCACTGTCTATTTTCAGTAGGAATAGAAGGAAATGTAGGAACCAATAAATCTGTAAAATCATACATTGTACGGATGTCTTCTTGATCAAGTTGTGCACAAATTTCAACCCCAGACAGTATTTGTGGTGATGGGTCATACTCTCTATTCCCGTCAAACGATACATGGTCTTTTCTGAACCTGTGCAATGGAGGAAGAAAGCATCTGTGACCAAGATATTCCCACTTTCTACATTTCTTAAGCCATATATATTTCTTACTCTTATTACAACAAGGGCAATCTAATTCTCCTTTTGTACTCCAACCTAATAAGTTATCATACGCTGGTAAATCATTAATTGTCCATAACAAAGCGGCCCGATGTCTAAAAATTTAATTTGCTGCCGAGTCAAAAGTCATTACACCATCAACCCAAAACTCTTGCAGCTCATCAAACAAAGGTTGCATATAAACATCGATTTTATCACCAGGTCCTCTCGGTCCATCAATTAGAATTGACAATAGAAAAAAAGGTTTCTTCATACATACCCATGGGGGAATGTTGTATGGAACCAACACCACTGGCCATGTACTATGTGTCGCACCAACCATGGACCTAAATGGGTTAAAACCATCTGCTGCCAAACCCAGTTGAGTATTACGATCATCTTGGAAAAAGTCTGGGTGTCTTTGATCAAACTCTTTCCATTCCAAAGAATCTCCCGGGTGAGTTAATTTATCAACCTCTTTCTTTCTCTCTGAATGCCAAGTCATCAATTTAGCAATTTTAGTGGATAGGAAGAATCTCTTCAGTCTTGGTTTCAGTGGGAAATAATGCATCTATTTAGTAGAAACTTGCTTCCCTTCATTCAAGACTTTCCCAGGAAGAATCTGACTACCTTGATTAATCTCATTGGTCTTCCACCTAGATGTATAACAAACAGTACAATTATTTAATTGCACATTCTCTTTTCTGAACAACATTCAATTATTGTGACACGCATCAATTGTATCATTTGTAAAACCAAGATCATCGATTAACTTGCGAGCTTGATAGAATGAATCCGGAATCTTCGCTCGAGCAGGGAGTACCTTATTCAATAATACCAACAACATGTCGAATGAGGTGTCTGACCACTGGTTCAAGGCCTTAAGGTGTAACAATTCAATGATGAACGATAGTTTACTAAATTTAGTGCATCCAGGATATAATTCATTACACACATCATCAGAAATTTCAAAGAATTTCAATGCTTATCCATCTGCAGTAGAACGGGGATTACTCAATCCAATGTCGTCATTTACAAAATTACTGTCTTCAGATTGAAACTGATGCATCATATCATTGAGCATTATGTTCATCAGATCAACTGTTCTCGAATCAAAATTCATATGAATACTTTATGAGTGATGATATGAAACAAGATCTTCTCCATGAAGTGTTCATGTATTATAGTTTTTCAAAAACCCATTCAATTTTTTTTTTCTCTAACACTATCTCGTTTGAAGAGATATCTATTTTCAAATTTTCTTCATGGAAAACTAATCATATCGCTTGAAAATTTGTTGGTGAAATCCATAAGTCTTTTAATCCCCTCATAATATTCAGCTGAAAATCTATCTTTCATATCAATCCAATTCCAATCCATATCTGTATTTAATAGAAATGATAAGTGAAATATCATATTTAAATTCCAAAAAAACACATATCATTAAAATTTAAAAACGAAATATAAAAATGATTAAAAACATTACCTGCGGAGGACTCGACCGTGGGTAATGGGGTGTGACTCGATTACAGATCCATGACAGCACAGTGACTTGACGACAGGGGTTCGAAGACCGGACTCGAAAGGAGCGGAACCGTTGGACGAAGCGTGGAGGGTTCTACACGGTGGGGCACAATGGACCGGGAGGGTCCAACAGAGGCAGGAGGATTTTCCGGAGGGATGCAATGGGGCCGAGAGGGGACGACGACAATGGGACTATCCAAAGGTGTAGCGCGGGTAGGGGTGAGGGTTGCCGGGTCACGGGTGTGTCGGGGTCATGGGGGTGCATCGTGGAGGCAAGGCGGTGGGGGTCGCCGGGGTTGCGGGTGGCGCAGCACGGAGGCAAGGGGGTGGGGGTCACTGGGGGTCGGGGTCCCTAGTGTTTGCCGAGGTCGCTGAGAGGTCAGGGGTCAGGGTTGCCGGGGGTCGGGGTCGCCGGGGGTCGGGGAGGGGTCTTCGGGGGTCGGGGAGGCGTCGTCGGGGGTTGGGGTCACCTGGTCAAGGGGTCGGGGTCACGGGGGTCGGGGTCGTAGGGTCGGGGAAGGGTGGGTCGCGGGGTCGGGGAGGGGATAATGGGGGGAGTGGGAAATGTAGGGTTTTTGTGGTTTTAAAGTGCAGCGGCCGGCAAATGGCGGCCGTTGTTGATAGTATTAGCGGCCGCTAAATGGAGGCCTCTATAAGTCCCCCGCCTCCAATGCCAGAAATTCTAGTAGTGGGTACCCAACCTTCCCCCATCAGGATCTCACAGATCCACCACTCCACTAGATATCTTTCAAAATCTACTTGGTTCCAATATTTAGATACAGATGTGATCTCCACAAGTTATATCTAATACCTAATGTGTTGGTATTGAAATATTACAGTCAATAATGAATGAAACTTTAGCTCCCACTTGTTGTTGGGTGCGGTTCCTCTTCTAGTGTATTGACTTACCACATGGAAAACATACTTCCTCATTTTCCTTGACCATCCTTTAGATCTTCATATTCTATGAAGGATGGTGCTTGGTACATTTAGAATTTTTATAGTTATTTTGGCCATTTACCTTGTTCTTTAATTTCTTATTCATAGTAAGGAACATGGGTTTATCACACCCCATGTCCTTATCCACCAGGTGAATCTAATTAAGAAGTTCTGAAATAACCTTTTCATTTTTCTCATATTTCAATTAAAAATAAAGCAGGAGAAAGTCTTGGTAAGTAATGAAAGGATGATATCTATAAGAAAATAATTGAGATATTTAATCCCTAAGCTTTCCATGTGTTCAATGTAGCCAATAATCTTGAATACATGTGGCCCAGCTAGAACATAATCCCCATGTTTAGTTGTAAACAAATCATGGGAGATCTCATACCTCTCTTGTCTAGCCTTATCTTGATAGAGATCCCGAAAGTGATACATCATTCCATAGGCATCCATATCTTTATGTTGCTTCAAAATCTCATCAAACATGGATGATAACATGAAACATTGAGCATATGTAGTGTCATTTTGATTTTACTCATAGATAGATAGATCTTCATTACTTGCCTTATTGCCATGAACAATTGGAAATGGTTATTCCAGCCCATAAAATTTCTTTCAAAGAAAATGATGATACACATGTTCCTTTCCACTCATTGAATTTTCTTCTCGTGAGAAGGTTGTCCTTATCAGGTATGGATTGTAAGCATATGTTTGATTTCATATTGGTTTTGTTTATACAAATAATATGAGCATAGTTTTAGTAATTTATCAAATAAAATTTATACAAATAATGAAATAATATACTAAATAGTCTCCCACTATTTTATTGAAACCGAATAGCCCTAACTATTGGATTCAAAATATTTTTGTGTTTAGACATTATAATTAAGAGGATCCATATTTACCTTCTCATTACCTGAAGCTTGGTAGGTTAAGAAACTCAAATTATTTTAGGTTGGAATTCCAAATTCCATGTGCATTAACTCACTATTCTTTGATATGATGAGTGGAATCCCAAATCATGAAATCCTTAAATGGATTTCCTCAACCATTACATCTCAGTTAACCAACGTTATGCTTCATAAGATAACCCTTGATGTTAGATATGTGGATTCAATCCCAAACTTCATGTTATATTTACATGATAATTGAAGGCACCCCAACTTTGGCTGGCCAAGAACTTTGAACTATGCATTGATTTTAATAGAAGTAGTGGAAGGCTATACCAACTTAATGTTTTTTGAGGTATTTAATCCTTTTATGAGTAAATTTTCCATTATTATATTTTTTAAATTGTTTCTAATATTAAGTTTATTTTCTAAATTAATTAACCATGTCTAATATAATATTTACGAATAAGCCGGTTTATTTTTGTTCTATCATGAATGCTCATTAAACTTATTAAATTATGTGATCATGAAAAAAATTCATAATGAAATAACCAGGAAACTGAAATAAATAAAATAATAAAGTAGTATGATCATTAGATATAATCATGGTCATTTTATATTGCGATTGATAAAATAATCATTGAACTATGGGAAAACACCTTTAACTAATTAAGGATCATGTTATAGCGTTCCACCTTTCCGTCTATGTTTCTATTTGGATTGGTTTTTCTAGGATCTAAACATGCACCACCTACACTAGCTTGGGAACTCCATCCTTTACATATGCCTTTTAATCACATGCAAGTGAAGGGGAAAAGGGTTTTCATAAAAGAAACAATGGGTATGCATGCCCTGTATAATAAGAGGAGAGAATGAATGCATGACAACAATTTAATTTAACAATAAATTGAATGAAACCAATAACAAAAAAGGTCTGGTATGTTCTCATGATCATCTGTATCGTTGAAACGAACTAAACATTTACTTAAACTATCATTAAATCAGTAATCATTGTTATTTAAGTTATATCGTCCTCGAATAAATTAATTATTATCTTTAATTAATAAATTCTTTTTTCTAAATTCTTATCCAAAATTTATTGAGATTGTCATACATAATAATTTTTATCAAAATAAATAAATTCATTTAAAATTAATTGTGTACATAAATGTACCATGGAGGAAACATATTGAATACCCATCCGACTATACATGACTTGTACTGTACCCATACACCGTTTTACTCTTATAATAAATTACCTACACGAATTACCATATAATTTCATGACGCGTACTATTAACATAATGATTACACGAATTAAATGATTTTTTAGTCATGTCTTATGATTCAATGCATGTAGAGTAGCAAATGTATTATGATTTATTAATGATATATATATCATAACATTACCAAGATAATAGTTAAACATTTATACATAAAAATATTAAATTCCATCACATGGTGTTTCCTATCAACTTAATGACCCCGCACAAGAATATGACTCAAGGTTTACATAATATAATAAATAAAAATTTTAATATGCATAATTAGGAATAAGTAAACAGCGTGTATAGGTGAGCTACATGGCTTATACCTCACTCACCATCTATCTGAGGTACATGCCTAGGGACTCAACTTGAATATCACACCTTTGAGATTAGAGTACATGGTGTGTATCATGAAGAACATGAAATGTAAACTCTAAGTTACAAGGTCAATAGTTATGTAGGCTATGAATGTAATACACAACATGTTCTCTGACTCAATGGGAATACACATAGTGTACATTTTCTACACGAAATGTAATCTAGATGATTCTGCACTAGGATGTCCTAGTCAACACGTGATGTTAGGTATTTCATGCACCACGTGTAATTAATGAATTCTAATAAAACAGGATTTACATACATAGAAATTACATTTATTTTTCGGAATACATTATACATTACAAAAATAGATTCCCAAAGGCTGTATTAGTTTATTGTCTTTGGAAACTCGAACACATTCTTCTATCTTGGGGAAAGATATTCAATATATTTCATAAAGATCTTCCCCATTGTTTTTCCAATCTAAAACACTTCATTATATCAAGGGGAAAAGAAAACATAAAAAGGGTGAGCTTAAATTCTTTGTAAAGGTATACATAAAGAACATCAAACAAAACATGAACATAAGAAAGTAAAAACCCGAACATAAATTTTGAATATCAAAACTGTGATTCATGAAATAAATCATGGTAGTTCGTATGTAAGAAATCATAAAAGAACATAAACCACGATAAAAATAACATTGACATAAAACATGTTATCTTGTAAAGTAGATAATCACATAACATTATTTCTATAGTAGCCAAGGAATTTCCACCAAGACTATCATAGTGGACAAAGTCAATTACTGAATCGGGTTTACTTGTTTTTCTAGACATATATTACTCAACCAGATTTACTTGTCGTTCCATCCCTGTATTAATGAACAATATTTACTTGTCATTCTATTAATGTATATCTCATGAGATATAAATATTTACCTAATTCATTGGAGGGAGATATATGTCCAAGCCATAAAATAATAAAATCATTCTTATATGTTCTACAAAAACATAAGTCATTCATCATAGCATATCCCAAGAAATAAAATGGGTTTCTTAACCATAAATCCATTATAGCACAATCCATATAAAATAACATTTAATCATTGACATAATAAAATCATAGTAACAATCATTATAGAAACCTAACCCAATTTAGAGGGAGTCATCTTATATAGAAGTTAATTTTGATAAAACACTTGAAATTGATTCTGGTGGAAAATAACTGTTATTCTTTAAAAATGTTTTCTTTTCTCAAAATGACGTGCAATTTTAAAATAAAGTAATTTAGTTGAAAATAAAATTGAAATATTATAGGTGAATATTCATGGAAATAATGTGTTATGAACATGTAAAAATCCATTCATGAAATATAAGTTAAAAAAACATCCTTCTCACACTCTTATCAGAAAATTCAAAAAGTACCTCGTATAGAAAACAAATGAATGATTCATTCCATACCGTTTAATAAAACTTCACCAATGGGTAATTTTACATTAAAAAATAGCATAATAATAGAAATAAAATAATTCATTTTGGAAACATGGATGTTAATGATAAATATACCCCAATATATACTCTCTAATAAACAATCTCAGATAATAATGATATTGCAAAATTTTCCCTGACCGTAGGTCCTAAATGATTTGTATGTCTCCAAAATTCTTGTATAGTGGGTTTAAACATATAAATAACATTTAAAAAAACCATAATAATATTTATGATATCATATATAATTCAAATATTAATTAATATTATCCGTTCATTTATTAATTCAATGCTAAAGAAACTTTTTCGGTAATAATCTTTTTATTTATCATATGTGTTTTGAAATGTTATTCTGGATATCATTACATAGATCGTGATTTAATTACATATAAAATGTAAATAATGATTTATATATCATATATATTCAGTATATATAAATATATATATATATAATATATTGATAAATGAAATGGAATACACCGTTCATGGAGACGGTAGGCCGTATGTACGCATAAACATTGTTTCTATTCCTTATTGAATTGAATGGTTAAATGTAAATGAGATGTATATAAATAAATAAAGTTGAATTATTATGTAATATATTTAATTATTATTTATTAAATATACTTTATAATAATTTATGAATGGTTAACGTGGATAATGAATATCATCGTGTCATGGAGACGATAGGTCGTACGTACACAAGAGTGACGATATCATTCACTTAATTGTTAAATGGTATGGAATTGGATGTTATATTAATTATAAAAAATAATTATAACTTTATATTTGTTATTTATATCCATTATATTCATTATTATACCCATCCAAATTAATAATTTTTTAATAATAAAGTACACCACGTCGAGGAGACAATATGTCGTACGTACGCACGCATGGTTATATTATTATTCGTAGGATGGATAAAAGGAGGTATAATGTCATGAACCGAATCTGGTCACTGCCAAAACCGGCACCCGACTAGACCCATGGCAATTCTTGAATGGCGTTCCCGATCCCCACGGGCTGGCACAAGTGCCCGGGTATCAAATACTGAAAATTGGGAACGATTTACCCAAATTTTTATACTTAAAACAACAAATGAATCCAAGAAATCAAATCTGGATTTGTCAAACCAAAAAATCTTTTAATAAAATTTAGAACTGAATTACACAATTTTAAGTCATGTTTTAACACTATTACAAAGGTACAAACCCATGAAAATACAGCCAAAGAACCTCCACATGGAAAGAGGCACCACCCTCAAGCCATTTCCACGACAATGCATCATGATGGACCGCTAAAAACCTGAGCCGAAGGCATAAAACATGTACCCAAACCTGTGACATAAAATAAGCAAGTCTACTTACACCCAAAGGTGTAAGTGGGGTGTGAGATAAAGCCCATTATGATACCACCACAAAGAGATTCCATGTGATAAACATTTCATGACAAAAATCATTGCATGTTTTGTAAATAAGAAATGCTTGTTACAATTTTCTAAGGGATGCAATAATAAATGAAAACAGTTTTCAAGTGGTCTAATTTTAAAGGACCAACAATTTTAAAATAAATAACAAAGCTACTGAATTTTCCAGCCAACAATACCGTATACCGACGGTAAGTACAAAGGATCTAATGAGCACAAGTAATAAGAAATAACCCCTAGGCACTATCTAGCTGTGGGTCCCAGGTACCTCGTATCTCGGTGAGAGTAACCACAATAAAAAAATATTCATTCTCGTGCATGATCCACTAGTAGGAATCATACCCATAATCTAGTGGTCCCCAATCAACATCATCATAATTTAGTTAGAGTTGTAAGTGTCAATCTTACTCAGTGAAACTGAGGCCAAACCCCACAGATTCACTAGCATACTAGTACACGTCCACCCACCTAGATACGCGGGTTTTCCCTTTGTCCTCAAACAAGTTCAACAATCCAAGAAATATATTTTCCACATGAAAATATCACTTCCACATCACACATTAACTAAACAGCCCCATGTACATCACACAAGTCACAAATCCCACTTTTCATTCAAATGCATTTTGAAGTCAAACTTACACCAAAATTGCCTACAACAATTTTCACATTTCATTAACACTTTCACAAATACTTTTAACAATTTTATAAAACCATTATAAGATATTCAACTCGCATAACATCCCACTCATATGTCACATAATACCCTTCTCACCTTCACAATTCATTTTATCAATAAACTCACACGAAACATCCCACACCCATGTTTCGCACACAAAACACAATTTAGTAAAACATTTCAGAAATTTAAAAAACATTCTAAAAATGTTTGACATCTAAAATCACAACTTTACCGTTCAAAAACTCACATTAGGTGAACACAATCACCCAAACAGTACATATACACCCTTACCCAACTTTTTTTAACCAAAAAAACATTTGAAATTTTTATAAAACAAACCCAAGAGGTATAACCGTTGTTTGCACACTAAACCCATTTCAAAACCCTCATTAAAAACCAAAATCATACCAATACCAATCAAAAACAGAACTTTCAGACCTAAAACAATTATTAAACCACCCCCAAGTGTTATAAAAATACATCAAATAATACCACAAAGATACAGATGAAAAACACACATTTTCATAAATCACCTTAAAGAAGTACAACACAGTTTTACACATTAAACTCATTCAAAAAACACTTTTCAAGTCCAACATGAAAATAATTAATTTACAAACTATAATTGGAAGCCCCTTTCAAAACTAATAAATCACTTTCATATGTTATAAACTAAACCCAAACATTACCCCAATAGTCACACATGAAAAGTACCTAATTTCAAGCTAAAATAAAACTAAAAATTAAATATTTAACCAAATACATCAAAATCAGATTTCAAACAAAAAAACATGTTATAAACATACTTAATTATTAAACCAACCAATCTAACGCATCACAAAATGGTTACACATGGAATCACCTACCTTATGAGTCGAAACCCTCAAAACATGGTGCGAAACCTTAAGTGCACCACCGCCGCACCACAGGGAATATAAATCCGGACCTAGACCACCAAAAATTGACCCAAAAGACACCAAATCAGACCTTAGGATCTAACCCCGACTTCTGGACATGAGGAGCTTCAAGAAAGAGGAAATAAAACTAAAAGAGAATGGAAGGAACCAAGAAGGAATTCCATTACTTGAAATATCTTGAAGAAATCGGCCCCAGTCCACAAAAATATGAATCTCCAAGTACCCAAAAATGGTATGGAGGTTCGAATGAGTCATAATAGGTCATGTGGGAACTGAAATGAAGGATAATGATGAAAATTGAAGGAGTTATGAAAGATTCATTTTACCTCGTCAAATCTGGTTGATTTGAGAACGAGTGAAAGTTTTCCCTACTTAGCAAGTCAACTGAGGTCGAAAATTGTGAAACCAATAATGGGGGAGTTCCTCGGGATATTGGCTTTGAGAGGGAGGTATAATCACGGGAAAAAAGTAAAAAATGAATGAGATATGGAGAATTTACAAAAAATATTTAAATTAGGAAATGGGACTACGGGCAGGCCCATTACCAAAATCAAAAACCCAAATCCATCATGATTTTGGATTTATATGTGGTTCAAAAAAATATGGTGGTTTTAATATATCAGTTCATTCTAATTGGGAAGTGGAATGGGTTTAAAATAGTAAAAATTGAAGGATTTATAGAAGAAGAAAAATTAGTTTTTAAATCTGGAATTGGGCTCGCGGTTTGACCCAAATTTTCAAAACCCACTATTTTCACCAAAATGAGTAGTAAACCCCCCAAAAAAAATTAGGAATGGAAATTAAATGAAATATTAATATATAAAAAAGTCACGTGTGTGAAAATTCTCCCCACTATAAAACTTTTCTCCCTCGGAAAGCCACATCAAGGACAAAGAAAAGACAGCAAACCCAACCGAAAGGCAGAAATGGACTCCTTTGCTAAGCTTTGCCCCCAAAGGCCAAAAAACCTCCAGTGATCAATTAAGGAAGAAATAATTCGCAACCAAAAAATACACATCTTTACTGAAATGATCAAGAACATTCGGATTTATCCTAAAAGAAAACCCTTCAAACACTATCTGAATAAGGATCACCAAATTTACCTAAACAAACAAGAACATTAAATAACGTTACACTTACCTTGATATAACTAAACCATTGAGAACTCTCCAATCCCGATGTTTACCCAAGGAAGATGTAGGTTGTTATATAGCTCTGAATGAGACCACCTACTTCCAAGACAATACCAAGTACAAAAGTGTGTTACTGGTACAAGGATACACAAATGGACTCCCCACCATAAGAACCAACCATCTTAACAGACCAATATGGGCCGACACAGAAAGACCCCAAAACATAAAGAGTTGGGACAACAGCACGGTTAGCCTGCGCAGTTTGGTAAACTGTGCTCTAACCATGTGGATCCTTATACCAACATGGTTTTCTGGTGAATGTTTACTACTAAATGTTTACTCAACATATCTAGACAAATCCAAAACCCTTCCCCCAAACCCAAAGGAAACCAAAGGGGAAAAGAAAGTCATTGGGAGATAACATAGGGATGAACCCCTCCACCTCTTTCCACTGAATGGGAACAAAAGAAGAAAGATGAAAACACCAAATGGTTAAACTATTCCATATCTAATACTGAGAATAGTTCTTTGCAAAAGGTTAACAACTACACTAGGATTTCCGTTTTACTATGTGCCAGCTTCTCTCCGGGACCTATGGCTGGAGTTGGAATGATTGAAGCATCTTCAGCCTCACAGTTAGGATTTGGAAACCCCCGAATATAATTTCTTTTTCCGATGCTACAAACAACTACAGGCAATCCCAGATGGGTTCACCAAGACATAACACACTCCAGAACTCACTTTACCCTAACTTTGAAATTTACTGAAATAAGGGTTTAGAGGATGCACTCACATGACACCTTGTTTCTTCGGGTGACAAACAAAAGAAATAAAGGGCACATATAAATACATTCCTCTAAAATAGAGGATGTTGAGATCTCACAAAAAGAGAGACACTTCCAAAAAAATAGACTCAAAAAATAATGTACAACTTCACCTTTACAATCAAATGAGCACACGACATCACATCGCGTCACCGAACATAACCAAAGCGACTGATAGAAATAATATAAGGAGGGGGCCTTACATAACATCCCAAACATCACAACATTCTAGAATGTGTCCATAAGAGCCTCTTGTGGCCAGATTTACCACACTGGTGGTTTAACATAAACCCCTTCTTCTAAGAGAGTATGAAGGACTTAGAGGCCCTCTTAAACACTATCCATACTGACAACCCTAGACAACTTTCACCTTCAATGAATCAGGTAGGCTAAGAAACTAAGGTCTCTTTCAACCATCCACGAGCACTCTTCTGCAACAAGAGGATCCAAAAAAACCAAGAATGTAAATGGTGTAGACTCATTCTACAAAGCTCAAGAAAATATTCCTTAAATTGATCAACTGGAGGATTTTCCAATGGAAAAAAAATCCGGGTTTCACTTTATTTGTGCACTAAACCTCAATTGGGGCGTACATTATCCAACGAGAGAACCCAGGGACCCAAACAAGCTGGTCCAATGGTAAAAACATGGCACAAAACATATCCAAACTCATTAATGGAACCACATTAAAGGTTTCCCGAAACATATATCATAGGAGACTACTAACATGACCTTCTACCCAGCTTACCGACCAAACACAAACCCAAAACACAGTTTGAAAAGGAGGGGTTCTTGGACTCAAAACATCACACAACATTAACATTTTCCAAACAAACATAATATACAACATCCCAAACAATTAATCAAGACATCATGTTTTTCTTTAAAAACATTTTTTTGAAAACAAACGGTTCAGTAGTTAGCGTATCCACCAATGGTACCCCATGGGCCTCACACATGAATGTTTTTGTGCCACACTAGGCACCCTCTTCATATTCACCCCAACAATCATCCAGTAATTCCATCAAACATCCATCATCCCATATAACCCAATACATGTTGTCGCTCATGTAAATTACAATGGTTAAAATGAAAATTCTTTCTACTTTTCAAAAACAAAATGGTCAACCAACCCATCCTTTTTCTCAAAACTATTAAAAATGAGATCAAAATCTCAATTCACATCTTACAAAACTATTCATAAGGACACAACTATTTTGAAAATAACTAACTTTCAAGTTATTCATATCAATTTGAAAACATATCATCCCATCAAAACACCCTTTAATTGTTTAGAAAACTATATTGGAAACACTTTTGAAAACCAACTTCAATATGGTTCTTGATTTCAAAAGAGGTGTAAGCACACTATTTTCCATTTCAATATAATTCAAAAAATTCAGTTACACCATTTCATAAATCAAATAATTCCATCTTTATTTGAAAATCATTTCAAAAAAACTTTACGCTTCGTAAAACCATGTCACTTTAAAACCAAAGTTCCATGATTTCAACACTAAAGCACAAAACAATGCCAGAGAAAACTAGTTTCAGTGGGTAACTTGGACATATGGTTGGCAACCGTATTCCATTCACTTCAACATCACAAAGAGTGTTCTAGGTAATATCCCCGGCTCCACATGGCTTTCCAGACCCTGTGAGCTCACTGAGACCACTAACCCAACTCTCTTTTCATTTCCCCTAATCATCATTAGACCAAGAAAACCAAAAGACATAGATAAATCCCAACTTCCCATGGCGACTTGAATCCCGACATGAGGTGTGGTGATCAAGCACACTACCCATAATTGGAATTTCATGTTCTGAAAATCTTAACTCCAGACTATCCCGAATATTTCCCAAATAACATGACTCAAATAGAGCGAACCTCCTTTGATACCATTTTTTCACGAACCGAATTTGGTCGCCGCCAAAACCGGCACCCGACCCAACCTGTGGCAAGTCCCGAAGGGCGTTCTCGATCCCCACGGGCTGGCACGAGTGATCATGTATCACAAACTGAAAATTGGGAATGATTTACCCAAATATTTATACTTAAAACAACAAATGAATCCAAGAAATCAAATCTGGATTTTTCAAACCAAAACATCTTTTACTAAAATTCAGAACTGAATTACACAATTTTAAATAATGTTTGAACACTATTACAACGGTACAAACCCATGAAAATACAGCCCAAGAACCTCCACATGGAAAGAGGCACCTCCCTCAAGCCATTTCTACGACACTGCATCATGATGGACCGCTAAAATCCTGAACCAAAGGCATAAAACCTGTACCCAAACCTGTGACATAAAATAAGCAAGTCTACTTACACCCAAAGGTGTATGTAGGGTGTGAGTGAAATTCCATTAGGATACCACCACTAAGATATTCCATGTGATAAACATTTCATGACAAAAAGCATTGCGTGTTTTGTAAATAAGAAATGCTTGTTACAATTTTATAAAGGATGAAATAATAAATGAAAACAGTTGTCATGTGGTCTAATTTTAAAGGACCAACAATTTTAAAATAAATAACAAAGCTACTGAATTTTCTAGCCAAAAATACCATATACCGATGGTAAGTACAAATGATCTAATGAGAATAAGTAATAGGAAATAACCCCTAGGCACTAGCTAGCTGTGGGTCCCAGTTACCTCGTATCTCGGTGAGAGTAACCACAAAAAAAATATACGTTCTTGTGAACGAGAAACTATTAGGGATCATAACCATAACCTAGTGGTCCCCAATCATCATAATCATAATTTAGTTAGAGTTTTAAGTGTCAATCTTGCTCAGTGAAATTGAGGCCAAAACCCACGGATTCACTTGCATAGTAGTACACGTCCACCCACCTAGATACCCGGGTTTTCCCTTTGTGCTAAAACAAGTTCAACAATCTAAGAAATATATTTTTCACATGAAAATATCACTTCCAAATCACACATTAACTAAATAGAGCCATGTACATCACACAAGTCACAAATCCCACCTTTCATTCAAATGCATTTTGAAATCAAACTTACACCAAAATTGCATACAACAATCTTCACATTTCTTTAAAACTTACACAAATACATTTAACAATTTTATAAAACCATTATAAGATATTCAACTCACATAACAGCCCACACACATGTCACATAATACCCTTCTCACCTTCACAATTCATTTTATCAATAAACTCACACGAAACATCCCACACCCGTGTTTCGCACACAAAACACAATTTAGTAAAACATTTCGGCAATTTAAAAAACATTCTAAAAATGTTTGACATCTAAAATCACAAATTTACCATCCAAAAACCCATATCAGGTGAACACAATCACCCAAACAGAACATATACACCTTTACCAAACTTTGTTTATCCAAATAAAACATTTTCAATTATTATAAAACAAACCCAAGATGTATTACTGTTGTTTGTACACTAAACCCATTTCAAAACCCTCATTAAAAACCAAAATCATACCAATACCAATAAAAAACAGAACTTTCAGACCTAAAACAATTATCAAACCACCCCCCAAGTGTTATAAAAATACATCAAATAATACCACAAAGATACACATGAAAAACACACATTTTCATAAATCACCTTCAAGAAGTACAACACGGTTTTACACCTTAAACTCATTCAAAAACCTATTTTCAAGGCCAACATGAAAATAATTAATTAAAAAACTACAATTGAAAGCCCCTTTAAAAACTAATAAATCAATTTCATATGTTATAAACTGAACCCAAACATTACCACAATAGTCACGCATGAAAAGTACCCAATTTCAATCTAAAATACAACTAAAAATTAAATGTTTCACCAAATCCATCTAAAACAGATTTCAAACCAAAAAAACAGGTTATAAACATACTTATTTAATAAACAAATCAATATAACTCATCACAAAATGGTTACACATGGAATCACTTACCTTTTGAGTTGAAACCCTCAAAACTTGGTGCGAAACCTTAAGCGCACCACCGCCGAACCACCAGGAATATAAATCCAGAACTAGACCACCAAATATTGACCCAAAAGATACCAAATAAGACATTAGGATCTAACCCCAACTTCTGGACATGAGGAACTTCAAGAAGGAGGATATAAAACTAAAATTGGATGGAAGGAACCAAGAAGGAATTCCCTTACTTGAAATATATTGAAGAAATCTGCCCCAATCCACCAAAATATGAATCTCCAAGTACCCAAAACTATTATGGAGGTTTGAAGGAGTCATATTAGGTCATGTGGGAACTGAAATAGGGGAAAAATGATGAAAATTTAAGGAGTTATGAAAGATTCATTTTACATCATCAAATCTATTTGATTTGAGAAAGAGTATGAATGTTTTCCCTACTTCGCAGCTCACCTAAGCTCCAAAATTGCGAAACCGATAATGGGGGCGATCCTCAGGCTATTGGATTTGAGAGGGAGGTGGAATCACGGGAAACAAGTAAACAATGAATGAGATATGGAGAATTTACAAAAAATATTTAAATCAGGAAATGGGCCAACGGGCAGGCCCATTACCTAAATCAAAAAACCAAATCCATCATGATTTTGGATTTATATGTGCCCCAAAGGGATATGCTGGTTTTAATATATAAGGTTATATCATTTAATAAAATAGTTTTTTTAAACACATTTATGTCAATTTTGACACTATTTAGTAATTGAATTTTGGGAATGTAATAAAAATTTGATTCTTTAGAAACGAAATCATTAACTCAAAGATAATATTCCATTTAATTCTAATGTTTATTTGGATGGAATCTAAATGTTAAAATTTTATTTATTTCAATATTTATAATATCGTTTATTCGAATCTTTCATTAATAAGGTAATCACTGCATCATCATAGCATCATAAATAAATGTAATTATTTAATGTCTCAAAATGAAAAATAAAATACAATGATGTATGAGATATTTTTTTATTTATAATGAATATTTATAGTTTAATATATAACTTATATTATTTGAATTACAATTGTTTTATTGTTAAGATACGTGTTTTTGTTATATTTCCCTTTACTTTAAATTAATTATTATAACATGTCATTTTCACTCCCAAGTGGCTCCATGGGATCCTAAAATAGTCCTAACGATGATCATGGTTAAACATATATCATCAAATAGGATTAATACATTTTTTAGGATAGTTTTATATTATTATAATATTATTTTTCACACTTATTTACATGATTTAACCTTTTACCATGGTAAATAAAAATAATTACTAATGTTACTATTCAAAATATCCAAAAATAAAAGGTACCGATTTACAAAATTTGAAACTTCTCATTTAAAATATAAAATCAATTTTTCAAAATTCAAAACACTGAATTAGAAGAAATTAATTTAAAATTAATTCCCTTTGTTAAAACCAGAAAGTGGGTTTTTAAGAAGTAAAAACTATCAACATATTGACTTGTGTTAATAACAAATTTAAATGTGAAATTACTTCCAATGATCAAAATTGGATTAAATGATAAAATAATAATCCAATTACACTTTAAACCGAATTAAAAATACAATCAAACTATAAAAGTAAAAAAGACGAAAAGGCTGTTTTGGAATAAAATGCAGTATTTTTCACTATTCATTAAAATATGAATTTTATCATAAAAATACAAAAATTAAAAGAAAAGATAATTTTTATGTCCCTCATCCAAATAAGACATTTATTTTTTCAAATAGAATATATAAAATTGTTAAAAACTAGATATAAAATGGTTTCACCATTAAAAGGTGTCCAAACTACATTTTTTTGGAAAAATACTTCGATTATCCCAAAAATTGAATTTGTTCTTAAATCATGTTCAGTAAAATATATAATATGAATGTTAATTTAGTATAAAATTAAAAATTCGTTTAATACTATTCATAATGTCAAGATTATGTCCCATTAAATAATAATATTTCAATAATATATTGTTGTTTAGTGAAACTCAGTATTGCGTAAAACGCAAGCAATCGAGGAAGGCAAATCTTGCGTGCAACATAAGGAAATCTAGTGTTTCGTTTAGTGGAATATTAATTTTATGTTTCATATATCATAATAAAAACATAGTTATTTTATAAATTGAAAAAAATCTACAGTCAGTGTTGCATGAAATAAATTCTTTCAAAAGAACATGAAATTGTGTGTATCACAAGCCAAGTATAGTTTTGCATATACGAAAAGAAAATACAGTGTTGTGTGTAGTGCCATGTAATCTTGGTATAGAGTATAAAACATGATATAAAAGAAATTAAAAACAATTTATCTCATAAAATATCAGGGTGTTACATTATACCCCCTTTAAAATGATTTTTTCCCTCGAAATTCATTGAGGTTATAAATGGTTTACAATTTGAAACATTATTTAATAGAAACTCACATCGTAAAAAGTAATACTAATGATTTATTTTAAGAAGGAATTTTATAAACATAATTATTACACAATGTAACTCATCACTAAGTTTCCACGTGGGAGAACATAGGTGGGATGTGAAAACAAGGATATGGAAGAAAAATAAAACCATCATGCTATAATGGATAGTGATAGAGAACAATGTTTGGAGAAAGTTAACAACCAGAAAGCATTAAATCTATGATGATTTAGGGGACCATCTGATTCATCAGATAAGAATGTAGTAGGATTGAATTATTGTTTTTCAAGATCCTTTTCCAAAAGTTGAAGAAAATGAGAAGTAATACTTACTTGTTTTCAGTACAATCTTGTCATTGGTCGTGCCTTGAATAATTTACACTTCATCTCTTATTCAAAGAAAAGAAGTTGAATTTTTTCATTCCTAAAGTGTCATTATATCATGTGATCCAAAAATTTAACGATAGGTCATTCCATATATCTTTATCATAAAATGTTATCAAAATTTATCAAACATGCATATGTTCATATATGGGGAGATGTTACATTATTCTATCAAACATCATATGTTGTTTAAACATTACAAAAATATGATAACCTTACAATCCTTATAAAAGATTAAAATAATAGACTAAAGAAAAAGATTCAAAAACTCAGCTTAATATTTATCCCCCATATATCATATGATATCTATGGTTGCTCACATTCTGAAAATTTGAACACCTTCATCATGTATTCTCTTGAGTCACGTTAGAAACCTGAATTATCAAATTTCCTTATTAAAAACATGCATGTTTCTTTATTCCACAAATTATTGGATACATTACGTAAGTCCCAAAATGTTTTATACTTCACCCATCTTATAATAACCCTCTTGTAAATAACTCCATAATTAGATATCAATAAACTAGAATCATTGAATTTACATATTAAAATCCAACATTTCATTAGCCAAGATTCATTATCTTAATTTACGGGAAATATGAAGGGTTATCTTCCCCTTAATCATGTTTTACCCAAGTATATCACCTTACCAGTAAATCTCTTTTCTATCTCTTTATAACTATTCGACATATCCGTTCCAATCCTTAATTAAAAACTAATACTTAAAACACTTATATATTTCATGATTCACAAAACATAATATTTGTAATCCGAAACATATACACATCAATAATAAAACTTTATTCTTAAAACATAACCCAAGATCCATTATATTCATCTTTCGGAAAATATCAATCTTGTATTAAGGTTTCTCAGCCTCAATCTTCTTAGGTTTAGTGTAAACAATATTGGAAGAAAATCACATACCATTCACATGTTGTTTACAGTCTCTTTATCCTCAGTAGTATGACCAATAATCGTACCATTGTCTCGATTCCCATCATGATATTTCCAATTAGGAAATATATCTTAATTATTCTGATAATTCCATCATCTAAAACATTCAATGGCTAATCATGTTTTATATAGTTCTAGATACTCATAATGACTATAATGAAAAGTGTTAGAAATACATATCGATGATTAAAAACACATAAGTAAGGTAAATTATTTATAATATTTAAATATATAATATCATTGGAATAATCTATGGTTATTCATGATTATCAAAAAATATAGAGGATCATAACCTATACTTGACTTATCCTTCGGAAATCCCAAGACATATAAAAATATCTCTAAGAATTTCACAAAAATTATCACATTTGATTTTCCAACGGTTGGCTATACCTTCACTCTGATACCAAAACTAATGACCCAAGCTTTAAGTAGATGGAAATTAATTTTTTAGGGAATAAATAATTCATTACAAAAATAGACACCTGGAGACTATATTAGTTTAGTGTATTCGTAAACACAAAACACATTCTTCTAGCTTGCTAAAAGATCTTAAACATCTCCCATAAAGATCTTACTCATTAGTTTTCCTACCTAAAAATTTTATTTATATCATGGGTAAAAGAAAACATAAAAAATGTGAGATCAAATTATCAGTAAGGAAAAATATGAATAAAATCAAACAAAACATAAACATAAGAATGTAAAAACATGAACATAAATTTTGAATAACAAAATTGTGAGTCATGAAATAAATATTGTCATTTCATAAGGAATAAATTATAAATGAACATGAACCACGCTTAAATAACATTGAAATAAAACATGGAATTGTGGAAAGAAAATAAGCACATAATATAATTTCCATAGTAGCCATTACATTACTACCCAGACCATCATAGTGGACAGAGTCTATTACTAAACTAAGTCTACTTGTTGTTCCACCCATTTAAAACTAAACCAGATATACTTTCCATTCAAACCCTGTATTAATGAACCAGATTTACTTGACATTCCAATAATTTCTATCCCATGAGATTTAAATTTTTACCCAATGAAGTGGAGGGAGATATACGTCCCACCCATCTCTTAATGAAATCATTCTTATATGTTCCACCAAAAACATAAATCATTCATCATAGCATAACCCAAGAAAAAAATGTTTTTCTTAAACATATATTTATCATAAAATAATCCACATAAAATATCATTACATAATTAACACAATAAAATCATTCTAATAATAGGGATATAAACATAAGCCTATTTAAATACCACCATCTTAGATTGAAATTATTTTTGGCAAAACACTTGAACTTAATTATTGAGGAAAATAACCAATATTCTTTAAAAAAGTTATCTTTCCTCAAAATGATTTTAAAATTTAAAGGAAAATAATTTAGTTGAAAATAATCATGAAATAATATAGAGGATTATTTATTGAAATAAGGCGTTATGGATATGAAAAAATTTGTTCATGCTGTAAAAGTTAAAAAAACATTCTTCTTGTAATCTTGAAGGGAAAGTCAAAAAGTACCCCCTATGAAAATGAATGAAAGATTACTTTTATACCGTTTGAAAAAACTTATCTAAGGGATAAAATTGACTTTAAAAATTATTAGAATAATAGAAATAGTGTTATATATTTAAGAAACTAGGATGTGAATGATAAATATACCCCAGTAAATACTTACGAATAAACAATCTCAAATAATAATGAGAAGGAAAAATTATCCCTTGCCTTAGATATGATATGATTTGTATGTATATGAAACTATTGTGTAGTAGATCCAAATATATTAATAACTTGTAACATAAACATAATAAAATTTATGATATCATTTATGATTCTTTTATGACTTTATATTACCCATTCATTTATCAATTCCATGTTAAAGAATTTTTTTTGTTAATAATCATTTTATTTATTATAGGTGTATTGACTTATTGTTTTGATATTATTACATATATAAAGATTTAATTACTTCCAGAATTTAATACATGATTTATATATCATATATATTTAGTATATAAATATATAAATGAAATGGAATACACCATTCGTAGAGAATGTAGGTCATACGTATGCATGAACACTATTTTTGTTTCCTTATTTAATTGAATGGAAGAAAGTAAATGAAATATATATATATATATATATATCTAGTAGAATTATTATTTCATATATTTAATTATTATTTATTATATATAATTTATAATAATTCTTGAATGGTTAACTTGGAAATGAATCTCATCGCGTCGTGGAGATGGTAGGTCGTACATACGCACGAGCGATGATATCATTCACTTAATATTTGAATGGTATAAAATTGGATGGTATATTAACTATAAAGAATAATTATAATTTTATATTAATTATTTAAATCCATTATACTCATCATTATACCCATCCAAATTCAGTATTTTTTAATAACAAATTACAGCATGGTGTGGAGATGGTAAACCATATGTACCCACACATGATGATATTGTTATTCGTAGGATGAATAAAAGAAGGTATAAAGTTGTTCCATAAGTATAATAACATATCATAATGTATAATATAATATATTTATAACATTATTATGAGAACAACATAAGAATATGAAGTAGAAGAAGAAAAGAATTTTGAAAGAGGTGATAAATCAATCACCTCTTTTTCAAGTATCTCATTTTGATTTGAACGAAAGGTCTCCCTGGGAGGGGTTTCTTCCAAAAGTGTGGCCTCGAGGATAAATTTGGGTAATTTGGGTTGATATTTGGGTAGGTTTTTGCCGAGTGAAATGGTTTTGGACATGTGATTAAAAGAGAAGGAGAAGTTCCCTTTTATAAGAGAGGTGAGGGAACTTTAGCAATGTCTTTAACAATTAATTTATTATAAATTAATTTTTGGATTTCTAATAATCCCAAACATATTTATTTAGAATATAAGTTGGAGATGGTTCTAAATTATCTCTACCACTAGGTTTTAGATAAGTTTAGGTCACAAAATTGACCTTATATTTTTAGTTTTAACCCTTAGTTAAAAACATTAACTCTTACCACGTCTTCTTGCATTTTCATAATATATGGTTACTATAGTTACAATAAAATTCCAAGAGAACCTCAAGTGGATCATTAATGACATTTTTAACATTATATAATTCATTTTGATGAATCATCAATTTTTAGGACTATTATATAATTTAATACAAAACAATTTGTTTTAAAAACACACTTATCTCAATTTTGATATTATTTTGTAATTTATTTTTGTTAAAGTCGTATCAATATGATTCCCTCAAAACAAATAATTAACTCAAATATAATATTTGATATTCATTCAAAAAAATCACCATATGTCATAAAAATGTTCAAATTATATTTATTTTAATATTTATAATATTATTTATTTTAATCTATCATTAATAAGGCAATCACTGCATCATCATTATGTCATAAATAAATTTAAATTTTTTATTGATTAAAAATAACAAGAAAAATAAAATGAAGTAGGAAATAATTTTATATTTCAAATGACTATTTATAGTTTAATATATCACATATATAAATCTAATTAAAATTGTTTTAGTAATAAGAAACATGTTTAAGTTATATTTTCCTTTACTTTAAATTAATTATAATAAGAAGTCATTTGAAAATCCAAGTGGATCCATGGGGTCCTAGAATCAGAATAAGGATGATCATGATCAAATATATATAATCCAATAGTATTATTACATGTTTTAGGGGAATTTTATATCATTATATGATTATTTTATCCCTTATTTACCTGATTTACCCTTTAACCGTGGAAAATTAAAATAATTACTGATGTTACTATTAAAAATATCCAAAATTAAAAGGTGCTTATTTATGCATTTTGGAGCTTCTAGTTTCAAATATGTAATTGATTTTCCTAAATTCAAAACATGTAAATAGAAGAAATTAATTTAAAATTAATTCCCGTTTTAAAAACCAGAAAGCGGGTTTTTTAAAAAGTAAAAACTATCAAAAGATTGGCATGTGTTTATATCAAATTTAAAATGTGAAATTACTTAAAATTAACAAAATTAGATTAAATGATAAAAATATAATCCAATTAAACTTCATAAATAATAAAAAAATAATATCTAAATATATAATTAAATTAAATGAAAAGTATATTTTGAATTAAAATGCATTATATTCATTATTCATTAAAATATGAATTTTATAAGAAAAATAAAAAATAAAACCAAAGTAAATTTTGAAGTCCTGCTTCAAAATAAGAATTTCATTTTTTCAAATAGAATAAATAAAAGTGTTAAAAACTATATTTAAAATGGGTGCGCCATCAAAAGGTGAAAGAACTACATTTTTTTAAATAATTCTTCAATCTGGGAAAATTGAATTTGTTCTTATATCATGTCCTTAAAAATATATAAGATGAATGCTAATTTCATATAAAATTAAAAATTTGGTTAGTACTATGCATAATGGATAGTTTATATCCCATTAAATAATAATATATTATTGCTTAGTGAAACTCGGTATTTTGTACAACAGAAGCTATCGAGGAAGGTCGCTCTTGCGTGTAATGCAAGCCATATCTGTGTTGAGTGTAGTACAAGATTCCTTTGGTGTTGTGTAAAACATAATCCCAACATATTTATTTTATACATTGAACAAAATATATACTCAGTGTTGCGTGAAATTAATTCTATCAAAAGGACATGAAATTGTGTGTAACACAAGACAAGTATAGCGTTGCGTATATGGAATGATAATACAATATTTCATATAGCACAAGCTAATCTTGGGGTAGCCTACAAGACAAGACATCAAATAAATTAAAAATAATCTATCTCATAAAATATCAGGCTGTTACATGCACACATTTTGAATTAATTTATGAATTAATTACTAATGCATTGACCACATGTACACAGTGTGTAATTCTGATTACTCAAAGTGTACTCATGTGTAATCCGTCGGGAATCCATGGCTCCTCCGGATGAGTTACTCGATTTTATTTTAATCATATTACAAATCATTTTGATTTTATCAATGATTAATGATGGAGGAAGAAGTAGGTCATGCAATTCAGATTAAAATAATGATTAAACTTGAATTGAAAAATAAATTACAAATTCATAAATCACCAACAATCATCAAATAATTATAAATAATTATGTAGGTTTATGCAGTAGTAGAATAATGTGATGGGCGATGCCAAATTTTCTTTTTTCACTGGTTGATTATTAATCCGAGATTTTACAAAACATTGAACATAGTGATTAATGGAATTAAATCAATGAATCAAAAAATAGAAATCATTCCAGAACTAGAGTGAGGATTATCACATATTATTTATAATTAATATAACTAAATAAAGAATTATGTTTTTGGAATTATTTATTTATTGATGGATCTTACAAAAAAACTGTGTTTTTGTGTCATTTCATTGTAGGAATAAAGTGTAGTTTCTCTCTAGCAGTGATCCACACGTGTTCTATGAATCTCCAGACATCGATGAAGGAGTCTATCAGTGCTAGCATGACAGATCCTTGAGCTTGTGTCGTCCACCTTGGATCGCCTCTAGAACTGCTTCCAAAACATTCTATTTGAACTGGTGGAGTATGATTTCTCTTTGTTCATGGGCGCATTCTTGGATAAGGGGGATCCCTAGGTCTTGATAGGATTCTCCAAATCCATTATTCACAACTATAAAAATGAATTATCTCTTTGATAAAACAACATAACTAGGTTTATATATCACTTTTTTTAAAATAATATAATTTCACAAGATCCCATAATTATTTATTTCATCCTACTGAAATATTCATTCCAAATTATTATAACAATAATATTAATTATCTACATGCACTTAACATCAAAATTAATATTAAAGATTTTTTAATCAAATAATATTTATTATTTATTATTTTCTCATCTGACCATTTTACTCCATCCTCTATTATAGAATACCACCTTTTTATTACATAACTTTACCTATCATTTTACAAACATGGGATCATTAATATTTAGTGCCTTTGAAAAAAGGTATACAATACATGAAACGATAAATCATTCTTTAAATCCACATTAAAATCTTCTTGAAAATTTTATCCTATGTACAATTCCTACATCTCATAACCTAGTGACATACATCAATGGAAAGGGTGAGAAAAATTCACAATAAAGAAAAACAAGTGAAATAGTTTGCAAGTGAACTTGAGTGATATCTACAGGAATATGGGGAATATAATAAAGGAATGATAAAGAGGTATATCATAGAAATAATAACTTGAATCATAACGTGAAAATGTGACTACAATATTCAATTTATATATTCATTAACATATCACCAACATCTTTCCCCAAAGTTTCATAAAAATTATCAAGGATATTCATCAAGGTATTATAAAACTTGTCATCTCTATAGATTAATTTATTTACCCAATGCATTTGAGCGCTATCAGGGTACACCAATAATGTATATGTATTTTAATTTGATCCACATATACTAAAATAAAAAAAATTCATAAATAACCCAAATAGAATAAAATAAATGGGTTTCATATCAAAAACATGATGTTTTAAAAGGTGTTTAAAAATGAGATCATTATGTCATTTATAACCCATGGAAATGGAATGAGGGTTTTATGTATTTCAATTCCATAATATAATATATCATTTTTATGTCTTTATGAATACCCTTATAAATGACTAAAACATATTAATACCTCTTTAGGTGATGTTACTATTCAATAGGTAAAATTACAATTCATAAAGGTAAAATTACTATTCCAAAGGGTAAAGTTACTATTCACCAAAAAATTATTTTGATCATACTGAACCAAATTTTTCACCTTCATTACAACCATGTATGTCATATTTTTGTAAAAAATTTATCAGAAGAAGTTATTGAATAATATAATATTTTCTACTATTCATCATAATAACACTATTCATAAAACACTATTCATAATAAAGACTATTCATAAAATACTATTCATCAAATTGAAACATTTTAGAAAACTTATAAAAATTTATCCGAGGTTAATTTTGAAATTTTAAATTCAAAAATGATGTTCATTTCACCCTAAAAATTCTATATGTATGACAAATCTCTGAAAATTACAATTTTTACTTCTAAAACCAATTTTCCAAATTTTTATTAATTAAACATATACATTATTCAGAAAAGATATTCCTAAAACATGAATGATGAAATAACATTTTTATTTACCAAGGTATTACACAAAGTAACTAAGGCCTCATTGCATAACCCTTTATAACACATGCATAGGACCTAAGAGTAAGGGGTGCAATGGTGGTAGAATCTTGGGGTGGCTCAAACAACATTTCCCGAGTTGTGATTTCTATCCGCTTGAACTTCTCCCAAAGGAGATTATGTTCAAGCTTAATATGTTTAATCTTGGCCTGGTCTTGGTCCATAGCAAATCCCATTGATCCTACCACCTTCCAAAGCTCAGATATATGGGCTTCATGCGGCCCAATTCTACTAGATGAGGCCATTGACTCTTCTTTCTGTATTAATTCACCATGATCATTTGTATTTATAAACAATAATCATAAGGTTATGAGTATATTTTCCAATTCTCATATTTACCAATGGTCATATAAAAGTTGAAACCTAATGGTCTCATTTTCATTATACTCACTTAATTAATAAAATGATATAGTTTTGTTGTGTATAAAATAAAATAACACACAAAATGAGGAAAAAATAATTATTCAAAAGTTTTGGTCATTACATTCTTCACCCCTTAAGAAATTTCATCTCGGAAATTTCAACTCATACCCTCAGAAGAGAAAAAGCGTGTTTACTTCTTCATCATAGACTACTATGGCTCCCGCGTGACTTCTTAATGTTTGCGGTTTGTCCACAAAACTTTAATAAGGTGGGTAGTATTGTTCTGTAGAACCTTGTCTCTACAATCTAATATATCCAATGACTGCTTCTCCTAAGAGTCGTCATGTTCCATTTGTACCATCTATGGATTTATTACATGTGAAGGGTCAAGTGTGTACTTCCTCATGTGGGATTTGTAGAAGACATCGTGAACTTGTGCTAGATTTAGAGGAAGTGGAAGATGATTGGCCACTGATCCAATGTGATCATGGATTTCATAGGGGCCAATGTACCTACGGATGAGATCCCCTTTCATCACAATCCTCATGACTCTCTTCCAAGGTGAAATTCAAAGAAGGGATTTGACACTAACAAGAAACTCCATGTACCATAGATGGTTGTCGGCAATAATATATTGCTGGCTTTGAGTAGCCTTAATGTGTTGCTGGATGGCAAGGACCTTTTATGTCATCTCTTGCACAAGATCAAGCCCACGAAGAATTCTCTCAGTAGCTTCATCCCAACAAGTAGGTGTCTGACATCGCTTCCCATATAGAGGTTCATATGGTGCTATTTGAATGCATGATTGGAAACTATTGTTGTAAGAGAACTCCACTAATGGGATATGTTGATCTCATCCACCCTTAAATTCCATTAAGAATGTTCTCAGCATGTCCTTGAGTGTTTGAATAGTCCATTTAGATTGGTCATTAGTTTGATGGTGATATTCCATACTTAAATTCAATTCTGTATTCAGATCATGTTAAATACTTCTCCATAATTTTTATATAAATCTTGGATCGTGATAAAATTCGATAGAAATTGGAACTCCATGCAGCCTTTCCACCTCCTCCACGTAAATCATGACAAGTTGATCAAGAGAGAATTCTTCTTGAATAGAGATAAAATGGGCAGTCTTGGTGAGATTGTCCACTATAACCCTTATATCATTGATTCCTTTGGAAGTCCTTGGATGACCAGTGACAAAATCCATGGTAATATTGTCGTACTTCCTTGTGGGTATGGTTAGTGGTTGTAATACCCCTTTTGGAAGTTTTTACTCTACCGTCACTTGTTGATATACTTGGAACCTTATAGTTTAGTAAGTAATATCCATTTTCATATTATCCCACAAATAATGTAAGAAACTGTTTTTTTCTGCGAAAGACATTGGAATATTTTTGATATTATTCTAGAGAAGCGCCTTTAGACGGTGTGCGATTCCGAGCCTCGGAGTGGAAAAAATTAAATTTTCAGTTCCTTCACAATGAAAACACAAAATAAAAGGGATAACTCATAAACGGTCCTTCAGATCAGATACATGAGTGTACGGATGGGTCCGGAATGAGGTGTTTACCCTAGTAATGGCATAAAGCGTGTCAGCGCGGGGCGTTTGGACCCCTCGCCCGCTACCGAATCGTTAAATAGATAAATTAATTAATTTATTTATTCATTTAATGGTGAAACACAAGTATCTCTTAAACGGTAGCTCGTATTTGAAAACCGATGGCACGGTTGAGTCCGAAACGTGCCGTTTACTATAGGAGGGGTGTATGTTTCGTGGGCGCGGCAGGTCTGTGAAAATGGCCCCAGGGGCGTTTTCGTAATTTGGCGGCCTCGGGAGTTTGGTTTAATAACTTTTTATCGGAAGCTCGAAATAAAATTCCAAGACCTCCGTTGCGCTCAGAGCATGGTGTTTACCCTAGGGGAGGTTTAACCTTGACCCCATCTGATGTTTCAGATGCAGGTTAAATTTTGGGGTTTTTAATTAATGAAAAATTTAATTAATTTTTTTTAAACTCTAATCAGCCCCTCCATATTCGACTTGGCTGCTCTCTGTCTGAAGAGCTCCTAACCAAGGAGTCCTCAACAATCCCTCTCCTCCTCCACTCTGGCGAGGCAGATCCGACAAGGCGACGGCGCGGCGGCAGATCCTCCGTGAAGCTCCGGGAAACGCCCAAGAGGTAGAAGGTTTTGGTTTGCGTTTTAATTTCCGAACCTTCTTCCAAGCTCAATTATATGCATAGATTGTTGTTTGATTGTCAAATAAAAGCCCATGATTGTGTGGTACATTTTATGAGCTTTCCATCGGACTCTTCCTAATTGAAATCTGAATTCGGAGGAGGCCGCAACGGTTCATTAAAGTTTGTGGGTTTCGTGGTTTTCAGGCTGGTTTTTGGCAGTCCGGGGAGGTGGCAGGCCATGGCGGCATCGCGCAGGGGCTTCAACCGGGCGCATCAAGGCGCGAGCGAGCGAGGGTTGTCGGGGGCTTCGGTGTCAGCCAGGGCTCGCGGACGGCGAGCGGCACCAGGCGGAGGTGCGAGGAGGATTCGGCTGGGCATCAGGTGGCCGGGGCTCGCAGCGATAGCAGGGGACACCACGGAGGAGGTCGACGGTGCTAGGGAGGACCAGGGTTGCGTTGTGACCCCACGGTGGAGACCAAAACCCGCCATAGGCGGGTCTCTGCGTGGAAGGACCAGCCCTGTTGGCCGGTCGGTGGCAACGGGCCGCGACAGAGTGGACCAGACCCACGACTAGGGCGCGGTCCGGCCGGTCCGGGCCGGTCCGACCCAAGGGGGTTTTCCCCTCCTACATCAGACGCCCGTATCTTGAGCTAGGGGCATCTGTTTTGCATGCCGTCAGCAGCAACGTGGACCTTGCGTCAATGTGGTATTTTGAGATGGTTTCAGGAATTTTTAATTCCCGAGACGAGGGGACTCGGAGGCATGACACGTCTTTAAGTGAATTGGAATTTTTCCAGGGATTCTTGTTTTGGACGGCACAGACACATCCGATGTCCGAATTGGGCGCCGTCAGTGGCTTTGCGACACTGGTGCTGAGAAAACATTTACTAGTATGGTTTTAGGTGTCAAAGCTGGAGTTGATTCATGGGACCCATGACCCGTCTTTTGAGATGTGTGCAGCTTTTAGCGACTTTATCATCGGACGTCCGTACAGGGCCTGCGAGTAGCCGTTTTTGGGTGTTTTTCCGATGGCTTTGTAATGGTGCAATCTGCCCTCTCTAATTCGGCATGATGGTGTGGGCCCCATGAGGACCGTTTGTGCATTGACAATGATTTTTCCCAGCTTTATCACCGGGTGTCCGTTTTGGACAAGTGATTAGTCGAACATGTGTACTTTTTTGAGAGGATCGTAACGGTGCGATCTATCTGTTGAGTTTTGGGACCGGTATGTGGGTCCCAGGTAACACCGCTTGTGTGCGGTGCGCCGGAAAGCATATTTTTCTTTGGATATCCGTTCCACTCAAGTGAGTAGCCCTTTTGACGTGTTTTCTCGAGGGGATCGCAATGGTGCGATGCGCCCGACTGTTTTCAGGGCCGAGGCTCGGGATCACGAGACGCCGTTCGGGCATAAAGTAGTGTTGGTGAATTTTACGTTAGATATCCGTTGGAGGCGAGTATGTCGTCGATCTCAAATGATTTTTCGCCAGGATTACAATGGTGTAATCTGTCTGGGCGAGTGGAGCCTCTTACGCGATCTAATTAAATGTGGAAGCACAAAAGGTGTACCAGTGGTAGTTCTTCTTGCCGTGATTACAGAGAACCTTGGCGTGTGATCGCGTTCACTCCCGTGAGGTTGAAGTAAATGCTTGAAGAGATGTGGTTCGTTGTGACTCAACCATTGAGGTGGCAGGTTAGAGTTGTTACGTTACGCATTCGTGTTGACGTTGGTTGCCGTGTGCATGATAGCCTTTGGGCTGAAACGTGGTATACTCTGGGAGTATACGGGAGCGCTGGGAGGTAAATGTGGATGTTGGTACCTAAGAATGTTTGTGCGCTTGGTCAGGGTTGACTTGGGGCCACACATCATGTGGGCCCCATGTGCGTGTCATGTTCTGCTTTACGTACTTTTGACCTCTCCCGACGTAGAGGGTTCCTCTATTCTTGATTGTTGACCAGTAGGGTTGAGTTTTCCCCTGGTCCTATTCTCATTTGTTGACCAGCAGGGTTGTGTTTTCCCCTGGTCCTGTTCTCGTTTGTTGACCAATAAGGTTGAGTTTTCCCCTGGTCCTCTTCTCGTTTTTTGACCGATTGGGTTGATTTTTCCCATGGTACTGTACTCATTTGGCCGAAAGAGATGGTTTGGTTCCTCTGTTTCTTTAGCTGTGAGAGGTTTCAGTACTTTGTCCCTTCCACCGGACTGCAGCACCGTTTATGACTATGTGTGCTCTTACATCTTGTGTGTTTTCCAACCTTCTAGGATGAGTTTTCTCGGTCCGCTTCGAAAATGACTCAGCGGATTGGAGCGGGATTGCCTTGTGAGGCCTTGGGAGTTTCTCTCGTTCCTTCATTACCCCTGGTAGAGTTCTTGTGGATTCGGTGTGACCAACACTTTACAGGGGCATCGATCCTCTACCCAGAAGGTTGTTACCAGCATCGCTGAGGTTGTCACCAGTGGGGCTGAGGTTGTTAAAAGCAGTGTTGATGTTGTTACCACGAGGGATGAGGTTGTTACCAGCAGGGCTGAGGTTGTTACCAGTAGGGCTGAGGTTGTTACCAGCAGGGCTGAGGTTGTTTCAAGTAGGGCTCGCCAGTTGTACCATCTAGCAGGGATGGCCTCTGGGTTACCATCCAGTAGGAAAGGCCCGAGCAGCTCTGGGTTTACCTCTAAATGGGCAATGCAGTGGTCCCCGATGCTGGGCTTAACTCAGGCTGGGCTAAGAAGTGGTCCACGATGTTGGGCTTACCTCCAGCTGGGCTGGGCAGTGGTGCCCGATGCTGGTATTACCTCTAGCTGGGCTTGAAAGTGGTCCCCAATGCTGGGTTATCTCTAGCTGGGCTGGGTAGTGGCCCCATTGACAACATTAGCTGGGTCACCCTCTAGTGGATTACCCTGTTACAGGACTGGGCAGTGTGGCACCCGTAAACTCTTACTGGGTCTTCCTATAGTGGGAACCCGTCGACTTCTAGGCACCCTCTAGCGGGGCTGGGCAGGGGGTTTCCTGTCGACTTTGAGAAGACCTCTCAACTGCGGGGTAGTGACATGGTGTGGTTTGACGTTCCCCAAGAAGTCTCAAGTACGAGTGGCGCTTTCCCCACCTAGACACATCCTTGAAATGCTACCTAAAACTGTGCGGGTGAGTCAATGACGCCCAAAGCGGATAGTTTAGAGGTGAGGTGATTTGAGCCCTTGACTTGCAGTTCGGGGCAGACGCGCGGGATGTTGGGCATCGAAGGTGTTTTTTCTGGGACTGTTGGTGACTCACTTTTCCTGGGCTGAGCTACGGGTTAGAGATCCCCTTACGATCATGTTTGGTCTTCTTGATTGAGCATATTTACTTGTATATACCTTGTTCTAGTACCCACTTCTTGGGTTTGGTTACTCTCCTTCCAGGAGAGGTGAAGACGTGCGGGGTATACCATGTGCTTTCCATGTCTAGATTCTCGTGGTTGGACGAGTATACTCTCCTGCTATAGGTAGTGAAGACTCGATGGGGATTTCATCTTCTCACCGTTTCTAGCTCCTTGTGTCCGGATGAGTCTACCTTCTTTCCTCTTGTTGGGTTGAGCTGGACTCTTTACTGCACTCTCTATTGTACTTCTGTTCTACTCCCTGTTCGATCTATTACTCACCCTTCGGTACCTCCTTTTTTTCTCCCTCGAGCCTTCGTGGTATCCTACTTAGTATTTTTATACTCACCCCTGCATGGGCTTTTCCCACACTTGGTGTGCCCATGCATACGATGGACAGGTAGGACGTGACATTAGTGGAGCTTAGTTTTTCAGGATCTTGGACCGTGTGTGGTGGTCGTGGTCAGGTCCCAGGTGGGGGACCCTTCCAATTGTTTGTTTTTGTCTACCTGTTTCTAGGTTGTGGCACCTTTCTGGTTGGACGTGTGTTTTCCCCTTTTCTTTTCAGTTTACCTCTTGCACATTCTTTGTACTTTTAGAGGTCGATGCACAATGTGATTTATATATAGCAGTTACCATTGATTTTCTTTTTACACTTCACTTTTCTATTGAGTGTGCTCCGTGTGTGTGTACAGGTACTCAGGCAAAGGCCTCCCCGAGTTGTTTATCCTTCGACGCTTTTCACCAGCCCCTGACCTATGGAGGTAGGCTTGGGGTAGTTGCGGCTCGAACCCAAGTAGGGTCGGGTCGTGACAAAGTGGTATCAGAGTAGGTTTGTTCCTTGGGAAATTGTTCGGACGTCCCTAAAAAGGAATGGGTTGGGATTTAGGGAAACAGTGTTAACGTGTCTCGAGAGTAGCTCTCAAGCCATGGAGCCCAGTGATGGTGTGGCGGCCGACGTATCCATTCACCAGGACCTTGATAACCCTCTTGTCCACTCGACATGCTGAGACACTCGTTGCTGGGAAAGTTTGGTTTGTGCAACACATAGGATTGAGTCTTGACTGTCCTTCTTGGGTCATCTCCCTATCATTGTTATTGGTATATACATATATGCTCATCTGACTGCGGCACTCCTTGATAATATTCATGATGTCTCCGCGAAGACAGCCAGCCATGATACCAGCTTTGGTGTGCGACAAAAACCCTGTGAGCTACGAGGCCACAGTCCAGGACCCATAATGCGAGCCCCTTTCTCCAGGTGGGCCGGTAGAAGCACCCCCACATGTTGAGAAGCAGACAGTTTCAGCAGAGCAGGATGAGATTCAACGCAGGTTGAGCGCGCTCCGTGAGTTCCAGCGGTGAAGACTGCTAAGGTTCAGTGGTGAGCCAGACCCTCAGGTAGTAAAGGGTTGGGTAGAGACAGTGGTTAGATTTTTCGGGCTTGTGCAGACGTCAACAGATCAGAGAGTGGCTTTGGTAGCCATCCTTTTTCGTGGAGCAGCTTGGCATTGGTGGAGTCTGGTGGCTCAGTTTCTTGACGATTCGTCACATTCGTGGGGCGACTTTCTATTGTCGTTTCGTGAGGAGTGTTTCCTCTCCTGCTTATGCTCCGTTCGGATTTAGAAGCTCCTGCAGTTTCAGTTGGGAGGGATGATGGTGGCCGAGTACGCGGCTAGTTTCATAGACCATGTACGCTTTTACCCGAACATGGTCCATGATGATAACCTCTAAGCGCTGAAGTTTGAGCAGGGTCTCCACCGAGTGATTCGTGCTGTCATAGTACCCTTGGGAATTTCCACATATTTTGGGGTGCTAGAGTAGGCGCTAGTGACAAAGAGCTTCCTGTCGTGTTCTAGAGTTGGTGGTGGCAGCAGGCACGTTGGAGCCGAGACGTCAGTTGCAACTAGCGGGTGTCGGCAAGAAGAACCTCGACGTAGGTGGCTTTCTGACAACCGGACTCCGGGGCATGGTCGTAAACTATGGTGGCGTCGGATGGCACCAGTGCAACCCAGAGAGAGTCGGTGATATTCCTGCGATGGGCGAGGTCACCTGGCACGGGACTGCCCGACCAAGAATGCAGAGAGCTTCGGGCAGGCAGCAGGTGCATCCCCATGACAGAGGTAGCACCATGATCGGAGTAGTACACAAAGAGGTGGTGCTAGCAGAGGAGCAGGAGGAGCTGGTAGTGGGGGAAAGCTTTACGAGGTCTTCTCATCACCACTAGGCGGTCCATGACGGGCTCGAGGAGCTGATAGTTGGGGCCTAGGACAACCACGAGCATTGGATGTCTACGATCCTGCAGACCATGAGGTGATTAGAGGCATGCTCTCCAGCTCTTCTACTTCTTGTAGTAGAATTGTTAGAATCTGTGTGTGGAATGCTTTCCTCCCTACTCCTTTCCTGAGGTGTTACCAGGGTGGCGCATGGCATCGGTGGAACCCTGTGTTGGTATGATAAAAGGCGTGGGACCTTTTCCTTTAGTCGATGGTGTGGAATCCATTGCTTTCCGAGCATGAAAGAGAGTCTTGGTTGCGAGACATAGACTGTGAAATCTTGCGTGACCAGATATCCTTGGGTGTTTCACCATATGGATATTCTGAAGGAGGGAATCACCGGGCCTTGTTCTAGGTGCGTGTGGTGATTCCAGTCGTAGCATGCGACATAGAGGTTTGGTCGAGGAGGTGAGGTACCCCCGAGGGACATAGGGTCGTTTGTGGCCCTGTGCGGTGGCCCAGAACTGTGCATGAGTTCTTCTAGGTACGGGAGAGCCAGGTGTGGGCTTAGTACCCTGAGTTGTTCCCTGGTTTTGCTTTTCGGGGACGAAAATCATGAAGGAGGGAATGATTTAAAAACCCGGTTTTTGCTGCGAAAGGATTTGGAATATTCTTGGTATTATTCCAGAGCAGCGCCATCAGATGGCATACAATTCCGATCCCCGAAGTGGCTGTAATTAAATCTTCAGTGCGTTCACACTGGAAACAACAAATAAATGAGATAACTCATAAATGATGATTCAGATCAGAGATCTGAGTGTACGGATGGGTCTGTAATGAGGTGTTTAACCTAGGAATGGCATAAAGCGTGTCAGCGTGGGGCGTTTGGACCCCTCACCCGCTACCAGAATGTTAAATGGAAAAATTAATTAATTAATTAATTCATGTAATGGTGAAACTCAAGTATCACTTAAACAGTGGCTCAGATTGGAAAACTGATGGCACCGTTGAGTCCGGAACATTCTGTTTACCCATGGAGGGGTGTAAGTTTCGCGGGCGCAGCCCGTCTGTGAAAAATGGCCCCAAGAGGGTTTTCATAATTTGGCAGCCTCGGGCGTTGTGTTTAAAAACATTTTAATGGAAGCTCAGAATCCAATTCCAAGACCACCGTTGTGCTCAGAGCGTGGTGTTTACGCTTGGGGATGCTTAACCTCGACCCCGTCAGATGTTTCAGAAACGGGTTAAATTTGGGGGGTTTTAATTAATTAAAAATTTAATTAATTTTCTTTTTAAATTCTAATCACCCCCTCCATCTCCTCATGTGCTGCTCTATAGCAGAAGAGCTCCCAACCAAGGAGTCTTTAACAATCCCTCTCCTCCTCCACTCCGGCTAGGCAGCTCCGACAAGGCGACGGCAGATCCTCTGTGAAGCTCCTGGCAACACCCAAGAGGTAGGAGGTTTTGGTTTGCATTTTAATTTCTAAACCTTCTTTATAGATCAATTATATGCATAGATTGTTGTTTGATTGTCGAATCAAATCCCATGTATGCGTTGTATGTTTTATGAGCTTTCCATTGCACTCTTCGGAATTGAAATCCGAATTCGGAGGAGGCCGCAACGGTTTGTCGAAGTTTGCGGGTTTCGTGGTTTTCCGGCGGGTTTCTGGCTATCTGGGGAAGCGGTAGGACAAGGCAGCAGCACACAGGGGCATCGGCCTGGCGCAGCAAGGCGTGGGCGAGTGAGGGTGGCCGAGGGCTTCTGTGTCGGCTGGGGATCGCAGACGTTGAGCGGCGCCAGGCGGAGGCACGAGGCGGAGTCAGTCGGGCTTCAGGCGACCGAGGCTCTCGGCGATAGCAGGGGACACTGTGGAGGAGGTTGGCCGCGGGCACTGGGGGCGACGGTGAGCGGCCGCGGGCTCTAGGGTTCGGAGGTGCTCAGGAAGACCGGGGTCGCGTCGCGACCCCGGGGTGAAGACGAAGACCCGTCATAGGAGCGTCTCGACCTGGATGGACCGGCCCCGTCGGCCAGTCCATGGTAGCGGGCCGCACCCAGCGGGTCGTGGCAGAGTGGACCGGACCCACGACTGGTGCACGGGCCGGCTGTGCGGCTGGACCGCGGGCTTAGTGGGGCGGGCCAACCGGGGCGGACCGGCCGTACCGGGCCGGTCCGGCCCAAGGGGGTTTTCCCCTCCAACTTCGGACGCCCGTATCTTGAGCTACGGGCGTCCGATTTTCATGCCGTCAGCGGCAGTGTGGACCTCGCGTCAATGATGAATTTTTGAGATGGTTTTGAGAATTTTTAATTCCATAAAAGAGGGGGCTCGAAGGCGCAATACATCTTTAAGTGAATTGACATTTTTCTGAGGATTCTTGTTTTAGACGGCACAGACACATCCGATGTCCGAATTGGGCATCATCAGTGGCGTTGCGACCGTGGTGCGGAGATGGAATTTACCAGTATGGTTTTGGGTGTTGATGCCAGAGTTGATTCATGGGCCCTATGGACCGTCTTTTGAGATTCGTGTAGTGTTTAAGGACTTTTTCATCGGACGTTCATTCAGGGCGTGCGAGCAGTCGTTTTTGGGTGTTTTTCCGATGGCTTTGTAATGGAGCAATCCGTCCGCTCTAATTTGGCATGATTGTGCGGGCCCAACGAGGGCCTTTTGGCATTTATGGTGATTTTCCCAGCTTTATCCCATGGTGTTCATTTTGGACAAGTGATTAGTTGAACTTGTGTACTTTTTCGAGAGGATCACAACAGTGCAATCCATCCGTTGAGTTTTGGGATCGGGATGCGGGTCCCATGTAGCACCGCTTGTGTGCAGTGCGCCTGAATGCATCTTTTTCACTAGATATCCATTCCACTCAAGTGAGTAGCCCTTTTGACATGTTTTCCCAAAGGTATCGCAATGGTGCGATGCGCCCGACTATTTTCGGGGTCGAGGCTCGAGATCACGGGACACCGTTCGGGCGTAAAGCGGTGTTGGGGAATTTTACGTCGGATATCCGTTGGAGGCGAGTAAGTAGTCGATATCACATGTTTCTCTGTGAGGATTACAATGGTGTAATCTGTACGGGTGAGCGGAGCCTCTTACAAGATCTTATTAAATGTGGAAGCATGAAATGTGTATTGGTGGCGGTTCTTCTTGTCGTGATTGCAGAAAACCTTGGCGTGTGATCGCGTTCACTCCCGTGAGGTTGAAGTAAATTCTTGAAGAGATGTGGTTGGTTGTGCCTCAGCCGTTTAGGTGGCATGTTGGAGTTGTTACATTATGCATTCAAGATGATGTTGTGTGTCGTGTGCAAGATAGCCTTTGGGCTGAAACGGGGTATACTCTGGGAGAATACGGGAGCGCTGGGAGGTACATGTGGATGTTGGTACCTGAGAATATTTGTGTTCTTGGTCGGGGTTGACATGGGGCCACACGTCGTGTGGGCCCCATGTGCGTGTCATGTTCTACTTTACGTACTTTTGACCTCTCGCAACGTAGAGGGTTCCCCTATTCTTGTTTATTGACCAGCAGGGTTGAGTTTTCCCCTGGTCCTATTGTCGTTTGTTGACCAGCAGGGTTGTGTTTTCCCCTGGTCCTATTCTTATTTGTTGACCGACAGGGTTGATTTTTCCCCTGGTTCCGTTCTCATTTGGCCGACAGAGATTGTTTGGTTCCTCTGTTTCTTCAGCTGTGAGGGGTTTCAGTACCGTGCCCCTTCCACCGGACTACGACACCATTTACGACTACATGTGCTCATACATCGTGGGTGTTTTCCCACATTCTAGGATGAGTTGTCTCGGTCCGCTTCGACAGTGACTTAGTGGATTGGAGCGGGATCGCCTTGTGAGGCCTGGGGAGTTTATCTCATTCTTTCATGACCCCTGGTAGAGTTCTTGTGGATTCGGTGTGACCAACACTTTATGCGGGCACTGATCCTCTACCTAGAAGGTTGTTACCAGCAGTGATGAGGTTGTTACCAGCATGGCTGAGGTTGTTAGCAGCAGGGTTGAGGTTGTTACCAGCAGGGAAGAGGATGTTACCAGAAGGGCTGATCTTGTTACCAGCAGGGCTGAGGTTGTTTCTAGCAGGGCCGAGGTTGTTACCAGTAGGGTAGAGGTTGTTTCGAGCAGGGCTCACCAGTTGTACCATCTAGAAGGGATGGCCAGTGGGTTACCATCTAGTAGGGATGGACAGAGCAGTTCTAGGATTACCTCCAGCTGGGCTGGGTAGTGGTCCCCGATGTCGGGCTAACCTCCAGCTGGGCTGGGCAGTGGTCCCCGATGCCGGTCTTACCTCCAGCTCGGCTGGGTAGTGGTCCCCGATGCTGGGCTTACCTCCTGCTGGGCTGGGTAGTGGTCCCTGATGTCGGGTTACATTCAGCTGGGCTGGGCAGTGGTCCCATCGAAGACTTTATCCGGTTTTCCCTCAAGTGGATTACCCTGTTACGGGACTGGGCTGTGTGGCACCCGTCGACTCTTACCAGGTCTTCCTATAGTGGGAACCTGTCAACTTCTAGGGACCCTCCAGTGGGGATGGGAAGGGGGTCTCCTATCGACTTTGAGCAGACCTCTCGACTGCGGCGCAGTGACATGGGGTGGTTTGACGTTACCCCAGAACTCTCAAGTACGAGGGGCACTTTCCCCACCAAGATGCATCCTTGTGACGCGACCTAAAACCGTGCGGGCGAGTAAGTGCCACCAAAGGTGGATAGTTTTGAGGTGCGGTGATTTGAGACCTTGACTTTACGTTTGGGGAAGACATGCAGGATACTAGGCATCGATGGTGTTTATTTCTAAGACTGTTGGCAACTCACTTTTCTTGGACTGAGCTACGTGATGGAGATCCACTTAGGATCTTGTTTGGGATTTTTGATTGAGCCTATGGACTTGTATATACCTTGTTCTAGTACCCACTTCTTGGGTTTGGTTACTCTCCTTCCAGGAGAGGCGAAGAGGCGCGGGGTATGCCACATGTTTTCCATCTCTATCTCCTCGTGGTTGGACGAGTCTACTCTCCTGCTATAGGTAGCGAAGACTCGACGGGAAGTTTATCTTCTCACCTTTTCACACTCCTTGTGTTTGGACGAGTCTACCTTCTTTCCTCTTGTTGGGTTGATCTGGACTCTTTACTACACTCTTTATTGTACTTATTTTCAACTCCATGTTCGGTCTACTGCTCACCCTTTGATACCTCCTTTATTTCTCCCTCGAGCCTTTGGGGTATCCTACTGAGTATTTTTATACTCACCCTTGCTTGGGATTTGACTGCACTTGGTGTGCCCTTGCAGACAACAGACAGGTTGGACGTGACTTTAGTGGAGCTTAAGAGTTCTGGAGCTTGGACCTCGTGCGGTGGTCGTGCTCAGGTCCCAGGTAGGGGACCCTTCCAGCTGTTTGTTTTTGTTTACCTGTTGCTAGGTTATGGCACATTTCTGGTTGGGCGCGTGTTTTGCCGCTTTTCTTTTCAGTTTACCTCCGACACTTTCTTTGTACTTTTTGAGGTCGATGCACATTGTGGTTTATATATAGTAGTTACCTTTTCTTTTCTTTTTTACTCTGCACTTTTTCATTGAGTGTGCTGCATGTGTGTACAGGTACTCAGGCAAAGGCCTCTCTGAGTTGTTTAGACTTCGGTGCTTGTCTCCATCCCTTGGCCTATGGAGGCGTGCTTGGGGTAGTTGCGTCTTGAACCCTGGTAGGGTCGGGTTGTGACAAATAATTATCACGAAGGTCTCTATACATTTTTTTTCTTGAAGGATTTATAGAGAAAGTAGTTCTATGAGCTTCATCCATCAGCTCTTTTTTTGGAATAGATGGAACACATAGTCTTGTATGAAATTTTAGTACACCTTCTTGATCAATATTTAACTTAGGAAACTTCTCATCCTTCACAAACTCAAAATTCTTTTGTAAAAAAGGATCTTCATTATGAGATTTTTTGATCTTCTAATGTAATGACAGTAGAGAAATCATTTTGGATAGGGTTGATGATATCTCTTCCCTTATAATTCCCATCTCCATCATTACTAATGTGATAACCCTACTATTTTTACACACTTAAACATGATTTGTTACATAAAATATTAATTTGATAAAACATATATGAATGATAGTTCGACTGTCTTTAGGGCTTAGGAACACTACATAACGACTTTAAACATGAAACACAACATCTTAATTGAAAAATTCCTTTACATGACCCCTACATTCCCTCGTACATAGCAATGAAAAGGATAACCTGAGGACATACATAAAGAAAAAGTGAGATCTAAAACCCAGTATGGGAGTAAACACATCATAACATGAATAATACAATACATATTAGGAAATAGGCATATCAATGGAGACTAAGATAAACATGAACATAAAGGCATGATATAGCATGGTTATCATAACATGTAAATATGGAAACAACACTAAACATGGAATTAGCCTGAGCCAAGGATCATTGCACATGGAGCATGAGTTAACACTCATTTCACTTGAATTAGCATGAGTAAACCCTCATTTCACTTGACGTATCATGATACTAATCTTTACCCAATGCGTTGGAGCCCTATCAGGGCACACACTTCTTAAACATTTTATTTCATGCATAAGTGTTCCAAATGGATCATATTACATGTATTCATTAAAAATCATCATTTATTACACGATAAATAAATGTAGAATTAATAAATGAAAATATATAATCAATATATAAATGTGCATAAAGGTGAATGCCTTTGATAGATAAAGGGTCCTGGTATTCACTACACAATGACTTTGGTTTGAGAAAAATCGCGGAGCAATTTCTACAACATAATGACGTGACCGTAGAATTCATAAAAATGGTTGATGAGAGAGACATGGGTGCCTAATCATATTTTAATGTAGTGGAATGTAATGGGGTCATATAGATACATTTCAAAACATATGTTATGGAATTTATATTCATAAAACAAAATAATTGTTTGAATGTAAACGAGGAGAGAGAAATTCCATATGGAATTTTCGATATGGTAACGGGTGTACACTAGATGAATTAATGAGAGATAAATGGGTCTATAACCATTAAAACATAAATAGGGAAGTATTTGGAGGTTTAAAATCATACCCCTTCAGTTTTAATTTAAAATAAAAGGGCATATCAACATAATGAAATTTGGACAAAAATGGGAAACGAAGAAATCCCTTACAGAATTTTGGCATGGTAACAGATGTAAATGAAAGGCATTAATGATAGAGAAAGAGGTATATCATCATTAAAACATAAGTAGGGAAGTATGGGGGAGGTGAAAAATTATACCCCAACATTTATAATTGAAAATAAAAGGGAATAACAATATTACGAAACATGGAAAAAATGAGGATGGGAGAAATCCATTACATGGAAGTTTGATCCCAAAGGATTGGGAGGGGATTGATAGAGGCTTTTTGGGATCTTGGTTTGCATTGGGAGGATTATATAGAGAGGATGGAAGAATTTTATGAACTCCAAATGCTTTTAGTGAAGATTAAGTGGGAGATTGGGTGGTTTTATATAACAAATGTGATCGAATTCATTATTATTTTGGTTTTGGAGACTACACATTAACATAATCAAAAGCATAGACAAAACTATAATTATTTGCCATGTCGTTTTCAAAAGTCGAGTGGAAAAAATTATTTTATATGTTAAATTTACCAACTTCTTAAAATATTATGCTTTTTTATGTGGAGGTGAGTCACACTCTCATGGAAATGAATTTATAAAGTTAAAATGTTTTATTAGTCTTAGTGGGTCCACTAAAGAATTTTAAAATAAATCAAACAGACATAAAATCGCATTATTTTATTGGTAAAATATATATTGGAAAGACAACCCATTTATAGTATTTTATAACATCACTATTGGGTCATTATGATGTCATAAAACACATTATATAATTAAATGGTTTTTAATTCTTACCCAAAAATTCGACTGTTTTGGAAAATTATGAAAAAATCACCGTATGATAATTTAGATATCATGATTTCCAAAATAATATTCATTTTATCTAAATAATTTTCTAAATATTTGAATTTTTAATTTTAAAATAAAAACCAACATTTATAAAAAATTCATCGGTTTTGACAAAAACGGCTTTCAATCCTTAATAAAAATCACAACTGTATTCATAATCATTATATGATAAATTATATTTAATAAAAAAAATTAGTGATAATATTTTATTAAAATATTATTTGATTAAAAAATATTTTAATTCATCAAAATCGATTTCTTAATTGAATATTAACTAAAAATGATATTTTTTCTTTAAAAACTATTTACAAAGTAACAATAATATAATGAATGTATATTATCTATAAAAAAGTAATGTACATAATCATAGTACTATGGTCTTGTTACATAACCTCTTATAATAGCCTCATAAAACCAAATGGTAAGGTGTACGATGGTGATTGACTCTTGGGGTGGCTCAGATAACATCACTAGGGTGGTAATATCTATCAACTTACACTTCTCTCATAGGTGGTTCCATTCAAGCTTCATGTGTTGAAGATTAGCTTAGGATTTGTAAAGAGGGAAGCCCAGTGATTCCACCTCCTTTCTGAGATAAAATAATTGGATTTTTATGGAGAAATTCTTCTGGATGAGGCCATTATATCCATTGTCTGAGTAAATTGGATTTTCTAAAGTTCTATATTTATACTAAACAATTTATCAATGTTCAACGACTATATTAGAAATGGTAATAATTATTAATAGTGTTTTTAAATCCAAAATCATGAATCCAAATAAGTTCATATGTTATATAACCATTTTACATAATAAGACATTTAATAAGATCAAGAGGAATTTTCATTGATTAAATTCTGGGTCATTACAATCTTCTGCCCTTTAGAAATTTTACCAACAAAATTTCCTTTCTCCACACTAAATCAAATGTGGGTAACTCAGATTAATCACTTCCATTGATTCCCACATTTCCTCTTCAAAATTTTGGTTTCGTTACAACACCTTGATGAGGGGAATTTTCTTATTTCATATAACTTTTTCTCTACGATCTAAGATATTCACTGGATTCTCTTCATATGAGAGGTTATTATCCAATGGTACCACCTCTGGATTGAGTACATCTGATGGGTAATATATGTACTTCCACAATAGTGATACATGGAATACATATAATACTTGATATAGGTTCGGTGGGTGTCCTAGTTGACATTTTATTGCTCCAATGCAGTCAAGGATCTGAAAAGGGATGATGTACCTTGGAATAAGCTTTCAATTCTTCCCAGATCTCAAAACCCTCTTCCACGATGATATGTGGAGGAATACCATATCTCTGACATCAAACTCTAGATCTCATCAACGATTATCAGCATAGCTCTATTAAAGATTTTGAGAGTCTTAAATGTGTTTCTGGATGGTCGTACCCTTCTCCACCATTTCTTCGACCATTTCTAGACCAATGAGTTTTCTCTCCCCAACATAATCCCATCATGCTTGTGTTCTACACCTCTTCTCATATAGGGCTTTATAAGGAGCTATTTAGATTCTTGAGAGGAAAATATAGTTGTAATAGAACTCAAATCGAGGAATATGTTGATCTTATCATCCTTCGAAATCCATTTAGAAAGCTATCAACATGTCCTCAAGTGTTTGTATAGTCTTCTCAGATTGGACATCAGTTTGAGGATGATAATACTTACTAAAAATCAGCTCAGTATCTAGATCCTGTTGAAGACTCTTCCAAAACATATATGTGAATATTGGATATTTAAAGGATACACTAGATATTGGTACTCCATGTAGCATTACCACTTCTATGATGTTTATCCGCGCTAGTAGATCCAATTATAAATACTCCCGAATTACAATGAAGTGTGTAGTTTTTGTAAGATAGTCCACAACAACCCATATAGCATTGTTTCCTTTGGATTTCTTTGTAAGTATAGTGACAAAGTCTCTGGTGATGTTCTCCCATTTCCATTCTAGTACGGGTAAGGGTTGCATCATCAACTTAGACATCGGCCTCTTAGCCTTCAGTTTTTGACATATCAAGAACTTGGATGTATACTCAGCGATCTCTTTCTCTATGTTATCCCACCAATAATTATTTTGGAGATCTCAATACATCTTTTTGTTTCCTGGGTGAATGTAGAAATTAAAACTATGTGCATCTTCCAAAGGTTCCTTCTTTAACTTTAGATTTTATGGAACACATAGTCATGACCCAAATCTCATAATTCCATCTACATTAGTATTGAATTAAAATTCTTTTCCCTTTTTTTGATAGTTTTCACTTTCTTATGAATTCCCACATCTACTTTTCAGAATCCTTTAATCTTTCCAAAAGAGACAGTTGAGGAATCATTTGTGAATGTATTGACGATGTTCCATTCATTATGATTCCCATGTCCATATACATCAGATAAATAATGTTTGGATTCTTTTAAATTATCATCCATGATAGAATCACTGGGTCCTTTATACTTAGAGCATCTGTCAACTTGTTTGCTTTTCTAGGGTGGTAATGGATTGAGCATTCATAGTCATTGATCGTCTCTAGCTAGCTTCATTGGAAAATTTTCAACTCTTTATGTGTGAATATATACTTTAGGATTTTGTGATCTGTATATATTTCACACTTCTTCCCAAAGAGGTAATGTTGCCAAATTTTTAATGTGAAGATTACTACTGCCAACACCAGATCATGTGTTAGATAGTTTTTCTAATGAACATTCAATTACCTTGAAGCATAGGAAATGACATTATAATTTCTCATCAACGCACTGCTCCTTCCCTTCTATTAATCATCACTGAATACCACAAAAAGTTCTCCACTGGTGGGTAGTGTGAGCACAGGTGCAGTGATAGGAATCCTTTTCAACTCCTTGAAGCAATATTCTCATTTATCACTCCATCCAATCATCACTCCCTTCCATGTTAGCTTTGTAAGAGGGTTTGAAAATCATGAGAAATTTCTCACAAATCAGAGATAATATCCAACTAACCCCAAGAAGATTTGGATATCCATTACCGATGTTGGCCTCGACCATCCCTTAATTGCAACTGTCTTGGAGGGATCCACACATATCCCATTGCTTGTGATGATATGACCCAATAATGAGACTTAATTTAATCAGAACTCACAATTATTGTACTTTCCATAGAGCTTGTCCTTCTGAAAGGTCTTAGTACAGTGTTCGATACTCCTTATGCTCCTACTTGGTTTGGGAGTATATTAGAATATTGTCTATAAATACTGCCACAAATTGGTCGAGGTAATCTCTAAATACTCTATTAACTAAATCCATGAAGATTTCTAGGGTATTAGTGAGTTCAAAAAGCATTACTATGAATTCATAGTGTCAGTACCTTGTTTGAAAAACAGTCTTGGGGATATCCTCCTTCTTCACCCTTACATGGTAATATCATTACCGTAAATCCACCTTAGAGAAGTATTGTGCTCCACATAGCTGATCGAAGAAGTCATCAATTCAGGCCAAAGGATACTTGTTATTTATTATAATTTTTTAGAGCACAATATATTCAATGAAAAGGCGCATTGACCCATCATTCTTCTTGATGAAGAGGACTTGTTCCTCCCACGGGGAAGCACTTGGGCATATAAACCCTTTATATAGATTCCCCTATAGTTGTTTCTTTGGATCCTCAAGATCCACAACAACCATTCTATATGGATCCTTGGATATTTGAAATTCCCTAAATATAAGATCAATTGAGACTTAAACATCTCTTCTATGAGGAAGACAAATAAATTCCTCAGGAAACACTTCAGTGAATTCCCTCACAATAGGCATGTCTTCAAGTATGGTTGCATCCTTAGACTCGATCATCTGAGCCAGATACACGTTCTCATAGGGTAGTAATATCCACACTTGATATAATGGTGCTAAAGAAGATTCATATTCATCCTTGAACATATATAGTATCGGGGGTCGATTATCTATATGGAGAGTGATTTCCCAATCACAGCAATTTATGTTGGCTCTATATAAGGAAATCAAATCCATGCCAATAATTGAATCAAATTCCACTAGAGGGAGAATGATGAGGTTAGTCGAAATGTTAAATCAACAAATTATAATAGGGGATGAGTTATATTTGTTGGATCCAATGATTTACCAATTTTCCGTAATCACCGACATCCTTACTTCCAGGATTTTTGGTGGTGTTGGTATTGTTCTACTAAAATTTTAGGATACAAAAAAAGGTGTAAACCTTTGGAAGTTCCCCCTAACATTAACTTTTTGATTCTTGTTTTACTTTATCCAATTTAGACACAACTATTAGTATCTTTATGTATTAGCATAAAAAGTGGAATCCATATAAAAAAGGGGATAACATATATATTACATTTATTTCCTTAACATATAGGCCTCAATATATGTGATTCATTATCTACTTCCCATCATATATTATTAGGGGTTTTTAAGTACATTAATAATGGTTCAAACAAAGATTGTGAATTTTCCAAAGCATATCCCCCAGAAGACTATCATCCAAGAGTGCAAAAAACCCATTGTCATGCACCGGTTCCCAGTCGAGTCGAGTTCAAAGCAGTTTTTTCGAGTTTTACCCCTACAGACATCTATGCTAGAGCCGCCTCTACCTGCTCATATCCAGACAATGATTTATTTTCTTGATAAACAATTTAATCAATACTAACCAAAATTTAGGGATGTTTTTATTATATTTAGTCTTCTCCCTAATTCTTTCACTAGGGTTTTCTAATACCAATCCCAAAATAACTAAACCAATCCTCTAATACCAACTATAACAACATTACTTTTTATTTCACACGTAAACATGATTTATTACATAAAACATTCACTTGATAAAACATAAAAGATCAAGAGGTATACGATCATTGAATATTAATAACATTACATAATGACTTAAACCATGAAACACAACATCTTTATTGAAAACTTCTTTTACATAACCCCTACATTCCCCCATACTTACCATTCGATGGGATAACCTGGGGACATTCATAAGGAAAATGTGATCTATAAAGCCTAGTAAGGGAGAAAACAAAGAATAAAATGGATAATACAATACGTGTTACACAATAGTCATTTCAATGTACCATAAGAGAAACACGAACATAAAGGAATGATATAGATCATAACATGGAAATGTGGTAACAACACTTAACATGGAATTAGCATGATCCAAGGGTCATTGCACATGGAGTATGAGTAAACTATAATTTTACTTGAATTGGCATGAAGAAACCCTCATTGCACTTGATGTATCATGATACTAATCTTTACCCAATGCATTGGAGCGCTATTAGGGTGCACCCATCTTAAACATTTAATTTCATGCCTAAGTGTGCCTCATCGATCATATAACATGGATTCATTAAACATCATCATTTATTCCATGATAAAGGAATGTGGAATTAATAAATGAAAATATATAATCAATATTTAAATGTTCCTAATGTTGGATACCCTTGATAGAGAAATGGGCATGGTTTTCCCTATACAAGGACTTTTGTTTGAGAAAAACCACGGTAAAATTTCGGCAGCATAACAATGTGAGCTAGGAATTGATAAAAATGGTTTTTGAGAAAGAAAGGGGTGTACCATCATATGTAAATAAAATATACATTACGGGCGTAATATAGAAATATGTCACCATATATATAATGGAATTTAGATTCATATAACAAAAGAATTTCTTGAATGTAAATGAGGAGAGATAAATTCCTTACTGAATTTTCAGCATGGTAACAGGTGTACATGGGAGGAATTAATGACATCGAAAGGGGTGTCTTGTCATTCAATCATAAATAGGGAAGTATGGGGGAGATGTGAAAACATACCCCAACATTTTTAATTTAATATAAAAGTACATGAAAACATAATAAAATTTTGAAAAAATGAGAAAGGAAGAAATCCCTTACAGAATTTTGGCATGGTAACAGGTGTACCTGGGAGGAATTAATGAGATAGAAATAGGTCTCTCATCATTCAAACATAAGGAGGGAAGTATTATGGAGGTGTGAAATCATACCCCAACATTTATAATCAAAAATCAAAGGGCATACCAATATTAAGAAACATGCATAAAATGAAAAGGGAAGAAATCCATTACTTGGAAATGTTATCCCAAAGGCATGGGAGGGGCTTGAGAGAGGATTTTTGGGAGCTTGGGGCACCTTTTGAGGATTATATAGAGAGGAGGGAAAAATAAGGACGAACTAAAAAGGCTTTTAGTGAATATTCAGTGGGATAATTGGTGGGATTATATAGAAAAAGAGGGTGAATTCTTTATTGTTTAGGTTTTGGACAATACACATTAAACTAATCCAAACGACAAACCAACACATGGTTTTTGCCCATTGTCTTCCAAAGGGGAGTGGAAAATATTATTTTATAATTACAATGTCCAAGATATATAAAATATTAAGATTGATTATGTGGAGGTGAGTCACACTCTCAAGGAAATCAATTTAAAAGGCTCAAATGTCTTATATGTCTTGGAGGGTCCACTAAAGCATTGTAAAATAAATAAAAAGACCTATAATCACATTATTTTAATGGTAAAATATATATTGGCAAAAAATACCTTTTATAGTATTTTTTTCATAACTATTGGGTCATTATAATATCATAAAACACATTATATAATTATACGATATTTAATTTTCACCCAAAAATCCGACTGTCTTGGAAAATTATGAAAAATCCCCTGTTAGATAATTTTTATATCCAAATTCCAAAAAAATATTAATTTTATCTAAATATTTTTCTTAATATGTGATTTTTTACTATCAAATTAAAAATCGACATTTAACCAAAATTCATGGTTTTTAACAAAAACGGTTTTCAAACCGTAATAAAAATCACAATTGTATTCATCATAATGATGAGAAAATTTTTATTTAATAAAGATTAATTTAGTGATAATATTTTATTAAAATATTGTTTAATTAAAAAATCTATTAATTCATCAAAATAGATTTCTTATTTTAATATTAAATAAAAATTCTTTTTCTCCATTAAAAACTATTTACAAAGTAAAAATAATAAAATGAATGTATATTATCAATAAAAAAATAATGTACATAATCATAGCATTGGGGTCCCGTTACATAACCCCTTATAACACTCGAATAAGACTGAATGGTAATGTGTGTGATGGTGACAGACTCTTGGGGTGGCTCGGATAACATCTCTCGGGTGGTAATATCTATCAACTTCCACTTATCCCATATGCCATTCCATTCAAGGTTCATGTATTGAAGATCAGATTGGGCTTAGTTATGAGATAATCCTAGTGAAACCACCTCCTCTCCAAGCTCTGACAAATGGGCTCCGTATGGAGCAATTATATAAGATGAGGTCATCACTTCCTTGGTCTGAGTAAACTGGATTTGTTAAAGCCCTATATTTATACTAATCAACAGATCACTATTCAATGACTATATCAGAAATTCTAATAATTCCTAACAGTATTTCTAAATCCGAAATAATAAAAACAAATAAGTGAATATGTTTTATAACCATTTTACATAATAAGAGACTTAATTAGATCAGAAGTAATTTTCATTGATTAATGTTTGGGTCTTTACAACTAGGTCATTGATCAAAGGATATTTTTGAATCATTATCATGGACAAAACAACTAGTTATTTCCTACTTAATGCATCAACGACTTAGATTACTCTTCTAGGATGATAATGAATTGAACTGTCATTGTCTTTAAGTAGTCCCAATCATCATTTTTCCCCACTTTCAATTACTTTTGTCTGAAAATACACTTGAAACATTGATGTTATGTGTATATATCACATTTCACCCCTTAAATATAGTGCCTCCATATATTAAGATAAAAAAACTGTAACCAGCTCTAGATCATTCGTAGGATATTTTTTCTCATGAGTATTCAACTATCAAGATGCATAATAAATCACCTTTTAATTTTGAATTCGGAAACACCCAATCCCTTTCAGATATGCATCGTTAAAAATAATGAATCCTTCACCGCTTGAGGTAAGAGATTGCATGGGTGTAGTAACCAATCTCGTTTTCATCTCTAGGAGACATTCCTCACACTCCTTTTTCCAAATGAACTTGATCCCTTTTCAAGTTAACATTTTTAATGGATTATAATATTATGAAATTTTTTTCACAAACCTCATATAATATCCCGCTAATCCAAGGAAATAACGAATCTCGTTTATTATAGTATGCTGAGGCCACTCCTCTACAACCATCGTCATTGTAGGGTCAACTATGATTCCTTCATTGGTTACAATTTTCCCCATAAACGAAACTTATTCTAACCCAAATTCACATTTTCTAAACATTCCAAAATGTTTCACCTTCCATAGATTTTTCAAAAATAAAACTTAGATGATCCTCATATTCCTCGCAAATTTTGTAATATACTACAATATCATCAACAAAAACTACCACAAAGTGATCAAGGTATTCCTTTAATACTTTATTAATAAAATCCTTAAAAATAGAAGTTTTATTATTCAGTCCGAAGGGCATAAAAAAACTCATAATTCCCAAATCATGATTGGATGGCTGTTTTTGGAACATCTTCCTTATTTACCCTCAATTGATGATAACCAGATCAAAGATCAATCTTGGAGAAGAATTGATCCCCATGAAGTTGTTGAAATAAGTCATGAATTCTTGGAATTGGGTATTTGTTCTTCTCTATGATCTCCTTCAGTTCAATAAAATCAATGCATAGCTTCATTATCCATCCTTCATATTCTTCACAAAGAGAATAAGTTCTCCATAAGGAGACACACTTAGTTGGATAAACCCTTTCTCAAAAAGATCTAGGTGATTTTTCATTAATTCCAATAACTCCACATTTTACATTTTATATGGGGTATTTGATATCTGATGAGATCCAGGTATGAGATCAATGGGGAAGTCTTCCTCTTTTTATGGGGGAGGTCCGGATAACACCTCAGGAAATACTTTACTGTATTCATGGATGATGCGGACATTTCTATCCTTATACATTCATTTCATTATACTTTTTCATTGATAAACTCCATAATGAAGGATATAAGAGGATCTTCTCGCCAAACCCAACCTGAGATCTTGTGGTTGCGGTAATTTTAATTTATATTTGAGTATTTATTTTGGATACTTAATGTTTGAAATTTTTTACATTAAATGAAAAATAAAATAATATAAAATAATTGGAAAAATGATTTAATAATAACAACGATGATAATATTATTATTTAGTTGATTATTATTATAATTAAGTTATTATTATTATTATTATTATTATATTTAGGTTTTTTGGGGTTCTTTTATTTATTCATTTTTCTTTTCTTTTTCCTTATTTCTTTTTTCATTCCTTTTCTTCCTTCTTTATTTTGTCCTTCTCCCTTGTTTCTCTCCTTCCCTTACGGTGTTACGCGATGCCTCCCTCCCTTTCTATGTAGCACCCCTTTGGCTGGTTCCCCTTTTCCCTTCTGGCAGATTCCATGGCCTACAACCCGTTCACTCCTCCGTTCAACCCCCATGCAGCATGACATAGCTAAATCTGAATCCCTCCTTGGCTGCATGATGCACCACCCTCTGGCCACCTCCGTACATCGGTTTCTTCCTTCATTTCATCATGAATCTTGTCTAAAGCGTTGAGTTATGGTTCCCTACTCCTCCTCCTCCCAATTTCTGGCCAAATTTCGGCCTCTCGGTTGACCTATAAAATTTGTCCAAACCCTAATGTATTGGAATTTTACTTTTGATTGAATCTTATTATTTATTCTGTTAGGGCCATTTCTAGCCACTGCCGTCAAGGGAACTGGGTTCGCCATGGTTTTTGGGTGTGGATTTTTTAATTTCTTAATTATGGGTTAATTTTAATTTAGGGGTTTTATGATTTCTGAGTTTTTATCAATTTATTCGTGGTACGAAATATGTATTTCAATAAATTAACTTGTGTTTGATTTTTATGTGGCATGCATGTGTGAAATGATGACTATTTTGTATATAAATTATTTTGGTAATTCTTGGTTGTGTTTTATGATTTGTGTGTTTTTTTATTTGATCACGTATGGGCTGCAGATTATATTCTAGTGTGGTGTTGGTGTATATTTAACATAAAAAGAAAATTTGGGTGTTTTTTACATAAGGTAAGGTGGTGTTTCTTTGGTCCATTTTGATAAATTTTCAAAAGTTTTATTGAATTATATTAGTTATGTGAAACAAGTATTTGAAATAATATGATATGTGTTAGGGTTGGAATTGGTTTATTATTGTGAACATGGGTGCACTTTTCATGTAAAACCTTTTTGTGCATATTTTAGGTGCTTTATAAATTGTACAAATGGTTTAATTAATTTTTCAAGTGGTGAGAATCACATTTTAAGGGAACTTATGGTGCAAATGGGTTTGGGTGTTGGTTTTTGAAGGGAAATTCATAATTTGGCATGTTTGGGTTGTCATGTATTTCATGTTGTAAATTGTAAATGGTTTAAACAATGAAATGTACATTTTGGAATTGGTTCTGTTTTATTTGATGATATGAAAAGGCCATTGGAAATGGTTAAATTGTTTATGTGCTTTTATTTTAATATTTTAAATTGGTTTTTTGAGTTATGAAAGTGGTTTGAAATGTATTTTCAAATTGTTTTGTGTGTGTTTGGGGTTTAAAGAGTGTTTTTGCTATAAATTAGTTTTATGTTGCTAATTTTGATGTTTTTAATAATTTTTTTAATTGTTTTATTAAATTATATTTGTAGTGTATTGGGCCTCACTTCGATGGTTTTGGGTCACATGTGTCGAGGTATCCTACATGTACATGCATAAGGTAAAGTATATATATATGCCATCTTTATACATATTCTCTAATGATGCGGGGAATATTTTCAACACATCTAGGGTTATATATATATATATATATGTGTGTGTGTGTTTAAATGAATGTAAATGTATGAGACATGTTTTGGTTCGAATAGTCATTAACATATAGCAACATGTTTGAGGTAGGTCCCATATGCCGGTGCCTTTAATTTTAATTTCATAATTTCATGCTTGTTTTGAAAATATATTTTCAATTTACGCTATATACACTTTCTATGAAATCCAGTTTCGATTTCTAGAAATGATTATTTTGTTGCATTTTAAATTGAAATGTATTTCTAATACTATCGGTCATAAGTGACTTTTCATGAAAATTTATTTCCTAAGTGGTTTTAAATTGGTAATGAGTAGTTCTAAAGGTGTTTGGTCTTTTGGTCATTTAGTGGTAAAATGTGTTCCCTTTATGTAATTATTCATGTTTGTCACCTTAAAAAAGTTTTATGAAAAAGAAAAAACTCTCTTGAGGCACACCCCCTTGGTTCTATAAAATTATTTTTAGGTTGAATGTGTTATTATGTGCCTAATTTGATGCTTATGAATTGTGTGATGTGAAAGAGTGGGAATGCGCTTAAGGAGGGAGAGCGGTGGTGAGAGGTTGAATTGGTTTTAGATAAATAAAGTGTTATGTACATATATGTTTTCTTGATAAAGACAACTCACCACCACTTGTAATAGAGCACAATGGGAAACCTGGGTATCTAAGTGGTTGACCAGAACTAGTATGCTAGATGACACGATAGGGGTTTGTCCCGGTTTCATCTAGTAGGACTGATGCAACAACACTAACTAAACATATGAATTACTAAGTGTCATGGTTTCGAAGACACATCTACTACGCGTCATGATTTCTAAGACACATTTTCTGAGGGTCGTGGGTTCTATTCCACGTTTCACCGAGGTACGAGGTCTCTAGGGTACCACTTGTGCTAGCTACCTATAGGAATTACACATGGTGCTAATTCTCGACATGATGGTTGTGATGTAATTTACATTTTAGTTGTTTCATACATGATGTATTATTTGTGAAAACCATATTTAAATCTAAATTAGTTTCCTTTCATTTTGAAATGTTAATGCATGCTTGTAACTTATTTTGAAATTTTAGTGCGAGATAAATGTTTTACTTGAAAATGAAAACATTTTACTTGAATTTGAAAATAATGAAATACATTATTTTATTACATCATATTTTCAAACTAGAATGTTTTGGATTTCATATAAAATGTAAGGTCATAGGGAGTTGTTGTATCTAGTCATTCATACTAAGCATCTCGGTGCTCACGCCTACTTTACTTTTCAGTTTCAGGTTCCAATAGTTTTGGATCACTCTCGGAGCGAGTGTAGTTAATGTTCTATGGTGACCCATGAGGTCACTTGAGGTATGTTACGTTTCTTCATTTATTCCTTTTTTAACTGCCAAGATGTTCGGTTTATTTCTCTTTATTACTTGTTCAGTTTATGATTATTTGTCTTTGTTTTGGGAAAAATCATTCCCAACTATTTTATTTTGATGCCAGGCATTGGTTTCCCGCCTATGGGGACTGGGAATGCCCTCTGGGCCTTGTCACAGACTGAATCAGGTGACCGCTTTAGGGTTGAACCGGGTTGGTTTGTGACAAAATTGTTTCGGAGAATTCCCTTGTTATTTGGGTTTTCAGTTATCTTTGTGATTAGGTGTGTCGAGACTCGAGAGGTAAGTGCGGGATGAATGTCGTGAACCCTTTCCCACCCCATGACTCAAGTTTCCAGGGGTAGCCTAGGATTTCAATTTTCATCTTTTGCTCGGTCTATGTGGATGAGGGATGACAAAGGAAGTGAGCCAATATTACGTGGTGGGATTGCATTGGGTAGCGACCCTTGTACAGCCTGAGTGCACTGTTCAAGATGCTTCCTATGGTTCATGCTTTCTTGGAGCATAGTCTTCAAATCCATGTTACTGGGTTGGCATAGCCACTACTCCCTTATTTTTGGGAGTTTTGATGTGAGTTATGTTTGGGATTAGTTTTGACTGACTTGGGTGGATTTCAAAAATGAAAATGGTTCATAAAAAATGGGTTTTAAAAATGATATGTTGTTTTGGTGTGGAAAAGTGGTCTTGAAACAGGAATTTTTTTCTTTTAATGGAATGCGTGGTTTCAAAGGGAAAAATGGGAGGTGCTTTGGATGTTTATTTTGGGATCTGAGTAACTCTTTTTGGAATGTGAATTGGTAAATTTTTGTGAATTTGGAAAATGAGTTGCTTTAATGATAAGTGTTATTTTCAAATTGGTTGGGATTTTTTGCATTATGCAGAATGATCAGTTTTGGAAATGAGAAGTGTCTTGAATTGACCCTTTTTATTCCTATGTGTGATCACATACATTGAGGGATTCATGTGGGAACTGGAAAAATTTGTGACATGAGTGGATGGGTTCTTGAGTTAGCACATGGACATGTATGTTTCAGAATTCATGGAATACCAATGATGAATATTTATGTTCTTATATTTTCTGAAAGTAGTTTAAAAAAGGGTAATTTAAATGTTTTAAAAAGTGAGTGAGGAATTGTTTAGTGTTCTCTTTTCTTGTTTGGTATCCATTTTCATGGGTTCTTGGTTTTGACATACTAAATTGTGGTCGGAATAGTAATTTGAGTTTGAGTTTGAGTTTGTGATTTAAGTGTGGAATCTTGATTTATGATTAGCTTGTTTTGTCTTTGTGCATCTTTTTTTTAGTATGCCGCCCAGAAAAGTCCTCTAGGGTTATAGTGGGACACTTCTTGTTATTGTTCCTACCCAGACTCTTAGCAGAGTTGTGGAATTGAATTATTATTATTTTGTTCGTTTTCCATAGTAATCGTGATCTATTTAAGTTAGTGGACTGGGTTGGAGAAACCATTGATGTTTTCAGGTTTTTGGGAACTCCCAAATTAATGAGATATCGTGTTAGTTTGAGTTCATTTGATGGTTCAACTTTGGATTGATGGAAGAAGAAGATCCCACCATCTTTTCCTAATGGGATGTCTTGGAAGGTGTTTAGGACCACTCTCGTCTGATGGTTTATAGATGAGGAAGTGAAGGAGGGGAAAGTGGTAGAGCTCAGGAGTGTCCAACAAGGCCAACATATAGTAAAGGCTTACGTCGGTAATTTGGAGGGTTTGATTCCATTTTCTCTGGACATAGCATCGTGGAATCCGTTGAATTTTCTCTTGTGTTGGTTTATGGTCCAGGGTTCCAGGACAAATTCTTTTGGGTGTTAGGGAAGGTTCCCCATATGGTGAGGAGAGTGAACCGGAGGAACCTATTTCAGAAAAGTATTCTTGTCATTTCCAGCATCTATTAGTCAGACCCCACTCTTTTGTTTGTTCAGGTGTGACCTTTTTGGGTACATTAAGTCACCTTGTTTTCATCCTTCGAAGGATTTTCATCAGTGTGGCCATTTGTGAAACATAGAGAGGTCCCGCTAGAGGCATCATCAGAAGGAGTCTCGACCGGAGGATGTCGGCTCCTGACTACGGGGAAACAAATTATTCAAGACATCAGAGCTCCATACACAGGTCTCAGAGTGGATCTTTTCATGCAGTCAGTAATCATTGGGTGTGGGACACCATGGTCTTACTTTTTTCTCCATTGTTGAAATAGGGATGTTATAAATTTCTCTGTTTTAGCTTCCTTGTCATTGAAGGTATTGTTTTTTTGTAAGAGGTGTAGAGGAATCTTCTTATCATTGGGGTCTTTGTTCATTGAATACCCCACTTTGGTTGTAATAAGGTGTGGTGATCTCAACTTATTATAATTTTGATAGTTGTGCCTCCTCAAATGTGAGCATTGAAGGTTGTCTTTTTATGGATGTGAGTCTCGAGATGATTGTATCTTGTGTAGATAGCTCCTTTGGTGACCTGTTCTTGATTTAAGATGTTCTCATTTTGGAGATACATGAGTCTTGGTAAATATTGAATAGGGGTTTTGTCCACCATTTGGTTTGGGGTTTTTCATCAGGGGCTCCTGGTGGTGGGGGTATGGATTGTGAGAAGAGTTTGTGGGTCAGTTTGTGTTGGGTCTATATCGGTGTGTGCTAATGGGCTTAAGCTGGTCAGTTCCAAGATGGTGGGGAGATCCACCATGAATCCTGTTGTACCTTCTTCAAGAGTTGGTCGGTGTTGGAGTTTTGGCCTTGTTGGTGGTTTCCATTTTGGTTCAAGTTAGCATTTATAGAGTTATCTCATGATAAGAGTAAATGTTGGTTGTGCTTTTCGGGTTCTTATGGTGGGGAGAACCCTCCACATTTCTTAATGTGTATTCTCTTTGCAGTTTCTCTTAGAGTTGGTTAGGTGTGACTGATTGTGTGAAAAGTTATACTGAGTTTGTGATTTTGTTGGCCTCATTCAATTTCAAACTAGAGATTGATTCCTCATTTTTTGGGTTACTTTCTGGGGACAAAATGTTTTTATGGTGGGGATAATTGTCACACCCTAACCTGAGATCTTGAGGTTGTGGCAATTTTTATTTATATTTTTGTAATTATTATCCTTTTTTAATATTTAAAAATTTGTTAAATTAAATGAAAAATAAAATAAAATAAAATGATTTGAAAGATAATTTAATAATAATTATAATGATATTATTATTATTTAGTTGATTATTATTATAATTATGTTATTATTATTATTATTGTTATTATTATTATTATTACAATTTAGTTTTTTTGGGTTATTTTATTTATTCATGTATCTTTTCTTTTTTCCTTATCTCTTTTTTTTCTTTCTTTTTCTTTATTCTTTCTTATTTATTTCTCCCTCGTTTGTCTCCTTACCCTGTTTTGTCACGCGATGCCTCCCTCCCTCTCTAGGTATTTCCCCATTGGACGACACCCGTTTCCCTTCAACTGGCTTCCATGGGAAGTATCTCGTTCACTCCTCCATTCGACCCCCATGCGGCGCGACACACCTCCATCAGAAGACCTCTTTGTCTGCACGATGCATGACCCTTAGGCATCCTCCGTCCATCGTTTTCTTCACCCATTTTATTGAAAATTTGGTTGGAAAATTCGAGGTATGGTTCCCTGATCCTCATCCTCCCTATTTCCAGCCGAATTTCCTCCTCTCCATTGACCTATAAAATTTTGTCGAACCCTAATGTGTTTGGGGTTGTTCTTTTGACTCAATATTATTATTTAGGTTCTATTAGGGATGGTTCTAGCCACTACCATCAAGGTAAATGGGTTCTCTATGGTTTTTGGTTAAGGATTTTTGAATATTTTCATTGTGGTTTAATTTTAATTTAGGGGATTTATGATTTTCGAGTTTTCATCAACTTATTTTGGGAGAGAAATATATTTTTTAAATTGATTAACTGGTGTTTGATTTTTATATGGAATGATTTTGTGAAACAATGTGGGTTTTTGGATATAAATTCTTTTGGTAATTCTTGTTTGTGATTTATGACTTGTGTGTTCACTTTATTAGATCACGATAGGGTGACAGATTATATTCTAGTATGGTGTTGGTGTTCATTTAACGAAAAAGTGAATTTGGTTGGTTTTGATGTAAGGGCATGTGGTGTTTCATTGTTATGTTTTTATAAATTTTAAACTATTTTATTGATTGATATTAGTGATGCGAAACTAGTTTTTCAAAGAATTTATATGAGTTTGGGTTGGAATTGGTTTCTTAATGTGAATTTGGGAGCATTTTTTGTGTAAAACCTTATTGTGCATATTTAAGGTGCTTTATAAATTGTACAAATGGTTTAATTAATTTTTAAGTGGTGTGAATCGTGTTTTCAAGGGAACTTATGGTGAAAATGGGTTTGGGTGTATGTTTTTAAAGGGAAACACTTAATTTGGCATGTTTGGGTTGTCGTGTATTTCTAAATGAAAATTTTAAATGGTTTAAACAATGAAATGTATGTTTTGTAATTTGTTCTAGTTTATGTGATGATATGGAAAGGCCTTTGGAAATGGTTAATATGATAATGTGATTTTATTTTACTATTTTCAATGGGTTTTATGAGTTATGAAAGTGTTGTGATGGTTCAGTGTGATTTTGGGGTTCAAAGAGTGTTTTTGGTGTAATTTTGTTTATGGTGCTAATTTTGATGTGTTTAATAAATTGTTTAATTGTTTTATTAAATTATATGTGTGGTGTGTGGGGCCTCTCTTTGAAGGTTTTGGGCTGCAGGTGTCAAGGTATCATACATGTACATGCATATGTCTAGGCATATATATATATGCCCTCTTTGTAGATATTCCCTCATGGTGCATGGAATATTTGCAATGCATCTAGGAGTGTATATATATGTTTGTGTATAAATGCATGTGCGTGTATGCACCAAGTGTCGGTTTGAGTGGTCATTGACAAATAGCTACATGTTTGAGGTAGATCCCCTATGCCTATTCCTTTAATATGAATTTCATATTTTCATTCATGTTTTAAAAATGTGTTTTACATCTAGGCTATATACACATGCTGTGAAATATGGTTGCAGTTTCTAGAAATCATTATGTCATTGCTTGGGAAATTGAAATGTATTTCTAATTCTATCTGTCTTACGTTAATTTTCTAGAAAACAGATTTCCTAAGTGGTTTTAAATTTCTAATGATTTGTTCCAAAGATGTTGGACCTTTCATCCAATTAGTGGCAAAAAGTGTTCCCTCTATGTAATTAAGCCCATTTGGAACCATAAGAATGAATTATGGAAAAGAAAAGCCTCTCTTGCAGCTCGTCCCCTTGGTTTTACAAGATGAATTTTATATTAAATTTTTTATTATGTGCCGAACTTGATGCTTATTCCTTGTGTGAGGTTAGATAGGGGGGATGCGCTTAAGTAGGGAGAGAGATGGTGAGAGGTTAATTGGGTTTTAAATAAATAATGTGTTATGTACGTATATGTTTGTTTGAAAAAGAAACTCACCGCCACTTGAAATATATCATAATGGGAAACTTTGGTATCTAGGAGGGTGAATAGGACTAGTACACTACATGACACGACAGAGGTTCATCACGATTTCATCAGGAAAGATTGAGATAACAACACTAACTAAACATATTAATTACTGAGGGTTGTGGTTTTTAATCCACGATTACTGAGGGTCATGATTTCTTAGACACTTTTTCTGAGGGTCGTAGTTTCGATGCCATGTTTCAACGAGGTAAGAGGTCTCTAGGGCCCCACTTGTGCTAGCTACCAATAGGGATTACCCATGGTGGTCATTTGTGACATGATGCTTGCGATGTAATTTTTATTTCAGTTGTTTCATAATTTATGTCTTATTATGGAAAACCATATTTTTATCTAAATTAGATTCCTTTCATTTTGAAATGTTTATGCTTGATTGTAACATATTTTGAAAATGTTGTGGGATAGAAAAGCACATGAGCCTCAGCCTTGTTGGTGAGGAATTTCTAGGAGCATCCAAGAGACCCGAGATAAAATCGGGATGGAGGCATATTTCCGGGACTATAGCAGTACTGTAGAAGTACTGTAGTCGATTGAAGCAGGCAATGTTTGTAACTATAGCAGCCGAATATATTCATCCATCTAGGTCTTCGGGTCACCATTTTGGTCCTCTGGTCCTGCAATGCTTTCGGTCTACCCAAGGCCTTCAGGCCAGTTGATTATCGAGGCCTTCATGCCACCTTAATGCCTTAGGGCCACCCCAAGGCCTTCGGGCCACATGAATTCAGGCCCCAGACACACTACAATAAAGGATCACCCTCAGAAGAGGATTCAGAGCAGGTGCACTCACCAGAGTAGAGATGAATGGATTGTGAGAATGAGAGGGTATGACAATGCCATCAGTACAAGTTGGTGCTTGCACGAGAAGCCTATATAGACAGTCATGCAAAGGTGGATAGCTACTATCAGGATGTAGATGCTAGGGAGGGGCAGTTCCTTTTAGATAGTCTAGTTTAATTCCTTAAGTCCTTCGGGTCATGTAATCTCCTAAGCCTACGAGCCATGTAATATCTCATCCAATGAGCCTTGAAAGGGTTACCCCTCATCCATTGAAAGGGGGGTTATAAAAAATAAATAAAAATGAAAGCCTTCGGTCCATTCAGGCTAGTGGGATAGATATGATTTATATGAAAATTTAAACTTGTAACTCAAATTTTAATTGAATTCAAAAATCTATTTTATTAGGTTCTATTTTCAAACAAGCATGTTTTGGATTTCATATAAAAGGTAAGGGCATAGGCATTGTTGTATCTTGGAATTCCTACTGAGCATCTCGGTGATCATGCCTACTTTACTTTTTAGTTTCAGGTTCTTCTAGTTTTGGATCACTCTCCGAGAAAGTGTAGTTTATATTCCATGGTGACACACCAAGTCACTTGAGGTATGTCGTGTTGCATCATTTATTCATTTTTCCACTTCCATTTTGTTCGGTTTATTTTTCCTTATTTATCTTCTTGTTCAGTTTATGATTATTTATCTTTGTTATGGGCCAAATCGTTCCAAACTTGTTTATTTTGATGCCCGTCACTAGTTTCCAGCTCATGGGGATCGGGAACACCCTTAGGTCCATGTTGTGGACCATCTCTGGTGACCGGTTTAGGGTCGAACAAAGTTGGTTTGTTACACTTATAGAAAAATACCAGCATGAGATATATCTCCATTGAAGATGACTATAGGTTTTCTATTCAAGACTACTGAGATTTCCTTGCTTCTACATATGATTAAAGAATTATAGTTTGAGAGCCAATCAATTTATAGTATAATGTCAAATTCTAGCATGGTAATGACTACTAAATTTTCAATAACATTATGCTCGCTAAAGTAAATATTAGAGTTTCTAAACACCGACAATGTAAGGATAATTCCACAGGGATTTTTGATTGATAACTCTACTTTTATAAATTTAGGGGTTGAATCAAAATTCTTGGAAAACATGGAGGGAATAATGGAATTCATATAACCAAAATCAAACAATGAATTTTATAGCTTTGAGAGAACAATTAGAGTACCTGTCACCACATTATTTGGAGCTTCAACATCAGTTGTCGTGATAGAAAAAGCACGACCTTTTTCCCTTGGCCTTTTCTATGGTTGATGGTGGTTCCCCTCCACAGCCCTCATATTTAGATACTGATGGGAAAAGTGACCATGTTGTCCATACTTATAGAATTGGACATCAGGTAGGGCGTAATCTACAATCCCATTGTCTTTAGTGTTAGAAATTTGAGGCTTCACCTCACTATGACAATTTCGTGTGATATGGAAATCTCTTCCACACTTGTAGTACTTCTCTCTCTCGAGAAGGAAGTTCCTCGAATGCTTCTTACCACATTTATTACACATGGTAATTTTCACTTTCTTGACTCCTCTTCCCTGATATAATTTCTTATCTAAGCTTGGATTCATTGATTTCTAATTTTCATTGGATTTATGAGACCAATACATCTCATCGAACACCATTTTGACATTCATCACACTCTGCACGATCTCCTCATAGTTATCATAGTCACGGTTGGCTATATTCCTCCATAGATGAGTTATTATTCCCCCAAAGAATCTATCCACCTTCCAATTTTGAACCTTGAAAAATATTGAAGTGTAACAGAATGTTGAGGCGAAGTTCATCTCGTATCTTCTAACAGACTCATTCTCCTTCTGATTCAGCTCAAGAAACTCCCTCTCCATTTTTCTTCTCATAGAATGAGGGAAATACTTATCGAAGAAGATCCCTATTAACTCTCCCCACTCCATAGCATCAACCTCCCCTCTTGGACATGTGATTTTAATTAGTTCCCACCACTTATCGACTTGTCCCTTTAAATGGTATACAACCAGGGTGACCATCTCTTCTTCTAAATTGTAGAGCACAGAAATGATCTTCTCGATAGAGCTGAGCCACTATTCATTAATATATGGGTCGGTAGATCCATAGAACTTGTGTGGTCATTGATGCATAAATTAATGAATATAATTTTGTTCCCTTCATGGTGAAATCAGTCTCTCAGCTTGAATCAAGTTATTTCCTATAACGTGAGTCAGTTGTTTCTTCATTCCCATGAAAGTTTCCATTCTGGCTTTCATCGGAGGGTCGTCAGCGCATGGTCTATTGCGGTCACCATTTTCACAGTTCATCCTATTTCCCTCCATTTTCTAAAATAATAAAACCATAGTGAGAAGGTTATTTCATTTAAAAATATTTTAACAAAAAAGGATTTTTATGTCTTAAAAATTCACGGTTAAACATATTATTCTTTAACAACAATTACATTTCTCTATAAATCCTTCATAATGATTCATAAAAAGCTTATGATTAACCAAATGTATCCCCAAGAAGTGTCAAACTAGGAGTTCAGTAAGGATAGTTGTCATGTACTCAGAAACCCCTATGTCAAGCTTGAAACTCCTTGTCAGAGTTTTCACTCCTATGTACATCTATGTTTGGGCAACATCCACTTTCTCATATCCAGACAAGGATTTATTTGTTCGGAAACCACTTACATATTATTTTACCAAAATACCAGGAAGTTTTCATATATATAAAATTTTCAATAATGTTATTCTAGAGGTTTTCATGTCATAATTTCCACAAATAACTACACTATACTTTTATACCAACTATATCATCTCAAATATTTGACGCAACTTTTCATATCATTTTTCAAACAAAGGATCATTAATGTTTAGTATCTTGGATAAAAGGGACAGAAAAAAAACATAAAACATTATTTTAATCCCATTAAAAATATTATTTAAAAGTTCATCCTATGTAAAATCACTACAACTCATAACCTCGATACATCCATCAAAGAATAGGGTGAGCAGAATGCCTAGATAGGAAAAACAAGTGAAACAGTTTGCATGTGAACATGAGCAATATCAATAACATCATGGGGAATATCATAAAAGAATGATAAATAAGAATATAATAGAAATAATAAATTGAATATGAACATGAAAATTTGGCTAAAAAATTTAATTTATATATTCACCAACAAATCACCATGATCCATCCTCAAGGCGTTATAAAAATTACCATGATTAATCACTAAGGTAACATAAAACTTGTAATATCTATAGATTAATTTATTTACCCAATGAATTGGAGTTCTATCTGATTGAACCCTTAATATGTATTTATTTTCATGTGATCCACATATATCATAATCCAACAATTCATAAATAACCCATATATAATAAAATAAATAGGTTTTATATCATAATCGTGATGCTTTGAAATGTGCTTCGAAACAATATCATTATGTCATTTATAACCCCTGGAAAGGGAATGAAAGATTTATGTATGTAAATTACATAATAAAAAATATCCTTTTTATTTATTTATTAATACGCCTCGAAATGAAATATGTTTGGGTATTCACAAAAATAAAATAAGATAATTTCTTGTGAAAAAGAGACAGATTTTGAGACGAAAATTTTGCAGCATAACGACTATATAACATGGTTTTATAAAACATTAAAAAGAGAGGGGACAGGGGTAAAACACTCATAAATAACTCATAATACATTATATGGACATAATAAAAAATAAATAAGATCATGTTATAGATATTTTAATGACATACCATATGAAATGGAAACATGAAAGAAAATAGAAGATGTTATTTCTTTTATGAAAACCCAGCAATCTAACGACGTCACTTATAAATTCAGAAAATGAATTGATGAGAGAAGAAAGTACATCAAATAATATGGAAATCAAAAGCACAGTGATAGGGATGAAAAATATCATACCCCAAAACATGAAAATAGAAATTCAAATACATAAGATGTGTTGATTAAAAAAGAGTGTGAAAGGTTCCCTTACCTTGAAAAGTAACTTCTTAAATTCAATGGTTGGGAAATTAGGGGAGTAATGGAACCTTGGGAGGACTAATTGGGTGGTAAAAATACAATATCTTCATTGATTATGAATTTTTAATGAATTTACTGAAGGAATGAGTTGGTATTTATAGCAAACGCGAGGGAATATTTTTATTAATTTCTTAGAGACACCTCATTGGTGGTATTTGAAAAACCATGTGATTTCCCAAGGTATTTCCCCATGTAATTAGACACTTGAGACACCTAATATCATATTTTACTACAAAAATGTCTGCCATAATCTTATATTAATTATTACATCTTTATGATGTCAATAAACATACTGAAAACTCAAAACTGTATTTTTACTATTCACCAAAAATTCAACTATTTCAGAAAACTCCCTAAACTTCACCCTAACCATTTTTCAACATGTATAATCTAAAAGTGAACTCCATTTTATAAAAAATAATTTATTTTTAAATTAAATTAAATAAGTAAAATACTAATAATTGGATACTAGTTTTTGACACATTTATTTACTTATAATGTGATATAATTTTATCACATTACCACATAAGATGAATAAAACATATTATAACTCCTTAGGTGATGTTACTATTCCATTCAAAAAATTGCCACTAATAAAGGTAAAATTACTATTTCAAAGGGTAGAGTTACTGTTCACCAAAAAAATATTTGGATCTTATTGAACAACATTTTTCACCCTAATTACAACCATGTTTGTCAAAATTTTGAAATTCATTTCACGGAAAATGTTATTTAATATTGAAATATGTTTTTACTATTCTTCAAAAAATATTAATAAAAAACCTTATTCATAAAAAAAACTATTCATAAAATACTATTCATCAAATTGAAACATCTTAGAAAACATCTAAAAATTTCACCTAGGTTAATTTTGGCATTTGAAATTCAAAAATGATGTTTATTTTACCATAATAATTCTCTATGTATGAAAAATATCTTAAAAGTACAATTTTTTACGTTTAAAACAAATTTATAAAATTTATATTAATTAAACCTATTCTTTATTAAGAAAAGCTATTCCTAAAATGGAAATGATGAAATAACAATTTTATTTACCAAGGGATTACCCAAAGTAACTAAGGAATCTTTACATAGCCCCTTATAAAACCTACACAGGACCTAAGATCAAGGTGTGAAATGGGGATAGAATCTTACGGTGACTTGGAAAATATTTCCCAAGTGGTGATTTCTATCAGCTTGATCTTCTCCCCAAAAAAATTACATTCAAGCATAATATGTTGAAGCTCAGCTTGGGCTTGGTCCACAACAAATCCCAGTGATGCTACCTCCTTCCCAAGCTCCTACAGATGGGATTCGTACAGCCTAAGTCTACTAGATGAGACCATCGAATCTTATTTCTAAATTAATTAACCATGATCATTTGTATTTATAAACAATAATCATAACGTTAAGAGTATAGTTTCCAACAGTCTTATTTACCAATGGTCATATAACAACCAAAACCGAACAATCTCATTTTAATTATAATTACTTAATTAATAAAAGGATATTGTTTTGTTGAGTATATAATAAAAAAACACACAAAATTCGGAAACAAATATTATTCAAAAAGTTCAGGTTGTTACATCCATTCCTCCATAATATTTATCAAGCCTGGAAAAATGATTATTTATTTATAAAATAAATGTCACTGCTTTATTCTTCAATAAATAAATTAATATTATATTCACTAAATAAGAAATAAATAGTTTTTAAATATTCTGCTCAAATTTCAATATCTCGAATAACTGGTGACTGAATAAAGGCAATGAAACATATATGAAAAAAATTTAAACCTTGACTAGGAATTATATTTATTCAAATTATTAAATAATATATAATAATATATTATTTAACTAAGAATCTAGATACACTAAGTGTGTGTTCCTGTAGGCCTCTTTCTTAGTGTCATTAGGTGAAGCAACCTAGAGTCCAATGTTAGCATCAAACAAGATGTTGTGGAACACAGAGAAAAAGAAGATAATGTCGCAATGACATGTTACCTCATACAAGTGCTTACTGTGTAATATAATCCCTTATCAGGATATATCTAATCAAGTAGGTTTCATGCTGGTTCTATCAACGAAGTGCTTACTGTGTAATATAATCCCTTTATCAGGATATATCTAATCAAGTAGGTTTCATGCTGGTTCTATCAACGAAATTTCTTGATGTCTCTTTCATTGACTTCTGGGAAATTTAACTTTCCTATAGAACACCATTGAAATGGATTTATTTAGGCAATATCATTTACCTTAAAGGGAATCAGAAATCTACTTTGATTAAAATAGAAAGGACAAATCCCTTCTCATGCCATTCATTCATGAAATATTACACATGATGCACCCAACGTATCATACATTTCCAAGAACATATGTCATCCTAGTTTTCATCAATATATCAGTGTACGAGGCTCATAATATTCATTAATAATAATATTAAATTATAAGGACTAATACACATGTTTGTAAATAGGAACATACAGTATCACATAGAAATATGGATTTCATAATCGCATGTCACATTCTCATAACATCCCACTGGATATTACCAAGGGCATACACCATGAAAAGTTTTCCCAGAGTCCTATGAGTCTCCACCCATAATAGACTGTATAATTTTCATCCCTCAAAGGATACAATTTGGATATAGAACATATATTCAAGAATACTATCATATAACTATCATGACCTCATCATAGTGGGGAAATACTATGTCCATTTAGTTTGATCACTACTCTTAAAACATTATCACATACTATATCAAGTAGATGAAAAATCATAATGTGATAAGTAGTTTATCAATATTCAAAACCATTAATAAAAGTTATCATAAAGTACATAGAAGTTGGTTTTAGGGAACCAAATCCAATAGTAATAGCGAGGTATTGTGTACCCACTTTTCCCCATAGTGATCCTTCATTATCCCTTGGGTTTTTACACCTTTTACTTTTGGGGATTTTCCACATTACACCTAGTATCCATTTATTTTTACATTTTTTCACTTTATTTTATCTGGTAATTCTTTTAACATTAGTGGGACAATCATTTTCTGTTCCAAAAAGTGGTATCTGAACCATAGTGCGGTCCAGGTGTGAGGTATGATGAAGTATTCCCCAAACTAGTTTGACAATGATAATATTTTCTCATTTGAAGCAAGTGAATCCATGGTGACTAGTTTCAAAAGTCATCTTGATAATAGTGGTTAGGCCATGAGTCTCAATGATGATAAAGACAGTGGTTAAAATGGTTGGATATGAAACATTATCATTGAATGGGAGGCCCAATTGTGAAACCTTGTGTTTGAGGGTTAGATTTTTGGGTAAAAACCCAGGTCCAACATTTGATTCCACCAAGAATGGTAGATAATATATAATCTGGGACAGTCAATTCCTCCAACCACCTAGGTGTTTTAAGATGGAACCCAAGAATGGCCAACATGTTAGGACTGAAAGACCGAAATTTTGTGGAAATCGATCTCAACACTTAAACCTCTAGAACTCATTATGAAATTGAGTCAGCATATATGGAATACCTTGATGATCTCAAAATAGACTCAACATGCCACCAATGTAAACCATCAAATATAGGGTATCCAGAACTAAACGAAATGAAAGAGAAAACATAGACCCCCTTACCATATCGGTCTAACTTATATGTCGTCGGAGACCCTCAATGTTGTAGGTTCTAGTAGTCGCCATCAACAGGATCACCCCCATCCTCATCATTATCTTTCGGCCACACGGAACCACAATGAACCCCGAAAGCTCATCATAACTCCTCACCCATTACCCATTAATAATGTCCTCTACTCCTCTATCACTACTTCTTCCTCACCAAACCAAAAGTCTAACAAAGAACAACTTCGCCTCTACACTACCTGCTCACCGAAGCAACCTGAACAAGGGTCCTCACCATCCCGAATACCATTTTTACTTCAATACATCAACAGTTCGACAATTCATTTTTTGGTAATGATGGAAGAGATGTGGGAACTTCCTAATGAGGATGTGGATGGTGGAGTGATTCCCCCATGTGACTATTTGATCAACTTGATGAGAAAAAAAAATTCAAATAAAAATATAAGCAAAAAAAAATTGTAGGATGACATGGATTAATGGATTCGATACAAGTTGTTGGGGAGTGAATGAATGTGGAAACGAGAATGGGGCTACAAATAGGGCCAAGGTAGACCCTGAGTTGAAAACAAATAGGCAACCTAGTACCAAAAAAGAAACAGTTCGATGTTTTACAAATCCATCTTTTGTATCAAATAAAATTCATTTAATATCATTCCAAAAAATTAAATCAATTTCATAAATGAATACAATTTAATTTGGAACTATCATGAATGAAGTTCACATTATGGAAAACCTAAGGAACACTCATTTTTGGATTAAATGAAATAAGTAATATAGGAAAATTAAAACTAAAATCAAAAGTATAACATATTGATTTCATTAGAATCAGATAGATTCAAAAATAAGGTAAACATCACCATACACCCAATTTGACAATAGTAGAATAATGGTCATCATTTCAATTTTAAGATATGAATAAAAAACCCCAACACCACAAAATAGTTTTTGATCATAGAAAAAAGGATACTCTAATGACATTCCTGAATTTCAAATATGGAATGTTCATATCATACTCCCACCATACAATGATTTATAAACATTATTTTATTTAAATAGAGAAAGAGATAATACAGTAGTATACTTATTTTCATAGTTCATGGTACAAGTGAAATATTTTGGTAACTTTATGTTTATCTTCTACCTCATACAAATGAATAAAATAACCATTTAAATCAATAAAATACAAAAAAAATAAATAAATAAATCATTGTTTATGATATCCCTTCACATTTAACACCATTTTAATAATTAAAATGAAAATTATGAGATTATAGTGTAACATGAAATACACCTAAGTTTAACATTTTTTCTGTTTTCAATCTCATATTTGATGCCTTATATTTCTACTTTTCGACGAATCAAAAGCATAAAATTCTCTAAGTCTGGTTGGTTAATAAAGGAAGAAAAATCTACAAAAACCCAATTAAAATTCCAAATGGAATTCCCATATAAAACAAATTCTTCTCAATCCACCCGTAATCATATGATTTATTTCATCAATCATCATATATTTGATCTCCACCATAATTTTTTTAGAGTGAAAGAACTCAAATAAGAAGATGTCCTAAGAAATAAATTACAGGAGAGCCGTGAATTGGAGTTTTAGTTGGGATTCTTCTATAAAAGTTGTTGTTTGGTAACATAAAATGATCAAGATTAATATATTTTCTATTATTTGTGGAATTTTACCTGAAGTATTGTTCATGGATAAATCAACTGATTCAAGAGATTTCTCACACCCAATTATCCTTGGTACAATTCCTCACAGGTTGTTCCATGATAAATTTGAACCATCCAATTATTGAGGGTTAGTCATCTACATTGGAATACCTCAAGACAAATTATTGCATGAGAGGCCAGGAGATATTATCCATGATAAATCTCTATATTCACAGACCTTCTCTTTCATGAAGAAAAATTCATTCTCCAAGCATGAATATGTTTTCACCAAAACATATATCTCGTGAATTATTTAAAAAAATGTGGGATAGAATGAAAATGTATTTTGTATGAAAGGTATAAGACTCAAAGAGGAGTAATACCATACAAATATAGGGGAAAATTTTCCTTAATATTTTTTGATAAAAGTATAATAACATGATGATTGGTATGTAGTTCAACCTTGGATTCACGTATATATCCAAAAATGTTATTCTCACTTAGATCCAGAACAAAAAGTAGAATCCATGTTTTCAAAATTTGTGATATATTTCTAGAGAAGCTATTACTGTGTTAGCAAAATTCAATGAGCTCAAGAAGAGAATTCATGGATTTTATTTTCACTCCTATAAAATTACTATTTCCAAGACCCACCCATCCAAAATGTTGTGAATTTATCCAAAAATTTAGAAGTATAGTAGATATATTATATTTTAATAAATTCAAAACATTAAATCTTGTCAGATTTTTTGTCCTTAGGTAAAAAGGCCAAAATGGATACCTTCAGGATATATTATAAAGGTCATGAATGGTTATAATTGAAGTGATATAATGTAGTGAACCACTGAGGTTATTGTAGGGGGTTCCTCTATGTGAGTTGAGTCCCCATGAAATAGCCCATGGTATATTTGGTGTTTTTCTTTGTAAAAATCTGAAATGTGAGAACAATGTTTATTTTCAGTTTATTACATAAAAAATTTCTAATGGAAAATATATTTGGGTTGAAATTACATAATAAAGAATAAATAAATTGAATTTAACAAATATGTGAAATAATCACATGGATTTTACAAGACACAGATTTAATAAAACTAGAAACATTGAGAAAAAAATTTCTAGAATGACATACACACTACAAAAAATGAAAGTAAAACCCAAAAATAAGGTTTGAACATAAGTATGAAATTAAGAAGCGTCAATAATGAACATTGAGAAAAACCAAATCCCAAAATAGATTCTATTTAATTATGAAAATCAAAACAGATTTTGGAATTAATTCCAGATGGTAGAGAATTCAATCAGTGATTATATGTCAAAATAAATCAAAATCATTAAAAGGATAACAATGGCTTATGTGGTCTAGTAAATGGATAAATTTCATGGGGTAGGATCATCAGAAGTTTTTCACTATAAAAGGATATACAATTACATGAACAATGAGAAATGAAAAAAAGAGTAGACTCATGCAACTATTGAGTCAATAAGGTTTCCTTATAAATTTTCCATTTATTTATGTTTTGAAAATTACAAACACATTATGTTAAAAAAAATTATCTTTCCCTAAGGATTATATTCTTAATGAAAATCTCCATTCACTAAGGAAATTTTTATCCTTACCTTGGTTTTCATTATCTCATTTTATGTTCTATCAAAACCAAGCTCAATTTATTACTACGCCAAAGGATAATAAGGATGAGTGATTTTCATGTCATTATGATCTTTTGTTGTCTTTACCTGTATCAATTTTTTTCCAATAGTAATAAAACTTTTGTTGTAATTCATCTGTTTTTGTATAGTTTTAATGTTTCATTTACCATTTGTTTTCATTATCTCTATTCCTTTCAAAAATTCACAAAGGGGGAGAAAATAATTATAAAAATAATACTTAGTATAGAAGAAGAGAATGACTTAAGTAAGGGGGAGAATACTTAAATAATACATTCTTATGCAAGAAAAATAAAAACCTCTCTATGGAAGTTAATAATACAATCCTTATGAAATTCAAAACATAAGGGGAAGTTAGTCATATTCATCAAGATTCATAATTAATAGTAGATAAGTTTACTTTTAATGTTTATAATGAAAATTATTATTCCTTATATTCTTTTGGGAAAGGATGTTTGTGATTTCCAAAAAAGAAGCGATTATTGAGTCCATATGGTTGCCTTATGAATTTTCTATTCCACTATGTTTTGAAAACCAAAAACACTTTATCTTAAGAAAAATTATCTTTCCCTAAGGATTATTTTCGTAATAAAAACATCCATATCTATGAAAATATCTATCATTATCTTGGTTTTCATTATCTCATTTTGGGTTCTCACAAAACCAAGTTCATTTTATTAATATGTCTAAAAATCATATTCTTATTAAAAACCTTGAAATATTATAGTTCCTTGGACCTAGAGTATTTTGAAATTCAGACTCCAAATTTTCTGGAATTCAAACACTGAATTCTATGAAATATAGACCCCGAATTCTCTAAAATTCAGACTTTGAACTCTATGAAATTCGGAATCTGAGTTCTATGAAATTCAGACTCCGAGTTCTCGGAAACTAAGACTTAGAATTATCAAAAATTAAAATTCATAATTCTTTGAAATTTAGACTTTGAATTCTCTGAAATTTTGACTCAGAATTCTCGGAAATATAGAGTTTGTATTCTATAAAATTCAGACTCCAAATTCACTAAAATTCAGAATCCGTATTCAGAATCATAATTCCTCAAAATTAAGACTCCGAATTCCGCAAAATTTAGACTTTGAATTCCTGAGAATTTTAAATTTGAATTCATTGGAATTCAGAATCCATAATCTATAGAATTCAGATATTAAATTCTTTGTAAAAAAAATATGAATATCCATGTTTTATATAATAAAATTTTTAATATGATTATATTCTGAATTCTATTTTTTCTTAGACTCTGGATATTCAGATTTGGTAAAGCTAATTAAGTTTTCCTTACACATGTTATTATTAAAAATGGATGTCATATAATTTGTTTCTAACTTACCATTGGTAGATTGATGCATATACAGATCCCTCTGAAATTCACATAAAAATATTGCTATTGGAGGAGGGGGCCAATCGTTGACATTATGCCTATAAATAGAAAATCATTTGAACAATCTCATAATTGGTTGATCATCCTAGAGATTACATGATCTGAAAGTATGAAGTGATTTATAGAGAGAGAAAGACTCTTATGCTTTGTCCATTTCATGAACAACTTATTCAGCTGTGAATACCTTGTTCAGCTTGCTTTATGTGACTCCGATTATTGCTGAGTACAATTGAGGGATTCCAGGGATAGGAAGATGGAGGTTACGACTACCTAAAATATCGAGGGCTTGCGGGGATATCCAGACAAATTCTGATATTCCTATCAAGGGATTACCTTGGTGTTGGAAAGACGGAATTTCTAGAAAGTATAAATCGAGGGACCTTTATCCAAGGTTGTTGGATACCCTAATATTTGGGTTAAATGATTTCCTGCTTGTCACTTGTTTTTGTTTCAAGATTGATTTTTGATGAATTTTGATAAAAGAAGAATGTATAAAGTTATTATACTTTCTTGTACTTTACTTAAATAGATAAATAAGATTCCATATACATTAAGTTAGAATCTTCCATTAAGAAAATTGTTCTTACATTTCATTTTCGGATGCATATTTTCAAAACCTAAGCATGATTTTTTCATAGAACTAAAAGAGGATTTGTGAATTTACCTTCCCTAAGATTGTTAAACATCATTTTCCTTTGGGATAATAATGAAATTTTTCCAACTGAAAATCCCCCCTCTTGTAATTGAGCATATACATATACTATTTCGATCCTACAACAAAAACATGATGAAATAATGAATGAAAATGTACAAGGTTGAATGCACTAAAAATTAATAGAAAATAACATGACCAAGACCCCCCCCTCATTAGGGGACCAGATTCACATTTGTTGAAGAATCTATGTTAGGTTATATGATCATCTCTAATAACTCTACAACTAGTTAGATCTGTCCAAATACATTAGAGTTGTGCAGATCTTCCCCCACTACCATGCACATTTTCACTATCCAAATATGTTGTAAATTAAAATGGACAATGTTTTCATTTATTCTATAAAAATCTACTGCATCTAGGTCTACCATTGATGTCCAGGTCCTTTGCATCCATTCAGATACACTGTCATTGTCCAAGAAACAGGTTGTAAGAACCAAGAACATCGAGTTCAAGGTTCAAGAAGAAGAAAAAATATCCATGTAAGGTGTCATTGTCCAAGATGCAACTGCTATGAAAGGTTTGACATCACTCCCTATTCAAGAACAAGAAATCCCTCAACTCTATCCTCCTTTGATGAATGAGGATTGTGTCTTCGATGTCACACCTAACTTCGATCTCTCAAAGAATTGTCGAATGGTGTAAGTGATGCCCCAAATTGGAAACCCTCATGCACACGGGGTTACTACACTTCTCCATCCTCACCCTCATCGATCTTGATTAATGAACAAGGGCACTCTGGTAATCTAGTGATCTTCCGAGGGCACACCTCTCTCCAGCGGCAATACAAGCTGCTGGAAAATAGAGAGGCTACACTATATTTCCATTTAGCATGAATAACTAAATCTAAATCCTGAAAATATGTAGCCACCAATCTGAATCCCTCAACTTGAACACGTAGTCAGAGGAGATGAGATTGGTGTTTCAAGATATCAAACTTCATAACAAATTCTAACAAAAACAGCACATTAAAAATCTATTTTAATTAACAAATAATAAAAGGAGAAATCAGGATTTCATAATTCTACATCATTGGAATTAAAATGAATGAGAAAATTAAACATACAATTCCATCACACTCTCAACCATGAAAATTAAAACATAAACCACATAATTATTATTCTCCATCTAACATCATCAACAAGGGAATATCCTAAACAATAAAAAACCTATAGAGTGTTACCGATATTTCCCCCCTACCATGTATCAACTGTGATACACGTCATTTGAATTTGAATGATATTGTAAACCTAATTATCATTTTTAGAATTAAATAATTCTAACATTTTGTTGAAGGTTTTACCTATACTTATCTAGGTCACTCTTTGATATGGTGACATAGAGGATGTCATAAACTAGAAAATCACATGACAACATAGGTCCTTGGAATAGCTCACCGGTTCTTACAGAACACCAACAAAACAGAGCAGTATCCATCCTCACACAGAAATTGAATAAAATAAAACATCTTATAAATTCAAAAATATTGAAACTCAAAAATAAAATAGGGGAATGAAATCATACAAAATAATAATGGAAATATTATAGATATAATAAAGGGATAGAAACCATATGAAACCAAACAACCCAGGGACATCTACACTTGAACAAACAAAAACATAAAATGACTGAAGCACCAATCACTTTCATCTTTAATATGAGACACACTGCACTGAATATGATTAAGAAAACAGTTGACGCAAGGCACCAGTAGATCCTTAATTGAAAGATTCAGAATCTCCACCCAAGGAGATGATCACATAAACAAAATCCCAAAGGATATATCCCCAAGAAAAAGTGAAACTGCAAGGACAGAGGTGAGTATTAATAATATCCATGGGAACCTCTAAGATGTGAGAAAAAAGGAAGGAACCCATCAATAAACCTTGGGTAACAATCTGTTAAAGGGCCACACATGGAAGTCTAGTCATACTAATGAAACACAATATCTAGGAAACCAAACCACAAAAGCTACAAAGAAGGGTCGAATATTATTCAATAAATCTTGATGATCAACCAAGTGACGGGGCTCCCAAAAAATTCCCAAACCTAAACAATGAACTCTCTACCGGTCCATATCTAGAGCAAACCGTCCAAATGGATGTGAAGGAACAGAACATAGCTAAAATAAGATCATATCCTTGGAAAAAGGTAGACACTAGAAACACAAGATCCATCCAAGACCTTACTTCTAATAAGCTCTCAAACATAGGTTAACCTCACAAAGATTGAATTTCTACCACAAAACCATAGACACATATATATAGAAACTACTAAGAGGGTTCTTTAAGGATCAGAAAGGAAAAGAAAACATAAAAACAACAAGGAAACAAAATATCAACAGTATAATGAAATTATAGCCAAAGAGATCACATGACCAAGCTAAATAAAAGTAATCAAATCATGCTGCAATAGGTAAAATCCACTAAGGAAAAAAATCAATGTAATGAATAATCGTTTTTAAAAAATTTAACAAAGAAAAACATAAAACCAATTAGGCTTTGATACCACTTGTTTTGGGGGGTCACCCCTATACGAGAGGAGTCCATATACAGTAGCGTAGGATCTACTGAGTGTTTTGGTTCGTCAAAATCTGAAATGTGAAAACACTGTTTAGTTATAGTTTTTTACATGAAAAACTAATAAACAAAAATAATTTTTGATTTTCAATTATGTAATAAGGAATAAATCCAAAGAATATAAGGAATTAGTGAAAAAATCACATGAACTTGACAAAATTAAATGCAATAAAAATTAAGACATTCAATAGTTCATTATTTCTCAAAAAAATAGAATCATAATTTCTACAACACTGATTTAATGTTGTCAATAATATTGAGGAATAAAATTCCGGATTGACACACATTTCCAGAACTAAAATATAAAACCAAAAACATTGGTTGACAAAAATAAATAAATAAGTTAAAATAATGAAATTCGGGAACACCAAATCCAAAAATAGCTTCTATTTTATTATGAAAACCAGAATTGATTTGGAATTAATTCAAGAAGGTAGTCAATTCGATCAGTGATTATAGGTCGAAATAATAGCGGGTACAAAAATCAATAAAAGGACAACAAGGATTTGTCTACTTCGATCAATAGACTATGTGCACATGGAAATATCATTACTGGGTTTTCAATATGAAATGTTAAATAGTTACATGAACAATGGGAAATATGAAAAATAAGAGCCTCGCAGAACAAAAATAAAGAAAAAACCAATCAATAAGTACAAACTAAAAAACCCGATAAAGAAAAGAAAATAAGTGGATGAGGACCCATTACAATGGGATGAAATTCACCTTCATTGAATCCTCTATGATAGGTTATTCAAATGTCTTTGAGGTGTCATCATGGAGTCAGATCTATCTAAATCATTTGGAGTTGTGCAAATCTTCCCCCACCACCCAAGAATGTGGTTTCTATCTAGATCTGAAGCAAATAAAATTGGCTGATGATTTTTTTATTATATCCAAATCTACTAAATCCAGGTTCTTTATTTCTATCTAGGTACTTTTCATCCATCCAGATGCATGATATCAATCCATGAAATAGGTCTTAGGAACCCAGAACCTCAAGTTCCTGGTTCAAGAAGAAGAACATATGTTCATGCACAAAACATCTTTCCATGTCGCAGCCGTTGTCGAAGGTTTGTCATGATTCTAGGATTAGGAACTAGAAACCCCTATGGGTGACACTACCAATTAGTGGGGACATTTCAGCATAAGGAGAAACATTTGGTAAAAATTTTCCTTGGATGGAAAAAAATATGAGTTTCCCTCATGGACATGCAGTTGGTGGTAAAATAAATTTAGGGTTAGATGAACAACCCCAACCATAAGAGAAAGTTTTTTCTGTAATCTATAAAATAGTATTTGGATCCAATGAACTAATATGTGTAATATGTTGTAATTTTTGATACCTCCAATGAGAATTGGACAGAGTGAATAGATAATCTGCACCTGTTTCTCCCAGGGCTTTAGGAAAAATAGCTGAACCACATTCAATCCTCTTGTTCATCATTTGTCTTCTCGCGTTTCTGTGTTTGTGTTGCCACGAACATCCGTTGTTCCCTTACAAGTATTATCATAGGGATCTGGAGCAAGGGAGTTTGAAACAGTGAGGCAATGAAATAGTTTCTGGTGAATGGAAAATCTAATGTGGTTGGAAATTGTTTCCAAGCCCATATCCATGAAGAGGATGGGGATATGATTACAACAGTGCAATCGGAATTGAAAAGGGAGTTGAAACAAGCCCTGTAGAGCCGGACAATATTCAGGTCAAATTGTGGGTGAACAATAACCATGTGTTGGAGAAGAGGGGACTATGTACATTGTCGGTGAAATTTCGGTAGCTGCCCTAGCATGCCACATCATCACCACACCATCGAATGATCTGAGTCGGTGACACATGTTTGGTCATAACTTGATCAATTGGTGTCCTATTTTGAAAATCCAGGAGTCTATTCCCACTATTTTAACCCTTCTAGATGCATCTATATGGTTATGTTTTCAAAATTATAAATCTATCATGTTGTATAAAATGGGTGTTCCATCGATGGTGGTGATTTCGTTTTTCAACATCGTTGATGAATGGTGGCGGTGCACTGCCAAAATATGATATCGAGAAGTTCGATGGTCAGAACAACTTCATCCTATAGAATATCACAGTGAACGATATTCTTGTGCAGCATGGCACAATTAGACCATTGATTTTAGAAAATTCTGAGATAACCATTAATAATGATTGGGAAGATCTTGAGATGTGGGTCATCAGCATAATTCAACTATGCCTAGAAAACGATGTAAAATAATCGGTGTTGGACGAGATCTCACTGGATGAGATCTTTAAGAAGATGGAGCAGTGATACATGACAAAATCCATCAATAAAATAATATTCTTAAAGAAGAAATTGTTTTAGTTGAGGATGAATGAGGGAGAAATTTTTTTGGATCACACTAACGAATTCAAGAAGTTCTTAGCACAATTATTGGTGTTTGGTGTGAAGGTTGGGGAGGAAGACAATGCACTTTTTCTTTTTTTCCTCACTACCAAGTTCATTTGATGGACATGTGAGTGAATTGCTTATGGGGAAGGAAACATTAAATCTAGATGAGGTGATGGAATTGATTCAAGATTCAGAGGCATTCCGATGACCTATGACACATTTAGGTGGGAAAATCATTGTGATGGAAGATGATCAATGTGGGAGGAGGTGACATCCGAAATCAATAGGTAAATAATGGTGGCCAAAATTGAGATTACGTGATCCTAAATAAATCAGGTGTTTCTGGATTGAGAAAAAGGGTCACTATAAATGTGTCTTTAGAGAGCACCAACAGTACATTTCAGGGAGAGAGAAAGATGAAGAGAAGGTTTAAAACATCACAAAATTATTAGCAGATGATGAAGTTTGTGTGACAAGAGAAATCTCTCACTTAGATTGGAGAGTTGAATGGGGAGAAGTGTACTGTCATTACTACAAAATATATAGCCACATGAATCAGGAATGTCTTTTTATAAAAAAGAAGAATGAGTGGGATCAAAATCGAAAGGAAGACAAATGGGTTTTGGATTTGGGGAGCTCAGTGAACATATGTACGCCAAAAGGTGTGTTTCATACTTTTCAGCAGGTGCAATATTTGGTGTGACTTGGTGATGGATAAACATGTGACATTCAAGGAGTCATGATGATGAAATTAGAGAAACCCAATGGAGGAGTTCAACAATTGGCTGAAGTGAAATTCGTTCTGAGGATGAAATAGAATCTCGTATCATTAAAAAAGCTCGATGCGAGAGGATACAAGATTTCCATAGTAGGTGGAGTGTTGGAAGTCTAGCATGGGGATGCAGTGATGCATACTTGGAAAGAGTGACCAACCTTTTATCATTTGATGATGACCGTAGTCAGCCCATGATTGATTGATGAATGTGGATGTGCCACGTCATTTGGTTTGAAGAAGCACATTCAATTTGCTGATGATATGTTAAATGCCTATAAGGAGACTATAGGTCTAGCTTCAACCCCAAATTGGTCTTGAGGGAAGATTTGTGGGGTCCACTCCAAATTAGGTGAGGCTTTGATATGGGAGGATAAATAGTTGACATTAACCTTCATTGAATGGAAACAAATCTGAGTAGACTTCGTGGATGAGCAACTGGCAGAAAAGAAAATTTCAGTGTAGATGAACCACCCCAATAACCGGAGAAGGTTTTTTTCATTCATCTATAAAATTGAAATTGAATCCCATGATGTAATAGGTGTAATTTGTTGTAATTTGTGATACCTATAATGAGATCCAAAGATAGTGAATATGGAATTGGGCCCTGTTTCTCCAGTAGATGTATTCAAAACCACTGAACCATGTTAAGTCCTATTGTGCTTAATTTTTCTTCTCATGTTTGTGTGTATTCATTTCCACACACCTATATTGTACCATTACAACCCCATTGCTTGACTCCTCCTTCTAAAGAACTAGGATTGTTTCTCCGATGTCATTCACTGCTCCAATATCACAAAGAATCATTGAATGCCGAAAGTGGCACACCAAATCAGAAAAACTAATGCATACGACATAACTGCACTTCTCCACCCTCACCCTCACCAAACCAAATCAATGAACGAGGGCTCTTTGATGAAGAAATGAACTCCCAAGGGCACCCATTTTTCTAGTGGTAGAACAAGACACACTAAAATTGAGTGGATGAACTCTATTTCAATCTGGAATGAACAAGTCACTCGAAATCCCTAAAAACTATACCCACCAATCTACATCCCTTTGCTGAAACACATGGTCAGAGGAGCTAAAATGGGTAGTTTTATATTTCCAACTATCTAACAAATTCTCACCTAAAAAGGCATATTAAAATTTAATTTTAATTAACAATGAATTAATGGGGAAATCAGTATTTCATAGAGGTTATTGGATTAAATGTAGATCTGATTTGGAAACAGTGAATCTAATATATTTCCTGAAATCCCTAATAGAAAAAAATGGAAATCTTGAAATCCAATTCAGTATGGGGTGTGACATCATTGTATTTAAAAAGGCTATCTATTGAAAATTGTTTTGGGTTCCCAAACGCCTAGGAAATTCAACACCAAAGATGTTAAAGCTCATTCAGAATTTTTCTAGTTGAAATGGTGGAATCAATGTGGATTTGAATTTTAGGATAAAATATGGATTCATTCAACCATAGAAAAACATTTAATTATTTTAAATTTTTCAATGTGAGGTTCAGAAATAATACCTGAGAAGAAAATGTTTGAAATGTCTAAAAACAACAATTTTGAATTATTTTAGAGAATTTTAGAGAGAGTGCCACTCAAATATTTGGAGGATCTGTCGACATGATATAAAATTATAAAACAACATAGTTGACATGTCAATAGACGTGATAATTTATTGTTTATAAAATATATCTCCTCCAAAATTTTAGTCATCTGGGAGTACGCCTATAGTATATTGGTCACATATCCAATAAATTTGATTCAAAAAAGGGTTAAAATTTTTAATTTGAAGGAAATATAATTGATCTTGGAATTTTCCTACAATAGAATTCCATGTTGGGTTGAGTTACATAAGTGAATTATGATTGAAAATTACAGATGGAATGGGAGTATGAAATTCATTATCAGAAAGGTGGAGGGATTTAAGGGTGGTGAGATTATAACAACATTTATGAATGTTGGAGGTATCATTTCCATCCATATAGGGAGAAGTTAGGGAAATGATGTTCTTTAAACATATTATAAATAATCCAAAAAATATTTAAAGGCAAAATAGAGGGAAAAAAGATATGATAAGCTAGAAATACACTCAAGAACTAGTGTCAATGTGATGAGGGGGGAAGAGTTAATGTATTTTTAAAGAGGATAAGGGGGAGGGAGGGAGCAGTTAAAAAAATAAAGGTGTGATAAATATGATAGCATATTCTCCACCTGCAACTAGGAAGGAATAGAGATGATATTGAAAAGTTCCATATCTACAATTCGTAGTGAGGAGAGTCCAAAAATCCATTCCAACCCCCTTCCCAAGTTCAGATCATTATTAGAAGAGAGGTCAAGATATTGCATGTTGGAAAGGTTACTTAGTTGAGGAGGATGACATCACCAATTTTTTCCCAGATAGGTTAAGGTACCTTAGATTGAGGAATGAAAAAAAGAATTTGGGAATTTGAGATACACTAAAATCATTTTTGTTAAGGTCTAGGGACCTGATTTTTTAGAGGTGTATCAAAGACTAAATGTTGTTATTGATCAACCTTGTATTCTTATATTCATAGTAGTGAAATCATGGATTGGGGAGGTTGAGGGGGAGGACATGGAAATAGAGGTTGTGGCACCCAAATATCTTCCATCTGTAGCAATCCTCCCCCACCCAAGAGGTGAGGTGTTTGCAATGGTCAAGGAGACATCACTTGAATATGGGGATGGACTCCCTTTCCATTCCCCTATACCCACCCCATTCACAAACCTAGACAATTGGAATCAAAACAAGAGAAGAAACACAAACCCCCACCCACTTCCTTCCATTACACTCCCCCTTGTTGAATAATTTTCGGAGCTTTTAGCCCCCTATTTTTAGTAATGGTCCTCTGTATAATCTTCTCTTGGAGCTTATCACTGTTCCAATATTATGACTCATTGCACACTGATGTGATGTTTATTAGGATGAATTTACTTGATACCCAATCATCAATGAAGGGATACTTGATTTTTAACTTTTATGTCAGCATTTTTATGGATCGTTGAATGTTTTCCAATGAATATTTGTTATAGTTTTTTAATGAAATTTTCTTGAATTTGTTTTTAGTTGGATTCCACACTAAAATTTTTCAATTCAATTTTTCAATTTAAATTTTCGATAAATATTTTATGATTTTAAAATAAAAGTATTTATAATATTTAAAAAAACAAGCATTCAATATATTATTTTTTATGCAATCAAACCTATTAGTTTTTTACAATGGCCTTAAATATATCCCTCATTTGAGATGGTCATATTTTTCCATTTTTTAATTTTATTACTAAAAAATCACTATGGGATTACTCATCAGGGTGATTATTGTTTCGAAAGATTGATAATGAAGAATTCACAATTGAACTTTAAAATGAACGCACATGAGAAATAAATTTTTTTCCCATCAATCAAGAAATAAAAAATTAAAGTAGTTACACAATGACCAAATATATATGAAGAAAAATAAATGCTTACACCAGTAATTTTTTATATTGAAAACCCAACATGAAAATGACATGGTATATAGTTCGAAAATCAGATTCCACCAATAAAGAAGAGAAAACACAAAATACTATAAAAAATGAGCGGGATCTCAAAATTAATAATCAGATAAAATCTTGAATCAAAGTAAAAAAATTAGATGCATCCTGAAAATCATCTTGAAATTAATAATGGTGTTGGAAACCGAAACCCAAATAGATCTGAATGGAAAGAGTATGTATTCATTGTCCAAATAAAAAGGTACAGATATAAAATTAAGATAAGATCAATGAAAACCATAGATGAAATCCAATCAGACTAGATGAACTTATCTAATTTTATATCTAAAAACAAATTGGTGAATCCCTAGATGCACTGCACCGAAAGAGAGAGGAATGAAACACTATGCGGCCACTCAAAACTCATCATCCAAAAAAATGTACAAATGTTTTCTGCATAAATGTTTTGTAACCCTTTGACTCATATAGTTTTTTTATTTAAGTGGTAAATGGGTCCCACATGATGATTACCCCCAAAAAACTCCCCCACAAACTCAAGTGGGGATAACTTTCCACCCTAAAATATTTTTGGAATGTCGCAAATTTACCTTTAGGTAAACTCTTGGTCAACATGTTAGACCCTTTTTTATCTATGTGGAACTTCTCTAGATTCATCTATCTCAAATCAAGGACATCACGAATCTAATGATACCGAAAATCTTTATGTTTTGACATTTCATGAAAGGTGATTTTCTTTCCCAAAAGAATAGCACTCTAACTGTCAAAAAATTAAACATACACATTCTGATTAATGATGTGATATCAAATTAAAATTTTCATCCATGTTGATTCATTTCATGAATATTTAGCTACAATAAAATAAAATTCTATTATAGATAAAAAATACATCTCTACACTCCAGACTTCCATGATACCCCATACAGAAGTTATCAAACTTATTAAATTAGACTTCCTCGAACCCATATATCCTGCCATATCTGAATCTATAAGATAAAAAGAATATGTTCAACATTTCCAAAACACAATATAAACTCATAATTATTGTGAAGATAAAAAATATATGACTCATTTCTCTCTAATTATATATTCCTATACTAGATAGAAAATGGTTGACCACACTAACTGAATGTGTTAAATCAGTTATAATAATTACCATCACATACATTAATCATCTAATGATGGATGAATAATATATGTGATACATCTCATATATCTTGTAATCAGTATAAGGAAATTGACTTGTAATGAGCTTAAAATGTAAATCAAGAGGAGTATTAACCAAGTTTTCTATGTACATAGAAAATATATGAAGAACCTTATCAACATTTCTCTTCTGAGATAACTATAATTTGTTGTCCTTTTGATCATGATAAATCGACATGCCAATATTATTTTATGTTGACCCAAGTATTTTATTGAAAAATAACAAAAATGATCCATCTTCAATATATAAATTCTAAAATAATCATGGACAACAATGACAATATCATCAATATAAAACAAAGATATAATAAAATCCTCATCAGTAAATATATGAAAAAAAACACAATGATCAGAAGATGTATTCTTGAGGCCCGGCTAAAAATGGCATTTTTATACATCTTATACTGCTACCTCAAAGTGTTTTTTAGACCATGAAAACTATTCTTTAACATGAAAACATAATTATCTTTAAATGACTGAATAATACCCTTCAGTTTCTCCATATAATTCTCCTCCTTTTAATATCCATGGAAGGAATTTGTCTTCACAACCATATGCTCAATCTTCATATCCAAAACAGTAGCCAAACCAAGAACAACTTGAATTGAAGAAATTTTGAAAACAGATAAAAAAATCATCAAAATCAATACTTATCTTCTGATGGAAGCCTTTAAAAACTAAAATTTCCTTGTATCATGGAACCGAATTGGATTCTTAATTTTTAATCTAATAAATCCACCTATTTTTCAAATCTCTATTACCTGTGGGTAATTTCACCATCTCAAAAGTAGGGTTTTCATGAAATGATATCATCTCATCATCCATTACTATAACCAAATTTTCCTTCCTTTAACATTCCATTTCCTCATCAAAAGATTATGTTTCCCCCTCTTCTGTGAGAATCACATACTCATTAAGTGAATACCCATGATAAATATTATGATACTGAGAAGACCTCTAGATAGAAACTGTGGGTTTATTTATTATCCATTAAAGCAAGATCATCAAAAAAACAAGGTGCATTAGAAACATCAACTCTAACATGTTGACCCTGAACATGATTCTACACATCAACCCGATCATCAAAATCAACATGATGAGGAAAATGTGACCCAGAAAATAGCTCAGGAATGATTAAGAAATCAGAAGATAGAAAAGTAGATTTACCCCTTATCAATATATGTAATTTTCTGATCCTCCATAAATACTACTCAAGTATTCAAACAAGTTTCTTCAAAGAAGGATCATAAAACCTGTACGAAAACTCATCATGTCTATAACCATTAAAAATACACTGTTGTGACTTACCATCCACCTCAGACATATCGTCTTTAGGCACATGAGTAAAATCATACTACCAAAAACACATAGATTATAATACATGATCCGTTTTTTATACCAAAACTTTCCGGGAGTGACTATCTATAATGAAACCAAAGGTGATAAATTGATAATACAAGCAACAGTAAATAAAGCCTCACCCTTAAAATTTCAAGGAAACATTTATTCCACATGAAAACATCAAACTCTTTCCAATAAATACATGTTCATACACTCGACTACCCAATTTAGTTTAGTGTCTTAAGAGGTGTGTTCTGGTGCTAAATACCTTATTTCATATAATAACGATAAAATGAACCACCACACTCACCCCCACTATCACTTTGAATACATTTTATGTTCATACAGGATTATCTCTCAACTAAAACCTAAAATTTCTTAAAATCACTGAGAAACTATCTATTGTAATTCAAAACATAAACCGAAAGTTTAAATGAGTAGTCATCAATAAATTTCACAAAATTAATATCTCTACTATAGTTATTAGATTTCAATGGACCAAAACCATCAGAATGTACCAATTCATGTACCTATGATTTTTTATGAAAATGATGATTGTTGAAATAAACTCTTCTTAGTTTTCTAGCCATAAAATGGATTCATGTGTCCAATTTTACACTCTTAAAATAAGGAATTAGATTTCTCTTAGAAAAAAAATAATCCATTTATCATTAATGTGGTTGAGCCTCTTATTATATAACATGGAAGACATCTAAAATTAACAACACAAGTAGTTTCACATGAAATAGAAGCTATAGTTCAGTACAAACCTGACTGCATCTTCCCACATGCAACAATCAAGGATCTGTAGGAATGAATATATTATCTGCCACCCAATGTACTCATAAAACCATTATCATAAATAAATTTAGTAAAAATAATATTCAATGGAACCTTAGGAGCATGTTAAACATTACTTAAAATCATCTTACTCCCTATGATGGTCCCCAAACAAATATTTATAATACCTCAAAACATCATCATAACCATAATTACCCATATACAAAATAAAAAAATTCATTGGGCTATAATATATTAATATATCCTTCCTCAATGTCACATGAAAATAGGTCACACTATCAAAAATATATAAAGAACCATCAAAAATAATATTAATGGAGTCAAAACAATATTATGATCACCCCCTATTATAGCATTAAAATGATTATCTCCATCACCATTTTTCATTCGATAATTTTTCTTCATTATATTTTATCTTTTTTGTAGATAATTTTTTTAACATTTCCATTCATACCACAATGATGAGATTAAAACTCTCTCTTCTTCGACAAGTATTTTCTTCTTCCATTACTCTTACTTTTATTTCTATGTCATTGATTATTTTCCAAAATTCACTCTCTAATATCTATGAATAAATTACTAAATAAGATCTATCGTTAATAATTCTCTAAACCTCTTCATTCAAAAAGTAATACTTTACAAAATTGAATGTCATAACACCATTAGAAGTAGAACTAGTTAGAGCAACATGAAAATTCTCCCAATATTTGGGAATCTTATTAAGGAAAAAAGCATTAATACCTCATCTTCAAGAGTAATACCCAAACTAGAAAATTTACCAAAAAATCCTTAATATTTACTAAAATACTACAAAATACATACACTTTATTTGTATCTAAAATTCATCACCTATTTAAATATATACTATATATTATTTCTTATATTGGTAGAATATGTTGTCTCAAACATCTCGCACAATGTTCTGGCATGAGAGTTATTGAAAATTTGGTTCATCGCGTTGTCTTCGACCCACTGGTGAATGAATCCACAAAACATCTCATTCTAAATCTCCCATTCTCGATCAGACATTATATCTTCCTACTGAGTAGTCAATATCTACATATTCGTTATCTTTTAAAAAATAAGATCCTTCATTTTTATTTCCAAATATTGTAGTTACTATCATTCAACAAAATATAACTACTGTACTTAGTATCCACAATTTTTCTGAATAAAAACCAAGCCCTTTTTTACTAGTTTTTGGGAAATATGGAAAGCAATGAATGCAAACACAAACACCAAATTGAACATGCATCAGAAATAAATTTCATTCCCTTCAAACAAGCCAGAAACATTAATTTGGACAGAAAATGACCAAATATATATGTAGAAAAATAAGTGTTGAAACCATAAATTTTTATCAAGGAAAAACCAAAAGCAAAAAACCATGGGACCTACCCCAAAAATCAGAATCTAGTAATAATGAAGAGTAAACTGTATAGACTCCCAATGATGAGCATGATCGAAAAAATAGTACTATCATAAAATTGTGGGACCAATGTAGAAAATAGACACAATTTAAAGGTAGCATAAAATTTAGAAAATATCCTAATAAAAACACCAAAATAGATATGATCGTAAATAGGAGGTATTCAGTGTATGAATAAATGGTGTAGATCGAAAACACTAAACTGGATCAATGAGAACTATAGATAAAATCCAATCTAAACAGATAATTTTTTTTGGTAGTAGATCTAAAAACCATTGGTTGAAACCCTAACTACAGTTTTTCTAAAATAGAGAGGAATGAAACCCAATGCGGCCATGCAAAACTTGTCCAACTGAAAAAATTCCAATAGTCATCCACCTAAATGTTTTGTAACCTTATGATACATATATTTTTTTATTTTTTTATTTATTTAAGCAGTACATGAGTCCCCATGTGAGGAGGACCCCAATAATAATGGGAGTATTTTAATGGGGTGCATTTTTTCTTTCCCATGACGTCATTGAAGTAGTGGTATAATTCACATGTTCACATATAAAAATCTATATTTTAATATGACAAAAATTATTTCATTTCTCTTTCATAAAAAAATATTTTTGTCACATTATTTAATGATTTGTTATTTGATGGAAGAATGGTCGAAAAAGGACAATCCATGTTTTTTAAATAATATATATTATAAATAATAATATAAATATGTATACATTATTCATAATTTTCAATGAAATAATTAATCCGTATGTCATAATTTCATCACATAGTATTATTGTTCTAGGTGGTGTTTCAGTGATAAGGTGATTATGAACCAATGTTCTGGATCTTTTATCACATGATGAAAAAATAAACTTCAAAAAAAGTTATAGAAATGTACCTATGTGATTATCAAAAATCCTCATCATGAAAAAATGATTGGTTTATAATACAAACTACTTGAGATCACCTAAAAAACATAGAATTTTTGGAACAAACAATGGTAATCAACACTTGAAAAATGTAATTATTGAAACTAAGACCAATTTTTAAAAACTACTGAAACAGATATTGATGTTTTGAATGTTGGTCATGTTTTCAAATTAAGGATTGAAGGGCAGTTTGAGTGGAGATATAAACCGGGTTCCTATAGTCCTCATCTAAAACTAATTTTGGTGATGAATAATTTTTTTATATGGATGTAAGTATTTATGCACCTCAATCATATCAAAGTGTCTCAATAATCTTACAATTTTTTATTCAATAACTATCTAGAACATTATTATTTCACTAAAAATGAAAATAAAGTTATTCTTATTTAATAAATAAAACTAAAAATATCTAGTGATTTAAAATAAAATTATAACTATAATTCAACTGATGATATCTTTTGTTGCATTTCATTTTTATATAAATAAATTCATATTGAATAGATTTTAGAAAAAAATATAGTAATTCTCATTCCTAATGATATTGACTATATTATCTAAAATGTTACTTTTTAACCAAATTCTATAAACTTCATTCATGTATGTAGAATGGATATTCTTTTTAATCATGGAAAAGACACTTTTTTCATATAGGATATAAAAATAGAAATGTTATACATGTATTAATAAAAAATGTAAATTTTAGAAATTTTTTTTAATATAATTATCTATTTAATTTACCCACCTCTAATATAGATACGAATTTTATATTCATGTTATTTTTAATTAATTTATTTAATATGACTTATGTTAAGTTTGTTGGATAGCTAGAATAACAATAGCTCTTCAAATTTTCACTATAAATGTGTCCACTTCATCCTAGAAATTAATATCTTTTATGCACCTTCTAGTTGGGGATTTCAATGTACCACCTCATCCTTAGGCTCAAAATTATCTTGTTCAAAAGAGAGAGAGGGGATGTAGGTTCTTTTGGTTTTCAAAGGGAAACAACATTTGAATTACCCTAAAAATGGGGTCTTGGTTTCATTAGATAGAGGTTTTCCCTCAGGGGTTCTCTTAATTAAAGGGAGTGTCTTCATTTGCTTATCTTGTTCAATGTGGGTGAGGTTGGAGGAGATTAGTTACTTTGGGAGATTTCACCTCCATCCTTGACGGGAATGAGTTCTGAAGGGATTCTGGCACATCTGGGTTGTTTCACGTGGATATCGGTCAAGATTAGATGCGGGGGTTCTGGTTCTTGAAAATGAAGTTTATCCCATGGAGTAGATATTCATGGATCAAAGTGCCTCATATTGATGGTTTTGTTGAGCCTAGATATAAGTTAAAGATCTGAATCAGATGAACCCTATGTTATAGTGGTGGACCTGGAATGCGGTGGCTGGATGACCAGAAATTTCCTTGAAACTTGGACAATGGCATTGTCACTATTTAACCTATAGGATTCGTCGCTGTCTTGTCTCACCAAGAAGTATTATACTAAGGTGGATGTGACCCCCTCTTAAGGAGGGTCCCTATCTTTTTTTAATATTTAGTAGTGGTATTACTTGATTTCATGTTGATGGTGTTTGTTGAGAGTTGTTCCATTTTTGTGATTTTACCTAGATGTTTATTGTACCTTGTTTTTTTATTCATAGTGAAAACCCATGGTGAATCTTCCCCATGCACACATTCCAATTGGGAAAATAATGTAATTATCTTCTTTCATGTACCACTTTATGCATCTGTCTTCATCGACCTATAAATTTCTGAACACTCACAACTTCCTAAATTAATTCTAGATTGAATTTATTTGATAATGATCTTATTTAAGTGATTCCTTTCTTATATTTGTCTTTACCTACTACTGGAATGTTATCGTTGCTTTCTATCATTACTGTTCTATCTTACTAGTTTTATTTTTTTTTGTATAGTAACATGATTTCATTTCTGGTAACATATATATGTAAATTTGTTTCAGTTTTCTCATGGTTGTTGGTTCTTTATTTGTAGAATCATATTACACAGAATTATATTTCGGTTGTTAAGGGAATTATCAAGCATGAGTTTTTTAATTTCCCAGTTACATGTGATTTTTTTCATTTCTATAAAGTAATTTGGAATTCATTGATATTTGGAATTTGTTTTATGAATATATTCATTTTTATTTGTTTCATCTTATGTAATTGGAATATAAAATTTTGTTTTAGATTCTGTATTTTGAGTTCACGAACCGATTTTATACCTAATGGATCCTACCACTTTTATGGGGATAACATTTCATAGCACCCCCCATTGATGTTATTAGATCAATATTGGTTATAATTTTTTTTCATCAAAATGAAAAAAAATATTCATTGATTTAAATGATTTTTTAGTGGATTTAACTCTACATCATGTTTTGATTTTTTCGATTCATATGGGTTGTTTACTGTATTTGGCTATAATTGTGAAATATACTATTGATTGTACTTTCCCTTTTTGTATCCATTTTTATGACCATGTAGATACATTAAGAAACTTGGTGGTGTATGGTTTGTGTCTAGAGTTATGGGGTATGAAGGGTTTGTATGAGGTTGTCCTGTGTGAGAGTGTCATATTTAATTATTATGTGTTTCGCAGGGTCATTCAGTTTGTTTGTTCCCTTGGTTCTGCCTTTTTTCCTTAGGAGAGTGAGATGATAATTAGCTCGAGAGTGTTCCATCATTTCTTGTATTAGTTTATGGATAGTATCTCTAGGTGTTGTCCTATTTCGAGTAGCGATTTGGTCTGGGTAGTGTTCAGAGTGGTGTCTCCCCTTTAGGTGGATAGTTTTTTGTGTCCATGATGGGTTCATGTGGGGACCAGTTTTTATTTTTTCTGCTTAATTTCTTAGTGTTTATTTTATTACAGCTATTTCATTATAATAATGGATTTCTATGTTATCTTCTTTTTGAAATTCCATGTTTTATTTTCCTTGTTTTTTAGAGGATCATAGTGTTCTACCCTGTGTGGTAGGTATTAGTGTATAGTTCCAGATTTTCCCAATGTCATCATTTCATTGTGTGACTCAGAGAAGTGAAATTATGTACTCTCTTTATGTTTATAATTGTTTTAATTTTGAGCTCGTATAACAGCTTTAGAATTTCAGTAATTTGGGCGGTGTGTGTCATGTTGATGCATGATGGGGTACTGTTTGGGATCTACCCTATAGGTTCTTTAGTGTATAAGTTGTGATGCCCAAATTATTGGTCGTAGGTGGTGTAGAATCATTATGTGGTTAGTGTATTAATTTAAATGGTTGATATTTATTATTTCTTATTGAAATGTGTTTTTGCATTTTAATTACTTTGTAGGATAATTGAGATTTTTATATTTACATTATTATTAATTAAAATTATTTTTTAATATTCATTTTGTTATGTTTTTTGTATAGCTGGAATTGCGACAACTCTTCAACCCTCTATCATACGCATGTATACTCCTCCTTGACTTTTAGCATAATTTGAACATCATATATTTTAAAGATTTTAGAGAACCATTTTTTCATAAGGGAGAAACTAGGCATGGCTAAGAGAAATAGGGGGTGTAGGTTATTGTTTTTTGGAAAGGGAGAGGGTAGAGAAGTGCCCCTGAAAATGGTGTCTTTGTTTCACCAGAGAGAGGTGTGCCATCGGGGTTCCCTAACATTATGGGAGAGCCCTCATTTGTCGATTAGATTTGTTATTAGTGATGGAGGAGTGTCTTAGTGATGAATGGATATTTCATCTTAATATTTTATTAGAAGGAGTTTTGACAATCCCCTGGTGTATCTATGTTGCTGCACATAGAGATCAATCATGGTTGGAGGTGGGGGTTTTTGTTCTCGAACATAAAGGCTATCTCACAATGTCGACATTCTTAGACTGTGATGTGTCATCAAGATATTTATATCTATAATGGATACCATTGGAAGATCTAGATTAGATGAATTCTATGTTACAATAGTGGACCTGAATGGAATTGGTTGAACAATTACAGATTTCTAGGTACGTTGGATAATGTCATTGTCTCTCTTTAACCTGGAGGATTCGAAGTTATTTTATCCCAACATGAATGATTATAATTAGGAAATGAAAATCCCCTAGTAGGGTGTGGGTCTTTACATTGTTTAAATGTTCCTTATTTGTGTTTTTTGATTTCATTTAGATGGATTTTGTTAAGATTTAGTCTGGTTATGTGATATTATCTACCAATTTTTTATACCCTTTTTTGTTTTTCATAGTGGAAATCCATAGTGACTATGCACTGTGCATTCTGTCCAATTGACTGATGAACGTAAATAGGTTCTTTCATTTACTTATTTCCACATCTATATTCTTTAAACTATAAATTTTTTAGCACACACTAGTTCTTGTATTAATTTTGGTTTGAATTTAATTGATAAAGAAGCTGTTTGAGAAGTGTCTTTCTTAGATTTGTCTTTGCTTGTTTTTTTAACATGAACATTCCATTTTTATTGATTTTTTAAAAATACACAATTCTATTGGAACTAAAATGAATGTAGAAAAATAAAAATTCAAAAATTCAAAACACTTCCACAGTCACTTCGCTATCCATCATCATGATCACCACTAATTTCATCATCGTTCCGACACCACCATCATCATCAAAAACCTCACGCCACCCCAGATCACTGAAGTTATCCAACCTTTAGAGTTCACTATGACCACCATAAACCAAAACACCAGCATAGTGAAGCCAAAAAAATCACAGCACCCCCAAAAATAACTGATCACCATCGTAGATCGGCAACCGCCGCCACCAAAACCAAAAACAAACATCTCCCTTCAAAATAATTAACAATTCTGACAGACCAGAAACATCCCCATGAGTGAAGCCAATTATAACGCTAAAAGTCTCCATCGGAGGAGGAATAATGCCAAGAACAAAGGAGACCTAGACACACATCCCAAAATCCTCATTATTACTTATACTCCAGGTTGGACTTGGAGAGAATTAGGGGAACATGAGCCCAGAAAATGGGATAAAGTTGCCTAGGGTTCTATATTTTGAGTTTTCGAACCAATTTTATGCCTAATAAATCTGGGCAGTTTAATGGGTACTTCTTTGGGAAGTATATCCCTCCAATGATTGAAAACATTTACTTTATTGTATTAATTAATATTTATATTTTTGTAAAGAAGATATATTTTATATATGACTCCTTACACACTAAAATAAATTAATGTGTTGAAAAAATAACTTCTAAAAGCACGAAATCAGATAAAAATTATTAGGTTCAATAAAAAAATAATTACATTATAGAAATATTAAAATAATTGAGAACACATAGAATGTTATAATATGGATAAGTTCTGTTATTATACTATTATCTTAGCATCATGAACATCCATATATTGTAGTGAGGCACACCCCTATTCACTCCTTTAGTTCAATGAGTTTCTTGACTCTTCCTAGAATATTTTCTAATGTGGACTAAGAGTGGGAACTAATTAAAAATTAATTATTTAAAAAATAAATAATTTAAATGGACCATATATGTAAAATTCATGAGGCCTTAGGGGGATCACGAGCATTGAGTGACTAGTGCATGGATGAGCTTGGAATATGAAGGTCAAAGAGGTGAGACACGTATGGATATGGAGAGGCATCAGAAGAATAAGTATGATGAACCAATTAAAGATCCAAAAAATAAGAGTATAAATAATCACATACCTTAGGTTTTTTAGAAATTGATTTGTCTGATAAGTGTGATGAGGTGTAGTGAAAATAGTCATATTTTATGTGAGGTTTGAATGACGTAATGAAGTTAGTATAATTCAGCCGAAAAGTGTTAAAGAGTGGTGGTGGGATTTATAAGTGGTTTTTGAACAATGTGAATAAATGGATTATTTTAGCGTTTATTCATAATAGTGGGAAGAGTTTTATCATTTCTTAAAAACACTAATAAAGAAGGGTTTTATCATCTCTAAAATAATAAGCACTGATAAAACCAAAATTTATCTATGATTAAATTGTAGTGCTGATAAAGATAGGTTTTATAAAATTTCTATATTATAGAAATATGAATGAAATATCTCTATCAGAACTAAAAAATAAATGTTAAAGGAAAATACGACAACAAAGGTAATTGGAAGAAGGATTGGAAGAAAGCTGATAAGGATGGTGAGATGGTATGTTATGAAAGAAAAAGGAAAGGATACATTAAGGTAGACTTCCCAAAGTTAAAGTTCAAGAAGAAATATGAATTCAAGGACATAAAATATAAGAAATCCATAAAGGCAACCTAGAGTGCTTCAGAAGACATCACAAGTGAGTATGAAGTTCTTGATTCTGAAAAGAATTGTGCCAACATGACTTTCATGACTAATACTTCGGAGGTTCATGTTTCCCCTATGCTGAATGATTATTATTATGGGAATGAAAGTAGTGATAATAATATGTCTAAAGATGAGTTGTTTGAATATTGTATTGTGATATATAAAACATGTAATGAATTGAAGGACAAGTATAAGACCATGAAGTAACAACATGCTTTGACCAGCTCTGTTGAATCTGCACTTGATATAGAAAAGGAAATGAATGCTCAATTACTTAAGGAAAATACTGAACTGAAATTGTCCAATGATAAATTAAGGAAGGACATAGAAAAAATCACAAATAGAAAGAATACTCTAACTCAAATTCTAGGAAAACAAGTGGCACCAAAATATACCACTGAAATATTCTATCATCCTGGAAGGAGATAGATTACTAAAAATAAATTTATTCCTAAATCTGGACAGAATGCTGCGAGTTCTAGTTCTAGAAATTCATATGCTTCAACTAGTTATTACCATGGTTATAGATCAAAGAATGTTTATCTTTCAAAATATTTTTAATCTACTGATTGTATGAGACCCATTTGACAAATTTGGGTACCAAAAAATTTTCTTGCTAACCTGTCTGGACGCAGGAAAATCTGGGTCCCAAAATCAATTTTTGTTTAAACCAATTTTGTAAGAAACTTTCTTAAAATGTTCCCATAAGAATGTATGGTACTTGGAAAATGGATGTTCAATTCATATGACTATAGATTACTCATTCTTCAATATTTTAATCAATGTTGATGGAGGCCATGTCACCTTTATTGATAACTCTAAAGGAAAAATCACTAGCTTAGGCCAGATTGGTAACACTGATCCAGTTTTAATTTCCAAAGTTTTATTTCTTGATAAACTTAAGTATAACCTGTTAAGTATTTATGAGTAGTGTGATGATGGTTTCAATGATAAATTTGAAAAACATTCTTGTAATGTTTTTAATTCTTAAAATATTTTAGTATTTTCTGCTTTGTGAAATGAAAATGTTTTTGCTGTTGATTTGAATTATTTAGCTAAACAGAACATTACTTGCTTGAATTCTTTTCATAAATAGTCTTGGATATGAAATAGAATAATATGAAATAGCAACATTCATTCAATTAGAAAAATGACCAGGAAAAACTTAGTTAGAGTCCTACCAAAACTTTAATTCCCAACTAATAAAGATTGTAATCCCTATCAAAAGGGAAAGCAAGATAATGTTTCTTTTAAATCAAAGAAAGAAGTTTCAACTTCTCAAACTCTCGAGTTGGTTCACATGGACTTGTTTGGACCCTCTAGAGTTTCTAGTTTAAATTGTAAGCACTATGTATATGTCTTAGTATATGAATTTTCTTGATACACTTGGGTATACTTCTTACCTCACAAGATTGAAGCTTGTTCGTACATTTTAAAATACTCCAAGTATGTAGAGAACTTTAGTGGAATTATGATTAAGACCCTCAGAAGTGATCATGGTCATGAGTTTGAAATACATGAGTTTGAATCTTACTGCTCACACAATGGCTATAGTCACAATTTCTCTTCCCCTAGAACACATCAGCAGAATGGTGTAGTAGAAAGAAGAAACAGAACTTTTCAAGTGATTTCAAGAACTATGCTTAATGAGTATGACCTATCAATTTAATTTTGGGCTGAAGCTATAAATATAGCTAGTAATATTATTAATAGAGTCCTAATTAAACCTGTTCTCCAAAATACCTCTTATGAGTTGTGGAACCATAGGAAACCTATGGTTAATTACATTAAAATTTTTGGTTTCAAAGTCTTTATTCTCAGTACAAAATATAATCACGACATGTTTTCATCCAAGAGTGATGAAGGAATTTTTCTAGGTTATTTAATTACTAGAAAAGAATATAGAGTTTTTAATCAATGAACCAAATGTTTGTAATAATCTATTCAAATAAATTTTGACAAAACTAATCCACATGAATCCAAATATTCCATTGAAAATCTCGGAGAAGATTTTTCTGTTTTTAACATTAATGATAAAATCAATGAACCTCTTGTAAAAACATCCAGTTCTGGAATCTTTCCAGAACCTCCTTTTGTAGAGCCTGAATCTATAGAAGAATCTGATGTTTCTAGTCATACATTTACTAGATCAACTAGGATTCAAAATAATCATCCACTAGATGTTGTTGTTGGTAATCTTGATAGAGGGACACATACTAGAGATTCTCTACGAAACCAGGTTGAACATCATGATTTTATTTCACATTTAGAACCTAAAAATATTAATGATGCAGTCAATGATAAATTTTGGGTAATGGATATTCAAGAATATTTAAATAAATTTGAAAGAAACAAAGTCTGGGAATTAGTTTACATACCTCGGGATACTTTGACCATTGGTACTAAATGGGTTTATAGAAACAAAGTTGATGAGTCTAGAAACATAGTTAGAAACAAAACAAGTCTAGTTGCACAAGTATAGAGTCAAGAGGAAGGAATAGAATATGTGGAAACCATTTCCCCTATATCTAGATTAGAATCTATTAGGATTCTACTTGCCTATGCTGCTCATCTGAATTTCAAGTTATATCAAATGGATGTTAAAAGTGATTTTGAAATGGTTTTATAATTGAAAATGTTTTTGTTGAACAACCACCTGGATTTACTAATCCTCATTTTCCAAATCACGTTTTTAAGATATCTAAAACTTTATATGGTTTGAAACAAGCTCCATGAGCTTGGTATGATAGACTGAGCAATTTTCTTATTTCAAAAGGTTTTTCAAAATGTATTGCTGATCAAACTATCTTTATCAAAAGAATTTCTAAATAGGTTTTGATTGTACAAATTTATGTTGATGATATTATTTTTGGATCTTCTAAAAATAATTTGTGTATTGGTTTTTCAAATAGTATTCAAAATGAATTTGAAATGAGTTTAATGGGAGAACTCAAATATTTTATTGGATTTCATGTTTTTCAAAATTAAAACTGTATTATTTTAAATCAAAGTAAATATATGAAGGATATTTTAAAATGTCTTGGTTTAAATAATATTATGAAAGGTAATATACCCATGAGTACAACTTGAATGTTGGACATTGATGAATCTGGGAAACTAGTTGATCAAACCAATTACTGTGTTATGATTGGTAGTCTACTTTACCTTACTGCTAGTTGACCAGATATTATGTTTAGTGTGTGTATGTGTGCAAGATTTCAACCTATTCATAAATAATCCCATCTTCTTGCATTTAATTGAATTTTCAAATACCTTAAACATAATGAAAATTTACGTTTGTTTAATCCAAATGGACAATCTTTTTATTTAATAAGTTATTCAGATGATGACTTTGCTATTTGAAAGTTATATAGAAAGAGAAATTCTGTAACATGTCATATTCTAGGTAGGTCCCTAGTATCTTGATGTAGTAATAAGCATAATTCTGTTTCATTATCTACTATTGAAGCAGAGTACATTGCTGCTGGTAGTTGCTGTGCACAAATTTTATGGATAAAACATACTATATTGGACTACAGATATCAGTTTAAGCATGTATCAATAAATTGGGATAACACTAGTGAAATTAAAAACTATAATAATCTCATGTCTCACTATAGGACCAAACACATTGATGTAAGGCACTATTTTTTGAGAGATCATTACCAAAAAAGTGATATTACTCTTGAATTTATAGGTACTGAACATCAATTAGATGACATTTTCACCAAGCCTTTATGTTCGGATAGGTTAAGGTACATTAGACATGAATTACGAATGATAGACTCTACCCATTATAAACTTGACTATTATACCTCACCGGTATGAAACCTCACTCTTATACCTCACAGGTATGAAACCTCACGGTTATACCTCACTGGTATGAAACCTCACTGTTATACCTCACAGTTATGAAACCTCACTATTATACTTCACCGGTATGAAACCTCACCATTATACCTCACTGGTTTTAAACCTTACTGTTATGCCACACCAGTATGAAACCTTACTCATATTCCTCACGGTTAGTGGACTTCACAGTTAAGAATTCTCACAGGTATACCCTACTGTTAGTATGCATTGTATTAAACTTTTTTCTTTAGCCACCAGAATTTGTATCATTTATACTTTACTTATTATATTTTAATTATGTATTTTATGATTCCTAAATGAAAAAACTAAGTCTTATCTACTTCTCAATCCACTGAACTCTCCTCTCTCAAACCCAACTCCTTGATTCCCCAAATCGTGTGAAAACCCTAAGTTCCTCAAACCATAGATTGAAAAACCAATCTCCTTACTATCATAGATAACTTTGATGAGCTGAATGTGAAGAATCAGAAGACAGGGCCTGAAGCAAGTAGCACTGTTAGTAGAACAAGGTCAAGGAGGTGTCCAATACACCTGAATTTACAAAATAGAGATATTGTAATTGAGAAAGAGCTATGTGCGGAATGGCTGATGTCTAGTAAATTGTTAGTTCTTGAGGTTCATGAAGATCAGAAATGGGTAGAATGCCTCTCGAATAACATTGGCCCCTACTATCTAAAGCTAGTAAGACAGTTCTATGAGTTTGTGAGTTTTGAGAAATCCGATGAGGAAAATAGAATGGTTTCATGGGTAAATGGCAAGGAAATAGCATTTTCATCTGTTGAGTGGGATGAGTACTTGAGAGTACCAAATGAAGGAGTTTTTGGATATTCATCGAATACATTACCACCTACAAGTGACATATTTTATTATGATACTAACTTAGAAAAGTTCACTGGTAGTGGCAAGGAGAGAAATGTGGTGGCTGCCAAAATGGCAGGAGAAAACATATTGTTGTTCAAATTTGTGCAACATGTGCTATGTCCAAGAAGATGTGAATTTGAAAATTTGAGATATCTATATATCTATCTATTACATCTCATGAGACATGGTGTGAAGGTGAATCTGTGCAGGCTGCTAATGATTCAAATGGAGGATATGACCAGACCCAAATCAAAGACTAATGCTTTATTCATTTCCAAGTTGAAAATGGTTACGATTAAAGTAAAGGGAGTAGCTATGTCTCAGTATGAAACAGTGGTGGTAGGAAAAAACTTTTGTATCACAAGCACATTGTGTAAGTACATAAAGATAAGCTAGAACCCATTGATATGGGAGTGGGTTACTGATGATAAGATGTTATATGATAAGTTTAATCTTGTGGATCATCCTTCTAGGCCTAAGGATGTGAAGGATCCAGGTCTACGACCTAATGAGGAGGAGCCACAATATAGTGATGATTCAGAAGAGGAGGATTCCTATGCAGAAGATGGAGGAGATCCAGACATGACTCCTAGCCTAGCTCATGAAATTGTGTCACAAGAAAAGGAAGTTTAGCAGAGATTAGATCAGGAAGACACTACTTGAGAGAATGAAGAAGAAGTTCATGCAAGTGAAGCATCCGTTTCTGTCATCTTGATCCTTAGTCCACTGATTGTACACTCCTTAATGCCTAGTGAGGAATTTGATGAAGTTGATAGACTTGATCCTATTGATGAGGAGCCTCCTGCTGTGGAAGAAATGGAGATAGTTGTGCAAGATTCTTCTAAGTAAGACCGAGCCGATGAGGGTTCTCTTGCTGTACAGTAGAATTCTCTAGTTGAGGGGGATCATCCAACTACACTAGGATGTGTTTCAGTAGCTGATTGAATTGAAGACTGGGTATCAGACCCAGGTTTTGTTGTCTAGGGATTGGATTTTCCAGATTTTGATAATGTGGCATCCCTCCGTAGACCTAAAGCCAATTATGATATTCTCTTTGAGTTATTAATGGTAGATTTAGTCCGAAATCCTGATATGGAACAGTTAATGTCTGAGCTAAAGGCCATCTTTGTGAATGATGTAATGAAAATGGAAACTTCACTGATTTCATCCATTCAATATGTTATGGATGACTATGTAGCCCGTATTGTGTCAGAAATAGCACCTGTTGTTGTGCCTACTAGTATGGTAACCATGGATGAACTTGAGTCTTTAATGGATGATATGAAAGAGTCTTTGAATGCATCTATTTTCGATATAAGAATTGTTTTGTTGAGGTGCTGAGAAAAATGGAAAAATCCTTTGAACTCTCTCTTGGTTGTACTATGTCAACCACTATGACAAAGATGATTAAGGAAATCAGAATGTGTCATTCTCATATTGAGAGCTTGAGAGGAGCTGTTGTTGCCTTGAAGTAGTCTTTTTCTTCCATAACTTCCTAGAGTAGTTCTCAAACTCAAATGAATGCTTATATCAATTACATTAATGGTGTAGTAAATAAATTTACGGATGTCTTTGAATATTTTAAGAAGTCGGTCAAAGAGCATGTGACCACCCATGATTTGGTTGTCTAGAAGCTGATAAGCAACTTATCCCAATCATTCAAGGAGACTATTGCATTCACTGTCAAACCTCTTCCTTTATAAAGTACTTCTACAGATGTAGATAAGTTTTGAGAAGTGATGAGATAAGATCGTGGTTCAACATCAACCAGTGGCTTTGTGGACTCATCTTCCCTGACCTAGGTAGTGACTACTACCAGAGATATCATGAAAATATTTGAAGATTATTTGAGAGAGGCTTCTGCATCTCATAAAGAATTAAATGATAATTTTGAATCTTATTTTTAGAAAGTGTATACCAAGCATCAGTTAAACAACCATTTCAAACTTCTTTTGTAAAATATGAAATTTACACCAGTCAATCAAGACTTCAGAGAACAAGTCAGCAAGATGAGAGAGTTGACCCCTATACTAGAAAATTTCATGGAGAATAAGGATGATTTAATTTCTTCTATGAAATGATGAGGAGGAATTGTTATAGATTTTAGAAATTTTTTGATGCCTTTCTTGCATGTAGATAGTACTCCAATAATTTCACCTCCAAATCTGCCTGCTTCTGCTCAGTAGGCATCCATTACGCAGATGACTCCAGTCCATGCCATTTGGAGCCTCACTCCTATGATCACTCAGAGAGATACACATTGTAGGCCATGCGTTGTCTTAGTATCTCAGCCTTCTTTGATTATATATGGTATTCCTAAGCCTCCACCTGCATCCACCATGCCTGAATCATCTTCTGATCCCATGGTAAAATCTCATGCTGAGGATATGGATTAATTAGTGGATAGGATATTTGATAGGAATCACCTATATTTTTTTGTTTAATTTTTGAATTTATTTGTATCTATTTTCTCCAAGGAATATATATGATCTTACTTTATTTTACCCTATGTTACTTCTCTTTTCCTGTATTTGTTTTTTGTCCCTCTTTATGCTACTCAGAATGGGGGAGAAATAATCTCTAAGGGAAACATATCTGGGGGAGAAATAATCTCTAAGGGAAACATATCTATGATTGAAATAATATCAAAGGGAGAACAAGGAAAACTGATATGAAATATCATTATATTTTATGAGCATATTACATTTTCCTATGGTAAATTTGTTTTATATTTTACCTCTTATGCATGTGTTTTATAAAATATTTTTTTCTCTAATACAATTTCATATAGATACCATATCCTATGATACTTTTAAACTCTCACATTTGAAAATTTCATCACTCAAACTGAGAACTAAGATCCATTGTATTTTATACAGATACTTTACTGATTATTTTGTATTATAATTTAATGAGTTGTGATTATCAAAATGGGGGAGATTGTTGACCTAATATGTTTTAATAATCCAAATTATGTGTTAATATGTGTTTATAATCCCATGTTGACAATAATATCAAAATAATCATTGGAATATGTTAATCACTATTTATATATGTTTATACATACTTTGAAATAATTCTAACTCAATCTGGATATGTTTTTCATAGAACAGATAAGTGTTAAGTTCACTGGTATGCATATAGCTACTATTACAGACAAACAGACACTTGGTCTTTTATACAGAACATAGCTAATGGTATGTAAGTCTACTGATATATTTAAGTCTACCAATATATGTAAGTCTACAGATATGTGTAAGCCTACCGATAAGCAAAGGTCAATGGTTTTCAAATGTATCTTCTACTCATGTCTACTGATACAAGATACCGATACAGACAGACAGACACACAACTACCGTTATAATGTCCTACTTATACAACCAAACAAACGAACAACTACCGAAACAAAGCTACAGATACAATTTTAACTAATAGACAGAGTCACCGAAATAAGTAGTTTCAGATACAAGTAGTTTACCGATAGACCAAAGCTATTGAAGAAGGAGTTACCAGTGAATAGAACTACTGTTAAACAAAGTAACTACTACTGATACATGGAGATATTGGTACAAGATCAAAGAGTTGTCGATAGGATCTCATCGCTATACAAATTCCATGGCTACAAGCCTACTAACAGAGAGCTACTGATGAAAGATGACTATTAACCAGTCATATCTACTTGAACTCTATTTCTATTTATTTATTTAGCAATGGTCATATTTGATGTTTTTAATGAATGTACTATTAATTAATGATAGTTGTTTGAATTTCAGGAAACTGTACCTCATACATATGAAAAGGTAATCATTCTTATTGATGGAGCCTAAGGTATAAAAGGAAGATTGACCTACAGAGAGGTGGTGGTGGAAGTAGTGCATATACACAACAAAAATAGGAGACATCCATACACCTGTGTACTTGAAGAACTCTAGACATACACAAGGCCATTCATACAAGAAGAGAACACAAGATGAATCTTGGTCAAGGGGTGAAGAACTAAAACGATCTCTTCGCACACTCAAGCTGTTCAAACTGAACCTAAAAATCAAAGAAGAAAACGACACATGGTTTTCAAGACAAAAATGAGAGAAGGACTCAGAAGCCTTTCTGTTCAATCAAAAGGAGTCTAGAGCTGCACTTCAAATCATTAGAGCATTCTAAACTCATATATATTATCTTAGTGATTCTTTTATGTACTTTTGAGCAGTGTGTGTACTTTGTATATTTCATACACACATTGACTCATGTGCTGAACTGGAGGATTTAATCCTAACTCACTCTTTCCCTATACTCTTATTTCCCACTGTGGATAGTGGTAGAGGTCAAGTAGGAACTAGATAGCATGTGTGCAATTGATTTTTTTCCCATTAAGAACTGTGGTAGAGGTCATAGTTCCTGGACAGTCATTGTACTGTTGTTTACCCCGATCTAGGGTGTGGATCAAAATTTATACAAATTTTTTGAGAGGACTATGTCTCGTCTTGAGACTGAACCTATTATTTTAAATGGTTTTTCTTATTTTATTTTGTTTTAAACAACATTTAATATTATGCTGCTAAATACTTTAAAATAAAATCTATTTTAATGTAACTCTGATAGTTAAACTAGAATGTGTATTTGTTTATTGTAAATCACTTGGTAAGATTCAAAATTTAATTAATCTTCAGATTGAAATAACTGAGAACTAATCAGTCTCTTGAGAAACTAACTGACCCTCCACTATATTACAAATTCACCATAGTTTATCTTGTTATTTAATTTGGGGGATTTTAATAAGAATCTTTTTAACAGAAATTTTTAATTGGAACTCAATTCACCCCCCTCTTGAGTATCCACTCCGACCAACAATCAATATTTATTTAGTTATTTGCATATAAAAGAAGTATTTATTACTGAGTTTAGTGAATATAATATTTAATATTTATTGAATAAATAGTCTTTATTTAATTAAATAAAGGTTTTATTATTCAAGGTTCAATAAATACTTATGAGGATAGACTTTCAGAGTTAAAAATTAAAATTAAAAGATATATTTATCTTTGAAAAAAGTGTATTTAATGGAATATAATAATAATAATATTATTATTATTAATTTATATGAGGATTACTAAGAAAAAAAATTAGATAAAGGGTAATTATAAATTTAATAATTGTTTAAGCCTATGTAAAAAATCAAAATTATATCACTTTATAGTATAGATTCATTATGCACAATAGAGAGATTATAAAATTATATCAATACCTAGTATGAAAATCCCCCCCTCTCTCTTATATGAACAAGAGATAACATTAAGATAAATTCCTTATTGTGATTAACTATGATCAATGAAAAGCACTAGGTTACTCTATGCTAGCACTCAAAATACAAAGAGAATTATTCAGAGATTATCATATCATGTATGGATATAACTAAAGGAGTCATAGATTAAAATATCTATTATAATGATGAAATAACAAGAGTGGAAACCAAATTGACCAACAAGAAGAACTATTTATTTAGAGGTAAGTCATGATTTAAATTAATTATAAATCAACTAAGGAAATTCTTATCCAGAATATTTTGTTGTAGGAATCATTATGTTCATTAAATTTTATCGATTTTTAAAAAAGAAAATCCTTAATCAGGGATCCTAATGATTATCCACTATGACCTAAAAATATAAAGTGGTATCAGAGTGGTCATAATATGATTTATAATCATTTATTTTGTTTTTGTTCAATTTTTAGGTTGGTTTGTTAGTATTTTATATGAATTCCAAATTTATTGTTAAAACATTTATCTAATTTCATATAACTAGTAATAGAAAATTAATAGTTTAATAATTCATAGAGATCCCACCCAAAGTCACCATGGTTATTGGATTTATGACATGGATACATGCTATGTAGTGGAAAATTACACGTCAGGTACCCATGATCAACAACATCAGGTATAAGGAATGCCAATCATGGAACACGGTACATATCACTATATTGTACCATTATATACCTTGTAATGTCAACCAAAACTACATGTAGATTGATGAGGAGTATATAATGTGAAGTGGGTGTACACGCCATGTAACCCTACACAATTAGGATCCCACATAAATTGAGACATGTCATGTCGTCAAGAACACAACATCATTACACACAACTAATTATTTTTTGTTTAAGAAACACATCCATGAATGAAATACATGGAATTTAGTTGGTTATACACTCCTTGTAACTTGTTATAACCCATGAAAGTTACACCCATAGTCTTTAGGCATGTTTTTTGGGTGATGAGAAAGGGATTAAATGCTGTTTAGATAATTTTATTTGATTTGTAACATGTTCCAACTTATGAATTGTTTGTTTTGGGATAGACGTGTCATATAAGTTAATATGTGAATAATTAGAAGTGAGATTATTCTACATGGTGTGTATCTGGATGTACATACCATGTAATAGGATTTATTCCACCCCAGGTACACATCAAGTGATTTTCAACATTTCATGTAGAAATAAATTCTAAATAATTATTATCCACATTATTTTTCAATTACAAAACATGTGGGGTCATCATTCATGAAGTTTACTTTACACGCATTGCCAGTGGTACATATTGCATGTATTTATGGAATTTTTTTGGTCATACAAGAAGAAAAATATGGTTTGAACCATTGAACCATAAACCATTCATAACAAAGCATTCAATGTGTGCATACATGATATGTGATTATTTCGTGCTTGGTATGAACCGTATAGAAATTTGGTCATGTGATGCTTCTAGTGAATTAATGTGCCTTGTAACTATTAATTTACATAAATGGGTTTAATAATAGGTAAAAGGTTACACTCCATGGCGCCTATAATATAATTATTTTAAATATTTCTATAAAGAGTTTAATCTAACAAGGAGGGTACACATCTTGGGACCCCATCGATACATGATATGTATATAAGAAATTTTAATTAATATTATATTTAATCGTGTTATTTAAAATTATATTGTATGGGGTTCATGGGTATCCCACATACTATTTGTATTGATAAATAAGATAAAGGATCTATTAATTATTTAAAATATAAAATTATTTATTTAATCATATTTATCTTAATAAGATAAAATTCAAACCAATACTAGTAAGTATGAATGAATAGTCATTTCATGTGATGATTGATCATGAAATCGACTATCCTTTGTATGTGTTGGGTTTATTTAAATTAATTATTTTTTATAAAGGTTTTTGTGGTAAATTTATATTTATATTAAATATGATGATCAACATATCATCATTTCTCCCCTTTATTATGCACTGGTCTACATGTCCAAGGAATATTTTATGTCACCCTAAATCCTCAGTACGTTTCACCCACAAGTGAATAAACATATGTAAAACATTTATCTATACGGGAGAGGATATGGATTTAGAAATTATATTAGGTGAAACCAACCAAGGAGAAACATATGTTAATGGTGGAATATAAGAACTCAATCCAGACAATGGCTCAATGAGTTTTTACCCCATGGTACAATGTTGGTTTATCTCTGCTTGATAATCCAACTAGTAGTTAACACCTCATGGTCATATAATTTATTTATCATAATTGTAAAGTGCATGGTTATCAATTTAATTATGTGATTAGCTACTTATGTATATGATTAAATAGGATCACATTAATTAAATAAATTAACAAGAAATATAATATGAAATAAAATAAATGAATTATGCATAAATTATTTTATCAACCATTTATAATTAATTCATTAAAATATATATATAAAAATATTGTAAAAAATAAATTAAAGGATATTTACACATATGTATTATCTGATTTTGTGTCATGGAACCAACTGAATTTTATACTTTTGATTACTAGAATATTATAAGACCAAATATTAAATAAATTTTCTATCACATGATGATTGTTCTTCTACATTACATTAATGTGACAATGTACATAGAGTGTTTATTGCCTCAAAAAGTCATAGTAGTTACCTATTATGATGATATGCTTAATATTCGATAAAATATTATTAAACATATATTCTATGGTCACATGGAATTTATCTGAGATGACCCATCTGATGTTTTTCTATTAGGTGTTGGGGGATAATAAGATATTGATACATCTTCTCATAAATTTTACGCATGGTAATCTTTAAGAAAGGTGGCATTGTGAATATGCCTATGAATTTGAATTACTTATGTTTTTTAATTGGATATTAACCTCTATTAATGTGTTTGAAAATCCTTAAACATGAGATTATTATTAATTTATATCACATGTTAATTAATTTGATGTATTTTTGAATGCTGTGGATATTTTGGATACATTGGGTGATTCATAATTGATATGAGGACCCATACTGTCCATTTCTATGGATAATAATATTTCAACACTTTGATTTTAATGTAATTGTTTATTATAATCCATAACCATGGTGTTACATTGATGAGTTCATTTTAGGTATTCAAATAAACATAAATCAAGCATATAGGTTAAGGAGATAATTATTAATCCTACTTGATGAGATATCAAGAAAAAAGGATTATATTACAAAAGTGGTCATTAATAGGTGGTCATATTCATTACATCTTTAATTATTTATATATGGGTTCATTGATGATATTATAGACACCGATCTTAGAGTTTAGAACATTTATCCAAATACCACTAAGAAAGAGGCCTGGAGGTCAACACACTATGTTTTCCATGAATCTCAAATAAATTTTATGTAAATTCAATATTTGAAGAAATATTATTATCATGTTATAATGAATAATATTTATTCAGGTTATGTTCATCTCATATATTCATTCAATAGCTATTCAGAAGAATACTTATGTGAGTGGAATATTAAATAAATATTGTTTATCTAGTTTAGAAAATATAATATTTATTTATCTCTTGTCTAGTTTCTATGTAATTATTTATTTAATTACCAGAATATAAAATATTTATGTATTTATAGATAAATAATATAAAGATAATTATTTGGTAAATAATTTTTTATTATCATGGGTTTGATAAATGAATATATGTATCGATGGGTTGATTTAAGGAACCAGATGGAAATGATGTTTATTAAATATAATATACACAAATATTAATTAATTTATTTAATATATGATATTTATGTAATCTGTGAGTGAGAGTATGTGTATGTCATGGGATATAACAATAATATACTATGGTTATTTATATATATGCAGTTTTTTAGGATTTCTCAATTTGATAGGGGGCCTATATGTAAATATTTATTATTTAGTCTTTGTATATTAAAATGAATTTATAATTTTCTTATGACAGAGTTCATTGTGAACCATGAAATCTCTATAGAGAACCCCCTATAGTATTTGGGAAATCACTCTAGAATTCCATCAAAATGGAGATCTAGATCCTTCTCCTACCTCTTAATATCAATATAATAATATTGAATCCTCCATCCTTGAAGGGATTCTAGTTTTCATTAGTGGGATTGATGTTAGGTGACTGAGCCTTTAGTTCTTGTATGCAATGATCAATCTTTAACATTCTAAGGTTCATGGAAAATGTGTGGATACTTTTAGAAGGATTATACTATGGATCCTCTTAGTGTAATGATAGTATGACTACTGTTTGACTGATCAAAATCATCAATGAAGAAAAAATGAAAAGATTGGGGGCATTCTAGTTTATAAATTAATTATTAATTATATGTGAAAATGTCTTGTCCTCGAATGTTTTGGGGTTTTTATTCATCCAATTCTGAGGATTTATATAAACAAATTTAGAGAACCCATTATTGTTCATGGGACTGACCACTTCTGTTGTTCCTCAAAACCTTAAAGTATAATAAAATACCATATGTAAAATTTTAAGTTAGTTATTTCTAAATATCCTATGAGTTAAGATACAACCATAACTACAGTTTATGTCATGCCATAGACAAGATATCCTTAACAAAGGTAATGTCTATTTAACCAAATTGGTATTATGGGTAAAAACATTATTATATTCAATATAATTTTTTGGAATTAATTTCAGAAATCTAGTAATATAATTTCTTTTTTGGGGAGTTTAATCAACAGATCAAAGAAATCTAAGTCAATGCGGTTGGTAACCTATTCCAACCTAAACACATTTGAGTAATTTTTATAGACAATTACTGGGTTATGAAAAGGGGAATATTGATCCTTTCCACTAGAATATCCAAGATACATGATATTCAAAATCCCATGGTGAGGGTTTTTAGTATTTGACAAAATAATGGGAGAACAAAAAAAATATTTCATTACGTCATAGGTAGTAGTCATGATATAGTACTAAAAATATTCTTTTATGTTTTTTAGAAAATGGAAAGAAAATACAAGGGAACACTATGATTATTTGTAGAAAAAATATAATTCCTCATCATTAAAAATTAATATATTTTTTACAGTTTATAATAAACTATAATAATATAGGAAAATTATTATTGTTTGTAGGAATCCACTATTGTTGATTAACCCCCATAGTGAGTGAATAAATGTGAAAATGAATCATATAAAAGATACATAGAGGAAGCTTAATATGTATATTTCTTCATGTTATCAACTAAATTTGGAGTCCTAAAGATGGAACATGAAAGCATTGATCCATAGTCAATGATAACTCATCTTCTATAACATGAAAATGAGAAACAGAGGCTAAAGGTAAATTTGAGATTCATTTTACTATAAAAGTATAAAATAGAAGACGAGAAGCTCGATAGTGATCTTTACTTTAGGATACAAAAGTACATTGATTAATTAGTTATTTCATGATTCTATTTGCATAATAAATTATCCATTAATATTATTTTATCATCCATACCACAAATATTATCCATATTCGTTAATAATTATTGAATAAATAGTATTGAAAATCCACATAGAAATATTTTGATTATACTTCATGAAGATAATTGGGATTAGTGGGAACATAGTTTTACACCCATTATAGTGAATCTTGTTAAAGAAAAGGATGATAATATGATGATATGTTGAAAGTAAATAGTTAATTTTTAATTTTAATTAAAAAGGATTCGGTGATAGTTGACTGATTACAAGGATATATACTTCACATGTAGCAAGAAATGTCATTAGAAGAGGAACTATAATGAATTAAAAAAGAAACATGTAGAATATTATACTTACATCACATCATAACTAACTAAAATATTTCATTCCTAATAATAGTACATTAAAAACAATATATAAAACATATATTTTTATTCCAATATAATAACCCATAATGTTTGGAAATATTAGTAGAATTATGGGGGACTCTCTGAGTAGCTGAAGGGGTGATTCCTAATTTAGATAAGTGAACATCACTAGTTAACACTTCCAGGTGGATTTATTATCATTAAACTACTCTTTTATGTTGAGTGTTACTAAAAAATTTCTATCAATTTCCATTTACAGACACAATCAAGAGTTGTGTATTTTCTAAAATGAATGTTGTTATGGTATATCATACACAGTTAAGAGTTTAATAATACTTGATTCACTGAAATCTAATAATGGTAATTAATGATGGATATAAAATATAAAACTCATACATATATTTGGAAAGATAATTATATTTCAATTAAAATAATAATTAGTTGTCAAAAATATATGTATAAGGGTTTTTAGACTATTTTGATTGGAAAATAGTGTATTTAAATGAAATTATTTATCAGGTTTTAAGAAAAAATCATTTAAAAATTAATGTTCAAACATATATAAGGAATATCGAGTTAGTTCAACAAGATGCATGTGAACTATTCTATGTAAAAGTTAGAGGTAAATTCATATACTCAATAGGATTTATTTAAGAGATTTTAGAAATGGAGAGTGGAGTAGTGAATATAATTATTAAAATATATCAGTACCTACGGTCAAACAAGTCAAAGAATTTCATAGCCAAGAATTTATTGATCATTTATATTTAGATTGAAGTAATTCATATTCTCATAATACTATATATACATCTTAGTGATGGGGTTAGTAAAATTGGGATCGGGTATGAGTCATATATACATTTCAAGTCTTCCATAATTACTTTTAAGACACATTTTTGGAAGTAGAAACATAATATCTAACCACATGTAAATTATATTAATAATGGATTTCATATAAGTTATAATATTATTGATATATATTATTTCATATAACCTTGTTTTTTATGAGAAATTTTTATTAATGATAATTTTTACAACAAGATTACATCATGAAAACTCTTGGTGCATCCCAATTCATTATCCTAAAACTGACTTAGGATATATCTATCCTAAATATATAAAGGTATTATTCTAGTGATTGATATATTTACATAACATGAATGAACTTATATTTTTATATTGTTTGATAATGTTATAATTTTATGATTTCAATGTTCTATATGGATATGAGTTTGCATAGAAACATTGTACTTCAGAAGATTATGTAGGAGTAATTGTTTCAGAGACCTATAATTCATAGTATTTTTAATTAAAAAGAGATAGTTTTATATTCAAATAGTAAGGTGATATATAACATGATATGAATAATGAATACTAGAATGAATCCGTAAATGAGATCAAGCTAATATTATAAATGTTTTATGAATTCAGAAATGGATTCCATGTGTTAAAATATAGTTTTACATCTTCAATGATTCTTGAGTTGATGTTAATTAATTATTGGTTATTTAAAAAGAAACTAGACATAGAAGGTAGTTATCATACCTATAAGGTATTATTGGTAACTAATAGAATCTATGGGAATTTAGACATAGTTTATGAGGAAAAATTTTCACCAAGCCTCATGTTAAATCTATTATAATTTTAATTATCATAGAAACATTCTATGGTCATATTATTAGGAAAATGTATGTCAAGACCACCCACATTGATGGTGTCCCTTTAGAACATTTCAGTATGGAATAGTGGGAATGGCTGGTGACACCAAAGAAATACTATAAGGTAAACAACTTAGAGAGATCTATTTACGGTATTAAAACAAAAATTATGACAATAAAATATGTGTTTTGCTGAATCCATAATGTTTTTGACTTTATTAAGAAAAAAGTGATCCCTGTGTGTACTAAATTATAGTGGGAACACTATATTTTTCTAGATAAAATTTATTGATAACATAAGCAAAATAGTATTTTAGACATACCATTATGTGGGAATACGATAAAAGATGTTTCTCTAAGAATAAGGTAAAATAAAAAGATAAGTTCTTGTAAAAATAGATTTACTAAGATAAATAAATGAGGTTTTATATATATAATCCTAGTATATTCATTGACTAGGTATTGAAAAATATAATTTTAAACAATTCTAGAGATCATTTATAGTTATCTAATCATTTTATACATAAATATTAAATCCTTTTATATGAATATTAAATATATTACATTACAATCTAAGACAGGACCATAAATGTTTAGTGATTTTGGAGAATTGATAAATAAACATCTTATTTAGGTACATTATTAAAAATCCCTCATCATGTTATTCTCAATTTTAACCATTCATGATATACATTAATCAAAAAAAATATTCAAACCCAAGTAACGTAAAAATAAGAGTTGATGAAATCATTATCACTGTAAGGGTAAAAATGGGATATATCAATCAATGATCATAGTAAATCTGAAGATATCCATATGTGTAAGTGATTATGACATTAAATTCCAAAGTTCATACCCAATATATTCTAGATCACAAACATGAGTTATTTTATAAAACATTATCATTTTAAACTACATGAATAATAAGATTAAAGAATCATTATAAATCAATCATGAATCATAGGCTCATATTATAATCAGATGAACAAGTCATAAACAGGATAGAACCATCACATGCATAGAAACATTTTCATATGTGAAGGATAACAGTCAAGACCATAAAATTACAGTAGATTAATAGTAAACAAATGTTTACCATATCATAAATAAAAAAGTAATTACCACATGTTCCCTATAGTGAATCTGGACTCTATACCCATTTCCCATTTCTTATTATAAATTAAAACCTATTTCCCATAATGGATCAGGAATCCTTATATGTTTCCCATAGTTATTTAACAATACATAAAGCTTTATACACTATATTGGAGGGATATATAATTCAAAGACTACCCTTCACTTAATTATAACTATATATATGTGTTCCATAATATCCTTAAAAAATCATCATTTCCTCGCAACATAGCCTATAGGAAATAAATGGGTTACATAAACATTTCATCATAGAATAATATGTGGGAAATAAATGGGTTTTGTATAAAAACTCATCATAATAATCATAAACAATATAGAGATAGAATAAGGATGGTATCATTTCAATATATTCCTATAAAATCATAAGTTATATAAAATGATGTTGTCATGGTTAAAAAATATATTTAATGATCACTATACTATTTATTGTGGAAAAAATACCCTTTATATTTTTAAAATCACATAATTGAAATTAAAATAATTCTAAAATGTTATGGAGAAAAGTTTATTCTAAAATAACCTAGTAATAATTGAAAGGAAAAATATATGAATTGATCAACCATGGAACCATGAAATTACATTAATTTATTAATTGTTAAAAAAAATATTCAATACACACCTTCAGTAATGAGCCCCTCGTTCAAAAGATGGAAAATATATTATTTATAGATAACATTTTATGAAAATTAAAACATGGTTAAAAATGAATGTAAATCATTATCATATAATATACAAAATAATTATTATAAACATTATAGAAAAAAATATTATGTAGGGAAAATATTTTCTGACTGGAAGTGGAGAAATAAAGATATATTTTGTTAAAAACGTTTTATAAACCATTTTGTGTAATAATGGGGGGGGAGATGGTACTAAAACATAATAATTACATGAATAAAATGAGTATAAAAAATGAAATGGATTTATCATATAAGGATCATATAATTTCCTCAATGTAAATTCAAGGATAAACAATCTTGATTAAAATGTGATTGAAAGATAAATCCATTACCTCAACTCTCATATTTCATTATACACGTTCAAGCATCCTATATAATAAATATATATTTATTTTATATTTATCCCATATAAAATATCATATATATCATACAATATATTATTAAAATATACAATCTTATCACCCTTTTATTAATAATTTTTATTAAAATAAATGTTTTGAATGATAACTGGGTATTTTTTCGTGCATGTTTTGGTTCATAAGTCTCAATCCTTATAATTATATCATGGATTCATAATAGAAATAATTTTATTCATATAATTATTATAATATTTTATCATTACATGTAATTTTATAAATACTTATATAAATTGCTGATGAAAAATGAATTATATCACTTTGTGGAGATGGTAGTTTGTACATACACATGAGTAATGTTTAACTTTTCTGACAGATGCAACAAAAGAAAGGAAAATAATAATTTACCATTAAATAATAATAATTATGTAATATATATAATATAAATTCATTAAATGTGTCATTTTTAGTATTTATTTACAACAAAAATGAAAACAAATCACATCTCTTTGTGAAGGTTGTAGCCACAACATACGCATGAGGGACATTATCATTTTATAAAGGATGAGAAGGTAAGAAAGAAGATATTATAATATAAATATAGAAGAATAATTTTATCATAAAAATAATATATAAACAGTAAACCTATTATAATAACCATCTATGAAAAATTATTATGGAAAAATTAATTACACTGTTACATGGAGACGGTAAGCCGTACATAGACACGAGTGATGTTTTTGATTTATATAGGATAGAAGGAATGTGAATAATGGTTGTTAAACCATACTAATAAAAATTAATTATATTTATGATACTGAATTTATTATTTTTTATTTATATCATATTTTTAGTGGAGGTATAATAAAAAATAAATTGAAAACAGTCGGTTATGAGTTATACCTCTTCATTGAGAAACATTCTTTGGCTTACAATTTATGCCTTGAAATGATGGTATTTTGGTAGGAATAGAATCTATAAGATGTTATTAAGGAAAAATGGATGATAATGGGGTATTTATTTACCAATCTAAAAGTCTCAATCATTGTGAATAATTATGGAGAGGAGGTTCTCTTTTATAAGTAAGGATAGGGGAACTCTTTGAATTACATAAAGTACTAAATTAATATAAATTAATTTTTTAAAAAAAATGATCCAAATTAAAATAATTATAAGATAATATCAGTATGAGTATGAACACCATCATATAATATAATCCTAACAAGTTTCATTTATGTTTTTACCATTATTACTTTGTTTTAACCCTCCATTGACAATTTTGAAAAATACTCCAATATCAATGTTCCCTAATATTTGAGTATTGAAAATGTTATGATAAAAAGGGATGTGCTTATAATTGTAAAAAGCTTTTATATTTTTATTAATATCCCATTAAAATGGTTTATTATATGATGTTATTGAATTTTAAATCACTTAATAAAATATTATTTATTATAAAATATCAATAATGTCATTTTGGAACTATTCATTAAATTTGAATTTAAAAAATGAAAGAAAATGAATTATAATATAAACCGTTAAAAACCTCATATATTTTATTTTTATCCATGAAATTCGTGGGACAATATAACTCACACAAAATAAACTACTTTTAGAGTTTTTAAAATCATTTACTTGATTTTTATACAGCTTGAAGAGTCACTGTGTCGGTGTTACGTAAGAATTAAACGTATTTATTTCCCCCCTAAAAATTTAAAAATAAATTACCATGATAAAAAAAATTTATTCATCATTAAAATAAAAATTTATAAATGAACATATGGTTTCTTTTTTCCTATCACAAAATATTAAAAACATTAAAAGTAATAAAGTGACATTTTTGAAATTATCGTTTACATAAATATTACAATGGTCAAAATAAAATTATTAAAATAAAATATTTTTAAAATTTTAATGATTATGGGTCAAATAGACTCATAAAACTAAATAAATACAATATTTTTAATTAAACTTAATCAATATCACATTTTTTTAAACATAATTATCCAGTTTTACCTTTACCGTGGTAACATTAATTTACTATGATTACTATTCATATTGACCAAAAAAATAAGAGGGACATATTTACCAAATTTTATCTTTTAATTGAAAATATGGAATCCATTTTTCAAGATTAAATTTCTAAAAGTTTAGGAAATAAATTTAGTAGAAAAACATAAAACAAAACAAAAACCAGTTTTTCAGAAAAATACATTTTAAGTATAAAAATGTTTTTATACCAAATTTAACCATGAAAATTATTCCATCAAACATATTGGAATATTAATAATATAAGTGACCAAAATTTATTTTAATCTTGTTCAAATTTATTTTGACTTCATAAATTCTTGAAACAAGAATGCAATATTCAATAAAATTAATATTTTTCACTATTTAGTTGAAAATAAAACTTTTTAGAAAAATACCAAAAAATCACTATAAGATAATCATGATATGATATGTTAAAAAATTATATCATTTTTTACAATTTATAAATATTCCAAAAATTAATTATAATATTCACTAAAAAAAGAAATAAAAATCATTTTTGAATATAATTAATTTTGTAGAATAAAATGACATTACAATAAAATATGTTCATATGTACTAATTATTAATTAAAAAATTTATATTGAGTAGGAATTTATATATATATTGTTATTTTTTAGTACTATTTATACCATTCAAATCAATGACTAGTTTATAAATGTATACTATATTATGGTTTATTTAGATTCAATGTTGTCTGCATTACTTGTAATCAGATATATCAAATTTAATTATAGAGAACAATATCATAAAATCTCAGTGTGTCACATTATAACCTAGTTAAAATGATTTTATCCATATAAATTCCATCACAATGGTTCAAAAAATTTAAGATATATCTTTCCCATCACATCCTCATGTTCTTATGTAACTTCTTCTAATTTATGGTTTTTCACCGAACATTATCAAGGTAAGTGGTCTTGTTCTGTAGTACTTTCTCTCTATAATACAAAATCTTCATCGGTTATTTCACAAATGATACATATTTTTATAGTTTTATGACCTATTTTTTTATTAAATGTGAAATATTATGTACACACTTCCTCATGATATATACATGGAACACATTGAGGACTTGAGTGATATTCTATGTAAGTAAAAATTGATAAGCCATAGTCCTAATACAATTCATATTTTCAAAGGGGATAATGTACCTAGGTCTTAGATTTTTCTTTTATTAAATCACATAACCTTATTCTATAGTGAACTTTATAAGAATACCTTTTCAACTAATCTGAACTATATATATAACCAAAAATTGTCAGCATAACTTTTATGTTGAGTATGATATGATATTATGTACTAATAAATGACTCATACTTTCTCTGTAATTTCATTAACTAGACTAGGTCCTAATAATTTTTTTTTCTACAACTTCATCCAAACATATACAAATTCTACACATACAACTATAGAGGTATTTGTAGGGATACATAAGAATAATTGGGTGAAAGCTATTGTTATAATGAAATGACACCAACAGAAGGTGTTGATCCCAAAAAAATTTTAAATCCATTAATCAAGACCTTGACATGTCCTATAGGGTTTGAACAGTTCTATAAATCTATCCATCTATATAAGAATTATAAGAATTATTAAAAGAACCTTGAATCCAAATATTACTGATGGATTTTCCATAACTTTTAGATAAACCTCTGATCATGATGAAATACAATAGAATGTGGTAATACATGAACTCTCACCAAAAATATAATTTATAACATTGAAATATGATCAAAATATTAATATTATCTGATGGATATGAATTTTGGTAACTTCAAAATATGAATGAATAAAACCCAAATTGCATCATACGATTTATATGTTTATGTGAGTCCAACAATGATATACATGGTAATATTTTCCCATTACTTTTCAGGTATAGGTAATGGTAGTAACATACCCTTAGAAATTTATCTCTAACCCTTAACTTGTTGACATATCAAGAATAAAGATACATACCCTGAAATATCCTTTTTCTTATTGTCCCATCAGAAATATTATTTTAGATCTCTATACATATTTATACTTATTCGTTTTATAGATAATGATGAACTATGAGATTCATATAATAGTTTGTTTTTTAATTCTATTATTAACAGGACACATACTCTATTATTGAACCTTATCATTCAACCATTATCATGGGTAAACTCCGGAACACTCCTCAATATATTTTTCAGTTCCACATCATCCCTCCACACCACTGAAATTCTCAGAAGGATGAATGGTTTAACATTCATCTAATAAAATTAGGAACTTCCCCTTTCCTCAGGATTTCAAGTTCCATTTTTTTAAAATCAATATTTATTGGATCTAAATCAGTCCCCATTATGGAAAAATTAGTATGATCTTTGCAACTCAGAGCATCAGCCACCTTCTTCACCTTCCAAGGGTGGTATTGTATCGAACTTCCAGGATCTTTAATCAATTCCAAAAATCTTCATTTGATAATTTTCAACACTATATGTGTTAATATATAATTCAATATTTTATAAAATTTATATATTTAAAACGCTTCAACATAAATATTATTCCTCCTTATCTTTAAAAAGAAGAACATTGTTATTAACTCTAATCATCAGTTTGGTAAGTTTTCTAATGAACCATCAATTATTGTGAGGCATAATATATCTCCATCTGATTTTTCATGGGGAAACTTCCTAGTACATTCTTTTATGCATCACTATTGATCAAAAATACCTTCCAACTATAGGATAGTGTGATCAAGGGTTTACTGAACAAACATTCAGTTCCATGAAATTATATTCACATTCATCTATACAAAATTACTTAACCACCTTCTAACTTGTCTTGTAAAGTATATTAGATATTTGTGGGAAATATCTCAAAAATAATCAATAGAATCTATACAAACCCAAATAATTATATATTTATATTGAATTGGTAGGGTTGAAATTTTTTCCAATAACTTCTATATTCGAGAGATCCACTAAAATTCCTCACATGATATTATATGGCCCATGAATGAAATTTTTTGAATCTAAAATTCAAACATGGTAAATTTTGTATATAATTTATCCTTCCATAGGGTATTTATTACAATTAACATGTGATAATAATTCTCTTATTTACATTTATAATATATAAGAATATCATCAAAAATGAATACCAACAGCTGGTCAAGGTAATATCTAAAGACTCTATTTATTAAATCCATGAATATAATTAGAGAATTAGTATGTTTAAATGATATCTCTATAAATTCATAATGACCATACCTCATACTGATGGTTGTATTAGTAATATCCTCCTTCCTAACCCTCAATTAATGATGTCCAAGATGAAGGTTAATCTTGGAAATGTATTGAGGTCCATGTAATTGATCAAATAAATCATCGATATGGGGTAAATGATACTTATTCATGATAATGATCTTGTTATATTTCCAATAATAAATGAAAAGATTCATTCAACCATCTTTCTTATTAACAAAAATAATAGGTTCACCACATGGTGTTGCACTAGAGTATATGAATCCCTTATCATGATTCTCTTAGAGTTGCTTATTTAATTATTCAAACTAATATGGGACTATTATTTAATGATTCTTTGAAATTAGTGTAACATAATATTTGAGTTCTACTAAAAAATAAAATTCATGAATTATAATAATATTGGGAAATTGTTCTAGAGAGATATCAACAAATTCCCATTCAATAGAAAAAATACAAAATGCTAATTTTCTCCAAAAACATCTGGGGTAGATACCCTTTATAGATTAGAAATAAAATATATGTGATAGAAGTAATTTCCATTGGAAGTTTGTTTTCATCATTGCACTGATAAAGGATCATAGGTTCATTTGAAATATAAAATGTGACATCCCTTCATTAGAAATTGATAGGTTGAATGTATAATTAAATCCAATCCATGCCTAGAATGACATAAAATACAACTAAATGGAGAATCACAATATTTTAAGAATTATATTCCAACTAAATTATATCGAAGAGTAAATATATACTAAATATGTGACCATCATTCAATTAATAGTTTCTATTTATAACTCAATATCTAATCATTGGGGTCATAATTTAATACCCAATAAAAATTATTTAAATATAAATGAGTGGGTAGATCATGAATCAAATAGGATATTACCTTTTCTAGAGTGTATGATAAGTATACCATTCACCACATTATTCTTGTAAACCGCTTCAGCAGTCGTGATCACATGATATTTTCCTTTTCCTTAGGGATTAATAGTTTTTTATACTGATTATCTTAAAAACATTCAGATTTGTGCACTGGTTGGTGTAATTCCCATACTCCTTGCATTTGAAGCATTAGAGAATGGGTGATTCATTATTTAGAATCTTTCCTTCTATTATTCTATCAACTGTCCTCTCAATCACCTTTTGATATTCATTGGATTTATAACCCACTCTTCCACATTGAATGAACCTCCAATGTTCCATTCAAGAAATACCCATGATGTTTATTCCCACATTTATGGGATATAAATAAATGGAATTTCATTCCAAAATGTGATTTATTCATGTTTTTATGAGACTCCATCTTCTTTTTTCTTAAATAAACCATTATAATTGAGAGAATTTAAAATTTATATTTAAACATTTAGTGGAAATAGTATTATTTCTACATATCTACAGAAGTATCTTGTGGAAAAACATTTTAGATACTTGATTTTAAGACAAAAAATAATCGATCAAATTTTCATTCAAGTATAATGATTAAACCATAAGCATACCTTGCAAGATTTATAAAATTTTCTTTATAGGTACCAATGGATTCATCATTCATCTTCATAATATTTACGAATCACTTGTACATTTTTGTATGTATAATATGAAGGAAGTACTTAATGAAAAATATCCTCTTAAAATTAACTCATTCTATGGATTTAATTTCTTCTTCTTTCCTCGTACTCTTAAAAAGATTCCCATATTGATCAATGCTTCCTTCCAAATTGTAAATGTATACGAAAACATTTTCATGTTTTGAGTAGTATAGAAATTTTTTTTTCTCAATTGTGTTGACCCATCACTCAACCACTAGTAGCTCAGGAGAAAAACTAAAATATGATGGATATTCACTCATGAAAGACTCAGTAGTACACTGTACCCTATATTTATTTTATTTAAGATTAATACGATTCATGGAATAATTAGGTTTTTTAGAATTGAAATAATATTCTATATTCCAGATCCAATCGAATTTGGTTTCTCATCTAGAGAATCATTTTATTATCTATCACGTTTATTATTATCATGATGTCTTCTGGTTATAGACATTGATTAAAACAAAAAAATTATATGTATCTAGATATAATAATTAAAGATAGATATCATATAATATTGAAATATTATTTATAATATTCTTTTGATATTAGATCTTATTCTCAATAAATGGAAACTTAAGTTTAACCTAGGTTATCGATGATCATTACTAAAATATTAGGTTGTTATCATCTTATTATAAATATCCCCATTGTTTTCACCAATGTTTTTAACCCCAATGTTTTATCATTAACTAAACCCTACATTAATACCAAATATAGTGAATCAAATATTTTATGCATAAAATATTATATATTTTTAGATAAATATTCAATATAAAACATTACAATCTATGCTAGGATGATGATGGTTTAGTGACTCTGGAGAGTAGAAAAAAAATCTTATTTTGGTGTATTCTTTAATATCACTCATCATGTTATTCCCACATTGTATCCCTGTTAACATTCCCTAATTAAAATAGTTCATCATAGCCTAGGTAATAGAAACATAAAAATAGTGAACTCAGATGCTCGGTAATAGAAAACATGAGAGATGTTAATCAATAATCACATGAAACAATAAGATAAACATAATTGTATGATATCATGACCTTAACATAAAGATTTCAAACCCAATCTATCATAGATAATAAATAAGAGTCATGGTATAAAACATTATCATTTTAAAATAAATGAATCATAAGAGTTGCGAATCATCATAAATAAATCATGAACCAAAATTTCATATCATAATCATAAGAATATGTCATAAAAATTTTGGAACCATCATAAGAATGGAAACAATTTTATATGTCAATAATAACTACATAAACAATAAAATAATGCAGGGTAGTGCATCGAAACATGTTTCCAATATCACAAAGTATCAGGAATTATCATTGGTTTTTTATTTTTGATCATGTATCCCTACTGGTTTTCCATAGTGGATCAGACATCTTTACATATTTCACATAGTGTTTTAGGCGTCCTTAGCCATTTATAATTGTCATATAATGTGATATAATTATTTTCCCAATGTGTTATAGTGATATATAATTTCATACCCCCACCATATAATTAAAATCATACATATATATTGGAAAATATCATCATTTCATCAAAGCATAACCTGTAAAAATATAAATGGGTTTCAAAAACATGTCGTCATTGAATAACCAATGGTAAAAGAACAAGTTTCATAAACATATCATCCAAATAATAATAAACCATCAAGATAGATAATATGGATGGTATCATTGGATCAAATTATTAGTTAATCAGATGTATCATCAAATTATTTTCTCATCGATAAAAAATTTCTGTAAAATGTCGCATGAATATTTCTTGAGAAAAATACAATTTTTAGTTTGAAATGAGATAATTAAAGTTAAAATATTTCCAAAATATTATTGTGAAAATATTCATTTAAAATAACCTTGTATTCTTTTAAAGGAAGGTTTAAATAATTGATAAGTCATGATGGTAGAAAATTCAGTTCATTCTGTAATCCTTAAAATAAATATTATATTCCCACTTTTTGTAAAAAGTGCCACTCTTAGAAAAATGAATATAATGTTCTTTTTGAACCACTGAAAAAAAAATAATTGTAAAAATGACATTAAACATAAATCATATATATCTTATAACACTATTAAAACCATTTTAGAAAGTATTGGTATGGAATAAAAAGACTTCCTATATGAATGAGTAGAAATAAAGAAAACAATTCCTTAAAAACATTTTATAAACCATTTTTAGTGATAAAGAAAATAATAGGGAAATAAAACATCACAATCGAATAAAAAAATAGAGAAAAAGATAATTTTAATGGATTTATCTAATTATGATCATATAATTTCCTAAATATATTTTCAAGCATAAATAATCCTAATTAAAATTGGATTGAAACATAAATCTTTTTCCTCGAGCATCATCTTTCTTCATATGCATTCAAAAATGTTGTATAATAAATAAATATTTATTAAACATATATTTTACAATAATACTTGTTTTTATCATAATATATATGATTTAATTATAATATCTACTATGAAATTTTTTAACAATTTGTTATTAAAATAACTATTTTGGGTGATAACTACTTTGTTTTTTCATGAATGTTTTGGTTCAATAGTCCATGTAGATATACCTTGATCATGGTTACATAATATCTAAAATTTTATTCAGGAAAATATTTTCATATGTAATCATTAATTATATTTTTATAACTACTCAAATATATTTGTGATGAAAAATGAATTTCATCACATTGTGGAGACGGTTGTTCGTACATATGCATGTGTGATGTTTCCATTTTTCAATGGCTGGATTGAAAGAAAATTAAATAATAATTAACCTTTAAATAATTATTAATATATCATAAATATTCATTGAATATATCCTTATTACTATCCATGTACGACATAAATGAAAAAAAAATCACATCACTTCATGGAGGTGGTAGTTCCCACATACGCCTGAGCGATATTAACGTTTTCTAACTGATTAGAAGGGAAGAAGGTAGATACGATAATATAAATAAAAAATAATAATAACATAAATATCATATAAAAAAAACTAAAAACATAATAATAAATATCCATGAAATATTGGTATAAAAAACTTTATGACACTGATGTGTAAAGACTGTGAGCAAAACATACGCACAAACAATGTTTTTTCTTTCCATATGATAGAAATAAGGTAAACAATGATTTTTAAATCATAATAATAAAAACTAAGTGTATTTAATATAACTAAATAATTATTTTAAAATGGATACCATATATTAATATGAGGTTTGATAAGAAATAAAATTTAAAATTCTCGATTAATAGTTATACATCTTCGTTGAGAAACCATTTTTTAGCTTACACCTTAATCCTTGAAAGGATAATATTTTGGAAAGAAAATAAGATCTATGATGTGTTAAATGAATATAATATTATATTATGGTTAGTATATTTTGATATATAAGGATCATTCCATGTGAATTATGAAGGATAGGGGGTCCCACTTTTATATGAAAAGGGATGGGTACTCTAGAAATTACACAAAGTATTAAATAAATATAAATTAATTTTCAGAAAAAATTGCACAAAATTATTATAATTAGAATTTAAGATGAGGATTAGTGGAAATACTCTCATAAAATAATATTTTAACCAGTTTTTTTATGTTCTTACCCTTGTCTGTATGTTTTAACCCCTATTAACAATTTTGGCAATTAATGCAATATCAAAGTTTTCTACTCTTTAAGATTAATAATATTCATATTAATAGAAAAGTGACTAATAAATGGACCATGATATATAATTTAAACCATATAAAATTCACTTTTATGGAGATATAAGTTTTAGAAATTTTACATCCTTTAATAAAATCTTATTTATAATAAAATATCATTAATTTTATTTTTGAAACGATTCATTTATTTTGACATTAAAATAAACATGAGAAAAAATAAATTGGAATATAGACATTTCACAAATAATTGATATTATATATATATATATATATTTAATTAGTTATACATTATAAATCACTCAAAAAATTACTTTTATAGTATTTAAAATCATTTACTTTATTATTATACTAATTACATAGGAACTGTGTCAGTGTTTCCTAAGAATATTAAGAAATTATTTCATCAATAAAAATTTAAAATAAAGAAAAATTATAAAAAAATTAATTAATATTTCATATAACTCATTATAACTAAACATAAATTTCTTTCATCCCTGTAAAAATTAACTCTGATGATAAAAGTAAGAAAGTAGAAATTTTGGCTTTATCATTCACTTAAATATTTAAATGTAAAAATAAAAGTTAAATGGGAAAAGGAAATTTTTTATATGTTTTGATGATTATTGATAAAATGGAGTCACATAATGAAATAAAGGAAATTTTTTGAAATAATATTAATCATTAACACAGTAGTTCTAACCAAAATCAACTCATTTTACCGTTACTCTGGTAATATAAATTTACTATGGTTGTTATTCATATCAACCAAACAATAAAATTGACCTATTTAAAAAACATGAACCTCATAATTCCTAATATTTAATAAGTTTTCCACGATTTATGTTCTACATGTGGTATAAAATAAATTAATAGAAAAACACAAAATGTAGGGAAAAATAGTTTTGTTTAAAAATCTTTTTATGTATAAATATATTTTCATACAAATTTCAATAATAAATTTGGTTACAATTAAATTAATGGGATTATTAATAGAACAATATAATATATTTTTTGGGGAATCCATCTTAAAACATAATTTATCATTATAAATGATTGAATCAAAAATACAATTTTCAATAAAAATATGTATTTTCACAAATTACCAGAAAATTACTCTTTAAAAAAACACATAAATTCACCCTATGATAATTTAGATATACTTATTTCAAAAATGATATATTATTTTATAATTTATAACATTTTAATAAATTAATTATAATACTCTCTCACATAATGAAATAAAAACCATTTTTGAGAAGAAGTATTTTGGAAGAATAAAATTACTTTACTAAAAATTGAGTGCTTATTTATTAAAAAATAATTAATAAATTTGTATTGAGTAATATATTTATATACATTTCATAATTTTTTCTAACCTATTAATACCTTCCTAATCAATTACTATGTTATAGTGATATAATATATTATGGTTCATTTAGACTCAGGGTTGTGTGCATCACATGCTATCAAAGAAATACAATTTATTTATAGAAAAATATATCAAAAAATCTCAGGGCATTACAGAATTGTTGTTTTTTTCACATGGTGTAATGTCACACTAATATCACATGTTATGGAATATGAAAATGTTATTATATTATAATAGAATAATAAATTATTTTACCTTTTTGAATATAACTCATATGTCATGATATTTATTGAGGCTTGATATTTTACATGTGAAATGCATAATGGGAAAATATCAAACAGATCTAGGAGAAATTCTTTGGGAAGTAGTCAGAACTATCCAAGATTTCTTAATAAAGTAAAAAATGGTATGTTCTTAGTAATTTGAGAAGTAGGAATAAAATTTATCAAGGGTGTTAAAAAATGAATTTTATTATAGATAATTTTGATCAAATATATCATAATAATTCCAAGTAAATAAGATATTGGAAGATTATGATATAGTGGTATCTATACATATATAAACTGAGTATTTAATGACTTTTGAGGTTTCTTAGGAAGAATTTTATGAAATTATTTGTTCCATATTTAAATTTTTTACCAAGATATTAATAAATCATTATAATATATATTCTGATATTATCATAATTATAGTATTAACCAAGATTCCATGTTTATTATAGAGAATAAAATGAAAATAGTCATTGATATCACTTGATGAGTGATTTTATCAATGTTTTGAAGTAACCATATGTAGATAATTCATTGAAGAACATGGTTTTCCCAAAATCTATAATTTTACCCCAGTAGAAGAATGTTTATCACGAAAGGGATAACAAGATTGTAGTTAGTACATGTTTATAGTGGAAGTAGGATTCATTTAGAGTTATTTCCCCTGAACCATCTAATTTTTTTACTATTTATAACTATAATATTCATAAATATTTTATAACATGTTGATTTTTCTTCTATATATCATTAATACGATAATGTAATTAGATTATTTTTCACATTATAAGGTTATAATAGTTCCTTTTTATTATGAGATCAATGAACCCCCATTAGTAGGCACCAACCTGATGCTTCTACCACACTGTAATGCCTTTAATATTGGGGGTACTTGACTCCATTAATGGATTCACATAAATAACCATTATAAGAGACGACCTTTTCCATGCATTATACATATAATACAGGAAATCACCCATATAAATAAAATAAATAGGAAATATGGGAGAAATCAATTAGTGCACAGGTCTCTAAAAGTCAAGATGGTAATGTCTAATGCTCAAATCTCAATTATGTAGAAAAAAACATATCTTTCATCCTAGTGGATTCTACCACCTTAATTGAATCAATATACCAAGGTTTGGTATCTAATAATATGTTTCCGCCTAATATTTTACCTATAAAATCATATATGCATGACTAGGTCACATTCCATATTCATGTGTCCCATACAATCATGCATTCCATTGATAATGAGAATAATTAAACATATATAAATTCTAACATGTGGTTTCACTCCCTGTAACATTCCCTAAAATCCTTCCTATCATGTATTATTATGATAACAAGGCCCCTTTATCTTGAAAAACTAGGGAAATGTCATTCATCTTGGTATTTCAATATTTCTATTTGATTTTATTCGGATTTACCCCAAGAATCCCATTATGGATGATCTCGTTGTCTCATATATCCTTTTGGTTCATTCAACCATCCTACCTATTTATTTTCCAAATGGAAAGAGGCATGAATGGGTACCCATTCTATTGTAATTCTTATGCCTTCACCTTGATCATATACTAGTGAAAACCACAAAGATATACTCTTGTGTAGGTACAATTCAAAATCAATTTGTAGATGTCTATTACATATAATTCTTAGTTTTAGGACCTTATACTACATGAAATAGTGGTCCTACTCATATAAACATAAACTGCATGAAACAATTGTCCCTTTATTATCCCATTATATTGAAAAACATAGGGGTCCAAATAATATGACCAAAAACTGAAAGACATAGTGATCTAATACATATGAACTAAAAGTGAATGAAGTAGCTTTCCAAGAAACAATATATTAAAATATAAGACATAATGATCGTTGGTTTGTATCCTTTAAAGGTAAACCTTATGTCATAAATGCATGATATTAAAATTCATTCCATTAAGCCTTGTCACATTACTTTAAAAGTCATGGAATGTCTCTTTATATCACTTTAAACTAGGAAATAATATTGTATGCTATTTTATTATCCTTATTAGGACATGTTAAAAGTCCCATTTATGGGCATAATACCTCCATTATTGAACTTCTCACATCCCCTTATACCATAAAAATTCCTAGATAGTATTTCATTCCAATTTTCTTTTCTATATCGATCTAAACTATAATATAATAATAAATTTATGAGAACATGGTAAGGAATAATTTTATTATGCATTCTGCATGTACATGAACTAATTTTAATCGATCACATTCAATAAAAGGTAAATCAATATGATTACTAAGGAAGATTTCATGAATGTGACTTAAATATATATGAGAGTATTAAACTAGACATCATAATCATTTTTTGTTGCAAAACCTCTAATCCTCCAAATTTTAACATGCACACCCCAAGAACCAAAAATGGTCCAGATGTGATGAAAACATTAGAAACATAAATAATGGTAAACCATGCAGAATTATTTTACCTAAGAAATAAATTTGACTGATATGGAATTTTAACCATTTATATAACCCTAAAGAGGATTCTTTTTAAATTCCATGAAAAATAGAAATGAAATTTATTTCTAATGAACAATTTGGGATCATACTTTATAACCAAACTAGGATTAAGAAGACTGTGGCCATAGTAACCAAAAATCACTAACAGATAGAACTGCAAACTTAAACTAACACTTCTAGTACTAAAATTAGAATAACTCCTATCCAAGAGGATGTATTTCCTACAATGTGAACTTTTCATAATATCAATTACATGGTTTTAATATAAAATACTTATTTTTTTAATTATATGAGATTTCTTAATATTTTTAGTGATAAATAATAAAATATTGATAAATTATATAACCATTTACAGAAATCACACAAAATCTAAACATTTCTAATTGTTACATCATTTTAGTCAATAAAATTTTCTTTTATATAATTCCCTTCTCTTTACAAATCCTTTTCACTTGAAGAAATCAATTTTTAATTAATCATTTGTTTTTCATTAAAATCCTTTCATATTCACATTATAAGGAATATAACAAGCACATGTGAGATGAAATTAATGCATAATTAAACTATCCATGGAAACAACTTAAATAAATAGAATGAGAAAATAACCATGATATATACCATCATGTGAGAAATAATAAATAAAAAAAGAATTCTATTTTGAATCTATCCTATTAGTAGACATGCTAGACATGAAATGAATCCTCAACCCATAAATTGGATCCTACCAATATAACTAATTTGTGAAAAAATTGTATTTCTAAATTAAAACCCCTTTGAAACATGACTCTATTCAATAAAAAATGATGGAAAATTAAGTAACCTTAAAATACATGGATTGGAAAAGATAAAAACATCAAAGTATTTTTAAATAGATGAAAAGTAATTTTCTCATATTAATTAGAAATATTATTTGAGAAACATGAATACATTCCCTTTTCCATTATTAAGAAAAATTTAAAAAAACAATGAGAAAAGGCATGTTAATTCATAAATTCTATCAGTCATAACATTAGGTTTACCATAATGTTATGTTTATATTTTACAATCACTAAAGAAAAAATTCATTTATATATATATAGGTGGAGGATACTACTATACTCACTGAGTAGTATAGGAATTTCTTACATTTGGTGCTCACAAGCCTTGAGATTCAACATATTTGAGTGTGTAGAGTGCACCATTATCATCACATCCGGCCTATAAATGCTATTATACCATACCTTTGTCAAGCTGGATTCTATAGAGTTTATGTATCATATTATACATTATTTTATTATCACCTATTTACTTAATCATTGAGATATGGAGACCTGGTACTCAAAAGTTCCACTTTCACAAGGGTGATATTATCATCACCATTGAGGATGTGACAGTTATTCTTGGTCTCTTGATCTTGGGTTATGCATTTGTTGGACCCACCCATGGAGATTTGACTAGGATTGTATAATGATTTCATAGTCTCAAAATTGTTGGGGTGATGGTTCTATTAATGGTGGGTCATTGTCTATGATATGGATGTACATGAACTTCACTCAGTTGCTCGCTGACACTACCAGGTAGACTGTCATGCATTACACCCATGCATATATTTTATAGATCATAAGAGGGACAATTTGTGTTATTCAGTCTAGTATGCATGTCCAAATGATTTATCTGGGGTTACCAGAGGACTTTTGACCAAGATGGATGATATAGCTGGGGATCTGTGTGATTGAAATAAACATATAGATCATTATAAATTACATTATGATATGACCACATTGATCTTTCGGTATGTTTCATCCTTATTCAAATGTTGTCAGGGGAGCACATCCCTATACACTCCCTTGTTGTTGATGTTGGTCTTGAGATTCATATAGATGTGTTTCATGATTCTCTATGTGGATGAAAGTAAGATCAACTATTTTTATTGTTTTATATTGATAATATAAGTTATTATACTCTATTTGTTAATATTTTTCAGTTTATTTGTTATTTGTTATAGGTGGATTCATGAACACCAGTTTAGTAGGACTATGAGAATCAATTATTCTGTATACTGTCAAATATCAGATAGTATATTAACCATTGATGAAAGTATATACAATTATCCCTAGAATAAAAAATTTCATAATTTTGTAATTTTTTCTTCTTAGTAACAAAAAATTATAACAAATGTCACATGCCCTTTCATATTGCATGGATTCTGTACTATGTTGTATTAGACTGGTATAAAATATATTGCACTAATGGGATTCACAATACAATGACATTAGCACCTCTCATTAACTTTTATATTATTGAGTGGAACCAAACTGATAGATTCATGAGACATTTTTCATTTCTTAACCATATTCCCTCTCCACCCAGAAAGTAGGTAGCACATTATTTTGTGAACCTGATAGGAAGACATGATGCCAACTGGTACTGAAAACATATAGAGTGTCTAAACCTCCAAGACATGTGACCACTGTTTCATATTGAGGGTATTCATATAGATTTATTCACTCAATCAGAGCAACTCAAGTATGATCCATGGTATGGAATGAAATATATATTATATTTTTCTCAACACTAAAGAGGGCATCGTGATATGGTATGTCAATAAATTTCCATTAGTTTGGCTTTTATAATTTATTTTAATCATTTTGAATCTATTTACAACATACTTGACTATAACATATTGTAAACATGTCTAATCTAGAGGAAGGTGAGGTTTTTAGCCAGGAAACATACCAGGCAAAAGAATAGGGGATGATGTCAGTGTATCATGTTCTTCATAGTAGTATCTTTGATCGTCCACCTTAGGGAGAGGATGTTACTATCCATGGAGAGAAAGTTCCTACTCTAGATCCCCTTGAGTAGCTTCGGATGTTGATTATCCATGATAGTTATGACATATACCATGTCTTGTTACACGTGAGGCCTCACCTAATCCATAGACAAAGGTTTCACCTCTAGCAGTCCATCCTCAGCCGATTGGGTATGTGTATTAGGAGGAATGTGATCCATTTTTGTTATCATGATATCCATAATTATCACCATATATATGATCTAATCTTGTATTATGGGAATATTCCTCCACCTTGCATGACAGACCCTTTAAAATATATATGATCCCCCATCTGCTGATGAAAGGTTCTTCCATTTCTGCAGTGGGAGAAGGATCAAGTGCACATGAAGACATCCAGAAGAAATCCCCCCCCAATGATTCATAGTCAGAGCATCAAACATTCATGGTTCTATCACCAGATGAAGATTCCTTTTGTAACTCATCATACTCCACCCTATTGTAGTGGATGATGATATCAATATGGGCATCTCATTCGCACACCATCATGTGGGATGAGACCTCATCATAAACAATGCCTCTACCCATTCATTTATATGTCTCCTATTAAGATAAAGGATCTGAATAAAATGTATTCTATCATCTATATTATTGTCATTTTATTAAATTGATGAAATTATTTTTATTTTTATCCATTTTTACATGTTTTTCAACAAACCTAATTTTAATTTATATTTTACTTATATTTTGAATTTTATAATATTTCAAAGTAGACTAATTAAAACATAGGAAAACTTATTAAATATTTATTAGTTAATATTAAAATAATATAAAATATAATCTATTAAAAAATATAATAAAACATAAAACAAAGCATAAATATAAAATGTTTATAAAATAAAATGAATTTCATCAATATAATAGACCAAAATTAATTTACCTGACAAAAATATTATTGATTAAAAAAATAATATTTACACAAAATAATATATTGAAATAAATTATAATATAACTCAAATCTAAAATAAATATAGATCAATGAATAAGCATATACAAAAAAATTGACAATAATGAGAATGTCAAACAAATTATAAATACAAATGTAAGGTTTTTAAAAAAATATTATACAACTAAAATTACTTTTCATTAATTGTTTTTTTGAAATTATTATTATTTTCAATTATTTTTTATATTTTCATTATGTGTTTAAAATATTATTTAGATTTTATTTCTAATTTATTATTTATAGACTTTTAATGTCACATATTTGAAACATTTTTATCTTTCATGTAGGTCACCTTAGAAGTATATAAATTATAAAGTATAATTACCATATAAATGAAATTTTACAAACTGAACCAGCATATTTTAAATAATTGAAAATATTTTTTTCATAAATATAATAAACACATGCTAATTTACAGGTCACAAACTTTATTGGTAAGAAACATAACATTTAAAATTTAAAATATTAATGGACATAATTATTATAAAGGAATATTTTATTAATTATATTACTATGAAGTATTATTAATTATACTACTATAATTAAATTTTATTAATTACATTATTAAAAAATATTAATTAAATTATTAATATCTAAAATAATTAAAATAATTAATATTAATAATGATGTAAATAATATAATTACTAACGTAACTATTATACTTTTGAAAATATAATTATTTAAAAATATTAATGAAATTAATAGTATAAAAATTCAATTAATAATAATAATGGTATTATTAAAAAATTATATATATATATATATATATATATATATATCTAGAAAAGAAATAAAAATTATTTTCTCAAATATATTAATATATATTTAGAATTTCATAAATGATTTTTTTAATTAGGAAAATATTTTTTATTGTTAACACCTTCATCCAATTTTTTTGACAAAGGCCGCAAGGGAATTCATGCCATTAGAATGAGAAAAAAATGTTCAAATAAATTAAATCCCTTCACATATTTTTATATTACATTTAAAAATTTACCTATTATTATTTTAATACTCTTTTTTCAAAAAACATATATAAAAACATATAATTTCAAACACTAAATAATCTAAAAATGAGTGCATAGTCATAAGAAATTAAAACAATAAAAAAACAAAAATAAAATAAATGTTCAATCCAAAGGAATTCATATAATTATAGAGAAATTAAAATAAAAAAACATACAAAAAAATACATTAGGGGGATACCCGCCATTTTATTTTGGAACAGGCGAAAGGAATTAAAGGCCTTCACACCTTTCAGCTCCACCCAAAATCCTAAAATAAGTTAAAGCCATTAGTTCAGTTCTGTATCAGTTTTAAAAAAATTATTTCCTTTCATCTCTAATTTTATCATCTTGAACATCTAACTACCCCCATACACCGCTACATGGATAATTCTCATTGAATAAAAAGTGACTATAACAATATTACTACATTTCAAATTTTGAATATTCATATCATTCTCCCATCATTCCATGATAGCTAAAAATTGATTCATTTAAAATAGAGAACGACAGAGTTAAGTAGTATACATTTTCTCATATTTTAAGCTACAAGTGAGATTTTTTGGATACTAGATGTCTATATTATTTATCATACATATATATAAAAAATATACATTAAAAGAAATTAATCTAAAAAATAAACTCCATGGATATCCCTTCATATTTAATACCATTTTTTTAACTAAAATGAAAAAATTATAAGATTATAATGTACCTCCAAATATGCATGAAATTAATATTTTAGATGTTTTCAATTGCATGTTTGATGCCATATGTTTCCAATTTTCCACCAATCCAAAGCATAAAATTATCCATATCATTTTGAGGACCAAAGAATGAAAATTCCCCAAAACCTAATTACAATTCCATATGGAATTACCATGTAATTATATACCATCATAATCCATCCATTATCTAGTTCTCTATAAATATATTCATCGTAGGGTTGATCTCCACCAAATTTATTGATATTATAATACTGTATAGAAGAGAATTTCCCAAGAAATATGTTGAAGGAAAGCCTTGAATTTTAGTCCCAATTGGATTCTTCCAAAAAATTGTAATTTTATAACATTAATGTTGTTAAGAAACATTGATTTGTTATTATATCTTGAATTTTTCCTGAAATATCATCTAATTATAAATCATGATATTCAAGATATTTCATAGAACCAATTGTCACTGGTAGAATATCTAACCAATTTTTCCTGGAGAAATTTACACAAACTAATTCTTGAATATTAGTAAAATAAATTGGAATATCTCTAGATAAACCATTTCAAGATGGTTCAAGAGATTTTATCCATAATAAATTACTATATTCACTTCCCTTTTCATTCATAACGAAAAAACATTCCCCTTGAATAACTATATTTCCCGAAAACCACTCTCATTAGATTTTTTAAAATATTTTGGGATACTTTCAATGATTCTATTGTTTGTAAGGTCAAAGACTCATAAAAGTGAGATCACACAACTCTAGAGGAATTATTTCATTAAGCTTGTTTGAGAAAAGGGGAATAAATTCATATTGATAAGTTCTTTATCCATGGATCTAGGTATATTTCCTGAAATTTTATTCTCATTTAGATCTTGAAACTGACTTTTACCACAATTTTTAAAAAGATGTGATAAATATCAAGGAAATATATTATTTCATAAGAACACACAACAAAAGAATTTTTATTAAGTATCATTATCCTTTATCAGTTATAAATAAAATCATTGATAAATAACACCTTTATCAGTGAAATAATAAGAATAAATAAAGGGTAGTATTTATGTCTGAAAAAAGCATTGATAATGTGTAGTACTTATCAATTATATATAAAATAACTGATAAAGATAAACCGTTATCATCAATTTTATTTAGTACTCGTAAACAATACCCATTATCAGTGCTAAAATAACACTAGTAAAGGGTTTTACGACATGGTGTGTATCCCATATCAAAAATACCATGTGGCTTGGCTCAACATTATAAGAAATATTGTGGTCGGTGTTCTTTTGAGGTGGATATAGGGTTTGGAACCTATTACACTTGCACACTACTTGGGCCTCACATGTCATATCACTACATTCTAGCCCACCTACCCACACCCATGTGTTCCTAGAATGAAATATAGCCTACTCTCTAGGATGAATGCTACGAGTTTTAGGGAAAATGTTTTGAAAGATCTATGACTCCTCAGGATTACACTCCTTCTAATCTAAATCACAATCCTCCTCCTCCTACAGTGACTAAGGAATATGGGCATAAGGAGGATCCTTCCCCTTTCACTATTGTTGTTGGATCTTGGACCAGAAAACAAGTTAGGACCAAATATGATAGGAGGTAATTCTCTTCAAAATTTAAGGTTTCATATACTAATTCAATTAATCTCCTTGATTTTCTAAATAAAATTCCAGAAGTTGGAAAGATGGATAATACAAAGTTAAATAATGAAGATTCCTTCCTTGAAAAATAACCTAATGTGAAAGAATTACAGTCCCCTTTAGAAATGGGCTATAATAGTGCAGAAGTGACCATGCTGATGTCATTGAATGCGACTCTGGAGAGTCATACGATATTAATGGAACTTGGAATAACGTTAAATCTTAGAAGAGAAGAAAACAACCACAAAGTACTGGAAATGGGTGTGGCCAAATTAATTGTAATTCTATACATGATGAAGAAGACATGGTTGTGGCTATGATTATCAAGTCTTTGGGTTTGTGACTTTTTTATAGGTGATAAGGGCTAGATTACTATATCTGACCTTATCCCACATGTTCTTTTGTTTTTTTATTTTATTAAAAGTTACATGTCCGTACATGTTTTAAAAACACTGATATATATATAAAATAATTTCTCACACACAAATATTTACATAATTTATGAAATTTTATATAGAAACACAGACACATAATATTATGCAATTTATTTATATTTTAATATTCATTATAGAATATCTTTTAAAAACATACTACATTTAATATATTATGTTCTTAATAGGTAAATGTATTTATTTATTATTATTATTATTTCATTTGGTGCCATTTCTTCATTTTTATTTTTATTTATTTTTTTTGGAATTTAATCCTTTTCTAATATTAATTTATACATATTTATTTACCATATTTTATATTTTAAATATCTATTCATCTTCATTTAAATATGTTTCCATATTTTATTTTATTTAAATAAATATCATAATTAATAAAACATATCCATTTTTAAATATTTTTAATGTCTATACATTTTTAATTATACAATTTCACCCTTTGATAATATTCATGTATTTATGATTTTATTTTAATTAATTATGTTTAAAATATAAATGTAAATAAATATTTATAAATAAATATATTTCTAAATATATATTTAATTTATTTATAAAATTATGTATTTTTAATTATAAATAAATAAATATACTTTTATAAAATGTATTTATATAATTATAAATAAATAATTATATATTTAAATAATTATTTAATTATAATTAATATATTTAAATATTGAATATGTTTACTATTATTATATTTATATTCATATGTATTTATTAAAAATATATAAAAATATAAAAAAATATATAATTATATATGTATATTTATAATTATATAGAAATTTTTAAAAATATATATATTTATAATTATAATTATAAATATATAGCTATAATTATATTTATAGATATATATTTACACTTCTTTTATTATATTTATAATTACATACATTTATATTTTATTTATTTATATATATTTATTTACAATTAAAATTTTAATTATATTTATTATATTATTAAGATTAATTATAAAGGTCTTTATCTGCACTGGAACTATAGAACTGATAAAGAGGTATTTTATAAATGTCTATTGCTTTAGCACCGAAAAAACCATTCATTATTAGAGATTTTTTAAAATAGTTGATAAAACCCTTCCCTATATTTTAAATATAACCCTAACTAAACTAATATCTCTCATGCCATTGAAGCTCTTATAGATTTTCAGATCTACCACCACTCCACCTTCTCCTTCTCCCAGAAAAATTAACTCTCTCAAATCTAAGATATTTTATAATTTATTCTCCTCTTTAATTTATCAGTGTCAGTGATCACATGTCTCGTGCATACATTGTCTAAACCATGTTATATTTATTATGTCCTTTATTTCTATCTTTATATCGACCACCCCTACACAATCATTATCTTCATCCTAGTTCGACCACCCTCTAGCAACCACCCTTTCCCCATATTCCACTCACTTGGTTGAACGAAGAGACAATCCTTCCACCTCTCCCTTCTTGGCCTCATCACCACCATCTCTGTCTCAATTTTTTTTGAACGGATTTTCTTAAGCCAACCCAGTTGGATATTTTCCCTTAAAAGGTAATCATGATTCACGTTTGTTGAAGATTCACACCAAGTTAGGATCCCTTGCAACTGTTGTTCTTATTTCCAAATATCATTGTCATTATTGATTATCCATTAAATGTATATCTTAAATATTGATCATCCCATCCTTATGAAATGGTTTTCCATATCCTATATCAAGAAATATTTTGATAAAATATAATTCAAAATATTAAATATCATAGATCGAGTGATATGAGTTCAAAATTTACTTGAATTCAATAATGCAGCACAGGGAAAAATGATTTATAAATATATTTTTTGGCATACCTATAATTCATGGTCTAGAATAATCTATAGAATAAGAGAGTAATATGTAATCCAACTCAACTTATTTCATTAATAAAAGATTCATCAATTCATTTTAAAAAATTGAAGGCACCCTGACCTTGTGTCAAAATTTGGTGATTACATGACCTTTAATGTTTCGAGGAAATATATTTTTACACAAATTTATAAATCTATATAAAAAATAAATGGAAATAAAGGAAAAAAATTTCCAGGGGATATATTCCATCCAATAATAAATACATTTTTTATTCCAACATATTTCTTAGTGATGATTATATTAATATTTGTTTGTAAAAGATTTAGTCTATAATTATACATGAAATAATTATTGTAAATTCATTGATTTATGATGTAAAGTGTACCATAACATGGTATATGGGAATAAATGAAAAAGAAAACATTTATTCTTGAAGTGTCTACCTATCATTGGTAAAATGTAACAATTAATGGAAATAAGGATCAAGGGTTGATCGATACTTGTTAGTGGCCAAATATCTTGTATGATTCCAATTTATCAATTCTTTTTTTGGATCATAAAATTAATCATACATGACATTTAGACACTTAAAAATAATGGTCACCAAATATTTCATACTCCTTTAAAGTTCCTCTCAGACTATTAATGAAACACCACTTTTCCCACCACGTACCAAGTGAAGAAATGAATAAACATCAACTCTTCCATCTTGTTAGACTCCTACCTTGAATGTTTATAGAAACCAACCTATAATTATGACCTTTTTGTCTCACCAAACATCAAATTGAGAACCTAAACAAATATCTACATGTTTACCCCAGGTTGTTTGTTTTTATGTTAGCCTTATTTAATGATTAACTATCAGATATTGATAGCATTGATATCCCAATGTCACTTCACCATAGATGCCTTTTGTTCAGGGGACATATAGAATAGATGTCATTACATTTAATATCATAGAGTGGTAGTAAGGTCACCTTTAGATTTCACATAATAGTGAAGATGTTAATCCATACGTTGAATCCCATAAAAAAAATTCTTAGTCATTTTATTACATCTAGGGCTGAAGGATGAATATCAAATATACATAATAAATTATTTATAGGATGGTTATGAGATCATATTTATAAGGATTTTTGTGAAGATATGAATCCATTTACTTAATGACTTTGATAGCTACCTAGAGTATCAAATTAAAATTTTATATCTTATGCAAGTTTTGTACTCAATGGTTAAACATTCTATAAAAAAACATGATGAAAACAATATGATGAATAATATTGGAGTTACACTTGTGGATGATGTGATGAACATATCTATTTCTAAGGATATAAATCAAATTTATGTGAATATTTCATATTTATACATCATTGAACATATATATGTGTAAGATTATACAACATTTCAACTTCCCAAATTTCTTTGCAAAATGGTTGACAATAGGAGTTCTATAAAATTTGATAAAATGGGATTTCTGAAAGTGAATTTTAGTATGGAAGGGTATAAGTACGATCCATACATAATGGAATCACAAGTAGTGAAGGAATTTTATATCTCAAATCTAGACAATAATAATTGGAAAATGTTTCTATTGGAAACTAAAACAACAATAGGGTCAAAATAAAATTCAATTGAGGAAGACCCTTTTACTGGGAGATCACATTAATTTCATGGTGGTCCCAATGTAGAAAATATCTAGAAGTTTATTGGGGTCCACAAATAGGAGATTTGGATTCCAAATAGAGGAACCAAATCCCTCTAACAATTATAGAATGAAATGACAGTTCAATGAGTATGCAAAAGTTTTTTTAATATACAATTATTTTCCTCATAATATTATGTGGTTTATACTCTATTAACATAATCTAAATTTTATGTTTGAAAAATATTATATAAAATGATTTATGCACATGTAGATGTTTCCAATATTGGGGAACAACATATAGTTTATGTTCAAACTGTAGAATTATTAGCTGACAAACAACATATTGATAAAGAATCAAGAACAAAATATAATCATAATGTTGAATAAAATTATCAAGGAAAGAAGAAAGGGTATAAAATTTAATGTTTGTTGAAGTCAATGTGTCCAACCTGTTGACCCACATAAGTAAATGTTCATTAGTTATTTTGAGTGCAAAATAAGAATGATTATTACAATTGATATATTTTTTTGGTGCCATTTACATCATGTAGTGAAGGAAACCCTTTGGGAAGATATTAAGCTAATGTTATGATATAATTTCCCTATTTTAACAAAAAATTATATAATTAAACATTGATTTACTTTTAATTACACCTTGAAGAGTTCATTTTTTTATATTACTTTTTATGAAATATTTTTTAATGGCTTCTAAAAAATCCCATAGTCTATTAAAAACTTCTTACCATGATTTCTCTTAGGGATGCTGAGGGGAAAGTAAAGCTGCACCCACCAGTTATGTGTGTACACATTATAAATAAGGAAGCATGTAATTCTTTCATCAGCCATCTCAATGAGAAATCATATTAGGTGCATTATTTTAGATAATATATTATATTAAATTTATATTTTATACAATTTGTTTCAAAACTATCAATTAATTAAGCAATAAAGGATTTTTGAAAATAAACACTATGCATCCAAACCAATATAACCCAGTGAGAAAAAAATATGTGGTATGATTCCATATAAAATAAAATAGTATGCATTTTGAATCTATAACTAATGTTTTATGTGATATGAAATAAAATATTTTCCATTTTTATATTCATATTGATGAATCAAAATTTGAAGCCACTTCCAACCCACATCATGTGCTTTGAAAAGAGGCCAGTGTAAATAAATAGTGTAAAATAGTTGATGAAAACACACAATAAGTATAGAAAACATGTAAAAGTATGACATGATATTAATTTGTTATTATTTATAATAGTATTAAATAATAAAATATCTATTTTTGACTATATGTTTTATACAATTTAGACCTAAGAATTTGGAGTGACCGTGCTGAAATAAAAGTTACACTCAGTAGCATTGAAGTGGCTTGAACTATATGGTCATGTTTGAGGTGTATATTTTTGAGTGCCAACTAGAAAATATTTAAAAAATAAAAATCCACAATAAGATAATTATCATTCTATGAAAGGATTTCATTCACAAATAGATGCTTGGAAAGTTATTATTTTCTAGTCTAGTTTGGCAGAACAGTATACATGAACGGATCAAAGTGAACTAGAAGTGGACCAAATATCTAAACATGATGAGAAAAATAACCCCACTAGATTTGAGTCTAGTCAATACCCTCAAATACGCACCATACCTAATGTAATTAAATTTTTAATTAATATTTCTCATAAATGTATATCAAAATACTTTTTATAACTGTATGTTTTTAAAATTCTATAGGGTGGAGTTGAATGTGATTTCTATCTATCAACACCCACACACCACCTTATTACGAGGTTTATGGTGTATAATATGCCTAGATATATTCTACACAACATATAACTCCAAATATCTCACATGATAGTAGGGATTTTAGAAGATCAAGATCTGATCACTGTGTTTTGTGTTCCACGTGATGATCTAGATATTACAATGGCCAATGATTCTATGTAAACTTCTATATCATAGAAGTCTAATCTTATAAAGATAATGTAGGTATGTCCTTAATAATTTTCTTCAAATGGAAATTATATAATAGTTGGTGAGAAAATGTCTAAAATGTTGCAATGTATTATAGATGGATAAAATAATGGAGGAATAGAAGGTCAGATCAAGAAGATCCAGTGAATCAACCAAGACAACAAAAGGACATACTAGGAGGACATCACCCCAAAAGATCTACTACATCTTATATTAGAATTACATGCTCATGAAAAAATCATTTAAATATAGATATGTTTAATACATTAAACATAAATAATATATATTTGGATATGTCAATAAAAAGAAGGTTGGTCTCGAGAGTATAAATGGGATTCCCATGTTTGAATGGATCAGAGTATCAGTTGTGAATACACACATGAGGTACATTTTCATAATTTTTATATTCAATGAATTATATAATATGTCAATTAAAGTTAAACAAATGTTCATATTTTGTACAAGAAATTATTTTTCAATTATATAATGGTAAAACCCTACAATGCATGATTTGGATCCATTAATCCCGGAATTGTTTCTATTGAAGTAATTTATTTAGTGTTGGGATAAATTGATTAGAAAATAAATTATATAAGAAAGTAGTTTTAGTAAAAAAAAATAGATTATAAAAACTTTTTTATACTTAAAATACAGTGGTAATACTCTAAAATCTAATGATATAAAATATATTTATATTTTTTCATTACAAAATTGATTTTTATTAGAAACCATTGTATATTGATCGCAATCAATCAATATAACCCAAATGTATATATTTGGGATCCAATTCAACGATTTCCATAAAAACCCACATATGATGCGTATTGTGAATTTGTAATGCACTACAATAAATATTTAATAGATTAACTTCAAATTATAAGTTTTTGTTTTTGTTTTAAAAAGATTTTTTTATGATAAGGTAATCTATAAATATAGGATAAATCATGGAATGTGGTTAGAAACTGAACATAATAAGCATATGGATTTCCTAAAATGGAAAGAGATTAATGTATATACAAAAATATTTATCTATCAAAATATATTTCTAAATAATTCATTAATTCTGTTAAATGATTCTATAGTGTCCAAAGTAAAATAATAATAATGAATATGGAAATTACCCTTGAAATTTTATGAAAGATATCATATAAGTCCAAAATACTAGCATCCATAAACAAGTAATTTATAAAGGTAATTACAATTTCATTTAAATTACTTCTTAATTTTTGTCTATATTTTCTCAGTACTACCAATATTTCCATCAATCTACATACTCAAAAGAAGAAGTTAATTTATTTAGAGATGAATGGGTAAAATACATGGTGTCATAATGTTTTCAGACATTAAATTTAGGTTATTACTTATTATGTTTGTGATTTAGTATGATATATTACCTTATATATACATAAGCTATGTGAATCATTAGTATCTTAATGATTATATATAATTCTTGATGTCTTTCTCAAGTATAGTTATAATGGAGGATATTAATTTTCTTAGAAATGAATGGGTTTAATAAATGGCTTCTGAATACATACAGACATAAAAAAAAGGTGAGTTCCTACTACTTTTTTAGTTAATTTCGTCATTATTTTATCACATATCCAAAACCAAAAAAATGAACTTTGATTATCTTTTAAATTTTTTTAAAACCATCCAAAATTCATTTATGATGGGTTGAAATCAATCTTATATCAATCAGACACCTGATGTGTTTTCTATGACTCTAAAAACATTTTATCAATATAATAGTGTCATTTTATTTTAAAACACATGTCACATAGACATTATTTTGAAAATGAGCACATATTTTTTTAAAGCACTATGAAAAAAATCCATAATTCATTTTTTACGTGTAGGTCTTTGTTAGATTCCAATATAAATCATTTTGTTTTTCATATGACTTGAAGAACATATTTTCAATATAAAGTATAATTTTTGTTTAAAATGTGTTCCGCATCAATAAAAATATGAAAACCCCTATTGAATTGTTTTCAAACATTAGTAAAATTATTGATATTTCATCATTGACATTAAAGAAATGACCTCATGAAAATCAAACACATGTTGTGGTTAGTATGACTCGAAGTGATTGTTTTCAATAAAAAGTATCATTTTAGTTTGAAATGCTTATCCTGTCATCCAAACCATGTAAACGATATTATATTATATTAAAACATTAGGAAAATGATTCATAATATATATTTTATGCGTGGGAATTTAACACACATCAATCAGACGCGTGATGTGGTCGATATAACTCAAAGGGAATGTTCTCAACAAAAAAGTGTCATTTTAGTTTAAAAGATGTATTACATGTCCATAACTAAGAAAATGAGGTCAGATTGTTTTCAAACATTAGTAAAATTATCCAAAATTCATTTTTGACATGAATGAATCAACCTCGCATCAATCCAACATACCACATGGTCTATATGACACTAAGTGAATTTTTTCAATATGAAAGTTCTATTTTAGTTCAAACTGTGTGCCACATAGACAAAACTAATAAAACGAGGTCATTTTTTCAAACTTCAAGAAAAAGATAAAAAATTCAATTTTTAATATGTAGGAATTGAATGCATTATTATTTGATGCATGATGTGGGTATTATAACTTGAAATATGTGTTTTCAAAATAACTGCCATTTTAGTTTAAAACACATCACATAGAGAAAATTGAGAAGATGGGTTTGGATTGTTTTCAAAATTTATAACAGCGATCCATAATTTATTTTTGATATGTAAGAATCAAGCACATTCCAATATGACACCATATATAGTCGGTATGACTCAAAATGTGTGTCTTCAATATAAATGTTTCATTTTAGTTTAATGTGTATTCCTCATCACCAAAACTGAGAAAACATTATTATATTATTTTCAAACTTCAAGAAAATGATCAATAATACTTTTTTAGAATGTAGGAATTGACCATAAATTAATCTGAAACATAATGTGGTTGGTATGACTTGAAATGAATTTCTTCAATAAAAAATTATCATTTTGTTTTAAAATATGTATCATATTTCCAAAACCATGAAAATTAGATTGTCTTATTTTATGACTTCAGGAAAATGATAAATAATTTATTTTTGATTTTTTAGAATTTACTGAACATCATTCCAACCCACGATGTGTTCAGTATGACTCTAAGTACATGTTTTGAATATAAAAGTTCCATTTTAGTTTGAAATGAACATTACATAGCCAAAAATAATAAAAAAATATTATATTGTTTTCAAACATTATTACAATGATATATAATTCATTTTTAATATATATGAATTGACTTCACACCAATATAACATATGATATGGGTTGTATAACTTGAATTATGTGTTTCCAATATAAATATGTCATTTTATTTTAAAACATATCACATATCCAAAACCAAGAAAATGATATAGGATTGTTTTGAAACATTAAGACAATGATTCTTAATTCATTTTTGACATCTATAATCGACAACATTTCAATATGACACGTGATGTGGTCGTTATGAATCTAAATGATTTTTTTAATATAAAAGTATCATTTTAGTTTAAAATGCATATCACATTACAAAAACTAATAAAACAAGATCATATTGTTTTCAAACATTAAAAAAATGATCCATAACTCATTTTTTATGTGAAGTAATTGATCAAATGTTAATCTGACACCTGATGTGGTCAGGATGACTCTAAATGCATGTTTTCAATATAAAAGTTTCATTTTAGTTTAGAACATGTGTCGCATCATCAAAACTATGAAAATAAGATCATATTATTTTCAAACATAAAAAATCTATATATAAGTAATTTTTGATGTGTAGAAATTGAGCGCACATAAATCCAATACATGATGCTATCAGTATGACTCAAAGTTCATGTTTTCAATACAAAAGTATCATTTTTGTTTAAAACACACATAAAATAGTAAAAAATGAGGGAACAAGATCATATTGTTTTCAGAATTTAGGAAAACTATACATATTTTATTTTTTACAAGTAGGATTCCATCGCATGTTAATCTGATACACTATGGGGTTTTTATGACTCTAAGTAAATCTTTTAAATATAAAATTCATAATTTAGTTTAAATATTTTTTCACATAACCAAAACTAATATAATGATCTCATGTTTTTTTCATACATTTTAAAATTATCATTAATTCATTTTCGATGTGTATGAATTTACCACACATCAAAATGAAACACGATGTGGTTGTCGTGACTTGAAGTATGTGCTTTCAATACAAAAGTTTCATTTTAGCTTAAAATTAATGTCACATAACAAAAATTGAGAAAATAATCTCATATCCATTCTAATCTTTAGTAAAATGGTTTATAGTTAATTTTTTAGGTTTATGATTTTACCTACATCAATCTAACACACTATGTGGTTAGTATGACTTGAAGTTCATATTTACAATATAAAAGGTCCATTTAAATTTAAAACATACATTAAATAGCCAAAACTAACAAAATATGATTGAGATGTGTTCAAAAATTAGTAAAATGGTGTCTAATTATTTTGTGATGTTCAAGAATAGATCTCACATCAATATGACAAATGATGTGTCCAATATGAATAAAATTTTTTGTTTTCCAAATAATAGTGTCTTTTTAGTTTGAAACCCACAACTCTATCTAAAAATGAACAAATGAGCTTGGATTATTTTCAATGATTTGGATGATGATCTATAATTCATTTGTGATATATATAATCTGAGTTCACATGAATCTGATGCGTGATGTGGGCAGTATGAATCAAAGTGAATGTTTTCAATATATAAGTTAATGTTTTGTTTAAAACACTCATAACATTGAAAAAACTAATCAAACAATCTTAGATTATTTTCTCATCATTTTATCTAAAATTAATTAATTAATTTCTCTATCATTTTTATTTAAAAAATATTTAGTTATTTTTTATAGAGATAATTTTTGAAGATGAACAACAAATTGTGTAATAGTTAAAGGCTTTTTCTCAAAAAGGCAGTAGTCCTGAAATGGATCACATCCACAGTGAGGTTTTTATCTCCACATATGTGAGAAAATTCAAGGGACCCTACATTTTTAAACAACAAGAAATAGTGAGATGTGTATGAATCAATCACAAATAAATACAATGCATGATGTTCCTGGTATGATACAATGTATATGTTTTTATTTTAAAATTGGAACTCTATTATTAATTAATTTCTTTATATTATTACTAAGCTAATAATTGTTTTCATATATAGGTTCACTCTTTTTCTCGATCTAGGGTGGTTTTTTCGAAAAGTAATAGCATGGTTAGGGGTCGGGGGCCAAAGAAAAATGAATATTGATATGTTGGATTTTTGGTGATAAATTTTATATACTCATGTAATTGTAAAAACCAATTTTTAAAATGTTTATGTTATAGTTTTTTTCTTTAATTTCTGTTTTAAATTTTATTTAAATTAAATTCTATATTTTATCCCTGTATGTTCTGCTGTAGTGTGTTATACTTTTAATAGAACACTGAAACAGTATTCCCCTTTATCAGCACCAAACTAATACTGATAAAGGAATCCCTTTATGAGTGTTATTTTTATCATGGATAAAGGATCCAATTATCGGTTCAAAATAATATGGTGGATAAAGAGGAACCTTTATCAATTCTAAAAGAATTAACAATAAATTTGAAATTTCTCATCATATTTTTAGCACTGATTAGAGTTATATTTTACAGTATTTTTTTAGTTCTGATAAAATCATTGGGTTTTTAAGGGTGATCCAAATGTGAGCACTTTTTTATGACGATAAATCCCTATTATAAAATTTTCAAATGATTTATGTGAATATGTGTAAATTCAATGAGCTCAGATATATAATTCATGGATTCTAGTATCTCTCTCTTATAAAAATATTACTTCCAACACCAATTATATATAAATGCTTCAAATTTATGTAGAAATTTTCTAGTGCACTAGATAAACGATTTCATGATAAATTTAAACTATACAATACTTTCCCATTTTTAATACACCTAATAAAATAAAAAGGTACCCCTAAAATTTTACTTGGAAAGTTCAGGAATGGTTACATTTATGTGATATAAGTGAGTGAACCACAAAGTTAATTATAAGAAAGGTCAATCTCATTTTCATAAAGTGAATCTTGAAAATTTAAGAGTATATAGTTGTTATATAATTCAATTATTGAATGATATGGTAAGCTTGATATCCAATTTGGTATGGGGTGTGATATCCCTCTATTCAAAATGGGTATCTCTGGAATTTTTTAGGGTTTTTAACCACCTAAAAAATTCAACAAAAAAAACATGTAATGCTCATTATAAGTTGTTACAATTTAAATTGTGGAATCCATTTGTTGTTGAATTTTATGTTTAAATCTGGATTTAGTAAATCATAGAAAACTTTTAATTATTTTAAATTTTCAAAGTGAGTTTTTGAAATAATTCCGTACAAATAATTATTTAAAATTTATAAATTTTTTAATTTTGAAAGATATTCTAGATGTTTAGGGTTAATTCTACTCAAAATATTATAGGATACATCAATATGAGATAAAATTATAATACCAAAATGTTTTCATGGTAAAGGACATGATAAATGATTATCTTGAAAATATATCTCCTATAAAATTTCAGTCTTGTAGGAGCAGGACTCAAGAATATTGGTCCCAGATTTGTTATATTTGTTAATGAAAAGTTTAAATTTTTTATTTTGGTTGGTAATATCATGTATCTTGGAATATAACTAAAATTTAATTAAAACATAGGTCAATTTCAAAAAGTGATGTAATATTTAAATTTGATGAAGTAATGGGAGAATGAAATTCATTCTAAAAATGAATGATGGATTCAAGGGTGGTGCGGTCATAAAACCATTCTGGTATGTTGGTGAAACTATTTCCATCCATATAAAGGGAGCATAGGAAGGTGAGATTCATTAATCATATTGGAATGGGTCACATAATTTGGTTATGTTCCAAAGAGAGGGAAACAATGGATGATAATCTAGAAACTACATAAGAAGTGTTGGCAACACAATTTGAGAGTTCGAAATGATATGAATTTTGAAGAGGGTGGAATAGTATGTGTCTTTAGAACGAGTCAATGAGGTAAGGAGTAACTAGGAATACAAATGAATCTCTAAAAAATAGGTAAGATTATTCACAACCGACAACCAATCAAGAGCATAGTTGAGATTAAAGAATTCCATATCTAAGAGTTATAGTGTTGAGAGACTCAAAATCCATTCAAATTTCCTTCAAAAATTTAATATTATGGAATCAAGGGAGAGGGCATGATATATCATGTTTTAATGGTTTCTTATTTAAGGATGGGTGACACCGCCAAATCATGCCTCATAGAGGTTAAGTTATCTTATATTGGAGAATGAACCAAAGAAGTTTCGAATAAGGGAACCTTCAAAATTATAGTTTTCAAGGTGGTGGTAATAAAGTTTTAGGAGGTTTTCTAGAGAATGAATGATGTTACTGGTCATACTAGTATCCAAGTTAAATTCACCATAGTTTTTAAATTTTGGATAGGGGAGGTGGAGGGAGATGACAAAGAGATAGAGGTTGTTGAACTAAACTCAATTCTTTATATAGAAATACTCCCCCACCAAGGAGGTGAGGTAGTTGGAATGGATAAGGAGGCATCGATTAAATGCGAGGAGGGCCTATATTTCCATTCCCTTACACTTTTCCCCATTCCCTAACCCAAAGAAATAGTTTCACATTAAGAGAAGTAAAATAATAAAACCTTTCCTTCCATGAACCAACCTCTTTTTTTGAAATTTTCAGTGATTATAGCCCCCTATTTCTAGCAATGTTCCTCTATTTAATTGTTATGGGTAGCTTATCTCTTTTCAAATTATATTACACACTTGATGAATATTTTAGGTTTATTAAGACAGAAATTATCATCTCTAGTTGGTTGTAAGATGGGTCCCACATTTCTATTGAATTTTCTATCGCTTCATTTAATCATGGGGTTTGAAAATAAAATATTTCCGTCTGAAAAAAATTATTGGCTATAAAATCCCTTAGAGAAACCATTGGTGAATCCCTCAATGAACCCTTCAGTGAATCAATTCAAGAACCCTCAATGAACACCTTGGTAAATACATTAGTTAACCCCTTAGATAATCTATGATTAAACCTCTTATTAAACCCCTTGAGGAATCCATGGGTGAATACAATAGAGAACCTTTTATCACTCCCCTTGGTGAAGGATGTCACAACGATTCATTATAATATTTATCCCAAAAATAATAGAAAATGGAAAGTTGTTTATGTAATTTATGTTGTCAGTTTATTCATAAATTATCATAGTGACAGTCATATTTGGGATTCTATTTTTTAAATTTTTGGATCTATAAATATAGAGAGATTAATATAGTCTCATTTAATATTTGTGTGAATGGGTTTATTTAAAAAATATTGGTTTTTTTATTAGGATTCATAGTAAATAGAACACTATGAATGTTATGGTTTTTTTCTTTTCTACTAGAATGTTCAACTTGTAATTTTTAGTTGATGTTTCCTTTGTTTTCCAGTTATTGAAAGAATATTAAATTTTATTGGAAATTATACAACAAATTCAAATTGATTTTAAATATTTATTTCAACTAGAAAATTTTAATTTCATTAAATTGACTTAAAGTGTGAATTTATACATCCATTTTTTAGTGTCTATTTCAAATGAAAATATTAATTTACAGTGTTGATTGTTAATTAGTATTTAAGAATTATATTTTGGAATTGTCTTCATGAAATTGTAGTTTGTATGGGGACTTTACAATTAGTTGGAATTGATAAATATTTAAGGGAATATTGTCCTTTTGGAATATCTATAAATATTAAATTTTTGGTGGATATTTCTAGAGTGATTTTTCACTGTGAATTTACAAATTCATTTGTTTTCAACTTTGAATCTTCCTTATAATATGTATTTATAGATTCCTCGAAGAACTTCTCATGGGAGTTTTCATAGGAAATTTACAATTGTTATTTCCACTAGAAATTTCCATTAGAAACATCCATTTGGAATTTTCATTCCATACAAAAGAACTAATATGTAATTACCAATTGATTCAAAGAGAAATTTTCATTTGGAAATTTTCAGTTCGAATTAGAAGTTAAACATAATATGAAACTTCCTCTTAGAGTTTCCACTATGGATTCCCAATGAAGGTTTCATAATGGAATTCATAATGGGAATTTCTATCCCTTAATAATTGTTGCTATGGATTTTTTGTGGGAATTAGAACTTCAAATTTCCGGTATGAATTCTCCACTGTTCATTACTAATGTAAATTCTAACTAGACATAACAATTCATAATTTTTATGCAATAAAAATGTCTATTTCATATTCCCATTGAGAATACCAATGAAATTTAAAATTGATTACAACTGAACTTATCCATTTTTGAGTTTCAAATGATTACACATAATATATTTGTTCTATTCATTTGATTAGTTGTTATCTTTCAATTTCCAGTTGTAGTTTTCATTTTATTATAACTATAAATTTATACATTGAATCATTATAAATGATTTTTCCTAATTGAAATTCCCACTGCCAATCCCTTTTAGAAATTCTAGAGTGTAATGTCCCACATGAAATTCTATAATTTCGAATTCTAGTGAAAATTAAAGTGGAAATTCGAAGTGGAAATTCCCAATTGAATTAAATTATAAATTCTAACTAGTAAATGATTATTTCAAATAAATTGATAATTTCAACCTAGAATGAATAATGTAAATTCCCAATGGGTAGTTAAAATAGAAGTTCATAATAGAAATTTATGCTGGAAATTCCAAGTATAAATTATCAGTGTAATCCCTCATGGAAATTCACATTTAAATGAAATTATAAAATAAAATTATATAATAATATCTAATTTAATCAGATTAAAACTTCCACTGATAAATCCAATTAGAAATTTTCTCTGGAAATCCCATTAGAAATTCCCACTTGAAAATACTTACGAAAACCCCACTTTAAATTCCAAATAGAATCTCCCAATGAAAATACCCAGTGTAATGTCCTAGTATAATTCCCTAATTGAAATTCCCCATGGAAATTTACAGTGGAAATTCATAGTCTAAATTCATTGTAGAATTCAATTATAATTTCCAAATACATAACAATTTATATAATCATTTAAAAATTTCCCCTGATAATTTCCAGTCGAAATACCAGTGGAGATTCAAAATGGAAATTCCCAATGGAAATCCCATGTGGAAATCTCAATGGAAATTACCAATGGAAATTCCTAGTGGAATTTCCCAATGGAAATTCCCAATGGAAATCAATTTTAATTCCAAACGATAAAACCATTTTTTAAATAAGCTAAAAATTTACACTAGGAATCTCCATGGAAAATTTACAAAGCAATTTCAATAACACCCCAAGCTTCCATGGTATGCTTCCCTTTGAATAATGCAATACCTTGAATTATACACAACTTCGAGTTATAAAAAACCACGCCCAATGAAACAAGCTGTTATGAATAGTTATACCCACTTTTTGAAATTTTATAAATTTTATCTTTCCAAATGGACTTCATTTTTGAATTATAAATATCAAAGTTATATTAGGGTTAATTTTTTGATATTTTTATGAAAACATTCAATTTTTGATGAATTGTGGAAAACAATGCGTTATTGTTTAAAACTGACTTTTTATTGAAATAATAATTTATTATATTTAAATTTATTTTAGGTCAAAATAGATACATAATATCTATATAAGTTCAATTTAATTCGTTAGAGTCATTTTATAATAAGTATAGATATATAAACATTTCATTGAACTATTTAATGTCTTTTACCCACCTTCTAGGAGCATTTGAAAATTTGCATAAAGAATAATTTTAAAGCTTCTGTGAGTTGAATTTCAAAACTCCCAGAGACCTGGTTTATTTTAGTAATTAAAACATGGTTTAATACAATAAGTATAATTTTTTGTGACTAGTAACTTTTGACTTTTATTTACCACGGTTAAAAGCAAATAGGGTAATTACAGGTAAAAATGATATTATTATTACCCTAACACATGTCATAATTATATGGGATATGTTTAATTAGACCAAATAAATCCTTATGAATAAAATATTATCCTTTAGCTCCACATGGATTATATTTGGAAATTTATTATTATTTAATTTAAAGAAGATTTAAAAGTGTTAAATTCATCATCTAATACCTAAAATATTTTTAATATAGGGTTATACATGAGATAAATTCAACTATTAATATTAATTATAAAGATAAAAGTATTTTGAACAGAATTTGAGTTTATTTATAATTTTTAGACATTATAATATTTAATTTATTTATGTCATAATGATGATGCAGTAATTACCTTATTAATGAAATATTAAAATAATTAATATTATAAATACCCAAATAAATGTAAATTAATACTTTGGATGAATTAAAATAATTTTATTGGTTAATATGACATGTTAGGGTTGATTAAATGAATTTACTTCTATGTAATAAAGTTGTTATGACTTTAACAAAAATCAATTACTAAATAGTGTCAAAATTGACATAAATCCGTTTTTAAAACAAATATTATATTATTAATTGATATAATATTCCAAAAAAATATTTTTCAACCAATGTGCTTACATAATATTATATATAAAATTAATTAATCACTTTAGGTTCTATTGGTAGTCTATAATAATATTATTAACCATATAATCTAAAAATACAAAGAGACAAGATAAAAGTCAAACTATTTAACTAAGAGTTAAATATAAATGATAAGGTTAATATGGTGACCTGAACCTATATAAAACCAATTAGTTGAGTGTATTTAGACCCATACTCTCTTTATCCTCTAAATAAATCATTTTTGAGCCATTATAAACTTAATATGAATTTATTATAAAATAATACTTCCATCTTTCCTACGGTGCCCCTCACCGCTCTTATAAAAGGGAACTTACTCTTATCTCAAATTCACACCTCCAAAGCCATTTGTCATGACCAACCCCTGCCCCAATATCCTCCGAAAAATCCTTCCTCTATCATATATTCCTTTCTTTGGTCATAAAGATAACCTAATAAGCCCTTTGAATCAAATCAAAAGAAATAACCTGAAGAAGAGGTAAATATTTCATCACCACTTTCAAGTTCTTTTCTTCTCTCACTTCCACTTTCCTTGTTGATTCCATTATAAAATATTAACTCTAGTATATTCTATATACTGTGATGTTATTATAAATATGGTACAACAATATTCATTATTCTATCCATCATATGAATGAAAAAGTCACCATACGTGTGTACGCACTGCTCACCGTCTCCACGTTGTGGTGTTGTTGGTATTCAATACATTATTTTTTGGATGGTTATAATAATTATGTATAACTGATGTAAATAATAAATATAACATGTTAGTGATTCTTTATATATGATATTCCATCTATTTAAATATTATTTTAAAATCAAAATAATGATATTGTCGCTCATATGTACATACGGATTACCGTCTCCACGAACGCGATGAGATTCATTTCTCCATCATAATTATTCAAGAATAATATTCATTTTATGATTAAATAAAATGTTTAAGAACTTAATATAATTCTCTATGTGAATCAAATACACGTTATCCATAAAAAAACATCTTATGTAACAAAAGATATAATGGAAAACGAATAAGTTAACACCAGAAACGATGATAATAAAAAAATATTATTAAAAAAGCAATATAAAAAGATCATATAGGAAATAATATTTATTTATACAGTTATTATATAATTTAATAACAAGGATTTAACTATTATACAGGATTTTAATGACCCTCTACCAAGGAAAATTACAAGTTGAGGGTTAATTTCACAATCTCTTTATTATCCAAGGTTGTTTTTATGTGAGTATCAACTAGGACCTCTTTATCATCCACATCTGTGTTTTCTTAAAAATGATTTTCAAAACATTTTTATTATTTACTATACTATGGGTTAAAGTCATTTATACACTTATTTTACCTTATATTTTTTAAAATAATTCTTTTCTTTGTTTTCCAAACAGGGTACATTATGAGCTTTTCGGAAAATTTAAGGTAAGAATATATTTTTTAACTTATACGGCAGGTGAGGTTATTTCTTGCCGTTATTACACCTTTGAAGCTTCACTTAAAAACTTAAAATAATATTTTAAAAAATTATATCTATTATAATTATGTGACTTTCAATTATTTCAATAAAATAAAGATATATTTCTCTCCAAAACTTTTTATTTCATCTATGTCAACATCCTTTGATGGAATTTATACATGTTTGATGTTGATTAATTATGATAGAAATCTTCCAAATTTTATTGATGGTTTTGTGATATGTTTGATTTCAGATGTGTTATTTTTATACCATTCATGGTTTATGGTTAAATCATTAACATTTCCTATGCTTGTTTTAATATGAATGTTTATGTTATGTTTCATCCTTTTCATATGAGGAATGCATTGGACTTAGTAAGTGACTGGTACAGCCCGCTATATATCCTCAATGCATCAGTAGGTTTAATGAGACAAACTAGTGTCTTGGAACATGGCCTTGAAAAAATATTATTTGTAGTCTTGGCACAAGTCCTTGACTATGTGGCAATGAAGTCTGGCATTATGCATTCAATCATTTTAAAACTGGGTATTGATATTGCATGTGATTATTCGACTAGTAGAATATCCATGTGAATAAGTAAACTGAATTATTTGATCTATCATATCCATATTATAAAAAAATTTATGTTTAAAAGGATTATGTTTTAGTCGTATACATTTCCTTAAAATATTTATGCTTATTTATGAAATTTTCTGCTATATTGTAATCCTTACTGAGCATCTGAGCTCACCCCTTTCTATGTTTTATTTTTTACAGGATGCAAAGAGGTATATTATGAATGACTTTCAGGGATAGTCTATGGGATATGACTGATTTTAGTGAATACAATGTTGTTTTTGTTTTACATTTTATAATGCAATGTAAAATTTATGAATATATCTAGTTCTTCCAAGGATACTAAATTGACCGGTCTTCCGGGACATGATTTCCTTGTATAATGACAATGTTATATAATAATGCACTGACTCTGGGTAAATAGGGATGAGGCATTAAATTTGGTATCAGAGGAAGTTTAGTAAAAACCTTGGAAACTAGATTTGGAAAAACACTGAATAGAGAACATTACCCAAAAATAGGCTTGAGGATTAGTATAAAAGAACTTCCTAGAATTTCTGTAATGTATATAATTTGTGTATTTTATAAGAAATACATCCTTTCCTGGATATTACCAGGTAGAGGAGGCTCTGGCACAAATGTACCTAGGGGTGAAACCCAAAAAAAACCGCTTTGAGCTAGACTCGAATGGGAACTGGTGCACGATAATGGGCATTACTGCACTCTTCGTTACGACACTCCCAGAGGATATGCTTAGGATAATTCACGTTTTCATTTCAAACCATTATGAAGGATTTATACATATATACATCCTAAAAGATAAAATTTTTATGATTATGGATTATATCCATAAACTTATCAATTTATCTTAAGTTTTTTACTTGTTTGGAGTAATGTATTGTGATTCATAAACTAATCTAGTGTATGCCATTGTTTAAAATGTCACCTAGTGGAAGGAATGGAAATCATACCAATTCACGTAATCCATGTAGGTATCACCCTCCTACTCAAGATAAATATAGTGGAGCTTGTGATGCAACTGGTGCTGATCAGCTTGTCACCATAGTGGGACAACTCGCTCAGGTTATGAATAATAACCTTACCCATATGGAGAACCCTGATCCACAATGCAGATGATCTATGTTAAACCGCTTCATGAGGCAACCACCACCAAAATTCAATGGGAGAACAAATGCATTGGTATATGATCAATAGATAAGTTCATTAGAGAAAATATTTCAAGATTTGGGGAGTAGTGACTGGGAAAACATTGTCATGGTAGTTTATCATCTCATAGGAGATGGAGATAAATTTTGGTCATTGATTCAAAACACAAAGAAGGATAAAGAAGTAACAAACATGGAATGGAGTGAGTTTAAAGAACTTTTCATAGAAAAATACATTCCTTGTGACCAACAAGAGGATATGGAATGGAAATTTCTGAGTCTGAGGAAAAAGGAGTATGAGAGTATCGCCGAGTGTGAGGCTAAATTTACAAGGTGATCAAGACATGAAACATATTATATAAGTAACCCAAAGAGTAATATTGATTGATTCATTGATGGGTTAAAACTATTTTTCCATCTAGCATTCATGTCACAATCCTTCTCATCATATGAAGATATTGTCTCATGTACTATCGAGATAGAGAATGAATCATCTAAGCCATTTTACTTTAAAGAAAATAAAGAGAAGAAGATATCTGTTGAACACGCTGAAAATGGAAATAAGGGGAAGAAGGTAAAATTTGAATATCCATCATATGGTAAATATGGTAAGAAAAACCCTGGTACTTTCCTGATGGGAAAGGGAGACTGTTACAAGTGTGGTGAAAAAGGACACCAACCTCGTGATTGAAAAGGGAGGAAAGAGGCTGTCAATGTTGAATGCTACAATTGTATAGAAAAGGGAAATTATGCAAATGAATTTCATAAGCACTGATGAAACATACCTTACAACGACCAATGGATCAATTCTAAGATTATGTGATTGCTACTGCTGAGGTTGAAGCTCCGAAATATGTAGTGGAAGGTAATTTAATGGTCTTCTCAAGTTTATCCAATGCTTTATTTGATTCTAGATCATTGAATTGTTTCATATCTTCCTAGTTTGCTAAGAAAATTATATATTTCCCATCTGATTTAACAAGGGAGTTTTCATTAAAAACTCTTAAGGGATGTATCATTTCAACAAAGTTTTGTGAATCAGTTCCCATTAAGGAATATAAACACTATTTATCTATTGATGTCATCATCATTTACATAATTGAATTTGATATAATCCTCAGTATGGATTAGATTTCAGACCATGATATGAAAAGTTATTGTAAGAATAACGAGGTTACAATTTTCAATACTGATATGGAGTACCTTAACTTTATAGTATAAACATCACCACCAAATTCTTATATAGATCCACCCCCAGTAGCTCAACTAAATTCAATTATTTGGGAGGAAGAGAATGAATGAAATGTGGGTGCAGAGAGGAATGTTTGAATAGAGGATGTACCTATTGTACAAGAATATGTTGATGTGTTTCCAGAGGATTTACCTAGGCATCCACCAGAGTGAGAAGTTGAGTTTTCCATTGATTTAATTCATGGTTCAAGGCCCATATCCAAGAACCCTTATAGAATAGTCACTGTGGAATTAGTGGAACTAAATAAACAAATATAGGAGTTGAATGATAAAGTATTTATTTTCCCTTGTGTTTCTCCATGGAGATCCCATATTCTTTTTTTCATTAAAAAAGATGGATTTATGTGGTTGTGCATTGACTACATGGAGATCAATGCTATAACAATAATGAACAAGTATCCCTTACCTGAAATTGATGATTTATTCGACCAACTTCATGCAGCTCGATATTTTTCAAAGATTGACCTTTGATCTGGATATCATCAATTGTGTGTGTAGAAAGAAGACAATCCAAAGACATCAATTCGAACTAGGTATATGCATTACGAGTTTACAGTAATTCCTTGTGGGATGACCAATGCACCCTATATTTTCAGATATCTAATTAATAGATTTTTCATGGAATATCTTGATGACATTGTAGTGGTATTCATTGATAATATCTTTGTATACTCTAAAAGCTACAAAGATCATGAAAACAACTTGCACACCATTCTGAAAACCCATAGTAGAAATGAATTATACGAAATGTTTAGAAAGTGTGAATTATGGTTTCATGATATTTCGTTTCTTGTTCATAAGTTCTATAAGGATGGAATATTTGTTGATCCTCCTAATACAAGAGTAATCCAAAAATGGCCAGCACTGAAGAGTATAACTAAGGTACTCAGTTTTATTGGTTTAACAGGTTATTATCGATGTTTTTCAAGAATATTTCTTGATTAGATAACCCATTAACCAAGATCACGCGTAAAGGGGTTATATTTGTTTGAAAAAAAGAGTGTGAAGAATGTTTTGAGAAACTAATGATGAGATTATTCAATGGTCCTATATTGACACTACCATCAGGGAATGTTTGGTTTATTATTTATAGTGATGCTTCAAATAAAGGACTGAGTTGTGTCCTTATGAAGAATGATAGAGTTATTGCCTATGCATCATGATATCTAAAAATTTATGAACAAAAAAATCCTACGTTAAATCATGAATTAGCAGCTATAATATTTTCTTTGATGATTTAGAGACACTATCTATATGGTGAAAAAATGTGAGATATATACTGATCAGAAGAGATTGAAGTATATTTTATCACAGAAAGAACTCAACATGAGGCAAAGGAAATGTCTTGAACTACTTATGTATAATGATTTCACTATACACTACCACCTATGGAAGGAAAATAATGTGGAAGATGCTTTGAAAAGAATGGATCATGGAGTTTTGAACAAGATGAGAGTTGAAAAATATCTTATCTTCATGCATCTAGTAAAGATGGATATGGGAATAACCATGGAAGGTGAAATGTCAATAATTTTTCAAATGGTTGCCAAACCATATTTACAAGAAAGTATAAAGAGTTCTCAACCAAATGATGAGGAGTTTCAAAATAAGATTAAAGCCGTGAATGATGAGAGATTGAGTGACTTCATATATGAAGATGAAATTTTGAAATTTGGAAAGTGACTTTGACTTCCTAATATACGTGATCTAAAAATGGAATTGGTGGATGATTCCCATAGCTCCAATTTCTCTATACACCCAGGTAGCACCAAGATGTATAGAGATTTGAAAGACCATTTTTGGTGGGAAAACATGAAGAGACATATTTCTGATATTGTGTTGAGATTTATGGTTTTCCAACAAGTTAAAGATAGAATAGAACATCCTAGAAGAGTCATGCAACCTCTCCCCATACCTGAGTGGAAATTGGATGATATTATGATGGAATTTTTCATGGGGCTACCAAAGACTTATAAAAGGAATGATGCAATCTGGGTCATTGTTGATCGTCTTACCAAGTCAATACATTTTCATGCTATAAAAGAATATTTACCACTTGAACGTTTAGAAAGACTATATATTAATGAAGTTGTAAGACTTAATTGAGTACCCCTATCGATTAGTTATGATCATGATCCCTGTTTTACATTAATATTCTGGAAAAGTCTTTAGAAGGCCTTGGATACTAAACTTCGTTTGAGCACCGCCTACCACACTCAAACTGATGGAAAATCATAATAGACTATTAAAATCTTATAATACATATTAAGATCCTTCTCACTTGACTTTGAAGGTATGTGAGATTAATATTTACCTCTCATTGAATTTTCCTATAACAATAGCTTCTATTCAATTATTCGGTTGGTACCATATAAAGCATTATACGAAAAGAGATGTTGCAAACCAACTTGTTGGGATGATGTTGGTGAAAGAATACTTTTAGGCTTATAATTTGTTGAGGAAACAATGGAAAATTTGAAGGTTATCTAAACCCACATCAAAGAAGCTCAAATAGGAAAATGAGCTATGCTGATAATCGAAGGAAAAAATTTGGAATTTCAAGTAGGAGATCATGTATTCTTGAAGGTGTCTCTATAGAATGGTGTTATACATTTCGGTAAGAAGGGTAAATTGAGTCGCATGTACATCAGACATTTTGACATTATAGAATGCATTAGGGTTGTATCTTACCATTTGGAAATGTTTCCAAGTCTCTCCAAAGTTCATGATGTGTTCCATGTATCATTATTGAGAAAATGCATGCCTAACCAAATGCATGTACTCACCTATGAGGAAATTGAACTACATCCCAAAATGTCTTACTGCAAAGAGCCTATCATAATTATTGATTCCATAGAACAGGTGTTGAGAAACCGTACAACTCATCTAATAAAAGTTCTATGGAGAAATCATACAATGGAAGGGGCAATGTGGGAACCCGAGGAACAAATGATGAAGAACCACCTAAGACTTTTTACGCTGTAGTATTCTAGAAATTTCAAGGAAAAAATTATTTGAAGGAGGGGAGAATGTAACACCCCAACCATCCATGGTACGCTTCCCTTTGAATAATGCAATAGTTTGTGTTGTATGTAACATGGAGTTTTAACACACCACGACCAATAAAACTAGCTGTTATGAATAGTAAAACCCACCTTTTGAAATTCTATAAATTTTATCTTTCAAAATGGACATCATTTTTGAATTAAGATTATTGAAATTAGCTTAGGTTGAATTATTTGTATTTTTTTGAAAATATTCAATTTTTGATGAATAGTGAAAAACTATGCGTTATTGTTTATAACCGAATTTTTATTTAAATAATTATTTATTTTATTTAAATTTATATTAGGTAAAAATAGATACATAATACCTATATAACTTCAATGTAATCAATTGGAGTCATTTTATAATAGGTTTAGATATATAAAAATTTCATTGAACTTTTTACCCTATTTTTCCCACCTCCTAGGAGCATTTAAAAATTTGCATAAAACATAATTTTACCATTTCTGTGAGTTGAATTTTGAAAATCCGAGATACACGGTTGATATCAGTATGTAAAATGTGGTTCTATAAGATAAAATTTATTTTTGGTTAATAGTATCTTTTGACTTTTATTTACCACGGTTAAAAGTAAATAGGGTAATTAAAGGTAAAAATTATATTATTATTACCCTAAAACATGTCATAATTCTATTGGATAAGTGTAATTAGACAAAAAACAACCTTATAAATAAAATATGATCCTTTAGGTCCACTAGGATTAGATTAGGACATTTATTATTATTTTATTTAAAGAAGAGTTAAATGTGTTAAATTGAAAGTTAAATAACTAAACAATTTTTAATATAGGGTTATACATAAGATAAATTCAACTATAAATATTAAAAAGAAATATAAAAACATTTCCTAAATAATGGTATTTTATTTATAATTTTTAGGCATTAAATAATTTAATTTATGTATGACACAATGATGCTGCAGTTATTATTTTATTAATGAAATATTAAAAAAATTTAATTATAAATACCCAAATATATAATAATTTTGACTTTTGATGAATTACACGAATTTTATAGTTTAATATAACATGTTAGAGTTTTTTAAATGAATTTAATTCGAATTAATAACGTTTTAAGAGTTTAATAAAAATCAATTACTAAATAGTGTCAAAATCGACATAAATAAGTTTTTAAAACAAATATTATATTATTAATTGATATAATATTCTTAGAAATATAAGGTTATGCCAAATGTATTAACTAATATTATATATGACATTAATGAATAACTGGAGGATCTATTGGCAGTTTATAGTAAGTTTATTTACCATATAATATAAAAATACAAAGAGACATGGTAAATGTCAAACTATTTAACTAAGAGTTAAATCTAAATGATAAGGTTAATATGGTGACTTAAACCTATATAAAACCTATTAGTTGGTATTATATGAACCCATCACCAAAATATACTCAAAATAAATTATTTTTGGGACATTATAAGCTGAATATTAATTTATTATAAAATAATGTTTCAATCTTTTCCTATGGTGCCCCTCACCTCCCTTATAAAAGAGAACTTCCCCTTCACTCAAATTGACACCTACAAAGCCATTTTTTCATGAGAAACCCCTACCCAAATATCCTTCCAAGTATCTTCTATTCATCCTATATGCCTTCCTTTGGTCATAAATCCCACATAATGAGCCCTTTTGATCAAATACAATGGAATAACCCAAAGAAGAGGTAAATATTTCATCACCTCTTTCAAGTTTTTTTCTTCTTCAAACTCCTATTTTTATCTATTATAAAATAATAAATAAAGTATATTCTATATAATTTGATGTTATTATAAATATTTTACAAACATATTCATTATTCTATCAATCAAATGAATGAAAAACTCACCATAAGTGCGTACGTACGGCTTACGGTCTCTACATCGTGGTGTAGTTGTTATTCAATACATTATTTTTTTGGATGGGTATAATAATGATGTATAAATGATTTAAATAATAAATATAACATGTTAATTATTCTTTATATATGATATAAAATCTATTTACATACGATTTTAATATCAAAAGAATGACATTGTCTCTCGTGTGTAAGTACGAATTACCACCTCCATGAACATAATGAGATTCATTTCCCCATCATAATAATTCAAGAATAATTTTTATTTTATGATTAAAATTAATATAAATGAGCTTAATATAATTATGGATATGAATCATATAATTCCTATTCATAAAAAATCTGGCTTATGTAACAAAACATATAATGGAAAAGGAATAAGTTGACACCCAAAACAATGATAATACAAAAATATTATTAATAAAGGAATATTAGAAGATCATATATGATATCCTATTTATGTATATATGGTTCTTATATAATTTAATAACAATGATTTAACTATTATACATGAGGTTAACGTACCCTCGATCATGGAAAAGTACAAGGTAATGGTTAATTTCACAATCTCTTTATTATCTGAAGTTGTTTTTACGTGGGTATCTACTGGGACCTCTTTATCATCCACATATATGTTTTCTTAAAAATGTATTTCAAAACATTAATAATATTTACTATACTATGGTTTAAATTAATTTATAACCTTATTTTACCTTATATTTTTTGAATGGAAACTTTTCTTCATTTTCCAAACAAGGTACATTATGACCTTTTCGTCAAAATTAAAGTAAGAATGTCTTTTTTAACTTATATGGTGGGTGAGGTTATTTTTCGCCATTATTAAACCTTTTAAGCATCACATACAAGCTTATAAAAATATAAAAAAATTATTTTATAATTATGTGACTTTAAATGATTTCAAAAAAATAATGTGATATTTCTCTCAAATAGTTTTTATTTCATCTATGTCAACATACATTGACAGATTTTGTACACGTTTGATGTTGATTCATTATAATAAAAATATTCCATAATGTATTAATGGTTTTGTGATATGTTTTATTTTATTTGTGTTATTTTTATACCATTCATGGTTTATGGTTAATGTATTAACATTTCATATGCTAGTTTTAATACGAATGTTTATCTTATGTATCAACCTTTTCATATGAAGAATGAATTAGACTTAGTAAGTGATGGGTGGATCCCACTATAGCTCCTTGATGCATCAGTAGGTCTAATGAGGCAATCTAGTGTCTTGGAACGAGGCCTTGACAAAATCGTATTTGTAATCTTGGAACAAGGCCTTGACTATGTGGCTATGAAGTCTCGCATTATGCATTCTATCATTATGAAATTGGCTATTGATATTGCATATGATTATTCGACTAGTAGAATATCCACTTGAATAAGTAAATGGAATTATTTGATATATACTTTTCATGTTATGATGAAGTTTATGTTTAAAAGTTTTATGGTTTAGTCTTATAAATTGCCTTAAAATCTTTATAATTATTTATGAAAGTTTCCGCTATATTGTTATCCTTACTAAGCATCTGAGCTCACCTCTTTCTATGTTTTATTTTTGCAAGGATTCAAAGAGGTATATTATGACTGACTTTTTGGGATACTTTATGGGATATGACTGTGGTTAATGAAGACAATGTTATTTTTCATTTTATAATGTAATGTACAAGTTATAAATGTATCTAGTACTTACAAGGCTTTTAAATTGATTGGACTTTCTGGACATGATTTTATCTTATCATACCAGTTGATTCAATAATGTTTCCTTAAGACTTTTCCATTAGTTCATGATCGGGGGAGATTTTTCAGTCAATAAGGTTTCCCTATGAATTTTCCATTACTTATTTTTTTTTTAAAATCACAAACACCTTATCTTAAGGAAAATATATTTTACTATATGCTTTACTTTTATAGGGAAAATTTTCCTTCCTCAAGGAAATTTTTCCTTACCATGTTTTTCATAGTTCATATTTTATCTAAGTATAAAATTCTGCTTTGTATCCAAAACCATAGAATCTAAAATACTTAGATATAGATCATTCCGTTTTCAGGATTTGAATTCAGATTCCAAAATCTCTGAATTTAGATTCTGAACTCTTCTAAGTTCAGAGTCTGAGTTCTCTGAATTTAGATTCCGAATTATATGAATACAGACTCTAAACTCTTCTAAGTTCAGACTCTGAGTTCTCTGAATTCATATTTCGATTTCTTTTGAATTATGACTCTGGTCTTTGTAATATCAGACACTGAATTCTTATTAATTTTGAATCTGAACATTGTTAGATCAAACTCGAAATTCTACTCAATTCATACTTCAAATTTTCATGAGCTTCAGACTCCAAAATTCTATAGAATTTAGGTTCTGAATTCTTCTCAATACAGAATCCGAATACTCATGTATTTTAGACACCATATGGTTTTTGGTTAGACTCCAAACCGTCATTTTTTCCTTACACTCCGAAAAATGAATTTGGTTAAGTACCCATATTTTTGCTTACTCATGTTTTGGTTATAAAATGATGTCATGCATTCAGTTACTAACCAAATTTTGTTTGAGTGACACGTGTACAGGTCCCTCTGAAATTCAAAGAAAAATATGACCATTAAAGGAGGGAGATGACAATTGGAAATGTGACTATAAATATGAGCTCAATTGAAAGAGTTCACAACTTTGAAGAATGGTTCTATGACTCTATATAATACGTGATGCTAATGTGATTTCAAGAGAGAGACGTTCATGCTTTTTTCATACAGAAAATCTTGTTCAGAATTACTTTGTACGACTCTGAACGTTGCTAACTACATTCACTGGCTTCCGGGGATAGGAAGACAGAGGTTCCAAATACATTGAAGTTGAGGGCTGGCGGGGATAGCAAGACAGACTCCGATCTTCATATCAAGGGCTTACCCTGGTGTGGGTAAGAATAACTTTTTTTGAAAGTATATATCAAGGGACCTATATCCATTGTTTTTGGATACCCTTCTCTTTAGGTTAAAATATTTACTACATGTTACTTGTATTTTTTCATGTATTCCGCTGCATTTTGTGTGTGGAGGAAAATATTACTATCTTATACTTCCTTATACTTGTACACTCTGATTTAGTAAGATTATATATGATTTAAGGTACAATTTTTATCTTTGTAAGCTTTCGTTAAGTTTCATTCCCAGAAGTACTTTTCCAAAATTAAATTCTCGGAATTATATTTTTGGAATCAAACAAGTTAGTAGAACTTAGAGGTTTTGTGAATTTACCTTATTAAAAAATAAAGAGGTCTCTAACCAAAATTAAAAGTTCCTAAATAATTTTTAAAGCATAAAATCCACCCCTCTTGTATATTGAGCATCTACATTATCATTTCGATCATACAGTTGGTATCTTTGGAGAATATAATACTCCATACCAACCTAACAATTTGTATCATAGGAGATATCATTCTTTAATTTATCAGAATGTAAGATCAACTTTTTGATATTTTCACAAAATCATTGCCCTCCGATTGATTTTAATACATTAAATAGAAGTTAGGAATGATAATCATTAGGTAATCTTCTGTGTTATCTACATATTGAAACCTATCTCTTTACAGTAATAAACTCCTTTTCGTAGGGGGTGTACACTTGTTTGTTAGATTTCAAAAATTTCTTTTCTATAGACTAAATTTCTCCGTAGTCAAATTTGTTTTTCATTCTTTCTTCTCATAATGAAATTTTTGTTTTTTGATTTTCTTAACAAATATTTTCTATGTTTTCGTAATGTAGGTTTTCTAAATTTTTGTAATGAAGATTTTCTAAATTTTCTTAATGAAGATTTTCTAAATTTTTATAATGACGATTTTCTATGTTTTCATAATGAATATTTTCAAAATTTTCGTAATGAAGATTTTCTAAGTTTTCATAATGAAGATTTTCTAAATTTTCATAGTGAAAATTTTCTAATTCTTCATAATAAAGATTTTCTAAATTTTCATAATGTTTATTTTTTAAATTCTCGTAATAATGTTTTTCTAAAATTTTCTTAGTCAGTTTTTTTTAAAAAAAATGAAAATTTCATAATCAAAATTTTTTCGGAATCTAATGTTCTTCAAGAAAATTTTTCCTTAATACGAATAATCTTTCCAAAAATCCGAAACGTATGTCTCCTTTCGTAATATTTTCATAATCATCTTTTACTTGTTGGTATTTTCTTTTTTTTAATTTTTATATTCACACTTTCTTAAATCCAAATGATTTAATTAAAAACATCAAAAGTTTGGATTCTATCAAAATTTCCTTCCGACTATCATCTCAACCGTCAGATCAGATCAGTAGTTTTTTCAACCGTTGGATTATGAATGGAAGTTGAACCGTCATTTGTAATGCCTATATAAAGGACCCTCAAATGGTTTCCCCACATCGATTCCAGATCTTTCGTATGCTGAATCCCTATATTCTAACTTAATCCCGTTCCAAATATCTCATATCTTGCTCAAATCCGAATGTCTGTCAAGGAATATTCTAATAAAGACATGTCAACTGTCGAGACAATCTTGGAGTGGAAATTGTATAGAGAAAGGTTGGTGTATCCAATCGTCTTCGCTATGTATGATTCTATCATCTCAAAGAACATCAAGCTGAATGGACGGGAGAGTGTTTGCGTATCGAAGCAATGTGCTCAAGATTTAGTGTATTCAGATATGCTAGTTGAATTCAATGAAATATTATGTTTTTTCATGGAAGTAGGCAGGGAAAAATTTTCTTTTAAGAGATACGGGAAGACATATACTTTATCTTATAACAAGGATTCTAGTTTGATTAGAGTTCCCTATGAGGGTGAGGCAGAGTCTTGTTCTCATAAGTTGTCAGATTTCCAATGATGTTTTGTTAAGGTGAAGGATATAGATTGTCTCGGTCTTACAGATGTTAAGACTCCAAAAATTGTTCTTTTATCTAAAAATTTCCTGATTCATGAATTGTGAGTTCAAGGATTCATCATTCCGAGAAAAGGTGGCAAGGATACATTAAAAAAGAGTGACATGTATATCTTAGATTTCTTGGTGAATCTAAGGAAAATTAACCTCTTCAAGCATATTCTGATCACAATCCAGAATATAAGGAATGGAAATATGATGTCTCAAATCATTATGTATATATCAATTCTTTCAAAGAGGATTGTTCGATGCTTAGATTCTTTCAAAATTCCTTGTATTTCAAAGACAATGAATTGAAATATCATTCTTGTTAGTGATGATACTCTGAGAAGGATGAATGTTGGATTTTCTAAAAAATCTGAAGAATTTTATAACTTACCAGAGGAAGAAGTTGAAGACCTATCGATGAAATAAGAGGCCACTGAGACCTCTATTAAGGGAGGAAGGATGAGGAAAGTAAAGGATGTGGAAGAAAAGACAAAAACTCAAAAAGAAAAGGAATACCAATATGAACCACCAATTCCTAAGAAGCAAAAAGCTTATCCGGATGAGGGAGTAGCTATGTGGAGGGAAGAAATAAAGAATAATAATGTAGGGGATCCTAGTTTTGGTTTGGATCCTACTAATGCGAAAGTATTAAAATAAAATACTGTCAATGATATTGAAAAGAAAGAAAAAGGAATGAAACAAAAGAAATGAATCAAAAGAAGAATAACTGAAGTAGAGACAGTGAAATCACTTCTGAAGGATACTGAGAAAGCTTCCGAAAATATTTTGGTCCCAGAATCCTTCTTAGAAGAAGCTTTACCAGAGAAAACATGAAAATAATATGTGACTCCAGAAAAAGTCCAAGCAAAAGTAGTGGAGGAAGAAGAAGAAGACGAAGAAGAAGGCAGTGGTGACACCAAATATCTTATTAAGCATGTTGAGGATTTTTATGAGAAAGAAAGCAGTCCTGAAAAATTATCAATCTGAACATCTCAAGATGAATCATCAAAGCTTGCTAATCCTAGGAAGGATGAAGAGTAGGATGAAGAATAAATGAATAAACTATCTGAAGAATAATGTTCTAATCATGATTTCATTCATCTAGAAGATGCTAAGGCAGGAGCTGAGAATTAAGAGATAGAAGAAGATATAATTGTTCAACTATCTGATAGTGAACATATATCCCCTAATAAAGAAGAAGCCATTACGAAACTAGATAAGGGAAAACATGTCATTGTCGATACCCCTATTAGAGTAGTAGTGAAGAAGAAAGAAGTGGGTGCTTCATCAAAGAGAAAAGAAGTTGAAATAGAGAATGATCCATCACCAAATAATGTATCAGATTCAGAATCATCATCCCTAGGACATGATTTTGTAATAAAATCTTTGATGATGCTTTTTGGGACTATTCTGATAATTTCAAGCATTGATTCGAGATTCCAGTTGCTTCAAAAAATCCTAAATCAAAAATTAGATTCAGTATCAATGTAAATTTATAAGTGTGCCAAGCTGGAGGCAGATTTCAAAACATTCTTCATTAACTACGAAGCCCACAAGAGGTCTTGCAAGAAAATGACCAGTTGGTTTATGAAAACTATAGAATATATGCAGATTCTTGATGAGTTTGATGAATGTGTTGAGGATGATTTTGACACCGAAGATAGTAAGATAAAGGATCTCATACATAGCTTTGAGAAAAAGATGACTCTGGAACAGAATTTCCAGATTCAAGAAGTGAATGATCTGAATGGAAAGTTGTATTCAGTTGCACAGAGTTGGAAGAGAGAAAGGGATATCCGAATTGAGATAAATGAAATTTTTTCCAAGAAGGAAGAAGTCTTTAAGGCTCAGTAAGAGGGTCTTAAGGCTTGGAATGAAATAATCAAATCCATAGAAATGAAAACCGAAGATCGGGATCAGATTCTCAAATAAGCATAGGATGATCACAAAGAACTCAAGAAGTTCAATAGTATTGTGAAGAAGTTGATGCCGAAGGAAAAGTAGGGATAAAATTGTACAATTCTTATCATTTGTTGTATTTTCCTTGATTAATATTTTTCAATCGCAAAAAAGTTTTTTTTCCTATCTTTTGGATGTTTAGTACTAATTTTTTAGGCACCATAATATCTGTTCCATTCCCTTTAATACATTCTAAAATTCACAAATGGGGGGAAAGGAAAAATAATACTAATAAAATATCAAATTTCCCTATATAAGGGGGATTTCAAATAAGGTGGAGTACTTATCCAAGAAGATTTCCGTATGCAATAAAATGCTAAGTCCCCTTTGCGAATTCTACAATACGACCCTTAGTGTGTCCAAAGCCTAAGGGAGATTTAGTTGTATTCATCTTTGCCCATTTGTTAAGGGAGATACGATTTACTTTTAAATTCTATGAATTTTTTTTATATATGTCCTTATATTATTTTTCGTAAGAATGTTTGTGCATTCCAAAAAGGGGGAGATTATTGAGTCAATAAGGTTTCATTATGACTTTTATATTCCTTCATGATTTGGATATATTGTTGAGTCAATAAGGTTTCTTTATCACTTTTCCATTCCTTCGTGTTTTGAAAATCAAAAACACCTTATCATAAGGAAAATCGCTTTTACTCTATGATTTACTTTTGTAAGGAAAATTTTCCTTCCTCAAGGAAATTTTTCCTTAACATGTTTTTAATTTTTAGTATTTTATCTCAGTATAAAATTAGATTTCATATCCCAAACCTGAGAATCTAATATACATAGATATAGAGCATTCTTTTTTTAGGATATGAATTCATATTCTGAATTCTCTGAATTCAGATTCAAAATTCTCTGAATTCAGACTCCGAACTCTTCTAAGTTCAGACTCTGAGTTCTCTGAATTCAGATTCTGAATTCTCTGTATATAGAATCTAAACTCTTTTGAGTTCAGACTCAGAGTTCTTTGAATTCAGATTCTGAATTCTTATAAATTCAGACTCCGAACATTGTAATATCACACTTTGAATTCTTATGAATTCAGACTCCGAACTTTGTAAGATCATACTTTGAATTCTACTGAATTCAGTCACCAAATATCCTTGAGATTCAGACTCCAGAATTATATAGAATTGAGGTTCCAAATTCTTCTGAAGATTGAATCTGAATACTCATGTATTATAGACACCGGATGGTTTTTGGTTAGACTCTAAACCTTCATTTTTTCCTTACACTCCAAAAAATGAATTTGGTTAAGTAGACAAATTTTTTCTTACTCATGTTTTGGTTATAAAATGATGTCATGCATTCAGTTACTAACCAACCATTTTTTGAGTGACATGTGTATAAGACCCACCAAAATTCAAGGAAAAATATGACTGTTAGAGGAGGGAGCCGACCATTGGGAATGTGCCTATAAATAGGAGCTCATTTGAAAGAGTTCACAACATTGATGAATGGTTCTATGACTCTAGAGATTACATGATGCTGAAGTCATTTCTAGAGAGATACATTCATGCTTTTTGTGTACTGAACATCTTGTTCAGAATTGCTTCATGTGACTCCGAAGGTTGTTGAGTACATTTGAGGGCTTCCAGGGATAGGAAGACAGAGGTGCCGTCTACCTTGAATTATAGGGCTTTTGGGTATATCAAGACAGACTTTGATCTTTGTGTTGATGGATTACCCTAGTGTGGGTAAGACATACATTCTTGAAAGTATAAATCAAGAGACTTTTATCCAAGGTTATTGGATACCCTTATCTTTGGGTTAAAATATTTACAACTTGTTATTTGTATTGTTTCAACTTTTCCGTTGCATTTTTGTTGTTGAGGAAAGTATAACTATCTTATACTTCCTTATACTTGTACAATCTGATTTAATAATATCCTAAACACTTTAAGGTAGAATCATTATCTTTGTAAGATTTTTAGAAGTTTCATTCCTGAAATTACTTTTCGAAAATTACATTCTTGGAATCATATTTCTGGAATCATGCAAGTTAGTATAACTTTGAGGTTTTTTGAATTTTCCTTGTTTAAACTTGTTTAACAATAAAAAGTTTCCTAACCAACTTTAAATGTTCTTAAATAATTATTAAAGTATATAATTCACCCCCTCTTTTATATTGAGCATCTAATTTATCATTTTTATCCTGTAGTTGGTATCTTTGGAGAATATCATACCACATACAAAACTAAAAATTCCAATGTTATATAATAATGCACTGACTCTGGGTAACTATGGTTTGAGAGTTACAATTTCCACTGGGGATTTCCACTGGGGATTCTCAGTGAAAGTTTTGTATTCAATTATAATTTCAACTATATAAATTTTGTTTCAACCACTATAAAATATAAAATTGGAATTTGTAATGGGTATTTCCAATGGTAATTTTTAATGGATTTTATAATTTTTTATGTTGTTGGAAATTATTATTGAAAACCTTTAGAAATTTGAATTAGGACGTTCTACTAGGAATTTCCATTGAGACATTCCATGGGGAATTACCACTGATAATTCCAATTGGGATCTTCCACTAGGAATTTCAACTGGTTATTTCCACTAGGAATATCCATTGGAAAACTCTAGTCATATTGACAATGTTAAATTCTAATGTGAATTTCTATATGAAATTTTCAATGGTATTTCAACATAGAATATCCATTAATCCATTGATTTAAAAGTGCTAATTCAATGTCATGTGGAATTTTTTCTTATTGGAATTTCTACTAGGAGTTTCTAGGCTTCACATATTTTCAATTTGGTATCATTAAATTAGATGGATCTAACTTATTAGGGATAATGTTTTATTATGAAAAAAGGAATCTATATGAAATAAAAGCCATTAAAGGTATTTTTTGACATGTTTTTTTGAAAATATTTGTTGATATTAGAAAAAATATTACTGAGAATCACAAAAACAATTCAAAGGATGCCATTTTGGTTCTTTTTTATGTGATTTTTGAGAGAAAAGTTCCATTCGATGATTTTAAAAAAACTAATTGCTCTATTTTATTTTTACTATAGAGGTACAATGTCGATTTAAAATTTGTGTATATAGAAATATGGATGATTGAGTTGAAAACTGCTGATGTATGATATATATTTGGAACTGAGGGTGGTGGTATACCTTTTTCAGTTACCTATACATTACATCCAAAAAGATCAGAATTATTATAGAGAAGTTTTACACGTTTTTGTAGGATATTATCACTGAGTGTGGTACACAGATACATTAATGAAACCATTTATGGGCCTCAAGAGAAATATTTATCTGATGTGGCATGTTTTCTTTTCCTTTTTTCATTGAAAACATTATTTTTAACCATATATGGTTCCAGTTTCAGTTGGAATTTCATCACATATTTTCAGACATATTTAAAGTGTAAAGATATTGTCAGTTTTATGGTATTGATGACAAGATTATTACATTAGTGAAAAAATTATACCACTCCATTAAATTTTGCAGTTTCATATGTTAGTTTATTTGTACGTTCATAAAATTTATTTAACTGTAATTAATTTTTCTGTGTTTGTTGAACCATTTCTGAAAATATTAACTATTATATTATTGGCATGTTGATAAGTTTGGGATTGTTTCCTCAAAAGTAGAGGGTGTACCATTATTTATTAGGCGGAGTTTTAATGTTGTTGATGTTTCTATATACAAAGCTGTTAAGGATCCATTACTATAATATTTTTTGTAACAGTATGTTTTTTTGAAATTAGTTTCTAACATATGAAATTGTGTTTACGCTATTCCATGTTGACTCTAATCATTCCGTGATGTAGCTATAGGTCGTAATAATGCCCTTCTGATGTTAATGAACATATGTAGTTGATTTTTATGAAAAAATTCCATTTAGTATTAAAGAATAGGTAAGGGTAGTTTTACATGAGGAGACGATGGGCTGATATATGGATAATTTTAAACATAAAAAAGGTCAATAGGCTATAGGCCCTATTAAAATTTAATAATACAAAAATTATTCACTTTATAGAAATTATAAATTTCAAGGATAAGGAATAGATAAAATAGGTTTTTGGTGAAGAAAAAGGAAATGTTTTGACGATATTGGGATTCTAGAAATATAGAAATACAAAAATAAAACGTTATCCACTGCTATAAAGGGTATAACATGTTAGATTCATGTATATTACATGATGAAAACAGGTAGTATTGAGGAATGTGAGGTTCAATAAGTTTTCAATGAAGAATTAAGTTTGGAAGAAGAAAAAGTTCTTTTTCCAATTATGTTTCGCGGCTTCTACCTCAAAGAAACATGTATAATTGATTAGATGTGTAGAAAGTAGTGTGACAAAACCAAAGAATCAATATCCTTATATATATATTGGTGAATGTGAATAAAATACCTATAATGACTGAAAAGTTGTCTGAGTTACTTTCTAGTTGGATGAAGTAACATACTATAGTGATGAAATATGATTAAAGGCTGATACAAATGTGGCTTGATGCTGATGGGGAGAGGTAATGTTAATAAATATATGTAGTTTTTACTTTATAATAATATAATTTACTCTATAATAAAAATATAAATGAATATGATGAAATAAAATAGTTTAGTGTAGGAATCTATTGACAAATCATATCATATCAATATAAAGAGCATTATTGATTTGTTAAAAAAGTGGTAAACAACCAATGTGGTATGTGTCATATCGGTTCACTTACTAGCAATGTTTTTATACATTATTAATTTTTATTTTCATAAATAGGTCATAAATGGATACACAATGACAAGTGAATAAATATTTTAGCTACGCAGTATGGTAAGTATTACCGAAATTGAAATTTATTCCTTTATTCCCAGTGCCACATTAGTATGACTGAAGTTCATTTTTGAAAAAATGAATGGCCATAATTTTCGATGATTTATATTAAAAAAATTTCATTTTTACTGTTAATTATTCATCGATTATTATATAATATTATTTTAATGGATTTTAGGGAGATCTATATTCATCAAATGGGAAATAAATGTAAATATTTTTTAACAAGGTAGTAGTTATTCGTATGAGGAGCTCCAAATTTTTATTCTACCCAGTAAAACAAGACAATATACATTGGATTATTTAGTCATAGATATGTAAAAAATAATGAATAGATATTATAAATAAATGAAGCCTATTAAAATAATAATAGTTGTCTTCCCATATATTAAAGATGCAGTCAATGTGGTAATAAATTATGCATTTTTGAAAAAAAATCAATACATTAAAATATAAATTACCAAATATTTTTTATATAGAAATAATATTTGGAAGGCTTGTTTGATCGGAATATTATAGAAAATGTAAAGCAATGTAAATGGGATATGATAATTTAAAATATTTTATAGCAGGGTGATGCCACATTGGGTTTCGGTGTAATCATTTGTCATGTAATGTAATGTTTAGAAACAGAAGTTGTTATGCCATATCATTTGACTAAAAAGGAAGTCAGTGATCAGTGATTTTTTATAGATCATTGTTTTCTAAATGATCCTATAAGGAAAAAATCATAGATATATGCTGAATTTATAAATTATTTGTTTATCGGAAGAATCTTTGAAGATAGTTAAATCATTCAATCACCAAAATAGAAATTTGGATTTCATTTAAAAAACATAAATGATAAGAATTTTTATGATGATTTGCGTGGGAAGAATAATGGGGGTGGAAATGGTTATTTCATGATCTATATGAACATATTGATGTAATTTTTTATTTTATTTTAGCTGGATGACTATATTTTTATTTTAAGATGTCACTACATTTAGTTCATGGAATCAATTTGAAGCATCTAGTGCATAGAAATTCCCACTAGGAATTTCCATTGGAAATTTCCTTTAGAAACTCCAAGTGTAAAATCTGAGTGGAAATTTCTAATTTGATTCCAATTATTTGGGTGGTTAGTGGATCAGGATGGAAATGGTTATTTGATGACCTGAATGAACATACTAAAATATATGATACTTATGTAATCTGTGGTTTTTTGATAGTTGTTAGACAATAATTTGATTTTTTAGTCTTCACTATTAGTTATCAGAATCAATTAAAAACTTCTAGTTCATAGAAATTACCAATATAAAATCTAAGTGTAAATTCCAACTTTGATTTAGATCATTTGCGTGGGCAGTAGATTGGGTGGAAATTTTCATTTGATGATTTGGATGAGCAAATTGATAGAGCTGATATTTATGTTATATGTAACTATATGTTGGTTTTTGGAATATGATTTGAATTTGTAGAATCCATTATTAGTTGTTGTAATCATTTGGAAACTTCCAATGTATATAAATTCCCACTAGGAATTGAAATTGAAAATATCTATTGGAAACTCCCATTGTAAAATATATTTGAAATTTTCCACTTTGATTTAGATCATTTTGGTGGGAAGTATTTAGTTGTGGAAATAGTTATTTGATTATCTGGATGAACATATTGATGAAGCTAATATTGATTTAATATATGACTGGATATTAGCTTCTTGAATTTAATTTTACTTTCTAGTATCCACTATAAATTCTTAGAATCAATTGGAATCTTCCATTGAATTGAAATTCCAACTGGGAATTACCATGAGAAAGTTTTAGTGGAATCTCCCACTGTAATCTCAATGTTGAAATTTCCACATTGACTCTAGGAAAATTTCTAAAGGATCTTTCCACCAGTGAAACTTGGAACTAAAAAATGGTAGTGGAAATTTACACTACAAAAGAATTGTAAATTCTTATTAGAAATGACCATGGGAAGGCCCAGGTGGTTAGATAACACTACAAATTTCTATTTAACATTTATAAGAAATAACTTGGATTTCCGATACATTAAATTACTTGAAATGAAAGGTACCTTCCCAAAAATTCATTTAGGATAACATTATAAACATTATCATAAATGAAACAGTTGTTGTAAGAGTTCATTGTATACTGCAACATCATTGTTTATAAAAACACGTTTTTATAAACATTTGAATATTATGATGAAATATGTAGTTGAATCCATAGATCCACTAAATTTAAAAAATATTTCTATTGATATGTAGGTAATAAAACTTATGCAGTCATTCTTATTTTTCGGGGATTATTTTGTGATCTATTTGTTGGATTAACTACATAAACCTATTATCCCTGATGTTTGATATATTTTTTTTTCTTCAAGTATTTTAATTTATTGAATAAAAAATTGATTTTGAAGAAAATTATTGTTATTTTTTGGGAATCCACTAATGGAATCATTGGTTTTCAAATTTTAAAATCTAAATTGATTGAAAATATTATATATTTCCTCCTAATACCATTCATAATTTTATATTAATAACTAAAGAGAAAAACAATATAATAATTTCATTAAAGTAATTCATGAATAACATAGATATCAGAATATATGAATTCCAATAATGTGCTTGTAAATATAAATGTTATCAATATATTGTATAATAATTAAATATGTGGAGATATATGATAAGAAAACCATAGTATCTAGCATTAAATAGTACTTTATGACTTCCGAAAAATAACATTATAACCTTATTTATGCATGATATCTCAAAGATGAAGCAGTTTATTAACATATGAATTAAATAAAAAATCCATTGAGGTTTATTGGTCTCTTGATTTATGATATTATGCCTAATAGTTTTTCATTTTCTTACCTTCTCTTGATAAATTTTTAACCCATCACCACCTTTCCTTTTATTTTTCTTCTTGAAAGATATTTTAGACTATTTCTGATATTTTATACTAGATTTTTCTTGAATGTGTACTGAGGGAAAATTATTTCTAGCCTCCTTAAATTCCATGACATAATTATTTAGATTTTATATTACAATAATATATCCTTGCTAAAACTCACAAGATTCCATTACAAGCATTATTTCTTTTCATTCCAACTGTTGGTGACATTTATCTTTTTTTTTCTACGAAATATTCTACAATATGAATAACTAGATTGTCTTCCATGTAGATGTCATGGGATTTTGATGAACATCTATTATGGATATATAACCTTGGAAAGTAGTTTACATCCAACCTCTCTAATATTTTGAATTCCTGAAAACCCAAATATTCATAGCAGTCAAATTTCTTATAGATACAACCAGTTCTCATAAGAGAATATTGGTACTCTATAACTAAAAACTCATTTCAGGAACCATTCATTCTGAAGGAAATTTTTTTTGGGAAAATATTTCATTATAAGACTTTAGGAGACAAGCACCACATAGTTGATGTTTAGGATGAAAAATATTGAATATTTTTTGTGTGTACAAATGACTGGCTTGAACCATAATTTGATGATATAGAAAATGATTATGTGGGATATTTTCCCTTCCATCAAATTCATACTTCATTTCTAGATACCGATTCATATCCAACATTGACTCAAACTATATGAATAATTACTAGACATTGAGTTTACTATTAATGTACTCCTTTAATACAACATTGAAACTCTCACTCAACTATGTTCATTGAATGACTAATGTCAAAACAGTCTTTATAAATCAATGCTACCATTTTCACCTCTATTTTTAGAAATAGGTTAACCATGTAGAATTTGTATTACAATATTATACTTTGATTTTATTATCATAAAGCCTCAAATTTAAAACTCTCATGCACCCCATAAATGCATACTTTTAATTTTTACATCAATTTTAACACATATTTAATTACATATCCTAACTGTTTAATGATATTTTTCATTAAGTTCTAAGTTCATAGGTTTTATGTTGTTTTTGGTAAGGTTAAACCAATGGATTTAGACAAATTTTCATCTTGATTTATGAAAATTACATGAGGATAATTATCACCATGAAAATAAAAAACTCTACTAAAAAATTAAATAAATAAGTAACTTGTCCCATCCTATAATAATTCTTCACAAACGAATTGCAATCTATATATAATGGTTTAAACCAACAATCACTCCCAAAGGCCTACACACTATATTTTTATTGAACATAGTGTGAAAAATGAAAATATCTCCAAAATTACAACAATCCACCTTCATTTTGGGATCATACAAAAAAATGTTTCTAATTTGACAACACGTTTCAATTTGAACTAAGTATAAAAATTACATGTTATCACTTTATTTCTTCTCTATGTATTTTGAAAAACCATAAGCATAACTGAAATTCAACTCTATAAATATTTTCAACCACAAATTTTTTGGTCTACTCATGTGTATCCAATACTCTCATGACCACCTATAGTGGTTGTGATAAGTGAAAATGAGTCACCAATATTAAGACCACATTAATAATTTACATACAACTTGGCACCTTTTGTATCACTAATGTGTAGTTAGGACCTCATAAAATTTATGGTCACATGAGACCATAAAAAGTTGTTGTTATCATCAATAATATTACAACACCAATAATACAAACTGTAAATGTAGACATCTCACATTTATTCTAAAAAATTTATCCTTGTTTAGACACGTGTATTTTTACATTAACATCATGATTCTCTAATCTTTGGCATCATTCTTTGCAACATGTATACAATGTTACTGTAAATACTATTTTACAATTTTTATTTCTATTGACATACTTATTTTATAAAATAAAACCAATAATGAATCCATAAGAAACAAGAAACATATAGTCTTTTCAATCTAATTTAAAAACCATCCAAACAATCGTTCTCTATGTAGTGCTTTATTTATAAATTCTATCACATGGAGTACTTTCTTTTGAATTTGGAACTTTCTATCCATCAGTCAAAATTTTATCTGTGTAATTTGATTATAAAATTTCATTACTATTATGAAACCTCACATAATAGTGAGATGAATATTTCATATTATTCAAATCTATTGAATTTATCTATTTGTAATCATATACATTGACTAGATTCTGCTCGATCAAATTCATTCTAAACTGTACAATTTTTGTTCAAAAATAGTTTACCACTTTTTTATATAAATGTAACTCAGTGTGGTAGTTTATTATAAAAAAAATTATATTCTCATTAGAAATTTCTATAGGAAAGTACAAATGTAATATCCAAGGGAAAATTTCCACTTCGATTCAATTTTAAGATTTAACATTAAAATAATTGATGACATTTCCACTTTAAATAAATTAAAAAACACAAATCACATATTCTAAGTCTTTTGAAAATATAAATTGCGAATTTCAATTTCAATTTCTAGTTTGAATATCCAGTAATTATGTAATATAGTAATTACTTTTAGAAATTTTTAAAGTAAATCACTACTGGGGAAATCTACCGAAAACTTCTTGGAATCAATTGAAAATATCTAGTGTATGGAAATACTCATTGGGGAATCACATTGTGAATTTCTAATGGAAACTCCATTTGAAAATATGGGTAGAAATTTATAATTTGATTCAATTTTAAATTTCAATAAAAAATTACTAGATGAAATTTCTAATTAAAATAAATTTGAAATAAGAAACTTCTTTTTTTGAAACAATTAAAATTTTAAATTAAAAATTACGCTATGAATTCAAAGTGTAAATTTATAGTATAAATTTCTTCTTGGGATTCATTTTAGGAATTTATAGTGGAAATAACTAGTGGGAATTTCTTGTGTAAATTACAAATAAAAATTCTTGGTGCAAAATTTATAGTTTAATTTCAAATAGATATTGTCCTCAAGTTATGATTTTAAATGTAATCACAAACAAATCAGTTTTGGAAAAATTCCTTAAATAATTATAGGGAGACACCGATTTGAAATATAGTATGATATATAATTTTTCATTGATATGTATATTCATCTTTTTATAAGGTTTGAGAACCAAAAAGATAAAATGAATACAACCTGAGCTTGTTAATTCTTTTGTTTCTCCCATTAGAAAATATTAGGTTGTAAACAATTAGGTCAATGAAAATTTCAAGTTCTCTAAGAATTATGAACCTCGTTGATATATTATCACCTCACTCACGACTGATGGATAAAAATTTCAATATTCATTTATTGGGAATGAAAATTTTCTCACCTTTATTTTGTTTTTGATGAATATATTAATTTTTATTCATCAGTGTTTTAAGGACCAGAATACATCGAAATTACATGGAAGTCATCGAAAACCCATCCTGAGGGTTAGGTTAATATCATAACATGAGAAAATATTAATCCTTATTGTGATTTATTTACTTCACTCCAAATCACCACAAAAGGGTTACATTGTTATTCATATTTATATCATCTTATAAACGGATCATTGTATGTTTTTCGATGAAAATTTGATGTGTGATTATTTATTAGATTGTTTAACTAAAAAAATTATTTAGAATATTTAACTTAAATTTCTTTAATTTTCACATTAAATTGATAATTTTATTTTTCATTTTTATATTCATATGAAAATTCACACTAACATTTTGTAATAAATTTTTAATGTAATTTTCCAGAATTATTTTTCAGTTGTTTTTTACACTAAAATTTTATATTGAATTTTTCTAATTTAGTTTTTTTATAAAACATGAATGGAATTAAAAAAGTCTCCATTAGCTCATTGATAATGTTTATTATTTGAGTTTTATTAAAGGGGTTTGTTTTCTCGAGTCCTTGACATCACAAAAGGGGTGGTAGTGTTATTATTTTATTATTCAAATATCTATATTTTAAATAACATAAATTATAATTATTTATATATTTTATATTTTTTTAAAAAGATAATTAATATAGATGACGTTATTTCATTGGAGGTTATTCTTTTGGGCTCAATTCAGATTAATTTTAATTATTTTGATCCAACATATGCCCAAAAAAATAATTGTTGGATCTTTTTTAAAAATAAGGATTAATCAAAACTGTTTATGAGATGTATGTGATGTATATATATATATATGATAATGTGATAATGTAATTAGACTTGTCACTATTATTGTATATACTCTTTACATTCATTCCTCTATATTTTGAAATTTTATAAATGATTTAATTTGTCATCACTTTCTCTTTCATTGAGCATCATAATTTATTTTAAATTCATAGAAGGGTCATGATTTCCAAATAATTCATAGTATGAATTGATGTTATGATCTCATTTCAAACCACATTGTCACCGTGATCATTTTGTTCACATTGTGCATTGTGATGAGGGTATTTCCATTACTATTAGTAACATAATATATTTATTATATAAAAAACCATGTCTCCTGTTTTTGTAGAAATTATTTTCTAGAATTCTCTTTCATGTATACATCATCCCCACTAAAATGAAGATCCATAATAACACGTCATATTTTATTTATCTTATATTATTATATTTATATATATCCCTATCGATAACCGAGATAAAATATATGAAATGTTTTCTTAATATTTTGATAAATAGAAAACCATGGGTTCTTAAATAATTTTGATCAATCAAAATTATAAAATAGCACTCCATTTCTTAAGGTATGCATGATCGATAATTTTCAAAAAAAATTAATAATTGATGTGGTTGATGTCAATAAAAACATCATACATCACATGGAAATATGAAAAAACATCATCATAAGTGGTCAAATGATGGACATCCTATAAATTTCATATACTAATGTGAACTTCAATATTTATACCATGAACTATGATGAAGAAATAATAAAATTTCATATCACCTATTCTTTTGTACTCATTAAATGTTTTGAGAATGATTATGATATACAAGTGATCATGTTGAAGATAATAATTTTATTTTTATTTTTTAATAAATATTATATCATTATATTTCCATTCCATTTTCGTTTTATTTATAATGTGGAAGATATATGAAATAAATTAATTATCCATGAATAACAATATAAATATATTTTATCGATATCCATCCCCCGAATTGGATGAAAAGGTGGAATTTAATATTCACGGTATTGTATTAATAACACTATAAAACCCAATAAAATAATTTTTTATTGCCAAAAAATAATAAGAATTTTCATTACAACAATACACTTCATTCTATATTGTGAATATAGTTATAAAAGATTTTATTTTAAATCCATTATGTCGTGAATAAGATATTTTTTTATGATTATTTTTGTGTTATTTTTTATGGAGTATAAAAAATAACTATAATAGAACCCATAAATGTGTTCTGATGAAAATAAATATTTTAATAGCACACTGAATTTTTTTATACTTATTAAATATTTTATCTATGGAGGATAATAAGAATATAGTGTTTTTTTACATTATGTTGAAAAATATTTTCATCGATTAATTTTTGATAATTTAGAAACAATATTAATTAATAAATTCTTATTTAACATGTGGTTATGGATTACCAATATACTATCATGAAATTAATTTTATATTATCCTCTAATTTAGAATTCAATATTTTTATACTTCATAAATGATAATATAGTTATATAACTTTATAATCAAATATATATTATCAAAATATATTTACCACTAATGTGGTTAAAAAATGATGATCATGGAAAATAAAATTGACACTTTTTTTGAAAAAGATTGTTATTATCGATAAATAATGATTTATCATTCATAAATCATGAAATCCAATGAATAAATTCATTCCCTAAGGTTAATGTAATGTTAATTTCAATATTTAAACAATTCAAATGAAGAGAATTATTCATGAATTATTTATATTTTTTATTATCCATACATGATTTTTTATCATAAATATTTTACATGTAATAAAAACTGACCAAACGATTTATCCTTAATTTACTAAAGTAAATAATTTTAAAAATATATTATATGATATATAATTATGTTCATGATGAAGTATGTTTTGTGAGTTCAATTTTTTCACATTGATTCTCACCCCTTACGCAACAACCTTAAAATACATGTGGGCTCCTATACCCTATAGATATATTTTTGAAACATTTGTACTAGATGTTTATAAGCATAGAATATCTTCTAGGTGATTGGCCTACCTCTTTATTATTATATTATGAATTAATTAATTAATCATCTACCATTATAAGTATGAATAATAATAAAAATAACAATGTGTTAATTTTAAATTTTCAATACATTGCTCTTATGTATTAAATAAGCAGAAGGAAACATCCAAAATATATTATATTTGACGATTTTAAAGATTTTTTTAATAGTATTTTAATTTAATGATCCAAAAGAACTCATATATCTCTATTATTAATAAAATATTTTAATGAGTTAGTATATGAACATGTAAGTATATTAATGGGGTGAGAAAATTAATCAAAATTCTTCAGAAGAGTGTATATATTACTACTATGTGGTTCAAATTTTTTTAATAAGCATTGCTTTCTTAAATTTGAGTCTTGATGAAATATATTTAACATTAATGATGTTATTGAAAATTAATATTATATAGGTACATTTCATGAAGAAGGCATTGAATACTTCTAACTAAACCAATAATTCATAATTGATAAAAATTTATTCTAAATTTTTTCAAGAATTTACTTTGACTATATAAAATCGATTTATTTTTGATAAATTGAAAGTTTACATATCGTGACACATTAAATGCATGACATGATAATTTAGGATATCATGAATCAATTATAATGAAAATATTAATTAAATAATACATGAGCGTCAATTTATTAATAACATGGAAGACATAAAAAAAGGGAGAATGTAAAATTTGTTAAATTGATGTATGTCTACTAAATAATCACTTATAAGAGAAAATTTCACACTTTTATTGTTTTGATGAATTATTTATGTATGGTGATTTACGATTAGTTGCCTACCATTAAGGTAAATTATAAATGTCACCACCAACTACATTGGAAGTTAATTTAAAATATTTATATGTCGTATTGATTATAGAATGTATATGGGTTCTCCCACCTACCATATAGTCCATTTAAATATTTTATGAAAGAATCACATATCATATGGTCACTTGTGTTATTATTTGATAATTAGTTCAAATCACATGGAATGTAAGAAGATTACAGTAACTATTGAGAATTATATATTATATATAAAATTGTATAGTGGAATCATTTATATAATTCTCACATCAATTGCATGAATAATTCAACAACAAACTATTGAAAATCAATAATTTGACTATACAAACTAGAAGTGTGTTTGAACTAATTATACAAAATCAATGATCATTTTTAGTGGAAAGTAATAAAAATATTTTCCCTTGAAGAGGAAAATGAATATATCAACAATAAAAAAGATTCTTTTTGGTATTTTACTGAATGTTACATTAGTAAAAAATAGTCTATGAAATATTAATAGGTTACATCGATGACATATTTCATTTTTTAAAATACTTTAAAAATCATTGATAATAATGGATTTTTATATATGTTGAAATCAAAATAATTAGCCAAAAAGAATTATAAACACAACATTGGTTATATTAAACATATAAAATTATGGATTGACAATGAAAATAACTAATACTATTGAATATTGATGTGATAAATATTCAAATCTTCTTCCATATGATAACAATTATTACTACATATTTTTATAATGAAAAATATAAAAATGAATTTATCATCACATCATTTATAGGAATTAATGTTCTTACTTTAATGTATCCATATTCAAATATATTGTTACGAAGAAAAATATAAAAATGAATTTATCATCATATGGTTTATATGAAATAATATTATTTAATGTATCTATACTACTAATATTATTTTTATTTATCCATATTCAAATATATTCTTATAAAGAAAAAAATAAAAATTATTTTATCATCACATGGTTTATATGAATTAATGATCTTCCTTTATTCATGTATTTTGGATAACAACCAAACTCTTAAAAAGATTAAAAAATTAATGAAATATTAGATTATTAAATTATAATGAATTTATATATATTATGAATTAATCATTGAGGGGAAGAAATCTTAAATTATGGAAAGATTTTATTCATTTAATAAAATACCCTTAATGAATAATTAAATATCTTATTTTCAGTAATGGTATAATTCATACAAGATGGAATAATAAAAAACATATTTTCCCTCTAGGATTAAATATAAATGCACATTTTATTTATCCCTGGAGGATATACACATAAATGAAATTTTATACATTGTGAATAATGTTATGTATTATTATAATGAACATTAGGAAAGGTAACATTAGTCACGTACTCACTATGATTTAAAGGGAATAACTGATTACTTATTCGAATAAATAATATCAAAATTGGTTGGTTTTTTCAATTATATATATTTTAATGATCCAAAAAATTATATATCTAAAACAATTTATTTATCCACTAGTGGTGGAACACATATTTGATGTTGTTCTATAAAAGAAACCATTTTTGGACTTCCTCTAATCATACTTAGTTGTTTAAAATTATTAAATAAAGTATAGAATATGTTTAGATGAGATCGAGCACTCATTATATTAGAAATTAATGTGAATTATTTATGAATATTGATTTTACCCTGATATTATATGTTGAAAATGTAGAATTTGTAGTAAAATTACCAATTGGGAATATCAAAGGTTATTAGAAAAACATTTATCTCAACAAAATTTATTTTTACCTATGAGTTTAAAAAAGAATTGTGAGACAGATATTTGATAAATTAGATAATATTTATTTATTCATAAATTAACCAACAATATAGAATATTGACAAGTCGATTAAAAAATTATCAATTCCATGATTATAAATACAATCAATTTTTAATTGGTGGGAGTTTGAATTTTTTTTCCTCTTTTCCCCTTCATCATAATGTTCCTGTAGGGCTTTCTAATATGTTTTTAATGAGGCATCTAAAATTTTCATTGAAATAAATTAATTTTTGTTTTTTCCCGATAAAGTTTTTTTAAGTAAAATATAAATACTAGTCCATGAAACTGATGAATTTAAATGGGGTTGTTATAAATAAATTTATATGGATGTCATAATTTCCGTAAGAGATTCTGATGGGATTAATTCTGATGGGTTTTAATTACTATGAAAATTTATTTTAACAACCCCTTTCCAATATTAAAAATCATAACCATTTGATCTTCCTTAAAAATAGTGATCAATTTGGACAATTTGTGATATATATATGTTTTTGATATCTGTATATATATATACACGATAAAATGATAATGGAATAATAATTTTATCTATTTTAGTCTCTTCCTTATTTGTCTTTATTTCTATTTCCTATTAGTCTCTTTCTCTTCATCATTCTCACTTTTATTCAACATCACAATTTACTTACAATTGCTAATGAGGTTCCAATTTCAAAATACTCATAGTATCAATTAGTTTCATAATCTAGTTTCATAACATAACTATCAATTAAATATTATTTTTTCCATTAGAAATAAAATTTATATATTAAATAATTATTTTCGATAATATATAATTATTGTTAATAATGTTTAACATGATTTTTTTCATTAATATCATAATAATATAATAATATAGTAATATAATAATAATAATATGTTTTGATTAAAAATTAGTTATACTAATTTATTTTATTTAATGTATCAATTTTTTAATAAAAATAGAAAAAACTAATAGTATGAATGTCTGGTTTTTAAAAAATATATATAAGTCAAACCAATGATTCAATTATTTTTTTTCAATTTTGGAAAATCGAATACTATTGCATCACCCAATATTTTTTATATAAACTTAATTTCTTTTAACTCCATTTCAAAAGCATTATGGTTGATCCAACTTGAATGGGTTTATATTCATTGTAATGCATTTTACTTTTAATCAATGAATATATATATATATCTAGATTTGTAGGATAGAGAAATTATCTCTTCTCAATAGTGGAGAGCCTCTCTATCTTCAATTATATATCTAGAGTGAAAAAATATCTAAAATTAGATATGATGATGTTGTTAGGAATTTTCATATATTTTTGGCTTGTGGAAATTAATGTGCAACGATTGTTCTAGACTGTTGAATTAAGGAGGAAGATGTTGATATCCACCAAGGGTTTCAGAGGAAGCATGCCTTATACGTTTAGTGAGGCTGAATCTGAATAGTCAACGACAGGGTGTGATGGTGGAAAGGCCTTGCTGTTGATGGTTTGGGAAACTAATGGTGAGAATTGTTACTAGTGATGTGAAATCCATCATCTCCGATGGTGGGCATCGAGGATAAGCATGATGTGTTCGGCCAAAAAAATTTCTGGTGATCATAGGTGGTGTTTTTTTGGTTAGCCACATAAAGGAGCCTAGGTGCACAAGACATTCATTTTCGGAAGCTTTCATATGATATCATGGATGTATGGAATTCATGTTTAAGGATTATGTGTTTCTATGTTGTTTCCTTTTGGTTCATACATTGTGGGTATATGGTCCATCTTTTTTATGTATTAATACCTTTACTTTTTAATAAATGTTTTCGAGGTTATGGATTTGGGTTCCCGAAACCATGATCAGATCATCCTTCATTGCATATTTTTTCCTTTGACTAATTTAAATGTGAATAAATTTCTTAATTGCTATAATTTTCAAAATATGGTGACAAATTTCATGAAATTTTAAAAATATTACCATATATTCCCCCACATGGACCATGAAGGAAAAATCATTCCACATTGATGTTTTAATCATTTGTAATCGAACAACTATATCAAGGGGTTTCATGAAATTTGATAACCTTGAGCACATTGTTTCATGTGGTTGGTCAACAGACTAGATAAATCATGATGTTTTAACAATAGCCAAAATAATTACATTAATTTATTTTAAATTCATAGAATCCAATATTTAAAAATTGTTCATTTCAAACATTTTTTAAAAAATATTTCAAATTCCCATAATTTAACATTATAAATTTGATCACTTTCCTCGATTGGATGAACAAGATCTAACCACTTTGAAAAAGCTGATTTGGGTGTAAGAGATAATTAAAAATAAACTATTTGTTCAAATCATATTAATCATTGATAATATCCACACATGTGGTTGGAAATAAATTTAAAATATCTCAACCCCCAAACACCCAGTTGGATTATATAGGAGAACATGTGTAATTGATGCTAATGAAAATGCAACACAACTAGCTAGTTTTCTTGCATCTGTCACCCCGACAAGCATGGTCAATGGTGCTCGAGTTTTTATTTGAAATGGTCAAAATTTTGAAGCTCATGATTAACCAATGAAATATAATCTAACCGACATTTCTCTAGGGAAACAATACATGAACTCTATCACCTCCAACAATTGGACATTTCTATATCTCAATGAGCCATAATGACATCCAATGGGTTACATATAGTGTGTTAAAAAATTGTGCAACTATATTTTGAGCCATGATATTTTCCTTGGGTTCCCCATACTCTCTTTTAAATTGGTGTTTGTTTGGTCATTCTATGAAAATGTTGAAAATTACTTCCAATTTTTTTAATTTTCCTTTCAATGGTGGAATGAAAAAATGACTATTCAATGTGAATCTACCTACAAGGATATATAAATGGTGTTCGATTGGTTTTTTCTATAGTATGTGATTCATGAAATGGTCCAATAACAACTCAACTCGGAAAAAGTGATCTACTCCAATAAATGTACTTCAATCTTCCAGGAAAGGTAGGAAGATCATGACATGGGTGGTTCAGAAGACACATAATGATTCAATTCAATACCACCGATATATAATGAATTTCCACTCCATCAAATAAACCCCATTGTACATTGTATTTGAGTGGATGGTTTTTTGGTGACATTAACATCCCCTATGCATCACACCCTTACAAAAAATGTACCACAACCATTGAACCCAAATTAAAGTTATAGATTTCATCGCTTACTTCCACCAAACCCTTACTACAAGTGATCCACCATGGACATATATATTATCATCACCCTGCTCTGACCTACTCCCCCTTAGGCCATAGGGTATGTGTAGGAGGATGAAGGAGGGTATGATGTATAACATTGTTGGTTTGACTCATCTATAAACACAATTCCCCATTTCCATGTATAATGACACAGTCCAACCTACCCCAATCCCCCAACTGTAAATTTTGTTACCAAGTGAATAGTAGTGTATTGTGCTAAATATTTATTGTACGCTAATAGTGCACCATACCACCTTGTTGCCCCTAAAAAACCAATTTCAACCAACTCCATTAACAAATGAACACAAAAACCTTCATGTTACCTTGAGATAGCCCCATTTCATTAGTTGATTGCCTCAATTTTTTAATATATCCACCTAAGTAGTGTCCAAACATGTGCTTACTAGTTTTTTGCATTCCACTTCCCATGGTTTGATGATCTTGAATAGAAATTATAACTAGGTAAGATATGAACCATGCATTTGAACCACCTTTAACATCAACTAAAACATCATTTCTATATCACAATAAGAGATATTGGGAAAGCTAGAACATTTTCTAACCATTATTAGGGGATCATGAATAGTAAAACAAGCCTTAACTCAATGAAAATTACAAATCATACAATACTAGGAATATTAGCCCCAACTATTATAGATGATCATATGACTTGCCTTTTCTGGACTATGGGGAAAATAAAGTCACATTCAGATATCTATGAGGGAAATATTAATGATAGTTTAATGTTGACTGTTGAAATATGGAATTGTAGTGAGTCTCACATAATGCTTCAGAAATACATCCACTACTACACTTCATGTCTCTAGGGATAGGTACCCAGGTCTGTCTAAGCCTAGGAGGTCCTATAATACATGAAGACTTCTTGTAACATGATCGTTCCCATGTTACATATCGAAATGACCGAGTGAGTCTTCTGAATAGGGAATTCCTAGGGTCCAATGACATGAAATGTTCCCTACCCTATAATTGTGTAGGTAAAGAAAAACATGGTCATGTTAAATGGAAACATCCTTCCTGATGAACACCATAACCACTAGATTGCATATGGACCCACAATCACCTCCCACATCCAACACCAATGGTATTAAAGTGACCATCACTCCCATCACCATTTATTCCCTGATCGAGAGTTAACCAAACCCCCCCAATGGTGCACTATTTCTTGAAGGGTAGCAAACCATCTCCAATCTATTTTTTTAGAAATTTTAAGTCTATACACCCAAGAACATGGTAATTAGAGTAAAAAGGGATGTATATGAAAATTCCTTAATCCAAGAAACTATTTTCACCCCTATATTATATAATTCGGGTTCCTGAACCATATAAAACAGTTCACCCATTCCCCTCCCAAAGGTAGAATGATCATACTCTCATCTAGAAAATTTTCCTCCCACATTCCCTTCATCGGATTGGGTTCCACTTGTGATCCCTATAATGCATGGTACCAAAGGGGTATTTTTCATTTAAACAAGAGCTTTAAGAATCCAAATTCAATACACAAGGAGAAAAAATGGTGAAGAAGAACCAACTTGAGAACTGTCCTCCATAAACTATCATATGTTATTTCGGAATTAATCCCCAAAAAAGTGATTAGATACGTGTTGTAGTTGGTTACTGAGAACCAAATTAATTTTACTTTAAATTAATTGAATTATAAAAATTATCTTATCGCATGATGATTGTTCTTATATATAACATTAATTTCATAATGTATTGGAGTAATATTTATTGCATAAAAAAATTATATTAGTTCCATGTTATAATTAGAACCATGAAATTATATGAAAATATTCCTAAACACATGCCTGGTGGTCTATAGAAATATTTTTGAAGGATACACAAATGAATATTTATTATTAGTTTTTGGAGGCTCATAAGAAATTAAAATTTCTTATCATGAATTATGCACTTAGTAATGTCCACAGAAGAAAGTTACGATGAAATAATCACCAATATTAGATCCATATGTTATATATATCATTAGATATTCCTCTTTATTGACATGTGTATTGTTCCTTGGACATGATATTATTACTAATGCTTATCATTAATCATGTACTTTGATTTATGGATGAAAATCATGACTACATATGCCCATAATGAAGTAGCATATGTTGGGTTTGTCAAAAGAGATTTGAAATTAATTAAATAAGTAAAGAAATGATTTATTTAGTTTGGGTTAATAGAAGAAGATATATCAATCCATTTGATTGAAATAGAACTATCTGATTAAATCCATATCCCTGGTAGTTCATTAATGAATTCTGATTAGAAACATGTCATGGGGATCTCATTAAACATAATTTACGTAACTTGTAATGAAACCCATTGGCTGAACGCGATCAACTCTCAGGTAACAGGTTAAGAAGATTCATGATTCTAGCACTTATAATTCTATTTTCCTCTGTTTTGAAACATTATAGAAGTGGGTTTGATACCACAACCTGAAATTAAGAAAAAATTGAAAGACAAAAATGAATAATATAAAGGAGGCAACCTTGGATTTAACTCAGAGTCCCTTTATTGCCTCACAAATCTGATCTCCTAATTTTACTCTTTTAGAATTCCAACTAGTTACACAGATAATCATGGTATCAATGGTTTGAATGAGCATCTCACTCAAAGAGACTTTCTTATGGGATTGTCCCACCACTCTCTCTAGTAGATCATAATCGTGAGTCCATACACTACTAAAACCATTGATCCCAACACATCTCAGTGATCCAAACAACATGAGAGGAAGGTATATTAATATTATAATAATAAGATGATGGAGGGAGATGTATGATGTATGATCATCACCTTATCCCACAAAACACCAATATTCCCAACATAAAATAGGGAGAAATAATCTAGGGGTGTGGAATCAGGTTCACTTGCTTTAATCCATTGGATGATCGTTGGGTTATTCTATCATCATTTATGAGATCTTGAGAAAAATAATGATTTCATAGTGAAAAAACAAGAATAAATAGGGAAGAAAATAACAAAAAATAATATGAACAAAAAATTGAATGAATTAAAATTAAAATGTAGTGAAACAATTCCATCGGTAAAATACAAATCATTTACAAGTATAGATGCAGGTATATATATATTAGCACATTATTATACATATATATTGAATTTATTGATATGAAATCCAATAATATTCACTTATTTGGATGAATTCCACAATTCGAGATTGGGGGTGGAGATTTATTTCGGTAATCTATGCTCAAATTTTTTTTACATCCAACATTTTTCTAATTATATTCACCTTGATCAGTTGTTGGGTGGGTTCGGCAAGGATAGTTAGTTAGATATATCCCTGGTTTGGTTGGACTAGAATAATGGAATTTTCTTTTTAGTTGATCATACTATATTTTGGTTATTTAATGTTTTAATTTCTATGGGTGCACATTTAAAACACTATGTATTTAAGTACATTGATGAAATGCATTGTGTGTTTAGATGACACTCAAAAAATCTTGAGAATTATATTCGTACATTTATGTATCATGTAGAACATGACCACTACCCTTCCACAACTTTTGAATTTATCTATTCACCTTTACATAGCATGAATAGTATCTTTACATAATGGATTATCTTGGAGAAACCCTTACGCATCACTCGTCCATGATAAATATTTAGTAAAGTCCCAAATTTATGTGGTTATTGGTGGGGGGAAAGGGAATATGGTGAAGAAATTTCATACAAACCATGAATTCTATTATGGGTGGTGAAAAATTTATACAAGCGGTGAAATCCCATATATGCCTTGAATTATTCAATGCATGATGAAAAGGTCATATGAGTAGTGAAATATCATACAATCTATGAAAATTCATATGAAATCCCAATGGATTGGGATTTTGAAAAATTCCCAGAGCCGTATGATCATATTGGAAAGTCGTACGATAAGGTAGTCTCTGAAACCATATGATTTTTTATGTTTGAACTCCTATGATTGATATAGAATTCAGTCAAAATAAATGGAAAGTATTATAAACCTATGGAAAGTCTTATGATATGGAATACATTATACAAAAGTCTCATCCAAAACATTCAAAATGGACGAATTCATCCAATCCACACATGCCTTTGTCATTTCCCTAGATTTACAACTGTAACCCTGAAAACCAAAAAATCAATGTAGGCTTTGGTCAAATTAATATCAAAATGAAAAAATCACATAAATTTAAGATAAAATTAATTTATCTTTTTAATTTAGGATTTATGAAAGTAAAAAAACTAATTACACTATTTTTAGATCAATGAGGCGGTTAAAAATCATTGAACAATTGTAACAAAATCAATAATATTGACACCATAAAATTTATTTTAGGAATTAAATGAAATATAAACCTAGGATATAGGATGATTAAATAAGTATGAAATATATTTTATGTGATATTGTGGGAAAGAGATTATATTAAGGAGTAATGTCCATAAAAAGTTTCATGTCATTATGAAATTATCTTTCTACTATTTTGATCTCATGATGTGTTTCTAGACACTAATCTGGGACTTTATGTAAATTCATCTAATTCCACTAAAAATGAGTTTATTACTTCCATGCATTAAGTGTTTTTAGAATCACATTAAATTCCACTGAATCTAATATTAAGTATAAATATGATTCTCATCTTAAAAAATAATATTTATTAAAGTATCCTTGATAAAATAAATTCAATAACCAAATATTTGTGTTTAGAATATGTGAGATGAATTGTAATTCTGAGTTTTTATTTTTTGAAAAGATGTGCATATAACCCTGTGTACTAATTTTTGAAACCAAGATTGATATAGAGACAAATTATTTATATCTTCTTTTATATTTTGTTCACCACATTGACACAAAAAACATAATCCTCTCAAAAAAAAATTATATTAGATAATCCCCAAAACTGTCATATGTTTCAGATTTCCTAAGATTACATTTCATACATAGATAATTAACTATCCCTTCTGAAACAAATTATGGTTTTGATGTTGAAAATCATAAAAAAACGTTCAAACCCAACAATATATACATGATTTATTCAATAATTGATTGTATTTCTATGCTGGTTTATCCAATCATGATATATTAATAAAATTTTTCTATACTTCCTAATCTAATTTTTTTAAAATATAAAATAATAATATTTTTATGATAAATCAGATAGAAGGAAGGAATCATATGAGAAAAAAATTATAAAATCAAAAAATTAAAAATTATTTGTAATAATTACTAATTATTCCTAGTTACAGGTAATTGTAATTTAATATAATAAATTATTACTAAATAAAAAAAATAATAGTGAGAAAAAATATTTCATACTAATTATTATAAATTAAAATTAATTATTATAAATTATTATAATTTTCTACTAATTGTCAAAAACTATTACTAATTATTAATCATTATCACTATCTATCAGTAATTACTATTAATTATTACCAAATATTACTAATTATTACCAATTTTTGGTAATTATTACAAATTATAGGTAATTATCACCAATTATCAGTAATTATTACTAATTATTACCAATTATTACTATTTATCAATATTTATATATAATCATTGCCAAATGTTACTAATTATTGGTAATGATGAGAAATTATTTCTAATTATTGGTAATTGTGGGTAATTATCGATAATTATTTAAAATTAATATTTGTAATTATTCTTATTTATTGATAATTATTTTTAATTATTATTATTTATTACAAATTATTGGTTATTTTCATTAATTATTTCTAATTATCGTTAATTGTTGTTAATTATTGGTAATTGTTAGTAATTATCAATAATTACTGATAATTATTCATAAATATTAATAATTATTAATAATTATTAATAATAATTGGTTATTTTTTTTAAATTATGAGTAATTATCAGAAATAATTGGTAATTATTATTAACACTTACAAATTATTATTAATTTTCATCAATTATCTTTCATAACCTGACCCACCAGGGCTCGCCTGGTCAGCAGTTAGATGAGTTTGACAACCCAAATCCTTCCTATAATATGCTAGGGGTTTACGAGTAGCGTTGAGTAAGCATATCCCACACATGGGATACCTTAGCCTAAAGAAGAAGTACACATTCATTAATCTCCATACAAAAGTATAATTCAGAAAGATAATCAAATGATTTCATAATTGCATGTAAAACATCCATCTGACATCAAAGTATAAAAATTAGTCCAACAAGATCATAGGGCAAAATACAAGCCCATCCATTCTACAAAGATCCCAACCTACTAACAACATATGGGAAGCTTCTCAAAAGAAACTCTTGGATCCATCGAAGGGCCACCTATAATTACTATTCTCCAACTAAGCTTCATCTTCTCTTAGTCCATATAGGACTCCAACCGAAGGCCTATCATCTACATAAGACATGACATGTGCAGGTAGAACCCATGCAGGGGTGAGTATATACATAACCTGTAGGACACCCCAAAATCACCAAACACATGCTATCAATATAGAGTAGTTATCTCATCATAATAAAGGAATTCCAGTTAGAATATGATATAAAAACCATAACAATAACCATGATATTCTCAATATGAATCATAAATTAAAAGATAAAGGGGATATCCATCTCTAAAATCAAGATACGAAAGATAATTGAGCCTAAATCTCCAAAGATCCATCTTAAATTCCAGGCATCATGCACCAATGTACAACAATCCATATGGAGGGGCCCACACCTTATCACTTATCCCCAGAATCCAGATAACTCTATATCAAGGGAAATATCCCATGGAATCACACTATGATCTATTTAGAGATCCCACACTACACTATTTCACTCTACAGCCGATGGAGCACTAACTTTAGTGGAGGAAAAGCTCCCCACCAGAGATGAAAGATGGAAGAGTACCACTCTATACATAGAGGACTCATGCCCCAATATAGTTTGCATGTTTCCAACCATGCATGTGTAAAGAGTATGGGGGACTCACACCCTTGTGCATTAGGGTGTGGGAGGGTTCCCATCCCCAGTAACACTCCAATGATCAAACCTCAGCACTGCTACCTGCTAAATTCCCCTAAGAGAAGAATCCCACTAGAATCACCTTAGAAAATATATCTACTGAAAAAATGAACCACATCGTTGTGTTTTTTATGGAATACAACTTAGGATAGGCTACTCATTGAACCAAATCTAAGTCTAGACCAAGAAGATATGCATGGTCGAAGTAAAAAAGGCTCCAATATTCTCTGAAAGTAGTACTTGATGTATACCACAGGGAACATTACATTTTTTTTGAGGCTGACACTGCCCATGTCTCAACATCACACATGGAATGACTTCCTCCAGATACAAAAATTTCAAATAGGGGAACATGACATATTGAGGATAGCCTGACACTTATCTTACTCTCTTCTTTAGAGTATGTAATATAAATAGTTCCCATGTACTCATGGTGTTCCTTTTTAGATTATTCTTGCCCATATGCTTTCTAATGTACACAATATGTTCCCCAAACCACACGGAATATAGGTGTTGGTCCAATAATCGACTTGTTCCATCTATCCATTCACATATACCTTCTGGGGGAAACAACATGTGCCTTATGAAACATAGTGTGTAGGGACACATAGTCTCTTGGGTGTTCACTCACTATACACATTGATCTATCATTTAAGGGGTACATGACAGGTGACTTGGCACAAACGGTATGTAGTACCGCTGAGCTTCTTGGTCGTGTACTCCCTATACATTCTAAGCTATCCAGTTATAGGGAACATGGAATGTACACAACGTTTGATATTTATCTCCAGATGTAAACACTAGTCACTGCACATAGGGGACTACATGACATGTGTTCTTGAACTACATGCGTTGTGGTCGATATTTTTGCATAATCCATAGTTCTTCACATTGTTCTTCTCACTCCTACGCCACTACCGGTTCTGTTGTGACTCTTGAATAGAGTCATGAATCTTGGTTGAATGAACCTTGTTCTCCACAGATGGATAGATTCTGGACACATTTTCATCTCAAAATAAATGTTTCATCTCTCGATGCCACTTCTATATTCCCAAAAACAAACTGAGGATCTCTGATCAGAATGTCAAATGCCCATAGTCATCACCGCACTACAATGATGTTGTCGGTCCCAAACCCAAAACCAAGGTTATGACCCATTCCTACAAAAATAGATTGTGAATTGATCTACCACCAATTATTTGATGAACCACCAACCAAATGGATTTGTTGATGATGATCACATGAGAAAAGATGGAATAAATAACAAATCACACAAGTGGAACAAATCTCATCCATTCTTTGGGTTGGCCTTGATTCATTACTATTAAAACAAAAAATGAAGAAACATTTAACAAACCAAAAATTTCATCAATTCTAACCTAATAAAGATAAACTGAAACATGTAATCCATAGTCGATACACAATTAAAATTTATAGGATTTTTTATTCTTGTTAGATAGGGGATAAAACGTTTATAAATCCATATAAAACAAATTCCCAACCTTGGGTTTTGATCAATAACTAACAAAGTATGGTCTCACATCAATTTAATTAGCGATATCAAAAAACTATGTTGGCATAGATGATCCTAGAAGAACTGATCTGATCCTTGATCATGTCATCATCAGCCAAACTGTCCTTCATGATCTCATCTCAAATCTCTAGTTTTATGTGTCTATCCCTAGAATTATCCTATAATATGGTTTGAATAGAGGAGGGTTGGGTCACATCCATTTAATAATAAATAAATAAATTTATTTAATTATTTTATTATTTTTTCCAATGACTACACCTCAAACGAAACATTGAACACCGACAAAGGTGATATCACATCTAGGGTAAAACCTCAAATTTTATACATAATGATATTCTTTGAGTCATAATCTTAGACTCTATTTAAGAGATATAATATTTTTTCCAAAATTGTTCCTGCACAAGAGATAATATATTTAATATTTTTAATATCATTCCACCATGGCTCTTTGGGCCCTATAATTTCATGTCAACTCAGCACCTAACTTCGAAAATATTCCAAAGTCTTACACAGAAAAAACAGAGTTTCTACATTATTACTAACTATGACTTATTATTGGTAATCATTGATAATTACATTTAATTAGGTGTAATTATTACTAATTATTATTAATTATCAGTCATTATTATAAATTATCTGTTATTATTGTTAATTTTTTGAAATAATTAATAACATTTCTCAATTATTAATTATTTTAAAAGTATTAAAAATTATTCGAAATTATTTCGTATCACTACTCATTATTGATAGTTATTACTAATTATTGGTAGTTATTAAAAATTATTAGTAATTATTATGAATTATTACCTATTAGAAGTAATTGTCGATAATTAGTTTTAATTATGGGTAATTATCAATAATGAGTTTTAATTATCGGAAATTAGTGATAATTATTATTTTCTATCGACATTTATTACTAATTAGTACCATTTTAAATACTTATTACTAATTATTACTAATTAAAACTAATTATTATTAATTATAATTAATTATTATTAATTATTACTAAATATCATTATTTAATACTAAATATTAGTAATTATTTTTAATTATTAATATTTTTTGTTAATTATTACTAATTATTATGAATTATTACCAATTATTGGTAATTATCAATAATTACAGCTAATTACTTGTTATTATTTTTAATTATCATTAATTATTACAATGTTTTGATAATTTTTATTAATTATTACTAATTATGATTACTTTTTACTAATTATCATTAATTATTACTAATTAATAACAATTATTACTCATTATTCCTAATTATTCCTAATTATAACTAATTTTTTAAAAAATTAATAATTTATTAATAATTATTAATAATTATTATTAATTATTTGAATTTATTACTAATTATTTGTAATTATTGGTAATTATTGGTAATTATTTGTAATTACTAATAATTTAATGAAATCACATATTCTAGAGTAATTCCATCAAAAAAGGATAATGAAACTGAATTGGATTGTTTTGACCACATTAAGAGGGCTCTCATTGATTTTTTCCTTTTTTTCTTCCATCAAATACATTTTTTTATATTTTTAAATAACCTACATTATTGTTAAGTGGAGACCTTACAACCTCTTCCCTACTTATGTAATTACTGGACATTAGAATTCCAATTCTAGGAATGGACTTTTTTGTTCTACCTACCTTACAAGAGGACATGAGTCATACTAATGTATGAAAAAGGTTAACAATATCTGGATTTTAAGGAATACCTAAAATACTGATAATATACAATGTCTTGAGGTTAGGGTCATTTTTTTACAAGCTCCAACTGATCAAAGGACTTATTTAGTGTAGAAATGTCATTATCCCAGATGTCTTGCAAGGGGATGCAATTCCTATTACCTCTAAAATAAAGAGCCCTTTTGAAATTCAATATGGGAAATTAATTACATCCTCTACTCCCATAGAACCTTGAACATCATGGGTAGGTATGATGTATTAGGGGATGATTACTAATTAGAGGATCAATTCATTTCATGGGGATTCCTTCCATGATTCTCTGGTTCATGTCATAGAAGATGATAAATAATTCTCAATTGAGGATTTCAATGTTAAGAGGAAGAGCATAGTTTAAGGTGACCCTAGTCTATTGTATAGACTGGTACTGAAATAATGATATTGTTCTATGAGAAAAGTTCTTTTTCTTTTGCAGCTTATATGCAGATTCATTATAAATGTTCATGGTGGAAATTTTTTATGATGAGGATGGTAAAGTTGCATGAAACGGTATTAAGAGTGGGAATTCTTGCAGATAATCTAATGATGAATTATCTATGAAAATAAAGTAGGTCAGGGATTGTAGTATGAGAAAATGTTTTCCACTATAAAAAGTTAAAGGTAAGATAAAAAATATCTCTGTTGTTTCAAAATATTGTATGTTCCCTCAAAGTGGAACTTCCCAGGTTCATAAGATCCAAATCCCAATTTCAATTACTACTATTAAAATTAGGGAGGGAAAAACACAAATTTTAAAGAGACTGAGAGTACTGATGGAATATGTGATTCATTTAGAATGGGAGTGGATTCTTATAATGATAAGGGTTATCCTCCTTTTATCTAGCTGAATGTAAGGGAGAACTCACTTAGTTTTCATTCCATTTCAAATAAATCCAATTGCAAGGAGTTTCCCCTTGAAAATTTTGGCAATGCTCATGGAATGTTCTGAATCGATGGGAAATCCCGAAGCACTGAGGTTTTAAACACAATAAGAAGTTCTTATCTAAAGATATTATTAGAGGTTTTAGGTCCAACTATAGAACATGATCCTTGGCCTCATGAGAATCCCAACCCCCTGAATGACAACTTTGACCCTCAGGCTGATAATGCCAAGACATGGAAAAGGCCTAAAAATTAGAGGTGGAGTTCTCTACCAAGATTTAGGGGAGATGAATGATATTAGTTGACAAGAAAAATGATCTTATCTTATTTTCAATTCAAATGTATGATTTTCTTTATGGTAGTGTATTTTCACTATTATCCACATCCATCTCCTTTGTACTTTTGGTTTGATTAATTTTCAATAAATTTCGAGATGGTTCATATCATTTGGAGTATTGGTAATTATTTTAAATTTTACGAATTATTTTTTAATTATTACTTATTATAGTATTTATTACTATTTATTTGTAGTTATTATAAATTATTACTATTTATTTGTAATTAAATGTAATTATCGATAATTATTACTAATTATTAATAATTATTCCAAATTATTCCCAATTATTTATAGTTTTTAACAATTTTTATTATTTCTTTCTAATTATTTATAATTATTACAATTTAGTATGAATTATTATTAATTATTAGAATGTATTATTAATTATTATTAATTAATGTAAATTATTACTAGTTATTATTAATTACTGTTAATTATTACTAATTATTACAAATTATGGGTAGTTATTACTAATTAACTATAATTATTTCACTTATTATTAATTATTCATAATTAATATTAATTAATATTAATTATTACTATTTACTGTAAATTATCCTTAAATATTACAATTTATTATTATTAATTATTAATTATTACTAATTATTACATATTATTGTTATTTATTACTAATCTTTACTAATTATTGGTAATAATTAATAATTAATTATAATTCTTTCTCGTATTACTAGTTATTCATAATTAATAATAATAATTATTAATTATTAAAAAAATTAGAAACTATGAGTATTTATTTTTAATTTTTTTTAATTATTACTATATTTTTTTAGTTGTTACTAAATTTCATCATTTTTTACTAATTATGAGAAATTATTTTAAATTATTACTAATTATTTGTAATTATTAATATTTTTTAATTATTAATAACCATTTTTTATTTACTGGAAATTATAACTAATTTTCAACTAATTATTTACTAATTAGTAGAAATTTTTAATACATATTGATAAATATTAAAAATTGGTAGTAATTATCTTTAATTAATATCAATTACCACTAATTACTATAAATTGATACTTAATATCTTGTTGGGAATCTATTTTTCCCCATTAATTTTTATTTTACACTACAGTACTCTTTATATTTCCTAGAGGTTTCACATGAATAGTTATTACTCTAAATGTTACATCATTCTCTTTTATTCCTCTTCACTTTTGCATTGATATGGTCAAGTATGTGCATACAAGTACTTAGGAAACTTTTCCCACGATAGACATTCCTTATGAGTCTTGTCTCCTACCCTTGGCCTATGGAGTCAGGCTTGTGGTAGTTGGAGAATGTGGTGTACTGGGCCGGGTCAAGAAAAGATACCCATGTGGTGAGAGATCTTCATCTCACTTTTTATAAACACGAGATACATTCCTTATTCCCCACTTAATCCTTTTTGTGGTATATATATTGTTCATAAATGTATTATTTGATGATTATCATGAAAATTATAGGGATATACATATCCATTTGAGTATTTCTCTTTCATGGGGTTCTGATTCGATAGTTACTTATGTGGTAAGTGATTTATGTTATAATCTCATTATTTATCAAGATTATTTATGATTGACTTTATAATGATGCAATTTAATGATCTATCTCTCATGAATTCAATGACTTTTCTTCTTCGATGGTTATGCCTTGAGAATAAAATTTTTCCTTTTATTTTTATCTCATTATGTAATCATGATACCAAAAGAATGTTATTAAGAAAAATTGATTTTATTTTTCTTTTTAGCTGAAATTTTATTTCATCTATATACTTATTTTATAAAAATGTTTTATTAAATTTTTTTAATATTTTACAATCAATTTTTAAATACAGTTATACCAATGATTTATTTTCAAAAAATGGTATAAAAGGAATCTTATTGTCATTTTCCAAATAATTCTATTTTAATTTTTTCAATTTATTTTGAATGGAATCTATGTTTTAATGTATACAATATGTATAGAATTTGTTTGTATCATGACCACTCATTGTTTTGAAGATTAAATTTTAATTTTACAATCTAATTTTCAAAGAAAATGTGTTTTTATTATTTTTGAATGATTTTTATTTTTAAAGATATTTCAAATTGAAAATGATATTTTCCTAAAGAAATGTTTTAAGTGATATTTAAAAATAATTTTCAATATAAGATAACATCATTTGATGTTATTATATCTTTATAGAGGGTATGATTCAATGATAACATCTTTATTCATTTTCTGGATGGTTTATGGTTATGATTATGATGAAAAGATGTATATGAAACCCATTCCTTTTACGAGAGGTTATTCTTTGATGAAATGAAGAAAATATTATGAATCCCATTTCCTTTCATGGGTTCTGATATGATTAATGATAGTTGATCTTCTGGCTCACATGAATTATTTTCATTATTTGATGTCTGGGATCTATATCTCCAACCAATTCCTTTGGTAATGTTTAATTTTTTATGAGCTCAGAGTGTACAAGAGATGTTATCCAATGGCCAAAAAAGAGGGTACAAGGGAGGTTATCCCATGCCCAAAAAAATAGGGTACGTGGGACATTATCCCAAGGCCAAAATAGAGGGTTCATGGGAGGTTATCCCATGATCGAAGAAGTTACATGGGTTCTTATCCCAAGCCTAACATGTTATGATTGTCTTGGGCAGTATCCTCGAAATGAAGTTTCCTTTGTCTATGTTTTTCAGAAAAATATATGTCCTATACCATTTTTATGTTCTCATAGATCATATTGATAGATTCAATTGTTATTAATGTCATATTAATTGTGAATATTTATTCAATGACTCAATTTTATGATCTATAATATGCAGGGAATGGTTTTCAAATGACATTCTAATGTTCTGATATCCTTATGCTCATGTTATGTAGATATCTTTTTTATTTACCCTTATGAAACATCTAATATCACCATTTATTATGATTCATTTTCCCATGTTATGAAGAATGGTATAAAATATGATATGTCTTACATGGGTGTAACTTATAAAGAACTATATAGGAGATGATACAGTTCACTTATGAACCAAGTCTTTATGTATCATTGTTTCCAAAGGCACTAGGCCTATACAATTTTGGTGTGGATCATTCTGTCAAGTAATGAATATTCATCTATTAAAGATTGATATCTTTTTACGAGAAGTTTGGGTCTTTACACAAAATAAGTTCGAAATATGATAAATTGAATAATGAAAGTATATAATATATAACATCTATTACGGAAATAAATAATAATAATAATGAATAAATTCAAAAAAAATGTGTAAGTGTTATTAATTTTATGGATTATTAAAGAAAATTAAAAATGAATAGAGATTAATGATATTGAATACATATTAATCATTGAAATTACAACAATAACAAAAACATTAAATTTTAATGAATAAACATGTATAACTAAATATTAAAAATGTATAAAATCAAAAAACTAATACTAAAAACAGAAAAATTGAAGATGAATAAATTAAAAAAAAATACTAATAAAAATTAAAATTATTAATGAATAAATGAATAATCAAAAAACTAAATAAAGTTACATTTGTGGGTATGAAATTCACATAACAGAAGTTTGATATATGTCAATTGAAAATATATTTAAATCATATTAAATGTTAATAACTATGTATTAAAAAAATAAAAAACATTAATAAATTTAAACAAATAAAAATAGAAAATTAATAAATTAAAAAATATTAAAAAAGTTGTTATTTTAAAAATATATTAATAAAAATGAATAAAATGAATATATATATATATATATATATCTATCTATTAATTATAAATAGTAATAAATATTATATATTAAATAAAAATATATAAAATGAATAAAATTCACTAATTATCAACATATTATGTTACATATTAAATATTAAATATTAATAAATAAAAATAAAAATGATAATATTAATAATTTATATTATTTTCTTATGTATGACTCTATAAAATTTAATTAATTTTATATATGTATACATGTGAAATAATTATATAATATATTAAGTGTAACATATTTGTCAGTTTTTTAATTAATAATTAACTTTTTATTTTTTGATATATATGTAAAACTGAAAAAACAAATGACATTGATAAAACAAAATGAATTATATAGTAAATAGTATTTAATTAATATTAAATATTTTTAATTACATTGATAAACTATTTTTCACTAAATATATGGCATATAAATTTATATGATTTATAATACATCTTTTAAATTATATAAATAATATTTAAGAAATGTATATATATATATATATAATATTTGTTATATATGGAATTTTAGCTAAATATATTATATATCAAGTGAAACATAATAAGTAGTCATGTATAAATCATATTTAATAAAATATGTTATATTTTTATAAACATAAGTATATATATATAATACATGATTTTTAATTACATATATTTTTTTAATTTAATATACACATTATGAGTGCTAAATAAAAGCATTGATAAAGGTATACCTTTATCAAAACCTTTTTAAGAACTGATAAAGGGATCCTTTATCGGTGTTGATAAAGATACCATTGTATATTGATCATTTTATAGTAGTGGGTCCACTAATGATATATATATATATAAGATAATGTGTTAATGAAATAATTTATTTCCTCTATTATTTTCTCTATTATTTGCCTTCATTTATCTAGTTTTTTCTTTCCAATTGATTACTAACATTCATTCTTCATTGCTTTCACTTTCTTTCAGCATAAAAATTTATTTACAACTGACAATGAGGTCCTGATTTCAAAATACCTCACCGTCTGAATCAATATCACGATCTGGTTTCATAACATGTTATCACAATGAACATACCCACTGGATATTCTTTGGAAAAATGGATTAATATTTATCATTGGTGAGATGAATAAGTTTCCTATATATATGATGCAACATGATAGTGAAATAATATTTTTACCATGCCTATTCTTTAAATTATCAATATTTATATTTATTCCAATTTTTTCGTGATTGTATAATATATTTAGTTCTTCATCACACTAACATAGGTTTTACGTCGCAAAATATTTAAAATCAATAATTAGGTCCTAATTTCAAAATACATTAGGGTTTCAGTTAGTTTCATAATCCTATTTCATAATATAATTATTAATTTTATATTATATTATTCTTTAAAATTAAATTTATATATTAAATAAATTATTTCAATAATATATATTTATTGTCTATAATTTTTATCATAACCCACTTTTGTTTTACATTTTAATAATTAAAAATTTAAATAATGTAATTTTTTTTAAATGAATAATTATTTATAAAAGAATATATTTTTTTTAATGTATCAATTGATTCATCAAAATCATTAAAAAATATTAATGGTTTACATGTGTGATTTTATATAAAATAATATATGAATAAGTTAAACCAAATAATCAATTGTTTTGCTAATTCTGGTCAATCTAAGACTATACTATCATCCCACTAATTTTTAATTATACTAGATTATTTCAAATTCCATTTCAGAAGTCTTATGATTGAACCAACATGTTTCTGTTGATATTTAACATAATGGATTTTATTTTTAATCCATTAATTTATATATTTTTTCCATTCAAAAAATAGAATTTTCTAAATGTATGAATTGTTATAATTTCAAAATGAGGTGACCTATTTCAAGAATATTTAGAAATATCACCACATATGGAACACATGGACCATGAATAGAAAATAATTCCACAATGATGCCTACATCATAACAAATTAAAAAACTAAAATCAAATTGTTTCAGTTAATTTTATTACCTTGTGCACATTGTTTCTTATAAATGATATAAAAATTAGACAATATTGAGAAATTTGTTCAAATAAACCTAATTATTAAAATAATTTATTTCCAAATCAATAAACCTGATAATCATAAATGACGTATTTTAATAGATCAAAACCCATTATTTCAAACTCCATTAATCCCCCATAAAAAATGGCAACATTGTTTGGTTGGAATAATATGATCTAACCAATTTTAAAATTTAGATTTTGTTTGATGAGAGGGATCAAAATTAACCATGTTTATGAATCACATGTCTCCAATTAATCTCACATAAAAAATTGATGACCCCTTTTATATCATTTTTAGCACTGAAAATTTACACAATTCATTCATAAAAATTTAAAGAATGGGAATTGAAAATTTTTTCAATAAAAAAACTTTTATCCACTCTAGTCCATGATTAAAAATATCCTAAGGGAATTTTGGGCTCAATTCATAATTCAAGACACTATGTGTTCCCCAAATTTAGGGTTGACGTGTTCCTATTCCCTCCACAGTGGTGCACCCATGTGACATGAAATGACCCACTAAGACCCCTCTTGGGTGGTGGTAATCTTTGTTTTCTACCCTACAACCACCTCCATTGGGCCAGAAGTGTGAGTAACATCTAGTGGGCATAAATCACAATATTATAGGCCAAATCCTATAATAACCTACATCATACACATCTATAATACACAAGATAATACTAAAATACCAACAATATACAGTCCAATATAATCATGTATATTCAGTGCTACATTTATATATGATAAAAAATGTACTCATAAATGAAATTATATTTATTAGCACTAACCAAATGCAATGATAATGGAAACCATTATTAGTGATTCAAAAATAAAAGATAAAATTGCACATTTTATCGGCTATTTTTTAGTACTAATATATATCATCTTTTATCAGTGCATTATTTCATGGTGATAATGGATACCCTTTATAAGTGCCTTTTTAACACTGATAAGGGACACCACGAATCATTTAATTTATATATACATATTTATCTATTTTTAAATAAGACCAATATAATAATAATTAAATTTATTAGAATGTAGTTCCACATGAGATCTTATCTCTCTACACTAGCATAGTGATTAGGGAGAAAATATCATGGTGCCTCCATCTATCAACCCTCTAGTTGAATTACATATTTCCCAATAGAGTTATGATTCCTAAAAGAATTCTATTGTTGGAATTTATTGTTGAATGGTTGTCTATAGGAGGATTAGTTTGGTCCCTCTGACCTAGGATAATGTACTCAGTCTCTCTTTCTCTCTTTATAAGGGTTCTCTCATCATAGTTCATTAGAAAATAGGAATTTTTTCCCAAATAATGGTTGTCTCGGATACTGTCTCATAATGACTAGATATTGGTTTTCACTCCATTATTGTACATCGTATTTTTTTGATGGGTTCAAACCAATGACAATTGGTGATCTTGTCTCCCACTTCTCATCTATTTTGGTTATTTAAAAGACGAAATGTATCTATGTGGGCTACTATTTCTTAAACATTATCTTCACCTATGATGATTTAAATTTGAGTTCATGGGTCATTGGATCTATTTTCATTAAGAGAGGGATTTTTCACATATGGGAGCGGGATATTAACATCAATACTCTAGAGGTAAGTAACTAATATGTTCAATTATGGGTCAATGTATACAGTTTAAATTTGATACATTGGCACCTAATGATTATAAATGACATTGAAATATCCATTGGAATCCCAATAAAAATGGAAAATAAAATAGAGGTGGCCATATTTGGACATTAATATCACTTTATAGAGTAAGTGTAGTTAAATTACACTTTAGTTGATAGAGTGATTCATTCAACTAATAATGATGAATTTGATATGATAATTTAGTATGAGAAAATCACCTTGTTATGTTTGAATAGTATGATCACTAGATATATGATTTATAATTTAAATAGTTTTTTATCTATTTTTTTTTCACTGGTCAAGGGTAGGATGAGATTTTATGTTTTCAAAAGACTAAAAATTTGAAATCCATTGCTCTTAGTGATTTTGAAAATTCCTGTAAAGGTCAATTTCATAATGGAGTAGTGGAACCTTAGTTGACGTCAGAAGGAATAGTGTTTGGATTTTATCCCAGTCATATTTCAAATCTAAAACAACTTTCTTCTAGTTTGGACATTCACTCATACAATGGACTCATTAAACCTTCTTCTATATATTCTCTTACCAGGGTGGATCTAATCTCGTAGAGAAGAATACTCATGTATAGAGGGAATGTTCCAATGATCTATCTTGTTTTGGGACTCTGTAAAGGCTTCCAACCTCATCTAATGGAGTACTAGGAGTATATATTGATGAAAAACATGTTTACAGCTACACATATTTTTCAAAAGGGAATGAAATTTCTAATATTGATTCACATTTTAATTTTGTTCTTGATATGGGAGACAAATCTCACCATGATGACAAGATTTATGAATCTAATTTTGGAGTAGGAAGCTCAATTACAACCTGACTCTGAGCTTTCATGAGAATAGAAGGTTAACTCCTCTATAAGAAGCAATGAAAAATTAAATTCGATTCTCATTTTCTAGTTAAAAAGAACAGACCTATATTTCCCTCTCTCAAATCCAATCAGGGGGAAATATCTAACTCTAAGGAGACTAGATTTGAAGAAATAGGGATACCAACTACAATGGTGTCCTCTTATGGTGATAACACAACATCTTCCTCTGGGCCTATGGTGTTGAAAATTGATGAGTGTTTCGGTGTAGCAACATATTGTGATCAAGCACCATATGAAGATTTATATATGGCACATATGACAACATCCAATCTCTTTGGAGTGATTTAATAGATAAATAAATAACTATAAGTTGGTGCACAAGATATACAAGAGGTTGAAAATAAATCATTATTCACTAGAAAACTCTTTATAGATGATGAAGTCCCTACTGATGAGGGTTAGATCCCCATATAGAAGGGAAAATACATCATCTTTCCCAAGGACCCCACTAAGATAGATGAGGACAAAAAACGGTTCTGGAGTCTGACTCAGAGGATGATGTCCCTAAAGGACATTGCAATCAAGTAAAAACGTGGAGGAGAGGTTTTCATAGAAAGTGTTTGAGGCTACAAATATGGTCAAATTATCTGGGGGACTCAACAAAATGATATCCTTGATGCTCAGGTTGTGATCATTAAAAAACTTGCTCTATAATCAGTCTATAATCATTGAGGACAAATTTTTCTTGTCTAACCCCACTCTATGTACATATATTTCAATTCTTAACAAATGGGCTTTGTTAGTAACATTTTTTAAAAAATATATATATTTATAATAAAAAAATATTATCAAAATTATATTCATAATATATATATATATACATTTATTAAATTTATTTTAATCAATAACAAATTTATAATATATTGAAATAAAATGAAAAAAGTGTCATGTAAATATAATAATATAAAACTATATTTAAACATCTATATTAATATATAAAAGAAGATTTATTTATTTAACTGTATTTAAAATATATGTAAAAAATTTATATATATATATATATATAATTTAATAGCATTTATATAACATAATATATATATATGTATATATTAATAATTAATACTTTTCTTTATTCTTTTCTACTTATTTATAATTATATATAATTATAATTACACCCATATATGTGGGTTTTTGTAATAAAATATACCAATATGAACTATGTAAATACATTAAATGTAGTTCATATTTGAATTGATATAATTATATTCAAATTCACTAATTTAAAAAAAATAAACACACACAAATATGTGTCTGTGTGTGTGGGTTTGTGTGTGTGTCTGTGTGTGTCTACAATCTGGTGTGTGTGTGTGGTCGAGAAGGCAATCAGGAGGGTAGGTAGGAAGGATTCCAATCATGTAATTGTGTGTTCATGTCTATATGTAATTTATATAATTTTATATTCATTTATAATATTTTTCATTTAATGTTTTTATAATTTATTCATTTTTTATATTTATTAATTCTCAATTATTATGTTTTATTGATTTGTATTATTTTTGATTTCATATTTTTATAATTTATTTATTTATAATATTTATTGATTCTTTTTTAATCATTAATTTTTTATATTCTGAATATTTTTGTTGGCCTCCCGATGAACTAATCATATTTTAATGATCACAAAACATATTCAACCTGGTAAAATCCTGTAAATTATATCAAATCATGTGTATTATTGTTTATGTATTCTCATTCATTATGAAGATCCATTCAAGATCTTAGTTGCTCTATATTCAATTTAATTAATTTATACCATCCTTGGTTTACTTTTAAAATACCTTCCTTGACAAATGATTAAGCCTAATTCATTCAATGATCTTCATTTCTTAAGTCTAAATAATGTTATTTGGAAAAGCCTGAGACACCACAAGTTTTCCACTGGTTCTGTCTTTCTAGAAATGTGAATCAGACACCATGAAGTAGAGACCGTGAAGCAAACATCATGAAGCAGACACTATGAATAAGTCACCATGAACAAGACACCGTGACCATAAGACACCGTGAACAAGACATCGTGACCACAAGACACCGTGACCATGAGACACTGTGATTATGAGACATCGTGGCCAATCTAGACACCATGTGAAGGAGACACCATTTCCATGACATACTGTGACACCATTTCCAAATATATATTTTCTCTTCCTTTAACTTACTTTATAACAGTCATATTTGAAGATTTTAATTCACTAACATAATTAAAGTTTCTTTGTAGACATATAATCGGACAGTACGAGGTATGATGTGCAGAATAAATGCAACCTATCAACCCCAACACATACACTCCAAGATAAAGGAATGTACTTCCCAGAAATAATAGACACATGAAAAAGAAAACCAAATGGGCATGAGAACTATAAATAAGAACACACTTAGAGAAATCTTTTAAGAAAGGCCTATAACATGAAACTCAACACTACTGAAGAACACATGAATCATATTTGAAACCCAGAATCAAAGAAATCTTTTCACTTCCAAAAATTATGAAGAACACACACCACTTTTACTATCTCACGACACTCTGTCTTCTAGATGAGGACTTGAGCTATGTATCTACCTCATCTTAGATGTCCAAAGCTATAAAGACTAACACTCAGAGCATTTTTAGACCTTTCTCAATATTTATGCTCTGTTTTGTATCATTTTTATTATCTTTCGAGAAGCGTGTGTTTTTATATAATAACCCACTATGTCTTTGACATTAAATTGAAGTATAAAAGATATTCTTACTCAAACACTCATTTACTCTTGTGTATACTCACTGACAAGTGTGAAAAAGATCCCTATGTGTCATGGTGTTTTATACCAATGAAGAACTGTGGAAGAGGTCCTTGTGGTTCTTTATAGTTTGTACCCACGAAGAACTATGGAAGAGGTCCCTGTATGGCTTAGACAATCCTGTGTACTGTGGTTTAACCCTAATCCAGGGTGTGGATCAATGTTTATTTATATAAATTTCTTGGTGAAGCGTGATCACCAAGTGAAGTGGATTAGGTATTGGCTTGAGACTGAACCACTTCTTTCATATCTGATGTGCTGCTTAATTTAGTTTTCTCTGTTTTACTGCTTTTCTATATAACTGAAAAATCATTAAATTCACATTTAGGGTTAGTCTTGGAAAGAAGTTTTATCTTTCTTGTCTTAGTACTATATCTTCAAAAGTAACTTTAATAACTGATATTAAGATTACTGAGAAATAATCAATCTTTTATGAAGTTGTTTAATGATTAAAACCTTTATAATCATATTACTTTGATTGAATGGGCCATATTTAACTTTAAGTGGATGACTATTTAAGAATAATTTTTATAGAATGTTTTATAGTTACTCTATTCACCCCTCCCCTCTTGAGTAATCTACTCAAACCAACATTTTGTCTCAGTGGTTGTTTATTAGGACTCTATTTAATATTATTCAACTGTGATTGTAGTTGTACTTTAAAGATCCGTAAATTTATTTTAATTTTAAATTTACATCTCTTTAAAACTACTCTGTTATTATGGATATTAGATTGGAAGGTGCCGCAAACAACAGACCACCATTCTTTAATGGAACCAACTATGCTCAATGGAAAATTAAAATGAAAATTCATTTAGAGAGTATGAGTTTTGAAATTTGGTCATCCATTATAGATAAATATAATATTCATACTACTTATAGAATCACATGGGATGAACCTAACAAAACTACATATAATAAAAATTTCAAAGCTGTGAATGCTTTATACTGCTCCCTAGGATATGAAGAATTAAATAGAATTTGTGCTTGTAAAATTTTCCATGAAATTTGGGATACCCTTTCTGTCTCACATGAGGGAACATATTGTATATAAGAAACGAGGCTTAATACTTATACTATTAAATATGATAACTTTAATATGAATCCTGGTGAACCTATCTCTTCCATGTATGTTAGGTTCAATGAGATTGTCAACCCAATGATCTCGCTTGGAAGATAAGCAACTTCCAAGGAACATATCATGATAATTATTAAATGTCTACCTGAAAGATGGTGGGGAACCTTTGTCACTATTAGAGAATCATGCAACATCACCAAACTACATGTAAAAGACTTAATTGGGAAATTGATGATGTGTGAGTAATAGGTAAAAGTCAACAAAGAGGAGGAGTATGAGACAAAGAGGAAATCTATTTCATTCAAGTACACCACCTCTAAGTAGAAAGACAATGAGAAACTGGAAGCTTCTCTAGAAAGCTCCACCAGGGAACAATCATCATCTGACAGTGATGAGGAAATGGCTCAATTAGACAGAAGTTTCAAGCGATTTTACAAGAAGAAGAACTTTTCATAAATCCTAACATCAAGAGAAAATATTCCCAAAAAGGAAATTGGAAGGATTGGAAAAGAAGTGACAAGACTGATGAAGTTGTCTCTAATGAGTGTAAGTGCAAAAGACATATCATGGTTGACTATCCAAAGATCAAGTACAAAAAGAAATATGAGGACAAGGATAAGAAGTATAAAAAGGTAATGAAAGAAACCGGGAGTTCTTCTGAAGAATGTTCAAGTAACTCAGAGACATCACATGATGAAAAGTCTTACAAATCTAATTTGTGTTTTATGAAAAACATATCTGAGTTTACACTGGAATCCTCTGTACATAATTCATACTATTCTGGAGATGATAGTGACATTGAAAATATTACTAAATAATAAATGTTTGTACACTTCAACATACTTTAGGAAACATGAAATGAACTAAAACACAAATATAAATCATTGATGAAACAATATTCTCTCATTGTGACTGTTAAATCTAAACTCACAACTAGAAGAGAGAATAATTCTCACCTTCTCAAAGAAAACAACGAATTAAAAATGTCTAATGATAAATTGAATAATGACCTTGAAAAGATTACCAATGGGAATAATACCTTTACTAAAATTCTAGGAAAGCAAATTGCCCCTATATACAACACTAGAATTGGTTATCAACCTAGAAAAATAAATCCTGGAATAAAAAACATTATTTCAAGATCTAGGACATATACTTTCACTCCTAGTTCTATACAAAAATCATCTAATTCAAGTTATGATACACTGTCTACTATTTCCAATTTTATGGACCGAATAGATTTTATTTTTCAAATACTATAAAAAATTCTTATATAAAACCTATGAGGCAAATATGGGTTCCCAAATCACTTATCCATAATATTACTGGACCCAAAAAATTATGGGTACCCAAATGTGTTTTTTCTTTATCATTTTTCAAGAAAGATGCTTAAAGAGTTCTTGAAAAAATCAATGGTTATTGGATAGTGGATGTTCATGGAACATGACATGAGACTACTCATGATTCAAGAACCAGATAAAAGTAGATGGAGGACATATCACATTCGGTGACAATGCCAAAGGAATGATTATCGGCCTCATCAAAATCGATAACTCTAACTCAGTTTTAATTTCTAAATTATTATTTTTTGAGGATTAAAATATAATCTGCTTAGTATCATTGAAATATGTGATGATGAATTTCATCTTATATTTAAAAATGATTCTTTAAATGTCTTTAATTCTAAAGAAACATTAATATTTTCTACATTATGAAATGAAAATATTTACTGAGTTAACATAGATTCTTTAGATTCTGAAAATGTTTCATGCTTAAGTGTATTTCATAAAGAGTCTTCGATCTGGAATAGGCATCTAGGACACTATAATGTTGACTCTCATAGAAATCTATCTATAAAATTCTTAATTAATGACTTACCCAAATTAGAGTTTCTAAATGAAAAAGTGTGTAATCCTTGTCAAAAAGGAAAACAACACAAAGTTTAATTCAAATTGAACAAAGAAGTGTCAACTTCTCAACCTATCGAATTGGTTCACATGGATTTGTTTGGACCATCTAGATATTCTAGTTTAAATAAAAAACCCTATGTTTATGTTCTTGGATATAACTTATCGAGATATACTTGGAACTTATTTATGGATCACAAAAGTGAAGCCTGATCTTATTTTACTAAATACGCCAAGTCTGTAGAAAATCATAGTGCACTTAAAATTAAATCCTTTAGAAGTGATCATGGATGTGAGTTTGAAAATCAAGTGTTTGAATCCTTTTTCTCACAAATTGGTTATAGTTACAATTTCTCTCCCCCTAGAACACCTCAACAAAATGGAGTTGTAGAGAGAATAAATAGAACCCTGCAAGTGATTTCTAGAACAATGCTTAGTGGGTATGACCTACCTATTTATTGCTGTGCTGAATCTGTCAATATAGCATGCTACATAATCAATAGAGTATTGGTCCGACCTATTCTTAAGTGGAATCTTTATGAGTTATGTAACAATAGAAAACCCAAGGTTAACTACTACAACATTTTTGGTTGTGAAGTCTATATTCTAAATACCAAAGGCAGTCTTGAAAAATTATCATCCAAAAGTGATGAAGATATCTTTTTAAGATATTACATGTCTAGTAAAGCCTATAGAATGTTCAATAGAAGATATAAATGTGTGGAAAAATCTATTCATGTCTAATTTGACGAAATAGATCCACATGAGCCTAAAACAATTCTAGAGAACATGGAGCATGATATATCAAATCATAACATTAATCCAAAATCTTCAGACGATTCTATGAAAGAATCTATGAAAACATTCAGGTCTGTAAATTCCTTAGAATCAAGTCACAATGAACCTGAATATATTGATGAACCTGAAATCACTATTCCTTCCTTTTCTAGAGTTGTTAGAACTCTTAAGAACCATCCCTTAGACGTTTTTGATAGAGACTTAGACAAAGGAACTCAAAATAGAGCTTCTCCTAGAAATCTGATTGAACATCAAGTCTTCTTGTCACAACTTGAACCTAAAACATCAATGATTCTATCAATTATCAATTTTGGGTGATAGCTTTGTAAGAAGAACATAATCAGTTTGAAAGGAACAATGGTCAGAAACTTGTTGAATGACCCAAGGACACATTCACCATAGGCACTAAATGGGTGTTCCGAAATAATGTAGATGAAGCTGGTAACATAATTAGAAACAAGTCCTGATTAGTTTCACAAGGATATATTCAAGAAGAAAGAGTTTATTATGACGAGACCTTTGCACCAGTAGCTAGACATGAAGCCATCAGAATCTTTCTTGCCTATGTTGCACATCTGAATTTCAAACTATATCAAATGGATTTTAAAAGTGAATTCTTAAATTGGTATATAGCTTCGGATGTTTTTGATTAATCAACCCCCTGGTTTTACAAACCCTTATGTTCCAAATCATATTTTTAAACTATAAAAAACATTATATGGTTTAATGAAAGCTCCAAGAGCTTTGTATGATAGGTTGAGTACATTTATTATTTCCAAAGGTTTTACAAAAGGTATAGATGATCCTACCATTTTTATGAAAATAATATCTAATGATGTTTTAGTAGTTCAAATCTATGTAGATGATATTATTTTTGGATCTTCAAAAAATTCATTATGTGTTGATTTTTCTAAAATGATGATAAATGAATTTGAAATGAGTTTAATGGGTGAACTGCAATTCTTTCTCAGATTTCAAATATTTCAAAATAATGATAGAATTGTTTTAACTCAAAGTAAATATGCTAGAGATCATCTAAATCATTTTGGATTGGATAACACTCAAGGTAGTGACACTCTCATGAGTACCAATTTTAAGTTGGATCTTGATGAAGATAGAAAATCTATTGATCAAACTACTTATAGAGGAATGATTGGAAGTATACTCTACTTAACTGTTATTCATCCGGACATTATGTTTAGTGTGTGTATGTGTGCTAGTTTTCACATAAATCCAGTGGAATATCATTTAAATGTTGTAATGATAATTTTCAAATACCTCAAGCATACACCCAATCTAGGACTATTCTATCCTAGAGGAAAATAATTTGACTTAGTCTGTTATTATGATGTTGACTTCGATGGCTATAAGTTAGATAGAAAAAATAAACTCAATAAAATGTAACTTTTTAGGCAAGTCACTAGTATCATGGAGTAGTCAGAAACAAAATTATATTGCATTATCTACTGTAGAATCTGAATACATAGGTGCTGGCAGTTTTTGTGCAAATATTTTGTGGATGAAACATGCATTACTAGATAATGGATATCAATTCAGGCATGTACCTATAAACTATGACAAAAAAGTGATATTAACATTTCTAAAAATCCCTTTTCACTTTCAAGGGAAAATCATATTGATGTAAGACATCATTTTTTGAGAGATCATTATAAAAAATGTGATATCACTTTGGAATTCATTGGTAATAGGTATCACCTTGCTGATATATTCACCAAACCACTAAATTTTGAGAAAATATACTACATCATACATGAACTAGGTATGATAAACCTAAAATAAATATCTTACTGTTTCATGTCTTACTGTTTTATATTTTACTGTTTCATGTTTACACACTCATAGTTAGTGCTTTTTAATTACTGTATGGTGGTTATTGTCTCACCATAATGTTGATGTTTACTATCTCACAATAAAGTTGATGTTTGCTATCTCACCATAAAATTTCATTCTCCATCCCACCGTAAACACCTAATATGATATCACTGTAAAAATTCATTATAATTTTTATTAAAAATTATATCGTGGTAAATATCCTTTTCACCTTTTTGTTTTCCCACAATTTTACTTTTGTGACGTTTGGTATTCATAAATGATAAAATAAAGAAATTATCACTCGATTCTTCACTCGGAAATTCTTCTACACACTCATTTTGAACCATTATTCAACCCTGAAACACTTTTCTCTCTCTCAAACCTTCAGTGAATGCCCAGGATGAAGTTCCATTCATCATCGACTCCTGAGAAGCACAACATAAAGAAGAAGAAGATTGAACCTAATCTGGCACCCGAAGGACCTCTAAATCCCAATATGTTAACACAAGTTGTTGTACCTGAAAAAGAGGTTTTCCCCAATTGGATTTTTTCTAGTAAGTCTTTGGTTTTGAAAGTGTTTGAACAGCAAGGATGGTAAGATTGGTTTTTGAAGTAAGACATACCTATCTATCCTAAGTTAGTTGATTAGTTTTATCAATATGTTTAGTTCTCCTTTGATTCTAAATATGGATATGTCATGAGAACCTTGATCAATGGGCAAAAATTCTCATTCTCTTTAAGTTTATGGGCTGCATGCCTTAGGATACCTCATGAAGGAATCTATGAGGATTATCAGAGAGGACCTCCACCATCAATAGAAATATTTGATCTGGAGGATGCTTTGAAATCCTTAACTAGAAATCGAACCAAGAGGAAAGTAATTTCTTCTGAACTAGATGGAGAATCATGGCTTTTGTTCAGGTTTATTCAGAATCAGGTTATCCCCAGAAAAGGTGATTTCTCTATTTTGAAATATCAAAATGTGTTTCTGATTAATGTTATGAAAAATGGGCATAAGATCAACCTATGTAAGTATATCATACACCATATGTGTGATCTGATCAAAACCACATCCAAGTCAACTACCCTGTTTTACTCTTGGTTTATCTCATCCATGCTTCATGCCAAAGGTATAGTTAGAAATAATGAGGATGTAATTAAGGATTGTGAATTATGCCTCTCAAAATCCACTATCAAGGAAATGAAGATAAATATGAATCCTTGGAAAAATAAATGGGTGGAAGACAATGAGAGAGTTTATGTGAAATTCAATCTAGTAGAACATCCCTCAAGAACGAGAAATATTTCTAATCCTGGTTTGGAACCAGATGAGGTTGTTGAATATTCTTTTGAAGAGGAAGAAGAGGCTATTGTGCCTCCCAGGGAAACTTTTTCTGTTGAAGAAGTCAGTACTTATATCCCTCTTTTGGTAAGTGAATAATAAATCCCTGCTCCTTTAGAAGTTGATATTATAAAAGATCAACCCGAGGTTGAAACAGACTCTATTGACAACGAAACTGAAAATAATTCCATGGAAGAACCTATAGTGTAAGAACTACCTAGTATGCAAGAATTGAATCATGAGGAACTCCCAATGGAACAATATCCTCCTGAAATCATCCCTTCAGCTGAAGAAAGGATGGGGCTAGCTTTTCACTTGGCTAGATAGGAAATGGGTGAGGAACCAAGAGCCATTTTTGTGTAATTAGATCAATATCCAAAACCTCTAATTCCTTAGAAGTACACTACTATTGAGGGGGAGCATCCCCCAAAATTAGAATCTACTGAAGTACTAAAACAAATTGTTTCAATTCTTATATACACTCGATATAAGTTCCCTAGTTTTTATGATGTGGATGACTCTCAGGATGTTTTATTAAAAGGCAATTACTTTTCTACTATGTTCTAACTGAAATATGTCTCTAATATTTCTCTTGAGAAGGAACTTAAAACCATTTCAATCCTTGTTTCAAAACCATCATCAGTAAAACCATCCTTTGTGAGTAAGAATGATATAAAGTAATTTGGTGCGATGCTTTTTTCTGGTGTTGAAAAAGTTCTAAATTCTCAACCTGCACTTGTGACACATATAAGTGAGAAAGATTCCTCATTATGGTTGGAGAAAGTTATTTAGAAAATAGAACCAAAAATTATTCATGACATTCAGGAAGTAAGAGTTGAGAATAGACTACTTAGTGATAAAGTGAAGTCCTTAAGAGGTATGATTGAAGACATGCAAAAAGAGATGCATTCTAGATCATAACTTATCTCTCATCATATAGAACATGTTGTTCCCCAAACCTCATAGAATTTTGTCTCTTAGATTCATCTTTATTTTGCTTCCATAGATGAAAAGGTCGCTAAAAGGGGTAAACATATTTTGAATGAAATGTGAGGGCTTGTGGTTAATCTAAACAAAATCACTGATGAGTATACGGGATATATTCAAAAAGTGTTGAACCAACTGAAATCTCTCACCACCATTTTCAATGATTCTATAGCCTTTGGTCAATCCTCTAAACCTTATTTAGACAACGACCTACTTAGAACAATGTTAACCGAAGATCTTCAGACTGTACTAGGTGGTTTCAATGAAACATCTCTCTCTAATGTTATCAAGAACAGTGACAGAGTTCTTGATCTAGTCCAAATCCACTCAAAAATTACTAATGGTACTCGGTAATAGGTTTCCAGGAAAGTGGATTTCTACATCAATAATATATTCTCAAAGATTGATATGACAAATAATTTCATGTATCTTGTGGAAAATATGTGGATTCCTCATGTAACACAAGCTTTCAAGACCCAAGTCCAAAAGCTCACCGAGTTCACTCGATTGTTGGACATGTTTATGGAGAACAAGGATGATTTTGAGAAAGCCATGCAGTATGGTGGGTAGATCATTGTGGATTTAATCAAAAATCTGAGGACCTATCTTCATGTATAGATTACAACCAATTTTTCTCATGAGGCTGTAACTCTACGACCTAGTTTTCATACTTTCACTTTTTCCCTATCCTTTACTACTATGTCTTTCATCCAAGAAATGAGTCAAATCAGGCATGTGATCCTTGATCAACAACTGCATCAAACTTATAACACTCTTACTCTGGCTCATTCTTTTTTAGAAGGCCTTCCTTTACCTTCTCTATCAACCACATCACTCCCTTATTCTACATTAGCCTTTGCTCCTATGGATTCCTCTTCTACTGTTTCTAAAGGAAAAGAGAAGGCTAGCCCTGGAAGAAGAACTATGATTAATTTTTTTGATAGGAATGATGTTTCTTTTACTCTTTTCTATTTATACTGGACCTTATTTTCTTTAATGAAATTTACACCTTTTCATGGATCCTCTTATTCTATCTTTTTTATAATCCCAAAAGTGGGAGAAATCCATATATAATTAGACATTTATCATTATATCTATTATTGAATCAAATATACACTTTAAATCTACAAGATTTGTGATCATCAAAAGGGGGGAGATTATTGGACTCCCCATGAACTAATCATGTTTTAATGATCACAAATCCTATTCAACCTGGTTAAATCCTATAAATTATATCAAATCATGTGAATTATTTTTTAAGTATTCTCATGCTTTACGAAGATCCATTCAATATCTTAATTTCTCTACATTCAGTTTAATTAATTTATAATATCCTTGGTTTACTTTTACAATACGTTCCTTGACAAATGATTATGTCTAATTCATTATATGATCTTCATTGTTTAAGTGTAAATAGAGTTATTTTTAAAATCTTGAGACACCGTAAGTCTGCCATTGGATATGTATTTCTGGAAAAGTAAAGCAGACATCGTGAGGAAGACACCATGAAGAAGACACTATGAACAAGACACTGTGAAGAATACACCGTGAATGAGACATCGTGATCATGAAACTGTGACCATAAGACATCGTGAACAAGACATCATGACCATGAGACACCATGAATATTAGAAACCATGACCACAAGAAACTATGACTATGAGACACCATGAAAAATCCAGACACCATGTGAAGGAGACAACATTCCCTAGCATACTGTGACACTGTTTCCTAATATATATTTTGTTATCTTTCAATTTAATATCTAATGGTCATATTTGAAGATTTTAATTCACTAACATAATTAATGATTCTTTGTAGACATATCATTGGACAGTACGAGGTACATGGATTAGAATACATGCAACCTGTCGGCCCCAACACATGAGCTCCAAGATAAATGAAAAGTGTTTCCTAGAAATAATAGACACATAAAATAGAAAACCATGTGTGCATGAGCACTATAAAATAGAACACACTTAGTGAAATTATTTGAAGAAAGGCATATTGCATGCAACTTGACACTATTGAGGAACACACAAAGAACATTTGAAACCTAAAATAGAGGAAATATTTGCACTTCCAAACATCACACAGAACACATGCCACTTTTACTATCTTATGACACTATGTTTTCTAGACAAGTACTTGAGCTCTTCATCAGCGTCATCTCAGAAGTCCCGAGCTACAAATACTAACTCTCAGAGCATTTATAAACGTATCTCAATATTTCTGCTATGTTGTGTATTATTTTTATTAAATTTCTAGCAGTGTGTATTTCTATGTAATAACACACTCTGTCTCCAGCATTAAACTGAAGGATAAAAGATATACATACTCAAACACTCATTTACTCTTGTGTATACCCACTGAAAAGTCTGGAAGAAGTCTCTATGTGGCCCGGTAGTTTGTACCCATGATGAACTGTGGAAGAGGTCCCTATGTCGCCAGGTAGTTTGTACCCATGAAAAACTATGAAAGTGGTCCCCGTGTGGCCTGGACAGTCCTGTGTATTGTTTTTTATCCCTGATCAAGGGTGTGGATCAAAGTTTATTTATATAAACTGCTTAGTGGCAGGTGATCACCAAGTGGAGTGAATTAGGTCTCAGCTTGAGACTTAACCAGTTGTTTCATATACGTTTTGCTGCTTAATTTATTTATCTCTATTTTACTGCTTTTCTATATAACTCAGAAATCACTAAATTCACATTGATAATTGATCTTGGAAAGACGTTATATCTATCTTGTATTAGTAGAATAGATTTAGAAGTAACTTTTATAACATATATTAAGATTACTGAGAAATATTCAATCTTCTAAGAAGTTTTTTAAACTGTAAAACCTTTATAACCATATTACTTTGATTAATTGGGTTGTATTTAACTTTGAGGGGAAGTCTTTTTACGAATACTTCTTACAAAAAAATTAATAGTTAATCAATTCACCCCTCCTCTCATGAGTAATCTACTCTGTCCAACAATGTTTTTAATTTACATAATTAATATTAATTCATATATTTTTTTTTCATTCATATTTTTATATTATAATTAATTATTTTTTAAATAGTAAATTATTGGAAATCATTTGTATTTAGAGAAATTGTTAATAATTATTATTTCTTAATTTAATATTTATTTATTCCTAATATTTGAAAATTTATTTAGTAAATATTATTTATTTATTTCTTTAACGTTTTTATAAATTTTATTATTAATTTATTAAATTTTATTCACTTTTAACATTTTTTCATTTTATATTATTTGTCACACCTAGACCTTTGAAATTCCTATATTTTATTCTTTTCATGATACTGTATCTTTTGGATGAGGTTTGGGTTGAGTTAACAGTTTGTTTTTTAGTTTTTGAGTTTTTGGGTGGCATTTTGGCATGTTTATATTTTAGGTGCATGATTTGGGAAACTATGTGGCCCTGCACAGGTAAACAAGTAGCTTGTTCATGGGGTCCAATGGTGGTGCACACTGGTCACATATGAATTGGAAATCATTATGGGAACCGTGAAGTTTGGTTCTGCTTTTGGGAAGTGGCATTTGGCACGGTTTTTTCATGGTTTGGGAACTCTATGGCCAAGCCATGCAGTGTGTCCCTTTTGGATAGTGTGGGGTGCACGGTTGGCGCACAGTTTTCCTAACTATGCGGTCAAACCTGAATGTCTCCCAAATTTCTTAAAATTTTAAATTCTAACCATTCCCTCCCCCTTTTGAGAAACTTTCAGGATTTCCTCCCCTTGGGTTGTTTTAGGGCGCATGATAGGTTTCCCAAAATCCTCTCCTTTTGATCCTCCTCCCTCCACGGATTCTATTCCATGTTTCCAATGTGAGTTTCTTAGGGTTCTGACTTCCTTTATCCTCGTCTTCTCATCTTCCTTATATTTTTAGGGTTTTCTTAGTGGTGGTTCTCTCTTATCTAAACCCTAGGGGTTAGGGTTTGTATATGATTTGATTTCTTGTATGTTTGGGTGTGTGAATTGTGTCTTGGTCTTGGATCTCCCTTCTCTGAATGTTTGGTTTCATTCACACATCATTAAGGTAGGTGTTACCATTTGTTTCGTTTCCAATTCATTCCATTTTATTCTTGATAATTTTTAAATAATATATAAATGCGGTTCTCACCCATGAATTATGTTTTCTTGGATTAATATGGTCTTTTATGATGATAAAATCTAGTGGAAGTGGTTTTAAATGGATTTCAAAAAGCATGTTATATGGCTATGAACATAGGTTATTTTTTATATTTTCAATTGTACTTTTAAAGTGAAATTGTGTGATTTGAGTGGGATTTCTTCATGGAAATAATTTTAATAATTATTTGGGAGTGTGAATTAGGTATTATATGTGGAAATTGATGACATTGATGGGAAACGTTTACTTGTGGTTTGTGGGGATTTTAGGAAAGCATATGATGTTTAATTTAAGGTGTTTTTGGGTTGTTTCATGGATACTTGTGGTGTGAAATTGGATGTGGCCACATCCATGTCTGCTCGAGTGCATATGTGGTTGGGAACACAAATGATAATGATCTCTCAAAGACTTTATCATCTGGAAAACCAAGATTTCAAGACACTTATCCTTACACATTATTTCTTTATTAAAAGTCATAATGTGATACTAATATTACCTTCATTTCCAAATGACGTGAAATTTGTTTCAAAATTGAATTTGAATTTATGTAACATATTTATCTTTGAGGAATTAATGGTTTTATTATTGATATGAAGGAATATTTGGATTTGTCCACATGAAAGTGATACTTAATATAGATGTTTTTCTAAATGATAAGTAAGCCCATCATAAATTGTTCACATGAAAGTGATACATAATATTGTTTTGGAAATGGTTTAGAAAATTTTGTAATATATTTTAATTTATAGTGTTGAAGTCTGGGGTTGTAGGTTGTACTATTTTGGAAATGAATTATGGTTTTGAATGTTCATAGGTGCAATTTCCATATTAGCATGGTTTGAGAAATGGATTGAAATATAATGTGATGTGACTTCCCAATTCTCACTTGTGAATGAATTATTGTGAGACGGGAAACCCTATGGAGGATTTTTCTTAGAGTTGGTTATCTCATATGTGGTGTCAGGGTTTGGGGTATGCAATTGAAGTACTGGTAGGTAAGGTGAGTCATGCGTGAGATGCCATCCTTTCACCATATTCTATATCCATGGGTTTCATAGGTGCCTTTTATAGGGTCGATTGACAGTTTCTTATCAACCCTGATTAGATAGGTTGGTATCCCCTGGTTTTTTAGAGGCTAGGTGGGTTGTTCCACAAGATTGTCAGCTAGAACAAACAGATGGTTATTGAACTCGGAGCTGCAACATATGATGGTAGGTGAGTCCGTACTGAGTATGTCTATGGATCACTTTTGGGATGTTTAGAAAATTCCCATGGTTTATTATATATAAGTTCTGATTTATATTCTGTTTCACTTCATTCCTAATTTATACTATTTTGTTATTTTCAAGAATATCATGGTATTTCGTTGTTTGAATTTTGGGTTTGGGTTTGAAAATGATAAATAATTTTTAAAATAGATAGGTGGTGTGTGTTCTTTGGAAGAAGGGAAGGCTTTATTTGTTTATTAAAATGAGAAAAACTATTTTTATAAATTTAAATCAAACTAGTGTTATTGGAATATTTTTTGGAATGGAAACATATGGATTCTATCTTGGTTACCTATTAATATGTGTGGCTTAGATCCTACTAAAACCATTCATTGTGGATAGACCCGAGTTGTTTTTTATTTTCAGCTTTCTGTTTTGAGTGCTCATTGTTGGGACTGGTTTGTCATGCGACATGTTATTTTTGTTGATTTCGGTGACCTTGTGGTCACACGAAGATCGTGTTTGTAGATTTTGGTTTGGTTTAAATTTTGATTCTAGTTTGTTTAGATATATTTTACATTTTTTGATCGGTTAGTATAATCAGTTGTTGGGATTCAGTTTTCTTAGTGCCTCTCCATGTCCTGTTTAATCATTTTGATCTTGGTTATTTATTGGGAAAAATCATTCCCTCTAGATTATATTTGATGACCAACATAAGTAGACATCCCATTGGGATCAGGAATTCCCTTCCAGACATGACTTGGACTAGATCAGATGTTGGGTTGGATGGCATCCTGACTTGGTTCGTCAAATTATTTATTCATTTTAAATATTTTTTCATTTTTATGTCTGTATTTTTATTGCGTCTGTGTGTGTGTCTGTCATGTATGTTTGTATTTGTGTATCTTTATAAGTAATGTATATATTATTTTAAAAGATATAATTAAAATATAATTTTTTTTAAATATAATAATTTATAAATATAATTAATAGTACTTTTAATATTTATATTTTAATTATCAAAATGTGTTTTCACTAAAAATATTTTTCAATTAATTAATAATATTTACACAAAATATAACTAATAAAATATATTTTTTATAAAATTACATACTTATTAATTTATATAATTGATAATTTTTTTTTTAAATATTATTAAAAATATTTAAATATAATTATTATTAATATTATATATAAAGTAGAAATATTTCCAATTTATTCATTTTTAGTTATCAAATGTTATTCTTTTTAATTATTAATTAATTTTCCATATTTATTCATTTATATTAATTTTTCCACTTATTCATTTTAATATTCATTAATTTAATATTTTTTTTATTTGTTTGATGTTTATTCATATATTTTTATTAATATTTCAAATTTAAAAATGATTGTGATTTTTGTAATTACTATTTTTTATTTTTTATTTTAGTATTTTTTCTATTTAAATTTTTATAAATTTATTATTTATTCAATTTTATTAAATAATTTATTGTAAATTCTTTATTTAAATGTGGTTTTAATATTAATTAATTTTTTACATTTTTATAAATTTACATAATAATAATTTATTTATTTAATGTTTCTAGATAATTTCAGTGACGATAATTCTTAAGTGGCTTGCAAGCGTCACAAACTATCCAATATGATTAACAGAAAATCAATTTAATAGAACAGAGTCAATTGGGACCAAACAACAACATCAAGAGTCGAGATAAAGAAGCAATGAAAGTACAAGAAATAAATTATAATTTTAGATGTTAGGTCAAATGACCTATGTTCACCAGGTATGAAAAATAAACTACAATACAGCATGTACAAAAAAAGAAAAAACAAAAAAAATAGAGAAGGTGAAGGAACACAACGCTAAAGTAAACCATAAAATATAGGATTAGGAATGAAAATAAATTAAATGATGGACCTATACCCCCTTATGAGGTATTGGTATCACCTATATATCGAGACCCTCCATGGTGTTGGTGCTGGTCATTGCCATCAACAAGATCACCCTCTATCCTCACTGTCATCGTCGGGGAACATGGAACCACATGAGACCCCAAAAGCCCATCAAATATCCTCAACCAACTTCTAGGGATAATAACTGATCTACTCCTTGACCACATATTCTTCACCAAACCATAATGACAACAATGTACACCTTATCCCATGGACTTCCCTCTCACTGAAACATCTGGAACGAGGGACCTCAACACAACCAAACCTAGTCACACTTCAAAATGGAATGGTGTATTCATCAGATTTAGGACATACAAGATGGTAATGGTGGATGTGTAGTATAAACATTCCATGGAGGATATAGGGATGGTGAAGCACATCTCCAGTGTAACATCTATATAAAATCATTGAGAAAACAAAATCTAAAGAAACCAATTTAGCAAAAATCAACCATATAATCACATAGATGAATGACTTAGACCAAAGTCCTAGGGGAAGGTGTGAAATTATGATTTCATTTGATTTAATATTTAAAATTACAAATTTATTATCTTGTCATTTAATGGTTTTACACTGCACTCAAGCAATATTTTTGGTTTTACAATTGTTTTATATGATCAATTTTATTGTTGGATCAATTTCTTGCTAGGATTATCTCTTATTCTACATAGAACATTGTTTCTAGGATTTAACCTTTCTTGTGGGCCTCTATTCATGGACCATGATTTCTCTTTGCACTTATAATGTCTTATCAATCTGAAACATTTATCTCATCTTTATCTATCCATTCATATCATACAAGTAATAATGTTTTTTCATCTTGTTTGATGCACTGCTGGATTTTTTGTTGTCATGGATGCATGGAATTCTCTGGTTGGATATTTCCGTTCAAGGAATGACATGTATCATTGGAGATGATGACCCCTACCCCCTTTTATCAATTCATTATTCATAAAATCAATTTTGATCTCCACACCACTGGTTTTTCTCTCTATTTGGTTATGGAAAATTTTCACAGCTGAAGTCTTCATCTTCATTAGAGATCAACTCCCTTATGCCTTATATCCTCTATGTACATCACTAGTTAATAGTTTATAATGGAGTTCTTCCTACCTAATATATAAGTGTGTCCAAGATTCAGATCTGAAGGATTCCAATTTGAAATAGGTGAGTCTTATCTCTAGTGATCTCCATCATAGTAGTAGAATCCTAATAGTAGTAGTATTAGCTAGTGAATAGTATGGATGAACCTCCACATCCACCTTTGTAAGTTTCGACCTCTTCTCTATTTCTTGTTTGGAAGATTTTATTTTCAATGTTTTTTTTGTTTTTATCTTCTTTCTTAAATTCATGTGGCTTAGTGGTGTTATTTTCATGCACGTAATACCCAAAGGGACCAAAACACATAAATCCTTGTGTTAGTTTACTTATTTTTTTAATTATTTCATATTTAATGTTCAATTTTTGTTACATTCAAATTCACTGATAAAAATACCCATGTCAATGCTTAGGGTTCATACGTTCTGCCTACTACCAATGCACCGTTACCCCTCACAAAGTGGTATCAGATCCATACTTGTTATATTTTTTCGAATTTTATTCTTGATTTCAATATTCATTTTTATTTTAATTTCATTATTTGAACCTCATCTCAAATATCCTTTTGATTTTCTATTTTTGATTAAATCAATTGTAACATCTATAATGACTTCTAATTTAATATCTGGATCGATAAAAAATAACTACCTTGTGATATTAGTTAGTTTATGGTTGTGTATGATTAACTTTTCCTACAATAACTATGTATCAAATAATTTGGGTAAACATGTCCACAACTAGGTATAAAATCAAGAAATTTGATGGAAAAAATGATTTTGACACATGATGAATTAAGATGAAAGCATTTATAGTTGAAAAAGGACTAATTGATTACTTATGTGGGCCTAGAAAACATATTATATCTATAAAAGTTTTTTATAATAAACCACTAAATGTCAAGATGTATCCCCTGGTGTTTTAATTAAGTAACACAATTATCTTCATCTTTTTTAGAACATAATATTTTGAAGGATGTTGCATCTGAATCTAATACTACTAGAATATAGATTAAACTAAAAATAAAATATTTGATATCTTCTTTAGTGGGGATAATTTAATATAAAAACAGAATTTTCATATTTAAAATGGAAACCAAGTGGTACAGGCTCCTGCTTGGCATCCAAAAGACCCGAATTCAAATCCGGGTAGGGATAAATTTCCGTTTTATAGTACCAGGGTACTGTAGCGGGGCACTGTAGTAGACACTGTTGCTGCGATGGAACTGTAGCGGTGGTAGCACTGTACCGGTGGAGGAACTGTTGCAGGATACTGTAGCGGTGGCAGGTATTGTAGCAGGTACTGAAGATGCGCAGGGTACTGTAGCAGTACTATTCACAGAGGGTCCTTTGGTCCAAAAATTGGGCTTTCAATCCTTGTATTCAGGCAACTTGGCCTTGGTTCTTCAGGTTATATATTGGGTGTCCCTATACCCTCTAAGTGGTGTTTGCTTTAAATAATAAATTGAGGCTTCGACGCCAACCTTTAAAAAATATTTAAAATGAAACCCAATTGTTCAATTAAATTCAATTTAGATGAATTGGAAAATTTTATGTTAGATTTAGCCAATGTAAATGTAACTATTGATGATGAATATAAATAAATTATCCTTCAAATTTATTTCCATAATTCCTAAAACACTTTAGTTGAAACCATTATGTATGACACGTACTCTTTAATAATTTTAGAGGTTAAGTCTTACCTACCCTCTAAAAGAATACATTCAGAACATAGAAAAAAAGGTGAGGTAGAGAGTTTATTTACTAGGGGTAGACCACATTATAAAGTTAAAAAAGAAATATTTTAATAAGGATTAAATCAAGATAAATAAAAAAACAATCCTAGGTCTAATTATAGGGAAATAAAAATTATTTTCTTTCTTTTTGGTAACCACAGGTACACTAATCCTGAGTGTACCAAGCTTAATGAATAACACGAAACTAAACATCCCACTAACCTATCCCTTCTAATTGTCTCTATCTATGACAAATTTGAGGCGCAGAATGTTCCCATCCATTCCCTCGACCATTATAGGGTCCTCAACTTGGGATGATTATTCCACATGTTTCCTTTTAGAGAGTTGATCCAAGAGTTGGAGGAAAGAGTAGTAGAAAATTCCCTATTAGAGAAAAATATGAGTTGTAAGGTAGAAGGAATAGTTTCAATTTTAATATAACTTTATGGACACTCCATCATCATATTGCATGATGTTAGGTGGGTTCCCAACCTAAATAAAATCCTAATTTCTTTAAGGATCCATGACTAGAAGTGGTCCTTTTTTAGGTTTGAATTAGGCTATCTAGAAATATCCAAAGGCTCTAGAACCATCATAAAAGGTTCACTCATTAATGGGTTGTATTCATTTAATGTAAATTCCCATTAAAGATATTTGGGTAGTTTATATAACACTAATACTAATAATACCCAGTTATGGAATAGGGGATTGGGGCATCTGAGCTCCATGTGTCTAGATGTACTCAATAAATAAGGTCTATTGAGTGACACCACACCAAGAAACCTTCATTTTTCTAAGGATTGTGTGATGGGTAAGGCTAATTGAGTCACCTTTAATGGGTCATATTTTAAATCATCCAACCCCTTATAATATATATATTCTGACCTATGGGGACCAGCTATCACTACCACCCATGGTGGAGGTTCTTATTATGTCCCATTTATAGATGAGTTCACAAGAAAGGTGTGGATTAGTATTCTAAATAATAAATCTGATATTTTTCATAACTTTAAATTCTAGAAATTCATAATTGATATTTTGGTTGAGCGAAATAATAAAATAATTATAAAATATAATTTCATAGAGTACCTACCAATAAAATTATTTCATTTCTATGAATCTAATGGTATAAAAAGAGACCAGACTCTTAGGGAAACCCCCGAATAAAATGTTCTTACAGACTGAATGAATAGAACTATTTTGGATGTATTCCAAAGCATGATTACACACTAAATTATTCCTAAATCCTTTTGGGTAGATGATTCTAAAACTTCAGAAAACCTTATAAATAGGTAATCTTCTTCTTACAATCAGTTAAATCTCCATATGACCATTGGAATGGTAAGCCTCTCTATTATAATTACTTAATGGTATTCATGTGAACTTCTTATGAACATATTACAAATGAAAATATTGAGAATAGTTCCCTTAAATTTATCTTTCTAGGGTATCATTATGGTGTTAAGGGTTATAGACATTGGATAGATAAATCCATTTACCAAAAATGCATCATTAGTAGGGATGTGGTTTTCCCTGAGTAATGTTCTCCAAAAACCAAATATGTCACTCTTATTCAACACTATCCATCCATTAATGAGGATGAAGAAATATAGCATCCAGTATTGTTTGAGGCTACTATTCATACTCCTTCACCTATCAAACATCCCTTGGTCTGAGGAGATTCTGGCTATAGTTCTGATTCAAAATGAGAATTTGAATCTCACACCCATAGATAATATTATCAATTAAACTAATATAGAGTTATGAGTTACCCTAGAACTCTAGAAATGTTCGTCATGTTTTTCGTGGATTCTTATTCCTTCCATTTTTCCAAATTTAATGTCGAAATTGATCCTCAAACCTAAAAGCAGTACCTTAATGAAATTCCCTTAAAATAACATGTCTTTTCGATGAATAATAAAATGCATTCTTTAAAAAAACAATTGGCCTATTGTAAATAAAGAACCCAATGATAAATTAATAATATTTAAGTGGATTTATAAAGGAAGGAATATTTCAATGTTATAAATAAAAATCAAATCAAATATATATTAGTTTCTAAAGGATTCCTTCAAAGATATGGAATTGATAGTTTTAAAAAAAGTTCCCCAATTGGGTAGCATTCTTCAATAAGGTTTTTGCTTACTCTTTCGTCTATAGTGACCTTCATATTGAATATATTGATGTTAAAATTTCTTTTTTACATGGTGATTTAAATGAGAAAATTTATTTGAATATTTTTAATGGTTACTCTAGAGGATTTGAATCTAGTGAAGTTTTACTTTGAAATAAATCATTATTTGGCTTAAAACATGCCTCAAGGAAATGGTAAAAAAATAATTCTATTATGCATTATAACCAATTTACAAGGATCCAATATGATGCTGGTGTTTATTTTAAATAAATAACACACTCCATGCTTTATTTACTATGGTATGATGATGATATTATCATAATTTACAAAAAAATAAGATTCCCAACTACTGTAAAATCTCAATTAAAAGGACTTTTTTAAATGAAGTACTTAGGTGTAACTAAGTTGATTCTTGGTGTCGAAATAATTACAGTTAGACCAAAAAACATCTTATATTTTTCATCAAAAGATTATGTTTTAAGGATTCTCAAAATATAACAATTTGAATCTCCCAAACCGGTTAGTGTACCTTTTGATAAAACTCATTAAATTGTCTTTAACAAAATCACCTTCTATTTCAAATGATATTAAATTTATGTCCCAAATTTCACATTATAATATATCTAGAAACATCATGTGTTCCATGATCTTTACTATTTCAGACATTTATTTTTCAATTTGCACCCATAGCAGATTCATGTCCACTCTAGGAAAGCCACATTGGTATGCCCTAAAGTTGATAAATTGATATTTGTCTTGTAGTTAAAAATTTTCATTATGCTAGGGTAAAAATTTCAAAAGTACAGAATTATTAGTTAAATATATATATACTGACTATGTAGATAATGTTGAAATTATAAAATCATTGACTGGTTATGTTTTCACTGCTTGTGGAGGCCTAATTTCTCAAAATGTAGCATTTTGAATGTGGTTTCCCTTTCAACCATGGAATAAAAATATATGGACATAACTAAAGTTGTTAAAGAGGTCCAATAGCTCAAAGGTTCTTATGGTGAACTCAAATTTTATTATTATGTTGTTAATTTTTATTATGATAATCCATTCAACATTAAATTTATCTAATAATTTAGTATATCATTGTAAATTTAAGCACATTTACATTATGATATATTTTATTTAAGATATTATATATTCTAGAATCTTGTGTGCCAATAAGATACACACTGATGATAATCCGAATGATAGTTTGTATAAAAATATGGTATTATCTAAATTGAAATTTTTACTATATATAATGAATTGGATCCAATTTTATAGTCTTATGTTCAATAACATCGCCAATTTCAATTGAAAATGGTGGAAATATGTGAAATTTGGCTTTCATTTTTGTCAGATTGAAAATTTATGGTTTACTATTATTCCAAGTAATTGTTTTACACTACATGAATACAACATTATAATTTTAGAATTCCTTTATATAGTAAATATTATTGTTGGATCAATTTATTTTGGGACTACTCTATTGTTCCTCATGGTTTCGTGTTTTTTTAGGTTGTAACATTGTATGTAGGCCTCTTCTGGGGGTCTGGGCACTTGGTCTGTTATTTCTCAGCACACATATGATTACTTATCTATACATGAGGCTTATTTCTTATACATTAATATGTTATATTGCCTAATTGATCCTTATTGTCCATATGGTTTGTTTTACAACTAGATTTACATTTAGCGTGGCTTCATGGAATTATCTGGTTGGCTATTCTCTTTCAAGACATTGTGGGTGTTAGGGTAGATTGTGACCCCTGAAACCTTTTATCAATTTGATATTCAGAAAAATAAATTTTGATCTACTCACTAATAATTTTTCTCTCTGTTTGGTTTTGGAAAATGCTTACAGCTGGAGTCTTCATCATCATCATAGATCAGTTCCATTATGCATTTTTTCCTCAGTGTGTACCATTGTTGAAAATTTTGTGGTGCATTTATTTATGGATTCCTTCCAAGAGAAAAAGAGTGGCCATGATATAGATCAAAAGGATTCGAATCTAAGTTAAGTGATAGCTAACTCTGGTACACTCCATCAGAGTAGTATCATCTTTTTACCAGTAATATCCTCATGTGAATATTACAGTTGGTTATCCATGTTCGACATTGTAGGTTTCTACCTCAACCCTATTTCTCTGTTTGGTATCTTTAAATATTCAAATAATATTGGTTGTTTCTTTTACTTGAATTTTCACTATTAAAATATTTTTCTTTTTCATAGAATTAATAAAAAAACATGACTTTGTGTGGTGTTCTTTCCATGCACGTTGGGCCAAAAGGTATTAAAACACATAAATCCTTCTGTTATTTTACTAATTTCATTAATTCTTGCATCTTGAATGTTCAATTTTGAATTAATTCTACTTCTCCGAGTAGGAGCCCCATTTTATTCCTTAGGGTTAATACGTTCTTCCTATTTCCAGCCCAAACATACCCCTCAAATGAGATATAAATGATGTAATAGAATGGGTCCATGGGTGTGGCCAAGCGGCATCCTTTGTAGACAATAAAATTGTATCCTATCAAGAAAAAATTAGCAGTTCATCATTTAAGAAAATATTCATATATATCAAAAAATGTAATTTAAAATCATGCAAAAATTTTAAATAAATTTCAAAAAAAAATACAAATAGTTGTATTTTATAAATTAGTTTCAACAAAATAATTCCAAAGGAAAACATATGGTAAAATAATTTGGGAATAAATTAAAATAAGTATCATAGGAAAATGAAAACTAAAATAAAAATCATAACTTATTGATTTCCATGGAATCTGATAGCTCTGAAAAAAAGGTAAACATCACCATCCACCAAGGTTAACATTAGAAGCATGATGGAAATCATTTCACTTTTAATATATGAATCCTAAACATCAAACAATCCACACACACCAATACTTAGCTACAATTCAAAAAAAGGAGACTCCAACCACATATGTACATTTTGAATTTTGAATGTGCATATCACACTCCCACCATTCCAAGATAGATAATGTTTTTTCATTTAAAATGTGGAAATATAGATTCCAACAACATACTTATTTTCATACTTGATGATACAAGTGATATATTTTGGTAACATGATGTTTTTCTTCTTCATCCTAAAAATAAACAAAAAATATATATATATTTAAATTAATAAATTTCAAAAAAAAAACAAAAAACATTCTTTTTTATATTCCTCCTTGTTTAACAACATTTTTATAATTACAATGGAAAATTTGGATATTAGAATGTACATCCAAATAAACATGACTTTAAAATTTTATATTTTTTCAATCTCATATTTAATTCCATATAGTTCCACTTTCCCACCAATACAAATCATAAAATTATTCACATTTGGTTGAGTACAAGAGGAAGAAAAATGCATCAAACTCAATTACAAATCAAAATTTTGTTACCATGTAAAACAATTTTATATCAATCCACACATCATCAGGTAGTATATTACTATCTAAATCATAGGGTTGATCTCAACTATAATTTTTTTGGATTGGTGGACCACATAGATGTGGATTTTGAAAGAAATTTATTGTATTAAATCCTTGAATTCAAGTTACCATTGGGGTTCTTTAATAAAAGATTTTTTATAAAATTAAAATTATCTAGAAACAAATATTTTCTATAAATTTTGGAATTTTATTTATGATATGGTTCATGGATAAATAATGTAATTCAATGTATTTCATAGAGCAAATTTTCATTGTTATAATTCCATGTAGTTTATTCCATGATAAATTTAAACCATGAAATTTTTAGTGGTTAATAAAATTTATTGAATTCTCTTCAGATAAATCATTTCAAGAGAGATCAAGATATTTTATCCAAAATAAATCACTAATTTCACTACCATTTTCTTGTATAAAAAATTAATTCTCCTTGAATAAGTATTTTTTTCACAAATGACTATTGTGAAAGTTTTCAAAATAATTTTGGATAGTTTGAATGTGTCAATTGTTTTCAAAATCTAAGGCTCAAAGAGAATTGATATCACAGAACTCTAAATGAATAATTAATTTACGATTTTTTGAGCTTTGGAGATGAACATTAAGATTGATAAGATATTTAACCATGGATGTATATTTCAAGAAATTTTATTCTCATGTAGAAATAGAACATGAATTTGACTCTTAAATTTTCAAAATATATGATAAATTTCCAGAGATGCTATGATTACAAAAGCACAATTCAATGAGCTCAGTCAGAGAATTCATAGATTTTGGCAACACTCCTATAAAATTATTACTCCAAATATACACCCATAATTAATTCTAACAATTAATCCATGAATTTTTACGTGCACCAGTGAAATAATTAATTAATAAATCTAAAAGGGATATAACTATCCCATTTTCTGTTCTAAGAAAAGGGATAACTAAGGTAACTTCAATAAAGTCAATCTCATTTGTAGAAAATGAATCCAAAAAATATTTAGGTATTTGGTTGTGAGATAAATCAGGAATGGAAAGATACGGAAATCATGAAATCTATGTGGGTATGGGGTGTGAAATCTATGCATTTTAAATATATATATCGTTCAAACTATTTTTCATTCACATAAAAATATGAAATAAAACATCGAAACTTGTAATGATTGTTAGAATTTGCTCCTATTGAATTAGTGGACCCATGTGGAGTTTAATTGTAGATCTAAATCTGGATTCCATGAACCATACAAAAATTTGAACACATATAAATTTCTAGAGTTTCTGAAATAATTCCCCAGAAGGAATTGTTTGAAATGTATAAAAACTACAAATTTGAACGATTTTATAGAAGTTTATGAAGTGTTATTCTTAAAATATTTAATGAAAATTAATTATGAGATATAATTATAAAACTTTGAAGTTGACTTTGAAAGTGACTTCAATGATTATTATCTTGAGAATATATATCCTTCAAACATTAAGTAAAGTGGGATTATGTATCTAATATATTGTTCATAAATCTAGTAAATTTGGTACTATAAAGTTTTAAATTTTTAATTTGGAAAGAAATGTCATTGTTCTTGGAATTTCCATTGAAATGGAATTCCAACATAGGTCGATTTCCAAAAGAAATGTTTATTTAGAAATTGATGAAGGAATGGGAGTATGAAATTAATTCTCATAATGTTTGAAGGATACAACAGTGGTGATATTATAAATCCATTCTGGTTTGGTTGAGAAACCATTTCCAAGAAGATAGAGTGAGAACTTGGGGATGTGATATTTTTTAAACATATTGGAATGGATCTTTAAAAATGGTTATAATCCAATGAAAAGGAAACACTATGTGACATATTGTAAATCCACTCAAGAACTGGTAATCATGCACTGGAAATGAGATAATGTGTGAGGAGGGATGAACAGATTGTGTGTTCAGAAAGACGAGATATGAGAGGGATTAAGAAACCATACAAATAAAACTATGATAAATATGGGATCTTATTCACCATCTAAATTCAATCAGGAGACATGCTAAGATTAATGAATTCCATATCCAGAAGTAACAGTGACGAGAGACCTGAAATCCAATCAAACCCCCTTACCATGTTTAAGAGTGGGAAACATTGAGAGGGATCAATGTTGGGTATTGTATGATCATAACTTGACCATGTGAATCTGAATACAACCCAAAAATAAATATATATATTTGAGAATCAATTATTAAATGAAAATAAAAAATAATGTACTTGGAAATCACCAATGGAAGTAGTATACTTTTTCTTTCTTACTAATTGATAATTATTGATGGAGATCATGAAGCGGTGACCAAAATCACTCTACCTACAAGAGGGGTACACCGACCAATGTATCCATGAACATATCATGAAGATTACCAAATAATGAAGGGGTGTAAGCACCAACCTATGAGATGATGAATATTAGTATGGGATGAATAGAGAAACGACTGGATTGCTCAAAATTGATTTTCTATAACACGAGGGATCACATTCCTTTATATAGAAATCCATGAAATTTTTCATTAAATGAAAACCCATTTCCCATATTAATGTATCCATATACATTAATTCCCATAAATCATTAAATCATACTAAATGATTTTTCAACCCAATTAATTTGTTCATAATGGATTTTAACTGATAATAAAACCATTTGGTAGAAATAAATACATATCAAATATATATTTATTATTATATGTATTTAATATATGATTTATAATACATGAATTAAATGCATGTAATTAAATATAATCTGTATATAATATATATATATATATATATATATATATATATATTAGTTCATATCTAACAATCTCCCGCTTGCACTAAAATCCCTTAGGCACATTATGGAAATCTTCACAACTCTTTTTGAATCCGTCCAAACTCTTTTGGTTACATTTTTTCATCAAACCCTTTTTATTTTTAAGAAATACCTTGTCCAAAATTTTATCCTTATACAAGGACCTAAAAATTTGACCCTATGGACCTTAGCAGTATTAACCAAAACTATGAAATCTCAATTTAATATATGTAAGAAAATGTAGCCCTCCATAAAAGCATCAGTGCTACATGAGATATAATGGTTATGGTGTGATCTCTATCAAACATAATCATATCTCTTTACAGACATGTCCATTACAAGATTTACCATATAAATAATATATATATTATATAATCCCTTTTTCCATGACATAAAGCATCCACTAAACATGTAACATTTCAATCTAGTATAGGTATATCATCATTTTGTTGATTCTATGAAAAAGACTGACCAAGTGGATGAATACATCACATGTCATTCATCTTACAGATAATAACATCACATGTCAGTTATCCAAGTAGTTTAACTCATCATATGTGAAATAACTCATCATGGAAATTTGTTTTCTCCATCTAATTAAATTAATGTATATATGGATTTCCTTATTGTATAAGTGGATAAATCCTTTCTTGGTTTCACGCTAATCGATGACAGGATCAAAAACACACCCAAACACCCAATGAGTAGCTATATTCATATACTAACCTACATAAGTAGGGAATCAAATTACGAAGGTTCTCATGTGAGGTATCTCACCAACCATAGGTAATAAGAAAAATAATAAGAACACGTCCCTAAGTATATATATAGTCATATGATATTCCAAGAGATTTACATTAGCAGATCAGTCTAACTAATAAGTATCTACTTATTACCTAAATAATCTATTATTAAATATAACATTTATATCCCTTTGTAATGGATATAATAATATTTTAAAGATAACAATTATATATCATCACAACCTATTAAACTCCATGATTATTATTGGTTAAGGACAACTCAAATTTTTTACATAGATGGGATATTTATCACTCATCCATTCATGTAAAATATATTAAAACACACGTGAATGAATAATACATGGTTATTTAATTTATTATAATGTAGTGATACATTTACAACCATTAAAACCAATATCTTTTAGATATTAACACGTCCCTCATGTGATATCTATAATAATTTATTCATTTTCAAAACATTACATCCTTATATAATTTCTAACACATACATAGGTGTCCATCAGATAAAATACACACACTATCAACCTACTGAGTGGAATTTATGAAGTAATCTAGTTTGAATAATGGTGATATAGAGGAATCAAATTCCATAAGTTTAACTCGTTGAACATATATTAAAACTCCATATATTTATAACATCGAATGCTATAATATTTCATTTTGTTGCCTATTTAGAAGTCTTTCTAATTATATCATCATCATCTTTGGAACCTTTTCGATTAAACATTTTCCTTGATAACTTTTTTAAATGATGTAACTATTTACATTATCACTTTACCAATAAATCCTAAACTCTTTTAGGATATCGATTTTGTTATGGTAACTAATTTAACTTTTTAAATTTCATTTTTACCATCATAGCCTAAAAAATTTTAGGATAAAGTTATATTCACTTAATTTTGGTAAACATATGTAACTATTTAGATTTATCTTTTCCAATATTTTAGAAACATTTTATGAAATCAGTTTAAATTCACTAATATATCATAATTGTGATATTTACATTATCATGATTAAAAAATGTAACTATTTACATTTTTATTTACTATATCAATTCCTAATTCATTAGGATATAATGTGAAAAATCACTCATACTCTGATAGGTGAAATATTTTTTTAACTTTCATATTATCTTAGTCCAAACACTGGCACTAATTTCTTAGAAATTATATTCAATTCGAGTTATGTTTATAAGACTAACAAAATTAGTCTATGTTTTAGGAAAGTAATATTTATTTCCTTTTAGTAAGAATAATTAACAAATAAATAATTTTTTAGATATAAAATATGGTATTTTATGTGTTTATAAGATTCATACTTTAAAATGATTTTTTATATAAATATACCACCAATGGGTGGAAGGAACACCTTGCAAAAAATTTTAACAAATATTTAGATAAACACTTTTATCCAGGATAATCACTTTATCCCAATGTTGTTCTCAAAAACATTTATAGAAATTAATGAATCATAAACCATCTGTATACATTTTATCATATCATAACAACCATTTTTTTTATCGAAAATACTCTCTTATCATAGAAGAGAAGTGAGAAAAATATACACATCTTTTATGATTTACCTAACTTGACAAATTCTTTTACATTAAAATTCTTGATATAGTAACTATTTACTTCATGTAATCAATATATGCAACAATATTAATCAATTATTCCTTTGATTTTGAACTCATGTATATTAACAACACTTTTTTAAATATACACCCAGTATCATATACTATTAAAAATTAAAGAATTAATTTATATAAGAATGATTACCTAATATAGAAATTTCCTTGGAGTTTCACAAACTTCATCATGTACATATTTGATAATATAATCATATTGAATTATTAATATTACATTCTTGATATCCCTAGGTTTCAATGACCTTGGTTTTGTTCCAAAAAAATCATTTTTGAACTTTTCAACTAACGTTTCTTCTTATGGATTTAAAATTTTCCCACTTGTACTTTCTATATAGTACTAAAACCTATACATCATAGTCCCATTTCATTCATTATAAATACATTGAGAATATTGGGAAAACATTTCATTAAATTCAATCGTATTTTCATAGCATTTCTATAAATGAAAATACAATAAATTCCCTATACATAAAAATTAACATTAGTCTTCTCTTTATTAAATGTTTTAGAATTAAACTAACCATATCCCATGTTGGAAAAGTCCCATATCATTTCACGTAAATAGACATTGTTTACAATCTCTTATCAAGCGGTAAATATGATATTGAATAGATATTATGATGAGTTTACCTAATCTTAGAGAATCCAATTTATTTCTGTAGAAACTCTTTAGCTGCATTACATGAAAAAAAATTAACATTTTAACATTCTACTTTCCATAATTCCTTGTAAAACATATTGTTGATATCATATATCTGTTAGAATAATAGAGTTGATTTCCATAACCAATAATGATTTGAGGAAACTTTTAGTCTCACCAAGTTATTAATATATTCAATAATTTTCAATATCATTTTACTTACCAATTAAAATTGAGTATATAAGACTAAAATCATTGATTTAACCAATAAAATTGATTACATGAGTGGAGAAAAATATTCCTTTGTAATTTGGAATCTAATTCCATTTAAACCTATAAAAATTATTTTGTTCATCTAAAATAATCTTTATTGATCATGATAAATATACTCTACACTTGGATACTTAAGAAGGAAATATTATAACACATAGAATATATATCCTTATGAATAAATTTTTAAAATTTCATTTTTAGGAGTTTATTACATTATGATCCTTGTTTGATGGATTGAAAAAATGTTTAGTTTAATGATGATGATGCATTTATATGCAACAAAACATTTAATTAGATGAATATCATGTATTAAATATTTCCATTAATAAAATTTAATGAATTTTCTCTCAATAAAATTGATGACACCATATATCATATCCATTTAGTGATCCAAGAACCATATTTAACTAAGAAAATAACCCTACTATAGAATGAAACAATCCACTTAGTTATCTAAAGATTAAATCATCCCAATCACAATGATTGTGATTCAAGGATAATTGAGTGGATAAGACATTATCCAAATCCTTCATATTGATTCATTCAGTTCAATATCTCTGGTATCAAAACCCTTGGGGTTTCCCAGCTTGGTGTAACCCCAAGAAAACCTCAAAAACAATAAAACACAAACAATCTATGGCCACCCCAATACAGTGCGATACTACCTGTACAAATAGAGACTTAATAAAGAGATAATTTAATCCATGATGTCTCTAGCACCTAATATGCACATACTATTTCCAACAACTACTCTTAATATCATATCTAAAATTAAAAACTATGTTCAAGGTAGATGAAAACCAAATTTTATGATACCAAACCTATCATGATATTCAAGGCTCTATCCTAGAAGCAATTCATCAAATAATTTTCTATAAAATTAATCATAATATAAAGAATTAAAAACAATGAATATAATCATTAATAACCTTGAAATAAAAAAAAATTAAAATATTTAATCATGAGATAAACATTTATAAACAATTTTTTAAAACAAATGTAATTATAAACACTTTTATAATTTAATCATTAACCTTATGGACATTCCATAAATTTTGAATATAAACTCTTTATATTCTTTCTAATATGAAAACTATCATATTTATCATAATTTTTCATTTCCAATTTAAATATATAATATTATATAAGTTATAATCTATTTATCATTCCTTTTTTGTTATGTATACCATTTATATAATCTAAATATCATATATTTAATTATTATTTAATCGTTGTTCATATAAATTATCAAAAATTATTTTGATATGGATTAAATAATATCCAAATAAATCCCACTTAATTTGAAAATTTTAAAATTAAAAAATAATGAACTAAACATGAGTATTAAGAAAATTTAATAAATGAATTATTTATTTATATTCCAAAATATGAGACATTTATGAACTATTCAGAAATAAATAATAATAATTGATATTTTATAAATTAGTAAGATTGTTAACATTTTATATTCTTATCAATTTGAATTTTATCACATTGTATATTAAATGACATTTATATGATATTTCATTACATATAAAAAAATTATTCAATATATATTATATAAAATTATTTTTTATAATCAAAATATCATATATGTTGAAATTTATAAACTCTTTTTAAATAACCTATTAAGATTTTTAAATAAACCATTTATTTTAATATCATAATGTATTCTATTTAATTTTTCAAAATGTATTTAAAAAATTATTTTTCAATTAACCGTAAAAATTTTATAATTAGTTAATTTATAAAGAAGATTTATAAATTTATATAACTATTTGAGAATACCTTTTTATTATTTATAATCTATTTATAAATAACATAATTCAATTGTTATTTTAATTTTATTGATTAAAGTAAGTAATAATTTTTTTTATAAACAAGGGAAATATATATGAACATTTCAAATTTATTTCGTAGCGTTAAAATATAATTTTAATATGAAAACAAATTTTTCATATATCAATAAACATGTTGATTTGTTAAAGGAGCCTATGCTCTAATACAACTATGGGGTTTTTTTGATCATCGCATGTCCATGTGTAGTGGATGACAACCCAAACATGAGTACATCTATTTTTGAGAATTAGTTTGTAAATAAATTGTATAAATAGTGTACCTGAAAATATATAATAACAAAAGTCTTTATCTTCTTTCTTGGTAAAAGAGAATTCTTGATGATGATCATGGAGAAGTGAAAAAAAGAAAAATCTATCTTAGTGAACTATACCAACCAATGGATTCGTGATCGTTTCACAAGGATAACTGAATTTTGAAGCAGTGTAAATGCCTTCAACTCAGATGATGAAAAATGGCATGTGAGGAAGAGAGAAATAAGATGATTTCTCACAATTGAATTTCTATTCTAAGAGGGATGGAATCCCTTTATATAGTCATTCACGACAAGTTTCATTAAATGAAAATGTGTTTTCCATATTAATGTATCCATTTATATTTATTCTCACAATTCATTGAATCCTATTCAATGATCGGTCAAGCCAATTAATCCATTCAAAACAGATTTTAACTGATAATAAAACCATTCAATAGAAATATATATATATATATATATATATATATATTATCACATGTATTTAATATACACATTTTAATACATGCATCAAATGCATGTAATTTAATATATAATTTGTATATATAATTTCATATATATATATATATAGTGTATTTCTAACAGTCAATATATCATAATTTGGAATGGTTTCTGAGTTGAGGGGGGGGGGGGTGTATGGAACCACCTAATCCTTTATCAAAGAAGTTAAAGTACATTAGATTAGAAAATAAAGTGAAGATGTTGGGAATTCGTGTGCCTGAAAAAACATTGATTCTTAGGTTGAGGGATTGACGGTTCCATAAGTGTGCTAGAGACTTACTGATGTTTCCAGACAAGATGATATCTTAGATGAATTCCTAAAGTCTTTTATTGGGTAGTTAGAGGGATACAAAATGGAGAGAGAGGTTGTAACCCCAAACTTCCTTTCATCCACAGTAATCCTCCCATACCTAGGAGGTAAGAAGATTGGAAGGGTCGAGGAGGTGTCACTTGAATGCGAAGAGGGTCTCCTTTTCCATTCCCAAGAACCTACCTCTCGAATTCTCATACCAAAATCCACAAACATGGAAACATAACAAGATAAGAAACACAAACCCCTACCCCTTTCATTCCATGAATCTCTCCCACTTTTTTTGTGAAATTATCTGAGCCCTTGATCCAGAATCATCTCTAGTTAACCTTTTAACTGGATAATTCAACACACCCCAAGGATGAAGAAACATGTGCTATTATATTTTCATTTGTTGGATCCTTTTTTAGCTCATTACCCATAGTTCAATTTTTGACGGTTTTACCCATTTTGAGGAAAATTATAGAGATGGATATAGATTTGTTTGTGGTGACTAGAGTGACTATGATGACAACCACAAATCCAGAGATAGTGATGAGTCAAGATAACTTCATCATCATCTTTGGTGAGTTTAATGAATTTGGTGGTGAGGAAGGATCCACTAAACGAAGTGTTGCATTTTCCCCAAGACTCTTCCAATGAAAAGTAACGATTCTTTTTCTCTGAGAACTACCCTAACTCTAGTTCTATTTAGTCTATGTCCCCAATACTCATTTTGTGAAAATAGTCACCAATGGCTGATGAAGGTGTCATAACTAATCTATTTCCACTAGAATGTTTATTGTAACAATCAGTATAAAATCTCTATTCAATTTCCATAAAACTAAATTTTATTTTGTTACCATTATCTTTTAAATAAATTTCGTATGATAAGTTCTCTAAAAAATGTATGTCTATAATTTTTTATTCTAAAATAAATTATTTCCCTATTTTGAATCCACTACATCCCATGATAATAGGCTAAAAAGAAACTATTTTACAAAAATACACATGAATGTTCTATTGTGAGTTCCACCAGAGGTTCCACTATAATTTATGGAATCTTTAATCAAAAATGTTTTATATTGTATAAAAATTCATGTAGTTTTGTGGGGGTAATTGTTCTATTGTTACTAACTAGAACTTCCACTATAAACCCCAACTATATGTTTCACTAAAATGTCTGCTGGAGGTTCCTTTAGAACGTCCACTGAAGGTTCCACTGGAACATCCAGTGATGGTTCCACTGCAATGTCCACTGGAACTTCCACACGAGGTTCCACTAGAATTTCTGGTGGAACTTCCAATATAATCTCTACTAGAACATCCAATGGAACATCTAATGGATGCTCCACTAGAACATCCACTGGAGGTTCCAATGGAATGTCTACTAGATGTTCTACTATAACTTTCAAAGGTTGTTCCACTAGAAATTCCACTGGAGGTTCCAATTGTATTTCTTATGGAACGTTACACTAGAACCTCCACCGGAGGTTCCAATGGAACATATTCTACCAAATTATAGTGTAAAGATACCTTTGGGAAAATACATGCTGTTATTTCCCATGGGAAGTTATTTTGGAGCCACCACTAGAGGTTCCAATAGAATTTCCAATAATATTATACCTTTCAAACCTGTACTATAATTTATGGAATCTCTAAAAAATATTTTTAGTGAAATTCTTACAAGACTAAAAATTGAATTTTGAGTCATTATTTTTCACTAGAACTTCTACTTGAGGTTTAAATGGAACTTCCCATGAAGTTCCACTAGAGTTTCCACTAGAACATACATTGGAAGTCCCACCTAAAAAATCATTGGAACCTATTATAAATAATTATAGTTAAAATCTACATTAATTAAAAAAATTGTTATTATTTCCAACTATACCATCAATAAGATAATATATTGGAAATATAGTGGGGCTTCCACTAGATGTTACAATGGAAATTACAATATTATAAATCATTTCAAACCTATACTACAATTTATAGAATCCCTACTAAAATTAGCGAAATTTTTTACAAGATTCTGATGTGAATTTCATTCTGTTCTTTCACATTGGATCTCATACTAGAGGTTTCAATTAAGGTTCCACCAAAAATTCCACTGAAACACCCATTGGAACTCCTACTAGGGGTTCCACTGGAACTTCTAGTCCTTTTCAAGAGGGGAATTCTATTCATTCCCATAGGACTTCCAGTAGAGCTTCCACAAAAAGCTCTATTCCAATTATACCTTTCAAACCAATACTAAATTTTTTTGGATGCCTCCAAAAAAATATCTAATATAATATAGTGAAATTTATATAGGATTTATCATGGTATTGTTATATTATTTCGAGTCTTATTGTACATTTTTTGATTCACATGGAAAGGTCTTACTTTTAATTTTTAGGTGTACATTTTAGGACCAATCTGACATCTTTATGAAGATTTTTACAAGAAATCAAAATAAAATTTAAAGAAGTTCATATAACTTATTTATATAATGTAATTTTTTTTGAATGTGCTTCAGGAATTTCTATCCAATAATATATAAGCATCATATTGAATAATATATAACAGTTTTGTTTTTTATTTACTGGATAACTATTTTCCTCCAACAAATTCATTTTGAATTGGTGAAGTGCAAAGGCAATTCTTTGAAATTGATTTTGAAAGGATATTAGGGATAATTGAAGGTGGTATATAAATGGAGGACTCCAAATCTTTCGGATTCGGGAACACGCTTAAATGTTTTCAAATTTTTAGTAAAACCACATAAACATCATATTTAAGAGTTTAAAATATATCAAACATTTATCCCAAGAACAATGGACCTCTTAATAACACACCACATTAATGCTTGGTTTCAAATTAATTTCATATAATATTTAAAAACAATACACAGAAAATACGGCATGTTACATATGATTTATTTACAGTAGTAAGCTCTTTTGAAAAATTACTAAAATTAGAGATGGTAATATTATTACCTCCATCTATATCAAATGGTATGGTAATAATAATCATTACCATTCATGCTAAATAATTGTAATATTTTCCTATAACTAATTTTTTATCAGTATTTAGATCAAGAAAAGATCCTCAGAACATCAGCATATTTCTATCCAATTGGGTCCACATCAACAAAATATATTTTATGGCTATCGATCTCACATCAATCTGATCATAAATTTCTAAAACCTCAATATAATGATACACAACTGACTCAAACATTCAACAATTACATTCAACAACTTCATTATAAGCATTATATGATACATAGAATTGGTCTCCAAAGACAACCAATCCAATAACACAAATGAATTTATCCCAAATTTAAATACATGACATTATAAAAGAAGCACCAATAATTTGATATTCATGTTGAAAAAAATGAAATAACTTATGTATATATCTGGTAGAAACTTGGAAAAAAATCATAGTAAGGGTAATAATTATGAGGAAACTTCTCCAGCATCTCAAATTCATACTTTTTCCATGATATAATGTTTTTTCCAACAATCACTAAAACTTGTAAAATAAATCAACAACACTTAAATTGCGATGAATTTAATATTTAGGAAGGACATTAAAACATTCAATTAATTGAGCGATATGAATAACCAATGTTAAATCATATTTCAAAAAGAAATTAACCCACTTTTCTCACAATAATAATACATCATCTAACCACTATGATTTTCCATCCCCGTATTTTTCAATAATGGAAGCCCAATCCTGATCAAATTGATGTGTGTCATGTTATTGGAACATATATATATTAAATCTAGTTATGAAACTAGATCCATATTTCATTCAATTACCAAGAGTCTTAATTCCACGTTGGATCAAATGCCTTAAACAATGGAAATGTCAAGTTCCCACTAAAACATCAAAAATGGATTTTCCCATTACCAAGTATTGATGATTAAATATAGTTTGAGGACACTTCATGTGATGCACCTGTAATTTTTTTTTGAATGAACCAAGAAAACAAAGTCTCAATTTCATCATATGACAAAGAAAACCCAAAAACTACAATATCTTGATGGTGGTTAAAGACCAAAAAGAAACCTAAGGGTATGTACTCTTTATTAGTATACAATGTGTTTTAAAAAAAATATCCAAAAAACTAATAATTTTTTTTCATATTTTTATTATCTCAAAAAATATTACTATTTTTTCTATTCATGTCAACCTACATTGTATATAAAAATGATGGATTATCCCAAATTTATCTACATAGGTGCAATAACCTGCAACATGAATCACCATGAACCAATTTACTTTCCTATTTAGCCCATAAAAATTCAACTAATAAAAATCCATGTACAAAATAACATCTCAACCCCCTACAATAGTTATTTCCAAGGGGAAGGAATCATTTGGTTTAATACCAATTGAAGCATTCACATATAAATCAGTTTCATGTGCTTCTATTATTTTTATTTAGAACCTCATCATATGAACTGATTTAGGGTTATTTAAAGGATGATAATTACCTTAAAAAATATAGTACATGCACATTGCATGTAAGACAAAAAATTGACCCCCATTCTAAAAGGGAAACCTATAAGTTTCCCAACTTGGTAAAATTTCTCCATGCTATCATGTTTTTAATCCATCATATGACTTTTTTTGATATATACATGAAGGATTGATATGAAAAATGATTTATTGTATCTCCTTTTATTTGAGTATTTTCAGTGTACAGTAAACCCATTTACTCCCCCATATGTGACATAAAAACATTGTGCATCATCAAGTTATTTGAATGTTATCCCTTATATTTGATTAATATAAGATACTATTACATCAACATCATCTGCATTGGAACAACCATCGGCAACAAAAAAACATATGTTCAACCGAAGTATATTATTTTTAGAACAAGATTTAATAAATTTTAAAATATATAAACTATATGAATTAAAATGTTACTTAAAATTATATAATTAGGAAAATAATTATTTAAAAATATATAATATATAATTATAGTTATGATATTATAAATTAAAAAATATAGAATATATATTTAATATATTTTTCCTTGAATGTTTCACACTATGCATAAAATTTATATTTCAAAAAATAAAAATATATTAATAAAAATTATTATTTAATAAATATATTTGTATGAAATACTTAATTTTTATAATTATGATTTAATCGAACATTTGAAAATGTATAATCTATTTGAAAAAAATTGATAATACAAATTATATTATTGGGGAAATAATATAAGTAAACTTTTTATTAATATATTTTAATTCAATTTAATTATAAAAAATATGAAATTAAATTGTTATATATTTTTTATTAAAATGATTTAATTTTGAATATGAAATTTTAAAAACAATTTGAAATTGAATTTATTTTTCACTTCAGGTTCTACTGGACGTTCCCCTAGAACATCCACAAAAACATCCACTAGAAGAACTAGTGGAACTTCCAAAATGCAAAAAAAAACTGTATATTTACTTTAGTAAAACATTCAATAAAAAATTCATTATATGGTTTAGGATAGAAACTAATTCTAGAATTACAAAAAAGAGTAATAATAAAAGAAATATCAACTATATTCTCTATTACCTACACATCAACTAAAAACTCCAGCATATGGTCATGCATAGAAACTAGTTCCATATTTACAACAAAAATTGAAATAAAAATAATTCAAATATAATCTACAATGACTTCATTCATAGCCTTTATAAGAAAAAGAAAAAAAAACACCAAAATATAGTAGAAAAATTCTACTGCCCCCCCCCCCATAGAGATAAAACACAGAAAAAATCACATCCATTCGAATCTATACTTCCAAGACTCCAATGATTCACACCTTGAAAATTCATGCTGCAGAAACAATTACATGCATTCCACACTACACTCCAATAACTCTGTCGACTTGCACTGTGAAAAAAATCCAAACCTTGTTAAGTCTAGTGAAAATTCCAAATCTTGCTCTGTAATCCCACAATCCCTCAGACCATTCCTAATGAAACCCAAAAAAATTCCCAAATCGTTCCATACAATCTGGCTCGGTGACACAATTTACCATCACCTACTATGAAATCCAACAATCCCTCAGACCTTGCCTAGAAAAACCAACTGAAAATTCCAAATCTTTTGGTACAATATAGTAATCCATCACAGATCACTAGGATAAACCATATGAAAATTCCAAATCCCATCCACGTGATCCCTCATTTTTTGCACCTCATTTCCTGTGAGATGAAAATTCCCTCTAGAACTCTCCATGAAATCACTACAACATGATACTTATACATGTAAAAATGAACATGTGTCAAGATCCCAACACTTCACCAGAGCATCCTGTAATAGATAGAATAAGAGATGATAAAATATCGGAGCTTCAAAGCCATGATTTGTAGAAACAGACCTCTATTGAATTGTCCCAAGGAGGTTATCTCTTTTTAAATTATGTCACTCACATGAAAATAATGTTTGGTTTGTTGATATTATTTCAATTGACTCCATATCTTAATAGAAGGGATATATTATTTTTCAAATTTTATTGAATAATTTCATTATAATATTTAACATTAAATTTATGTTGTAATTTTTCCCATGAAATTAATAATTTTATTTTTAATTGTAATTTCAAAATGAAAATTTTCATGGAAATTTTGTAATATATTTTTAATGTAATTTTCGTGAATGGTTTTTTAGTATGATTTTACACTAAAATGTTGAATTGTAATTTTTCAATTTAAGATTTCCATAAAATTTGTATGGATTTAAATTAAAAGTAATTAATATCATTAAAAATATGTAATATATATATATATATATTATTTTTATAAGTTGACATATAACTTATTATTTTATACAATTATGTTAAATATATCAATATTTGGAGATGATATTATTTTTCCCACACTTTTCCAAATTTTATTGCTAAAAAAGAGCCCACATTCTTAATAAAATTGGTGGCTATGTGGGGTTTACTGAAGGCATATTGTTTATTGATCCCATGATGTCATGGAAGGGGTTGTAGAATTCTTATTTTCATGTCAGAAATTATATTTTTTAATTTGAGTAATATTGTGTCATAATATCACTGAATTATATTTTAGCCACATCATTTGATGATGTGTAATAATAAGGGAGAATTAATAACAAAGACCAATACATTGATTTAAAACACGTTTTATTACAATAAAAATATAAGTATATATAATGTTTTCACAATTTTTTTTTCTCAGATAAATAATATTGATGTCATAATTTCCATGCAGGTGATTCTCATGGGCTATATTCACATGAATTTTAATAATTATGTCTTATCTTATGTCAAAATTAATAAATGAAGGATGTTTTTTAAAAATAAGGATTAATATTGACCACTAAAAAAATTTATATGTTTCCTATATATATATATTTATTAAAATTTGATAATAAAATGTGACTTTTTCCTCTATCATTTTCTCTATTATTTGATGTCATATTTCTAAATATTTCTTTGAAATTTCAAATTCACTTTCATTATTCTTCACTTTCACTTTAGTTCAACATTAATTATTTTTATAATTGACAATGAGCTCTTCATTTCAAAATAATTACCAATTTGATTCGATGTCATGATCCTGTTTCATATCACAATATCATCATAATTGTATTCTATGATTTTTTCAATGTGACTGGGCTACCACCATTAGTATCGTTATGGTAAGACAATTATTATATAAAAATGTCATGTCTCATGTTTTTCAGAAATTTTTTTAGCATGTTCCTTATTGTGCACATCAGCCCCACTTAATTGAAGATACATATTAACAACTATGTCTTATTTTATATGTTATATATGGTTATATTTATTTTTTATCTATCTATTAAAATTTTAAAAATATATATTAATTGTTTTCTTAATACTTTGTTAAGGGAATAATAATGGGATCTTGAAGAATAGTAATCACTCAATATTTGTAAAATAACACTCAATTCCCTCTTATAAATGTGATATGTTATTTTAGAAAATTTATTAATAATTGATTTGGTCAATGTCAAGAAAAATATCATTCATCATATGATTAGAAAAAATAACATCATGAGAATCAATCAATATTTAAACATCTTATGCATGTTATGCTGAAGTGAGTTTCATTAAACATACCATGAACCAGGATTATGAAAGCATAAAAATTGGGCATCTCATATTTATTTTTACACTACAAAGGTGTTGGAGCATATTGTGATATATATATTCTCATTTTTAAGATGATATATATTTTTATTTAAAAAAAATATTGTATCATTTTATTTATTTTCACTTTTATTTTAGATCATATATATAATATAATAAATAAATTAATCATTCATAGAGAACAAACTAAATATATTTTAGTGATATTCAGCTCCTGAAGTGGATGAAAATAATGAATTGGGTACACATGTAATTGTCTTAAATACACTATAAAACTAGATCAAATAATTTTATTTTGTTTCCTGAAGTGAATAAGAAACTTTTTTATAAAATCATTTTCATTCTATGAAGTTAATGTTAATATAGGATATTTTAATATAAAACAAATTTTAGGTGAATTGGATATCTTTTAATCATTTTTTCTTATTTTTAATAAGGAAAATAAAAATATAACAATAATATAACCAGTAAAAGTGGTCTGATGAAAATAAATATTTTAAGAGCATTTTAAATTTAATTTATATTTTTAAATATTTTGTATTTGGAAAGAAATATTAAAGTAGTGTATTTAGAAATTATGTTAAATTTTTTCATCAAATAATTTTACTCTTGTAGTAGAAATACAAAAAAAATATTATTTATCATATGCTTATGGATTGTCAATATCATATTGTTTAATTCATTTGATATTATCCTCTAAAGTGGAAGTTTATATTTTTATAGTTCATATTTGATATGATATATTTATATAACTTTTATAATACAATATATCAAATAACGAAATGTTTACACTAATGTAGTTAAACAATAATCATCATGATTAATAAAATTGGTATTTTTTATACAAGAAGATTATTATTGATAAATAAGGAGTTATCATTCATGAGTCCTGAAATACAATAAACATAATCATTCCATAAAGTGAAAGTAATCTTTATTTTTTTCATTCCTTGAAATGAATGAAATTATTCATGATTTTTTTTACTTGTACTTTAATTTTTATCATAAATATATGGGAAGTAATAAAATTTGGTCAAATGATTACTCAATCATTTACTAAAGAAATTTTTTTTATAAAAAATATTCTATGATCTATAATTATGATCACAATGAAGTTTGTATTTTTAATTCATGTAATTCGTTCAAAATGATTCCCACACCATATGCATAAACATTGAAATGCATGGGGTCCCTTATCTCTAGTTGATATATATTTAAAACATTTGGACCAAAAGTTCTGAAGCACAAAATATCATGTAGGTGATCGGCATAACTCATTAAAATTATATTATTAATTCATTAATTTATAATAAAACAGTAAATTTACAAATTCTAATACTAATTTTATTACCATTTCAAATTTTTAATACATTAGATGAATTTTTTAAATATACAGAAGGAATGATCATGAAGATCTTATTAATTATAAATTTGTAGAAAAAGTTTTTTCAATATCATTTAATTTAAATTCTCCAAGTGAACACATATATCTTTTTTATTAATCAAATATTTCAAGGAGTTAGTATATAAACATGAAAGTATATTAACCGATGTGGAAATAAATAAAAAGGTTTCAGATGAGTTGATATATCACTACCGGGTGGTATATAATTTTTAACAAATAATGATTTCCTATATATGAAGTATTTATGAATTATATTTAACAATAATCATAATATTTAGAAGAAATGTCTTATAGAGAGGTTGGATGAAGGAGGTTCGAAATACCTCTATATATAATAAGTATTCATAATAGATATAAACTGACTCTATAGAATTTTTTATGATTTTCCTTTACTATATATAATCGATTAAATTATGCTAAACAAGAATTTTACTAATCATGACACATTAAATACATGAAATGAAAATTTAGGCTATCATGGATCAATTATAATGAAAGTACCAATAAAATAATACTTGAGAATAGATTTAATGATAACATAGTATACAACAATCAAAGGTAGAGTGATAAATGTTTTAAATGTATGTATGTATACTAAATTAACACTTATAAGAAAATGTTCATTCTCTTTATGTATTTATAAATTATTCATGTATGATGATTTACCATGGGTTACATATTATTATGGTAAATTATTGATATCATCACCAACTATATTTGAAGTGAATATCAAATATTTATATAACTTATTTATTATGGACTTTATATGGGTACACCCACCTACCATGTGGATCATTTAAAAAGTGTATGAAAGACTCATCTATTAAATGGTCACAAATATTTTTGTTTTCTAGTGATTACAAATCATATTTAATTTATTTTTTTTAGAAAAATATTTATAATCATAAATCATGTATAAAATGGTTATGTAGGATCATTGATAAGATTATCACAACACTTATTTGAATAATTGAATAAAAAAGTGTTACAAATTAATAATATAATTTTACAAACCATAAGTCTGGTTAAACCGATTATATAAAATAATTTTTCAATTTTAGTGGAAAAAATAAATATAATTCTCTTTGATGATGAATATTAATATATCAACAAAAAGAATCTTTTTATATATTATTCCAAAAGTGAAACTGGTAACATGTTTATTTTGAAATCTCATAAATTATTATTGATGATTTATTTCATTTTTTAAATGATTTCAAAACTCATTGATAATTATGAATTTTTTAGATGTTGACATCAAAATAATTGGGAAAAAGAATTATTGATGAATCATTAGATATGTTAAACATATAAAATTTTGGATTCACAATCCAAATTAATAGTAATATTGAAAAATGATGGGATAACTATAGAAATCATCTACCTTCTAATAATAAAGATTATAACCTCTATATATAAATCCCTAATAAGTCTGAAATGCCTAAATCATATTAAAAATAACAAAATATTCTTATAATATAAAAAATTATATTATGATGTGAACTAGAAAAAATAAATTTATTTTATCGATCATCAAATTTATTCTTATAGAAAAAAATAAATAAAAAATTTGAATATATAATCATGTGGTTGGTATGAATCAATGTTTTTTAATCGATATGTTTTGGAGATCAATGAAACTCCGTGAGTTTAAAAAATCAAAGGAATTTTTGATGTGGAAATTATAAGGAGATTCCTTGTATTTTGGATTAATCATCTATTGGATGAAATATTAAATTTGGAGAAGATTTTTTATATTTATTAAAATACCCCAAATGAAAAATTAAATATTTTTGGTTTTTATAATGGTATAATTCATGCATTGAGGAATAATAAACAAATTAATTATTTCTAATGGATTAAATACAAATTAACATTTTTTTATACCTGGAGGATATACACATGCATGTGCATATATACCTTGTGAATAATATTTGGTCTTATTATAATGAATTTTATGCAAGGTAATATTATTCTTTTACTCATTAAAATTTTAAGGGTATAAATGAATACTTATTCTTAATTATAATATGAAAATCAGTTGATTATGCCAATGATAGATATTTTTCTGATCCACTAGAGGCTATATCTCAAATTGGATATTTTTTCACATGTGGTGGAACTAAAAATTCATGGTGTTCTATAAAAAACCAATTTAGTGACTTCCTATAATCATTCCATGTTTGTTGAAATTCTAATGGAATGTTAGGAATATGTTTTTCTGAGATCATTCATTAATTATATTATAAACTAATTTGGATTATATGTTAATAATGATATTCCCTATATATTATATGTTCATAATGATGATTATATAGTAAAATTACAAGGTGGGTATATTAAAGGTGATAAAAAAGTATATCTCGACAAAATTTATTTTTACCTTTGATATTAAAAGAGAATAGAGAGATAAATATTCGATAAATTGGATCATGTATATTTATTATTTACAGCATCATCAATATAAAATTTTTAGAAATTGTTTAATTTATTTGAGATTTCATGACTATAAATTATATCATTATTTAATTAGGGGATGTTGTAAATTTTGTTCTCTTTTCTCCTTTATCATGTTTTTTCCATTGTGTTTTTATAATATGTTTTTCATGTGGCATATAAAATTTACATGGGATGAAATTATTTTTTATTCACATGTTTTTTCCTATAAGGGTTATTAAGTAAAATATTAATACTATTACATGAAATTAATGATATTCAAGAAGGGTGTTATGAAAACATTTATATGGATGTCATAATTTACATGGGGTGATTCTCAAGGTCTCTATTATTATGGGTATTAATTACCATGATTGTTCATTCCCCCAATCTCTATCCCATATAAAAAATCACAACTATTGGATATTTATTGAAAATAAGGATTAATCAAGATCATTGATGATATTTTTATGTTATATATATGTGTGTGTGTGTGTGTGTCTGTGTGTGTGTGTTTGTATGTATATATATGAGGTAACATGATAAGGAAATAATAATTTTACCAATATTATTCTTTTTTTTTGTTATTTTTCTTCTAATTAGTTTTATTATTTTATTTTTTCTTTTATAAATCATCACTCTCACTTTTATTCGACATCAAAATTTATTGAAAATCGAAAATGAGGTCCCAATTTTGAGCTAATTCATGGTATAAATTAGTGTCACAATTTCATTTCATAACATAACTATCAATTAATAATTATTTTATCCATAAAAAATAATATATATATAATTTATATATAAAATAATTAATTTTTGTAATATATAACTTCTTTTATAATGTTTAAAAAAATTTATTTTCTTTAATATTTTAATAATATAATTATTAACTTATAGTATTATTTAGTAATTATTAATTTTTCATTCTAATATATTATATTTTATATATGAATCGATTTAACAAAATCATTAAAAAAATTATTAACTGTATTCATGTGTTAATTTTTATAATAAATTATTAGAATACGTTAAACCAATGAATCAATTGTTTTTGTGAATTCGGTACATTCCAACAGTTGTCTATCAACTGTTGTATTTATTATTATATTATATTAGTTTTAACTCCATTTTGGAAGTATTTTGATTGATCTAACATGTATGGGTTGATATTCAACATAATAGATTTCATTTTTCATCCATGAATTTATATATCTTGACCCTCACAACAATTAAAATGTTAATTAATTTTATAATTAATTTAATTTTTAAATTATGGTGACATGTTTCAATAAATATTAAAAATATCACCACATATTCCCCCATGTATTGCATGAAGAAACAATAAAACTATATTGATTTCTATATCGTAACTAATCATAAAACTATATCATGTTGTTTTATGGGATTCGATGACAATGAGCACATTGTTTCATTCATTGATCAAAAAACTAGATCACATCATGAATGTTGATACAAAAACCAACATTATTCCACTAATTAATATCAAATTCAAAAAATAAAATATTTATAAATTTTACATTTCAATAGACTCCTAAATATTAATTTCATCACCATTAATCTAACTATAAAAAATGGATACATTGCTCGATTGGAAGAATCATATTTAACCACTTTGAATGTTTTTATTTTGGTGGAAGAGATAACTAAAAATCAGCCATTTATTTAAATCATATTTCACAATATCCATATCTAAAAACGGGTTTGTAAATAAATTCAAAATAGCTCAAACCCCAAACATCCATTTGGAGTATACATGGGAACAAGTGAAACTGATGCTTAAGCCAATGCAGCACAACAAGTGCATTTTCTTATTTCCACCTTCCCCACTTGCAAGGTTGGTGGGGTTGCAGTTGAAATTGGAAATTTTCAAAACATAAAACCTCATGATGAACCAATAAAATATCAACTACCCATCATCACCCTAGGGAAGAAGTACATGAACCCTACCACCTCCATTAACTAATCATTGTCACATATCTTACAACCATAATGATATCCAATGGGTTACTAAGAGTGCGTGAAACATCTGTGTGACTATATTATGAGCCACACCCTTTACCTTGGGTTCCATATTCCCCCTTTTATATTTGTGTCCAATTGGTTGTTCCACTCTAAAGTAAAAAATGACCTCCAATTCATTTTATTTTCCTTTCAACTTGAGAATCTTCTAGTAGTAGGGAGACCCCAATAATTTGGTGAGGGGGTTTGATTTTCTATCTAGTAATAAATTTATGCTATAATATTTCCTTTGGGTTAGTTAAAACACTAACCAATGTGCATGTAAATGTAAACTAGGTAAGGGGTATCAAGAATAACTTGAAGGGGGGCACTCAAATCGATCGAGTAGCCTGGTGCATAATGGAACATGTGAATAAGGATTATTTTTAGTAGTATCCAAGATTCTATTGCACTTAAAAATCATGGAATGGTATTAATAAAACATAAATATTCAATGATAATTACCTATGATGGATTCTAAGTGGAATTCAGTCAATTTCATTCAAAAAAATTTTATTTAGGAAATAGTAAAATAAAAAATCAGCTCATAACAAGTGGTATAATCCATTTTATTTCCTCTATTATTCAAGGAAAGGTTCGAAAACTATGGAATGTGGGGGGGGGGTCAAAACTCACATTAAGATAAAATTAAATAAAACCAACATAGAAGGAAATTATACTCTATGAACTCAACTTCACTCAACACTGTATTTGAGTGGATGGTTTTCTATAGAAATTTACCTCCCGTGATCATCACACCCTTCCAAAAAACACACTACTACCTTTAAATCCCAACTAAACATATAGATCTACTCAAATAACATAAGTAGACCCATACATCAAGTTATCCACCATGAATATATATACTCTCATGAACCTACTTTGATCAACTCTTCTTTAGTCCATAGGGTATGTGTAGAGGTCTGAAGGAGTGAAAAAATCATAACATTGATGGTTAAAATCATGTATACTCTCCAATCCCCATTTCCATGTATAATGAAACCATCCATCCTACCCCCACCCCACCTCCCAAAATTTATTTTTTAACATTGTATGTAGAATAGTGTCATTGTTGTTCAGTACTATATTCTAATAGTCTACCATACCCACATGTCGCCTAAAAATCCCTATTTTAATCAACTATATTTAAAAATGAAAAACTAAACCTCCATGAACCCTTTGGATAACACCCTTTTAATAGCTGTGATCCTCCATTTCTGATCTATACACCTTGAATGGTGTCCTTTTGTGTGATTCCTTATCATTTATCATCTACTTCCCATAGTTTGATGATCTTAAATAGAAGGTATACTTGGGTTTGCCTTACTCCACTCATTTGAACCACCTATAGAATCAACCAAAAAATAATTTCTATAAAATTAACAAGATATTCGGAAAGTTAGACCATTTTATAATAATCATTGGGGGTATTGACTAGTGCAACCAACCCCAACTCAAAAACAATTGTACACCATACTATATTGAAGATCCTTCCAAAAAGACTTATATTTGAGCTTATGACTCGCCTTTCTTAGACAATGGGAAATATAAGGTCACATTCAGATAACTATGAGTGAAAGAATCAAGAAAGTTTAGAGTTTTCTATAGAACCCCATCAATGTTTTGAGGCTCACTCAATGCATGAGAAAGACATCCACAAGGATACTTTATGTACTCCAGGATAGGGACCAAGGTCGGACCAGGATAGGGAGGACCTAGAATACATGAAATCTTCCAGTCACCTGGTCATTCCTAGTTAAATGGAAATTATATGGCGATTCGTCTATCTTGGTACGTCTTGAGGGGAAATGATCTAATAATTTAATTACCCTATAAGCATGTGGGTAAATACTGAATGGGCCATAAAAAACGGACACATTTGGATTGATTAAATTCATGATCGATAGATAAAACATGGGTTCACAGTCACCTCTCACTTCATGCACCACTTAAATTCAAGTGATCCAAACTCTTCATTCCAATTTTTTCACTGGTCTATAGCTAAAAATTCCCTATAATGGTGAACTATTTATTGAAGGACAGAAAACCACCACAAACCATTTTTTTTGGAAGAAAATAGGTTATCCACTCTATTCTATGCCAAATAGGATACCAATTGATGTTTATGGTCATTACATAATCCAAGAAACTATGTTCACTACCACTTCATAGTATTCGTTGCCTCACTCCCTCCATAAAAGTTCACCCATTACCATCTTAAAGGAAGTTTTCTCACACCCTCAACAAGAAAGAATTCCATCCACATTCCCTTCATAGGGATCAGTTCTACTTGTGCTCTATATAATTCTAGGTTCCCCGGGGAAATTATTTCATTAAACAAGACCTTTCAGACTCCAAATTCAACACACATATAGGTACAAAGATAGAAAGGAGAAGAATATCAAAATTTATCACATTATTCTTCCATAAACTCTCATATATGATTCCTGAATCAAAAAATAAGGAAAAGTGATGAAATATTTATTAAATTTGGGTCCCTTGAAATGACTAAATTTTTAATTTTAATTTCCATAATATTAAAAAATATCTTTCCACATGATTACTATTCTTGACTATAATAATAATGTGATAATTTCTTATATTAATTTTTTCTCGCATCGAATATCTATAGTTTTTTCTCCCTAATGATAATCTTGAAATGCTATTTAAATATTCGTAAACACATTAAATATGTTATAGATAATATTTTTATGATTAATCACATATGAATTTTTATTTTTCAGGTTTAAAGGCTCATAACATCTTGATATTTCTTCCCATGAAGTTTTCAATTGGTAATCTCCAAGAGTGAAGGTTATAATAGCCAAATTTCCAATATGAATTCTATATTTTATATGTGTCATTTAATATTCCTCTTTATGGATGTGTGTATTAGTACTTAAAATTTAGATTATTATCAATTCATATATTGAATCATTTCATTTGATTTGTGGATGAATATCATGACCACATATTCTCACAACTAAGTAACATATGTTGGGTTCCTCAAAATTGGAACTACATTAATTGAATACATCAATAAAGGATTTATCCCTTTTGAGTCGATGAATGAAGATATATCTAGAACTTTTATTAAAATTGAACTATCTTATTAAATCCATGCCCATGGTAGTTCGTCAAATAATTATAATGTGATTCTTATCATGGGGCTATCAACATAGATATTTTATGAAATCAATAAAGCAATATAGTGGAAGACCCATGTCATCTCTTAAGGAGATGTGTTTGGTGAACCACTATTCTATCACTTATGATTCATTTTTCGTTTTCCCCTGTGTTTTGAAACATGAGAGAAGTGGGGTTCATGCACACAATATTAATATAAATGAAATTAGAAATATGAAATAAATACCAGAAAGGAGACAACTTTGGTTTAGACATAGTGAACATTCATTATCGCACAACACTGATCTCTTAATTTTACTATTTTGGTGTTCCAAATAGTTACACAGAGTCTCACTACATCAATGGTGTTAATGAACATAAAATCAATAGAGATTTTAATAATTGTTTATCCATCTATGATCATGAATAGATCATAATCATGAGTCTATTCACTACTCAAACCATCAACCCCAAAATGTCTCAATGATTCCAACAACATGAGAGGGAGGGATTTTACTAGTGAAATATAAAATGTGGCAAGGAAAAACATGTGGTACTATCATCTAGTAAACCCCTCAAACACCCATATTCCTTAAATAAAATATAAAGAAACAATCCAATTTTGTGGAACCTATTTCATTTTTTCATCTAATGGGTAATCCTCTGGCTATCATCTCATCATTGATGAGAGCTTGAGAATCACCATGACTTAACTATAGGAGAAACACGAAGATAAAGGGAAGAAAACAACAAAAAATAAACTAAATAAAATGAAATAAAATTAAAGTGGAGAAAAAAACATAAATAAATAGGATATTAATCATTTAAAAGTACGAAGGTGGAAAAAATATTTATAGTAGTCACAAAACCTTCTTCTATGTACTCTATGTATTCAGTGTAATGATATCCAACAATCATAACTTATTTGGATTAATTCCACTTGTCCACATTAAGGGTATCGATTTATTTTAGCAAGATCATACCGAATTTCATTTAGTTCCAATATTCTTTCTATGATATTCACCTTGATCTGTTGATAGATGTTCACTTCATTGATCATTTTTAGATCTCACTAATATTTAGCAAGACCAGAACAGTAGAATTTTTTTAGTTAATATCTTTCTATTTTAGGGATTTCATGTTTTATTCTCAATGGTTTTACCCTTAACCTAGTATACATTTGAGTACCTTGATAGAACACATTATGTGCTAGGATTACCCTTACATGTTCTTAAGAATCATGGGAGTACCTTGAAGTAGCCAATTGAACACTGGTTTTACCTTTCCATAGGTTTTGAACCACACTCTTGACCTTTACATAGCATGAAAAGTACATTTAAAAACATCTTATCCTGAAGGTACTATTTTTATAAACTTAACCATGATCATAATTTAGAATGGTCTCAAAGTCAGATGATCAGTGGTTGAGCTAAAGATTATATGGTGTGAAAATTTCATACAATCCTTGAATTCTCTTATGCATGGTGAAAAAGTTGTATGAGTAGGGATATATTATATGGTCCTTGAATTATCCTACGCATCATTAAAAATTCATGAGTTTTTAAATCTCATAGAAACCATGAAAATTCATAAGAAATACATGTAAATCATAATTTCATAATGTCCTTAATTTTTATGCTCATCTCGACAATTTCATATGATAACAAAGTTATTGAAGTCATATGATCTATCATTGTCAAATTCCTTTGATCAATACTATATTCATATGAAATCTAGTGAATGTATTCTATTTCTGGGAAAATCCTTATTATATGAATGATATTATAAAAAATTCTCATCCATATTATACAAAATGGAAGATATCATATGCTATGCTCACCCATTTTTCATTTTCCCAATTTTACACCTGTAATCCTGAAAATCAGAGAATGAGTTTAAGCTTTTATCAAATTAATATAAAAAGAAACAAATCACTAAAATTGAAGACTAAATATATTTATCATTTTAATTTATGATTTCTAAATGTAATAAAAACAATTAATTTCCTTCGTTTTAGATAAATGAGGGAGTTAAATATCAAAGAAAAATAGTAACAAATTTGGGAAATATTGGCTCTCATATAATTAATTTCAGGATGTAAATAAAAAGATAAATCCAGCATATATAGATTGATGAAACTATTATGCAACCTAATTTATGAGATATTTAGGTCAAATAGATTATAATTCATAGTAATGTTCATAAAAAATTTTATGTTGTTCTTACATTAACATCATTCTCTATGGGTGACTTGATGTGTTACTAGACACTGATCTTGAACTTTAGGTACGTTCACCTAATTTTTCTAACAAATAGGAATACAGGTCAGAAATTTAGTTTATCCAGAATATAATTAAATTATATTTAGTAGAATATTAATAATAAATATTATACTCATAAAATATTAAAATTATTATTCATGTATTATTGATCGCATTAGTTCAATCACTTGATATTCGAGTTTAGAATATGTGAGTTGAATTTTAACTTTCTATAATTACTCACAAGATAATAAAAAAACATTTATATATTCATGAGTTTTGTGTATATATTAGTATATATATATTTATTTAGTTACATGAATATTGAATTTTTTTTTTCATGTTTAGTGAATAAAATATTTATTTCTCTCATGATTATTAATCATAAGTAAATAATGAACTATTTAAATATTTACTATTTTTTGAATATATTAATATAAATATTTATTTAGTTATGTGAATATAAAAATAAGTATTTACTTGTGAGTTCAGTGAATATATTATTTATATTATTTATTGAAAATATAATATTTACTTATTTATATGAATGTATTATTATTCAAGGTTCGATAAATAAAAAGGAGGATTGATGTTCTGAGTTAAGATCCCAAAGGAAATGATATATTTATATGTGAGTTTATAATATGTCATGGAACATAATAATAATATTATTATTATTTGACATGGGGATTACTAAGAATAAACAATTAGATATTGAGCCATTATGAATTTATTTATTGTTTATACTAAGTATAAAATCCAAATTAAATCATTTTAGATTATTGAGTCATTGTGTACAATAAAGATACTCGATAATTCTCATAATCCCTAGAGTCAAAATACTCCTTCCCCACTTTTAAGAAAAATAAGAGAAATTATTTATTGTTATTAACAGTCATCAATACGTAGCACTAGTTTCCTCTTTTCTCGCACTCAAAATTAAAAAAAGCATTGTCTTGAGATTCTTGGATCACATGTGGATACAGCTACAGGAATCCTAGCATAGAATCTCTACTTTAATAATGATATAACAAAATTGGAAACCAATTTTTTCATCAAGAATAATTATTGAGTATGATGTAATTATTGATTTAAATTAATTATAAATTAAATATATGAAATACTCTCTAGAATATTGTGTGGTATCTACTGTTATGTTCTTTAAATTTTATACATTTAAACCAATGAGAACATTTTTTGGGAACCATCATGATACTTCCACTATGCCCAACAAATTTCAATTTGTATCATAGTGGTCACATTATAATTTATAATTATTTATTATGTGTTTGATCAATTTTTATGTTTTTTATTCATTTTTGATTCTCAATCCATAATCTCTAGATAACACATTATTCTAGTTTCATAAAACCAATAATATACCAATAATTGTTGAATAATTCCCCAAGATCCCACCCAAATATGGAAAGGTCACTGGCTTCATTAAATGGATACACAATGTGTAGTGTAAAATTACATGTCATGTACCCATGGTCAACAACATAGGGTGTAGGCCATGTCAATCATGGCACATAGTGAAGATCACTATGTGGTGTCATTGTACAACATGTATTTCCCACCAAAATGGAATGTGTCTTGATGTGGAGTACATAATGTGTAGATGGTGTATATTCCACATAACCGAAAACAATTTTGTTCCCACATAATCGATACATGTCATGTGGTCAAGAAAGTGATATCATTACACATAAAGAATTAGATTATATTTAATAAACACATCCTTTCATTAATTACATGACATATATAGGGCTATAAATTCTTTATAACATGTGATAACCCATGAAATTTTCACACCTTGTATTTAGATGTGTTGTATTGGTGATGAGAAATGGACTATAGGGTGTGTAAATAATTATACTTGATGTGTAACACATTACAAATCATGAATGTATTTTGATGGGATAGATGTTCCATATGAGTCAACACATGAATAATTAAAAGTGAGAACTTACTACATGGTGTGTAGTTGGATTTTCTTGTTGTGTAGTAGGTTTTTTTCCACACCGGGTACACATCGAGTTATTTAAAACATGTAATGTTAAAATAAATTCTCAATAATTAATATACACATAATTTTGCAATAGAATCATATGTTACATCATTATACATGTCATTTACTTTACACACATTGAATGTGGTGCATATTTCATATATTTATGGAAGGTTTTCTGGTCACACAAGATGAAAAAACAATACGGCTTGACTTATGGAACAATAAACCATGTGTTTGACAACATTTCATTTTGGAAAACATGTTAAGTGACTATATATTGCATGGTAAGGATCATACAGAACTAAGGTGACATGATGTGTTTGGTGAATGAAAGTGTCATGTAACTGTTAATTTAAATAAATGGATTCAATTAAAGGTATAATCATACACACCATGTATCCTCTAATATATATCTTGTATAAATTCTTGTAAGGAATTTTAACTAACATGGATGGTAAACATCATGTGGATCCATCAGTACATGAGGTGTACTTAATAAATTTCAATTAATATTATATTTATTTAAGTTGTTTAAAATTATAATGGATGGTAATATTTTGTATCCCACAAACTATTTGGATAGTTAAATAAGATAAATTATTAATTAATAAATTGTATGATTAATTTATTAAAACAATAATATTGATCTTAATAAGAGTTAATTGAAATAAATACTATTAAGTATAAATGAATATTCATTTCATGTGGTGATTAATCATGACATTGACTGACCTGAGTATATGTTGGATTTATTTAATTTAATTATTTATTTTATAGTTTTTTTGGTAAAATTAATTTTTATATTTAATATTATGATCAAAATATCATCACTTCCCCCTTCATTATGTACAGTACTGCATGTCCAAGTAATATTTTCCATGTTGCTAAAACCTAGGTTCTTTTCACCTGTAACTGAGTAAACATATGTATCGTATTGATCTCCATGTGAGAAGATATGGTTTAAGACTTCATCAAGGAAAAACCAACCAATGAGATATATATGTTAAATTTGAAATGTAAGAACTTGATCTAAGCCATAACTCATGGAGTTACTTCCCCTTGGCACAAGTTTGGTTTACCACTTCTCGATAAACCAAAAAATAGATAAAAACTCATGATCATATCATATAATTATCTCAATTTTGAAGTGCATTTTTATTTGTTTATTTGTGTGATTCATTACTTTTTTATATGACTAAACATTACCACATAATGTAAATAATTTAATAAGCAAGATAATATGAAATAAAATAAATGAATTATGCATAAATCATTTCAGAGAAAATTTCTAATTGAACTGAAATCCCAAAGGTCATACATGTTTTTATTATTTTGGATAATCCCTTTTTATTTGTTAAGGGGGAACCTTACATGTATTATTGGACCAAGAGGCATATATAGCCTCATACATGACCCCAATGGACCTAAATACTTGAACCCAGAAGATAATACCCACCAATAATATATATATATTTTTCAAATTCCAAAACATTTCAAGTCTCGATAGAAAGAGTTTCCTAACAAAAAGATACACAATGCCTGGTCCCAATAAAAAATGTCATACCCTCTCATTTTTCCACATCTGGATTCCCTATAAAGTTATAAGCTATTTCCTGGAGCCTCATCTACATCTTGTACTGGTGGAGAGAAACATTTTTTACCTTCCATTCCAATGAGGTTTCCATCACCATCATCTACACCTCATTAGCATCACCTCCAAATAAGCCGGGAAGCCTACTGTCATATGTCCATTAAACTATCGATCTTGTCACATAATCACACATCACTGATCGAGACCACCCACCCACCACATCTAATCAACTCTAACATCATCAATCCTGACCACCCCCACCAAATACTCCACCACAATTCACCAAACACACATTCTACTGGAACCTTTGACCCACCATATACCCCTCCCATGCGATTGAGATCTAAAGTATCCCACCAGATACCCCCACAATCAAAGGTAAAGACTCAACCACCAATTGTTCCACTATTGCTCATGCGATCATTCAATGAAACCTCAAGGGGGAATCACTCTTTTTGAGGATGAAGAACACCCTATCCTCAATCATGAGGTGATGGCACCAAAGAGGTAGAGGTATAAAACCCTAGAGATAATAGAGGTCTCAGATGATGCCCAACCATTTCTAATTAATTATGTAAAGTCCATGTAACATTAACAAGCATGCAAGGAATAAAATAAAGGATATTTAAAAATATTTTTTGTTTGATTTGGTATCCTATAACCAACATAATTTTATTCATTTTTACCAAAATATTCTAAGACTAGAATATTTAATGAATTTCTTATCATGTGATGATTATTATTCTATGTTACATCAAGATGATAATGTCTTTAGAGTATTTATCACATCAAAAGGACATAGTAGTTCCCTATTTTAATGATATCCTTCAATTGAAATGACAATATTATTAAACATATGTTCTCTGGTCAAATGGAATCTATCTAATAGGGCATATACGATGTTTTACTATCTGGTGTTGAGGTTCATAAGATATTGAGACATATTCTAATAAATTTTGTTCATGGTAATCTCCATGTCTATGTGAATGTAACTACCAATAGTAATTCTATATATTTTTTGTGTCATTCGATATTACCCTCCATGAATGTGTGTAAAATCCTTAAACTATTTATTTTATTAATTTATTTAACAAGTTATGTTTTCTTAATGTATTAATGATAACCATGAAGAGGTTGGATACATTGGGTGAGTAAAAAGTTATATGAGGACCCATACCTTACATTTTGATAGAGGTTGATATCTCGACCCTTTGATTGAAATGGGACTGTTTAATTAAATCCATGGACATGGTGTTACATTGATGAGTTAATTTTAGGTATTCAAAGAAACATAAATCAAGTATATAGGTTGATGAACTAAATATGAAACCTACTTGATGATATATTGAGACAAATGGATTATATTACACCAGTGAGTGGTTATATGAGGTTGTAGAAATTAAATCATTTACTTTTTTTTCTATATGGATTCCTTGATGCCTTTCTGGACACTAATCAAGGACTTTAGACCAGTTAGCCAAATACCACTAAGAAATAGGCCAATAGGTCAACACACTATGAATTTCCAAGAATCTCAATTAAATTTTATAATAATTTAATATTATAATAAATAATAATCTCTAGTTTCAATTAATAATGTTTATTCAGGTTAGGTTGATCACACATATTCAATCACAAGTCATTCAAAATAACATATATGTGATTGGAATGATGAATAAATATTTTTTTTCTAGATTCGAAAATACAATATTTATTTATCTCTTGTTTATCATCCATGATATTATTAATTTAATTACCCAAGTATAAAATATTTTTTTATTTATTGATGAATAATATAATGAAACAAATTTGGTAAATAAATTTTTATTATCCCAGGTTTTTTAAATGTTGAGATATATTGGTGGGATGAGTTACAGAACTAGATAGAAATGAAATGTTATAATTTAAAATTAATATTATTTTATTTATTTAAGAAACAGTATTAGAGTAATCTTTGAGTATTTATTTGTAATGGGATATAATAATAATAATATTCTATTATTATTATATTTATATACCGTGTTTTTTTTATTTTACCATTAAATAAGGGTCCTTTGTGTAAATATTTTTTATTTAATCCGAGTATATTAAACTGGATTTATCATTTTCATTTGCAAGAATTCATTGTCCATCATGAAATATCTAGTGAGATTTATCTTCTGTATTTGGGATAATCACATTATAATTCTCTCAAAAAATGGAGAGATAGATCCTTGTCTCCCCTCTTAATATCAAGATAGTATGTGTGAATCCTTCATCCTTGAAGGGATTCAAGTTTTCATCAGGGGGATTGATTCTAAGTGATTGTTTCTTGAGTTCTAGCATGAAAATATCCATCTATCACGTAATGAGGTTCATGAAGTATGTGTGGATACTGCTTGAGGGATTATACCTTGGATACTCTTCGAACAAATATGGTATGACTCATGTAATGTGTGATCGATCAACATCATCAATGAATATAGAAAGAATAATGATATTCTAGTTTATAAATTTATTATAAATTATATGTGAAAAAGGCCCTCCCCTCGAATATTCTTGGGTTTCTATTCCTGTAGTTATGAGTATTTATCCAAATAAATGTAAAATACCATTATTGTACACATGACCAACCTCATCCATTATTCCTAAAAACCATCAAGTAAAACTAAATCCCTTAAAAAAACTATTATGTTAGTTATTTATTTATATATTATCAGTTAAGATACAACCATAAGTATAGTTTCTGTTACATCATATTTGAGGGATTTATAACAAATATAACAGGTAGACTAAACAAATTTGGTGTTAATGGTAACAAGTATATTTCACTTAAAACAATTTGGTGGAAAGAATTTATGAAATCTGAGATTAGGATTTCATGCATGGGAAGCCCACTCAATAGATCAATGAAATCTAATTAAATACAGTTGGAAAGATAATCTATCATAAATACCTTAGAGTAATTTTTATGTCCAATTTCTTGGTTATGAGAATAGGAATATGGATCCTTGCCACTATAATATCCAAGATACCCAATATTAAAAATAACACACTAAGTACTGTTCGGATGTAATAAAATAATGGGAGACTAATAAAATTAATTTATTACAACATAATAAGTAATCAAGATAAAGTAATATATATATTCTTTTATGTTTTGTATAAAATGGTAGGAAAGATCATGGGAACATAATAATCATTACTAGAAAAAACATTTTTCTTTGACATTAAAATTTTATAAATGTGTTATAGTTGATTATACATTAAACTACTATAGGATGATTTGTATTGTCCATAGTAAACCATTATTCTTGATTAGCCACCTCAATGAGCGAGTGAAGGTGAAAAGGATTCCTATAACAAATACACAGAGGATTCCTTAGTTGTATATTGAATGATGTTATCATCTATGTTTGGAGTGATAAATATCTAACATAAATGCATGGATTCATATGCCATGATAACTCATCATCTATAACATGAAAAGGAGAAAGAGAGGCTAAAGTTAAATTTTACTATCACTGCATTATACAAGTATAAAATAGAATCTAAGTACCCGGATAGTGATATTTAATTGAATATACTAAATTACATTGAATAATTTGTGATTTTAGGCTTCTATATTGATAAAAAATTATCCATTAATATCATATTATCATCTTTACCATCTATATTATTCATATTCATTTAAAATTATAGATTATACTATATGGAGAATACACTAAGAAATAATTTGACTATACTTATTGAAACTAATTTGGATTGGTGGGAATATGGTTTAACACCCCTTATAGTGAATGATGCTAGGGAAAATGATAATAATCCAATTACAAGTTCAAATTAAATGGTTATTTTGAAATATCCATTAACAATTTAAAATATTCATAGCGAGTGGACTGAATATAATGAAATTTACTTCTACTATAGAAAGAAAAATCATTGTATGAGAAATTTTAATTAATTAATGAAGAAAGAAGTATAATATTTTAATTTCGGAATATTCATCACTACCTAAAAATTTTCTTTCATACTAATTTTGTATTAAATACAATATAGAAGTAATATATTTATATTCAAATACAAAACCATAAATGTTTTCAATGATTAAAATAAGTTTAGTGGACTCCTTAAATATCTGAAAGGGTGATTCCTAATTCTCTAATAGAATATCACTCATTCACATATCAAGGCGTATAGGTTCTCATTAAACTATTCCTTTTATATTTATTGTTAATGAAACAATTATCCCAATGTCCAATTCTAGACACAATCAAGCATTGCTCCATTTTTGAAATGAATTTTCTTATGGTCTATCACACTCACTTAATATTTTTTTATTTTTCTATTCATATATATTTAATATCAGAAATTAAGGATGGATATTAAATATAAAAAAAATACCCATTTGAGGAAAGATAATTATACTCAACTAAAACTAAATATAATTGTCAACAATATACTCATAAGGGTTTGTAGACCCCTTTTAGAGAAAATATTGAGTATTTTGATGACAATAATTATTGAGTTTTAATAAAAAATAATTCAAAAATTGAAGGCAATAAATCAGTAAGTCTTATAGAGTTAGCTTAATAAGATACATGTGAACTATTCTAATGATAATTTAGAGGTAAATTAATATACACAATGGGGTTCTTTTATGATTTTTTAGGAATGAAAGGTGGAGTACTAAATATAATTAGTAAAATATATTAGTACCATTGGTCATTCTAGTCTTATAATATCTTCACCAAGAATTCATTAATCATTTACAGATAGAGAGAAGTAACTCATATACTCACATTACTGTATACTCATCCTGGTGATGGTGTTATTAAAATGGGGATTAACAATGAGACTTATATAAATTTAATGTCATCCATGATTACTTTCAAGATATATTATAGATGTATCAAAGTAACATCTAACCATGTGCCAAATATATTAATCATGGATTTCATATAACTTATAAAATGATGTATATCTATTATGTCATTGATCCATGTGTTTTGATAAGAACTCTTTGTTTATGATAATTTAAGCAATAAACTTACATCAAGAAAACACTTGGTGCATCCAAGTCAAGTATCCTAAATCATACTTAGTATATAAATTTCCTTAGGATAGAAAGGTTATAGTCTATTGAGGGATTATCTATCTATATGTGAGGTTCACATATATTTTAAGATAGTGGTAAAAAGTTATACTTTTAAGAATTCAATGCTCTAGATGCACATGAGTGGGAATATAAACACTCTACATCACGAGATTATGTGGGGGGTGTTTGTCTAGAGACATATACTTCATAGTAATGTCAATTAAAAAGATATATTTTTATATTCACTGAGTTTGGTGAAATATCATTCAACAAGAATAATGAATTAAAAAGATAATCAGTAAATGAGATATAGATAACATCGAAAAGTTTATAAAAAATCCAGAATGGATTCCTTTTACCAAATATAACATTACATTTCAGAAGTTTCTCAATTTGATGTAAATTCATTGTTGGGTATTCAAGAAGAAACTAGACCTGGAAGCTAATGCTCATACTAGTACTGCATGATGAGTGAGTAATTTTTTCTAGTGAAATCTAGACAGATTCTACATGGAATCCTTTTAACCAATCATAATGTCAAATCCATTATAAGTTTACTTATCTTAGAAAACTACTATGAACTTATTATTAAAAAAATGGATGTCAATACCACCCTCCTTGATGTAATACCTTATAAAATATTCTATATGATACAATATAAAGTGTCGATGACACCAAATAAATACAATAAGGCTTGTAAGTTGGAGAGATCCATTTATGATATGAATACATAATTATGAATATAATATATTCACTTTTATGAAGTCATAATAGGTTTTGGTTTTTTTACTAATCAAATTGAGCCTTATGACTACAAAGAGTATAGTGGGAGAAATATATTTTCATAACTAATTTTTTCATACAATGTTGAACATAGATGTTTAGTCTTATAGTTTTATAGGAATAAGATAAAAGATACATAATGTTTTGTAGGAATAAGATAAAAGATATTTCTACAACTGTAATATAAAGGAGAAACATATGTTCTAAAAAAAGATACACTATGATATATCTATGAGGCTATTTTGATCTAGTAATAGTATATAGATTGAACATGTATTGAAAAATATAATATGGAACAATTCAAGAGATAATTTATAGTGACCTAATAATTTTATACATAAATATTGCATACTTTTTGATGAATATTAAACTTTATAATCTAGTATTGGACCGTGAATGTGTAGTGTCTTTTGAAAATAGATACATAAAAATATTTTTTGGTACATTTTTCAATACCCCTTATCAAATTATTATCACTTTATACCCTTCTTGAGATACCCTACTTAAGAAATTTCATCATAATCCATGGGAAGGAAACATGGGAAATGGTGAGATCAATTTCACAATAATTGAGAATGTGGGATATATTAATCGATGATCACATGGAAACATAAGATACGAATATGGGTATGAGATCATTACCATAACATACATATTTCATAGCCAATAAATCATAGATCATAAACATGAGTCATGGAATAAAATGTTATCATTTATAAATACATGAATATTAATATTGGGGTTCATTATAAATCAATCATGAATCATAATCTCATATTATAATCACATGAACATGTCATAAAAATAATAGTACCATCCCAGAAATAGAAACCATTTCATATGTAAAGGTTAACTATCAAAACCATAAAATAATAGTTGATCAATAATCCCAACATGTTCCCATATCATAATGAATCATTCATTACAAACTTCCCCTATAGTGGATCAGGAATCCCTATATGTTTTCCATTATGGATCAGACGTCCTTACCTATTTCCCAGAGTGGATCACGCATCCTTTCTTGTTTCCCATAGTAATATCAAGAGATATAACGTTTTATCTAATTTATTTGTGGGATATATAATTTCAATACTAACATTCACATAATAAAAAATATATATATCTTCTCAATATGATCATAAAAACATAATCATTTCACCAAACCATATCTTATAGAAAAGAAATGGGTTATATAAACATTTCATCATATCATAACACATGGGAAATGAATTGGTTTTTTAAAATTCTCATCATCATAATAATAAAAATTTTAGAGAAATAATAAGGATAGTATAAATGGAATATATCCCCCTAAAATCATAAGTTATATCATGAGATTTTATCATTGATGAAATATGAATTTAATGATCCCTAAAATATTCTCTAAGTAAAATAACTTTTTTCTTTTTGAAATCACGTATTTAAATTAAAATATTTCTAAAAAGATATAGAAAAAAATATTTTAAAATAACCGACTAAACATGTAAAGGAAATGTATATGAATTGAGTAACCATGATAGTGGGAAATCTCATTTATGTAGTATTCATTAAAACAAATATTGTATTCACACCTTCGGTAATAAGTACCTCATTCAAAAGATAACAAGAATATTATATTTTAAACATGTTGTATGAAAATGAAACAATCTATAAGAATTAATTCAAATAATTATCATAAAATATCTAAAATCATTCATAAAAACATTTCAGAAATAAAAATTATATTGATGAAAATACTTTTCAACCGAAAGAGAAGAAATAATTATATATTTTCATAAAAACATTTTCTAAAATTTTTTATTACTAAAGGGAAGAAGATGGTAATAAAAAATTAAAATTACCAAAATAACTATAGTTGAATGAAAATTTAATGGATTTATCATATAATTATCATATAATTTCTTCAATGTAAATTCAAGCATAAATAATCTCAATTAAAATGAGATTGAAATAGAAATCTCTTACATCAAGTCTATTATGTCTTTATATGTGTTCAAACATCTGGTATAATAAATATATATTTATTGTATATTTAATACATATCAATATTCATATCTATTATACAATATGTTATTTAATTAAAACATCTTTTCACCCATTTATTAATAAGTTTTTATTAAAATTATTTTCTCGGGAGATAACTGCTTCATTTTTTCATAAACGTTTTCATTCAGAAGTCTTGATACTTATAATTTATTCATTATTTTATAATATAATTAATTTTTTTCATGAAATTAGTATAATATGTAATCATTATATGTATAATCATCTAAATATTAATATAAATTTCTGATGAAAAATTAATTACAACAATTCATGGAGACAGTACTCCGTACATACACACGAGTGAAGTCTCCATTTTCTCATGGATTCAATAGAAGAAATGTAAATAATAGGTTACCTTTAAATAATAACTATTTTATAATATATAAAATATATATTCCTTAAATTTATCCTTATTACCATCCAATAATATCATAAATAAAAACAACTCATATCACTTTGTAAGGGTGGTAGTCAACATATACACATGAGCGACATTATCATTTTTCAACATATGGGAAGGTTAGAAGTTAGATATGATAGTATAAATCTAGAAGCATAATAATAACATTAAAAAATAATATATAAAATTTTAAACCATCATAATAACCCAACATTAAGGATGACTATGGAAAAAAATAATTACACCATTATGTGGAGACAGTATGATATATGTACACATGGGTGATGTTTTCTCGTTACGTAGGATGGAAAGAATATGGATAATGGTTTTTAGACCATTATAATAAAAATTAATTATATTTGAAATACCTAATTGATTATTTTATAATTTATATCATATATTTAGAGTATTTATAATAATAAATAAAATGGAAAATTCTCTGTTATGTTTTATAGATCTTTATTGATAAACCTTCCTTGGCTTGCACCTTAAACCTTGAAAGGGTGGTCTTTTGGTAAGGCAAGAATGTATAGAATTTTATGAATGAAACTAGGATGAAATTAGTGAAGATATTGACGAATATATAAGGCCCAATCATTGGGAATATTGAAGGAGATGTGGTTCACTGGTATTAGTGTGGGGAGGGGCACTCTTGGAATTACATGATGTATTAAATTAATATTAATAAATTTTTTTAAAATGTATCCAAATTGAAATTATTAGAATATAATATTATGTTGTGTCTAAATAATTTCATATAATAAAATTTTAAAAATATTGGTAAATGTTCTTACCCCTCTCTCTTTTTTAACCATCCATTTACTGTTTTGACAGTTACCGCAATATCAACATTATCTTCTATTTAAGGGTTGAGAATGTTACGATAAAAGGAAAAGTGACTTATAAATGGTCCAATATTGATTTTTAAACCATATCACATTATCATAGACTATTATAGAATGTTTATGAATCATAAATCATTTAATAAATTAATTTTTATTATAAAATATCATTAATGCCATTCTCGAAACTCTTTATGAAATTGGATTTTAAAAACAACATGAATGAAAATGATTTAGAATATAAACCATTAAAATATACCTTATAATTTTTATTCATATATAAGATTAGTTTGATGATATAAATCACTCAATAAAATTACTTTTATAGTTTATAAAACCATTTACATGATTTTTCTACTACTTGCAGAATCATTGGGTCGGTGTGCATAAGCTTTTAAAGAATTTATTTCCTTACTAAAATTTAAAAATACATTACCGGTGTAAAAAAATCTATTCATCATTAAAATAATTATTCAAAACTGAACATATGTTTTTTATCCATGTCACATAATATTATAGTTATTAAAAGAATTAAAGTGACATTTTTGACTTTATTATTTACATAAATATTCTAGAGGACAAAATAAATATTGTAAAAGCTACTAATTTATAATTTTTCATGATTAAGGATGAAATATAATCATAAAATCAAATAAATACAAGTTTTTTAATGAATTTCAATCCTTATAGTTTTTTAATCTAATTATCACATTTTACCATTACTGTGGTAAAAAAGTTTACAATGGTTACTATCCATGATGAAAAAAGAGAAATATTTAATAGATTCAGACCTTGGGACAATAAATATATAATTCATTTTTATAGATTTTATTTTTAATAGTCTCATAAATTATTTATATTCAAAAATGTAAAATGGAACAAAAACCAGTTTTTCAGAAAAATCCCTTTTGAGTATAAAAATTCTTTTACAACAAATTAAAAAATAAAATTTAATCAAATAAACATAATTGGATTAATCATAATATAAGAGAACTATTTTAATATTAAAATATTATAAAAAATATAACTCTGTATGTTCTTGAAATAAAAATACAATTTTCAACAAAATGACTATTTTTTACTATTCATTAGAAAATCAATCTTATAACAAATCAGAAAAATTTACCTTAAGATAATTTTGATATAAAGCTTTCCAAAATTATATAACTAAATATAATTTAAAAATTTTATATAAAGTAATTATAATATTCTCTCAAAAAATCAATAAAACTTATTTTTGAAGATAATTAATTTTGAAGAATAAAATGAATTTTCTAAGAATTAAGTCCATCTATTTAAAGAATTATTTAATTAATTTGTGTTGAGTTAGACCTTTATATTTTTTTATGATGTGGTTAATACTGTTAATACCTACCAAATCAATGGGTAGGTTATAAATCAATACCATATGATGGTTTATTTTCACTTAGTGTTGCATGCATCTCAAGCGATCGACGAAATCAAATTTACTTATAGAGAACTATATAATAAAATCTTGGGGTATTAGATTTTAACAAACTAAAATTTAATTTCACCCTATATGTTTCATCAATCTAGTTCAAACGATTGATGATATATCTTTTCCATCACATCCTCGAGTTCTATAGTGTCTTCCTTTTATTTATTGTTTTTCCACAGAACATTAACTAGGTGAGTGGTTAGTTTTGTAGAATTTTCTCTCGATAATCCAAAATATCCATTAGTTGTTACTAATATGAGAGATATTTCTGTTGTTTTATAACATCTTCATTTTTTACATGTGAAGAATCATGTATGTAATTCCTTATAAGAGATACACAGAACACATGTAGAACTTTATAGAGAATATATGGAAAGGAATAGTGATAACCTTCTATCCTAATACAATCAATTATTTCGAAGATGCTAATATACATAGGGATTAGCTTTTCTGTTTTTTGAGTTTCATAACCTTATTAAAAAGATAAATTTAATATAATACATTTAAACTGACTCTGAACTATATATATAATTAAGGATTATCAACATAAATTTTCTATAAACTCTGAGCTGCTCTTATGTGCTTCTAAAAAACATTGACTTTCTCCAGAATTTCCTCAGCTAGATGAGGTCCAAATAAATCTCAACCTCTAACTTTATCCCAAAATATATAAATTCTACACTTCCAAATATAGAGGGACTAGTAAGGATCCATAAGAATTCTTGAGTGAAATCTATTTTTGTATGAAAATTCCACCAAACGAATGTGTTGATCCCAACCACATTTGAAATTCATTAAATAGGACTTCAGCATATCTTATAAGGTTTTACTGGTTCCCTAAAACTATCCATCTTTCCAAGGATGATAAGTAGTACTAAAACATAACTCTAAATCCAAATCTTACTGAATACTTCACCATAGCATTGAAATAAACCTTTGATCTCAATAAAATATAATACAATGTGGTACTATATGAAATATAACCACTTATTTAATATATAACCTAGAGATATGATTAAAAGATAAATATTATTTTTTGGGGAAGAAGTGTTCTAACTTCATAAGGTGATCAACTACAACCCAAATAACATTTTACCCTTTAGATTCTTTGGGGATTCCTAGTAACAAACTGTTAGACTTATATATCTCAGCTTTAACTATATGACATACCAAGCATCAAGATACCTACTCTACAATATCCCTTTTCCTGTAATCCCATAAAAAATATTATTTTATATCTCTATTCATCTTTTTAAATTTAGGATGTATAGAAAATGATGAACTATGACATTTATCTAATAGTTTCTTATTTAATTTTGGTATTGTTGGGACTCAGAATCTATTCCAAAACCCTATCATTCCACCATTATCATGGTTAAACTCAGGAACACTACCCACTATCTTTCTCAGTTATACATATTACCTCTAAACCTCTTTAATTACCACATGGATGACTGGTTGATAAATCATCAGAAAAAGTTTTTATCTATCCCCTTTCCCAAGGATTTAATGTCCCATTTTCCAAAAATATATATGTATTGGATCTTATTAAATCTTTGTCATAAAAAAAGTTTCATGGACTTTCAAGCTTAGTGCATCAACCACCTTGTTCACCATCCAAGGATGGCATTATATTGAACAGTCATGATCATTAATCAATTCCAACCATCTTATCTGGATAATATTCAACTCTTTTTGTGTTAATATATAATATAATATTTTAGGATCCATATATATGTCTCAAAATTCAACAAAAATAAATTTCCTCCTTTTATTTAACATAAAAAATACTACTCCAAACATCAATCATGAGTTGGGTAATTTTTCTCATGAAACATTAATTATCATGAGGAATAATCTATCACCATATCTTTCTACATAAAGAAATATCATATTACCTTATTTTAAGAATAAATATAGATCAAAAATTCATTTACACTATAGGGAAGTGTGTTCAAAGGTTTACTGACCAAACATCAATTCAGTTCCTTGAAAATTTGTTCACCTTCATTTGTACACATGAACATAACCCCATTTTGACTCAACATGGAAAGTAGATTTTCTAGTTGTGATAAATATCTCATAATGAATGATTAGTATCCATCCAACCAAATAAAACTATATATTTATATTATAGTTTTTGGTCTGGACCATTTATCAATAACTTATATCTTTGAAGGATCGACTAAAATACCACACATGAGATTGTATGAACAAGGAAACAAACTTTATGATGCCACAATTCACACATGGGAAATTATTAATACAATTTATCCTTCCATAGTTTCTTCATTAAAATTATCATGTGATCTTCATTGTCTTCCTTACTTTTGGAATGTGTAAGAATATGATCAAAAAATACTACCAAAAATTGTTCAGGATAAAATTTAAAGACTCTATTCATTAAATACATGAAGATAATAGGGGAATTAGTAAGTGAAAATGTCATCACTAAAAATTCATAATTCTCATACCGCATAAGAAAGACCATAATGGGTATATAATCCTTCTTAACTCTCAATTTATCATGTAAAAATGAAAGGTAGTCTTGAAAAATTGTTGATCTCTTCGTATTTGATCAAATAAATCATCAATACAGGGCATTGGATACTTTTTCATGATAATAATATTAATATATTACTGATAATCAATGATAATATGCATTAAACCATATTTTTGTCTTAAAGAAAACAATAGGTTCACCAAATGTTGATAAAATAGGGTATATGAATCCCTTATCAAGATTCCCCTAGAGTCTCTTCTTAAAATATTGTAACTAATATGGGCCCATTCTATAAGGATTATTTGAAATAAGTGTAACACCAGTTATGAGTTCTATTGAAAACAAAAATTAAAAATTTTGATGAAGATTGAGAAATTATTCTAGAAATATATCAACAAACTCACATATAATAAGGTATATATTTATTTCTATGTTTCTCCTAAACCATCATAGGTAGATACCCTTCATGGATTGGAATTAAAACCTACAAGATAGAAGTAATTTCAATTTGAATTTTTATTCATCCTCATATTGATAAACGATCATAAGTTTATTCATAATATGAAATGTGACATCACATCATTAAAAATTGATAGGGGTGGTGTATAAATAAATTCAATCAAAGCCTAGAATAACATAAAATAAATCTAAATGATGAATAAAAATATTTTATGAAGCATATTCCTAGAAACTCACATTAAAGATTAACTATAGACATAAGATGTGACCATCATACCATTTGGAGTACTCTCCACTAAATCAACATATAAATATTTAAGTGGTAAGTGAGACATACATGAATTATTTTGAAATTAAATTTCATTTAATTTTCATTTATGATTTGTTTTTGGGGTTTGTCAAGCTTTTATGGTGGAATGGGTGAGTTTTCATGAATTGGGCCAAACCGTGAGCCCAATTCCAGATTTAAAAATAAATTTTGTTTCTTTTATAACATTTTAAATTTTTAATATTTTTCAACCATTCAAGTTCCTAAATGGTCTAACATGATATAGAAACACCACCATTGTAGTTTGGAGCCTTTAGAAAACCATAAAAAGTTGTATATGGGTTTTTATTTAAGGGATTGGGCCTGCCCGAAAGCCCAATTCCAGTTTTAAAAATAACTTTTGTTTAATTAATAACTTATCCAATATTAAGGCTTTTTCGGTGATTCCAAGCCCCAAACACTCCCCTTGAACCCAGCCGCGCGTCCCATATCCTCCCACCCTCTTTGCAGCTCATTTGAATCGCGGTTTTGGTCGATACTTCTGAAGAACTCACATTTCGGGCAGATTAATAAAGGTAATTTGTTTCCTTCATAAATCCTTCAATTCTCATTCTTTGTTTCCCATTCAAATTCCTACATGGTCTCATACTCCTTGTTCGAACATCCCTTGAATGGTTGGATGTTTTCAGATTCATAATCTGGTGGATTTTGGGTCGTTTTATTCATGATTGTTTTGAGTAAGTGTTTCTCTCTTCAATTTTTCATTCTCCTTAGGGTTTCCTCCCTCTTTCATTATGTTCTAAAATGTCCAGAAGTTAGGGTTCAGTCCTAAGGTCTGATTTGGTATCTTTTGGGTCAATTTTTGGTGGTCTAGGTATGGATTTATATTCCTTGTGGTGCGGCGGTGGTGCGCTTAAGGTTTCACACCAAGTTTTGAGGATTTCGACTCAAAAGGTAGGTGATTCCATGTGTAGCCATTTTATGATGAGTTAGCTTGCATGGATTATTAATTTAGCATGTTTATAATCTGTTTTATGTGCTGTGAAAATAGTTTTGATGGATTTGGTTGAACATTTAATTTTTAGTTGCATTATAGCTTGAAATTGGGTACTTTTCATGTGTGACTCTTGGGGTAATGTTTGGGTTTAGTTTATAACATATGAAAGTGATTTATTAGTCTTGAAAGGGGATGCCAATTCTGGTTTGTTAATTCCTTATTGTCATGTTGGCCTTGAAAGTAGGTTTTTTTTAATGAGTTTAAGGATTAAAAACATGTTGTACTTCTTGAAGGTGATTTATGAAATCGTGTGTTTTTCATGTGTATCTTTGTGGTATTATTTGATGTATTTTTATAACATTTGGTGGTGGTTTAATAATTGTTTTAGGGATGAAGAATTCTGTTTTGGATTGGTATTGGTATGATTTTGCTTTTAAATGAGGGTTTTGAAATGGGATTAGTGTGCAAACAATGGTTATACCTCTTGGGTTTGTTTTATAAAAATTGCCAATGTTTTATTTGGTTAAACAAAGTTGGGAAAGGGTGTTTATGTACTGTTTGGGTGAGTGTGTTCACCTAATGTGGGTTTTTGAATGGTAAAGTTGTGATTTGAAATGTTAAACATTTTTATAATTTTTTTATAAATTGTCGAAATGTTTTACTAAATTGTGTTTTGTGTGCGAAACACGGGTGTGGGATATTTCATGTGAGTTTATTTATAAAATGAATTGTGAAGGTTAGAAGGGTATTGTGTGACATGTGTGTGGGCTGTTATGTGAGTTGAATATCTTGTAATGGTTTTATAAAATTGTTTAATGGATTTGTGGAAGTGTTAAAGAAATTTGAAAAGTGTTGTAGGCAATTTGGAGTGAGTTTGATTTCAAAATGCATTTGAATGAAAAGTGGAATTTTTGACTTGCGTGATGTACATGGGGATGTTTGGTTAATTTGTGATGTGGAAGTGATATTTTCATGTGAAAACTATACTTCTTGGATTGCTGAACTTGTTTGAGCACAAAGGGAAAACCCGGGTATCTAGGTGGGTGGACGTGTACTAGTATGCTAGTGAATCCGTGGGGTTTGGCCTCAGTTTCACTTAGCAAGATTGACGCTTACAACTCTAACTAAACTATGATGATGATGATTGGGGACCACTAGGTTATGGGTATGTTCCCTACTAGTGGATCGTGCACGAGAATGGATATTTGTGATGGTTACTCTCACCGAGATACGAGGTACCTGGGACCCACAGCTAGCTAGTGCCTAGGGGTTATTTCCCATTGATTGTGCTCACTAGATACTTTGTTCTTACCGTCGGTATACGGTATGAGAGGCTGGAAAATTCAGTATCTATGGTATTTATTTTAAATGTTTGTATTCTTTAAATTATCCCACCTGAAAACTATTTTTATTTAATGTTGCATCTTTTAGAAATTTTAACTAGCATCTCATGTCTTTGAAAACATGCATGCTTTTCGCCATTAAATGTTTATCACATGGAATCTATTAGTGGTGGTATCCTACTGGGCTTTCTCTCACACCCTACTTACACCTTTGGGTGTAAGTATATTTGCTTCTTTTATGTCACAGGTTTGGGTACAAGATTTATGCCATTGATTCAGGTTTTTAGTTGTCCATTGGGATACAGTGTTGTGGAGATAGCTTGAGGGTGGTGCCTCTTTCCTTGTGGAGGTTCTTGGGATGTATTAATATTGTTATGTACCATTGTAATGTTCTTTTAACATAGTTTTAACTTATGTATTTCAGTTCTGAAATTTTGTGAAAGACGGTTTTAGTAAAAAAATCCAGATTTGTTCTATTGAGTTTGTTTGTTGTTTAATGTTTATAAAATCGGGTAAATCGTTCCCAATCATCATGATATGATACCCGGGCATTGTGCCAACCCATGGGGATCGGGAACGCTCCACGGGTCATGTCACAGGTTGGGTTTGGTGCCGGTTTTGGCAGTGACCAGATTTGGTTCGTGACAAAATGGTATCAGAGGAGGTTCGCTTTCTTTGAGTCATGTTATTTGGGGAACAGTCGAGATAGTCTTGATTTGGGATTGTTGGGACTTGGAATTTCGGTTATGAGTAGTGTGGCTGATCACCACACCTCATTATGGGATTCATGTCTCTATGGGAAGTCGGGACCTTTCGAATTCCTTTGGTTTTCTTGGTTTGATGATGATTAGGGGAAATGAAAAGAGAGTTGGGATAATGGTCTCAGTGAGCTCACAGGGCCTGGCAAGCCATGTGATGCCGGGGATATTCCCTAGAACACTCTCTGTGACATTTAAGTTATTGGAATATGGCCGCCAACCATATTTCCAAGTCACCCACTGAAACTAGTTTCCTCTCACATTGTTTTGTGGTTTAGTTTTGAAATCTTAGCACTCTGGTTTTAAGGTGACTTTGTTTTAAGAAGCGTAAAGTTTTTATGAAATGATTTTAAAATAAAGAGGGAATAGTTTGGTTTATGAAATGGTGGAACTGAATTTTCAGAATTGTTCTGTATTATAAAATGGTGTGCTTACACCTCTTTGAAAGCAGGAACTATATTGAAGTTGGTTTTGAAAAGTTTTTCCAATAGAGTTTTCTAAACAATCAAAGTGTGTTTTAATGGGATGAGATGTTTTGAAATTGATGTGAATATCTTGAAAGTGAGTTATTTTATAAATGGTTGTGACTTTCTGAAAATTTTTGTAAGATGTGAGTTGGGATTTTGATCTCGTGGTTAGCGGTTTTGAGAAAAAAGGATGTGTTGGTTGACCGTTTTGGTTTTGAAAAGTGGAAAGAATTTTTGTTTTAACCTTTGGTATTTTCATGAGCAACAACATGCATGAGATTATATGGGAAGATGGATGGTTGATGAAATGACTGGATGAGTGTCGAGATGGATACGAGGAGGGTGCCTTGTGTGGCACAGAAACATGCATGTGTAAGGCCCATGGGGTACCATTGGTGGATGCGCTAACCGCTGAACCATTTGTTTTTAAAGAACTGTTTTAAAGAGAAACATGAAGACTTGATGAATTGTATGGAATGGTTTATATTATGTGTTTTTGTAAAATGTTGATGTTGTGGGATGTTTTGAGTCCAAGAACCCCTCCTGTTGGAACTGTGTTTTGGGTTTGGGTTTGGTCAGTAAGTTGTGTTATAGGGACAGTTAGTGGTCTCTTTTGAAAAATGTTTTGGGGCGCCTTTATGATGGTTCCCTTCATGTGTTTGGATCAGGATTGTGGTATATTATGACCAATGAACCATCTTGGTTGGTTCCTTGGGTTCTCCCATTGGATAAGGTACACCCCCATTTAGGGTTAGTGCACAACTGAAGTGAAACCCGTATTGTTTCTCTATTGGGAAATCCTCCAGTTGATCAATATAAGGAATATTTTATAGATCATTGTTGATTGAGTCTACAACCATTCATTTAGTTGATTTGTAGATCCTCTTGTAGTGGGATAGTTCTTGTGGAAGGTTGAAAGAGGCCATGGTTTCTTAAGTTTCATGATTCATCGAAGGTGGAAGTGTTCTTTGGTTGTTAGTGTGGATGAGTGTCATGATGGTGTCTAAGAGGGCCTCTGGGTTCTTCATAGTTTCCTTGAAGCAAGAGTTATTATTAAACCACCAATTATGAGATTTTGGCCCTGATAGGATATTGTGTCCACTTTTTGGACTTGTCTGTTGTTTAGGGACTTGGAATATGGTCATGTTCCATGTATTGTATCTATCAATCACAAGGGTCATGTTCGGTGACACATTGTGATGTTGTGTGCTCTTTTGACTATAAAGTTCAAGGTCACACTATCCTCTTAGGTTCTATGTTATGTTGGGAGTATGTATCCCTTGGGAAAAACATCAAATCCTATATCTCAGAGGACAATGTTTATACGTGTCCTGCCCTTCTGTTGTTTCTCAGCCAAAGAAACAAGGTGCGATGTGTGTGCTTATTCTGATCCCTTGTTTCAGTGAAATGTCTGGTTTTGGTAAAGTGAGTTATGGAGTGTGTTATGTCTTGATGAACCCATCAGGGTATGCAGCGTAGTTGTTTGTGGCACCGAAAGAAGATGTTCCACATAGGGGTTTCAACAGCCAAACTGCGTGGCCGAAGATGCTTCAATATTTTGAGCTCCAGCCATAGGTCTCGGAGAGATGCTGGCGCGTAGTCAGGGGAAACCCCAGTGTCGTTTAAACCCTTGTACAAAGTCCTATCCTCAGTATGAATGATAGGAAGAGGTTAAACCTATGGTGTCATCATATTTCTTCTGTTTTTCCCGTTCTGTGGAAATAGGTGGAGGGTTTTGTACCCATGTCATCACACAATGTTATTCCCTCCCCATTTGGTTTCCATTGAGTCTTTGGAGAATGGTTGGAAATTTCGCTTGAAAAGTTGAGCACACGGTTTTCGCATGGTTAGTTCTAACCATGAACAAAAAAACCATGTAGATAGAAGAATCTCCACTGTTGGTTCATGGTTTCCCAAACCGTGCAAACTCACCATGTGGTCATCCCAACACTTTATATTTTGGGGTCTTTCTGTACCGGCTCATGCTGGTCGATTAAGATTGTTGGTTCTTATGGTGGGGACCCTATTTTTTTCCCTGTACCAATAACTTAGTCTTATCCATGGTCAAGGATTGTTGGTAGGTAGTCTCATTCGGATCTATCAAGCTACCTAAATCTTCTTTGGGTAACCATTGAGATTGGAGAGAGCCCAATGGTTTAGTTATAGCAAGGTATGTGTAACCTTGTTTGAAGTTGTTGTTCGTTTGGGTGAATTGCTTGAGTCTTGTTCGGATAACGTTCGAGGAGTTTCATTTTGGGATAATGTATGAATGTGATTGATCATTTCAGTAATGTGGTGTAAGTTTGGGTTTTGAGATTAATCATTCCTCAATTGATCACTGAAGGTGTTTTGATCCTTGGGGGCAATGCTTGGCAAAGAATTACATCTTAGTTTATCGGTTGGGCATGGTTTTGGTATCTGGCCTTGTGGTCGCTTTCCGGGGACGGAAAGTTTTCATGGTGGGGAGAATTGTCACATAAATGACTTATTTTGAAGTTAAATTTCATTTAATTTTCATTTATGATTTGTTTTTGGGGTTTGTCAAGCTTTTATGGTGGAATGGGTGAGTTTTCATGAATTGGGCCAAACTGTGAGCCCAATTCCAGATTTAAAAATAAATTTTGTTTCTTTTATAACTTTTTTCAATTTTTAATATTTTTCACCCATTCAAGTTCCTAAATGGTCTACCCTGATATAGAAACACCACCATTGTAGTTTGGAGCCTTTAGAAAACCATAAAAAAGTTGTATATGAGTTTTTATTTAAGGGATTGGGCCTGCCCAAAAGCCCAATTCCAGTTTTAAAAATAAATTTTGTTTAATTAATAAATTATCCAATATTAAGGCTTGTTCGGTGATTCCAAGCCCAAAACACTCCACATGAACCCAGTCGTGCGTCCCATATCCTCCCACCCTCTTTGCAGCTCATTTGCATCGCGGTTATGGTCGAAACTTCTGAATCACTCACATTTCGGGCAGATTAATAAAGGTAATTTGTTTCCTTCATAAATCCTTCAATTCTCACTCTTTGTTTCCCATTCAAATTCCTATATGGTCTCATAACCCTTGTTAGAACATCCCTTTAATGGTTGGATGTTTTCAGATTCAGAATCTGGTGGATTTTGGGTCGTTTTATTCATGATTGTTTTGAGTAAGTGTTTCTCTCTTCAATTTTTCATTCTCCTTAGGGTTTCCTCCCTCTTTCATTATGTTCTAAAATGTCCAGAAGTGAGGGTTCGGTTCTAAGGTCTGATTTGGTATCTTCTGGGTCAATTTTTGGTGGTCTAGGTATGGATTTATATTCCTTGTGGTGCGGCGGTGGTGCGCTTAAGGTTTCGCACCAAGTTTTGAGGATTTCGACTCAAAAGGTAGGTGATTCCATGTGTAGCCATTTTATGATGAGTTAGCTTGCATGGATTATTAATTTAGCATGTTTATAATCTGTTTTATGTGCTGTGAAAACAGTTTTGATGGATTTGGTTGAACATTTAATTTTTAGTTGCATTATAGCTTGAAATTGGGTACTTTTCACGTGTGACTCTTGGGGTAATGTTTGGGTTTAGTTTATAACATATGAAAGTGATTTATTAGTCTTGAAAGGGGATGCCAATTCTGGTTTGTTAATTCCTTATTTTCATGTTGGCCTTGAAAGTAGGTTTTTTAATGAGTTTAAGGAGTAAAAACATGTTGTACTTCTTGAAGGTGATTTATGAAAATGTGTGTTTTTCATGTGTATCTTTGGGGTATTATTTGATGTATTTTTATAACATTTGGTGGTGGTTTAATAATTGTTTTAGGGATGAAAAATTCTGTTTTGGATTGGTATTGGTATGATTTTTCTTTTAAATGAGGGTTTTGAAATGGGTTTAGTGTGCAAACAATGGTTATACCTCTTGGGTTTGTTTTATAAAAATTGCCAATGTTTTATTTGGTTAAACAAAGTTGGGAAAGGGTGTATATGTACTGTTTGGGTGAGTGTGTTCACCTAATGTGGGTTTCTGAATGGTAATGTGGTGATTTGAAATGTTAAACATTTTTATAATTTTATTATAAATTGTCGAAATGTTTTACTAAATTGTGTTTTGTGTGTGAAACACGGGTGTGGGATATTTCATGTGAGTTTATTTATAAAATGAATTGTGAAGGTTAGAAGGGTATTGTGTGACATGTGTGTGGGCTGTTATGTGAGTTGAATATCTTGTAATGGTTTTATATTATTGTTTAATGGATTTGTGGAAGTGTTAAACAAATTTGAAAAGTGTTGTAGGCAATTTGGAGTGAGTTTGATTTCAAAATGCATTTGAATGAAAAGTGGAATTTTGGACTTGCGTGATATACATGGGGCTGTTTGGTTAATTTGTGATGTGGAAGTGATATTTTCATTTGAAAACTATACTTCTTGGATTGCTGAACTTGTTTGAGCACAAAGGGAAAACCCAGGTATCTCGGTGGGTGGACGTGTACTAGTATGCTAGTGAATCCGTGGGGTTTGGCCTCAGTTTCACTTAGCAAGATTGACGCTTACAACTCTAACTAAACTATGATGATGATGATTGGGGACCAATAGGTTATGGGTATGTTCCCTACTAGTGGCTCATGCACGAGAATGGATATTTGTGATGGTTACTCTCACCGAGATACGAGGTACCTGGGACCCACAGCTAGCTAGTGCCTAGGGGTTATTTCCCATTGATTGTGCTCACTGGATACTTTGTTCTTACCGTCGGTATACGGTATGAGAGGCTGGAAAATTCAGTAGCTATGGTATTTATTTTAAATGTTTTTATTCTTTAAATTAGCCCACCTGAAAACTGTTTTTATTTAATGTTGCATCTTTTAGAAATTTTAACAAGCATCTCATGTCTTTGAAAACATGCATGCTTTTCTCCATTAAATGTTTATCACATGGAATAAATTAGTGGTGGTATCCTACTGGGCTTTCGCTCACACCCTACTTACACCTTTGGGTGTATGTATATTTTCTTCTTTTATGTCAGAGGTTTGGGTACAGGATTTATGCCATTAATTCAGGTTTTTAGTTGTCCATTGGGATATAGTGTCGTGGAGATAGCTTGAGGGTGGTGCCTCTTTCCTTGTGGAGGTTCTTGGGATGTATTTATTTTGTTATGTACCATTGTAATGTTCTTTAAAAATAGTTTTAACTTATGTATTTCAGTTCTGAAATTTTGAGAAAGACGGTTTTAGTAAAAAAATCCAGATTTGTTCTATTGAGTTTGTTTGTTGTTTAATGTTTATAAAATCGGGTAAATCGTTCCCAATCATCATGATATGATACCCGGGCATTGTGCCAGCCCGTGGGGATCGGGAACGCTCCTCGGGTCATGTCACAGGATGGGTTTGGTGCCGGTTTTGGCGGTGACCAGATTTGGTTCGTGACAGTAAGTTTATAACATATGATAATTATTTTTATATAATATATTGGGTATATCCAAAATAAAATAAGACCTTAGATTTTCTAGAGTATATGATAATTGTATCTTTCACCACATCAGTCTTGTATCCCACTTAAACAATTGCGATCACATGATATTTCCATTTTCTATGGGTATTAATTAGTTGTTGATGTCTATTATCATAAAAAAACCATTATATTTGTGAAATGGTTGGTTTAATTATCATACTCATTGCCTTTGAAGCATTGGAGCACTAGTGATGCATTAGTTGGCATATTCCTTTCCTTCATTGTATAAATGGCAATCTTCATTTCCTGTTGATATTCATGAGATTTATAACCCTCTTTTTCAAATTTATAGAACCACCCAATTCCATTCAGTAATTTCTCATGATGTTTATTCCCACATTTTTGTAAAATAAATGGCTATAATTTCTTTCCATAATGTGATTTAATTGAGTTTTCTTGAGAATCTATCTTCTTTTTCTTATAAAAACCATTGTAATTTTGGGAATCTTAATTTTTTTTTCTAACATGATATAACATAGAAATATTTCTTCGTAGCTACATATTTAACTTATAGAATACACCTTTTAGAGACTCAGTTTTAACTCACCAAAGAATCGACCATTTTTTCTTTCAACGATGATGAATAAACTAGAATCAGACCTAGAAATATTTGTAATTTTTTCTTATAGGTACAAATGAATTTGTCATCATTATTTATAAGATCAAGGAAGTAAATATCCATTTTTTAATGTAGAATATAATGGAATTACATTCTAATAAATATCCTCTTAAAATCATCCTCTTAAAATCATCGCATTACATGGATGAAATTTATTCTTCTTTCGTTGTGTTCGTAATAATTTTTTATCAATGATCAATTAATTCTTAAAAATGATAAAAGGCTAAGAATTTTTATTTTATTTTATTATAATTGGAGTGAAAAATAAATTTCTCAATGGTGTTGATCCATCACTCAGCTATAGTTTGATCAGAAGTCAAACTAAAGTATGGTGGATGTTTCTTGATAAAAGACTCAATAGTACACTATTTCCTCCTTTTATTTTTTAGAATTTCAGCATGATTCAGGGCATGAGAAAGGTGTATGATAATTGAAATAATAGTATACATTCTAGTTCCCATATAATTTGATTTATCATGCAGAAACTCACATTATTTTCAATCAAATTTATTATTATCATTATTTCTTCTTGTTCTATCCATTGACCAAAACAAAGAAGAAGTATATACATCTATCTACAATAATAAAAGTATGCTATCATATAATATTGAAATATTATTCAAAGGATGCCTAAATTAGAACACCTTATTCTTAATATTTGGAGCCTTAAGTTTAACCTAGGTTATCTATGGTCATTACAAAAAATTGGATGTTACCCACTTATTAGACTTATCCTTGTGGATTTAACCAATGTTTTTAACCCTAATATTCAATGATAAACTAATTCCTAATTCAATACCAACTATAGTGACCGATATATATTATAAATAAATATCAAAATATTTTAAATGAATAATCAATATTTATCATTACAATCTAGGTTTGGACCATAATAGTTTAGTTTATTTGGAGACTAGATACATAAATATCTTATATTAGTAAATTCTTTAACATCCCTTGTCAAGTTATTCCCACTTTGTACTCTTCTTGACATACCCTACTAAAAACGTATCATAAAAAACTAGGGAAATGAGACATAAATGAGGGTGAAATAAGATTCTCAATAAGTTTAATCACGAGAGATATCAATCTATTCTCATATGAAACCACAAAATAATCTTTAGGGTAAGAGATCATGACCATAAATTTAATACCCAATATATCATAGATCATAAACATGATTAATGGTATAAAAAGTTGAAATTTATAAATACATGAATATATAGAGTTAGAAATCATCATAAATCAATCATAAACCATAATTTTATATAATACTCATAAGAATATTTCATAAAAACTGTGACACCACCATAGACATTGAAACCATTTTATATCTCTTGGTTAACTACCAAGACCATAAAATCATTGTGGATCATACATCAAAACATGTTTACCATAATCTAAAGGTTTAGGAATTACCACTAGTTTCCCATAGTATATCATGTATCCCTACCAGTTTTCCATAGCGGATTATGAATCCACAAACATTTCTTATAGTGGATTAGGAATCCTTAATCATTTCTCATAGTTATATCATGAGATATGATGATTTATCCAATGAATCATAGGGATGTATAATTCTAGACCCATCCATAATATAATGAAAATAATTCATATGTGTGAAATAATATCATAAATAACATTTCATTTAATCAAATAATATCTTTATGAAAAGAAATGGGTTTCATAAACATTTCTTCTAAGCATAACCAATGGGAAATGTATAGGTATCATAAATATATCACCAACATAATCATAAACCAACCCTATAAATAATAATGATGGTATCAATTTATTATATCCTTAGTGAGTTGTAATTAACATAAACGTAAGTTATAATGGATACAAAATGACTTTAAATGATTAATGTAATGTTTCTTGAGAAAAATGCCCTTTTTGTTTTCAAATCACTTAATTAAAAATCACATATTTACAAAATTTTATGGTAAAAGTATTCATTAAAATATTTTAATGAATTGATTATTCATGATGGAGGGAAATTATTTTCATTATTTCATTAGATATTAGATATCATATCACCCATTTTTTACAAAAATAGTAATTAAAATCACTATTCTGGGTGATAACTGCTTGGTTTTTTCATGAATATTTTTGTTTAGCAGTCTTGGTACTTATTATTTGATCATGGTTCCATAATTTTTTAAACAAATCCATATAATTATTATCATATATAATCATTATATATTTTTTTGTAACTATTCATATATATTGGTGATGAAAAATGAATTATATCACTTTGTAGAGATGATAGTATGTATGTTTTCATGAGTGATGTTTCCATTTTTCAATTGATGGAATGAAATAAAATTAAATAATAAATCACCTTTATTGAGTAATTAATATATCATATATATTCATTAAATCTATCATTATATTTATCCTTGTAAAGAATAAATGAAAAACTAATCACATCTCTTTGTGGATGTGGTAGTCCACACATACGCACGATCGACATTATCATTTTCCAGCATAAGGGAAGGTAAGAATGTAGATATGATAATATAAATAAATTATAATAATAATATCATAAATATCATATATAAAAATTAAACCCATCATAATAACCATACATGAAATATGTTGATGGAAAAATGAATTACACTGCTACGTGGAGACAGAAAGCCGCAAATACGCACAAATGATGTTGTTGCTTTCTAATGATTGAACTTTCATGGATAATGGGTTTTTAATTATCGTAATAACAAATAAGTTTATTTAATATAATGAATTAATTATTGTTAGTGGATTAAAAAAATTAAGAGGTGGTATAATAATAAATATAATTTAAAACGCTTGATTAAGAGTTATACATCTTTATTGGGAAACCTTTTTTCTCTAAGTCATTAATCCTTGAGAGGATGGTATTTTAGAAAGAAAATACGAAAATAGGATATGGTTAAGTTATATAATATGATATTATCATAGGTATTAGATGATATATAAGGATTAAAAATTTTGAATTATTATGGAGAGGGGATTGCCTTTTATATGATGGGGGGGGGGAATCTAGGAATTACTTAATGTATTAAATTAATATAAATTAATTTTCATAAAAAATGACAAAAAAGAGTATAATTAAAATAAAATATGAGTATGAGTATAAATACTCTCAGAAAATAAATTTTTAACATTTTTTGGTTAGGTTTTTACATTTATATCATAGTTTTAACCCCCATTAACCCATTTAAAAATTACTGCAATATCAAAGTTTTAGACTCTTTAAGGTTATGAATGTTACTATATAAGGAAAAATGACTCATTAATTGACAATGGTTTATATTTAGAACCATCTCCAATTCAATTTTATTAATATATTATTTTTATTAATTTTAATCATTTAATAAATTATTATTTGTAATAAAATTTCATTAATATCATTTTTAGATCTTTTAAATTAATTTTACATTAAAGTCAACATGAAAATAGATTAATTTTATTATAAACGTTCAATACATCCATTATATGTTATATATATATATATTAAATTATCCATACAATATAAAACACTCATGAAGATGTTTCATTTTGGGTATTTAAAACAATTTACTTGATTTTTCTACCACATGCACAATCATTGTGTTAGTATTGCGTAAGCATTTTAGGTATTTATTTCATTTTAAATTTTTTTAAAAAATTTGATTCGAAAATTAGATATATTTCCATTACAAATTTATAAAATAACAAATGTTTCTCTTAGCCCTGTCACAATATTGAATCCATATTAAAAGAAAGAAATTGGGAATTTTTAAATTATCATTTAGTTAAATATTATCAAGGTCAAAATCAATGTTAAATTGAAAAAAGGTAATATTTTTGTAGTCTGGATGATTATTGAAAATATATACTCATAAAATGAGCTAAAATAAATATTTTTAATGAATTTTAGGTCACATCACATTAGTTTTAACCATTAATTAACCCATTTTACGGTTACTATGGTAATAAACAATTACTACGATTACTATTCATAACAACCAAACAACAAAAGTGACCTATTTACAAAAATTGAAGATCATAATTTCAGATATTGGATAAAATTTCCATGATTTTATTTCTAAAAGTGGTAGAAAGTAATTTAATAAATAAACAAAAAATACAACAAAAAATAGTTTTTTAGAAAATTACTTTTTTTGTATAAAAATATTTTTATATGAAAATTCAATCATCAAATTTATTCCAATGAAATTATTTATATAATTAATAATTTAATATAACTATAGTTACTTTGAAACCATTTTAAAATATAGCATATTTTTTAAAATGATTGAAAAAATACAATTTCCAATAAAAATCAGTATTTTCACTATTTACTAGAAAATAAATAGTTTCATAAAAAACACAAAAGTCACCCTCAAATAATTTTGATGTGATGATTTAAAAAATGATAAATTATGTTATAATTTATAAAATTTGTATAAATAAATTATAATATTCTCTCATAATAAGCTATAAAAACCATATTTTTAGATAAATATTTTTCAAGAATAAATTTACGTTACTAAAAATTGAGATTTTATTTATTAAGCATTACATAATAAAATTATATTGAGTAAGTCATTTATATATATTTCATAATGTGGTTCATACTATTCATACCAACCAAATAAATGACTAGTATACAGTTATATACTATATTATGGTTCATTTAGACTCAAGGTTGTGTGCATTACAATCAATCGATCAAATAAAATTTATTTATAGGTATCTATATCACAAAATATCATGGTGTTACAGAATTGATAATTTTTTCACATGCTGTAAATTCAATATAATATGATGTGTTAAAGAATATTAAGAGATTAATTTAATCTAATAAAATTCTATATTCTTATGTTTTTTTAATCTAACTCATATGTGATGATATTTATTGGATTTGATAAAGAACATGTGAAAAGCATAATACGAAAATATCGAATTGATCTAGGATAAGTACTTAGGGAAGTAGTCAGAACTATCCAAGAGTTCTTAATAAAGTACAAAGTAGGTGTTACTTGTACTTAGAGAAGTAGGAATTATAGTTTTAAAAGGGATAAATAAGTTAATATTTAAGGATTAATTTGATCTAATGTATCAAAATATGTTCAAGAAAATAAGAAAGATTAAGATTATTAGATCTATTCATACCCGTATAAATATAATTTTGGTCATGTTACATCCTTTGATGAAACTTTATAATTAGTTTAAGAAATTATTTATTCCATATTTTAAATTCTTACCAAGATAGTAAAGTATCATCATAATATATATTATGATTATCTTATGATGATGGTATTAACTGAGATGTAAATTTTATTATAGATGATAAAATGAAAATACAGAGTGATATCACTTCATCATGGATTTTTATCAAAGGAGTGAAGTCACCATAAGTATAGGAGGTATAAAATAACATGGTTGGCCCAAAATTTATAATCATCCCTCAATAGAAGCATGCTTATCATGTGAGGGATAACAAGTTGGTAGTTAGTAATTGGTTATAGTGAATGTGGGATTCATTTGGAGTTGGTTCGTTAGAACCAGCTAACATTTTACTTTTTATTACTAAAATATTAATAAGTATCATTTCACAAGTTTATTTTCTTATATATAACATTAATATGGAAATTAACATACAATATTTTTTACATTTAAATAATTTTGAAATTACCCACTATAATGAGAAAATTTAAATGATATGATAATATTCTTAAACATTTTTCATAAATACTACATAAAATTTGTTCGATAGTAAACACATAATATTTATATATTAATATTTAGAGGCTTATAATAAATTTAAAATTATTTTCAAGAATTTAAAACTTCGTAATATATAATTAAGTAGGATATAAATATTGGATCCGGAATATACAGATTATACGCAAGAGGGGGGGTGAATTGTGTCCTTATGATTTTTCGTTAATTCTTTGATTGAACAAGTTCTGTCCTCTTTGCTTTATCAGATTTGGTCATACAACAGAAATAAATAAAAGCAGGGACATAACGATTTAGAGTGGTTCGAGGAACAGAAGGCCCCTAGTCCACTCCACCAACGCTCAAGTCTGTGAGCTTGATGATTTTCACTATCTGGTCCTTATTTCAACAGACCGGTCCACAACTAAATATAGGTAGTTGACACCTTTACAATCCAATGAAAAACAAAGCCCTCTGGTTTAAACAAAAACCTACACAGCTTAGTATGAGAAGCTGGTTACTCAAGATAAAACGAATTTCAGAAATAACCTTTTCCAGATGATTTTCACAATGCAACAGAATACAATTGACAGTAGATGGATCGCCGTCTCTAGAAATATTTATTTTCAAGTCGAAGCAGTTCTGAGTCGATCCTGTTTAAATAGATATAATGATATAGTTCACAACTTCAGCAGTAGAGGATCCACAGTTGATATTCGATACAGAACAAGTGAATCTTTTATCAAGTTCCTTCTTCTTTAAATGAACTGAGCTTTGACGTTCAGTTTTGAATTAGCAAATCAACGTGATATTCTGCAGTCTCTGTTTTTCACGTTTTTTTAATTAAGATCTTGATCACCACTCTCCCGTATATATGGTGTTTTGTTTTATATAGAACATATATATAATAAATCTTAGAATATCTCTTGCACATTTAGATCCATAAAAGTCGCCTTCTGATTCACAATATTCAAAAATTTGAACTTATAGAGTTGTCGTAACGTCCCTAAAAACTCTTCATAAAAATATCCTTTTAATTCAATCTTTAATCCAATGATAAAACATCTTTGAATTGGTCAAATTCGTACATTAAAAATGACATTAAATCCGGCATGAAATCCGCCCAATAATCAGCTTGCTGACCGTTGGATAAAAATATCGTCTTTCAAAACATTATGACGCCAAACGTAAGGTTGATAACGTGACCTCCAAACGCAGGGTTGATAACATAGTCTTCAAACATATGGTTCACAACATAAGTTTGATCATAAACATATGGTTGATCATCCATAATATTTCATCAAATCTCAAATGTACGGTAAAAGTTCCATACTTTTACTTAATCCATACTTTTCCAAGAACGTATGGTTGTTCACAAATGTAAGGTTGATGAATCATACATTTGAGAAACAAATGTAATATTTAGTACCTATGTACGGTTCTCCTTCCATACTTTACTGATAACTAAAAAATAAGGTTCCATCTTAACATAAGATTCTTCTTCCATACTTTGCTAAAAATTAATGTTTGTTTGGCCATACTTTTTTCTTATCTCAAAAAGTATACACACTTTTCATCCTTACGCTATGTTTATCCACGTAGGGTATGAACAGTGATTCCAGGACGTGCTTAAATCAGATTCCGAACATGTAAGGTATGAAAAGTGATTTCAGGATGCTCTTAAAGAAGATTCCGAACAAGTAATAAATTCTCATTACTTCAAGGGTAAAATAAATTAATATAGTCCTACAAAATACTAAATAAAATCATTAGAAAAAAATTAAGGGTATTTGTGAGCATCAAAATTATCATAAGGAGACAGAGAATTATTTTCAATAATCTCCCCCTTTAAATAACATTATTATATATTGTTGAAAACAATACTTTTCTCTACAATCTCCCCCATTTTGATGATCACAAAATCCTTATGATAATAAAACAAATTAAATGAAATTAACTTTCAAAATTAGTTACATAATGTTTTAGAATTTTGATAGAATAAAAAAATATTTTAATTTTATCAAAATAAATAAAAATTTCTATAAATAAAAATTTCTCCCCCTAAAAAATAAATTAATTTTTCTTTCCAAATTTCTCCCTCTGAATAATCAAGAGTTTTTAAATTAAAAACTTTTGTTTATCCAAATTTCTCCCACATTTTGTGATATCAAAAAGTGTGATAAATTATGGGTTTGAACACATTTAATGTTGCACTGAACTGTAGGTAAATGCTATTATTAACTATTTATCAATAATTAAATCTTGAGTACTTGCATATCAAAAATAAAGACAGTAAACAAATATAAAGGAATAAATAGATTTTCATTAAAAATGAAAAATAGATACAAGTATGATAAAAACATGAATAAAGGTTTGGGCAAGATAGGTAATTGGTTCTATCTCCTCTGGATTGCAGACTTGATTTATGTTAACTGTTTTTTGAGTCACTTCATCATCCCATCTCTAAGTTTGATAATGATATATCTGTTCTCTTGAGTCATATGAATATCCTTGATTAAATTGACTCTGAAAAACTCATGCATCCTTTCTTCTTTTTCGATAAACAGTGACAACTTCTCTGACATCTGATTTAACAGATTTCTGATTGGTGGCTCACTTGATATCAGTCGATCAACTAAAAATTTCTGATTGTCCAACAACACTAATAATGGAACACTATTACATTGAAGATCATGCAACCAATCATTCATGTTGCTCATCACGGCTGAGATGGATTGAAATATTCGGATTAAATCAGGTGAAGTACCAGATCCACTAACAGCACTATTTGAGACTGATGCAAATTTGTTCTCCATAAACAACTTTATATCTAATAACATAGTTTTCATATCCATTTCAGATTTCAATTTTTCAACTGCATTCAACATATCCTCTTTAAACATTTCATCTTCTTGCCTTGAAATTGTACTCTCTTTCAGCTTTTGAAATCTCAATTGTTCGAAGGTTAAGGAATTTCTAAGAGTGACATTCTCAGATTCTAACTGAGACACTTTTTGTACAGTTATTCAACTTATTTCTTCCTTGAATTAGGGTCACCATGTGCTTGATTCACATTTTCAGGCTCTGGATGATGCAGCTGTACCAAAGGTAATGATTCAACATCAAATTTCTCTTTTTCTTTGTCCTGAGTAGGTTGGTCCACAGATTTTTCCTTAGAGTCCACAAACACCTCCACAGAAAAATCCTCTTGAATTACTTCTATGGGAGCTTCAGAAGCATGCTCACCACAAACATCAGCATCTTGTTTTTCCACTGGATTTTTGAGAACAACATTTTCAAGAGTTTCATGAGGTCTGGCCACTTCCTCACCAGGCACTGCCTCATTATCTTGGTCCTGTTGAAGTGTAACTTCAACATTAGCTACAATCTGTTCTTGATTCTCCCTTTGAGCCTCTTCTTGAGCTTTTTATCCCTCTACTGGTGTTGTCCTATCACTAACAGCTTCTATGGTCTTATCAATAACAGCTTCTCTTACAAAAGAATAAGAAATTAAAGCATCTGTTGTTTCCAATGCAGGGGAAGTAATTTCCACATTAACAAATCGATGTCATCGAGATTGAAGTCCCTCCTGACTTCTTCTTTATTCAGCATCTTCCACCTCATATCAGATCCTTCATGCTACATTGCTAACTCTTAATTCTTCCTGTCCCTCCTTAGACTTAGCAGGTTGAGCCTGAGCACTCTCTGAGTCTTCCTCAGCTCCTACTAGCAATAGTTTTCCTTTAATAATGCTCCAGAAGTATCCAATATTCCTCAAAGTTCCAACATCAAACATATTACTGTGATGAAAGTGTACTCGGGCATCCACTAATCTCACCAGTCTTTCTTAAGCAATAGTTTAGAAATAAATCTACCGAAAGGGTAAAAGTTCATCCGAGTGTCACTTTGACAGCAGTAATTGAGGTACTTGACCATGTATATTGGAAAATTTAACTTGATATCACTTAACAGAAGATCCATTATGGACATATCTGGGTACAAAATCTTGTCCATTTCGTCCATTCAGGGAGCTATTCCTGTCTGAAAAAATTTAACCAGGATCTTCTGATCTGGTTCTAAATCATTCACCATCATTTTTTTAATAGTAGATGTTCCAAACAAAAAAGACATAATATCCTTGGATTTATGCACAACATCTTCTATATTATTCAAATCAAAATGAAAAACTCCCTCATGAGGGATGTTGAGAATCTGACCAATTTCTACTAACGATATTGAGAAATCCCTATCCTCTATCTTAGCTATCATACTTTCCTACATATCCCCCAGACTAAACTGTACAGATTTGAAGAAGTATCTAAGTTATACCTCATTCAGAAATTCTGTATTTTCACTGTTGAATGTATGTTCAAGGTTTTTATACGACAACGCTTGTTTCAATAGTATATTTTTCTGAAATAACCAGTCGAGATCGATTACGTTGCCCAGTAATATTTTTCTTCTTTCTGAGCATTGTCTCTTGAAATTGCTTGGCTCGGTTTCACTGACACTTTTAGTCCTTAACATTTCTACGAGAATCTCTAAAGGTTTGAAGGTTAGGGTTTTAGAGGTTCGAAGATTAGGGTTCACGAGTAGAGGCTGGTGTTAGGCATTTTAAAGGGTTTCGATAGAAGTAAAACGGTTCAGAAGTCGAAAGGGTTTTCTGAAAACCTTGATTCCCGTTTTTTAAATAATCATTACACATTTTTAAAAATAAATAAAATAGATTACATGGATAAAAGTAACTTATTCTGTTAAAAAAAATAGAAAAATTATTTTTAAGTAGAATAAAAAATATTGTGAGGTAAAATTTTATTTAAAATCAAATAAACCTAGTTCTCGCTTAATAAAATCAAACCTTGCAGTGGGAAGTGGATTAGTAAAAATATCACCTAATTGAATACGGTATTTATAAATTCTAAAAATATATCCCATTCAATAACATGATATCTTAAAATGTGAGGCCTTATATCAATGTTCTTAGTTCTAGAATGACTAATAGGATTTTTTGGAAATATTAATTGCTCTTGTATTATCAAATAAAATAGGTGTATTATTAAAATTTAATCCAAAGTCCATAAGAGTGTTTTTCATCCACAAAACTTGTGCTCATAAACTGCATGCAGAAACATATTCTTCCTAGGCTATTGACAAGGCCAGTGAATGTTGTTTCTTACTAGACCATGACACTAAATACTTTCCTTAAAAGTGACATGTTCCTGATGTTCATTTTCTATCTAATATACAACTTCCAAAGTCAGCATCTGAATATAAAATCAAATTGAAATCAAAACTTTTAGGATAAATAAGAGACTGAAAAAACAGTTCCTTTTAAATATCTAAAAAATATTTTAACATTAGTTAGATGAGATTATTTAGGATTTTATTGAAATCTGGCAGAAAGACACAAGAAATACATTTTATCTGGCCTTCTAGCAGTAAGATATAATAAAATACCAATTCTACCTCTATATGACTCATTGTCAACTGATTTTCTAGTTTCATCCAAATCAAGTTTTATATTAGTACACATAGGAGTTGTAAAAGTCTTACTGTTTTTAAGTCCAAATTTCTTAAGTAAATCAGTAATGTATTTGCTTTGATTCAAAACATTTCCAAAACATGTTTGATAAATTTGAATTCCGAACATAAAAATTTAGCTCTCCCATCATACTCATTTCAATTTCTTTTGGAATTAACTTTGAAAACTCATGACAAAGGGTGTTATTAATTGATCCAAAAATTACATCATCAACATAAATTTTACCCAATAAAACATTATTTTTTAAAGTTTTCTTAAAGAGTGTTGGGTCTACAATTCCAACAATAAAATCAATTTTCAAAAAAAAAGAACTTAATCTTTCATACCAAGCACTAGGTGCTTGTTTAAGGCCATAAAGAGCTTTAGTATGTTTAAAAACAGAATCTAATTTTTGAGAATTTTGAAAACCAGGAGGTTGCTCAACATAAACTTCATCCAATAAATAACAATTTAAAAAGGCAGATTTAACATCCATCTGAAATAATTTAAAATTCATATAAGATGCATAGGCTAAAAGGATTATAATGGCTTCTAACCTAGATACAGGAGAAAAATTCTTATCATAATCTATTCATTCTTCTTGATTGTATCCTTTAGCTACTAATCTTGATTTATTTCTAGTTATTGTGCCTTGGTCATCTGTTTATTTCTAAATACCCGTGTTGTTCCTATTACTGGATAATTCATAGGTCTTTCCACTAATTCCCAAACGTCATTTCTTTTAAACTGGTTTAATTCATCTTGCATTGCTATTACCCAGCTTTCATCATCTAAAGCATCTGCTATAGTCTTAGGTTCATGTTGAGATAGAAAGGCAGATAATTCCACTAGGTTTCATAAGTTTCTTCTTGTTTGAATTCCTATATCTAATTCACCTATCACAGTTCCTAAAGGGTGATTATTTGGTGTTCTAGACTGTCTAGGAAAAACATTTAAAGGTTCTTTAGTATCATTTTCGTCTAAACATGACTGAATTTATTTTATATCATTTTCAAAATCATTCTTTATATTCTCAAGTCTCATGTTATCCTTAGAGTCACGTTCATCCATTTGATCTTTCCTTTTCTCAAAGGGATCAGATTCATCAAATCTTATATGAACTGATTCTTCAACAATCCTTGACTTCTCTTTATAGACTCTATAAGCTTTGGAAGTAGTAGAATATCCTAAGGAAATACCGTCATCATATTTTGGATCAAACTTACCTAGATGATCTTTGGTTTTGAAGATGTGAACCTTGCATCGAAAAACTTTAAAGTAATTTACAATAGGTTTTCTGTTATTCTATAGTTCATATGGTGTCTTTTTCAAAATATATCTAAATAAAACTCTATTAATTATATACCAAGCTGTATTCAGAGCTTCTGCCCAAAAATATATAGGTAGGATATATTCATTTACTATGGTTCTATCCATTTCTTGAATTGTTCTATTTGTCCTTTCTACAATCCCATTCTGTTGCGGTGTTCTTGGTGCAGAAAAGGTATGTTTAATACCCATGTTTGAGAAAAAGGAATTAAATTCCTGATTCTCAATTTCTTCACCATGATCACTTCTCAATGAGATTATATTAAAACCTTTTTCATTTTGAACATATTTCAAAAAATGTTCAAATAATGTAAAATCTTCCTTTGTAAATTTCAAAAATAAAATCCATGTAAATCATGAATAGTCATCAACTAAAACATATACATATAATTTACCAGCAAAGCTTGCTACTTTTGAGGGTCCAAACATATCCATATGAATAAGTTCTAGAGGGTTAGATGTAGAAACTTTATTAACAAATTTGAAGGATGATTTGTGTTTCTTGACAAGTTGAAATACATCACAAAATCGGTCACATTCAAATTTGATACTAGGTAAATCAGAATCTAAATGATTCTTAGATAACTTATTTAAAACATATATATTACAATTTCTAACAATCCTATTCTAGATCCAAGATTCACTTACATTAGCAGTCAAGTAGTTTACTGGTTTTTTACACAAGGAATTTAAATCCAAAGTATAGACATTATCTGTTCTTGGAGATTCAAATTTAAACAGTTTATCTTTAGAAATAGTACAACAATTGATAGTAAAGTAAACAGTATATCCATCATCACAAAGTTGAGAGATACTTATCATATTGTGTTTTAATCCTTGTACATAAAGTAATTTTTTGATTGAGACTATTTTTGGATCTCTAGTAGTTCCAATGCCAATGATTTTTCCATTGGCATTGTCACCAAATGTGACAAGCCCTCCTTCATTTTGAGTGAGTGAAGAAAAATTAAATGAGTTTCCACTCAAATGTCTTGAGCATCCACTGTCCATGTACCATATATATTTTATTCTCTGGTGGACTACTACCTGCAATGACATTCAAACAAATTGCTTTAGTACCCATATTTTTTTGGGTCCAGAGGTGTTAGCTAGCAATCATCTAGGTATCCAAATTTAATTTGTTTATTTAAAATCAGCTGAATCATATAAGTATTTCGATACATAGTCTTTCTTAGTACCACAAATTTGAGGTTGTCTTAAGAAACTGTTTTTAGCTATATGTCCCTTTGTCCCAAAAAAGTCACAATTAACCTTTTTAGAGATAGGAACAAAATAATTTTTATATAGCTTAGGTTTTTCTCTTTTACTGCCAATTCAAAATCTCTCCTTTTTTATGACAGTTTTTCCATGAATTTCATTTAATGAATTCTCCCCTTTTGTAAAAACAAATGCAGCCTATTTGTAAGATTCTACTTCAGCCTGTAGTGTTTTTATTCTTGATTCAAAATTAATATAGTTAGTGTTAATAGAATTTTATTTATCAGTTAATTACTTGTGTTGTTTCAGCATTGTATCTATTTCATCTGAAACAGATTTATTTTTGTTCTTTAGTGACTTATGTTTCTTAAACATTGAGTCATATTTTTCTTCATGAATATTGCAGTAGGTTGCAAGTTTTTCATTTGTGTAGCTTGATTCAGAATTTGATTCACTATTTCAGTCAGAGGAGTAATATGAGTGTAACTCATCGGTTTCTACCATGAAAAAGAAGTTTTCTTTTAGATTTACTTTTTCTTTCTCCGAGCTTGATTCAGGAGAGCTACTAGAGTCTTCAGATACAATCCAAGTGGATTTTATAGCTTTCTTGTCTTTCTGCTCATAGTCATTTCTTTTGAAGAATTTCTTCTTATTTGCTTCATTCAACTGTGGGCAATCTGGTCTGATATTCCCCATCTTCATGCATTCATAGCATCATACTTCCTTATCATATTTCTTAAAGGATTTTTTGAAGCCTCTTTTCATGCTATAGAACTTTCTAAATTTCCTATCTAGTTGAGCCAGTTATTCATCTGAGTTTGATGAGTCAGAGCTCTCTGATTTAGCTTTGACTTCTCTATTCTTAATCTTTCTATTTTGTTGTTGTGAAGTTACTTTCAAGGAAATATCATCCTTTTTTATGTAGACTTTATGCTCATTTGCCTCATCTTTCATTTCAGCATTATACATCATCAGTGTACCAATCATCTCTCTCATGGTTAGATTTTTGATAGGTGTTGATTGTCTGATTGTAGCAGAGATACCATTCCATCGAGTAGGGAGTACCCTCAATACTTTTAATGTTGGATCAGCCTGCTTGATAGGTTCTCCTAAATCCTTTATATTATTGACAATTTCTGTCAATCTCCCATTCATTTGGGTAATTATTTCTCCATTAAACATTCTGAAGGTATCAAATTTCAGTTTTGCAGTTGCATATCTCATTTGTCTCACATTGTCTGTTCCTTCATATGCCACAACTATTGTCTGCCACATCTCATATGTTGTCGGGCACTGAGATACTCTATTCAATTCATCTGGTCCTAGACCGCAGATGATTGAATTCATAGCCTTCGAATTCATATCATACTCTTCCTCTGTAGCAGCACTCCATGTCTGAGTATTTTCATGAATTTCATAAGTAGTCAGAATCTTTGAATAGATTTATATCTGAGGGTTTTTAGATATATTATCATGCGTGATTTCCAGCAGCCATAATTGTCTCCATTCAAATATGGTGCTCTGACCATTGAAATCCCTTCTCTTGTATCATTCATGATGCTCTGTTATAATCATTAAATGCTTCTAACATGCTAAGGCTCTATCAGAAGCTCTTCCTCTAATACCAATTGTTGGATCCTAAATATACAGATTATACAAAAGGGGGGGGGTGAATCGTGTCTTTACGATTTTTCGTTAATTATTTGTTTGAACAAGTTCTATTCTCTTTGCTCTATCATATTTGGTCATACATCAGAAATAAATAAAAGCAGGGACACAATGATGTATAGTGTTTGGGGAACAGAAATCCCCTAGTCCACTCTACCAACTCTCAACTCCACGAGCTTGATGATTTTCACTATCTGGTCCTCGTTTCAACAGACCGATCCACAACTGAATATAGGCAGTTGACACCTTTACAATCAAAGGAAAAACAAAGCCTTCTAGTTCAAACACGAACCTACACAGCTTAGTATGAGAAGATGGTTATTCAAGATAAAAATAATTTTAGAATGAATCTTTTCCAGATGATCCTCACAATGCAACATAATGCAATTGACAGTAGATGGATCGTCGTCTCTAGAAAGTTTTATTTTCAAGTCGAAGAAGTTCTGAGTCTATCCAGTTGAAATATATATATATATACTTTAAAACATCTGTAGTATAAGATCCACAGTTGATATTCGATGCAGAACAAGTGAATATTCTATCAAGTTACTTATTCTTTAAATGAACAGAGCTTTGACGCTCCTTTTTGAATCTGTAGATCAATATGATTTTCTATAGTCTATGTTTTTCAACTTTTTTAAAATAATATATTGATCACCAATCTCCCGTATATATGTCGTTTTTTCAGAGATAACATATATATAATAAAGATGTGCATATCTCCTGCACATTTAGATCCATAAAAGTCGCCTTCTGATTTGCAATATTCAAAAATTTGAACTTACAGAGTAGTCATAACTTCCCTAAAAACTTGGCATAAAATGCTCATTTTAATTTGATCCTTAATCCTATGATAAAATGACATTGAATCGGTCAAAGTCATACTTTAAAAATGACTTTAAATCCGGCCTGAAATCCGCCCAATAATCAGCTTGCTGGCAGTTGCATAAAAATATCGTCTTTCAAAACATTCTTATGCCAAACGTATGGTTGATAATGTGACCTCCAAATGTAGGGTTGATAACATGGTCATCAAACGTAATGTTCACATCGTAAGTTTGATCATAAATGTAGGGTTGATCATCCATACTTTTTCTTCAAATCTCAAATGTACGGTAAAAGATCCATACTTTTACTTAATCCATACTTTTCCATGAACGTATGGCTATTCAAAAATGTAAGGTTGATGAACAATACTTTTGAGAAACAAACGTAATGTTTAGTACCTACGTATGGTTCTCCTTCCATACTTTGCTGATAACCAAAACATAAGGTTCCTTCCTAATGTAAGGTTCTTCTTCCACACATTGCTTTAAACGTATGGTTGTTTAACAATAATTTTTTCATATCTCAAAAATTATACGCGCCTTTCATCCTTATTCTATGTTTATCCACATAGGGTATGAACAGTGATTCCAAGACACGCTTAAAGTAGATTTAGAACAAGTAAGGTATGAACAGTGATTCCAGGACACTCTAAAAGAAGATTCCGAAGAAGTAATAAATTCTCGTTATTTCAAGAGTAAAATAAATTTATAAAGTCCAGAAAAATAGTAAATAAAATCATTAGAAAATAATTAAGGGTATTTCTGATTATCAAAATTAACATAAATAGACAGAGTATTGTTTTCAATAATCTCACCCTTTATATAACATTATTATATATTGTTGAAAATAATACTTTTCTCAATAATAAATATAAACCCATAAATAAAAATTCAACATGTTACATGAAATATTTAAATTTTTTGTATATCAAGGGGTGTAATGTTCCTTAGACTTGATATTATTATTAATGAATACCATGAATTTTTTTACCTTTATGTATGGATGGAAACCATGATGACATATACTCCAATTGAGGTAGAATACTTTGGGTGAGCCAGAAGTTCCATGACATTAACAGAATATGTCAAGAAAATATTTCTCCCTTTTGAGTTAATGAAAGAAGATATCTCTATACATTTGATTGAAATGACATAATTTTATTAAATCCACAGGCATGATCATTCATCAATTAGTTCACTTTGGTAAGTCAAAGAAATATAAATCTAGAATATAGTTTGATGACATAAGTATGCATCCTTTTTTATAATATATCAAGACCAAGGAGATTGTATTTCATAGTAACATTCATATAAAGGTTTTTGTAATTGTGAAATTTACTAATTTCTCCCTAGGTACCTTGATTTGATACTAGATATTGATCTTGGAATATAAGTAAGTTCACCTAATTCCACTATGAACGAGGCATAGTGGGTCACATAATATGTGTATGTTCAATCGCATTAAATTTATGTGAATTTAATATTAAGAATTAATATTATTCCCATTTTTGGAATAAAAACTATTCATGTATCATTGATCACATAAATTATTTTACAAGATATTCAAGTTTTAAATATATGAGTTGAATTTTATCTCTTGTTTATTATTCATAAGTTAATAAATAAACATTTATAAGTTTACTAGTTTAGTAAATATATTAAGATAAATATTTCTTTAATTACATGAATATTAAAATGAAAATTTATTCAAAAGTTTAGTGAATGTGATATTTATTTATCTCTTGTTTATTACTCGCATGGTAATGAATAAATAAATATCTATTCACTAAATTTATGAATATATTAATATAAATATTTATTTAGTTACATGAATATTAAAATAAATATTTATTCATAGGTTTACTGATTATAATATTTATTTATTGATTGAATGAATAATATTTATCTACATAAAATAGATATTTTATTATTCCTAGTCGATAAATACCAAGGAGGATTTATGGGATGAGTTTAGGGCTTGGTGTAAATTATATATTTATCTATGAGTTTAGGAAATGTCGTGGAATAATATTATAAATTTATTATTATTAAAATTTTACATAAAGATTATATTGAATAAGAAATTAGATAAAGAGTCCTTCTGTAATTATTAATTCTTTAATGATAATTATAAAATCCCAATAATATATTTTTAGAGGGAATATTAATTGTGTAAATGGTGAAACTCTAGAATTATCTCAAACTAAAAATGGAAAAATCTTCCCTATCTATATCAAGAATAAGAGAAAACAAGAAGAAATATTCCTTTTTATGATCATAAATGATCAATGAAAATCACTAGGTTCCTCCATGGTAGAACTCCAAATACTAAAAGAAATTTTCATATATTTTTTAAACAAGTTCAGAAATAATTAAGGGAATATAATCATGGATTCCCTGGTACAACATTAACATTATAAGAGTGACAACCAAATTGATCAAAAAATAATAATATCATGTTTTAGGTAATTTAAGATTTAAATTAATAATAAATTAAATTTTACATATTTTATTTTGAATATTTTAGGGATTCAATAACTAAGGCCTTTGGATATTATTTGTATAAATTGTTGACAATTAATTTTTAGGAACCACCTCGATGCTTCGGCTTCACCGTGAAGCCTTAAATATGATGTTACTTGAATCATTTAATGGATTCACACAACAAACCATAATAAAAGACTACTTTTCCCAAGTATTATACATAGAATAGGTGGAATCATCCTTATAAATATGATGTCTAGGAAATATGAGTAAAATGACTTAGCACATATGTACCTACAATCCAAGATGGTAACATCCTATACATAAATATCACTTGGAAAAAATACCCCATTTTAATCATAGTCAATTTCATCATCCTAATAGAATAAATATACCAAGGTATGGTTTCTAAAAAAAATTCACCCAATATTGTACCTTTATAATCCTAAATGACTGACTAGGTTACATTCCATATTTATATGGCCCCTATGATCATGTATTCCATTGATAGTGAGAATCTTTCATCCTGTAGAAATCCAAACATAGGGTTCTTCTCCCTATTAGGATCCCTAGAATCCTTCCAATCATGTCTTCATTTGACTACAAGGACCCCATATCTTAAAAAACGAGTGACATATTCTTTGTGATGGTATTTCTATATTTAATTGTGTTCTTATTTGGATTTTCCATAGTCATCCTATCTTGGTTGATCTCACTATCTCATACATCTTATTGATTCATTCATCTATCCTACCTATTCATTTACCAAATGGAAGGAGTCATGAATGAGTAACCATTTCGGTGTAATCCATATGCCTTCACCTGGATCATATAGTAGTGAAAATCACAAGGAGATGCTCATGTGTACATAACACACAAAATCTATTTCTAGATATATATCACCTAGGGGAATTGGTTTTTAGACCATAAACTACATGAAATAGGGGTCATACTCATATGAAATTAAACTGTATGACACATTTGTCCTTATATTATGTCTATATATTTCATAACATAGTGGTACTAATCATATGACCATAATCTTCAAGAAATAGTAATCCTATCCATATGAACTAAAACCAAAAGAAATTGTTTCCCTAGGCAAAAGACCTTAAAATACATAACATAATGGTCCTTATTGTATGGACTTTAAAGGTACGTATTGGGTCCTAGATTCCTGATTTTAAATGTCACAACATTAGACCATATCATGTTACATTAAAAGGAATGGAATTCCTGGTCATATGGATTTAAACTATGACATAAAACTCTATAGAATTTTATTATCCTTATAGGGACTTGTAAAAAGTCCCATTTATGGGCTCAATCCCCCCATTATTGAATATCCTAAATCCATTTATATTATACAACATCCAAGATATTATTTAATTCCATTGTTGTTTTATGTATAGATTAAAAATATTTTATAATAATCAAATTATGATTACTCGGTAAAACATAATTATATTATATAGATTACTTTTACATGAATTGATTTTAATCAATCACTTTAACTATATGGTACATGGATATTACTACTCAGGAATATTTCATTAAAATGACTTAAATATATACTAGAGTCCTTGAATAGAAAACAAAATCCTTTTTGGATGATCCATCCACCATTCTTCTTGATTTTAACAAGAACACCCCGTGAAACCAAAATGGGCCTACTATGATGAAAAAATTGGAAACATAAAAAATGGTAAACCCAAACTAAATTCTTTTTCCTAAGAAAAAGATGGAATGATCATAAATTTTCAAATGTTATATAGCCCTAAAAGGGATTATTTTTTCTAATTCCATGAGGAATATAAATGAAATTCTTTTCTATTGAGCAATAGGGAATCATACTCCCTAACCAACCTCGAAGTAATCAGATATCTGCTATAGTCACCATGAATCAGAAGTATATACAACCTCGAACTTACACTACCACTTACTCTAATAAAATTACCATAACTATATATAAATTATGGAAACTGTTCCCCACTCAGCATTAACAGAGCCATGTGGTTAATGTTATTGGGTAGAAATATCTACATAATGATTAAATTCTAAATATAGAATAACTACATGATAATATATATTGGATAAGGTAATGAAGGACAAAATCATGTAAACATGTTTAAAAGATATAGATGATTCCAATCATGAAATAAAACCATTTTATTACTCTCTCCCCCAAGTGAGATAATGACTCTCTTCCATGCCTTGAGGAATCCATAGTGGATTTATCTTATGTTTATGTGGCTACATCAGATTCATTTGACAGATATCCCACTAATAAGGGACATCTCTACCAATGAAATATCTCAATCTCCTAGGAAATTATTGAGGAAGATATTTTCCTAGTCATCTATATTTGAGTACCTATAATATTATTATTTCAGTGGAAATAAATTGACATAGTTCATGAACAATTCAATATTCTTTTTGTTTCCATAATCAGGATCTATCACCAAATTCTAATAATAACACATGAAAATTTTCATGTCACCATCAGCCGGATTTGTTAACCATATTCAAGGAGGAATATATTGATCTCATCAACTGACCCTTCACTTATGAGGAAGAAAAATCATTTCTACAAAGGTCACCTCTACAATGATACATAAACTAACCATGGAGTTCCTCCTCATGGTATTATCCATTGAGGTCTTGTTTATGATAGAATATTTATTCATTATAATGGTCCTCCTCTTGATGTCATAAGAACCAACCACATATGTCTTCTTTATTGTAGTAGTTTCAATGGTCCTCCCCATGGAAAAAATCCTATCATCATATAAATTCCCCTTATACTAATATGTTGGAATTAAATACCTTAGAGGTCCCCCCAGTGTACCCATCATAAATGTCATCCATTTTTTGATGACTATAGAGTTTCAACCATAGAGGTCCTCCCTTGGTATTCATCATAGAGATCCTCCCATACTAATAATAAATTGTCAAACAATATTTTATGTCCTCATTAAGGAACCAAAAATGGAGTTCCTCCTGCTAAATTTTTTTAATTGAACCATAAAGTTTGTTCCCATGATTTTTCATGGTTTTAGTGTGATAACTATTTTCTGCTTAGGTGTGTGAATCACCAAAAGTTATGACTCAAAATGTTAAACTTGGAAAAGACATATTTATGCCTTCTGCCTTCACCATGGTATTATGGATTCAGGTTAGTGCAAATGGTTAACTAGAGTCAATTTAGTGGAAAATCATGGTAGAATTAGTTAATTAGATTATTTTCAATGGAAGTTAGTGATAATGATGTCCGAGTGTTGAAATACAGAGCCCGAACATTCATGGAATACACTTGGAGGAGTCAGTAATGTTTCATAGGAATAATAAATGTATATATAAGGGGAGAATTCATAAGAAATATATAATTTTGGAGGTGATGATGTAAAGTGACAAAGTTACATAAGGAAAATAGCACTGTTTACTATATTCACCAACTAAGGTAGTGATTACCATTGACTATGTGGAATGTTTCCCTTGAAGATATAATAAGAGTGGTGTTCTCTCTCTCTCTCCTTATATATATATATATATATATATTATAAATGTGTCGAAAATTATTACCTAAATGACCCTATTATATTTAGTGGGGTCAACCACTATTGATGAAATATAGCTTCCTAACACATAAAGGAATTAAGAGATGGTGTGTTGAGATAAATAACCCTTATGTTAGAGAAAATTGGGTTAAATGATCTAGTTAGTAAGAAGATACAGTGGTAGGAGGAGATATTGGAGGAATCATATCCCATCATTCATAGTTTTTTATCGTTGGATAACTAGTGACATGTTTTTATCATGGAAGGAGTTGGTAAGAAAAATTTAAAGAATCTGAAAAGGTAATGGGCTCGACTGTGTTACTCTAATGAGTGCTATTTCAAATGAATAACAGATTAATTTGTTATCCCATGGAGTATTAATAATTAATAAACCATATTATCCCTTCTCGTTCAGGATTTTATGTAATTTTTATTTTGTGATGTGCAAGTCTTTCTGGTTCATTATTTGGATGTATAGACTTTTTAGAATCACGAGGTGACCAAACCTGGATGGAGATGAAGGTTAGTGAAGTGGTAATGTGCCTAGAATTATTAGTTCTTCACACTTCGAGATGGGGGGCTATATAGTCATAATATGAATATTTTAGTGACTAAATGTTTTGTGCTAGATTACCAACATGTGGTATCAAAGATCAGTTAGAAATGATCTAGTAAGTAGTTTATTGAGGACTCAGAATGATGTTATTGGAAGATAGAAGTGGAACCCATTATGTAGCAAGGATATACAAATTCCTATATAGAGGTTGAGTCACATGATGTGTTATGTTATTAATAACATTATAATATTGGTTGGAATAATTCTAGGATTCCCTCATGATCTAGCTATATCGTTTATGTAATATTTCTACTAGTGTAGATAGTGGTGGTACCAGGGAGTTTGGGTCTGTTGAAAAATTTTCCATGACCATTGAAATCATAGTGGTGTATTTCATTCATTAATATTCTATTAATAACATAATATATAGATTTATTAATTCTTTCCTAGATACCTTGATCCCTATGTTATTTATATGCAGTGGGAGTTATATTTGTAGAGGATAGTTTTTCATGAGTAAGGTCAAATATAATGATTTGATGATGGAAGCTATGAACATTGGAAGGTGTGGATTGGATAATCTAAAACATTTCAAAATCTATCAATGGATAGTGATTAAAACATAATTAAGGTGTTTACTAGAATATAAGGTCATGAAAATAAGAAAATGGATATTTTGGATTTTGTAGTTAGAGAAGGTACAAGCCTTCTGAAGGAGGCTTTAGTGGAAAATTCAAAGGGTTAACATGATACCCTAAGTTGATGAACTTATATTCATTTAGATAGTTCCCCTATTTCCATGACTAGTGGGATAGAATAAAGGGATATTATATTACTGTTTCTGAGAAAAAATGTACTTTTCCAACAATTATAATATCTATAAGTTGCATAAATCTCATAGATGAATGGGTTGGATAGATTTTCTACCTAATGTTTTCCATCCTAATTGAGTCAAGATAAGTGAATCTAGGATTCTCATAACTCAATATCCAAGAAATATAACTAGGAATTTGTTTTTTGATTTTACATTTGGGAGGTACATATTAATTTTTGAGAATTTTTGGTTATTTATGAGAGAGAAACAAAATCATGGTGTGTGGCACAATCCTAGTTTAATAAGAAGTTGAATTTCAGGTCTTCTGGAGAATCAGTTTTCTATAATGTTGTTTGTAGATGGAATGTGATTCATACAAGTGGACCAGGGTTGTTTTAATGTGTAAAATATGGTTCCTAAAATATATTTCCAAATTTCCATTTATATAAGAAAGACTTGTATATGTAGTGAGTTGTGGCATGGAAGCTTGATCAATCATGGGAGATGGGGGGGAACCCATGGTTTCTTGGATGATTTCTTGAGCTCAGAAGAAAATAATGTAGAACATCCATACAGTTTAGTATTAAAAATTTGTTAGAGGTTTTCTTGTTTCCATAATGAAGGAGGCATTTTGAATTAGAACCTATAAAATTATAGTTATTCTTCTCACTAAATACATTATACCCATAGTAAATTCATATGGAAAGTGTCATGTCAGTGCTAGTGTTTTCTTTAATAGAATAATTCCCCATTGTTTCAAATCCATCGTCATGGATAAAAAATGGTATATTTTAATTACCTGATGACAATTATAGGGACGATAGATACAAATCAAGTGGTGGTTTTTAATGGATTGATGGCTTTGTTTGTCTATGGTTTGATGATAATGAAATGAAACACCAAAAGGTTTTTCGTAGATGAATGAACTCATATGGGTAATTATAATTAGGGGATACTCTAATTCCAAATGTTTTTCAGGTTTTATATTATCTCATCTATAAATTCTTTAAATAATTTACCATTAATACATTAATTATGGAATGGATAACCTCATGTAGAGGAGTGTTTATTTGAAAAGGGTGGGGTTAAAGACTTTTTTATTTTGGAATCTATGGAAACAACATTGTGAAAGTAGTTAGAATATTATAAATACCTCTATGGATGTGGGTTCGTGAAGAATAAGAACAAAGATGAGGTGTCATGGGAGAAAATAAAACTATTTATCCTTGGTTTTACTGAGAAATGGTGACCATAATTTTCTTGATTATCATAGTGAGAATTTATTATTTTGATAGATTCTATATTTTCTAAAAGGTTATGTTTTGGATGGATGTTGATTCTAGTGGTATCACTGGAGTTTTTTGTAATAGTATAAGTTTCATATTGAAAAACCTTAGTGGTAAATTATTCAAAAAATATGGGATTTAGAAGGAGTAGGGCCATGGACATGATGCAAGACACAACTTTTTATAGTGAGTTCAATAAATATAGAAAAAATATTAGTACTAATTGATTTGGATGGAAATATTTTCATTTTAAATCAGATGTGATCATTGTTTTAGAGGAATGAGGATGTGTTTCTTCGGTGGGATCCTAGTTGATTAGAAGAAGAAGATAGAGATCCATGCGGAGACTATTATGGGTGAATAGAGTTGGGTGATGGTACTTTGATTAAATCCCTATAAATAATATTTGAGTGGGATATTATTGGTATTTGGCTTTGAAAATAATCCTTAGGTGGGATATTGATACATTTTGGTGGGAGAATTGTTTTCATGTTAAGTATTAGATGATTCAAACATTAAGTCTATATAAGTTAAAATTGGAAAATAAAGATGGTGACAATACACCTTCACTATGGTGGCTAGGATATTGGGTTAGTAGAAGTGGTTCAATAGAATAATTTCTGTTAATTAACCTTGGAGGAATTAACTATGTGGATAATGATTAATAGAAGTAAGTGGTAGTGGTGTCTGAGTTCTTGAATGTGGTGGTAGAAATCTGAAGAATGTTCTTCGGGGATTCAGTTATGTTATATAACTAAATGTGATATAGATAGAAGTTAATATTTTAGAATCATCATGATGTTTTGGAGGTGGTGATGCAATGTGAAAAAATAGAGAACATAATTTTTAATACTCACTAGATGCACCTGTTGATGTGATGATTACCTTTGGCAATGTGGAAGGTTGTCCATTATGATAAAAGTGGAGTGGTGTTCTCTGTATATAAGCTAGACGGTGGAACAATAATATTTATCAAAAAGACTAAACAATATCAAGATGATTTTGAACACTTTTACTAGTTTACTGATTCTTGATGCATCAAATCATTAAGATACAATGTTCTTAACTATATAACCCATGAAACGGAGGACTTTAGGTCGAAGGCTAGTGATTGTAGTGAGAATAAGTGAAAAAAGATATTCTAGAGGGATCACACATCCCGTTATTCATGACTTTTCAAGGTGGTAGTTCTAGCATTATGTGTTTCTCATTGAAGGAATTGGTATGAAAAACTTCTAGGAATTTGGGAAGGGCATGGCCCTGTTATTGTAACTCGGATGAGTTTTTTTCGATGAATGAAAGATCTAATTATTCTCCCATGGAGTAGGACTAATTTGAAAACCACATTATCCATTAATTGTTATGCATTCATGTTATAATATTTTATCACATAGTTTTCTTGATTGTTATTTTTCTAAAAATAGGGTCTTGTTTGAATAAGGAGGTGACCATAATAAGATTGTGGTGTAGAGTTAGTGTAGTGACTAGGTTTCTGAATGTAAAAGTTCAAAAAACAATGATTTTGTGGGGGTGAGTCATTCAAAAGATGTATCTTTTGGTGAAGAAATGTTCGTGATAGATTCAGAATAACTTTTATATAAAAATCTCATCCCAATTATGATATATAAAATAACCACATAGGTCCTCGCCATGGAGTTATCAATAGGGGTCCTTCCCACAACAACATAAAAAACAACCACATAGTTCCTCCATGTGGTTCCACATAGAGTGATTCTCCTTATGATGATATAAAAATTAATCCTTGAGGTTGTACCTAGAGCTAAATCCATATAGGTCCTCCTAGGGAAGATATAAAAATAAACCATAGAGGTACTCCATATTGTTCCGATCATAGATGTCCTCCCTGAAAAGGTATAAAAATAAATTTTAGAGATCCCCATTAGGGAACCAACTGTAGTGGCCCTACATGAAATGATAGATAAGCAAACCACAAAGGTTATCCATAAGGTCCCATCCAGGGAGTCACTATCTATTCTGAATCATATTATTGACATTGAGGTCCTCATTGTTTCGACAACTACAAAGCTTCAATCAAATAGGTATTCACCATGCAAATCAATAGAACAACTATAGTTATCTTCCCTATGGTACCCACTAAAAATATCATCATCATAATGATATATATCATTATTATAGAGGTCATACTTATTTTTTTATTGTTCTAATTTTACCCTCTTATTTATAAGTAATTGAAAACCTGATGTGAACTTCATCAACCTCAAAGTTATAATTTGGTGGCGCTTCCCATCAACCAATGGGTGAAAAAAAATTAAATTAATCCATAGATACTTTGCTAAATTTATTATACATGAGGTGAATAAAATTAATTAAAAATTAAATTATTTTTCTTGAAAAAATATCCAAAGATAAATCCATATGGTTAGAATATCACAAGGATCCACCCACTGGGTGTAAGGATGTTTCCAACATCATGTGTGAGTAGTTATCCTTAGAAATGATACCATTCATGATTTATCCCCTCACCACAACATAGTATATTATTCCTATAACCCTGAAGGGAGAATACATTTGATATATTTTAAAGAATATTTGGGAGACATTCATTTTGATCATATGATAATGCTTGCCTTTAAAAGGCTATATCAGTTATTTCATGCTGTTAGTTTATAAATGCCTCCAAGTAAACCTTTCCACCCTCATGTAGTATAGAATCCCAAGTATGGAATATAATATAATCATATCCTATCATGACCCCCTCTATCCAAAGGTACCCATCAATGGATTTCAATGAAGAAAGAGGGATAAGGACCCTTGGGTCCTACCATTAATAGGCCTTGGGTAAGATACAAACACCAAGGGTATAAAAAATTAACATATGAAAGGAATTTCTCTCAATGATAAATATAATATTGTGAATGAATGCCTGAAGGATTAAATTTTTTAAATTTTTAATAACCCCCTTTTACAGTTTTAAGGGTCACCTTTACAAATTCTGTAGACCAACCCCAAATAAAATTCTAACCTATAAATTTTTTTAATGAAATTACACAAACAAATTCAACTTCATCTATCTTGTCTCACTAATGACCCCACAAAAACCAACCGCAAAATATTCTTCCCTTCATTCTAATGCCACCACAATCTCTTACTAAAGCTTTTCACCTCATCTGTGGATGACCAACACCATCGTCATTCAATCCTCTGTCCGATGATGCCCGAAACTACCCCTCTCTAGTCTTCCCCCTCTCATTCTTCTAACTCATCCCCACCCCATATATCACTCGTAAAGACCAACCCCCAATAAAAATTTTAATACCCTCCCTACTCATGCATCATTGTTTCCATGTGGGAGCCTCCCCCATTTTGTTAGGCTAGTGGACCCCCTGTACATCTGAAGTCGAGACACTGTAGTAGACATTCATTCCTCGTGCTCCAAACACATAGTCGATGGCCAGAAGTCACCAAGAAATCTCTAACCACCCATGATAAATGTGTACCACAATGAATTGATCCCAGTTAGATGTAGATTATTACTGGGCCTCTTACAACTAGTGTGGACCCTAACTATAAATATAATATTGGGATATATAAGGAATAACCACTAGGAAACTCCTTCGTAAAATACAAATGAAAGGAAACAAACCATCCCACAATTCATGAAAACTGTACAACAATATTGATAAAATTATCAAGATAATAACAAAACAAAAAGTCATATGACATCAACCCAATAGTATCTTCAATGTCCATAAAAGTATTGTAAATTTTTGTCCTAGAAATCCTCATATCAAACAACCTATGCTGTGAGTCGGGTCACAACCATGCCTACCCGAACCTCCTGCAATTCCCAACATCACTTGTTGGAATCAACATCATCATATAAACATATCATTACATGGCCACATCGATATAAGATGTGGTTTCTGATGCATCCCTTCCCACCCCACCTTCACAAGGTCTACCATCTCATGCTATAATCGGTCATCATTGACACATAACTTACTCATCACATTATGACATATAATGTCCAAGGTAGTAGGGTATTAGGAATTTAAAGGACATAAACCTCATCCCTTCTCCTAACACACATGGAACCCACCATATATCTCATCCTCATCGTCACTAGGTGATCTCCATAACCATCCCTTCATCTCTCAATGATCTCCAACACCAACCCATTATCACTAATTGATCTCCAATACTAACCTATAATCACCTTTTGAACACCAAAACCAACCTGTTAACATTGTGTAATATCTAATTCCATTCCACATCATCACCAATACTACCGAAGAGACAATAGGGAAGAGGGGTTATCTATCCATCCAACTCACCACCAGCCTATATGCTAGGGAAAACACTCAGAATCCAAAACATTTGGGTGTCGGTAAGTTTATCCAACTTGGGTGGGTACATAAAGAAATAACATAAGAATGGAAGGTTGATAGATATCACATAATACCCGACCTATGGGTAAACATAAACCACCCTACCATACTCCACAACACAAACACTACACCTCAAAAGGATCACTACACCCATAGTATCCACAATATTCAATACACCACCCAACCACCTCACATAGCCACAAAATTTCCACTTCTAATTATATGTTCTTCCATTTAACATAATTTACAAATTTCAAGCCAAAATTAATTCATTATTATTCAATCAACTAATTCAATTATCACATATTATATTTCATCGAACACATTATTCATTTAGCAACCCATTTAATTCAACATTTAATTCATTTAATCCAATTAACACACCTCATTTTTGGACCATGATTATTTAAATTCAATCCATAATATTTCAGTTTCAATATTTCAATTCATTCCCTTGATAACTGGGAAACTAACACAATCAAACAACATAATGGAAGAACCACCTTCCAACATAAATAACCTCATCACAAGCCAACCATTATCACAACCCAACCATTTCATTGTAAAAACCTCATAATAATAACCGTATAACAACAACCTCATAATACCATCATAGAACATCATCCAACATCATATCCCATGAAAAACAACCAATTTCATAAATTTAAAACACATTTTCACACCCATTCCATCCACCACAATAACAAAAAAATCCCATATAATGTTCACATAACCATAATATATGAATATCAAGCACATAAACGCATTAAAAAATCTCTAGTTTTCACAATGCCACATTGTATATTCATGAAAAGTCATTCCATCACTTTACTAAATTACCTTGATTAGGTAATATCAAAAAATTATATATTTACATGGGAAACCAATTCATTATCTATATATAAGTTCATAACCTTTTATTTAGGGTGATATAAAACAATCAACAAAATAACGGTTTAAAAATCATAATAACAAACATAGAAAAAAGGTTCCCTACATTTTTTATTTTCAGTAAGATCAACAAGATTGCATAATCACATAAAAAATATCACAAAATTACTAAATAATTGTGAATACCCCTTCCCATTAAGTTTAAATTAATAAAATTAATTATAATCCTATCATGACCCATACTATACACCCAAAAGAAGACAAAATCATGTAATCGCCACACATGAAGATAGAGAGGGAGATAATGAGGATCCCCTACCTCAAATAATCATTCTAAATCCCAACTAAAAGTAACGAAAATAATAATTAACCCAAAGACCAAAAATAAAAAAGGAAACCCCAAATTAATCTAAATCATTCCAATATCTCATCAAAATCATTTCCCAACCACTTCTATAATCAAAAAAATAATTATAATAAGAATATGTAAGAGAGTAATAAGAGATTTTGAATTGGAAACAAGAAAGACTCATGAAATATTTTTGAAGACCAAACTCTTGATTAAAAGGATAATAAATAGGTAAAGGGGATACAATATCCTCTAATGTATCATATGTGCAACACCCCAAGCTTCCAAGGTATGCTTCTTCTTATAATTTAATAGCTTATGCTACATGCAACACCGAGCTCAAACACACCACGACCTTTCAAACTAGTAATTTAAAAAGAGTTTATGAATATTATTAATAATATTTTTATTTTTATATATCCCATATAATTTTAAAATTCAAATTATATGTTTTTTATACATAATATAAAAAAAATTCAATTTTTCTAATAAAAGAATTACTTCTCAAAAAAATTATATTTTCTGCCTTTTAATGGAGAACCCTTTTTAAATCTAATATTTGAATATTTTATATATTCAATTTTATGAAATTAAATTCTTATTTATAATAAGGATATAAAAATTTAGTTTGGATAATGTTTTGGTGTTTTTCTGATAAATTTTATATTTTAGTGAAATGTGAAAAAATACTTCATTTTAATTCAAAACTGATTTTTCATCTAAATTATTATATATATATATTATCTTATTAATTATTTTTACAGTTTAATTAAATTAGTTTTTTATCATTAAATCCAATTTTTTTTTATTTTATGTAATTTTACATTGAAATTGGATATGAACACATGTCAATCATTTGAGAGTTTTTACTTGTTGAAAACCTGCCTTTTGGTTTTGAAAATTGAAATTAATTTCATCTAATTATGTGTTTTGAATATAGAAATATCGATAATGTATTGGAAATCATTTTTCCAAATTTTTTAAATATGTACCTTTTATTTTGGGACATTATTAATAGTATATTCAATAATATTTTTATTTTCCATGGTTAAAGGGTAAATCAGGTAAATATGGGTAAAATAATATTATAATAATATAAAACTACCCTAAAATGTGTATTAATCGTATTTTATGAGATATGACAGACCATGGTCATCATTGGGTCTATTTTATGACCCCATGAAGCAACTTGGTTGTGATAATGACCTTTTATAATGTTTAACAAAAAGAAACGTGAAATATAACATAAATATGTATCTCTCAAATAAACCAATTTTAATTTGGAATATATAAATGATATATTTTACTATAAATAATAATTGAAAAAGATAAATATATTTTATATATCATGGTATTTTTTTTTAATTTTTATACATAAATAATTAAATTTATTTATGACACAATAATGATGTAGTGTTTTCTGTATTAAAGAAGGAATCAAATAAATGATATTATAAATATTACAATAACTGTAATTTGAATGTTTTTATTCTATAAACTATTTTTTTAGATGATTATGATATATTATCATTGATTTAATTCCTTTTTTTATATAATAACTTTTTTATGAATTTAACGAAAACAATTACTAAATAGCGTCAAAATTGACATAAATGAGTTTTTAAAATAAACACTATTTTATTAAATGATATAATAGTCCTAAAAAGTAATATTCTGGAAACTAACTTATAAAATTTAAAAAATTTCATAAATTATCCACTATTTGTTCTCCTGTCATTTTATAGTAACTATAGCGACCATATATTATGAATATACAAGAATACATTGTAAGAGTTAATGTGTTTAACTAAGGGTTAAAGGAAAATAAATAATGTTATATTCATGAACTAAATTTTTATAAAACCTATTGGTTGAGAGGTTTTAGACCCATACTCATCATACCATCTCAAAAATTCACTTTTGAGCCATTATAAACCGAATATCAATTTATAATAAATTAATATTTCAAAATTTTCCTTAAGTGCCCCTCAACTCTCTTATAAAAGGGAACATATGCTTCTATTTTATTCACATGTGCAAAGCCCTTTGGCTCAGCCAAAACCTTCCCAAGTCTCCTCCTAAATTCCTTAAATTCATCCTAGAGGCCACCCTTTGGGAATAAATCCATCTTATGGAGTCCCTTTTTGAAAATCAAATGGAGACACACGAAGAAGAGGTAGTTGTTTTATCCCTTCTTCCCAAGTTCTTTTCTTCTTCTAATTCCTATTTATAAGTTGTTTCCATAAAAAAGTAAAAAATAAAATATTATACATATAATGAGATGTTATTATAATCATTGGAAAACTATATTCATTATTTTGTCCATCCTACGATTAAAAATATTACCATGTGTATGTACGTACGACTTAATATATCCACGTTGTGGTGTAATTTGTTATTCCAAATTACATTGTTTGGATGGGTATAATGATGAGTATAATAGACATAAATAATGAATATGAAATTACTATGATTCTTTATAAGTAATATACCGTCCATTTCCATATCATTTAACAATTAAATTAATTATATCATTTCTCTTGCATAAGTACGACATACCGTCTCCGTGACGTGACAAAATTTATTCTCCACATTAACCATTCAAGAACTGTTATAAAATATATAAATATATTATGAATAATTATGAAATATATGAAAAAATAAGGATACTAGAGTAATATATATTTGTATATATATATATATGTACATATATGTTATTCACTTACTTCCATAAGATACGAAAATAGGAACATCATTCATGCGTACATAAGGCCTAACATCTCCATGAACAGTGTGTTTCATTTCATATATATGTATATATAAAATATATTTATATTATGAATATGTATGATATAAAAATAATATTAAACATTATTAATGTACGTAAATCATGATCTATGTAATTTGATCAAGAATGACAAGTAAAAACTCGTACAATAAACAAAGTGATTATTACCCAAAATGCTACATTAAAATAGAATTATTAATAAAAGGGTAATATAAAGTCATACAATATCATATATGATATCATAAATATTATTATGATTCTTATATAAGTTAATAATATGTTTGATAACAGTATACAAGAGTTTTAAACACGTACGGACAATATCATACCCAAGGTAAGGGTTAATTCCTCAACCTCATTATTATCTGAGATTTTTTATTTTAAGTATTTACTAGGGAATATTTATCATCCTTGTACATGTTTAATAAAAATGTTATCAAAAAATATTTTTGGGTTTAATGGATGGTACACTTATTTAGATCATCATTTTAAGTGTTTAAAATATTTTTTTTTCTAAATCTATTTAATTAATGCCCATGTTTTCCAAATGATTTTACAGATTTATTTATATGGACATTATTGTTTTAAAATTTTAATTCCTTTAATAAATTTAAATTTGTATGGGAAACTTGGAATAAAAAATCGATTTTCAATGACTTCCATTATAAATTGTGGGACTTTTAATTGATTTAATGAAAAATTAAAATTGCTCTCAACAAGTTTTACTGATTATTTTTAATTATGTAAAAATAATTTATTAGATATTATTATTGATTGACGTTGATTTATTATGATACAATATTCCCTATTTTATTGAATAAGTTATGATATTTTTTATTTTGGATGTTCTATTTTTATTCGATTCATTTTTATGATTAATGTATTGAAATTTCATATGATAGTTTAAATAAAAATTTATTTGTTATGTTTCACCCTTTTCATAAGAGGAATTAATTAGACATTGTAAGTGTCAAGTGGGGCCCTCTATATCCCCTGGATGAATCGGTAGTCTCATGAGACAATTATATTTGGTTTTTGGCTAATGTCTTACCCAATTAGGTATGGTGTCTTAGATAAAGAATTGATGGTATGTTTAAGATGTCCCACATTATGCATTCCCCCATTGTGAGATTAGTTATAGATTTTACATGTGATTATTTGACTAGTAGAATATCCATGTAAATGGTTAAATGGAATTATTTGATTAATTAATTCCATATTATGATGAAGATAATGTTTTAAAAGGATTGTGTTTTAATTTTTTTGTTTCCATAAAAGTTTATGGTTATTTTTGATAGCTTCTGTTGTATTGTTTATCCTTACTGAGCATTTGATCCCACCCATTTATTATGTTTTAATTTTATTTCAGGATTACAAGAAGTGTTTTATTATTGGTATTAAGGGTTAAGAAAGGGGAATAATGTAATTTTTAAAGGATTATCTATGTTGTGTTTTATGTTATGAATTGTACTGTAAAGTTCATGTATGTAATCTATTTTCTAAAACTGCTGAACTGATCGGCCATTATGGACATGAATTATTGTAATCATGTCAATGAATTAAGATAATGCACCATCTTTGGGATTATAGGGTCAGGGAATTATAGTTGGTATCATAGGAAGTTTAGAAACAACCATAGAAATATATTTAAAAAACTTATATTATGGGTTATAACCCTATGATAAAATTTGAGGATAAGAATAGAAATACCCCCAAGAATTTTGGTAAAGTATGGATTCCATGGATATTATAAGAAATAAAACCATGTCTAGATACTAAAAATGGATGTGGTTCTAGCACAGATGTACCTAGGGGGTGAAAACTCTGACACGGAGTTTCGGGCTTGAAAAATGGTAACCTGGTACATGACAATGGGTCTTATTGTGCACCTGGTTTGACATTCCCTGGGGATATGCTTAGGATAATTCATATTTTTCTTTAAAAACCATTATTAATGATTTATGATTAAATATGTCTTAAAAGGAACCATATTTATGATTAAATATCAGATATGGATAAAATTTTAAATTCATGTTAAGTATTTCACTAGTTTTGAATTATGCATTATGATTCATAACCTAATCTTGTGTATGAAATTGTTTAAAAAAGGTGCCTAATGTAATTAATTGAAATTGTATCAATGCACGTAATCCATTTAGGTATTTCCCTCCTATTAAATATATTTATAGTTGAGCTAGTAATGAACTAGTGCGAAATATCTTATAATTGTACTGGTACAACTGGCTTGGGTTATAAATAACAACCTTATCCATATAGAGCACCCTGATCGACAATGTAGAGTATCAATGTTAGACCGCTTCATGAGACAACAACCTCCATCATTCATGGGGACTACAAATCAATTTTTGACTGAGTAGTAGATAATTTCTTTAGAAAAAATATTTATTCTCTTGGGAAGTAATGAAAATGAGAATGTTTTCATGGAAGTTTACTGTCTCTTAGGAGATGTGGATCAATGGAGGTCATTAGTTCAAAACATGAAGGAAGATTAAGAAGTTAAAAATATTGAATAGATGGAGTTCAAAAAAAAATTATTAGTGAAATACTTTCCTCGTGAATAGCAAGCTGATATAGAAAGGAAATTTCTGAATATGAGGGAGAAGGAGGATGAGAATGTTACCATGTTTATGGCTAAAATCACATGGTTACCAAGGCATGTTGTAGACTGCATATATAACCCAAGAAGTAATTTTTATAGATTTTATGATGGGTTAAAACCATTACTCTGATAGTCACTAGTCTCACAATCTTTCTCGTCGTATGAAGATATATTCTCATGTGCTATTAAGACAGAAAAAAACTCTCTTTGTCTTATGACATTAAATTAAGGAAAGAGGAGAATAGAATAGTGGTGAAAGAGATAGGTAAAGGGAATAAGGGAAATAAGTATTTTACCTTACATGATAATTGTGGGAAGAAACACCCTAGTACATTCCAGAAAACAATGGGAGTTTGTTATAAATGTAGAGAAAAAGGTCATTAGGCTCATGATTATAAGAGAAAGAAAGAATCTCTGAAATTCTATAATTGTAAATATATGGGACATTATGAAAATTATTTTCCAAATAATCAAGGAAATATATCTCAGAAGAATAAAATGGATCGATGTCAAGCTTATGATGTTACTACATTCGAAGTGGAATAATTAATGTGTTTTTGTTTTTGAACTCAAGAATTATATTCAGGTTATAAGAAGAATGTGATATATATAGGTATTGTACTACAGTAATTTTATTTTTCATTAAGGCTTTAATATGATGAAGGTAATCATATATTTATTTTGTGTAAATAAGATAATAATTATGTTTTTTGGTGAATCTGATGTTACAATTGATTTTGGAAATTTAGATACCTTTCAGATAGAGTTTGGGAAAAATTATTTTGGAAAACTCTAAAGGTTGGAATGGGTAAAGTTGAAATTTGGATATTATGGTTTAATGATAAAACATTCCTTAAGTTTATTTCAATAATGTTATAAAACTATAGTTTGGGAAAGATTAAAACATGCACATTTGGAAATAACCTATTGCGTTGGACAAGGCAACAAGAATTGAACCGACAACCGAAGTGAGATAAGGATTTATCACATATCAGTGGACTATAAGAATTACCTAGTTAGTATAACATAGCTTTTTTTATTTAAATGGTATAATTTTATATTTGGAACCTTATACAATTAAGATAAATAGAATATGTATTTTTGAGGTTATTATCATTTGAAGATAAAGATGAGTTTACGGTGGGAATTAGTAAATAGATGTAACTTTACATGTAAATTATGTATGCTTCCTTGTGTTCTGTGTCTATGTAGTAATTCTTAAACTATAGGGAAAATATCATAGAACCACAAATGTTTTCCTAGAACATACTTTTTGTGATGAATCAAATGGTCCCTTAGATCATCACAGATTTATGGCTTTCAGATTGATAACATTATCCTAATAATTTTCTATATCACTCTTCATAAGAAAATGATGGTTAGATTTTTATTTCATGTCAATGTTTTTTTCACGGACCCCTAGTATGTTTTATTTTCAATTTCCTTCATACTTACATTTTTTATTTTAAAATAGAAGTCTCATTAATCCATTTTTTGATGTGGGAGTTCAACTAAGATATTATGAAATGTCTAACCCCTAGTTTTCTATCCCATGTTTAAATTGAGAGAATGAAATTTATTAAAGGAGGGGATAATGTAACACCCCAAGATTCCATGGTATTCTTCTCCTTATAATTCAATAGCTTGTGATACATGCAACACTAAGTCCAATTGCACCATAACCTATCAAACTAGCCGTTTAAAAACGTCATTATGAATAGTATTAACCATATTTTGAATTTTATATATGCCATAAAATATTAAAATTCATATTATGTGTTTTATATACATAATATAAAAACAAATTCAATTTTTAAAATAAATGAATTATTTTTCAAAAAATGTAGTTTATCCGCCTTTTAAGGGAGACCCCGTTTTAAATATAATATTTGACACATTTATATATTCAATCTGATTAAATGAAATTATTATTTATAATTGGAACATAAATATTTAGTTTGAATAAATTTTTTGTGTATTTATGATAAATTTCATATTTTAAGGAATAGTAAAAAATACTGCATTTTAATTCTAAACTACTTTTTCGTTTAAATCAATTACATAGTTATATTATATTTTTAATTGGTTTTTCAGTGTAATTAGATTAATTTTTTATCATTAAATCCAATTTTTTCCATTATAATTAATTTCATATTGAAATTGGATATGAACACAAGTCAATCATTAGATAGTTTTTACTTCTTAAAAACCAACTTTTTTGGTTTTGACAGTATGAAATAATTTTAAATTAATTTTTTTCCAATTATGTGTTCTGAATTTCGAAAAATGGATTCCATATTTAGAATCATATGGTCCGAAATAGCTAAATAGGTGCCTCTTATTTTTGGAAATTATGAATAGTATCTTTAGTAATTATTTTCATTTACCATAGTTAAAGGGTGAATTATCTAAATAAGGGATAAAAATATTATAATAATATAAATCTATCCTAAAACGTGTCTTAATCTTATTTTGTGAGATATGGATAACCATGAGTATACTTTTGTTGACTTTAGGACCCCATGGAGGAACTTGGGTTTTATAAAAACCTTTTATAATGATTAATTTAAAGATAAGGGAAATATAAAATAAACTTGTCTCTCTTACCTAAAACAATTTTAATTCTGTTAATATAAATGATATATTAGAATATAAATATTAATTATAAAGATAAAAATATTTCATACATTATGTTATTTTATTTGTGATTTTTAGACGTTAAATATTTAAATTTATTTATGACACAATAATGATACAATTTTTGCCTTATTAACGAAGGATTCAAATATATGATATTATAAATATTAAAATAAATGTAATTTTAAATTCTTTATGCCATCCAATAATTTTATAGATGACTATGACATATTATCTTTTATTTAATGCATCTGTTTGTGAAGTAATCAAGTTTTTATAACTTTAGTAAAAAGAAATTACTAAATTGTGTCAAAATTGACAAAAATGAGTTTTTAAAACAAATAAATGATATAGTAGTCTGAAAAATATAAGATTCTACAAAATGAATTAAATAATGTTAAAATTTTCATTAATTATCCACTTTTAGTTCCATTGAAATTTTATAGTAACTATAGTGACAATATATTGTGAAAATACAAGAAGACATGGTAAGAGTTAATGTTTTTAACTAAGGGTTAAGACCAATAGATAAGGTTAAATTCATGACCTATAATTTTCTAAAAAATATTTTTTGGGATTATTTATACCCATCCAAATATTTCCCTCTAAATAAATCACTTTTGAGCTATTAGAAACCGAAAAAATTTATAATAAATAAATATTTCAATATTTTCCTAATGTGCCCCTCTCCTCTCTTATAAAATGGAAATTCTCCTTCCCTTTAATTAACACACCCAAATTCATTTGGATAAAAAAACCCTGCCTAAATCTCTTAAAAACATACCTCACTTCATCTTAGAGTCCACCCTTTGGGATGAAAACCAACTTATGGAGTCCTTTTGGGGAAATCAAAAGAAGACACCCGAAGAAGAGGTAATTGTTATATTCTTTATTTCAATGTTCTTTTCTTCTTATGATTCATCTTTCTATGTTTTTTCCATAAAAAATTAATAAATCCAGTATAATGAATTTATTAATATGTTATTTTAATAATGGTACAACTATATTCATCATTTTATCCATCATATAAATAATAATATCACTATGATTGTGTACGTACAACTTACCGTCTCCATGCCATGGTGTATTTTGTTATTCCACATCACATTATTTGGATGGTAAAATGACGAGTATAATAGACATAAATAAATAATATGACATTATTATGATTCTGTATAATTTATATACTAACCAATTCTATATCATTTAACCATTAAAGTAATGATATCGTCACTCGTGCGTACGTACGACCTACCATCTCCACGACGTGATGGGATTCTTTCTCCACATTATCCATTAAAGAATTATTATGAAAATTTTACATATTATGAATATATATGATATATAAATCATATGATACATTATAAAACTAATTAAATCATGATCTAAGTATTTTGATAAAGAATAACAAGTCAAAACACATACGATAAACAAAGCGATTATTACCGAAAATGTTGAATTAACTTGAAATTATTAATAAACAAGTAATATAAAGTAATAAAAGAACCATATACGATATGATAAATATTATTATTGTAACAGCCCGAGATTTTATGAAAAATATTCTTTTTAATTTTATTAATGTCTTGTGTTGTACGCTACACCAAAAGGAGCTTGCACAACACGCATTTTTGACTTGCCTTGCATTACACGCAATCCCAACCTTCCTCGATAGCGTGTGTAGTACGCAATACTGAGTTTCACTAAACAACGATATGCTATTAAAATATTATTATAACTAGCCTTTATGAATAGTAATAACCACCTTTTAAAATTTTAGAAATTTTATCTCTCAAAATGGACTTCATTTTTGGATTCGGAGTATCGAATTTAGCCTAAGGTGAAATTTTGGTACTTTTCGGATAACTTTCATATTCTGATGAATAGTGAAAATTACTAAATTATAATTAAAAACAACTTTTTTAATCGAAATAATTAATAGTGATAAATTATTAATTTGAGGGGTTTTAAAGTATATTTAGAATATATATTTTTACAATTTAATACAATGTTGTTCATTGAATGTAATTTCACATTTAAACCAGACATAATCAAGTGTCAATCTTTTGATAGATATTGTTTCTTAAAAACACGCTATTTGTTTTAACAGAAGGATTTAATTATAAAATTAATTAATGCAACTTATATGTTATGAATTTGGTAAGATATACTTCATTTTTGAATTCGGAATATGAAATATAGCTTAGGATGAAATTTTGGCATTTTTCTGAAAAACATCAATTTTTGATGAATTGTGAAACTACTAAGTGGTAGTTAAAAAACTGAATTTTTCATAAAACTTAATTTTACTGCTTCTGTGAATGGAATTTCAAAAATCCGAGAGACACGGTTGATGTATGTAAGTAAAATGTGGTTCAATGAGATGAAAATATTTTTTGGTGAATAGTAACTTTTTACTTTTATTTACCACGGTTAAAAGTAAATAGGGTAATTAAGGGTAAGAGTGATATTTATATTACCCTAAAACATGTACTAATTCTATTGGATAAGTTTAATTCGACCAAAAACAAACTTAGGAATAAAATATTACCATTTAGGCCCACTTGGGTTAGATTAGGACATTTATTATTAATTTATTTAAAGAAGGGTTAAAAGAGTTAAAATCAAAGTTTATTTACTGAAACATTTTTAATATGGGGTTATACATAAGATAAATTATATTTTAAATATTCATTAGAAATATAAAAATATTTCCTACATAATGATATTTTATTTATAATTTTTAGACTTTAAATAAATTAATTTATTTATGACACAACAATGATGCAGTAATTACCCTTTTAAGGAAATGTTAACATAATTGATGTTATAAATGCCCAAATAAATGTAATTTGAGACTTTTTATGAATTACAATAATTTTATAGGTTACTATGATATATTAGGGTTGATTTAATCAACTTGGTTAAAACATATAATTCTGTTATGACTTTCACAAAAATCATATATCAAATAGTGACAAAATTGACACAAAATAGTTTTTAAATAAAATATTATATTATTAATTGTTATTTTATTCCTAAAAATATAAGGTTCGGCCACATGACTTAGATAGGGATATATATATTAATAATAAACAATTTGGGGTTCGTTTGGCATGTTATAGTATGTGTATTAACCATATAGTATAAGAAAACAAAAAGACACGGTAAAAGTTAAATTATTTAACTTAGAGTTTAATCTAATTGATAAGGTTACAATAATAACCTAAACTTGTCTAAATCCTATTGGATGATAGGATTTCGACCCATCCCCACTTTAGATTCGAAATAAGACCCTTTGTAACCATTATAAACCGATTTTGACTTTAATATAAAATAATATTTTGAGATATTCCTAAGGTGCCCCTCTCCTCCCTTATAAAAGGGTACCTCCTCCCCCTCCTCCTCACACCAATTTGAGCACTCAAGATCGGCCAACCCCTGCCGAAATCCCTTCTCCACTTCCCTAGAATAATCCTAGAGGTCCTGGTATTCTTCAAAGACCAATCTTAGTTCCCTAAGTGGAGGATTCAAAGAAGCGTTTCAAAGAAGAGGTAATATCCATTACCGATATTTTCAATTTCATTCTTCTTCAACTTCTTCTTCTTTAGTTGTTTAATTATAAAGTAATAACATCAGTATTTATTATATACTGATATTTTATTATAAATATGAAACAACTCTAATTCACCTTCTATCCATCCTACGGAAAAATGAAATCACCGCGCGTGCGTACGTACGGAATACCGTCTCCACGCCGTGGTGTAATATATTTTCCGTAACCACCTTAATTGGATTGGTATAATGGTGTAATGAGTAACTATATATGATTATTATAAAGTTATATTGATACTGAAATAGTATACATACACTTCAACACAATTCCATGACCATGGGAACGATATCATCGCTCGTGCGTACGTACGGACTACCGTCTCCACGACGCGACGAGATTCATTCTCCATGTTAACCATTTAAGAATGGTTAAAAAGTATATATAAGAAATAATAATGAAATATATGACATTATAAAGCTACTGGATTTATGTATATATGTATGTCATCTACTTACTTCCATTCAAGACAATAAGGAAAGGAAAACATCGTTCATGCGTACGTACGGACTACCGTCTCCATGAACGGTGTTTTCCATTTCATTTATCTATCTATTATATATATATATACTGAATATATATGATATATAAATCATATTTTATATTCTTGAAGTAAGTAAATCATGATATAAGTAATAATAATGTCAAGAACAACAAGTCAAAACACCTACGATAAATGAAACGATTTTACCCAAAACGCTTCTTTAACATGGAATTTACAATATAACGGGTAATATAATGTCATAAGTGAACCATATATGATATCATAACAATGAATATGATTCTTTAATAAGTCAATGACATTATTTAAATCCTTATATAGGAGGTTCGGACACATATGAAGCAAATCGGACCTAAGGTAAGGGAAAGAACACAATCTCATTTTTATCCGAGATTGTTTATACTTTAGTATTTACTGGGGTGTATTTGATCATCCACATCCATATTTCTTCAATATGTAATATTATTTCCATCCAACTACAATTTATTAAATCCAATTTTACCCTTAGGTGAGTTTTTAGTAAAAGATATGAAAGGAATCTTTTGTCGTTTTTCGTACGAGGTACTTTTTTGACTTTTCCGACAAAAGTACGAGAAGAATGTTTTTTTAACTTATACGGCATGAATGGATTTTTAAAACATTATTTCCAAGAAGCTTCCTTTACAAGTTTTCATGTTTATTTTTAATCAACTTCTTTTAGTTTTAAATTGTAAGACATGTTAAGAAAGGAAAATGTTTTTGAAGTAGAAAGGATATTTTCCTCAAGAATGGATTTCAAGTGTTTTATCAAAATTATTTTCCATATAAGATAATAAAGGGTTCTGTTTCTATCCCTATTATTACATGGATTTGATTATGTTGTGATGGAAATATTTTTATGAATTCCTTTATCGTATATGAATTGTTTTATGATGTCATGTTGTTTAAGAATCCCATTTTTATTACATGGGTTATGCAATGATGTATGATTTATGATTTTGTGGCACACATAAGAATGGTATCATTATGAGATGGGTGGGACCTATATCTCCCTCCAATGCATTGGGTAAAGATTTTATATCTCATGAGATAGACATTGCCGGAATGGTAGGTTATACCGGTTCAGTGAAACAGGACTGAAACGAGGGTTACTCGATTCAGAAAGGGACTTTGTCCACTAAGATAGTCTTGGCAATGAGTCTTGACTAACAAGAAATGATTCTCTATGATTATGTGTGAATGTCACAAAGTTTCATGTTTTAAAGTTATGATTATTGTGATTACATTTCACTACCATGATTTGTCCCATGTTATGAAATTATGCTCTCTTTTGCAGGTTATGATTTCCAAAATGTTATGTTCTTATGAATACGATGTGATTGATATTTCTTTTGTTTACCCTTACTGAGCATTTGAGCTCACCCTTTTATGTTTTCTTTTCCCCAAGATATAAAGAAAGGTTTTAGGTAAAAAAAGGAAGATCTTTATGGGAGATGTTGAAGATCTTTCACCACGATTAGAAGATTTTATTCCGAGTTTCCAAAGACACTAAACTATTACGATCCTTGTGTGTGTGTTTTTGTTATTTACTAAGTATTCCGCAAATGTAATGTAAAGTCCATGTAAGTCAGGCTTTGGGTCTCTATAGTTGGTATCAGAGGAAGGGTTTAGTCAACCTTTGGAAACTAGGATGCGAAAACGTTAGTGAGATCCCTAGAGATATTTCTACGGTATGTCTAGGGATGTCCCTAAGGTTAAGTATACATATAGGTTATAGTACTAGAACTACGCTAACGATCATAGAATTAAACCTAAGATGTTAGATATTGAAGGTACTCCCCCTTTATTATGTTGTTTTCCCTAGCATGATTTTTTCCTCTCACACTATTCTTTTTGGGTTTTAGACGATGGATGGAACCCGAAGGAACCGTGTTGATCAATGCAATGGACAATGCAATGATTGTCCTCCTGAACAAACAAATGTTATGGGGGATGGAGTGCAAAATCTTCTTGATATCTTTACACAAGCTATGAATCATTATGGACTACCAAATGAGCAGAGAAGGGAACAATATTCTATTGAGTCCTTCATGAGGCAACGTCCACCTTCTTTTAGTGGGTCTTCTGATCCAGTTGTTGCTGAACAATGGATCAGTACCACTGAAAAGATATTTTCAGTTCTTCAATGTTCTGAACATGATAAAGTCATCTTAGCAGTATATCGTTTGGAAGGTGAAGCTGATCAATGGTGGAATCTTATCAAGAATACAAGGCAAAGAGATGAAATTGAGTCCATGGAATGGGGCGAGTTCAAGAACTTATTTTTCAATAAGTACTTCCCTCGTATTCTTCGAACAAAGATGGAAAAGGAGTTTCTTGAGCTGAAGCAGAAGGATGATGAATCTGTTGGTATATACGAAGGAAATTTTACAAGACTTGCAAGGTATGCATCTGGCATTATCATCCAACCTAAAAGTAAAGTTGATCGATTTTTCAGTGGCTTAAAACCAAGTCTTCGAAGGGAATTAGATATAAGAGACTTTAGTAGCTATGAAGAAATTGTGCGTTGTGCTATCAAGGTAGAAATGGAAGTTGGTGTTACATATCAATCTCATGGTTTTGACAAGAAACGAAAGATAGAGTTCAAGGAGAAATCTCAGAATAATGGTGAAAAGAAGATGAATGTTTCCTTATGGTCAAAGTGTGGAAAGAAGCATAATGGAGATTGTCTTAAAGGGATTAAAAAAATTTTTAAGTGTGGAAAAGAAGGTCATCGAGCAGCTGAGTGTCAAATTAATGGAAAAAGGGATTCTAATGATGTGAATAAAGCAAACACTGCAGAGAACGCACCACCCACACTTCAATGCTTCAAGTGCAAGGAAATGGGGCATTATGCTAATAAATGCCCTAATCAAAGGGTTAGTGATGATCAACATGAGCAACCGCTTAAGGCAAAGGACAAAGGGAAGTCACATGCGATCACCATTGGCGATGTTGAATATGATAACGATGTGGTGGAATGATTAAGTGTTTATGTAATGGGATTCCAAAATAATGTTGTATCATGGAATATTGGAATATTTATGTATTGGTCTAATGTGGTATTCAAAGTAATTGAGATATTTTTGGAAATAAGATGATATGCGCATAATGAAGGGAAAACGAGAAAACGAAATGTTTAACAGTATTCATGAGCTCATGATTGATATAAGGACTAAGTGATATCATGGTTTGAGTATATAGAATTTTGAGGATTTTGGTATGTGGAAAGTGTTAAATTTTAACTGCATCCATGTTTTCACTAAGGTTTTCAAGAGAATACATGATTAAGGACTTTGAATGTTTGGAATGTGACCAACAAAACATATCTTATGATATATGGGGATCGACGATGGTGTTAAATCTCTGGTTATCATTTTCACTATATTATGATAGTGGACTGCAGTATTATGGATAAGCCTAAAGATTAGAATGGATTATGTTGGACATAAGTTAGTATTGTTTAAGGATAGAAGATTTTCGATATTATTGATGGGATGTTATAGTAATGTAGTTTTAGAAAAATGACAACCTGCAGGACGGGCGACAGCCCATCGCTTCGGACAAGGCTGTGGGAATCGAACCCACAACCGAAGTGCGACTGGCCTTTATCGCCTACCACTGGCCTACAGGAAGTCCCTGTTTAGTAGAAACTAGTTTTATTACATTAAGCAGTATGATATATGAAGTATAAGCCCATTTTAGGAACCATATATGATTAATCCAACTATAGATCGACTTATGTATATAAATTTTGCTAACCTTTTGAGACATATGGAATGACCCGTAATTCTATCACATGATCTGCTAACACTTCACGAATAACAAATTCAACTTCATTTATTTAAGAGATGAATTGGAAATTGTTAAAGGCACGAACAACAGTGAGATTGTACCAAAATAAAGTAAGTATTTATTCTAATACAAATTCATTAACTTTAGGGAAACGATCTTAAAAACCAAAAATGTTGTCCTAGTGCTCTTATATCTGATAAATCAGATGGTACCTTAGATCGTCACAAATATATGGCTTTGTGATTGTTGGCTATTTCATAGCCATGTTCTCTACCACTCTCCATCAGAACATGATGGTTAGATTTCTCTTCCATATCCATATTTTTACCTATGTGGAAACCCAGCGATTAGTTTATTTGGGTAATCGTTACATTTTGTACTTTAGTTTTTAAAGCCAAGTTTTGGTATTCCTTTTTACGATGTGGGTTTCTATTAAAGAAACTTTCGAATAGTAAACCATTTATAACCTCGACGAATTTCGAGGGAGAAATTCATTTTAAGGGGGGTAGAATGTAACAGCCCGAGATTTTATGAAAAATATTCTTTTTAATTTTATTAATGTCTTGTGTTGTACGCTACACCAAAAGGAGCTTGCACAACACGCATCTTTGACTTTCCTTGCATTACACGCAATCACAACCTTCCTCGATAGCGTGTGTAGTACGCAATACTGAGTTTCACTAAACAACGATATGCTATTAAAATATTATTATAACTAGCCGTTATGAATAGTAATAACCACCTTTTATAATTTTAGAAATTTTAGCTCTCAAAATGGACTTCATTTTTGGATTCGGAGTATCGAATTTAGCCTAAGGTGAAATTTTGTTACTTTTCGGATAACTTTCATATTCTGATGAATAGTGAAAATTACTAAATTATAATTAAAAACAACTTTTTTAATCGAAATAATTAATAGTGATAAATTATTAATTTGAGTGGTTTTAAAGTATATTTAGAATATATGTTTAAAATTTAATACAATGTTGGTCATTGAATGTAATTTCACATTTAAACCAGACATAATCAAGTGTCAATCTTTTGATAGATATTGTTTTTTAAAAACACGATATTTGTTTTAACAGCGGGATTTAATTATGAAATTAATTAATGCAACTTCTATGTTATGAATTTGGTAAAATAGACTTCATTTTTGAATTCGGAATATGAAATATAGCTTAAGATGAAATTTTGGCATTTTTCTGAAAAACATCAATTTTTGATGAATAGTGAAACTACTAAGTGGTAGTTAAAAAACTGATTTTTTCATAAAACTTAATTTTACCGCTTCTGTGAATGGAATTTCAAAAATCCGAGAGACACGGTTGATGTCTGTAAGTAAAATGCGGTTCAATGAGATGAAAATAATTTTTGGTGAATAGTAACTTTTTACTTTTATTTACCACGGTTAAAAGTAAATAGGGTAATTAAGGGTAAAAATGATATTGATATTACCTTAACACATCTCCTAATTCTATTGGATAAGTGTACTTCGACCAAAAACAAACTTCGGAATAAAATATGACCATTTAGGCCCACTTGGGTTAGATTAGGACATTTATTATTAATTTATTTAAAGAAGGGTTAAAAGAGTTAAAATCAAAGTGTATTTACTAAAACATTTTTAATATGGGGTTATACATAAGATAAATTCTATTATAAATATTCATTAGAAATCTAAAAAGATTTCCTACATAATGATATTTTATTTATAATTTTTAGACTTTAAATAAATTAATTTATTTATGACACAACGATGATGCAGTAATTACCCTTTTAAGGAAATGTTAACATAATTGATGTTATAAATGACCAAATAAATGTAATTTGAGACTTTTTATGAATTACAATAATTTTATAGGTTATTATGATATATTAGAGTTGATTTAATCAACTTGGTTCGAACATATTATTCTGTTATGACTTTCACAAAAATCATATATCAAATAGTGAAAAAATTGACACAAAATAGTTTTTAAATCAAATGTTATATTATTAATTGTTATTTTATTCCTAAAAATCTAAGGTTCGGCAAAATGACTTATATAAGGATATATATATTAATAATAATAAATTTGGGGTACGTTTGGCATGTTATAGTAAGTGTATTAACCATATAGTATAAGAAAACAAAAAGACACGGTAAAAGTTAAATTATTTAACTAAGAGTTAAATCCAATTGATAAGGTTAAAATAATAACCTAAACTTGTCTAAATACTATTGGATGATAGTATGTCGACCCATCCCCACTTTAGATTCGAAATAAGACCCTTTGGAACCATTATAAACCGATTTTGACTTTAATATAAAATAATATTTTGAGATATTCCTAAGGTGCCCCTCTCCTCCCTTATAAAAGGGTACCTCCTCCCCCTCCTCCTCACACCAATTTTAGCACCCAAGATCGGCCAACCCCTGCCAAAATCCCTTCTCCACTTCCCTAGAATAATCCTAGAGGTCCCGGTCTTCTTCAAAGACCAATCATAGTTCCCTAAGTGGAGGATTCAAAGAAGCGTTTCAAAGAAGAGGTAATATCCATTACCGATCTTTTCAATTTTTTTCTTCTTCAACTTCTTCTTCTTTAGTTGTTTCATGATAAAATAATAACATCAGTATTTATTATATACTTATATGTTATTATAAATATGAAACAACTCTAATTCACCTTCTATCCATCCTACGGAAAAATGAAATCACCGTGCGTCCGTACGTACGGAATACCGTCTCCACGCCGTGGTGTAATATATTTTTCGTCACCACCTTAATTGGATTGGTATAATGGTGTAATTATTAACTATATATGATTATTATAAAGTTATATTGATACTGAAATAGTATACATACACTTCAACACAATTCCACGACCATGGGAACGATATCATCGCTCGTGCGTACGTACGGACTACCGTCTTCACGACGCGATGAGATTCATTCTCCATGTTAACCATTTAAGGATGATTAAAAAGTATATATAATAAATAATAATGAAATATATGACATTAAAAAGCTACTGGATTTATGTATATATGTATGTCATCTACTTACTTCCATTCAAGACAATAAAGAAAGGAAAACAGCGTTCATGCGTACGTACGGACTACCGTCTCCATGAACGGTGTTTTTCATTTCATTTATCTATCTATTATATATATATATATACTGAATATATATGATATATAAATCATATTTTATATTATTGAAGTAAGTAAATCATGATATAAGTAATAATAATGTCAAGAACAACAAGTCAAAACACCTACGATAAATGAAACGATTTTACCCAAAACGCTTCTTTAACATGGAATTTACAAAAGAACGGGTAATATAAAGTCATAAGTGAACCATATATGATATCATAACAATGAATATGATTATTTAATACGTCAATGACATTATTTAAATCATTATACAGGAGGTTCGGACACATACGAAGCAAATCGGACCTAAGGTAAGGGAAATAACACAATCTCATTTTTATCCGAGATTGTTTACACTTTAGTATTTACTGGGGTGTATTTTATCATCCACATCCATATTTCTTCAATATGTAATATTATTTCCATCCACCTACAATTGTTTAAATCCAATTTTACCCTTAGGTGAGTTTTTAGTAAAAGATATGAAAGGAATCTTTTGTCGTTTTTTGTACGAGGTACTTTTTTGACTTTTCCGACAAAAGTACGCGAAGAATGTTTTTTTTAACTTATACGGCATGAATGGATTTTTAAAACATTATTTCCAAGAAGCTTCCTTTACAAGTTTTCAAGTTTATTTTAAATCAACTTCTTTTAGTTTTAAATTGTAAGACATGTTAAGAAAGGAAAATGTTTTTGAAGTAGAAAGGATATTTTCCTCAAGAATGGATTTCAAGTGTTTTATCAAAATTATTTTCCATATAAGATAATAAAGGGTTCTGTTTCTATCCCTATTATTACATGGATATGATTATGTTGTGATGGAAATATTTTTATGAATTCCTTTATCTTATATGAATTGTTTTATGATTTCATGTTGGTTAAGAATCTCATTTTTATTACATGGGTTATGCAATGATGTATGATTTATGATTTTGTGGCACACATAAAAATGGTATCATTATGAGATGGGTGGGACCTATATTTCCCTCCAATGCATTGGGTAAAATTTTTTTATCCCATGAGATAGACATCGCTGGAATGGTAGGTTATACCGGTTTAGTGAAACAGGACTGAAACGAGGGTTACTCGATTCAGAAAGGGACTTTGTCCACTAAGATAGTCTTGGCAATGAGTCTTGACTAACAAGAAATGATTCTCTATGATTATGTGTGAATGCCACAATGTTTCATGTTTTAAAGTTATGATTATTGTGATTACATTTCACTACCATGATTTATCCCATGTTATGAAATTATGCTCTCTTTTGCAGGTTATGATTTCCAAAATGTTATGTTCTTATGAATACGATGTGATTGATATTTCTTTTGTTTACACTTACTGAGCATTTGAGCTCACCCTTTTATGTTTTCTTTTCCCCAGGATATAAAGAAAGGTTTTAGGTAAAAAAAAGGAAGATCTTTATGGGAGATGTTTAAGATCTTTCACCACGATTAGAAGATTTTATTCCGAGTTTCCAAAGACACTAAACTATTACGATCCTTGGGTGTGTGTTTTTGTTATGTACTAAGTATTCCGCAAAAGTAATGTAAATTCCATGTAATTCAGGCTTTGGGTATCTACAATTATGATTCCTATATAAGATTATTATATGTTTAAAAATATGATACAGGAGTTTCGGACACGTTCAGATTGTATCATACCTAAGGTAAGGGTTAATTTAACAATCTCATTATTATCCATGATTGTTTATGTGTAAGTATTTACTAGGACATATTTTTCATCCATGTCAATGATTTATAAAAATATTTTCAAAAGAAATATTTTGTGGTTTTATTGAAGGTAATCCTTAACTATCTCGTCATTTTAAATGTTTTAAAGATTTATTTTTTAAAATCTATTTTATTAATGTCCATGTTTTCAAAATGATTTTATGGATTTATTTATATGGGCCTGATTATTTTAAAATGTTTATTACTTGCAAAATTTTCAAAGTTGTATGGTACACATTGATAAATAAATATATTATAAAGAAATTTATTTATAAATTGTGTGAATTATAAATGATTTAATTAAGATTGGATATTTCTCTCAAAACATTTTACTGATTATTTTCAACAATGTCAGCATCATTTGTTTGATATTGTTCTTGATTGAGGCTAATTTATTATAACATGATATTCCATATTTTATTGAATTAGTAATGATATTCTTGAATGTGGATGTTTTATTTTGATACCATTCATAGTTTATCGTTAATGTATTGGCATTTTTTATGCTAGTTTTAATATGAATTTTTATGTTATGTTTCACCGTTTTCATAAGAGGAATGCATTGGATTTGGTAAGTGTCTGGTACGGCCATCTATATCCCCTTGATGCATTGGTTGTCTCATGTGACAATTATGTTTGGGTTTTGGTTACTGTCTTTCCCAATTAAGTATGGTGTCTTGGTTAAAGCCTTGATGATATGTTTAAGATGTCCCATATTAGGCATTACCTCATTATGTGATTACTTATAGATTTAACATGTAATTATTCGACTAGTTGAATATCCATGTGAATGTTTAAATGGAATTATTTGATTTATTACTCCCATTTTATGTGAAATATAATGTTTTAAAATGATTTTTTTATAATTATTTACCTTGAATTAAAGGTTTATGGTTATTTTTGATAGCTTCTATTTTGGTTTTTATCCTTACTGAGCATTTGAGCTCACCCCATTTTTCTGTTTTATTTTCTCATGATTCAAAGATGTGTTTTATGATTTATTTTTAGGGTTAAGAAAGGTGAATAATGGCGTTCTCAAAGGATTTTCTATGATGTATTTTATGTTATAAATTGTAATGTAAAGTTAATATTTGAAATGTATTTTCCAAGACTGCTATGCTGATCGGTACTTCAAGACTTGATTCATTGATATCATGCCAATGTATTTAAATAATGCACCAGATCCAAGATTTTGGGGTTGGGGCATTACAATAGGATTCTCACAAATACCAATAAAATTTAAAGAAGTTGGGAGGGATTTATAATTTAAATATATGAAGGAATTCGACACATTCATGGCATGTATCACTGATTCATATTTTCGATATTCATGCCACCCACCAATTCATCTTGTGAAATCATTTCAAGTTATGAATGCCTCTATTTCAAAGTTCTAAGATTATGCATTGAATCTATTGGAACCTAATGTTAAAACACATTCATATTGTGAATAATATTTTCACATCATTAATTAATTAAGCATAGATTACCCTCTAAAACCACATCTTGTAAATAATTAGCCTCTAATATATGAACATTCATTTACATCATGAATAATGGTTTACACAGTGAAAACATCTATGCAGTGGTATTATAACACTTGAGACTTTTATGTTATATAAATCATCAAAGAAATATTTTTCTACACACAACACTTTCTTGGCTTGCTTTACACGAAATCGCGAGTTTCCTCGATAGCTTGCGTTGTACGCAATACCGAGTTTCACTAAACAACGATATACTATTAAAATATTATTAAAACTAGCCGTTATGAATAGTAAAAACCACTTTTTGAAAATTTATAATTTGTATTTTTCAAAATGGACTTCATTTTTGGATTCGGAATATCTAAATTAGCCTACAGTGAAATTTTGGAATTTTTCTGAAAACTTTCAATTTTTGATGAATAGTGAAACCACTAAGTAGTAGTTAAAAAAACTGAATTTTTCATAAAACTTTATTTTACCGCTTCTATGAGTGGAATTTCGAAAATCCGAGAGACACGGTTGATGTCAGTAAGTAAAATGTTGTTCAATAAGATGAAAATGATTTTTTCGTGAATAGTAACTTTTAACTTTTTATTACCATGGTTAAAAGTAAATAGGGTAATTAAGGGTAAAAATGATATTATTATTACCCTAACACATGTCCTAATTCTATTGGAAAAGTGTAATGCGACCAAAAACAAACTTAGGAATAAAATATGACCATTTAGGCTAACATGGATTAGATTATGACATTTAATATTAATTTATTTAAAGAAGGGTTAAAATAGTTAAAATCAAAGTTCAATAACTAAATCATTTTTAATATGGGGTTATAAATAAGATAAATTCGACTATAAATATTCATTAGAAAGATATAAATATTTCCTACATAATTGTATTTTATTTTTAATTTTTAGCCATTAAATAATTTAATTTATTTATGACACAACGATGATGCATAAATTATCTTATTAATGAAATATTGACATAATTGATGTTATAAATACCCAAATAAATATAATATGAGACTTTTTATGAATTCAACTAATTTTCAAGGTTAATATGACATTTTTTTATTCATTTAATTAACTTTTTTTGAACTTGTCATTCTGTTATTATTTTTACAAAAATCAATTACTAAATAGTGTCAAAATTGACATAAAATAGTTTTTAAAACGAATATTATATTTTTAATTGTTATTTTATTCCTAAAAATATAAGGTTCGGCCAAATGACTTAGATAAGGTTATATATATTAATAATAAACAACTTGGGGTTCGTTTGGCTTGATATAGTAAGTTTATTAACCTTATAGTATAAGAACACAAGAAGACATGGTAAAAGTAAAATTATTTAACTTAATGTTAAATCTAAATGATAAGGTTAAAATAGGAACCTAAACTTGTCTAAATTCTATTGTATGAGAGGATTTCAAACCATACCCACCTTAGACTCTAAATAAATCAATTTGGAGCTATTTAAAACCGAACATGACTTTATAATAAAATAATATTTTTAGTTATTCCAAAGGTGCCCCTCTTGTCCCTTATAAAAGGGCACCTCATCCCTCTCTTCCTCACACCACATTGAGCCTTCAAGCTCGGCCAAACCCTGACCTTTTATCCTCTCCACATCCTTAGAGACATCCTAGAGGTCCTGTTATTCTTCAAAGACCAATTTTAGTTCCCTAAATGGAGGTCTCAAAGAAGCACTTCAAAAAAGAGGTAATATCCATTACCGATCCTTTCCAATTTCATTCTTCTTCAACATCTTCTTATTTAGTTTTTCATAATGAAGTAATAAAATCAGTATCACTCATATACTGATATGTTATTATATGTATGAAACAACCCTATTTAATCATCCATCGATCCTACGGAAAATGAAATCACCGCACGTGTGTACGTACGGAATACCATCTCCACGCCGTGGTGTAATCTATTTTCCACCACCACCATACTTGGATGGGTATAATGGTGTAAATAATGACTATATTTGACTATTATAAAGTGATATTAATTTTGAAATAGTATACATACACTCCAATACAATTCCACGATCATAGGAACGATATCATCACTCGTGCATACGTACGGAATACCGTCTCCATGATGTGATGCGACTTGTTCTACATGATCTTCATTTAATAATGATTATATAAATGAATTGAATGAATGAATATGATATATATTAAACTAATACAATTCTGTAAATTAGTTATCTATAACCTAAAGATAGGAATAAGAATTTATTCGACAAAACACGCATAAGAACAAAAAGTTATAATCACCCGAATAACAAGTAGCAATGAAATATTACTACTAAGAAGCTAATAAAATGACCATATATGATATCATAAAAATAACTATGATTCTTTAATAAGTCAATAACATTATTTAAATCATTATACCTGAGTTTCAGACACTTACAAAGCAAGTCGGACCTAAGGAAAGGAAAATATCACAACCTCATTTTTATATGAGATTGTTTATACTTTGGTATTTACTGGGGTGTATTTTATCATCCACATTCATGTTTCCTCAATATGTAATATTTATATCCTTATACAATAGTTTATATCCAATTTTACCCTTCGGTGAGTTTTTAGTAAAAGATATGAAAGGAATCTTGTGTCGTTTTTCGTACGAGGTACTTTTTGACTTTTCCGACAAAAGTACGAAGAATGTTTTTTTAACTGATATGACATGAATGGATTTTTAAAACATTATTTCCAAGAAGCTTCCTTTACAAGTTTTCATGTTTATTTTTAATCAACTTCTTTTAGTTTATTATTGTACGACATGATAAGAAAGGAAAAGTTTTTTTGAAGTAGAAAGGATATTTTCCTCAATAATGGAGTTCAAGTGTTTTATCAAAATTATTTTCCATCTAAGATAATAAAGGGTTTTGTTTCTATCCCTATTATTACATTGATTTGATTATGTTGTGAAGGAATTATATTTATGAATTCCTTTATCTTATATGAATTGTTTTATGATGTCACGATGTTTAAAAATCCCATTTTTATTACATGGGTTATGCTATGATGTATAGTTTATGATTTTGTGGCACACATAAGAATGGTGTCATTATGAGATGGGTGGGACCTATATCTCCCTCCAATGAATTAGGTAAAGATTTTATATCTCATGAGATAGACATGGCTGGAACGGTAGGTTATACCGGTTCAGTGAAACAGGACTGAAACGAGGGTGACTCGGTTCAGAAATGGACTTTTTCCACTAAGATAGTCTTGGAAATGAGTCTTCACTAATAATAAATGATTCTCTATGATTATGTGTGTATGCCACAAAGTTTTAGGTTTTATGTTATGATTATTGGGATTACATTTCACTTCTATGATTTATCCCATGTTATGATATTATGATCTCTTTTGCAGGATAAGATTTCCAAAAGTTATGTTCTTATGTATATGATGTGATTGATATTTCTTTTGTTTACCCTTGCTGAGAATTTAAGCCCACGCTTTTGTATGTTTTATTTCCCTAGGTCAGGAAGAAGGTTATTAAGCAGAATATGCCAAAAAGGGACTCTAGATATGATGAAATAAATAGGAGGCAAAGTAGATGCTTTATGAACCAGTTGTTTATGTTTCCCAGTTTCTAAAGACACTATACCTATACGGGCCTTTCTTGGTTTTGTTATATGTTGTAATAAGTGTGCTTCAGTTCTGAATTAATAACAATGTTTGTAAATTATTGGTCATTATAGATGGTATCAGAGGAAAGGTATAGTCAACCTTTAGAAACTAGGATGTAAAAGCTTTAGTAAGAACCCTAAGGATATGTCTAAGAATAGAACACAATATTAGTGTTTTAGAAATGGCCATGAATAACCTAGGATAAGACCTTAAGTGAGAATTTTTATTCTTGATTATGTGGTTTTCCTATTATAATTAGTGTTACTCACACTATTCTTCTTGGTTTTAGTCAATGGATGGAACCCGAAGGAACCGTGTTAATGCGTAATGCGACGAGAAATGAAATGATTGTCCCCCTAAGCAACCAAACGTTATGGGAGCTGGAATGAAAAATATTTTAGCCATGCTAAAACTACTTTCTCAAGCTATGAATCATACAGGACTTCCAAACAAGAAAATGAAGGAGCAATATTCTGTTAAATCCTTCATGAGACAGCGTCCACCTTCATTCAGAGGTTCTACTGATCCATTTGTTTCTGAACAATGGATTAGTACTACTGAAAAGATATTTTCAGCTCTTCAATGTTCTGATCATGATAAAGTCATCCTAGCAGTGTATCGTTTGGAGGATGATGCTGATCAATAGTGGAATCATATTAAGAATATGATGCAAAGAGATGAAATTGAGTCCATGGAATGGGACGAGTTCAAGAACTTATTTTTCAATAAGTACATCTCTCATATTCTCTGAACAAAGATGGAAAAATAGTTTCTTGATCTGATGCAAAAGGATGATGAATCTGTTGGTACCTATGAAGCAAATTTTACAAGACTTGCAAGGTACGCTTCTGGTATTATTATCCAACCTGAGAGTAAGATCGATCGATTCTTTAGTGGCTTAAAACCAAGTCTTCGAAGGGCCTTAGCCATAAGGTACTTAAATAGCTACGAGGAAATCGTTCGATGTGCTCTCAAAGTTGAGATGGAAATTAGAGTAACCCATCAGTCATATGGGTGTGATAAGAAGAGGAAAATTAAATTCAAAGGAAAATATAAAAAGCACACTGAAAAGAAGATGAGGTTTCCCTTATGCTCAAATTGTGGAAAGAAAGATGGAGGGATTTGTCTTAAAGGGACAAGTAAATGTTTCAAATGTGGAAAGGAAGGTCATCGGGCATTTGAATGCCGCGATGATGGGAAGAAGATGTCTAATGATGAAAACAAATTGAGGGATACACAAAATGAACCTACTACACTTCAATGTTTCAAGTGCAAGGAGATGGGACATTATGCCAATAAATTCCCTAATCCAAGTGTTGATTATGATGGTCGACGTCAAAAAACTCTTAAGGCTAAAGACAAAGGAAAGTCAATGAAATTTCTATCAGCGATGTGGAGTACGATAACGATGTGGTGAAAGGTACACTTACCATCCACTCTAAAGTAGCAAATGTTTTATTTGATTTTGGATCCTCCCACTCCTTTATTTCTGAAGCATTTTCTAAGGATATCACCCTATTACCTCAACAGTTGGATGTTGAGTTAGCTGTGACAACCCCTAATGGCACAACAGTCGCATCAAAAGTTTATAATTGTTCTCCGATTGATGTTTTTGGGAAAGTGCTTCCTGAAAATCTTGTAATCCTTCCTATAGTGGAATTTGATGTGATTCTTGGCATGGATTGGATTTCTCTACATGGAGCTCATATCAATTGAGAAACAAGGTAAGTCACATTTCATATTCCAGATCAATCTATGATCGTCTATCGATGCAAGGATGAACATAACCTTCCAGTGGAAATTTCTTTCATTTTATGGGTATGGATTCCACTAAATGAAGGATATTTATCTCAAATGGTTGGTGAGAAACTAACGATTAAGAATATTCCCACTGTACGGGAGTCTGATGATGTCTTTCCGGAGGAATTACCAGGTCTTTCACCAAATCGTGAAGCTGAGTTTTCAATATAACTCGTACTGGGTGCTTTGCCTATTTCAAAGACACCTTATAGAATGACCCCAATTGAGTTGCAGGAATTGAAGAAGCAACTCCAAGAGAATCTTGATAAGGGATTCATATGCCCTAGTGCATCACCTTTGGGAGCACCTGTTCTATTTGTTAACAAGAAAGATGGATCAATGAGACTCTACATTGATTATCGAGAACATAACAAGATCACTATCAAGAACAAATATCCTCTCCCGTGCATTGATGACCTATTTGACCAACTACGTGGAGCTCAATAATTTTCCAAGATTGATCTTCGTTCAGGGTATCATCAAATAAAGGTCAAAAGGGAGGATATACCAAATATGTCTTTCCGTACAATGTATGGACACTATGAATTTATAGTGATGCCATTTGGTCTTACTAATACCCCTGCTATCTTCATGGATCTAATGAATAGAGTCTTTAAAGACTATCTTGATCAGTTTGTGGTAGTCTTTATAGATGATATTCTTGTCTATTCAAAGAGAAAGGAAGAACATGAAGATCACTTTAGAATTATATTGAAGACCCTGAGAAAGGAGAAGCTTTATGCCAAATTTACCAAGTGTGAATTTTGGCTTCAAAAAGTTGCATTTTTTGGTCACATAATCTCAAAAGAGGGGATATCTGTGGATCCAGAAAAAACAGAGGTTATCGAATGATGGTCGAGACCAACAACAGTAACTGAGATCTGAAGTTTTCTTGGTTTGGCTGGATATTATCGACGTTTTGTGAATGATTTTTCATGAATATATAATCCACTCACCATGTTGACTCGAAAAGGAGTTAAGTTTGTCTGGACGGAGGAATGTGAAGAGAATTTCAAGGATTTGAGAATAAGGTTATCCAGTGCAGCTGTGCTCACATTGCCTTGCAGTGGAGAAAGTTTTGTGATCTACAGTGATGCATCTAAGAAGGGATTGGGGTGTGTTCTTATGAAAAATGATATGGTGATAGCTTATGCCTCACGACAGTTGAAAATACATGAACAAAATTACCCAACTCATGATTTGGAGTTATATGCGGTAATCTTTGCATTAAAGATTTGGAGGCATTACCTTTATAGTGAAAGGTGTGATATTTATACTGATCATAAAAGTTTAAAGTATATTTTCACACAAAATGAGCTGAATATGCGCCAAAGAAGATGGTTGGAGCTGATTAAGGATTATGACTGCTCAATCCATTACCACCCTGGGAAAGCAAACAAGGTGGCAGATTCATTAAGTCGACAAGACCATGCTACTTTATCCATGATGAGGATCACAAAAGATCCAATATTTATGGATTTACAAAGGATGGATCTTGGAATTATAATGGAAGGGGAAAAATCATATCTTTCTCAAATGAATGTTCAAACATCTATACATGTGAAGATTAAAGAGGCACAGAAAGAAGATGTTGAGTTACAAAAGAAGGTTAGAAATGTTCCTGAATTCAACCTTGATTTTGATGAGATAATAAAGTTCAGGAACCGGGTTTGGGTTCCTCCCATCCTGGAATTAAAGAAGGAGCTGCTGGATGAGGCTCATAGTTCTTCATTATCTATTCATCCTGGAAGCACGAATATGTATAGGGACTTGAAATAGTACTTCTGGGGGGATGACATGAAAAGAGATGTTTCTGAATATGTTTCTCAATTCTTGGTTTGTTAGCAAGTTAAAGATGAGAGACAGAAGTCTAAGGGGATGTCACAACCATTACCCATACCCGAATGGAAATGGGAAAACATCACTATGGACTTTGTCACAGGACTTCCTAAAACATCCAAAGGAAATAATGCTATCTGGGTCATATTTGATCGTCTTACAAAGACTGCACACTTCATTGCTATTAGAGAGGATTTCTCTCTGGATCAGCTTTCCAGGATATATGTAAAGGAAGTGGTAAGATTGCATGGAGTACCACTTTCTATTATATCTGATCGGGATCTGAGATTTACCTCGAAGTTCTGGAAAAGTCTTCAGCATACTCTGGATACAGAGTGGAGTTTCAGCACTGCTTTTCATCCTCAGACAGACGGTCAGTCTGAGAGAACAATTCAAACTCTAGAAGATATGTTGAGAGCTTTCTCTAAGGATTTCAAAGGTGGTTGGGATCAACACCTACCTTTGGTGGAATTTTCTTATAATAATATCTTTCACTCCAGTATTAAGATGTCTCCTTATAAAGTTCTCTATGGAAAGAAATGCAGGACTCCAACTTGATGGGATGAAGTTGAGGAAAAAAAGCTATTGGGACCTGATCTCATTGATGAAATGGCAGTAAATGTCAGATCTATTCAACAACACATAAGAGAAGCTCAGAGTCGATAGAAAAGTTATGCCGACAGCCGAAGAAAAGACCTAGAGTTTGAAGTGGGCGATAAAGTGTTCTTACGGATATCTCCCTGGAAGAGAGTCATGAGATTTTGAAAAAGGGGAAGTTGAGCCCTAGATATATCGGTCCTTTCGAAATACTGGATCGTGTTGGGAAGTTAGCTTACCGATTGGCACTTCCACCGAATCTCTCTCAAGATGATGATGTGTTCCATGTATCTCTCCTGAGAAAGTACATACCTAATCCTTCACATGTACTCAGCTCAGAAGTTGTACCGTTGGAGCAATATCTTTCTTATGAAGAACAACCGATAGAGATTCTGGATCGTAGCGAAAAAGTCCTACGAAACAAGACCACTATATTGGTGAAAGTTTTATGGAGGAACCACCAATTAGAAGAAGCTATATGGGTGCTTGAGGATATGACGAGGGAGATGTATCCTCATCTGTTTGTTACAAAGTGACGAATTTAGAGGGTGAAATTCATTTTAAGGTGGGTAGCATGTAACACCCGAGACTTTTATGTTATATAAATCATCAAAGGAATCTTTTTCTATACACAACACTTTCTTGGCTTTCTTTACACAAAATCGCGAGTTTCCTCGATAGCTAGCGTCGTACGCAATACTGAGTTTCACTAAACAACGATATACTATTAAAATATTACTAAAACTAGCCGTTATGAATAGTAATAACCACTTTTTGAAATTTTATAAATTTTATTTTTCAAAATGGACTTCATTTTTGGATTCGGTATATCGAAATTAGCCTAGGGTGAAATTTTGGTATTTTTCTGAAAACTTTCAATTTTTGATGAATAGTGAAACCACTAAGTGGTAGTTAAAAAAACCGAATTTTTCATAAAACTTAATTTTACCGCTTCTGTGAGTAGAATTTCGAAAATCCGAGAGACACGGTTAATGTTAATAAGTAAAATTTGGTTCAATAAGATGAAAATAATTTTTTGGGGAATAGTACCTTTTAACTTTTTTTAACCACGATTAAAAGTAAATAGGGTAATTAAGGATACAAATTATATTATTATTACCCTATCACATGTCCTAATTCTATTGGACAAGTTTAATTCGACCAAAAAAAACTTAGGGAAAAAATATGACCATTTAGGCCCACTTGGATTAGATTAGGACAATTATTATTAATTTATTTAAAGAAAGGTTAAAATAGTTAAAATCAAAGTTTAATAACTAAATCATTTTTAATATTGAGTTATACATAATATAAATTAGACTATATATATTCATTAGAAAGATAAAAGGATTTCCTACATAATGGTAATTTATTTGTAAGTTTTATACATCAAATAATTTAATTTATTTATGACACAACGATGATGCAGAAATTATCTTATTAATGAAATATTTACATAATTGATGTTATAAATACACAAATAAATATAATTTGAGACATTTTATGAAGTAAACTAATTTTCTAGGTTAACATGACATGTTATTATTGATTTAATTAACTTTGTTAGAACTTATCATTCTGTTATTATTTTCACAAAAATCAATTTCTAAATAGTGTCAAAATTGACGTAAAATAGTTTTTAAAACAAATATTATATTATTAATTGTTATTTTATTCCTAAAAATCTATGGATCGGCCAAATGACATAGATAAGGTTATATATATTAATAATAAACAACTTGGGATTAGTTTGGCTTGATATAGTAAGTTTATTAACCTTATAGTATAAGAACACAAGAAGACATGGTAAAAGTAAAATTATTTAACTTAATGTTAAATCTAAATGATAAGGATAAAATAGGAACCTAAACTTGTCTAAATTCTATTGGATGAGAGGATTGAGACCTATCCCCACCTTATCCTCGAAATAAATCAATTTGGAGCTATTTAAAACCGACCTTGACTTTATAATAAAATAATATTTTGAGTTATTCCAAAGGTGCCGCTCTCCTCCCTTACAAAAGGGCACCTCCTCCCTCTCTTCCTCACAACACTTTGAGCCTTAAAGCTCGGAAAAACCCTGATATTTTCTACTCTCCACTTCCCTATAGACATCCTAGAGGTCCTGGTCTTCTTCAAAGACCAATTTTAGTGACCTAAAAGGAGGTCTCAAAGAAGCACTTCAAAGAAGAGGTAATATCCATTACCGATCCATTCCAATTTCTTTCTTCTTCAACTTATTCTTCTTTAGTTGTTTCATTATGAAGTAATAACATCATTATCACTAATATACTGACATGTTATTATAAGTACGAAACAAACCAATTTAACCATCCATCCATCCAACGGAAAATGAAATCACCGCGCGTGCGTACGTACGGAATACCGTCTCCATGCCGTGGTGTAATCTATTTTTCACCACCACCTTACTTGGATGGGTATAATGGTGTAAATAATGACTATATATGACTATTATAAAGTGATATTGATTCTGAAATAGTATACATACACTCCAATAAAATTCCACGATCATAGGAATGATATCATCACTCGTGCGTACGTACGGAATACCGTCTCCACGATGTGATGTGACTCGTTCTACATGATCTTCATTTCATAATGATTATATAAATGAATTGAATTAATGAATATGATATATATTACACTAATACCATTCTGTAAAAGAGGTATCTATAACCCCAATAGAAGAATAAGAATTTATTCGACAAAACACGCATAAGACCAAAAAGTTATAAACACCCGAATAACAAGTAGCAATGAAATATTAATACTAAGAAGATAAGAAAATGACCATATATGATATCATAAAAATAAGTATGATTCAGGAATAAGTCAATAACATTATTTAAATCATTATACAGGAGGTTCAGACACTTACAAAGCAAGTCGGACCTAAGGTAAGGAAAATATCACAATCTCATTTTTATCCGAGATTGTTTATACTTTGGTATTTACTGGGGTGTATTTTATCATCCACATCCATGTTTCCTCAATATGTAATATTTATATCCTTATACAATAGTTTATATCCAATTTTACCCTTCGGTGAGTTTTTAGTAAAAGATATGAATGGAATCTTTTGTCGTTTTTCATTTGAGGTACTTTTTGACCTTTCCGACAAAAGTACGAAGAATGTTTTTTTAACTTATACGGCATGAATGGATGTTTAAAACATTATTTCCAAGAAGCTTCCTTTACAAGTTTTCAAGTTTATTTTTAATCAACTTCTTTTAGTTTATATTTGTACGACATGTTAATAAAGGAATAGAGTTTTTGAAGCAGAAAGGATATTTTCCTCAAGAATGGAGTTCAAGTGTTTTATCAAAATTATTTTACATATAAGATAATAATTGGTTTTGTTTATATCCCTATTATTACATTGATTTTATTATGTTGTGATGGAATTATATTTATGAATTCCTTTATCTTATATGAATTGTTTTATGATGTCACGATGTTTAAGAATCCCATTTTTATTACATGGGTTATGCTATGATGTATGGTTTATGATTTTGTAGAACACATAAGAATGGTATCATTATGAGATGGGTGGGACCTATATCTCCCTCCAATGCATTGGGTAAAGATTTTATATCTCATGAGATAGACATGGCTGGAACGGTAGGTTATACCGGTTCAGTGAAACATGACTGAAATGAGGGTGACTCGGTTCAGAAATGGACTTTGTCCACTAAGATAGTCTTGGAAATGAGTCTTGACTAATAAGAAATGATTCTCTATGATTATGTGTGTATGCCAAAATGTTTTAGGTTTGAAGATATGATTATTGGGATTACATTTCACTTCTATGATTTATCCCAGGTTATGATATTATGATCTCTTTTGCAGGATAAGATTTCCAAAAGTTATGTTCTTATGTATATGATGTGATTGATATTTATTTTGTTTACCCTTGATGAGAATTTGAGTTCACCCTTTTGTATGTTTTATTTCCCCAGGTCAGGAAGAAGGTTATTAAGTAGAATATGCCAAAAAGGGACTCTAGATATGATGAAAAAAATGGGAGGCAAAGTAGATGCTTTATGAACCAGTTATTTATGTTTCCTAGTTTCTAAAGACACTATACCTATACGGTCCTTTCTTGGTTTTGTTATATGTTGTAATAAGTGTGCTTCAATTCTGAAGTAATAAAAATGTATGTAAAGTATGGGTCGTTATAATTATTTCCTATTTAATTCTAATCCAAGCTTCCTTGAGATTCCTTTGAACACCTCCAACTCCCAAACCAGCAAGTAAATGGTTGAGAAGGTACAAAACTTTACAAATCTAAAAGTTTTATTTAAAAAACCATAAATAATATTGATAAATGATCAATGAAATCAAACCCCATGTTTGTATTAGTGGTTGGGGAGGGTTTGGCGTGTCACATTTTTTCCATCTGTTAAACAACAAGATCAAAATTATAATATAGTTTTTAAAATGATAACAACCAATCATTTCTCTAACCCAAAGTATGAAAATAGTAGTAAACTAGGTATAAAAATAATACATTTTCAATGTGAATATATGCCATGCCAAATGAGTTTGGGGAATAAAAAAATCCATCATCAAGCTGATAATAAAGTAAAATAGGTAGGAAACTTGAGGTGGTTGGGTCCTGTAGAGATGAAAAAATCTCTAGTGGATGGAAATTATCATCCAAAATAACCCAATAAAACTATGCGTCTAAAATCATTATAATACAATATTGATTAGTGAAAAGAGCCTTATTAAAAACAATGCCGCATCATAAATCCCAACTCATAAGGTTTGCTAAATCATTATCCCCATAATAACCCAGAGTATCATTAATGAAATATAATGATAGTTATGTCATTAATATAATCTTCTAAGAAAATCACCATTTTCTTTGTCGGGGACTTCTCCATAGACAACTTCAAAAACCATTAACAATCCATTTCCTTTATTTGGATTGCATTTAATGGTTGTCTGTGAATATTTCATAGGAATCACCTACCATGAAAGGCCACAGTTTCATATAAATAATAATACTAAATGTATAAAGTTGAATCTAATAATATCTATAGAACTAAAATACACTCAACGGGTTAATGACAATGGATAATTATGATTAGTTCATTGATGACATTACAAAGTCTATGAGGCTCCATATTCTTTTAGTTGAAGATTCAATTTCTACCATGGGGCTCTCACAAGTCACAACAAGTATAATGGTACTTAGAATTAGTTTTTATAACATTCACTAAATGTTTTTTTAAATTTTTTTAATGGAGGCTAAAAATGTCACTAAATATGAAATTTTAATTTTGTTAATTTTTAGCTAAATATTTTAAAAAAACGCCATAAAATTAATAAATTTTAATAATAATAATTATTATTAATAATTACATATTAATAATTAATAATTATTAATTAGTAATTAATAATCATTTAGTATTTAATATTTATTATTATTTATTTACTATTTTATATTTACTTATTCTTATTTATAATTTTTTTATTTATTATTTAAAAAGTTAAATAGTTAAGAATTGTGAATATGTTATAATTAATTAGTAATTAATTATTTATATATATGTGTGTATTTTTATACAAGTACACACATATACCTATAAATATATAGTTTTTATTTGTATACAATTCCATTTAATTATATATATATATATATTTATATATATTTGTGTTAATATATATATATTTATTTGTATTTATAGATATTTATATGTATACCTATTTTTTTATTTTTATATATTTTGTTGGTGTATATATGTAGATATATATATTTATGTGTATGTATGTATATATTATATGTATGTATATTTAAATGTGTTTATATATATTATGTGGGAATATATGTGTGTGTGTGTGTGATTATGTATCTCGATGTGTTTTTTATATAAATTAATTTTATATGTAATTATATTTTATTTGAATAATTGAGACATAACCCCTTTATTAATAAAAAAAAGAAAAATACTGGAAAATAGATGTGGTTAAGCTGGAAAAGAATGCCCAAATAAAAGAGAAAAAACTAACATGGTCCCTTATGTTTCCCTCTAGATCCCTTGTTCCTATGTTATCTACCTATTCCCCATGGATAGTGAACTTTCCTCCACGTCTTTGTCTTATTAAGGGGGATCATGATTATCATATGAAGTCTCTGAAGATGAGTTGGATGTTTCTTCCAGGATGGAAAAAATTTTAAATTTTATTGAGAGATCATGAAAATTCATCTCTGGATTATCTTGAAAACATTCTTAAAGTGTTCTGGATAATAATTTCATGAATTTTAAGTAGTCGTTGAATAAAAATACATTCATTTCCATTTTATAAAAGAGAAACTCAATAGGTGGGTCCAACCAATCATGAACATATTTTTGAGGATCTCTAAGAAGAATTCCACATTATTGGTCCCAAAAAAGAATATTAAATTTGTCATTGAGATCTATTTCATAATCATATTCCCAATTAGAATAATTACCACATATTTTATAATAATTCTTGATGATATGGTGAACTAAGGGGGGTAATACCATCCATCACATTCAGTTTCATTAGACCTTACTCTACATCAAGTTGGGATTTCAATTTTTAGCAAAAGAGTGGTATTTAGAACCTGGTCATTAGAGAGAAGAATTGTATCCACAGAAGGGTGACTCTGAGTATTTGAAAATTCTAGAGGCTTAGATAAAAACCCCTGTGAGGTGGCTTTCCCAAGATTTACCATCTGGATTCCATCATCATCCACTAAAATATTCTTGTACGTAGATGTTTTCAATTGATTACATTCCCGGTTTATAGGATTTCTGGTTTCTAGATATAGATCTAGAAAAAATATATGATAAAATTACTAGATGGAACATTATTTATATCCTTTTTAGATACATCCACCTTCGTAGTGTTTTTTCATTACCTTCAGTCACCTGTGATGAGCGCTCTCGTAATAGTTATTTACCCAGTTCCTCTTATATAATAGTCCCATTTTCATATTTTTCTTTCATTATAATCATCATTTTTAAACAATAAATCCGTTTTCCTACATGAAACATCACTATAAGATTTATCATCATGTTTTAGCAACCACACAGGGTCTGCATCATCTTTTATATCCACCCATGATCTCTTATTGCAGGAGGTATCATTATTACCATCATCAACTATACGATGGTTAACATAGTGATCTTCTTCACTTATATTGATAACCTAATTTCATTCTTCCAAAAGACATTTAATTTAATATGCAATTATGTGGATATCCCTTGGGAAAGAAGAGGCCCCAATTATCACAACAACAAGAGAGTATTGGAAAGTGAGATCTCTATGGAAAGATTGAGAAGCATGAGAGGCCTTTTAAATTTGATTGAATCCATCCATGAAAATTGTATAATTAGATTCATGATCTCCTCAGCACACCAACCCCCCCTTTATGGACATTACCCTATCCATTATATTTGGAATTGGGACTATTTAATTTCAGAATTTAAGGTTTTTCAAAGCAATGACTATCATCGTGTCCTATAGGAATATAGAAGAAACAAATAATGGACCTTTTTCAATTCATATTATCACTTTCAATGGATCGAAAATACAAAAAAACAATGGTATTTTTTAATATTCAAACCTAAGATCAAATTCATCATCATGTGTTGAGATAATCACTTTGTCAACTAGAGTAGAACTCAGGAAAACATCAACAAGGAAATGAGTGTAATGACCAATCCTAACCAACTCTATTTCTCTAACCTTTTTTTATAGGTATAATAATAGAAAATTTGATTTCAGTAAAAAACCATGGGTTTTAAAAAAAATCTAGTTTAAACTATGAACCATGACCCATTCATTAATAAGTGAGTTACATACCTCTGATGGATTGAAGTATTGATCCCACTCTCAGATGTGGAGATTTCCAAGTTTCAATAATAACAATCCAAATATAAATACTTTCATATTCAATCCCGCAGGGGGGAATTTGAAATAAAACATACTTAAAGTGGAGATGTTTTAGTTCTTAAACCCCCAAATTTATGAGAGGAACACTTCTTGGTCACTAATTTTCCATGGTTTTTTACCAAATGGTAAGATAAGTTGAGAGATAATGGAGTGCTTACCTAAATTCAGTAATATGGAGATCCTATTTGATTTGAATATCACATGATAAATATTACCTTTATGATATATAACACCAACTATGATAGCCTTAAAGAGATAGAAATAACATCTAGATCCATTCTCCGAGGTTGAAGCATCCACACAAATCTGACCATAAATTATATTCCTTCCCTCATTACCAACAATAACAAATTTATGACTATTAAAACACATATAGGAAAGAAAATATTCATCCAAAAAAGGAGTGCAGGAGGATTACATGGGTTTGAAGCCCTAATCTCCATTGATTCATAGAGAATGATATTCTAATCCAGAACCCATCTCCCATATATAATTATCATTATATATATATATATATATGCATACATATGTGTAGATATATATATGAATTTATACTTATACATATATATATTATAGGGGTATATATATGAGTGTGTGTGTGTGTATAATTATATTTATTTTTCTATATATTTATATTTAATTATTTATCTCTGTGTGTGTGGATATATATATATATATATATATATTTAATTTCATTTATATTTATATATATATAGAAATATTTATATGTAATTATTTGTGTTAATATACATTTGTATCTATTTATATATTATATCAATATATATATTTATGTATATTTATTTGTAATTATATTTTTATATATAGGTAATAAAAAAATTTGAATAAATAAATGTACACATGTATATTTATTAATAATATATTTGTCTATTTAAATAAATATATATTTATATAAGTATATTAATGTCTCGTTTGTCCACAAATGAAGGGCCTAGTGGAGTGAAAAAATATTTTCATAATAACCAAGAGGTAATAGGTTCAAAAGACACCCTACACCCACACACATATATGATTGTTTTTTTAAGGAGGGTGTCGGTAGGCTAGGGTGTGAGGGGCCTAGGTTGGGGTGGTCTTGGGATAAATAATAAATATAGAATAAATTATAAATAAAAAAATATTTAAAATGAAAAATAAGGGGGTATAAACTGTCTCTAAACAACCCACTGCTAAATGAAAAATAATTTCAAAAAACCTTTTGTGGAAAGATTTCAGACACATGAATACACAACACTATTATAAATATTAAAACTTCATTTAATGGAGCTTTAAACTACTTGCATTTCCCTTTTCAATTTTAGTGAGTAAACATTAACTCAATTGATCCAGCCCATGTTGCAGATTGTGATGTTACCAAGGATAATAATAAAGAAGAGATATATGTTGGAAAATGTTATTCATATAAATGTCTGTGAGGAAACAGTTAATAACTAGAATAAAACGAAACCCCATGGTCATGTATCCCCTCCTAATATACCATTTCTAATTTCTCAATGAGCCAGTAATAATGACAAAATAAAAGGCATGGCTATACCCATATCCCACCTTCCACTCGTTAATGTTGAGACTATCTCTAAGGTTGAAAACCCGATAAAAAGAAAAAAATAAAAAAATTAAAAAAAAAACGATAATGTTATTCTCTTGAGAAATATTCTTATTGAGTATGTTTTTTATGCTGAACAGGAGCCTCTGATAGCTATCCCTCCTCATAAAGAATAAAATTTTTGAATCATGAAAGAAAAATCAATTCATGAATCATTCTCAAACCCACCCCAACCAATTTACGTGATTTCAACACTAATTTACTATATTCAATTCCCATCATTAAGCTATAAGGAATCATGGGTTCATGAAAGACAGCTAGGAAAAATATTAACATAGATGATGACATCACACGATGATATGTTGAATGCTATAATTACTTGAATCAAATAAATTAAAGCCTCATGTGCACCGGTATATGTGGAGAAGAAACCATACTAGGAGTGGTTGTACTTGACACCACCAATTATAAAATTTTTTAACACTAAATTATCTATATTCAATAGAAAAAGAGATCTATATTAGTATCTCACTCACATTGCTTCCTGGTGTGGACTGATATTAGTAACTCTAAAACAATAGGAAGCTACAGAACTATTATTCATTGTATGATAATTTAGAGGGGCCTTCCATTATTTGGTAAGACAATCTATTATCTAGGTCTATTACTAGTTGGTAAAGTCTCAATTGAAAATTACTTTATTTTTTTAGTTCCATATCAAGGAAAAAAGAATCCAAGGTCTGTAAAATTTGAAAAAATGAGAGAATGAGAGGGTTAAAAAATTCATTTCTAGATGGAAGGGTTTAATTTATTACCTAGATATATAACTTCAAAATAAATAATTTATAAAAATGTTTTTAGGGAATCTACTAGACAAGTTAGAGACAATGTTCCTCTAAAAAAGTAATCTACAAGGATTTTGAGAGCCTGGTGTCACAAACCATCGTCTAGAGGATTAAATATTTTGAACTAAGAAAAAACTATGGGAATAACCATATTTACAATAAAGTAATCCTAGAAATGTTTAAGAGACAACTATCAATCATATGTTGGTAGTAGTACATACTCAAACTTTAGATCTAGATATGTTTATTTCATTACTTCTTCTTTGCCTACAATAGGAATTAAAAATAACTAATACCAACACAAAATATGCGAATGAAGAGCATAAACATCATAAAATTTAGAATAGAAAAATAGAATTTACCACTTCTTGAATGATTGGGTGTAAATTAATTCATATAGGACCTAGAAAATAACTTGATCACATTTATAAAGCAAAAGAATCTGGATAAAGGAGGGCTTAATGATCTCTTGAATTAGTTACCTTACAATCAATTATTGGGATATACAATCTAGAAAGTCATTGTCTTAATGACTTACATTAAAATATGGTTTATGGAGGACAATTTTTGTAAGATGGCCCTAAGTAACATGTACCATGTGTATCCACCACTATTTTTGAAGAAGTGGAATGATGGAATTAGGTACCGTATATAAATATATAAAAGTTTCATAATTGTATTGCCCAATATTTAGTAAATAATGCACACACCAACATGGAGGAATGAATGAATCAATCAAACATTACCTCAATTATATCTAAAAATAAAACTATTGAATCTTCCACTTCACAATATTTTAAAATCTACTCCATTTGATGATGAAAACATAAATTGGAAGAAGAGTAATATCCATGAGTTCCTAAACAATCCAAAGACTTATCTACTTTACGTCCCCATTATTGGGAGGATGGGACCAACCCTACTAACCAGGGCCTTATTTCGATGAAGATAACAAGTTCCCCAATATTGACATCATCCAACTGATTGATAGATATACTGAATAATAGAAACATTATGAACTATGGTTTCCTAGTAATTATAAAGGGAGCATCTAGTTAAGTTTAAGGAATACATATTATATAATAAATATAAAAATAGTTATCCATGAATACATAATACATGGTCAAAACAATCATAAATGTAATTAAATAGGCCCTAAAGGAGCACCAATATTATCATGGAACCTCTATTTTTGACCCCACTCTTTTCAAGATAATGAAGCTATTGGATGAAAAACAATAATTTCATTATGCATTAAATGTAGGTAAATGTTTTTATGATATATTTAAAACAATAAAAATTCACTTTAATTCTGACACAAGTAGGTTGTCTCATCAGTCAGATCAACCTTCTATGATCTATGCTTGTGAATAAGTGTATAATAAGAAAAAAATTCCCATGGTTAGAAATTAAAATGTGTAATTGGATATTTCCATTATCTTAGAATTAATACCAATCCTTAACACCTTTTGTCTCTCTAAAAAACTCATAGAGCCCCCCCCCGTCAAGGCATTGTCAAACCATAAAGAGTTTGAGACCCAAGTGGACATCATCGAAGCATATTGTGATAGTACCGAATCAACTAAATGTTATGTGGTCGTATTATCCAATGAAAAATATCAAGAGAAAATATTAAAATGGAATATATACACCTTATATGATTCTATAAAACATAATTATGACATAATTATTTGAGAACTTGAGGAAATTTATTTAGACATTAACATTATTCATTCTTAAATCCTCTATAATTTGAGATTAAAATTAGTTTAAATTGGCCCTTAGGATATGAAAATCAAAATATATAAAAAAAGAGTGAGTATAATACCCTATAAAAGAACATATTGAAATCCCAAGTTAATAATATTATGTATAATTCCAAATTCATGGATTTTCCTCAAGAAAATTCATTCAATGTCTTACTGGGGAGCCTATGGATTTACATAAAAAAAGAAAAAAAAATTATTTTTCATACAATTATTTCTTGAAATACACTATTGATGAAAAAATTAGTTTTCTTAATATTGATATCTTCCCTTTTGACTATTGTGAAGTTTGATACATCGAAATGGGGTACAGTGAAAGGGGATAGAAGTATCCAGATACGGAAGTCAAAACATAAGCTTTTACACCTAATGAATCATAAACTATTTCTAATATCACTTGGAATAAAATTAAGGAACATTTATTTACATTTTATCCTTAATATTTAAGAAACTATACTAGATTTAGAAAATCATGAGAACTGACCAGCCAAAGGGAAAAAATATAAATAAATCACTTTCCTCTCTTATATAGTATTGTAGAAGAATTTATTAGAACATCCTCATCTCAAGGACATAGAATCCTCATGTGAACCTTTCACATCAATCCCAACTTTGAGAAAATATATCTAAACATAAGATTGAAAAATATTCATTTTTGATAATTAAAGAATATTTTATGAGATGAGGATGTATCATTGGTAGAAGATATAAGGATTATGAACATTAATATCAATTCTCATGGAATCTTTTAAACATAAGGAACCATTAACTGCCTCTAATGAATATAAATCTAACATAGGATGGTATCACTATGTAAGCTACTAGAGATAAATAGTTTGATACATCCTTTATTCTTGATTCTTATTATGTAGAAGAGAATGGAGATTCAGCTCCGTCATTTAAGGAGGATGCACCAAATACTATTGATAGGATCAATTAAGTAAAATTCAACATATAAAAATATCCGTCTCCATCACTAATCAATATATCCATGACACTTGAGGAAAAATAAGAATATATGTATTTTCTCAAGAAACACTAGGATGTATTTACATTTGTTGTGAAAAAAGAGGATTTGAATCCTCAAGTAGCTATTAATTACTTGATTTTACTAGATAATTATTACTTCTTCCTAAAAGCATAGAGAATAATTAATTCGATTTATACTACTAAGGTACCTTTGAATATGGATAAGTTAATCAAATCCAATTTTATCTGATAGTTTTAGTACCTAAATAGGTTTCCAAACAGTCCCCATTAAAATTAAAAATTCATAAATCAGACTTTGTTCTATATCTGGAGACTTGAATTATTATTATACAAAGGTTGAATTCTCCATCCCAATCATAGAATTTTCAACAGATACTATAACTATATTTCAATCTATCCCATTCATGGATGGATACTTTGGATGTAACCGAATCGAAATTACTCCCAAATAGGAATAAGAAACTACCATTAGGGTACCCCAAAGAGTATACTATTATAGTGTGATGCCTTTTGGTTTCAGGAATGCTGAATCCACCTATCAAAGTGTGAGTAATCACATTTAAACATCTTCATACAAAGGATATTGAATTTTATGTCAAATATCCAATCATTGTGATATTATAGTGTCAGAATCATTTTGTGTATTTAAAGTTGTTGTTTTTTAACATAGATTACTGAAGAAGATAATTAATCTATTCAAAGTAAATATAGTTAAATTTCATTCCTTTGTAGTACATCATCATGTAATTGGTGTTGATATAGAGAAAACCAAAATGATTCATAAAATCCCCCACTAAATCCTTAAGATCTGTGATGGCAATGAGGTTGTCTCTTCTAAACTATGTACTTTATTTAAAAACATCAAGGAAAATGGATACACTTTGTGAAGCTGAAAATGGGTGTTATATACTAATTTGATGTAGATTTACAAAGTTCCTTTGATATCCTCAATTTGTAATTATCACACACCCTATACTGATTCCTCACACGATATTCATGCCCCTCATTAATTATATTGCTACATTAGAATGCTCTTCTAGTTCTCTTCTTAAAAAAATAATGATTCATGTAAATAAAATGTATTGTATTACCTTATCCATACAATGTAGGAAGTTGATAGTATATATTCCATTATTGAGATGAATTAACTCACTTTGATCATTGTTGTTTGAAGTGATTTCATTATCTGTGACATCATGTTGTTCACTTTATCTCTTTAATATGTATATTGTAATACATCCTCAATCATCCCATGTTGAATGGATTGTTATCAAGGTGTGTATTTATTTATTATTAGTTCAACATATAGTTTGTCTCCAAGAAGGAATCCAAGGGATGGGTGGGGTTTCCTTTATTTGACGGAATCATGAAAATAAAAATTATATCTCTATGGTTCTCTATAAATTCAAAATAGAACAAGTATAGAGGACCCAAATCTCAAATGAGATCATTTAGGAGTTATATTTATTTCACCAAAAAAGTTTCACTTTCTATATATTTTCTTTCTTGTGGAAGGGTACACTAATAATGAGGTGGAATACCAATCCCTCATGATAAAAAAATAATTGGCCTTACAAATACTGTTTACTCAATTAAATATCAATGAAAAATTAAAATTGGTGATCAAAGAAACTAATAATGAATGTGCAGAAAATAAGAAGAATCGACGCCTTTTTGGATCACATATAAGAATTGATGTCACAGTTTCCCTCAAAATGAGTGTTGTAACATATTCCATGATTGAATAATTCTCAAACCAAAGTGTTGGATAATCTATACATGACCCCATATAATCCTGATTAATGTTAATCAATCATCCATATAACACACCAAAGGGTGAACATTCGTTTTATTAATAAATTGGTGGAGTAAATAAATGAGATTGATACAACCATAATGAATGTTTCATCATCATCTTAAGAAAATTCTAAAGTATCCAATTAGATCTATCCAATAATTTTTTTTCAACATAATAGATTATTAACATTGGAGGGATTCAAGATATAAAAAATTCATTAATGGGTAGCTAACTTAATACTCTATCATGGACAAAATTCCAAAAAGATCCTCTACAAAATTGGATTTGATGTGGTTCTTTTCATATACATTGTTTGAATAGTGACATTACCTTCTATGAAATAAGTCCACATTTGAATGTGTGGCATGAATAAAATAGAAACTGATCCAATTCATCAAATCAGATGTTTTAGGTACTTTTATACTTATATGATATAGTATGTTGTTAAATTCACCATGAAGTTTCATTTATATTAGGTTCACGATACATTTATTCATTGAAAAATGGTGTAGTTTTTGGCTAAAAAATGCTCCATGATTTATTTTTTATGGTGGATAAATATTATAGGTTCATAGAACAAATGTTTGATAGTTCAATTGCACCACCATGAAAATCAACATATATTACAAATGGGTTAAAGTTATACCCTTAACGGAGATTACTACTAAGGATGTAATGAATTATTTGAATTCCAATATCATCACTTGATTCAAGTTTTCTAACAATATCCACATATATAACTATTAAAAAAATGTATTTAAGTTGAACAATTTTTTTGATGTTTAATATCAATTAGAATAATTTTTCCGTCAATCATGTAGCTTCAAATGGATAAATAGAGGCCTTAGTTAAGATTTTATTGAATATACTATAAAAGATGGTTGATAATGACGAGATATCCTACCATAAAAACCCTCTTATTGCTTTATGGGATTAACCCATCACCAATTGTACTCCTGTAAAGAAACCCCATATTCATTGGTTTGTAGGATAAGAGATGTCTTATATATTTATGTTCAATTGAAATCACTCTTAAAAACTAGTTTTATTCAAGTGACTAAAGATGTCCAGTAAAAATATCAATTGAAAATGTTTGATGAAATTAATAGTAAATGATTGTGTACCCTATATAACCTTGAATTTCATCAAAATCATACAACATGAAAATTTAATAATAATGTTTTCCTATCCTCATTCAGGTAAAGGGAATTTATGTTGATATTGAGGAAGCTAATGATACTATGGAAGAAACCTATATTATAAAATAAAAATAGGATAGAGATTATGTCATACATAAGGTTTACTATAATGACGCATACCCCATGATCACCCATGATAATTAATTCATAATTCCTCCCACCAATGTGAGGTATCATAAGAAGTAAATTATATGAAATGTTCATGTAAGATTCCAAAAGTCCATTTCATATAACCCAAAATTACATAAAAAAATTCTTATTACATGAACATAAATTTTATTTTGTATGTTCCTTAACTCAATAACATAAATTTTATTTTATATAATTTTCAATAAATAAGCATAAACTATATATTGTATATCCAATCCAACATGATCTTAAACCATGTTAGTCTCAGTGGACTAGTGTAGACACTTGAGATGGGGTAAACCGGGTGTTTCTAAATTTGTATCAAATCATAAATATTCATTTAACTATTTCACCACCTTGGTATTTGAACCCATATTTCTGGTTAAGACAAATAATGGTCCAATGTAGTTTATCCTAATAACATACACCACATGTAATGCTAATAATGAATTAAATCATGAAACAAATAATTTTTATAAGTTTCTTCCCTGATGTGGGAAATTTACTCCACACTATGATCGTGATTCACTGAGTCAAAGAATATCATATATATAATTTTTTCATCAAAGTACAATGGTTCTGGTAGGTCACATGGACTACTATAAACACCATATTATACAGTTTCGCTTCACTACATTACATAAGTAAAATAAAACATCATCTTGTGATTTCTTCAACTTATACAATCTCTTGATATTTCCCAATAAATTTCACTTTTCTCTTCATGAGAATCATAGATTAAAGATTTAAATATCATCCACCACTATTTGAATCACTAGAAATAGTCGAATATGAAAAGTGTCAACTATGAACATCATTTCACGGCTTTTGGTATCTGGAAAAGTGATTCAGGTTACCATCATGGTAACTGTTAAACCTGTCATCACTGTTTGGGGCCACAATCCAAGAATACATCAAAATAAACTAAAATAAAATCTAGATCCATCCAAAAAACATCAATCCATAAGTCATTTTCTCATCCTCCATGAATTCGGCGGTTTGATCATGCTCCAATCTGACTCAAAAATGTGAAGTCATGACCCCATGGGACAATAATGATAAATGTGAAGAATGGTGTTGGAGAAATAATAATAATTAGGTAAGATCATCATTTGATGATTCAATCCTAGCCAACAACCATAGACTGTGGGAATCAAAATATTTGTTAATCATAGCTTAATAAAAATACTAAATCAATATATTAAACATTTGAATCATATTCGGTTCGTGTGAATAAAGGGGATTCCAAGAGAAATTAATAAAATGAATTAATATATGGTCAATATTAAAAAAAGGTGGAAATCCATAAAATAATGATCCATTACTCAATAATTGATCAATCATTGGTGAAGAATATTTTCGATGGTGAAGAAGGTGAATATTCTGCTATGTTTATCATAAAACTTGTTATTCTCCTTGATCATCATTGTCCATCCATGTTCTTAACTTATCAACACCAACAAGTTACACATCCTACTCTCTAGTATCTAAGGGTTATGTAGATAACCCTAGAGATTCATCAGAAGGATGTATTTATAGAGGGCTATTATTTTTTTGGGATATTAAATAAAAAAATATTTGTTTAACATAATTAACAGTCCAATGTATGCCTTCCACATAGCATTTAACGTTAGACAACTTAAAATTGTTCCTGGGGTAAAGCCTACATTCTAGAAAACCCCATGGTATATGATTTAACATCTGATGTACCAATCAATGGGAAAACATATAGTACAGAAAGATGCATGCATGAAATTTAATAAATATTAATATTTTAAATATATTAATTCTGGGGTCCTGAAACACCCAAAACACAACATCAAATTTAAATAAAAATATAGTGATATATTTAAAAATATTATAAGGATAAAACATAGAAAACCTAACTCGTTGCATTCTCCCCACAATCATGGATTTTCACCCTAAAAAGAAGGAGCTACATAAATTGGTGGGGGTACGAGACATTTATCTAGATCCAACTCTCCCAAGAGCTCCCCAACATTCTCCCATGCTATGAAATCAAATGAACTAAATGAATATCCCTCCCCTACATGATCCTCTTCTACCGATCATCGATCTTCACTAAGTAAATCAAATAATGTTACTTAGTCGTATATTTCCTACTCACCCCATTCAATAACGTGTGGTAGGTCATGTTCATACCTCATCAACTATAAAACATTGAACACATTATGCACCCAATCCAGATGTAAGGGTAGGACCAAGTGGTAAGAAACCTCACAAACACAATAAATGATCTAGAATGGCCTAATGAACCTCAATAATAGCTTGCTTCCCTAGAGATGTATTTTTTGTTCTCATCATGGGGAGACTCTTTGGAAAATATGGTATCCCTACTCAAACTCCAATATTCTATGATTTTGGTCTATGTAAAATTTCATTAAAATTATCACTATACCCATACACTCACAGATCACTTGTACCTTTTTTCCATTGGGTACACCAGTTCAAACCTAATAATAGATGTCATGATAATCTTAGTCTAGTAAAACAATGACCTCTAGGGTTTCCCATACAGTGCCTCAAAAAGTTCCATGCATATAGTGTTGTGATACCTATTATTATTAAACAACTCCATCGATGAAAGTGATCATCCTAGATCAAGTATAATTTTGACACAAAGGCTCTCAGTATGTCACCTAAAACATTAATCGTCCACACATTTTTTCCATATGTATTGGGATGGAATATCCTTTTCATCTATAACTAGGTCCCAATTTCATCCTAAAATCCTCACCACAGTTGTGAAAAAACTAGCATCATTATTGTAGAAGACCATCATGGGTTCTCCATGATGTCGAGAGATCTCTTTCATATAAAAATTCCCCAAACACTGAAACACCATCATTATAGGATGGAAATAAAATATACTAACTTGATGAGATTGTCACACCCACTTATTTTACACTATTTATTTTATTAAATTTCTGTGCATATTGTAGTCCGGGTTGAATCCCGAGTTTAAAATTTTGAGTTCTTATTGAAAAATTTATGTTCTTTTCTGTGAAGGAATTCAGCGCATGGGGAGGGCGCAGTCAAAGATGAACGACTTTTCCTGGGTCATTGCACATCCTCACCATGTTTACCACATGACTAGCCCGATGATAAATGAAAAAAAATAAAATGTATTCAAAAATAAAATTGTAATAAAATGAAAATAAGAATTATAAAAAAAATTTAAGGAATTATTTTAATGATAATAATAATAATATTTCTTGAAGATACTATTATTATATTTAATAGTGTTAAGAATATAAATTGTATTATGTTATTAATACTATTGTTAATATAATATTAAGTTGTAGTCACTTTATTAATTTACATGTCTTTAAAATATTCGTTCGAGGTGCGGATGAGTCCTGGAGGAATTTTGATTTTTGTTGATAAATGGGTTCTTGGGGGGGGGGGTGTAGCAGCGTCGACACTTGGGCAAGGCATGATTTTGAAACCGTACGGCCTTTCCTGGTCCACCAGGGGACCTGCCGATAGTCAATTAATTAAATAAAATGAATTAATAATAAATAAATAAAAATAACTGAATAATAAAGTGGAAATACAAATAAAATAAGAAAATTGTAATTAACTTAATGAATTGTCTTAATAGTAATAATACTATTATTATTTGAGGATATTATTATTATAATTATTATCTTAATTTATATAACTTTTTATTTTATTTTTCTATTATCAATTGAGTTTTAATATTTTTATCATCTCTATTCATATTGTAGTTTATTAATAATAATAATAATATTATTATTATTATGAGTGTTTTGGGTTTTGCGTCCCCAGACGCATGGGAAAGGCACTATTTTGGAACCGTGCGGTCTTTCCAGCTTTCAAAATGAGTTAAATCATAACAGGATAATGAAATAATAATGAATAATGAAATGGAAATAAATGGAAATAAGAAGTTTAATAAACGTTAAGAAATTATTTTAATGATAATAATGAAAATATTGTTTGGGAATAATAAATTTTATTGTAAATATTATGTGATGTTTTTAAAATTTTTATTATATTACATTAATTATTTAATTTATTTGTTTTATTACTTATTTTATTTTTTATCTCTTATTTTAAGCTTTTCTTTATTTATTTCTTTTTATTTTATTTATTTTCTCTCCCTCACTTTCTCTCCCTCCCCTTGGTTGTCCCGTATTGCATCCCCCTAACCCTAAGCACGCTGTCAGCCTACTACCCAGCCAGTCTGCTGCTCCACGCCCCCACTGCTTGGCTAGTCCACTGCTCTGCACCCCTGCCTCTTGGACAATAGAACTGGCCACTAGTCCTACCCTCTCCCATCCTTGCACCACCCATCTTTCGAACTACCTCCTTTCGTGCACGATACACCAAGTCCAAAATGCTCCCCCCTTTCCAGCCAGCATCACCACTACCAGCCTCCTTTCCTGCACCTACCTCCACATCGTGATCTATGTCTGGATCCTCCCCATTTGGTCGTGGCCAATCCCGGTGCTCCTCTTCCTTATGGGTGAAACCCTTATCGGATGGATTTTCCCAGCACGACGTACCTCCACACCTCCCTAAAGTGCTCTGACAGCCCCCAATATCCCTGTCGTTGGTGCGTTTTATTTAGTTTGGTCGGTTCTTCCTTTGGGAGATTTCCATGTTAGGTTTTATGTGGTTTGGTATTGTTTTGATGTTATATTTGGTCCAATTTAAGTTTTAGGGTTCCATTGAGTTTGTTTCTGGTGCGTATTAGGTGCAGATAAAATATCCGCACAAGATTTGGGAAAAATCAACACCGAGGTAGATGGTTCCATGTTTAATTATTATTTGATGAAATAATTTGTAAGCATAATTAGTTTACCATGTTATTTAATTAATTCATGTAGTGTGATGTTGATTTTTTTGGAGTATGTATTTCATTGAAATTTTTTAGTAAAATGTTTATATTATGTGTCTGTTTTCGGCTGAGAACTTTGTCAGTGATTTTTAACTTGTGTGGTAAGAATATTAATTTGTACACGATTTTTGAATTGTATTTTTTGACATGGCGTTGGGTGAGTTTGGTCATAAAATATGTTTTTTCTTTAGTTTAGTGGGTATGGCCAAGTGATTATTTTAATTTGTTTTATAAGATTTTACTTTAGGCTTATTAAATTATATGGTTTCTGAAAATGTGTTTTACATATGGTGCAAGGTTTTCCATAAAACTATTTTTGTGGCGCAGATCACATTTTAAATTTTATATGAGTGTGTGTGATGTTTAAATGCATTTGAATGTATAAATTGTTACATTAGTGTGTGTAAAGCCATGTGACATTCTTTTACAATTGCTTTATATTTTTTTAATGGGTTATTAAATTATTTTACTAGTGGAAAACCTGTTTGAAAAATGTATTAGTATGTATTTTATTTAAAAAGTGTATTTATGTGTGTAAGTGGTGGTTTGCTTAATGATAAGTGACTTTAAACTATTCATATGGATTAATTTTGTATGTAACCTATGAATATTACGTTTTGAAAATATTTTTGGTGTGTGTGTGGTTTTAAAAGAGGGTTTTGGGTTTGCAAATAGTGATTTTTCATATTTAAGTAACATGTTGGGATTTTAGGCATTATAGTGACATGTGACATGAACATGAAACTTTCTTGAGCACAAAGAGGGAAGCCCGGGTAGCTAAGAGGGTGGGCTAGACTAGTGGGCTAGTGTTCTAGATGTGACTCAACCCGGTTTTACTGGCCGGACTGACGATTGCAACACTAACTAAACATATGAATGACTGAGGGTCATGGTTTCTAAGCCACATTTTTTGAGGGTCGTGGTTTATAAGGAATTTTTTATGATGGTCATGGTTTCTAAGACACATTTTCAGAGGTTCATGGTTTTTAATCCACGATTCACAAAGACATGAAGATCTAGGGACCCAAGCTATCTAACACTCATGAGGCCTCTCCCATATTGGTTCTCATTGGTTACTTTATGCTCATCGATGTGACACTTCTGTTATTTTAAAGAGAATGTATATGTGTATTAATTTAATTTGTACCATTGGAAATTGTTTTCTTTAATAGTATTTTATTAAAAACAATTTAAGCATTTACTTCCATGATTTAATTAAAATTTCAAATGTATTTTTCATTTAATAATTATGCATGGAACCTTTTTATACGGTGACATCCTACTAGGATCTTGCCTCACACCGTACATACAACTTTGGGTGTATATAGACATTGTTCTATGTGTATTCTAGGTTGAGGAATCATGCCCAGTGATGTTGGTTTTGGTTGTTGATGGCATTCTCATGTAGGTTGGTGTTTGTGGCGTGTGGATGTTGCACCTCTCTTGTTGCTTGGAGTTTTGAGTTATAGTTTTTTTTAGATTATATATGGATGTTTTCTCATTTTGTAAATCGTTAAATTCGATTTTAGTTTAGGGTCTGTTTGGTTGTCAGTTCACCATTTTATTTTATTTATATTGTTAGTGGTTTTGTGTTTACTATATCGGGTAAACTGTCCACACATGTTACTCTTGATACTCGGGCACTTGTGCCAGCACTTGGGGATCAAGAATGCCCATTAGACTATGTCATAGAACGGGTCGGGCACCGAGTTGGGTGGAGACCTGGCCTGGTTCGTGAAAAAATGGTATCTAATGAGTTTTTCTCTATTGGGTCATGTTCTTTTGAAATAATGTCAGGTCGACCAATGTTAATGGTGTCAGAACTCGATGTTCTAGCTATGAGCAGGGTTCCTGGCTAGCACACCTCATGGAGAGACTCGAGTTACCAAAGTATGTTGAGGTTTTTTTTGAGTCGTTGGTCCTTATGATTAATCTATTTTAGGGGAAATTAAAAGGGAGTAGGTTCAGTGATCCCAATGAGCTCTTAGGGTCTTGCAATCCATGTGTAACCAGGGACATTGTCCTAGAATACTCTCTGTGGGGGTGGCATGACTGGCTTATAGCTACCAACCATATGTCTCAGTCACCCACCGACACTAGTCTCCCCATGCATCGTTATTTGTCTCATTGTTTTGAATTCATTGAAATCGAGTTTTTATGTTAAAATGAATTGGTCTTGGGAAATAATTTGAAATGAAGTGATTTAAAAAGAAAATTCTATTTGAGGTTTGAAAAGTGTGGGTAAAATGTTTTGGGTTTTAATAGAAAAGGGTATAGTTTTGATCCTTGGTGTTCTCATAGGAAATCACATACATGAGTGTATGTGAAAAGAGAAATGGTTAATGGCACTAGTGGGTGAGTTCCTGGATGGACATGAGGTGGGAGTCAATGTGGCATGAGAACAAGAATGTGTGAGACCATGAGATACCATTGGTGTTTGTGAATCCCACCAACATTGTTTATTTTTAAAAAGTTTGGTTAAGAAAAAAAAATTGTTGTTTTAATAATTGGGGATTGTGTGATGTGTCCTTGTGTTTTGGGAAGTGTTGGATGTGAGGCGTTTCGATCTGAGAATCCTTTTTGACTTTTTTGTTTCATGAAATTGAATTTTTATTTTTAAGTTGGTGTGCAAGTGCGTAGTTAGTGATTTCCTTTGAAAAGTGCTTTGGGAAGCCCTTGTAGTGGTTCCCCCTACACGTTTAGTGTTCTCCTGTGGCATGTCTTGGTCATTAGACCAGTTTTATTGGGCCCAAGGTTTTATTTCTTTAGTAGTGAATGCCCCCCCCATAATGTGTTAACATGCAATTGATTTACGACCACGAGTAATTCTCCATTGTCCAACCCTCCAGTAGATTAAAGTATGGACTCTTCCTTTTTAGTGATGGTGTTAAGTCTATCCCATTTTCCTTAAATTAATAAGGATCCTCTCGTAGTGGCATGAGAGATGTGAGGGGATTTGAAGGGAGTGTTTGTCTTTTTGATTTGTCTGACTCGTTGGGTATGATGATGGATGTTGTTGTGTTTGACGGTTCCCCCTGGAAATGGTGAAAATAATTCTATCGGGGAAGGGTGAAGGCAATTCAAGGTTATCTAGTGTTGAACGACGTCTTGAAAGGCTTATAGTGCTTTCATTGGCTACAAGGGTCATGTTTGGTGGGTTTTTACAGTGTGAGTTTTATTTGAAGATCAAGGGGGGATTTCGTAGGATCCTTCTGGAATCCCTTTTTACATAGGAGTGTGTCCTCTCGGGGAGTTTTATTTTTTCTATTCAAAGGGGAATGTTTATCGTGCATCATTCCTTCTTATGTTTCTTTGTTATGGTAAAAGGTTATGCATGTGCATCCTCTAAACCCCCGTTTGGTGGATGTTCCACAAGTGAGTAGTTGGATTCTGTGGTCGGTTGTGTTTGTTGGTGTTGTCTCATTTGTGGTATGGTTGCATATGACACCAAAAGGAGAAGCTTTGTGAGTCTTCAATACTTGAATGCGAGGCAGGATATGCTTCAAATAGCGGGGCTCCAGCCATAGGCCTTGGAGTGAAGCTCGCTCGTGGTTAGGAACCCCAGGAGTGTATGGGAACCTTACATTACTACTGTCATTGGTGTTGAAAGTAATGGTAGTTTAAATTGATTTCTACGGTCGTTCCATTCCGAACGAACCATCTGGCTGCGTAATGTTTTAGTGACTATGTGGAGGAGTGTTCGTCTTGTTACCTCAAATTTTTGGGGGTTGCGTCCCACTAGATGTAATCACATTAGTGATCCTTATGGGTTATGTTGGGTAAAATGATCTCAAAGTTGAATAGGGATCATCCAGGGATGTGGAGATGTTGATTTGTCTTCGGATGTGGTTTTGAAGCATTGGTAGTTGGGCCCATCCCTCCCCGCCCCTTGTGGTGGGGTGTTTGGTCACTTTCTAGAAATTCGCAATGTTTTGTATCTTTCGTCGATGCGAATAGCGGGGAGACCCACAATAGGTCTTTCTCAAAAATCTCTAGAATGAATCAGTGTTGTCCTTTTCTATAAAGGTGGGGAGTCCACCCGGGCCTCCTCATGTTGATTTTCTAGTTTCATCTTGGGCGTTGGTAAGTTTCTAATGGTTGGGATCCCCTTTTTATTTTTCCTTATTGGCATTTTAATTCTATTTCTATAGATGAGTTTGTGTTAGGAGATAAGAGTATTCCTTGGGTGTGGTTGGTCTGGTTTGCCTCTCCCAGTCAAATGACATGGATTTCATTATTTGGTTCTTGAGGTATTTCATCTTGTGACATTGGTTTCTATGGTTGCAAGAGTTCGTTTCCTAAATTAACCAACTAGAGGTGTTCTTGATCGGTGGGAGGGATGAAACGAATCAGAAAGTATTTTTACGAGTTTCTTGAAGTTTTTATTTGAGTAACTTTTTCTGAGCACGGTGAATTTGCCTCCTTTCACTAGCTTTTCACAGGGATCCTTTTTTGAACCCTAAGGGGGTATTGGTTTCTACTTCAGGGTTCAGCCTTAGATGTGGCTTTCCGGGAACAGAAAGCGCTATGGTGGGTAGAATTGTTGCACCCGCCTCATTTACAATATTTATTTTATTAAATTTTTGGGAATCAGGTAGTTTTTATTGAATCCTAACTTTAAAATTTTTAGTTCTTATTTAAAAATATATGTTTTTGCCTTTACAACATTCAGCGCACAGGGAGGGCGCGGTCGAAGTCGTGTGACTTCGCCCGGGTCACCGTGCGACCTCGCCCTATTCACCACACGACTTTCCCGATGATCAATGTGGATAAATAAAATGTATTGAATAATAAAATTGTAATAAAATGAAAATAAGAAGTTTAATAAAAATTTAAGGAATTATTTTGATGATAATAATAATAATATTTCTTGAAGATTCTATTATTATTTTTAATATTATAAAGAATATAAATTGTATTATGTAATTAATATTATTGTTAATGTAATATTAAGTTACATTCACTTCATTAATTTACCTGGAATAGAAATATTAGGTCGAGGGTGGGATGTGTCCCGGATGAATTTTGAGTTTTATTGATAAATGGGTTTTTTCTTGGGGGGTTTGCCAGCGTTCGACATTCGGGTGACGCACGATTTTGAAACCGCGTGGCCTTGCCTGGTCCACAGAGTGACTTTCCAATGTTCAATTAATTTAATAAAATGAATTAATAATAAAGAATTAAATTAAGTGAACAATAAAGTGAAAATAAATATTAAATAAGGAAAATGTAATTAACTTAATGAATTGTCTTAATAATAATAATAATATTATTATTATTTGAGGATATTATTATTATAATTATTATCTTAATTTATATAATTTTTTTTTGTATTATCAAATGAGTTTAATTATTTTTATCATCATTATTCATATTTTCTTTATTAATATTATTAGTATTATTATTATTACAAGTGTCTGGGGTTTTGTGTCGGCCGACGCACATGCAAGGCACGATATTGGGACCACACAGTCTGCCCGGCTTTCCAAATGAGTTAAAAAATAATAGGATAATGAAATAATAATGAATAATGAAATAGAAATAAAATGGAAATAAGAAGTTTAATAAACATTAAGAAATTGTTTTAATGATAATAATAACAACATTGTTTGAGAATAATAAATATTATTGTCAATATTATGTGATGTTATTACAATTGTTATTATTATTATTTTACTTATTTCATTTATTTATTTTATTACTTATTTTCTTTTTCTTTTTATATCTTATTTATATCTTTTATTTATTTATTTTTATTTTATTTATTTTCTCTCCCTCACTTTCTCTCCCTCCCCCTGGTTGTCCCGCGCAGCCTCCCCAATAACCCTAATGGCGTCGTGCCCCTGCTGCCCAGCCAGCCCGCTGCTCCATGCCCCTACTGCCCGGCCAGTCTACTCGTCCGCACCCCTACCTCCTGGCCAGGAGAACTAGCCACTGGACCTCCCCTATTCCATGGTCGCACCACCCATCCCCTAGATGACCTCCTTCCATGCTTGACGCAGCAAGGTTGACGTGCTCCACCCTTCCCAGCTGGCGTTTCCACTACCTTCCTCATTACTGACACCTACCCTTGCATTGTGATCAACTCTAGGTGCCTCGCATGTTGGTCACAGGAAATCCCGGTGGCCCTCCTCCTTAGGGGTGTAGCCTTTATCAGATGGATTTCTAGGTGCGACAGACCTATGCACCTCCCCAACGTGCTTGTACAACCCCCAATATCCTAGTCCTAGGTGTCTTATATTTAGTTTGGTTGGTTCTTATTTTGGGAGATGACCCAGCTAGGGTTTATGTGGTTTGATCTGGTTTTGATGTTATCTTTGGTCTGATTCTTGTTTTAGGGTTCCATTTAGTTTGTTTGTGGTGCGTATTAGGTGCAGATAAAGATCCTCACAATAATTGGGAAATATCAATACTAAAGTAGGTGGTTCCACATTTATTTATTATTTGATGAAATAATTTTCAAGATTAATTTGTTTAGCATGTTATTTAATTAATTCCTGTAGTACTAAGTTGATTTTTTTATGTATGAATTCCATTGAAATTATTTAAAAAATTTTTATATTATTTGTGTGTTTTCTGCTGAAAATTATGTTAGTTATTTTTTTACTTTTTGGTTAGCTTATTAATTTATAAAAGTGTTGTGAACGGTATTTTTTTTACCTAGAGTTGGGTGTGTTTGGTCGTAAAAGAAGTTTTTTCTTGAGTTTAGTGGGTAACACCAAGTGATTATTTTAAATTGTTTTATACGCTTTTACTTTTGGCTTATAAAATTATGTGGTTTTTGAAAATGTGTTGTAAATATAGTGCAAGGTTATCTATAATACTATTTTTGTGGTGTAGATCACATTTTAAAATTGTATTTAAGTGCATGTGATGTTGGAATGCATTTGAATTTATAAATTGTTACTTTAGTATGTGTAAAGTCATGTGTAATTATTTTACTATTGCGTTATAATTTTTTTATTGTTCATAAAAGTATGTCACTATTGGGAAACATGTTTGAATTTTTTGTAGTGTGCGTCTTATTTAAAAAGTGTAATTATGTGTGTAATTGGTGGTTTTTTAATGATAAGTGACTGTAAACTATGTAGATGGTTTAATTGAGTATGTAACCTATGAAGATTAAGTTTTGATAAGATATTTTTTGTGTGTGTGGTTTTAAAAGAGGATTTTGCATGTTCAAATGGTGATTTTAGGTGTGTAAGTACCCTGTTGGGATTTTATGCATAATTGTGATGTGTGACATGAACATGAAACTTTCTTGAGCACAAAGCGGGAAGCCCAGGTAGCTATGAGGGGGTGCTAGAGTAGTGGGCTAGTGTTTTGGAGGTGAATCAACCTAGATTCACTGGATGGACTGACGATTACAAAACTAACTAAACATATGAATGACTGAGGGTCATGGTTTCTAATACATTTTTTTGAGGTTCGTGGTTTCTATGGAACTTTTTTTAAGGGTCGTGGTTTCTAATCCACGTTTTCTAGGGGTTGTGGTATCTAAGCCACACTTCACCAGGACATGAATATTTAGGGTCCTAGGCTAGGTAACACCCACGAGGCCTCTCCCATATTTGTGCTCATTGGTTTCTATATGTTCATCGGTGTGAAACATTGGTTATTTCAAAATGTATGTGTGTGTGTGTTTTAATTTAAGTTGTTCCATTTGGAACTGTTTTCCATAATCATATTTTCTTTAAAACTATTTAATCATTTACATCCTTGAAAAAATTAAAATTTCAAATGTATTTTTCATTTAATAATTATTCTTGGATCCTTTTTATTTGGTGACATCCAACTGGGCTTTTTTATCACACCCTACATACACCTTTGGGTGTATATAGACCTTGTTCTCGGTGTATTCCAGGTTGAGGCATCGTGCTCAGCAATGATGGTTTTGTTCGTTGATGGTCTTCTCGTGCAGTTTGGTGTTTATGGAATGTATATTTTGCACCTCTCTTGTTTCTTAGAGGTTCGAGTTGGAGTTTTATTTACTTTTTTTGTGGTTTATTTTTGTATGTTGGATTAAGTTGTAAACGTTTAAATTTAATTTTAGTTTATAATCTTTTTGGTTGTCAGTTCACAGTTTTATATCATTTATCTTATTAGGGGTTTTGTGTTTACTATTTCTGGTAAACCATTATAACATGTTACTATTGATACCTGGGCACTTGTTCCAGCCCGTTGGTATTGGGAATACCCTTAGGGGCATGTCACGGAATGGTTCGGGTGCCAGGTCAGATGGAAACCTAGCCTTGTTTGTGACAGAGTTAGTCAGCAATCACATAGATATTATTGTGGACTCTAACTATCCAAAGAATATTAGTCACTAAATCAATAAATATTCCATCCAACGTCTAATCTCGAATCTAAAGAGGTTATGTATAACTTTCTAAAACCTGATGTTCTGCGTTTACCTATTGGTATGTGAGGCATCAATAAAAAAACATAACAATTCCCCACCTCTTCCATCCCATTAAAACTACCATTAAAGGTATTTGTATATATTTTTCCACCCCAAGATCTATATCCAAGGTTGGAGGTATTAAACTCCTTCAATACCTCCTTAGTTATAATAACTAGAACAACTTATAATCCCTAGAAAAGGATGAAAAGATCCCCACCATTATAAAATCTATCTGGTGCAACTCCAAAGGATATCTATTCACCCAATGATTCATAGTAGATGACTTCTAACTGATCCAATCTCAGATGTTGATGAAGTTATGAATTCACCACCGTCAGTTGAATATATATTACACCCCACTCTTATACCTGGGTCAACTATAATGAGTAAAAATTATCTAACACCTCCTCCCCCAAGCATGAACAAGACTTCTTGATAAGGGAATATTCCACCATATTTCCCTTCCCTAGAGTGTATACTATTTCATATTCATGGTCTTTCAGGAACTCTAACAAATTCCCCTCTCTTAGGTTGATATCGCTCTTAGAAAAGATGTACATTATACTTTCGTGAACTGAGTAACTAAAAAAAGATCATCCAAAAGATAAAACTCCCACATCATCAAGGTGAAGAGTAAAAATACAAGTCAAAGTTAGGATTCATGTAACGCCCCAACCCTAGTTACCCAGATTCGATGCATTATTACATAACATTGGCATGATCACAAAATATAGAGTCTCAAAAGACCGATTAGTTTAGTAGCCTTGCAAATACTATATACATTCATAAGTTTTAAAGTACATTGTGAAATGAAAACTAAAACCACATTGTCTCCATAGACCACACTCATATCCCTTGGATTATCCCTGCTGGTCAGTCATAATATACTTCTTCACTACCTGGGGAAAATAAAACATTGAAAGGGGTGCGATAAAATGATCAGTAAGGATAAAAATATATCAGATACTTTCATAAATAAGCTTAAACATTTATGGAAATGTATAAAAATAAAACATAAGCCTTTTAAAAATAAACTTTAGTATAATATGGAAAATATTAATCAAATAATGACATTTACTTATTCATATGGATATTCTATGAGTCAAATAATCACATGCCACATCAATAGCCACTTTTATAATGATGGAATGTATAGTACCAAACGTTAATTTCTATGTCAAGGCCTCTTGCCCGGACCTAGGGGCTAACTGTAACTAGACCCCAACCCAGAGAGCCTCTGTAACAGGACTCCATCCAAGAGACCCTCTATAACCGGACTCCTACCCGGAGGATCTACTGTAACCGGACCCCAACACAAAAGGCTTACTTTTACTGGTCCCTAACCGCGAACATACTAGTCCAATACATTCATCTTAAGAAAATGTTGAAATGTAACATAAACATTCATATTAAAACTAGCATAAGAAAACTCTGTAATTTAACCATAATCCATGAATGGAATAAAATTTATCAATGGAAAATGACTCATCCATTGTCAAACATGCCAAAAAAACTTAATTACAATATGGATAATTTGTATCACAATTTATCACCTTCATACAAGTGTAAAATTTATCAAAGGATCTTGACATAGATGAAATCAAAACTATTTGAGAGAAATATCTATTTCAATTTTGAAATCATTTAAGAGTCACATAAATATAAAGAAAACATTTATTTTTGAAAATATTCTTATAAGATTGAAAGGGAATCTTTGATGATATTATAACAGCAGAGAATAGCCACACCTTTCGTATAAGTTAAAAAACATTCTTACCTTAATTTTGTCGAAAAGGTCATAAAGTACCTTGTGTGGAAAACGATAGAAAGATTCCTTTCAAAAACATATATAGGTCAAATAAGGGTAAAAATGACATTAAACCATTGTCTATTAAATATTAAAAAAATTTTGAAATACATTTTTATGAAACACAGATGAGGATGATAAAGAGGTCCCAGTAGACATTGATGTATAAATCAACCTCGGATAATGAAGAGATTCTCGAATTAACCCTTACCATGTGCTTTTCCTTGGTAGAGGGTAGGTTAAAATCTAGTATAATGGTTAAATAATTGTTATTAAATTATACAAGAACCATATACATTAATATGATATCATATATGATCTTATAATATAGCTTTGTTAATGATATTTCAACAGTATCATTGTTTCCGGTGTTAATTGATTCATTTTCTTCTATATACATTGTTACATAAGTAATGTTTGGTATGGATAGGATGTATCTTATTCATATGAAGAATGATAATGTCTTTAAATATTATTTTAAATAATCAAATGAAAATTAGACTTTAATGGATATGATGGGGATGGAATCTCATCGCATTCGTGGAGATGGTAATCCGTACGCACTCACGAGCGACAATATCATTATTATAATATTAAAATAGTATTTAATTTTTATAGTATATCATATATGAAGAACCATAAACATGTTATATTTATTATTTATGTCAATTATACATCATTATTATACCTGTCCAAACAGTGAAGTGTTGAATGACAAACAACACCACGACGTGGAGACGGTAAGTCTTACGTATGCACGTATTGTGACTTTTTCATTTATAGGATGGATAGAATAATGAATATGGTTGTAAAATTTTTATAATAACATCAAATTATATAAAATATGATTTATTTTATAATTTAAACCACAATGAAAGAGGAAGTGGAAGAAGAAATGAACTTGAAAGAGGTGATGAAATATTTACCTCTTCTTCAGGTTCTTCCATTTGATTTGGTCAAAAGCGCTCCATAGTTTAGAATTATGACTAAAGTAAGGCCCTATGATTAAGGGAGGATAGTTGGGAGGATATTTGGGTAGGGTTTAGATGATCCAAATGGATTTTAAAGTGTGAATGTGAGAGAAGGTGAAGAGCCCTTTTATAAGAGGGGTGTGAGGCACCTTATGAAAAACATAAAATATTATTTTATTATAAATTCATAATCGGTATAAAATGGCATATTTTTTTTTATTTAGAGGATAATGTGGGTCTGGGACTAAATACACACAACCAATAGGTTTTAGACAGATTTGGGTCACTATATTAACCTTATAATTTACATTTAACTCTTAGTTAAATAGTTTGACATTTACCATGTCTCTTTGTATTTTTATATTATATGCTTAATAAACATACTATAAACTTCCGAGATAACCTCAAATGGTTAATTAATCACATATATAATATTATTTAAGCCCTTTTTCTAATTCTTATATTTTTGGGAATAGAATATCTATTAATAATATAATATTTTATTTAAAAACACTTTTATGTCAATTTTGAAACTATTTGGTATTTTGTTTTTTTTAATTCATAACTGTGTTATTACTTCAAAAAAAATTAATTTAATCAACCATAACATGTCATATTAACCTGGAAAATTATTTTAATTAATTATAAGTCTCAAATTACATTTATTTGTATATTTATAATATCAATTATTTCAGTCTTTCATTAATAAGGTAATTACTGCATCATCAGTGTGTCATAAATAAAAATAATTTTTTAATTTCTAATAATTATAAAAAACATTACATTATGTACTAAATATTTTTAGATTTATAATGAATATTTATAGTCGAATATATCTTATTTCTAACTCTATATTAAGAATGGTTTAGTTTTTAAACATAGAATTTAACACTTCTAACTCTTCTTTAAATAAAATAATAATAAATATCCTAATCTAATCCAAGTGGACCAAAATGATCTAATTTTATTCATAAGGTTTTTTTTTTGGTCGAAATACAATTATCCAATAGAATATGGACATGTTTTAGGGTAATAATAATATCATTATTACCTTTGATTACCCTATTTACTTTTAACCGTGGTTAATAAAAGTAAAAAGTTAATAATCACTAAAAAATTATTTTCATCTAATTGAACAACATTTTACATACTGATATCAACCGTTTCTCTTAGATTTTTGAAATTGAACTCACAAAAGCGGTAAAATTAAGTTTTATGAAAATTTTCAAAAGCTCCCAGGAGGTGGGTAAAAGATGGTAAAAGGTTCAATAAAAATTTTATATATCTAATTTTATTATAAAAATGACTCAAACGAATTACATAGAAATAATATTGGTATTATGTATCTATTTTGACATAAAATAAATTTAAATGAAATAAATAATTATTTAAATAAAAAGTCGGTTTTAACTAATAACGCAATGTTTATCACTATTCATAAAAAATTGAATGTTTTCAGAAAAATACCAACAATTCATCCTAAGATAATTTCGATATTCCAAATGAAAAAATTAAGTCCATTTGGAAAGATAAAATTTATAAAATTTCAAAAAGTGGGTATCGCTATTCATAACAGCTAGTATGATTGGTCATGGTGTGTTAGAATATCGAAGTTGCATATGATGCAAGCTATTGCATTATTCAAAGGGAAAGGTATTGTGGAAGCTTGGGGTGTTACATTCTTCACTCCTTCAATTAATTTCATCCTCAAAATTTCTAGAATACTACCACATAATAAGATTCATATTGTTCTTCATCATATGTTCCTCAGGTTCCCACGTTGCCTCTTCCATCTTATGATTTCTCCATAGGACTTTTAACAGACGAGTTGGCCGGCTTCTCAACAGTTTTTCTCTAGTATTAACACTCTTGAGATTCTCTTCATAATAAGATAGATCAGCTTCCAGTTCTAATTCCTCATAGGTGAGTACATTTTTTTGGTGAGGCGTGCATTTTCTCAACAATTACACATGGAACACATCATGAACTTTGGAGAGACTTGGCGGCATTTCCAAATGGTAAGATATAGCCCCAATTCATTCTAGAATTTTGAAAGGTCCGATGTACCTGGGACTCAATTTACCCTTATTACCGAATCGTATGACTCCCTTACATGGAGATACCTTCATGAAAACATGACCTCCTACCTGAAATTCAAAAATTTTTCTTCGGTTATCTGCATAGCTCTTCTTTCTACTTTGTTCTACTTTGATGTGATTTTGCATAACCTTCCACATTTCCATTGTTTCCTCAACAATTTCAGGGCCAACAATATTTCTTTCACCAAAATCATCCCAACACGTTGGTGTACGACATCTATTTCCATATAACGATTCATATGGTGCCATCTTGATACTTGAATGGAAGCTATTGTGAAATGAAAATTTTAGTAGAGGTAAATATTGATTGCACAAACATTGAAAGTAAAGAGAGAAATATCTCAACATGTCTTCTACAGTTTTAATAGTCTATTCTACTTTTCCACCAGTTTGAGGGTGGTAGGCAGTGGTCAAATGAAGTTTTGTATCCAGGGATCTCTGATGACTTTTCCAGAATCTTGATGTAAAATCAGGATCATAATCAGAAACAATCAATAAGGTTACTCCATGATGTCTTACAACATCATTAATATATAGTCTTGCTACACATTCAAGTGTTAAATATTCTCTTATAGAAATTAACTGTGTTGTCTTGGTAAGACGATCAATAATGACCCATATTGCGTCATTTTTATAGGATTCTTTGGTATCCCCATGAAAAATTCCATCGTTATATCATCCCATTTACACTTAGGTATGGGAAGAGGTTGCATGACTCATCTAGGATGTTATCTTCCAGCTTTAACTTTTTGGAAAACCATACATCTTGACACACAATCAGCAATCTCCTTCTTCATGTTGTCCCACCAAAAATGTTCCTTCAAATCTCTATAAATCTTGGTTCTACAAGGGTGTATAGAGAAATTGGAGCCATGGGAATCATCCAATAATTACATTTTTAGATCAGGTATATCGGGAACACAAAGTCTCTTCCCAATTTTAAAATTCCATCATCATATATGAAGTCACTCAATCTTTAATCATTCACAGATTTAATATTATTTTTAAATTCCTCATGATCAGTCTGAGAAATTTTTACCCTTTCTAGTAAATATGGTTTGGAAACCATTTGAAAAATAATTAATGTTTCACCTTCCACGGTTATTCCCCTATCTATATTTTCTTGGTCCATGCATATATGATCCCTTTAAACTCTCATCTTGTTCAAAACACCATGATCCATTCTTCTCAAAGCATCTGCCACCTTATTTTCCTCACCCAGGTGGTAGTGTATTATGCAATCACAATCCTTGAGTAGTTCAAGCCATCTCATTTGCATCATGTTTAATTCATTCTGTGAGAAAGTATACATCAAACTCATTTGATCGGTATATATATAGCATTTTTACCCTAGTGAAAATTTATCTATATCATCAAAGAAAATATTACAGCTGCTAACTCATGATCATGAGTAGTATAGTTTTTCTCATGAATTTTTAGCTTTTGTGAGGCATAAGAAATAAGCATATCATTCTGCAAAAGGACACAACCATGTCCTTTCTTTGATGTATCACTATAAATAACAAACCCATCATTCCACGATGGTACAGTCAAGATAGAATAATCAACTAATATTCTCTTCAATTATTCAAAACATTCAACACACTCTCTTATCCAAAAAAGTTTAACCCCTTTACATGTGATCTTGGTTAATGGGTTAGACAATCAGGAAATATTTTGGATGAAATGTCGATAATAACTTATTAAACCAATAAAACTGTGTACATCAGTTATACTCTTCGGTGCTAGCCATTCATGGATAGCCTTTGTCTTAGAAGGATCAAAGAAGATTCAATCCTTAGAGACAATATTTCCAGGAAACAAAAATCTCATGAAGCCAGAATTCACACTTTCTTCACTTCCTGTATAATTCATTTCCTCTGAGGGTTTTTAGAATGGTGTGTAAGTTATTTTCTTTATCTTCATATATTTTGGAGTATACCAGGATATCATCATTTAATACCACTACAAATTCATCAATATATTCCTTGAAAACTTTTTTCATTACATCCATGAAAACAGAGGATGCATTAGTCAGCCCAAAAGGCATTACTGTAAACTTGTAATGCTCGTACCTGGTTCAAAATGTTGTTTTTGTAATGTATTCCTTTTTCACACACACCTGATGATATCCATATCGATGTTCAATAATTGAAAAATATTAATCTCCTTGAAGTTGGTCAAATAAATCCTCAATGTGAGGTAGGGGATACTTGTTCTTTATTGTTATAGCATTGATATCCATGTACTCAATGAACAACCTCATTGACCCATCGTTCTTCTTAACAAAAAGGACAAGGGCTCCCCATGGAGAAACACTAGGTAGAATAAATCCCTTATTACTCAATTCCTCTAGTTGTTTCTTCATTTCCACTAATTCCACATTGGTCATTCTATAATGGGTCTTTGATATGGGCCTGGAACCAGTAATTAAGTCAATGGAATACTCAATCTCTCATTTTGGAGGATGTCCAGGTAAATTCTCTGGAAACATATCAACATATTCTTTCACAATAGGTATATCCCCTATTGGAACATTCCATTACTCACCCATAGTTATTTAATTCTATTCCTCCCCAATAATTTAATTTATTTGAGCTATTGGGGGTGGATCTAGATAAGAACTAGTTGGTGATGATTCTTCTCTAAAGATAAGGTACACCTTATCATCATCAAAAATTGTTCCCTCCTTCTTCATACAATAATTTTTTGCATCATGGTCTGAATTCAAATCCATACCAAGGATTATATCAAATTCAGTCATGGGTATGATGATGAGATCATTAGATAATTAACATTTATATACTCTAATGTGAACTATTTCACAAATTTTTTTTTCAAGGATACAACCCTTAGGTGTTTTTACTGACAACTCCCATGTTAAGTCAAATTGAAAATATCTAATTTTCTTAGAAAACTAGGATGATATGAAACAATACGATGATCCATAATCAAATAAAATATTGTCTAATCTTGAGGAATCCATTAACTTACCTGCCACCACGTTATTCGGAGCTTCAACCTCAGTAGTATTGATAGCATAATCTTGGACTTGATCCCTTGGCCATTTCTGAGGTAATATTCCTTGTAACTTAGTACATTTAATTGCATAATACCCCCTTTTTCTTCAATTGTATCATTCAAAATTGAGAGCCTCTTTCTTTCCTTTGCAATCCTGAGTTTGGTGGCCTTTTTCAACATACATGAAACACACTCTCATTCTCTTCATGAAAGTACCAAGGTGTTTCTTCCCACATTTACTATAGTATGTATATTCAATTTTTCACTTCATCCCCTTATTTCCATTTTCAGAGTGTTCAGAAGATCTCTTCTTTTCATTCTTTGCTTTAAACTTGTAAGACATAGTGGATTTCTTTTTCTGTCTTGATAGCACATGAGACAATATCTTTGTATGAAGAGAAGGATTTTGAGACTAATTATTGAAGGAGAAATTGGATTAAACCATAAATGAAATGATAGATCTTACTCTTTGGGTTACATATATAATTTTATTCATGCCTTGATAACCATGTAAAGTTAGCCTCATACTTTGCGACATTCTCATCCTCCTTTTTCCTCAGACTCAGAAATTGTCTTTCCATATCTGCACGATTGTCATGAGGAAAATATTTTCCTAACAAAATATCTTTAAAATCCCTCCATTCCATAATTTATACTTCTTTATCTTCCTTTTTGTTTTGAATCAATGACCACTATTGATCAGCATCTCCAGTGAGGTGATAAACTACAATGACAACTTCTTCCCTTTTCGATACTCCCCAAAGCATGAAATATTTTCTATAAGGAACGTATCCATTTCTCAGATACCAATGGATTTGTACTCCCACTGAATCTTGGTGTTCGTTTCCTCGTGAAGTGATCTAACATTGATCATCCACGATGTGGATCAGGGTGCTCTATACGGGTAAGGTTATTATTCATAACTTGATTGAGTTGTCCCAATATGGTGATACGATGATCAACATCAGTTGCATCACCAACTCCACTATAATTATCTTGAGCAGGTGGGAAATCCCTATATTGATTATGTGCATTGATACAGTTTCCATTCCATCCACTAGGCACCATTTCTAAACAATGGCATATACTATATTAGTTTTTGAATCTCAATACATAATTCCAAACTTGTAAAACACTTAACATACATTGATTAGTTTATCGATATAATCCATAATCCTAAAAATGTTTTCTTTGAGGTTGTATATTCATTAATCTTAAGAATATCCCCCGAGAGTGTCATAACCAAGAGTGCAGTAAGGCCCGTTGTCGTGCACCAGTTCTCGTTCAAGTCATGCTCAAAGCGGTGTTTTTGGGTTTTACCCCTCTGTAAATCTGTGCCAGAGCCATCTCTACTTACTCGTATCTAGAAAAGGATGTATTTCTTGGAAAACTCACAAAATCTATTCATTACCAAAGTTATGGGACGTTCTTCTAGACTAATCCTCAAAATCTATTTTAGGGTAATGTTCTCTAATAAGAGTTTATCTAAATATAGTTTCAAAGGTTTGTAAAAAACTTCCTCTGATACCAACTGTAACGCCCTTAACCTAGTTACCCAGAGTTGGTGAATTATTACATAACATTGGCATGATCACAAAAGATCAAGTCTCAAAAGACTGATTAGTTAAGTAGCCTTGGAAATACTAAATAGATTCTTATATTTTCAATTACATTGTAAAATGAAAACTAAAACAACATTGTCTCAATAGACCACACTCATATCCCTGATATTATCCCTATAAGTCAGTAATAATATACTTCTTTTCAACCACGGAAAAATAAAACATAGAAAGGGGTGAGCTCAGATGCTCAGTAAAGATAACAATATAGCAGAAACTTTCATAAATAAGATTAAACATTTAAGGCAATGTATAAGACTAAATAATAATCCTTTGAACATAAAATTCAGCATAATATGGAAAATATAAATCAAATAATTCCATTAAATTATTCACATGGATATTATAATAGTCTAATAATCACATGCAACATCAAAGGCCACTTTTGTAATGATGGAATGTATAGTACCAGACTTCAATTTCTATGTCAAGGCCTCAAGCCATGGCCTATGGGATAACTATAACTGGACCCCAACCTGGAGAGCCTCTATAACAAGACTTCAACCTTGAGAGCCTCTATTACTAGACTCCAACCTAGAGGGTTTTCTGTAACCAGACCCCTTCCCGAAGGGCTTACTTTTTCTGGTCCCCAATCTGGATCATTCTAGTCCAATACATTCATCTTAAGAAAATGTTGAAATATAAAATAAAAATATTTATTAAAACTAGCATACGAAATGTAAATACATTAACCACAAACCATGAATGGAATAAAAATAACTCATCCACAGTCAAACATGTCACAAAACCTTAAATACAATATAGATGATTTGTATAATAATTAATAATGTTCAAACAAGTGTAAAATTTATCGAAGAATGTTTACATTGATGAAATCAAAACTATTTGAGAGAAATATCTCTTTCTATTTTGAAATCATTTAAGAGTCATATAATTATAAAGAAAAAATTTATTTTGAAAATATTATTTTAATCTTGTAATGGAAGCTTCGACGATGTTATAACGGCATAAAATAGCCTCACCTTCCATATAAGTTAAAAAAACATTCTTAGTTTAATTTTGTCGAAAAGGTCATAAAATACCTTGTTTGGAAAATGACAGAAATATTCTTTTCAAAAAAAATATATCGTAAAATAAGGGTATAAATTACTTTAACACATTGTCTATTAGATAGAAAAAATGTTTTGAAAAATTGTTTTAAGAAACACAGATGTTGATGATAAAGAGGTCCTCGTAGATACTCACGTATAAAACAACCTCGAATAATGAAGATTTTGTAGAGTTAACATTAACCATGTAATTTTCCTTGGTTGGGGGTAGGTTAAACTCATTTATAATGGTGAAATAATTGTTATTAAATTACAAAATACCCATATACATAAATATGATATCATGTATGATCTTCTAATATTGCTTTGAACATGATATTTTAGCAGTATCATCGTTTCAGGGATTAAATGATTCATTTTCCATTATATTCTTTGTTACGTAAGTAATGTTTGGTATGGATAAAATGTATCTTATTCATATTAATAATGATATTAAGACATTAAACATTATTTTTAATCCTAAAATGAAAATTATTATTGAATGCATATGATGGGGAATGAATCTCCTCCCGTTTGTGGAGACGGTAATCTGTACGTATGCATGAGTGAAAATATCATTATTTTGATTTTAAAATAGTATATAATTGGATGTTATATCATATATACAGAATCATTAACATTTTATATTTATTATTTACATCAATTATACATCATTATTATACCCATCCAAACAAGGAAGTGTTGAATGACAAACTACACCACGATGTGGAGACGGTAAGCCGTACATATGCATGTATGGTGACTTTTCCATTTATAGGATGGATATAATAAAGAATATGGTTGTACCATTATTATAATAACATAAAATTATATAGAAGATACTGGAGTTATTATTTTATAATGGAAACAACAAAGAAAGAGTAAGTGGAAAAAGAAAATAACTTGAAAGAGGTGATGAAATATTTACCTCTTCTTCAGGTTCTTCCTTTTAATTTGATCAAAAGGGCTCATTAGGTTGGATTTCTGGCCAAAGTAAGGCCTATGGGATGAAGGGAGGATAGTAGGGAGGATATCTGGGAATGGTTTGGCCAATGCAAATGGATTTTAAGGTGTGAATTTAAGATAAGGGGACGTGCCCTTTTATAAGAGGGGTGAGAGGCAGCTTAGTAAAAACATAAAATATTATTTAACAATAAATATATTTTCAATATGTAATTGCTCAAAAAATGAATTATTTCAAGGATAAGGTGGGTATGGGAAGAAATACACTTATCCAATTTGTATTAGACAGGTTTGGGTCACTATATTAACCTTACCATTTAGATTTAACTCTTAGATAAATAGTTTGACATTTACCATGTCTCTTTGTATTTTTTTATTATATGGATAATAAACATACAATAAACTTCCTAGAGAACATAAAGTGGTTCATTAATGACATATATAATATTATTTAATCCCTTTGGCAGAACCTTATACTTTAGGAATAGAATATCAATTAATAATATAATATTTGTCTTAAAAACTCATTTATGTCAATTCTGACACTATTTGATATTTTTTGTTAAATTCATAATAGCATTATTACTTCACGTAAAATTAATTTAATCAATCCTAAAATGTCATATTAATCTATAAAATTTGTCTAATTCATTAAAAGTATCAAATTACATTTATTTTAATATTTATAATATCAATTATTTCATCCTTTCAATAATAAGGTAATTACTGCATCATCATTGTGTCATAAATAAATTTTATTATTTAATATCTAAAAATTATAAATAAAATAATATTATGTATTAAAACATTTTATCTTTCTAATTAATATTTATAGTCTAATTTATCTTATGTATAACTCTATATTAAGAACAGTTTAGTTTTTAAACATATAATTTAACACTTTTAACTCTTCTTTAAATAAAATAATAATAAATATCCTAATCTAATCCATGTGGACCTAAAGGATCATATTTTATTCCTAAGGTTGTTTCTGGCAGAAATAAACTTATCCAATAGAATTAGGACATGTCTTATGATAATAATAATATTATTTTTACCTTTAATTACCCTATTTACTTTTAACCGTGGTAAATAAAAGTCAAAAGTTACTATTCACCAAAAATTATTTTAATCTCATTGAACAAAGTTTTACTTACTGATATCAACCATGTCACATAGATTTTTGAAATTCAACTCAAATAAGCTGTAAAATTATGTTTCAAGCAAATTTTCAAAAGCTCCAAGGAGTTGGGTAAAAGAAGGTAAAAAGTTCAATAAAATTGTATATATCTAATTTTATTAAAAAAATAACTCCAATTAATTACATAGAACTAATATTTGTATTATGTATATATTTTGATTTAATATAAATTTAAATCAAATAAATAATTTTTTAAATAAACATTCAGTTTTAACCAATAACGCAGTGTTTTCACTATTCATCATAAATTGAATGTTTTCAGAAAAATATCAAAATTGTACACTAAGATAATTTTGATATTCCAAATCAAAAAATGAAGTCCATTTTGAAATATAAAATATATAAAATTTCAAAAAGTGCATATTACTATTCCTAACGGGTAGTTTGATTGGTTGCGGTGTGTTAGAATCTCAAAGTTTCTTAAAATGAATGCAATTGAATTATTCCAAGGGAAATGTACAGTGGAATCTTGGGGTGTTACAATTCATGTTTTATTTTCCATGGAGTCTCAAATACCTTGACCTGTATGTGATCACATACTACCTTTAAAACAAAACACACTATATCTTGGCTCCAGAGGCATATCAAAACACCGTGTACTCAATTCCATCCTCTGATAGTCTCAGTATAGGATCACTTGTAATCCTCTTCCCCAATGCGTCAAAGTCCTTTGAGAAAAACTCAATCTAGGTAAAAAGATACCCCTTCTATATCATGTATGATAGAGGGGTTGTAATAATGGAAATTTATTATATAAACCTCATGTAGTACCCTACTAACTCTAGGAATCTATGTAATTTCAACACACTCTTATGTTGCTCCCAAGAAAGCACTACACTAATCTTCAATGGAACAATCGCTATGCCATATTCATAGATGTAATTCCCTAGAATGTGAAACTCATGGATACAAAACATACACTCATAATGCTTACCGTAATATTGGTGATCCTGAAGTAAAACTATGACCATTCTCAAATTCTCTATATTCTTCTACATAGATACATAGTAAATGAGATTGTAATTAATAAATAAAATGATGGATTGGTCTAATAATGGTTGGATGATAAGGTACATAAGTTCTATGATAATTATAGGGTTATTCATCACACCGAAAGGCATCACCAGGAACTCATAATTCCCATAATGGCATTTGAATCTCATCTTCAAAATTTCATCCTCATAAACTGTCAACTGATAGAATTCAGTCTTGATTTCTATCATTTAAAAACAACTTACACCATTAAAATTATCTAAAATCACTTAAATAAATTTAAAGGGGTACTTATTTTTTATCATTACCTAATTCATGTTATGATAATCAATGAAAAAAAGAAATACCTTATCCAAATTTTTCATTGAAAACACTAGACTCACCAAGGAGGACACATAGGATTAGATAAAAACTTTCAATTGTAGGACTTCTAACAGAACCCCCATCTTCTATATCCTAGTAAGGTCTATTTGATATAATAAAAAATATATTTCATTTGTCTCAGGGTGAAATCTGGTGTTGAATTCAAACCCCAATATCAGTGGTAATCCTAAAACATCTTCAAGAAAAAATTCTCTATAATCCTACAGAACCACTAGAGGCCAGGTGTCCCAATAAACTACTATAGAAACTATTAAACTCTCAAACTGATGGGTCATAGGTTATATCTTCTTACTTACTATCACCACTCTCTCTATCATAAGATCATTCTCTCCCATGATGGAGAATCTCATACCATAAACATGCAGACATATAACTATCCTATGATAAATATTTATCATGGTGTTCAATACTGACAACAAATCCATACCCATAATGATGTCATAATATTTCATCTGAATAAACAAGAGGCCCCGTGATAAAATCATTCCACTGAGTTCCAACTCGCACTTACAACATATGTGTGACATAAAAGAGTCACTCCTAGTAGGAATCTATATCCATAACTTATGGGAAAATACTCTAAATGAATCTCTATATCTTAAAGAAGTTATAAGTAGATGAAGGAATGAATCATGTTGGTGACAAAAATTAATATAGATAATGTAAAGTATACAATGATCATACCTATAATAATCTAATGAAAAGACTATTCATTCCCCTATAAATCATACAACTGACTGTACCCTTACCTGTCAGCTAGATGATCCATGCATGGGCCACCTAGAGGTGGTGGTGTAAAAATATCATAGTGTCTCCCACAACCTGAATCTCCTCCCTCAAGTGCTCCATGTACTTCTATATTAGCTCCCACACCCTAGGTGATGCTCTAAACATTCATGGGAGATCTATTATTATTACACTAAATCATCAAAGGAGGTCAATCCTCATCCCGCCCAACATTTAAAATAGTTTAGGTCATCAAATCATGATCCATGTGACCTAGCCAATCATATGTATAACAGCATCCCTCACTAGAATGATAGGATCCTCTATGAAAATACTGTTATATATATCTAGGTATTTGAGTCTGAACACGAGTATGCCTTCTATACCAAGACCATAATTAATGATAACTACAAGCCACTATAGAAGACTCATCCATATGATGTCAACATTCTGCTCTACCAACATGATATCCCACAACTAGGAAGTTATATTTAACCAATTCTCATACAAAAACACTATCCTTAGTGGGAATTCATAAGGATATAATTCTAATTCAGATGTCCCTTTGGACGCCATTCACCACCATTTTTACCCAAAAGTATCAATCTCACACCATATCAAGAGAGTAGTGTGTGATGTTAGTAAACCTATAAGAATAATAAAAAATTGATATATCACGCTGATTTAGATCAAGAAGCTCCTAGATCTACATATAAAATAAGATCAAAGGATAATACTCATCCGTAAAAACTACTGATTGTATGACCATGAGAGAGTCACCACATCATGGGTATAAATGATCAAACCCCACAAGAACCCTGCTAATTTATTAAGAAGTATGTTTGTGAGCACTACCATTCAATAAGATAAGGACTTCATAAGATGGAAGACTTTGATCACTACCTTAAGAGAAGCCCCCACTGCCTAAGGGCTTGGATAACATTGAAACCTGACAGTCTCTAATGCTGGAAATCATGGAATGTGCTAGGGCTGTGTGTATCATCATCCTGAATAGCATGAACTATCGGCTAACCAATATGTAATATATCATATATCTAAACAACTAGAGGTGGATACATGCACTTCCCTTCAATTGTATGTAATGATCTATGTTCTCTTGGGGGAAACACATTCAGAATAGTTCCGTAGATTGAGGCCACGTCACTCAACTGGTCATCATCATGATCGTGTATCAGTATCGTAAATGGATTCCATCATAGAGTCATCCTTAAAGGTAACCAGATATACTAGATTTAGATAAGAATATATAGGGAGATGACAAATTAAGGACAAGAAAGTGAAAATACCAAATCCTGTATAATTCATGTTCCATTGGATTTCCTACAACCGATGTCTCGGTGTGCCTATTTAAAAAATAAGTTGTCAGAATCTTGGTGTATAGATACATTGACTATTGCACCATCCCTAGGTTCCTTTTCTATGATCCACACCTGAGACACTCTGACATTATTTCCATAAGTTCCTAACCAATCCTCAAAGGACGTACAACTCAATTCAGGGATCCTAGGAAGAATTACAATGATACCACTCCATCATAACTCTACCCACTAGGCCCCCATCTTGGCCAATAGTTAGTTGAGTATGACTTCCCAAGCCTACCTCCAAAAGGAATGGGTTGGAGACAAGAACCTAATAGGCATAAATTGAAATGGAAGGCCTTACATTAATGTAGACGCCCATCTCTATGCAACCATATAGAGATAGAGGATAAATGAATCATCTAGAGTGTAATCATTCATAGAATAACCTATAGGATAACATCATAGTCTGAAAATATAAAACCAAAGTAAAAGGAGAAAAATATAATCCCAACCACAAAGATTCTCATCACCTGAATATTATTATAAGGGAAAGGCAAAGAGATTTCGGCTCACAATATCAATGATTGAAAATAAATTTTGACCACAATCTCCATGTACTGTTATGATCCACTAATATCAGGTCCACCAAAATCTCCACCAAATAGCCTATTTTCTGTATAAGATATGACATGTGCAGACAAATATCATATAGTGGTTAGTATAAACATAATATGTAGGATTATATAATAAGTAAGAGGGAAAAAATAAGATAAATATAGTTATCTCAACCCATAATTCATATTGGGAAATAGAACCCAATATTATATATGATCTTACTAAGAACCCATACGGATAAAAGAGATAAGTCTCAATCTCCAAAACTAGATGAGGATTGTTGTGAGTATGGGTACACCTCCAAAGGCCCCCTATCTGATGCTAAGCCTCACACATATCCTCATAAGAATCAGAGTGGAGGGACCACTTCTATCTAATGTACTCCATATTCGAGATGGCATTAACTCCAATAGAGGAAACACTCCCCACAAGATCTTGATGATGAGGTAGTACCACTCATTAGATAGAGTACATGTGATCTATTTAGTTTATGGGAGTACCAAATCTACCTATAAAAATAGTATGGGCGATCTACACACTAATGAAGTATGGGAGTTACGAACAGAAGATGTCTATAATGATCACACCCAATCACTATCATCGGTAGATATTCACAAGTAGAACTTTCCCAATCATGTAACCTCACACAATAACTATGATGCCCAATCTAAGGCTTCATATACTATGAAGAAAACAACTCATGATATCCTACTCACGGGATGAAATTCTAGTCCTGTAGAAGGTGATATGTAATGTATAAGTTCATGGGACAAGTATATGGTGTGCACATAGGGTCACACAATATGTGACACTACTCAAAGACCTGGGCGTGTTGTTACATAGGGCCATGTTTTCCATACACATAGTTCCACATGGAATGTGCCTACTGAAACATAGTGTATATGTATACCCAAGGTCGTGGGAATGTCCTCTCATCACATGGATCAGCCAGTCATGTACACCTACACAACATTTCCCCTATAGGTACATGACACGTCAGACCGCCTAGGGTCATATGTTTATGTTATTAGAACACAGCTTAGCTACCATGATAGGTTCATATGACATGTCATCCTAGAAACCTTGTTTGTGATCTGTAACTCGAGTCAAAAACCTAGCCTCTATGAGAACTTGTGATACATGGTGTGTGTTCCTCTATGATACATAGCGTATATTGATATTTTTCATATATAGTAGCATTGATCATCATGCAGATGCAAGATCCATGATTTCCACCAATTCCTCATCCAATTAAATTCCCAAAAATAGATGAATCTAAACTCTTTCCTCTCCGATCATTATTTCATACCTACTAGTGTCTGGATACAGGATTTTGGTTACCCATGAAGTAATTGTTTCACCTCCTGTCACCGTTTGAGATTCCAAACCTTGAAGACATCACCTGAAACTACAAAACCATCCTCATCCATCTAAAAAACACAAATCCATAATTCATTCAAACATCCACCATGAATTTGAGGGTTCATTCACACTCAAATATGACCTAGAAATTTCATATTCTGACCCCACAGTCCAATGATAATGAATGCGAAGAATGGAAGTAAGAAAATTACAAGAATAAAGTAAGATCATTATTGACTGATGTTATCCTGGCCCACAAAAATGTATTTTGAAATAAAATTATGGGTGAATCATGGGGGAATGAGACTCATAAATAAAGATATTAATAATTAGAATCATATTTAGTTAATTCATCTAATTAGGATTATAATATTAATTAACCAAAAAACTACATCCATGATCAATAGTAAAAATAAGGGTGAAAATCCATAAAATAAATAGACCAACCTAATGATAAAGTTTTCACTATAAAATAAGGTGAATATCCCACTATATCTGTCAATTTTCACATGATTTTCCTTGATCATTGATATCAATCCATGTTCTCGACATGTCAATGCCAATATAGAAATGTTCCACCTCTCTAATATCATAGGGTTTGGTGGCTAACACAGGATATTCATCATAACAATATATTTATTTACGAGTATTAGGTTTTTTCCCATTAAATAAAATAAATAAAAATATTATTTATTTTAATTAACACTCCTTCCAACGACCACCTTCCATGGAACATCATGTGTTGGCCAACTTTATGATAGGCCTAGGGTAAGCCCTGCATTATGGAAAGAATCATAGTCTCAGATTTTTCATTTGAGGTTTCAATCAATGGGGAAACCATTTATTATGGAAATATTCAAACATATGATTTAATAAATATTAATTCTTTTAATATATCAATTCTGAGATCTGAAGACACCCAGAACATAGCACCAACTTTAATGAAAAATTCATAGATATATGTATAAAATTTCAAAGGGTAAAACTATGATATTGTGATTTGTTATAATTAAATTACGCCTCTTTTATTTTTATTCTATTTTTCTTGACTGAATATATATCTATATATTTATATATAAGGATCTATATACATTATTTTATCCTTAAAATACCCAAAAAACAACACAAATCTACAAAAAATATTTATAGTTGTACTAATAATATAACAAAAATGACATGCGTGTTTTTAATCTACTCATTTATGGATTGATATATAACTATGAAACCAATATAATATCATATTGAATATATTAAAAGAACATAAGAACTCAAAGAAACTATTTTATTCTCATTCATCATAAGTCATAAATACTTTTCTAATATTTAATCTTTGATGTTCAGTTCTATCATATTTATAATTGATTTTAATATACCTTTTTGGTCACTAAAAGAATTTTTAAATATCCTCATTTGAAAATATTATATTAAAAAAATTCTAAAATGGTGTATCTTCTCACTTAAATCTTCATCAAATCATGCTTGGACCATGGATCAACATAGCATCATGAAAATGTGGGGATGAATAAATAACTCTTGAATTATCTCAAACTATTTCCTCTTGAAAATATTCAATTCAAGAAACATACTTTTTTAAAATTTCCTGGGGTTTAAAAATTCTTCATATGGACTTATGAAAATATATATTATGAAAATCTAGGAATCATAGGAAACCTATCCTTTATCATATGAATTGGATATATATTATGCATTCCCTATTTCTTATATATATTTTTATCATGCATGTTTGATATATATTATATGCTTTTCTTTTATACACCCTGACTCTATATCTTATGATATTTCCTTTAATCAAACAGAATGTATCATACACATTTTATTTCTTATAGGATTTATGAATGTTCTGAACATAGTTATTTAATACATGGTCTTTAATCCTTTCATACAATAATAATCCTTTCATATGAATTAATTGTGTTATATAAAATATCCAGTATACATTAGGATGTCCCATTCCTTATTTAATTAGAACATATTATATAAACGAGATATTATCTTAAGAAAATAACATATCTTACAAAGTTTCCATAAGATATGACAGTTTACAATTTTATATCTTAAACAACAAAATCCAGATAGACTAAAATTGGATCAAGGATTTTTTAAATAAATTATAGGATTTCCCAATCATTTCATATTACCTCATAATAGCTAAAGAAATTTACAAGAATTATTTGAATAAATTCAAACTCATCTATTATAATTCCAAGGAACATTGTAGAATTTAATTGCTCGATTTAGAGTATTCAAGGATATTTCAACATTCTCCTCATTACATCATTCATCTAATTCAGATAAGCATTTATCCAGGTTTTTTATCCACTAAATATAGTAGTCAACAACAACAACACAAAAAATTGAATCTCTAACAATGTACCTAGCTTCTATCAATCAGGGAACCTATTTTATACTTGTTAAATACATCTTTATAAGTTTTCGAATACTTATTTAATATCCATTACTTCTCAAACTAATAAATTTTTTGTAAACTATAATATACACAACTGTATATACATTATAGCACTTATCCATGACATTAGGACCAGCTCTCCATTGTTTTGGTGTTAGGGATACTCATATTGAAGTCATATCTTCCAAATTTTATTACCATCCTATGATGGTAATCTACATTAAATGTTTAATGGGAGCCACATTTCCTTATTTAACACACATTTACTTTTCTTCACATTAAAAATAAATACAATCTCATATTCTTAAATCCTTTTTGAACTTAAATCACACCTTTGAATTTTTTTTCAATACCAATGACTCCATACTGTCAAAGGACCTATTCTCCCCATTATTAACACTTTAGGGTGGTATTAAAATTTTAATTCTCCCCATTATTGATATCATAAATTTCAAGGGAATATATTTCAATAATATTATTTTTTTTTAAAATAAATCATCTCACAAATCATTATTCAACTGTCACGATGCTCTGCATATTCTAGGTGATAAGGATGGAACAATATTTCTTATTAGAAAATTTTCAAAAAATAATCACCTCTATGTCTACTTGGGATAATCCAGTGTAGAAAAAATCGTTATTAATTTAGAAAATAGGGTTATACAGAATTAAAATATAATGTCATACGAACTCTCTAAAATACTTAATTATGAGTTGATAAAACACATTTTCATGAAATTTTAAGAACCTACACTCAACATTATAAAACACTTAAGAATATTTTAAGTGCATATAGTTTTTACCCATATTGTTTATATAGTCACACCCCATTAATAATTAGAATAAATATGAGTCAAAATAGTAATGCTAGAGTGAAAATAATACTGCATACATCATTTACGTCCATTGTTGTCTATAATTCAGTATTTAATCAGAATTGTTAAAACCCTTTCAGCATCACCCAACCTGATAGATCCACCTAAAGGGATGATTTCCATACTTTATCATAGTTGATTCCAATAATGTATGATAGTAGTTAAATCCTTATATCAATTGTGAGATAAATACAAATTGATATAATCAATGTTAAATTATTCTCTATGGCTATATAAACATCCCAAATTTCATCAGTTATTTTTTATGGTTCACATTAAATTCCAAGCCTTTTAGGATAAGAAAACTAATATGGGAATAAGATGGGAATTCCATCAGCTCCTATGTATGAGGAAATATGTAGAGAATTTTTTCCCCAACCAGAAACATTCTTATGTAAATCTCTAAAATGTGTGAATATATTCATGTTTTCTCCACTTTTGATTTTCTAGATATATTTCTATATGGGAATCAAGGAATTCATTCCATTATCACATTTGTTTAGTTAAAAAAGGATTTTAAATTTTTACAAAAAAATAACTATGTTTATTTTTATATTACTCTATCTTTTTTTATTTTTCCAACATATTTATCCATATGGCTATGTACACATTAGGTACATGGACAACATTATCTTTCTGTGTTGAATCCATATTCATAACAACATTCATTTTACATGAATTCATAAGTGATTTCTTTTTGTTCATAATTTTTCTAGATAAAATAGTCAAGCATATCACAAAAACATATCCTTCTGGCTTTCACCTTCCATTCGTATATTTATCATCCTTAGATTCAACCATTTTAGGAAACCTCCCAGCTTTTTCATCATGAGAGTCTACCACTAATAAAATCATATTATCTCTCTCATTGATGGATTCTATTTTGGTCGATTCTATCATTATCCCATTTGATTTGATAATCATGGAAATATTTTAATTGTCTATAGTGTGGCCTTTGTTACCATTATATAAGTATCTTATCTTCTCTCTTGTGACACTCTTATCACCATTCTTCTTTAGTACAATTTTTTAAACCTTTTTATTCTGATTTTATCACAATGAAATATTGTTTATTTTATTTTTATTTTCAACTTATATTTTGTTATTATACTATCATCATTATAAAGATTTTAATTGGTTGGTATATTCCAGTACTTCTCATTTTTATGGAAATGTCTAGTGTAATAATCACATATGTTTTTTAAACTTTCAAAAAAAAATCATGGACATGTTGTTTCTTTTCTAGGAGATCTAATTTTATTTCTCATGTTTCTTTTCTAAAATTAGATTTCCTCCCCCTATCTTCATTCCTTATATCACCTCCACATGTTCACATATTAATAAAAAAGTATATATACTTGTGTAAAAATCTCTAAAAACACCAACAGTGACCCACAAATATTGTTCTATTCAAATTTATTGCAATCTTTATAGAATTTATTGCTAGTGCACCTCATAGTTTTAAGATATAAACCTCGTTTATTTATTCTCCATTAGGGGTTCTCTTCTTATAAATTCAAACCTCTACCCTTGATGATGTGGTGTATTTTTATTCCTTTTTTACTTACAAAATTTTTTATTTATATTTGTTTCCATCTGGAATTGGTGATAACCTCATCGATTTAAGGTTCAAACATTCCAAGCGATTTCTAACGGGTTTGTTCATAGAACCAGAAACATCCAATTATTCCCTATCCATTTGAACCTACATTCAAAAGGTATGATCTCATTAGTTGTAAACTGATGTGTCTTAGGAATTTTCATTGGCTGAGAGCATGGGAGGTCGAACTCATCACACCTTTTTTAGGGGAATTATTGTCTACTCCGGGACTCTCTTTATAGATTTTTGTTATGTTCGTGAATCCTTATTACATTACCAAGTATAAAATGATATTTCCTTTAGATATCACAATCAATGATTGATATGTAGGAAATTTAGAGAATCTTTTATATGTATTCGAGGTTCTTCATTGATAGAGAATCATCTGTATTTGTTAGAGATTTTTAGTCAACGGTATCCTTTGATACCTAAAAGTAACTTGGTCATTATGATGACCATACTTGTTTTAAGGCCACTCAGGGGGGGGGGCACATGAAGTTTATTTTCATTCAGAAGGACATGAATTATTTCAAATTTGGGATCATACCCGCAGATGGGCTGCCTACATATCCATTATTTTGGAAAAAGGTATCAGAACCCACATAGTTCAAGTAAGGGAGTATGGTGTTTATGATTGATGGATCAAAGAAAGATTTCCTAATTACTTTTACACTCTAAGCTCACATGAGTCATGCTTGGTGTAAGAAACAAGAGGTATTGGTAAAGCAAGACAATTGTGCCAGGAAAGATGCAATCATAAGAAATGAGGATTAAGATTAACTTCAGGGAAGAAATCCAGGAACAGAGTCCATAAAGGTATATGTGCTTCATAGAGATTAGGATACTCTAATCTTGGGGCATACTCCTAAGGATGATGCCCATGTTAGGAGGGGACATATGATTGGGTTTTATTCCTGAGAATGATGTTCAGATCAAAAGTAAATTAGGACTGGTTAAAGGACTTGGGACTTATTCCTAAGGAGGATGCCCAAAATTAATGGGAATTTTGACTAGGAATTACTCCTAAAAAGGGGGCCAGGATAATGAGGACTTGGGGCTTACTCCTAAGGAGGATGCCCAGATTTGAGAATTATGACTGGGGATTATTCCTGAAAACGAGGCCCAGGTTAAGGGACTTGAAAAATTAAGGGACTTAGGGCTTACTCTTGAAGAGGATGCCCATATTTGAGACTGGGGCTTACTCCTAAGAAGGCAGCCCGGGTTATAGAGGACATGGGGCTTACTCCTAAGGAGGATGCCCAGATTAGGGGACTTGGGGCTTACTCCTAATGAGGATGTCCAAAATTAATGGGAATTATGAAAGGGACTTACACTTGAAAAGGGGGCCTAGGCTAAGGGGTTCTCTCATCTTTAATGGATGAGGTTGAATGAATGAAGTATCAATCTTTAGTGACAAAAAGATGTGTAAATCACTAGGTTTTGAGAAATTTTCCATGGAGTTCCTTTCAGATAAGGAAGCCAAATCAATAAATAATGCCATAAATTGATTTTAAGAGTGTCTTAAAGACTGAATCTTGAATAGAAGTGGTGGAACGGCGTAATAGGGGTTAAATGGGAAAGAAAGGCACCGAAAAAGCCAGGGTTGCGCAAGTCCTGGTAGGCGCGCAAGTACCTCATGGGCGTGCAAGTCCTGGTCGCGCAGGTATACCTGTGCGACACATGGGTACTTGCGCATTTGTAAACAAGCATGGTAATACATGGGATATCCTTGACCAATGCCTTTATCCTAAGGTACTTCCAGAAGAGAGGCGCACAAGTTTTGGTGAGGAATTAGGGCGACATGCAAGTATGTTTATTTCCCTTAAGGTAAAAAAACCTTAGCCGCACAAGTGTTAGTGAATTCTAACACTTAGACCATACTCCCCATGTTTAGAGCTTCCTTTCTAGGTATAGAATTACCTTATAAGTGTTCGGATGACCTGAAGAAGAGACTTGGGCGTTCAGAGCTCTAAATCTGAATTCTGAAAACAATCCTCCCCGAAATGTGGGGCCCACAGGGTTTAATTATAGGCTGGTGAAGACCCTGGGCGGTTATCACTTAGGGAGGGTAAGTGGCTTGTGCGACCAAATTCGGCACGCAAGTGTACTTGCACGACCATTTCGGTGCGCAAGTAGACTTGCGTGAACACTGTAGAACTTGCGCGACCCTTGCGCAATGTTCTTCTTACTCCTTAATTTGTCAATTTTTTGATATTTCTCCAAATGTTTAATCACTTTGAGCTAATATATTCCCCTTTTCCAATATTTAAACTCTGTGATGAAAGGAGGGTCAACAAATGTCCCCCTTCAGAGTTGGATCTGGAGAGAAAAGATGATTTGACTCTATGGTGAAAAGAAAAACAAGAAATCTGGCAGTTTACAGTCATGCATGTCGGACATAAAAATGCTAATGTTTAAGGTCGAAATAGCTTTGACCAAATGAATTATAATTGTCTCAATTCCTTAAAATTCATCTGAAACATAGTACCATACTCAAGTATGAGGGAAAATATGTAAACTATGACATAAGAATATTTGAACCAGAGGAATGATATGGGAAAGAGCTAAAAGGCATTAGAAGAAGTAGTTCCCAAGAATGAAGTTACCATTATTTAACAAACCCATTAGGGGGTTAAATTATGCAGGGCCACCTAAGGGCATTAGCTGCATAGTCAAATAAATAGCATCTTTTGGATGACATCTCAGTTATGTAGACTACTTATGCAAGGCCACCTAAGCGCACGTGCTTCATAGTCAGGAAAAAGAACTCTCAAAAATTTACTTTCCGAGTGATAAAAGATGGTGAAAGTTTATGGAGATTCAAATTTTCGAAAGTATAGAGTTTGATGTATGGAAAGAGGTACTTGAATATAGAGAAGATATTTCCAAATAAGATTATCGAAGAACTGGATGGATATCACTCCTACGAAGGTCTTACCCAAACACATGGAAGGGGAATATAAACCATAGACTTGAATACTTTCAGATAATGAAAAAGGATATGGGATAAATATGTTAAGGATGACTATTTTTGTGGATCCCTACATACAGTCATTTAAGACCAACAAGGACAAATGGGGCTTTCTTATCAAGAATGAAGATACCAGTATCCGAAAAACCCATTAGGGGGTTGAATTATGCAGGGCCACCTAAGGGCATTGGATGCATAGTCAAATAATAGCCTCTTTTGGCTGAAAAATATGTTATGGAGACTGTTTATACAAGGCCGCCTAAGGGCACGTACTACATAGTCAGGCAAAAAAATTCTCAGAAGTTTGACATTTTTGTGACTAGATTTCAAGAAAAGGGATGTTAAGATCTGAAAATATTTAAGGTTAGGATTATGACACATAAATATGGGTACTGTACAAAGTATGTAAAGATACACAAATCAATACTAACCATAATCATGTTGTGGGTGGGTCCTGAATAGAAATGTTGGACTTCATTACGTATCCTATAAGGATGAGAATCAATCCATATGTAGTTATTGAACTATATTTTAACGTCATGTGGGACAAAAGGATTGGAGATATTAGTTTAGGGTCATAGAGCTTAGACAATTATAAGAAATACACAATGTGTGTTTTCTTGGGGACTTTTCAGTCAAGGGATTGAAAGTGAAATTTGGGGTTAGGCCCAAAAGAGTTGGGTATGGATTCGAGGGTCACTCGAACGTTCCTACATATCCCATAAGGATGGGAATCAAGCCCACATAGTTTTAGAAATACGCTTTGTACAATTTTGGTTCGTACATGTGAAGGGTGAAAGGGGACTTTTAGTTCAATGATGATTTATCCAAAGATAAAAGGTTCAGGTATTTTCATGTATGCACGTAGTATTTGAAATGAAACATGATTGAAAGTCAATGTAAATAATTATCCCCTCTCAGATGAGGGTGTCAAAGAATATTGTAGTTTATTGTCATAATGGACAAAAGTGTTGTATTGTTTAACGTCGTATAGAAAACACGAATGTGAACCAATGTAAAGATATTGATTCTAGAGGCGGTTTCATGAATCAACATCGTATGATATGGATGTGAACCGATATGAAGAGATTGGTTTTGGGCTTGAACCTTGGGAGGTTACCTATGTACCCAGCCTAGAAGTCAAGGATCAATGCCCGCATAGTTCAATTAAAGAATGAATTAGTGATCAAGTTGTTCTTGGGGACAACGACTTAAAATGTGGTGTTGCGACTTACACAAGGTTAGTAGTCCAGAGAGAGTGTTATGGTTGAAGTTTGTTCTAATCTCACGTGAGTCATACTCAGTGTAAAAAACAAGAGGTAGCAACAACCCTAATAATAAACAGTTTAATGTCATGTAGGACATATAAAGGGACTATGCAGTTTAAAGTCTTGCAGTTAGGTCTATTGGTGCTGCACAGTTTAGTGTCATGTGGCAGAGAAAAAGCATAGTTTAATGTCATGTATGACATATTAAAGGACTTTCTGTATAGTTTAGTGTCATGTAGTTAAGACGATGGGGACATTATAGTTTAATATCATGTTGGAAAATTGGGGAACTGTATAGTTTAATGTCATGTAGTGAAGTCAAAAGAGTACAGTATTTAACATTATGTTGGACGTATTAGGGACTTTTTCACAGTTTAACATCATGTTGGACAAAAAAGGGATGATTCAGTTTAACGTCATGTTGGAAGAAAGTGCGAATAGTTTACGGTCATATGCATGGACCGTGGATGGTGATGTAGTTTAAGGTCTTGCTGGATGTAATGAGAAATTTTAATGTCATGCAGGAAAATGGTGTAGTTTAAGGTCATATCAGACCAAGGTTCAATTTAAGGTCATACAGGACTATGGTTGATGCATTTTGGGTTTATACAAAATTCTTCTTCAAAAATATAGCATTGGTTGGAGTAGTGATGAGTTCTCCAGCTATCGAGATTAATGAATAAGCTCCATTGGAGTAGACCCTATGTATTGAGTAAGGTTCGGAGTTCTGAGAACTAATACCAATTCTCCATGAGTGAATGAATGAAGACTAACTTTTTTGTTGAAAGCAAGTTCTATTCGATTCTGATAGAATTCCAAGTGGTGCAAAGTGCAGAATCTGTTCTCATCTAACCGTTCCAATTCATTCAATTGCTTTCGAAATTGTTCATCTATAGATGACTAATCAAAAATGGATAATCTGAGTGAGGGTAGTTGAAATTCAATGGTCAAGACTTCTTCTGTTCCATAAACCAATGAATATGGAGTTGACCATGTTGTAGTGCGGGTGGTAGTCCGATAAGCCCATAAAGCATGAAAGAGTTTATCAGTCCATGACTTCTTATCTTTATCCACCATCATTTGTAGTATATTGGAAAGAGTCTTGTTGAAGGATTATATCCGGCCATTGGCCACTGCATGATACTGAGATGAATGATTGGATTTGATGTTGTATTCTTGATTCAAAATTTTCAACTTGGATAAACAGAATTTAGTGCCATTGTCCATCAATATGGAATGAGGGACACCACATATTGTAATGATGTTAGACTTGATGAAGCTAAAAATGCATTTAGAACTGACTTCCATGAGAGTTATTTCCTCTGCCCATTTGGAAAATAAATCAGTAGCATTAAGAATATACTTAAACTGCTTGGCCGTAGTTGAAGGGTAAGGACCCAGCACATCCATTCCCCTTGTGGAAAATGACCACGAGTATTTAGCTGTTTGAAGCAAATCTAGAGGTTGATGAATGAAGTTGGCATGTACATGGCATGAATGACACTTCTTTGTGAAATTAACACAATCTTATATCATTGAAGGCCAAAAGAATCCAAGCCTTTGAATCTGATCAGACATACTATGTCCAGACTGGTGGGGACCACAGATTCCTGCATACACTTCTTTCATGACAGCCATTGTCTCTTCACCATCAATGCATCTGAAGAGAACTCCATCAAAATCACATTTGAATAGAATTTTCTCTATGTGATCTGGGATATCATAAAGAGTATAATTGACCACACATCGCCAAATTTGTTCTTTCTTGGCTCTATCGGGTGGAAGTGTTCCATTTTGAAGGTATTCCCTGATAGGTGACATCCATCCTATAGTATGACCATACGGTTCAGGAATGGGACTAATTTTATTAACTTCCTTTATTCTGATTCGAACATAAGGTGAAATTGCACGACGGTGGGAAATACTGATGGTTGTCTCGTTCCGATTTGGATCTGCCAGAGCTATGGCTATATTAGCCAGTGCATCAGCTTGAGCATTTTGTGATCGCGGGACATAAGAAAATGTCGGTTCTGAAGGGAATTCCACCATTAAATCTCGGATGTAATCATACAAAGGGATTAGGTCTTATTTTATTATGGAATAATACCCATTGACTTGTTTGATTACTAGGTCTGAATCACCTTTCACCTTTAAATGATTCACTTGTGCTTGAAGCGCCAATTCCAAACCTGCAATGAGAGCTTGGTATTATGATTTATTATTGGTACCACCTTCCCATAATAAGATGGAATAAGGTAACACTACCTTTTCTATATAAATGAGCACAATTCCTAATCCAACTTTGTTGAATTTGGGATTTTCCATTTTCCTCCATGTTGGACTTCTGGAAGCACCATCAAAGTACATTTCCCATGTCTGAGGACTATCCTGAATAGAGAAGACTTCCTCATCAGGGAGTTCAATATCTAAAGATGTGTCTTCCACTGAAGGGTGTTCATCCAGGAAATCTACCAGGGCTTGGCCCTTTATTTCCTTTTGAGACACATATGGAATGTTGAATTGCTGTAAAATACCTTCCCACCTTCCCAGACGTCCTATAAGCATTGGATGACTAGGGATGAATTTGAGCGGGTTATTGCAAGATACCAATTGGACCATGTGATGTTGAAGGTAGTGTTTCAACTTCTGAACTGCAATGATTAATTCCAGGCAGCACTTCTCAATACTTGAATACCGGGTTTCTCCTTCAAGCATAGTCTGACTATGGTAGTAGAGGCTGTTTCCATTCCCAACATCATTCTTCTGAGCAAGAAAGGCACCCAATGATCGCTCTAAGGATATCACGTAAAGGATAAGTGGCCTTCCTTTAACAGGTGGCATAAGTACGGGTGGACTCAAGAGATACTTCTTGAGAATATAAAATTCTTCTTGACATTCTTCTATCCACTGGTAAGTGACTCCCTTCTTCATCAATTTGGTGAAGGGAAAACTTTTTCCAGCTAAATTGGCGATGAAACGCCGAATATAGGCTAAGTGTCCTTGAAGTCATCTTAATTCTTTCATATTTCGAGGAGGTGACATATGAAGGATTGAATTTGTCTTCTCAGGATCGACTTCAATACCACGATGGCGTACAACAAAGTCGATAAAAATTCCTGAGGTTACCCAAAAAGCACATTTTAAGGGGTTCATCTTAAAATTATATATTCAAAGGCTACAGAAGATGACCTCCAAATCATCCAAGTTATTAGAACGTTTTTTGGATTTGACCACCAAATCAATCACATAGAATTCAACAAACTTCCCTAAAAAGGGTCTGAAGATACGATGCATGGAATGCTGATATGTTACACCTGCATTCTTTAAGCCAAAGGTAATTACACAGTAGAAAAACACACCCTAAGGAGCTCTTAAGGCTGTGGATTCCTCGTCTTCTGGGGCCATTCGGATTTTATTATATCCAAGATATCCATCCATGAAGAAAAGTTCTATATAGCCAGTTGTTGCATCAATTAAAATTTCTGTAATCAGAACTGGGAAATCATCCTTAGGACAATGCCGATTAAGATCTATGAAATCGATGCAAAATCTAATTTGTCTATTATTCTTCTTCACAGGGACAATATTAGCCAACCACTTGGGATATTGAACTTCTCTGACGAATTTAGCTTTGATAAGCTAATCCACTTTAGCTTCAATTTTGGAAGCAAAAGTTGGGTCTGTTCTTCTCACGGCTTTCTTAATTCCTCAATGTTCTTCTGGTAAACCCAAATGATGAGTAGCCACATCAGAATAAATCCAGGGAATTTTTGTATATTTCCAAGAAAATATATCTCTTTTTTTCATTAAAAAGAAAATATACATATCTTGTTCTTCAAGAGTCATGGTCGCACTGATTAAAGTGGGGGGTGGATCTTCTTTTCTACCCAGATTTATTTTTATGAGTTCATCCATGGTGGTAGAGATACCCTCTTAAAATGATGGAGGAGCATCTCTGAGATATTCCTCTTCATCATCATCATGTGTTATTTCTTCTGTTTCTACTTTCACAGCAAATGATGAAGCAAAATTTACATGATCAGAAGAGATGTTAAAATTTGAACTTCCTGAAGAAGAGGCTTCCATTTCTGACCCAATTGATGTTGAAGGGTCCTCCTTGGGAAAGAAATAGGAGATGATGGATTGAGAATATACATCATTATTCACCTCTGATGTTGTTATAACTTCTTCTGGCCTGGTTGGCGAAGTATAGACTTTCTGGATTTTAGCAGATGAAACGAAGACATCTCCATTTGAGCTTTCATCATTGTCTGGTGGGTTACCAGTTTCTCCCATGTTGTCTGGATCAATTGCCGTAACTGACATTATGGATCTTTCCATAATGGTATTTTCATTTGGGTCTACCCTATCAATTTGACAGATAGGCAACACATAATCTGTACTCACATGCACAAATGTATTTGCTGGAATCTTTTCCAAACCATATGGAGCATTAACTTTGGTAATCTCCATGGATGTGGATTATTCATTTCCCTTCATGTGATAGAATTCTGCCTCAATGTATTGAGACTCACATGTCTTAAACGGGGCCTTATCAACATACAATATCCCAACTTGACCATCGAAGAAATATTTGATACATTGGTGGTATGATGAAGGGATAGCCGCATGTTGATGTAACCAGGGTCTTCCATGTAAGATGTTGAAAGCTGAGTCTTGATCAAAAACCATGAAATAAGAATTGGATACAAGATCTCCAAACTGAGTTCTGAGTGTAACTTCGCCCAATGGTTCTTGTTCATTTTTATCATATCCTTGTAATATCATGGTAGAAGGAGATAAATCAGATTCTGTGAGGCCAAATCGACGAAGTGTACGAATGGGCATGAGGTTGACTCCTGAACCATTATCAATGAAAGTTCATTGGACTTCTACGCCATTGACCATTACAGATAAGTACAAAGGTCTAATATGTCCATGCACAACATCATCTTAATCTTCATCAGTGAAAGATATCATTGCATGGAATTCCTCAAGATTATTCTCTACATGATAGACTTCATCTACAACAATTTCAGTTTCAAACACTTAAGGACTTGACAAAGCCTCGATGAGTGCCTCTCGAAGATCCTTTAACAGATTCAAAGCATCCAGAATTGATATCTTGGCTGGTAATTGGGCCAGGTGTTTCAATACATCATAGTTTTGATACAGAGGTCTATGTTTCCCAATAAGAACATGTTGTTTGGTAGGTGCCTTGGAAGAAGATGCTTTGGAAGTTGATGCATCTTGTATCGGGATAGGAGTTGGAAATATTCCTGGTTTTGGAATATTAGACCTATTAGATCCATTTACTTACTGAGAAGAAGAATATGGAACCTTCAACCAGTATTCCAGCATAATTGTTCAATCACTGAATTTGATATTGGTGGAAGAACTTGCTTGTTCTTGTTGAGCTCGCTGAAGGGATCTACCTCGAGTTTCTGCTGCGTATATAGTTCTAACAGGAGTAAAATTTGAATTGTGGCTTCTGAAAGATCCACGTCTTCCCCTGTATTCTGAGCCTCCAGAACTTCCTCTGATTCCTCTATTTGATATAGGGAATTCGGGCTCATTATAATCGAAACTGCAACTGGCATACAGATCTATTAATTGAACCATATTAACAGAACCGAAAATCAATTCTACATTCGATGAAGACTCATCCTGACTAGACAATTTGGGTTGTGCTGTTTGATGGGGTGGTGCCCATTGCTTCAATGTAGATGGCCTGAAATCTTCTAGGGTCAAAGGAAACTTAGGCTTTGACACGTACTCACCTTCTTCTGCTTCTTTCTCTTTCTTTGAATCATGCCATTTTTCGAGGATTTTCCCTCTAATGAAGAGGGTTTTTCTGCGTAATTCATGGTAGAAGGCACAATTGGTTTCTTCAATTGCATTTTTAAAATATCATGAGTTCGGTTTATCGCCTTTCTGAGCATCCACTCATCATATTATTGTTCATTTTTGTTCTTAACTTCTTTCCATTCGCCTTCCTCCACTGGAACTGTAGAAGTTACACATGCTACCTGAGCTGAAGAACCATTTAGTTTTACTTGTCCCGAGTCGACCATATTTTGTAGGAGGTATTTGAAGACAAAACACTCCTGGATGGGATGTACCAACATTTTATGATATGGGAAATAATTCGAACGGTCTTCATCTCCTTCTTTTTTTGGCCTTTTGGGCCTTGGAAACTGAACCAAATTACTTTCCAGAGCTGAAATGAAGTAACCAGGAACTTGATCATTTCGGAAAGAGTATGTTTTACTCTTCAGATCATCAAATTGTTGTCGTATTTGATCTCCTTGATCATCTTAACGAAATGACCTCTGATGTTGGTGCTTAGGAGGTGGAGCCCTTCGAGAAGATGAAGATTTTGAAGTAGAAGTAGGAACATGTGCTTGCTTAAGCACAACTGTAGGAGTCTCTGCTTTACCCATTCTCCATCCGGGAGCTGATGGAATTATACGAGATTTAGCCTTAGTCTGTATAAGAGAATCTTGAATCTGTTGAGCAATTGAAGTAAGGTCTCAAAACCCTCCTGTGTATTTAACAGGGATCAATGGCATGCGTAATTCGTCATGCATATTTGCCAAAAATATTTTCAACAGTTCCACTTGAAGGAGTGATAAGATCAGGGAATATGTTTACCCCTTCCAGCGAGTAGAGAAATCAGAGACTCTTTCATTCTCAATTTGCTTATAGTTTGTAAGATCGAAAATAGTTGTATTTGGAAAAGTTGAGCTGAATTGAAGAAGAAATATTTGATGGAGATCTTCCCATATTATAATTGACTGGGATTTCAATCTTGTATACCAGACAAAAGCTGGTCCTTGAAAGTTTCGCACGAAGAATCTGAGTTTCACCGCTTCTTGCTACTCTGGAGTTCCCATCATAGGATCTCAACAAGACACGTAATGCATCAAATGTTGTCCAGGATTGCCTGATCCATTGAAAATAGGGAATACAGCATTCCCAAAATTAGATGGGGGAGAGATTTAATCTACCCATTCAGGGTAAGATTTCATTTCCGGTTGAACCCGTGAACATGTTCCTTCCATAGATTCCGATGGAGCTGTTAATGACTAATTATTAGTTTTTAACTTTTGAGAAACATCTGGTTGAGGTTGAATCTGAACAGGTGCACTGACTGGAGCTTGGACAGGTATGGCTACTGGTACTACAACTAATAGCAGCACTGCCAATTGTCGTTGCACTTGACCCGTAGGATTAGACATGTGAGGGTGTACTGATAAAGGAGGATATTCTTTATCCATCTCAGTAGATGCAATAAAATCCCTTGGCTGACAGACTGCAACATGCTTAGGAGGAAGACTACCCTAAAGTAGTTCTGCATTCATCCTCCTAAATTCCATCATTTCTTCCTCCTGTTTTGAAAATATTTTCTCCAGTGAGAGCGATTGGCCCTCTCCAGAGGGAGGATATGTAACCTTATTCTTCCCCTTTCCCTTGTTTGATCCCTTTCAGAGAGGGGGAAGTTGGTTTTTTGAAGGAACACCCAGATTTTGGGTAAACCTTTGATTTCGTGTACGCACACCTTCTTCATTTGTGTCTGTGCGTATAACTTCCTGAACAGGAACCTCTTCATCTGATCCCTCTGAGTGATCCTCATTTGGTAGATCAGCAATAATGGCATTGATGACATTGATTGTTGCATAATGCATCACATCCCTTCTATCAGCATTTCTGTGATATTTTCCCCATCCATGTCTTTGATGAGACAATGCCTTTTGTTGATTCAATCCTTTAGGAACTTCTTGACGAACCGTAATTTGGAGAGAATCTCCTAATAATTTGGCTCTTCGTTCCTCTTGTGGCTTCTTCCCCAATCGATAAATGACCGACTTTCTCTAAGGAGGGGGTTGATTATTTGAAAAAGTCCCCAGTCCAGTGGACTGGGGCTATTCCTACTGTCTTTTCTGAACTCCTCAAATCCAATTTGTTGATTCCGAGGGTTGTTTTAAAAGTGTCCCTAGTCTGGAGAGCTTGGGTGGCTCTTGACATGCTATGTCTGAGAATTTCTTAAAATCTCTCCTCATCTTGCGGACCTTGGTCAGAATATTAGTTAGATGCATCAATCGACATCCACTTTTATCAGCCGGTTCAAAATATCGTTGGATGATTTCTGACACTTCTGTCACTTGGTGATGTGCTTGCTCCAAACAAGAGGCATGTTCAATATTATCATTTGCTTGATGCAGGAGTAATTCAACAACTTGTTCTTTGTATTCTTGATTTTGAGAGGAACTAGTTGAAGCATGTTCTTGGGCATTCTTTTGATTACAAACAATGCCAGGTATCCGTGGCCGGCCATGGGCAATGACATTGCATGAGACCATTTTCAGCAGGCTTTGCTAACTAGAGAGCACCATGAAATGCAATGCTCCATGAACATCCCATCCTCTGACATGAATACTATATGGGGCATTGTAAATTAATGGTCACAACTTTATTAGTGTTCCATGTCATGAACGCTGAAGGGATCTCTACTGCTTTTCAGCCTTTGGATATCGAGAGACTGATAGAGATGCCGAATCAATCTGACATTGTAACCCTTATATTATCATAAGATGATTTTCATATTCATCATAAGATATTAATTTATTTTTTAACTGACAATGATTTTTCCATATTTTGAGATTAATATCATGAATTATATCTTCCATCAACATCTCTGGAAATTCGTAATGAGAGTCAGCCAGAGGCCAAAACATGACTGGCACTTCACCTTTCACCAGTTGTTTTCTCATATTCTGTATTTCCTCTTTATCATTTGATAAAGATTATTCTACCTGTTTTGACCAGAGTTGGTTTTTTCCTTATTGCTTCATTGGATTCAACAATATTGGTAGATAAATCATTCATTAAACTAGAAGATGAATGACTTAGGGGTGGTTCGGAGAATGACCTACACCCAGAGCTATCATCCAATTGAGAAATTATTTCACCTTCTAGCGATGAAACACCAGACATTACTGGTTTCACATTTGAAAGTGCCTCAAGATAAGAGGGATTTCTTGGCACTACATTGTCCACTTGATCATTTTCCGGGAAATGTACATTACTACTGTAGAGAGGACATTCACATCGAAATTCATCATTATGGGGAGTAACACCATGGTGGGTTACAACAAAAGATGATATCTCTTGCTCCTTGGTCTTTTGTCCATATAGAGGGTTATTGTAGCACTCATATGAAGATGAAATGACGAGATCGACTGAATTTTCATGAAGCAAGACTTCATGTGGAAGTTTCTTTTAATGACCTTCAGAATTAATGTTCCCACATTTGGGAAATGAGGGAGTAGAATCTTGGATTCCAACAGATAATTGTCTAAAGGCTTCAAGAACTCCAGCATCGAGTAAGGACTTGTTGCAGATTGGCTCTTGATCTTTTGACTGTGCGGGGCAGGTCTTCTTCGTAGATGCATTCTTACTCGCCTTGGAAACCACTTGTTGATGAAAGTGGATGCTCTGAGTAGGTGTATGTGCCAGATCAGGAGTGATGGTCCGGTTAGGCTGACGATATCCACTCAAATTAGGTGTCTGTTCCTGACTTGGTTTTCCGTATGATATGGGGGAGTATGCCCCACAACCCTCTTGGACTGGAACAGATGTGTGTGTCTGTTTCGGAGTGAAATGTTGATATGTCACTCCACTGGTAGGGATATATTTATGTTTCTTTCCCTGAGATGCCGCGGAAGCTGTTATAATATCCTAACAGGCATCCAGGATATGAACAAGAATTTGCTTCTTCACTTTCACCATTAATAGAATATACATGGTTATTTCAGCTGCTGGAAAAGGGATATACATCCATTCTGTTCTTGGAGTAGGTATATGTGCCTGCTCGTGTCCTCCTTTTCTTGTCAGTGAATCCTGACAGTACTCAAGTGTAGGGGAAGAGAGTTGAGTTTGCCTCCTGTTTATCGTCAGGGCTTTCCGACTGACTTCTCTGAATGCTACCAAATGAGACTGTTGGTAGGCTTGATCAATACTAGCAGGTGTATGTGTCTACTAATTTCACTTCGCCAAACATGGTTTATGAACTTCATTCAACACTGACAGACAAGGATGCTGGCAGGATTGATGAGTGTAAGTAGGTGTATGTGCCTGTTTACCAGTGGTCAATACATTGGGTTGGCGGTATCCATCATATGTAGTCAGACGAGCCTGCTGACTGGCTAATGATGTATAAACAGGTATATATTCCTTTCTATAGTACTCCGCTGGAATTTCCTGATGGGATTGGCATGACACTTCCAGACGAGTCTACAGGACAGCAGAATTAAAACGGGCAGGTGTGTGTTCCTGCTCGTTGCATGCCACCAAGTTAGGTTGGTGGACTTTTCCGGAGATGGAAGAGATGCGAACCTTCTCACTGTTGACCGGATTTCACCTCTGGTGATTCGTCTTTCCTTCTCGGGTTCGAGGAACCTGAGCTGAATTCCTAGAGTCGGTACCCTCGTCATGTTGAGGGCGCACTACCGCACGAGTCTGGCGGCGATTGTTAGTGGGAGACCTCGGGATGGACCTGGGTCTTCTTGAATTAAGGCCCTGAAGGACCTGTTCATTCACCTCCCCAGAATAAGGGAGTGAATGGTTATTGCGTTCTGGGGATACCAACCCGAAATGGTTGGAGACGGTGGTTAGCACCACCTACTTCTTGATCACTGGTCCTCACTGTCCGGGTGACCAGGGTGAGTTATTCACATGGAGGGCTTGTCGGGCAGCCTCCAGAGTTGGAATGGTACAATTTTGATGGTACTCCATAACCAGCATGTTTGATACCCAGTGTTGAAGACGCTGGGTAGGTGATATATTCCTCAGAGCGGACGACGATCCAGTAGGAGTAGCAGTCGTGACATTCGCAGCAGTGGTATTCATAGGTGTGAACTTGAGAGCAGCCATTTCATAGAATGCAAAAAATCTTGGAAAATAGTGCCTATTTGATATAACAGATGTAATCAAGATAAATTCATCAACTACATCTTTTGGATGAGCGCATATTTCAATTATTGTTTTTGTTGGCCCTTTCATTGAGTTTTAAATAGGGGCCTAACAAATAAGCAAAACATCATTTTAACTTGGTTAAAGATTCACATTGGGTTCACCATTTTTTGATTCCCTCTAAAATCGGGGATGACCTCATTGATTTAAGGTTCAAACATTCCAAGCAGTTTCTAATGGGTTTGTTCGTAGAACTGGAAACATCCAATGATTCCATATCCATTTGAACCTACTTTCCAAAGGTAGGTGCTCATTAGATGTAGACTGATGAGGCTTAGGAATTTTCATTGTTCGAGAGGATGGGAGGTCGGAAACATCACACCTTTTTAGGGGAATTATTGTGTACTCTGGGACTCTCTTTATAGATTTATGTTATGATCGGGAATCCTTATTACATTACCAAGTTTAAAATGAGTTTTCCTTTAGATCTGACAATCAATTATTGATATGTAGGAAATTTAGAGAATATTTTATATATATCTGAGGTTCATCATTGATATATAATCATCTATATTTGTTAGAGATTATTATTCAATGCTATCCTTTTATACATAAAAGTCTCTTGGTCATTATGATGACCACACTGGTATTAATGACACTCAGTGGGGCACTTGAAGTTTATTGTCATTCAGAAGGACATGAGTTATTTCAAAGTTGGGATCATACCCGTAGATGGGATGCCTATGTATCCTTTATTATGGAAAATGAATCAGATTCCACGTAGTTCAACTAATGGAGTATGATGTTTATGATTGATGGCTCAAAGAAAGATGTCATAATTACTTTTACACTCTAACCTCACATGAGTAATGCTCGGTGTGAGAAACAAGAGGTATTGGTAAATCAAGACTGTTGTGCCATGAAATATGCAATCATAAGAAATGAGGATTAAGTTTTACTTCAGGGAAGAAATCCAGGAACAGGGTCCATAAAGGTATATGTGCTTCATGGAGATTTGGATACTCTAATCTTGGGGCTTACTCCTAAGGAAGATTCCTAGGTTAGGATGGGACTTATGATTGGCTTTTATTCGTGATAAGGAAGTTCATATCAAATGTAAATTAGGACTGGTTAAAGGACATGGGACTTATTCCTAAGGAGGATGCCCAAAATTAATAAGAATTATGACTGGGAATTACTCTTGAAAAGGGGGCCCAGACTAATGAGGACTTGGGGCTTACTCCTAAGGAGGATGCCCAGATTTGAGAATTATGACTGGGCTTATTCCTGAAAAGGATTCCCAGGTTAAGGGAATTGAAAAATTAAGGGACTTGGGGCTTACTCCTGAAAAGGATGCCCATATTTGAGACTAGGTCTTACTCCTGAGAAGGAAGCCTAGGTTAGAGATGACTTGTGGCTTACTCCTATAGAGGATGCCCAGATTAGGGGACTTGGGGCTTACTCCTAATGAGGATGCCCAAAATTAAAGGGAATTATGAGTGGGAATTACTCCTGAAAAAGAGGACCCGGCTAAGGGTTTCTCTCATCTTTAAAGAATGAGGATGAATGAATGAAATCTCAATCATTAGTGACAAAAAGATCTGTAAATCACTAGGTTTTGAGAATTGATCCACAGAGTTCCTTTCAGATAATGAATCCAAATCAAGAAATCATGCCATAAATGGAATTGAAGAGTGACTTGAAGACTGAATATTGAATAGGATAGGTAGAACGGCATAAGAGGGGTTAAATGGGCAAGAAAGACACCCAAAAAGGCAGGGGCGCGCAAGTCCTGGCAGGCACGCAAGTACTGCATGGGCGTGCAAGTCCTGGTCGCGAATGTATAACTGTGCGACACATCGGTACTTGCGCGTTTGTAAACTAGCATGGCAATACTTGGTAAATCCTTAACCAATGCCTTTAGAATTATCCTGTGGTACTTCCAGAAGAGTGGCGCGCAAGTTTTGGTGAGGATGTAGGGCGGCGCGCAAGTATGTTTATTTCCCTTAAGGGTAAAACACCTTAGGCGCGCAAGTGTTAGTGATTTCTAACACTTAGACCATACTCTTATTGTTTAGACCTTCCATTCTAGGTAATGAATTACCTTAAAAGTGTTTTGAAGACCTGAAGAAGAGACTTGGGCGTTCAGATCTCTAAATATGAATTCTGAAAACAATCCTCCCTGAAATGGGGGGCCCACAGGGTCTATATATATGCTGGAGAAGACCCCAGGAGATTATAACTTAGGGTGCGCAAGTGACTTGCGCGGCCAAATTTGGCGCGCAAGTGTACTTGCGTGACCATTGTAGAACTTGCACGACCATTGTGCAATGTTCTTCTTACTCATTCCTTTGTCAATTTTTTGATATGTTTCCCAAAGTTGAATCACTTTGAGGTAAGACATTCCCCTTTTCCAATCATTAGACTTTGTGATGAAAGGAGCTTCAAAAATTATTTTTTCTACACTAGTCATCAAAACAAAATTGGTGTTCAACGATTTAACCCAATAGTGGGTTTCCTTTTTTAGAATTATATTCTAGGTTTATTATTATTTGATTTCCAGATCTTATGGACACCATTTTTATTCTTCATAAAAGAATTAATCTTGAATAATTTATCCTTGGTAACAATTCTCATATAATATTTTTTTAAGATTCTATAAGGTTAAATTATAGGCTTATCATCTTGACATTCAACACTAGAAATTTCATATTGAAAATGATCTTCTGGACATAATGTTTTTTCAGCCACTATTCAAATTCATTCTCCAACTTCTTCAACTGATCATCATGTATTTTTATTTTATCAGGTAAGAAATTATTGAGCTATTTTATTTACCCAATTTTGACTTCTAGTTTTGAATCATTGTTATCTATAGACAAATTGTGTAATTTTAAAAATGCATGGATAACCTCTTTAATAAAATTCTCAAATACATATTTATCACATGTATTCCTTTTTAAATATTCATCCATGATATAAGCTATTTCAATCCAAATTGAATCTGATTCTTTGTAATCTCTAACTAGTTTTGTGAGAGTGTAACATCTAGCCACATTTTTAGAGAATGATTTTTCCATGGCCTCATATTCTCTTTATAGTTATGAATTTTAACCTTATATCCCATTGATATATTGAGAAATTTATGTAACAACTTCCAAAGGGACATTCTTTAAAATTTCACTGATTTAAGAATATAAACCACTAAGTGAATCATTGAACTCATATTCTAAAAATCATTATGCTTATTAATTAGAGGAATACTAGTCAATATATTAATCAAGGAACATATCATTATATATAAATTCTGATAATAGTGATTCATACTTAGGGTTTGAATCTTTTCTTAGCTTTTTGGACTCTCTATTTTTCATTTTTTTCAAATACATTTACAAAAACTATAAAATAGGATATATTGGTATAGAACAAAATTCATCATTTTTAGGATCTTCTATTTCAAAACATCCCTACATAAATTATAATAAAATCAAATGTGTCTTAAAAATAAATCCAATCAGAGGGAACCTTGTACTCTGATACGAATTTTTAGTCCTAGTATACTAGTGTAGACACTTGAGCTGGTTGGTGAATTAGGTGTTTTCAAAAAAAATTCAATTCCTAATTATTATTTTAACTATTTCCCCCATTTGGTATTTGATACTCTATTTTTTGTTAAGAAAAATACTAGATCTATTTATTTTTACTTAATAAAATAAACCACCTATAATAAAAGTATTTTTGTTTTTAGGGAACTTGTATATTTACAATGTTTTACCTGGATGTAGGAATCCTAGTCCATTCTATGATTTGGTTTTAATGGGTCACAAATTCTCCAATATAAATCTTATTAATTATGTATAGTGATTATGGTAGGTTATATGCTCTACCATGTACACCATATTACACATGTGTGTGTTAACTATATTATAAAAGTGAACTAAAACTATATCCTATGAGTTATTCATTTTATACTATCTCTTTACATTTATCATTGAGATTTAATTTTTATATTGATCACTAGGCTCGTTTAGGATTTCACTTTATCTACATACACTAATCTACTTCATATCAAAATTTTAGTTTTCATTTTCCTTCAAGTATTTAAGAGAAACACATGAAACTTTGTATCTATATACAATACATCTCCCAACTATTCTTTAGAAACCATTTTTTGGGACCTCTCAACTGAGGCTCTAAAGAACTCGACAACCATTATATTTTCTATAGGAAAACATTCATGGCAATCCAGCCCACTTATTCATCAAAAGATATGGCCTCAAAATTCTACATAGAGATTAGAAAAGGAAAACCTCAAGTCTTTCTTGATCGCTTTATACATATCATACAGGGATTTACTTCTTCTTCTTCTCAGCACAATAAGAATGGTCAAGGATATTTTTGATATGGTTTCCATCATGAATTTAGATGCTCAGTATTCATATTCTTATTATTTTTCCCATAATTATATAATATAGTGAATCAAAAGGACTATTTATGAAAAGTATCATTTTTATTTTTCTTCTTATTATTATTCTTATTTTCTTTAATACCTATATGATTATATGCTTATCATAGGATCTTTCCCTATATTTTCTTATTTGATAATCCACTTTATTATTTCGACTCTCAAACTCAGGTGTACAAAACTCTCAAAAGATCTCCCTTTTTTTATCTTAAGAGACTCACTAGTTTCTATGTATTGGATGATATTATTTAATTTGAAGATTCATTTTCATATTCCCACAAATGGAAATATGACATTGAATAACCTGAAAGACAATAATCTGATGGAAACACAATCTTCCCCATGATCTTCATATCCAATATATTCAACTTTTGACTCAGGGAGTATAATAAAAATACCACACTTTTATTCTTATTTTATATTATTCTCAAACAAATATATCTCAAAATATTTATATAGTAGTCTTGAAATAATCATTTTTCTCCTCCATAAAAATATACCCCAACAACAGTCAACATTTATAAACATTCTTTACAAATATAATAAATATATAGCAGTAATAAAATCTGTGGCTTGGCTCTACTCAATTGTGGTTCAATATCTTTCTTTGAAATTGATAAAAGATTATTTTTAAACTATAAAACCAATATATAAACTCAACTCAAATTTCTTATTATCATTATACCTAAAACAAAAATAATATTTAGATATTTGAATAAAATATATTTAGCTCCAGCATCTATAAATATGATTTTAGTCTCCATTTTTTCACCAAAATGAATTTTAAGTATCCCCATTTGAAATATTTTCATTGAAAATTTATTGACCCTCCTATATTATTCTCGATTTAATATTATTCAACTCAAAATCATGGATTAATAAGGATTCTTGATTTTTTGAAGAAGATTGAATTTCTCTTTCGCCATCCCAAATGTTTTACACTTGAGAAACATCAAATTTGGAAACATGGTTTTCTCAATATTCAGTGGTCTTGAAAATTCTAAAAAAATTATTCTATAAGATACTAAAATCATACATAAAATCATATTATGAATTTTTTTTTTGAAAATCTAGGCTTTTATGAAGCTCATCCTCCATCTTACATGTTGCATGTATCCTACAGATTCCATGATTCTTAAATGTTTTCTACATTATGTAGTGTATTTATATTATGTGTTTTACTTTCATATATGTTGAATTTATATGTTAATATATTTATTTCATACACACTAATTGTTTCCAAAAAAATTTATTTCATACATGATCTACACATCTTTTGAACACTGTTATTTCTTATGTTATCCTGAAAACTTTGATACATGATTCATACTTTCATATGAACATATTATATTATATGAAATAGCCAAGATATCTTATATTGTCTCTTACACATGGAATTGGATCATATAATATGAACTGTAACCTCTATTATGAAGAACACATATCTTATAAAATTTCAATAATATTTTACACTTTTCCATTTTCCATCATAAACTCCAAAATACATATTTATTTAAATTAATTTAGGGATTTTTTAAAGTAACTCAATGTGTTATCATTCATTTATAATTACCTAAAAATATGTATAAATATTTCTATGAATTATTAGAATAATTATAATGTCAACTAGTTTAATTCCATGTCACTTTGAAGAATTTAAATACTCGTGTTAGTGAATTTCAAGATATTACCACTGAATCCCCATTTCAACTTTCATATCATCTAATAAAAACATTATCTAGGTGGTATATTCATTAAATACAATGTTAAACTATAAAAAAACACTAGCTTGGAATCTCTAAAAATGAAGTTAGATTCTGTCAATCTTGGAATCGGTTTTACACGGGGAATATAACATTACTCGCTGTCTTATACAGATTCAATAACCATCACTTCTAAAAATTCTTTACTTATTGTAAATATTGTAGAAAACACTTTCCATACTATTTAGAATTTGCCTTTGACATTATTATATTCTTTCCAATAATAAAATGTTAAGGATTTTCATATAGCATACAAATCTCCCAAATACTATTACCATCATAAGAAGGGATTATTATTTTCATTTAAAATAGAAGCCACTTTTCCTTCTTCAACACAAGTTGAATATACTACATATTGACCAAAAATAAGATCTCTTATTCTAAAACCATTTGGTGACATCAATAAACATGAATTATACCACCACACGTGATCTAAAACTTCATAACCTAACCCATATAAGATCATGATTTATATAAGAACCTCATTTCCTATGACATTTAATGATAAAAATTCCAATTTTAAAAAATTTCACGTGGTTTAATTTTTGAAATAAATGGATATATATTAATTCCTAGAGTTCTTATCCTATGATAAACTATAACCCCACCATCATTCTATTCCATATTTATATAACCCTAGTTAATGATCCCAGATCTCCTTTTATGGGTGTATCTATACTCTGTATCATGTTTTTATACAAAAACCAAAATTTCCATAAATTAGGAATGAGATTATTCTAAAATTAGGTGTCTATAAATATATATCAGTTCTATATAACCTTATATATTCATGAACCTTACCATATTTTAAGAACTTGTCATGTATTTATTCTTATTACCTAATAAATTAGTCACACCCAGTGCTCTTATCCTAGTCCCAACAAAAATCTCCCTTCATAACATCCCTTATTCAAATAATCATAATTTATTGTCCCACCAATTCATGTCATGTTTTCTATTCTAGTCATGTATTGGTATGTGACATGATTATTTCTTGATCTTTTATCTTGATATCATTCACATGTTTTTATTTCATAACATCTATCATTTCATAGTATACTAGTGTATGGTATTCCTAATTGATGTTATGTTTCGTTCTATGAAACCTATTTTAGGATAAAATAGGTCATTTATAGAACTATAGGTATCTTGATTACATTTATTAAAAGATACATAGAAATACATATTTTTCTATTTGGGGCCTATCTATAGTATCTCACCCACATCCACCCACATGTCAATGTTTTTTCAGCACCATTTGATTGGACATCAGTTATATTGTTTCTAATATCTTTAAACACTTTCATCTCATACAATATAAATTATATATTGAATTATTATATTACCAAAAAACATTAATAGATATTGGTATTGAGTTCATCTGATCTATAGAGTCTACATCATATATAGTGAAACTATATGCACCACATCTATAACATGCATACACCAATATAAGGGAATATTTCATTGAATAAAATATTTTCTTATCCCACACATACATGATATTATTACAGTGTAACCTATTTTTAGAACATGGTAAGGGGTTATCCCTATCATATTAGTCTAACTATATAGTAAAAGACCCATTATTCGAATGTGGTTTATAGTTTTCCTTTCCTATGTGTTGTCAACATACCCATTTCATATATCTCAACTTATGATTTATGTATCTAACATTGTCATGCTTAAAAATTCAAAATTCTCATATATATCATGCATTAATTTAGTTTTCACTCTATCCACTATATCAAAACCAATGTTTGTTACACCAAAATGTGATTCTCTATGCATAACATGTTGGTTAAGATCATATTAGGAATGTTACCCAACACTATATATTGTTGTTAAATATATGTGAATTCAAACTAAGTGACATATTCTAATGAAAGTGATGTGACAAAAAACTCCAAACACCCAACATGGTCCAAGTTGTATAATTCCAAAATTATATAATTGTTATATCTCTAAATGTTCACATATAATAACATTGGGAATAATGTTAATCTAGGTTTTTTCCATTCTATTTAATAAGAAATTTTTCCTTCTATAAAATCCATATGACCTTAATTTTTTTGAAATTTTGGTCATGTATATATGAACTAAATATTAAAATGCCCAACATAAAGGATTAAAAAAATACATTTTTTAAAGGAGATAATCACAAAAATATTTATAGGTGGTCTGAAATAGTGGAGGCCAACAATGACCTCTACCATTACAAAATTATATTCATTTTATGCATATCCTAATGAATAAAATATAACTAGAGGGATGAAATCATAACCTATTGAAACTAGTTTGTTCATTACCTTGTTTACCTCATGCCATGTATGATGGATTAAAAAATTATCGTATTGATGGTCTTTTCATTATTGAATGATATAAGTGATGTATCAATGTGGTGTTATGGACCCTTGAAGATAACTGATGATAAAATATGAGTTAAATTACACCACTTATAATGATGTACCCTTGTATTCTCAAATGAAAATACCACTAAACAAATATTAGGCTTCTGCATGATGTGGGTTACCCTCACCATAAAAGGTGCTAAGGAAAAAAAATTACTAATCCATGGTTGTTCAAAATATTTACTTCACCCCACATTACTCTATTTAATAATGATCCATATATGTTGAGTTTCATTCCATATAATATAGGGGAATAATTTAAATATTGTATAGGATTGTAGAAAATTGTTTAGAGAACAACCTTGATTCCAAATTATAGGTTTAATAAGGAAATTCCCTTGAATAGTATATATATATCTTACTGTATACTGAGATTTTTAAATTATATGATATTTAGTGTCATGTAATTTTATTGATCTTTATAACCATTATAAATATCCAAGATAATCCATAAGTCAACTGTGAGTGAAACTTGGTAGACACATCCATGGTCTAATGAGAGATAAGCACATATAAACTAGGAATTTAGAAAAAGGTCAAAGAAATTAAAGAAGGGGTTGATACATGGATGATTCATGAGAAAAGACCAAACACATGATACACATTCACCTTGTGATAATAGATTTTATTTTAACTATAAATGAATCTGGATGCGATAACAACATTTAGATTCCAATTTGACTCCTCATTATTGGATTCCATTTTATTTAGAGTTAGCATTATGTCACACACACTAGATAAAAAATTTGATCCTAAAAAGTTTGACTTTATACTAAAATAACTGACCTCAGGGATCTTAAAATTTAGAAATTTTAATTAGATGCTAATATTACCTTGTTCGGAATGATACTGATCAATAATGAGTGAAATGAAAGTAATCATCTCCATCTATAAGAAATATAACATTGAAAATATTAATCTAGCATTCAAAATAACAAAGTTGGTGAAATTAGAAGAACACTTGGAGTCATTGATGGTGATATATATAGTAGGATAGTGTGTAATGTAATGAAGGAACCCATACCAATTACCTTTATAGAACATAACATCTCCATGTCTAATAATCCAACATGAATGTGTGATTAGTGTTCATGTACTCCCTTGAAGGATATGATGAAAAGTATATGAATAACGGGAACCGATTTGTTAGTTCCCATGACATTATCATACATGAAATTAGTGAACATATCCCAATGATATTTTATTTTCATAACATATAAATCCATTTTTTTCTTTCATGGATTTCATGGATATACCAAGATTTACTATTCCCATAACTCCTTCTGTTTGTACAGAATGCCAATTAAAATGAGCCTAATGAAACCTGCCTTTATAATGGGTGTCCCAAATGAACATATTGATGGTATTTTTATTGATAATATGAATATTAACCAGTAAAGTTTTTGATTATATAAAATTTTGGGGAATGTAATAGAGTATGGAATTGTTTAGAGTAATTTGGCCTCCAAAATAAAGAAGATAACTCTTACAATTAGTGATATTGCCATTGATTTTTTGGACAACATTATTAAAATGGAATATTCCAATTCTTCTAGGTGATAATGGAGAACCAAGATAATCCATAATGAAAGAGATTAATTTATGACTTATATAGTTCACAAACATAATGACACACCTCTCTTTATAATAATGATAAATACACATAGATATTTTGGACATGATGTCTTTCTAACCACTTTATTTTTTAAATTAATTCAAAATTCTTTTAAATAAAATTATCAAACCATGATTTATATTCAAAAAAATCATTTAATAATTAAATAGAAAATGGTAAATACCATTAGTTTCATACCTACCCATCAAAGGTTGAATTCTGTCATTTGAAATGGTGTTGTTGATGATCCTTCCTAGAGATCCCTGAGAAAGAACATATAATTTCGGGGAAATGGGGTCACCTTCATGAAGACCTATAAAAAATTTTAAAATTTCAAATTTTCATACCATTAAGGAGACTAAAAACTATATAGGTAATAAAAAACAAAAATATAAATCATCAAAACACTCTCAGAACTGTAGGTGTCACATGATTTTGATGAAGAAACTCCACTGAAAAATATCATAAGATTTTTCAATCTCTACCTTAATCATAATATTGTAACAAAATAGTTCACTATTAATATCAGTATCCCTTTCATGGGGAAATTTACCGGAACTAAATAAATTTGATATTTCGACCAAAAAATCAAATAAATTGAATTTTTTCAATAGCTTGTGTTACATGCGACACTTTGTTTTAATGATCCATGATATACTTTTTAACATTATTATTTAAAAATAACTAATAAAATTAGTGGTATGAGTTGGAATAACCAAATTTTAAAAATTATGTATAATATTTTTATATAAATAAAACATATTGTTATAATTTACTTAATTTTAAGTAAAACCACTATATGCTTTGAAAATATTTTTTCCACAAAAAAAAGTTAATTATTTTTTTTGAATTTTTTTGGAAATTATTTTTTAACCATTTAGAAATATTATTTTAAAAAATAGAATTTATATTTTAAATAAATAATAAAAAAATATCTTGGAGTGAATTTTTGAGAATTTTCTGAAAAGATTATTTTGTTGATGAATATTGATAAATACAGAGTGATATTAAAAAGTGTAATTTATTTTAAATAATTAATAAAAAATCTTTTTTATAAATCTTTTTAAAGTAATATTAGTTCAATTTTATTTTATTAATCCAATTTAGGTAATTTTAATCTATTTTATGCTGAATTTTGATACAACAACGTTTTAAACATACAAGAACTTTTTTCATTGGAATCCAGCTTTTCTGTCAAGTCTATGGGTTAAATTTTTAATTAAATTATATAAATTCAACAAAATTTATTTGATAAAATTGATTTATTATATAAAACAAGTATAATTTATATTAGTTAATAATTTCAACCACATTTTTGGTTATATTTATTAGCAAAAATATGAAAAACTATTCATCATGATTAAGGTTAAAATAGGTTTTTCGGGGGTTAAATCGAATGATAAGGGTATGTATTAAATTAAAACATTTAAAAATAATATTTAATGAAATAATTTCAATATTTTACAATAAAAAGTTTAAATATATGTTAATTTTTAAGATATTTATTTATAATTCCATTATTATTTTGGATTCTTTTGGGAAATTTCCAAGTAGTTTCCATGTGGGTTCTTTCCCCCAGTAATAAAAGGACCTCCCATTCCCTATCCTCTACACATTAAAATATATATGGATTGGTCAATACCTATCCAAATACCTTCCTTAATTCCATACCATCATCCTAGAGTACTTTTTTTATACAGAAATCCATCTTATGAAGGCTTTTGGTGAAAACCTAAAGAGGTTGTCCGAAGAAGAGGTGCCATTATTTACTAAGAATTTTATTTTATTTCTTCTTCCACCACCTAAAAATATTATAAAACCCTGATTATATAATAAAATAATTTTATTCCATATATTTATATGTTATTTCCTAAAGTTCATGGTGAATATTTTTCTCATCCAACCACAAATGATAAATGAAACCATTGATCATGTGTATGGCAGAATACCGCCTTGCGAACCAATGTAACTCATTTTCCGTAAACACCTATCACAGTTGGATATTATGATGGTTTTAATATATATATATATATATGATATTTTTTAAATAATTACACTTTTGGTAACATAATATCACATATACCTTTTTTACATTTCATTGTGTGGGGGATACGATAATATCGTTCGTGTGTACGACGGACTACCACCTCGCGAAGCGATGTGATTCATCTTTGACATACTATTTAAATGAAAGGTAATGTATGTAAATTTAATGAATATATTTGATATATATTAAAATATTATTATTTTTCAATGATTAATTGTAATTTACCTTTCTTTGGTTGTATCAATTTTAAAATGGAAAAACTGTTCATGCATTCGTATGACCTACCGTCTCCATGAACGATGCATTTCATCTTTCTATATCTAACATTTATAGATAAATATAAATATTTATATAATTAATATTTATGATATTAAAATAATTAATAAAATTATTTATATTATGTAATAATGATCAAAATAAAAGGACCGGAAATACTGAACCAAAATTCTCAAAAAAATGAAATAGTTAACACCAAAAAATAATGATTTTAATAATAAATTATTAAGAAAAATGTGCTTAAACGATATAAGGGGATAATATATGATATTATAAGAATTTATATTACTATTTTATAGAATTATAATGAATTTAGATATATTATAGAGGACTATATAGTGCTTTTGAATCAAGATAAACTCAAGGTAATAGATTTTCATCTCATTTTTTACTAATGTGAGATGCATGAAATATTCAACACTTGTTTATTTTGTGAGATTTATATATTTAATATGAATTAATTTTATAATAATTATAATTAAATTCATTGGTATTTTCATATACATTTAAGTTTATCCCTTTCATCGGGTTCACAATTATAGAGTTATTAATGTGGTAAGGGTTTTATTTTAAAATCTCATTATTTATCAGGAATATCTATGATTATGTTTTAGATGATGAAATTTCATGATATAACCCTCAATAATTATCATTAATTTTCTTATACTATTTTTATGTCTTGATAATACATTTATTCCTTTCATTTTTCTATCTTTAGGTGCTAAAGATTCCAAAAGATTCATTTTAGGGAAAAAGTTACTTTATTTTTTTCTTCAATGGAAAATGTTTTTGTCCTCCATATACATGTTTTATAGAAATTTTTTAAAGAATGTTTTAATAATATCCTATAATTTTTTAAATTAATTTTTACCAATTCTTTACGTTTTTACAAAATTTCATTCCAAATAATCATCGAATCTTTTTCTATACGAAGTACTTATTATTATTTTTAAATGTGAATGGAATATTTGTTTTATCTTGCACGGAATGTGTATAATTTTTTATCATAAGTAACACTCAATGTTTTCGTGCATCCTTTAAAAAATTTCAAAGATATTTTCAAATAAAAATTTTAACTCAATATTTTGCAAATTTTTAGATTTTAAATAAGTGGTTTTAAATAGGAATGGATATTTTCCTCAAGAAATGTATCAAATAATATTCGATTGGAATATTCAATCTATGTTAAAAAATATTGATGTTTATTATGATTTTATAGGGATATTATCCAATTATACCATCCATACTATTTATTTATATGGATTTTGTTTAGGTTTATAATGAAGATATTTTTATGAAACCTATTTATTTTCATGGGTTATGTTATGATGAATTGATGAAATTCTTATAAAACCCATTTTATTTCAACATGTTATGATGTGATGATGTGATGAATGATTTATGATATTATGGAATACATATTAATGGTTTTCATTATTTTATGGGTTATTCTATTGTAAACCTAGTACAATGGTTATTTTAAAACCAAGGATTATGGTTGCATTATAACCAAGGACAATGATTTCATTATAACCAAGATAGGTAGGGAAAGAATTAGATATACCTCCAACACATTGGATAGATATGGACGACTTGTGAGTTGATTATGTTATGCGTGATCATAATTTCATATTCACAATGTTATGTTTAGACCTAATTTCATATCCAATGGTTATATGTGGACCTTCTTTCTTATACATAAGGTCATCAGTGGACCTTCTTTCATGCCTATAAGGTTATTCATGGACCTAGTTTCATGTCCATAAGTTTATGAGAGGGCATGATTTCATGTATATAACTTAAGGAGTGAAATTTCTTCTATTTAATAACATTCACAATGTTAATATATTCTATTTTTTTCACATTCCTATTCCAATCATATTAACTCATGGAAAATGTTCATTGGTTCCTTTATGATTCATGTCATATGAACTGTCAAACATTATACGATAACTCAAGGTTATGAACTTTGATATGTAGTATATGCTTTTCAAACGTTATACTCATATTCTCATACCATTATACCCATGTTGTGTTTAATTTATAATTAATATATCTCATGTTTACCGTTATTGACCATCTCAGTTCACCCTTTCTTATGTTTCATTTCCTTAGTCTATGAAAAAAGGTTTTATATAGGGTATTTATATAAAGAGTACTAAATGGGGAGATATTTGTAGGAGATGTTGAAGATATTCAAAGAATATGACAATTGAGTATCTATTCTCCAGAGACACTATACCATTATGGTCCTCAGGTGTTAATTTATGTAATGTGTTGAATATTAATATAAAACTATTTAATATTTATGTTTGAAAAGACTGGGTCATAATAAAACATTGGTAGAAACCCTTGGGATAATAATAAGTATAGGATAACGTCCAAAAGTTTTTTTCAAGGAATAAAGCATGTGATATTCCATGAAATTTAATCCTTATCTAAATACTACACATGGATGTGGATCTGGTACAGTTTTACCTAGGGGTAATAACATCGAAAAGGGCATATTGAGCTTTGACCTAATCATCACCTGGTGAACAATAATGAGCCTTGTTGCACACATAGTTTGACACTCTTGGATTCTATTATTTGGTTAAATCAAATTTTCTTTATAAACCATCATAAATTATTTTAGTAGATTATAATCATAGATGACATAGGTTAAACCTAACTATCATGGATTGAAAAGAATATTTCATTATTTTGGACATTGTAAGAATAATTTTCATAATCATGTAATCATATTTCAGTAAAAGGATGAACAATAACATATAATGGATGTTAGATCAATTATATGGGTATTACTACTTATTAATGAGTGATATTTTTCTCAGAAAGTTGGGGAGAAACTCCACATGGAATAAATACCAATTTTTTGGGTGTTTGTTGATGTCTTTCTAGATGAATTGTTTGTCCTTCCTATGAGTCATGTATTTGAGTTCTTAATAAAACTCATACATGGTGATGCACCTATTTTTAATAATACTATAGGATGTCCCTATTTTAGTTGAAATAATTTTGGATATAACTCCATTAGAATCTTGATAAAGGATTCCTATGCCTTGATGAATCACCATGGGGTGCGCTTGTTCTCTTTGATAAGAAGAAAGAAGGAACAAATCATCTTTTCATTTATTATTAATAACTCTAAAAGATCAAAATAAATAACATGTATCCTATACACCATATAAATGAATTTTTTATCAATTATGAGGAGATCAATATTTTCCAATTTTGATCCACATTTTGGATATTGTCAATTGAAGGTTAAATAGGAGGATATAACCATGATGGTCTTTTGAATGATTTATGAACATTATGAATCTACATTTATTCTATTTTCTCTTACAAATTCACCTACTATATTCATGTATTTAATGAATAGAGTATTTAATCATTACCTTTATCAGTTTTTTTGTCTTTATAGATGATATTACAAGCTACTTAATGTGTAAGGAAAAGTTTAAGGATCACTTAAGGATAGTACTGAGACCCTGAAAAAGGATAAGTTGTCTGAATAATTTTAAATGTGTAAATTTTTGAAAAAAATATTTTCATTTATGGGTTATATAATCTGAATCATGGGTATATTAGTCAGATGAAATTTATTGTAATTTGTCACTGAGAAACCACTATAATTGAGATATATAATTTTCTTGGTTTGGATTGATAATATCAATGTTTTTTGGATAATTTTTCATGTATACCTTATCCACTCACAAATTTAACCTAGAAATGGGATATTTCTATTAAATAGATGAATGATAGGAGAATTTCAAGGAGATGAAGAGAAGATTGGCCATTTCACCTGTCCTCAGCATAACATGTATTGGATAAGGGATTATAATCTATAATGATGTATCCAAAATTGTTTTGGGATGTGTTCTCATGAGGAATGATATGATCAAAGATTATGACTCATTATAATTGAAGGTACTTGATAAAAATTATCAAAATAATGATTTGGAGTTAGTTTTGAAAATTTCTAGATTAAGGATATGGAGGTTTTATCATTGTGGAGAACGGTGTGAGATATATATTGACTATAATAGTTAGAATTAAATATTCACATAGAAAGAGTTGAATATGTTCTAGAGAAGATAGTTGGAGCTGATCAAAGATTATTAATCCTCAATACATTACCACCATACAATTCTTGGAAACCAAACAAGTTGAAAAATGCTTTGAGTTGAAAGGATCATGTTTAATTATCCATGTTCAGTATCTTATAATATTCAATATTTATGGATTTTAAAAATGATAGATTTAGGATCAAGAAGGTAGTTGAAAGATCCTATCTTACTCAAATAAGTGTATATCCCTCTATTTATGTTATGATTAAAGAGACACAAAACAATGTTATATAGCTAGAGAAGAAGGTGAGAAATGATCCCGAGTTAAACTTGATTGTGATGGAATGATATTGTTCCGGAATAGTGTATGTGTTATATCCAACCGAGATTTGAAGAAAGAGATATTAGAGGGGGCTCACAGTTCTTCAATATCTATTCATCCTAGAAGTAAGATGATTTACAATGATTTGAAACAGTATTTATGGTGGGACAACATAAAGAGAGACATTATAGAGTTTTTATCTTAGTGATTGTTATGTCAACATGTTAAGGCTAAGATACAAACTTTTGTGATTATTTTATAGCCATTACCTTTACCAGAATAAAAATGGGAAATAATCACCATGAATTTTCTAACTAGACCCCCTAAATCATCTATATTATTTTATGATATTTTTAATGTATTCAGTTTCCTTCCAAGTCATAACACCTCAATGATATCACAGAATAATTTTATCTTGATCAAATTTACAGAATATACATTAATGAAGTGGTAAGAATTCATAGAGTACAATATTTTATTGTATATGACCAGGATCTGATGTTTACCTCAAAATTCTAGAAAATTATTCAACAATCCCTTTTCACATAGTTGAGTTTCAGCACTATGTATCATCAATAGATACATGATCAGTTCTATATAATAACTCAAACCCTAAATGACATGTTAAAATATTTTTCTATGGATTTTAACGATGGTTGGGAAAACACCTTCCACTAGTTGATTTTTCTAACCAAAATAGCCTTCAATAAATCATTCATATCGATCCCTACAAATCCCTCTCCATAATGAAGTGTTAAACTCCAAAATGATAGAATGAAGTTGGAGAAAGAGAGCTATTGGGGCCTGATCTTGTTGAGGAAATCTAAGAGAATGTTAGAGTCATTCATGAGAAAATCAAGGTAGGTCAGAGTTGGTAGAATGTAAATGCTAAAAATTTTCTGTGTGATCTGAAATTTAAAGTGGGTGGGAAAGTTTTTCTATGAATTATTACAAATAATAAGGTTAAAGAATTGAGTAAGAAAGGTAATACTATCCCTTGGTATATTATCCACTTTGAGATTCATGATCAAGTAGGGACAATATCCTATCATATGGTGCATACAAAAAACCATTCTCAAGTCAATGTTGTGTTCTATGTATCTCTCATATGTAAGTACATAATTATTCCATCACATGTACTGAACTTAGTGGTAATACCACTGAAGCCTGATCTATATTATAAGGAGCATCCAGGAAAGATTTTTTATCTTAGTGATAAGGTTCTATAAAATAATACCACTCTATTGGTCAATGTTTTGTGAAAAAACCTATAGCTTTAGGGAGATACAAGGGAACATGAGGTTATGATAAAGAATAGTTATCCACATTTATTTGTATAAATTTGATGAGCCTTCAAGGTAATAAGTAATTTTTTGGGGGGTAGAATGTAACACCATGAGATTTTATTAATTTTCTTATGAATATAATATCTTTGATAGCTTATGTTACACACAACATAGATATTTAAGGAATAATGATAATATATATATATATTATTATATAAACATGCTCATTATAACATATCCATTAAAATTTTTGGAATGAATGGGAATAACCTCATTTATAAAATTAAGTATAATGGTTTTCAAAAAATAAAAATATCGATAAAAAGTAACTGAATTTTTAGTATTTCGTTTATATGTTTAGAAATTACATTTTCTCGAAAAAAAAATTATTTAGTGGTGCTCAATACACCTCCACATCTGGATGGTTTGGGGTTCTATTGACAGACTGCACAATTTACCCGTAATGTCGGTAACCAATCTACTCTGGGTGGAATGACTATGGGGGAGGACTATTCAGTCGGGGGTGGAATGTGTGGGATGATTGACCGATGGGTATCAGCAGTGATAATTATTCGCTACTGGGTGGTGGTGTAGGGGGAATTTTAGGTTGCATCGGCTATACTACTGATGACATATGAACCAACTTCTATATGAGGAGTACATGACAACACATGATGTTTCAGTGGGATATTCATGATTTCCACCTTTTGATAGCATCAACAGGATAATGATCTAATGTCTGATGTAGGAATAGACTTCGGGATGATATTTTGGCGTGGGATCCATGCAAGTAGCCTGTACCGGTGGCAGTAATGTTCTGATTATAGATGAATTCATAGGTGAAGATAAAGAAGAGGTGGGGGAGATGGTGACATCAAGGAGGAGGGACCAACTTGATGGGGTCCTCAACGATGGGTGTAAATCATTGTGGTGGTGTCAATGGATCCCTTGGGGAGGCAATACCTGGCGAAGGAAGTATAATACTATGAGTTAGGTGCTCAAAGAGTGTTGGACACAAACACTTGATTTGGGACATTGGGTTATCCATGTAATGGGATTCATTACCACTAGGACAAAAATTCATGTACAGAAAATAAATAAGGCTTGATGGGTTGGTAATCTCCTTGAGGGGGTAATTTCCTCTCTCTTCAGATTGTGTGTATGGTGTGTGTGTGTGTGTTTGAATGTAATTGTACCCTAAGATCAAAAAAAATTTAAAAAGTGAATTTTTTAATTTTTTTAAAATTTCTTTGAAAAAATAAATTTAATTTTTATAATAAATATATCAATAATATCTTAGAGTTATTTTTTGAGAATATTCTAAATATATTATTTTATCAATGATTAGTGAAAAATACTGATCTTTATTAAAAAAATAATTTCCTTTAAATACTTTACGAAGTTACATTTTTTTTAAAATGGTTTTAATGTGAAATTATTTAAATTATCTTATTATAAATCCAATTTAGGAAATTGTAATCAATTTAATATGAAATTTGGATATAACAACTTTTAATACTTATGATAAATTTTTTTAAACCATTTTTTTGTCACGTTTGCTTGTTTAATTGTAAATTAAATTATACCACTTCTATGATATGAATTCAGAAAAATATATTCAATATTTGTAATCTTCGTAATAGATATTTGTAAATTTTATTTTTTGCATAATGAATTGTTAAAACATTAATAATTTTTTATTACGATTCAGGTTAAAATGGGTTTACTGGGTAGAGGTAAAACCAAAGGATAATGGTACATTTTACAATTAAACTTGTTAAAATCCTATTTTATTGAAATATTTAAATTTTATTATACCATAATTTCTATTCTATGGTCATTTTTAACCTTTTTTCCTTGAAATTACTTAATTATTTTTTATTATTTTTGTAAACATTTTATGTAATTTACACGTGGGGTCCTTTACCAACTTATAAAAGTACCTCCGCTTTCCACTCCTATCTACACTATAATATCCCTTTAATTTTGACAAAAACTATCCATTTATCTTTCCGTATTTCATCCAAACATCCTAGAGGACTTGTTTTAATCATAAATCTCACCTAGTAAGGCTTTTAGTGAAAACCTAAAGAGGTTTTCTGAAGAAGATGTATTTTTTACAGATTATTTTATTCTATTTCTTCTTCTAGATCCTTCAAAAATTATTACACCATTATTTTATATTATGATATATATATTCCATATACATATATGTTATTAGGTTATGTTCATGATCTATATCCCAATCCTCATCTCCAAAATGGGAAAAGAAACTTACAATCATGTTTACATTGGACTACCACCTCACGAACCAATGTAACTCATTTTCCATCATCACCTCTCACAGTTATATATTATAAAGGATGTAATATATATATATATATATATATATATATGATATTTGTAACATAATTAGGCTTATTTAAATGTAATATCAAATACACTTTTTTTTACTTTCCATTCCTTGGGGGATACAATAACGTCGTTCATGTGTACGGAAGACAACTGCCTCCCAAAGCGATGTGATTGGTTTTTACACATATGCTTTACATGGTAGGTGATAAAGAAACATTTAATGAATATGGGTGACCTTTATTAAATATCAATGATTCTATAAGGTTTAATTATTATTTACCTTTATGTTTTCCATCCATCGATAAATAGAAACAACGTTTATGTGTACATACGTCATACCATCTCCATGAATGGTGCATTTCATATTTCTAACTATAACCATTACAGAGGACTTTAAAAATGTATATAATAAATATTTATAATATTTATATCATTATTAACATATTTTATATTATTTAATTAATTTTAATGTATAATGACAAGAACTATAGGACCAAAAATTTCATAAAAATGAAACTGTTAACACACAAAAATAATGATTTTAATAGGAAATTAATAATAAAATGGTATTGAAATGTTATAAGGTGATCTTATATGATATTATAAGTATTTATATGAATATTTTATATAATTATAATAAATGTCAATTGACTAATCTTTAGGCTAGATTGTTTTTAGTGCAAGATGAACTCGAGGTAATTTATCTTCATCTCACATCTTACATATGTATGATACGTGATGTATTCACCAGTTGTATATTTTGTGTGGTGTATTTACTAACCATGAAGGAATATTTTGATTTTTATAATGAGATCTATGGGTTTTAGATATACATATAATCTTCTCTATTTTATGGGGTTCATGATTCAAAAGTTACCAATATGGTAATGATTTTATGTTCCAATGTCATTGTTTATAAGGATTGCCTATTATTAAGTTTCCAATGATGAAATTTCGTGATATAACACACAATAATTATCATGAAATTTAATCTTTTCTGGTTATTTATTTATAATACATGTTAAACATTCTATTTCATCAATTTAACTACTCAAAATAACAAAATAATTTTTTTAAGGGGAAACCGAATTTATTTCTATTTTCAGTAGAAAATTATTTTCCCTTATATATCCATGTTTTCTAAACAAATTAATTAATATTTTAATAATATAGTATTATGTTTTAAATAAATTTTTATGAAATATTTCAATTTAACAAAAAAAAAAAATAAATGGAATCTTCTTATCATTTTCAATATGAAGTAATTTTCACATTTTACCAAAAATGTGAAGGGATTATTTGTTTTAATGTGTACGACATGTACGAAATTTTAAATCTTCATGAACACTCAATATTTTGAAGAATCAATTACAATTTTCTTAGGTTATTTTTGAAGAAATTTTTTTCAATAATATCATGGAATTGTTTTTATTTTAAATACATGTTTTCAAATATAAAATGATATTTTCCTCAAGAAATGATTGAAATGATATTTTAATGGATTTTTTCATCAATGTTAACATCCTTTAGTGTTAATTTTTCATTAATGGTGATACATTGTAATGAAAAGAACCTTATTATTTTTTTGTATGGTTTATGTTTATGTTATGATTATAAGACTATTATGAAATCCATATATTTTCATGAGTTATGAAATGATGAATTGATGAAATGTTTATGAAACCAATTTTCATTGAAGCTGTTATGATGTGATGATGTGTTGAATTATTTATGATACTCTGGAACAAATATGTTTGGTTTTCATTATGTTAACATGGGTTATATTATAATCCAAGGTTTTTGGTAACATTATAACCAAGGATGGTGGTCACGTTATATTCAGGGATGGTGTTAATGTTATAACTGAGATGGGTGGGAAAAAAATTATGTTGCCCTAAAATGAATTAGTTGAATATGGATAACTCATGAGTTTATTATGTTATGTGTGAACTAGATTTTATGTTCATAATATTATGTGCGGACCTGATTTCATGTCTATAAGGTTATCTATGGACCTAATATTATGTCTACAAGGATATGTGTACCTAATTTCATGTAAATAATGTTATGTTTGGAGCTTTATTTAGGACTACAAGGTTTTTTGTGGACCTGATTTGTTGTCCATAAGGTTATTAATGGACCTGGTTTCATTTCCATAATTTTATGTGAGGGTCTAATTTAATTTCCTTAACTTAATCAGTGAACCTTTTTATATTTTAACTTATTCACAGTGTTATAATCTTACATTTTTCAATATTAATATTCCAATTATATGATCTAATGTTTTATGTTAACTAATTTATTAATAATTCATGTCTTATGAATTGTTAGACATTATACCATGACTCATGGTTGTGACCTATAACATGAAGTGTATGGTTTTCAAATGTTAAGATCATTTTTTCATACCCTTAGACTCATGTTGTATTTAAGTAATCATTGTAATGTCCCATTTTTACCAATACTAAGAATCTGAGCTCACCCTTTCCTATAATTCATTTCCACAAATTATAAAGAGAGTTTTTAAGAAGGTTATGTCGATGAAGAGTATAAAATGGGGATATATTATTTGAATATGTTGAGTATATTTCATAATATAGAAATATCTAATATATAGTATCTGAGGACACCAAACCATTATGGTCCATGGGCGTGTATTTATATAATGTACTGAATATTCATCTAAAATGATGTAATATTTATATTTTAAAATCTAGTTTCACCATAGTCACTCTATATGTTATTATTCATTATAAATATATGTTTTTCATCTCACCCAAAATGAGGATGAATTGGAGGAATCCCATTTGTGATATGTTCAGACATAATTTTTGAAGTGAAGTTCCATAAGCTGATAGACATGAATTGAGAAAATTATATAATATGATTCACTATTGGAATCAGAATAAGTGTAGTAGAACTAAAAACTCTTTATAACTATCCTCCTAGGGAATATTCCTGAATAGATATGATGGAGTACTCGTTGATTATATCCCATAATGACACAAATATGGATCTAGGAAAATAATATTGAATTGCAGAGATTTATATGCTAAGGGATCTAGTATATTTCATAATTTCATAAGAATCTTACATGGTTTCATTACAGACATTCATTTCTTCATTAATTGTAAAGGTAATTATGTTGAAAAAGTACTCAAGAGCCTCCTCTCTAGGATATCCTTCTTGGTTCTATGGACCATTAAAATTATTGGATAAATGATCATCCTACATAAAACCTAAGTCTATGAGTTTGATAATATATTACCCATCCTTCATTTTCATGATTTGTTTTTTGATGAATTCCTAAAAAATTCATTGTTCTAATCTTATTTTTTAATCCATAGAATTTTGGATCTTTCAATGGAATTTCATTACATGTCATGCAGTATGTTTGTAATAACTTCATTCTTTCTGATCACCAATATAATGACTTTATAATTATAAGAGTGTTACACATTTTTATCTTGCATACTAATTTCATTTTAAAAAATAATAATTTTCAACACCTTTGTCTCTTAGATCTAATACCACTCCTATAAGGATTATATCATGAATATGAGTTTTTTTGGAGAATCTGATGGTTATCTGTACATTAATCTAGAATATGATTGATCTACAAAAGATAAGAAATTTTCTTATTGTATCCATGAATTATAGAAACTAATCCTCTTGTATACCAAACTTTTCCCTTCAATAGTAAGTAAAATCGGTGAATGGTCTAACACATACCTCATAAAATGGGAAATTGAGGATTTTTAAAGTAATAAATTCTCTATATATTAGAGTGGAAACTCACAAGATAGATCCAAATCATATAATTTCCTTGTTTATTATTGAACCAGGTAATTTGGTCACCAGAAAAATTCGGATCTGATATATTGTTGGAGGCTAATAAGATTTTGAGATCTCTCATGGCATTACTTGAATATAAGAATCTCTCATTTTCCCAGAGTAGTCAAGAATCATTTTTTATTCACCTAAAATAAACCAATATAATTTAAATAGGTTGAATGAGGAAAGACCATCCCATAAAGCTTCATGATCTCTTGCCTTAAATTTAATATACACAATGGAATGGAAGAAATGTTGATTTATAGAGATCACCTTATCTATCATATGTTTTCCTGATCAGTGGATAAGATAAATAAGAACAATACTTCACAAAAATATCCAAATATTTTCATTAATAGAGTTATAATGTAGGTACTTCTTAAATTGGAGTTTAGGGGAAAAATTAATAATGGATCTACTAATTGTCTCCAGTTTCAACACAGTTATTAATGTGATTTTTGAATTGTTAATTTCATAAATAATGAATTCCCACATCAATGGGTACCCTATTACCTATCATACCATATGATAAAAATAACTTTTTAGTCGTCATAGTTGTACTTTTACACCATGGAGACTGGAATTTTCTCATAAGAGAATAGAACTCTTCAAATGGACTTGGCTTTACACTTGGTTATAATTCCACCAAAACCATGGAATTATTTAGTTAGATAATTTAAATTTTTTATGTTTATAACATGGAATTTCATGGTGGGTATCATGAATTGAGGCCAGGACACTAATGGAGTTAGAATAATAAAGCATTTTTCTTTCAATGGTAGTGGTATAAGGATCATGGAAGGAGATAACAATGAAGATGGGGGGAAGTGATGAAGGAAGAGATGGTAAAAAACCCCTTATTCAAAAACAATATATATAGATTTTAAAAACATTAAGGGAAATAAAAGATTTGAGGTATCAAATTAATAGGAAAGAAAACCCATCGATGATCAAGGGGTAGAGCCAATAGGGGAGAATATGGTAACATCAACTAGATAAGGAGATACCTCAATAAAATATGATAGCACTAAAGGGTCCAAACATTCTGAATATGAAGACTTCACCAATGTGCATGCCTGAACCTCATGAAATTTGGAAAGATGGGGGTCAAGGTGGATTTACATGTCACATTAATGATCTAATGTTCCACCTGAATTAACAATTCCTCATGAATTATAGGAGCATGAAGAAGATATTGACCAACTAAAGAGGTTGTAGAAGACTCAAGGACCACAATTAGACCCTGAGAGACCCCCAGAATAAAAATTCATTTCTAGATGTATAGTAAATAACAATGAATCACCCACCATTTACATAAAATTTGATTTTAAGATAAGAATATCCACTAACTAATGGAGAGGTTGGAGCAGAAATATATTAATATTTCACTTACATTGTTTCATTGCATTACATAAAAAATTTCTCAATCAATTTTTAGCATCAGATCATGATTCCCCCCCAGTAATGGTACCAGAGTTGATGGGTTGGGATTTCAATTTTTATGTTACTTATTGAAGTTTTCATGAGATTATTGTACATGTGTGTGGGGTAGAATATAATTTAGAATCTAAAGCATTCTATGAGTGGTATTTTTGGTCTTACAGTAGATATGTTTCTTCAGAATGTGTGACTAGTGAAGAATGAATTAAAAATGAATCTTGGGGTGATTCAGTAGCTTATCAAGGAATTTTGAGTGGTGGGAATTTTTTCTATTAGTGATATTTATTGGGTGGAAGTCATGGTTATGAGAGAGATAGATATTGATGGTTTTGGTCTTATTTTGTAAGGACAATGTAGATTCATATATTAAAATCACTTTATAATTTTTATTTCTTTTTCGAGTGGATCTGTCATGTTTCTAGTTGATTTGGAAAATGTTTTTGTTTTATATTCCATAGAGGGTGTTGGTTGGTGATATTCCAACTTTTTTTAGATCCAACTGGGTTTATTAGATGGTATCTTCATTCACAGGATGAACGGGGGGATTGATAGGATTCAACCCATGGGTGCTTCCATGTTTGAGATAATATAATTTTTTGAATTATAGATATATTTTCCTATCACATTTATAATATGTCATGTGTCTCTAATGGGGAGATAAATCTTTTATATCTATTTATATGATATAAGTGTTTGATTTTTAAACATGGAAGATACATAGTATTTTTTTACAATTAAGTTATAATATTTATATCTTATCAATATTTGAAAAAGGAAATTGTGAAGGATTTAAAAGGAAAAGTAGTCAGTCGTGATCAATGGAAGGTGCAACCACTTTTTTGGTAGTTAATGTGAAGTGTTGAAATTATAAAATGAATATTATACGGCTAAAAAATAAAGATGAAAATGATGTTGATGATAGTTTTCCGATGATATCACTTTTATAATGTGGTATCAGGGCATCAATAATGGTGAATGGTGGGATCCATGAATGAATCATGTATAGAAATTATTCTTTGTTGGGTAGATCATGTGGCATGTCCTGGATCAAAATTTTAGTGGTTCAAAAAAATTAATGGTTCATGTGGTTATATCAAAATCCTTTGGGTGTCAAAATAATTCAATTGGGTTAGAAAAATTCCTTTAGGTGAGCTGTAAAAAATTATGTAGGTTCTGTAAAAATTTCATTGGGTGAAATAATGCTATCAAGTGAGTTTTTTGTGTTTTTCACTATTTCCACTATGAATTTAGGATCTTCCCCAACACTTAGAGCCCACATACTTGTAAGTGTTCTATTGAAAATAATTAAATCATTATAAATTACCGTCCAAATTTGAAATCTCTTACCATCCCCTCTGATACCACTTGTTGGGGGAGAATCCCGATCCTATGAAAAAATTCATGTGAATATTTTTTGAGAATACTTTATGAAATCATTGAAGTGAAATATTATAGAATAACAAGTAAAATGAATCAACATCTTGTATTTTTAATGTGGAAAATTTGTCAGATGCGATGGATTAAAAAACCATGAAGAAAATCTTAAATATCCACTATGAATCAGATAGTAAAAAATCCATGAAATTATCAAAATTCAATAACAATTAGAGAATTGAAAAACATCTATGAAATTCACACTTTGATACACCTTTATATTCTCTCTGAAAATCATCTAATTCAAAACACATGCAGAAATATGTATTTGTAAAAAAATGTCACCCATCTATAGATAAAAGGCCACTACCTTAGGGATTTTTATACAAGAACATGTTAGCCTCTAAATTTCTTGTGAAATCCAAAGTAATTTTATCCCAATAATGATCTAATCATCATTATGTAACTTAAATCATCAATAAAGAAATTAATCTTCATCACTAAAATCAGGAATGCTCTCAATACATGGTCCAAATTATCGATCTCATCACTCACCACAGTAGACCGACCATCAAGGCATCATTCTCCATTAGCGAAGAACAACAAGGGATTATGAAAAAAAACACTCCCTTTCATATTGATCTCAATGGACTATATCTTGATATTATATCTCTATTGATCTCCACAAGCTTCTTATCTTTTTACATCATTCATAGTTTTCTTTATAAAATATAAATAATATATAAAATATTATCTATTAAATTTCCAACACACATTGTATATTCCATGTTTAAGAATAAAAACATTATCTTAGATAAAAATATATAAAATTTTTATCTCTCCATGGGAAATACATGTATCATTATCTCTATGATAGAAAAATATATCTCTAATTTGAAAAAACTAATTTATAAAAAATTTAGAACAACAAAAGTATAAATACTATCAATATCCACTTTCCTCCTATTAATGGAGATACCATTAAATAAACTAGTTGGAACAAAAACCTATTAGCATCTCAACAACCATCATCCTCTGTAGAAAATTTTATGATTCCCTATTGTAACATAGGAAGAAACCAATGAAATCCCCCTAAAATATAAATCCAAATGTTCATTTCTTTATTCAATCTAAATAAGAATTATCCTTACAAATAATAATGAAAAAAATAATATTTTTCCCTCTAATAAATATGATTTCTAAAAAATATGGATCATCCATGGAAACAAATTAATCCCCCTGCACAAAATCCCCCAAGAAACTAGCGCATCACATCAATCTTCAATTGTTTAACTCTTTCATCACCAGTCATGTCGTCAAATAAAAATAATTACGTGTAAGATCTAAAACACCTCTCATAACCTACTTTATATTACAAAACTTTTATACCTCACACATTTTCACTTGATCCTATTGAAAACATACAAAATTACTACAAAAAAATATACCCCTAACCATATCCTATGATATAACATTTTGGGGGAGAATCCTAATCCTAAGCTAAAAAATATTTCAAAATAATTTGTGGGAATTCTGATAAATCAATGGAGGTTACATGTTATGGTATAACAGATAAAAGGAATAATCATGCTGGATTTCTAATGTGGAAAAACCTCTATTTTGTAGAATTAAGAAATCATAGCAAAACACTAAAATATACACTTTGAATCAAATAATACAAATTCCAAGTAATGATCAACCATGAATTATAGTGAGAGTGTAGAAAATTTATATGGAAACCAAACACTAATACACCTATATATTCCCTATAAAAATCATGTTAGTCACATCTAAATACTCAGAGATCAATCTTGGTAAAAAAAAATACCCTTTGGTCGATGAAATTCAACTACCTTAGGGATCTTTATCCAAACACGCATCACTCTCACACCATCTGTGACACAATAAGGATTTCTCTATCTATTGTGACCTCACCATCATGATGTATCACCTATCATTAATCATGACATGTTTCCTGATCACTAAAGGAAAAACTTATTTTGATAAATGGTCTATATTATTGATCTTATCTCTCACCAGCATAGATCCACCATTAATTTCTTTTTCACCATTGTTGACAAGACAAACAAGATATTTTAAATGTGATTCTCCCTTTACTATTGATCTTGGTAGACTAACTCTTGAGAATCACTCTCTCCATTAACCACCACCAGCTGCTTCTCCCTTCAAATACTTCACTATTTCCTTTTTCAAATATAGATAACATATAAAATAAAATATCTTAAATTTCAAAAAAATATCCATGTATATTAAATTTTTAAAAATTAAATACTTATCTCATCAAAATCTATATAAATGATATATTTCATCATGAGAAACACATGAAGCCTTATCTATGTTATGTACAATTGTTATTATTCATATAGATAAGGGAACCAAAAACATCCCCAATGCCTTTAAAGAAGGACAAATTATAGAACATGAGAGTGAAACCAGGTTGATGGACCCACGTCGCAACTAATGATGATAATGACCTTCATGTAGCCTCATCTACCACAAAAAACATCAAGAATCGATTTCCACCATAGATAATTCCAACATGAGCCCAAGTAGAGATGAACTCTACATGGGGAAAATTAAACAAAGAAAAAGTGACGATTGAAAACCTATATACCCACTTGAAAAGAAAGATTATATGACTCCATAGAGCATTAGAAAAACTGAGGAGGAGGCCGATCCTACCCAAAGATGAATTCAATAGTATATAAATAATAAAATGATTCAAAGGAAAAATAATTCATATGTATTTTGAAAAAAATACTTCCTTAGTATTGGAGGACACCAACAATATCTGACGGCTCATAGGGAGGTCCAATGATGAAGATGGGGATGAGAAAAAGACTATACAATCTTTAGAGGAAGATGCATTGTCATAATTGAGGGCAATAGACCAAATATATTAACCATGTATTCCATATAGAGTATACTATTTGAGGATAAGATGTGGAAAATAGTGGGATGGGTCCTTTAGAAATATGGTGTAGGGGTTGGTAGGGATCACCCCATGCATCGCTAATTAAAGGTATGAGCATCAATGTTAAAGAAGAAAATGAAGAAGGACCCAATTCAAACCCATCAGTAAGATTTATCATTCATTTCAAGACATTTCCACCACTTAAATTGATAGAAATCCTCATATTTGGTCGGATCTCTATAACCATAAATTAGAAGACATGTCTGGTTAAAAACTATATTCTCATAAACATCATCCACATTTTTTCAAATTCATAGGACTATAAAATTTAGAAACTTTATTTTGGGCCAATTATAATGACCATTAATTTTTCAATAAATAGATTCAAATGTTTTTTAGGTTGAAGGTACATGAATGGAGATCTAATAAAATGTTTATTCCTCACCCACTAAGCCCTAACAATCCATGTATTATGAAAAAGTTAGATGACACATGAAATTAACTAAAATTTTAAAAGGATCAATGTATATCCTTAGATAATGTTAAATATTACTCATTAGTTTAATGAATTTAAGAGAAACATAAATCCATTTCAAGATAATGGATATACCATTGGATTATTTTCTATTTTCATTATATAATACTTTTATGCACCAATGTTTGATTTACAACTCACATCATGTTAGTTATAAATAATTTAGACAATCAAACCCATTGTGGACTGAGCTCTATGACATTAAACTAGGAGATATATTATATTCAAATATATTTTACCTTAAAAATATTATATGTTGTATCAAATATATATAACCCTATAATCAAAAAACCCTTTTTTAGTCAAACCTATAATACCATAAAAATTAATATATGAATTCCCAAATATTTTTAATGTTGAAAATATGTCATGGGTGGCCTTAATAAAATTTAATTATTTTTTCTCTAATTAAAATCATTTCATGGAATGGAAAAATTATATTTAAAAATAAAAAAGTTCAAATATTTTAAGGAATGTAACTTGGAATTATAAAATGTTGATCTATGATCACTAGGTATATAATATAGTTTATGATTATAGGTCCTTCTTGTTCCTCACATATATACGTTTAGTTAATTTATAATAGGAAAAAAATGTTATAATTTATTTTCATTTTAACCATTCTTAATATCATTTTACTCATATCAATCAAACATCCTGATTTCACCTTGAATGATTCTCATATATTTTCATATCTGAATGAAATAACCATCGCCCACAGTGATGGCACTCATGATATATATACATCATGTCTATGCCTATCTAAATGAGCACATCCATGTTGGAATAAAATCCCTTTCCTCTTTTATCTAAGAGGATAACATTTTCCCCTTGGGATGAAATTTTTTATATATACAACCTAGATACAATCAAACAAGAGTATGTATTCTGAATGATAATTGATCAATAAAATCTCTTAACTTATGACTCAAAAAATTTAAATATTGATTTAAAAAATACATTCAATTTTTATGATCAAGTGAGTCTAATTACACTGATAATAACCTATATATACCTTTGAAAGTCATTAAAGAATAAAAATATGTTTAGACCAATATATACAACATAGTTTGTTTCAATGAAGTAGAATGATTGATTAATAATTCTAGTCATGTATCTTACATTCCTAAGTATTGTAAAAGTGTATATAGTGATATAAATAAATAATATTGGTTCTAAATAAAAGACTATTTGATTAATGAACCATAATGGAGAGGAAACCCATAGGTTAGATCCTTCATATGAAAAAATAACATAGAAAAATAATTTAAATAAATGGAATAAAAATCCAAAAATCAGTTGTATTAAATATCAATGTGTCCCAATACATGGTGAGAAGCATCATCAAATGTTACAGGCTTACTTGTTTAAAATGATCCATTTTATATGATGATTATAGTTGGAAAACCCTCATGTATGACTCTTAAATATCATCTAAATGTTCTGAAAATTGAACTCCACTTTTGTTAGCTTTACCTTCATCATCTCCAACTGTGATTATTAATGTTATATCTCTATTATTTCAATGTAAACCCAATTTTAATGTTTATATTATTTCACCGCATTTTGATTCAATTCATGAGTAATATTTTATATTAATTATAATGAAAATCTATAATTTTGGATTCATGGTGATCTATTTCCTCATATTCCAATTTCCCACGGACAACATGACTCCATTGAATTTTGGCATAAAATTCTCAATAATCAATTTCACCTTCACCAAGCCTATGAAAATCTATATAATGAGAATTTATTTTTTACTCATCTTAGATAAGGGGGATTTATAATAAAATAATGGATATTTTCCCTTACCTATCACGTATTATTTGAGTTGTAAAAATAGTTGTGTCCCTAAATTTTGACTTATATTTTGGAATTTAGATGTACATTGGAATTATATTGCTCAGTCTGACAAATTTTAAAACAGATTATGTGGATGCAACTAAGATCAATTCTAATTCCATGCATTAGAAAAAAATTATATAATGGACCATTATATATATGAGTGTTATGGATATTCTTAAAAATAAGGTTTTTTTTTGTTGTATGAAGTCACTTATCAAAGGTCTTCAAACATGTTTCACCATAATAAACCTATTAATTGGGAATAGATAGATACCCTATGATCAAATATAAGACTAAAATAACATAAATTAATAACTATCTTGATTTCTTTAAGTACTCTTTGATATTCAAAATTAATAGTCTCTTCTATATCATTTAGTGTATCTAGTTCTATAAAATCATCATCCTAGATCATTCCTTCACCATGTGATGAACTCTTACCCTACTATAAATATTTATATAAAAAATTGTCTTCAATGATAATTTAGTTAACAAAATATCTTCCCTTTGGTTATTCCGTGAAGGTTTTCTTATTTATTTTGTAACTACCCGTATTAATAGTAAACTCAAGTAATATCCAAGACAAGTGTGACGATACTATATATATAAACCAACTGAATTAAAGGAATATAGAAAATTCATAAGGATGTTAATATCCTCACGTGCTTGTATTATATAGAAATATCACATAATCATTGGATTCAGTTCATCACATACCCAGAAGTAGAGGTATGATTTTATCTAATAAACACATAGGAAATTTTATTCTCATTTATATGGAAAATAATGATAAAAAATACAAGTATCATAAACATAGGTTGTGAGTACTCTATCATGTAATGAGATCATATAAAAACTATCATCATTTTAATAGTGTAATTTTTTATTTCTAATATAGTGGGTTCCTCATATGTGATGAAAATAAAATGAGAGTGAGTTTTGAATGTGTTAACTATTTCTTGTGTATCTATAGTTACTGAATACACTCAAAATATTTCTAGATATATTGGATGAAATTTGGAATAAAAAATTAATATGGAATTCAATAATTCCTAACATTTGATATATGCTATTATATATCCATTAAAAATTTGGATTATACTATATCTAAAATGTGGGTTCATGCCTTATTGGACTTGAATGAGAACTTGATAATGTATTCCTAGAGTTGGTATAATCAAGGCGGTCTACTTCCTTGATTCCATACCCATATCCATGACGAATGTAGGTGTTTTGAATACAATGTGAACGTCTATGGATGATAATAGGTATTTTCTAATTTATATTTCTAGTAATCCTATTAATCGAAGGTATAGGGACATTTACTAATTGAAATGATTACCCCATGCCATATATTATCCAATATTTAAATTGAATAACTTATAAACCATGCACTATGACCCTATCAGGATGTGAAATTCCTTGTCCTCTTTGTCTTTTATTTTATCCTGTGAGACCATAAAAATACATTAACTCAAGTACTGATGTGAAGGTTTATGTGGTGATTAAAATTTTTCCTTAAATTATTTTATATAAAATAATGTTTTTCTTTTATTATTAATGGATATTTCGATGCATTACACTAATTTTTGTGGGTTTTTAGAAACTAATTATACATTTCACCAAGGATTAAACCTCTTCTAGTTTTATATATGTCTTAAAGAATGATCTAAACTTCTCCATGTGGCATATGAAAATTCTTTACCTTTTATAACCATTTAATAATAAATTCTTAAAGCTGATAAAATTTTGGAAAAACTATAATTATAAATTAAGAAATTACTCCTGAAACCCAATAAATATAAATTGAATTATAAACTCAACAAAAATAATACTAACCAAATAATTACATGACCATTATATTTGTGAATTTATTCATAGATGAAATTCCGACTAAAAACATCAAACATTCCAATGATCATGTATGGAGGATATTATATAGGTTGGGTAGCCTAAATTGAATGGTTCATCTATTTTATGTATATTTTAATCATCACAATTGTCTGTTATAGATTGAATAATTGACTTTAATTATTCTCATAGTTGATTAGTTCATAATGCGAGACATTATTTTGAATGAAAATAGATGGAGATGAGAACTACATAGAATGTAGGTTGGCATTTAGACCAAGAATCAGTGCACCCTTATGGAGACTAACTGTATATTTATGAATGCTTATAGAAAATTAATAGATAAAAAAGTTAAATTCTAGAAGAATTGAATTTACTTGATAATGTTAAAAAAATACAAATAAGTCCTAATAAATATTATAAATCATCACCTAAACTAATGATATTACAATATAAATTTAAATTGGGGTCATGTATTGAATAATTTATTCATATAATATAATAAACATCAGTAAATGTTTTTACTAATAATATGGAAATGATACTTAATGTCAAATAATACCTAAAAGAAAATAGTTAGAGTTTTTATAAAGTATAAAATTTAACCTTTCCTTAATTTTCTATCTCAATTCGTATATCCCTTTTCTTCGAGGTCTTGAAAAAAAAACTATACGTCAATATATACTATAGGATCATGATAAATGGTTCAACTATGGTGATAAGATAGGGAGAACATATAAATTATTTATTCAATTTTATTTTTCACTTTACAGGGGATAATCTTTTTACTTATAAGTAATTATGCCACACCTCTCTTAACACATGGGTAATAAACCAAAGAACATGTTATACACTCTTTAAGATAAGAACACTACAATATTTCTGTTAAGGTTCACCCTTATCTAAAATAAAATCCTAACCTAAGTCATTTTTTTTAAAATTTGATACTTTTTGAAGTTCCTATGGATTATTAAATCATAGGGAGGGGGTGAATCAATGATTTTATTTTTATAAATTTTGACATTAAAAAACACAACCCCTATAACTTGTTATAGTTTCTTCCTTCTCATATTTTAGCAAACTATGATACATGAATTTGTAGGAATTTAAATTAGGAACACAATATTTATAGGGTTAAACCTTAGTGTTATAACCTACATCCTTTCCATAGACACTCCCATTGTTCTATGGAAAATTAATATTATGAATAAGTGAATAAAAATTTTGTTTCAAATCCCGTTGGAAGACTTCTATGTCTAGATAAGAATGATTATATTTCCTCATTCTAGTTTACAAATTTATCTTAATGAATCCGTGTTAAACCAAGTTAATGAAACTTTGATACCTTTTCTCCCTAGGAGTTCTATATAAAATATCACTTTGATATTCCCTCTATTTGATTTATCTATCTAGTTATCCTCATGTGGCATGCTTACATCAGGTGACATCCATCAGTTTCACCTTTTAACAAAATGCGCTTGAAAAAAAATTTCATTGTCTGATTAGAAAACCTTAATACATTAATTTTTTTTCTCAAAACTAATTATGATCATTTATATCAATTTATTATTTTTCTAGTCTTTTGATCATTTCTATATTTGATAATTGGACCAAAGAATCTATCCAGAATGTCTTATCCAACATGAAATAAAAATTCGGTTGGAAACTCAATTTTTAGTCTAAATCTGAAAAAATTTAGTTTTTTTTTGCATGGGTAAATAGTGATTGAGTAGGATGTTCTTGGTACCTCTATTTATAGGTGCTCTAACAACAACAAAGGTGGGAAATGAGAAATGTGTTCAAAATCACACAAATTTCATAAATTTGAATTTCTCATAAATTTAAACATCATTTGAACACATCTCAAATATTCTATACTCCTCTGGTGTCTTCTCAAATCTTCTTGAATCTTCTAAAAAATATACAGTGCTTCAAAATTCTCATAATTACTCAAATATATAACTTTATAATGTTCTTCCAAACACTCTATCTAGAAATTGATGCTCTAAAACTTCGATTTTTAAAAATATGTCAGTTACATTCCTCCTTTATTTGGTTCTCCTAACCCACATTAAATAAAAAACATGTATTCAATCTGTTCTTTGTATCATATTTTAAACATAGTAACTTCACAAGAATCTGATATTTATATATTCTATTACAAAATTCTGATCTTTAAACATCATATAAGATGTATGCCTAAAAACTCATCTCATAGCTATACTCGTTCCTATAAACTAACTATATATGGTTGATAACATTGTTAAAACTTTTAAATACTTCAGTTTCATGTAATGAATAGCTGGTAGTATCTCCAACATATATGGCATTTCTTGTCTTGAGAATTTGTGTTCTCAACCCCATCAGATCTCTATGTAAAACTACCTCCATTCATGTTTCTATGGTGAAAAATATCCAATTAAAAATTTATTTCCCCCATTTTCATTTCTGGGATAATTAAATTTGATTCCGTGAATCAATATTCTATTATTACACATTTAAAAAAAACTCAGAAACAACAGCCTAATAAATTCTTATAGATTATCTATTTGATGAATTATTACATGTGTTTCTTCTCTATTACTCACATTAGAAATCGTTTGGTCTAGTCAGTCAACTACATCAGTTATATCAGGTATGTCTAATAAGAAAATTTTCTATGTCATATATTCTTATAAAAACCATCACCTTATTCGCCTTACTGAAAACCATAATCTTCATATTCTCAAAATTTTTCTTGAAATTATTGATTTTTGAAAACTCATACTTTATTTCAAAAACATTATTTAAACCTTATGTCAGGAATATTTTACAATTTTCATTAATGTTTTACATCATTGAAATTCAAAAACATTAAAATTTTCACTCTTTCATTTTCTTATTTAGGAGAAATGGGTCTGGAAACCCAAGTCTAAAAACATAACCATTTTTATAAAACATCTATCTTGGTAGCTCTATCCAATATTAGCATCAGGAGCTATATCTAAATATATGTGTCTGGAATGCTGGATTTTGACCTCTATGTTTGGATATTTATGTCCAATGTAAACTTTAACATATTCCTATATTTACAAACATTCAAACCTTATAAAATTTATACTTCTAGTTTTTTGGAAACTACTTCATCTAGTTAATATCTTTCCAAAAATCTTCATCTAGAAAACTTCAACTTCTTTATTTTATCATAATCAAGTTTCATTATATTTTCTATGATGATGAGAAATTTGAGATCATAATATCTTCTTATGACTTTATTTTGAACATTCTAAAACATCCCAACATTCCTGACTTCATGAACATACAACTTTTTTCTTTTTTGGAAACTCAACAAACTCATTTAAGAATAATCACATGTTTTAAAAATCCATTCTTTACAAAAATTTAGTTTCCAACAAAAGTAAAAAAATTTCAGAAAACAACATAAAGGATCTTTAATCCCCCATTAAAATTTGTTGACACTTCTCATTAAAAAATTTTGAACTCATCATTTTAAAACATTCAATGTTTTTAATAACTCTTTTTTGTACATTTACGAAAACCCATCCTTTCTCAAAATATTGACCTAGCCCCACACTACTAGATAAAGTAATTTTTTTTGATGTATATACATCCCTTACTGATAAGAAAAAAAATTTCCATGTAAAAATAAATATCCCCCTCAATTTTATTTCTATATCACTTTTCTTTCCTTCCCCAATGTTATGATAACCACATCTTCATATTCATTTCAGTACGAAAATTAATTATATCCCCTTTATAAGATAACATTGTACAAATTCCACACCTTTTTTAGCATAATCTAAAGAATAGTTGGGTTATTAAGATGTTTAGGAATTCCTTGGTGAAGGCTGAACATGAATTTATATCCACAATTAATAAAATCCCTCCCTTGGCATAGATTTTTTGAAAACATTAGTAATTTCATATTCCATTGAAATATATTCAATAAATAATATATACTAGAAAATTTATCTTTTATTAATTGAAACATAATATCAATATGTTGTGATCATGAGTGTTAGATAGTATTTTTAGAAAGATCAATTGTACTTTGATTATCACAAAGTATCTCCAATGGTTTTCAAACCACAACTTTCAAATCTACCAATTGACCATTCATCCAAATAATTAGGGTAGAGGACTTGGAAGTTGGAACTTATTATGATTCTAAAATTATAAAATCTAATTAACTCTATTTCTTACTATTCCAACTCAAACAACACCCTCCCAAATAAAAATTCCCTCCGAAATTTGATTTTCATTTACTGTAATATCTAGTCCAGTTATCATCAGTATAACCATTAATGTTCATATCACAACTTCTTTTTTATAATAATCCATATGAATTTTTTCTTTTACCATATCTCAAAATTCTATTTTCTACCAACATATAAGATTATTTCGAATCACTATAATATCTGACACACAAATTCACTGCAGAAACAATATCATGTCTTGAAGTTATTAGATAAAGAAAACTTCCTATAAAATTTTGAAATTATTTCTCATTCATAAATTTTCTAGCTTCAAATTTACCCATATTTATACCAACTAAAATAAGATTTAATAATTTTATAGATTATTCCATACCAAATTGTGTAAAAAATTATTTGGAATAATTTTCTTAAGATAGGAAAAAGTATTTTTTTTCTTTTCTTGAAATTATAAAACAGGTATAAAATTTAATTCTACGAACATTGAAATCTATAAATTCATTTTCATTTCCTCAGAAAATTCATTAGAAAATTTTTCTTCATCTCTAGTAAAAATTATATCATCTACTTACCCAATTAAAATTATGGCGTTGGAGTTAAATTCTTCTATATATAAGAATTTATCATCTTTTCCTTTAGAAAAATTCATCATTCTCCTAAAATTGTCATGTTTAGAATACAAGGAATTATGGTCTTATTTCAAAACATACAATGCTTTTTTCAATTTAAAATCCTTTTTCAATATTCATAAAGTTGGATCCCGCATGGTTTATCAATGTAAACGTATTCTTCAATCTCATTATTAAGAAAATGTGAATTTATTTGCATAAGTTAAACCTTTTAACTTTGATGTGAAGCCTTTACAAAAGAAAATTATGATAATTTATAATCATTCAATTAGGGAAAACGATTCTTAAAAGTAAACCCCTTCCACCTGTTCATAATTTTTTTAAATATTCCTTTATTTCTTCAAACTTCTTTTAGTTCATTTAACCAATTTATGTAGACCCATTTTCTTCCAAAAACATTTATATAAACCGATCATGTAAAAAATTCTCACGTTACATTTTTCTCAATTTGATCCAACACTTCATTCACATAATTCAAACATTATTTTTGTTTTACTTCTTCTGAAATTGATTCCTATTAAACCTATGAGACATGTGATATATGATTTTATAATCTCAAAATTATTATAGTCTGAATTGGAGTTTTTTAATTTCCAAGTATATTTTTGGTCTCAGCCTATTTTTCTAATGAATAAAATTTCAAAGCTTCTCTTCCATCATCACGTTCATCATCACATGATTCTATAAGTCTGAATATATAATTTTTTAACACTTTATCTTTCATAGGAAATCTTCAGTATGTATTCTTCATCATTTTTAACATCCTCTGTTAAGGAATTTCTATTTTCAATATCTTCCACATCATATGAATACACCATATTTTGGAAATATTTTTCCAAAATTTTTAACTTTTTATGTTGGGTGAATATCCAAGGAATGTTCTTTTTTCATGTTTTCTATAAAATATCAAAAAATATTGATTTTTTTTTAGTAAAGAGGGACTTCCAAAAAAAATAAGTATTTAAATTAAAAAAATTTATAGAACATTTCAATGGAATTATAGTTTGATTTTGACCAAAGAATGTTTTTTTGTACATGTATAGTAGTACCAACATCTTTTCTCTAGTGTTACATTGAATGTTTTTATTTTAATAATATACTTCTTTCTATTTCCGTCAAACTTCTATTTTCCCATTCAAATAATCCACTTTTTCATGAGGTTTATGGAGCACTATATTGATTCGGGATTACATGCCTTTTTAGATAAGATTCAAAAGGCAATGCATGTGTATTTCTTTCCAATATAAATTCAAAACTTTATTATATAATCAATAATTTCTCTCTCAAAATCCCTTATGAAAATTATAAAAAATTAGATTACCTATAATTTTTTTTCATAAAAATAATGTTGGTCATCCCTGTGAAATAATCAACAATAGTTATAGAGTAAAAAATGATTTTTTATTGATGTCTCACCATCCCACATAAATCGGAGTAAATAATCTCATGAGGTTCAATATATTGAATTTATACTTTCTTGGGGATTTTACTAACCATCATTCCTTTCTAAAATGTTATGAAAATCATATTTATTTATTTTCAATGTAGGTAAATTTATAATGGAATGAAATTTTTAAAAAAAATTAGGATTTTATGTACAATATGCCCGAGTAATCAAGGATATAACTTTTTCGAAACTACAGAACTCATGTAACATGAGTTGTAATGTTCTCCCATCTCAAATAGTTTTCAACTAATTAATTCTCCTGTAGTAAATTTTTATCCATATTTCATACTTATTATGAAAAAATAATATTTTTTAAGATGAATTCTTTCTCATCATAACAAATTTGACATCCACTAAGTATGTTTTGTTGTATCCCATCAAGAAATAGAAATTCCTTAAATTTAAACTTTTCCAAATCAATCTCAGTTGTTCTAAATCCACATATTTTTAAAAAACTATCATTCCCAAAGGTAATTAATCCCCCTAATCAATTTACAACATCATTAAATATTTTCAAATCCTTCATTATGTGTGTAGAACAACAACAATTAACAATGAATGTTTTTTTACTATTATTTGATTTTAAAGATATCATAAAAACAAATGATCTTTCAGTGTAATTCGTTCATATATCAATTTTTTTCATAGTTTCCAAACATCTTGAGAGAAAAATTTCCATATTGATTTATTTTACAAAACTTACTCATCCTTCCTATATTGTTTCTTTTATGATGTTCATACATTCTTCTAGAAAGAGAAAAATTATGATAATAGTAAAAAACCGTGTTCCCATAGATTCCATAGAACCAAAAAATACATAAAATCTTGGTTTTATCTATATGTATAATCTTTCCCTAAAATAATTCTGTCAAGGTTCATAAAATTTTTTATCTTTAGTTTCCTCTAGTCATGTGGTAAACTTCTTATAAAAGAAATCTTTATATTTTGTTGATGATGTTGATTTTTCACATCCTTTATCAACACATGATTTCCCAACAATTTTCTAAACACCAAAAATATAATAAAAATTATATGGAATGTCTTTTTTGGAGGGAGTAGAATTTACCTAATTCATAGAATTATATTTTAATGAAGCCTTAGATGAGTTAACTTTTACTTTTTAAGCCTTGATGAAATTTTCATACAATATAAATAAGGTACTTTTAACCTCAAATAGTTTTTATTGAGTTTTGTTAACATTAAAATACTTATCTTCCAATTTATTTCTAAGGTCTTTAACCATCATTCCATTTTCAGTGATTCTTAATTTGTACCCTATGATCTTCTTGATGTATTCAACTTCCTTATTATCATCATAACTTCATGATTCAACGACATTTCCTCTATCTTTCTTCATCATTATAATTTTCTTCTTGATAGTTATATTTTCTCAAGACATGAAACATGTTCTAGTCTGAGATGATACTCTATATATGATTCATTACCTCTATCTTCTTCTTCACTACTCGATGAATCTTTATTTTTCTCAATATTTCCAAAAAAGAATATAATAATTTCTTAACATTCATCTTTTGATGAATCAATATCATCTAAATCAGATTTGAATTTCTTAATCGATATGGTTCTTCTATTTATAGTGACCTAATTACCACCATTTTACTTTCTTTATTGGAAGTTTTATCAAAATTATTCCACTATGGGTTTTCATTATAATGATCTTCAAATTCACCAAATTTATTTCTGGGACAATTTTTAAAAAATGACCAATTCCCACACACTAAAAACACTTGAGTGGAAGTTGTACTCCACACATTTCTCTTCAAATTAGATAATTCTTGGATATAATAGACATTATTTCTATCATTCAAATCTTCATCCTCCTTATATTCAGATTCTCAATTATCGTCATCTTCAACAACATGAATTTTCAACATTCTCATATATTGAAAATACATTTCATCATTGATATTCTTTTTGAATGTAGGATATTTTCTCATTTCAAAGGAAAAAAAAATTTACCCAATTCATCATGTGATAAATATTATCTATCTTATAATGAATATATTTTTAACTAAAACTTTTTGAGATAGTTTCTCATTTGTTTTTTCATAATTGTACAATCTTACAAGACACCTATGAAAACATTGATGGTGAAAAAATTTCATTCACTCAAGTGAATTATTAATTAATAGTTCTATAACTATCATTTTAATGTCGTAAAACATTCTATTCCAAATTTTTAATTTCATTTCCATCACTTTAGTATTTCCTTAAAAAATACTTTTGAGATTGTCCCACATAATCTTTTCAATTTTGAGACCCATCACTTTCATATAAACATTTTATGATTGAGAAAGGAAAAGATAATTTCTATATTTTTCATTAACTTCAATATTTCTCTTGTCATCAATATTTATAGGATATTATTTCTTAATGGGTGTAAACCAAATTACAGAAGAATGAAAAACATATAGACCAAGTGATAGAAGATACAGAATCATTCTATTTTTCAAAAAATAATAATTTTTTCTATTGAATGTAGGAATTCTTCTACTATTGATAGAATTTAGATTCTATATTATATGGATTCAATGTGGGAGCCTCTGATCTGATACCACTTGAATTTCATAAGTATCATTGAATCACTAATTAGGTTGGGGTGAATAATTGATTATATGTTAAAAAATTTAAACCTTATGAAACATAACCACTATAAATTTTAGAGTTTATTCATTATCAACATTTAGTAAACTCAAATATGTGTAGATATTGGAATTTAAACAGGGAACATGATATTTACAAGGTTCAACCTCAGTGTGAGACCATTAATCCTTTCCATAGCTACTCCCATGGTTTTATATAAATTTACTTTATTTAATAAATGAGTATAAATTTTATGTCAAATTTCATTGGACACCTTCTATCTCCTGATATGAATCATTATACTGACTACCATTAGTTTAAAAAAATTCTTACAAAAGCTAATCTAAAAAATTATAATGAAACATTGAGACATGTTTTCCCTATGAGGTCTATCTATAATGTTAGTACGATATTCCTTCTGTCCAATTTCTTTGTCTGGTAATCTCTGTTAGATGTGGTTACATCTAGTGACTTCCACCCATTACTCATTTTCTCTAACTGTGCTTGAAAAAAAATTATTCTATATGATTCAATAAATGTTGAAACTCACAATGTTCTACTGAAAACTCCATTTGATATTTACTATTTGTTTCTTCTATATCGGGTCTTCTAAAATTTTATCTATCTATTCTTCAGACAAAAAACTCTATCCAGAAACACTTCTTTAACATGAAACACAATTTCTGTTGGAAAATAATTTCTAACACAGAATATTTAGCATTTCAAATTTTATTCATGTGTGAACAATGGTCAAGTCTGATGTACTTATCACCTCTATTTAGAGGTGCACGTAGAATAATAATGGAGGGAAACCTGAAATGTTTTACTGCTCACCCAAATTTCATAAATATGAATTCTCATAAATTTCAACATTATTTGAATGCTTCTCAAATATAGTCAACTAATCTAGAGTGTTATCATATCTTCTCAGATTTTATTAAATTCTACATGACATTAGAATTCTCTACATTACTCAAAAATATAACTTTACAATGTTCTTCCAATCATTATTTTATGTAAATTGATTTCCAGCAACTTCTATATTCATAAATCTATCTGATACATTCTTCATCTATCTAGTTCAATTAACTGACTTATAATATAAAAAATTGATTTATATGGGTATTTTTTTATTACTTTAAACTTTTTAGCTTTACAAGAAATCAATGTTTATACATCCTGTTACAAAACTCTGATCTTCAGACTTCATACAAGCTGTATATTTGAAAACTCATCTCCTTTCCCTATATGTTCCTCCAAAATAACTGAATATGGTAATATATGTTGTTGAAAATTATAAATATATCATCTAACTAAAATTATTATCTGGGTGAAACTTCCACACATCTGACATTTCGTGCCTAAAGGCCAAGTCATCTCAACTACATCCGATCTCTCAGCAAAACTACATTCGTTCTGGTTTTTCTAGAGAATGGTGTTTGATTAAAAACATAATCTCCCCCTCTCATTTGATCATAAAATAAAATATGATTCCTTGAGTATCTTTTCATTTCATTTGAATTTTGAAAAATATCTAAATCCCGGTCACCACAAGTTCATAGATTCTTACAGATTCTATGTTCAATGAACTACATCATGTGCTTCTTCTCTATTACATATGGTAGCAATCATTTTGTTTGGTTAATCCACTACATCAGTCCAATTAGGAATGTCTAATAATAATTTTTGAAATTTAATAGATTCATATAAAAACCTCTACCTTAATGGTCTAATAGAAAATTTTCATCTCCATCTTCTCATGTTTTTTCAATTACTCAATCATTTTCACAAACTCTAAATTTTTATCAAAAACATCAACCAAACCTTCTGTATGGAAATTTTTTCTTCCCAATAGTAAGTTTATACCTCATTGAACATTAAAAACCTCTAAATAATCATTCTTAAATTTTATATTTTAGAAGAAATGTGTCCGGAAATCTGAGTCTGGAAACATCAAAATTCTTGAAAAAATATTTTTTGGTCGATCTGTCTGATAATAGTGTTATGTGTTGAATCTGAATTTCGGCATCTGGAAATCTAGGTTTTGAACTCCATGTTTGGATCTGACTATTCGATGAAAAATTTAACATCTTCCCTTTTTTAAAACATTTTAACATGATCAAATTCATAATGTTGTAAAAGTGGGTTTTCTAGACCAAAATTAATCAGTACTTATGATTACCATACTATGTGTACAATGAGTTATGCATAATGTAAATGTATCATTATAGTGTAGATATTTTTGCACCCAGTATATAATTGTATTTTCCATAGATTATTTACCATATCAAAATTTTATAGAATATCCTAGTCTATAATTAGAAACTAAAGATAATGTGGGATTAATAATTAATATATGTCCTATGGTCTAATACATCGAACAGAATGGACATGACAAATATCACACTATGAGGTCCTAGGGGATCATAAGCATTGGGACTTATTCTCATGAAGTTCACATTGGGCGATCTCTGGTATGTGATATCATGTGGATAGACCCACCAATAAGAACACCACATTTTTTTATCGTTGGTTTTTCCTATCTACAGACACGTGTATTGGTCTCAAGACTTGATATCACTATCAATGTGTGCCAATTGATCATGTGATTTGATGCAAGGTGAAAACCATGATAATGAATTCATGGTGAGGTAGTTTTTTTGGATTCATCATTGGTGGTATGGAATTTGTTGAGTGACCAAGATAGAATTTGTTGCTTCCAAATTCAGGAAGTGATATCTCAGGTCTAGTTGATCTAAATGGCAGTAACTTCATTGAATCCATGTCCATGGTATTTGAAAGTAAATCCATCCAGTTAGATCAAAAAATAATAAATCATGGAATGTAATATGATACAAGTGTGTATCATTCTTTATGAGATATCTTATGACAACGAAATTATATTACATAGTGCGTGTTTATTGGTTGGTTTTCATTTATATGACTTATCATTATCTCTTTAGGGTCAATGATTGGATTCTATATTCCATACTAATTCTATTAATACTATTCATTTCAATTGTGATAAGGTCCTATAGGGTCAAACATAACAGTGCATTCTTGATTCTTCCCTATTCTAGTGAACATGTATATAAAACATAGTGGGCCCCACCATGGGGTCCAAGGGTTGTCCAAGTCTGATCAGTGACAAATAAATATATTCATTACAATTTGAGTATAGAATAATTTGGATGAATTTATTTATTAAAACTATTGACAAGTATTTAATTAAATAAATGTAATAATATTATATAAACATACATTATTTTTATATTCAAGGTCTATTTAAAATTACTGATAATTTCATGTCTAGTGAATGAACCAGGTTTTTTCTTGTAATATAATTATTAAATATAACAGTTATCTAATAAAATATAAATAATTATTATGATGAATTTTGTTCTTCATAATTATTTATTTATTACTTATTTAATGATTGTTAAATATACGGGGGTCGGGGAATCCTAAACCGTTATTTTACACATCCACTATATAAGAAGAAGAGGTGAACATTTCTTATGGGAAACAAATTAATTTCTCCAACATATTGGGATCTCCTATCTCCTCCCGCATCATTGATAGAGGTATATTCAATCAAAGAAATTGATCCAAGGACTTATTTACATATCGTATGAATAGAGTCGAGTTGGTCATTGTGACGTCTAATGAATCATCAGAGCTCTGTGCTAGTAATCAAAATTTGATGATCGAAACTCACATAGATTTTTGAAGCATGTTTGGATGATCTAGAGGGGTTCGGCTTCAGATCATTCATGTAATGATCAACAGTGACAGTATATAGTTGAATGTGCTACCAATTAAATGATGTATTTATTTAATTTAGTTATTGTTATTATTTAATTCACACAATATCCTTGGACCTCTACCAGGGATTTGGTCACCAGAGATGATGATTTTACGTCACTCTGTTGATGAAAATTCTAAAATCCAAAAACCATCGAAATTTTTTTACACCCCAAAGCCTTCATTTGGTCTCAGCAGAATCGTGTAAATTTTTTGTGAAAAAGGAAAAGTAGTCTTCATTAAATTATGTAGATGGATTTAGATCATTCTCAACAGAATAGAGCACCCATAGATCTAATTATTGATGCCCACCATATGTGAATAAATTTTTTTAGTATGAATCAATAATTGTAAATATAAATTGTTAAAAATATCAGATGAGTATAATAAATATCATTTTGGGTTTTAATTTTAGGGTTGTCAAGTTCTAATCATGTTCTGCCAGGAACATTTCTTTCGGTGAAAAATTGATACCTTCATTTAGAATAGTTTTCAATAAAATATATAAAAAAATGAGTGAAATGGGTTTTCTTCCTTTGGAATCTTGAACAAAAAAATTATGTTTTAATAAAGCCTATATTTTAGGCCTTTCTTTGATCATCTAGGGGTGGGTTAATTTCCATGGAAGACAACAAATATGAAAAAGTATCTGAATTCCCTTTAATTGGATTCCCATGGAAGAATATTATTATTTTTATCAATAAATAAAATTGAGGCTTCCATTAGATGCCATAGGATTACTCCTCCGACCTCCAACCCTAGAAGAGCCCCACTAGCCCAAGCAGACCCTCTCGTGCAGACCGGCTTCATTGTCCGACTATACCACACATGCTGACTGTTTCCACTACACATCCCTCCCTAATTTTATTTTTAGAGAAAAGTCACCCCTAGAACCCACTCACCGATCATCCCCCTCACATATCCACCCAAAACCACCTCCATCCCACATAATTACATCATTGTCCCCTCCAAGCTTCAGGTAGCTGCCTTTGACTCATTCAGATCCATCACCCTGGAACCTCTCCCACCATCTGGTCAGCACCCCTTAGGGTTATACTGACACCTCCCACCGATATCATTTGTGGTATTCCTCTCCCAAGCTACCTCTGTATCTATCCGGATGAAACCCTACTGGAACCCCTCTTCCAGGAGGAGCTCTAGCCTAACACCCTCATTAATCCATGGCCTCAACATCTTCTGAAACTAGTGCCACCGTTCTTCTAAACTAGATTGACCTCTAGCATCCCTCTATAGCCACTACACCATATGAGATCTAACAATAGTCGTTCTCCCTCCTCTCACCGAACCTCCTTGATCACTACCCCACTAATTTACACCCACACCATAATGAGGTAACCCCTACAAGAGTAAGGTATCCCTTTACTTCTCATGATTTGGTACACGAATTGGATCTAAATGGGTTTGGTCCATCCTGAAATTGTTCAAAACGGGTCTTCTTGACCCAAAACAGGCCTCCGAAGGGTTTTCCTTACCCGTGAAGGCCTTGGGAGGATTCTTCCCTATGCTGAATTCACATGTTTAGGTTCTTCCTGACATGCAATGGGTCTGGGAGGGAATCTTAGTCCCTGAGACTATTTTAATTAAGCTTTAAATTAATTTATTAATTTATTTCTTTAAAAATAAAAAAAAATTTATTACAAAAAATGATTAATTTAATTTTTAGATTAAATTAAAATTATTGATTAAATTCATTATAGGATGAATAATTAAATTAATCAATGGAATAAAAATAGAGATAAATTATTTGAATTATATAATTTATTTAATTTATATTTAAGCACTCAAATATAAATTTTTTGTAATTTAATTTTATCACACATTTACTTTTCATACATAATGGTATTGAGTAATTGAAAAAACCCATTTATGTCTTTTTAATTTCATATAATTATTTTTATTGTGTTTGATGATTTTAATACCAATTTAATTTAAGATGGTATATAAATCATCATTTGTTTAATTAAATATGTATAAGGGCATGTGTTTCAAATTTATCAGTTGAATATTTCACCCCTATAACCCATTTCTCATGTCTGAGTATAATTTTATTATTTTTCGATGATGATGTAAAACATGGACCTCTTCTTAATCAGGAAAAATCAAGATGATCAATGGGCACACTGTAGGGGGACAAGCTACATATGAAGTCAAGACTCGACTCAGTTATGATACTCCGAGGTCATGGTCGATTTGTTGAGTTTAAATAGATCAACCATTATAATATGATCAAGACCTATTGAGTAATTTATTTATTTCGTTCACTATTTATTATATTATGTATGTTATTATTTAATAATAGAACACATAAAATAGTTAACAAGAAAAATTCATAATGAGGTTATGAATGTTTTTATGTTAATGATTAGTTGTGAGCGCAAAAAACCTATTATGAAAATATTAACAGAAATTGATTACATTCATCAAAAAATATATATAACCCTTAAAGAAATATTAAGTCTCAAAATCCTTCCATTATTTGAATTTGAACAAAATCATGTGGATGAGGTTCTCAGTCAGCCATAGTTTAGGATACCTCCTACAATTGGGGAGTTCTTATGAGAATGATTGGTTAACATGACTAATGTTGGATGAAAAGGAGTAGTCATAGCTAAATTTATGAAAAATTAGAGGTAAGTATTGAGTAAATCGTATTTATGATTTTAGAAGTTGGGACTTCAATCAATAGATCAAGGAACCACTGGCTAATACGGTTGGCCAGTCCAACACCAACATTGAACTCTCCAAGTAGTGGCATATCCATAACATGTAGACTATGGAGAGAGGAATAAAATGTTAATTTCCAATAGAATACTCAACAGAAAGAATATTCTAATTTTGGAATAGGGAGTTTTTATAGTTCAATGAAATAGTGGGGGACAATTAATGATTTAATTAATTGATAATGTCTGATCGATAATCAATATAAATGAAGTAATATTATATTATTTATTTTTGTAGAAAATGAAAAGTAGTACAACTTCTAAATAATATGATTAATATTTGAAAAAGTAATTTTACTATCCAGAATGAATTTCCAATGAGTATTAAAGTCACTTGTGTATAGTACTACGACATAGAAAATTCAAGGTCTTGGAGTCCCCATTACCTAATGATTCACCTCAGGAAGTGAGGGTAAGGAGTATGCTTATGAGAGACTCATGTATGACACATATCATGGTTATTTTATAATTGTATCTTCCTCACCTGATGTTAGTTGTGAATACTACATATGGAAATGTATAATTACATAAGTTGTATAATATTCAATAAGCATACACAAGTTTTCTAATATGTCTTTTACTTTCGACTCTTGTAATCTTTCTTTTAATAAATTGTGTTCTTTAGGAAATTAGGTCAAGGAATCATACTTTTAAAAAAAATATGGATGAGTGATTATTACACTTATTATGGGTGAATTAAGATATAGAGAATGGTCATTCAATACATCCCATTATTATAGAATTTTCTACAACTTTATCCAGTTTCGTTTATGACTACAAAATGGACAATATTGATAGAAACACTTCATTACCTTAGGTAAAAAAAGTTCAATAAGTATATAAGAACTTGAAGAAGGTATGATCATTAGTTCTTATGGTGAACACAATGACAGACGAAGAGAAAAGGTAAATGGAGATAGAAGATCCAACGGAACATTCACAATTTCTTTCAATGAAATGAGTTATTAATACAATAGTTTATTTAATTCTTATGCCATGAGATACGTCCTCAAAATTTTAAATGCAATAATACGAATTGAAGAAGTAAGTAATCATTATTCTTTTTCAGGTATATTCATCAATTGTATAAAATGTAATACTTTTTGGGTATTGAACATAATATTCAAATCACATAGGTGTATTTTAAGAGAGTAACCATGTAATTATAGAAACATTAGAAGTAGTGAATTGTGTTCTCTAAGAATCTGAAAAGGGTGGTTCCTATGTCGATAGCGAGAAGTACACAACTTCTGTATTTCCAAGTTTAATGGTTCTAGTTGAACTTTTGTCATGTTTTACCAATACATTAATCTCACATGTCCATTGCACATAAGGATACATTATTCCAATTCAGGAATGAATTTTGTTTATAGTGGTAATACTAGATGAATATTTCAATAATGCTTGATTCATTTTCAATAAATGATGAATATAAAATATAAACGTTATATACCCAGTTGTGGAAAGATAATTCTCTTTCCAGGAAAACTAAATAGTTATTTGGGATATACCAAGCATGTTTTTAGACTCTTTAGAGTCAAAAACCATATTTATTATCGACACATGCAAGTTACTAGTTTTGAAAAAGGAAATATTTAGAAATAATGATGATATATAGAATCTCTCATAATTAGTTCATATAGAGATCTTGAACCATTCCATGAATAATCAAGTGGTGAGTATCATTCTTAAGATTACTATAGGTTTTTATATAATGAGATAGTGAAGTGTGGTATTTGCATGGTCATAATATAATAGGTTCATTAGGATGGTATGTCAAATAATATATTGAACAAGCATTCATCGATCAATTCAACGTTGCATGGATTAATTTCTAAAAGAACATAACCTTATCCACATCTGAGTAATAATGAGAATAATTAAAATTCATGTTGATGTCTTGCATGATAAATTTTATTAATATAATGTACCGTAGAGAAATTACTAAATGAAAATTTCCCTATACACATCAAAGTCTTGATCTACGTAAAAGGTATATTAATGTTGAAACTTTTATCCACTACAAAACTTCCATTATTTTTCAAGACATGCATTGCAAATGACAACATTATCACAAAAAAATATGAAAACTAAAATGAAAATGGGTATCATATGATTTTTAGCACGATATTAATCCATTATCATAAGAACATATGATTCGATATAAAGAGTTTGTTGATGATATAGACAATCCATCATCATGAAAAACAAAATATGAATCTAAGTTAATATCCACATGTTCACATTTGATATTATTTAAATCTAAATCATAAAATAGTTATAGTTATGTATTATACAATATTTCTATAAAAAAGGTGCACATATCTATTTTAGATAGTGGGAGAAATATCAATTTTGATTTAGTCGGTGCTAGAGTTTCCTGAATAGTTGACATAGGAACAAATTGCACAAGATCCTATAGAAAAGTATTGTTCCCAAACACAAAGTACATAGGAAGGTCAATACCATGGTGTTGGTTTTATATTCACCATGGGTAGTGATATATAATTAATTAAGAATAATAATCCATACATCTAGTATATGGAAATTTTATAATATTTTAAAGGATCAAATTCAAAAATGGATTACATGTATCAACAAATAGAGGCTTATTATTTTGAATACTGTGGTGGATATTAAAGTAAATCATATACATGGATAGTAAAATCATGCTACTAATAAGGATTCATTTTTTATACCGAATTTAATCATAAATCCATTAGAATTTTACTTATCATAGCTACTTTTTGTGATAATTTTTTAGCATTGAATGTGAAGACCTCCAATCTTGGAAGGAATATTTACGATGAAACTAGAATGGGATGTTGACACCCTAGAATTCCAATAAGGAGAGAAATTTACTGAAATCAAATTTAGGACTGAAGTAAGAAACAATATCACTGAATAATCATTATGAATTAATTTTTCCACATCTCAAAAATAGTTTTGTGGGAGCGCCATTGTTTTCCTAGTGAAGTATGTTTTAATAACATATGGAAAAAACTATTATTTGTTACCAACATGATACTACCTCTCTAGATATTGACATAATGTAGAAACCTATGATCTTAGGAACAAATATATTCATAGGTGGATCTAAAGGTTCTTTTGACCAAGTAAATTGTACATATAATGAAAAGGTTTTAAAAATACAAGTTCTAACATTTCAATATATAATTTATACCAGTATCAAAATGAATAAATATATCCATGACGACATGTGTGGCACATAGGAAGAAATTTATGTGTTAATTTCCATATAATTATGTGATGAAAAAATCACATGTGTTATGCTATGTTAAATAAATTATATTTCCAACATATTCTTTATGGGAGGAAAATGTGAGTAATATCCAAGAGAACTATATGGGAGGAAGTCAGATCTATATGATTGCACATATGAATAATGTTATATACCCAGAATGTGAAGAAAAAGGAAAACTAGTTGAGAAGGGGAAACTACTATTCCTAGGATCAACCTGACTTAATAACATAGTTAGGCTAAAAAAATGTGGGAGAAAAGATAACAAGGGTCAATGGTATCCATATCAACAAATACCAAGTGTATTGCAGCTTTAGTGGTAGCTAAAGATGAAATATATAATACATAATTATTTTTTCTAGTTCATGGAATTATACCTAGTGAGTGAAGTTTTATCCTAAAAAAATTATACTAATTAATATAATAGTACTATCCAAGATGTCACGTTTTAAAATTAAAAAAAATGAAATACTTGGGGATATCATTTCTTGAGATGTTTTACTAAAGGAGGAAAAGTCACTAGTAAAAAAATTTCCTCACCATGGAATCAATGAAGGCCTATGAATAAATCCATAACTCTGTTGTAACATGATATGATCATATAAGAGATAACAAGATTGGATAAAAAGTTGGCTCTAGGGAAAGTGTGAGTGTTGTAAAACTGGGTTCCCTAGACTCAATATTATCAGTACATTTTATTACCATACCATGTGTACAATGAGTTTTTTATGATGAAAACATACCATTATAATGTAAACATTTATACATGCACTATTTAATGGTAATGTACATAGAGTATTTTTCATATAAATGGTTATAGAATATCCTATGGTATACTGAGAACCTAAAGATACTATGAAATTAATCTTTAATATATGTCTTATTTTTTAGATACAATATACTGATTGATCACAGTTAATCTCAAACTATCAGGTGTGGGGGACTCATAAGCATTTAAACTTCTTCTCATGAATTTGTAACTTGGTAATCTTTGATATGTAAGATCATGAGGACAAGCACTTAAATAGGACACCACATGTTTTGGGTTTCATTAGTAGTTCCTCTATATAACCATCTGCATTTTCCTCCTACCATTATATCATCATCAATGTGATCCATTTGATTGAATACTTTGAAGCAAGGAAAAAAACATGATAATGGATTTATGGTGAGACAATTTGTATTGGGTGAATCATTGGTGGTATGATATTGATTGAATGATAAAGATTGATTTTTTTTCTTTCAAATTGATGAATTCTTATATCAGGCCTAGTAGATTAGGATGGTAGTACCTTCAATAAATCCATTTTCATGGTAGTAGAAGGTAAATCCATCCAGTTATATCATAAAATAAAAAATTAGGGATAAGACAATGGCACAAGTGTGCATACTAATTTATGACATATCATATGACAATGAGATTATATTACAAAGTACGTGTTTTTAGGTTGGTGGTCATTGCATGGATTAATCCTTATCTTTTTGGTGGCCATGATGGGTTTCTAGATTCCTCTATTGGACTCCAAATATTATTAACAACTATTGGAATAACATCCATGATGGTCAAACACAATAGCACATTAATGATTTTACCCTATTCTGGTGAATAGGTATATATGACATTATAGAACCCAGGATGGTGTCAAAGGGTTCTCAATGTTAGATCCATGAAAAATAACTAAATCCATTATTACTCATTTATAGAATAATTAGGTTGAATTTATGTATTAAATGTATTAATCAGTATTTAAGTAAATACATGGAGTAATATTATATGAATTAATATAATTTTAATATTCATGGTTCATTTAATATTAGTAGGAATTAGGAGTCTAGTTAATGACTCAGATTTTAACACGTAATATATTTAATATATATTACATTTATGTTATAAATTATAAATAATATTTATGAAGATGTAATTTTTTCATAATTATTTATTTATTACCTATTTAGTGGATTTTAAATATATAGGGGTTGGGGAACCCTGGCCGGTTATTTTACACATCCACTACATTAGTAGATGTAGAGTTCATTTTTATGGGAAAGTAATTCATTTTCTAATGGAGTCTGATCTACTATCTCCTCATGTATCCTTAATATAGATTTACACCATCTAAGAAATCAGTCAATTTACGTTCTCATGGATCATAGGAATAAAGTTGAGGGGATCATTGTGACATCAACAGAATAATTGAAGCTCTATTCTAGCACATAGAATTCATCAATCAACATTCACACAATTTCTTAAAACTTGTGTGGATAATCTAGAGGGGTTCAACTTCAGATCCTTTAAGCAACGATCATCATAGGCAAGCTATATCATAATGTACTAAAAATTAAATGATCTAGTTGTTTAGATTAATTTTTTTTCTTTTTGAGTCAATAAGGTTTCCTTATGACTTTACCATTCCACTATGTTTTTAAAATCAAAAACACTTTATTTTAAGGAAAAATATCATTCCCTATGGAATATATTCTTAAGTAAAATTTCCTTTCTCTAAGGAAATTTTTATCCTTACCTTGTATTCATTTCCTCATTTTATAATATCTTGAAACCAAGTTCATTTTAATATTATGTCTAAAATTTGGAACGTTATATAAAACCTAAAAATCATATAGTTCCTTGGATATAGAGTCTTTCTATTTTTAAATTCCTAATTCTCTGAAATTCAGACATCAAATTATCTGAAATTAAGACTCTAAATTCCTCAAATTTCGTATTCTGGATTCTCTGAAATTCAGACTCCAGATTCTCTAAAATCCTTACAACAAATTCCTCATAATTCAGGCTCTGAATTCCTTAGAATTCAGACTTCGAATTACTCAGAATTAGGACTCTGAATTCGTTGGAATTCCGACTACAGAATCATTAGAATTTAAATTCTTAATTCTTTTTAAAACATAATCCAAATATTAATGTTTTAGATAATCAGATTGTTTATAAGTTTAGAATTAAATTTTTATCTTTTCCATAGACTCTTTATATTCAGTTTTTGTTAACAAAATCAATTTTTATTACACATGTTGTTATTATGAAATGATATAGTGAATTATATTTCTAACTAACCGTTAGATGAGTGACATGTGTACAGGTCCCACTGAGATTCAAGGGAAAATATGAACATTGGAGGAGGGAGACGACCGTTGGATTTTTTCCTATAAATAGAATCTCATTTTAATGATATCATTACCATTCCATAAATCTAGAGATTACAAGTTGTGAAGTGATTTCTAGAGAGAGAGACTCTTGTGCTTTGTGTGCTCTAAATATAACAACCATGCTCTTTATTACACACATAAACATGATTAATTAAATAAAATATTCACTTGATACAACATATAATATTGATAGGTCCAGTGTCTTCGGGTCTTAGGAACATTACGTAACAACATAAAACAAGACACACAACAACTTTATTAGAAACGTCCTTTATATGACCACTACATTCCCTCGTACATAGCATTGCATGGGATAACCTTAGTAAATGCATAAAAGGGGTGAGATATAAAGCATATTAATGGAGTAAACAAGTCATAACATGAAGAATAAAATTCATGTTATGAAATAGCCATATCAATAGATCATATGAGAAACATGAACATAAAGGCATGATATAGCATGATTATCATAACATAGAAATGTGGAAACAACATTTAACATGATATTAGCATTAAACAAGGCCCATTACAAATGGAGCATGAGTAAAACCTCATTGAACTTAAATAATAATGATTAAACCCTAATTTAACTTTACATATGATGATACTTATCTTTACCCAATGCATTCGAGCACTATTAGGGTGCACCCTTCTTAATTATTTCATTTCATTCATAAGTGTGCCACATGGATCATACAACATGGAATCATTCAACATAATAATTTATTCCATGATAAAGTAATGTGGAATAAATACATGAAACTATATAATAGATAATTAATTCATTATAAATATAAATACCCTTGATAGATAATGGGCATGGTATTCACCACACCAAGACTATGGTTTGGAAAATTGCGGTGCAATTTCGGCAGCATAACAGCATGACATAAGAGTTTATTAAAATGGTTGATGAAATAAAAATGGTTTTATAATCATATTTACATGAAATGGACCATAATGGGGACATATAGACACATGTATCATCATATTTAATGGAATTTAGATTCATAATTCAAAATAATTTCTTGAATGTAAATGATGTGAGAGAAATACCTTATGGATTTTTAGCATCGTAACAGGTCTACATAGGAAGAATTAATGATATAAGAAGGGTTTTATAATCATTAAAACATAATGAGGGACGTATGGGGGTTTTTTAAAATCATACCCCTACATTTTTAATTAAAAAAAGTTATAATAATATAAATAAATTTGGAAAAAATGAGATAGAAACAAATACCTTACTTGAAAATGTGATCCCAATGGCTTGGGAGGATCTTGAGAGATGCTTATTGGGAGATTAGGGCACCTTGGGAGGAATATATAGAGATCATGGAAGATTTTGTTAGATCTCCAAAGGCTTTTAGTGAATAGTTAGTGGGAGATTGGATGGGTTTATATAGGAAAAGAGAGGAAATTCATTATTATTTAGGTTTTGGAAACCACACATTAAACTAATCAAACCACAAACCAACCCATGGTTTTTTCCCACGGTTATTTCTAAAGGGGAGTGTAAAAAAATTATTTTATAAGGGAAATGTATGAACTTCTTAAAATATTAGGCTTTCTTATGTGCTGGTGAGTCACACTCTCAAGGAAATCAATTTAAAAAACTAAAATGTTTTATAAGTAATGGAGGGTCCACTAAAGCATTGTAAAAAAATTAAAACAAACCTAAAATCACATTATTTTAATGGAGAAACATATATTGGATGAGAATTAAATTTATTTTATTTTATTACATCTCTATTGGGTCATTATGATGTCATGAAACACATTATATAATTAAATGGTATTTAATTTTTAGCCAAAAATTCGATTGTCTCAAAAAATTATGAAAAATTTCACCGTTGGATAATTTCAATGTCCTAATTCAAAAAATAATTTTAATTTTATCTCAATAATATTATCAATATGTGAATATTAAATTTTAAAATAAAAACAAACATTTATAAAAAAATCATGGGTTTTGTCAAAAAACAGCTTTCAAACCTTAAAAAATCACAATTGTATTCATAAAAATTATACGATCATTAATATATAAAAAAACATAATTTATTAATAATATTATATTTAAATATTATTTAATAAAAAATCCATTAATTCCTCAAAATAGATTTATTAATTGAATATTAACTAAAAAAATACTATTTGTGCTTTAAAAAGTATTTACAAAGTTACAATAATAAAATGAATTTATTTTCTTTATTATATAAAAAAAATATTTCACATAATTCTAGTGATAACTTCTTGTTAAATAACCCCTTATATAACACCTTCATATGACCTAAGGGTAAGGTGTGCGATGGTGACAGACTCTTGGGGTCTCTCGGATAACATCGCACGGGTGGTAATCTCTATCAACTTCCACTTCCCCCATAGGCAGTTCTGTTCGAGCTTAACATATTAAAGATCATCTTGGGCATTGTCAAGAGAGAATCCTAGTGACTCCACCTCATTTACAAGATCCAACAAATGGGCTTCGTACAGATCAATTCTATTGTATGAGGCCATCACTTCCTTTTTCAGAGTAAATTAGATTTGTTACAGACCTATATTTATACTAATCATGTGATAACTATTCAATGACTATAGTGTAAATGACCATAGTTCTTAATGGTATTTCAAAAATCCAAAAATCATAAAACCAAGGAAGTGTATAAGTTATATAACCGTTTACATGATAATACGTTTAATTAGATCAAGATGAATTTTCATTGATAAATGTTTGGGTCATTACAATCTTATCCCCTTAAGAAATTATTCCCTTGAAATTTAATTTTCCCACAAAAAAAGATGAGGTTAACTCTGCTTCATCACTTCATCTGATTCCCACATTGCATATCCAAACTTGTGGTTTCACCACAACACCCTGACAAGGGGTATTATTTTATTTTGTAGAACTTTTTCCCTACGATCTAAGATCTGCACCGACTTCTCTTCAAAAAGAGGTCATTCTCTTATGGGACCATCTCTAGATTGAGTACCTGAAATGGGTCAGTTATATACTTACTCAAGAGCGATACATGGAATACATCATGTACTTGAGACATGTTCTATTGGATTGTTATTCGATAGTCCATTTCTCCAATGTGATAAAGTATCTCAAAAGGGCCGATGTACCTTGGACTAATCTTTCCCTTATTCTGAAATCACATAACTCTCTTCCACAATGATATTATTAGGAATACCATGTCTCCAACATCAAACTCTAGGTCTCATCAATGATTATTAAAATACCTCTTTTGTGGACTCTGAGAAGCTTTAATGTGCTGCTGGATGGTCTAAACCTTCTATACCATTTCGTTAACCATCTCTGATCCTATGGTTTTTCTCTCCCCAACTTCATCCCAACATGTCAATGTTCTGACCCCCTTTCGATACAGGTCTTCATAAGGATCCATTTGGATGCTTGAGTGGAAATTGTTGTTGTAAGAGAAATCAACTAGAAGAATATTTCGATCCCATCCTCCTCTTAAGTCCATTGACCTTGCTCTCAATAAATATTCAAGTGTTTGGATAGTCCACTCAGATTGGCCATCATTTAGAGGATGAAAGTATGTACTGAAGTTCATCTCAGTATCCAGAGCACGTTGAATACTCTTCCAAAACATAGAGGTAAATCTTGGATATTTTCTAGATACAACAGATAGTGGTACTCCATGAAGCCTTACCACATCTATGAGGTATATCTGTGTTAGTTGATCCAATGAGAAATCCTTCCAAGTTGAAATAAACTGTGCAGTCTTTGTAAGACGATCCAAAAAACCAAGATTGCATTGTTTTATTTGGAGGTCTTCTGATGTCTGGTGACAAATTCTATGGTGATGTTCTCCCATTTCCATTCTGGTATGGGTAATGGTTGAATCATCCCCTTATACTTCTATCCCTCAGCATTCACTTGCTGATACACCAGGCACATTGATGTATACTCAACGATCTCATTCATCATGTTATCCCACCATTAATGATCTCGAAGGTCTCAATACATCTTTGTGTTTCCTTGGTGAATGGAGAACTTTGAACTATTTGCATCATCCAAAAGTTCCTTCTTCAACTCCGGATTTGATGGAGAACATAGTCTTGACCCAAATCTTACAATTCCTTATTCATTAACATTGAACTCTGAGGATTTCCCTTCTCTTATAGTCTCAACTTTCTTCTGAATCCCCACATCATCATTTTGAGAATCCGTTACCCTTTTCAAAATAGATGATTGAGAAATCATTTGTGAAATAATTAATTATATTCCCTTATTTATGATTCCCATGTCCATCTTCATCAAATCTAAGAATATTGGATCCTTTTAAATACTCATACATTATAGAATTGTTGGGTTCTTTTTACATAGATCATTTGCCACCTTGTTCTCATTCCTAGAGTGGTAATGGATTGATCAATAGTCGTTGATCATCTCTAACCATCTTCGTTGGTTCATATTCAACTCTTATTTTGTGAATATATACTTGAGGCTTTTATAATCCGTATATATTTCACCCTTCTCCCCAAATAGGTAATTTGGCTAAATGTTTTAAGAGAACATCACTAAAGCCAACTCCAGATCATGCATTGGATAGTTTTGTTCATGAAATTTCATTTTCCTTGAAGCATAGGCAATGGATTTGTCATTTTTCATCGACACACAACCCATTCCCTTCTTCTAAGCATCACTGAATACCACAAAAATTCTTCACTTATGGGGAGTGTGAGCATGTGAATAGTGATAAGACTCCTTTTCAACTCTTTGAAGATCTATTTGCATTAATCACTCTATGAGAACATGACTCCCTTCTGGGTTATCTTGGTAAGAGGGTTGGAAAATCATGTGAAAATTCTCACAAATCGATGAAAATATCCAGCTAACCCTAGGAAGCTATAGATATCCATTACCATTATTGGCCTCATCCATCCCATCATTGTAGCTCTCTTGTAGGGTTCCATAGATATCCTATTTCTTATGATTATATGACCCAATAATGAGACCTACTTAAATCAAAACTCACACTTGTTGTACTTTTCATAGATGTTATCCATTCGAAAGGTCACCGGTATAGTTCTTAGATTCTCCTCATGATCCTCCATGGTTTTGAAGTATATTAAAATATCGTCTATAAAGTCTAAAAAAAATTATAGACTTTATCTCTAAAGAATATATTCATCATGTCCATGAAGATTGATGGATGATTAGTGAGTCTGAAAGGCATTAATATGAATTCATAGTGATCGTACCTTGTACAAAAAAGCAGTCTTGGGGATATCTTCCTTTTTAACCCTTACTCAGTAATATCCCGACCATAAATTCACCTTGGAGAATTATTGTGCTCTATGTGACTGATAAAACAAGTCATGAATTTGGTGTAGTGGATACTTGTTATTTATCTTAATTTTTTTGAGCTTGAAAAAATCAATGTAAAGGCGCATTGACTCATCCTTCCCCTTGACAATGGGGACTGGTGCACCCCATGGTGAAGCACTTGTGCATATAAAACCATTATACAATTCTCTTGTAGTTGTATCTTTAGATCCTCAATATCCAAAACACCCATTCTATATGAATTTGTGGGTATTGGAAACTCCTTGGGTATAAGATCAATTGAGAATTTAGTATCTCTTCTAGGAGGTAGACTAGGAAATTTTTCAAGAAACACTTCAGCGAATTCCCTCACAATAGGCATGTCTTCAGTGATGGTTTCTTCCTTAGACATAATCATATGAGACAGATATGCATTCTTATAGGGTATTAATATCCACACCTGAGATGATGGTGTTGAAGAAGACTCATCCTCCTTCATTCACATGTGCATGATCGGGGGTTGATTCTCTATATAGAAAGTGATTGACCTCTCACGGTAACTAATGTGGGATCTATATAAGGAAATCCAATCCATTCCATGAATTACATCAAATTCTACCAAAGGGAGTATGATAAGGATCACCAGGAAGTAAAATCCACAAATTATGACATGGGAGGAGTTATATTCATGGGATAGAATGATTGAACCATTCTTCGTACTCACCTACATCTTTAATTCCATGATTTTTAGTGGTGTTGGATTGTTCTACTAATCTTTTTAAATATAAATGATTGCATTAAACCAGAATCAAAAAGTACGTTCGCTATTCTTGAATGAATAACTAGCAAAACTGTAACCACATCGTTGTTGGGGTTTACTTCGGAAGTATTGATGTAAAAAGTTTACCCTTGCTGCCTTGGAGTTTGTTGGTTCCCTCAGAAAACCCTTGGATTAGGGAATTGGTTTGTAAAGTTCACTGGTTCTTTGCAGTTGAAGCAATGAACAATGCTTTGAGGTTAAAGCAGAGTGTTCTTCTCCTATATCATAGCTGTGGGATTTTCTTGACGATTGTTAATAGCCAGATTCCATTATATTCCACACCTAAAGTATTTCCTCGTCCCCTTCAAGCAATTTTTTGGTTGCTTCTATACGCACCATTGGCAAGTGGGGTGCTATATTTTCTTAGCACTATTGGATTTATCCATCGAACCAATAGAATTAAAGTCATCCTTACACATCTTATCCCCATGATACCCCTAATAATCACTGATCTCAATTTTGACTTTGAGGGAATATCGTACAATTTCCTCATAGCTCTCAAAGTCGTATATCGCTAGGGCTTTCTATAGGATAGGTTTTATAAAACCAAAAAAGTGGCCGACCTTGCATTCGGGGTTAATGATAAATCCATTGGCATATCGTGAAAGCCTAGTAATGGTTTTCTCGTACGATTTGATCGATTAGTTTTATTTTTTCTTGAGTTCAAGGAAATCTATTTCCATTTTAAGTCTAATGGTGCGAGGAAAATATTTATCGAAAAACATTTTTCAGTAATCCATCCATTCCAATGCCTTGATATCCTCCTCAAGCATTTTATTTTTTTATCAATGTGATCCATTGATTAGATTCACCATCCATATGATAAGCATCCTAAAGTATCTTCACTTGTTTAGAACATTGAATGATGGAGAATATCTTCTCAATTGAGTTGATCCATTGGTCAGAAATTGAGGGATCGATGGTCCATTAATATTAGGTGGCCTTTTTCTCATGATGCACATGATGATGACTGGTTCATTCATAGGGGTGTTGAACCTTCTTCTTGAACCATGATTATATTCAAAACGTGAGTTAACTGAGAGAGTATCCTGAAAATGTTTGTGATTCCCACTCCCATCGGATTGGGAATCTCTTAAAACAGTCGTCACATTGATTGTTGCATCACTTGTTAGCTCGAGTCTTACTATTTCCAGCCATTTGCTGGAATCAATGGAAATTTAGGGGTAACACATAAAGGGTAATCCAAATAGTAAAATGGATGACTTGTAAATTAATTTTATTTACTTAACTTATGAATTTATAGGCTTTAATCTATGTTATCTGTGATATACTTCCCAACATATATTCATAGGGGAAATTTTTATATTCCCTTAAAAATGGTTCATACCGAGCTTGTGTATTTACATTAGCATATCCCCCAGGAGTGTTGTAACCAAGAGTGTAGAAATTCCCATTTTCATGAACAAGTTATCGTTCGAGTCTAGCTAAAAATGGTGTTTTCAGGTTTTACCCCTAGATACATCTGTGCTAGAGCCGCATCTACCTTATTGTATCTAGAAAGAGATGTATTTTCATGATAAACAACTTTCTCAATAATCACAAAAAATTAGGGATATTTTTATTATACTTAGTATTATACCTATGGATTCACTAGGATTTTCTGATCCTAATCCCAAATATAAATAAAAATATCCTCTCATACCAACTATAATAACCCTACTCTTTATTACACACTTAAAAATGATTTAATACATAAAATATTCACTTCATAAAACATAAAAGATCGAGAGGTATAGTGTATTTAGGTATTAGAAACCCTAAATAATGACTTAGAACATTAAACACAACATCTTTATTGAAGACTATCTTTTCATGACCCCTACATTCCCTCGTACATAGCATTATATGGGATAACCTGAGGACATGCATAAAAAGGGTTGTTCTATAAAGCTCAGTACGAGAGTAAACAACACATAACATGAATAAAATACATGTTAGTCAATAAGAATGTCAATGGATCATATGAGAAACATGAATATAAAGGCATGATATAATATGGTTATCATAACAAGGAAATGTGGCAACAACATTTAAAAATATATTAGCTTGACCCAAGGCCCAATGCACATGGATCAGGAGTAAACCCTCATTGCAGTTGAATTATCATGAGTAAAACCTAATTGCACTCGACTTATCATGATACAAATCATTACCCAATGCATTTAAGCACTATCAGGGCGAACCCTTCATAATCATTTAATTTCATGCATAAGTGTGCCACATGGATCATACAACATGGAATCATTCAACATAATCATTTATTCCATGATCACTAGTGGAAATACAATATTTAACATCAAGGAAAAAATGTCTGTTTTTTATATACCTATGCCAATAGTATGTGATAAAACTTATTTGCATCGGTTTTCAGTAAAACTGACGCCAAAACCCATTTATTGATGAATTTTCACATCGGTTTTTGATAAAACCGATGCGAAAAAAAATAAAAATAATGTTTTGGTGTTAGTTTTAGGGAAAACTGAGGCAAAAAATAAAAAAAATCATTGGGTGTCATTTTCCCAAAATCCAACGACAAAATCAAAAAATAGAAGACTTTTTGTAGTCGGTCTTTCTTAATACCGATGCTAAAAAGAAAAAAATTAGTTTGGGTATCAGTTTTTGTAAAAACCAATGCAAAAAATTTAAAAAAATATATTTTTGGCATTAGTTATTAAAATAACTGATGCCGATATTTATATATTCTTTTACTATATTTTAGATTATTTCCTAAGCTTCGATATGACTAATCATGGAGAAAAAATATAGTTATAGATTAAAAGTTATGGTTGTCAGAATTTGATATTCTCTAATAAAAGTCTTAAAAAAGTTCATCCTTCAAAGACCATAACATTTAATCCATAACTCTGTTTAATTTCCAATACCAGTAAAATCAAAGCTTAAGAAATTATAAAAAACATTGTAATATTTTTTTTTCAATTTTGGCATCGGTTTTCATATAAAAAAACTTGAAAAATATTTTTTTATTTTTCACATCGTCCTTTTTTAAAACCGAAACCAAAACATTTTTTTAGTAATTGGAGTCGGTTAAAAAAACCTATGTGAAAAGTATTTTTTTAACTTTTTACATCGATTTATTTTAAAACTGACACTAAAAATATTTTTTTACTTTTTCCCATCGGTTTTTAAAAAAACAGACGTGAATATTAATTTTTTTTCTTATTGGAGTCTATTTATTTAAAAACATGTGCTAATAAGGATATCTATTGGAATTTTTTGCATCGGTTTTCTACAAAACCGATGCCAAAAGATAAATTTAAATCCTCTTTCACATCAGTTTTAAACCAAACCGACTCCAAAGAGTATTTTCCAATACGCGGGATCAAAATTTCAATTTTTTCACAATGTGCGTTTAACTTTTTAAAATCCCGCCTATATTTACATACAACACGACTTCAATTGTTACTGTATATAAATTCATTTTATCATTCATTCAAAATTTTCAATTTCTTCAATTCAATAAATATTTCAACATGTCTTTAATTATTAATTTGAACACGGAACCTATTATAATCATTTATTTTCATTATTATTCTTTTCCTTCATTTCAGAACAGTTTGATTAGCTTGCTTATAGAGATGATTTATTATTATTATCATGTTAAAAATATATAACATTAAAATGAGATTTACCAATTATGGTTTAAAATTAATTATCAATCACCATTTTAATTTGTTATATGTAATTTTAATTTATTTTTATCAAAATTTATTTGAAATGAGTTGTACAAATCGAATCATTGACATGTTCATCTTCTGACGACCATAACTTTTGATCTGTAACACTATTTTTGCTCTAAGACCTGTCAAATTGATTATTATGAAATTATCAAAAACATGGAATAAAAAAAAATTAATTTTCGGCTTAGTTTTTTTAAAAACCGACGCCGAAACTATTTTTAAAAAAAATTTGGCATCAATTTTTAAGGAAACTAATGCAAAAAATGATGCAAATTGATTTTTTGGCATCATTTTTTATAAAAATGATGCTAAAAATCAAATATAATTCATGTTTGGCGTCGGTTTACAAAAATCATTAAAAAAAGTTATATTTTTTACATCAGGAACTTCAACGTCGGTTAAAAATAGATGTTAAAATTAAAAAAACTGACGTTAAAGGCAGTTTTTCTACTAGTGGATAATAGAATGTGGAATATATACATGAAAATCAATAATCAATATGTAAATGTTCTTAAATTTGAATACCCTTGATAGATAATGGGCATGGTATTCACCACACCCTGACTTTAGGTTGGAAAATCGCAGTGCAATTTCAAGAGCATAACAGCTAACATAAGAGATTGTAAAAATGGTTAATGAGAGTTAAAAGGGTATATCATAATATGTACATGAAATTTATAGTAAAGGAGTCATATATATACATTTCCCAATATATTTAATGTAATTTAGATTCATAATACAAAAGAATTTCTTGAATGTAAATGAGGGGAGAGAAATCCCTTACGGGATTTCTGCATAGTAATGGGTGTACATTGGAGGAATTAATGAGAGATAAAGTGATCTATAATAATTAAAAAATAGGAAGGGAATTATGGTGGAGGTGATAAATCAATCCCCAATATTTTTAATTAAATAAATTTTATAAAAATATAAAGAAATTTGGAAAAAATTTGAAAGGAAGAAATCCCTTACATTGAAGTGTGATCCCAAAGGCTTGGTAAGGGATTTAGAGAGGCTTCTTATAATCTTGGGGTTACTTGAGAGGATTATAGAGAGAGGATATAATAGGTTGGTCGATCTCCAAAGGCATTGGGTGAAGAATAAGTTGGATCTTGGGTGGGTTTATATTGGAATAGAGAGGGAATTCTTTATCATTTATGTTTTGGCCACCACACATTAAACTAATCTAAACCACCATCCAACCCATGTTTTTTGCCCATGGTTTTTAATAAAGGTGAGTGGAAAATATTGATTTTATATTTACAGTGGCCTAAATTATTAAAATATTAATCTATCTTATGTGGAGGTGGGTCACACTCTCATGGAAATAAATTTAAAATGTTAAAATGTTTTATAAGTCTTAGAGGGTGTATTAAAGATTTGAAAAATAAATAAAAAAAACCTAAAATCAAATTATTTTAATGGTAAAACGTATATTGGATGAACATTCCATTTATATTTTTTTATTAAATCACTATTGGGTCCTAATTATGTCATAAAACACAATATTTAATAAAATGGTATTTAATCATTACCTAAAAATTCATCTAACTCAAAAAATGAAGAAAAATTCCTTATTGGATAATTTCGACATCCTAATTCCCAAAATAATATTAATTATATCTATTTTTTTTAAATATGTGAATTTTTACTTTTAAAATAAAAACCTGCTTTTATCGAAAATTCATGGGTTTTGTCAAAAACAACTTTGAAACCTTAATAAAAATCACAATAATATTAATAAATATTATACAACCATTTATATCTAACAAAATGTAATTTAGTAATAATATTTTATTAAAATATTATTTAATTAAAAAAATCCATTAATTCATCAAAATTTATTTCTTAATTAAATACTAACTAAAAAATACTATATAATATTTAAAAACTATTTACAATGTAACATTAATAAATTAAATGTATATTCTTTATTATATACAAAAATAATGCACATAATCAAAGTGCTAAGGTCTTGTTACATAAACCCTTATAACACCCACATATGACCTAATGGTAAGGTGTGTGATTATGATAGACTCTTGGGGTGGCTTGGATAACATCACTCGAGTGGTAATCTTTGTCAACGTCCACTTCACCTATAGGCGGTTCCGTTCAAGGTTGACGTGCTGAAACTCCGCTTGGGCTTGGTGAAGAGTGAAGCCGAGTGACACCACCTCCTTTCTGAGCTCCAAAAATGGGCTTCTTATAGAGCAATTCTACTGGATGAGGCCATCACTTCATTTATCTATGTAAATTAGATTTGTTAAAGCCCTATACTTACACTAATCATGTGATCACTATTCAATGAATATATTATAAATTGTCACAACATTTAATGTTATTTTAAAAATCCAAAGACAGAAAACCAAGGAAGTTCCTAAGTTATATAACCAATTTACATGATAAGACTTTTAATTAGATTAATAATAATTTTCATTGATAAACGTTTGGGTCATTACACTGAACAAATTATTCAGCTTACTTCGTGAGACTTTGATTGTTGATGAGTACAATCGAGGGCTTATGGTGATAGAAAGCCAGTGGTTCCAACTATCTTAAATTTCAAGGTCTTCTAGGGATAGGAAGACCGAGGGGTTGAATACCTAAAAGATCGAGGTCTTTCAGGGATAGAAATATAGATTCTGATATTTCTATCGAGGGATTACCCTGGTGTGGGTAAGATATACTTTTATAAATGTGTAAATCATAGGAGATTTATCCAAGGTTGTTGGTTACCCTTCTCTTTGGGTGAAATTATTTCCTAATTATTACTTTTTTTGTTTTATATTTTTTTTCCTACGTATTTTTACAAAGTAAGAAAGTATAACTTTTTTTATAAATTCAGATTCTTTTATATACATTGATATTTAACATTTTATATGCTTTAAGGTATAATCTTTTCCTAAGTGAACTTTTCTTATGTTTCATTTCAATAACTATATTTTCAGAACCTATGAAATTTTTTCTCGTAGAACTATTTTAGGGTTTATAAATTTACCTTATTTATCATTGTTAAACATAGTTTTTTTAAGGTTAGAAACGAAATTTTTGAAACATACAATTCACCCCCTCCTGTAATTGAGCATATAGATATAATATTTCAATCCTACAATTGGTATCAATGGAGGTCTCTGAAGTAATAATACTCATATATAAGTTTTCTTGATCATAAATTCCTTGTTCTAAATTTTCATTCTTATTTTTTTGTTCAAATATTGCTTTAATATTTTTATCTTTATTTATAACTTTTTATTTGGACATGTTTTGTGGAAAAATATTTTCTTATAGAATGGAAGGATTGATTGTTAGTTCCATTGATAATATAAATCCTACTAGACCACCAATTTCTGATGGTAAGGATTATGAGTACTAGAGATATAAAATGAAGACCTTTTCCATTAACACCAGATTGGAAATATTTGTCATGCTTACTGATGATTACAAAATTCTAGACATGTCAAAATCTTCACCAACCAAGAAAAATCAGAATATCAAATAAATTACAAGGTACACAATACTTTTTTGTGTTCTATGACTAGGAATATATATACAAAAATATATTCTTGTGAAGTTTCCAACTATATTTGGAAGAAACTTGAAGTTACAAATTTTGGGACTTCCAAAGTGATAGAAACTAGAAAAGCTATGTTAAGAGCAGAATATCATGGATTATTATTTCTATAAGGAGAACTTGTTTGAAAATTACAACAATGATTTATGACCATTATCAATAGTCTTCAATCTATGGGAGAGAAAGGTCTTGATGATGAAGCTCTTATAGAAAAGATGATTTATATTATGCCTAATGAGTGGGAATTAAAAAGGAAAGATATTGGTGAGAATATAAAAGTATCTCAAATTATTCTTCATGTGCTATTTGGAAAACTTCTTCAGCATGAAACCAGAATGAAAATAGATGATGATATGAGTTAAAAGAATAATTCCATGGAAGTGTAGCTTTTACTACTACTAAATTAAAGACTCCAGAAAGGGTTATAAGATCCAAGTCATAGAAAGTCAATGTTCTATATAAATCTACTGATAGTTAACACTCTTAAAATAATTTATCTAATCTTGCTCTAAGGATGAAAAATATTGTGGTAAAGAAATATTTTCAGAAGATATTTAAGGATAGAGAATGAAAGTACACGAAATATTCTAAAGTAACTTGTTATTAATATAAAAGGGTTGGACACATCATGCAATATTATCCTATGTGTAAGAGAAAAGAAAGGAAGTAAAATCATTCTAAGAGAAACAGAAATAAATATTACAATTCTAAGGATAAGAGATTCTTGAAGGGTAATGATGCATGGAGTTCCAGTAATGGTGACTCATCTGATTAATCTTCATATTATAAAACTCTTATTCAGAAAAATCTTAGTCTACAAGCCAAACAACCCATTAAAAATCATTGTGTAATGGATGAAGTACATATATGATGAATCTATCACTAATGTATCTTTGAGTGAATATTATACTGATGATAAATATTATATTTTTTTATACGAAGAATCTTGTTTCTGATAATGATAATTCATTACCTTCTTATGAAGAAGTGTCTAGGTTTTCTAAACTACTTGAAAATGAAAATCATAAGATAAAAAATAAGTTAGAGAAAAAAATTATAAAATTCATATTTTAAATAAAGAAGTATTATATATTTATAAGGATCGTGATCAGAAAAATTTTGATTTTGAAATTGTTTCTAAAAACATTAAGGAAGTTAATTCCGAGAAGCATAATGTTTATAAGGATCTTGAAGATGTTATTTCTATGAAAAATATTTTATATGGTAACTCAATTTCCAAAACCAATAACTTTGAGGATACGAAATTAGTTTTTAAACTAATGTCAGATATATTTTCCTTAATGAAATTTCTATCAAACTTTACCTCTCATAAAGAAAACTTTTACAATATGTATTCCCAAATTCATCTTCTTAGGAATAATTATGGATTTGGTTATAATCATTAAAAATTTGTTTTTAGTAATAACTATTATGTTCCCCAAAGTGATCCATTTTGTATTAAATGTCAATGTGGTTTACATTTGGAGAAAATTGTTCTTTAAAAAATCCAATATTTTGGTTTTCATAAAGCTTATTTTTCTATGAAAATGTGGATTCATAAAATCTTACTTTCTGAAATTTATGGATCCAAGAAATTTTGGTCTCAGAATGTTTAACTCTTTTATTTTCAAGAAAATAAAGAATACATTGACAATGGTACATGGTACATGGATAGTGGATGTTCCTGTCATATGACTGGTAACAAAAACTTCTTTTAAAATATTATCAAGATGAAATAGGAAAAGTAACATTCATAGATAATGATTAGGGAAATATTATTGGTATAGGTAATATTGTTTTTCTTGCAAAAACATTAATTTCAAATGTTTTATTTGTTAAGGGTATTAAGAATAGCATCATTATCATAATTCAATTGTGTGATTAAGGTTACCTTGTGAATTTTAGGAATGATAAATTATTAGTACACAATTCCAAGGAATAGTTTATTCTATCTACCCATAGGCATGAGAATGTATACACACTAAACATAGAAGATGTTAGGATCCAAGATCTACCTTGGATTAGTGAAATGGCAGATCAATAATGGTTATGGAATAGAAGTTTTAGACACTATAACCTTAGGAACCTATAAAAACTCTAAAGGAAAAGACTTTTTAAGGATCTATCATAGCTTAGATTTGATTCTTCAAAAATTTGTGATCATTGTCAATATGGAAAGAAACATAAATCAAGTTTTAAATCAATTGGTAAAGTCTCAACTTCTGATTCATTAGAGTTAATGCATATGGATATTTTTGGAACAAGACAAACTGGAATTATTGGAGGAAAATATTATGTATTTGTCTTCGTTGATGATTACACTAGATTTATGTGGGTCAATTTTCTATCATAGAAATCTGAATATTTTTCATATTTTAAAATGTTTAGAGGCCAATTTAAAAATTATAAAAACCTTCCATTGATAACTATTCATAGTGACCATGGAGGTGAATTTCAAAATTTATATTTTGAAACTTTTGATAGTAAGAAAGGCATTACACATAACGTATCAACTCAAAGAACTCATCAACTGAATGGTGTTGTTGAAAGAAGAAATAAAATTCTCCAAAAGATAACTATAAAAATTTTGAGTGAATATTCTATAACTAAACACATTTGGGCTAAATCTGTAAGTACTTATTGTTATACTTTAAATCATGTTTTAATAAGACCTTTTATTAACAAAACACCTTATGAATTGTGGATCGGTAGAAAACCTAGACATTCTTACATCAGATTATTGGGTTTCAAAGTATTCATCCTGAATATTAAAGATAAATGACATAAATTTGCACCCAAATTTTATTAAGGATTATTCCTAGGCTATTACACTACTTTATGGTTTATAGAGTTTTTAATAAAAATACTTCTACTATTGAAGAAACATTAATTTTTAAATTCGATGAACTGATCCTCTTGATTTTAAACAACTCCAACCTATATATTCGGATTTGTTTTTCAAAAACTGAGTATAAACCCTTGATAGAAGATGCTTATAATAAGAAAAAATGTCAAGAAAATATTTTTGAAGCATTTACCCTAGAATATTTCCTACCATATGCTGATGAATGGGTTTTAAAAAACCGAAATCATTTGTTTCTTAATAATCATCCCAGGGTTATTATCATTGAAAATGTAAATCAACCTATAAGGACTAAATGTTCCTAAAGAAATGAATTGTAATGTCTAGATTTCATTTCCCGATTAGAACCAAAAAGCACTGATGAAACTTTGGGTGATGATGATTCGATTAAATCCATGCAAGATGAGATAAACGAATTATGAAGGAACAAAGTCTGAACCTTGGATGAAAGACACATGGAAACATTGGTAATTAGAGTAAAATGGTTATTAAGAAATAAGTGTGATGAAAATTGAATCTTAGTAAGAAATAAATCTAGGTTAATTGCTAAAGGAAATAATCAACAAGAAGGAGTATTCTATGAAATAACTTATTCTCTTATATCGAGACTTGAATATATTTCCATTTTTCATTCCTTTGTAGAATTATTTAATTTCACACTTTTTCAAATGGATGTGAAGTACTCTTTCCTAAACAGATTTGTTCAAGATGAATTTTATGTTTAACAACTTCCCGGTTTCAATGACACAAAACATCCTGAACATGTTTTCAAACATTTCAAATCTTTATATGGACTAAAACAAGCTCATAGTGCTTAGTATGATAGACATACATGATTTTTGTTACAAAAAAATTATATTAAGGGAATTGTTAATCCAACTATTATTATTAATAAAGATGATAAAAAAAATTTCATCACTCAAATATATATTTATTACAACATTTCTTGTTCAACTTAGCAATCGTTAACTAATTCATTTGAAAATATAATGAAACCTGAGATTGAAATGAGTATGATGGATGAATTAACTTTTTTCGAAGGTTTTCAAATTTCTCAAAAACTATAAGGAACTTATATATCACAATATAAGTATATTAATGTTCTTCAAAAAAGAATGGATATGAAAACATTAAAAGTATAAGTACACTAATAAATACCTCAAAATCTCTTGATCTTGATGATGTTGGGAAACCAGTAGATCCAACATCATTTAGAGGTATGAAATGAATTTTACTATACTTGACAGCTATTCATCCAAACTTAATGTTTTTAGTATTCTAATGTGATAGATATCAATTTAATCCAAAGGAATATTATTTAAAAGCAGTAAAAATAATTTTTCACTATTTAAAGGTAACAATGGATTTAGGATTTTTCTATACTTCTGGAAATGATTTCATTTTAAAAATATTCTCGAATGCTGATTTTGGTGGATATATAATGGAAAGAAAAAGTACATCCAGAAATTTTCATTTCATAGGAAATTCATTAGTTTCATGGTCATGCATGAAGCAACACACAATAGATCACTCAACTACTGATGATAAATATGTATTAGACGAAAGTTGTGGTGCTCATGTGTGGTGGATGCAACACACACTCACAAAGTATTTCATGAGTTTTACCAAAAAAAATATTGTGTGATAACACTAGTTCCATTTCACTAAGTAAAAACTCTGCACATCACTCCCATGTAAAACACATAGATATTAGGCATCACTTTCTTTGGGATCACACACTAAAAATATATATCATTCTTCAATTTATCAAAATGCAAGATCAACATGTTGATATTTTCCCAAAATTATTACCCTCAGATATATTTGAATATAGTAAACAAAATTTAAAAATGATAACCGTAAGGTAATCTTCCATATTAATTTTTTCTGGAAACCTATCTCTTTCCATTAAAAAACTCCTTTTCATTGGGGGTACATTTTTTTTCATAACCAAATACATTCATATTCAATTTTTGTAACCAAACTTTCTTCCTGTAAATCAAATTTTCTGGAACTGAAAATTTGGAAATCTAAATTTTTCTTTACCTAATAAAAATTTCGAGAATCTAAAGTTATTCCAGAAGATTATTTTTTCACTAAAACTTTTCCTAGAAATTCAGAAGGTATGTTTACTTACATAGGTTTTTATAATTTATTATTTTACTTGTTGGTATTTTTATCTTGTTTAAATAAAAAAAATCGGATTCACTATGCTTAAATCCGAATTTTTACCTTAGAACTCCTGAAAAATCGAATCATACCAAATCCTTCTTCATGTTTCGTCTCAACTGTCAGATTAGATTGTGATTATACTAACCATTGGATCAAATCAATAATTCTAACCGTCAATTCAACACCTATATGATGTCCCCTTATTACTCATTCGACAACAGTTTTAAAGTCTTCTTTTGTTGAATCTATGCCTCTCTTCAAAAATCGCGTTCCTCTTTTCCATATTTTATCAGACTATGGATATATTTGGAAGCCTCTCTACATAAAAAAATACCATTAGATAAGGAAATTACTGAGTGGAAAATATAAAAATAAAGGATGGATGATCCTATATTCTTCAATAAGTATATTCCTTGATTGCGCAAAATATCATGCTTAATGGAAGGGAGAGTCTTTGTGTAGCCAAACTGAAAATTCAAATTTTGTTTTACCCACAGTTACATGTTGAGTTATAAAAGAATGTAAGATTTTATAATAAAGTGGATTTATAGAAAACAACTATTACCTATTCTTTAACATGATAGAAAGTATCATTGGAGTTCTGTAAGAAGGATAAGCGATGTTGTGCACTCACAAACTTCCAAATTAGTCAGGAATCGTTGAGAATGAAAAGGAAATAAAGTGCCTTGGAATCAAAGGAGTGAACATGCTGAAGATCAAACATCTATAAACAAATTGTAGTAAGCTATAATTATGGGTACAAGGTTTTCAAATTCTATGAAAAAGAGACAAGGACTCCTCAATGAAAAGTTACATCTACATTCTGGATTTTCTAGTTAATTTGAGGAAGATAAACATCGTGAAGTATATCTTGATGATGATTGGAAACATCAAGAATGGAACTCTAAAATCTAAAATCATCATGTATATATAAATTCTATCTAATAACATAGTGTTATTCCTAGATTCGTTCAAAATCCCCCATATCTCTAATCCATGAAGCTACAAGATTTTGTTGCTAAGTGATGAAATGTTGAAAAGGATAAAATTTGGCTTCAATAGTAGGTCTGTATAATTTTATGATCTATTTGAGAATGATATTGAAACATTATCAAAGATAGTGGAATTAGAATAGACTTAAAACAATAATAGAGGAAGAGAAATAAAAAATAAATGGAACTCAAAGAGAATCCTTCAATTCCAGAATGATATTCGTCACCCCCAAACTAAAAGAAGAAAAAAACATTCCCTGATGAAGTTATTGAAAAATAGTCTGAATAGAAGATTGATAAGATAGAAAGAGATCATTGTTTTGTCCTAGATCGTGCTATTGAAAAGGCCTTAAAGGTAAAAACTGATGAAGAGATATAGAAGAAAGAAAGAGAGAAGAAACAAAAGAAGAAAATGATTGAGACAAAAATTGTTCGATCTCTTCTCACAGATTATAAGATATATTCTAAACAGAATCAGGAATAAGAATAATTCATACAATAATTAGTAGTAGTGAATTTGGGAAATAATATGTTTATTCTGTAACCCGATATAGAAGAATAGATAGTTTAGGAAAAGGAAGTCGAATAAGAAGAGGAAGAAGGATATGAGAGTGATGATGTGCTAAGGCAAGTAGAATAATACCATAAGAAGGGAAGTCCTTATGAAAAGATATCAATCTGGACATCCCAGGCTGAATCAATTAAAATTATTTCTCAAGGAAAATTTGACAAGGGTTATGAAGAGGTTAATAAACATTCTGAGGATGAAATCATCAATCACGACATAATTAAACCTAATGATCTTGAGGGATATGCTGAGAAGGAAATGGTTTATGAAGATAAAATCATTCAAGTCTCGGATAGTGAGCGTGAATCGCCAAAGGTTGTGAATAATATTTAAAAAGATGAAAAAGGAAAACAGGTGATTGATAATACACCTGAGAAGGATGTGGTGGTTAAGAAGGATTCTACTCGATCATCCAATAGGAAGGTTCTAGATCTAGAAATAGAATCATCACCTTAAAGGGAATCAAATTTTGAATCATCTTCCATGGGTTAGTACATTGTTGTGAAATCTCTAAAAAAATTATTAAACACCATACATTTGTTTCTGATTATTGACTCAAGGTGTCAGATGCTTCAACATTTGTTCAATCAAAAGTCATATTCAATTATTATTCCCATGGAAAAATTCCTAAATCTTGAGGATAATTTCAAACCCTTTTATATCAGTTAAGAGGCTCACATGAGATCTATTAAGGAAATTTAAATATGTTATAAGAGAATGACTGACGACTTGAGGATATTTGATGATTTCCAAGACTCATTGAATTTTGATTTTGATAAGTTAGATGATAAGATCAAATATCTTACACCAAGATTTACAGAGAAGATGAAACGTGAATAAGTTTCCCAGAATCAAGAAGATAAAGATATGAAAGGGAAGTTGAATTTAGTTTCCTTAAATTTGAAGAGAGAAAGGGATCTCAAAATAGATTTTGAAGAAATGATCAACCAGTACAAAGAGTTACAAATGTATCTTGCAGAAATCTTTAAGTATCTATATGAAATGATCAAGGCTCTGGAGAATAAAAATCAGGATTAGGAATAGTTTCTCAAAAGGTTTTAGGAAGATCACAATGAGCATATTAAATTAAAGACTATAGTGAATAATATCATTCTAAAGTAAAATAATATTTTTCTTTCAATTGAGAACATTTTTTTTGAATTTCATCTTTGTATTAATTTTTCAAATCTTAATGAAAATTGTTGTTTCTCTTCATTTGTTTTTTTATAGCTATAATCTTTTAGGCACCATTTTTTTCATTCTCACTATTCCTTTTTCAAAATCACAAAGGGGGGGGGGGATAATGATCAAAATAATAATAAATATAAAATAGAATAATTACCTAAGAAATGGGGAGTTAAGTAGGGGGTTTAATTAATGAATATTTTCTCTATGGAAGTCAATAATACAATCCTTAGGTATTTCAAAACCTAAGGGGGAGTTAGTCGTATTCATCATGATTCATATGTAAATAGAGATAAGATTTTATTTTATAGTTCATAAAGTAAAATATTATTTCTTATATTATTTTTCTAAAGGTTGTTTGTTCTTTCCAAAAAGGGGTATATTGTTGAGACAATAAGGTTTCCATTTGAATTTTCCATTCCACTATGTCTTGAAAATCACAAACACTTTATCTTAAGGAAAATTATCTTTCCGTAAAGATTATTTTCTTAAGGAAAATTTCCCTTATCTATGGAAATTTTTATCCTTAACTTTTTTTCACTGAATCCTTTTGTAATCTCTAAAAAAATAATTTTATTAATATGTATAAAATATGGAACCTTATCTAAAACCTTAAAATCTTATGGTTAATTAGATATATATTCTTCTATTTTTAGATTACAAATTCTCTAAAATTTAGACTCTGAATTCTCTGAAATTCAGACTCCAAATTCTCTAAAATTTAGACTCCGAATTCTCTAAAATTCAAACTCTAAATTCCTCAAAATGTGGTCTCTTAATTCCATGAGATTTAGATTCATAATTCTCTGAAATTCATATTCCAAATTCTTTAAAATTCATACTCCGAATTCTATGAAATCGAGAATCTAAATTCTATGAAATTTGAACTCTGAATTCCTCAGAATTTAGACTATGTATTCCTCATAAATCAGACTCCAAATTCATTGGAATTCAGACTCCAGAATCTTATTAATTTAGATTCCCAATTCTTTGTAAAATAGAATAAGAATATCTATGTTTTATATAATCATATTGTTAATTTTTTATAAACTATGATTTCTATCTTTTCCTTAGCCTAAAGAAATACAGTTTTTGTTAATCAAAAACATTTTCCTTACAAATGTTATTAATATGAAACTATTTCATGAAATCTAATTTTAACTAACCACTGGTTGATTGAAACATGTGCAAGTCTATCCGAGATTCTAGGAAAAATATGACCATTGAAGGAGGGGGCCGATCGTTGGAGTTTTTCCTATAAATAGAAGCTCATTTGAACGAGCTCATTACTATTCCATCAATCTAGAGATTACATTCTGTGAATTGATTTCTATTGAGAGATACTCTCATTATTTCTGCCCCCAAAACACCGTGTTCAGCTTGCTTTGTGTGACTCCAATTGTTTCTGAGTAAAATTGTGGAATTTTGAGGATAGGATGATAGAGGTGCTGACAACCATAAAGTTCAAGGTCTTTTGGGGACAGGAATACAGTGGTTCTAACTACCTAAAAGATCAAGGGCTTGTGGGGATATGAAGAAAGATTCCAACATTCTTATCAAGGGCTTACCCTAGTGTGGGTAAGACATACTATCTTGAAAGTATAAATCAAGGGACCTTTATCCAAGGTTGTTGGATACCCAACTCTTTGGGTGAATAGATTTCATACTTGTTACTTGTATTTGTTTCATGTTTTTATTATTCTGTGTTTTGATAAACTAATAAAGAATAACTTTTTTATACTTTTTTATACTTTTATGTACTCTGATAAGTAATATTCTATAATCTTTATGGTATAATCTTTTACTATGTAATCCTTTCTTAAGTTTCATGTCAATAACCATATTTCTAGAACCTAAGAATGTTTGTCTCATTGAATTACTTTAGGGTTTGTAAATTTATCTAGTTTTTCTTTGTTAAACATAGTTTTACTTAAGGATAAAATTGAATGTTTTTATACTTACAATTCACCCCACCCCCTTGTAATTGATCATCTACAAATACTATTTTGATCCTACAGTTCTAATTTAATTTACATGATATCCTTGTACCTCTAACGGGGCTTGGACATCCATAAATGACACAGTTACATCTCCATAGTGATGAAATTTTTAAAATCCATAGCCCACTAAAAATTTTGTGTTCCTCAATACCTTTACATAATTATATTTTTCTATAAAATACTTCATCTGGTTCTTATCCATCCGATAATCTACATCTAGAAAACTTCAACTTCATTTTTTTATCAAAATATTGTATCATGATATTTTCTATGATGATGAGAACATTGAGATCAGAAAATAATTATTTAACTTGATATGGGATGTTATACAACTTCCAAACTTTCCAATCTTCTTTACTTTTCATGATTATTCTTTTTTATAGACTCTTTAAAATATTTTAATAATATTTACCTATTTTACAAGAACATTTTTTTCATCAGGTATGTTTTGAACAAAAACAAAACATTTTTAAAACATTCACAGAGGATCTTCCATCCCCCCTTCGGATTTGTTGACAACTCTAAGTAATTTTTTTTAAACTCATCATTTTATAACACTCGTAGTTTTTCATAACTCATTATTGAAAATATACCAAAACACAACATTTCTCAAAAGAGTGTCCTAACACCACACTATTGGATAGAGTAATGTGTTCTAATGAATTTCATCCTCCACTAACAAGAAAATTTGTGGACCTCTTAAGATAAACTCACCCTAAATTTTATTTTTTCACACTTTTCATTATCACCCCCATTTTATGATAACCATAGTTTCATATTCATTTCAGTCAAAAAAGTAATTCTCTCCCCTTTATAGGATAATGTTTTATAAATGATACCCTTGGTCAATATAAACCAATTCACAGTTGGTGTTTTCCTAAAGATATTTATGTTGTCTTTTGAGGAGGCTGAATGTGAAGTTATATCCCTAATTATTAAAATATCTCCCTTAGAATAGATTTTATGAAAACATCAGCAATTGTATATTTGGTTGAAATATATTCCAGAAAAAAATCTCCACTAGAATCCTTCACTTCAATGAAGTGAGACTTAATATCAATATGTTTTGATCTTGTGTGTTGGACATGATTTTTAGAAAGATCAATTACACTATAGCTATCACAAAGTATCTTCAATGATTTGTAAACATCAACTTTTAAATCTTCTAATTGAACATTAATCCACTAAATTTTAGTATAATCTTATGTTGGTAAAACATAGTTTGATTATTATATGCTCAAAGTTATTAAACTATATTTCTTAATATACCAACTCACAGAACATTATTCCAAATAAAATGTTCCTTTAAAATTTTATTTTATTTCATTGCAATTTACAATCCAATCAGTAACACTATAACGATGAAATTTCATATCACACCTTATTTTTCTATAATAATCCATGTGAATTTTCTACTTTAACCATCTCATAATTCTATTTACTACCAACCCATGAGATTGTTTTGAGTCACTGTGATTTATTACACACAAATTTACAACATAAATAATATCAGGTCATGAAGATGTCAGATAAAGAAATATTCCTATCAATTTTCCAAATTCATTCTGATTTATACTTTTTTCAGATTCATCTTTACACATCTTCATACCAAATAAAATAGTAGTTAGATATTAATTAGATTTTTTCATATAAATATTTATTAGTAATTCCATGGTATACTTTTATTGATATTGAAAAATGTATTTTTCATTTTTTTTGAACTTGTAAAATGTGGAAGAAAATTAATTATCCCCATATTGACATCTCAAAAAAATTATATCCTCATAAAATTGTTTACAAAATTTTTCATCATCTCCATTACAATTTATATTATCTACATAAAAATTTACAATCATGGTGTTGGAGTTAACTTCTTTCATATATAAGTTGCAATAAACTTATACTTTAGAAAAAATCAACATTCTCAAACATTTTTCAATTTTTGAATACCAAGAACATGGTTCTTTTTTCAAAACATACATGAATTTATTCAATTTAAAAACCATGATTAAATCTTCATCAAGTAGAAACCCATATGTTTTCTCAAAATAAACTTCTTCTTCAATATCTCCATTAAGGAAAGATGAATTTACATCCATCTGATAAACATGGTTACTTCAATGTTCAGCCACCAATAAGAACATTTTAATTTTTTCTAGTCATTTAATTGGGGAAAATTTTTATTCAAAGTTCATACATTAAATATATGAATAACCATTAAAAACAAGTCATTATTAGATTCTTTTAATCTTCTCTACGTTCATTTGACTTGTTTTGGTACACCCATTTTTCTCTAATAACATTTTTATATTCCAGTCATGGAAGAAGTTTCTATGTATCATTTTTTCAATCTGATCCAACTATTCATTCATATAATTCACCCAATTTTTATTTTTTACTACTTCTGAAACTGATTCTAGTTTAACCTTTGAGATATGTGATACATGATTTTATAATCTCAATATTCTTCTAGTCATAATTTGATATTTCTAATTTCCATGTATATTTTCAGTTTCAACCTATTTTTCGAAGGTATGAAATTTAAAATATTTTCATCCAGCTACACTTTCCTCATCACATGATTCCATTGTGTCTTGATATATCTAATTTGGATTAAATTCACCTTCTTTGTAAATATTCAGTTTATATTCCTCAACATTTTTAACATTCTTTTCCACAGAATTTTAAATTTCAACAACTATCACATCATAGGAATCTTCCAATTTTTCTAAATTTTTTCTCTAAAATTTTTAATTAATTACGTTGAGTGAATATCCCATGAAATTTCCTTCCTCATATTTTTCATCAAATTTATAAACATCCAAATTTTTTATTTTTACTAAATATGGACTTCCAAAAACATTAAAGTATTTCAATGAAGAATTTGTTATACCACATTTCATAGAGTGTATTTTTTCTATCCTTATAAAAAATCTATTTTGTACATGTACAAAAGTACAATTAACTTCTATCTAGTAGATTTTTGAATTTTTTTATTATGAAAACATATTTCTTCTCATATCCCCAAAACTTCTAAATTTCTTTCCTGCCACAACATTTTTTATGGGGTGTATGTAGCACCGTATTTATGTTTAATTCCATTCCTTTTAAGATAAGATTAAAAATCATTTCGCATGTATTCCATTCCACTATCACTTCTAAACATCATTATATAAACACCAATTACCCTCTCAATTTTCCTTCTAGAAACTAATAACATTTCTACTACATATGCCTTGTAATTACTAAACATAATGTTGTTCATCTAGGAAAAATCATCAATAAAAGTGATAGAGTGAAAATTTCCTTTTATTTATTGATGTATCATCAGACCATATAAATCTGTGTGAATAAGATCAAGAGGTTGATTAGATTGAATTTCTACATTATTGTTGTTTGTATTGACCATATTTCCTTTCTAATAAGTTATAAAAATATCATATTACTTTATTTTCAATGTAGGAATGTTTTTAGAAGTAACAACTTTTGAATGCTTGTTAATTATATTTTTCAAATATTCCAAAGTATATAATGCCACAACTTGTTTTCATCTTTATAACTCAAGTAACATGAGTTTTAATGTTGTCCTATCTGAAAGATATTTCCATTGGTTCATTATCCTTAAGTAAATACTTTATTAAATTTCACACTTTTAATGATACAATACTATTTTTTTGAGGATCACTTTTTTATCATCATAACAATGTTGACTTACATTAAGTATGTTGTGTTTTAGGCCATCGACAAATATAACATCCTTAGATTTCAATATTTATAATTCAATCTCAATTTTTCCAATTCCATTAATTTTTAAGGAACTATCATTACTGAAGGTAACTACTCCTCCATCTAGATTTAAAAAATCTTCTATGATTTTAAAATCCCTCATCATGTTTGAAAACAACCACTATTAACAATACATGGTTTGTTCCTTCTAGTTTATTTTAACTTTTTGTCTCAATAAAAGTGATCATTATTTAACATTATTAATTACATATTCCTTTTCTTTTCTAGCATAAGATCATTTCCCTAGAAGAGTTTTCATACAGTCCCTAGCATGGTTTCTAACAAAGTCACATCATCCACATACTTCCTCTATACATTCAAATTTGTTTTCTACTGGATGTTTCCAAACATCATGAGAAAAAAATTTTCAAACTTTCGTTGTTTTATGAATGTTACTCATCCTTTATCAATCATTTCTTCTCTTATGTTCATAACTTTTTATTAGAAGAGACAAATTATAATAATAGATATATACCATTTTCCAATAAATTCCACAGCACCAATAGAATCTATCAAATCATAGATTTTTATTGAATTGTTATCTTCACCTATAATAAGATTGTTGAGGTTCAAAACAATTTTCAACTTTAGTTTCCACTTTATGTGTAGAATCCTTCTTCTGAGGGTAATTTTCATCTTTTGATGATGTGATTAGTTTTTCACCTCCTTTCCCAACCCAATATTTCCCAACACTTTACTTCAACCAATAAATTATTAAAAAATTCAGATGATTCCTTATTTATAGAAGGTGGAGAATTCACCTAATTCAAATAATAATATTATTTCATGGCATTAGATGACTCATATTTTACATCATAAGACATTTTGAAATTTTCATTAAACTTTGTAATGGTTATTTTTGCCTCTATGAGTTTTCATTGAATTTTGTTAACTTCATATTCCTTAGATACTAACTTCTTACTAAGGACTTCAACCATTTTTCCTATTCAGTAATTCTTAGCTTTTAGCCTAAAATATATAGGATGTATTCTTCTTCTTTATTTGAAATATCATTTCCTCATTCAACCACTTTTACACTATCCGTACTCACCATTTTGGTTTACTTATTGGGAGTTCTATTTTGATCAATACATACAACAAGTTGTGATCTGAGATGACACTCTCTGTAATATTCATGAACTCAATTTTCTTCTTCATTTTTTGACAAATCTTCCCTCTTCTCAACATTTATCAAGAAGGTCCCGATACATTCGGAACATTCATATTCTAATTAATAAACCCCATATAAGTCAAATTAAACATTAATAATCTACATGCTTCTTCTATTTATAGTGAAATTCTTTATTCCACTAGTCTTATTACTTTATTTCTTGGAAATATTATCGAGCTTCCTCCATCAAGATTTTTCTTAAAAATGATCTTTAATTTCACCAACATTTGTTTTGGAAACATTCATAGAAAAATTCCTAATTCCACCACACACACAAAAAATGAGATTATTTTTTCCCCATACCTTCCTTTTCATATTCTATAATTCTTGGAGATAAGAGAAAATATTTTTTTCATTCTACTCATCAACCTATTTTCATTAAAATTACAACGATCAATATCTTCATCATCATTAATTTTGAAATTACTCCTAGATTAAAATGCCTTTTCATCTTTGATATTCTTTTTGAATCTGGGATAATTTCTTATTTCATAGGAAATAAGAAAGTTATGCAATTCTTGAACTGATAAATATTTATTATCATCTAATGTAGATATTTTAGAATAAAATCAATCTAGAAAGATTCTAATGAGTTTTTCCACAATTGTAGAATCATCCAAGAAATATATGAAACCTATTATTTTGAAATCAAATTTATTTGTATTGGCGAAGTATTCATCAATAGTTTCTTCATCATACATTCTTATGTCATCAAACATTATATGACAAAAAATTTAATTTCTCTTCCTTCACTATAGTATTTCAATAAAAAATACATTTGATCTTGTCCCACATAATATTTGTAGTTTTGAGACCCATCACCTTTATATATCCATTTTATAAAAAAGGCATAAAAATATAATTTATAACTTTTCGATAAAACAAATTGTTTCTCCTATCATTAAAATCATAGTATCATCATTCTCAATGGGAAAAAATCCAATTGTAGCAGTATCAATAACTTCCAGCACATGTGACTGAAGATAGAGAATAATTCTGTTTTCTGTCCATAATAATATTTTACATTAAAATTAGGAATTTCTCTATGATTATAAAATTGAGATTATTCATGATGAAGATTAAATATGGGAACATAATCTCTAATACCACTTTAGATTCTAATGGAATTTTGAATCACTGAGAGGGGGGATGTGTCTATGATTGTCTTTTTTAAAATTTAAACATTAATATGATTAACCCCTGAAACTTGTTAGAGTTTCTTATTTATCATCTTTTAGTAAATTCAAATACATGAAGATGTATTAAAGTAAACAAGGCACACAATATTTACAAGGTTCAACCTCAGTTTTAGAATCTATATCCTTTCCATAAAAACTCTTGTTGTCTATATAAATTCACTATTATGAATAAGTGGATTCAAATTTTATGTCAAATATCATTGTACACCTTCTATCATTCAATAAGAATGATTATATTAACTGATATCATTTTTCAAATTATTCTTAAAAAAATTTAACTATAAAACATAATGAAACATTGATATTTTTCCCCCATGAGGTATATCCAGAATCTCAGTTTCATCTATCCCATATCTGATTTCTCCATCCTTTAATCTCAATATGGTGTGTTTGTGTCTGGTGACTTCTTTCTATTACACATTTTCTCAAACTATTATTGAAAATAAATTATTATATTTGATTAAAAAAACTCAGTCCCCCCCAAATATCTACTCGAAACTAAGTCAAAATTTTACTATCTGTTTCTTCTCTATCAGTTCTTCTAAACATTTATCTATCTGATCATCAGACCGAAGACTATCTGAAACTCTTCTTCAACATGAAACATGACATTTATTGAAAACAAAGTTATGAAACCAAATATTTAGAATTTAATTTTTTTATTCATAGGTGAATAGTGATCATGTAAGATTTACATAGCACCTCTATTTATAGGATCTCCCAGAATGGAATAGGTGATAAACCTAAAATATTCTCCTGGCCACCAATATTTCATAAATCACAATTTATCAAAAATTTAAACTTCATTTGAATAATTCTCAAATATTATCAACTCATTTGTATTCTTCTTGAATCTTAATGAATTCCCCAATACTTAATCATTATCAAATTTACTCAAAAATAAAAATTTACAAGGTTCTTGCAAACATTATGTCTAGATATTCATTTTTAAAAACTTTTATGTCCATAATAATATTTGTTATACTCGTTATGTTTTTAGATTTCTTGAACAACTTTAAATACAAAAAAATTGATTTATTCCACTCCTTTTTTCATAGTAAAAATATGGTATCTTCATAAGAATTCAAATTTTATATATCCTATTACAAGACACTAATATTTAAACATCGTAAACTATTTATGTACAAAATATCATCTCATTCATCTATTTGTTCCTCTAAAATAAATGAAGATGGTTGAAAACATTGTTAAAACTTCTAATGACATAAATTTCCTGAAACAAATGTCTTTTTTCATCTTCCACACATTTTGCCATTCTTATCTAGAGACGAGTTCTGCTCAACTACTTCCAGTCTCATAAAAAAACTATTTCCATTATGGTTTATCTAGTGAATAGTGACTGATCAAAAATTTACCTCCCCATTTTTCATTTATCAGATAATAAAATTTGATCCCTTGAGTAACTTTACATTTCTTATGCATTTTTAAAAACCACAAAAACATAACAACAAAAAATTCAGATATTCGTACAGATTAATTGTCTGATGAACTATGTCTTTTGCTTATTCTCAGTTCTATATGATATCCATCAGCTAATCTAGTAATTCTACTAAATAATTTTGACCAAAAATGTTTGATAAGAAATGTTATGATGACAAATCTTCTTATAAATACCTCTACCTGATCAGTTTAAATGAAGTTATCATCTTTAGATTCTCATGTTTATTCATTAACTCAGAGATTTTCACAAGCATGGAATTTCTATCAAAAACATCATCAGACCCTCATGTGTAGAAATTTTATATGATGAGAAGTTAGACTTTACATCATTGAAAATTTTTAACTTCAAACCTCTCACTCTTGCAGGTTTCTATTTTCTAAGAAATGTTTTTAAAAAATTTGAGTAAACATTGAAATTTTTGAAAACATCATCCATGGTTTCTCTATCCCGTAACAGCATCCAGATATGCACCAGAATCTCTGCATCCAGAATACTGAGTCTAGAATTCAATGTCAATATATATATGTCTGATTAAAACATTACCATCTTCCTTTCTATACAAAACTTTTAACTTTATAAAATTAATACTTCCATTTTTATAGCCACTACTTTGTCTAGTGCTTCTCTATTTGATAATCTGCATCTGAAAAACTTCAACATCCTTCTTTTATCAATAGAATTTATCCTGAGATTTTACCTGATGATGAGAATATTGAGATCATAAAATCAGCTTCCGACTTGATTTGGGAGGTTCTAAAACTTCCTAGTCTTCCTAACATCCAAACATTACATCTTTCTTATTTTCCAGTAACTAAAAAACTCATTTATTAACTTCTACCTATTTTAAAAAAACATACTTTACAAAAATATAGTTTTCAACAACAAAAAATTGTTAAAATAGGACATCACAAAGGATATTCTATTTTCATCAGGAATATATCAAATTTTGATGTGGGAGATTTTAGGAGACCATGGATTACAAAATACATTTATACAAAGTCCATGAAAAGGATATGAAAAAGTATGGATAAATAAAGGTCTAGGAACCCTAGTCTATGATAAGTGGGTGTGAAAATGAAGTATTGAAATGAACCTTTATCAAAGAAAATGTGCACACATCACTCTATAGAATATAAAAACCAACCATGCACCTTTTAAAATGATGGTATTCATGTTTTCTCCTAATATAATTTCATTCTCAAAAGAATTTTACTTACAAATCAAACCCATAATCTCCTAATTCATTACACATGAAGATGATAAGAGGCAAAGGAAAAGAATGAAAACCATGATAAACTTAGTCTTCCAATAAAATCCACATGGGATTTCAATTTCAAAACCATATGGAATGTGAATAAAATTGTGGTGTATGAGTCCTTAGTGGTGTTCCCACATAAAACCCTTATTAGAGACCACTTCCCCTATGTCTAATTCCTAGAATAGGTAGAATGACCCCTATAAACAAGATATATAGGAAAAAGGGGTAATTTACTTAGATCCCATGCACCATTATTCCAATATGGCTATGCCTAGCTCCCCAGGATCTCATAAGTCACGCACATAAGAAAGGAACTTATTTTCAGCCAGTTGAATTTCAAAACACTAATGGAATCATTATTATCATATTTATCCACCCAAAATCATGTTTTTTCCTAACCCTATGCCATCATAATAAATTTTTTATGGATATGGTACTTTCATCAATCATGTATACCTTATAATTAGGTATTCCTATAATAATTACAATCATACATATTGAAAATATGCTTCTCTGGTGTTTCTATCCCAATAAGGGATTCTCATAATCTTTTAAATCATGCTTTCCTTTTATAATGTAGGTTCCCTATCTTATTGAACCAATAAAAAATCTTTTATCCTTATAGTTCTATATACTCGTTGGATAATCTAGGGATTTCTACCTAGTTTCCCATCTCAAATTCTCTCACTGTCTCAAAAATATCATGGGTTTGTTCTTCCTTCTTACATATTTTTTACAATGGGCATGAGGTATAAATGGGATACCATTTCATTGTAATCCTCATTCCCAATCCATGATCATATTCTAAAAAAACTCCTAAAGGGTCCCTCATATATAATTCAACACATAACCCATTACCAGTCATCATTCACATAGTGGTCCAAGTGATATGACATTAAACCATATGACATAGTTGTAATAATTATATAACATAAACCACATGACACAATGGTTATCATCATAAAACCGTAAACTTTATGAAGTAGTGATTATAGTAATATGACCCTAAACTGTATGAAACATTGTTTGTAGTCATATAACCATAAAATTATGATATAGTGCTTATATTTTTTAAAACATAATCTATAAGACACAGTTTTCCATGTTGCTTCAACTTAAAAGAAAAATCGTAGGTCCTAGTTTCATGACATTAAAAGGAATGCCAATGGTCCTAATCATATGATCTTAAAAGTATAACTTGACTTGTCTTTTCAATTTAATTTATGAAATTAAACCATGTTGGTTTTTATTACCCTTACATGGATATATCAGAAATCCCTTTCATGAGCTTAATCCATATATCTTGGAACTTTCTGTCTCACATTATCCTATGCACCATTCATGATAGTGTTAAATTCCAGAGTAACTTATTATATAAATTAAAACTATTATAATCAATTATTTTATATAAAACGTGGGAAAAAATAATTCCACTGTGTGGTTTTCTTGTAAATGTATTAGTGTCAATAAATCACATTCAATAAATGTTTAACCAGTATTTTTTACTAGGAAGGGATTTAAAGGACATGATTTAAATCAATAATAGAGTTCTGAAAAAAAAATCATTTATAGGATGATCCAACCTCCCAGCCTCATTCTTTCTATATGCACACCCCCTGAAACTATAAAATTATATATTTAATGAAAATTTTTTAAATATACAAATTGTTATCAAACTATTATCCATAATTATCCATAAATTTAGTTAAAATTTGGTTACCATGTTATTATTAATCATTTAATATCATCAAATATATCACTTAATTAGTCTAAATAAATGCTGGGAGACACTTTTCACATAGTTTGATTATTCAATAACTAACAAACCCAATAATGGTGGTCAAATGGCTCATTTTTTATCATAAAACATTCATATATAGAATTGTTCTCCATGAAAATTGAAATATTCTCAATTTTATAATCAAATAATCAATGAACCCTTTTGATTATCAAAGGTATGGATGTTCTTGCCTCACATAATGGTCATGATGGTCACTTTCTTGGTCACAAATAAACATGAAATTCACTTTGACATTCATTTTTATAAAATTTTACCATCACCTCCCATGAAATATTTCTCTATAGAATTAGCCACATCCTACAATTATTTTATTATATATAATGATAAATTGATATATAAAGTATTATAATTCATATCTCATGATATTTTTTTACCAATTTAATCATCATCACATCCTATGAATCCTTTGATAGAGAAATTTATCTCTTTTTTACCACTCTCTAACTCTCACTCTCTCCATCCATCACCATCATATTCCTCTTACCTGACTTTCCTTTGTTGCTATTTTTAATATTTTTAATAATAAAACACCAATATTATAATATTTTTTTTTCTCATTAATAATAATATATTTAATTAATTATATATTCATAGGACTTCTAAAACCTTTGAATATAATAATATTTTCCAAGATAATATGTTTGTTATTCATTTGACGATTTAGGTCATCCAACCATCCCGCAATTTGTGGGTTTTTTTATTTTTTATTTTTGTATATGAAAAAACATAATTAATATCAATTTTGGTTATTAGAGTATAACATAAGATCATGAGTCTAACTTCATCATAAATTTCCATGTTTTAGAGATGTGTTGTTTCAAAACATAGCAAATTAGAAAATAAAATCCCCATAATGAATTCCAAAATCAGAAAATATAAAATTTTATTAGATTATAAAAAAAATATTAATTCATAAATTAAATCTAATATAGAGTTAATCCTCTACAATTCAATCATCGTAAAAAACATATATTGAAAAAATAGAAACTCACATTAAAAAAATTAGCAAGGAACATAAGAACAAAATAGATTTTTTTAATGACTATCATATCTATTGAACCAACTCCATATTGTGTATACCGATTCATTTATATAAGGTGGAAAATAAAATAAAATTATATAATATAACTGAGATGGAATTAATTTCCCATCTCAAACATAGTCTCCCAAATAATGTTTATTAATAGAATGATATATGAACATTAAATAAAAGCTTAGTCAACATAAATGGTAATTGGTTTCAAAAGATCACACCTGGCCTTATCTTCATATTTGAAAAATAATTTATTCTTCATTATCATGCCTTGATTACTCCATACATGACTCCCTTATTCCTCATCCACCTATTTCATTCCTTATATCTCTATTATCCATTTTCTCTTTTTTTATTCCCTCCTCATCAAAACCTTGATCCTACAAGATTCTTGAGTACTCAATATCTTGAATCAATCCACCTTGATAACTACTATGGAAGATTATAATTATCATGATGTGAACCTATTAGGACATTGAAATGGGTATATTTTGGTGGAAATTAACTATGTTTTAAAGTATATTAAGGTGGTGTAAATTCCCATAAATCAATTTAATAGTGTAATCTAATTCATTAAAAATTTTATTTTCACATGATTTGTTATCCCCAAGGATTTTATCACTAATAATGGCTCATATATTAATATTTCTAAATTCACATATCTGATGGCGAAGTATGGTTATTCCCATATTACTAGAACTTGTTACAATATACAATATAGTTGAATGGTAGATATTTTAAATAAAGGTATTAAACGAATTCTATAGAAAAATGTCTCTAACTCTAGGAAGGGCCAGTCCTTGAAATTAGGTGATGCATTATGGACCTATATATGTACATTAAAAAACATAATAGGTATGTATCCATACTATTTTTTTAAAAAAATCTTGTTATATTGATATGGAGTTACAACACAAATCATACTAAGCCATGAAGGATTTAAATTTTTATTTCACGACTGCTAGAGAAATAAGACATCTTGATATGGGTGAGATATATGAAATTAGAATATAATCAATGATAATATTTGGATTTCAAAATAGAGTGATTAATATTTTCATGATTTCATCATTCAAAATATATAATTCAAGGATGGTTATAACGTTCTTCACTTTATTTTGAGACTTAATGTCATCTTGTAAAAGTTCAAATCCATATGGTATAGACCTTTTACCAGAGTACTTAAAATGGAGCAGTTGAAGTTTTTAAATAATATAATATAATAATTCTGCTAAATAGTTAAATGATCATACATTATTTTGATGGAAAACCAAAGGGAATGTGCAAAATCATTGTTCTTGAAAATGGAATTTTCACTGAAGTCTATGTGAAGACATTAAATTTACTGCTTCATGGGAGCCAATCCATGGTCTATCTTATGTGTTTAATTTTATTTTATTAATAATATAGTGTTTTTTCTCTATCTTTTACTCTATGTTTCGTATTTGATTTGATTCTTCATCTTCCTAGTACATTTTCTTAAATAAGTTCACTACTGAGCTGTCAAGAGAAGAGTAGCGTCTCGATTGTGCTCAAATCAAATATAATCATCATGTGGGAGCCTCATTGGATAAAACATTCATAAACTCTATCTATAGATTTATCTTCAATTAGTATAATTATTGAAATCTAAATTTTAGTTTTTTAAATTGAATATACTAAATGTTAGAAAACCAAAATATTTAACTCAATTTTAAGAGGAAGCTTTAATTTTGGATGATATCAAAAGATAAATCTTCTTAAATTCATGTAGTTCTTAGTTTATTTTTTACATTTTTACTCTACCTATTTTATTAATGTTGTTGTCGTTACATGTTGGCTAAAAATCAAGCTTCAATATTTTCATATTTTTAATAGTGTGAACATAAGGTTTGTGGATGATTCCGTTATGATTTTTGTAATTGTATCTACTTTAAATTTTTTGGGTGTTATGCTTGCTTCAATTTCTTCTATTGAAAATAATTTTGAAGCAATTTTGAACAACTTGTTTATCTCCCTGTATAATATTTCTTATTTTGGTAATCACTATTCAACATGTTATTACTTTGACCTGAGGTGAAATTTATTCTTTCCTGATTACAAATAAAAACAATTTACTTCATAATATATGTTTTAAAACATGTTTTAAAAATTCTTGAAAATGATTTTTGAATTTAATTATGACATTTGAACATGTCATTATAATATTGAATTGTTAATATTTTTTAACATAAATGCCTAATTGTTTTCTTCACCTTTGAATTCAACATTAAAGTAAAATTTGGGCTTTATGTATAGAGGAGAGGGTCTTGTTTAATGATCTTAATTTTGCTTTAATGTAAACCCATAAAAAATCCCTTAAAGATTTAAAATTGTGAGTTTTTTTGGCTTCATCTTCCTTATATAGTGGATTAAAGGTTTTCTAAATTTTGAGATATTTCTTTCCACCAATAGGATACTTTCTCATGGATTTAATTGGGTTCATAAATTTCTATATCTCTTGATAATTGTTTGATCAATTTTTTGGAGTAATATTTACAATTATAAATGTTTTTGAATATTTTTTTTGGTTTTATACTTTTATGATATGAATTTATGTGATCCATGAAATGAAAATATTATTCCAAGTTGATCATATTTTCCTTTCAATCTTTTATTCTTTTATTCCTTAAGATATTAGAAGATTTGTTTATACATCTCATAATGATTATATTTTATCATCTAGAAAGAGTTTCTAATTATTATGGCTTCAAATTATGTGTGTCTAATATCCTGGAGATAAAGAGAAGTTGGGAAGTCTTAGAAAAATGCATTGTGATGATTTTTTAAACACTTCCATAATTTATAATTTTAATTACTTTTATAAAACCAAAACTAAATTTTGACCAAATCAATTATTTCTTAGAGATAAATAATATTTTTATTATTAAAAGAGTCCATGGAGAAGAATATTTTCTGAAACTAATTATAAGTGTAAACTCGCTTTTTCAAGCTGAGAATTCTTTTCTTATATTGAACTTGTAAAAGTTATTTATTGAGGAGAAGAAATGTTTAAGTGTGGAGAAATTTTGTGGCCATTAATTCTATTGCTTACATACATCATTATCAATATATTACCTATGTTTTTAAGCATCAATTATTATTTAAATTGTTATTCCTAAATATTTGGTCATTTTATAGAGGAATTAGTAATTATTGATAATTAATATTTTTTTGTTTTAATGTTTACATTATCTTTTGATAATTATTTTTATTATTTTATTATTTTATTTCGTATTTTTATTTTTGAATTTTATTTCATAGTATTATTGTTCAATTTTTCAGTATGTTGAATTAAATAATCATTTATGTGATTTGGTTTTTAATCTATTGATTAATTAATGAAAATTAAATTTAGTAGAAAATATTTTATTTTAAATTATTTAATTAATTTTAATTTTAATTTTCTATTCAATATTTTATAATGTTTATTATTTCTTTAATTTTATGAATTAGTAATTATTTTAAAATAATTGAATTCAAATTTTTAATCTTTAATTTCATCAGTTTAATAATTATTGATTCTTAATATTAGTTTTATTAGTAAGTTTATAATTAGTTTTAAATAATTTAATTTAGAATGATTTAATATTTAGAAAAAAGTTATCTTAATATGTTTATGTTTTTTTCATTCCTAACCATGGTAAATTTGACAAAGGAAATCGACCGTTAGGAGGAATTTAGTAGAGAGAAGTGACTACATGTTATAAAAAAATGATTGTGCATGTTTTAACCAAAGGATCTTGCATGTTCTTCTAGTTTGTAAATTTGGGAAATTAAAAAAAGGATCGACCACATGCTAAACTAATAAACCACGCACTGTAATCAAGCCCAATTGGAAATATGGTAAAGGATGGAACCTGGTATACTAAACTGATCAACCACGCACACTATTTCTTATCAACCATAAAACTCTTAACCAATTGACCATGGTGAGAATATCTTCCCGGGAAAAATAGAACCACAATGATGTTGATTGATGATTATTAGGAATTAGTTAGTGGCGATATAAAGTTTCGAAAATAAAAACCATGATGAATCATGGTTTTCAGCCAAGGCCGAATGAATTCGAAGGCACTGGGAAGGAAGATATAAATGTGGTGGTGTGAATGACCAGGGTCAAAGATATATATGTTTTAATAAGTGGATGATATCGAAGAAAATTTGAATTAGTGAATGATTATTACCCAAGTCTCGATGAAGATGAGTCTGGGGAAGTTGATGCTCAATTGAACCATTCAAAACTTTTGGATATCCCGAAGATCCATATTTTCTTGTGATGGAGATGGATTGTTTGTGGTAGCTACAATCCTCAAGGAATAAGAATCATTCAAGCATAATGAGGAAGACCAATCGGGTTTGGGATTTTTGTTTGCAGGTCTATTTGTTTTCATGTCTTGTATCATTGTAGAAGAGATGGGTGGTTAGTGTTCCCAGATAGAATGGTTGTAATATTGGATCATGTTTCATATAGGGTGATTAATGAAATGCTTGGATGAAACTAGAGATTAATGGAGATGTCAGGTGTGTATATTTTTCACTGAGGAAGCCTGATTATATATTTATTGATGATCTCATGACTTGGGAGAGAGGTCGACATTGATCGGTGAAGACGATCCATATCTTGTAATCTTGAAACAATGAATTTTGAATACCCAAATCTAGGACTGGGTTACCTATAACGAATAACCATGGGATGAATAATTGTTGAACTTTATTGAAGTGGATGAAAACCGAGTCCAGCTTGATGGACTTCAATAAAATTTTGTTCTAAATTTTAAGGGGATTGAGTTGTCGACTTTTAGAGGATAAATGTTCCTGCACATGTTTCTATGTCAATAATGGATAGATTAATGGTCAACCAAAGGAATCTAGATTTTTCTAGTCAAAAAATTTATATAAGGGTTAAAATGAGGTTGTTTATGGGTCATCATTTTTTCATAATGTACATAACATAAGTATATGAGGCTTCGTCAGTGTGGAACAACTCACGTAAGGCTTATTTGTATTTCAACAAGAATACATCAAAGCTAAGATGCACTTTTAAAGATAGTTTAAAGGTAATTTTCAACTATGACAACTTAATGATTGGGGAGACAGTCATTGGAGAATCATTTCTCCAGTGATTTTAGACAATATCCTCGAATAAAGCAGAGTCAATGGCATTCATTCATGATAAATTTCGAAGGGGAGATATCTTATTACCTTTTAATTTTTCTTTCCATCATATTCACTTTAATCAAAACATAATTTTAGTATGAATCTTGAATTGAAAATATTTTGATGCTAATTTCTTCTTGGGGAATTAAAAAACTTGTATATTTTTTTCACTTTTTCATGATATATTTTAATAAAAATTTTATTCCACCTTTATCAATTAATTTTATAAGAATCATGATATTTCTATGGTATAAATTATAATTGAAATTATATGATTTACATTCTGGATGTATGATTCTTGAAGTGGTGATATCCCTGAATCATTCCTCGGTAGGATTTGACCCAAAAAGGAGATTAACATAATAAATTTGTGAGGGTGTAATTGCAATAAATTTTTCTGGAAATAAGAATTAATTTTAATCTAGACAGTTATAATTCCTCATGCTTTTGTCTCTATTGATGTTCCAAATTCATGTTCACATTTCTAGATCTGTTAATTGCTTCATATTTTCTTGGATCACCATTTCCGTCACAATTTATTTTCCAAAAATAAAAAAATATTTAAAAAAATGAATCACTAATTTTTTTTTCAAAATGTAGATTTTCATGATCAAAATTTCTCTTCCCCAAGAGATAAACACCTTGTACAGCACAACAGTGCCAGAAAATTTGATTCCTTATCTTCAAAGGAACAAATTTTTGTATTTATAAATCCTAAAAACTATAGGTATAGCAGTGAGTATGGTGTCAAACCCACAGGGAAGAGAAATTGTGATCATTGAGATCCATAATTTGAAAAAAAACACAAAACATTATTGGATGATATTTTTTTTTAAAAAACGATGAAGGAAACTGTGATCTCATACAAGAAGATAAAATTTAAAGATCTAGAAATGATAATGATAATTGTTAACAACATTTAAGACAAAATCTAGGTAATTACAATTTTCTAGTTTAAAATGACTTCTTCTTTCATGTAAATATCATTGCAAGTGCATCCATAAATATTGATTAGGTTTATCTTATTTATTAATATAAAATGATTATGAGTAATTATTCTTAGGGCTTCCCACTTCAATAATCATCCAACCAATATGTAAATCATAAAATTGAAATTTGAATTAATCTCGCTGAATGATTCTGTTGTTTTGAAAATAAAACGCTAGAAGCGAAATGAAAATTTTAAGATAAATATTCTAAAGAAGTGAAAATATGATATGAGAAGTTTAATTACCTAAGTATAAATTCACTGAAAAACATTTTCAATTCAACATTAAAAATAAAATTCAGTTTTGATTACAACTGTTAAGAAGGAACGAAAATGGAATGAAAAAAATATATCTCCTTAATGAAATTAATCATGAACGGGCACTGCCAACTTTTCTCTATTTCACTTTCTCATCTGAAATATCCAATAAAAATAAATTCCGCAATGATCATCCCCTAGATCAAAATGTTTTCCTCGTTGAAAATTATCTTGAATTCAATATTATTTTCATTCTTTCCCCCTTTGTCTTATATGAATTTCACTGTCTTAATTCAGTCTACACCAAATCGAAGAACACATATCATCGATCAACTTTCTCTATTTCTTGAATGAGATTTGAGTAGAACCTTGAAAATAGAATTAAATGAGTGCATATGCATTCTATTATAAATTTATCTAGATGCATATATATCACAATACAATCTCTAAAAATCCACTCAGCCTTTTTTTCCAATATGTGACTTAATGAATTCACGTGTCACTGCCAACTATTACTCATGTGATTACAACCCTAAAACTCTTCATCATTCAGTTAAACCAAAATTATAAAATATGTTCATTAGTTTCCAACCAACATTCCTGTGTTTTTTATTTTTGTATTTATAACTTTATGTTGTGTATAAAATAATAGATTATCGTTGATGTTGTCCAATTGAAATGCAGAGGACCATTACATGAGCTATTCCACCCGTAGAAAGCCTCATCCACATACGTTATAACCTTTACCCAAATATTTTGAACCATACATAGGTTGACCCATACATAGACTCATGATTACCCTTATGTAAATATTATGATTATTAATTTAGATTTCTTGGCTCAACCATTAACCTGCCTATGATCAACACAACAACACACATGGAATGATAAATGTTGATCTTTATCAGTGCTATTCTTATAGTTAAAAATGTTTATTATAAAAAATATAAATAATATATATATTTATTTATTTATATTCCAATATAATGATTATTTTTATACATTAATTAAAAAATTCATGTTTATAATTAATATAAATATGATATATTATTATATATTTTTTAATAATTAATATATATGTATATATAATGTTTTAAAAAGGTATTAATATGATTATAAATAAATATATATAAATTTATAATATTTTTTTTAAATAATAAATATATATTATATTTATAATTATATATAAATATTATTTAAATATATTTATTTATAATTATAATTACAAATATATATTTAAATAAATATATGTCTCAAACGAATTTGGTCAATAAATATATATTTATATATATCATGAGTTTTTTGTACACGACTATGGTTTAATATGTTCCAAATGTTAAGATTTCCAATATTATGATGATTCATGCATATGTTATGTATTCATCATGAATGTTCAATTATAAATTGACACTTATAATTCTTTCATATATATGTTATGACTCGTTTTTTAGGATCTATACTTACTAGGTATATGATTCATTAATTTTATATCCATGAACTTAATATGTTCTCATAAATAGTTATAAAATTAAAATAAATATATTTAAATAATAAATATATTTATTATATTTATAATTATGAATTTCTAATTATATATAAATACTTTTTTAATATATTTATTCATAATTATAATTATAAAATTAAAATAAATACATTTATTATAACATTATATATATATATATATATCAATAAATATATAAATATATCTTTAATTATATACAAATATTTAAAATATTTATTTATTTATAATTATAATTATAAATATATTAATTATACATAATTTTAAAATTATAAATATATTAAATATATGTATTATAATGTTATAAATATAAATAAATATTTATTTATTTATGGTTATAATTATAAATAAATATTTATTTATTTAAATAATTATAAAATTATAATAAATAAATTTGTTACATTTATTTATTTATAAATTTATATAATTTATATATTTATTACATATATTTATATAATTATAAATATACTAAATATTTTTATTATAAATTAATGATTATTTAAATAAATATATATATTTATATTTATATTTAAAAAATTATAAAATTATAATAAATATAATTAATATATTTAAAATTTTATAAATATATATAATTACTATATTAATTATAATTTTATAACTATTTAAATATATCTTTATTTATTTATAATTTTATAATTTTTTAAATATATTAATTTATTTATAATTATAATTATAATTATATTATATAAATATTTTATAATTTTAAAATTATAAATAAATATTTATTTATTTATAATATTTATAATTTCAGAATTATAAATAATTATATAAATATATTAAAATATTTATAAAAATATTTATTATATATATAATTATAAATATTTATTTATTTATTTATAGTTATAATTATAAATAAATATTTATTTATTTATTATATAAATTTTTTAATAAATATATATTATAATATAAATAAATTATTAACATTAGATCTTTGTCAGTGATAAAAATGCGCTGATAAAGAGAAGTTTTATAAACGCCTTCTATTTTAGCACGGATAAAACTGTCCATTATCGTAGTTGTTTTGAAAGCACTGATAAAATTCTTCCCCGATTTTATAAAAATAACCCTAATAGTCTCTGTTACACACGACTTCAAGTTTTCATGGAACTCAAATGCCATGGTAGAACCTTATCTCTCCCACTACTAAACTATATCTCTACCATTGGTGAACCCTACCATTGTCATTGTCGCTGCGGTCACTGCTGCTACCGATAGCTACATCTGGTACCACCATTAAACCCTACTGTTGTCATTGAACCCTCTACAAATATAATTTATGTTCCTCCCCCTTTCCCTTTTTCTCTCACTCATAGCCTCATCCTTAGAACTCCCTCGCACGTTCAGATCCTCATCCTTGCTTGCATGTGCCATCCATGATTTCAAAATTCATTCACTTGGAATCTCCACTTATCGATATTTCTCATTCTTCCAGTTCTTAATTAGTGGATCTTTTCATAGTGTACAATAAATCAACTTCCAATTTTTAGATTTAGATCAACTATTGAATAACGTCCATGAAAATCTATACTTTTTATCCATTGATTTCAGTTCAACAACGACTTCTTGTTGTTTGTTATTTTTTTAATATTTAATTGGCATTAATAGTTCATTTGTGAGCTTCAATTGGCATTGAGAAGATCTAGCGTATCTTCATGTTTAATTGGATATCTATACAAGTTTCCACTATCCTCTGTTTTTCTTGGTTCTAAAATTATGTAACATTGATTTGGCCGGAGTTTATTTTCTTCTTATATGAAACTGTTAGTTTTTTCTTCATGACTAGTTCTGTTTCAATCTTAGGCGAATCAACTCACTGAAGGTCCGGTTAATTTTTTCCTAGGTTAATGTTATGAAACATAGCAATTAAATCTTATATGGATCTTATTTTTTCTGAGTTAATATTACACCACTGAGATTTAACCTAACACAATTGAGTTTTTTTGGATTTATCCATGTATGCGTTGATCCAAAGATTTTTGACACACCCTGCATCATTTCCTCATGCTTACAGCTCTTAGCCACTCAAAATGACACACCTTACACACAACATAATTACAGAATTTCCGCATGCTTATAGATCTTAACCTCCATGGAGTTCCTCTCTGCATGTTACACATAGTAAAGAAAGACAACCCGACATCATCACCTATTTCATGGAATCCCTTTCATGTGTGATGTAAACATCACAGCTCACACACCTAAACTCCAAGCCCGCAACCAATTGAACCCTTTTGTAGGAGACTCTTGTCACTGAGACATAATTTTATACTATCATTTTAAAGAACAACCAGATTTATATAAAATTATTTTATTTCATTTTAATATGGAAAACATTAATAATTATTCTATGGACCCACTATCAGTTATTTTTTTTAAAACATATATAGGAAGCGCTAAATAGGCTTGCTATGAAAATGTATTTTGACATATTCCAAGTGTTTCAAGTTTGAAATTTTATAGTTTTATACATTTTTAAATTTATATACTTTTATAAATTTTATAATATATCTAATTAAACTAATATAATTTAAAAACAATTTTTTATTATATATTTATAGTTTCATAGTTTTAAAATTTAAAAATTTATATAATATTAGAAATTTTATAGTATATCTTATTATACATATATAGTTTAACATTTTTATTGAATGTGACTCAACCAATATAGTCCAAGCCATCTAGAATTGTACGATGCACCTTTCTTTTCCTCTTACTACTCACTGGATAAGCTAACATGCTTAAATTCTGGAAATCATAAACATTGCCACTCATGCATTCCATGAAGCGAACATGGTTGCTGACGGTCTCGCCAATAAGGAAATCAACCAGGGTATCACCTGGTTGGATAATCTACCTGATAATATTCTCCCTCATTATGAAAAATATTGTAATAAAATACCCTCCTTCAGATTTATGTAATTGTTTTTTATTGAATAAATTGTCTCTCAGTCTTTGACCGAGACACCACATTTTTTTTAAAATATTATACATATATAGTTTAAGTATAAAAATTTATTAATTATCTATATTTTTATAGTTTTTAAGATTTATAAATAATATATAATTATATTTTTATTTGTTATAAATTATTATACATCTATATTTCCATAAATTTTACTTTTATATATTATAAATTTATAAATTTATAAATTTTTAAAACAATATAATTTTATAAATTATTTATATTTTTTTTAACATATATGTACTTTTATAATGTTTTATACATTTATATACATTTATAAATTATGTATATTGAAATAAAATATATATAAATTTATAAATTATATATATTTCTATTAATCAAGATATCAAAATTGATTTTTGAAAGTTACTTGTAACATTGTATTTTTTTTAAAATGTTGAAAATATTTTATGAAAACATTTTTATGATTTGAATTCAATTTTCCCCTCTATATTTAATGTATATATATCTTAAGAATATTTGATTCATGATTTTTCCAAATAAATTATAATAATATGAACCATTTAAAACTCCAAAACATGCTAAGTATGAAGCAAATCACCATGGATAAATTCATTTTTCAATTCACTATAACCATTAGGGTTCCTCAGATCTACTAGTTTGAAAAAATGGGTATCCATTTAGAACATGTATGTTCTATTATATATATGGTTGGTCCTCTGTTATATTTATAAATGTCTTTTAACAAATCTTTGTTTTTGATCAGGTGGGATGATAAACTATTTTTCAATCATTCCATTTTCTTTCAAGAAAATCATGATATCCTTCTTAAATTGAACATATTTTGTGTATTTAATTTATTAAATGTCAATATTACCAAATCAAATAGGATATATATGAATAAAGAAAGGATGAATGCTAATAGTATGCAAAAATATTATGAAGATGGGGTGAAAGAGTTCAACAATTTTTTAAAATATCATTCATATGATCCTTCCAAAATCATTTGTCCATGTATTCACTATTGTTATTCAAGACTAATTAGACTATAGGAGTTGGAAGAACAATTCATCTATCACAGAATAGATAAAAGTTATAAATGTTAGAATAGGCATGAGGGAAAAGAAAATATAGCTAGTAACTGGGATAAAATTGCATTTTATGAATCTTTAGATGTGATTACAAGTGTGGAAAATGAAGAAGACCATGTTGAGGATGTTATTACAAGTGTAAATGATGATTAAGATCATATTGTGGAAATAAAAATTATTGTTGAAGATTCAATTTTTGATTGTCCAGAATTTTTTTGGAAGATAAAGAGTTCTGTAAATATGTCATTGTATTCTGGTAGCAATAAGTATACAACATTTTCATTCATACTAAATTTGTATAATTTGAAAGATGGAACCCGGTGGAGTGACTCCAGTTTTAATAAACTGTTCCTCTTGAATGATATGTTCCTAGAATATAATGATCTGTTAGTCCGAACATACAATGCTAAAAAATGATACGTTTGATGGGTATGATCTCCGAGAGAATAAATTCATGTCCAAATAATCATATACTATTTCACATGGACCATCAATCACTTAATGAATTCCCAAATTGTTGTTCTTGTTGATATAAGAATGATGAATCGGGTCCTATAAAAGTTTTACGGTATATTCCAATCATTCTAAGGTTTATGAACCTATAAAAAAATGAGAAGACTAGAAGTCAATTAATGTGGAATGAAGATACAATAAATAAATATGGGAAACATTGTCACCCTATACACTCTACTCAATGGAAGAGGATTGATCATGAGTATCCTTAATTTTGAAACAATCCAAGAAACCTTCATCTTGCATTATATAAAAATAGAGTGAATCCTCTAGTTTTCAAATCAACACTCACAGTACAAGGCCAGTTATGTTGGTAAATTATAACTTACCACCACAGTTATGCATGAAATAAAAACCCATAATGTAATCTATGCTTATATCATGACAAAAATTGGGTAATGATATTGATGTTTATTTTTATCCATTGATCGATGATTTTAAATTATTGTGGGATTCAGGAGTAAGGTTGTATGATGCATAGAGAAATTAAGATGTCATGTTGAGAGCCATGGTGTATGTGAAATTAAACAACGTTCCTTCTTATGAATTTTTTTAGTATATAACATTAATGGAACTCAAGGGTGTCCCATTTTAGAACTACGTACATAGTCAATTAGGTTGAAACATTCATCAAAAACATTGTTTCTAGGATATCATATATTTCTACCATAACAACATAAGTACTGATCTTGGAAAAAAACCATTCACTGGAAATTCATAAGAACATAAAACAACATATACACTAACTAGATATAAATTGTTTGTGAAAGTAAAATATGTGGTAACCTCTTTTCGTAAACCATTTTCAAAAAAACTGTTGAAAACTGGTTGGAAAAAAACATTAGTGTTTTTTGAATTGCCATATTGGAATAATATACAGGTCAGAACATTTCTTGATGTTATGCATGTTGAAAAAAAATGTACATGATAGTGTGATTGACTTGTTACAAAATTCACCCATAAAAACAAAGGATGTAATTAAAGTTAGGTTGGTTATGGTTGACATGGTAAAACTGGAAGAGTTTGTGCCAGTGAAGGGTGAAAAATGAATCTTTATTCCTCCAGCTGCTTACACACTTTCCAAACAAGAGATATATATTTTTTTTCAAACATCTTGAATGATGTAAAGTTTTCATATGTGTATTAATAAAATATCAATAATATCATTTCAGTTATTGATTTATAGATAAAGGATATGAAATCCCATGACTGTCATTTTTTTATGCATGATCAAATTCTTATAGCGTTACAATACATTTTTTCCAAGAATTTCCATCACACATTAATCAAGATCATTTTTTTTCAAATCTTTATGCAGAAAAGTTATAGAACCAATGAAATTGATAACTACAGAAAATTAAATTGAAATCATACTATGTAAATTGGAAATTTTCTTCCCACCAGCATTCATTCATATGATGGTTCACTTGATGGTTCACTTGGTGAGCGAGATTTAACTATGTGGCCTTGAACAATATTTATGGATGTACCCCATTGAATGGTATTTGATGATTTTTAAAGGGTATGTAAAAAATTCAATGTTTTCTAGAAGGTTGTATTGTATAGTGATATACTATTAAGGAAGCCATTGAATTCTCTACCAACTACTGGTCTAGTGTGGAATGTATCGGTCTACCAAAAACATATCACACTAGGTGGCTTGTTAGTGAAGGAATTTATAGAAGAGATTTTTTCACAATAAATATTACATATCAGGAGTAGTCCCACCTTTACATATTAAATAATATTTTTGGGGATTCCCTATATGTTGAAACCCACAATGAAATTGTTAATTATTTGAAACCATCAATGTGATGAAAGTTGGATATTAAATAAACATAATCAACAGTTTATATGATGGTTTTGAGACCATAATTTTAAAAAGTCTTATGAAAATCCAGACTCAATTTCAAAATGACATTGATGGCTAGTCATAGGACCACGTTTGTATGTATTATCATACAATGGTTAATTAATTAATGGTTATATGTTCTATAAAAATGAACATGATGAAGTAATTTCCATGAAAAATAGTTTCATTACACTTGTTTCTAAAGAGATTCATGTTTCTAGTATTAAGGACAAAAATCCAATTTATGAGAATATGTCATACTTTGGCATCATCAAAAAAATTGGGAGTTGTATTATACAAAATTCCAAGTGCTGATTTTTCAATGAAAGTGGATTGATAACATGAGTGTTGTTAGAATAGATAAATTGGGATTTGGGAAAGTGGATTTCAATAAGGAAGGGTACAAAGAAGAACCATTTATAATGGCATCACATGCATTAAATTTATTTTATGTTCTAGATCCTATAAAACGAATGTGTTCAATTATTCTGTTATCGACCAAAACCATTGAAGGGTCATATGAAAATTTAACTAAGGATTCCCCTTTAATTAGGATTTCGTAATCATTTCATAGTGGTTCAAATGATGATGATGTATTTTATGTTCAAGGAGTCTATAATGAAGGGATTTGGATACTCGATATAGGGGTCAAATCTCTCCATCCTTTAAAAAAAGCGTGTTCAATAATCAGGTTATATTTTTTTAATATATATTTTGTTACATCAAGTCATTATAAGTTTGTTACTTGAATTTCTTTAATATACATTATATGCTAAACCACTTCTATAGATAATGAATTCTAAAGGATGCATTATATAAGAATGTACAAAAATAGCATGAAGATGTGAATTCCATAGAAGTAATGGATTGTTTCATATTTATGTTTAATTAATTTATTTTTATTATTACTAATGTAAGGATTGATTTCTTATATAGGTGGATTCATTTTTTTGAGTTATGGTGGTTTTTTTGAAGCTTCTCATGCTCGTGTGAGATTGTACTTCAGGGCTATAACTAAGAGTTCATTGAGATGGAAATGTATTTTTTAATATACTAGGTTTTTCCTCATAATATTATTTTTTTTCTCTATTGCATTAATATAATCTAGATTAAATGATTGAATACTCATATAGAAAAATTATTCTAAACATGATGATATTACTAATCCTGTAGAAGAATAGACTATACTGATGTAAACCCGTTTGGAAGATGTATACGTAATGTTAGGATATTCTTTCTATATTTTAAAATAAAATTACATAATGAAATGTTGATTTAATTTTCATTATTCCATGCATATTTTATTTATTTATGAATATCTAAGTCAAAATTTCATGTCTTTTTACACCAAAACATCCACATACTTATTCTCCCTCAAAAACGTTTCACCCCTATAGTGTTGTCATTTATCACTTTCCTTCAAGTTCCCACCACTGCCTTTGCAGGAAGAGAAACGATGCTACATTTTCTCAAGAATAGAGGTAATCTTGATTTTTTCACAGTAAAATCATTTTCCATCGAATTAATATATTGTTTCTTAATTTTTTTAATTTATTTATTTTTTGTATTAGTCATCTAATAATTTTTTTCTTATATAGGTGCATTCTTTTGTTCGGGTTGGGGTGTTTTCTTCAAATCTTCTCATGCTCGTGATAGATTGGACTTTAAGCCTACAACTGAGATAATTAAAACATGGAAATGATTCAATAATGCATAATACCATAATGATATGTTGAATTTCTACTACTTATTTAATTAATTTTTTCATCATTTCTCTATTATTTGTCTGTTAATTTCCTTATCATTTTCATCAAATACTTATTTGATTTTTTTCACAGATCTTTTGGGAAGTCATGTTTTTATTTCAAATATCTACCAACAATTCCTATTGAGTTGATATTCTTAACCAAAATAACATTCTCATTGATGAAATCTAGATGAGTAGAGTAATCTCATGTTCCCACTGTCGTAACATATCATGATATAATGGGCACATGAGCATCCTCTACTCTTCTGGATTTCAACAATGAAAAATGTTTTTCAACAAAGAACATAGATTCAATATGCATTGTTGGAAGTTAGATAAATATATTAAATAAAAATCATGGTTAAATTGGTATTGAGGATTCTTTTGAGACTTTGGGACGTATAAAAATAAATCACACCCCAATCCTGCACATGTTGTGACTGGTATTACTCTAAGTGCTTCTTTTTATATAAAATTGGCATTAAATATATTAAAAAATACAACTGACATACTCAAAACTAAAAAAACATATGCATATTATATTGATACATTAATACAAAGATCCTTAACTCATTTTCTAAATGTAAGAATCAGTCACTCCTGAATCTGATACACGATATCCATGGTATGACTCAAAGTGTCAGTTATCAGTTATAAACATGACATTTTAGTTCAAAGGTGTCACTTATTGAAAATAGATCAAACACGCTCCAATTTTCTTAATAATTGGGGAAATCAATAAAAAAATCTTTTTTGATATTTATGAATCATTCTCACATCAAATCAATACATGATGTGACCATTATTAGTCTAAGTGTTTGTTTCCAGTTTAAAATGACATTTTTGTAAAAAAGAAAAGTGATGCACTCAAAAAAATGAAAACACATTTATATTGTTTTGATACTTTAGGAAGATGATCCATATGTCATTTTTTATGTGTAGTAATCATCTAAACCTTAATCTAATATTGAATGTCCTTGCTATGACTCGAAGTGTCTGTTATCAGTTTAAAATTAAAAATTTTTTTCAAAAAGTTTCACTCACTGAAAATATTAAAAAAACACATGGATTATCTTTATAATTTATTAAATTTATTCATACAACATTTTTGAAATGTATTAATCAGTCTCAAATCAAACTGACACACTATGTGACCGATATGACTCATAGTGTGAGTTTCGAGTTTCAAATGACATTTTAATAAAAAATGAAAATTAATGTAATCAGAACTATGAAAACACATTTTTATTGTTTAGATAATTTAGGGAAACAATGTCTATATCATTTCTAATGTGTATGAATTATCCTGACTACAATATGACGCATGTTGTGATCAATATAATTTAAATTGTTTCTATTTATTTAAAATTGACATTAATTTTAGTAAAAAGAACAACTGACATATTAAAACTAAGAAAACATGTCTATATTATTTTTAAACATTAGGATAATGATTCATCAGTCATATAAAATGTGGAGGAAGAAACCCCACCTTAGTATGATGCATAGTGTGACTGGTACAATTCAAAGTGTGTTTATTTATTTAAAATTGACATTAATTTTAGTAAAACGAACAAGTGACATAATAAAAATAGAGAAAACGCGTTCTAATTTTTTTATACATTAGGAACAAAAAACATGAGTAATTTTTGATGTGTAGGAAGAAACCTCACTTTAATACGATACACAATGTGACCTGTATGACCCAAAGTGTCCGTTGTCAGTTTAAAATTGACATTTTAGTTCAAAATGTGTGTCACTCACTGAAAACCAAAAATTGTTATCTGGCTCTCTTGATAATTTAGGAAACCAATTAATAAGTCATTTTTTATGTATATGAATCTGTCTCACCTAAAAAATAAGACATGATGTGATCAGTATGACTCAAGTTGCATTTTTCTAGTTTGAAATGATATTTTAGTGAAAAACACAAGTGACATTCTAAAAACCTAAGAAAATGAATTCATATAGTTTTGATATTTTATGAAAATGATCCATAAGTGATTTTTGATGGGTAGAAATTAGACTCACCTAAATATTATTCATGTGTTGATTGGTATAACTCCAAGTGTGTCATTATTTAAAATTGAAATTAATTTTAGTAAAAAGAATAAGTGACATACTCAAAACTGAGAAAACGCGTTCAGATTGATTAGATATTTTAGGAAAACAATCCATAAGTCATTTTTGATGTGTAATAATCAACCCCACCTCAATAAAATACATGGTGTGACCAGTATAACTTAAATTGTATCTTTTTATTTAAAATTGTCATTTTATTAATGTATTATTTCATATTAATGTTTAATTAGATTTTTATAGTATTACAAATAAGGGTTTTTTTTTCTTTTAGAGGTGGATTATTTTCCTTGTGTGGATATAATTTGATTAGAAACTGATACCATGGATGAACATTTTTTAGAGAGGATCCCAGGCACCAAAGAAGATGAAACACTAATTTTTTTAAATTTTTGTTGATAATTATGAATATAATTATACAAAAAATTAATTGAAATGTATATAGTAGTTATTTTTTGTATTCATGTTGTAAAATTAATTTCAATGAAATTATATATTTGTCATTCATAGTTTACATGTATTTTCTGGATGTACTATTATATAAATAGCACCTTGCGGTAGGATGGGCCTTTATTGGCGCTATTTCTAGAGCTGATAACGGGTGGCCTTATCAGTGATTTTTTAGTGCTGATAAATATACACTTTTATCTATGATTTTGTAGTGCTGATAAATCCCCCCTAACAATGCTGAGGATAACAATGTTTTTTATCACTGTTAAAATATATTTTTTACATTATTTAAGGGTATATCTATAGTAGTGAGGGCACTGAGGCATCAACCTCAAGTGGATAATTCACTCATGCGTATTGCTATGTTCTTGATGGATAGATCAACACTCACCCAATGGAATCTAGATTACTAGTCACAACATTTATATAAGGGTTAAAAGGAGTTTTTGTATGGGTCGACTTTTTTTCTTAAAGTTAATAACATTTGAAAATGAGGCCTCAGAAGTGTGGAACAACTCACATAAGGGTCATCTATATTTCAATTGGACTATTTCAAATCAACGAGAAACTAATCAAGATAGCATAATGGTAAAAATAAAAACATTAGTTTCAAATGAAATATGGATCGGGAGTACTGAACATATGTAATAATTTCTGAAAAACTAAAATTTGATAAAGATAAAGTGTTTAAGTGCTGGAATTTTCTGAGTAACATTCGGTAGTGAAACATAACTTCTTCAAGTCACATGTTTGAAAAAAAAGTATGAGGAAATTTTTGGAGACTTTATCAGGACATAAATGCATCTAGATGAATTTATAATAGAATTCAAGTGCACTCATTTAATTCAATTTCTATGGTTCTTCGTGAATCAAGTGTAGGTAGCAAAGAAATATGATTGATGACATATGTCCTATGATTTATTCTAGACTGAGTAAAGTAGTTGAGATTCATCTATGAAAATGTGATAAATAATGAAAATAAGATTTAATTCAATATAATGTTCAGCTATGACAACTTTATGATTGGGGATACGATCATTGGAGAGTCATTACTCTGAATATTTTAGACGATAAAAAGGAATAGAGAAGAGTTGACCAAATTTTTTCATGATTAATTTCAAAGGGAGGACTTATTCTTCCCCTTTACTTTTTATATTCATTATATGAACTTTAATAAAAACTGAATTTTAGTATGAATCAGGAATTCAAAATGTTTTTTGGCTAATTTATTATTGGGTAATTAAACATCTTGTTAAATTTTTTCATGTTTTCATTATATTTTTCTTAAAATTTGTAGTACACCTCTATAATTTTATTTTATAAACATCAAAAATATTTCTATGGGATCAATTATAATTGAAATTATATAATTAGAATTGAATTTGGATGATTATTTAAGTTCTTATATATTTGAATCATTCCTTAATAGGTTTTTTTCATAGAAAATGAGATTAACATGACAAATTTTTCTAGATGCACATGGAATAAATTTTCCATGAAATAAGAAATAATTTTAAACCAAAAAGTTGTAATTGCACTTAATTTTTTCTCCATTGTTTTTCTTAGTTCATGTTCTCATTTTTAGATCTTCTAATTGCCTTATCTTGTGTGATATGACCATTTGCATCATCATTTGTTTTAAATAAATAAGAAAATATAATGAAATAATTCATCACTAATTTTTATTTCTGCTTTCTTTCCAAATTACGAGTTTACATTATCATAATTTCCCTTCCCCAAGGGTTAAACTCCATACACACTATAATTTTTACAGAATATTTGATGCCTCACCCTTAAAGAACCAAATTTTTTTATTTATAAATACTAAAAACAACATGTATAGCAGTGTGTATGGTTTCAAACCCACAGGGAAGGGAAATTGTGATCATGGATATCCCTAATTTCTAAAGAAAACCAAAACACAAAACAATAATTGATGTTCTTTTTATTTATGTAAAAACGATGAAGGAAATGGTTAAATCAGAAAAGATGAAACAAAAAAAATTATTTAAATGAGATTGATAATTGTGGACAACAATTGAGATAGAATATAACGGAATAACAACTATCTGGTTTAAAATGATTTCTTCTTTCATGGATAATTTTTTTCAAGTGAATCCTTTAAAATTTATTAGGTTAATATCCTTCTCCAGGATATAAAACTAGAGAGGAATGATTTTTGGAGTTATCTACTTCAAGAATCATCCAATTGGATTATAAATCATAAAATTTCAGTTAAAGTTATTCTCACTGAATGATTTTGATATTTTGAAAATAAACTTTTATAGGTGAGATGAATTTTTTATGAAAAATATCATGAATAAGTGAAAATATGAAATGAGATGTGGAATTCCCCAGGAAAAAAAATCATTTTAATCATTTTAAATTAAATATACATACTAAAAATAATTTTTTATTATAGTTGATATTATTGAAATAAAAATGAAAGGGAATAAGAAATATCTCATTTTAAATTAATCATGAATGGGCTCTGTTGAATCTTTAATATTCCTTGCTCTCATCTGAAATATCTAGTGTAGAAATTTTCTAATAGTAGTCTCCCCAATAAGAATGTTTTCCACGTCAAAAAATCTCTAGAATTTATTCATATTTTCATTATTTCTCCCTTATAAATTGATGAATTTCAATGAATTAACTCATTCTACACCGAATCAATGAACACATTTCAACGGAAAACTTTCTCTATTATATGCATGTAATTCAAGAATAAACTTTGAAAAAAAATTATATGTGAACATTTGAATTCTACTTGAAATGAATCTGGATGCATCTCTATCATGACATAATATCCAAAACATTCCTCAGTCGTTTTCTTCAATATGTGACTTAATGAATTCAAGTATCATTGAAAACAATTACTTGATTGATTCCAACCCTAAAACTCTTGAACTGTATCAAAGTTCAGTTCATCCAAAATTATCATATATGTTCAGAATCCTCCAGTCATCTTTCATATTAATTTTCTTTAGGTCCTGATACCTTTATACCTTGTATAAAATCATATCATGGATTTTATATAGTTCTGTTGAAATAAATATAACCATTACATGAGATATTCATCAATTAAAAATCCTTAACTACATATGTTTTAATCTTTATAAAAAAATGGTGACACATATATAGACTCATGATCACCTTTATTAAAATATTGTGACTATTCATATAGATTCCTTTAATCATCCCTCGATCTGTCCATGATGAACACAATAACACACACAAGATGATTTATCCACATGAAGATAACACCATTGTTCTCTTGAAATTCATAACAAACCTTCTTTAAATTCCATCGAGATTGATTCAATATTTATCCGCTTCAATGTATTTCAATAATCAATCATCCCATGGTTCTCCATTACTAGAAACACATGACCAGATTTGTGTATTCAAAATTCATTGATTCTGGCTTCCATGATGTGGATAAACTTAACTAATCGGTATAGACCACTCTCCCTAGTTCTAGGATCATCAATTAATAGTAAGGATTCCTTAGTGAAAAATAGACATACCTGACATCTCCATCGATCTCTAGTTTCATTTGATCATTTATTTGATCACCTTATATGAAATGTGATCCAAATTTTCAACCATTAAATCTAGTAACCTTAAACCCCCCATATTCGTCGTCAATAATACAATACCGAAAACAAATTGACCAACAAACACATGTCTTGAAATCAGATGGTCTTCTTCAGCAAGCATGAATGATTCCTCTTCCTCGATGAATGCAACTATAATAAACAGGCTGACTCCATCACATGAAAATTTCTTTCATCTGGATCTCCAAAAGTTCTGAATAACTTAGTTGAGCATCAACTTCCCAAAAATTATCACCATCCATAATTTGGTAATATTCAGTAAATTTCTTAAATTTATATGAGCTCATACACTTGGAAACACATCTATATCTTTGTTCTTGATCATTAACCCCACCAAATCCATGAATGATAGCATGTCTTCGAAATCAATTCCATCCCAGCTAGAAATATTCATTTTTTTATCAATGAATCTTGAACAGTGTGACATGGGTTCATGCAACTCTTGAATTTCAATACCATGGCTTTAATTATTCCTTTTTAGTTCCTTAAAATTAAATTTCCCTCAATATAATACCTTAATTCATCATGTTCTTCATTTTTTGAACATTAGATATTAACCAATTGGTTTATAATCCTCATCATTCCGCATTTATGAAGATTGATGTTGTCACGTTAGATCTTATATTCATGGTTGAGTAGTTAAGATTATTTTAATTGATATATATAATGGGGCTCATTTGATTGGTTTATCCCAACAAGATCCATCATTTACCATATTTCAAATTGTTCATCATCATAGTGGAAATGGTGCATTCAATTTTTAATAGGCGTGGTCAAGCTGACATATACATGCAGTCGATCACTTTTTTCCCTTACCAAATTTCCATATAGAGGCAGAACATGAATGTTCGTTTGATTGAAATGTGTGGTCGCTTCCCTCTAATAAATTCCTCACTCATGGTCAATTGAATTTATCAAAATACCTACTCTACTACAAATGAAATAAATTAAACATGTTAAATTAAATTTTTCTAAATATTAAATCATTTAAAATTAATATATTAAATACAAATTAAGAAATTACTAATAAAACACAAATTAAGAATCAAGAATTATAAAATAGAAAAAATTAAATTTTACAATTTTAAATTCAAAACTTTTTATATAATTAACTAATTAATAAAATATAATGAATAAGAAATATTATAAAATAATAAAATTAAAATTAATTAAATCATATAAAATAAAATCTTTTCAAATAAATTTAACTTCTATTAGTTAATTAATATATTAATAGAGAAATCACATAAATGATTATTTAATTTATAATGAACCAAAATTATCAAATAATACTAAGAATTAAAACTTATAAAGAAAAATAAGAAATAAGATAAATAGATAATACAAATAATTATCAAAGGTTAATTTTGTCATAATAAAAAAATTTATAATTTTCAATTACTACTAATTCCACTATAAAATATTCATATATTGATAAATAACCATTTAAATTACTAATACTAATTTAATCCTAAAAACAACGAAAATATACCAATAATAATGTGGAAAAAACACGAGAATTATAGGCTGCCTTAGGACTTTATCATGATTTAGTGATGAAACTAAATGTTCCCCACTACTATAGATATGGGATTTATCTACGCTGGAAATGTCCTTTATCACACTAACAAATTAGCTGATATTGTTTTCACTTTTAAAAGTGGATAGAATTTATCATCACTAATAAAAGAAATCTGCATCTATGCTAAAAAATCACAGATACGTTTATCAATGTATTTTTAGCACTAATAAATGTGTCCTTTCATCAGTATTTTGTAATGTATATGAATGGATATTTTATAATAAAAATTTCAAGCATTGAAAAAATATGATTTTATCAGCCCTAGATATAGTAGTGATAAATGTTCACTTGTTTTAGTGTGCTGCCAAGATTTATAGCTCACTGCAACAAAAAAAATGGAAGAATCTAATTTCAATTAAATTAAAATAACAATAAAACAAAAAAATGTAAAATGATTAAAAACTTTTAAAATATTGTTATATATAGTTACAATGGTACACATAATTACATTGGTTCATACAATTTATAACAAACATCAAAAAATTCAGAAACACCATATGGTTATCTTTGAACCCCCTTCTAAATGAGCTCGTTCATGAAACCAGTATGTCAAAAACTATCCTTTATTGAAACAAAAATATTTCAAGTATATAAAAAAAACTTATAATAGTAATACTATAAAAATATAAACATGAATATGATATAATGCTTCAATAAAATTTCACTTTTAAAATGAAAACATCCACTTCAAGTTGAACCAGGCACATCGTATGTCAAATTAATTTGTATTTGATTTCTATACATCAAAAATGGGTTGTAGATAATTTTACTAAATTATCACGAAATTATGGGTGAATTTTCTCATTTTTGTGTAAGTGGTGTGTATTATGAAACAAAATGTCACTTTTAAATAAAAAAATTTACTTCAAGTCATACTGGAAACATTGTGTATCAAATTTTTATGTCTAATCTCTACAAAAAAAATTATATATAGATTATTGTTATAAAATATCAAGAAAATCTAGGTTTGTTTTATTATTTTTTAGTGATCAATACATGTTTTAACTAAAATGTAATTTTAAAAATGAAAACGTTTACTTTGAGAAATATCGCTCACATTGTGTGTTGGATTGATTCATGGATAATTAATACAAATAAAAAATGACCTGTGGATCATTTTCTAAAAGTATTATGACAATATGTGTGTTTTATTAGCTTTCAAAAAGTGACATGTTTTCAGCTAAAATGCCACTTTTAAACTGAAAACACACACATTGAGTCATACTAGTCACACTATGCGTATGATTGACATGAGAATAATCCATATACATCAAAGATGACTTATGGATCATTTTGCTAAATTATCAAGACAATATGCGTTTTTTTCTCCGTTTTAAGTAAGTTATGTGTGATGTAAACTAAAATGAAACATTTTAATTGAAACTACATGCTTTTAGTCATATCAAGCACATTGTGTGTCATATTTACATGTTAGTAATTCATATATATATAAAATGTAATGTGGATCATTCTACAAAATAATCAATAACATATGTGTGTATTTCATTATTTTTAGATAGTGGGAAATGTTTTTAACAAAAATATTTCTTTTAAACTAAAAACATACACTTTGAGTCAGACGTGGAACACTTTGTGTTGGATTTACGTGTGGATGATTAAAATATGTCAAAATGTATTAAAGTTCATTTTCATGAATTATCAAAAAAATCAAAGCGTGTTTACATGGTTTTCAATTTGTGACATATGATTTGAACAAAAATTTCACTTTTGATCTAAAATAACAGGTTTTGGGTCATACGGGCCACACACTATGATGGATTGATGCACACATAATTTCAAAACATCAAAAATTACTTATGAATTAGTTTCATATGGTATCAATATAATTTGAGTGCATTTTATTAGTTTTGAGTATCTAATATGTTATTTATACTAAAATGTCACTTTTAAGAAAAAACATGAACATAAAGTAATATTGTATTTCCCCAACCTAGGATACACTATAAGCAGTACCCTGGGTCAATTCACTACATGGCCTCAAGTGCTTCGCCCCATATGCTAGAGGCTACCGGCTAGCAGGGAGGGTATAATTAGACACATGAGGGGATTATATACTCTTTATCAGTGCAAGACACAACAAATAAAATAATAAATAAGGAAAATAGTAAAAAAAAATGTGTCACAAATTCATTTACCAAAACTCGATACATTCCCACAACCAACAATAAATATACAATGTCATGTCTTATAGTTCCAAATATTATGAAAACCCCAAAACAAAGACAAGGTGAAGAATCCACAAAATGAGTCTCAACACCAAGTCCTATTCCCTCATCCATACAAATCCTCAAGCCCAAATTCAACCCTATATCACAGGGACATTTTCCTTTTCCGAACCAGCAATCATGAAGTTTAATGAGGTACCCAATTTCAGCCCACACAAGGTGTGATCAAAACTCATTAGGCCACGACCAACAGTGTCTAAAAAATATCTTATACAAACAGTAGATTATACATAAGTACAATAAGAAAAATTGTAAAGAATATATGATCAGGTTCCATTATTTAAAAGTATTATGATTGACCAGTTTTACCCTTAGTTCCAAGCTTTACCCATATTAATCAAATTTACTTCATCCCCGGCTGATCAACTAAATGACGCATAAGGGGATCAATTTTCTCTACACCATAGGGAAAATCATTTCACAATATATATATATATCAACTTACCATGGAGACTCATTATAGTAAATAGTAAACCATACCTTGGAGCCCCAGTCTAGGTAATCATAAACCTTTCCTTGGAGCCTCGGTCTAGGTAACCATACCACTTGCATTCGTTAGGGTAATAGTTCCTCAGTCTGACTCCCCAACCCCTAAAATATAGGGTTGGGGACTAGAGACTCAGTCTAGCCTAACCTATGGAGTGGAACATTATTCTAATCACCAACTCATTCGAATTATTCATGTGTACATGTTTATTTAACCATTCAACACATCTACCATTTCCATGCCATAACCCATTAAATACATTTAATATTTACCAAACACCCCATTATTCCATGTTAACAAGTTAAACAAAATTACCATTTGTTTCATTTAATAATATCTTATTTGCATGAAAACCATAATTTTCATTTGTACCATTTCATAAACCCTTCAATTTAACCTTTAACCACACAATTCCATGTTCAAGGAAGAGTCACACCCCATGACTATCCTTTAGCCCAACCAAATCAACACCAATGGATCCCACAGGGATCATGAGGGGTTTAATTCATCATTCAATTAACCTATTTAACATTTCCTAACTTGGTGACTAAATGGACAACATAGAAACCCCCATTCACAACCACATACACATAAAAAATTAGAGACTGTTGGATATAACTTGTAGAACACCTACCTCAAGGTCATAGACAAACACTTGCTTAATATTATCCCTAGATTTGAAATAAAACATCCTTTAAATCCCAAAAATAGAATATATTAGAAAACTATGCTTTTAATGCTTCGGAATGAGGAGAATTATTCCACAAGCCATATTCCAAAAAATAGAGAAAAGAGGAGTGTTAGAATCTCCTGAATCCATGGTTCGCACCCAAAGACACTCAAAATGGCCAAGAATTGAAGGAGAAATTTCACCTGGAAGCTTGAGGGATAATGGATAAAACCAATTATATATAGGGTAAAATTGGATGAAAATTGGTTGAGGTTTTATAAATCCCAAGTGGGGAATGGGAAATCCCCTTTTTAAATGGGGGGCATGTTTTGGCTGCATGGTTGGCCAAATCATGTGCCACCCTCTGTCCAATGGGACCTCATTCGCATGGTCTCTTAGGGATCCCAAAAAGTTTGAAAAATCATGCAGAGGTTGTTCAAGATGGATCTTTCCATTCCCAAATTGTTTGGTGCCCCATCATGCATAGTTTCACCAACCATGCACCACCCCTCTCAAGGGTATACAATTCTAGTGCATGGTTAGAACTAATTGTGCATCGAATGTTCCCCCATCACAAGATAACACCTTTTGCTCCCCTTTTTCTTCCAAAACACTCAAGACTCTCCCAAGGTTCCACATTATATCAAGATACATTTCAAAAACAATTTTAATGGATTAAACCCAAAAAAAATTAAGTAAGAACTTAACTCATTTGAAATTCAAGATCTTATAACATCCCAACCTTATAACGGATCATCCTCAAGCCAAAAACCCAAGCATCAATAAGCCCCCAAGGTAAAAAGATCATTCCATTGGGCCTAAATATTCATCTCCCACCCTCGAGTATCCTAATGAAAATTACAATAATTCCACAACACTCGAACCAATGACACGGTCTAACCTCCTAAAACTTACTCACTACGATCCACAATACCAACTGAGTGATTCATTAAGTGTACATCATCATTAAGCTCAAAATCATCACCATAAATCAAATTATATGGCTTGCAATGATAATGTAGAATCTATCACATGTGAAAAACATCATGCATGTTTTTATAACACTATGGAAGAGCCAATCGATACACCACCATCCTAATTGTCACGACCCGCCCTCGGGGTCCGTGCCGTGACTACCCCAAGCCCGCCTTCCATAGGCCAGGGGCTGGCGACTAGCACCAAGGCGTAAATCCCGGTAAAAAGGGAAGGCATTGCCTTTGAAAAGTAAACAAACACCCCAGAGTAAGCAAGCGGAAAGTAAACACTAAACAAAAGCAGAGTACAACTGAAAGTGCGGAAAGTAAATGGGCCAGTATACAAACCCAAACTGAAAGTAAAGTACAACTCGAAAGGGAAAACAACAACTGAAAAGTAAAAGCCGCTACACCAAACTGTCCACAGGAAATCCCACCTGAAGGGTGGGTACAGATAGCTCCACTGCACCACGGGTCCCGCCGTCCGCTCCGTGCACGTTCCGCCCAGTGGTCCACCTCCGGGTACCGTCCCGCTCTGCAAGCCTCAGCTAAGATCAACGATGTCCGTCGTCTGCAACCAACAAAACGTAGTGCGGGCAAAGCCCGTGCAGGGGTGAGTATAAGCTACTCAGTAGGGACCCCGAGACCCCTGAAGGTCTCTCAAATCCACAAAGGATAAACCACGAAGAAAGGTACAATCACGAAGTAACAACCGACTCTGCTTAGGTATATGCCCATACATATACCTAAGTCATCAAATTCAAATACGCTCCAACCTCCGAGCCCAAGTACAACTCAGTCCACACAGGAAAGTAAACGTATTCCACACAGTAAAGCAAAACGTAATCCACACGGGATTGCACAACACAATCCACACAGGAAAGCAACAGATTCAGCTCACACAGGTATACTTCTTCAAAGGACGATAAAGATGATCTCTGATCCATCTAAGTCGTCGGACCCACGAAGGATCGATAGGTAACTAACCCCCGCAATGACCCACACAGGATCGAGCCCACACAAGACCTGTAGGCGCTGGCTCACACAGAACCGCTGAACGCGGACCCACACAGGATCGGACCCACACAGGATCGGGCCCACACAGGACCTGTAGCACTGATCCACGTAGGATCGCTGAGTGCTGAAGTCGTCGTCGTCGAATCCACATAGGATCGGGCCCACACTGGACCTGTAGCACTGATCCACGTAGGATCGCTGAGTGTTGTAGTCGTCGTCGTCGAATCCACACAGGATCTATGTACTGTTGTCGTCGCAGTCACAGTAGCAGTAGTAGCAGTAGTAGTCACAGTAACAGTCGCAGCCAGCACTAGGGTTCCCGCACACAGCAAGCTCGTTCGGAGGGTCCGCTCCACGAGCCGAGAGGCTGATACATCAACTGCCACAAATTCCAGAGTTGATGTATCCAAAAGTTCCGTATCGTCAACAGGAACTCAACGCAACAGACGGCGCGTCGATCTGACGCCCGGTCTGAGAGTTATTGGCATTTTCGTCCCCGGGGCCCGGTTGGTTTTTAAGGCAAAACCAACCCGACCGTACTCCACCTACTTCCAAACCTCGGGCGGAGTATTTCAAAAGATCCGTCTCACTAAGAGGAACACAACACAGCTGACGGCACGTCAATCGGACGTCCGTAGCTCAAGATATGAGCGTTTCCGCTCTGAAGGCCCGGTTGGTTTCGTGAACGAACCAACCCGTCCGAACTCAAAGTAATCCGAAACCTTGAGTGCGATATACCGAAACGACCGTCTCGATCCAAGGATCGCGTTGCCGCAGACGGTTCGTCGATCGGAGGTCCGTGGCTCATGTTATGGCCAAAAGACCGAGAATTATTCGAAACGGGGGGGTCCGGGTCCGGGTCGACCCGGCCCGGCCGGCCGGCCGGCGGCGCGGCGGCCTGGCGCCGCACGGAGGCAGCACGGGGGGAATTAATTCCCCCGCTGATTGGATGGCGGCGCGGCTAAGTGCCACGCCCTTTGCAGAAAAAACGGCCCCCACGTGGGGGCCGGTTAGGAGAAAAACCGGGGGGCTGCTGCCCCCCCCCCCCTTCATGGAAACCGTCCCCCTCATAATGAGGGGGGTTTTGTGTGCTGGCCGGGGGATTAATTTCCCCCGGTTTATTACCATCCGGCCGGCCAGCTGGCCGGCCGGTTTTCTCCAACGGGACCGGAAAATCCGGTCCCCTCTTCGGCTTCCGACGCCGGCGGCTCGGCCGCCGGTCTTCTCTTTCCACCGCGGCCCGGAACCGGCCGCAGTGCTCATCGTCCGGCGCGGTGCGACGGCACCGCGCCCCTCCGCCGCGCCTTCGATTCCCCTTGATGTGGCGCGGCGGCGTCGCGTTCTTGAAGATTCTTCCATGGTGCGCGCGCGACGGCGTCGCGCAAGATAAACATACAATTATCCGCGTGGTGCGACGGCACCACGCCACCTTGCTTCCACCTGCAAGATAAAACAACATGAACGATGGAGGGGGTTCGGCCGTGTTCATGGGGTCCGGCCCCCCTCACGTTAAATAATAACACAACTTAAAATATTCAATTGCCTCACGTTAGACATGCTAGATCCACGATCAAGAATGAAATAATTAACCAATAAATCAACAACCCCTACCTTGGTATAAGGTTTGAAGATTTGTCAACGTTCCGCGGAAGACGACGTCGCGGAGGTCGGGCGTCGCGGTCGTCGTTCGTCAAATCCGATGACGAAGAGGTGTGTCCGATGTTATACGTCGTTGGCGAATCTTCGTATGCCGACGAAGGGAATCCGAGGAGGAAGCGGCGTTCCCTCTCGTTGACACGGAAGACGAAGAAGAGCGGAGCGTCATTCTTCGTCGGAACTTGAGCGTTCTTCGTCAAGTTGAGAGTTCTTCGTCAAAGCTTGAAGATGAAGGAGAAGCTCTCAAAATCCTCTCAAGAACAAAGGAAACCAACCCCACAAAATGAAATAAGCTTAAGCTTATTTTATTACACAACCCTCCTCTTAGAATTTCAAAGGTTTGAAATTTAAATTAACCCTCTTTAATTAATTAAGCCAAGTTGTCAACGTTAATTGAAATGGGTTAAAGGGGAGGTTTTGAGAGAATTTGAGGAGTTGGGGTTCGTGTGGGCCCCACCACACTTAATCCTCCCAAGGGAGGTTAAGTGGATGTGGGTCCCACTCCCAACTCCCTTTGGTAGGATTTATCTAGTTAAAATAAAATTTGTTCTTCACCAATTTTATTTAACTTAAACTAAAAACCCAAAAACTGACTTTCAACCCGCAACAAACGCAACATCCAAAAAGGTCTCTTTAAGCGAAAATCGGCGCTGCGAGTTCATCGGTGCCCTCGGATTTCAATTCCGAGCACCAGATCAAAAGTTAGAAATTACCGCTCATTCGTTCACTGAACGTACCCGAGCCAAACTTCAGAAAATGATTCCGGGCACTCTGGGCCTCGGAATCAGGTGCCGTCTAAAACCGCGCTCTTGTAAAATTCTAAAAAAAATTAAGAAAAAATTTCCCTTGAATTTTACAGGTCTTTACATTACTCCCACCTCAGGGATTTACGTCCCCGTAAAGATACATCAAAAACTAGGGAAACAAATGAGGGTACTGAGCACGCATCTGAGCCTCCCGCTCCCATGTGTTCTCCTGGAGATTCCCGTGCTGCCATCTGATGCGCACAAGAGGAATCGATCGCCCACGCAGGACCCGCTCCTGTCGATCCTCTATCTCCACCGGGTCCTCCGTAAAAGTCGCCCCATCGTCAACGTCAAGCTCCCCATGGTCAATGATGTGTGTCGGGTCGTGCACGTATCTCCTCAGCTGAGACACGTGGAAGACGTCGTGCACCCGGTGCAACTGAGGTGGTAGAGCCAGGCGATAAGCCACCTCACCAACCCTGCTGAGGACCAGGAAGGGTCCGATGAAGTGCGGAGATAACTTTCTGCCTCGGCCAAATCTCTGAATACCACATCGAGGTGAGACCCTCAAGAAGACGTGGTCGCCATCCTCGAAATCTAGTGGCCTCCGCCTCCTGTCAGCATATGACTTCTGTCGGCTCTGAGCTGTCCTCATCCGCTCCTGGATGACCTGGACCTTCTCTGTTGTGGCCTGGACCATCTCCGGTCCCACCAGAGCTGCAATATTTCTTCTTTTCCGATAAGAGAAATCTGGTCCCATCCCCTGGATGAACCACAATATTTGCCTAAAATAGTCAATCCTAATATGGATGATACTAATCCATACCAAGGATGACGTCGTAAGGCCTCGACGCTACTACTAAGAGATTCAACCGTTACTCTCGCCTCCAAGGGTTGAGTCACACTTTCGGCATCAGTGTGTGGTAACTGGGTCTCCTCCAGTAGATGTATCACAAGTGAGGGTCAAGTCAACAGCCAAAACTGGAACCTCTTAGTAACATCACGAAAGAGGACAAGAATGAAAATATCACAAAGGTATGCGTCTTTTATTATTGCAGCTCATAATACAAGACGCTACACAAATGCAACAAGGAACCAGAAGTACAAAGGATGTATCCACTAGTTCTGCTCCTGTCCATCGGCTCCCAGAGCTCCATGATCAAAGGCCTCGGTTGCATGAAGTTGAGCTCTCGCATGTTCACCTACTCCCTGTGGTCGGGGTGGACCTCCTGGTGGTGGTGGTGGAAGAGCCTCAAAGCGTCGCCCACCACCGGCTGCTCGTCCAGCTCCTCTGCCTCGTCCGCCTCCTCCCTGCGGACCGCCACGGTCGAACCTCTGCCTCTTCCTGGGAGGTTCTTCATTTAACTGCTGATCATCAACATAGCGGGTCGGACAGTCACGAGCCATGTGACCAATCCCGCCACAGGAGTAACACTGACTGCCTCTCGAAAGACTGGCTCCGCGCTGTGTGCCCCGCACTGCTGAGCCAGTGTCCTGAGGTCGTCTGCCCGAAGGTCTGGTCTGTCTGGACCCCTGAGTCATCTGCCGACTGCCTGCTGCAGGTGACTCTGCCACGTGCCTCCCTGCGGTGGGTCTCTGTGCTGGTGTAGACTCAGTAAGGAAGCCCTCGATCAGAAGGGCCCGCTCCAATACTCTTGTCTGAGTTGGTATGCTGAGGGAGATCATCGATTCCCTGATCTTGTGTCTCAAACCCTGCTCGAAGGTCCGGGACTGGAAAAATGGGTCACGTACCATGTCGGTCGAGTAGCGCGAGAGATCGGTAAATCTCGCCGAGTACTGAGCGACTGTCATGCTGCCCTGCCGCAGCTGAAGAAGCTCCTGGATACGCACCGCACGATGGGTGGCTGGGACGAACTCCGAGCGGAAGATGCTCTCAAAGTCCATCCAAAGAAGAGATGCCTCATCGTGCACCTGGAGAATCAAGCTCCACCATCGTCTTGCTGTTGCGTGTAGTAGGCTCGCAGCGAGGTTCACCATGAGGTCTGCTGGTGTCCTCACTAGCCTAAACACTCGTACCACTGCCTCCAGCCAGTCCTCTGCTGCCTGGGGATCCGTCTCCCCGGGAAACCTGGGCAGTCTCTGGCGCTGAAACTCATGCAGTGCGCTGAGGCGACGTGCATCGCCAGCGGCTGCTGCTGGAAGCATCGGGGGCTCGGCGGGTAGTGCTACCGCCAGTGCCACTGCTGACAAAGGGCCCTGCACCGAAGCCTCGTCGCTCGGTGGGCTGTCATCACGCTCGACTCTCGGAACCCTAGCTGGCTGCCGTCGTGGGGCCATCCTGAATAGGAAACAGGTGCGCCACGGTCAAACAGTATACCTGGTGAGCTGACATAAAGACATCACAAAGAAAACTTTGAAACACACACGCAATCAATGTTTTCGTGCATTAAGTCGGAAATCAGAAGTCAAGGTCCTGGTGTACGGATACGTCGGCCGCCGCACCAACACTGGACTCCCTGGACTGATAACCACACTCAATACGCTAAACATTATTTCTTCACATAGAAAAGATCAGAGTTCGCGGTAGAACCGAACTCCTTTGATACCAATTTGTCACGACCCGCCCTCGGGGTCCGTGCCGTGACTACCCCAAGCCCGCCTTCCATAGGCCAGGGGCTGGCGACTAGCACCAAGGCGTAAATCCCGGTAAAAAGGGAAGGCATTGCCTTTGAAAAGTAAACAAACATGCCAGAGTAAACAAGCGGAAAGTAAACACTAAACAAAAGCAGGGTACAACTGAATGTGCGGAAAGTAAATGGGCCAATATACAAACCCAAACTGAATGTAAAGTACAACTCGAAAGGGAAAACAGCAACTGAAAAGTAAAAGCCGCTACACCGAGCTGTCCACTGGAAATCCCACCTGAAGGGTGGGTACAGATAGCTCCACTGCACCACGGGTCCCGCCGTCCGCTCCGTGCACGTTCCGCCCAGTGGTCCACCTCCGGGTACCGTCCCGCTCTGCAAGCCTCAACTAAGATCAACGCTGTCCGTCGTCTGCAACCAACACAACGTAGTGCGGGCAAAGCCCGTGCAGGGGTGAGTATAAGCTACTCAGTAGGGACCCCGAGACCCCTGAAGGTCTCTCAAATCCACAAAGGATAAACCACGAAGAAAGGTACAATCACGAAGTAACAACCGTCTCTGCTTAGGTATATGCCCATACATATACATAAGTCATCAAATTCAAATACGCTCCAACCTCCGAGCCCAAGTACAACTCAGTCCACACAGGAAAGTAAACGTTTTCCACACAGGAAAGCAAAACATAATCCACACAGGATTGCACAACACAATCCACACAGGAATGCAACAGATTCAGCTCACACAGGTATACTTCTTCAAAGGACGATAAAGATGATCTCTGATCCATCTAAGTCGTCGGACCCACGAAGGATCGATAGGTAACTAACCCCCGTAATGACTCACACAGGATCGGGCCCACATAGGACCTGTAGGCGCTGGCTCACACAGAACCGCTGAGCGCGGACCCACACAGGATCGGACCAACACAGGATCAGGCCCACACAGGACCTGTAGCACTGATCCACGTAGGATTGTTGAGTGCTGAAGTCGTCGTAGTCGAATCCACACAGGATCGGGCCCACACAGGACCTGTAGCACTGATCCACGTAGGATCGCTGAGTGTTGTAGTCGTCGTCGTCGAATCCACACAGGATCTCTGTACTGTTGTCGTCGCAGTCACAATAGCAGTAGTAGCAGTAGTAGTCACAGTAACAGTCGCAGCCAGCACTAGGGTTCCCGCACACAGCAAACTCGTTCGGAGGGTCCGCTCCACGAGCCGAGAGGCTGATACATCAACTGTCACAAAGTCCAGAGTTGATGTATCCAAAAGTTCCGTATCGTCAACAGGAACTCAACGCAACAGACGGCGCGTCGATCTGACGCCCGGTCTGAGAGTTATTGGCATTTTCGTCCCCGGGGCCCGGTTGGTTTTTAAAGCAAAACCAACCTGACCATACTCCACCTACGTCCAAACCTCGGGCGGAGTATTCCAAAAGATCCTTCTCACTAAGAGGAACACAACACAGCTGACGGCACGTCAATCGGACGTCCGTAGCTCAAGATATGAGCGTTTCCGCTCCGAAGGCCCGGTTGGTTTCGTGAACGAACCAACCCGGCCGAACTCAAAGTAATCCGAAACCTTGAGTGCGATATACCGAAACGACCGTCTCGATCCAAGGATCGTGTTTCCACAGAAGGTACGTCGATCGGAGGTCCGTGGCTCATGTTATGGCCAAAAGACCGAGAATGATTCGAAACGGGGGGGTCCGGGTCCGGGTCGACCCGACCCGCCCCCCTGGGTCGGCCCGACCCGGGTCGACCCGACCCGGGTCCGACCCGGCCCGGCCGGCCGGCCGGCGGCGCGGCGGCGTGGCGGTCGCGGCGGCCTGGCGCCGCACGGAGGCAGCGCGGGGGGAATTAATTCCCCCGCTGATTGGATGGCGGCGCGGCTAAGTGCCGCGCCCTTTGCAGAAAAAACGGCCCCCACGTGGGGGCCAGTTTGGAGAAAAACCGGGGGGCTGCTGCCCCCCCCCCCCCCCACCCCCTTCATGGAAACCGCACCCCTCATAATGAGGGGGGTTTTGTGTGCTGGCCGGGGGATTAATTTCCCCCGGTTTATTACCATCCGGCCGGCCAGCTGGCCGGCCGTTTTTCTCCAACGGGACCGGAAAATCCGGTCCCCTCTTCGGCTTCCGACGCCGGCGGCTCGGCCGCCGGTCTTCTCTTTCCGCCGCAGCCCGGAACCGGCCGTGGTGTTCATCGTCCGGCGCGGTGCGACGGCACCGCGCCCCTCCGCCGTGCCTTAGATTCCCCTTGATGTGGAGCAGCGGCGTCGCGTTCTTGAAGATTCTTCCATGGCGCGCGCGCGACGGCATCGCGCAAGATAAACATACAATTATCCGCGTGGTGTGACGGCACCACGCCACCTTGCTTCCACCCGCAAGATAAAACAACATGAACGATCGAGGGGGTTCGGCCGTGTTAATGGGGTCCGGCCCCCCTCACGTTAAATAATAACACAACTTAAAATATTCAATTGCCTCACGTTAGACATGGTAGATCCACAATCAAGAATGAAATAATTAAAAAATAAATCAACAACCCCTACCTTGGTATAAGGTTCGAAGATTTGTCAACATTCCACGGAAGACGACGTCGTGGAGGTCGGGCGTCGCGGTCGTTGTTCGTCAAATCCAATGAAGAAGAGGTGCGTCCGATGTGATACGTCGTGGGCGAATCTTCGTATGCCGACGAAGGGAATCCGAGGAGGAAGCGGTGTTCCCTCTCGTTGACACGGAAGACGAAGAAGAGCGGAGCGGCGTTCTTCGTCGGAACTTGAGCGTTCTTCGTCAAGTTGAGCGTTCTTCGTCAAAGCTTGAAGATGAAGGAGAAGCTCTCAAAATCCTCTCAAGAACAAAGGAAACCAACCCCACAAAATAAAATAAGCTTAAGCTTATTTTATTACACAACCCTCCTCTTAGAATTTCAAAGGTTTGAAATTTAAATTATCCCTCTTCAATTAATTAAGCCAAGTTGTCAACTTTAATTGAAATGGGTTAAAGGGGAGGTTTTGAGAGAATTTGAGGAGTTGGGGTTCGTGTGGGCCCCACCACACTTAATCCTCCCAAGGGAGGTTAAGTGGATGTGGGTCCCACTCCCAACTCCCTTTGGTAGGATTTATCTAGTTAAAATAAAATTTGTTCTTCACCAATTTTATTTAACTTAAACTAAAAACCCAAAAACTAACTTTCAACCCACAACAAACGCAACTTCCGAAAAGGTCTCTTTAAGCGAAAATCGGCGCTGCGAGTTCATCGGTGCCCTCGGATTTCAATTCCGAGCACCGGAGCAAAAGTTAGAAATTCCCGCTCATTCGTTCACTGAACGTACCCGATCCAAACTTCAGAAAATGATTCCGGGCACTCCGGGCCTCGGAATCAGGTTCCGTCTGAAACCGAGCTCTTGTAAAATTCTAAAGAAAATTAAGAAAAAATTTCCCTTGAATTTTACGGGTCTTTACACTAATCAACTCCATGATCTCAAAGGGATCCACATACCTAGGTTCCAAAATACCCTGTTTTCAAATCTGATGGTGAACCATCCTTGGTGAAACTTGACAGAACACCTGGTCACCCACAATAAAATAAATAGGTTGATGACTTCAATAATCAAATAACTTATTCCTACTCTGAGTCATAGCGATGCGTTTCTAAATCAACTTAACCTAGTCTAATGTCTCTTGAATGTGTCTTAGTCCCAAAAATTTTAATTCCCCAACTTCCATCCACCACAATAGAGATATAAATGACATAACATAGAGTCCCTCAAATTCTTCCATCTGAATGGTCTCCTGGTAACTGATATTGTAAGAGAACTAAACAAGAACCAAGTGATTTTCCCAAGATCCCTCAATGTCTAGGATGTATGCCCTAAACCTGTCCTTTAACACCTGAATAGTATGCTCTAACAACCCGTCTTTCATTGGGTGAAAATATGTACTAAAAACACATGGGTACAAAAATCCTTATGAATACCATTCCAAAATCATGAAGTAAATTGTGGATCATAGTCTAAAACAATATTTTAAGGTTCCCCATGTAGACGTATTATTCCTAAAATGTAAGAGTCACCCAACTAATCTATACTAAAAGTCTCTCAAATTGGTAAGAAGTGTGATACCATGGTTAACTGATCCAAAATTACCCATATCACCATATTTTTCCTTGTAATACAAAGAAGAACCTCCATTAATCCATAGTGACATCATCCCACTTTCATTTCAGAATGGGTAACGGGTATAGAAACCCAGCTAGGTTTTTATGTCTAGCCTTCACCTACTGACATGTGTAGCATTGTATCACTAATCCTACAACATATTTCTTCATACCCAACCACTTATACTATCTATGAATGTGAGGATACATTTTTTACAAAACAGGATGCACTGCCCACTTCGAGGCATGAAACCCACGTGTCAACTCTTCCCACACACAATTAAGTACAACAACATGACTATGAATGTAAAAGATCCCATCATCATTAATAGTCTAGTTGGAAGGTGAATCCCCACCTTCAATGCTTTCCCTCAAAGACAAGCACTTTGGATCCTCATACCTCTCTTAATTGATCTGGATCAAAAATGTAGAATCGACACAATAATATACAAGGTCCATCTGTTACTGGCCCTCCATAACCTCCACATGCATCTCAATAAACAAATTCATCATCTTCTACTTATAAATAATCTCTTGGAATGATGGATTTTGTGTATTTCTGCTCAATTAATTTTCATCATTGTTCCGTATTTCCAACATGTAAGAGAACTCTAAATCAAAATATTTCATGTAATCAACCCATATCCACTTTAAAAGGCTAAAATGATGTTGGGAGAAGATGTAATTAAGAATTTTATGATCGGTATACACAATGAAATTTTCACAGAAAATGTATTGCTACATACATTTAATGTCACAAACCACTACGAAAAACATGATATCTTGTGTAGGTTAATTTTAGTCATGTAGCCTCAACTTCTGTGACCTATACACCACAACTTGATCTCCTAGCATCAACACCACACCATGACCAATACCAAATGAATCACAAAACAAGGTATATTCTTTAATTGGATCAGGGAGGATCAAAATCAGTGTAGAAGTCAATTGAATTTTCAACTCATTGAAATCATTCTCACATGTTCAGTACCAATCAAACATGACAACCTTCTTGGTTAATCCTGAAATTGTTTCTTCCAAGTGATATAATTACTTGATAAACCTCTAGTAATAGATTGTTAATACCAAAAAAATATTGGATATAAAATTAATTCATGGGATGATCCCAACATACCACTTCTTTCACTTTCCATGGGTCCACTGGTAATCCTTCTTTATATATTATGTGGCCCATGAAATATACACTATTGGTCAAGAAATTACACTTATGTAGCATGGAGTATATTCTATGCTCTCTTAGTTTAATCAGGATGATTTCTAGGTGTTTGAAATGATCATCATGATTATGGGTGTACACCGAGATATCATCTATAGAACAACTATAAACTAATCCAAATATGAATGTAATATTCAAGCCATCAAGGCCATAAAAACTACTGGGGAATATGTCAGCCCAAATTCCATCACAATGACCTTTTAAAAACCATACCTATTTTAAAAATAAGTCTGTAGTATATCAGAATATCTCACCCTCAACTAATGATACCTTGACCTAAAATAAATTTTTGAGAATGAATAATAACCTTTATTCTTTTAATTTTTTTATTAATATGTGGAAGATGATATTGGTTATTAACATTAATCTGATTCAACTATCAATAATCAACACAAAACAACAATGTCATGGAAGCCTTATTATAAAACAAAACTACATATCCCCAAAGTTATGTATTGGGATGGATAAAACCTTTTCACTAAAATTCATATAAATAAGTTTTAAATTCTTGAAGTTATTCTAGTGCCATTCTATATAAAAAAGAGATATTGGCTCATATCCAGGAAACAGTTCAATTTTGAACTAAATCATTCTCTATATAAGTATCCTTGTTAAGTCCTCATGAAACACATCCTAAAATAAAAAAATCATAGGAGGAAATAAATCATATTTCAATCCCCCATCATGAATCATGATACATTCCACTTTGGTTATGAGCTAAACCAACTATTGAAGAACTAGACCTAAATGACCTATATAGATATTTCATTACACTTAGAGATCATTAGTGTCACCCTCAAGTGACTTGAATGTTAACCTTTAAAAATAGTTTTCAATTTGGGATTGATACAACACAATCCAATACGTCCCCAAGATCATGTCAAAACCTAAAATCTCAATCACAAACAGGTCCTAAAGGAAATGGTACTAACCAACCAAGAGGGAACACTCCTTACATTTTCATATATTATCTACCCGCACTACCAATAGAGTGTCAATTAACATTACCCCACACATATGTTCCACTTCAAATCTTTACACAATCAAAAACTGAGAAAATATAGAATAATATGAGTCCCTTTATCTAATAAATCACTAGAAAGTATGGGTGCTAGAAGGATTATACTTCAAACAGTAGATGGATTTTCCTCAACACCACTAGGTGTAGGATGAAATTCATGTATATGAAATTTTCCTCTCCTTTGGGTTCTGTTCTGAGTCCCTAGTTCCATGCTACCCTTATGGTAAAGATGGCCTTTTCCTAAAGCACCACATTTACCACCATAGAGGGTATAACTAGTTCAACCCCAACTACCTTAATGTTATGGTGTAGAGGACCCCTTCCTTCACTATGCATCTATCTTGATCATCCGTCCCTACCCACCTATCAAGGATTCTTATAGAACCATTGTACATTCACCATCCTTCTATTTTCTTTGAACTTTACTAGAGGTTGGGGAAACTAGCCATGCATGTGTCCTGGGATTCCGTACTAATAACAACACACCATGGCACTACCCTAATAAAAAATCCTTTTACCTAGTTGCTTTTTATACCACTTCCTTAGTGAACACACTCAACATGGAGTTTCATACCATCGAAAACCATACTAACAGACTTCTCAAATAGAAGCACATGACTTGTTCCAGAAGCCTCCCTTAGGTTCCCCTCTGAAATGAGATCCTGATTAACCACCTAAAAAAATTCTCTTTAGATGGAAGATATTCAATTAGGACTTGATATCATATCTAATTCCATCCTGAAAACATTTCACTTTAGTTTTCTTATTCACAACCAACGATGGAATGAAGCATTGTAATTCCATGAGGCGGATAGAATAATAACTCATGGACATAGTCCCTTAAGTCAACCATATAAAATCAACATCCTTCTACTATCATAGAGTCTCTAGATAGAAATTTTCAATAAATATTTCATGGAGATATTTCCACAACATACCACCCACCTTCTTAGTTTGAACTAGTAAATCCCTATAGTTATTCTCTGGTACCGGCAACATATAAGCCACCAACTTGACTCTCTTTTAAGGAAGAGTGTCTACGTAATCCAAATTTTACTAGATTGACTCTATCTAGAACTTGTATGACTCATGTCAATCCTCTATGGTAAACATCAGTGGTTGCTGCAACTAAAACTCTCTAGTCAGATCAAACATCCTTGGTGCTATGCTCCCTAGGTCCTGCTCCATTATCTACAAAAACCAAGAGAAGTTATCATCAAATTTCTATTTCCATCTTGTAACCAGAACAAATGGGGTTTCATTCACCACTACTAGATATGTATTCTCAGTGATACCCTATAATCTCTCAACCATTATATGTCTTTATGGAATAATCTCTCTACAATGCCAAACACATATCTCAAAACAAATAACACAAGGATTCCATAGTTTAAAAATTGAGGTCTCACTACTAGAAATAATAATCACATCCCACATACACTATCCAAACGGTCATGAACACATCTATATCACTATCCAAAGCCGCCCTTATTCTAGTGTATGGTTAACTCATATTAAACCCAAACATACACAAACACATTTGTATCATTATAAACACCTTTTTTACACCATTTCCCTTTCATAAAAAAAATTCTCATTTAGGAACTCATATAAACTTTTCAAAACTATCTATCAATACTACATACAATTACAACTCTCTATTAAGATAATTTTCTTTAAAAACTCAATATTATTTCAAATGTGTTCCCAATTCCAATACCCAAACACACCATTTTTCCCATGTGTTCCTAAGATCATTCTTTCCAAAGGTAGTCCTGAATGCCTAAAATTATGAATGCATGAATGAACTCATACAATTTCATCCCATGAGTGTTATCTCATAAAACTTTACCCCACACACCAAGAGAATAACCCAATGGTGAAATAAAATTCAACTCTAACAATGAATATCAAGAAAAAAATACCATCCAAGGTACTTGGGATTCCCCCCATACATGTGTTAGATACTCCCACACACGATCTCATTACCAAGGCTGGAAAATACTTAGTATGATACATAAATTCCACAAATAAAGTAAATAATAGAAAATAAAACCGCTCTAATACCACTTTGTAACTTCCCAATATAGGAAGCACTATAACAAGCACTCCAGGATGACCCATTTCATGATTTCGGGCCTGTATCCCCATTTGCTAGAGGCTTCTGACTAACATCAGGGGTCTAATATGACATGTAAGGTGAATATATTGAGTTTATCAGAGTTATCCATCACATATAAAATAATAAATACCGGAAATAGTAATAAAAATATATATGAATCACAAATCTATTTCCCAAAACATGGTACATGACCATAACCAACAGTAAATATACCATGTCAAGTATTACCATGAAAAATTCAAATAAAAAACCACAATAAATAAAAGATGAAGAATCCCTAAAATGGTTCCTGAAACCATGTTTGATTCCCTCAACAAAATATAACCCCAAACCCAAATTCAACCCCCTAATATAAGGCCTTTTTCCTTATCCTGACATGCTACCATGAAGTCTTCTTGGGTAGCCAATGAAAGCCTGAGTATAGTTTGAGTTCAACTCAGTAGGCCACCACCAATGATGTCTACAAAATATATGTTCTAAACAAAATTGTATTCATAAATAATATAATAAAAGTAGTAAAAATTAGACAAAAAATTTCTATCATTTAACATTATTAAGATTAATCAATTTTTCCCTTTGTTTCAAGAGTTACTCATACCGATCAAATTCACTTTGTCCTTTTCCAGTCAACTAAACAACGGAAATGGGGGTCAGGTTTCTCTATATCATAGGGAAAATAATTTCAAAAACTATATATATATAAACTTACCTTGGACCCTCAATCTAGGTAATCATAAACCATACCTTGGAGCCTCGGTCTAGGTAATCACAAACCATAACATGGAGCCTCAATATATGTAACCATACCTCTCTCATTTGTTAGGGAAATAGAGCCTTAGTTTGAGTCCCTAACCCATGCAATATAGGGGTGGGACCTACATCTTTAGTCTATCCCAACCCATGGAGTATAGCCTTAATCTAATCACCAATGCATACCACTTATTCATGTTTACATGTTTATTTAACCATTCAACACATCTACAATTTCCATTATATAACCCATTAATCACATTTAAGATTGACCAAATGCCTCTTTATGTCATATTAACAAGATAAACACAATTATCACTATTTTTATTTCATAATCACTTTTTATGAACGAGTAATAATTATCATTGGTACCATCTCATAAACCCTCCAGTCTAACCTTTAACTACACAATTCCATGTTCAAGGAAGAGGCACACCCATGAGTGTCCTTTAGCCTTGCTAAATCAACCTTAACAGATCCCACATGGATCACGAGGGGTTAAAATCATCATTCAATTAACCCATTTAATATTTCCTACCAAGGAAACTAAATAGATAACAATGAAACACCCATGAACAACCACCTTCTTATAGAACAACATCGAGACTATGGGATATAACATACATGCCACCCACCTCAAGTTCATAGATGAATTATCTCTTAATAATATCCCTTGATTTGAAATCAAACACCCTTTAAATAAAAAACATTGAATCCTCAGGAAAATTATGGTTTTAAAGATTCAAATGGAGAAAAATGATTCCAAAATTCCAATTACAAAAAATAGAGAAAAAGATGTGTGTTGGACTCACCCAAATCATTGATTTGAAATAAAAAAACTTGAAACATCCAAGAATCAAAGGAGAAATCCCTATTAGAATCGTGGGTGAGATTGGATCATAAACTTTCTACTATTGGGTGAAATGGGATGAAAAATTAGGCAGAATTTCATAAATCCTGATAGGGAAAATGATAAAATCCACATTTTTAATGGGGCACACATTTTTTCTGCACAATTTTCTAAATTATGTTACAACCATGCACCACACTCTATCTCAATGGGATTCGGTCGCACAGTCTCCTGGGGATTATGAATGATTGGAAAAACTATGTGGAGATCATAAAGTATTATTGTGTCCAAGACCATAGAATTTGGCCCCTATGCATGATTTTACCAATCATGCATGACCCCTATCAAAGGTGATTGATTTGGGTGCACAATTAGCACTAACCTGATTCCATAAATGAAACATGCACTGGATGAACCCTTTTCCTCCCGTTTTTCATCCCAAAACCCCGTGATAGCCCCACAGATTATCATATTTATGGGATACATTCTATTATCCCTTTAACGATGTTAAATAAAAAATATAAACAAGAAAAAACCGCATAAGAAGTTTTGGATCTTTAATATATTGAGTACAACATGTGTAAAATTTATGTTTAGTTCATTCCAACATGTCAAAAAATATGTATGGATTATTTTCATAAAGATCATGGAAATAAAATCGTTTTTTCTTGATTTTTAATGTGTTATATTCATTTTAAACTAAAATGTTTCTTTTAAACTAAAAATGGTCACTTTGAGTCACACCACTAATACCATATCTCAAGTTGATGTGTCGCCAATTCCTATATGTCAAAAATGAATTATGGGTCATTTTAATAAATTATTAATACAATATAATCATGTTATCTAAATTTTGAGTATGTGAAGTGTGTTTAGTACTAAAATGTTGATATTAAATTAAAACACTCACTTTCATTCATACTAGACACAGTGTGTGTCATATTGATGTGTGGTCAAATCCTATATGTAAAAAATTGAATATAGTTATTTTTCCTAAATTATCAATACAATCATAGTGTACATATTAAGTCTTTACTATGTGATGGATGTTTTGAATTAAAATGATGCTTTTAAATTGAAATCACGCACTTTGAGTCATATCATGAACAAAATCTTCAGGTTGACATGAGGATGAATCTTATACATAAAAAATTAATTATGAATCATTTTACTAAAGTATCAAAATAATTCAATTAAATTTTATTAGTTTTATATTTGTGAATTTTTTTGGTACTAAAATGTTGATTTTGTATAAAAACACAAAATTTCAGTCATACTGGCCACACCGTTTGCTGGATTGATTTGAGTAAAATTCATACATTTCAAAAATGACTTATGGATCATTTTCATAAATTATAAATATATTTGGAGTTTTTTCATGGGTTTCAATAAGTGGTACATGTTTTATACTAAAAGGTTCTTTTTAAATAAAAACATACTTCAAGACATATCAAGAACACCATGTGTTAGATTAACACTCGACAGATTCACACGAATCAAAAAAATTACTTTTGGATCATTTTTCTATAGTATAAATACATTCATAATTTGATTTCTTATTTTTGAGTATGTGAAGTGTATTTTTTACTAATTTTTTAATTTTAAATAAAAATGTGTACTTTTAGTCATATGATCCACATCATGTGTCAGATTATTGTGTATCTAATTTATAAAAATAAAAAAAAATGTATGGATCATTTTTTAAAATTATCAAGATAATATGAGCATTTCTTCTTGGTTTTCAGTAAGTGTTTCATTTTTTCAACAAAAATGTTACTTTTAAACTGAAAACATGTGTTTTATGTCTTACCAGAAATACCATGTGAAAAATTAATTTGTGGTTAAATCCTACACATAAAAAGGTATTAATGGATATGTTTATTAAATTATCAAGAAAATATGAACATGTTTTTTTAGTTTCGAGTATGTGATGTGTTTTTTGAATTAAAAATTCAATTTCAAATCAAAACAATCTCTTTTAATAATAAAAAGAACACCATATAACATATTGATGTGATGTTAATTTCTACACATCAAAAATGTCTTATGAATCTTTTTCCTAAAGTATCAAGTTAATAGAAGGATATTTTCTTAGTTTTTAGTGAGTGATGCATGTTTTGAACAAAAATGTCACATATTTTTTTTTTGAAAATGTGAAATTTGAGACACGTTGGGAACACCATGTCTCAGATTGATATGTTGTCAATTCAAACACATCACAAATTTTTTTTGAATCATTTTCATAATTTTTTTTCACCAAAATGTTATTGAATAGGAATTTAATCAAAATATAATTCATTTCATCACTATTGAAAAAAATCAAACAGTGGACTAACAGGTCTACGAAGATAACATTAAACATGTACCCCAGTGCATCATACTCATCGAAGCATTTGTCAATAATTTATTTTTATGAAATAATTTATTTTATAAAGAGAACAAAATGCCTCTTTAAGTAGTTCATTTTTCTTATTGAAAGTTAAAATTCCATTTTATCCTTCATGAGGGTCCATGAACTCTTTATGGAGGAAGTATATGCTCTTTATATATACAAAATACTTATAAAAAATAAATTATAAATCTTATCTTCATGATCTTGGTGAAAATTAATTAAATCATATTTATATAAAAATAATATGATAATTAATAAAATTAGTGTTGATAAAGAGATAAGAAAAGTTACTAAATAAGCAGTATATAAATAAACTATTATTCCTTACTAAATACTTTATCAATAATTTTTTTTCTATGAAATTTATAATCTTCATAAATCACTTAATGGTCAGAGAAAAATAAATACTTGAAAATGTAATTTCAAAATGATATTTGTGAGAATTAACTATATAATTAGTAGATAAAATTTATAAGAAAATTAACTAAGAAATAAAAATAAAATGATGGGAAATTAACTAAATAAGTAGCGGAAAATAACATATCCATGATTTATACAAAAATTATGAGGCATGTATTTTTAAGAATTGTGGAAGATCCTATTGAATGGTGATATATTATGATTTATTTTAACACAAAATATCCCAAAATCCATAAATAGGACCCTTCATATACAATTTATAATTAGATTGTTTATGATTTAAAGAAATCATACCTTGTCTTAGGATCTTTCTTCGCATGAGATATTGATCGACTGAAAAATTATTTCGAATTTTATTCATTGAAATGAAAGTATCTAACTATATATTCCATCTACTAGTGATCCACACACAATATTTTGATCTCCAAATGACACCAATTGATTTTTTAGTGAAAGAGTTCAAAATAAGGAATCTTATTTTGTTCTCCTTGATCACTCAAGAACCTTTGGGCTTGAAGGATTTCTTCTCATTCATGATAAGAATAAAGAAGAAAATTTCAAGCGAGAAGTTTGTTTTTTGTAATGATTCCCAATTCTCAGTATTCCATTACCACTACATAATAGACATAAAAATCTATTTTTAGAGCTAGGGTTTATGTAAAAATACTATTTAATTGCGTGCCAAACATTAAATAATATAATAATATTTAATGAACCACATGTCATATAATAATAATATTATTATCATTATATTATTTAATATTCTAACTCATATAGTGAGGAATGTTATTTCACCATCTTGTGAAAAATTATTTATCAATAGATGCAGTCTTGGTCCTTTCATTATCCTTGGAATTTATTAAATACCCAAATTAATAATTATTTAAATATATTATTGATAAATAAATATTTTATTCACAATACAATGAATAAATATTTATTAAATACTCAATAAATAAAATACATATTTCTTTCATAATCTATTGAATAAATATTTATCAAATAATCATGTAATCAAATAAATTAGGTATTACTTAATTGATAATTATTTATGACCTTGTGAATATTAGTGATCAATAATACATGAATAAATTTATTCATCAGTCTTGAGAATAATATTTATTCCAATAATTAAATTCAAATAGAATTTAATAAAAATCAATGAAATTACTTAGTCTTTGACTCTCAGGGATTCTCCCGTTGGCATTAGGAAGCTACTCATAAAGTCTAAGATTACTATCTACCAACATGTCAAGATACCAAAGATAATGAAATTAATGTTAGATGTTTAAAAACGCATAAAAACATTTTCTATGTAATATAATCCATTTCTCACAATATCTCATCAGTATTGTTGCACATCAGTTTCATCAAAATATATGCTTGATGCATATTTCTTTGACTATCTTAAATGAACACATTGTTACACCATGGGCATGGAATTTAATGTGACGATTCAATCTCATTAAAGGTTTGAGATACCAATTTTCATAAATATTAAAAGTAAAAATCCTTCATCTAAATATCCATTAATGACACAAAACTCATGAAACACCCAATGCATCCTCCTACTTCATAAACAACTATCGTCATGGTTTATAGAAATACATCTAAGTGCACAAGATAAAACAAGAATTAATCATAATAATTAAGTCTAAGGAACATTACACATGATCTTAGATAGGAATGTCTGATGACACCAAAACATGTGTAATTATTACTTGTGAGTATGTTTTTATAATCTCATTTCATAGAGATTACTTAGAGAAAAACTCATGATTAGAATCCGCATTTGATTATGGGTACTCACACATAAAATTATGCATACTATATTCCCTATCCTAGTATGTTATCCGATCATAGAACTATGTTTATGAATATCATCATGGAACTTCAAAATTCTCATCATAGTGGGGCACTTATATGACCTTATCATGGAGACAGAGATGCTAGGACATTATTATATCAAATTCATGTATAATAATGAAGAATATATAACAAAATGTTTTATTAATAATCAAATAATTGAATATTCATGTAATCAATGTTCAAAAAGTTGGTTCTAGAACACCAAATGCAACGAACTCTCACTTGGACTAGAGAAAACTGCCTGAAACCTTCATCATTCTCAACCCAACATGATAATCATATTTCTACTGAGTCAAGGCTTTATTTATGTGGTCTATGACATTCTCTTTTGTGGAAATTTGACTCACTATGACTTTAATACTTTTAGAAAAATATGTCAAGAGATGAGACTTCAAAAGTATGTTCTTTGTCTACTAATGTGATCTTAACTTCTTTACAAGGTCCACTACTATAATATTATCATAATAGAGTATGGTAGGATGTTTATTTCTGTGTACCATGTCAAGATCCTGAATGATGTTGTTTATAAAAACTATATATTTAGCTATCTTAGAATCCTAAATATACTCAGACTCTATTTTAAAATATTTTACCATATCCTACTATGAACTCTTCCAGCACACAATAACTTCATTAAGTGTGAAGTTATATATTTTTTGCGATTTTAGATCGTCATGGTAATTTTGGAAACATGCATCCACATATCCTATGATGAGTAGTTTCTTATCTCATATATATACCAGGAACATATCCTTTTTCACCTCAGATACTTTAGGATAGTCCTAAATTCCATCCAATGGCAGACACATGGGTCATCTTGATAACATCCTACCACACTCAGTGCATAGGATACATCTAAACTAGTATATAGCATAACATATATGACTAATCCAATCACTAACGAATATGGAATCCTTGACATCCTATATATTTCATCATGTGTATGAGGAAGCATTTTCCAACAATTATGAATTCCATGTGACATTGGAAAAAATACCCCTTTAGATTGTTCAATGATAAATATCTTCAATATCTCATCAATGTGTCTATACTAACTATGTCCAAGTAGCCCATTGGATCTAAAATGATGGATATTTATTCCAGAATATATGATTATTCACTTAATTCTTTCATTGAGAATAATTAATATAATCCATCCTTAAACTCACACCCACTAAACCATTTATAGATAGAAGGCTCACATTCAATATTTATGAAACCAAATTCTATTATATCTTCATCAAACCCAATGTTCCATGATCTAGATGCTTTATTTAATCCATAAATGGATTTTTCAATTTTCATACATTTTTTGAATACTTTGGAGTCATAAAACCTTCTTTTTTTTATATAGACATATTTATAATGGTTTCTATTAAGGAAGGTTGTTTTTTAAATATATTTTCCAAATCTCATAGTAATGAAAAGAAATGATCAAAATTATAATTATGATGTATTTTAGTATTGAAACTAGTGAAAAGGCTTCATCATAGTTAGTGCCTTGACCTTTTTTGAAACATTTTGCAACCATTTGAGCCTTATATTTACCAATTTTTTCCATCGATTTCTAGTTTCTACTTGAATAACCATTTAAAACCAATTGGATTTACATCCACTAAAGGATCTACCAAAATATATTTATTCAGTTTTAGTATATGGAATCCAGTTCAAAATCCATATCTTCTTCCCACATAGAGACATATATTATAATTACTACTTCCTTGTTGGTTATAGGATCATTATTATCAACTAATAATGAGTCACCATTCTGAGTGACTTATAAAACATATCGTTCTTTTTTTCTAACCTATATTGTAATCCTATGTAGTACTTTTGTTTCTATAACATGTTATTCTATAGGAATTTTTAGAATTTCTTCATTGGACAAATATTGTGTATCTTGAAGCTGGACTTCATTAAAGTCTCTCTCACTCCCACTATCTTTTTTAGAGATATAATCCCTCTCAAGGAATAAAGGACATATGTCAACTGTAACCTTTTTATCTGAATGATGTAATATGTAGTATCCCTTTATTTCCATGGGATATCCTAAAATGATACACTTTGAATCTCAGAGTAAAAGTTTGTTTCCTAAAAAGTCTTTAAATAACACTTCACACCCCCAGAAAAGTATGTATGTCAACACAAATTTATTTCCACTCCACAATTGGTATTTAATACCAGCTTCTATATTTGTTGGAACATGGTCTAATAATTATGTTTTTTATAAAATTATAATCCCTAAAGGGGTAATGTAATAATTACAAGACTCTTCATTTATTTACCATGTCTAACAAGGTGTAGTTCTTCATTTCTCTTACACCATTCCATTAAGGAATAAATCAATTATGTTGGTATATAATCTAAAACTATCATAAATAATCAATGATATATTTACTAAGGTATAATATACCATGGTTTGAATGGAGTTTCTTAATCATGTTACTGAGTGTGTTCTCTACTTAATTATTTTAGTCATTGAGTACTCTAAAGGAACCCAACTTATACCTCATTAATTAAAAATAACCAAATCTACTAAAATCATCATTAAAAGTTATAAAGTATAAGTTCCCACTACTTAATTTAATGGGAAATGATCCACATACATCATTATGAACTAATTTGATTCGCTTTTTTGACCTCATAATGTTTCCACTAAATAGAGATTTGGTCATTTTACCTTGTAAACATGTGTGATATACACCAAGTAGTTGTCGTTCAAAGTATTCTAAATTTCCATCTTTGTTCAATATTTGTAAAATGTTTTTTATTTACATGACCTAGTCGATGAAGCCATATTTTTGTGTGGTATGAGTTCTACGATGTAGATTTGTTATCAATTTACATTAGATGGTTTTTGTAATCTAACACAAAAGACCGTTATTTAAATGCGCCTTACCAAAACAAATGTTATATTTATAAAAGTAGAATAAATTTTTTTTGAACATGAAAATAGATCCATCTATTTCAAGTATGGATACAAAGACAATTTTTTGGTAATTGGTGAAACATAATAATAACATTTCAAAACCAATATCATTCTAGTTGGAAACATGACATTTTATTCCTCGATAGTTACAGTAGTAAGTCTATCTTTATTAGCTACTCATAGATCTACCTCCCCTTGAGAAATAATTATGAATCTACTTGATTCATGTATTTGAATACACTTGTGAGAACCAAATGATTTATATAATACAATTTTTTTAGAAATAGATAAATTTCAATTGATAAAAAATACACCTAATGCTTTCCCTTCCTTCTTTGAATGGGTATATTTTTTTTCCAGTGGAAATTATTGTCATGTGAGAAACAAATAGCATCATGTTCCACTAATTTCCCCTTGATATTTATCATCTTGGAATGGTGTTTTAACGAATCATTGGAATTAAGGTTCTTCAATTGGAAATTTTATTTATCCACCATAAATATGGAAGGATTTTATTTATCCATCACTTTATATACTTGGTGAATATGTTTGATTAAATATAAAAGAGACTTCTCAGTTTTGTTCATATTATAATTTACAACAAAACTTGAGAATCTCAAAATGTGTGATGAAAGTATGAGATTTTTTATATTTATTTAGGGATTTTAATCCCTATAATCCCTAGGGTATCAATGTTTCCAAATAATTTGACTATTTGAGGACCAACTAGTTCCCCCCTATAATCTTACTCTGAAATGGATCATTCCAAATCTCATGATGTTCCTTCCTTTCTCTCTAATGGTAATGACCACATGGACTCTTGAGCATGCTATAAGCATCCATATCTTCAAGATACTTATTTATTTCACTAGATTTTGATGAAATCATCATACATTAAATATTCACTGCATCATTCATGTTTTTCCATAGACAATAAACTCTTCATCACTCACATCATTCACAAGTGAATTTGGTAATGAGGGTTCTAGAATATAAGATTTAGTTTCATGGAATAACACAACTCAAAGGCATCTGAAACACTCTTATTCTTACTATCAATGAATGATGGCCTTTATATAGTATGAATAATATAGATAATGTGAAAAATGAACTTTCAATTATAGAATAATTTAAAAAGAGTAGACTATTAGTGATTTTTAAGATTGAAAATTATGTGAGATGTAAAAATAATTTTTTTATTAAATATACCACTTTATTTTCAATTATCAATGGCCCTGACTATTGAACTCAAAATTTCCCAAAAAAAATACATTCCATTGGAAAAGATCCATATTTCTTTACTTAAAATCCAGACATTGGCCATAATGATTACAAGAATGTATTTAGGTAGGAGGTCCTACCAACAATAGGCCTCTAATACCTTGATCTATTAAGTGGAATATCTAATACAAAAATTTTAAGATGGATTTTCTCAACACGTTCATCCAAACTTGTATTAGAAAAAAAATTTCCATTTAACCTAATACAAATTTGGTTAAGCAAGCCCACTATCTTAGTTAAGACTTTTAAATAATTATGAGTGCCCTTGACTTTTTTTGAACTGACACTCTAACTACGGGTTCATCTTAATTCAGACAATGGAAAAAATTAATGACTTAATATTTACTCACATGATTTTTTTACTATGTTTAAATGTTTCTTATTTTATCCTTTACATTTATTGTTAATATTATGTGGATTTTACATAAGTTATTAACCATGTTTGATAAAAAAAAATTACACATATTAATTTATTTAGATTTCATGCCTATGTTTAATTCACTTATTTATATTAATGTGGTCTTACATCCATAAAATTAATAATTCATCAAATAGAAATTAATTTATTAATTAATATCCCATTAATGAGAATATCTAATAGTTGATTTATTGAGAGGATAATAAATCAACCTTTGACTTTGGGTAATAACTCATTGTGTTAGTCTTGGCATGAGTTGCAGCATCCCACCTATCCACCTATATATTTCCTGGAATGGAATCATGTTGGTTCCATATTGAAACACCTCCATGTGTCTTGGTATACTCCATTTATTATAGGTATTTATTACTCACACACATGTGAGGAGAACTAAAAATATGGTCAAATGTTTTATATAAATAACCATGTACACGTATGTCATACATAATAAACAGGGAAGGATGACTTGTAGACCGTATATTTAATTTAATAAAAATTACTAGAAAACTCATGAAATAAATTAAAATAAATAAAATAAAATGCATACACATGTCTTGGTCAAGTTTATGAATAGTCCTACACATTCAATTAATATGCAACAAATACACGTGATAACATTCATTTCTATTCATTCATTATTATTAAGATAAACATGATTGAGTTAATTAATTACATTTTATCATAATGGCCATATGAATTATCATGAAGATTCCAATCATTAATGAATTCATAAAAAGTAAATAGAATAATCAATAATTACAAATTATTACAATAAATTAATTTACAATATAATAATTCTTTAAAAAAAATTTAAATTCTAATACAATATAGATTCCAATCAATGTAATTTTTTTTAATGATTTAATTTTATATTTAATGTAATATAATTTTATCCAATATTGGGAGGATAGATTTCATGTACAAACTAGCTACATGTTGTGTATTTCGATTGTCATGTACTTGAGATATACGCCTCGGGCTTTACCATGTACCTATGTTTAACTACTTTGTGTGTACAAGCCGGTAATATATTACGTATGATGCCTTTCGTGTTTCCGCAAATCCCACCATAAGACTTTGAATGTTATTTGAACATGGGAAATAATGAATATACACCATGTACACTAGCTACATTTCATTTATATCATTAATTCTCCAGGCTATAAGAATGTCATGGTTTTGACTATGTGTTTGACCATGTGGTTTGTGAACATTTTCCACTAAACTGTGTAGAATACATGATGGGTAGGCTAGGTACATGACATGTAATCCTACAAGCCATGTTCCATGTTATCCTGATTAACATGTGGTTTTCAATTAATTCATTATGTGTTATTAACATCATGGAGCATCATGCATCCCATTACACAATGAGGTGTAGTGAACATGGGTACAAGATGTGTACTCTAGCTATAAGTCATGTAATCCCATGATATATAACCATAATCCTCAACACTTCCTGATAAAATAATCAATCTTTCTTCCTCTTTTCTTAATCCCTTATTAAAATTAAATCACGAATGATCAAAATTATAAGTTCAAAAAAAACTTATTTAAAATGTTTTAAAGAATGAATAATTCGTGAAATGAAAATATAACCAGTATTGCACATATAAATCATCAATAAAATAAATAATTATAATTTTGATACATGTAAACTCTGAAACTATTTAAAGGTATTGGGAACAACAGAAGCAGCTATTGGAGGGAGAGATATTGACATTTTTTTTAACATAAAATGTCCCGAAACACTTAGAGAGGATTTTTCACATTAAATTTATAATTTATATATTTATTATTGGAATAAATCGTACCGTGTATTGGAAGATTTCTTCATAGGATATGTTGATCAACTAGAAAAACCCTTTCAAATTACCTTCATTTTTTATAAGGATCCAAGTGTAGAAACTCTCTAATGGTGATCCACATGTTCTCCGTTGATCTTCAAAAAACACTAATTGATTTTCAAGTTCTAACATGGTGAATCAATCACTTTTTTGTTCATCTTAAGCACTCAAGAACATTTTGTTTTAAATAATTTCTTGTCATTCTTGAGATGAAGAGAGAAGGAAAATTCAAGAGAGAAGTCCATTGTGCGTAAATATTCTCAATTCTAATTTTTTTTATTTAACCTACACAATATAAATAACCATAAATTTGTAATTCTCGGGTTTAGGTTTAGATATTATTTAATTTCATACCAGACCAGAAATAATTTAATTATCTTTAATGAACACCATTTTATATAATAGTAACAATATTATTATTATTTTATGGCATGTGCTAACTCACACAGTGATAAATATTATTTCACTGACTTCTGAGTTAATACATATCAATAGACATTGTCTTGGTATGTTCATCCTCCTTGGAATTTCTTAAATACCTAAATAAATATTATTTTAAATATTTTATTCATTAATAAATATCTTATTCATAATTCATCAAATAAATAAATATTTTATTCACAAATAAAATAAATATTTTTTTCATAATTAAATGAATAAATATTTATCAAATATTCTCATAATAAATTAAATTATTTATTAATGAATATATTATTATTTATTACCTTGTGAGTATTAGTTATCAATAAGACTTGAATAAAATAATTACTCAGTATTGAGAATTATATTTATTACATCAATTAAATTCAAATAGAATTTAATCATGTCCAATGAACAAACATAACGTATGACCCTGTAGTATTATTTTCCATTAGAATTATGTGGTTATACCAAAATCCTAAGATTACTATCTTGAAATGGGTCAAGGAACCCAAGAGGAAGAACTAACATCGCAACATTGACAACGACATACGAACACAACTTGTATAATATTATCCTATTATATTGATATCTCATGATGTAGGTTGCACATCCCTGTCATCAACCTATATGCTCAATACGCCATTCATTGACTATCTGAAAAAGAAACATCATTACACCATATATATGGAATTTAATGTGATGGTTACATCTCAATCCAAGGGTGGAGATATCAATTTACATAAAGATGAAAATGACAAATCCTTCCTCTAATTTTTCATTATTGAGACATCATTCGTGATGTACCAAACATACCCATGTTCTACATGAAATATTATCATCATGGTTTATGGAAATACATTTAAATACATGATTAATGACATTAACTATTTACAATATGAAGGTCTAAGGACCATTACACATGATCTTAGTTTAGAATATCTGATGACACCAAAACATGTGGAATTCCAAATGGCTAGTGTTTTCTCATAATCTCCATCTTGGTGATTTCCATGGTAAAAATTTATTGGAAGAAACCCCATCCATATATGATGACTCATACCTGACAGTATATATACAATGTTCCCTATCATAGTACATTATACAATCATAGAACTATATTTATGAATATCATCATGGAACTTCGACGTTCTCATCATAGTACTGAACTAATATTACCTTATCAAAGCGATAGATACCCTAGGATGTTACTATATCAATGTCATGTTGAATAATTAACAATATACATTAATATGATTTATTATTATTAAAATCTTTGAATATACATATAATATAAGTACAAATAGTTTGTTTTATAACACCAATATAAATACTATTTTTCTCACACATTTCAAAAACAAATCAATTTCCTCTTCCGAATAAGTGGACTATCAACAATCCTTATATCATTGAAAAAATAGAAATATACAAATTATTGATAAATATTTTAAATAAATTTGATATTATATTAAAAAAATACCTCTTTAGGGATGCTAGTTTATTGATGGAATATATAATATTTTATAAATTTTCAAATATAATATCCAAAATCTTCTTCATTATTTTGTTTCTAACACTTTGGAAATAATGAGAAAATATTTGATTTGATTTTATATATGTTTTAATAGTTAAATCTTATTATATACCCTAATACATATCAATTTTTTGACATTGATAAGATTATTGTGTTCATAGATCACCCTCATTCTAGGGTTTGTATTATATTTAAAGATGTCAATATCATAAAATAATTTACATTAAAACATAATATAAAACATATAACTTAAATTTTTTATATGAAATATTTAATTTAGTGTTTTATAAATTGAAAAACATCTTAATTTTTTCTATAATTATGGGTAATCCGTGTATTAAATCAAAAAACATCTTTAGAGTATTCAAATCAATTGTAATGAGCAAAAAATTATAACTAAATCAAAATGTGTAAGTAATGAATTAAATGAAAATATATTTGATGTTATTAGACTATAGAGTTTTCCCCCTACATCATCGTTATTAAGAATAATTTATTCTCCTAATGTTTATTTTCAAACATTATTAACAATTTTTCCACTATTTTTAAATATTCATCTTCTTCCAATGATGTTTTTCAGTAGAAGTTGTTTGAGGACTAATGAGTGCAAGATTTTGTTCACATGGTTTTTCCTTCATGTAGTAATGATATATAAGCCTTTAAAAAAATGTGAATAGTATTTAACTATAATTAACATAGTAGATCAGTTGTTAGGGAAAAAGATATTGAAATTGTACGTCATGAATAAATTTACAACTAAGTATTCTAATCATCCGTATTTGAGGATTTCATCTACATTCTCCAGAAAAATATAGTCTGTAGTGGCCTCTTAGAACATTTTCCAAAAAAATTAATTATATTCATATTGTTATATTTTAATTTTATATTTGAATGAACATGTAATATTAGTAAATTTGGTATTCAAATTGGTGGGGTAAAGGTACCCTTTAGAGGTATTTTTGATCGATTAGTTAATCATTTATATTGTTTTGATTCAACTCTCTGTTTTCTCTACCTTTTCTCCGTTAATGATATCTTTCCTCAATTTGAGAATTTTTTCATTAATTATTAATGCTTTTACATAAATAATCATTTTTAAAAAACATACATTGTTATCAATATATATATATATATATATATATATATATTTATTTATTTATTTACAAGATCAAACAGTATTTCTATGAACGCTCCAAAATAAATTTTTCCTATGTGATCTTCTAGGACATCATGGGGAACAAGTAGCTCAACAGTCGACTTGTGATCGATGTGAATATATTTTTTCACATGATATTTTTAAAGTATTTTATATAGAATGTATCCTTACATATTGAAAATTATACCCCTCACAACAAGGCAATGGGAGTGTGTTGATAGAAATAAGACACAATCAATTTCACTTTGTTAAATATTATTACAAGAAAGGTATCTGTATCTTCATGATTCACATTTCAAATAAATAGTTTTGAAGAAAATTTATTATCAATGGTGGGGAATAACTTTGTGGGGGAATTAATATACAAAAAATAGGATGGTATTGATCTTTATGTAGTGGTTGTCGTCGTTTTATTTCAACTATTTTATTCTTTTCCATAATATTCTCCAACACGAACTGCCAATTATGTTTATATTCATGAAAATTTATTTGTTCTTTCATATAATTAATATTCTTATCTTTATTTATTTTTGAATTTTTTCTATAAAAATATGTTAATGGTGACATTCTAAAACATTCACCTCTGATGCACCCATATTATTATGCCTACTTCAAGGACACCTATAAGGACCCGAACCCACATTCTCAGATCCAGTGCTAAAACATAATCTTTACATTTCTGGATTTGATAAAAATAAATGTGTCCCAATTTAAACCATCCAAAACATACAACATAGAAATGATATATTGTATCAATTACATACCCAATTACCTTTTATGTTTATAGTTTTATATAATTAGGAAAAATTTGAACATACCAATACCCATGAATTCAATTTATTATTTTTCCCACCATACCCACCTCTTTATTTTCCATATTTAGTCTTCAATATATCCCATAAATTTATTCACACATGATACCATTGTATAAATAAATCATTTAACATCAGTATTCATAGCCTAGGGAAAATGAAACAAAATAAGGGTGACAAAAAATGATCATTAATGGTAAACATGGGCATTTACAGTTGAATTTCATTAGTGAGAATAAGATTATTATGTCATAATCAAACTGCATTAGAATAACATAAAAGAACTCATACCTATAAATACATGGATTATTAAACATGTGACATAGAATATAGATCTAACAAAGTAAAGGGTTGAAGGAAGCAATAATAATAATCCATTTGATTTCAATCTTGATCAAAGGAAACATGAAAACCCCATAGAAATCATAAAGAAAACATGTTGGTATCTAGGAAAAATATATTCATGACCTGTTTTAGAAGTAACTAAATCCTATATAAGTACATAGAATTAACAATTTTGGTTAACTCGCTCAATGTTTTATTTTAATAAACGGAACATTACCCAATTCATTAGAGAGAGATATCAGGTACACCCACTTATATAAGCTTTATGGGTCCCACTAGTTTTTTTAAGATATATCTATCCCACCAATAATAATCCATAATCTTCAAGTACAATTCAATAATAAAACATTTATAAGATTTCACTTTTCAACATAACACCCTTTTAAAAAACAATCATTTTTTATAGCTATGTTAACCAGTGGAAAATAAAAAAGTCTGATGACAATATCATTAAAAAATAATTATAATACATCAAGAGGAAGAATATCAATGGTATAATAAGATCATAATTTTATAAAATATGTGGAATAACTAAAGGATGATTACATAATAGGAAATTCCTTTAAAATAAAATTTAAAATATTGATTTGAAAATAAGGGGAAATGCACCTTTTGGGTAATATTTTCTAAATATTTAAAAGATATTAGGGAAAATATTTTATTTTAAAATAATTATAGAATATTATAAAGTAATATTCAATTAAAATGATGGTTTGGATAGAAATGAATTCCATTCATTTTATTAACATTAAAAATAATCGTTTCTTCAAACTTTTGTAAATAGAGCCAATGTAACCCATGTTGAAAATGTTAATAAATTTCATTTTAATGTTTTTTAAAATAAGGTCAATGATCATGTAAAATATCATTAAATAATAATTTATGTTTAGAAAATAAAATTCTTGAAAACATTTTTTAAAACATGTATATCAAAGAGAATGATTCTCGATAAAGAAAAAGATACAAGACCAATATGACATAGAAAGCTTTTTCTTTATGTTTGTTTAATAAATAATGGAGGAAATAGAAAATAAACATCTAAAACACATTCATAACCATATGGTAAGAATATATAATGGGTTCAATAAAATAATATAACAATTTTCCCCCAAAGGAACCTTAAACATAAGCAATCCTGAAAAAAATGAGATTGTAAAATAAAGCCCCTATCACTTCAAATCTTTTTTTTTCAAATAATTATTTTTTAGGTTTAAATGGGAACCCTAAAATAGAACCACACATGAAAATAAAACTTAAAAACATAAAAATTTGCAAAGCCAACCTGTAATTTAAAATTCAAATTTAAAATTTGAAATTGAATGATCCAGCATAAAGCCCAGTGCCTTCTATCAACTGGGTACTGTGAAACCTCGGGTCGCAAACCCAGTATCTTGTCACCTAGGCACCATCCTCACATCAACCTCTACTCAATCACAACACCATAATAATGCCGAAAATCGAAACCTTTCCTTCTTTCAACGGGGTACTACGAAACCTCAGGTCGCAAACCCACGATCTTGTCACTTCGGTACCATCCTCGCATCAACCTCACCTCAAACATAGCACCATCATAAAGAAGACAATTGAATTAAACCAGATACACTACCATAGATGAAACTTAAAGCAGAACATATCCAAATGTATCCATGAAATAGAGAAAAGGGAAACAAACCCATCCAAAAACATCAGTGTCCACCATCAAAAACACATCTCAAAATTTTGGATCACCATCATCTACACCATGGATAAAAACAATAATATACTCAACGTAAGCATAAAATGACATCACCAGAAGCTAGAACAAATCTGTCGCCAAACAAATCGTCTCCAAATGCATCACCGGAGCAGAACCACATACCTTAACGGAATCACCAACAAAATAAACACCATCATCCAGAGCAACAATGCTAAGCCAAAACATTGGTGCCAAACACATCCACACACACCATCCCAAACTACCGCAAACACTATCATACCAGACAAAGATGGAGTCATATACAATGGGATAGGCCGCAAGGGCATAGGTAGATGAAGGAGACAACTGGAAGAATTACTGATCATCAATACCAACTTAATCCCAAACCGCCATACCGCCTTTGGGTAAAACCATAGTGGGGATTGACATGAATTTTTCGATAATAGAAGCATGGAAGCAATAATCATAGAACACAAATTGATAGTGGGCATCCAAGCGACACAGAACCAAACAAAAAAAGGAAACCCAAAGAAAAGTGAAAACAGAACCCTGAAACAAAAAGAAACCCTTTTATAGTGGAATTCAAAATGGAGAAAGAACTACCATGGTGGCTTGTGAAAGGGTAATCAGGGGGAAGGATCAAGTATTCCACGAAATTCAAGGAATATTTATAACCTAATGAAAGGAAATTGAGTTAAGAAACCTATTATTTCTTGGTAACTATCATATAAAATCCCATTTGATGAAGTAATTTGAATTGAATTTTGAAATACCATTAAGTATTAAAAATTTATTATATAACATTTTAAATGAAATTATTTAACCATAGATAATAAATTATGTGTAAAACCTTAAAACATGCCTCAATGAAGGTAAATTGTGAGGAAATCCATTAAATCGAGTCCATACTTTCCATATATGTCCTTTAACTCATGTATAATAATCTTATATCAATTATTATCTCAATTAATAAAATTATAATGTTTTATTAATTTATCGTTCAACCATTTTTTTCATTTATCTTAATGTAATATTAATTACTCGATCAGTTATGTCCACATTGGGCGTTTTTAGGATGTTCAATTCACTAATTCAATACAGCCTACGTTTGTTGACCATGGTCAAAGGATAAATTTTATATCATATAAATAGTAATAATCAATAACTAATTAGAATCTTTATACATTAATTATGATTTTAAAACCAACCATGAATTATGGTAATTAAAAATGAACAACCCTACAATCATGGAGACAGTAGGTCGTATGTACACATGAGTAATGTTTCCATTTTTCAAAGATCATGATTGAAAGATAGTAAATATTATTTTATATTTAATTAAATTTTATTATATAATAAACTTAATATTTTTTACTTAAATACACTTATATATATCAACTAAGTTATGTGGTCATGAGAAACGAATCACATCACTTTATATAGGTGGTAATCCACAAGTACGCACAAACAATGTTAACATTTCTCAATGGATGAATTGTAAGAAAATAGTTGATATATTAAATTTCTATGATGTTAATTATTTCACGAATATAATACATATAAATTATATCCATAAGTATATACATCTGTAATAGTTTATGATGGAAAATTAATTGTATCAGTTCGTGAGGCGGTAGTCTTCCATGCACATGAACGATGGATTCATTTTCAATTTGATAAAATAAGGAGATGGAAATTTGATATGACATTAAAATAAAAATATATTAGTATATGAGATATAATATCTTTATTATTTATTTATATTTTAGTAATATTTTAATGAGGAATATGATGAAATAAATCTATATCATTCATTTAAAGGATATAACTATTCTTTATTAAACCTCTTTTATATTACACATTACCCCTCTAAGGTAGGTATAATACAAAAAATACGTACTATAGAAAATCGGTATATATGTTAGGAAGATATTTGGGTAGGTGTTGGATGATACAAAGGGTTCTTGAAGTTTTTATAGAATAGCAGAGGGGGTTCCCTTTTATAAGTGATGATCGGGGAAATCTTTGATTTTCTTAAATTATTAAATTTGAATAAATTAATATTCATGGAAACATGGATCTAAATTGATATTATTTGAAAATAGTAGAGTTATGTGTCTAAATACTCTCATATAACAAAATTTTTAAATGTTTAAATTATTTTTTCACCATTATCTCTTTGTTTTAACCCCACCTAAGCCTTTTCACAATTATCGTTATATCAATTTTTTTTTACTCTTTAGGGGTCAAGAAAGTTACTATAAATCGAAACATTACCCTTAAATGGAAAATGAAGGATATATATAACCATAATCTAATAAATTGTCCAAATATATATTTTTTATCATCTTAAATAATTTAATAAAATATTTGTTTTTTAAAATATCATTAATTACATATTTTTAATGGTTGGGGTCGAAGCCTCATTTTTTTATTTAAAGTAAAGACCGCTTTAGACTCAGTAGAGGGAGACCTATAACATAACCCGAAGGCCCAAGGTCAAGTGTCTTGAATACTAAACTTGAAAACCCATTTTTACATATCATTTTAAACCATACATTTTGGATTAATCCCTTAGTAAACTAATTATAACCATAATAGTGGTATTGGATTTTTCAATATTAAAGGGTTATAATTTTACGTATAATGTAACAATTTTATCATAAATGGATAATTGATAAATGTTTTAACCATTTTTCATCCTAATTTTCCTCATTAATTATTTTTAATAAAAAATAATTTAATAAAATATATTAAACATAAAATATGATTAATATCATTTTAAGAACTATTAACATAATTTGACTTCGAAAATAAGATGACAATAATAGAAATAAAATATAAACATTTAAAAAATCAAAATATCTAATATATATCAAATAAAAATTTGGTATACTTTAAGTCACCCAAAAATTATTACCTTTGGGGTTTTTTAAATCATTTATTTTATTTTTTTATTGTTTACAAGTAGTGTGTCGACATTACGTTGGCAATTACAGTATTTATATCATAATTCAAAATAAATATAAATTAACCACATAAAAATTATTTATAAATTTCAATATAAACATTTATATTAATTAAAAAGGTATATTTAGTCACATCTAGGTCATGAAAAATTATTAAATATTTTATTTTAATTTCTCTAGATTTACTCAAACATTGAACAATAATTTGGTAGATTCACTTGTTATATAATTTAAAAAATTGAATATTTACATAAAAATCATCAATAATAATTCATATTTCTTAAAAAACTTCAATCAATTACTGATTACTTATAAAATATTTTCTTTAGGATACTAAATTATACCTTTTTAGTGATGCACAAACACAACACCGGTTTAATGATATCATAAAAGATATCGTATGTATCCAATAAAAATATTTAAAAAATTTATCCAATCAATAATTTGACATTTTGAATTCAATAATTAATTAAATTTCATAAAATTAAATTATTATAAGTTACAAAAATTACTTATAATATTAATTTGTATAATGCAATGAAAATATTTTTTTAGAAAAATGTATTTTTATTCCAAAAAATGAAGTTATACCAAATTCAAATATAATTATGATTCATGTATAATTAATTTGGTTATTTATAACTAAAGGATTACTATGTTAATTTAAGAAAAAAAAATTCAAATAATTATGATAAATTTAAATGAAAATAAATGACCATTTAAAAAAATGTATAAAATTGTATTTTGACTTTTTACTGACAAATCTACCTTTTCAAAAGAATCTAGAAATTTCACCGTAAGATAATTTTTATATGATGATTTCAAAAATTAATTTCATTTTATAAAATAATTTTACTAACATTTACAAAAATTGATTATAATATTGTCTCCCAAAAAAATGAAAAACATTTTTGATGAATACACATTTCTAAAGAAAAAAATGACTTTGCAAAAAATTGAGTTCTTATTTCATAAGAATTAATCAACATATTATTATTGAGTATGACCTTTATATATATATTTTATAATTTGGTTAATATTATTCACATCCTCCAATTTAACAACTATGTTATAAATATAATATTTAAATATTAATATTTCATAGTACATTTAAGCTCTGTGTTGCGTGTTGTATACACTATAAAACAAAGTGATCTTGTAAAATCTCTATATATTAAATCCAAACCTTAATAAATTGAGTCCCCAAAATTTTAACTTGGTCTTGGTACTCAAGGTATTGAAATTTGAAAACACATTTTTTGAAACCCCAGATCTTGAAAGGGGTTCATAAAACATTTTCTTGAAAAGGGGGATAGGAAAATATGAAGGTCATCTGAAATAAAACATAACTAGCTTTCCAAATAGGATAAAATTAGTGGGGATTGAAAATATATACATGGAGGAAAATTAATGATCAAATAATTATAAATAGTGATAGAGATCAGCGATGAAAAAAAAATTATTGATAGTGAGATAGTTATTGACCACAAAACCATATACCAATGATATTTGAAAAAGACCATTGATTCATATGAAAAGAAGGTAATAAGATAAAATAAATTTTTCAGGATCCTTTTCCTAGAGATGAGGAATTAATTTACTATATAGGCTAATAAAATAACTAGATATACATACATAATAAGTATAATTTTATCCTTTAATAAAATTTTACCACAATATCATTTTTTCTCCAAACGATGATTATTTAAGATGAATTTTTCATGCATAAATGAATAATATCAAATTCTTATAGATCACATAATTGTACAAATTTATAATAATATATTCCTCCAATATTTAGAAACTAACCTAAACCAAAAAAGTTAACACAAGTTATGATAATTTAAAAAATGAAAAAACCATCATGTTAAGAAATAATACTTTAATCTCTAAAATTAGGTAATAACACCGAAGGTTTGACGTATATCTTTCAATAAATAAACAACTCTATAACATTATTAACCTCAATAACCTAAACATTAATAAAATATTATAATCAAAAATTATGTCCCATTCCTTTTACATCCCCAAAAAATGTAATAAAATTATTCAAAAATAATCATTAATGTAAAACCACAAGATATACATAAGGGTTAATTGTTCCTTAACCCAATAAAAAATCCCCTAGAATATCATTTTTCACATAAAAATACTATCACATAAAATCTTTAAAGGGGTTTCTATAACCATAAACATAATATTAAACTTAAACATAAAAACCCATGATGGAATCCATATAACATAAGATAAACTCACATAAAAACATCTTAATCTCTAATTTTTTTTAAACCCTACTCTAATACCAAATACAAGGACCAATATATGTACTCCCAGACCCGGTGCTAAAACAGAATCTTTATATTTTTGACTTTCATACGAATAAATGTGACCTAATTTTAGTCTTAAAAAAACATACAACATAAAAATAAAATATTGGATCACATATATACCTAAGGATATTTTAGGTTTAAATTTTTATAGAATTTGGAAAAACTCTAACATAAAAATATGCATGGTTTTAAGTGGGTATTTTTTTCCATTATACACATCTTTTCATATTCCATGTTATTTATTTAATATATCCCATAAAATTCTTCATACATGAAATATTTATAGACGCAAATCATTTAAAATGTACTTTTTTACCAGGGTAAATCGTAACATAAAAAAGGGATAGATCAAATTATCATTGAGGGTAAAAATATGCATAAATAATTGAATTTCAGAAGTTAGCAGAAGATGAACATAGGAGTATAATGGAATAATCAATGTGTTCCAACATAATGTAAAATAACTCATGCCCATAAAATCCTAGATCATTAAACATATAATATGCAATATAAATATATATATATAACAAAGGGAATAGATGTGAGAATCAACAATTAAGATCCATTTGATGATAATCTTGATAAACAGAAACATTAAAAACCCAGAGAAAACATAAAGAAAACATGTTGGTGTCTTGAAACATTATCTTTATAACTTATGTCAGAAATAACTGGTTACCATTAAATTCCATTAGAGAAACTGACCTGGTTAACTATCCCTTCATTCCCTTGATAGAAAAGAAAATTATCCAATGAATTGGAGATCTATATCATCATCACCCATTTGTATTATCATTATCAATAACACCCACTGATATAAGTTATGTCAGGCTCACCCACTTATATAATATGTATCAAGATCACCTTTTTATATAATATGTACCAGGATCACTCTCTATAATTAATAATTTTCAATAACCATTCATTAATAAAACATGTATAATCTTTTACTTTTTATCATAACACCCTTTAAAACAAATAACTTTTCTTTATATCTTGGTTAACCCATGGAAAATAAATAGGTTTCCTGAAAATATCTTTAAAATAATCATCATAATCCATATAGAGGAAGAATATGGATAGTATCATAACATAATAATCACAATTAATTATATTAACCATTAATGGATGATGAAATATAGTAAAATACCATTAAAATAACAATTAAAACATTTCCTTGAAAATAAGGGAAAATACCCCACTTTTGGGTAATATTTTATAAAGATTTTAAAAAATATTAGGAACAATATTTATTTGAATATAATCATGGAAACATATAATGTAATATTCAAATAAAATATTTTTCATGATAGTGGGAAAATCCATTCATGTAATAAATGTTAAAATTAATCATTCTTCTAAAACTTTTGTGAGGAGAGTCAAAAGTGACCCAAGAGAAAGATGTTGAGAAATTACCATTTTTTTAAAGATGTTAAAAATCATCTAAAATATCATTAAAAAATCATTTATGTTTAAAGAAGAACAGTATTGAAAATATTTTAGAAAAAATTGATAAGGAAGAGAAAGACTCTTGATCTAAAAGAAGATATAAGATCGATATCACTTACAAACATCTTTATTGGTTTTCTTTAATCAATAAGAGAGGAAATGGAAACTAAAAATATAAAACACGTTCATAAAATTAGGATAATAAAAGATATGTTGTTTGAGGAAAAATATCATATTATATCCACCATAGAAACCTTGAACATAAAATATCCTGATAAGAAATGAGATTGTAACATGGATCTTGTACAGCTTTGGTAAAATTCAAAATAGAAACTCACTAAAACAAATAATATGATATAGGTTTTAAAATACCAATAATTTAGGATGTAATATATAAAAACTAATTTTGTATCTAGTAACCACACTATACAAGTACATCATGGTGCATGATAAGAAACATCTCTAAGGAAAATTGAATTGAGGCAAAGAAAACCCTTGAAAAGATCATAAATTTTAAACTGATAATTAATCCATTAAGTTATTATGTGAATATATTTAAATCATCGTAAAATTAAAAACAAAATAAAAAAATTTATATTTCAATACACAGGTAATCATAGCATAACAATTCAAATGAATATGAGATATAACCCAAGAAAAATAAATGGAGTTTAGAAACCCCTTAACACATGGTAAATTTCATGTCAAGTCCACAAAGATAAAATAATTAGAATTGGATATTAAAATTACATGAAGTGTTATGGATTCATGACATAAAATTTCGAATGGTATAATATACACCTTAAAAACTAAATTAGGTGTGAAACATTAAAATATGCCTTGACGAAGGTAAATTAAGATGAAATCCCTTGCCTAGAGTCCAAATATTCCATATATGTCCTTCAAATCATATATAATAAACTAATATAAATTATTTACTAGTTAATAACCCTTTATAGGTTAATTAATTAATCATTTAATCATTTATTTCATTTATCGTACTGACATATTTAATTACTTAATCATTTAAGTCCATGTCAGGTGTTTTGTGGACGTTCGGTTTATAAATTCAAAACATCATTGGTGTGTTGGCCACGGTCAAAGGGTTATTTTTTATATCATATAAAAAATTAAAAAAATAATTATTATATTTTTACATTAATTATACTTTTAAAATAATCTATGAAATATTGTTATGAAAAATTAACTATGATACAATCATGGAGACAAAAGGTTTCACGTCTAAATTAGTAACGTTTTAATTTTTCAATAATAGTGATGGAAATAAAGTATTTATTATTTTATATTTAATATATAATATAATATCATATATATAATAATATTTCATTAATGACACATATATATAGAAACCATGTGATGTGGTCTTGAAAAATTAATCACATCTCTTCTTTGAGGTGGTAATCCACACGTACATGCGAACAATGTTTTAATTTCTCAATGCATGTAAAGGTAAGAAATTATATGGTATAATATCAATAAATAATTATAATTATTTTATGAATATCATATATATATATATATATTAAACCCATTTTTATATACACCTATAATAGGTTGTAATGGAAAATGAATTACGTTGGTTCGTGAGGAGGTATTATGTCGTACACATGAATGATGGATTCATTTTACATTTGATGGAAGAAATAGCTGGAAATAAGTTATTCCATTAACATAAAAAATATAACTATATGGATTTTTTTTTTATATTTCATCATATTTGAAGGGTAGTTTATTGATGTATAAGAAAAAATGAAACTTAAACATTCGGTTAAATGTTATACCTCTTCTATAGACAACCTCCTTTTTTACACATTATACCTTTAAGGTTGGTATTATGAAAAAAACAATCCATGTAGAATGTGCGTAGGAATTTTATGAAGGTATTTTATTATATCGTGTTCAATAAAAAATGTATATTGATGTTTGTAGTGGAGAGGATTAGGGGTCCCTTTTATAAGTGTTGAGAGGGGAATTTCTAGAACTTCTTAATGTATTAAATTAAAATAAATTATGTTTCATGCAATAATGGATCAAACATGATATAATTAGAATATATAACAATTATATGTGTAAATACTATCATAAAATAAAATTTTCTCATGTTTAGGTGATTTTTCACCATTATCTCTTTTTTAACCCCCCATTTAACCCTTTTAACAATTACTGTGATATCAATGTTTTTTACTTTTTAAGGGTTAACAAAGGAATTATAAAAGGAAAAATCACCCATAAATGGACCTATTTGGATAAAATCAACCATATTAACATAATGTTTTTGAATATAGAATTTTTATGAATACCAAAACATTTAATAAAATATTGTTTATTATGAAATATCATTAATGTCATTTTTTGAAAGACATAAAATATTATAGTATAAATGATGAATAAATCATGTAAAATGGTTTAAAAATGAAATGGATAAATATATAAGAGTATATGGTCTTAATATAATTATAAAATATTATTTTTATAGGTTTAGATATCATTTTAAATCTTATAATTTTAATGGACCCCCTAGTTAACCAATTTTAACCTTAACCATAGTAATGACCTTTTCAATATCAAAGGGTTATAAATTTACTTATAAGGTTAAAATTGGATCATAAATAGAAAATTGATAAAATAATTGACCATTTATAATCTTAATTTTATTATTTAATGATTTTTATTATCTTAAAATAATTTAATAAAATATTTTTAACATAAAATAATATAAATATCATCTTAAAAACTATTCCCCTAATTTGACTTTGAAGACAACATGAAGGAAATTTAAATATAATATAAACATTTCAATTATCTATAATATGAAATATTTATCTAAAAAATTAATGATATACTTTAACTTACCAAAAAATTATTACTTTTAGATTTCTAAAAATCATTTACTTGATTTTTATACTCTTTGCACAAATACTATGTCAATGTTGTGTAAGAATTTAAGGTGATTATATCATCATTAAGATTTAAAAATAAATTAAAATAATAAATATAAATTAATTAATTTAATTATAAACATTTTTATTCATTAAAATTTCTATTTCATAGAAACTTATTTAATATGTTATTTTCCCATCTCTTACCTTGCGCAAGAATTTCATAAGAATTTAGTGGAGTCACATATCATATAACACCAAAATTCAAATATATACATAACAATAATAAATAATAATTCATAAATATAAACAAAATTTATCGAGTAATTATTACTTCTCAAATATTATCTTCAGGACACTAGATTTGACTTTTATAGTCTTATGCAAGCACTACGTTGGCACTGAAAATGATTTTTCATATTTATCATGAAATGAATTATAATAAATATGTTTTAAATTATTTTTGTATGATATTTTTATTATATTAAAATAAATTATTCATTAAATATTTTTATTTAATTTTTATATCATACTAATGTCCTGGAGATATACAAAATGGCATCGTATTCCATGAAAAATGTAGTTTTTTTATTCAACGCAAATTTTACTTATTCATAAAAATATAAAACATTAATCCTATGATCAATTATAATATCTACATAAAAATTTAATATTATTTTATTAAAATAAATTCCTATAAGTTTTAGAAATTAATTTTAATATAATGTCATAAATCACAACAAAAAAAATAGGTTTTAGAAAAATTCATTTTTATGCCAAAAAATGAACTTATACTATAATCAATTAAAATGTTTATTCCTATATAATTAATTATATTAATTATAAATAAAAGATACATATATTAAATAAATATATAATTAAAATAATAATTATACCTTTTATTTAAAATAACTGATTCTTTTTTAAAAAATGTAAAAAAAATTATATTTTTAGTATTCATTAAAAAAAATCATTTCAGAAAAAATAAAAAATTTCACCCTAAGATAATTTTGATATGATGATTTAGAAAATTAAGTTAGTATTATAAATTAAATTTAATAAATTATCAATAAAATAATTATAATATTTCATCAAAAAAGAAAGAAATATTTATTGAAGAAAATGTATTTTTGAAGCATAAAATGAATTTTATATAAATTAGGTAGTTATTTTCTAAGAATTAGTTAATAAATTTTTATCGATTAGTACCTTTATATATATTTCATAATGTTTTTAACCCTTTTTATACCCTCCAATTTAGAAACAATTTTATTACTATAACATTTAAAAAATAATATTTCATGGTTCGTTAATCTTAGTGTTGCATGTTTTATACACTATCAAACATAGTGTTCATTTAAAATATCATGATATTACTTTCTCTCCCCCCCTAATAAATTTATTTCGACCAATTTTAAATTATATTATTAATCAATTGTTTTAAATTTAAAAATACCTTTTTTGAAATCTCACATAGTAAAAGTAGTTAATAAAATGTCCTCTTTAAAAGAGGGAAAGAGAGATATTAAGGTCAACGGGAATAGTAAATAACTATGTTTCCAAATAGGAGAACATCATTGGGGACTGAAAATATAAACATGGTGGAAAAATGATATCCAAATAATTCTTGGAAGTGATAAATATCATTGATCACAAGAAATTTAATGATCATGAGAAAGTTATTTACCATAGAACTGTAAAAAAGTGTTATGAGAAAGGACATCATTTCATTAGAAAATAAGGTAATATGATAACATTTTGTTTCAAGATTCTTTTCCTAGAGTAGACTGATTTCATTACTTTATTGAATAAGAACATAAGGAAATATATATACATGAAAAGTATAATTTTATCCTTGAATCAAATTATACCACAATCTCAACTATTTCTGTAAATGATGAGTATTTAAGACGATTTTTTCATGATGAAAGCACTAAATTCAACTTCTAACAGAAGATATAATTCCACAAAAGGATACAAATATATTACTTATATCATTAGACACTAACTAAAACCAAAATTATTTACAAAAGGTAAGATAATTCCAAAAATGAATAACGCTTCATTTGAATAAATAATATATTAATACCCAAAATGTAACAATAACATAAAAGATTCAATATAGGTTATTCTATAAATAAATAACCTTAAATCCCTATTAACCATACTAACCTAAATATTAAATAATGTTTAAAACTACCATACATTACATATTACATCCCCAAAAAATGAAATAGCAATATTTTGAAATAACCGTTCATGTTCAAACACATGATATATCTAAGGGTTACTTATACCTTAACCCAATAAAACATCTACCAAAATATCATTAATAACTTCAAAATAGCATCACTTAAAACCTATAAAGGGGTGTCTAATATTTTGAACTAATTATTATCCTTAAATATGTAAACCCATGATGGTATCTATAAATATTAATTTAACATCACAAGAATTTATCATAATCTCTAATTTTGTCTAAACCATGACCTGATACCAACTGTAAAGACCCAAACCCACAATCCTGGATTCATTTTTTAAACATAATATTTAAATTTCTAGCATTGATACTAAAAAATTTGACTAAATTTAATATACTTAAAACTTACAACATACAAATAAAACATTGGATAACATACATACCTAAGGACCTTTTAGGTTTAGAGTTTTAGAGAATTAGAATAAAATCTTACTTAAAAATACCCATGACTTCAAGTTAGTCTTTTTTCCACTATACTAATGTTTTCCTTTTCTATATTATGTCTTCAAAATCACCCATAAAAATATTTAAAAATAAAACCTTTCTAGAAAAAAATAATTTAATATAATTATTCATAACCTAGGGAAAATGAAACATAATATGGTTGATTTTAAATTCTTATTAAGGGTAAACATAATAATGAATAGTTGAATTCCATTAGTGAGCATAAAAGGATCATAAGAGTATGATGACATGAAAAAAGTTCTGGAAGATAACATAAATTAACTCATATCTATCAAATCCTTGATCATTAAACATGTTATAAAGAATATATCTCCAAAAAAGTCGAGAGTCATAGGAATCAATAATAATAAGACATGTATTGTGAATATTTATCAATGGAAACATTGAAAACCAATAGTAAGAATAAATAAAATATGTTAGTATCCTGGTACATTATTTTCACAACAAGTTCCATATATAACTAAGACCCTGTTAAAATCATAGGATAAACCAACCTCAATAAGTCTATACTTAATTCCTTTGAATACGAGGAACATTACCCAATGTGGTAGATATCCATATCAGTTAAACCTATTTGTATAAGCTGCATCGAGCTCATATATTAATATAATCTATATGAGGATCACCTTCTTGTACAAGCTATATCAGGCACACTCATTTGTATAAGTAGTATCAGACTCACTCAGAATCATAAATAAAATACATGTACAATTCATTAATAAAAAAATTATAAACATTCAAATTTCAATATAACATCCTTTAAAATAGTTATCATTCCTTTATAAATTGGTTTATATGTGGAAAATAAATTGGTGTCATGACAATATATATAAAAAAAGTCTTTTTAAATCATCTAGAAAAATATATAGTTTCATTATATCATAATCCTTATGATGAAGAGTAATCATTATAGGATAATGACATAGATGAAAATACATTTAAAAGAACATTTAAAAAATTCTTCAAAAACAAGGGAAAATACACCTTTTGGGAAATATATTATAAAAAATTACAAGATATTGGGAAAAAAATTCCTCTGAAAATTACAATGTAATCTTATAAAGGAATGTTAAAATAAGTGTATGGTTGTGATGGTGGAAAAATACAATCATGCCATAAATTTTAAAAATAATCATTCATTTTAAACTTTTAAAAAGATGGTCAAAAGTGACTCATTGGGAAAACATTAAGAAATTTCATTTAATAAAGTTTTAAAAGATAGCCAAACATCATGTAAAATATATTTAATAAATAATTTATATTGGAATATTATATTCATGAAAACCTTTTCTAAAATATGGATATGTATGAGAATGATTCTTGGTCTAAAAGAAGATACAAGATCAGTATCAATTAGAAACAACATTCATAATTTTTCTTTAATAACAATTGATATAAATGGAAACTAAATATTTAAACCACATACATAACTATAAGTTTATAAAACAGATATGGTTCAAGAAAATAAGAGAATTTAATTTCCCCCAAAGTAACCTTAAACATAAACAATCCCAAAAATAAATGAGATTGTAACATAAATCCTTTGCAACATTGGTAAATTTCAAAATATAAATTCATTAAAATAATTAATATGATATGGATATATAAATTTCATAAATTTCATTAATTAATATATTAAAATTCATTCATGAAGTTCTAATAAAACAATATAATGAAATCATGCTACATCATAAGAAACATGTCTTGGGAAAATGAGATCGAGAAAAATAAGAACCTTAAAAAGATCCTAAATTTTGAAGAAATAATAAATCCATGAATTTATTATGTACACATATTTAAATCCATATAAAATATTTTAAAATAAAATTATAGATCAATTCATACATAATAATGGAATAACCTTCAATGATAAATATTTGTAACCAAATGAAAGGAAATTGAGTTTAGAAATCCCTTACCACATGGTAAAATTCATGTCATATAACCTTAGATGAATTAATTTGAATGTCATATTCAAATACCATGAATTATGAAGGATTATTTATATAATAGGTATAAGGGATATATATACACCATATAAAATAAATTAGGTGTAAAACATTAAAACATGCCTCAATGAAAGGAAATTGAAATGAAATCCCTAAACACTAGTCTAGACATTACATGTACACACTTTAACTCGTTTTTAATAAATAGAAATAAATTATTTATTTGTTAAAGAACATTTTATAGGTTTTTTAAATTTTCATTTAACCATTTTTTAATTTATCTCAATGACATATTTAATTACTTAATCAATTTAGTTCACATAAGTTGTTTTGAAGATGATTAGTTCATAAATTAAAAATTATTTCAATGTGTTCACTATGGTCAAATAGTTCATTACTCCATTTTATATAGTATAAATATCAGGAAATAATTATAATTTTTTATATATTAATTATACTTTTAAAACCTACCATGATATATGTATATGAAAATTAAACTACATTATAATCATAGAGACCGTAGGTTAAACAAATGCATGAGTAACATTTCCATTTTTCAACGGTGTTGATGGAAAAAAGTAAGTATTATTTTATATTTCATAAATTATGATTATATAATAAATATAAAATTATTTATTTAAATACACTTATATATAGAATCCATCTGATGTGGTCATTAAAAATGAATGACAACACTTTTTGGCGGTGGTAATTTACACGTACACACGAATGATGTTATCAGTTATGAATGGATATAAAGATAAAAAATGAAATATTATACTTAAATAATGGTAATTATTTCATTAATATATTATATAAATATTAAATCCATTATTTTATACATCCATATGAGGTTACGATGGATAAAAAATCACATTGGTACCGAGGTGATAGTCTACCGTACACACGAATGATGGATTCATTTCCCATTGGATTGAAGAGGAGAAAATAAAAAGGTTATTACATTAAAATAAAAACATATCAGTAAATTAAAGATTATTTTTTATGATTTTGGAATATTTGATAAATATTTGAAGGAGGTATAATAATAAAAGACTCTAAAACATTTGGTTATATCTTACACATTTTCCCTATAAGATAGGTATTCTACCCAAAATAAGACCTCTAAAATGTGGGGAGGAACATTAGTAAGGTATTTTAGTTGGTATTTCTCAAACCAAATTGATATTTAAGTGATTATAATAGATGGGGTGCCTCTTATAAATGATATGATGGGTATTCTGATAATTTCATAATGTATTAAATTATTATAAATTCATTTTCAATGAAAAATGTCTCTAAATTGATTTTATTTTAATATAGGATGATGATGTTTCAATAATAATATTATCCAGTAATATTTGGACGTGTTTAGGTTTTTTCACCATTTTTTATATGTTTTAACCTCCCATTAAACCTTATAACAACTATCACAAAATCATTTTTTTCTACTCTTCAGGGGTCAAGAATGTTACTATAAAAGAAAAAAGGACCCATTAATATGGGGGTATTTTCAACTATATCCAATTAACTTGACTGAATATAGAATTTTTAATATCTTTAAATTATTTAATAATTTATTTTTTATTATAAAATATCATTAATTTCATTTTTGTAAATACATGAAATATTATATTATAATACATGTATAAGTTATTTAAAATGGTTAAAAATTATATGGATTAAAATATTTAAAGTATATGGACTTAATATAATTATCCAATCAAAATTTGATAGGATTAGATATCATTTTAAACCTTATATTTAATATTACCCCCTTGATTAACCAATTATAACCTTTATCACATTGTTGACTTTTCTAATATAAAAGGTTTGTAATTTTACTAATAAGAGAAAAAGTCATTCATAAATGGGAAAGTGATGATATTTTTTTACCATTTCTCATAATAATTTACCCCTTTAAAGATTTTTATTATCTTTAAATAATTTAATAAAATATATTTATTATAAAGGACTAATAATATCACTTTAAGAACTATTCACATAATTTGTCATTTAAAGAAAATTGAAAGGAATATAATTTGAACATAAACCAATAAAACATATCTAATATGTAAAATTTATCTAAAAAAATGTTTTTATACTTTAAATCACCCAAAAAATATTACTTTTAGTGTTTTTAGAATCAATTACATGATTTCTCTACTATTTTCAAATGCATAATGTCAGGTGTTGCATAATAATATTAGGTAATTATATCATAACTAAAAGTTAAAAATAAATTATCATTAAAAAAATAAATTCATTAAAATCTTATATATTTGTTCAAAATTTATATTTACTTACATATATTTCATTAAAACTTATTTAATATTTGATTTTGACTTCTTCGGCCTTGTGCAAGCTTTGCACAAGCATTTTGTTAGTCCCTTTTTATATGACTAAATAATTAATATATATCTATAAAAATAATCAATAATACATTATATTTTTAACAATGTATATAAAGGACATATTTCTCCTCAAATATCATCTTTAGGACACTAAATTTGACTTTTAAAGTGTTGCACAAGCACAACATCGGCAATGAAAATGATTTTCATATTTATCAATAAATATTTTCTGATTTAAGTGTTTTGAATTATTTTCCTATGATAATTTTGTTATGATATAATACATGAGTTTTTAAATAATCTCAATAAAATTTTAGACCATATTTATGTCTCATAAATTTCCTAAAAGATACCGTATTTAATAAACGTAGTTGGGGTTTGCATTAGTGGTAAGCACCCTATAATTATACATAAAAACGGGGGTTCAAAACCCATTAGGTCCACGTACATTAGCAGTACTGTCGCAGTGGCGGTACTATAGTAACGACGGGCACTATAGCTGCGGCAGGGCACTATAGCGGTGGCAGGGTACTATAGTTGTGGCTGGTACTATGCAGTATTGTAGCAGGTAAGCACTGAAGTAGTACTATTCACAGAATGGGCCTTGGGCAAAAAAATTGGGTCTATGGGCCATGTAATGGGATAAATTACCATTGGGCCTTCGGGATATGTAATGGGCCCCCTCTACATAGTTATAAATAGATCTTTTCTTTTCTTCAGTAATAAATGAGGTTTCGACCCTAACCTTTAAAAAAAATAAAAACTATATTTTTTTCACTATTCAAAAATAAATTACTTCTTTAGAAAAATATAAAAAAAATCATACTATGATAAATTTGAATTTTTTTAATCCAAAAATTAATTTAATTTCATATAATTAAATTCCAATAATTTAAATATATTAAACTTTAATATAATGTTCAAAATTCAATGAAAAGTTGTTTCTAGATAAATGCATTTTTAAGCCCAAACAATGACCAAAATCAAGTATAATGTTGATTTCTATGTAATTAATTATATAATTTTTAGATAAATGAGACCTATCATAATTTAATATAAAACTAAAATCATAATTAGTAATTTAAAATAAAATAAATGATAATTTTATAAAAAATTTACAAAAACAGCAGTTTCACTATTCACTATAAATTTAATATTTTCAAAATAATATCAAAATATCACCTTAAGATGATTTTGATATGATTATTTTAAAATTATTTTCATTTTATCAAATACATTTTATAATATTCATAGATATTAATTATAATACTTTCTCATAAAAATCAATACAAATCATTTTTTTATGAAAATGCATTTTCGAAGAATAAATTAACTTTACTAGAAATTTACCAATTAGTTCCTTAGAATAAATCAATTAATTTTTATTGAGTATGACCTTTATAAATATATTTAATAATGTGTTTAATCTGATTAATAACCTGCAATTTAATGTTTTGTTTATAACTATAATATTAAGATAATAATATTTCAGGGTTAGTTACTGCTCGATGTTGTGTGTTTTATATTTTATCGAATATAGTGTTCTTTTAAAATCTCAGGATGTAACATTATCCCCAATTAATAAATTTAATCCTCCAAATTTGAACTTGATCATGGTAATCAAGTATTTAACACTTTAATGGCCTTTTTTAAAAACCTAATTTATAAAAACAGTTAATAAACGTTCCTTTTGAAAAGAGGGAAAGGAAAATTTAAATGTCATCTAGAATAACACATAAAATTGTTTTCAAATATGGAGACATTAATGGGGATTGAAAATATTGGCATTGAGGTAAATTAATGTTTAAATAATTATAAATAGTGACATGTATCATTAATCCCAATAAATTTAATGATCATATTAAAGTTAGAGGCCACAAAACCATAAACCAATTAGACGTGAAAAGGCAATCGATCCATCAAAAATGGTAATAGGATAACATTTTTACATGATCCGTTTCCAAGAGTTGATTAATTAAATTACTATATATACTAAGAAAAAAATTAAATAGACATAATTGACATTTAAAATTTAATCCTTTAATCAATTTCTACCATAATCACATATTTTGTTCCGAATGATTAGTATTCAAGTTGAATTTTTCATCCCTGAAGCACAAAAATCAATTTATAAGGGATCACATAATTCCACAAAAGGATAAAAAACTATTTATTATTTATTTATACACTAACCAAAACAAAAAATTGTTATCACATGGTAATATAATATCCAAGATTAATAAACCTTCTGATGAATATATAATACTTTAATCTCCAAAATTAGACAATAACACCAAAGGTGAAACATAGATCATTCCATAAATAAATAACCTTATATCCCTACTAACCCAAATAACCCCAACATTTAATAATTTTTCAACCTCCAAGGTTATTTAATCATTTACATATTATATCCTTAACAATTAAATATAATTCATTCATAATAATCATCCATATTAAGACACATGATATACCTAAGGGTTACTTGTACCTTAACCCAATAAAATGTCTCCCAAAATATTGTAAATCACTTGAAAAATCCATCACTTAAAACCTCAAAAGGGGTCTCTTTTACTTTTGAACTTGTGATGAACTTAAACATATAACCCCATTATGGAATCCATAATTCCTAAGTTATCCTAACAAGAAAATATCCAACTATATAAAGTTGTCTAAACCTTTCTCTAATACCAACTATAAGGACTGAAACAAGCACTCTCATATCTGGTGCTAAAACAAATCTAAATATTTCTATCTATAATACTAATAAATATGACCCAGTATTAACTATCTAAAACATATAACATCAAAAGTAAATATTGTATCACTTACATACCCAAGTACCTTTTAGGTTTTAAGTTTTAAACAATTATGGAAAAATCTTACATAACAATACCCATAAATTTAAGTGAGCATTGTTTCCACTATACCATGTTTTTCATATTATATATTAAGTCTTCAAAATCCCCCATAAAATAATTGACATGTGAAACATTACTAGGAGAAAATAATTTTTAAAAATATTTATAACATGGGGAAATGGAAACACATGAAGGGTGAGATAAAATTCTCAGTAAGGGTAAACATAATCATTAAAAATTTAATGACATCATTGATCTTATAATGAGAGTAAAAGTATGATTACATAATCAAAGCATGCAATCAAAACATAAAACAACTAATTCCCATAAAAACCTATATAATTAAACATGTGACATGATATATAGCTGTAACAGAGGAATGATTCATTGGAATTAATATTCGTGAAACACAAGATGTCAATATTGATCAAATGAAACATTAAAACCCCATAATAAGCAAATATAAAACATGTTGGTATCTTGGGACACTATCTTCATTACCTATGTTATGAATAACTAGATCTAAGTTAAATAAATAGGATAATCCAATCGGGTTTACACCACCATTAATTCCATTAAACATAAAGAACATTACCCAATGCAATGGAGAGCTATATCCAGCTCACCCTTTCATATATTCTCTTCCATGATCAGCGGATCATATAATCTGCATCGTGCTCACCTACACATATAAGATGTATCTAGATCTACAATTAATATAATTTATATAATTCTCACCTAACATCATTAACAATTCCCAAGTACCATTAATCAATGAAAATTTTTGAATCATTCACCTTCCAATATAACCCCCTTTAAAACAACCATCATTTTTTTATTTGTTTGTTTAGTCATGAAAAATAATTGGTTTTCAGGATAATATATCCAAAACAATCATTTTAATACATCTATAAAAATAATATGGATGATAAAATAAGATTATAATCCCAACTAAGTAGAGTAATTATTAAATTATGATAAAATAGATGAAAATTCCATTAAAATAACATTAAAAAATTTCTTTTAAAATATGGCATAATACTACTTTATGGGTAATATTTTATAAAAAGTAACCAAATATTGTGAATAATATTTTATTTGAAAATATCCATGGAAAATTATTATGGAATATTAAACAAAAATAAAGATCATCATGGTAGGAAAATCCATTCATGTCATAAATGATAAAAATTAACATTTTTTAAAACTTTTGTAATGAGAGTCAAAAGTGACCCATATAAACAATGATAAGAAATTTCCATTTAAAAAATATAAAATAAGTTTAAAGATCATGTAAAACATATATATGAAATCATTTATATTTATAAATGAACATTTTTTAAAACACTTTAGAAAATATGGATATTGAGGAGAAAGATTCCATATCTAAAATAAGATTCAAGATCGGTATCACGTACAAAAAAACTTCTTGATGTTTTTTTAATAAATAAGGGAGGAAATGGAAATTTTAATTTTAAACAACATTAATAACTAGAAGAGGAAAAAATATATGTGGTTCAAGAAAATATGATCATATGATTTCCCACAAAGTATCGTTGAACATAAACAACCCTGAAAAGAAATGATATTTTAAAATAAATCCTTTAGTGCTTTGGTAACATTCAAAATCATAATTTTTTGAATGAGAGAATATGATATAGATATATAAATACCATGAATTTCATGATGTAGTATTTAAAAATTAATTCATAAGGGAGTATGTACACTAAACATGGAAATTAGGGTGCATGACAAGAACCATGCCTAGAGAAAATGGAATTGAGACATAGTAAGCCCTTACAAAGACCATAAATTTCAAAGTGATAATTAATATTTGAAGTGATTATGTGCACATATTTAAATAAAAATAAATCAACTTGAAATATATAATAACACAATTTTATGATCAATTCACACAAAATGATGGAATAACAATGTCAATGAAGAAGATTTATAACAAAATGAAAGTAAAATGAGTTACGAAACACCTTACCATTTGTAAATTTCATGTCAAATCCCCTAGGATAAAATAATTTTAATTTCATCTTAAAATATCATTAAGTATTATGTATTCATTATAGAACATTTAAAATGGGTGTATATGAAAAGTCCTAACCTGGATGGATGTATCACTGTGAGGGGGAGGGGATGAATCAGTGATACCTTTTTCTTTAATGATTCATTTCATTTGAAGAAACCTTCACCTCCTATTAATGGTATACCACTTTTATAAAAAAACAATTACACAGTTATCAGAACAAAATTATTTATAGGGTTCATCAAACAATAAGTGTATCTACGTCCTTAGAAAGGTTTGGAAATAATCAAATACCACAAAATATACTATAAATAAAATCCATTTATTTGGATACAACAAGTAGGATATAACCTTAAACTTGTGTAGCACTATGGTCAATAAAATAGTTAATGTGCTTCTTCTACTATGAATTATGTAAAACAATTGTTCAAAGTTAAGAAATCTTAACTACCTGGTTCAAAAAAAATTATTTATGTTATTTATAAACTTCCATTTTAGTAATACTTCAAAATACACTTATTCTCTTTCCTACCTAGAAGCAGGTAGAAACACCCTTTCTACACTTCGTACAAAAACTCAGTCTGATGGATCAGTCCAATTCCTAGGTATGAAACCTCATTCTGAAAAAATAATAACTTAATACCCTAGAGAAAATTCTAAACAACATTAAACATTACATAACAAATTATGTTTGATGGCTCAGTCTGATTTGGTAACTATTTCTTATTCTTTTTCTTATATCTAAAAAACATTCTCAAGAAAAATCTATCAGTATAATTATTCTTTCTATAAAAAACATTTAGTGCTCTCTCTATATCGACACACATATACAATACAAGACTAAAAAAATTATAATGTTCTTTTTATTAGGAAATTCAAAAGAGGTATGTATAGGAAACAAATTTTACTTTTCCACTCAACCAAATTTCTTGAATCTTCAATTTCATTTACATATAAACATCATATTTGACTCTTTCAATGATTCATAACTTTTATTGATTCTTCTCTAACCTTATCGAATCTCCTCATAACTTCATCCATATTTATAATTTCTAATCATTCTTCAGTTCGAATTTTTTTTTTCATTCTGAAGAATTTATTCATTATAATGAAAACATATGGTCAGTCCAATTTTCTATACCTTATTGGAAATAAATAAGAAATAAGTATTTCTCATTATGTTCTTTTGTACCAACTAAAAAACAAAACAACTCATTTTTATTTTCCTTACCAACTAAGACACAAGATATTCTTAATCCATTAACATAGTTACAACTTCTAAAGATTCCAACACCCCTTACAAACACTTCAGAATCAACTTAAAAATCCCATTGAATACAATTTTACAATATCTTCACAACATTTCACTCTTTATTCAATTATCCACAACTTCCTCAGATGGCATCCAATTTAGTTTATTATTCGATAACATATCTGTTTCATTATTTGTCTGAAGAGTTGGTCTCTGATTCATTCTGATGAATCAGTGTAAAGCATCAGACGATTACTCGTGAACCACTTGAGAAACAAACAAAACTTTTTTTATTTTAATCTTTAGCTAAATTAATCAAAAATAATATTCTTTCCTTCACTCTTTACCCACTTAAAAATACACCAAACTACAGAAAAATGGTTTACTATATTGTTGATCATCATCTAGTTAAACAGTCTCTAAATGTTCTCATGCATCGGTCAAAATAATCCCTACATACTAATTTTTAACAAAAACTTCTCTGCCTTTTAAATAAGTCTACATACAATTATATTTTTATACCATTACCTCATCTATTGGATCGGTGTAAGAATTCCTCTATTGGATTAGTGGGACACCATGTCATATGGACTGATATAGGCAACGACTTCCATTAGTCCGAATGTTTTTCACAAACAACTGATCGTATAAATTTTTTCTTTTGGGGGATCAGATAGTCTAATGGATTGATCAATCCAATAGATTGGTCTATTAGTGATTCAAAAAAACATTGACTTCAGAAACATCAAAATCTCCATCTTTCTTAAAAAATATTTCTGGTGATCCTCATACTAATAAACTGAGACCCAAAAGACATCATACTTAGTTATATTCTACTATATACTTATATAAGTATCATCAAATTATAATGACATTGAGAACATTAGGATCAACATAGAATTTTATTAATTGCATTGAAAGGTTCTATGACTTCCTAGTATTTGAGAACCTTTCTCCATCCAATTGGAAAAACATATAATGGACATACATATTTTCACCCCATTTCTTTCACAACACTTGGATTATAATTTAACAGATAAATAATGATGATGAAAACATAAAAATCTGAAGAACATCATCTGGTTTAGTATGGATACATTCAGACTCCTATAAATTTCCTCAAACTGATAGAAATATTCTTTCCAAACACAATGTGAGATTGAAAAACACTTCACCCAGAAAACATCTTCAGACCAGAAAACCAATGTCAATAGACATACTTATCAAATAGGTATCTGATTTTATGATTATAATACTCCTTCTATATATTTATCCAAACTTACAAGGTGAATTTATTTTTTATAATGACAATAAAATAACAAACAATCAACAAAAAATTCTTTCATAATTAAAAAAACTTCCATCCAACATGGTCCCAACAATATCACCCTTTTTATTTTTTTGTCAACCAAGGTTCATAAATCACTAAACTTTATAATCTCAAGAAATGTATTACTAACCAACAAATATAATCCTATGTGAGAAAACTCATTATAAGAAACATTAATTATTGATTGAAAAACCATGTTGTAACAAAGTAGTGACTTACAAAACTTTTATTCTTAAAACTTATGTAAATTTAAAGCATTCCATATCACATAAAAACATTTTCCACTTTCCTATAAAAACAATTTTCATACAACTATTTCAATAATCTATTAGAATATAACACACACATAGATGATGAGTTTACCGTTTACCCACAAAACCCTCTAATTTTATTCTTCTTTAAAGGGTTTATAAAAAATCATTAGATAGATTTATGAAAACAAAATTTTATTCCTTTAAAAATTATATTCAAATATTAGATGAATGATGGTACAAAAACACATACCTCAACCATGAAGAGAAAGAAGTTGGGCACCCATGTTCATCCTCAACCTGAAAAATTCTTCCTTTTGTAATATTTTTTTGAAAATGTTAGCAACATATTCTAATTTAGGAACACAATCCATATTGAGTTCTTTTTTCTCAATAAATTCCAATTCGTCATTCATACATGTTCATGTCATGTTTGGAATACTATGAATACTTTCTATCATTTATAACTCGATCATGTTTCTCTAATATATATTTCTCATTCTTTTATTCCATAATTGATTTTCTACTTTCATTCTTAGATAACATGTGTTTTGTACATCACTAATTCAAAACAGGTTTCCTTTTTTATATTTGCCAATTGTAAGAAATTATAAATCCTCCACCCTTTTAACAAAAACAACATCATCTTTTTTTAAAAACATTATTTCATTCATTAAAATTCTTTAAAACACTTAACAAGTTGTGTTTTAGTCCATCAACATACAAGGATTTCTTGAATTTTATATTTTTATCCAAAAAAATGTGGATCCAACTCCTTTGATTCTAAGAGATTTATCACTTCTAAAAAATAATTTTTTTCATTGAAATCATCCATAATCTTCAATAATTTAAAGTATACAATCATATGAAAACAATACTCACTATCCAAAATCCCGGGTCTTTCTCCTTTTGTATCTTTTAGAATAAGTTCAACAATAAGAGCTTTTTCTTTCCCTTTATCTTTATTGATATCCATATTTTAATAATTTTTAATAACATTTTGTTGTTCTAGTAATAAAACAAGACAAAATTTTGCAAGATGTCTAGGTTACTCACACCTTTATCAAATAGTTTCAAAATATTGGAACCTATTTTTAATTTTCAAAACATCTTTCTCAAATTTATTCCTTTGGGAGTTTTGACTCCCCCTTGAGATTTTCCTTCAATAACTCATGGAACAATTGCAATATTTTATATTGAACCTAAAGATATTTTTTGTATAACCAAGTCCCCCAAAATATCTACAGTAACCATAAAAGTAATACTTTCCACTCTAACTTTCAAACTCTCGAGGATTGTAAACATGTTTCTTAGAAACTTTATTATCTTTAACATCAAAACATTTTTGAGTCCTAAACATTATGCAATAAGATTAAAGATTCTTCCTCAATTCTTATTTCATCCCAACCTTATCATAATTAGATTTTGTTAATAATTTTTGTTTTGAACTCATAACTTTTAGAAACCTCATAATTCTCAACTTTGTTGGTTTTAGAAACATTTTTTATTTCCCATATTTCTCTTTATTTGGAATTATTACAAATTTATTTATAAAAATTGAAGGTAACATTTGATACTTTTTAGGTTTATACCTTCTATAATGTTCACTATCTTTAGATATAAAATTCTTTAAACTTATAACTCCCTTATCAACTTTATATAACGTTATTTTTACTAGTTCTAACTCTTTTTCATATTCCTGAAACAGTACTTCATGATATTCATTACGTTTCCTTTCAGTCTTAAGGAACATCTTCAGACAATCAACTTCTTCAAGCAACTTAGATTTATGTTTAGGAATATATTCAATATTATTTATTGTAGGAATTTCCTTCTTAATATTCTTGATTTCTCTTCCATGTTTTAGTATATTTTTCATAAATTCATCAAATTCATTTTTATATGAAACTCTAACATAGTTTCTTCTTCTTTAGAGCTAATTATTTCATCAATAAAAAATACTTCATCATTAAATGTTTTAATACATGTTCATTCTTCATAAATGTTAGTGAAATTTTTAGTTTCTAATTCACTGTCATCTTCATTAGAAAAAAACATCGCCTTTTGGATTAGGATAACTTTTTATACTTTTATTTGGTCTATGATTTGTCAACATTTTTCTTTAAATATATTATTAATATTATTTAATCATCATTAATTACTTCTACGTTAATTTATTCTTCATTATCTTTTTAATGAAAATTCTAAGTAAAATACCCAATAACTCCACAACCAAAACATTCGAGTGTTATATTCCCTTTTTACATTCATGTACCTCTTTTTAAATTTTTATAAAACAAGGATAAATAGTTATCAATATTGATATTTACCTCATTTTCATATTAAGAGTGATAAACTTCATCTTCATTGAGAATCGTCTTAGAATTTCCTTTATTGATAGTTTTAAAAGATATTTCTTAATTAAATTTTGTTTTTTATTTCATAACCTTATCCCTAATCATCTCATAAGAAATGAGATTACTATGAATATCATCCAAATATAGAGTTTCAGGATCTCTATATTCTAAATATCATATATTTCCATTAAAATTTTCAGGATGAATTATTATGATCTTTTCAACAACTGTTGAGTCTTAAAACTTATCAAAAAGACATCTTATGGTGCTAAAAATATCACTCACTATTATCAAGATGTCACCATATTATTCAAACTCATCCATATTTAGATCTTCATCTTCAACCTCTATAATTACAAATTTTCCTTATTTACCTTTTTATTGACTTCAAAAATGTTCATTACCTTTTCCCAAACACCTTTGGCAGTTCCAACATCCTTCACTCTATGAAACTCCCTTTCAGATAGTGATTAGAGTAAATCATTTTTCACTCTTTCATCATTCTAAATATCTTTCTTATCAGTATTAGTAAGTGTATAATTATCAACACAAGGAGGAAATACATCTCTAATGAATTAAAAAACATCATTCCAAAGAGACATAAGATATAGTAACATTCTATCTTTATAGATATTATAGTTCTTGCCATTGAAAACTAGTATCACCTTAATATTCAAAAAAATCTGAATCTCTGTAATAACCTTTCTTCAAATACTTTAGTAATTAAGAAATGAAGGGAACCATTACTATGATACCACATAAAAATTCCCAACTAGGATGGATGTGTCATTGATAGGGGTGAATTATTAATACCTTTTTCATTTAAGATTATTTAATTTTGAAAACAAAATCACCTCCTGTTAAAAAGTTATCACTTTTCTAAAAAAACATCACACATCCATAGGAACACAAGTATTTACAAGGTTTTCTACTCAATAATAGTATCTATGTCCTTGTCACGGTTTTAAAATAATCTAATACCATATAATCCACTATAAAAAATATTTTTGTGTGGATATAATATGTAGGATATACCCTTGAACTTATATACCACTATGATTAATACAAAAGTGCATGTTCTTCTTAAAGTAGGAATAATGTATAAAATATTTTTGTAAAAAGTAATGAAAACATCACCAATTGGTTCAAACCATTTTATTGTGCACCCTTATCAACTTCCAATTTTTTAATACTTCAAAACACACTTCTTTACTTTCCTACCCACCAGTGGGTAGAAACACCCTTTCTGGACATTATACCAATACTCAGCCTGATAGATCAGTTTGATTGGTCTATCTGATAACTATGTCTGTAAAATATATAATAAAATAATAACCTGAAAATAATAACAATACACTTCAAACTTTCACTAGAAAACTACATTTGATGTATAGGTTCAATCGAGTAACTCATTCTTCTTCTTCTTCTGTCTGAAAATAATCCCTAGGAAAAATATATCCATAAAGTTATTATTTCTATAAACAAATTCAATGCTCTCTCTCTCACTCTCTTTACACATGAATAGTACAAGAATAAAAATCACATTTTACTTCCTTCTATTTATATAAGATCTATAATATGTATGGATAGAAAACTAATTTCTGTTTTCTGCTCAACAAAAATTTTAGAATATTAAATTTAATTTACATTTTGACTTTATATTTAGTGCTTATCAAATCATCTTGAATCTTCATTAACCTTACCTAATCCTATCATAGCTTCATCCAGCTTTTTATTTTGTAATCATTCCTCATTTTGATACAAATTTTTATTCTGATGCAGTTCATCATTATAATGAAATCATATGGTCACTTTGATTTTATTTACCCACTTTAAAATACCCAAGAACATAGTATTTCTCATTACAATGGTCCATACCAACTAAAAAAACTCATTTTGATACTCTTTACTAACTGAGATATGTGATATTATTCTTCCATAAACATATTTGTAACTTTTAAATATTCTATAACCCCTTGGAAACACCTCAGAATTGACTTTAAGGTCAGTTTTACATTACCTAAACAATAGCTTCACAAAATTTCAATCTCTCTTAAATTATCCAAAACTAACATAGACTGTTTTTGATAAAGATCAATATTCGATGACTTATTAGTTTGGTTATGTGTCTGGTGAATCAGTCACTGATTCCTTCTTATGAAATGGTTTTAATCATCATTTGATGACTCTTTAGCTACATAGAAGCAATCATTTTTTTTATTTTTCTCTTGACACAAACGAAAGAAAAAAATAGACTTTCTTTTTCACATGAACCACTTCAAAATAAACCAAACTGAAGAAAATATTTGAATAAATTGTTGAAAATAATCCTATTAATCAGTCTCAAAATCATCTAATGCATTGGTCCCAACAATCTCTACTTACTAATTATCATAAAAAATAATTATGTCCTATGATATAACTATTCATCCAATTCTCTTTTTATACCATTGCTATGTGTGTTGGATCAGTGTCAGAATTACTCCATTGGATCGTTGACACACCACATCTGATGAACCAATGTCAATAGTGACTTCCTTTCTTCAAGACTTCTTCAACTGATGATTGATCATTTGAATTTTTTCTTTAGGAGGATTGGATAGTCTGATGGATTGGTTGATAAGTGTTTCAAAAATAAATCGACTTTAGAAACATCAAATTTTACATCTATTGATCCTTACACTGATGAATTGAGACCTAAAGTCTTGATACTCACTTATTTCATTCTACAATCATCTGTGAGTATCATGAGTTTGTATTGATATTGAGAATATTAGGATCGACATAGAATTATCTAACCTACATTGGAAATTTCTATGACTTACTAATATTCCATGACCTATTTCAATCTGATTAGAACCACTTTTAATGGATAAACATATTTTATTCTTCTTTATTTCACAACACTTGGATTACAAGTTTACAGATAACTCATGATGTTTAAAACATACAATTTAGAAAATCATCTTCTGGTTTTGTATAGAGACATTCATAATCCAATACATTTCCTCAAAATGATAGAAAATTTCTTTATGGACACAATATGAGTCTGAAAAAAATTCACTCAAAAAAATTCTTCAAACCCGAAAACTGAATCTGATAAACTTTCCTATCAAATATGTGTTCGATTGTCTGATTACAATACTTCTTTCATTGGATCATCCAAAAATACAAATTTAATTGATTTTATCATAATGAAAAAAACAATCAACAAAAATTATTTCAAAATAAAAAAACAACCACCATATAACTTGGTCCCAATAATATATACACCACATACATGAAATTTTGTGTATAACATTAAAATATGCCTCAATGAACGTAAATTTTGATGAAATCGCTTACCTTGAGACCAGACTTACCATGTATATCTATTATCTCTTATATAATAAACCTATACAAACTATTTACTTATTTAAGAACCTTTTACAGGTTTATTAATTTACCATTGAACTATTTTTTTCATTTTTCTTAATGAAAATTTTAATTAGTTAATTAACTAAGTCCACATAACTATTTTGAGGATGTTGAGTTCATATATTCAAAATAGTTTCGGTGTGATAATCATGATCAAAGGGTTTATTATCCCATAATTTCAAGAATAATAATAATTAAATATTTATAATATTTATAAATTAATTATAAATTTAAAAGAATAAATGAATGATTGTTATGAAAAATTATATATGATATAATCATAGAGATGATAGGTCATATGTATGCATGAGTAATGTTTCTATTTTGTAGTCTTCATGATGGAAAGATGGTAAGTATCATTTTATCTTTCTATATTTATTATTATATAATACATATAACATTATTTCATGAAATATACTTATATATAGATGTCATGTGATGTGTTTATTAAAAAATAATCACATCGCTTCATTGAGGTGGTAATCCACATGTACACATGAATGATGCTATTATATCTTAATGGATAGAAAGTTAAAAAAATATATGATATATTATATTTCCATAATGTTATTTACCAGGAATTTTCAGGAGTCGAGTGTACTCAACCCCTACAAATTTATTAATGAAAATAAAAGTACACACAAACAAACCATGTGACACAACAATTGTCACCAAAAAGAAAGTGGAAAAACAAATACCATCCAAAAAACAACATGTAAATAATCATCTCATCATCAACTGCACCAGAACACATGCCGATGAATCCCCAAAAAGCTAACTTAAACCCCGCATTTACCATCTCAAACCCACTAACCATCCTATATCCACACAACCGCTCCATCGTGGAGTTGTCCCGTAATAGGCACCCACCCCGAGGTAACCGTAGACCTCCTCATATCACGCCATAAATACATCATCATTTCAAGGATGAGGAAAAATGCATCCCAAAGTTATTAAAACAAGCTGTTGCCAGCCTGTCGCATTGACACAACCAAGTCATCCTGTCATGGCAAAGGTCCAGCCTCGTCACGAGGCACAAAATTGGCCCACACATCCTAAGGTCATTCCGTCTCCCGAGGAATTCCTCAGCTCGCTCCCCATGTCGTCTTCACAACTGCTACAGTATGAAACCTTCCCTACAACCATGCATCCCACCGGTTCCACAGAGATCCCAACATGATCACAATCGCCATCTTCAAAAGCCGAAACCCAACCCACGTGCAACACTGACACCATCAGAGTCCAAGATCTGGACACCGTAGCAAAGACCTGATGCGTGACCGCTATCGTCTCGCCGAACAAGATCTATCATCAGCAAAAAAACACATTGTTAATCATCCTAGAAATGCCATCGTAGTTAGGTTCGACGTTATCACTGGTCATTCCTCCTACCGTCTTCCAGGCTCGTCGTCTGTAACCTGGAATGCAAGTCTACGGCTGCGCCCTACCAGGATCCCAAACGACCATGTGTACAAACCTAGATCCGCGACGATGTGAAACCAGTTCGCTGTCACCAATAGCACCAGCCCTCCCACATCACAGTCCTACATCACTACTATGATGCGACCCCAATCATTGATAATCAAGGATCTATCCACACCAACAGATCTGCCGCCGGGGTCCCAAGATCTCCTAAAAATCCACCATCCAGATCTCGATTCGTGCTAACAGATTCCTCATCCTGCAAAAATCAACAGCCAAAAGGATCCCATCCACCGCCTTTGTAGTGAAGCACAAGGTCACAAACTACAAAGATTCGTCGATCTTCTAACTCCATACACGCGAACGATGGAAAATGAATTCCATCGGTTCGTAAGGCAGTAATCCATCATACACACGAACGATGGATTTATTTCTCATTTGAATGATGACGAATATAGAAGTTTTATGAAATTAAAATAAAAAATATAATTATATATAATATAATATTGTTATTATTCCATTATATATGAATAATATTTTATGGATGTAGGAGAAGAAATAAATCTAAAACATTTTGTTAAAAGCTTTGCCTCTTCTTCGGGAAACCTTCTTTTTTCTAAACCTTAGTCCTCTAAGGTTGGTATTCTGCAAAACATAATTTCCTTAGAACATTGTTTGGGAACTTAGTATAGGATTATGGAATTTATTATCTTAACCAAATGTCTCTTCAAGTGTTTATATGAGAGGATATTGGGATCCTTTTATAATTAATGGGAGGGTCATTATTGGAATTTCTTAAATTATAAGATTAATATAAATTAATTTTCACGGAAAATGGATCTAAAATGATTTAATTACAATATATAATTAATATGTTTTTATATACTCTGCTGAAATAAAAAATTTACTAGTTTACTAAATGTTTTCACCCTTATTTTTTTAAGCCCCCATTAACCCTTTTGACAATTATCATGATATCAATGTTTTCTACCCTTTATGGGTTAATAAAGACACAATAAAAGAAAAAATAAACTATAAATAGACCATTTTGATATTTTAAACATTATAACATTCACTTTTATTGATATATAATTTTTTTGAATTTTAAATTATTTAAGAAAATATTGTTTTTTATAAAATGACATTAATGTCATTTTTGAAAATACTTCTAATGTTATAATATAATACATGTATAAATCATGTAAAATGGTTCAAAAATGAAATGGATTCACATATAAGTAGGATATGGTATTAATATAATTATATATTAGATTTTTTTATATAACATTTTAAACTGTATATATTTTATTGACTCCTTGGTTGACAATTTTTAACCTTAACTGTGGTAATGATTTGTTAAATATTAAAGGCTTATAATTTTAATTATAAGGTGAAAATTGGATCACCAATGGTCAATTTATGAAATTCTGGAACAATTTTCATCCAAAATTTTCTATTTTTCTACTTGGATAAATAATTTAATGAAATATTTATATTATAAAATTCTATTAATGTCAATTTATGAAATATTAGGGTAATTTTACTCTGAAAATAAAATTCCGAAAATGGAATTCGAATATTAAAAATTCACACAACTCCAATATGTAATATTTATCTACAAATTTTGTAGAACACATTAACTCCCCAAAAATATATTTCTTAATCTGTTTTTAAAATTATTTACTTGATTTTCTACTATTTACATAATCACTATGTCAGCATTGCGTAAGCATTTAAGGTAATTATATAATCAATAAAAATTATAAAAATACCCTCACTAAAATAAATAATATATTTCACTGTAAACAATTATATTAATTAATAATGTATATTTACTCACATTTATACCATGAAAACATATTTAATTTGTTATTTTTACATCTATATCCTAGTACAAGCATTGCATAATCATTTTGTAAGTCACTTGTCATATATATAAAAAATTAATTTTTATCCATAAAAATCATCAATAAAAATCCAAATTTATTATAAAATTAATTCAATGAATACTTACTTCTGAAATATTATCTTTAGGACACTAAATTTTACTTTTCTAGTATAGCGCAAGCACTACTTCATCACTAAAAATGATTTTCAAATTTATCATAAAATAAATTATAATTTATATGATTGGAATTATTTTTTTATTATATTAATATTAAAATATTATACATGAAATTATCCGTTATTTTAATAATTTTTTTTATAAAATATTTACATATTTTCAATATCATAAAAGAAACTTTATTTCATAAAAAGTTTATTTTTTAACTATTCACTAAAATTCTACATCTTTCGAAAAAATATAAAACATTCAACCTATGATAAATTTGAGATTTTTTAATGTAAAAATTAATTCCATTTATTAAAATTTAATTCAATTTGTGACAAAAAATACTTTTAATATCAATTCATAAATCACAGTGAAAATTTATTTTTAGAATAATGCATTTCATGCCCAAAAAGAACTCATACCAAAATAATGTATAATGCTTATTACTATATAATTAATTATATTAATACTATCTAAATGATACTTATTTAAATTTATTATCAAATTGAACTCGAAATTATACATTTAAATGAAATAAATGTCATTTTTACAAAAAAAACACATACAAAAAATAGTAATTTCCCTATTCACTAAAAATCATTCTTTTTAGAAAAATATGAAAATCTTACACTATGATAATTTTTATATGATGATTTTAAAAATTAATTTCATTTTATAAATTTCATTTTCAAAATGTTTTAGAAATTGATTATAATATTTTCTCACCGAAAGAAATAGACATTTTTTTATGGAAGTGAATTTTTGAAGAATTAAATGACTTTACTAAAAATCAGTTGATTGTTTCCTAAAAATTATTAAATAAATTTTTATTAAGTAGTCAATTCATATATATTTAATAATTTCCTCAATCATATTCATCCATAAAAATTTAACAGCTAGGTTATAACTATAACATTTAAATAATAATATTTATTTGGTCATTTAAGCTCAGTGTTGTGTGTTGTATAACATATAAGATATAGTTTTCTTTTAAAATCATAGGATATTACATTCTACCACCCTTTAATAAGTTTTTTATCAAAATTTAAAATTAATATTGATAATCAATAGTTTTACCATTGAAAATACCGTTGTTCAAATCCCACATTGTAAAATAGGTTCATAAAACTTCCACTTGAAAAGTGGGAAAGAGAAATATAAAGGTCGTCTGGAATAACATATAACTATTTTTCATAATATGAGAAAATTATTGGGTAGTGAAAATATATACATATAAGAAAATTGATTTCCAAATAATTGTGGGGAGTAGTGGAGCTTATTGATCATAAGAAAGTGAATGATCATGAGAAATTTAATAACCCCAAAACTGTAAACAAAAGAGATGTGAAAAAAGGCCACCAATTCATCATAAAAGAAGGTAATAGGATAAAAAATTTATTTTAAGATCCTTTTTCTAGAGTTGAGTAATTAATTTAATATATATCATAATAACATAGGGAAAATACTTACTCGATAAGTATAATTTCATACTTTTATCAATTTCCAGCACAATATCATCTTTTTCTCCAATTAATGAGTATTCAAGATGGTTTTTCCTTCATGAAGAACTAAAATTATATTGTAATGGATCACATAATTCCACAGTAGTATAACAATATTTTCCTCTTGTATTTATACAATAAAAAAAATCAAAATGGTTACCATAAGGTAAGATAATTCCCAAAATGAATTTACCTTTATATGAATATATAATACATTAATCTCCAAAATTCGATGATAACACCAAAGGTTCAAAATATATCATTCCATAAATAAATAACCCCATATCCCGATTAACATTTATAACCTCAACATTAAATATATTTTTATCCTAAAAGGTTGTCTCATACCATACATCTTACATCCCAAAAAATCATAATATAAATATTATGAAATAATCAGTCATGTTAAAAGACATGATATAACTAAGGGTTAATATATAGTTAAAAAATTGAAATAGAGAAATTAATAAATAATCATTATCAATGTGATGTCAATATTGATCAAATTAAACATTAAAAACCCATAGAAAGAATAAATAAAACATGTTGGTATCTTGGAACAATATGTTTATAAACCATGTGAGAAATAACTCGAGCCTAGCTAAATCCATAGTAGAAATAACCATGTTTATCTCCCTTATTATTTACTATGAGTATAAGTAATATTAATCATTTAATTGGTGAGGTATATTAGTCTCACTTTTTCGAATAAGTTGTATCAGGCTCACCCTCTCGTATAAGCTATATTGGGCTCACCTGCTCATATAAGTGGTATCAATATTACCCATTCATATAATCTATATCAGTATCACCCATAATAATTAATAATTTTTTAGTATTATTCATTAATAATCCATTTATAATCATTCACTTTTCAATATAACTCCCTTTAAAACAACAATTATTCCTTTATATTATTGTTAACTAGTAGAAAATAAATGGGTTTCAAGAAAACCTATTTAAAACAATCATTGTAAGTCATCTATAGGAAAAATAAAGATATAATAATTTTATAATAATCCAATTCAATAATATTAATAATAAAATTATTTTGACAATGATGAACATACCGATAAAAGAACATTTGAAATATTTCTTTCAAAAAAAGGATGATGCACATTTTCAGTCATATTATACAAAGAATTACAAAATATTCAGAAAATTATTTTATTTTAAAATAACCACCAAAAAATATAAATTAATCTTCAATTAAAATAGTGTAAATTATATTAGGAAACTAAATTCAAGTATTAAAATTTAAAAATAATCATTCTTTTCAAACTTTTTTTAAGTGATTCAAAAGTAACCCATTGGACAACGCTATGAAATTTTATTTTAAATATATCTATATAAGATCGCAGAACATATAAAATATATTTTTGATATTATTTATTTTTTAAAAATAATGTTATTGAAAACGTTTTATTAAAAAATTATAAGGAAAATAAATATTCTCAATATCAATAAAATATACATGATCATGACAACATATAAATAACATTCTTGATGTTTCTTTAATCAATATGGGAGGAAATGGAAACTAAACATGTAAAAACATTCATAAACATAGGAAGGTAAAATATGTGTTTTTCAATAAAATTATAGAATCTAATTTCCTCTAATGAAATATTTAACATAAAATATCCCAAAAAAGAAATAATATTGTCATAAAAATCATTTACCTCTTTAGAAGCATTCCAAATAAAAATTAAATTAATGAAATAATATCATATTGATCTATAAATACCATGAATTTAAATAATTAATATGTTAAAATTAATTCACGATTTATTGATTATACCATACAATTAAATCATGGTTCCCGACAAGTAACGTGTATCGGTAAAATGGGATTGAGAAAAATAAAACCCTTACAAGGATCATAAATTTTGATGTGATTTTTAATCAATGAAGAGATTATGTGAATAAGATTAAATAAAAATAAAACAAATTTAAATATATAATAAAACAATTTATAGATCAAATCAAACAATATCATGGCATAAAAAATTCAACGATGAAAAGTTATAACCCAATGAAGGGAAATTGAGTTAAGAAACCCCATACCACATTATAACTTTTTTTTTCAAATCCACTTTGATCAAATAATTTTACTTTCATCTTATAATAATAATAATTATTAGTTATTCATGATATAACATATAAAACAGAATTATATACACCATATAAATAAATTAGGTGTACAACATTAAAACATGCCCCAATAAAAGGAAATTGAGATGAAATACTTTACCTCAAGTCCAAACATACCATGTATGTCCTTTAAGTATTGTATAATAAACTAATATAAATTATTTATTGTTTTAAAAACCTTTTACATATTTATTAATTTTTTATTTAACATTTTTGTTGATTTTTCTCAATGACATATTTAATTATGTAATCGTCTAAGTTCAGGTCGACTGTTTTGAGGATGTCCGGTTCAAAAATTCAAAATGGATTCGACATATTGATCATGGAAAAAGGAATAATTTTGACATAATATATAAAATTAATATAATTAAATGATAATAATTTTTATAAAATAATTATACATTTAAAACTAATCATGGAATATGGATTTGAAAAATGAACTGCGTTAAAATCATGGAGACGGTAGGTCGAACATACGCATATGTAACGTTGCCATTTTTCAATGATCATAAAGGAAGAAAAGTAAGTATTAATTAATCTTTATGAAATCCTTATTATATCATAAATTTTATTTTATTTCTTTAAATACACTTATATTTATCAACCATTTTGTATGGTCATGAAAAACGAATCACATTGATTCATGGAGGTGGTAATCTATATGTACACATGATCGACATTATAATTTCTAAATGGACAGAAAGGAAAGAAAATATATGATTTATTTTCTTAATATAATTTCACTTATAACATGAATATTATATATATATATATATATATATATATATATATATATTAAATCCATCATTATATACAGTCATAGGAGGTTGTGATGGGAAATGAATTACATCAGTTCGCGAGGCTGTAGTCCGCTATACACTCAAACGACCAATTTTTTTCTCATTTGACGGAAGAATACTAGGTAAATTGATTATTAAACAAACATGAATATATATATGTATTTTTAATATAGTTTATTTATTATTTTATCATATTTTAAGAAAATTTTAATGATATAGAAGAAGAAATAAAACTAAATCATTCGATTAAAACTTATACCTCTTCTTCAGACAACCCCATTTGTTTTAGACATTATAATGCTATGGTTTGTATTATTCCCAAAATAAGACATCTATAATGTGGGTATGGATGTTATGAAATGATTTGGGAAGTTATTTTCAGAATCAAATGGCTCTTTAATTTTGTAGAGTATAGGAGAGGGGGTTCCACTTTATAAGTAATGGGAGAATCGTTCTTGGATTTTCATAATGTATTAAATTTATATAAATTAAGTTAAAATGAAAAATGAATATAAAATTATATAATTTTAATATAGCATGATAATTTTTTTCAAATAAACTCATCCAATTAAATTTTGGCATGTTTGATGTTTGCAGCTTTATCTCTTTGTTTTAACCCTCCATTAACCCTTTTGAAAATTACCATGATTTCAATGTTTTCACTATTTAGTGGTCATGAAAGTTACAATGAAAAGTAAAATGAACCATAAATGTACCATGGTTTGTATTTTCAACCATATAAAATTTACTTGGATTATAGAAGGATTTTTATTAAATTTAAATTATTTCATAAATTATTTTTTATTATAAAATTTCATTAATTTCATTTTTGGAAATAAATGAAATATCATAATATAATCCATGTAAAACACATGTAAAATGGATTAAAAATGATATATATCCTATGATTATGAGAATATAGACTTAATATAATTTCCCAAACAAATTTTTACAAGTTTAAATTTCATTTTAAACCTTATCTTTTGGATTAACCCCTTGGTTAACCAAATTTAACCATAACCTTGGTAATGAATTTTTCAATATTAAAGGTTATAATTTTCCATATAAGGTTATTGTTAGAACATAAATGGACTATTCATAAATAAATTGACCATTTATCATCCAAATTGTTCTCTTTCATGATTTTATTATTTTTTAATATTTTAATTAAAAATATTTAACATAAAATACCATTAATTTCATTTTAAGGACTTTTCAAATAATTGGACTATGAAAAAAAATGATAGAAATGGATTTCAAACATAAACCATCAAAATATCTCTAATATATAATTTCTATCTACAAAATTCATGTAATTTCATGGATTTTTCATGATTTTTTTGGATATTATATAGTTTTATTTTTAAACTAGGCGCTGAGATGGTGTGTGATTCCAAGGTCCAGTGTGCCCAAAATAAATGTTCAAAATATATTAAATATATTAAATATTACGTGTGAAAAGTTTTACTTAAAAAGTATAATAACTTATAAATGGGTTCGCAGATCCTAAATTTAAGGGATCTATTTCACTCATAACATGAGGTTCTCACTAGGTGGTATATAACATCATTCGACGCTGGTCGTGTGTAGAAAATTCATCACGATCATAGAAATTAATAAAATAATCAAATAAAGTTTTTTTTATTCATTTATTTGAATGTAGTGACTAACAATATTTAAATAGATTTTTATGTTATAATTCCAAGGTTAGCCACATAACCCGAGAGTTGCTGGAGGACCATTGGGGAGAGATTCATGGATTCTCTCTCAGACGAGTAGTGACAGGATATTGGATCAATGATAGAAAAGAAACCAATTCAATGAATTATACCATCGATGATGATAACACATTTTTCATCATTATTTATCAACCTGAATCAAGGTAGGGAAACTATTTTGATTTTTTTCTTCCTCTTTCTCAATTTTTATAATGAATATAAATCAATCCAAAAGCATATTAATCCATAGTTCGATCGTCCTATGGGATAAGTATATTCTATAGGGATTTAGAAGAAGAAATTATTGTGATTAAATTACTAATTAATTTCATTATCATTCAAAAATAAAAAAACTAACATTTACATGAACATTGATCAAATTCAATTCTTCCTGATTGATTTGTTCTTTTCATCTCCCTCCCATCATTCGTCATAGGCATTCTTCATTTGGAATATGACTTGACTTATCGTGATCAATCGATATTTGTGAAACTGTTTCATTGTGAAACGATCAAATATCATAGATCAAGTATCAGAATAGTAAAATGTATGTGAGATGATAGAGATGGATAAATTCAAATGATGATGGATACCCGCACTCACATTTTTCATCGTTCTTGAGAACTCAAATAAGAACAATGATTTGATATGTCTTTTGAGTATATCTGACGATGAAATGCATTTTTTGAAGATGTATGACATGGTTGGGCTTGGATATTTGATTTCATTGCAAAACGATCACTAAATCCAAAGATGGATTGAATAGGAAGTAGAAATAGGATTCTGGAAAATCCTGAACAAGAAGGGTTGTACACTGGATCAACACAATGTGTGGGCCCCTTGAGCTGATACTAGGGTTTCTGAATGATGTTAAGTATCACATGGCATGTTTCTATGATTACATGGCATGTGTTCCCTTTAGAGGGGACTCTACATGTACTTCATGGGGTCATGACCCCCTCCGCACAAAGTGTACCCCTCTTATGCCAGTAATGTGAGAAGGGAGATAATGACCCCGAGTCTTGCCTCCAATAGGCCTAGGGTTGGCGACTAGCACTGAGTGTATTGCAACACACAAAATGGGAGGCATTACCCTATAAGATAACACATGAAAAAGAGAGAGATAAGATATACACCAATAAAATCCAACCTAGACTATAGTATAAACCAAAACACAAGTAACATATGAAATTTCATGAAGCAGTAATACAATTGAAAGGGAAAAAACTACAAGTACCTAAAAGAAAGTAAAAAATACAGCAACCACGAGCCTGAACAGCTCCAGCAACCCCAAGCTAGTAGAAACAAGATTGCTCTCCAAACTGCTCCAAGTGACATGAAAAATAGTTTATATATACATAGGGGGAGTATAATATTATACTTAGTAGGATCCTCCTCGAAGCCTCTCATGAAAAAGTAAATAAATCATGATAAAGCACAGTGAACAACAATTGAAACTAGATCATCACCTAAACAGGTATACTAAGTTCCCAACCTCACCATGGATACTCTAACTAAGTAAGACATTCAATAATATAGCATATACCAAAAAATATCAAGGGTACCCCTCTACTACTTCCCCACTGGTTTTCCACTTTCCCCAACATCGCACGTCCTAGGCATCTCTCTCCAAAATGTCTAGCCCGCAGACACATAAGCGAAGAACCACAGTATGCACCTCGTGAAAAAAAACCACCACGTCCACATACCAATGTAACCAGGTAGTTTCTGGGATCCAACACAGCTCACATAATGTGTATCATACATCAAGTATTATACTTCAAGCCATTACATCCCATACACTGAGTAAGGATCCTTAAGCCATCATAGCCTATACACGTTACACCAATAGTAGAATATAGAAGACTATATCCAGAATATATGTGTGTGAATAACCAAAATCCATTATATCCCTCTACAAGAATATATAGGGAAAACTAACCAATGTGGCTGCCAGCATGAGTAACTATCAAGAGAAGAGAGCATGGGCAAAGGGGGTAGTCAGCCATCCATCCTCCCGCCAGAATATTCGGGAAAACACCCACCCAGAGCTCAAAATCCCGGAGGTGTCAGTTTCCCTTACTAAAAGGGTGGAGTAGCCTATAGGAACACAAAAAGTACAGAATATACTATAACTCCCAACCACACTATGGGCATAACCTAGTCTTAGACACAACTGCAGCTAACGTCTCTCAAACTCAGGGAGACTACTTCTAAGACTATGTATCCCATAATCACACAACTATTTAAATGTCTTTATTAGATTAATTCATTCCCTTTTTTATCAATTCCACTTTAAATTAATTAATTTTTCAAATATTAATTAACCATAAACAATTCCACATTAAATTTTATTAGAATAACACACAAAGTAAATTGTTCCTTCAAAATTAAAACATCATCATTATGTTCTAGCATCTCCATCCCCATGGGTTAACACCATCTTTTCAATTATTAATTATAAAAATAGTTTCCCACATTCCAAGGAGTTCTAGAAAAACATTATATTCTACTAAACACAAGGGGGCTCAACATGGTGAGTAGATGTACTACCCGTCGATTATTTGCCGCTTATATAAAGAGAACATATGCATCCTTCCTTGAGAAGCTAAACACGGAAATTAAATGGCATACCCCTCGTGTCTTCACCTCTTTCAAAAGAAGGGTATGTAAGACCAACTACCTTTATTAGTGGGGGAAAGTAAAGTAGATAAACACTAATTAAAAATCAGTAATCATCCAACAATCACATACATCCCATTCCATCATCCTTAGTGTCCTCCCCGACACCCACATGCATAATCCGATACATCACTCCACTCTTAGATTCATCTGATGCCACAAAAAAATCCTCCCTTCCCCCACATATCATATTAGCCATCCAGGATCACATCACATCACAAGAAGTAGGAATAAAACACCACATTAATTGGGATCTTTTCCCTTTAACAATCAAGAGGGTAACTCAGAACCCCTTAAGGATTTATCAAAAAAACGGTTCTTTAATCCATATTGAATTAACAGATTTGTTATTCGTAGGTTCCAAATTTTGGAAACCTAATCAGTAAGTTATCATAAATAAAAAAAATGCTTACTGCACTAATTTTATAAACATCAAATCACAACAAGAACCAGATTCGTTTTCATGCCTCTCTATCTTTATAAAACAATTATCAATTAATCCCAGTTTACGTTATTTAACTATTCCCATCATGAACGAATAGCTATTCAAAGTAATCATAGATATCACTCTATCTATAAAAACATGATGCAATAACATATGATCGATAAAAATATATTTATCCAGTTAAAATATTTATTTTTTCAATTCCATTGTCATCTGGTGGGATTAAACATGATAAAAATATAGTTTCACGTAAAATAAAAGAGGAGAAATGAATCCCCTACCTCAAATAGTTCCTCTCGTTCTTTATCCATTCAACATGTCATGATCCTCCTCTCGCGACAACTACATCTACCCGAGGATGCCACGTTACGACAGCACCAAACAAACCCCAAGAAAACCCCTATTAGAAGCGTGGAGAATACATGCTATAATATATAATGGAGAAACAGGAAGAGATGATCCCCAAAGAACGATGATAAAACATACCTTATATCGAAGATTGACCGATATAGCTCTGTTGCATCAAAACAGAGCAGAACTGATCCGTGGAGTAATGTTTGATTGTGCAACTCTAATGGAAAGGATTGAAAGGTTCTAGCTTCTCATATCCAAGAACAAAGTGGATGAACAATTGAGGATGATATCTTTCCCCTTTTAAAGATTTAATGGGGCGACTATTTAAGATACAATTAATTCCCCATTAAAAACAGATCGCATTAACCCATGCATTTTGACCATGTAAAAACATCCTGAGCCTTATGAATAATTAATATTGGATTTTTGGCCTTTGAATCGGCCTTAAGAGTTGTTAAAATACGGATTTAAATGTATTTTATGTCAAAGGAAACGTTAAAGAAGTGAAACTGTAGGAAGTTAGAAACACTATTCACATACTCAATATTTGTAAAAGTGTTGGGGATATGTCACATTGACCTCCTTGAACACCTCAAACACCATATTTTCACAAAGAAATATATTAGAGAGTTTCGGGCCATTACATCAGATACCTCTCAAAACATTCTCGTCCTCGAGAATTCAAAACCAACCTAAGGTGACAAAAAAAAGTAACAGGGTTCGAACAACCACCCATCGAGATACCTCTCAAATGAGAGTAATCCACAAAAGTGTCAAAAGATAATAATAAATAAAACATGAAAGGACTAACCATAAAGGTAACATCGTAACATTAAAAGAGTTAAAAATCAAACAAATCTGGGTACTAAGCTCGCATCTATGACTCAAGTTCCCAGGTACTCTCTTCCATGCCACCATGTCGCCACAAGACACAAACTACGTGGATTGAATGCCCGCAAAACACCTTATCCTTGCGGTCATGGATCTCCACAAGTCGCTCCTCAAAGGTTACATTATCCTCAACAACGATCTATCCCCAATCATTGATGTGAGAGTCATCATGAAGATAACGATGAAGGTGTGATACGTGGAAAACATAATGTATCTCACCCATCCGTGAGGGAAGTGTTACTCGATATTCTATAGCTCCTACATGAGCTAACACCTCAAAAGGCCCTATAAAAAAGGGATAAAGCTTACTTCAATGACCAAACCTTCAATACATATGACAGGGAGTCACCTTCAGACACACATGATCCCCAACTTCAAACTCCCTAGGTCTCCTCCTATGATTAGCATATGATTTCTGATGATATTGCATGGTCTTCACCCTCTCACGAATCACCTAGACCATCTTTGTTGTATTCTACACTAGTTCTGGTCTGAGAATTGATGACTCTCTGACCCATGTCCAGCACAATGGTTAACAGAATGGTCGTCCATAAAAGGCTTCAAACGGTGCCACATTGATGGTGGAGTGAAAACTATTATTGTAAGATAACACCAACAAGTGTATGTGCCTTACCCATGAGTCTCCAAAATCAAGAACACAAGAGTGTAACATGTCTTCATACGTCTGAATGGTTCGCTCTGTCTGACCATCCGTTTGAGGATGAAAAGCACTACTGAGGCATAGTTGAGAACCAAAAGCATGTTGGAGACCTCTCCACACCCTGGAGGCAAAATGAGGATCTCTATCAAAAATGATTGTCCTAGGGACTCCATGAAGTCTCACCACCTCCTCTAGATACTGCATCAAAAAAACATCCGCTGAGCTTGACTCCTTGATGGCTATGAAGTGGGTCGATATTGTTAAACGGTCCACTACCGCCCAAATAGCATCATGTCCTCATGGAGCTCAAGGTAAACCAGTAACAAAGTCCATTGATATGCCCTCCCACATCCACTGAAGAATCTCTAATGGCTGGAGAAGACCACCTGGAACACAGTGTTCGGCCTTCACCTTCTAGCAGACTAAACATCGAGACACAAACTTCACAACCGCGTGCTTCAGCCCAGGACACCAAAACTGACTCCTCAAGTATCGGTACATCTTTTTCTCGTCAGGATATACTGCTAAGGGTGAAATATGGAACTCTCTGAGAATCGTCTCGCGCATCGTCAAGGGAACAAAAAGCCTTCCATGATACAACACTCGGTGTTGTTCATCCATCGACCAACCATCAGGGGCCCCACCACAAACAAATCGGTCTCTCCAGACCTCCACCTCAAGATCCCCCAACTAGGTCTCTTCCACCTTCTACACCAGGGATGACAGTACCATCATCTGAAAAAGATAACCTCTACCCCCAAATTCTTCCATATCAAGATGCAATGCTGGAAGTTCTTCCATTACTCTTCAGGAATCACCGGATTCATGCACAACATCACTACGTGACATTCGGATCAGTGCATCAACTACAAAATTCCATTTTCCAGGTGTATACGATACGTCGAAGTCATATTCATGCAAGAACTCTATCGACTGATGATGTCGTAAGTTCAAGTCACGCTGGGAGAAAACATACCTCAAACTCATATGATTGGTGAAAACCACAAAGCTCTCACAAATTAGGTAATGTATCCACAACATCAGAGGAAACACCACGGATGCCAACTCAAGATCATGAGTAGCATAGTTATGTTCATGGGGACGTAACTATCGAGACCCATAAGAAACATCTGACTTATGTTGCATGAGAATATAGCCTAACCCTAGATGTGAAGCATCGTAGAAAACATCAAACTGAACTCCCTCAGCTGGAATACAAAGGACTGGAGCACTTACTAACATCTCCATTAGATACTCAAAAGCTGCCTGACAATGATCAGTCTATATGAATGCCTAATACTTCCAAGTCAAAGCTATCAGCTGAGTCACAACTCATGAGAAATTGGATAAGAACATTCTTTAGTAACCTGTGATACCAAGGAAACTTCACACATCTGACACTATATTGGGGGATTCCCAAGACACAACAACTTTTATCATCGATGGATCCATAGCTACTTCATGTTGGGACACAAAATGACCCATGAAACAGACATCTCGAGCCCAAAACACACACTTTAACAACTTCCCGAATAGATTATGATGGCGAAGAACTCCCAAAACTGCTCATAGATGCTCTGCATTCTCCTCTTCAGATGTGAAGTACAAAAAGGATGTCGTCGATGAAAACCACCACGAACATGTCTAGGAACTCATGGAACACCGCATTCAACAATCCCATGAATACAGTTGGATCATTTGGCATGCCAAAGGGAATTACAATGAACTCATAATTCCCATGACAACAATGAAACGAAGACTTCGGGATATCCTCATCCTTCACACGCATCTGATGATACCCCGACCACAAGTCGATCATTGAGAACCAACTTGAACCTTTCAGTTGATCGAATAAATCATCAATTCTTGGAAGAGGATAGCGATTATTTATTTTCACTTTGTTTAAGCGACGATAATCGATAGAAAACTGCAAAACGTTGTTAGCGTCCTTCATGAACAAAACTAGTGCACACCATGGTGACACACTTGGATGAACAAAACTGCACAGTAACAGAAAATCAAGCTGTATACATAGCTCTCGTAACTCAGATGGGTCCATCCTATATGAAGATATAGAGATAGGAGATGCTCCTGGTTGTAACTCGATCCCAAACTTGATCTCTTGTCGAGGGGGAAATACTACAACCTCTTCTGGAAAGACATCAGGGTACTCCTATACGACCCTAGGAAACTCCAACTGTTGAACCTCTGATGAACTCAGCATCATCTCATCCATCATGTATGATAAGGACGGAATGTGCCTATGACCCATCCGAGGGTCTCGCTCACCAACAAACACCACTTTCTCTCCATTCTCACCAATGAAGATAACTTTCTTCCTGAAGCAATCCAGGATAGATTGCACCAAATACAACCAATCTATGCTGAGGATGATATCACATGGTCATATTAAAAAACATAGGAAACCTCCCCAAGAGCAGTGTTTCCCCAAAACCAGCCCACAATCTCTACATACATCAAAAAAGTTAGCTCGACCTCCAACTGGCGTAGTCAACACCAAGGGCACTGTAAGCCCTTCTACCTCAAGTCCCAATGCATGGAAAATGGTATGTGATATGAAGGATTGTGTCGCTCCTGAATCAAACAAGGCATACACCAATGTAGAAAACAAGAAAAGGGTACATTGAATGAAGTCTGGCTCGCCTGAAGCTGGGAACACTAGAGCATGAAGATGACCGCGACCTACTCCATGACCTCTCTAACCCTGATGACAACCACCACCATGGATGCTCTCTACTCTCTTAGGACGGGGAGTGTCATGGAATTGTCCTCTGCCTGCCATATCTACCCTCTTCTAGTCTAAAGTTGGTGCAACTTTCTGCTGCTTCCTCGGCTGGAACTACCTCAACGGAGGGACCTAGAGTATATCGCTTGGTGCACGATGACCACTTTGAAAGGTCGGGCACTCCCACTGTGGATGACCACACCCACCACAAGAAATACAAGCGCATGATCCCTTGTCATAAGCCTGAGAGTTACTAGCTCTGAAGAAACAAGATGGGAAGGGCTGGGACCTACCCCCAGCTGAGCATAAACCCTTCTGCCCTGGAAACTGTGATCCCTAGACCATACCTCTGCTTCGTGAGGAATCATGCTTATTTCCCTCTCGTGATAATCATGTCCTTGCCAAAGTCCTCTCGACAACCTCTTCCCTCGCCAGTACCTCAAGATATGTTTTCAGCATAAATGGGGTGAGCTAAAACATGATATCTGGAGACAATGCATCCTCGAAATGTCTCACCATGCCCCCCCCTCTTGAAACAAGTCTGAAGCATATCATAAAAGGTTCCTATAATGGATTCCAAACTCTTGAACACTGGAGCTCCCCTATCGAAGGGTAAAAAGATCTTGGCAACTCGACACCATCGTAGTTGATGAAAGAAAATCGACTCTAAACCTCTCTCAGAACACCTCCCATGAGATCTTTGACTCCTCAAGATCCCTGAGGAACAAGAACCACCACTTCCACACCGCTCCGCATAGCATTGTCACAACCAATGACACCCAGTGATCCTTCCGAGCATGAATAGAACTAAATCTGATCTTGACCTCCTCTAACCAGTATTCCGTTACTCCATCTGAGATGGATCCGTCGTACTTTTGTAGACTCTAGAGCTGAAATTCTCGGAGTGTCTTCCTCCACATTTTTTCATTGTCAAACTCCACCCTGCGGCGATCTGATAGAACAGCCTGCTGGACATTTTCTGCGCAAACCTGACAAGTACGTCGACCAGAAGCTATACCTGTAATATAAAAAACCGTTAGAGCTCCTAAACCTGGAATATGGAAGACTAAACATTAATTAATTATTTTTTTCTTTTATTCATTTTACATTAACATATCCCAGGGTCTACCCATTCAAAAAAAGGCACAAAGAATAATGATTCATGATCCTTTTCTAGGTATCTTCTCTACAACTAGTATCACCATGTTTAGTAGCCATTGTAATCTTAATGTTCGGTTCATTATATCATAGGGGGGCCTAAATTCTTATGTCTCATCCGCTATCAACTGTTTACCTCACTTTCTAAACATGAATGAAACTGTTTCCCTACCAATCCATGCAACCTCTCCTGTACCTAACGTCAAACTCCATACTATCCCTTAACCAGACCTCTGATACCAATCTGTCATGACCATCTCCGCACATAGTGTACCCCTCTTGGGCTAGAAATGTGAGAAGAGATATAATGACCCCCGAGTCCCACCTCCAGTAGGCCTTGGGTTGGCGACTAGAAGCAAGGGTATAGTAACCCACAAAATGAGAGGCATTACCCTCTAAGATAACACATGCATAAGAGAGAGATAAGATAGACACCAATCAAATCCAAATCAGAATGAAGCATAAACAAAAACCCAAGTACACATATGAAATTTCATGTAAAAGTACTACAACTGAAAGCGAAAAAACATCAAGTACCCAAAAGAAAGTAAAAACAATAGCAACCACCAGCCTGAATAGCTCCTACAACCCAAATCTAGTAGAAACCATCTTTCTCTCCAACCTGCTCCATGTGACCTGCAAAATAGTTTAGATATACATAGGGTGAGTATAACAGAATACTCAGTAGGATCCTCCCCAAAGCCTCTCGTGAAAAAGTAAAGAAATCATGCTAAAGCACAATGAAAAACAAGTGAAACTAACTCATCACCTAAACATGTATACTATGTTCCCAAAATCACAATGGATACTCTCACCAAGTAACACAAAAAAGAATATATCATATAACAATGAATATAATGTGTACCATGCTACTACTTTTCCACTGGTTTACCGCTTTGCCTCAACGTCGCACATCCTACGGATTTCTCTCCAAGAATGCTTTCCCGCGGACACCTAAGCGAAGCACCACAGTATGCACCTCATGCAATAAATCCACCGCATCCACATACCAAAGTAACCAAGTAGTTTCTGGGATCCACCACATCTCAAAAAATGTGTATCATACATCAGGTATTATACCTGAATCCAGTATAGCCCATACACTGAGTAAGGATCCTCATTCCATCACAACCTATACACGTTCCTCCTATAGTAGTACATAGAAAACTATATCAAGAATATATGTGTGTTAATAACCACAAGACATTATATCCCTCAACACACATATATGGGGAAAACTAACCAATGTGCCTACCAGCACCAGTAACTACCAAGAGAAGAGAGTGGGGCCAAAGTGGGTAGTAAATAATCCATCCTCCCACTAGAATGATGGGGAAAACACCCCCTAGGGCTCAGAATCCCCAAGGTGTTAGTTTCTCTTAATGACAGGTTGGAGTAGCATACAGAAACACAAAAACGTACAGAATATACTATAACTCACAACCACACTATGGAAATAACCTCGTATTAGACACAACTGCATCTAACGTCTCTCAAACTCTGGGATGCTACTTCTAAGACTTGGTATTTGATAAGCACACAAACATTTAAAGAGATTTATTAGAATAATTAATTCCCATTTTATCAGTTCCACATTACGTTAAATATTTAATTTATCATTAATTAACCATGGACAATTCCAAATTAAAGATCCTTAGTATGACACCCAAAGTCAATTGTTCTTTCAAAATTAAAACCTCAACATTATGTTCCATCGGCTCCGTTCCCATGGGTTAACACCATTTATTCAATTATTCATTATATAAATACTTCCCCACATTCTCAGGCATTCTAGAAAAACATTACATTCTACAAAACACAATGGGGCTCAACACGGTGAGTAGATATACTACCCATTGAGTTCTTGCCGCTTATAGCAAGATCATATACCCATCCTTCCTTGAGAAGCTAAACACGAAAAGAAAGTGCCATACCCCACATGTCTTCGCCTCTTTCGGAAGAAGGGTAAGTAGGACCAGCTGACTTGAGTAGTGGGGAAAAGTAAAGCAGATAAACAACCAATCAAAAATCAGCAAGCATCCAAAAAACACATCCATCCCATTCCATCATCCCTACTGTCCTCCCCAACACCCACATTCATAAACCGATGTATCTCACCGCTCTAGGCTTCATCTGCTGCCATAACCAAAAGCCTATGTGCCCCCATATATCACAAAAACCATCTAGGATCACATCACAGAACAAGACGTAGGAAGAAAACACCACATTAATCGGGCTCTTTTCCCTTTAACAATCAAGAGGGTAACTCAGAACCCCTTAAGTAATTATCAAACAATCAGTTATTTAATCCATATGGAATTGTCATATTTGTTATTCATAGGTTCCAAATTTGGGAATCCTAATTAGTAATTCATCACATATAAATAAACATTCTTACTGCACTAATTTGATAACCATTAAATTACAACAAGAACTAGATTCATTTTCATGCCTCTTTATCTTCATCCAGCAATTATCAATTAATCTCGGTTTACGTTCTTTACCAATTTCCATCAGGAACGAATAGCTAATCAAAGTATGCCTAGATATCACACTATCTAGCAAAACATGATGCAATAACATACGATCGATAACAATTTATTTATCTAGTTAAAATATTTATTATGTTAATTCCATTTTCATCTGGTGGGATTAAACATGCTAACAATCCATTTGAATGTAAAAGAAATGTGAAGAAACGAATCCCCAAACTCAAACAGTCACTCTCATTCTTTATCCACACAACGGGTCACGATCCTCCTCTCGCGACAATTGCATCCACCTGAGGATGCCACAGTACGACAACACCAACCAAACCCCAAGAAAACCCCCATTAAAAGCATGGATATTACATGCGATAATACGGAAAGGAGAAACAAGAGGAGATCATCCCCAAAGGAATGATGATAAAACATACCTTATATCAAAGGTTGACTGATATATCTATGTTGCATCAAAACAGAGTGGAACCGATCCAAGGAGTAATGTTTGATTATGCAACTCCAACGGGAAGGATTGAAAGGTTCTATCATCTCATAGACGAGAACAAAGAAAAAGAACAAGGGAGGATGATATATTGTCCCTTTTAAAGATTTAATGGGGTGACGGTTTAAGATACACTTAATTCCCCATTAAAAATAGATCACATTAACCCACGTGTTTTGACCAATTAAAAACATCTCGGGCATTAGGAATAACTAATATATGATTTATGGCCTTTTAATTGGCCTTATGAGTCCTTAAAATTTGGCTTGAAATGTATTTTTGTTCAAAGGAAACTTCAAAGGGGTGAAACTGTAGGATGCTGGAAACACTGTTCACATAGTCAAAATTTGGCAAAGGAAAGAAAAGGTCACTGTTAGACCTAACCGTTAGAGGATACTAATAAAGATCACCGTTAGAGGTTACCGATAGGCCTCACCGTTAGAGGTTGCCTATAGACCTCACAGTTAGTGGTTTCCAATAGACCTCACCGTTAATGGTTACCGATAGACCTCACCGTTAGAGGTTACTGATGGACCTCACCATTCTAGAAACATGGTACACAAACTGTTATTTTACACCTACCATTACTGTACACCAACTGATAATGTACACCTTCTTTTATTGTAAAAGTACTGGTATGGTACACTTTACGGTACTGTACACCTACCGTTACAGTACACCTACTAGTACTGTACACCTATCGATACTGTACACCTATCATTATTGTACACCTATCGGCACTGTACACCTTCCATTAATGTACACCTACCGGTACTGTACACCTACCTGTACTGTACAACTACCGGTATTGTCCACCTACCGGTACTGCACACCTAATGGTACTGTACACATGCCGGTACTGTACGCCTACCCTTACTGTACACCTACTAGTATTGTACACCTATTGTTACTGTACACCTACAGTTACTGTACACCTACCGTTACTATACACCTACCATTACAAACACTATTCACTAAACCTCACCGATAGAAACACTGTTCACCAAACATCACTTATAGAAACACTATTCACTGAACCTCACCGATAGAAACACTTTTCACTGAACCTCACTGATTGAAACACGGTTCACTGAACCTCAAAGATAGAAATAGTTTTCACTGAACCTGACCGATAGAAACATTGTTCGCTGAACCTCACCGATAGAAACACCTTTCACTGAACATCACCGATAGAAACACTTTTCTCTAAACCTCACCGATAGAAACACTATTCATTGAACCTCACCGATAGAAACAGTGTTCACTGAACCTCACCGATAGAACACTATTCATTTAACCTCACTGATAGTGACACTGTTCACTAATGGAACTGTTCATGGAATTGGAAATTTGGAAATGATTTGGGGATATGTCACCTTAACATCTCGGAACACCTCAAACACCATATTTTCACAAAGTAATGGACCCAAGAGGTCCGAGCCATTACACATGGAACAATCCCAACATTGATGGGTCATGAAAAAGTGGTATTAGATCAGGTCTGTTCTACATTAGGACCATGAGTCTCTATGATTGGTTTTGTGAAATAGTGTTCGGTGTTTCAAGTTCAACATTCAAGCCAAGGGCACTAGTTTTTGTGTGGTGGCCAATGGATCCATACACAAATACTTTTATCGCCTTCTTTTCAAATTGGTACATGAGAACATTGGTTGTAGGGAAAACAATGGTGCATGGATCGTATAAAAATGGGATGGGGTTTCATGTCCTTCTTTAGTCATCTTTACAGATATACTCATTGTCTATGGTATATCTTGTTTTTTCATAATGAATATGTGGTGTATACAAGCTAATATTCAACATGATGATCAGAAGTATAATCCCCTCAATGATGAGGCTTCGATACAAGGATCAGTTCCTTATATGTTACCTTCAGGTAGTTCTCAATCCATACTGCCAACTCTAGAATAGCACGTGGTACCCACCATACCATCAAATGAGGTGTGAAGTCTAAGTGCTCTTCATGAGTTTCAGTGATGGATACCCCTCATGTTTTTAGGAGAGACTAACCCCCATGAGGCTAAGGACTAGATAGAGATGGTGACCTGATTTTTCCAGCTGGTTAGGACACCATCAGATCAGATGGAACTCCTGATGGTGAGCCATTTTTACAGGTTTGTAAGGAGATGGTGGGGTTTAGTTACCTAGTCTTACGATGAGGTGACTCTTTTGTTGACAGAGTTTAAGAACCATTTTAGTATGAGCCCCAAGATAGGGGATCTACAGTTCAATGCTCACATGGGGTCCATTCATCCTAGAGAGAGGTGGTGTTACTCATGTGAGGGAAGGTGAAATCTTGCACGGGATTGTCCGACCCACCATATAAATGACATAGAGACCATAGAATGGTCATTGAGGAAGTGGAAGCAGCAGTAACGAGCATGTATTCATGGTTTTTGATATGGAATATGAGATAAGAGAGAATCATGAGGTGTTTAACATTTCTACATATTACCACCACCACCCCTAGATGGTCTGCACCAGGATGAGGGAGCTGGGGGACATGGATAGGGATAACTACAGGTGTTCGAAGCATACGAATCACAAGGTCCGAGAATTATTTGAGGTAGGATATCTATATTTTCAACATTATCTACAATACTAATAGAAATATGTTCTAATAATTACATTCCTTCCACATACCTTGTATGGGATGTAGATATTCTATTTGATCTCTTCTATTATCCCATGTTCTTGGAGACAACTACTTTAGAAGATTCAATGATCACACACTGGTGTCGATAGTGTGAATTGACTCTTAGAGGTGAGGGGTTTTCTAGGGATATATTGGTAGTATCATCAAGGACTTATGATGCCATTCTCGGTATGGAATTGTAATCTATAGTTCATGCCCAGATTAATTTTTAAAATACACTTTTATTTATAAGGTGCCTAAATTTTATTTATACATAATTGGTTGAGGTGAAGGGTTATATTACTATTCATAATGGTATATTACTATTCATAATGGTCAAGTTAATATCCAACAAAAAAAATGTATGTTGATCCTATAAAACTCTAAATATCTTACTAATCACAGCTTGGTTTTTCTGTTCTACAAAATTCAACACATAGAAATGGAAAAATTATGTTTATCAACATGGTTATAACAATCTCTTATAAAAAATTGTTTGTTTCACAGAGCCATAGTGTTGCATACATTTTATATTAAATTTATTTTTAAATCATTTTGGTGTTACAATACTTGCGATCAATTTTCTTCCACATGGGATTTTCTTCTAGGTGATGATGTTTCCAAAGTTTAGATATTTGAGTCGCACCACACTTTGGCCATTTTTCAAGTTATCCATTTTTTTCCAAACAATATACTGGAATTTGAAAAAAATTGTATTCTTTTAATGATAATACCATTAAAATTAGCATTTATTTAGTATCATATGTTTGATAATAAATCTCATTATCTTATTATATAATATCATTCAAGTTAAAAATTAATTCTGTAAATCTAGAGTTACTATATCTATTTCCAGATTTTACATTATAGAGATTCAGTATGGATGACCGTGTTATATATTTAGAACAAAAAATATTTAATGGAATATTTTTACAACTCTTTAAATTCTATAACAACTTTAGACAATCTTGAAGTCCATATTAAGCTAAAATTTTCATTTCCTCAATAAAATCTTTATCTTAATTTAAACCTGTAATAATATCCTTGATATGATCTTAATCATCATTCACACTTGTAATAATATAAGACAGTCCATAAACCACAGTTTTATCCCATTCACTAGCTACATTTAGTTCTTCCTCATGTTCATTACAACATTTATAACATTAATCAATACTATTATATATCAATTATTATTATAACTCCCTGAGACTAATAAATCTTGAATAACAAGAACATAATCAAGGAAAAAGGATTTGAGAAAGGTCGTATGAATAATATTTCACAAATATGATGATCTATTTTACCCCATCCTCATACTCTTTTTTATACGATTGGAATCCATCCATTTTAAATTCATATCCATCCTATTTTATGTAGTAATATTCATATTTAAACAAAATACACTAATGGTATGAGATTAGAACGATAAAATTATAGTCATTATATAATCAAAATAAAGTCATAACATTTTATATGTAATGAAAATAATGAAAAATTTTAAAATGATGTCTAGAAAGTTTTTGTGAAGTATATTAATTATTGTAACACCCCAAAATTTTAAAAAATGAATATCATATTCGATAGCATGTATGACACGCAACACCAAGTGTAGAAAGAAATATAACATCCTAAGACGTTATGATATGTTTAAAATTTTAATTAAATTAAACATATTCTATAGCTTCAAATGCACTCAACACTAATTTTAAATTTACTTATACACAATAATAAGTTTCTTTGATAGCTTGTATTACACAAATGATCAGGTTTTACCATAAAATAATATATTATTATTAATATTATTATTTAATATAATAGTTATAACCACGATATTAAATGGAAGGAATATATTTGATTAAAAATCATATAGAAATATATATTATATATTCATTTATTGTTTATCTATTTATTATAAATAAAATAAGAATCATTTAAAAGAAAAAAAAAATTTATGAATTTTTTTTTCTAAAAGATGATTTAATCGTGATTGGTGCACATAATTTAAAATTAATTTTTTCCTCTTTTATAAAATTGAAAGGAAAAAATAAACTTATTTTGTTCAATAATAATACCAGAATTGTCTTAGTGTGAATTTTTGGGATCGTTCTGAGAAGTTTCATTTTTTGATGACTTGTGAAAAATATTAAATTTTAATGGAAAACTACATTTTCATCTAATTAATTTATAATGATAAATTATATTTTAAATTGTTTTTAAACTCAAAAAATATTAATTATAAATCAATTAATCCAATTTATTTTATTTATATAAATTTCATATTTAATTTTTATATAAAAACATTTCAGACTGTTGACCATTTTAACTTTAAAACCTCTCTTTGTCATCACATATGTGAGATTAATTTTAAATTACATTCTACGACTTATATGAATTAAATTTATAAAAATGGATTCTAGATATTTAATAAACATAATTTATAATATCTAATAAATTAAATTTTTTTTATACCATAATTATTAGTGAAAATTGTTAAAAATAATTACTATGATTAATGTTAAAACATGGTTTTGTACATTACATTATTTTGTGTTAAAATTAATTTTACACACACATATGATTTATATTTATTAAAATTTGTTTAATATTTAGAATAATTAGGTCTAAATTATCTAATATATCTCATTTTAATTTTATTCCTAGAGGATAAATTACCTATGTAAATAAAAAGATAAAAGATTCCATGGTATAAACTAAAAGGTTAAAATTGAGTAAACTTAAAGACTAAGGAATAAATATATAAAAATGTATTCATCTTATGTATTCAAGGTTTTTATTTACAAAATAATCCTTAACATACATTTTTATAAAAAAATTTATCCACACAAGGTAATGGAGACCTCCTAATAGTTAATACTTTTGAGTATTTACAAGAATGTCACTCATCCTCAACTATAAATGGGCACTCACCCTACCCCATTATTAACACCTTCATCCCACTTTGGTTCATCCATGTCCTACCAAAATTTCTACCCAAAATCTATACCCTCTTCCTAGAAAGATTTATTTGGTCATAAAATCAACCTTTGAAGGATTTAGGGAAAACCTATGGAGGATATCCGAAGAAGATATAATGGTATTCAACAAGCATATTTATTTTATTTCCTTCTATACCTATTTAATTTATGTTCTATCATGATTAAATAATAACCTAATTATATTCCATATAATTAGATGTTTTAATTTTACCTTTATCACCAAATACTATACAAACTTCCATCAAATGGGTTACGAAATCATCATTCGTGTGTACGGAAAACTACTGCCTCGCAAACCAATGTCATTCGTTTTTTCATTACCACCCCTCTACGTCAGGTATGCTGATGGATATAGATTATATATATGATATTTACAAACAATTTATACCTATTTAGTCATTATATCATATAAAAATTCTTATTTTCTATTCCTTAGGAGACACGATAACATCGTTCGTGTGTACGGTGGACTACCGCCTCGCGTAGCGATGTGATTCGTCTTTCACTAATGATTTTCATGGAAAGTGATAAAGATAATGTTAGAGATATACATTAAATAATTATGATATTAATGATATAATTATCATTCAATAAATATAATATATATATATATATTATTTTCTCTCTTTCCTTTTCACTTTCTTAAATATGATAACATCATTCGTGTACATGTGGACTACCACCTTCATGAAGTGACATGCCTCTCTTTCATCACCACACCAAATAGATGATATATATATATATATATATTTAAATAAATGATATGATAATTATTTAATTATATTATAAATATGATAGAACAATATAATATGCAAAATAATTGGAAATTTCATGACACACACTCATAATAAAACAAGGAAAATTAACACCTGAATTAATGAAAGTAATAAAAGATTATTGACGAATGGGTGATAAGATGTTATAAAAGGATCATATATGATATTATAAGTATTAATATGGTTCTGGAATTTTTCAATTACATGTTTAAAACCACTATAAATGATTATAAATCTTGTTAATCTAAATGGATGCATGAGATAAGGGATTTCATCTAAATTTACATTCTATTGAGACTTATTTATTGTTATGAACCAGTTCAATTTTATGTGATGTATATAATGCCCATTCAACATGTAATGTCATTATTAATTCATAATTCAGGGTATTTTATGTTTCAAATTGCTTTATTTTATCCAAGGGGATGTGATTTGAAAATTACCCAGTAGTAACAGTTATTTAACAATCTCACTTTCTTTTGTGATTGTTAACATTCTCTTGAAACAATCCCTTTATTGTAATAATTTTTCATTATAAATTACATTTATCATAAATATAAATATTCTTCCTCAATTTATAATATTATTTCCTAAATCATATAATAATATTTATATGCGCTTTTTGATTAACTGGGGAAATATTGATAAATATGTGTTTCTAGTCAATATGGATATTTGATGATAAGGAATATTGATTCATGAATTAAATTGATTATTAAATATATGATAAATACTTTAGACCTGATGTTATGAGTGGGATACTCATAATATATCCCCTTGATGCATCGGTCTGTCTCATGAGACAAATTAATTTGGCCAAATTAAATAGGTTTATACTTCTAGTTTTAAACCATCTTGTAAAAGGCCTTAATATTAGAGGTACCGTGATTTCAAAGATAAAGGTGTCCAATAAATATGAATTTCCTTCATTTATAATTCATTCATTATTATCCATGTGATTTTCACTATGACATTATCTATGGATTCATTTTATTCTCATTTTATTAAATAAATGTTGTGTGTTTTCAGTTATTTAGTTTTCCTTATTACATATGTGTTATTTAATCATGTAGTCATGTTATCTAAATGGAATTTGCGTTCATTTTTTTTCCTTTAAATTTTGTTTATTCTTATTTATTCATGATTTATTCTTCTATACCTAACCCTTACTGAGAATCTGAGCTCACCCTTATTTACTTCAATTTCCTTGGGTTATGAAAAAGTGATATTTGAGTGAGTTTTTAAGAATTCATTTTATTAGATTTTGTTCTGCATTAATTTTTATATTCTATTCGTAATGTAAAATAATCCCTCATATTTATGATAATGATATTGAAATAAAGAAATTTATCCTAGTACCTCCATTTTTTATGAATCGACGACCTTTCTGATTATCACATATTTATGGTTTTAGCCCCTTAACATTCCATTGATCATTCAATTTATTGTTATAAATGATATCAATAAATCTCTATAATTATTCACACTTTTTCTATATGACCACATCTTCAATTTCCACCAATTTGTTCCTATATAAAAACCTTGTAAGGTGTTATTCAATATGAACCTTGTACTTCTCATTCTCACTGATTAAGAGGATGTTTTACCAACCATTCTAGCGATATGGGATTTCAATAAATTAATTTTCAAATATCAAACACTTTATTATCTAGATTAAGTTTAAATTTTGAGGATGTAATTTATTTAATGTCGAGAGAATATAACACAATGAAATTTTATAATATGAACATCAGATTCAATATTATGTATGACATGAAACATCATTCAAAGAATGGAATATAAGAATTTATGACATTAAAATATATTTAATATTTTAAATAAATTCAACATTTTCTATAACTTTAAATTCATACAACACTAAGTTATACTTACGTCATATAAAACAAAATGTTTCTTTGATAGCTTATGTTATAGGCATGACCGAATTTTATCAAACAATAATATAGTGTTAATATTATTATTTAATATAATAGTTATTACGTAGTTTTTAAGTAGTAGTTCTGAATAGTATTAACTAGCTTATGAAAAAATATATTTTAAACAAATTTATTGTATATCTATTGATTATAAATAAAATAACAATCATTTAAAATAAAAAGAAAATTTGTATGAGAAATAGTATTTTATCTAAAAGAATGTTTAATTGTATATGGCGCATAAACTTTAAAATTAATTTTTACCAATTTTATAAAATATAAATGAAAAAATAAAATTATTTTTGGAAAGAATAATAACAAAATTATCTTAGGGTGAATTTTTTAGATTTTCCTGAGAAGTTTCCTTTTATCGCTTTATAGTGAAAAATACTGGATTTTAATTGAAAACTATATTTTCTTCTAAATAATTTATATTGAGAAAACAGAATTTTAATTGGTTTTAATGAAAAAATATTTAATTGAAACATCAATTAGTAAAATTTAATTTTTGGATATTAATTTAATATTTATTTTGGATATATAAATATTTCATACTTTTGAACATTTTCACTTTAAAACCCACTTTCTCATCACGTTTATAGGATTAATTTTAAATTAAATTCTGTCACTTATGTGAATTTAAATTTGAAAAATTGATTCCAAATTTTGAATAATAATAATTTTTATAATTTATAAGGTCAAATCATTTTTTTAACACAATTATTAGTAAAAATAGTTAAAATTTATTATCATGATTAAAGTTAAAACATGATTTTGAGAATTACTTGTGTTTGTGTTATAATTAATTTTACACACACATATGATTTTTATTTAATATATTTTATTAAAACTTTTAATTAAGTAGTTATAAATTATCAAATAAATCAATTTTTAATTGTAGTCTGAAAGCATTAATTACATAGGTAAATATAAAAGATACATATTACTATGGTAAAAACTAAAATGGTAAAATTGAGTAAACATAAAGACTAAGAAGTAACATTATAAAAATGTTTTTATCTATTTGTGGTGGAGGTTTTTATAGACCATATAAACCTTAAACTCCATTATTATTAATGTTTTGAGCCTCATGAGGTAAGTGATACCTCCCAACAGTGAATACTTTTGAGTAATTACAAGAATATCCCTCCTCTTCAACTATAAAATGGCACTCACTCTTCCCCATTCATCAAACCTTAAAACCACATTGGATTTGACAATACCTTTCCAAATCACTCCAAATTCCCTAACCTTATCCTAGAGGCATTATTTATTTTATGAAATCCAACCTTTGAAATATTTAGTGCAAACCTAATGAGGATACCCAAAAATTAGTTAATGTTATTCGAAAAGTGTCTTTATTTTATTTACTTCTACACCTCCTTCAATTTATATTATATTATGATTATATAATAACCTCATTATCTTATATATAATAATATTTTTTATGTTAAGGTCACTACCCACAACCACACACACTTCCATCAAATGGGTAATGAAATCATTATCCGTGTGTACGGTGGACTACCACCTCGCGAACGGATGGCGTTCGTTTTTCCATTAAAACCTCTCTATATTGGGTATGATGATTAAAATAAATATAATATAACATATTTAAAAAAATATTGTACATTAGGAATAATTATATCATATATAACTAATTACTTTCTATTCTTTACGATACATGATAACGTCGCTCATGTATACGGAAAACTACCGCCTCATGAATCAATCTGATTCATCTTTCACAAATTCTTTTTATGGAAAGTGATAAAGATAAAGTTAATGATATACATGAAATAAAAATGATATTAATTACAAAATTTTCATTTTTTAAATGTAATATATATATATATATATATAATTTTATTTCTTCCCATTGAACTCGTATAAATATGATAACTTCATTCATGTACGTGTGGACCACCGCCTTTACGAAGCGATGTGACTCTATTTCATCACTAAACCAAATGGATGATATATATATATATATATGTATATTAAAGAAGTAATATGATAATTATATCCGGATTTTTATTCTTGAGATGATAGAACTATATAATATACATAAGAACAATAGCCTTCATGAAAAAACATGCAAAAGAAAATAAGTTAAATTTACACCTGAATCAATTAAAATAATAATGGATTATTAACAAATGGGAGATAAAATGTTATAAAATTATCATATATGATATTATAAGTATTAATATGGTTATTGAATAAGTCAATGACATGTTTAAAACCACTATATAGATGGATAAATCATATTCAACCAAAAGGATGTGTGGTGTAATAGATTTAGTCTCAATTTACATTACATTGAGACTTATTTGTTGTTATACACCAATTCACTTTTATGTGGTGTATATACTACCCCTTTGGAATATATTATTAGTATTACTTAATAATTCAGGGTATTTTCAGTTTTAGTTTTAATTATTGCATCCAACGGGATGTGAATTGAAATTACGAAGTGGTAAAAGTTATTGAACAATCTCACATTCTTTTTTTATTGTTAACTTTATCTTGAAAAAATCACTTTTTGTAATCATTTTTTAATTGTACATTAAATTTATCTTCAATTTCCATATTTTTTAGGATGGATATGATTATTTCCTAAACTGTATACCAATATCCATATTTATAAATATATATATTTTATCCAATACAAATTTTTGATGATAAGGCATATTGATTAACCAATTAAATTGATTATTAAATATATGAGAAAAGATTTGGACCTAAAGTGATGTGTTGGGACTGGTATAATATATCCCCTCAATGCATCAGTAGGTATCAGGATCTGAATTAAGATAAACAAATTAAATGGTGTTCTACTTATAGTTTTAAACTATCTTTTTAAAGGTTTAAACAGTAGAGTTACCATGATTCATAATATCATGAAATCCTATAATTAACCATTAACTTCATTAAGAATTTAGTTTTTATTTTCAATGAGATTTTCACTATGATATTATTTATGGATTAATTCCATTCTCATTTTATTGATTAATGGAAATGTGTTTTCAGTTATTTACCTTTCCATATTGTTTTTTCCTTACCTATTCAAGAAGTCAAGTTATCTAAATTGAATGTGTGTTGAGTTATTTAACATTCCATGTTTTTTATACTAATTAATTAAGGACTAGTTCTTCTTTACATAACCCTTACATATCATTTGATCTCACCCTTATTTTTGTATTATCCCCATATTATGAAGAAGATATATTTTTAATGAGTTTTCAGGGATGCATTTAATTAGATTTTTTTATATATTACTTTATATTTTCTATTCTCAGTGTATAAATGGAATCATGTATGTATCTTGTTCTCAAAAATTGCTAAATTGATCGGTCCTTTGGGATTTGAATCCTTTTAATCATTCCAATATAAAAAATTAAGGTAGAAACACTATAATACTAGGGATGGTGTCTTTGAAATTATAATAGAAAAATAATGTTTTTATGAATTTTTCTAAAATTTTGAGTTGAAATATTAGAAAAATAATTATATTTCATTATTTTCCCAAAAAAATTATTAAATTGATATATAAAAATTTGAGATTATGATTCATTTTCAAAATAAAATTTTAGATAAAATTAAAATTACAATGAATAGAAGAATTCATATTTACAAAAAAAATATTTTTGAATCAATGGAAAAAAATAGTTGGAATAGAAAAATGATAATGAGAATAAAAACAACCAAAAAATAATCCAAATAGGGGGAAAATTGCTAGGATTTATTATGTATAATCAGTATCATTAGAATTTGATTATGAATGAAATAATTTCTTATATTGAAAATATATTTTTATGATTATTTTTTATTTTTAATGATTTTACATTTTATTAATTTTTGAAAAAATATGTTACATTTTTTATAAAATTTATAAAAATTTTATTTATGAAACTCTCTATTTATAATTTAGATTATGAATTTACTGATATGGAAATTTACTAAGTGTTTCTCTTTTATGTCTCTTATTTTTTACCATTATGTATTTTTCTTGAAAATTGACAATTTTAGGAGATGGTTTTAAAAGAAGCTTTCATTTTTATTACTCATTGATAATTGTTTTTTTACTACGATGTTTAAAAATATGATGGGATGGACTTACATTTCAATGATGTGGAGATCTAGGATTAACTACAAATAATATAATAAGTGTTGATAGCATAAATTTATGGGTAATTTCTAATTAGAACATAATTTTATAAAATAATTTTTCTTACCTAATTATTTGTATTCTAATAGATAAATGTATGAATTATTTTACATAAAAGATTATCGGATTTTTTTATAAAAAAAGAAATAAATAAATAAAACTAGAGAAAATGGCTCGGATGTACTATCCAAAGTGATCAAACGAGATAGACGGGAACACATGCGGCATAGTCAGTGTGGTGAAGCACTACAGACAGAGGGATAAAGTGTAGGGTTCCCTGAGGGGGGAACCAGAATGATTATTGAGTGAATTATCTCTCATGAACTTTTTTCTAGAATAAGTAACAAATTAATCTAGGAAAAATGGATATTTTCCCCGCATATTAAACCAAAAACATGTTTTTTGAGCCTGGTGTGTGTTGGACTCATGTGAAGAACCAAGGAGAAGAACAAAAAATTCATTAAAACAACTCCAAAAGATCAAAAAACACAATAATTGCCCAATTTAAATAAGAAAAAAATGAAAAAAGGGATGTAATATAGATAAAAAATGAGTAATTAATAAAATTACTTTTATTTACGGTTGGATTCATCTAAAAGCATTGAAGGAGACATCATGATTCAGCTTTTGTGAGAGCTTGAACAATGTGAGAAGGGGTGATCTTGGTTTTAGTTCATTTAAAATACGGTATGGTGTTTTATCAGAGCTAGTAAAAAAACTATGATATGATATACATTTATCATCATTCAAATGAAAACATCTAATAAAGGTCTTATTGTTCAGCGATAATAATGGTCGAATTTATTAGCACTTTTTTAGCAATGATAAATTAGACCTTTATTAGTTATAACTGATATGCACTAATAAATCAATCTTTTATCAATGCTTAATATAGTACAAATAAATATTTCTTTTATCGATACTTAATATAACATTGATAAATACTAGTGAAAAAAAATAAAAAAATAAAAAATAAAATAAATTAATAATTTTATTAAAATGAATGTTAAAAGTTAATTTACTATAAAAATTGATAAATATTAAAAATAAATAAATTAATAAAAAATTAAAATTAAATAAACCATATTATTAATATTAAATGTATTAATAAATGTGATAATATTATAATAAATTTACTAATATTATAAGAAATGAACAAATAATCTTGATGGCTCGATCATGACATGAAAATTTATTGAAGAGAAAGAGAGCGTACAAGAGAAACATGGAGGACCTGTAAAATTTCTCAATGAAAGGAACACCAAAAGGCCACAAAATAGTTACATAATGTTGATCCAAAATAAAATCCCTTAAAGGCACACTAATATTATGATCAGGTCCTATATTACCTTTCTACTACCCTGATAATTTTCCTTTCCTTCTCAAGTCATCAACCATTCATTCTAGAGAACTAGAAGAAGATCCATTTATCATGCATCATTTTATCACTATGGCCAAGGGAATTTTCAACCAGCTGTCTCTAGCATGTTCCCATGTCGTATCCTAAGTTTATCACATCATAAGTTCATCACATGTCCCAAGCTCATTTCTAGCTCCCTACACGCCTCAGTTGTCACCATCCAGTGCCCAAGGATATAGCCAACTTATATCATGCATCATCACCAGCTTACACATGACCACCACCCCCACTATTTGATGGTGTTTTCACACATTGATTTTTATTTTCTTTATTATTTTATTTATTTCCTGGTGTTTAATATTGTCATTGATTTTCGGGTCAGATTATTGGTGAATGTTTTATTGTTTTGGGTGTTATGGTAAACTATTTTATTATGAATGGTTAGTGTACATGGTTTGGAGGAAACCATGTGACTGCCCTTATGTGTGGGGTGTTTCCAATTAATTTTCTTTCATCATAGTTTGTATCACATGAGAAATTAATCGTTGAGTCCAAACAATTCATGTCTCTGGAGAAACCATGCAGCCTTTTTCTGTGTCTTGGTGACGATGCACGGCTTGCGCATCATGAAATTAAACCATGCATGAAGCATTTAATGGTGTATATATTTTTAATAGACAACTTTTACATTTTTGGGACACAGTTACAAATCCATGCAATATTGGTGTGTCCATCTAGTGTAGGGATCATGGTTTGTGAATGGTTTGGTAGACTGTGTGTCCTAACAATGAAACGTAACCCGGTCTTTAGATTTTTTTTCCATTTTAACTGAATAATTTATAAACCCCAAAGGGGTCCACCCCATTTCTCACTCCATAATCTATGGGGATATCACCAGCCGCACGCCAGTCCACATATTTATCCCTTTATTTCTGACCAATTCTTTCCCTAATTATTAGAGAGATCATCTCATGTTAGCTCCTCCTCTTATCATCTTCTTTCTTCACTCTTGTATTCTTGGTTTTCTTTTCATCCCTAGTTTTGTGTGATACCTATGCATTCCATAATCCAGATGAGGTATTGTTTGTCAAATTTCGGTTCCTATGGCTTTTGAGGACTGATTTGAAGCCTTTTCTATTTGTGACTATATAAATTTATGAGTTCTACATCATTTTTGGGTAGGGTCTCTTCCATTATTCGTCTTTGGACATATTTTAATCGAATATTTGGTGACCTTTGGGTTTCTCATATTTTTTCGAGATCCTTGGACCTCCTTGAGAAGTATTTGAGACACCATTTGTGAAGGAGAAAAGGTTTAAGGATGGTTTCCCTATGTTTGAGACTTTAATTTGAAAACTATTATTTCTTGATAGTTATAAATTGTGTTTTCATTATTATAGAAATTGTTTATATTATGGAAAATGGTTTTGATTCCTTTAAATGGTTTATCTCTTATGATCTATATTTTTCTCTAAGATTCGAACATGTGTTTCCCTTATTAAATTTTGTTTTCATGATTTTTTTAATCCATTAGAATATTAGATGCTTCTATCATGTGAATTAGAAATTCCCAATGATGATATTGTCTTATGACTGGTTTTCATAAATACCTGATGGAACGGTTTGGTTTTCTATGAATCATTGAAGGAACATACAATATTTTATCTCCCTGAATGTGACTCATATAAGAATACTTATATATATATATAGGCACTGTATTTATACATATTTACTCTTGGTGGAGGTAATATGTACATTAAGACAAGGGATGATTCTATATAAATCTTATTATATTTGTGTCTAAGTATGAAGTGTAGTTTTTTGATCTTGAATGATTTGGGGAAAAATTATTTTCTTAATGTTTGATGTTGCCTTTAAAATGATGAGGCTCAGTTTGAACTTTGGGGCTCTATAATGAAAGAAAAACAACCTATTAAGGCATACCCCTTAGTTGTGAAATTGGGATGCACATTGAATGGAGGGAATGTGTGAAATTTATAATATGAGGATTGTATGATGTAATACTGGTAAAGGGTCTTGTGTATTGTTTATTTATCATAAAAAGGGGAAAAGGGGGTTGTGATTAAAATAGAGTTCAGATGTGAGAAAGTTAATTGTTTGTTTTTGTGAAAAGAATGTGATATGTATGTATATGTTAGTCTAATAATAATCACATCAATTTGTACATCATGGGAATTCTTGGTTTTTTATAAGGGAGCTCTAGGTACACATGATGCACTACTTTAGTGTTACGCTTTGACTAGTGGCCTTGAGATAGATCACATGTCTTTTTAGGGGTTGTTCCCCTTAGTCAAAGTAGTGAATGTGATGCTGAGTGTTGGGGAAAAGAGAATTATTAGTATCTGATGTTGATGGAGAATGATTATGAGAATGTTATATCATTTTCCAATAGCATATCGACTATATCATGAGTTCTCATAACCCATTTTACATGTATTTCATTTGAACTATTTTTTTGTGGAACATTTATAAAATTATTTCACTTTTATATTTTCCATAGGTAAACTCTTTCTTGAGCATTCACATATTCTTATAATTTTTTTTTGCAAAATCCTTCATTCTTTTGAAATGGTTTTGGAAATCAAAGAGGAAAATGGTTTTTTGAACATCGGATTCCAACTTGTTTAATAAGAAAAAGGATAAGGTTATTTCATATATTTATATTTTCAAATATAAAGAATTAGATTTCTCTTTAAAGGTAAATCATAAGCAATGGTTTCTCTTTTGGCATCCCTACTGATCTTATTGATTATTCCTATCAATTATAATTTTTTATTTCAGGACTCAGCTTATTTATTCACACCCATGGGAAATTTTGATTCTTATATGTTTGGTGGTTACATGGATAATTTTATGGTGGATTGTATGTCTGTAGATTAGTTTTATTTTATTTTTTTACCACATAGTCCATTAAGGATTTTACTGCTTTCTAAAGTTGGAGGGTAACTATAGTTAATGTTGGGAGAAGAGAAATCATCTGGTGTGTCTTTGCCTTAACAGAGAGGGAAACTGAGGTGGTGAGAGATTTTTTTGGTGCTTTTATTGTTTACTTCATTCCTTTATAGTCTAATATTATTTAATTATTTCTGTAATTTTTATTTTGGCATGGGCGTACGATGTATGGATGAGTTATTCCAAATTTTATTTAATTTCCAATTCTTGTTTTCTTATTGATTTATTTATTTGGGGAAATCGTTCTCAATTAGTGAAACCTTAATTACTAGGAACTTGTGATAGACTCTAGGAAATGGTAACATCCATAGAGCCTTTTTGCAAACCAGGTCAAGCGTCCAGTGAAGGGACGACTTGGGCTAGTTCATGAAAGGGCCCATGTTGTCTCCATCCACCATCTGAGGTCGTCATCGACCAACTCCAAGATCCTTCAACACAATCCACCGTCACCAAACCCTTTGTCATGGTAAGTAGACTTTACCATCCACTTTATGTGGAGAGCCTCCCCCATCGCCAGTCATGTCGTTGGGCAGAGCCCCTTAGTGTGAACCTGCATCATGTTGTGGACATCCCCAACTTGTCCTTTACTTCATCGCCAACCACTGTCAAGGTGGTTCCCATATCGTCGGTCACACGAGGAACATGCCCTCCGCCAACCCCATGTCATCACTAGCCACATTCTCCCATTGGGGTCCCATATCGCTCACCAGCCTGCTCTGCGCATCCTCAATGTTGGGTGGGGCCTCTAGCATCCGAGACACAATGTACTATGGGTAGCCTTCTCCCCTTGATCCGCCATCACCATCCCCACTGTCCTTCACCACCAACAGGACCGCCGTCCAAAGCAATGATGTCGATCCATGACAACATTAGCACAAGAATGAATGGTTAAAAATTTTAAAAATTACATGCATATCCAAAGTATTGAATGTTAATATTTAAAAATGTAAAAACAACTATCAAATTTGAATATATTACAAAAATATTAATTGAATAAATATTAAAAATGATTAAATATTAAAAATGAATAAATTATCTAAGATATTAAAAATGGATAAATATTTGAAATAAATAAATAATATTATATGAATTGATGTAATGAATGAAAAATAATTAGCAATTAAAACCCAATACAGTTCAAAAAACATTAAAAAATAAGAAATGAATAAACTATAAAAAACATTAAAAAATATAAAATGAATAAATTATAAAAAAAATTAAAAATGAAGAAATATTAAAAATGAATAAATAATATTAGACGAATAGATGCTAAAAATGAATAATATTTATCAATTAAAAGTAAATAAATTATAAACAATATTGAAAAAAAATATTAATTATATCAATGACAAAAATATTAAAAATGAATAAATATTAAAATTAAAATGAATAAATAATTATAATTATATTTAACTACAAGAGATTCACAATAAATTACAAATTAGAAATGAATAAATAATAATTTTATAAATATTTAAATACAAAAAAAGTTTTAGTCTAAAAATTAAAAGAAAATTAATTTTATAAATCACAATCATATTATAAATATTAATTATTAATGATTAAAAATCTATAAAAATATTAATAATTGAATAATATACCAAAAATATTAAATGTGTATATATATTTCTACATAAAATTAAATTAATTACATTTGAAGAAACAAATAACTTTTCTTGAGATTGTGTGTATGTGTATGTATATTTATATACACATATACAATAATGAGATGTGCCATATCAAAAAAAACAAATGGTTTTTCTTGTAATCTAATGATATATATATATACACACACACACACATAAACATACATATTACACACATACATATGCATATACATATTGGTACACACACACATACACATACACATACACAAACACATAAATACAAATACATATAAATGCATACATACATATACATGCATACACAAGAATATACACATACATATATGTACACACATGTAAACACATACACATAGACATACAATTACATACACACACATACACATACAAGAACATACATACACATACATATGAATACATACACTTCATAAACATACACATACTACAATACATATGCATACATACACACATACACATATACGTACATACACACACAAAAACATACCTAGATGTACATCCATAAACATACACATACACATACACATACATACATACATACACACAAATACATGCACATACATATGCACACATACATACATACACATACACATAGGCATACTCGTACACAACACATATATCAATATACATACACATAAAAATTCACACACAACAAAACATAGATACACATACAATACATTCAAATGCATACATCCATATGCACATACACATACACGCACATACAGATGTTCACACACATGAACATACATACACATCGATACACATACATAAAAATATATGTTTACATTTTAAATTATTTAATATGAATATAAATATAAAAATTCAAATAACTATATTTAAATAAAAATATATTCATTAATATATTTATATAATTGTTTAAATTAAATATAAATATATCATATTTACATATAAATTTTCTATTCAATAAATAAAAGTATATATTTAAAAAATTATCGATTAATATAAATGTTACGATTTTATATATATAATATTGAAAATAATATTTTAATATTTTAATTATTACAATATAGTTATATAAATCATATTTATATGTTATATTTATATATATATAGTTATTAATATATAAATAATATTGAAGAATATCTAGTTATGTATAAATACATTAAATTATTCATGATGCCCTCTATTAATTATAATAAAAAGCATTGATAAATAGAACATTTATCAATGTTAAATAAACATTGATAAAGGGTGGCCCATTATCAATGCTTCTTTTAATACTGATAAAGGTTTCATTTTTCAACATTTGCTGTTAGTGCTGATAAAGGGATTCCCATTGTATGTATTTTTTGTACAGATAAAGGGTTGCACTGAATAAAGAAGGATATGTACTAGTATCCCTTATGGTCTAATTCAACAGGGTATGGTTTTGCGACTAACATTAAATATATAAACTCATATCAATGGGAAGAATCAAACTTAATATACAAAACTGCAACATCTACTAAAACTATATGAATTCCCAAATTATATTTATACATATTAACACGTGACATGCATACAATCAACCATAAAAAACTCCTCTATAATGCTCTAATCCATATTCAATTCCTTAATTACTTAATTTATATCTAAAATTCTATACCAACTAAATGTGAATCCTTATCGAAAACATTAATCCCTCAATATATAAAACAACTAATAAATCTATAGAGTGGGAATAATTAAATTCTCTGTAGGATTATTTTTTAAAAACTAATGAGTTTCATTGTAAAAATAACATGTTAATAAAAATAAATATGAAAAAATAAATCTAATATTAACCTGATACTGAAAACCAATCAGTTTAAATTCCTTTTATGAAAACCATAATATCACCACATCCACTAACCATTCCATTGAAACTCTTCATTACAAATGTAATTTTCTCTCAACATATGTTTTTGAATTTTTATAAAAATAAAAACCATTTTTTGGTTATGTGAGAATATATTAACAAAAATACACTAAGGGAATCTCAAATGTATGCCAAAATTATGTGAAAATGCCATTTTTTATATGAAACTAGTGCTCCAATGGACACTAAATCTAGTTCAATCGTGGCATTCTACAATAGTGATACACCAAATATGGTGCAGCACTATTGCAGTACCAATAGTATTTATTTTGAAAATGTTATTTCATTTATTTTTATATAAAATGAGTATATTTAATCAAAAAATATAAAATTTATATAATATTATTTTGGTGTAAAAATAAAGCAATAATTTTGAGAATATTTTATTATTTATATACCATTTCTGAGTAAACTGACCTTAAAATGATGGAGGCTCGGGGAAATCAAATTATATAAACCAATAATAGTAATGTTAAAACATGGGATAGCAAGGTTAGCCAAAGTTTCACTAAAATAAAACCAAATAGAACACGGAGGATTTTGGATGATTCAACAAGAAAAATAACTTTCGAAATTGGTATGGGAAACTGGGAAGCTGCAATACTCCAATAACCATGATCTATCTCAACATAGGTATTGACTTATGACCCTAGAAAAGAGAATTGATTGAGGACATGGAATGATTCATGTTTTCCACCACCGAAAATGAAGAAAAAATTTATTATATGTGTTTTTGTTATTTTATTTTTTATTAATTAATAATTTTTTATGGGATATGGTACTACTAAGATCCATCGGGTGTGGTGGTTTTTTGTAAAAAGGGTGAGCACCACATCAATTACTACTCAACCCCAAACCTAAATATAACAAATATCCGATTTTAAAATGTATGCCTTTGAAATATTGTGTGGAATATTTTCGGATTCATACTTTGAGACGGTGTGAGATTCTAAGGCAAAAAGAACCTCAATGTTGATATAATAAAAATATAAAATATATTTTATCACGCATGCACCATTTTTTTAAAATTTCATAACAAATGTTGATTGGAGGCTTGGATGGGATATTTGATTCCACCATTGAATCTGGAATTGAGGTATTACCCTTTGCATGATATTACCCTAGAACGCATTGGATGCTCAGGTAGAGCATGGTCATGGGTGGATTAGTAAATAAATAAATTTATTAAATAAATTTGTTTATTATTTGACAAAACCTAACCCTCCATTTTAAATAATCAGTTATGGAAAAATCCAAAGGTTATCTACATAATCCTTGAGATATGAGAGGATACCATGGATTAGAATTTGTAGGTTAATAATGAAATTGAGGATCATATTGGTACCTCTTGGATCATCTATTCCAATGGGGTTCATGGATCTCACCAATGACGAAAAAAAGAACTGTTCTTCTTCATTGATTGATCCAAACTCAAGGTAGGATGTTTGATTTATGTGGATTTATCCTTAGTTATTTATCCCATGTCAATAGTAGATCACTTCCACTAACAATAATTGATTTGCGGTTGTATGGTTAATATTGGAAATATTTCATTCGATGTTTCATTGTTTATTTCTCTTGATTAATTGATTATATAAAAATGGATCAATGATAAAAATAACAATGGTTGAGGTTCATTATTTATGTTATTTTTTTATATTCTCTCCCCATTATTCATGTGGTCATATTTGGCATTTTTTTGGCTAAGGATTCAAAAAATACCCTATAAACTATTATTGTGCAATTAATCATTGGTGTAACAGATCATTACAGCAGGTTCTAGATAAAGATTCAATATAATAGATGTAGTTTGTGACAATTGAAGAGGAATTAAGCTCATATTGAGGATCCCAAATTGTGGGTTTTTTCATCTCATTATAGTAGTGAAACATGGTGGATTTGAGAAAAATTTTTCTGGTCAAAATCCCATCACCATTGATGGCTGGGATTAGATGATCTGTTATCCATATCTCACTATTGATTTGGTGGTATAGATGAAAGCAGTGGCGATGTGGCTGAATGTGTAAAATAGCTCATACATTCTATGAAAACTGTAACTACATAGTCTTTAGTCCGAAAAACACATGTCATTTAGATCCTTCTCCTGGTTCTAGGGTTTACAGACAAAGAAAAACATCACATTCCATGTGACATGTGTCACAAGTCGTGTGACTTGAGTCTAGAGACACAATATTTTCCCCCAGGATACATTGTCACAGACACGACTAGATATACAGGCATGACTAGATACATGGGTATGGCTAAGTACATGGTTAGGTATATTGGCATGGCCAGAAGTGCAACTGCATGAGTTAGAGAACATGTGAAAGAACATGGGATGAACTGAACGTCATGAGACCCAACGTGTACTCCGAATACACATTACATACATTTTTTAAGATAGTGTGAGGCCCTTTCCCTATTCATTCAAGATAAGCTTCAGTTAGCTGTGTTCCCTTTTGAGTATAGATTGGGTGTGTTCCCTCTCTGTTATAAGTGTGGGTGAGTTCCCTTATTTTGGGATGTGTTTTCTCGGTCCACTCCTATAAGGGTTTAGTGTGTCATTTGGTCCTAGGAATTGTACATTGAGATACCCTCGACAGACTAGAGAATTTATTTTTCCATGAGTCCCCATGTTGATCCTCATTCCCATCGATCACCCTAGGTGGGGTTCTTGGTATCACATGACCAACTTAAACAATCATTATCCCTTATCAATCATGTTAATCTAATAAGGTTTTTGGTGTCCCCCAATTTTCCTAGTTGTGATCCCCTATCTATGTATCTAGATCTTTTGAGTTCTAGCATGTACAACGCCATGGAATGGAGCAATGGGAAGTGGCCTCTCAAATGAGTCCCATGAGTGAGAGTACGAACCATGGAGTCAGTGCTCTCAAAATCAGGATTTACCTCTATCACTTTGAGCAGAATCCTGGGATGGAAATATGTTCGTGATCCTTATGATAGAGTGTATATCATGAACATATCTATATATGGGTTTATTATTCACGGTTCTCCTTTATCGATGTTTTTTATCTATGTATCAAATACCCGATTGAAATATATTCATGTTTATTAGAACACCCAAATCGTGATACTTTGTGTTTGCTGAATTCAGAATGTACTACCAAATATGTTATACTCACACATGCATGGGATCTACCATCACATATTATGTCTTATACAGATGAAATGAGGTTTGAAGGTGTCTTAGGGGGGACAATATCATGCGTAGCATAGTGAGTTCGATAGATATTGTTGGTTCTTGGAGACTTATTTGATAGTATTTCCATATTTATTTTAGAAAGTTATATTTATTTCTAGTTTCATTGGGATTTTTTATGCATTGGTACATTACATACTTGTCATACATTTATTTTGTAGAAATGTTATGGATACATCTTACCCACTTTATCTATTTATAATTATACTTGTGTATTCATATGTTTGTGTTGGTACATTAGGCTATTTCCTCCCATTTTTGTTATTCTTAATCGATACTAGTTCTCAGCCTCTAGCCTATTTGAGTTGGGATTCGGGTATACAAAATTTTCTTACCATAAGATAAGTGGTCCCTGGTGTGTCAAGTCATAATAAAGTGGTATCATAGGCATGTTCTACCGTAGTATAAGAGTCTGTGAGATTTACTTGGGAACTAGGGAAACAATGTTGAAGTATTTTGAGTTTGACTTTCAGGATAGGGAACCTAGTGTTGGTATGAAGGCCGACATGTCCATACACCAAGACTCTGATAACCATCTTTTTGACTTGGTACATGTAGTCACTAGTTCCGGGGAAAACATTGGTATGCATATCATATAAAAATGGTATGTGGTTTCCATGTCCTTCTTGAGTCATCTCCCTAGATATACTCATTTAATGAGGAACTTATTAAATTTTTATGATGCCTACACGATGATTACCAGTTAGGATTCTATATCAGGGTCATGATGATGATTCAGCAAGTGATGAGTCTCTGGTGTAGGGTCTAGAGCAAGATATAGTGCCTCCAGATGGTATGAAAATCATACCTCTACCTGTAGAACAACCAGATATCCTGAAAGTTACACCTAATGATTTGTAAAGGATTATAACACTTAATGAGTTTCAGTATTAGTTACCCCTCATGTTTTGGAGTGATCTAGATCCCTATGATTTTTAGGACTAGCTCGAGGTAGTGAGTTGAGTTTTTTTACCTTTTGAGGACACCTATTGATCAGATGGTGGTCATGGGGGCGATCCTTTTACATGGATCCACATGGATATGGTGGAATTTAGTGAATCAGACATAAGATTAGGTTATTCTCTCTTGGATAGAGGTTGTTCAACTTTTCATATATGTGTTTATCCTATTGCATTGTGAGAAATTCATACACATGTGTTTTTGGATCTTGATCAAGGAAGCCTGAGAGTCGTTGAGAATTCGGTGAGGTTCACGAACATCACAGGGAACTCCATAGATATGGATAAAGATGCTTTCTTATGAGAACAGTTTTTTGAGTGCATTCTTCATAAGGATATCTATGCCATGAGGAAATCTCTATATATTCTCACCTACACTAGAGTGTTAGAGCATTCCATAGAGTTGGAGAGTTTCATCGCTGAATATATGATGATAGTGGGTGTTATAAGTGGTAATATAGAAACTCAAACCTCCATAGCACTTAGTTGATAGAAGAAGAAGTGTTCCAAGAATGTGATATTCTTCATCCGGTAGTCTCAGGATAGTGGGTATGTTTCTCAGTGCTCTCAAGTTTGATCCATCTAGTCAAGGGATATATGTTTTAAACCATGCGATGGATGATGAAATCTCATGTGATATTTAATGAACCATCATGTTTTGTATAGAGAGATGGTAGAGGGACCACTTAGGAAGATGAATCAATTAGAATAGGGAGGTCTATACGGCGGTGGGCATAGAAGATGGTCTAGGAGATATTCAATAGGTGGAAGGAACTTTTATCTATTTACACCGACACATCAGGTGGTCCATGACAAGATCATCAAGTAGTTGGTCAATCGTGACGGAAGATATAGGATTTGGAGGCTTATGACCCAGAGGCTCCATGGATAATTCTTGATATGAACATGTATATTGTACCATATCTACTACATTAATATTCATAGGTGCAAGCCATTTATTTCCACATCTATCGTTTGAAATGTATATCTTCTGGTGGAGTTATTGGCTCACCCATTGAAGTTTGAGACTCCTACTAGAGTGGATTAAAAGATCACCCATTTCTTCCTATAGTGTGACCTAACCCTTGTAGAAGAGATCTTATTGTGGGACCTTTTCATGTCCATGATTATACCTTATGATGTTATTCTCAGTATAGAATGGCTCTCTATATTTAATGAATAGATTGATTGAGTCCATCATATTATGTGGTGGGTCCATAAATACGGGATGATATATTTCTCCATAGGAGAGAAGAAAGTCTAGGAAGAGAAGGATGTGCTCATGCAAAGGAGTATACAATCAATTGATCACTAGCTGACTAGTATAATCCTTTTCATAATAAATGATTCAATATATCAGTTTCTTGCAGTGGTGGTGTAGTATGAGGAAGAGTTTCCTGAGAATGGGTCGGGCTTACCTCCCCACCAAAGGATAGAGTTCTACATAGTATTACACCCATGGATGACCCTGATATCTATTTCATCATATCATATGGCTCTTGCTGATATTTATGAGATGGATGTACACTTATAGGATTTATAGAGGAAGGGATTTTTGAGGCCCAGTGTGTCTCTTTGGAAAGCCCCAGTTTTGTTCAACAAGAAGTAGAATGGGAGATTTATGTTATGTGTAGATCATCGTTTCTTAAATCAGGTGTTCGTAAAGAATTAGTATCCACTTTTGAGGATTGATGACCTCTTTGACCATCTAATAGGGTCAAAATTGTTCTCTATAATTGACCTTGGTTTGGGTTATCAAAAGATCAGATTTTGTGAAGAGGATATAACAAATATGGAATTTGAATGGCATTACAATCATTATAATTAATTTGTAATGCCATTTGTAATGAATAAAGACCCATCATGGTTATTTGGACTCGTGAACTGGATCATTAATTCCTTCTTAGACTGGTTCATGGTAGGTTTCATCGACAATATTCTAGTTTGTCTGAAGTTTGAGGAGGATCTTGAATGAATCTTGAGGTTGGTTCTCGATGTACTATAAGAGAGCCAAAATTTATGGTAATCTCTTAATGTGTCAGTTCTGGATTTAGGAGGTCCAGTTTCATGGACATGTTATCTCAGTAGGGGGAGTAGTAGTGGACCCAACCAATGTCAAGGTAGAGCTAGCATAGGATCCATCCAAGTGCATGATTAAGGTATAATGTTTCCTTGGGATGGTAGGATACTATTGGAGCTTTGTGTATAATATATCTAGGATATTTACACCATTGAAAGCTATGAACCAAAATGGGTGGCCTTTTTTTGGATGGAAAGGTTCCAACATGACTTTCCGGAGCTGAGGTAGAGGTTAACATGTGCCCTCATCTAGATATTTTCATAGGAGGTTGTTGGGTATGTAGATTCTTTTATTCCTCTAAGATTGGGCTTGGATGCATCCTTATGTAATGACTTGTAGTGATTTCCAATGGTATCAGATAGTTGAGACCCCATGAGAATAACTACATGTCCCATGATCTAGAGATAATAGTAGTAGTCTTCATACTGTAGATGTGGTGACATTACCTTATGGGCAAGAAGTTTATCATTTACACTAATAAAAAAAGCCTCAAATATATAATTTCATTTGAAGGATCTTAATTTGAGTTAGTGGAGGTGGCTTCGGTTCCTCCAGAACTATTACTTTGAGATAGCTTATACTCCTAGGAAGAGGAACATTATAGAAGATACTCTCAGCATGAGATCTTGTTTGAAGTTTTTTTTTATGCATTATAGAAGCTAGCCTCACAAGAGATGCCCTTCATGGAAGAGGATAGAACCACCTTCCACCAGTTGATGGTTGTTACCCCTCCATTTGTAAAATTAATTAGGGAGGTATAACTGTGATATATCGATTGTTAGGTTATGTGGGGTTAAAAATCTAGTGGACATTATCCAAATGGATATTCAGGAGGTCATGGGCATGTTATCCTTTTCTGATAATGGATGATGGTACCAATTACATTGAGAGATGAGTTTTTTATGGAGTTTCATAATCTTCTATTATTGGTACATCTAGGTGTGGGAAATATGTACCAAGACCTTGGTAGAAATTCTAGTGGCTAGGGAAGAAAATATGAGTAGTAGATTTTATCTCTCAATGCCATACATTTTAGGAGGTGAAGGATAAGAACCAGGTTCTAGCGGGTTTGGTTCGACCCATTGAGGTGACGTATTGGAAGTGGTTTGGTTGATCTATGGAATTATTGATGGGGTTACCACAAAAATTTAGAGGAGGTGATGTTATTAGGGAGATCATAGACCATCTCACCAAGTCATCTCACTTATTAACTATTCAAGAGAAGAGTTCAGTATAGAGACTGGGATTTCATTATGTGCAAGAGATATCCCAGCTTTTTAGAGCTCCCTCAATGATTATTCCAAACCATAATTATTTCTTCATGTCACGAATATGGAGAGGATTGTAGAAGGCCTATGGGACTTAGTTGAATTTGAGCATAGTGTTTCACCCCCAGACTAACATCCAGACTGAGCAGACAATTCACGTTCTAGAGGACATGCTTCAGGATTGGGTGTTAGAGTTTGTCCATAGTTGAGAGGATCACCTACCCTTAGTGGAGTTTGTGTATAAAAATAGTTAACACTCCACCATATGTATGGAACCATTCAAGTATTCGTAAGAGAGTCCTTTCAGGTCACCACTTTATTGTAGTGGCCTAGGAGAGTTTGTATATATGGGCCCAGAGTTAGTGCGGGTGATGCAGGAAAAGGTAAAGATCGTCTAGGAGTATATGAGTATTATCCATAGTTGTCATAATTCTTATGTGGGCTTAATATGGTTGCCTTATGAATTTGACTAGGGAGACTATGTGATCATGAGGGTCTCACATCAGTGAGGATTGTGTATATTTAGCTATTGCGGAAAATTATATCCAAGATTCATCAACCCATTCTAGATACTACGTAGAGATGTTTAGGTGGAATTTCATTTAGCTATAACATAGTTGTTAGACTATGTACATGAAGTCTTCCATGTGTCTCAGCTAAGGATATATTTTTGAAAACCATAGCATGTTATCCATTTCGTGGAGATGGACATTAAAGATAGACATACCATGGTCGAGTACCTGGTGGAGATCAAGGATCAGTAGGAGAAGATCTTGCATGAGTGATTGATTCTCCTAGTGCATGTATCATGGAAGAATGGGAGTCTTTAAGAGATCACTTAGGATCTGGAGACCTAGATGCGAGCTCAGTACCCTCACATGGTTGAGTAGTTCTTTTTATTTTTAGGAAAAAATTGATGATGTGGGGAGAATGTAACAACTCTGATTTTACCATATATAACATTGGAATATTATACAGAATATTTTAGTATCTAGGTGTTAATATAATGTGTGATTATTAGGCCCGGAGATCCTTAATGTTGATATAATAAAAATATTAAATATATAATATCATGTGTCAGCAGGTTTGATAAAATAGTATAATAAATCCTAAATAGAAGATCAGATTGGAAATATAAGGCCTTCATTGAATCTGAAATACAAGTTTTAGGAGCACATTGGATGGTTAGGTAGAGCGTTGTCGTGGGAGGATTAATAAATTAATTAATTAACTGATTAATTTGTTTATTATTTTAAACATCCTAACCCTAAACTTATAAATTTATATTTCATAAAAAATATCAAGGTTAGATGCATAACCCTAGAGATTTGAGGGGAGACTGTGGGGGATCATTTTGTGGATGATAATGGAATCATGAATCGGATCGGTACCATTCAGATTGCCTACACTAATGGAGTTTATGAATATCACCAATATGGACAATGTAGAACCATTATTTGTCAGTTATCGATCCAAAATCAAGGTAATACATTTGTTTTTTGTGGATATATCCGTATTTATTTATCCCATGTCAAATGTGGATCAATTTTACTAATAAAAATTGATTCGTGGTTCGATAGTTGATATTGAGAATATTGTATTTTATGCTATGTTGTATATTCAAGTTCATTCAATCATTCTATGAAAATGGTTCAAGGATGAAATGAAAAATGGACAAGGGTCATTCCTCATATTTTTATTTTTTGCTTTTCTCTCCTAGTTCTTCATGCAGTCATCATTGGGGTAATTTTTGGCCGGAAGTTCAAAAAATAATCGATGAATGATTGTTTTGAAATTGAAATTTTATGTAATGGATCATTACTGCAGTTTCACGGTAGATATTTTATGGTGTGGTTGTAGTTATTTATGATTACAGTGGATCCATTTTTGGGATGGAGATCCCTGGTTGCATGTTTTGGCATATATGTATTGTAGTGCAATTTGGGGGCTTCGTGAATGGTTTTTATAGTTGAAATCTTATCACAGGTGATGGCCAGGCATAGAAAATCCTACATCTACATCTCATGAAATATCTGGTGGTAGGATTGATAGAAATGACAGCATGATAAAACATGTGTAATAGCATAAACATTCAGTGAATGACATGACGACATGGGGTGTAATGACACCAACTCTATTAGACTAGACTCAGTGGTTTCATTATTACATTGGAACTAGATATAAAGAATCACATCTCAAAGGACAAAATAATTTAATAGTATTTCTAAACCAGATACCTAAATAAATCCTAAATTACATAAAAACATGAAATACAAAAACTAATTTTCTTTGGGATTTGTGTTATTCCCTTTTCTATATCCCTGCATATCAATCATAAAACACTTCCTGACATACTAGTGAAAGAAAACATAACAAATGGGTGAGATCAAATGCTTAGTAAGGGTACGTGTATAGTGAAAGATATCAAGAGTAAATAAGAAATAATCAATATGGAAAGGTAAATAACTTAAAATACATGTCATTTAATTTATAAATTGATCATAATGAATAATGTGGATGGAGTGAATGATGATCTAACAATGCTATATAAATAATAAAATGAAAATGAGATTTATCCATAGATATTCTAACTAATTGAATAATAACACGGAAAACAATAAATAATGTCATAATAAGGGAATAAATAATTTCATACATCATAAACATATCATCAAGGTTTCGTGCTAAGACACTATACATAAATGAGAAAGGCATCAACCAATTTCTCTAACTAGTTTGTCTCATGAGACATACTGGCATATCGAGAGGTTATAATAGGTTATTCCCATCATATACTTTGTTGAATGAATTACTTATATGAAGGGGTGTAACATAATAAATGTAAATATTATTATTTAAAAACTATCATGCAAAATGTTAATAATTTCCACAAACTATAAACATAATCATAAACCATACATAGTAAAATGGTGAATGATATCATAATAGGACATACACAGTCAAGCTCATCATAAACCATTCAGAGTAATAATAAGGATGGTATAATTAAAACATATCCCTAATGGAGAAAATGTATAATAAGCTTTATTAATGTTGATTAATAGAAATTACATAAAGGGATTATTAAAATATTTTTGAGGAAAATAACATTTCCACTTTGCAAGTCAACTTTTTAAATCTACAAGTTCATAATTAAAAGTATAAGTTCAAAGAATATTTTTATAAACCTTTTCTTTAAATATAACCTTTTAATGTTATAAATTAAACTTCAAAACAATATCATGGGTAAATCCATACATGTGGTATGTGGTAAAAAACATTTATTTCACACAATTGTTAAAATTTTAAAACGTACCTAATTTAGAAAATGATATGAATATTCCACTCAAACGATTCGGTAAAAATTAAAACAAGGATACAAATTTCTTTAATAATTCATTTGGAAATTTTCAAAAACATTTTTAAATTTGTTTACAAAATATATATATGGAAGAAAAAACGATTTTTAACCGAAGAGGGAAATAAAGTTGACTTTTCTTAAAAAAAATTATAAATCATTTTAAGTACCAAAGATTGTAAAATTTTACTATTTCAAGAAAAATTTATGAATAAATATAGATAAATAAAAAATTTAGGTTTTAAGATAAAATTTCAAATAATTCCCCTAAGTGTTACTTAAAAATAAACATTCCTGAATAATGATTGGATTTTGGAATAAACTCTTACTACTTTGGTAACTTTTAAATCGTAGCCCCATGAAGTAAATTAACTAAAATGAAACATCAAATACCATAAATATAAATAGATTCATGAGATACCATAACTTAGGGGTAGTATATATACAACACAGATGAAATAGATGGTGAGTAAGGCATACGTCTCATGGAAGTAAAAATCAGGCGACAAACTCTTACCTCTGATATGACTTCCTTCATACATGTTCAAACATCATGTATATGAAAATAAAGTTTTATAATCAATATATTACATATCCATACTCAAATATATATCATAACATATATGGATTTCTTATTTTCTTTTATAACTCATTTATTAATAATTCCTTATTAAAATAATTTTTTTGGGTGGTAACTGCTTAATTTTTCATGTATGTTTTTGTTTAATAGTTTTTTCCATTTTAAGTTGATCAGATTTATGTAATATACAAAATATTAAACATGATATAAATATCATATATTTTAATTATATACATATTTTAAAATAATTCATATATATCACTGATAAAAAAATGGGTTACATTGTTCAGGGGTACGGTAGGTCATACGCACACAAGAATGTTTCTTTCATTTTTCTTCGATGTATGAATGGAAGAAAGGTTAGAAATATTTCACCTTTCTAAAAAAATGAATCATATCGTTTCTTGAGGAGGTAGTCCTTCATGTATATGAGTGACGTTAGCATATTCCTCATGAGATGGAATGTAAAAAAAATTATACATACTGTTGTGATTTTAGAAGAAAAATTATGTCATAAATATTATATATATACTTTAAATCCATATTTATAACTACCCATGAGAGGCGGGGATGTAAAAAAACTATGTTTGTTTGTGATGTGGTAGTCTGCCATACACATGATCGATGGTTTCATTTCCCATTTGAGGCAAGATGAGATGGATATAGGTCATTCCTTTCAAATAACAACAGCTAAACATATGTAATATAATAATATTATTATATCATATTATTTTAATAATAATTAATTATTTTATAAGAAGAAATAAAATAAAAGCACTTGTTTATGATTGTTTCCTCTTCTTTAGTTGACCTGTTTAGGTTTGCCCCAAAATCCTTCCTAAGATGGGTTTTCTATCAAAAAAGTGTCGTTGGGTCATCTGTAGGGATGTATGGAATTATTTTGAGTAGGTATTCACTGAAACTAAAGTATCTTAGAATTTGGGGTGGATAGAATAAGAGAGGTTCTTTTAAAGTGTGGAATGGAACCCAATTGAAAACAACTTGGAAATTTCCCAAAAAAAATTTACAATGATAAACTCATTCCCAAGGGAAATTTTTACAAATGAAAATATATTATAAATTTGGATAGTATAATATTGAAATCTGTTCTCAAAATAAGATTTGGACAAGTATTAATGGAAATATTACAATTATCTTTTTATTTTAACCCCTCCTAAACTCAATTTAACATTAACTACTTTAATTAATTTTTACAATTTTCATTATTCATTATGTTAAAAAATAAATTTAACCATATTAGACAAGATTAATTATTTTGATTCCAATTATGGAATAAATTTTTTCAAATTCAATATATAGAAGTGGTAGGATTTATTTTAAAATTAAACACACAGAAGTAGTAAAAATGGGTTTCTAAAAGAGAATTTTTCAAAAGAATATAATGTTTTTATATCCACGTTAAACATATAATTCATTTCAATAACATAAATTGGATTAACTAAAATATAATTGAACTAATGTTATTTAAAATAAATATAAAACACATTTATCTTTTAAATTCATTTAATGAAAAGAAAATGTTCAATAATGCACTTTCTCCTGTTTATACAGGGTGTTACATGCATCTAAATCTTCCAAAAAATTAAAATAATGATAAATATATTATAAAATATTGGAGAGTTACATTATCTCTACCTTTAAGAAATTACATACTTTCAATTTGAACTTGTGTTAACACAAATCTTGGGATCAACATTTGAAAATACCTTTGTTGATAACACATATCATAAATAGAATTAATAATACTTCCTATAAAAAAGAGGAAATTGAAAATATAAAGGTCGTCTTAAATAATGAAAAAGAAGTTTTATGAATCATATGACATTGATAAGAAGTGAAAATATGGATATGTAAGAGAAAACTAATCTCCTAATGAATAAAACAGAGTGATAGTGAAATTTTTCCGGAGAAAGTTAACCACCACAAGACCATAAATTTGTGATGGGTTAAAAGAGAATTGATTCATCGATTATGAAGGTAATAGGTTAATATTTTAATTTGATATCCTTTTTCTAGAGTTTACAAATTACTTTAAAATATAGACTAATAATATAAAAAATATTCTTACTTTATATATTTCTATTTCATAGGCACCACTTAGTTATTTGGTTGTGCTTTGATAAATTTCCACTTCATTTCTTACTCTATGAAATGAATATACATGATTAATTAATTTATCTCTAAAGAACTAAAATAAACACTTGACAGATTGTAGGATCCCACATTCATTCCTTCTACCTATAAATATTTAACGAAACTAAAATGGTTATCACAAGTTATCTAATAATATCCAATGTTCAACTAAATCCATTCCATAAATAGTTAAACATAAGGATTCATTAATATATATCACACCAAATTCAAAATATATAAATTTAGAATGATTGTCCCTAATTTTACAAAGTCAACTTAATATTTATCCATCAAAAAACAAGATCATATTAACCAGGACATCATGAAGTCTAGTGGTAGTCATTAGACCTTTATTAGGATTCGCTTGTGGTTTCAAGCCCTACGGCCTTATCAGATGCGATGGGTTTTCACCCAGAATATAGGTTGTCCATATTCAAACTAATATTTTTATAATTCCTATGATGTTTCCAAAAATATGATGAAAATACTTCAATTAAAATTAATCATTAAAAAAACTTTTAACAACTTAGGTTTTCTATAGTTTTTTCTAAAAAATAAAATAATCTTAATTGACTACAATTATTTTAACATCAATGATCATATTAACCCTAATTTTTATCCATGACATTAAAATTATGTACACCATATATAAAATAACTATTCCTCAAATAAAATTTTCATTAAAACACATAATAAACTCCAAAGTGTTGTTTTACCATAAATGTATCTAAAAAATATCCAAAATCATATTAAACTTCCATCACATAATATCTCAAAAGGAGTATCTATGCTTTAAAAAAGATTAAATTAAGACTCATAAACCCAATATATATTAGGTTTATCCCATATCACTATGTCATATACTGAATTTTTCCACAACATCATATTATAGAATTCTAAATCTAGTGTAACACGTAATATAAATTGTAAATTTATACACTGCTAATCTCAGAATCATAAACTTGGTTTCGTTATGAATATCTATAAATAATAAATATATTATCAGATATTTCATAATGGTTTGTAATGAAAATGTGAATTAACCAAAGAATATCTACTAGGAGAGTAAAACTAAGTGGGTTGTAAGGCTCATTGTTACAAACCAGGCGATGATTGGGTCAAGCTAAATGCTCTCTTTTCAATGTTATTACCCCTAAGATAAATTATTTCAAAACCATATCCACTTATAGTATAAAAAAATGGATGTATTTCAATGAAAACAACATAATTATTCCTTAAAAACCTTTTATAATATTCTTCCTACAGTTATACATATCCTCAAAATATGTCATAGGGTTATGTTCCCTAATATATGTTTTACCAAATCTAGTTCCCAAGGGTTCTACAAAACTTCCTCTAAAACCAAATATAAATACCCCAACCATAGTAGCATAGAATCAGTGTTTATTTTATTACATGGGAACTATATACAAGGAATCATATCCTAGAGGACCAAATAATTTAGTAGTCTTGATAAACCAAATGCATACATAAATCCCAGATTACATAAAAAATAAAATATAAAAAATTATTTTCATTGAGATCTTCATTATTACATTTATCATATAAGTTTATATTAATCACAAAAAAACTTTTTGGAATCTAGGTAAAGGAAAAATAATAATGCGATGTGCTAAAATACTTGGTAAGGGTATTTTTACAATGAAAGATATCATGGGAAAATAAGGCAAAATCAATATGGAAAGATAAATAACTGAAAACACTGTTATTTAATCAATACTGTGATCATAATGATAAATATGGTAGGATTAAATGATGATCAAACAATTCAATATAAATAATCACATGAGCATAAAACTTATCCATTGATATATTAACATATTGAATAATCACGTGGGCATCAATAACTGATCTTCTAATGAGGAAATTCATATTTTTGGACATCATAAACATACCATCAAGTCCTTGGGCCAAGGTATCATATATAAATGGGAATGGCCTCATCTAAATACTCAATCTAGATTGTCTTTTGAGACCTACTAATGCATTGAGGGGTTACGGAGGGCCCTTCCCATCACATACCACGTCCAATGCATTATTTTTATGAAAAGGATGAAATATAATCATTGTAAACATTCATATTGAAAAACTATCATAAAAAATATAAATAATTACCCCAATCAATAAACATAATCATAAAAAATCATATGTAATATGGAAAAATGTATCAAAATATTACATCAACAATCAAACTAATCATAAACCATCTATAGAAATAAATAGGGATGGTATCGTTACAACATATCCCATGTGGATCATAATTAGAATAAGGATTGTTAATTTTGATGAATATAAATTATATAAAGTGGTCATTAAATCATTATTGAGGGAAATAACCTTTCCGATTTTAAAATAGCGTTTTTTATACAATAAGTTGAAAAAAAAATAAAAAAACATTTAATTGAAAATAACATTGTAAAATTTTAAAGTAAACATCAAAGAAATGGAATACGGTAATTATGTGCATGCTGTTTAATTTAAAAAACATTCCTTTCTTGCTGTTGTAAAAAGGTTACAAAGTACCTCATTTGGAAAATGGATAAATGATTTCTTTCAGAATATTTTGAAAAAAGTAAAACATGGAAATATATCTTTAATAAATTATATAGTGAATTTAAAAAAAACAAAAATCATTTTTAGAAAATATGTATAAAAAAAGAAAACTTATTTTCAACCAAATATAGAAATAATGTCAAGTTTTCTTAAAATAGTTTTTAAAATAATATTATGTTCCAAAGACTAAAAAATGATATTATTACCTGAAAAGTTAATGAATAACCATAGGTATGGAAATAGTTGAGTTTTAAGATGAAATATAAAATAATTTCCCTATGGGTGACATAAACATAAGCAATCCCAAATAATGATGAGATTTTGAAATAAACTCTTACCACTTTGGTAAATTTTGAATTATAATCCCCATGAAATAAAATATATAAAATTTAAATTTTAATATTATTAAGATAAAACTATTAATTATATAACACATCAAAGGATAAGTATATACACCACACAAATGAAATAAGTGGTGAATAAAGCATACGTCTCACAAAAGTAAAACTGAGGCGAGAAACCCTTACCTTGAGCCTGACTTCCTTCATATGTGTTAGAACATCCTGTATAATAACTATATATTTATTATAAATATATCATATAACCATAATCAGATATATCATTCCTTATATGTTTTACCTATAGTTTCTTATAACCCATTTATTCACAATTCCTGGTTAAAATCACTACTTTGATTGGTAACTACTTCGTTTTTCTTGTATGTTTTTTTTTGTAAGTTTAACCCTTATAATTTGATCATAGATACATGATCTCTATAATGTTAATCAAGATATAAATATCATATATGTTTATTATATGAATATTTTAAAATTATACCTAGAGGTTAGAGATAGAAAGTGGATTACACCGTTCATCGAGACGGTAGGTCGTGCGTACGTGTGATCATTATTTTCATTTTTCTTTAGCAGGTGGAACGATAGAAAGATATGTAAAAGTTCACCATTACATAATAATTATTATTTCATATATATAACACATATTCATTGAATTTATTCTTATTACCCTCTATGTAAAGCATATATGCTAAACGAATCGCATCGCGTTGCGATGTGGTAGTCTGTCGTACACACGATCGATGTTATCGCATTACACATGGGACAGAAAGTAAGATTTTATATGTAATATTATAGTTTCCGAAGTAAAATTATGTCATAAAATTATATATATATATAATTTAAATCCATAATTATATAAATTAGTGAGATGCGGTGATGGAAAATGAAATATATCGATTTGCGAGGCGGCAGTCTACCGTACACACGATCAATGATTATGTTTCCCATTTTAGGGAAGATGAGATTGATATACATAATTCCCTTAAGATAAAAACAGATATTTATATGGGGGGTACTAAGGTTATTATAACATCATTTTTTAGTAAAAATTAAATGTGTTTTAAGAACATATAAAATAAAAACATTTGTCTAAGAACCTTACATCTTCTTTGGGCGTCCTCTTCAAGTTTCTACCAAATGGATTCCTATAATGATTTTTTAATTAAACCAGGGGACATAGGTTTTGAGGAGTAATATAAGGGTTTTGATAATGGATTGGATGAACAAAACGTGTCTTGGACTATGGGGAGGATGTGAGAGGAGAGTTCCTTTTATAAGAAGTGATAGAAACTTAATTGGAAACAACATATAAGTTTCCCAAAAAATAAAATATGACAGTCATTCCCAAGAAAAAAGCTTCCAAATGGCTATATATTCAGACAAGGGATAATATAATACTGAGATATGGCCATGAAATAGGATTTTGAAAAGTTTTAAAGCAAATATTACCCTAATCTTTTTAGTTTAACACCTAGTATGCTTATTTTTACCTTAACCATGATAATTAATGTTTACTATTTTCACTATTAATTATGGTAAAAAAATAAGTTGATCTTACTAGAAAATATTAATTATTATGATTCAAAACATGGAATCCATTTTTAAAAATTAAATTTACACATGTTCAGAAATATAATTTAAAATAAAACCCGTAGAAGCGAGGAAAAGGCGATTTTTTAATGAAAGAGTTTTCAGAAGTATAAAAAAAATTTATATCAAAGTTAAACATAAAATTGATTCCAATGACCTATATTAGATTAATAATAATATAATATATGTTATTTTACGTTAAAAATAAAATATAACTTGTAAATGCATTAAACAAAAAGGATGGTTTCAATTAAAATCAGTATTTTTCACTATTCATTGAAAATTTTATATTTTCAGAAAATTTTAAAAAATTCATTGAAAGATAATTTTAAAACTATAATTTAAAAAATACAGTTCATTTTTAATATAAAATTTCTATGTGGAAAAATATAATTTTAATAATATGTGTGCAAGACACCATGAACCAACTTTTTAGAAGAAATACATTTTTAGAAAAACAATTCTTTTTATTCCAAAGGATATTTATATAATATTTATTTTTAAAAATTTGATAAGAAAAATAATTGTTTATACATTTTTTAACCATTTATTTTTAATTATTTATTTAGTTGTATTCATACCCTCCTAATTAATGGCTATGTTATAACAGTCACATATAAATAATAATATTTTAAGACTATTGCCACTTGTTTAAACCCAGTGATGCATGTGTCATAAGATATCAAAGAAATTAAAATATATAAAGTTAAATATATTATAAAATATATGGGGTTTACATAGCATGTTGTCTTAATAACACACTCTTTTTATATCTCTCTAGCGGCACAAGGGCTTATTTGCAGAGAAACACAACACACATAATGTGACTCGAGGTTAGTGTCTCGATGTGCACCCCTAGGATACAAGGGAACAAACATGTATAGGTACACATTCATATCCAGATATATGGGAATGGATAGGTAAATGGGAAGGTGTATGAGCATGTCCAAAAGTATACATGCATGAGTTGGAAGACACAGGAAAGGAATAGGTTTGTACAAACATCATATAACACATTTTATAATCCTAGTACACACCATATAAATTTTTTAAGGCAATGAGGTACCTGTTATCTCTTCAGTATGGATAAGATTTAGTCGGTTGGATTCCCTTTTGAGTATCGGTTGGGTTTGTTCCCTCTGTCAGATCATTCTGGGTGAGTTCCCTTGTTCTGGGATAAGTCTTATTAGTCCTCCTCTATAACGGTTTAGTGATACATATGGTCCTGGGAATTGGATATTGACGTAACCATGGAAGACTAATGAATTTATCCCTCAGTGATGCCCATAGTTAATCATCATTCACATTGATCACCCTAGGTGGGGTTCATGGTATCATGTGACCAACAAACACTGGTGTGACACCCTATCTTGGAGGTTAATCTAGTATGGTTTTTGATGTCCCCTGGTGAACTTGCTGTGATAACCAATCATTGTATTCAGATGTTTTGAGTTTCAACATTTACGACACCATGGTGAGGCCCAGAGAATAGTGACCTCTCGGATGAGCACCATAAGTGATAGCAGACCCAATGAGTGAGTTCTCCTAGAATTGGGCATTTTATCTAAATTCTAAAGTAGAATCCTAGGATGGAAGTATGGTTGTGACCCTTGATACTGAGTGTATATCTTGATAATATCTATATTTGGGTTTATTCATCATGGATTTACTTTGTAGATGTTTGTTATCTACATCTCACTTACATGATTGACATATCTTTATGGAATATAAAGAGGATGGCCAAGTCACCTCATCCAAATGTGATCCTGTGAGGGAAATAAAAAATTATTTGTTTTATTTGATTGATTCATTAAACACACATGAATTTGGTGCTTTCATTCTTGATTGTGTCAAGACTCTTTGGGGTGTTACCTATAATTTGGATCTTATTGATTGAATTTTTCACCCTTCTTCGAAGACGGATGTTAATCAAAATTCCAAGGAATGGATGGAAGTCAATAATAAGACTCTAGGAGTGATAACTATTCCATATAATGAGCATGTTAACTCTATGTTGGTTACTTATGTTGCAATGGTTTAGGAGCTGTTGATCAATGGGGTAGGCAATAAGCCTAGGGAAGCAAAACTCAGGGAGTCCTGCCCACTAGAGCCTAATGACTCAAAGTGTGTAAATTTACCTATAAAATAATCTCTATGTTGATACTATGGACTGTGATTCCCCTGAGGTAATTCATTCCTCGAACATGAATGAGAAAACTATGATCCATCATCCCCTTAATAAATGGATGAGAGTTCGACAGCCGAATAACCAGAGTTTGTCTCAAAATAGGGGTAACTTGCATAAAAAAATTAATGTCTCAAAATTGAGATTATGTTTTTTATGGTGGTTTGCCTCACCCACTTTGTTTTGTCATTGCATCCCATTATGCTTGTACTTTACCTTTTTCTAATAAATTTTGAGGGTGTGGGTTGGGTCACAAACTCACTCTGTCCAATTCAAATATAAATATATTTAAAGAATTATAAGAATGTATTTATAAGTATCATTATAAATATATAATTATATTTCTATTTATATAATTATAAATATATTTATATAATTATATATATTCATATTTATATAAAATTATTTACTAATATATAATTATATCAATATGTATTCAAAAATATATTTATATATAAATATATAAAACATATATTTAAAATTGTATTCATAAATAAATATTTGTAAATAAGTTTCAGGTTAGAAAACCCTGAAATCGGGTTTGAGTAGGGCTTTGGTTTTAAATATATTACCCAAACCCACCCTGATTAATAATTAGGTAATAATTTTAAATTTATGTTTATTATATTATCACTAATTAATTATATTTTTAATAATTTAATTAATATAAATAATAATTAATAATTAACACCAGAGAAAAAATTTAACAGGTTGTGGCCAATGCCTTGTGTAACTAGAATAGTAGCAGGATGGCCAGTGAAAAAAGACCTTGTAGAGGGGAACTCAGAAGGAATTGTCAGCTTCTCATAGATTAAATGGAGGAAGGATGTTAATATCCAAGACCAACAATCCTTGGAGATCCTGGGGATTCGTTGATGCGATGACGAGGTATAATTATCATAAAGTAAGGGGGTGACCAGTGAAAAAAGACCATAGAGAGAGGACTTCAGAGGGAGATAATGACTCCATATATGAATCATGGTCAATGTTTTGTAGAGGGGGACAACCGGATGTCTGACACCTCTGGGGTGCCAGTGGAATCATGTGGTAGTGACTTTGGGGTACATCATGGATGAACTTGAGGGTGAATATTTTGGTAACGGTGGGTCATTGTGGCTCCGCAGATGTAGAAGGTGAGTCACAGGTTAGGGCCTTCAGGACTGCTCAAGTATGGGCATATGGGATAGCATATGGTGAGTATATAGGACATTATGTGTGAGGATTTAGTTTTTAATGAACAATGGGGGCTATGATCCAAAATCTATGGGGCATATAGGTTGGTTACATGAGGGCCTACAGTCTAATATTGAGGATCATGGGCCATGAACATGGGGAGACCTACGAGCTTCCATATATGTAATAAAAATAACAGGGTAATAAACACAATCTGTCCCTTTTGGGCTATGGATTGTGGTTATACAGGTGGTGTGTGTCTGCACGTGTGGCTGGTTGTAATTTTACCCACAATATCTAAAACACAGACACACAGATGTGTGTGTGTGCGTGCGCGCTAGAATGGCCCAAAGTCCTTTATAATTTTAGTTATTTATGAGAAATACCCTTTTTAACTAGGTTTAGAGGGAACCAATAGATTACCCATAGGCCTAGAATCATAGGGCCCAGTACATGACTCAATGTCCCCAAGACCCCACTACACTATAATCTCCCCTCCTCAACATATACTTCATTGATGGAACCTAGCTCCCAACCTCGCATAGTTGATCAACTAGACTTACACCATGTAGAGTTGTATGGTTATTGGTACTAATGGTTATTTCCATACACTCTCTTCATTCCCAATCTAGTTAGCTCTGCTTTGGTGGGTACTACATGCTTTGATTTCTCTTCTTGGGCCTCCTTTTATGTTGTCTAACCTGACTCCTTGAAGGACCAAAAGCCCTATATCCTGAAGTACCATGGTCTAAAGGCCTAAGGTGTCTTAGAGGCCATGTTTCTAGAAGGCCTATAGTGGGATAAATGACATATGTCCCAAATATAAAAAGTTGTGGCATGTAGGCCTAAATTTGCTGAATGGTTTTGAAGCTACAGTAGCCACGATAGTAACTTCAATAGTAACTCGAAAAAATTTCCCTAACTGATTTTGAACATAGATTAATTGGATATAGGATTACAGTAACCACGATAGTAACTTCAATAGTTACTCCCTTTTTAAGGTAAATAATTCATAAGTGTTAATATTTAAAATGTTATTTTCAATAGAAGTTATTTTATTTATATTATATATATTATTTAAAAAAAAATATAAATTTAAAAATTTTATTATTTAAGTTTGTTAATAGAAAATTTGTTTTTTCATTCCTTGAAACAAAAATAGCTTAAGGATGTATTTTTTATATTTTTCTAAAATAATTGGTTTTTAGGTAAATAGTGAAAATATTAATTTTACTAATAACATCACTTTTATTTAACATAGAATCATTTGAAATATTTTCATATAAAATAATATATTATAAATTATAATAAATAATTTTAAAATAATATGTTTAATTTATATTCTCATGCTCAACATTTTGAAAATTTGTATTGCGTTATAATGAAAACTATTTTTAAACTATTTTTTAATTAATTATGTCATGATATAATGATTTTTTATTTATTTTTTTGTCAAATAAATAATCTTGGAATTTTGTTGATTATTTTAAATATATTGAAAATATGGAAATTGATAATTCCATCCTGATCAAAAATCTTTTTTCTTAAAAATAAACTCTTTCAAAAAGCAGGTTTTTACGCGATACATGTGCTAAAGATTAGATTAATTTCATTACACATAGAAAGTGAATTTAATAAAATGTTTCGTATATTTTAGTTAGTAATTTTTATAGTATTTATTATGGTTAATTTTATTCTTAGGTATAAAATTTATATTTTTAGGATTAATGTTAATTACCACGGTAATGGTGAAACAATTATTTTCAAATTATTGTTTTATTAATATGAAGGAATTTTAGTAGAATAACTTAAATTTAAATCATTTAAATTATTAATATAATATAATTTATAAACACTTAAATAAATACAATAACATTCATTTAATTTTTAATCATTTAGAAATAATATTAATAATTCATAACGATCAAAATGTCATTTTTCTACTAAAACATTTTTTCTACACATAATATTTTTAAATTTAAAAGTTAATTTTATAATATTTAGAATTATAATTTAATTAAATATATTTTAAACATAATTCCAACACACCAGAATTTTTTTATGTTTTTTATGTTATATTTTTAATAAAACATAAAATTACATAGTTAAAAATGAGTTACCTATTTTAAAAGTATGAGTAAAATGAAAAAAAATTAAATGTAAAAAGCATTAAATGAGTTTAAAAGATGTGTGGAAAACATTGGTTGAGTATTTTTATACCCAAATACACCAAAAATACCATTATTTAAAAACATTGGATCCATTTAACTTGAAATAGTGTCATGTCATCTAAATATGAAGGGTGTTTACAAAAGTTCTCGTTTCCTATCTTATAAAAAGGGCCAGTTACACACTTTTAAACACACACATGTCCTTCAAATTACTCCTTGAAACTCTTCCCATTTACTGTCTATAGATCCCTCTCCCAAAAAATAATGCTATAGACATTCATATTTATACTAGTCAATTCAATTTCTTGGAATTGTTTATTCAAAGATCAAATCAACAACGTAAGTATTAACTTCTTCTTATGTTTTTATAATTAATATTACTCTTCCAAATATGTTATATCCAAATAAATATAATGAAAAATTTATAATTATTATACTAATATATTATTATTTTAATGTCATAACCATTATTTATTCCACCACATCTATTAAAAAAAGTGTCGTTAGTGTGTTATGCTGACTACCGACTCCACGGAGCTACGTTTTTCATTTTTCATCACCACAATTCATGTATGATAGAAAAGAATTAAAATATATATTATATTATATTGATAATATATTTATTATTCATAAATTTCAATTTAATATCCACATCCACCCCCTCTCATGCGTTGAGAAACCAGAATGTTAATCAATCATATGTACGATCTACTACCACCACAATGATTCATTTTTCAATTTTCATCTAGATTTGAATTCATTTTTTAAAAATATTCAAAAAATATAATCATAAAAAAACATAAAAATAATATAATTTTGTTTCTTTTATAATGATATTATTTCAGAATAAACACTTCCTTAATCATGCACACCAATCAAGTTAAAGCGACTTCATGTTTTTGTCAGTTTAACCCACCTACATGAACGATGCTATAAAACTCAATTATGGATAACTATATGGATATGAAAAATCCTATAATTATAATCCAATATGAAAATCATGATTGATATAAATTTCTATAAATTTTTTATTTTTTATTGATCATATTATTAATGTATCATTTTATTTTCTAAAAACACTAAAATAAGACAACATCGATTCCATATTCACACAATGTAATTAAAGCACATATGGAATGATACAATATATTTTTAAATAAATATAAGCTATATATTCAATTATCTAAAATTATATATTAATAATTAACTTGGTTTCCAATAATGGATAAAGACATCAACATTTTAAAATATGCACAAATGGTCAATGTTTTTAACACGTGATGGTCATAACACGCTATATATAGTCAATGTAATCATTATAAAAACTTATAATAAGAATTATAAAAGGGTAATATTTATGAATAATGTTATAATTGTTATTCATGAGCCCAATTCTCCCTAGTTGAAATATTTTATCTTATTCTTGTATAAAATTGATTTTACAATTTTATTTCTCTATACTTATAACTCATTAACATGAATTACTTTCCAAAGGATCATGACATAAACGATTGTGATATTTGTAAGGGTTTCATCGTCTTAAATTTGAGTCACTTGATACATGTTTATGTTATACACCACATTTCATTTTCAATTGGGTAAAAAATTCCATATAGTCAATTTTTATTATTATTCTGTTATAGTTTATGATATTCAATGTTATTTTTAATGTTATAACTCTCATAATGATTTGATTCAAATGATACAAAGTTTGTAACGGGTTTCAAGAATCAAATTGTTTCTTTTGTTCATAATCACTCTCCTTTGGGTGTAAAATTTCTTCATTGATATATTATAACCTAAAATGAGATTATATTATATTTAATCATTTTTTATAAAGAAATCATCATCCAACCCAATGAATTCTTCCTTGAAAATTTAATTACATCATTAAAATGCATTATTATTAAGAATAATTCTCATTTATTTTAAAATATTTTTCTTCCATGTACAGGTTTCTTCTTCCCATGAAATTTCTCCTTTTACAAGTGGGAACTCAAAATTTTTTTATCTCCATTTATCCTTTTATTCTAATTTATTCATTCGAGAAATGTTTCACCACCTTTTTAATGATATGGGTTTTCGACAAGGTTATTTCTTAATGTTCAATAAAAATTCCATCTTTTCAAAATAAAATTTTTTATCATGCATTCCACATTTTATTTTGATAATATTTATGTCTTTTTAAAGGTTCCATAATGAAATATTCTTTTTAAAAGTAATAGTTTTGGAATTAGTTTCACTTATATTATTGAAATAATTATATCATTTTCTAGAATCTTTTATCAAAGATTCTTTTCAAAAGTAAAAGTTTTCAAAGTATTTTCACTTCTAATTTTTTATAAGCTTTATTAGTTCTCAAGGATATTTTATTTTGAACTATTTATATTATGGTTTTCATAACTCTTATCTTTCCCTTCACAGAAATTCATTTTTTGAATGAAATTTGTACTTTGGTGTTTTTATAATGTTTTGTGAAAACTCTTGTATTTTCACATCTATTTGCCCACCAAGGTTTATCCTTCAGGAAGTAATGGTTTAATATCCCCTTATATATGTTATTATGATATGAATCACTTTTTAAATTAAGACTTTTTATATCCTATGTTTTCTTATGTTTATGATATGTGATGTTTTTTAAAGGTTTAAGAAACTTTTTTTAATATGGGTTCTTTATGAGATAATGAATGTTGGTTTTTCATGTGACACAAAAATATATGGATTATGAGATGGGTGGGACCTATATCCTTCTCCAATGTATTAAATAAATTATTATATCTCGTGAGGTGGAAATGTTAAGTGAATGCGTTAGGAAGTAGATAGATTACAAAGGGTGAGTGTGATGGCATTTAGCACTACTCACAATTCTACGAGTCAACGGGTTGTCATATAGTAGAGTTCACGCTTACAAAATATGAAATATTTATGAGGGGTTATTTGTGATGGGACCCCATTACAAATGACTCATAGTTGAAAAACACATTGCAAAATCTATTATTTGCAACAGGTCGTCATAAAAGTTTATTTTTTGCGGCGGAGGAGCCACTAGTTGAGAAAATATTTTACCAATTATATATATATATACATATTATTCACAAGAATGTTCACCCATTGAAAATAATTATTTACGACAGGTGAAAAAACCATTCTCAAATAAAAAAATTAAAAATTAAAAAAATATAACAATAATATATAAAACACAGTATATAAAACTATAATTATTTGAATTAATAACAACATTATAAAAAATTTGTTCATTCAAATGATTATCATAATAAATGTGCCAAAAAAAATACAATTCACTGAAGAGGGGGTCATTTGGAGAAGGTGGTTAAGGGAAAATCATTCATATACCATGCGTCAAACAACGCATTACACCATCATCTGTTTTTGATGATACTCATGAGATTGACACTGCTACTCCACCTACTTTTGTTGTTAACGAAACACTCCATACTCTCTATGTAGGGTCTCTATAATGTCATCATGAGCTCACATATTCTCCTCATACTCCGCAGTCAATGATGACATCTCTCCAAAAGCACACCTCAAGTTGGATGATGGCAATTCATTAGTACCATAATAACTGTCAGACATCAATCAAGAACTAATACCAAAAACTCAGTCTTTCTCAAAAACATAAGGAATCACCTATATCCAAGATGCATCATTAAATACCAATGCTCTAATAGACTGACCCCAAGTCTCGATCTAACTCTCATCAGGTGTGTGGGAAATGATGACCTTATATGATTTCTTCAAATGAAATTGAAATTAAAATAAAAAATATTAATTTCAATTAATTTTTTAAAAAAGTGTTCTGACCACAATATAATGTTGTCAACCCCCATTAATATCTATAGTGATAGGATTCTTGTACATACTATTAAAAACAATGAACTCTGTAATATCAGTATGTTCAACTACCTATATGAATAAAAAATAGTTTACATTTACAGTTATATAAATTATTAAAAAAAATTACATACTAGATGTTGTCGATGAGTACGGAATGTATGACTACCAGCTCTATGTCTAAACTCTAGCATCCCCCTGAATTGATAACCTAAAGATGATATCCTTGGAAAACTATCTATCATTTGGTATTAGTACAATCCATCTCAAACCTAAGAGGAGATATAATCTGGTCGATGGATACAACAATACTTATCAAAAATGTTGACTTTGTCTTTTTTCTTGGATCTTTATCCTCAGAATATGAAAAAACTGATGACAACACTCATGCATGCAGGCCTCTCAGGCCTCTCATATAGAGGTCGTCATGCTATTATTGATAGGATAACATAAACCCAAAAAATAATTAACAATAGCAATTTGATAATTATATAAATTTGAAAATAACTATTATATATTTATTTACCAACGAATGATCAGACATGCAGTGTTGAACATCAATGGGAATATGCTCCCACATTACCCATGCTCTGGAAAAATAATTTCATATAATATCACTCCTCTATCCAATGGTTATATGCATAAATATATGCGAAAACAAAACAAATAATAAAATAATTTGTATATAAATTAATTAATGGAAATTAATGATAATAAAAATTATCTAAATTACACAACTAGACATACCACTGCATACACAGATTGAAATAAATATATGGATGTCACTCAAGAATAGGATCAAAAATCATAAATCTCACAATACCAAGACACATTAATGTCAATGATGAACTGCAATCAACCTAAGGGGCAGATGATGAAGCATCAAACTCATCATCAGGAAGCACAACATACTCAATGATACAGAACACCTCATCATAAGTATCGTAAATCATCTAAAATGTGAAAATAATTTTATGATCAAATAATTTAAAATAAATATTATATATATATTAATAATGACTATAAACAACATGTAATTGTGTCATTATTCATCTATATTCTCATCTTCATATATTATAGTTTCAATATCTTTATCTTCCTCCTCACTATAAATTTTAATTGGTGTGTCAGCTTAATTATCTCTTGATAATTCAAATAAATTTTTGACATCATCAATATCATCATCCCCATCGACCCATAACATATGGGGCATCATCATAGATTTTTGTGTCTCTTCATTGAAATAACATATATGGATATTCCTCTTGAAAAATTTCATTTCCTAACACTTCAATAGAGCCACATTCACTTTACCTAAAATAATTTTCATGGGATGTCATTTTCATAATGATCTATCAATCAACTCTCTTAAATCAATGCAATAATTTGAATAATAAATTTGATGTGTTTGATGAGCCAATAAAAATGGTTCATTTGATGTAACAAGACTTATATTTAATGTCGACGATTCCATGATGTGGATGAACACACAATCCTCTACCGATATCAAAGTAATTGAATTTAAGTGTAATTAAATAATTATATCTCGGATTACACAATTCAATTTTTTCATCCCACATGAAATAAAAGTCAATTTTTCTTTCTCTGTGATGATATCCTCCCAGGAAAACCTAAATATTCATTTTTATTACTCTTCATATGCATCTATATGAAATAGAAAATCATTTACCAAATATCCGTTATAAGATTTAGTTAATTTGTATGGTGGGTTTCTCCATACACACAATCGATTATAAATTTTATTGGCATGTTGTGGTACCAGAAAAAGTGACAAACAATAACAATATAATGGATAATAAATTAATTGCATATCTTAAAATATAAACAATTTATTTTACCACTTATTGAATCCTATGGGAAAAATTATGTTGTTGACAATATTCAAAGGAAACAATTTTAATTTCAGGAAATAGTTTCTCGATATTATCATCATACAATCTACAAGTAAAATAATAATTATTTAGTTTTAAATAAAATAATTAATAGATGATAGTAGAACACACTGTAAAAATAGTTTCATCTCTTCACAGTTGAGGAAATCATATGTATGAGTGATGTGATGTTTATTGTCTGAAAGACATCATTCATGAACTCCACCACAACCAAGTTCAAGATGATTAAAATTGATAATTGAATGTTCATTACGTCGTCAACATTTCTCTCATTACCGCCCATTCAGATATATTTTGAAGGATATTTAGGTTGGAAATAATGGGTGCAGAAAAAAAAATTCCTCTTACAAATAAGATTCTATAATTGAACCTTAAATAGATGCTTTTTTAAATACATTTGTTTTCAATTCCTACATGAATTTATCATATGGGTACATCCCTTTGAAATTTACCATACCTCCACATTTTACTTATGGTGTCAAATATTAAATCAACTTTTTAATTGAATCAAAGAAATTTGGTTGAAAAAGAAATCAATTTACATAAAATTAGAAAATATTCTTACAGTATATTAAGGGTGTCGTAGTTTGTTTTCACCACACAAATGTCTCAGAAAAAATATGATATTTATATTATAACATCCTAAATCGATGAATTTGACAAACCTCTAAATCCAATCAGATGAATTATTTCCATTATAACATGATAAGCATGTTTTTTAATCTAGTTATATGATTATTTATGAAACATCTAGCCAAATTAGAAACATAACCATCAGGTTTTCTAAAATCCACAACCCACTGGAAAAAATAAAAAATGATTTTATTTGGAAACTATATAAGATGCTTTTTTTTCATAAACTCCTTGGATCTTTCATTTTCTTATAACTCATATTCTGATCACTGAAAAACATTCGCAAGATCTAAATATGAATTGGAATTATCTTTGGTCTTGTCAGGTGTGTCCAAAACTTTCTAAAATATATTATCAAGCTATATATTATCAATATACATGGCATACCACATGTAACATGCCAAAGAATCTGACCAATACGAGAGATTTATTTAAACCAATTATGATCTTTCTCAAAGCCATCTATTTTTTGTCTGTTTATAGTCAGTCAAAAAGTAATGGGAGGTAATGAAGATACAATAGATTTTAATTCAATACCTAAGATCATTTTTGGTGGTCTATCTCAATCAATTTTACATTTTACAAATGATTTGTGTTCATTCGGAAAGGATGATCAATAGGAATAAATTTGCAATAACTGTAAAAAACAAGGTTTTTTTCCCATTGACGAGTGTAAATGCTTTATTGTCACTCATATAATATGTTTTGTAGTTGATTTCCTATGACCAACTATTTTTACTTCAATTACATGTATATTCAATGTATTTAATACTAATACAACTTCTTATTACATATTGATCATTGTTTTGCATGACTCTAATGTAATAATGTCCTAGCAATACGTTGCATTGATAAAGTCGTAGCAATGTTCATATATGATGATAACCTTGATGTGTTGTGACGATATTCTTAAATGATGTTCTGCGTTTGGATAACATACTATGATGGGATACATAATACATAGACTATCATGTGTTATTACTCTAAACAAAATGAAGCTTCTTCTAATGAAGTTTGCACTTGGTAATATCAAAGATGAGATATTATGAAACAGTCATGTTTGTATGAATTATTCATGTTTTGATGTAATCATATCTTCCTATATACGAGTGTGTGTAATGGTCCTTAGACTTTACAATTATTAATAATTAATGTTAAAATTCTCATACTTAGATGTATTTCGTAAACTATAATGATAATAGTTCATGGAAATGTTCGATACGTTGGGGGTGTCATGAGTGACATGTCATTAATGGATATGTCAAGAAATTATTTGTCTCTTACATATTTATGGAAGATGATATCTCAACCCTTTTATTGAATGGAATCATCACCATAAATTCCATGGTCATGGTGTAACGATGTGTTTAATTTATATAGTCAAAGGAAGACATATCGAACATATAGGTTTGTGACATGGATGTGCAACCTACTTGTTGAGATCTTGAGACTATGGGATTGTATTACACTTTGAGAATTTGTATGCAGTTGTCATCATTGTGATATCATCTTCTTTCTCTTGGGTGCCTTCACCCATTGTAAGAAAGTGATCATAAAATTTAGGATAAATCATCTAATGCCAATGAGAAAGAATTATAGAGGGTCACACACTATGTGTTTTTGTTGATCTCAATTAAATTATATTTGAATTTAATTATTGGAATAAATATTATTCTCAAGACTGAGGAATAATTTTTGTCATGTTTTATTAATCACTAATATTCAAATGGTGATAAATAATATTTTTTTTATTAATAAATAATTTATTTGATTATGTGAATATATTTAAAATATTTATTCTTTGGATTGTGAATAAAATATTTATTTTATTTATTTAGTATTTTTAATGATATTTTTTCGTTGGATTGTGAATACAAAGTTTATTTATAAATAAAATATTTATTTGATTGATCAATAAATATTTGAGGATATTGAATGGACAACATCATTAGCCGATAAAACCGAGTAATACAACATGTAGTCGGAGTACACATTGTGCACCCATATACATTGTACCTAGATGCATCGAGAAGTTAATTACACATAATGTTGATACATGGTGTGTAGCTGGCATGTACATGTTGTGTAGTCCAGCCGAGTTAACATGCCAAAGCCCCTAGCATGTGACACAGATACACAACAACTAAGGTACCTGGCATGTAGCTAGATTTTACATGTTGTGTAGTCACACATTAAAGAAAAAAAGATTGAAAATACATTAAATTGAAAATTACAGCATTAAAACTTTATTTTATTAATTTAATGGCATGTTTGAAAATTTAATAATATTTCTAAATAATATTAAATGCTCAATTAATTTATTTTAATTAATATACCATTGTTTGTTCTATAATTTATTTTCCATTGATGTAATTAATGATTGGTCTATCCAATTAAGTTCAAATGATCATTAAGATAAAAATAAATTAATTAATTAATTAATGAAAGAATGTTTGTCTTAATAATAAAAAATGAATAAATTAATAAATTCTAGTCGGTTACTTTTTATGTAATTGTTTCATGTATGGCTAATCATGAGCTGGATCAAGACCTATGTATGTGATATAATTTATATAATTTAATTAAATGCATGAGTTTTCAATTAATTAATATTAAATTAAATGATGGCATGTGAGTAATTGTTCCCTCCAATATTACGTAGGACCTGTGTATCCATGGATATTTATGTAATCCCTTTTATCCAATCATTTGGTTCCCCACACCTACATGAGGGTAAAAAATACTTTTAATTAATGAAGAATCCTAAGGCACGTGGAGGCGGTTCAAGACAAAACCATGATGATTTCAACCCAATGATACATAGATATACAGATGGAATATTATAACTCATGTCATGGACAACAAATGGAGTTATTCCCTTGAGCCATAGGTTTATTTAATACCCTCTCATTAAATAAACTGTTAGATAAGCTCATGATCGGGTCATTTACATTATTTATCTATTTTTAATCTATGCATAATTTATTTTATGTATTCAAGATCATAGTCACATATATGAATGAATTAATATGCAAGATAGAAATTAAATAAATGAATTTTGCGTAAATGTTTCATCTAACATGGTTAATTAACTATGTAAAATCCACAATATATTAACAAGACATGTAAAGGATAAAACAAGATGAAATTTATGCAAAAATTAACTAAAATTCCCCAACTTAATATTAAGTCGGACTAAGTCATCCATTAATTGATTGGGAATTAAACCATAGAACTAAGTGTTGTACATATCAAAAGTCTGGAAACTTAATTTTATTAGGGTGTCCTCATAATAGTTTTGAGCTAAATTAATCAAACATGTATTTAGTTTAACATCCAATTTCTATTCAATATAAATTTGTATGCAAGTTTTGTGAAAACCCATGTCAGGATTTCAGGATAGGATAATCCACTCAACGGATCAAGAAGATGGAAGTCTGTGGTTGGAAAGATCATCTATCTAATTACTTTCTCATGGTTTTATGGTTAACGTATGTATCATTAAGAAAAATAATAGATATCCTTGCTTCTATAATTTTAAATAAAATGGGCATTCTATGTTCAATAGTGAGTGTTTTGGGAACATGATTAAATAGTCGTAGATTTAATAATAACATTTAATTTATTATATCTTATCTAATTTGTAATCAAGAAAAATTCTAATAACCTTCTCCTTTTAATTATAGAATAAAATTACAAGTTCATCATACAAACTATCCCTATGATCAATATTGGGTAATGAAGACCTCATTACTGGAAGTAACTTTCATGAGTGGTTTAGACACCTTTGGGTTGTACTATATCATGAACAAAAATCTTTTGTGCTAGAATCTTCAATGCTTGATCTCTATGCTAAAGAGGCATGTGATTAAGAGATCGTGATCTACGAAAAACATTTTATCAACAAAATTGACATTCAATGTTTGATAATTTCATCTATATCAAATGAAATTATGAAAGCTCGTAAATACATGGATGCATATAGCATGTTTGACCACCTTTATAGTCTATACCGAGATAGAGATAGATAAGAACTGGTTGATATTTTCAAGGTATTGTTTTAGATAAAACATGGAGAGGGTGCCCTAGCATGGCCTCACGTACTCAAGCTCATTGGCTACATTGAACGCCTAGAGGTTCTAATGTTTAAACTCCCTGAATAACTAGGTGTTAACCTAATTCTAGAATCACTCACTCGGAGATTCTATATATTTGTTGTAAATTATAAAATGATCATTGAGAAGTCTCAGCAAAATCTTCTTACTCTACTTCCTTAAGTAGATAATTATATGAAGCACGAAATGCCTTTTTCCCTTATATGAACAAATCTAAAGGGAAAGCATTGATATTTATTCTCAAATATTCTTTATGTCATTTCCAGAAGAGGAAGATCTAGGGGGAAAAAGGGAAAAAGATGATGTCTATTTCACATGTGGAAAGAATGACCACTACAATAAAAACTACAATAAGACAGATAAAAAAGGGTACACATCGGGTGCATTTTGTGATCGAATTAAATTAATCTGTTTCTAAAAATTGGGTATTAGATACAGCTTTTGGTGATCACATATATGTTCAATTATAGAATCCCAATAGATTCTGAAATATTGACCAAGGCGAGGTAGATCTACGATCTATCAATAGAGCTATATTTTTGTTGTAGCTATCAGAGAGTACCACCTCATGTTCCTAAATGGAATGATCTTGGTTTTAAATGGTTATTATTATTTTCCTTATGTCACCAAAAACATTATTTCTATATCCAAACATGAAATTGATGGATTTATTTTCAAATTTGGGAACAAATGTTGCTTCTTTCATAAATATAACATTTGTTATGGTAATACACATTTAAATAATGATCTTTATGTGTTGAATTGTGACATAATATTTCTTTTTGGGTTTTTAATTATATCTCAATGAATGAAATTATTTTTTATTAGATATGAAAGTACTTATTAATTGCACTCACGTCTTGACAATGTAGAAAATAAATAGCAGTCATCATATCTATGAGTTATTTTAATCTATGCATTTTGGTTTATTATTTAAAGTAATTGTGTAAACATTCATATGAAAAAAACAATAATAAACCATTCATAAATTAATTAAAATAAATGAGTGATTGTGATAGTTTATTACTTGGTTGATCTATTTACACATTTTCTGGGACTTTTCCTCCTGTTAGTGCGGTCCAAAACATCATATGTCTTCATAATAATTCATAAAAACTCACACATAGATGAGGGGATATCGAAAATCTGTAATGTACATATAATATAGCTTTTATGGACACACAGATCATTATAAATATAAAGATAAAGACAAACGATGCATGTACCGTCTAGTTAAATAATTAATTTGAACAAATGTCAACATCATTCAATAATCAAATATAAATAAAACCAAGATATACATTGGTTATTAACCACTCATGATTAGTCGAAATGAAAATTATTGTGTAATAAAAATTAAAATGTAGGGTTACGAATTGTGGGGTGAGTTGTGTGGGAGTCCATAAGACGAAATGACTGAAAATGGAATACAACAATGGGGATGAAACCAAAAGATGCTTTCTTAGTGCTGGGATCACCATGAAGACGACTTGTTTGCTGGGTGTGGCAAGACGAGTTGGATAAACACCACAGATGAATAATTTTATGTTGGGAGATGGTTGACGGGGCTGATGAGAGCTTCACTGGAAACTGGGGTGGCTTAGTGATCGAGTGGAGTTGAGGAAAAGGAGATATGGTAACAAGTACAGAGGGCTAATCAAACTAGAGTCTACTTAAACTTGTTCTTAGCCAACAAAATTTGCTCTTAGACTCAGCTCGTAAAATCATAAGAGTATATTCCAATAATAATATATATATATATATATATATATATATATTTTATAATATATTTAGACATATACACTTTTCATGTCCAAAAAACACATGTGTTGAACAATTTTACCCAATTATTTTTTTGTCTCAATTTTGAATTTATCATAAAATTCTTTCATAAAGACATTATGATGAGAATCCAAATATACTACTTTACAGTGTTTGATTTCAAAAAATGCAATATTGAAATAATGACAGCGAAGAACCTAAAGAAAACTAAACAAGATGACACAAATAATATAGGAAAATCTATTTGAGGGTTGTACACAAACACACTAAGAACATCATCACTATCGTAACATGAATATACAAGAATTGATTGATTAGCATGTTCATCATAAATTTGATTCTATTTAGGATTATTAAATTCTAGTCTATTGTGACTAGACTTTCAATAATTATAACAGGTTACCTTGCTAAACCAGATCTTAGACCGATTATATCTTGATTGACTTTGGTTTTGATCCTTTCTATTTCCTTTTGATATTATCATTATTCCTACTCTTTCACTTGCGATCAAGTCTACCCCTAGGGTAAAATCTCTTCACCTCATACATTAAATAAGAAATATTATGAAGTTGGTCAAAAAGTAGAGTAGACATAACCACTTTAAGGGGTAAAGACCCACACCAATACATCATAGTATAAATTAAATATCTATATGAATTTTTTAGATAAATAGGTAGAATAAAATCTTGATCATCATCAAGAAAAATAAAAACAATGTTGGATAAATCAAATAGAATTTTTTTAAATCCATCAACAATTCACTCTAATAGGAGTACCAAAACACATTTTAAAGGTAAACATTATATGTTTTATTATAAACATCCATCTAAAGATGCAGTTATATATTATATTGTTTTAACTAAATACTATCAACAGAAGATACATATGCAGCTTTTCTTAACATTATATCACCCAAGGATAATAAGAGAGAACCATGGGAGTTCACAAGAACATCCAGAGAGACATCTTGATAGGTGTTAATTTTTTATACTTCATAGTAACAATAGGTTTGTTTGGATCGTGAAGAGCATCAATCATCCCCCGCTAGACACGGAGACCCCTCGTCTTGATTATCCAAATTTTAAAATCATTGTCGCCATCTAATATTCATACATAATAGATTACATCATTTATTTAGAGGTTCTAATGCCTAGTTTTGTGAGGTACACCCCCAAGGACGGCCTATGATCACTGGATCTAGACATCTGATTATTTTCTATTAAGCGTTCAGAAACATGAGATGAAATGAGGTAGTAAAGACAAGGAGTGCATGAAGAATGCGGTTTACAGAAGTCGGGATGAGAGAAACCAAAAATGAAGAAAGAAAACGAAACAATATATCGTATAGTTATTTAAAGTGTTTAGAACAATTTTTACAGATCAATAGAACGGACATACAACAGATGGACACATCAAAAACAGAAAACTTTAAATAGAAATTCTTGAAGTAACTAGAATCCAGGATAGCTGATACCAAAAATAAACAAGGAAACATTCTAACCAGTTAGCTTACCATTGACTGGTTTACCTGAATCGATGACTTCGATAATAAGGTATCTTTGAATCTAATTCTGGAAACACGCACAGATGAAGTTCATCATCAGTTGCGAGCTCTGGATCACTCCCAGATCTGAACATTGAGATTGAGATTGAGATTTCTTTCAAGTGAAGACATGTAGCGGCAGCTCGGGAAGAACTCCAAGTTTCTTCTCTTGATATTTCTAGTGTTTCCTATGGAATGTGAATAAGCCAGAAAAATGAAGGAGATTCCCAATGTCCAATCATATGTACCAAAATGATGGCCTTCCAGTGAATTAATGAACATGTCACGCATAACAGATGAGGGGCCGATGAAACAGAGTGAAGACCATGCAGATGGCCCTGATTAAGCCAGGCACTAAACCAATCAACAACTCACAGGAGCCATGGAAACAATACTGGGATCAAGTAGCCGAGGTAAAAAGTAGGGTAAAAGGCCAATGTCATCGACCTACTAATAAAAATCAAGGCCTCATAAGTATCCCAATTTGGGTAAAGACAAAATAAAAAACCGATATAAAATAATCTCAAAACAAGAGCCCACCTAAGGGACCAATAAGAGAAAAATATATATTTATTAAGCATAGAAATATATAATTGACTGACAATCAAAATATATAATTGATAGAATCTACAAAGAACACTGTCACAGATTCGGGTTTTTACAGCGCCAGTCCTTTATTAGTGGTGTTTAAAAGGGATTTTATCGGCGCTTTATTAAAACCGCTGATAAAGACCCTCTTTATCTGCGTTTTTTTACTAACACAGATAAATAGTATATTTCAAAAAAAATCATTAAAAGTTATATATTAATATATAAATATATAAATATATTGATATTGATAAAAAATAATATATATATATTTTAATGTGTTTTATATAAGGATAAATAGAATTTTAATCATAATATATAAGATATTTAGTAAAAAGCATATGAAAATTTTTAAAAATATTTTTCAATAATAATTTTGTTATTTTTATCGAATAAAAGAAATTTAATAACAATTTTAATATAAAATAAATAAATAAAATATCTAAATTAAGTTGAAAAAACAACTCAAATTTCAAACGGTCATAAATTTTGATCTGGGTTTCCATTTGAGATCTACCACATATCAAATTGAAGCTTGTGAGGAGCTATACGCTGTTATAACTTGGATGATCCTCATTCAAGGTTTTTGAGAGAAACAAATAATCCCACAGAGCCTCCAAAATTGAGTTTTCAGTCGGTTGAACATTTGATGGATTTTCAGGCTCATTATGGGGTATTTTTGCCATTTTTTGGTGGGGACTAAATTTATTCACGGGCCTTACATTCATATTGATATAATGGTTTTGAAATTTTATCATTTTTCAAAATGTACTGCTATTGATAGTCAAATATATAACAATATATATATATTTGTTATACATTCACACCTAAAAATTTGATTTTATAAATAATTAATTATATATATTTACATATAAAATATATTAATTAATATATAAGACATATCTAAATAAAAACCAATATATATTTTATTTAAAATACAAAATATCAATATTTATATACCTATATAGTGTGTGTGTGTGTGTGTGTGTCTATATATATATGTGTGGGTGTTTGTGTGTGTGTGTTTGTGTGTTTTAACTAACCGATATATATTATCTATATATTCTGACATATAAATAGAAATTTCAATATATAAAAATGTAAATATATATAAATATGTATAATTATACATACAGATACACACATATATATAATATATATACATGTGTATGTATGTTGTATATATGTATGTATGTATTTATTTATTTATTTTTAAACACACAAAAAAACATATTTCATGAATGTATTTAAAACAAATCATACAAATATATACAAATATATGAATAAATATATAACTAAATATACATTAATATACGAATAAATATACAGATTGAAAATATAACAATACCCATAAAAATGAATATATATAAATAGATATTAATATACAAATAAATAAATATATATATATATATATATAACTATATATATATACATTAATATAAATATATTTTAATATACGAATAAATATAACTAAATATATATAAAAATAAATAGATATATCTTTAAATGGTGAACAAAGTAACATGTAGGAGTGGTAATGTGTCCAGCGTACATGGAAGAGGTCTCAAGTTCAAATCCAAGGAGAAGCAGGGGCGCACACATATGTTGGGGGGATAATGTTGTTAAAGGGCTTGGGAGGATTTTATTAAAGGCTGGTTAACAAGGGTGGGTGCGAGTGGGGGGCTTCTGAGTGCTATTAAAAGTGGGTGACAAGTGTTGTTAAGAGGGATCGCCAATTTTTAGATTTAGTTTTAATTGTTTTTTACATTTTTTGAATTTTACCAGTGCTTTTTTAGGGTTGATAAAAGGGACCCTCTTTAACTTCACTCCAATTAACAACGCTAAAAAATCATTGTTAAAAACTATTTTTAGCACTGCTAAAAGAGATATCTCTAGTAGTGGAAATTTTATAAATCAAATTCACAAAATACATGGATGAAATAATAGAGAAGGTAATAAGAAGATCATGTGAATGTCATAAAAACAACCAAAGCCTAGTGATCAAAACCATAAGATGGAGCCACATAATGAAAACCCACTAGAGGAGAGTTGCGATAAGTGAAGTAAATATACCTTTTAATTTTCATGTTACACTATTATAATATTATACTCACGTTACCATATGATGGATATAAAGAAGAAATAGAACATCATCTAGAATGACCATCATGCTTCTTCTGTTATTCCAACATGCAAGACTGACACAACCCTTAGCTTGTATAGAATGAACCCTATGAATCTCCTTGAATATAAGACTATCAACACTAGTTTGTGGCACAACTCTTGGGCCATACAATATGATGACCATGTAACATAATATAAAATAATAATAGGATATACCTATCATTTGGAAATGTTGATTGAATGTGGCGCAACCCCATATCGAATCAATCTGCCACCATGTTAACTTCATAAAATTGAGAATCGTCGAATGTTTAATATTATCCCAAGGAAAAACATAATAATTTCCCTTAAAATCATCCTAAACCATATATTTCAACAAGGATAGACTACATTGATAGAGAAAGGAATATTTACACTACAAAATAACACACTTTTAACGTCGCTAAAAAAAATCGTTGAAATGGGTCCCCTTTTATCAATGCTGATAAAGGGGGACCATTATATGCGCTCACAAAATCATTGATAAAGGTGACCCTTTATCAACACTATAAGTAAAGCAGATAATGGTCATACTACTATAGTTTTCTGTTAAAATTACAACCCACTACAACAACAAATACAGGCAAACACAGACAAATACAAGTTATGGAAAATTGATATTTTAATTGAAATAAAAATTACATCACTAATATAAGAAAAATGAAACTATTATAGACATTTCAGACATTGTATTGTACAATTACATTATCTTGTACAATTTTTCAAAAACATTCAATAACATTAATGGTTTCAATATCATTGACACCAGGCCCCCCCTAAAAAATGATTGATCATGGTATCATTTGTAGAAGAAACTACCGAAACTGGAGCCAAATAATTCAGTTTATAAGAAAACAACTCTTATCTTAGTAGTACTGTAAAGAAATAAATTAAACAAAAATATGAAACAATACATTAACAAAATGCCATTTTTTAAACTGAAACCTTATAATTTGAGTAATATTATTCACACCGTGTGTTGGATTGTGGTGAGACTGATTCCTACACATCAAACATGAGTTATGGATCATTGTTCAAAAGTATAAAAATAATCTGAATGTGTTTGATCAGTTTTGAGTATGTCACTTGTTTTTTACTAAAATGTTATTTTAAAATAAAAACATGCACTACGAATCATACTGATCACATCGTGCATCAGTTTGATTTTAGACTAATTACCACATGTCAAAAATGACTTATGAATCATTTTCCTAAATTATTAAGACAGTACGAACATGTTTGCTCTGTTTTTAGTGAGTGACACATGTTTTGAACTGAGATGTCAATTTTAAACCCATAACATAAACTTTAAGTCATTCTGGTCACACAAGGTATCTAATTGATGTATGGCTGATTCCTACACATCAAAAATGACTTATGGATCATTGTAATAATGTATCAAAACAACCCGATTGTGTTTGGTCAGTTTTGAGTATGTCAGTTTTCTTTTTTACTAATATGTCAGTTTTAAATAAAAAGGCACTCTTGGAGTCATACCGGTCACATTGTGCCTCAGATTGAGATGCGACTGATCTTACACACCTAAAATGTCATATGAATCGTTTTTATAAAGTATCAAAACAACCAGAATGTGTTTTCTCAGTTTTGATTATGTCACATGGGTTTTTTACTAAAATGTCATTTTAAACATAAAACATGCACATTGAGACATACTGATCACATCGTGTGTCATATTGATGTATAGTTGAATAATACACATAAAAAATGTCTTATAGATTATTTTTCTAGAATATAAAAACAATTCAAATGTGTTTTCTTTATTTTGATTATGTTACTAATTTTTTTTTTACTAAAATGACATTTGAAACTGAAAACATGAACATTGATTCATACTTGTCCCATCACGTGTTGGTTTTATGTGAGACTGATTCCTACAAATAAAATATGACTCATGAATCATCTTCCTAAATTATCAATAAAATCTGAGCACGTTTTCAGGATTTTCAGCGACTACCCTGCATTTTTATCTTAAATGTCAATTTTAAACTGATAACTGACTCTTTGAGTCATATCGGGCACATCGTGTATCAAATTGAGGTGCAGATGAATCATACACATTAAAAATGTAACATCCCTTAATCTGACACTCTATCATGTGGCCAAAAAGAGTTGTCTGTGGGGCCTCAAGCATGCCTCCTCAAACATGAGATGTTTTCGACTAGCAGTGAGCGTGTAAAGTATAGTGGGGAGATTATACCCCCAGCTACGAAGTTTCAAAGAATTATAAACAGATCATAATAAATGAGAAATAATCAATGTACAGACATAGCATAAGACAACAACTAAAACCAACTGAATAATCCAATAAATAATAATGGAATAAATTAATGACGTGCTAGAATGTAACTAAATGTCATGCTAGATCAATAGAAGAAAAGACTAGAAGACTCCAAAAAAAGACTCAAAGTCACGGGTCCTAATCCCCACGTTGGTCCCATCTCCAAACTCTAGCCCATCTGCAAAAATGCAATCAACTACTAGGTCCATTTCCCTTGACCAATCCTATATCCACATAATCTTCTCAGGTACCAAATGATGGACCGAATAGGGTGTGACTATAACATAGTAGGTCAGAACCACCATGTATAAACAAAACCAATTCTATAAGGAGTGTATGCAAGGAAGTGATAAATGTGTGTTAATTAATTCAGCAATTAATAAAATACAACCACAACCCTCTTTGGATCCCTACCAGAATATCTCGATTAATGTCTTACGATCATGTCAACCACAACCATATAACCAAGGTAAAATAACATGCATCGGCGCCATGCCATAATATCTCTAATAATTTCTTATGACCAAGTTATCCACAACCATATAACCATGGTATAATCACAACAATCCAAGTCAAGGACCTATAATCATTAAAAAAAATTCGGGCCAAAGCCTTATAAGCATTATAGCATTGGATTGAGCACAGACTACTCTCTATAAGCATTATAGTATGAGACTGGGTCAAACCCACTCAATATCAGCATTACAACATAGAAGTGTGAAAGTGTCAAGGTCGAGCCCTATATATAATCATTACAATAAGAAACACAATTCCAGTCATATAACATGGATATCAGAATATCACATCACAATTCTCAATGGTTAATTATGTGAATTACTATTCTTTTTTCATATGTCATTTAAAATTCAATACAAAATTGATTAAAAATTTTATCAATAAGAAATAATCCACAATTTAGGGATTCTATAACAAGAAATCACCATAGGTCACATTTCATACTAAAAATACTTTAAGCCACTTTCTAATTAAATTATATTTATGGTTCACACACCCAAAAAGTATCCATAAGTCAAGTCATAGTCCAATTTAAACAAAGGACTTCATGGGATAATATCATTCATTTATATAATAAGTTTGAGCACACACAACGATAGCATAATCACAATATTTCTTAAACTGGGAAATTATCAAACCATAGGGTTAAGATTTAGACCCCTTACTATTAACTGATGATCCAAAAACACTTCCAACGACCAACTCTCACGATGTAGAAAGTGAAGATGATTGTAAAGATATTTCTAGATCAAAACTGATTAAGATCAAAACCAGCAATGCAATTGGACAAAGGATTTCACAACAACGGTTGGAGAAGATGGAAGTCAAGGAAGAAACATAACCAAAAGGAATTAACAGAGATCATTTACAAAAATGGGATGTCTCGGTGGGAATTTGGAACTCCAAAATTTCCTAGAGAATGCCTTGGGATAGCGAGGATAAGAGATACAGTGTATTATAATGAAAATCAGTCGCACAACATGTTTAAAACTACAGGTCAGACATTTACATGTCATGTAATGTGATTACACGTTGTGTAAATGTTTTTAATAGAATACACTGAAATACCCATAGCCTCTTATTTATTTTATTAAAACCCTTGAAAAATTACATGACATACAATCCATTTACACGATGTGTAATCCCATTACACGACCTTTAAATGTTATGTAGTTAATTTTTCATCCTATTTCAATTTTAAACAAAACTATAACTCTTTAAATCTTCTCAACTAACCAAGAACCCATGAAACAACTATCTAATTTATACTTGGACTCCATTAATTCAAAAAATTATACATCCCCAATATTTAGGTCATTTTTCCAAATAATGTCTCTCCATCTCCAAACAATACATGGCCACCAAGGCTCAAACGAAAAACTCAGAGAGAAACTTACCTAAAATGAAGGGATCTTAAAACCTCCCCACCTTATAAAATTTCATCCCCAAGATGCTCCCAACATCATTGTGAGGTCTCAACAAACAAGTCTTGCAATTGTGTTGTCATATCAGAATCCATCTCTCAGTTCTCCTCCTGAACTCACCCATGCTTCCACTATACGTGAACCAACAGTATAATCCCACCCCAACGATATTTCTCATTGGGATCCACAACCTGTATTCGATTCTCTTCAAAGGGAACATCAAAAAAAATCATGATGTCTACTATGTCTATCCCATGGAATGTGTCTGTAGGATATCTTTGTAGTTGAAACATGTGGAACATGTCATTCATAACATAGTACCATTTTAGAGGGGTTAGACGGTATTCTACTGGACTAACCCTTACCACTATTTCAAATGTCCTGACAAACCTAAGTTCTAGCATTCCTTGTTTCCTAACATGGTGTTTCCCCAACCAATGTGACACTTTAAGGAAATCATGATGACCATCCTTGAATTCAATTGGTTATCTTTAATGGTAAACATATGATTTTTTCCTTCTCTGCGTAATCACCAACTACTGTTTGATCAACTATACCTATTTAGATGTATCCTACATGAGACTAATCCCAACATGTGATGACCCACCTTCCTCCAATCAACAAAGAGGAAAATGACATGTCCTTCTATAAAAGCCCCAAAAGGTTCCATTTTGATTAATTATTGGAAGCTATTATTATATGAAAACTCTACAATTGTCATATATTGCTCATATAAACCACCAAAATCCAAAGCTCAAGCTCATACCATATCCTCCCGAATATTAATAGTTTGCTCAGATTGACCATCAGCTAGTGGATGATAGACAATGCTTAAAATTAATTGTGATCCAAGGGATTTTGATGACCCAACCAGAAATATGATGTGAAATGAGAAGCTCTGTCTAAAAAAATACTCCTCAGAACACCATGCAACCGGACCCTCTCGTGCACATAAAGATTCCCCAGATAATCAATTGTGATGGTTTCCCTAATGGGTAAAATGTGGGCTACCATAGTCAGTCAATCCACAACAACCCATACAAAATTATTCTTATAGGTTTTCCTGGGTAATCCTATCACAAAATCCATTATGACATCATCCCATTTCTACTCCAGAATAGGTAAAGGCTGCAAAAGCCTAGCTGGCCTATAATGCCCAGCTTCCACCTACTGACATGTTAGTCATCTAGAAATGGATATTTCCACCTATTTCTTCATTCCTAGACACCAGTACTATCTATAGAGATCCTGATACATCTCTATTAAATCAAAATGCACCACACATCTTGAAGCATGACTCTCCCACATCATCTCTTCACATAATCTTGTAGGAACCAATACTCGGTAACGAAAAATAAGATAATTCCCACTTTTAGGAGACCATCCTGATGGCGTCTCCCCAACATATAATTTGTCTCTCAAAAATACTCCTTATTGATCAAGAAACTTCTCAGTATTTATCCGGTATAAAATCATGATTATCATAGATTTCAAAGTCAGAGCTACTTGCCCTTAAGTTTCTTGAACATCCATATACATGTTTATAAAAAGGGCCATTATCCACCACTCATCAAAAGACTCACATACTATCTCCCTCTGTTCCTTATGGATCAAAGTGATATAAATGATGTTTCCCTTTCTTGGTGTATATTCCAATTCAAAGGCAAAATATAGTAGATACTTGACCCAAATTCTCTACCAAAGGTTCAGGTCCCACTGAGAAAAGATATACTAGAAGCTATTATGAACTGGGTATACCACAAACCTCTCACCCATGAGACAGTGTCTCCAACTTATAAGTTCATGTACCACTACTAATAACTCCATATCATGTGTAAGGTAATTCCTCTCATGCGCTCTCAGCTGCATGACAATATAAGAAACCACACAATCCTCCTGCATTAGAACTTCTTTGAGTCCAACTCGGGATGCATCATAGTACACGGTATATGATTTACCTTGCACCGGTAAAGTGAGGATAGGTGTTATGGTCAGCCTACCTTTCGGCTCCTGAAAATATTTTTCAAATGCATCATACCAAACAAACTTCACCCCTTTCTTGCTCATCCTAGAAATTGGTGCTGCCAAATTGGGAAAATCTTAGATAAAGCTCCAATAATGACCTGCTTAACGCAGAAATAATTGAATTTTGAAGACGTTCTTGGGTTGTTCCCAAGATATCAAGGCTACAAATTTCATTGGGTCCACTGACACTACATCCTCTCAGATGACATGGCCCAATAAGTGCATATCATTTGTCTAGAAAATACATTTAGATAGTTTGGCATTAATGTGATGCTCTCTTAATGTACTCAGTACAATGTCTCGATGTTTGGCATGATCGTCTGATAACTATAAGTATAATAAGACTTCATTGATGAAAACCACCACAAACTAGTCTTGAAAGGGATGAAATATCCTATTCATTATGTTGATGAATATCGTACGATTATTAGTCAACCCAAATGACATCACTACGAATTCCTACAAGCCATACCTGTTCATAAAAGTAGTTCAAGGAATGTTCGATAGTATCACACTTAACTTATGATATCATTATCTCATGTCAATAATGGAGAAGATCTTATCACCTCTTAAATGATTGAAAAGATCATCAATGTGCGGAAGAGGATACCAGTTCATTACCTTCATCTATTTCAACCTCCGTTAATCCACACATAATCACAATGACCCATCAACCATTTTGGTGAAGGGAATTGGAGAACCCCAATGAGATCTACTAAGCTATATGAAGCCTTTAGATTCTAGATATTTCAACTGAACCTTCAAATATCGATGCTCTACTGGTTCCATTTGTTAAGGCGAGATAGAAACTGGTTCTCCTCCCGACACCGACCCGATTGTGAACTCAATCTATCACTCATTTAGTAAGACATAGAACTCATCAGACAAAACATACTAAAAAAATTCTACCACTCAAGGAAAATAATCCTACTACATTGCACCGTTATCTAGATAAATACTCGCTATCTGATCTATGAGACAATCCAATCTACACTAAATTTGTATTGAATGATAAGAATGAAGATCTCACTCACCCTGGCGAGAACATTTGCTTCCTTCTAGAGACAGGAACGTAACTCTCCTCAGGTAATAGTCAATGTGATCTTGGTATAGAACTAACAAATCCAGACCAAGAATCAGGCCCTTGTATTTCTAGCATGAATGGTTCTCAAAAGAAATGGTAACCACTAATCTCTAAAGAAACGCCTTGCAATGTTTGATATTCCCTTACCGCACTCCAAATTGTGTGTCAATGGTTAAAAAACCATCTAATATTTTCACATCCAATCCCAAAATATTTTTAAAAAATCTGATAGAAAAGAATATGGCGCTCCTGTATCAAACAAACCAAAATATATGGTAGATGATACAATAATCGTACCAAAGACGGTAGACAGTCCTACATCCACATTAGCTGGAGTAGTATACATAATGTGAAACTGACTTGTTCCTATGCCCTAATCTTCAGTTTGACTACCCTATGCTACATACATTTCTTGGTATTATTGCTCATGCACTGGGGTACCACGTCCCCTGCCTCAGCCTGGATGACCTATAGAAATATAGCTATAAGCCTGTTGAGGGGTAACTGATCCCCTTACCAACTCTAGTTCATATCTTGATCCTTTTCCACTAGTCTACTATTGAAGGTTCAGACAGAACCTATGAAGATGACCTAGTCTTCCACAGATACGACAATTGACTATGGGATAAAGACACTGGGTGCGCTTATAGTCAAACATTCGACACTAATATCACTATAATAGAACATGGTCTTGATATGGTTGTCATCTACCCTAATTGTTCTTCCCGCTACTACTTTGTAGGAAACTATCATAACAACGCATCATAACACTCAAAAAATATCATCCATATCTCCCTAATAAAACATCATATCCACTTTTCAAGGCCTCTATCAGATTACCTTCTGTGATGAGTGCCTGATTCATCGCATATTCAATGTTGAATAAATGGGAAATGATTATCTGCGACCTGATCTCATAATGAATACCATCTTCGTAAAACATAAAACATAGTCCAGCACTGACAAACCCTCTTCTGCCAGATGCATGAACTCATGAGCTTTTCCATCCCTCAAGGTCTCAAGATAGAAATGGATCAAGAACATTTTCTCTATGTCCTTCTAAGTTAGCTCATCCTACTACCCATCGTCTTGTAAAATATCCCACCAAGCTTGGTAGGTCCAGAAAGAATATACGTAGTAAGCTTCACACTCCTATCTATGGGTGTATCGATATGCTTAATGATTGTCTAGACTAACTTGATCTAGAACATGGGTGCTTGGGGTCCCCCTTCATCAGTAAACACAAGTGAATTATGTAGCTGAAACTCTCTTGTCGGCTCAGACATCGAAGGAATGGTACAAATAATTATCCTTTACATGGATCACATGGACCTCATGATGTTTTCAAAATGATGAACATCCATATGATCCTCAAGAACTATACGAAGCTCCAGTTTAGTTGTATTTGGATCATACTGATTACCATCATCCTGACTCTCAAGTCGAGGACAATGAGAAGGAATTTTCCCTATATGAAAAATGCCCACATTAGAGAACTTGCTAGAGACATGGTCAACCCAACAGGTGATTGAAACAGATAACCAGTAACTCTTTGTATCTCTAGAAATGGATTACAAATATTTTAGCATGATACAACAACTCATTTCATTTATCAAGTGAAAAAAAATATCTCATATTACAGTTCAACTGGAAAGTATATATCACATGTAAAAATCAATATGCCCCTATCATGAACAAATAATGTCAATATATTCCTATCCGCCAATTATGATGAATGTATTTTCATCTCACTCTTCATTGGGCGAAAAGTACAATACTCAAGAATAAGTAACATCATAAAACAATAACCACACACAACATGTTAATCACCCAAGGTGAAATAACATCAACAATAACAAGCACACAATAAAAGCAACAATCCCACCCCTTGGCACTCATATTTTCCCACATAAATGGGTTACATACTCCCTTACACAAGCTCATTACCATGTTTTGGCACAAACTAGTCCCCTTTTTACCTTTCCCCAAATAGTAAAGCAGATGAAAATAAAACATTACCATTTGATACCACATTGTAATGTACCCCAATCTGGAACTCTCTCATGTGAACGAAAAGGGTTGGTCACGAGGCCTCGAGCACGCCTCACCATACTCCAGAGTCTTCCAACTAGTAGCAGGGGTGTAAAATGTATAGTGGGGTTACTATACCCCCTAGTATAAAGTGTAATAGCTGTACAAACAAATCATAAAAAACGGAAAATGATCAAATCATAGGCATAATAGAAGACAAAAACTAAAGCCAACTAAATAATCCAATAAATAATAAAGGAATAATGCAATGACATGTTGGAAAGTAACAAAATGTAACACGAGAAAAATACAGGAAAATAATATAAGACTCAAATGAAAGACAAAAAAGTCCTGAGTCTAAAACTCCACATCAGTCCCATCCCCAAAATCCATCCCATCTGCAAACAAGCAATCAACTTCATGGTCCTTTTCCATTGTCCAAGCATGCTTCCAGATTATCTTTTTGGGTACCAAACGACAACCCGAATAGGGTTTGAGTATAAATCAGTAGGTTGACATCATCGTTTCTAAACAAAAAATGTATGATAAGTAGTGTATGCAATAAAGTGATAAAAATTCATATTAATTAATTCAAAAATTAAAAAAATATAACCACAACATTCATTGGTTCCATTTTATGAATATCTCTGAGCAGGTCTTATGACCATGCCAAAAAAACCATATAACCTAGTTAAAGTAACATTCTTTGGTGACATGCCATAATATCTCTAACATGCATTACGATCATTCCAACCACAATCATATAAGAATGGCATAGTCACAATAATCTAATTAAATGGCATATAGGAATTAAATCATTTCCGGGTGAAATCCCTATAATAATCACAACATTGTACTGGGCATATCCCACTCTCTATAACAATTATAACACGAAGTTGGTCCGATCCCACCCAATATTAACATTATGGCATATAAGTGTTCATGTTCCAGGACTGAGTGCGATATATAAGCATTACAACATGGATCAAAAATCATGTCATATAGCATGGATATCACAACACCAAATCAAAATTCATAACGGTTAATTTTTAGAATTATCATTATTCATTCATATTCCACTTGAAATTCTATTCACAATTGATAAAAAATTATATCAATAAGAAATAAGCTGCAATTTAGGGATTTTATAACAATAAATCACCTTATGTAACATGTCATTCTAAACCTAATTTAAGTCATGTTATAATTCAATTATATTTATGGTTCACCCAGAAAATGGGTATCCATAAGTCTAGTCAGAATCCAATTACAATAAAGGACTTAAAGGGATAATCTCATTCATTTATTTAATAAGTTTGAGTGCACAAAATGAGGGTGAAATCACAATATTGCACAAACATGGAAATTATAAAACCACATGGTTATGATTTATACCCCCTAATTTTAACCAATGATCCAAAAATTCTTCCAATGGACAACACCCATGATGAATATGGTGCGAATGATTGTAAAAAGGTTCCTAGATCAAAACTAATCAAAATAAAAAACAAAAATGAAATTAGAAAAAGGATTTCACCACATTTGTTAGAAAATAAGGAAGAGAATGAAGATACCTAACCAAAAAAATTACTAAAGATCAGTTACACAAATAGGACGCCCTAAAAGGAATTTGGAAATACAAATTTCCGCGTAGAATTCCTTAGGGTCTAGAGGAGAGAAGATGTAGTAGATTAGAATGAAAATAAACCACAAACCATTTTTAAAATAATAGTTTGGGAATTTACATCTCATGTATATATTTTTAATGGAATATTCTGAAAAACCGATCCCCTCAGATTTATTTTATTCAAACCCTCAAACAATTACATGATATGTAATACCTTTACACCATGTGTAAATGTTCTGTATTTCATTTTTCATTCCATTTCCCTTTTAAACAAAAGAAAACATATTTAAACATTATCAACTCACCAGGAACCTATGAAACACATAACACATTTATACTAATACATTATTAATAAAAACAAGCATACATCATTTAACATTAGTTCATTTTTCCCTAAAAAGTCTCTCTATATTTGAAAAAGACTTATCCACCAAATTTGAAATGAAAAACGCAGAGAAATGTAACTAGGAAAAGACAAGATCTTACAAAAAATTATTGATCATTAACAAAAAGTATAAAAACAATCTTAATGTGTTTTATCAATTCTGAGTTTGTCAGATGTCTTTTTTACGAAAATGTAAATTTTAAATGAAAAGACACACCTCGATTCATACCAATCACACCATGAATCATATTGAGGTGTGTTTTATTCTTTCATGCCACAAATGAATTATGGATCATTTAAATAAAGTATTAAAAAAATCCAAATGCATTTTATCTATTTGGAGTATGTCGCTTTTTTTAATGAAATGGAATTTTAAATTGAAAACATGCACTTTGAGTCATACTGGTCACATCGAGTGTCAGTTTGATATGAGATTTATTCCTTCACATCAAAAATTACATATGGATCCCTGTTCTAAATTATCAAGATAATCCAAGAACATTTTCTCAGATATTAGTGAGTGACACATGATTTAAACTAAAACGTCAATTTTAAACAGATAGGAGGTACATTGTGTCATACTGTGTACACTATGTATCAAATTGTTGTGTGGCTGATTACATCGCATAAAAAATAACTTATGAATCATTTTACTACAATATAAAAACGATATGAATGTGTTTTCTTGTTCTTGAGTATGCCACTTTTCTTTTTCACAAAAATGTTAATTTTAAATAAAAATACACACATGGAGTCATATTAGTCACATATTGGGTCAGATTGAGGGTAAGATGATTCATACACATCGAAAATGACTTATCAATCATTGTTCTATATTATCAAAACAATGTTAATTTTTTTTCATCGTTTTGAGTATGAAACTTTTGGTTTTTACTAAAATAATATTTTAAACTAAAAACACGTGCTTTGAGTCTTATCAGTCACACCATGTGTCAGAATGGTGTGTGAGTTATTCCTACATATAAAAAATTACCTACGGATAACTTTCCTAAATTATAACGGTAATCCTAATCTGTATTATTGGATTTTACTATTTCACTTATTTTTTTTACTTAAGATTCATTTTAAACTGAAAACATGCACTTTGAGTCATATTGGTCACATCATGTATTGGATTGATGTTAGAATGATTCCTACATATCAAAAATGACTTATTAATTTTTGTCCTAAATTATCAATAAAATATAATTGTGTTTTATTGGTTTTGAGTATTTCATCTATCATTTTTACTAAAATGTAAATTTAGACTAAAAACACACACTTTGAGTCATATCAGTCACATCGTATGTCGGTTTGTTTTGACACTAATTTATTCACATAAAAAATAACTTAAGAATCATTTTTCTAAATTATCTAGACAATTTGAGCATTTTTTCTTGGTTTTTAGTGAGAAATTGACGTTTTTATCTAAATTTTTTTATTTTAAATTGATAATAGATATTTTGAGTCATACCGGCACACCGTGTATTATATTGAGGAATGAATGATTCCAACAAAACAAAAAATGACTTATAAATTATTTTCCCAATATATCAAAATAATATGAATGTATCTTATTAGTTTTGAGTATGTGATGATTTTTTGAAACAAAATATCAATTTAAAATTGAAAACACGCACTTTGAGTCATACTGGACACACCATGTATCAGATTGAGGTGTTGTTAATTCATACACATCAAAAATGACATATGGATCATTTTCCATGTAAAGTTTTAACCCGAGAGCCACTGAAACAATACCCCAATCAAGTTAGCCACTCAGCCTCAAGCACACCTCCCCGTACACCAGAGGTTGCTGACAAGCAGCGAGGGTCTAATGGTGGATCATTTGGGAGAGTACACCCTCTAGAATTAGTAAAAATTATACCAGAATAAATAAACATAAAGTAAATATAAAAAAATTATTAGAAATAAATAATGAATAAATAAATGATCATGTATAAAAATACTATGACATAATACAGTTAGTTATCCACCGTACATAGAAAGACTGCAAAAGTAAAATAAATAAATAAATCGAACAATAACTATATCTAATAAAATAACGAGCACAAATTTGGTAATTTTCATCTATAATATATCCTATTCAAGAAGGACAACTATAAGCAAGTACAATCTATGATCCAAATCCATCATGTTTGATATTTGTTTGGGTACCCCAGTGCAACGCAAGCTAGATTAGGGTGTGAGATATACTTAGTAGGACACCATAAATGGTTTCTAATAAATATCCCAACCATTGTTTATAGAATAATGTAGTGTGGATGTATATCAACGTAAGGTAGTGAAATAATCAATAAACGTACATAAGTTGTGCTCAGGATCCTCAGGGACACCTGGATAGACAATACCTGCTTCAGCCTAAGACGGAATGTCTCTAAATATGTCACCCTGGTAAAATATAACATGTATATATAATTACTGGGTATACTCATAAGGAAACATATCTGGGCCCATCATATGGGTTGAATATAAAAATATATTGAACCCATGAATATTCTTTAGCCTAGCGGACATACCCTTAAATATGATAAACTAGCATATATTAGATCGTTAAATAAGAGGCATTAAGGTTCTTAGTAAAAATTAATCATATCCCATAAAATGATATCTATAAATTGGAATCCAAAGTATCACAGTAGGAGCACAATAATTAACCATCACTGTAAAAGTACTTCTAAGGTGATCCATAAAGAGGAATCCAAAGTTACCCTCCTGGTATGGTATACATGCACAACCCTCTAAGCCCATACAAAATATCTCACATTGGTGAGTGAGTATTGATCATGGAATGGTATAAATATCTTTCCACTTAGCCCATCCAAGCACAACTAGAAAATTCACCAACGACCATAATTTGGAACCATGGACATATGCCTAAAAAATGTGGCCACTATCACCATGGCAGTATGTCTTACCTTCTTTCCTGATTTTAACCATAGAAATAAGGGCTCAGTGCCATAGTTTTAACCATGGAATTAGGGGGGCTACTTCCACGACTTTAACCATGGAATTAGGGGCCCTACATCCACGGTTTAAATTGTGGCCTTAGGGCAGGTAGTGCCACAGTTTAACCACAACACTAGGACCCTACTACCATAGTTAAAACCATGGCTATATCATTTACATGGTATAAAAAAAATTCAGTTCCCCCACCAGTTTCCCACCCACACTATCAGTATCCCCTCCCCCTTGTTAGTCCCCCTACCCCTGGAAAAACCCCTTGCACCCCCTGCCCCCTAGTTCCCCACCCCCTGCCAGTTTCCCCTCCCACTTCCCCTAGAAAGCCCCCATGCACCCCCTGGACAGCCCCCTTGCACCCCCTGGACAACCCCTTTCACCCCCTAGACAACCCCTTGAACCCCCTTGACACCCCATTGCACCCCCCTGAACACCCCATACACCCCCATGCCCCCTGTGCATCCCCCTTGAACACCCCCTACACCCCCATGCCTCCCTTGGATATCCCCTTACACCCCCCTATATAACACCCTTACACCCCCTTGACACCCCCTATCACCCAATGTACAGCCCCCTTACACCCCCTAAACAACCCCCTTGCACCCCCTTGATACCCTCCATGCACCCCCTTGAACACCCACCTGCACCCCCATGCCCCCTGGACAACCCCCTTGCACCCCCTCGATAGCCCCCTTGCACCCCCATTGAACACCCCCCAGCACCCCCATGCCCCCCAGGAAAACCCCCTTGCACCCCCAGGACAACCCCTTGCACCCCCTGATAGCCCCTTGCACCCCCTTGAACACCCACATACACCCACATGCCCCCGGGAAAACCACTTGCACCCCTAGACATCCCCCTTTCACCTCCATGAACACACCCCATGACCCCCCTACAGTAGCTCCCCACCCCCTTGAGCAGCCCCTCTCACTTACCCTTGCACCTGTCCCCCTCCTGAACACCCCTTCCCCTTGCAACCTCCCCCAACACCCCTCCCCATACCCCTTCCACCACCCCCTAACCCCTATTCCCAGCACACCCCTCTACACCCAACCCATTCCCCTTGCAAAAGAACCCAACACACCCTCTCCCACCCCCTTGAACCCCCCCCCCCCTTCCCATGGCACCCTCCTCCCCCCCCCCCCTCCTAGACACCCCATTGCCCCTTGCCCATCCCCCTACCCCTTGCACCACCCCTGCCCCCTCCCCCAGCAAACCCTCTGCACCCTACCCCTGCCTCTTGCAAAAGAACCCAACACACCCTCCCCCAACCTAATGGTTCCCCCTATTAGTACCCCCACCCACCTTGTCCTCCCCTACCGCCCCCCCCCCCCCCCCCGCACCCTAGTAACCCTTCCCCTTACACCCCCTGCCAGTCCCTTCCCCCTACCAGTTTCCCCTCCCCCTCTACTGGTTTCCCCTCCCCCTTCTAGTTCCCCCTGCCAGTCCTGTCCCCCCTCGTCCCCTGCCAGTTTCCCCTCCCCCAACCCCTGCCAGTCCCCCTCCACACTGATCCTACCATTACCCCTCCATACTAACATCCCATCCCATTGTCTTGTATTAGGTCAAAGGATCTACTAACCATTGTTGAAATTTCACAGACACTAAATATATTTCATTGGTTTAAAAACAATGTTAAAAATGAGATTTAGTTACTCTATTAATCACACAGAAGATCAACATGGTAATCACTATACAAGTTATATGATACACTAAATGTACTTACATACTAAGAATTAAACAACTCCAAATATAAAAAACACATAACTACACTTACATTAGTCTCCCTATAAGAAAAAATATCAATGAAGTCTCGAACCAACTCACATGTAGCTACAACAAAAGGATGAACATAGTAGTGTTCATCCCCTAAAATTATGGTAAAACGAAACATATTATAAAATTCAAAAAAATAATATAACTCAATAAAAAAGAATAGTGTAGCCATATAACCAACAATAATAGAATAAATGAACCAAGTATAGGAAAAAAACTTGTCTCTAACTGAACTAATGTGTGATAGATAAACAATATTTCATGTGTCGATCTTAAGTTCAAAAAGACAGGTGTCATTGTTTTCATATAATTGGATAAATGTTTACATAATTTTTAGAACATGCTCTGCAAAATGATATCTTTTCATGAAGAGGTATTGATTTTTTTTGAGTTGGTTGGAAATATGGAATTGGGATTATCATTTTTAAAGGTGATTATATAAAAAATATCCAACCATATTGGCCAGCTGTGAGGGAGCCACACCACTACTATGGTAGGTAAGTACTGCCTCTCGGCCTAGCCATCAGGTAGCGTAGTGTCCCTTCAGAGAACCAATGAAAGGAATGTGAGTGAAAGTGAGTCACTGTGCAGGGTGACATGATGGTGTAGGTGGACACTAGAATGGGGCAGTGCAAGTGGGATTAGTTTATATCCAGTAACTGATTTCTAGAATTATATGAATGTTTCTTATATTATAAGAGAGCATGAAAACTCCTTCTATTTTGATATGGGAATCCCTTGTTCACTGTTCATCCTCTTTGAAAAATACAGAAAGAACGAGTGGCATCAGATTTGATATTCCCAGCCGTCCAATCGAACTCACTATGTTATCTTCTACCTTTGGTTGAGAGCTCCTCATGTGCACTGGGATGTTCATACATCCACGTCACTTGGGAATCAAACCAAGCCTATTGATCATCATTTGCGTGTTCAGGAAGTTCAAAGTGGATCAAAATCACCTGAGAATCCATTTGCATATATAAATAATGAACGGACCAAAGAAATGCAGCATGGATAAAATATACCTTATCCATGATGATGGTTCTCAGAGTTGTGAAGGTTAGGAAGTGTGCACATTCTGAGTCGATGGTTCATTAAATATAAATACTAAGTCTTATACCCAAGATATGTTATCAAGTTTGAGAGTATCTAGTTTCTAGTGAAATAGATCCATCAAGAATCACTTTACTTAATGAAAAGAAAATATTCACAGACACTATTTTATGTTATGTAGAAGAGAGTTCCCATATTGAAAATAATATGTTCTTTGCACACTCATTATCTTCATGAAGAAACTGGTTTCCATGAAGCACTAAGGATAGCACATGTTGCATGTCATGAATTTTGTGAAGATTATAGATAATTTGTGCCTGATCATAGTTGAATGATGGACTTTTACAAAAAATTAGTGTATATTGTGTATGAAGGAATAATTTGCACAAGTATGAAGGGAAGTAAACATTCATCTGGGTGTGAAGGAGAGATGAAGTATATCTTCATATGATTGATATCTATGTATAGAATATAGGAAGTGTGTGTACGTGCAAGAAATATTTGATAAGAATAAAACAATACAATTCTCACCCATTTGATTTTGTCCAAAGATTGTGAAGGTGTTCAGTATATGATAAGGAAAATACACAAGAAGGTAGACAGTGTGTGAGAATAGTGATTTTGTAAAGTGTATAGTGTGTGGTTGAGATTCCATGTGAAAAATATATTCCTGAATTCATTCATGTTCACATGCTCTCATGAATGAATTTAAGTTTAACCATAACAACCAATGAATTATGTGGATTTTAGTGTGTTTTTTATACAAACCTATATGCAGATGAAATTAAGAATACATGAAAGTGTAAAGTTTATAATTTTGTATAGTTTTACATTTTACATCGATAAGATCATGCAATGTATTTTTATACATGCATGAAGTTGAAAGAGAAACATAAATGTAAAATATTTTGCATGATTTGGGTGTAGTGATTTGAGACTAATGCTGGGACAATATTACTATCTGTGTTTTAGAAGATTTTTTTGTATCCGAGTTTTCAGTATTAAGTGAGGTTAAGTCTTAAGAAGAAGAAATTGAAAGAAAATTAAATGAATGAAACATGATTTTTACTCTTGTATTCTTCTCCTCGATAACCACTATAAGGTACTTTGAAATTGCCTTTTGGGTGAGACCATCAAGACCCAAACATTGGTAATAGGTTTAGGAGAGGAAATGGTAAGACTATAAGTAATATAGAAGGATTATAAGGTGTGAGGCAAGAGGTGGTGAGGGGTGTTATTTATAGTGTATGGGAGGGGAGTTTTTTTATTCATTAATTTATTATTTTGACTCAAGACTCTTAATAGTATTGATTATTGTGACTAAATATAGTAACTAGTGTATTTGAGTTTGAACTAAGGATGTATACATCAACCATATATCATCCATGACTAAATAATTCATTAATTTAGCTAATATAATAAATTAACGCATTTCATTATTCACTAAAAAATAAACTATTTTAGAAAAATATAAAATATTAAACCTATCCATTTATTGAGGTGTATAATTTAAAAATGGAATCCAGTTTATGAAAATAATATTCTAAATATGATAAATTTAATTTTTAATTAATATCATCATTTATTCAAAAGATACATATTTTGAAATGATAACAAATTTTATGACATTTAAAAAAAATTATTAAGGTCTCATAAAATTATTATATAATCATAATATAAATAAATAATAGTTTATGTATCTATTTTTTTGAAAATATATTTCTTTTAAATAACTATATTTATTATAATATTTTAAACAAACATTTATGTTTCAGAGAAATACCAATACTCAAATTATCATCTTTAAGGCTTTTATTTAATTATTCCATGATATAAATATATTATATTTTCATTTATTAGATACCTGAATTTTATTTATAATTTAATATGTTATATAAATTTTTAATAATAAATAGGTATTTATTATAATGAAATTGAATGTTTTATAAAAATCGGTTTTTTACTATTCATCTAGAAATAGATATTTTAAAAAAAACAAAATTTCACCCAGAGATAATTCTGAAATTAATCATTTAAAAATGAATTTTAATTTCTTTAGTAGAATTTCTAAAAGATTCAAAAATTTATTTTAAAATATGTGCAAAATTAAAAGGCGGTAAAACCGCCTTAAAAATAGTCTTTTATGTATAAAATTTGATTTATTATTATCTCATTAATTTATATAATAAATGTGAGCGCACAAAATGATAGCATAAGCACAATATTACATAAAATTGGCAATTATAAGACCATATTGTTAATATTTATACCCCGTACCATTAACCGATGATCCCAAAACACTTCCAACGACCAACTCACATAAAGAAGAAGGTTTCAATGATTGTAAAGAGGTTACTAGATCAAAATCAAAAAATATCAAAACCAACAACACAATTGGACAAGGGATTTCACAACAATGGTTCAAGAAAAAGGAAAAGAAGGAAGAAACATATCCAAAAGGACTTACAGGAGATATCTTACAAAAATGGGATGCCTTGAAGGGAAGTTGGAACTCCAAAATTTCCTAGAGAATGCCATGGGTTCGAGAGGAGTGGAGCTGCATGGGATTAGAATGAAAATCAACCACACAACATATTTAAAACAATAGGTCAGGAATTTACATGTCATGTAATGTGATTACACGTTGAGTAGATGTTTTTAATAGAATACACTGAAAAAACCATCACCTCATAATTATTTAATTAAAACCCTTGAAAAATTACATGACATGTAATCCCTTTTCATGACGTGTAATCCCTTCACACGATGTGTAAATGTTCTATAGATAATTTTTCATCCTATTTCTATTTTAAACAAAACTGAACCTCTTTAAATCTTGTCAACTCACCAAGAACCCATGAAGCAACTAACTAATCTATAATTGGACTCCATTAATTCCAAAAAGTATACATCCCCAACCTTTAAGTAATTTTCCCCCATAAAGGCTCTCTATATCCGAACATGACTTAGCCACCAAGGCTCAAACGAAATACTCAAAGAGAAACATACATAAAAAATACATGATCTTAAAACCTCCCCACCGTATAAAATTTCATCCCAGGGATACTCCAAATGTCATTGTGAGGTCTCTACAAACAATTATATCCATTGTGTTCTCATATCAGACTCCATCTCCCAAGTGTCCTCCTAAACTCTCCCATGCTTCCACTATACCCAAACCAACAGTATAGTCCTACCCCAAAGATATTTCTCATTGTGATCCATAACCTGTATTGGAGGATCCTCAAAGGAAACATCAACAAACAGCTTGAGGTCTACTATTTATATCACATGGGAAGTGTCTGGATGATACCATTGAAGTTGCAACATGTGTAGAATGTCATGCATAACACAATAGCATTGTAGAAGGGTTATACGATATTCTTCTGGACCGACCCTTTCCACTATTTCAAATGGCCCCACAAAACTAGGTGCTAGATTTCCTTTTTGCCTGACATGGTATTTCTCTAAACTAGGTGACACCTGAAGGATATCATAATGACCAACCTCAAATTCCATTGGTCATCTTCGATGGTCAACATTTGAATTCTTCCGTCTTTGCGCAATCACCAACTATTATTCAGATGTATCCTACATGAGACTCATCCCAAGAAGTTATGACTCACCTTCCTACAATTACCAATGATACAAATGACATTTCCTTCTATAAAATGCCCCAAAAGGTGCAATTTTGATTAATTCTTGGAAGCTATTATTATATGAAATCACCAAAAATGGCATATGTTGCTCCCATAAACCACCAAAAACCAAAACACAAGCTCATAACATATCCTACAAAACATTAATACTCGGCTCAGATTGACCATCAGTTTGTGGATGATAGACTATTCTTAAAAGGAATTCTGATCCCAGGGATTTTGAAGACCCTACCAGAAACACGATGTGAACGGAGAAGCTCTGTCTGAAACAACACTCCTCAGAACACTGTTCAACTGAACCACCTCATGCACATAAAGATTCCCCAAATCAATAATTGTGAAGTTTTCCATAATGGGTAAAATGTGGGCTAACTTAGTTAGTCAATCCACAATAACCCATAAAACATCATTCTTATAGGTTTTCATGGGTAATCCTATCACAAAATACATTATGACATCATCCCATTTTTAATCCAAAATAGGAAAAGGATGAAAAATCCTAGCTAGCCTCTAATTCCATGCTTTCACCTACTGACAATTGAATCATCTAGAAATGGATATTGCAACATATTTCTTCATTCCTATCCACTGGTACTATCTATGGAGATCATGATACATCTCTATTAAACCAAGATCCACCTCCCATATAAAAGCATGAATATCCCTCATCATCTTGTCACACAAGCCTGTAGAAACCCATACTCAGTCATAAAAAATAAGATAGTTTTCACTACTAAGAGGCCATCTTGATGGAATCTCCACACTATATAACTTGTCTCTCAGAAATGATCCCTACGGATCAAGACACTTCTCAGTATTTATCTAATCTAAAATAATGGTTATAATATATTTCAATGCCAGAGCTATATTCCCCTAATATTCCTGAACATCCATATACATGTCTATAAAAAGGGCCATTATCCACCACTCATCTTATAACTCACATAATATCTCTGTCGGTGCCTTTTGGATCAAAATGTTAGCAATGATGTTACCCTTTCTTGGTGTAAATTCTAATTCAAAGTCAAAATATAGTAGATACTCGACCCACATTCTCTACCAAAGGTTTAGGTCCCATTGAGAAAAGATATACCTGAAGCTATTGTGAACAGTGTATACCAAAAACCACTCACCAATGAGATAGTGTCTCCAACTTATAAGGTCATGTACCACTACTTCTAACTCCATATCATGTGTTTGGTAATTCCTCTTATGACCTCTCAGCTGCCTGGCAACATAAGAAACCACATGATCCTCCTACATTAGAACTACATTGAGTCCATCTTCAGATGTGTCACAGTACAAAATATATGATTTACCTAGCACTAGTAAAGTGAGGATAGGTGTTACGGTTATCCTACCTTTCATCTCTTTAAATTCTTTTTCACATGCATCATACCAAACAAACATCACCCCTTTCTTGGTCATCCTAGAAATTGGTGCTGCCAAATTAGTGAAATCTTGGATAAAGCACCAATAAGAACCTTTTAAACCCAGAAATAATCTAATTTCAAAGACATTATTGGGTTATTCAGAATATATCAAGGATAGAAATTTCTTTGGGCACATTGAAACTACTTCCTCTGAGATGGCATGTCCCAATAAGTGCCCATAATTTATCTAGAAAATACATTTAGATAGCTTTGCATAAAGCTTATGCCCTCTCAATGTACTTCGTACAATGTCAGGATGTTTGGAATGATCCTCTTATAACTATGAGTATAATAAAACATCATTGATGAAAACCACCACAAACTAGTCTACAATGGGATGAAAGATCCTATTCATTAAGACCATGAATACCGTAGGCATATTATTCAACCCAAATGACATTACTACAAATTCATACAATCCATACATGTTCCTAAAAGTAGTTCGAGGTATGTTCGATAGTATCACACTTAACTAAGGATATCATGATATCATGTCAATATTGGAGAAGTTCTTATCACCTCTTAAATGATTGATAATATAATCAATTTGCAGAAGGGGATACCGGTTATTTACCGTCATCTTGTTTAACCTCTGATAATCCACACATAAGCACAAAGACCCATCATCCTTTTTGGTGAAGAGAACTGGAGAACCCACATTAGATATACTATTCCATATGAAGCCTTTATATTATAGATATTTCAACCGAACCTTCATCTCATGAAGCTCTACTGGTGCCATTTATTAAGGCATGATAGAAATCGTTTCTCCTCCTAACACCAACTAAATTGTGAACTCAATTTATCGCTCATTCGGAAGGCCACTGAACTCAATAGGGAAAACATCCTGAAAATATTCTCCCACTCAAGGAAAAGCATCCTACTACATTGCACTGTTATCCATAGAAATACTTCCTATCTGAGCCATGAGACAATCCAATCTATACTAAATTGGTCCTAAATGATAAGGTTGAAGATCTCACTCACCCTGCTGAGAATAGTTGCTTCCTTCTAGAGATAGGAAAGCAACTCTCCTCATGTAATAGTCAATGTGTTCCTTGTATATAACTAACCAATCCATACCAAGAATCAAGTCCTATTATTTCTAGCATGAATGGTTCTCAAAAGAAATGGTAACCACCAATATCTAGGGAAAAATCCTGGCAATGGTTGATATTCTCTTACCCCACTCCCAATAGCATGTTAATGGTTAAAACACCATTTAATATTTTCACATCCAATCCCAAACCTTTTTTGAAAAAGAAAATAGAAAATAATGTGATGCTCCTGTATCAAACAAAAAAAAGCTATGGTAGATGATACAAGAATTGTATCGATGATAGTAGACAGTCCTACATCCACATTAGCTTGAGTTGTATACATAATGTGCAATTGACTTGTACATATTCCCTAATCCCCGGTTTTACTACCCTGAGCTACATACCTTGCTTGGTACTATTGATCATGCACTGGGGTATCACTTCCTCTAACTCAGCCTGTACGACCTATAGAAATATAGCTACCATCCTGTTGAGGGGTATCTGAGCCCCTTTTTAACTCTAGTTCATTTCTTGATCCTTTTCCACCAGTCTACTAATGAAGGATCACACATAACCTATGAAGATGACCTAGTCTTCCACATATACGACACTTTACTATGGGATAAGGACACTATGGGTGCTTTTATCCAAACTTTACACACTAATATCACTAGCATAGAACATGATCATGGTAGTCCACAACACGGATTGGTCTCCCTGACACTAATTTGTAGGAAACTATCATAATAACACTTCACACCACTCAAAAAAGAACTTCCATATCGCCCTTCTAAAACATCATATCCGTTGCTCAGGGCCTCTATCAGATTCCCTTTCGTGATGAGTGCCTGATTCATTACATCATCAAAGTTGCATAAATAAAAAATGTACACCTATGAACTGATCTCAAAATGAATACCATCTTGGAATCATCTCTCTATAGAGATCCCTTCATCTTCCAAGTATGGAGCAAAGCACTGTAGGTTGGTAAAACATCTAGCATAGTCTAGCACTGACAAACCCTCTGATGTCAGATTCATGAACCCGTGAGCTTTGCCATCCGTCAAGGACTTGAGATATATATTGTTCAATAAATTTCCCTTTATGTTCTCCTAAGATATCTCATCCTACTGCCCAACATCCTGTAGAATATCCCACCAATGCTTTATAAGTCCATGAAGCATATATGTAGTAAAATTCACACTCCCATCTATGGGTGTCTCAAGATGCTTAATGATTGTATAGACTGACTCGATCAAGAACTTGGGTTCTTGGGGTCCCCCATCCCCAGTAAACACAAGTGGATTATGAAATTGAAACTCTCTTGTCAGATCAGACATCAAAGGAATGGTACAAAAATATTTCTTTACATGGATCACATGGCCCTCAAGAAGTTTTCACTACGATAAACATCTTTATGATCCTCAATAACTATATGAATGTCCAGTTTAGTTGTGTTAGGATCATGCTGATTACCATTCTCCTGACTCTCAAGTTGATGACAATGAGACAAAATTTTCTCTACCTCAAAAATGCACACATTAGAGAAATAACTAGCAACATGGTCAACCCAACAGGTTATTGAAATAGAGAACCACTAACTCTTTGTATATCTAGACATGGATTACAAATATTTTATCATTACATAACAACTCATTTCATTTATCAAGTGAAACAACTATCTCATAATACAGTTCAATGGGAATGTATATATCACATGTAAAAATAAATATGCTTGTATCATGAAAAATTCATTTCAATATATTCTTATGTGCCTATTATGATGAATGTATTTTCATCTCACTCTAAATTGGGCCAAAATACAATACTAAAGAATCGGTAAAATCATAAAAAATAACCTCACACAACATGTGAATCACCCAAGGTGAAATACCATCAACAATAATATGCACACAATACAAGAAAAAATCCCATCCCTTGGCACACATATTTTCCCCCATACATGGTTTAGCTACACCCATGCACAAGATCATTACCAAGTTCGGACACATCCTTGTCTCATTTTTACCTTCCACAAAATAGTAAAGTAGAAGAAAATAAAACATGCTAATATGATACCACTTTGTAATGTACCCCAATCTGGAACTCTCTCACATGGCCGGAAAGGGTTGATCACGGGGACTCAAGCACGCCTCACCATAATCCAGAGTCTTCCAACTAGTAGCAGGGGTGTAAAGTGTATAGTGGGGATACTATAACCCATTGTTTGATGTGTCATAGTAGTACAAACAAATCACAATAAATATAAAATAATCAAATCATAGACATAGCAGAAGACAAAAACTAAAACCAACTGAATAATACAATAAATAATAATGGAACAATGTAATGACATGTTGGAATCTAACTAAATTTCACACTAGAAAAATACAAGAAAAGAATATAAGACTCAAACAAAAGACTCAATGTCCGAGGTCCGAAACTACACATCAGTCCCATCCCAAAACTCCATCCCATCTGCAAATAAGCAATCAACTTCAAGGTCCTTTTCCATTATCCAAACATGCTTCCACATTATCTTTTTAGGTACTAAACGAAAACCCAAATAGGTTATGGTTATAAATCAGTAGGTTGACATCAGGGTGTATAAAAAACATGTATATTAAGGAGTGTATAAAATAAAGTGATAAAAATGCCTATTAATTAATTCAAAAATCAATAAAATATTACCACAACCTACTTTGGCTACATTTCTTAATATCTCTGAACATGTCTTCTGACCATGATAACCACAAACATATAACCATGTTAATGTAAACTTCTTCGGCTACATTCCATAATATCTCTAAGCATGTCTTATGACCATGCCATCCACAATCATATAAGCAAGGCATTTTCATAATAATCTAATTCAAATACCTATAAGTATTATATCATTTCAGGGTCAAATCCCTATAATAATCACTACGTTAGAGTTGGAATAGCCCACTCTCTATAACAATTGCAGCATGGGGTTTGGCCGATTCCACTCAATATTAGCATTATAGCATATAAGTGTTTAAGTTATAGGACTAAGCCTGATATATAAGCATTACATTATGAAACACAATTCCTGTCATATAGCATGGATATCACAATATCACATCATAATTCTTAATGGTTAATTATGAGAATTATCATTATTCATTCGTATTCCACTAGAAATTCAATTCAAAATTGATTAAAAATTATATCAATAAGAAATAAGCCGCAATTTAGGGATTGTATAACAAGAAATCACCCTATGTCACAGGTCATTCTAAAAATACATCAAGTAATGTTACTATACAATTATATTATTGGTTCAACCACCCAATGGGTATCCACAAGTCTAGTAAGAATCCATTTACAATAACGGACTTCAATGTATAATCTCATTCATTAATTTAATAAGTTTGAATGCATGAAACAAGGGTGAAATCACAATATTCCACAAATATTGAAAACCATAGTGTTATGATTTATACCCCCTAATTTTAACCAATGATCCAAAAATTCTTCCAACGGCCTACAACCATGATGAATAAGGTGCAAATGATTGCAAAGAGGTTCCTAGATCAAAACTGATCAAAATAAAAACCAAAACTGCAATAAGAATAAGGATTTCACCATAATAGTTAGAGAACAAGGAAGATAATGAGGAAAGCTAACCAAAATGACTTACTAAGGATCATTTACACAAATAGGACATCCCAAAGAGAATTTGGCACTCCAAAATTGCTTGGAGAATTCCCTAGGGTTGAGTGGAGAGAAGCTACAATGGATTAGATTGAAAATAAACTACACAACATGTTTTAAATAATAATTTGGGAATTTACATGTCATGTAAATGTTTTTTATGGAATATGAAGAAAACCCCATCACCTCAGATTTATTTTATTAAAACCCTCGAACAATTACATGGTGTGTAATCCGTTTAAACCATGTGTAAATGTTCTGTATTTTATATTTCATTCCATTTCCCATTAAAAAAAATAAATCCTATTTAAAGATTCTTAACTCACCAAGAATCTATAAACCACTTAACCCATTTTTACTCAGACTCCATTAATTTAAACAAGCATACATCATTGAACTTTAGTTCATTTTCCCCAAAAAATGCTCTCTGTCTCTGAACAAGACATGTCCACCAAATCTCAAATGAAAAACATAGAGAGAAACATAACTAGAAAAAGACAGGATCTTACCAAAAGTTATTGATCTTTTTCATAAAGTATCAAAACAATCTGAATGTGTTTTCTTAGTATTGAGTATGTCACTTTTATTTTTCACTAAAATGTAAATTTTAAATAAAAAGATACACATTGAGTCATATCGATCACACCATGCATCATATTGAGGTGTCGTTAATTTCTACATGTCACAAATGAATAATGGATCATTAGAATAATGTATCAAAACAATATGAATTCATTTTATAAATTTTGAGTATGTCACTTTTTTACTAAAATGACATTTTAAACTAAAAACATGCACTTTGAGTCACACGGGTCACATCAAATGTCTCTTTGACATGATACTAATTCATTCACATAAAATATGACTTATGGATCATTGTTCTAAATTATATTGATAATCCAAGTACATTTTTTCAGATTTTAGTGAGTGACACATGTTTTTAAACTAAAATGTCAATTTTAAACTAATAGCAGATACTTTGATTCATACTGGGTACACCATGTATCAAATTGACGTGTGGCTGATTACTACACATAAAAATTAACTTATGAATCATTTTACAAATGTATAAAAACTATATTAATGTTTTATCTTGTTCTAGAGTATTTCACTTTTCTTTTTTACTAAAATGTTAATTTTAAGTAAAAATACGCACTTGGAGTCATACCAGTCACATCATGGGTCGGATTTAGGTGAAGATGATTTGTACACATCAAAACCGACTTATGGATAAGTATTATAAATTATCAAAACCATATTAAAGTTTTTTATTGGTTTTGAGTATGAAACATTTGGTTTTAAAAAAATGTAATTTTAAACTGAAAATAGGTTCTTTGAGTCTTATCGGTCAATTAACGTGTTAGATTAATGTGCGACTGATTCCTACACATCACAAATTACCTATGGATAATTTTCCTAAATTATAACAATAATCCAAATGTGTTTTATTGTATTTGATTATTTCACTTATGTTTTTACATAAGTTTCATTTTAAAATCAAAACATGCACTTTTAGTAACATCGGTAACATCATGTATTGGTTTTATGTGAGAATGATTCCTACATATCATAAATTACTTATTAATTGTTGTCCTAAATTATCAATAAAATCTAATTGTTTTCCTTGGATGTGAGTATGTCATGTGCCCTTTTTACTAAAATGTCAATTTAGACTAAACACACACACTTTGAGTCATATCAGTCACATTTTATGTTGTAATGATGTGAAACTAATTTATACACATCAGAAATCACAAATGAATCATTTTTCTAAATTATCAAGACAATATGAGCATGTTTTCTTGGTTTTTAGTGAGTAATGCATGTTTTTTTCTAAATTGTCAAATTTAAATTGATAATAGATTATTTGAGTCTAGTATAACCGTGTATTGGATTGAGGTATAGATGATTATGACACATCAAAAAATGAATTATAAATCATTTTCATAAAATGTCAAAATAATATGAATGTTTCTTATTAGTTTTGAGTATGTGATGTTTTTTTGAACTAAAATGTCAATTTAAAATTGAAAACACGGACTTTGATTCATACTGGACACACCGTGTATCAGATTGAGGTTTAATTAATTCCTACACATCACAAATGATTCATGGATAATTTTACATGTAGAGTCCTAAACCGAGATCCATTGAAACCATACCCTGATCCAGTTGGCCACTAGGCCACAAGCACGCCACCCCATACACCAGAGGTTTCCAGCTAGTAGTGAAGGACTAATAGTGGGTCAATTGGGAGACTATACCCTCTAAAATCAGTAATAAATAGATCAAAATAAGTAAACATAATGTAAATGGGACATAATAATAGTTAGAAATCAATAATGAATAAATAAATGACCATGAATAAAAATACTATGACATAATATAGGTAGGTATTCACCGTACATAGAAAGACTGACGTAGTAAAATAAATAAATAAAGGGCAAAAAAACTATATCTAATAACATAATGAGCACAGGTTTAGTAATACGCTTCTATAATATATCCAATCCAAGAAGTATAACTGTTAGTAAGTACAAGCTACGAACCAAATCCATCATGCATGAGATTTGTTTGGGTATGCCAGTGCAATGGTAGCCAGAGCAGGGTGTGAGATATACTTAGTAGGCCACAATAAATAGATTCTAATGCACGATCCATCCAATGTATATATAATAACTTTGTGATCATGTATATAAAAAGTAAGGTAGTAAAATAATCAATAAATGTAAATAAGTTGGGGTCAGGTTCCTCAGGGACACCTGGACTGGAAATACCAACTTCAGCCTAAGACAGAATGTCTCTAAACATGTCACCTTGGTAAAATATAATATGTATATATAATGATTGGGCATACTCATCAGGAAACAAATCTGGGCCCATCATAGGGGTTGAATACAAACATAGACCGAACCCAATAATATTCTTTATCTTAGCAGACAGGCCCTTAAATATGATAAACTAGAATATTTTAGATCTTTAAATAAGAGGAATTAAGGTTCTTAGTAAAAAGGAATCATATCCCATCCAAGGATATATATAAATAGGAATCCAAAGTATCACACTAGGAGCATGATAATTAAACACCACAGTAAAAGTACTTCCAAGGCAATCCATAAAGTGGAATCTAAATTATCACTCTTGGTATGATATAAAGGGATAAAACTCTAAGCCCGTCACAAGTATCTCACATAGGTGAGTGAGTTTTGGTGATGGAATTGTATAACCATATTTCCACTGAGCCCATCCAAGAAAAACTATGAAATTCACCTATGAACATGATTTTGAATCGTGGCCATATTCTTAAAAACAGTGGCAATAGCATATGGCCACAGTTTTGGAAAACTGTGGCCGCAATCACCGTGGCAGTAGGTCTTACCTACTACAATAGTTTTAACCATGGAAATTGGGTCCAAGTGCCACAGATTTAACCGTGGAATTAGGGGGACTACATCCATGGTTTTAAGAATGGAATTAGGGGGGCCTACTGCCATAGTTTCAACCGTGTCCTTAGGAACCGTAGTTCCACAGTTTAAGAGTGCCACTAGGCCCCTACTGCCATAGTTAAAACTATGGCTGTATTATTTACATGGTATAAAAAAATCGGTTCCCAGCTCCAGTTCCCCACCCCAACTCTCAGTTTCCCCTCCACCTACTAGCAACCTTCCCTCGGACAGCCCCTTGCACCCCCTGCCCCTAGTTCCCCACCCCCACTGCATGTTTCCCCTCCCCCTACCCCTAGATACCCACTATGCACCCCCTAGACAGCCCCCTTGCACCCCCTGGACAACCCCTTGCACCCCTAGACAGCCCCTTTAACCCACGTGGAACCCCCTTTCACCCACTTGAATACCCCTTGCACCCCATGACCCCTAGAAAACCCCCTTGAACACCCTCTACACCCACATGCCCCCCTGGACAGCCCCCTTGCACCCCCCTGGACAACCCCTTGCACCCCCTTGCACCCCTAGACATCCCTCTTAGACCCCCTTGTGAAAACCCATTACACCACCTTGACACACCCTTGCACACCCTTGAACACCCCATACTCCCCCATGACCCATGGAAAACCCCCTTGCACCCCCCTGTATAGCCCCCCTTGCACCCTCCTAGAGAGCCCCTTGCACTCCCTTGACACCCCCTTGCAACCCCTTGAACACCCCCTACACCCCCATCCCCTTGGACAGACCCTTTCACCCCCTATACACCCCCTTACACCCCCTTGAACACACCCCATACCCCCCCCCCCTACAGTATCCCCCACCCCCTTGAACAACCCCCTCCCCCTGCCCCATGCACCCCTCCCCCTCCTAAACACCCCCTACCCCCTCCCCCTACACCCCTCCCCTTCCCCTTTCACCACCCCATGCCCCTACCCCCAACACACCCCCTAAAACTTACCCCTTCCCCTTGAAAAATAACCCATCACACCCTCCCCCAACCCCATGAACAGCCCCCTCCCCCTGCCCCTTGCACTCCACTCCGGGAAACCCCACTACCCCATGTCCCTCCTCCCTACACCCTTGCCCCTTCCACCCAACACACCTCGACACCCTACCCATGAACCTTCCAAAATAACTCAACACACCCTCCCCCCACCTACTGGTTTCCCTATTAGTCCCCCACCCAACCTTGTCCTCCCCCTGCCAGTCCCCCCCTGAACCCCCACCCACCATTCCCCTTGAACCCCATGCCAGTCCCCTCCCCCCTCCCCATACCAGTTTCCCCTCCCCCCCTGACAGTTTCCCCTCCCCCCCTGACATTTCTCCCCTATCCCTACCTGTCCTTCCACCTACCAGTTTCCCCACCCCCTGCCCCTGCCAGTTCCCCCTTGCACCCCTGCCAGTCCCCCCCACCCCATGTTAGTCCCCCACCCTTCCAGTTTCCCCCCAACCCTTGCCAATCCCCCTCCACCTTGCTCCTACCAGTCCCCTCCATCTTAATATCCCAGACCATTGGCGTGTATCAGGTCAAAGAATCTACTAACTATTAGTGTAATTTTCGAGAGACTAAATATATTTCATGGGTTTAAAAACAATGTTACAAAATGAGAATGAGTTACTCTATTTATCATATAGAAGATCAATGTGGTACTAACTGTCCAAATTAAAGTATACACTAAAGCTACTTACATACTAATAATTAATGAACTCCAAATATATAAAAAACACATAACCACACTTACATGATTTTCATTACAAGAAAAACAATCAAATAAGTCTCGAACAATCTCACAAGTACCTACAACAAATTGTAGAACATAGTAGTGTTCATCCCCTAAAATTATTTTAAACCAAAATATATTTAAAAATTCACAAAGAATAAAACATAATAAAGAAGAATAATATAGTCAAATAACCAACAATAATAAAATAAATGCACCAAGTATAGAAAAAAACCAGACTCCAACTGAACTAATGTACGATAGATAAACAATATTTCATGTGCCGATCTTATGTTAAAAAAGACATCTTTCAATGGTTGAATTGAATTGGATCATTGTTTACATCATTTTTAGAATATTCCATGAAAAATTATTTTATTTCATGAAGAGGTTATGATATTGTTTGAGTTGGTTGGAAATATGGAATTTGGATTATCATTTTTAAAGGTGGTTATATAAAAAATATCCAACCAAACTAGATATCCATGAGGGACACACACCACTACTATGGTGGGTAGGTTCTACCTCTCGGCCTAGCCATCAGGTAGTAGAGTGTGCATTAGGAGCACATATGAGAGGCACATGAGCTATGATGAGTCACCGTGTAGGGAGACATGATGGTGGATGTGGACACTGGCACAAGGCTGTGATAGTGGGAGTAGGTTATATCAAGTAACCGATTTCTATAATTCTATCAACATGTCTTATATTATAAGGGAGTTGGAAAAATCCTTCCATTTTGATATGGAAATCTCATGTGCACTATTCATTCTCTTTAAAAAATACAGAATGAAGGACTGACATCCGATTTGATATTATAAACCGTCCAATCGACCTCACTACGTTATTTTCAGTGAGTGATACATTTTTGTATTAAAATAACAAATTTAAACTGATAACGTATACTTGGAGTCATCCCGGTCATACCACTACTAAAAATAGGGTATTTATCAGCACTATAAAAGCCAATTAATAGCTCTGAAAAACCGCTATTAATCGAGGAGAGGATAAAGGGGGGTCCCATTTATCAGCGCTCCGAAAAGCACTGATAAAGGTAAATAATTTAAAAAATAATAAAAAAGATTTATATAATGCGGGTGGGGGGAGCTTTTAACAGTGCTTGAACCCCCCTTTAACAGCGCAAGGTGTACCCCCACACACTTTCCCATGCGCACCCCCTTCACACTCTCCCACACGCTGCCCTTCCTGCATATCCCCACACACGCTCACCCCTTTACATCCATCCGAAATTGAACCCGTGACCTCCCCCCTTTCGTGTCTGCACCTTTACCACTAAGCCATTTCATTTTTTTCTCTATTTAATGATATTTCTATATATATATATAGTTATAATTATTCGTATATTAATATAGATTCATATTAATATAAATATATTTATTTATATATTAGTATATATATATTCATTCGTATATTAATATATATTTATAATTATATATATATATATATATTTAGTCATAATTTTCTATTCGTATATTTATTTGTATATTAATATATACTTATAAGATTAGTTTTAAATACATTTAAGAAATATTTATTTTATGTGTTTTTTATAAATAAATAATTACATACATAAATAAATATATACAACACACACACATAGACTCACACTTAGAGACACTTATATATTTACGAATAAATACATATATATGTGTATTTGAAAATCCACAGAATGTTGAAATGATCATAACCTATAATCCATAAGTCCTTTTAAACTATACTACCAGTCAAATCGACGAAAATGAAATAATCTTCGATGTGATATGTGGTACAGGCCTAACAGGCATCAGGATCAGACGTTATAATTGTTTGAATGATAACAAATTGGGGTTCCCGACTAAAAAGTCAATTTTGGAGGCCTTATGGGTCTTTTTCCTTTTAAAATTTTTACATAAGCTTTACTTCAGTTAATAGAATGTTGAGCTCATCACAGGATTCGATTTGATATATTCTAGAGCTCAAACAAACACCCGGATCAAAAGTTATGGCCGTTTGATGTTTGAGTTACATTTCTAACTTATCTTTGATCGTTTATTATTATTTTTTAATTTTTTGTGTCTTAAAATTGTTATTAAAAGTTTTTTAATCCATAATAATAAGAAAATTATTAATTAATAATATTTTTAAAATATTTACAAGCCATTTTCACTAAATTTCTTATATATTAAATGTAATAATCTATTTATACTTATCTAAAACATATTTAAAAATTATATATTATCTTTATATGAATATAAATATACTTATATAACAATATTTTATTTTTCATCATTTTTTTGAATCATAAAACTTTTCAGCATTAAGAAAAAGTGCTGATAAATCCACACTTTATCAGCGCTACTAAAAGAAGCACTGATAAAAGGATAGTGTTTCCCGTTATCATTTTTATAGTATTGTTTTGTGTTTCATATTGAGGTGTGTCTAATCCTTACATGTCAAAAAATATGTATGGATCGATTTATTAAAGAAAAAAATAATCCAATTGAGTTTTCTCAATATTGAGTATGTTCAGTATTTATTTCACTAAAATTAATGTCAATTTTGATTAAAAAGATGAACATTAAGTCATATCAGTCACACCATTTATCGGATTAAGATTAGGATGATTCTTACACATACCAAATGATATATGGATCCTTTTTCTAATGTATAAAAAAACAAATCCTAATATGACTGCTTGGTTTTGAGTGTATCAATTGTTTTTTTCACTAAAATTAATGTCAATTTTGAATAACAATATGCACTATAAGTCATACCAGTCACACCATGCATTATATTTATGAGATGATGATATATACACATTAAAAATGACATTTGGGTCATTTTATTATAGTATCCAAATAATTAGAATGTGTTTCCTTGGTTTTGAGTATGCCACATGTGTTTTTTTATTAAAATGTAATTTTTAAAATTGAAACGCACACTTTGAGCCATACAGGTGAAATCTTATTTTGGTTTGACATGATATTGATTCATACATGTCAAAAATTAATTATAAATCATTTTTCCAAATTATAAAGTCAATCCTAGCATGTTTACTCAAATTTTCAGTTAGTGCCACGTTTTTGTATTAAAAATGTCAAATTTAAACTCATAACGGACACTTGGAGTCATACCCGTCACACCGTGCATCAAGTTGATGTGTTTCTAATCCCTAAATGTCAAAAATTATGTATCTATTATTTTACTAAATTACCAAAATAATAAAAATGTATTTTATTAGTTTTGAGTATGTCAGTTGTTTTTTCACTAAAATTAATGTCAGTTTTGAATAAAAAGACACACTTGGAGTCATACCAATCACACTATGTGTCATATTGAGGTGAGGAGGATCACTAAATGTCCCAAATGACTCATGGATAATTTTTCTAAAGTAAAAAAAATAATATTAATATGTTTTATCAGTTTTGAGTACACCACATGTGTTTTTTATTAAAATGTCATTTTAAATAGGAAACATACAATTTGAGCCATATAGGTTGAATCATATGTGGATTTGACATGCTAATAATTCATACACATAAAAAATGAATAATGAATCATTTTGAAAAATTATCAATATAATTTGAGCATGTTTTCCTGGTTTATCAGTGAGTGACACTTTTTTTGTTTTAAAATGTCAATTTTAAACAGTTAAGGGACACTTGGAGTCATACCGGTCTCGCCATGAATAATATTGAGGTGAGGCTGCACTATAAATATAAAAAATTATGTACGGATAATTTTCGTAAAGTACCAAAACAATTTTAATGTGTTTTATATGTTTTGAGTATGTCATTTTTTTGCTAAAAATAATATAAATTTTGAATAAAAAGGAACACTTGGAGTCATACCAGTCAAACTGTGCATCATATTGAGGTGTGTCTAATCCCTACACATCCCAAATAATTTTTGTATTGTTTTCACAATGTACCAATACAATATGAATAATTGTTTCGTGGTTTTGAGTATGTCATTTGTTTTTTTCACTAAAAATAATTTCAATTTTGAATAAAAAGACGAACTTGGAGTCATACCGGTCACACCGTGTGTAAGATTGAGTCACAAATGATCCCTACACATCCTAAATGACTCATGGATAATTTTTTTAAAGTATCACAACAATCATAATTTGTTTCCTTAGTTTTGGGTATGCCACATTTTTTCTACTAAAATATCATTTTAAATAGGAAGCATGAACATTGAGCCATTAAGGTGGAATTGTGTGTGGGTTTAACATGAGACTGAATAATATGAATCATAAATTAATTATGAATCATTTTAAAAAAATTATAAAGAAAATCCAAGAAATTTTTCTTATTTTTCAATGAGTGACAATTTTTTTATTAAAAAGTCAATTTTAAAGTGATAACGGACACTTGGAGTCATAATAGTTACACCATGTGTAGGATTGAGGTTCAACAGATCCAACATGTCACAAATTGCGTATGAATCATTTTACAAAAGTACTAATATAATACAAATGTGTTTTCTCAGTTTTGAGTATGTCAGTTTTTTTTGTCACTAAAATTATTGTCAATTTTGAATAAGAAGACACAGTTCGAGTCATACCGGTTACACTATGTATCGTATTGAGGCTCGTATTATCCCTACATGTCCCAAATGACTCATGGATTGTTTTCCTGATGTAACAAAACAACCTGAATATGTTTTCTCAGTTTTGAGAACGCCATGTTTGTTTTTACTAAAATATCAATTTAAAATAGAAACAAACTCAACGGCTCTTATCTTATGTGAAAAGTATTTTTTTCACTTTTAAAAAATGTTTACCAAAGACAATAATGGTATAATAATTATTCTACTTCATTTTCCAATAATTTTATTATTTTCAATACAACACTTCTTATCCTCCTCCGCCTCGATCTCCACCTCAGTCTTCGACTCTGCCTCCTCCTCAATGTTGGTCTCCAACTCTAACTTTAACTTTTCCTCCACCTCCACCTCCACCTCTACCTTCTTCTCCGTATCTGTCTCCACCTCCACATCTGCGATTTCCTAAAAATTTTATTATTTACCGGTCTGTGATTCTAAACAAATTTTTTTCCTTCATTCTTCTTCTCTTTGAGAAAGATATAAAAATAATATATGATCATTTTATAACTAATGATACACAAACCAAATATCATTCAATGGTCATAACTCACACTAGATAACAATCATAGTAGGTAATCACCTAAATTTACTGTCATCATACATTTTACAAAAAAAATATTTCCCAATCATCTCTAAATAAATTGATTCCTTATATTGAGTAACAATGTTGTCAACAATCTTTAAAGTACTGAGAAAATTTAGAAAAACAAATGATTATGAAATATATTTAAAGAAATTTTAATTAAATTTAGATATTACCTATTGTGGGATGTTGGTATTTTCATGCTTTATGAATTCTCCCATAAATTTAAAAACATAATATCCACCATCGATGTCATTATCTTGTTTCACAGACTACAGAAACATTGAGAAAAATAAGTAAATTGTTTTGAAATGTTTTAATAGTTAAATATTTCTATATATACCTTAATTTTTTTTCATATGTAGCAATCCATAGGCTTTATGATTTCTGACACCGACATCATGCTGTTATCTAGCATGCATTGAGTGACTGCCCTATTATAACAAAATTCTCAATAAAACACAGAGTAAACATATAATTTAATGTTTATCTATAAAAGTTTTATTTTAGTGCATTACATATTCAAAATACACATCATTTTTGTTCGATTGGTTTCATATCCATGCATTGAATCCAAAAAACAAAAATTCAGGATGATTATATTGACTTCTATATGACTCGAGTGCCTCAAACAAATTATGTAAGGAAAAAAGCTAAAAATAAATATTTTTTTCTGATTAAAATGTTATGATTCACCCATGAATTGTAGGTATAAAAAAGAGTCTATCTTCTGAATCATTTTTATAAAATTATTTTAGTAACTCGCATTTTTTCTGGCTAATTACTTCATCATTCAAAGTAAATTATACCATATAAATGATACATGGATTAATGAATCCAAATCATGCTTCACACAATATTCCCTTTATATAGTTGTAATATAAATTCTTGTACAAAATATGAATGGTTATTTACATGAATAAACATATTTATATCACTATTTGGACATACGTATTATGAAAATGTACCTTATTTGTGTATTCACAACTGAGATGCCCAACCACTCATGATTGATAATATCAGTTAGAGTCTTGAGAACAATTACGTATGTGAAGGAATATCCATATATTTTTACTTTATATTCAATGTAAGATATATTTTTATCTTTAAATGTGGTCTCTATAATATTTTTTAATGATAATAAATTTTTCTATAAAACTATTGGGGAGAAGGTACTCTCAGAAGAATGTTTTGTTTTATTAGTGGATTCACTAGATTTTCTTGATTCAGCCATTCATTTCTCCAATTCTTTATCCATATGTATCGTCATACCTCACTTAAAAACTTTTATCATCAACTATTACATATTTTTCTTATGAATTTTTTTGTTAAAGGTGAAATTCATGCATCTTTATAATATTAGACAACCATTTTATGAAAGCTCTAATAGCATATTCGACCATTGTAATATTTCGGCCATCAAGTGGAATAGGAAACTCAGTAGTTGAATCATAGGATAACTAAATCCCCACTCTCATTTGATTTATTGTGAGGGGTTTATTTTGTAGATGGAATCCTGGTATATTATACCCGGTACACATCACACTATGGATGTACGCGGGTGTTGATAGAAAAAATCATATACAACTATACCCTCCAGAATTGTAGTAATATAAAGTTGTCGAAAGTTGTTTGATTCACATTTAGGAGAAAGAGTAATGAAAAAATTGGTTACTCCAGGTAAGGTATGATGTTCTTGGGAATGACTAGCCTCAAATCTAGTGGGATCATTTGGTTAATGTGTGGATCTTTACTCCATAATTAGTTCACTATGATCCATTCTTATATATTAGTCAACCAAACTAGGCTAAAAAATAATATCTTGTAGTGAGTCTTATTTTTCATTAATAATCTCGTCATGTTATATGTATCTTCATGTGGTTTTATCTTCTCAAAATATTTTCAATAAGAGACTTAAAACCTAATCCTATAACATGACCATATTGTTCAGGATGCTTAAAATCTACTAAAAGTCACATTTCTTATGGTATGGTCGTTTCTAATTCTTATTTCTAAACCATATAAAAAATATAAAAAAATTTATTTTTATGTAATATTGTTCATGTCATATTTAAACATGCTTCCCATAATACTTTTGTGTTTTTACCAACTAATATACCCTTCTTATTTACACAAGCCTCCTTATCTAGCACAAGATGTGGGAAGAAAGCGACTTTAGATTTTGATTCATGAATATTCATATAATAAAAAGACCATATGTTATTCCATATCACATAATTTATCTTTTATTATTGATTTAAAATACATAAAAATTTCTTATCTAATGAAGCATACCCCATCCTTCCTTTGCGATAGAGGTACATTGGTTTTTATGTACATTCTTTATTTTTAGCACTCTTTTGATATTTCATAAATTATCAATTTTGAATCAAGTTAGATAAAATAAATAATGTCAAATAATATATTATCAACTGCAACGCACCTAAAATGATTTCTCATTATGACTTTTGATGAAATAAGTCCATATTTCCAGATTTATAATGTGTGTATAACTATGTGGTGGGTGGGGATTTATTTTCCCCATAGCATCCTAAAGATGTATCTTTGTTAGAAGAGTCTGGAAGCCTTTATGATTTTTTCCAATGGCCATTAAGAAAAATTTATTAAGAAAATATTGTAAAATAAATGAAGTCTACTAGGAATAATGAAACCTAAATCAATGCTTCATTATATAAATTTTCTGTAAAATAATGAAATATAATTGTAACATTAATTTTATATTGTTACAAAGGATTTCCATCACTACAGGATGAAGGTGGGACCAAGATTCAATATCAATCAGAACATTCATCTTCATTTTGGCTCCAAGATAACTAATGAACATTTACTTTTTGAGGTCAATAGTTTATCAATGTTGATTCCAACCAACCACAAATTTTATACCCCAACTTCTTCCCCTGATAATTTTGTTGAAAACTATGATGTTTCATTGTTATTTATTCATCAACATGTTGTTGATCACCTAAGAATTCCATAGTTTCACCATCCACTGTCAGTTCTTCCTCGAGATTGGTTACATCATCATGTTCAGAATACATTTTCTACACGAGTAGTAAAATATTTAATTTTTCTATAATCACAACAACACAGTACACTCCATGCATAAAAGTATCCAATTGTATGTATCTTGCATGAAAATTTTTACAATCATGAAGAGAGATATAATAATTCAATACTCTAGTAGAAGTAACCTTCACTACCTTTATTTAATCTATCATCAGATGCTTGAATTCCTTTCAACTCTTGATGATGGATTTCAGGCTACTCATTCCCTCATTCAGACTAGCCATCCTCCCATAACTATTTGTATGGTATGTTATCAATGAACATTGGAAACAAAATGTTGGCTGGAAGGATAATTTGAAAGAGGGAGTCCAATATATCATCAACAGATAAAATTCAATCAAGCGTATAAGGATTAAAGTGTCTTAGGAACCTATAATAATGGAATCACTCAAAAAGTCTCCTCAATTGAAGAGGTATTAGAATACCTCTACTCTAATGGTCTTGTACAAATGAATATCACCCCACCTATATTGGAAGCCACTGCTGTATACTCAAGTATTCCTCACCTTCGAATTTTAGATATTTTTATAATCCCACATAAGATCCCTCAAATAACATACATCCATTTAAAGGGAGACTTTTACAACTTATAAAAAGTATCGATCTATAATTTTATTTCTCTTATAAATGAAATGAATCTATTAAATGGAATTCTAAATTTATTATTATGATATATTACAATAAAATCATAGAGGATCTATAGATACTTCATTTCATTGAAAATTATACCATATATAAGAATTATCATACTTTATATATAATTTAAAATATGTTAGAAGCATTATTTTAAATATAAGAATGAAAAAACTAACTAATAGTGTCGATATGGGGGGTTATTAAATAAACTCAATCAATTAATAAGTTATATAAACCAAATCATCACTAATAATTAAATAATAATACACTATTTATTTACTATTCATGTTTCTATTAATATAAATTTTTAATTGATTCTAGAAAAAAATTTAAAGACACATAAGAACATGATATTTCATATATTCTTACCGATTCATACCTATCAACTCCTAAATAAGAGGCATGAGACTCAAGAAGTTAAGACATGAAAATATAAAAAAATACACCAAAACGTGATAAGGATAGACCACTAATCCAAAAGAAAAAAAATCCGAAACACGACAAATTACGTGTCCCATTATAAAATTTCATCAAGACCCTCAACACACCCACACAATTGAATGGTATATCCAAACGATGAGGCTAATCAAGAAAAAAACCTGTAAAAATAAATAAAATAACCAACCACTAGATTCTCAAGTCTCAACTAACGCTAAATCCCAAAAATAAATATCCTAACATGAGGTTTGAGAGAAAGAAGGTTCCATGTTCACCACTCGACTTAGATTTTGTGTAGTGATTGAAGCAAAACGAGTCTCTTCTAAATGAAGGGATAAATAAATAATAGGGTTTTACTATGAGTTAAAACCTCTAATATTTTATTTTTTCATTTTAGGATGAATGATTTAAATGACAAAAGTCAGGAACTAAAATAGTTAATGTCCATAATATCAAGCTAAATAGTCCCTCTAAGACCACATGACAAATCCAAACGCATAAACAAAGAAAACAACATCAAAAAATTATTAAAAATATTTTTCTTGATAATCACAAACTTTAAATAAATATTTTTAAAACACTAAACTCGATTAAAAATAAAACAAAACCATTTTAGATTTTATTAACAATTATAGACAATTTTAAATAGTGATGGTTCATTTGAATGAATTTATATAAAAATCTGCATTTTTTATAAATCTTTTTTCTCAAAACCCATAATGAAATAAACCACTTTTTTAAATAACTTTTATTATATAATAAATTCATTTTAAATAAACCATTAAAAATATTTAAGAACCGAACATTTGTTTGGAAAATAAGAAAAACCCATTTTAACCCAAAAATTATATTTAAAATTTTCAAAACACAACACAACACTAGATAAAATTCAATTAAATAATGTCAAAAAACACCAAATCCTCTTTAATTCACCTCCCACGAGTGAGAATTCAGTTTAAGAGTTACAAAATAATTTAAAGTGGTTGAAAGAAGTCTAAAATGAAATAAAAAACTTCTTGTGTGTTTAGTGGAGTCCTTTAAACTATCCACATGGTCTCCACATGGTTGGATAGACCTTGGGGACCATCTTTGTAACTTCATCTCTTCATCCACAATTACCCCATGCTCAACCAAACCCCCTAATCACTAAAAACATATTGGGAATTTAAATATAAATTATCATATCAAACAAATCAAACTGATCAAAATCTAAATCAAATTCCAAGACTTAAGTCCAATGTTCCCTGGACAATCATCTCTCTAAACAAAAGAGTGTTTTTGACAATATACCCACACATACCTCTAGATTTCTGATAACCTAACTCCACACTAACCTTACAATTAAAATAAAAAAGCACACTTTTAAACATAGGATCTTTGAAAAACGTATACTCGGATACCATTTCTCACAGACTAGAAAAAGTCATTTGTCAATGCTAAGTTGTATAAATAACATGTTTGAGAAATGGGTTAACCTCTTAAGTGTTTAACTAAATTCAATTTGATCATGATATATAAATATAGAACTAACTTTACATGTGGTACAAATTTTATTTTATTTATCCACACAAGCCCATACACATATATTGACTAACCATACCATACGAAAACAACCTTTTCTTTTTTCAAAACCATTTTCTATAGAGGAAAACAATGAAATAAACCCACTCGTTGTATTTCAACAATGAAGATAAGAGATGTAGGGTTCATCATGGTTATGAATAGTGCCAAAATGCATAACACGGAACCCAAAACTTTAAACAACAACATATGGAAAATAGAAAAAAACAAACATTGGATTCTAGTATTATTTAATCTGAGGGAACGTAGATGAGTCACACCAACCGCAAAGGAGTTCTATGAGATCCTGAGAATCATGAGTGACTGGGTCGTGGTTAGGATTTTTTTAAATAGATCGGGTATACTTTTAACAACGCTTTAAAAAAAAGAACTGATAAAAATCCCTTTTATCAGCATCAAATTTTTAAGTGCTCATAAAAGGAATATTTATCAGTTATTTTTTAGTGTTGAAAGAGGTTTTATAATTATAATTATGTTAATAAATATTTTATTATTTTATAATTATTTAAATAAATGTATTATCATTTTATACTTATTTATTTATAATTAAATAAATTCTTATTTAAATAATAATAATTATTTATTTATAGTAATTATAATTATAGTAAATTTACATTTATAGATATATTTATTTATAAATATTTATTTAAAAATATATTTTCATCATTATTAATGGATATATAATCTTAAATGCATGCATTTTAAAAATGAGTGATATTGAATAATTGAAAACGAGTACACTTTAAAAATATTCAAAAAATGGATATGTTTTATTAATTAAATATAAGTTATTAAAAAATTGTGGATATATATACATATATATATATATTGACGTGGATGAATACATATTGAAAATACTAAAACATAGTAAATAAATGTGTATATATAAATAATAGAAAATGATCAAATAAAAAAATAAAATAAATATTAAAAATATTAAAAATGAATACCCTAAATATTGTCTTTAAAACAAATAAATAAAATTGTTCGATTAAAATATAATATATATTAAATTTATCATGTTATAATTAAATTGTAAAATATACTAAAATTTGAATAAATTACATAAACATTATATAGGAGTATGTGTTTCTATGTATTGTGTAAATATATTTCTGTGTGGATTTGTGTATACACATTTATTAATATATATATATATATCTATGTGAAATAAATGCAACACATGACGTTTGAAATAGGATAAATTGAAAAATAAAACAACATTAAAAGTGAATAATACATTAATATGTTTTTAATTAACATTTTATAAATATTGTACATATTCATTTTATATATCTATATTTAATATATAATATTATTAATATTTATAATTTATATATATGTGTATTAAATTTATTCATTTTTATCAATAATTATTTAATTAATAAAATGTTCTAGATTTTTCTTAATTTAATCATTTTATTTTTATTTTTTTAGTTTTTCATTTTATTGTGGACCTTTATCAATGCTAAAATAAAGCTCTTATAAATGTTACATTTTATCGGTGCTAAATAAATGCTGATAAACTGCGCAAATTTTCTGTGATTTTTTTAACACTAATAAATGGATTCCTTTATTAGCACTTATTTTAGCGCTGATAAAGATGGACATTACGATTGAATTTTCTAGTGCTGATAAATTACAGTGCTATTATAGGCATGTTTCGTAGTACTATTATATGGGTTACCATTATCTATTTTATAAAGGCCCATAAAATTTATAAATTGTACAATTGGTTCCTATTTAATTGCAACCAGATTACCAAGTTTAATTTCAAACTATAACAAGTGTATAAGAGACGTGTTGATTATATGAGTCATCATTTCACAAATTATAAAGTGCACATACACTTAATCAATTGAAATTTGTCACCCATTTAATTGAAACCATTAATGTTCCATCCCATGCAGCCAATGTTTCATGGATCAAACATAAAATAATCAGTTGATTAAATAGAATTACACCATCAATATATAGAGGAAAAAAATATTTAGGTTTATGAAAACATTTTATTTTATCAACCATATATCATGATTAAAACAGGCATGCCTTCACATGCAATAAATTCATGTAAGCAGGGAAAAAAACATGGAAAGTCACTACATAAGAAGCATACACTCATGCATGTAATATATATCTAGGAAATCTAATAATGTACCTACCATTGTATATAAATAAGAATGTGTAATAATCATCAATAAGGGTATATACATCATCATGCATCAGGAAAAATATAATAGAGTCTACATGGCATGGAATACGCCTGACATGTTAATCTCTATGTGCCTAAAATGATGCATGGGCATACCTAACTAATCTTTTCATATCGATCCAAGAGGTAACATCGTGATCCATAAATAAATAATTAATGAAAGTATGACAGTCACCCATGGTTAAATAGTAATCCACTATAATAATAGCATCATTAACAATAATCCCATCCTTGGTCACTTGATCTTTCCCTCATGCATGGGTTGGTATGACCCAAACAAAAGATTTTTACTAAGTGTTTACACGTTACTAGTCTCTTTCCTACCATCCAAAAATAACAAGACCAAATAAAAAACGAAAAAACTCTTATACCATTTGTAGCATCTCGACCCAATATCCACTAAAACAGTTCCCCAAGTTTGTTGTCCACTAAGCCTCAAGTAGGCCTCCCAACACGCCAGAGATTGTTGACTATAAGAGATGGTCTAATGGTCATTAATTGGGGAGACTATACCATATGGAGTTAGTAATAAGTACAATAGAACCAACAAACCTAACGTCAATGGAACATAATGATAACTAGAAATCAATAATTAATGAATAAATGAGTATGCATGAACATGATCTAACATAATACATGCATGTATCAACAGAACATAACAAATCAGAAAAATGAAAATAAACAAAATAAAGGGCATGAAAACTATATATAATAAAATCATGAGAATAAGATTGGTCCTCTACTCCCATACTCAATCCTATCTAAGATTGATAACATCAAGTAAGTACAATCCACGAACATGACCCTACAAACATGAGATCTTTCCTGGTACCCTAGTGCAATTGCGGCTCGAACATGGTGTGAGATATTCACAGAAGTCCAACACTAATGGATTATAATACATAATCTAGTCTATGTATATAAAATAAATCAGTTAGAATGTGTATCAAATGTAAGGTAGTGCACTAAACAATAAATTTAAACCAGTTAGGCTCTAGTTCCTCATGGACACCTAGATAGAAAATACATACTTTGGCCTAATCCATAAAATCATTGAACATGTCACCCTATAAATTTATAATATTTTAATATAATTATTGGTATTATTTAAAAGTAAACATAGATGGGCCCATTATAGGGGTCGGATACTAATATAGACCAAACCCAAGCATGTTCTTTGTCTTGGTGGATTCATCCTTAATTATAATAAATGAGCATATCTTAGATCTTTAAAGAAGATACATTAAGGTTCTTAGAAAAAAGGAATCATGGCCTGTCCAATCCAATCCCTAAAGAGGAATCCCATGTATCACAGTAGGAGCGCTATAATAACCCATCACTATAAGATTCTATCTCAGGATATCTATAAAGAGGAATACCAAGCATCACCCTTGGTATGGTATAAAGGCATAACCCTGTGAGACCATACTAGGTATCTCACATTGGGGACCGAGTTTCAATCTTGTCATGGTATAACCATATTTTTACCAAGCATGTCCAAGGAATCTCTCCTAGGGTATTGGTATCTCTCAAGAGGATAATAATCTCAAACAGTCTATGAGCACATCCAAGGAATTCGTACATGGGAATATGAGTATCACTCAGGGAAAATACAAAAAAAATTAGAGTACATACAAGAAATTACTATAATACAATCCATGTATCAATTGAGGTGTAATGGAAATTAAGTAACCTACATAATTATGAACCCAAATATCTCTCTAGGAATATATAATTCATCTAAACATTTTAGTTAAATTAAAAAAGAGGCCATATTCTTAAACATGCCATCATGATTCAAGTATATAGAATAGTTCCATTCCCATTATTCATTTCAATTTATATCATTAAAACATTCTGTTTATAATTCAAAAGATGTCCATTACATTTAACAATAACTATGAAGGTCCTATGAAGAATCCATTCCAAAGATAAAATCATTATACACATCACCAATCAACTCACTTTTTTATTTAATAAATCGCACATAAAATTTTGGTCTTGTTATAAATCATGAAATATCCATTAAAAAGCACACCATTCAATTTAATAATATAATTAAAGTGGAATAATAAAATACACCAAAATAGGGGTAGTTGTAATGAAATCCAAACATGTGTAGTTACTATAGTCACAACCATTTTAATTAATACAACCCAAGGGTGGTTTCATCATAAGGAAAACCATTATTATTATTAGATTTACAGAACCCACCTGAAATGGGTGTTCAATTCTAGATTATAATGCTCTAACCATGATGAAATGGGGTCTAAAACACGATACAACTGATATAGGAATTTAATTTTAAGTATTTCATATTTTAGGATAAACACCTATAAATTCTAGTGTGAAACACAACAAATATATGATATAAGTAATGTGACTTAAGGGGGAAGAAATATAGATCACCTTCCTCATGATGAGGATGATCCACTCATCCATTATTGACTTTTTATTTGAGATGGAATGGAAGAAATTAGAAGAGTCATCAAGAAAACTGAAAATAGGTAAAATGACATCACACGGATTCCACAATGTATATGGTATGGTAAACTAAGAAAATAACTGTGCGGGGTCTAGATATTACCACTATAGTTCCAATAAACCCAGTACTGATTAATTCAGATGTTGTATGGGGATGATATCCCCAATACAAGGTGGGAGGAGTTGAGAGCCCCCACACGAGGGGGATGTGTTGTGTGCGGCTATTAAGAAAAAGGAGGAGACCCCTTTTAACAAATATAGGGGTAAAATGTTCATTTCTATATATTTTAGGTGCTACATGTTTTATCCACATAGTTTTCAAAACTGTTCACCAACCATGTAGTCTCCTAAACTTAGGAGCCACACCCTACATGGTTAGGTCACACTGTTTGATCTAAATATGTTCCAACCATGTGTAGATACTTGTTACGTGGCATTAAGGGTGTGTTATAGGTGCACAGTTTGGGAAAACCATTTGCATCCTATGTAGGTCACCTCTTCACACATGAAACAAGGCAGAAAACCACTCATAGGAGGTTGTATTGTTTAAACCTATTGTTCCCCTTAAGAGAAGTGGTCACATTGTTGATCCACATGGTTAAATTAATCATCCGCAAACCATGAACCATTATATGTCTCCTCCCAAAACAATTCTCTCGGTGCCACATGCATCTAAAACTCATTTGAATGCTCAGGACACCTCTCGTGACTTAAAAATCACCCATCAAATTACTTCCATGTGATCTAATGCTCAAAATTTTGTTTTGAAGCTTAGTTTAATATCTAGACCATCATGGAAACAAGAAATGTTCAAATTTATAGCTAAATTTTCAACTAGTACAAAACATGGGATGTTACAGGTCTAAATTATCAAATTAAAATGATAAATAAATTGACTACAAAAGTAGATAAAATGATGATTAAATCAACTAAATAAGTATTAGGAAGTCACCTCTTCATGATGTTTGTATACATTCTGACACTGGGTATGATTCATATTAATTTATTAGAAAATATATTTCCTCTTCTGAATATGAATATTGTTAATAGTTGTAGTAGTAGTGGGTAAATATAAATAAATAAAGGATTACTAAATATTTTAAATAAATTTTTAATTATCTTCAAAAATACCTCTACGAGGATGCTAGTTTGTTGATGGTATATGATATCATTCGTCAATTTGAAAATATAATAACCACAATAATTTCCATTATTTTGTTTTGGACACAACAGAACAATTAATAAAAAAAATTATTTATTTCGATATATGTTTTGATAGTGAAATATTATTATATATACCATAATACATATCAACTTGTATTAGTTGATGGGCTCATTATTCTCATGGGATGTCATCATGACATGATTTTGATGATATTTAAACACTGCTATATCATAATAATATTTTCATTGAAACATAATATAAAATTTATTACATGAATTTTTGTTATAAGATGTTTCATGTAGTGTATTAAAAATCTATAAATGCGGTCACGTGTGGTCGGTTTTTTTGGTCATCGATGCATTGAATCCAGAAAACAAAACTTTAGAGTATTAAAATTGACTTTAATGAGGGAACTATGATACCTAAAAAAATTAATAAGTAATTAAATTAATTAAAATATATTTTATATGATTAAATTATCGAGTTTTACCCATGCATCATGTGTATTTAGAATAGTCTGTTATCTATAAGTTTTCTTTCAAACATTGTAGAAATTTTTATCCTTATTCTTTAATATTGATTTGTTTATAATGATAATTGTTATGTAGAAGTTATTTTCTGACTAATGTTTCTAAATTTTAATTTATAGGTTTTTTCCTTCAAATAATATTTATATATATGACTGCAAAAAATATTAATAGTATTGAGTCATAATTAACATAGTAGGTCAGATTTTGGAAAAAAACCATGAAAAAACACCTCATGTATACATTTACAAATAAGTCTCCTAGCCATTCATGTGTGAGGATTTCATTTACATTCTCTGGACTAATATAGTTTGTAATGTCTTCTCCATACATCTGTTATTCAAAATAAATTACAGTCGTAGAAGCACTTGTTAACGTTTTATATGCAAGAACCATTAATGTTAGTAAATAAGGAAGTTGAATGGGTAGGGTAAAAGTACTTTGTGAAAATATTTTCGATTGTTTGGTTGATCTTTTAGATCATTTTTACTTGGACATCAATTTCACCCCTTCCGTTTTTTTTGTAATAGAATTAATCAATTTAGACCTTTTTCATTAATTTATAATGGTTTTGCATGAAAAATAAATTGGAAATGAATACCTCTTTGTCAACATGTATTTTTTTAATACCTACCATCCATGATATGAAAATTGAAATAGATTTATCGACCATATGAATATCTACATCATCAAAAGGAAAAGGTATCTCGATGCTTGGATCATAATATGTACGAATCTCCACTCTCATATGAACTATTAGAAGTTGTTTGTTTTGTATAATACCTCTTTTGATATTATACATGATTCCCCTAACAACAATATGATGAGTGGGGGTTGATTGATATAAATCACAATTATTTTCATGCTATATAATATCAGTATTTGAAAGGTTTCAATGTCTGTCTGATTCAAATTTCATAGAAACAATTATTACAACATTAATCACCGCTTCTAATAAAGATAAGTGAGGGGAATGGCTCGCCTGAAATCCAATGGGGGGATTTAGATGAACCCAACTAGAATACCCTTTCAAATTGGTACCCAACCTAAAGTTTCACATACCCAAAGGGTGTTCCTGATACCCCTATACTGTTGTGTAACACCCACGAATCAACCAAAAAAAGATGGAACAATTTCACCCAACCTGAAGTAGAAAAAATGACACACACACACACACATATATACATGTATAAAAAGAAAAAGTTGAATAAAACATGTATATATAATGATATATATATATATATATATATATTCCATAATAGAAAGATAAAAACAAAAGTTACACAACTACAAAGGCAGCAAAACAAAGTCTAAGTGTAACGTCCACCATAAAAGGATAAAAAAACAAAAATAGCTTCTCAATTAGTCTCTATGTGATAGATTGTGAAAACCTCCACCATATCAACATCCATATACCCAAATCCAGCTAACAGAAAACCTCACTGCCTCACTACGGTGCCTTTACTTTCCCTACATGGAAATACATAACCAGGTCTAGACACCATTGATAGGGTGGAAAAGGTGTGAGCTAAGAGGCTTAGTAGAGTCCCACCCAGTTGTTCCATACAAGACTCTATACAATAATCCAAGCATGCTCATCTTTAAAAAAACAAGTCATGATATACAGTTTAAAATTTTTTATCTCCATATCTTGGAAAAAATTTAATTTCCCATTTTTTACACACATCCAAATAAAACAATTAAATTAATTTCAAAGGATGTCATATACATATATTAATGAAGATATATATATATAAAAAGTAGGTATCACATATCATATCAAATACATAGAAGTAAAAACAAAATAATAAAAGCCAAAATAAATGCATATGTAACATCTTGACAAGGATCACTCTAGGCCAGGATAGCCAGGACCCTCATACCTAGACTTAAACAACCACATGTTCATAAATCCTCTAGAAATATGTATTGAGTCTAGATAGTAGGGGAACACCCCAAAAACCGGCCCCCAAAAGTTCTAACATGTCCCTAGAATAATAAGCCTAGGAAGTAGAGGAACACCCGATGAATGAACCCCTTGATAGTGGATGAGGCCTATTACTACACATTCCACCTATGTACCCAAGGATTCCCATTTTCTATATTTCCCAAACCAATTCATAAAACCATTTCATTAAAAACATGCTTTGAAAACCCTTTCATAAAATAATTTTAGAATGCCCTGAAAATCCCTTTCCATTTACCAAAATCAGGGGGAATCCAAATTTTATCAAATACCCATTTCCACAGACACAAATAAAATCATTAAATCTTGCCATTTAATTTATAAAAAAATTATAAAAAAATGGATAAATTTAGTTCACCAACACAAGCTAGAGACAACACCACCTACCTCAAAACTCAGGTTACACATGCTTGTAATGGGATCCACCAATAGGATGAACAAAAAACAAAAAACAAAGGCCCTAAAATCAACCTATAAATCATATATTTTATTCAATTTAACAAAATTGTCACTAAAGTTGATAGATAACAACTTAACTGATGAATACACACCCACTAAAACACAACCAATAAAGGATCAGCCCCCGAAACAAGATCGTGAAGCGGATATCTAAAATAATCAATGGAATTTAGACCATAGATCAATTGATCTGATAACAAAACACAATGATGTTACCATGATAAAAGGAAACAGAGAATCATAGATCATTACTCACCAAGATATATGAAACCCAATCACAATGGAGGTCAATAATTGAATGAAGTTATTTTGACAAATCATAGGTTTCCAATATCATTACAGGAGAGATCTATGTCAAGAACAAGGGTGGATGTGGCTGAATAATAAAACAATCAGCCAAAAAGCACCCTAAAATAAAAAATCATGAAATTTACATAACATGTGATCACTTTACATTTCGTGTAATCTGAAAGGTCTATATATGCCAAAAGACCCATCAACTTTTAATTAAAAACCTGATTTTCAACAATAAATGGAATATAATTTTTACACAATGTGTATTCTTTCATGCAATGTATCAAGTTGACTATTTGAGACTAGAGAACAATAAATGTCATTTCATACCATTACAAGACATGTAAATTCTCAAATAAAAATGGAAAAAGATTATTCTTATATGAAAACCCAAGCCACCTTGGGAATTCATTGATCTCGAAGAGAAACCTGCTAATCCATTACAAATTTTTGCTCAGAATTCATTAATTCAAATAAACATACATCCCTAAAATTTAGGAAATTTTGCTCAAAAAAATTATCTTAATTCTTATGTGTCCCAAGACATTACCAATTAAATAGGAAAAAAATTAAAGAGAAGGTAATTACCTGAAATACGGTAATGGGATGTTTCAAACTTCACACCATAAGAATTCAATCAATGGTAAGTTATATAAAAGAATTAAGTCTAGTAAATAGGTGATTCAATTAACCCCCCATTGACAAATCACACTCCCAAGTATCATGAGAATCTGATTTGTGACACCACAATAATCAGAAAACAGAATCGACCTCCCTTGAAATATTTTCACTTCAGATTCAATGATCTTTTTTGGATTCTCCACAACATAAAAAACTATCTCTAAACAAATATCTTCCCAAAATAGAATTTTAGGGGGATTAGGATGATATTTCATGATATACGATATGTATAAAATATCATGAATTACCATCAACTAAACTAGTAATGATAAATGATAAGAAACTTTCCCAACATACTCAGTGAAATCAAATGGTATAAAAAATATTGCAGCCCAATTTCATTATTTTTTAAGCCGATGGTGACCCAATAGTGGAAAAACATTTAGGAAAACTTGCTCAGCTATGGAAAAATATAAAGTATGATGTCATTGATATGAATAAGATTTATGTCAACTCTGAGTTATAACCATACATCGATATATATCCTAAATCCATGATGATGTCTCATAAACAAAACATAGTCCCACCAAATATTATTCTACCGCCTCTTCCTAACAATGAAGTACCTACATGGAAAACTATACATATCATAGAAATGAATCCGTCCAGTCAAGTACTGATAACTAATTTTATAAGAAAACTCAATTAGTTCAATATGGAGATCCCAATATCCACAAAACTTTAAGACACATGCATGGAGTATATCCTCTATGATCTAGATAGAACGTTTTGTCTGACCATCTATCTATGGATGATAAGTTTTAAAGATCCTAACCTGATTCCTCATCGCCTCCTAGATACTCCTCTAAAGCCTTAAATTAAACATAGTATAGCGTCATGAAACAATGACATGACGAACCCCATGTAACCTCACAATACTCTGAATATATAGATTACCTAGATCTCCAACTTTAGTGGTGTCCATCATCAGAATGAAATGAGACGACTCTATCAACCGATTAATCACCACCCAGATAGAATTCCTTCTTTGGGGAGTTAGTTACAATCTAATAAAAAAATCCATGGATACCTCATCCCATTTCCAAACCGGCACTAGATGTGGCTGAATAAAACAATGTGGTTTTAGATGTTCCACCTTTATCTATTGGTAGGTGTAATAGTGGGACACATGACCAGCAATGTCATGCATCATAACTTTCCACCAAAATCGTCATCTCATATTATAATAAATCTTCCTAGTTCCTAGATCACAACCCATGAAGAACTATGAGAATAAAGAAAAAACTATCTCCACACTTATGATGGGATGAAAAACGGATCCCCAAATATTATAATACTATCCAATGAGAGAGACCAAACTCAACTGGCCTCCCTACTATATAGGGTTTCTCTCATTCCACTAAACTCTTCATCCCCCTACTAAATCTACAGAATATACTCAAGGATAGATAATGATAAATAAACAAAATATAAAAACATAACTGAAACATCCTCCTAAGCATCTTGTAGAAATTGAGAAAAAAATCCTCATTAGGTTCCACGCTTCCTACGATTCTTGAACAGCCTGTGATTTCACTTTACTACAGAGATCATCTAAAATGACATTACCGTTCCCTATGGTGTAGGTGTTATTAAAGTCAAAAATCTAAAGGTGTTCCACCCACCACCTCTATCTGAGATTCAAGTCTTTCTAAGAAAATATACAGCTCAAACTCTCATGATTAGAAAATATTTTGAACATTTCCATAAAAATATTGTTCAAACAAAATTTAAGTACATGCATAACATTAAAAAGACCTAAATCATGTGTGGGATAATTATGCTCATGTGGTTGAAGATGAAGAAATCTATAAGGTACCACATGATCATCTTGCATGATCATGTAACCCAAACTAGTGCCCGGAGGATCATAGAAAACCACATACCCCTTACCAGGATCAAGTTAGATTATAATAGTAGCTGATGTAAGAAGTCCTTTTAGTTCTTAAAAATATTACTGATATTTTTCATCCCATATAAATTTCACCCCTTTCCATGTAATCATAGTCAAAGGTTACACCAACATTGAGAAATCCTTGATGAACCATTAGTAATATCCAGCAAGACCAAGGAATATATTAATCTCAATGAAAATATGTTGTTCTTACCATGAAAAGATAACCTTATCCTTCTCAGGATAAACTAATAATCCATGCTAAAAAATTTTATGGCCCAAGAACCTCACTTATAGGATCTAGAAATTTTATTTCTAAATATTTCCAAATAAACAATAAATCCTTAAGATTTCCAAGACCAAACCCAAGTGTTGATTATAGTCATGTTCTGATCTTGAATAAACCAAGATATCATCCACATACACTACCACAAAATTATTACGATACTGATGAAATATTAGATTCATCAAGGCCATAAAAACATCAAGAGCATTAGTCAGACCAAAAGGCATCACAAGATATTCTAAATAGCCATACCTACTCCTGAAATCCGTCTTTGGTATATCAGACTCATGAACTCTAAGATGATGATAACCCGACCAAAGATAAATATTTGAAAAACACTTTTTCCCTTTTAACTAATCAAACAAATCATCCACACGAGGTAAATGATACATATTATTCACTGTTACCTAGTTCAACTTCTGATAGTCCACACACAACCATAGTGAACAATCTGACTTCTTAGAAAAGTGCACTAGGAATGATCAAGGTGAAACACTAGGGTGATGAAAACCCTTTTCAATCAATTCATCTAACTGAATCTTGAGCTTCTGCATATTTAATAGTTTTATACAATAGGAAGGTTTCAAAACCAATTATGTACCTCGAAATGGGGTAACCTAAACTATAACTCCCTCTCCTAAGGAAGCCTAAATAAATTTTCTAGGAAAATTTCAGGAAAATCCCGAACAATAACAGGAAGACAAAAAATAGAATAAATGCCCTCGATGTCAACTAATATAGTATAAAACAAACTTATAATCACTGGATAGGATGGTCTTTCTCGACTAGACCTCATATCCCACTCTCCCAGAAACACCCATGAGTTCCCATCGACCATAAGAAGTGAGACATTCTAAAGATAAAAATAAACCTCCGCATGATTATTAATAAGTCAATCTATCTCGATGATGATGCCAAAAAAATCTACATCATGAATGAGGAAATAATAGACTAACTCTAAATCAACTATTGATATAACACAAAAAATACACTGAAACCCTCAATCATTCCTCTTCTAAATTTTTTTTCTATCTCAATAATAAAGGATATGAGATCCATTGGAATGTTAATCATAACAAAAAAAAGGATAGATATAGACAAGTGGGAATCAATAATATTAAATAAATCAACCACTGTGTATGATACAATAAAGATGGTAGCTATCAAGATCACTGGACTCACATCTACCTCCATCGTAAACCCATCTACTATGTGAAGGTGATTCACTCCCAAGGCATATAGATGGAGTTCCATAGTCATTGAATTATCTGACTACACCACATTTGATTTTGGAGTGAATGACCCTTGATCATCTCAAGGAGTAGACATAACCTAAAATAAACATTTAAGATGACCATAAAATAAAACATAGTTTCACATATTTGTAGGTGAAGGGCAAGAACGTCGTGTGTGTCCGTCCTTTCCACACCGATAGTAAGTTAGAGGCACACCACTAGCTGCATTTGTAGGTTCTAAAGTGTCCTATTGTTGAGACCCAGCTCCACCACTCTGGAGACAATCTTTCCACTCTCTCTTCTCCCCTGTAATGTCACTAAATATTCCACTTGGTGAAAGAAATGGTGCATAATAACCAAACGTGTCTTCCATGTTCATATCCACATTCATAGCACTGTCCTCTTTACTCACATAGGTCAAAATATTTAATATAAAAACCTATGATTTGATATCTGGTCGCAATCCTTACTTGTACATTTGAGAGTTTTATTGTTCATTCTTTACAACCTCTAGAAAAAAATGAACTACCGCTGCAAACCAATTGTTATGTTTCAACCTCGAACTCTCTCCCTAATACAAAGATAGGAACTCCATAGAATTAACCATCATCAGGAACTCTAGACAAGGATATTGGAATAATAGAGTCTTAAAACCCATCTAATCTAGGCCCACATGCCTATCCCTCTTTAGCATAGAATACCACCATCACATTCTAGGACCCTGAAGAATGAATGTTGTGAACTTATCTGTGATACTATAAAGTGTATCTAGGAATTCAAAAATCTAATTAATATTTTCAAGACAGTCCTCTTTATATTGAGGCTCATTCATACCTTTAAAGGATGGTGTCTTCTCATGTAATAATTCTTGTGATCAATCTTTGTCTCATACAACTCCTGGATGTACCTCAATGACCGCACTATGGACTTACAATACATTCTGATATATATAAAAAATTCCCTTATGATAGCCATGATAAAATTCCAGCACATCAGAGCATTACCTTGAGTATAATTAGCTACACCCTCCTGTGGAATCCAAGGAACACGTCTCGAATACATACTGCTGCACACCTAAATAGATGAAATGATCAGAAAATAGAAATCACTTTGTTCAAATTAGAAAACCAATAAGAAAAAACTAAGATTAAGATCAAGAACTCAAAATAAGAGACACACCTACCAATATCCCAAGCTAACATGAGTCTCTTCATAGAAATATATGGCCAGACAGTCATCACAACCAACCTCTTAATTCCCAAAAATCCTATCTCAAATCTACCAAATGTCCCAAGATAAGGAATTTTGAGGGCATAACTGTAAAGACCCGTAAAATTCAAGGAAATGTTTTTCTTAATTTTCTTTAGAATTTTACAAGAGCGCGGTTTCAGACGGCACCTGATTCCGAGGCCCAGAGTGCCCGGAATTAATTTCCGAAGTTTGGCTCGGGTACGTTCAGTGAACGAACGAGCGGGAATTCCTAACTTTTGATCCGGTGCTCGGAATTGAAATCTGAGGGCACCGATGAACTCGCAGCGCCGAAATTCGCTTAAAGAGACCTTTTCGGGAGTTGAGTTTGTTGCGGGTTGAAAGTTAGTTTTGGGGATTAAAAGATAAGTAAAATAAAATTATGTTTGAATTTTATTTTATTCGTGGTAGTTAGACTCTCTCATGGGAAGTTGTTGGTGGGGCCCACAACCACCCAACTTCCCATGTGTGGTTATGAGGGAGGTGGGGCCCACACGAGCCCCCACCTTTTCAAATTCCCTAACCCCTCTAAACCCCCTCTTAATAATGTGACTCTCCCCTACATTAATTATTGCCAACTTATCTCATCATTTAATTTTTGTCAACTCTAGATTTAATTAATGTAATGAATTCAACTTTTGAATTTTGAAAGGTTGGCAAAGTGAAAATAAAATAAGGTGTAGCTTATTTTATTTTGGGAGTTGCTGTGTTGTGTGGAGATTTGAGAGAGGAAGAGTTCTACACTTTGAAGAACTTCATCTTCCTCCTTGAAGAACGCGAAGAACACCGACACGCCGTTCTATCTTCTCTCCACGTCAATGAAAGGGAGACACCGCTTCCTCCTCGGTTTTTCTTCGTCAACTTGAGAAGTTTCGCCAACGACGTATCGCATCGGACGCATCCCTTCGTCAACGGATTTGACGAACGACGACCGCGACGCCCGACCTCCGCGACGTCGTCTTCCGCGGAACTTAGACAAATCTTCGAACCATATACCCGAGGTAGGGGTTGTTGTTTTTCTTTTTGGTTTAACTATTTTATTGTTGATCGTGAATTTAGCAAGTCTAATGTGTGGCTTTGAATTATTTAAAGTCGCGTTATTATTTTAACGTGAGGGGGCCGGACCGCACGAACACGGCCGACCCCCCTCCATCGTTCTTGTTTATTCTTGCGGGTGGAAGCAAGTGGCGTGGTGCCGTCGCACCACGCGGATGATCGTGCAAATATTTTTTTACGCGGCGTCGTCGCGCCACGCCGAGGAAGAATCTTCAAGAACGCGACGCCGTCGCGCCGCGTTGAAAGGAATCAAGGCACGGGAAGGGGCGCGGTGCCGTCGAACCGCGCCGGATGACGAACACCGCGGTCGGTTCCGGGCCGCGGCGGGACGAGGAGACCGCGGCCAGTTCCGGTCCGCGGCGGGAAGAGAAGACCGGCGGCCGGGCCGCCGGCGTCGGAAGCCGAAGGGGGGACCGGAATTTCCGGTCCCGTTGGAGAAAACCGGCCGGCCAGCTGGCCGGCCGGAAGGCATCAAACCGGGGGAATTAATTCCCCCGGCCAACACACAAAACCCCCCTCATTATGAGGGGGGCGGTTCTTTGAAGAGAGGGGGGCAGCCGGCCCCCCGGTTTGTTTCCAGCCGGCCCCCACGTGCGGGGGCCGTTTTGTTGCAAAGGCGCGGCACAAAGGCCGCGCCGCTTCCCAAATCAGCGGGGGCTTGCCCCCTGCGTGCCGACCACGTGCGGCTCCAGCCGCCAAGTCGCCGCGCCGCCCCAGGGGGGGGGGGGGGGGTCGGGCCGGGTCGGCCCGGACCCGGACCCGGACCCCCCCTTTCGAACCAGAATCGGTTATTGGGCCATATCTTGAGCCTCGGACCTCCGAATGACGAACCGTCTGCGGCAACGCGATCCTTGGATCGAGACGGTCGTTTCGGTATATCGCACCCAAGGTTTCGGTTTACTTTGAGTTCGGCCGGGTTGGTTCGTTCACGAAACCAACCGGGCCTTCGGAGCGGAAACGCTCATATCTTGAGCTATGGACGTCCGATTGACGTCCCGTCAGCTGTGTTGTGTCCCTCTTAGTGAGACGAATCTTTTGGCATACTCCGCCCGAGGTTTGGACGCAGGTGGAGTATGGTCGGGTTGGTTTTGCCTTAAAAACCAACCGGGCCCCGTAGACGAAAATGCCAATAACTCTCAGACCGGGCGTCCGATCGACGCGCCGTCTGTTACGTTGAGTTCCTGTTGACGATACAGAACTTTTGGATACATCAACCCTGGTCTTCGTGACAGTTGATGTATCAGCCTCTCGGCTCGTGGAGCGGACCCTCCGAACGAGCTTGCTTTGTGCGGGAACCCTAGTGCTGGATGCGACTGTTACTGTGACTACTACTGCTGCGACTGTTACTGTGACTACTACTGCTGTGATTGTTACTGTGACTACTACTGCTACGACTGCTACTGTGACTGCGACGACGACAGTACAGGGATCCTGTGTGGATTCGACGACGACGACTTCAGCACTCAGCGATCCTACGTGGATCAGTGCTACCGATCCTGTGTGGGTCCGATCCTGTGTGGGTCTCTGTGCTCAGCGGTCCTGTGTGAACCAGCTCCTACAGGTCCTGTGTGGGCCCGATCCTGTGTGGGTCTTTGCGGGGGTTAGCTACCTATCGATCCTTCGTGGGTCCGACGACTTAGATGGATCAGTGATCATCTTTATCGTCCTTGAAGAAGTATACCTGTGTGAGCTGAATCCTGTTGCTTTCCTGTGTGGATTGTGTTGTGCAATCCTGTGTGGATTATGTTTTTCTTTCCTATGTGGAATACATATACTTTCCTGCGTGGACTGAGTTGTACTTGGGCTCGGAGGTTGGAGCGTATTTTAATTGATGACTTAGGTATATGTATGGGCATATACCTAAGCAGTGTCGGTTGTTACTTCGTGATTGTACTTTTCTTCGTGGTTTATCCTTTGTGGATTTGAGAGACCTTCAGGGGTCTCGGGGTCCCTACTGAGTAGCTTATACTCACCCCTGCACGGGCTTCGCCCGCACTACGTTGTGTTGGTTGCAGACGACGGACAGCGTTGACCTTAGCTGAGGCTTGTAGAGCGGGACGGTACCCGGAGGTGGACCACTGGGCGGGACGTGCACGGAGCGGACGGCGGGACCCGTGGAGCAGAGGAGCTATCTGTACCCACCCTTCAGGTGGGATTTCCAGTGGACAGCTCGGTGTAGCGGCTTTTACTTTTCAGTTGCTGTTTTCCCTTTCGAGTTGTACTTTACATTTAGTTTGGGTTTGTATTCTGGCCCATTTACTTTTCTGCACTTTCAGTTGTACTCTGCTTTGTTTAGTGTTTACATTCCGCTTGCTTACTCTGTGGTGTTTGTTACTTTTCAAAGGCAATGCCTTCCCTTTTTACTGGGATTTACGCCTTGGTGCTAGTCGCCAGCCCCTGGCCTATGGAAGGCTGGCTTGGGGTAGTCAGAGATGAGGATGTGCAGAAGACAGACTTCAGATGTCGGTATGGCCACTATGAGTTCTTGGTTATGCCTTTCGGTGTAACCAATGCTCCAGCAGTGTTCATGGCTCTCATGAACAGGATCTTTCAGCCATACCTCGATCGGTTTGTCGTGGTCTTCATCGACGACATTCTGATTTACTCTACGACAGAGGAGGAGCACGCCTATCACTTGCGAGTTGTTCTTGACTCACTCCGAGAGCACCAGCTTTATGGTAAGCTCTCGAAGTGCCAGTTCTGGATACGTGAGGTCCACTTTTTAGGACACGTTATCTCTGAGGCGGGAGTTGCAGTGGATCCCGCGAAGATTGAGGCTGTGTTAGCTTGGGAGCCACCCAGGAGCGTGACTGAGGTTCGGAGTTTCTTGGGACTAGCTGGATACTATCGGAGATTCGTACCAGACTTCTATAGATTTTCGGCATCACTCACAGCTTTGACGAAGAAGGGGAAACCCTTCGTGTGGTCAGACAGATGTCAGCAGAGCTTCCAGGAGCTGAGACAGAGATTGACTAGCGCACCTATCTTGAGGCTGCCTGAGGAGGGAGTAGGGTACGTAGTCTACTGCGATGCATCAGGGACCGGACTCGGATGTGTTCTGATGCAGGAGCGGGCCGTGATCGCCTATGGATCATGTCAGTTGAGGCCGCATGAGCAGAACTACGCTACCCATGACCTGGAGTTAGCAGCAGTGGTCTTCGCTCTGAAGACATGGCGACACTATCTGATGGGCGAGCGCTTTACAGTCTTTTCCGATCATCAGAGTCTCAGGTATATCTTCTCGCAGAAGGACCTGAACCTGAGACAGCGACGATGGCTCAAGTTCCTCCAGGACTATGACTTTGAGATAGTCTATACTCCTGGGAAGGGGAACGTAGTAGCCGATGCCCTCAGCAGGAGGACGGGCATTCAGCTACTTGAGGAGGCGACGGAGCAGCTAGCCTCTTTGCAGATATCCTTTGTGGATAGAGATGGAGCAGCCTTTCTTCAGTCTCTCACAGTCACTCCTCCACTACTGCAGCGAGTCAGGGAGGCACAGCGCGGGGACGCTGATTGTGAGACACGGCGTGCACAGATATCCTCGGACAGGCACCTGATGGTTTCTCCCTTGGATCAGAGCACGTCATCCTTTTCAGAGGACGTACCATGGTACCAGTCGCATTGCGAGAGGAAGTACTGAGAGAGTTTCACACTTCTCCTTTAGCGGTACATCCTGGAGTGGCGAAGATGTACCAGGACCTCAGACAACAGCACTGGTGGCCGGGCATGAAGAAGGCAGTAGCAGAGTTCGTTTCTCGATGCCTTACCTGCCAGCAGGTGAAGGCAGAGCATCAGGTACCAGCAGGCTTGGTACAGCCCTTGGAGGTTCTGGAGTGGAAGTGGGACGGAATATCTATGGACTATGTGACTGGACTTCCACGCACTTCCAGAGGTCACGACTCCATCTGGGTGATTGTTGACCGACTCACCAAGTCGGCACACTTCTTACCCATCAGAGAGCAGGGCTCAGTAGAGAGCTTGGGACGTCTCTACATTCAGGAGATTTTGCGGCTCCACGGCGTACCATCATCTATCGTCTCCGATCGAGATGCCCGCTTTACTTCCTGACTTTGGAAGGGGTTACAGGAAGCGTTCGGGACACCGCTACGTCTGAGCACAGCCTTTCACCCTCAGACGGATGGTCAGACGGAGAGGACCATTCAGACTCTCGAGGACATGCTCCGCGCATGTGTCCTCGACTTTGGTCGTAGCTGGGAGGACCACCTACCCTTAGTGGAGTTCACGTACAACAACAGCTACCACTCCACCATCGGGATGGCACCGTACGAGGAGTTGTACGGCCGACCATGTAGATCTCTTTTGTGCTGGACAGACCATGGGGAGTCAGCACTGGTGGGACCGGAGATGGTCCAGGCCACGACAGAGAAGGTCCAGGTCATCCAGGAGCGGATGAGGACAGCTCAGAGCCGGCAGAAGTCATATGCTGACAGGAGGCGGAGGCCACTGGAGTTCGAGGATGGCGACCACGTCTTCTTGCGGGTCTCACCTCGACGTGGTATTCGGAGATTTGGCCGAGGCGGCAAGTTATCTCCGCGCTTCATCGGACCCTTCCAGATTCTCCGAAGGATTGGTGAGGTGGCTTATCGCCTGGCTCTACCACCTCAGTTGCACCGAGTGCACGACGTCTTCCACGTATCCCAGTTGAGGAGATACGTGCACGACCCGACACACATCATTGATCATGGGGAGCTTGACGTTGACGATGGGGCGACTTTTACGGAGGTCCCGGTGGAGATAGAGGATCGACATGAGCGGGTCCTGCGTGGGCGATCGATTCCTCTTGTGCGCATCAGATGGCAGCACGGGAATCTCCAGGAGAGCACATGGGAGCGGGAGGCTCAGATGCGTGCTCAGTACCCTCATTTGTTTCCCTAGTTTTTGATGTATCTTTACGGGGACGTAAAGCCCTGAGGTGGGAGTAATGTAAAGACCCGTAAAATTCAAGGAAAATTTTTTCTTAATTTTATGTAGAATTTTACAAGAGCGCGGTTTCAGACAGCACCTGATTCCGAGGCCCAGAGTGCTCGGAATTAATTTCCGAAGTTTGGCTCGGGTACGTTCAGTGAACGAACGAGCGGGAATTCCTAACTTTTGATCCGGTGCTCGGAATTGAAATCCGAGGGCACCGATGAACTCGCAGCACCGAAATTCGCTTAAAGAGACCTTTTCGGGAGTTGCGTTTGTTGCGGGTTGAAAGTTAGTTTTGGGGATTAAAAGATAAGTAAAATAAAATTATGTTTGAATTTTATTTTATTCGTGGTAGTTAGACTCTCTCATGGGAAGTTGTTGGTGGGGACCACAACCACCCAACTTCCCATGTGTGGTTATGAGGGAGGTGGGGCCCACACGAGCCCCCACCTTTTCAAATTCCCTAACCCCTCTAAACCCCCTCTTAATTATGTGACTCTCCCCTACATTAATTATTGCCATCTTATCTCATCATTTAATTTTTGTCAACTCTAGATTTAATTAATGTAATGAATTAAACTTTTGAATTTTGAAAGATTGGAAAAGTGAAAATAAAATAAGGTGTAGCTTATTTTATTTTGGGAGTTGCTGTGTTGTGTGGAGATTTGAGAGAGGAAGAGTTCTACACTTTGAAGAACTTCATCTTCCTCCTTGAAGAACGCGAAGAACACCGACACGCCGTTCTATCTTCTCTCCACATCAAAGAAAGGGAGACACCGCTTCCTCCTCGGTTTTTCTTCGTCGACTTGAGAAGTTTCGCCAACGACGTATCACATCGGACGCATCCCTTCGTCAACGGATTTGACGAACGACGACCGCGACGCCCGACCTCCGCGACGTCGCCTTCCGCGGAACGTAGACAAATCTTCGAACCTTATACCCAAGGTAGGGGTTGTTGTTTTTCTTTTTGGTTTAACTATTTTATTCTTGATCGTGAATTTAGCAAGTCTAACTTGTGGCTTTGAATTATTTAAAGTCGCGTTATTATTTTAACGTGAGGGGGCCGGACCGCACGAACACGGCCGAACCCCCTCCATCGTTCTTGTTTATTCTTGCGGGTGGAAGCAAGTGGCGTGGTGCCGTCGCACCATGCGGATGATCGTGCAAATATTTTTTTACGCGGCGCCGTCGCGCCACGCCGAGGAAGAATCTTCAAGAACGCGACGCCGTCACGCCGCGTTGAAAGGAATCAAGGCACGGGAAGGGGCACGGTGCCGTCGCACCGCGCCGGATGACGAACACCGCGGCCGGTTCCGGGCCGCGGCGGGACGAGGAGACCGCGGCCGGTTCCGGGCCGCGGCGGGAAGAGAAGACCGGCGGCCGGGCCGCCGGCGTCGGAAGCCGAAGGGGGGACCGGAATTTCCGGTCCCGTTGGAGAAAACCGGCCAGCCAGTTGGCCGGCCGGAAGGCATTAAACCGGGGGAATTAATTCCCCCGTCCAACACACAAAACCCCCCTCATTATGAGGGGGGCGGTTCTTTGAAGAGAGGGGGGCAGCCGGCCCCCCGGTTTGTTTCCAGCCGGCCCCCACGTGCGGGGGCCGTTTTGTTGCAAAGGCGCGGCACAAAGGCCGCGCCGCTTCCCAAATCAGTGGGGGCTTGCCCCCTGCGTGCCGACCACGTGCGGCGCCAGCCGCTAAGCCGCCGCGGCTCTCCGCGCCGCCCCAGGGGGGGGGGGGGGTCGGCCCGGGTCGGCCCGGACCCGGACCCCCCGTTTCGAACCAGAATCGGTTTTTGGAACTTATCTTGAGCCTCAGACCTCCGAATGACGAACCGTCTGCGGAAACGCGATCCTTGGATCTAGATGGTCGTTTCGGTATATCGCACTCAAGGTTTCGGTCTACTTTGAGTTCGGCCGGGTTGGTTTGTTCACGAAACCAACCGGGCCTTCGGAACGGAAACGCTCATATCTTGAGCTACGGACGTCTGATTGACGTGCCGTCAGCTGTGTTGTGTCCCTCTTAGTGAGACAAATCTTTTGGCATACTCCGCCCGAGGTTTGGACGCAGGTGGAGTACGGTCGGGTTGGTTTTGCCTTAAAAACCAACCGGGCCCCGGAGACGAAAATGCCAATAACTCTCAGACCGGGCGTCCGATCGACCCGCCGTCTGTTACGTTGAGTTCCTGTTGACGATACAGAACTTTTGGATACATCAACCCTGGTCTTCGTGACAGTTGATGTATCAGCCTCTCGGCTCGTGGAGCGGACCCTCCGAACGAGCTTGCTTTGTGCGGGAACCCTAGTGCTGGCTGCGACTGTTACTGTGACTACTACTGCTGCGACTGTTACTGTGACTACTACTGCTGCGACTGTTACTGTGACTACTACTGCTACGACTGCTACTGTGACTGCGACGACGACAGTACAGGGATCCTGTGTAGATTCGACGACGACGACTTCAGCACTCAGCGATCCTACGTGGATCAGTGCTACCGATCCTGTGTGGGTCCGATCCTGTGTGGGTCTCTGCGCTCAGCGGTTCTGTGTGAACCAGCGCCTACAGGTCCTGTGTGGGCTCGATCCTGTGTTGGTCTTTGCGGGGGTTAGTTACCTATCGATCCTTCGTGGGTCCGACGACTTAGATGGATCAGTGATCATCTTTATCGTCCTTGAAGAAGTATACCTGTGTGAGCTGAATCCTGTTGCTTTCCTGTGTGGATTGTGTTGTGCAATCCTGTGTGGATTATGTTTTGCTTTCCTATGTGGAATACATATACTTTCCTGCGTGGACTGAGTTGTACTTGGGCTCGGAGGTTGGAGCGTATTTTAATTGATGACTCAGGTATATGTATGGGCATATACCTAAGCAGTGTCGGTTGTTACTTCGTGATTGTACTTTTCTTCGTGGTTTATCCTTTGTGGATTTGAGAGACCTTCAGGGGTCTCGGGGTCCCTACTGAGTAGCTTATACTCACCCCTGCACGGGCTTCGCCCGCACTACGTTGTGTTGGTTGCAGACGACGGAAAGCGTTGACCTTAGCTGAGGCTTGTAGAGCGGGACGGTACCCGGAGGGGGACCACTGGGCGGGACGTGCACGGAGCGGACGGCGGGACCCGTGGAGCAGAGGAGCTATCTGTACCCACCCTTCAGGTGGGATTTCCAGTGGACATCTCGGTGTAGCGGCTTTTACTTTTCAGTTGCTGTTTTCCCTTTCGAGTTGTACTTTACTTTTAGTTTGGGTTTGTATTCTGGCCCATTTACTTTTCCGCACTTTCAGTTGTATTCTGCTTTGTTTAGTGTTTACTTTCCGCTTGCTTACTCTGTGGTGTTTGTTACTTTTCAAAGGCAATGCCTTCCCTTTTTACTGGGATTTACGCCTTGGTGCTAGTCGCCAGCCCCTGGCCTATGGAAGGCGGGCTTGGGGTAGTCATGGCACGGACCCCGAGGGCGGGTCGTGACAATAACACCATTAATACCAAACTATGATGAACCCAACCTAAATACCCTCTCAAACTGGTACACAACCAAAATTTCCACATGCCTGGAGGGAATTTCTAATCCCCATGTGTTGGAATCTACACCTAGGTATCCACAAAAAAATAGACTGATCAATTTCTCCCAACCTAAAGCAGAAAACATGACACACACACACATATGCATATATACATGTACAAAAAGAAACAATGAAAAAAACAAGAATATATATATATATATATGTCAAAACAGAAAGATAACAATGTAAGAGATACAATTGAAAAGGTATAAAAACAAAATCCAAGAGAAAAGACCAATATAAAAGGTTGGAAAAACCAAAATAGCTACTCCAACAGTCTCCATGTGATATTGTGGGAAAACCACCACCATTTCTCTATCCAACTACCCAAACCCTGCTGATAGAAAACCTCACCGCCTCACTACAGTGACTTTCCTTTCGCTACATCGAAAGACATAACAAGGTCTATACACTGCCAAAGGGGTGTGAAAAGTGTGAGATAACAGGATCGGTAGAGTCCCACCTTGGTGTTCCATAACAAATATATATACAATAATCCAAACACGATAAAATTTAATGAAAACAAGGCATGACATACAATTTATCACTTTTTATCTCAAAATCATGGAAAGAAATTTAATTTCCCGTTTTCAACATTTATAAATATAGTAGGTAAATCTGTTTCAATGTATTTCATATACATATATCAATGAATATATATCAAAACAAAGAAGGTATCACATTTCATGTCAAATCCATTGTAGTACAACCAAAATAGTGTAATACAAGAGAAAAGAAGAGGTAACATCACAACAAGGATCACACTAGGTCAAGATAACTAGGGAACTCATACAAAACATAGAAAATTGTGCACATATCAAGATTATAGACATATGTATTGAGTCTATTGAGTAGGGTAAGACCCAAAAAAGTGACCCCCCAATAACTATAACATGTACCTAGAACAACAGGCCTAGAGAGCAGAGGAACACCCGAAGAATGAAACCCTAATAATGGATGAGGCCTATTATTACACCTTCCACTTAAGTACACAATTATTACCATGTACTCAATTTTACAGACCAATTCATCAAACCTTTTCTTATAAATGATGATTTGAAATCGATTATATAAAACCTTTTCAAAATGCTTTAAAAACCCTTTTTCATTTCCCAAAACTAGGGGAAATAATATTTTATCAAAAAAAATTTCCACACACACAAATCAATTCAATAAATCATTCCATTTCATTTACAAAACAATTTATCAATATCTGGATCAATGCATTTCACCAATACAGGCTAGAGATGGAACCAGCTACCTCAAAACATGGGCTAAACACTTCTTCAATGGTATCCACCAATAGGAAGAACACAATAATGACAACGAAGGCTCTAGAATCAATCCAAACATGTTATATTTGATTCAATTTTCCATAAGGGTCAGTAAATAAGAAATATAACAACATACCTCAAGAATGCACTCCCACCTCACTAAAACCAATAATGGTTCGACCCCCAAAACAAAATCTCACAATGGATATAGAAATAAATTAAAGGAATTACCACCATAGATTAATGATGTGATATTTCAATGAATAAAAAGTAACATGAACAAAGGAAATAAAGAAGTAGAACCGATTATGTACTCAGAGATATGCAGCCCAACCACAATAGAGATTAATTTTTGAACAAAGCGAATTGGATGGAGTAGAGGTCTCAAAAATTACTAGAGGATAGCTATAGGTCGAGAGCAAGGAGGGCTACATATGAATAATAAAACAAATCAGCTGATTAATACTCTAAAAGTCAAACTCATGACATTTAAATGACACGTAATCACTTTACACATCATCTAATCCATGAGTCCCATATACATGGGAAAACACATCACCTTTTAATTAAAACCCTAATTTTCAGTATTACACGATGCGTAATCTTTACACAGTGTGTATTCATTCACATTGTTTATTAAGATCATGAAATGATCTTGATGAACATTACCCATCATTTAAATCTATTACACAACAAGTAAATACCAAGTAGACAGAGAGAACTAAAGGTAATTAAATGAAAACTCAAACCACATTTTACATTCTTCTAAATAAAAAAGAACCCCACTATTCCATTAAAAATTTATACTTGGTATCCATTAATTAAAATAAATAGAAATCCCTAAAATTTAGTTCATTTAATCCAACAAATTATCTCCCTCTTTATTATTTCCAATATGCACCCATTTAAAGAGGAAAGCAAGTAATGATATGGGAATTACCTGAAAGACGATAAATGGATGTTGCATGGATCTTTACGTAGTGATTGTTCTTATGTTGTTTCTTCTATTTTATTCCTTCCCATAACATTTCCTAAAATTGTAGAATACCAATTATGTTTTTATTCTAAAGCAGATAATTGTTCCTATAACACTTCCATTTACATATCATTATCCACCTATTAATTTCTTTTATCAAAAAATGTTCTGGGTGACAACCCAAAATCCACACCTTTGATGAGGCCATACTATTTTGGATACATCATGGACAATGAGAGTAGATTTTCATAAGGTATAGTTGATGATTATTATTAGGTCTAATTCAGATAAAAAATAAAGTAAAATAAATAATTATTATTATATAATATCGATTTAAAGCAAAACCAATTTTTTATTATGTCATACTTACATATTTTTTCCACACATTTTGTGTGTTTTCATCTGTTATTATAATTTATTTATTTACATGTCCCTCCTTACATAGCACATGAAGTGAGATGGAAGTGGATTTGTATTATGATTCATTAATTTTCATATAAAAATAAGAACATAATTAGGTTATCATTTTATGTCACAATAAATTATTATGGTAGATTTAAAATATGCACCATTTTTTCGTGAACCATATCCCATCCTTACATTATGGTAGGGGTACATTGTTTTTACATCTCATTGATTATTTTTAACAATCATTTGATGTTTCATAAATTAATAATTCTTAATCCAAGTGATTAATAAATGTATTTTCATGTAATGTATTACTAGTTACAATGTCATGAAAATATGTCTCCTCACAAATACTAATATACACATCCCATGATTGTTGGTTTATCAGGTGTACGTACATATATTGCGGGTGTAGGTTTATTTTCCATTTACAAACTTTTAGATGATACATCAGAAGAAATTTTTGGAAGCCACTATGAAAATTTTCAATAATAATTAATATAAATTTTAATTGGGAGTTATATACTATAAATGTACTCTACAGGGGATAATAATGAGTAAGTAAACATTTCATTATTTTGTTTTTAATTAAAATAAAAAAATTATATCATAATGTTACCCTAATATCTTCCCAAATTAATGTTTTATGTGTGGTCACATCATTCTTCCATGAATATACATCAATCTACATGCATATGAGAGTGGTGAAGCTAATTTAACTACTAAACATGGCCTTTTGGGGTTAATGGGCTAGTCCTGTGCATTCTATTTATCCTATAATTTGATTCATTTGTTTCTATGATTAATAATTTTAGCTAACACCATCAACCTATGATTATCATATTTTTTATGGGACATAGGTTATTCACCATTTTCCATTTCCTAGGATTCTATATCAAAAATAGGTTGTTTCCATAGATTGGTAGCATCGACATGTGTATAAGGTTGTTGTTACTCAACATTGGGAGCACAAAAATGTTGAGAAACCTATTATTCCTCAATATTTAGAGAATTAGGATGTACAAAAGTCATTATATGCATAAGTTGTTGAACATTTAATTTATATTATATAAAATTAGTAGTGAATAGATAATAATATGAGGTAACCCAATGTATATTACAAATATTATATAACCTAATTATTGAACTATATATTTTTTTAATGGTTGAAGGGATTTAACCCCTCTATCGAGTATCTAGATATCATTATTATGGTATCCTATGAAAAAAAAGACCCTGTCTACATTGGGACCACTGTGAAATGACTGTGATGTCCCAATTAAAGGGTCATCCTCAGTTGAATTTACATATAGCCCTTTAGTTGTTTTAGTCGATAACAAAACAATTTACCAATTTCAGTTTGTGGGATATGGAACATAAAATACTTGTACTACCTATGATTCCATTATTAATAGTTCATCTTTGTACCATTTCTCACTAAAGTCCACATTCATGAATCCCAATTCATTTATTTTAATAGAAAACTTATTATTAAACAACATACATTAAAAAACCAGCACTTGGAATGGTGTATAATATGAATCCCATATTTTTTTGTTAATACCAAAGTATTACATATTCACATAATTTAGATTTCAATCCTGGGTACAAGATATATGCATTACTTCGGCCACATGTGTAACTCCACTACATTGCATGATATCGTGTTCATAATGTTCATTTGAATAGAATATATAACCATTAATTACATAACCCTTATAATAAAATAAATGCACACTTGGTTTTCTGGTTAGGCATCGAAGTCATTCTAAAATTGAACATGGATTTTTAGACAACTCCTTAAAAAATATAGTCTTGAAACAATCCTATAAACTATTGAGTATGTATATTTTATATCCAGGTTTCATCCCCTAATGGATTAAATATCCTAATAACTACTTATTGGGTTTCAACATATGGGGAAGCCTCTAAACTATTATGACAAATGTAAAGGTCAGCTTGCTCTTAATCTGTAATAGTAATTGCAAAAACATATATTCTATAAATTATTTCACCCACAAGCCGCACGGTGTGATGAGATTTCGGTATATCAATTTATTCCAAATTGTTCAGGTAGTAATTACAAAATTCAATGGATTCCTATAACATATCTCTCCATAATACAACCTTATAGATGGATTTTATTTTTTACATATCCATTCAAAAGCATTATATACGTTTCAAAGAGGTACATCCATCTATAATGTATTGGTCCACATAGTTGAATATCTCTTACCAAGTGAACCACCAAGTGAACAATCATATCAAAGAATTGTGGTAGAAACAACATCTACAATTCACATAATATGATAGCTATTTCATTTTTCATAGTTTGAAATTTCACCATATATATAACATTGTGGAATATAGCTTCGAAAAAAAATCGATCTTGGATAAATTATGATGTACATTCTTGATAAAAATTAAATGTAAATTAATAAACATTAGATCATGCATCAAAAAATGATAGTCATTATATTTCCTACCCTTTAACTATAAATAATTAATTAACACAGTATTTTTCGTATTTTAGGAATACCCCTATAGAACCATTACATCATTCAAGAAGTTATAAAACTAATATATCTCCTTCTTGTAAAGAGTATAACTAGCTGGTGGAAGAATAATCTATTTTACACTCTTCACTGGTGCCAACTCCTCCCATATTCCCATTCAATCATGTCTATCCAAACCTTAATTACATAATTTATTTTTTATGTGTATTTTGTAAAGTTCCAATTACACTATCACACAAATTTTTTTCGCCATGCATAACATCTAGAAAATTTCTAATGTAGAAACAATTCTAGTATGGAAATTGAAAAAAAAAACTAATCACTTTTTCCAACCGGTATTTATATTTTTTTTAAAAAAATATTTTCAAAAATAAGTTTCCATATCTTTTAATTTCTGAAGCTATTGATCGCCTGCTAGTAGAGATAGTGTTGTACATTATTTTTAACTCCCTATAAATTATATCATCTTTGATCGATACTTATGTCGTTGGGGTATCAATCTCTGATGTGCAAGAAAAAATTTCTTCGATGAATTTTTCAACCTAATAGACCATATAACTTGTTCACAAATGGGACACATTTGACTTCCTTTAATTCTATATCCTAAAAAATTTATATAAGCATGAATTCCATTTATCATCCTGTACAACATGGCTCTAAATATGAAATCTTTATATCTGTTAGCATCATACAAAATGACACCTAAATCCCATAATAATTTCAATTGATCGATCAGTGGAGAGAAATAAACAATAATATCATAACCTAGTTATTTTTTTCTTATTATAAATAGAGATAAAACAATACATTTTCATTTCATGCATAGTCATAGTGGAGATTTATAATTTACCATCATAATTAGCCATGTACTAAGAGTGTTTCGTTGAAAACAAAAATAATTCAATCCATTTGTATATAGTCAATGATAGAGATTTCTTAGATCATTTCCAAATTCAGGATACTCATGATCAACTCTCTTACACAGAGTAGAGTCTTCGGGTGATAATGTTTCCTATCTTTATTTCTTGTATATGTGTTCCATGTAAAGTTTCTTTTTAGTCTCCTAAATTCCATATAGGTTCTTAAACCATGAAATGATTTCAACGTACCATAAAACTTTCATAGGACCAGATTGACCTTTCTTTTATCAAGAATAAACACACTTTTTGAATTTTTAAGTGATTTATGGTCCTTTCTAAATAGTATACATTCTTTTGGAAATTCATGTATTCTTTCAGAGATCATACCCATGGAACATAGAATTTGTTTAGAGTCATATGTTTGGGAAGGAAGCTCATTATCTTCTAGGAGAATATCATTCAATAGTGCAAGTAGGTTATTAAAACCAGTGTCACTCTATCAGTTACAATATTTTAAATTATACAACTTTAGTATGGTTTACAATGATGTATATTTAGTACAACAAACATACAATGTTGCCTTTCCAAAAATCATTAAATTCTCAATTTTTTTAAAATCTTTATGATTATATTAAATTATCATTATCATTTCCTCAATATGATATTCATCATAGTTAACACTTATGATCACATCATTGATACATTATTAATCATTTTCCACCCTTTTAATCATATCATATGATCCCTAAAACTCATCCTTATCTCAGTCACTAGATACATCTAGTTTCCTCCATGTTAATTATAATATTTATAACATCAATCTATTCTATGATAGATAAAGTGTTCTTCAAATTCCTTTGGACTAATTAGACTTGAATAACAATAGCATAAACAGAGAAAATCGATTTGAGAATGGTCACACAAATGATCTTTTTCAAACTTGATGAACTATTTCACCCCATCCTCATACAAATTTTTCATATGATTGACATCCATCCATTTTCTATTAATATCCATCCAATTTGATTCAGTAATATTAATATTAAAAAAATTCATAAATCATATAAATCATTTCAAAAAAAAAGTTCATCTTTTGAGTAAAATATTATTTTAAGGTAAGATTATTAATGGTAATGATTTTAGAGACATAAATTTTTTTATAATGGTTATGATTTTACTGATGTGGGTTATCATTAATATTATCTATATTATATGAACCAAATATACTATATCATTCACAAGTCCAGGTCCCAAGAGAGACCACTCCCCTATCATAAACCAACATAGAGGTGATAAACATATGACCTTTAATACAAAGCTTTAAAACTAGATATCTATATCATTGCTTGATAACTAATTTTATAGAAAAATTACAATTGGTTAGATTTAAAATTTTCTCTATCAACGCTTGGAACAATATAATTTCCATATTTTGTTTCTTGAAAATAAATAATTGTTAAAAGATGATACTATAATGGTCACTAAAAATAAAACACGCAATGTAAGACAAGTTTTAAAAAAACTGTGGTTTTAATCCATGGGAGTAGGAGGGATACTTGGAAATAAATGAGAATAATTGTATAATTTTAATCCATGATAGTAGGAGTAATACATCGAACTTGGAGCCTATTTCCAATTGTGCACCATAAAATTCCACCTGCTTATTGTTTACAGTCACCACCTTAAACGATAAGTGGGAAATGATTGTGTGGTTTAAAGCTAAGAGCTCTAAGAAATAATAGTGTTAAATAATTATTAATAATTAGAAATGAATGTGAAAGAGATAAAGGGGATAAACAACAATGGCTCGATGCAAGATAGATTTGGTAGAACATGAGAGTAGATGGGATACTTGAAACTTGGATCTGATTACCAAATGTGTACCACCAAAATGATACCAACGTATCATTTTCATTCATCACCTTAAATGATAAGTGGGTAGGGTTTTGCAGTGCACAGATAGGTTCTTGAAGCAATTATAGTGATAAATAATGATGAATGAGTGAAAATGAATATGAATGTGAGGGATAGGGTAAAAAATGGCGCGATGAAAGATATATTTTGTGAATCATGTGAGCATGAGGGATATTTAGAACTTGGAGCCGATTACTAGTTGTACACCGAAAAAACATTTCCTACTTAACATTTGTAGTTACCACCTTACATGATAAGTGGGAAGGGTTTTTGCGTTGCACAAATAGGATATCCATGAAATTACAGTGAGATATAATGGTGAATGAGTGAAAATAAATGTGAAGGTGAGGGAGATGGTGAACCAATAATGTCTCAAGGAATGATATATTTGGTGGAGAATCAACAAGTTAGATTGAGGCAAAATAAGATCTCTTTCACGTACGCTATTCAAACCATTTGGGAAAATTAGAAACCAACAAAGATACTCTACGGGGAGAAACAAATCACAAGTGATCACATACCTTGATTTTAATTTATCATTATATTTTCAATACAAAAAAAATAAATAAACTTTAAACTAATACAAATATATTAATAAAAATTTAAAAATTATAATAAATGTTTAAAAAAAGTGATTTCATATATTACATAACATAATTTACATAATCCGTATAATAAATTATTTTAAAATATATAGTTTAAAATTATACAAAATCATTAGTATAAAATAATGAGTTTTAATCATTGTATCACTTGATTCTTTATAAAAGGTCTCAAACTTCATTGTAATTCAAAAACTAAATATTCCATTTTCATAATTCAAAATAAAAAACAATCAAACCCATACTCTTACGCATATTACACATGGTCCACGCATGAATTATTAGATTTAAATACATATAGAACTTGAACCAATATATAACCTTCAAACATCATGTAACCAATTTAATATAAGCGATTCCATACTAAATTAAATAACCCAAAAACATTCTAACTCAAAGATTCATAATACCTAATGTAAATAATTACAAAAAACAAATGCTTTCATAATGAATCAAATCATAACAAAAAAAAATTCATATAATCAAAAAAATAAAAACCCAATTATATTAACCCAAATTGAAAGGATTTTAAAGTCATAATATCATAAAATGATTTTGATTAAAATATTTACCCACCCAACACAAGATATTACACCTAAAATGGGTAAAAAAATCACATTTTTTAAATATAAGGAAACACATTTATTTCAAATAAAACATTTGAAACTAATGAAAATAAAAAAAATTCAAATTCAAAATCCTTAAAACCTTCTTATTTCAAATTAAACATTATGATCAAGAATTGCATCCACAAATATAATTTATAAACACATATAAAATCATTCAAATATCCCATTAGATTAACATTTACGTATATACAAAAATAACAATCATTTAAAAACACTCAAATTTAAATTTATTTAATGTTAATTATATTGACTCACTTTAAAAGGCCAATTTATAATTTAACTCAAGCATCATCCAAAATAAAATCATTATTTAAATCATTGTATTTCATAATAATAATCATTTTATAAATAATTTAAGAATCCATTATACTAAAAAGTAACATATTTCAAAATCACTATACATGGAAATCATAAAATTTAGATATATACATTAAAACAATAAATATACATTAATCAAACAATTACAAGAATTTAAAAGGAAAAAACATGAGAATCACATAAACATTTAAATTATAGTAGGTTAAAAAGACAATAATAGAAAATTTATGAATTAAATTTTTTTAAAGTAATTCACATACATAATGAACACTTTAGAGTATACCCCAAACCCCTTTCTTTTGTTTTTTTGGATATATATTTTTTGATTATAAATCCTATTTTCCCAAACATATACATATATAAAACCATCATCCATACAAACTCTAACTCATTAAAACTATGTTCCACTCATTTTTTTTAGAAAAAAAAACATTAATAACCTTACGAAATTATTTGAATTAAAACATTCATCATTATAATAAATGAAATGAAAAAATTGAGATTACATTCCAATACATATTTTATAAAACTAAAAACAATTATTCAAAATGTATAAATTCAATATATAGAAGCCTATAAACCAAAATAAATGAAATTAAATCAAATAAATTCCAAAAATGTCTTTTAAAATGATACATGTAAATATCTAGTTAAATATACTTTTAATAAAAGTACACAAAATACCATGAAACAAATAAAATTAGACAGAAACCATAAAATACCTACTAATTACCTATAAAAATCCCATTTATACTAATTTCATAAAATATAATTATAAATTATACACAAAAATGTAAAATGAAGTTTCAAACCCTCACTAATTTGGATGCCACTCATATTAGCCAATGTAGATAACCCTAAACACCTCAGCGAGCAGAATGTGGATTATCTAATTTTCACATGAGGTGATAGAGAACCAATCTTGAATGGTTGTGTTTGAGGATCACTTAACTGGTGGTGGGATGAGTGCTACACTCTCTGATAATAGAGAAGATCTACTAGGTTGATGGGGCGATAGGATTAGGGTGGTTTCATGCAATGAGCAGTGGATCTTTAGGTTCTGAAAAAATAAATCAGCAAGGGAAAGTTCAAGGATCGGGACTAAAAAGGATTAGAAATAATCACATAACTTAGATTTTTGAGAGAAGATAATCATTTCAAAATATCTAGGAAGAGCGGTTACAACAATTTGGGTCCATGGGATCTTGAACGACGTGAGTGAGGAGAACCCGATTGGGGTTTATTTAAATGATAGGGAAGACCGTTATCATCAATTTTAAAAAAGAGCTCATAAAGATTGGTGTTATTAGCACTGAAATAGTTTTAAATGATAAAATGTATTTTTATCAGTGATATTAAAGCACTGTTAAAGAAATAATTTTAATAATTTAATAAATATAATTAAAAATTTAAATCCATAAACAAGGCTTCAGGGTTGGACTATCCTTTGGGGGGCTATGGAATGCCCTTCCGACCTATGTGTGTGGTGTCTGTGTGTTTAATGTAATTATACCCCAAAAAACTAATATATATAATAAATATATTTATTATTATTTTATAATTATTTAAATATATAATTATTTATTTATAATTAATAATATAAATTAATATATTTAAAAAGTGTTAAATATATAAATATATATATATAATTATATAATTATATAAATATTGATATATAAATATATATATAATAATAAATATGATATATATATATTTATTTTAATCTAATATTTATTTAAATATATATATATATTTATTTATTTATAATTATAATTATAAATATATATATTTATAAATATTTGTATACAATTAAAAATATATTAATAAAATAATATATATTTATATAATTATATATATAATTATATAATACAAGATGGTTTGAACCATGAGTTAAGAACCCATGGCCCAAAAAACATTATTAAGAAAAAGTAAAGTACAAGACAAGAGGGTGTAACAAAAAATGCAAATAAACACTACATAAAACTGAGAGAACAAGTCCTGCCATACAACTTTAATAAGAAAAATAATGATTTATGCTTATTACCAACATTCCATGAATTTCCACAACCCTAATGATGGCATTCCCTCTTCCATTTGGGAGCAACCCGTGAGCCCCCTTGGTCTTCCAAAATTTTGTTGCCCCTTCCTTAGAACTACTCATCACTTGATCAATGCTCACATTCGGGTTAGAGTGATATGTATCCTTACCTAAATAAGCCATTTTTTATACTCTTTAATCCTAAAGGTCACAACATTATCTTGACATGCAGGCATATCCACCACATCAGGTGGAGCTTGCGGCCTCACCTCAACTTTAGTGCCACTTTGCTCTTGGATAGCTAAATGGCCATCCCCACCTACATGAACCTGCCAAGGGACATATCTAGAGTTTTCAAATGAAGAATTAATAAGAACCTCTTAAAAATTAAAACTAGGTTCAATATCATTCTCCCCTACACAAATACAGGGTCTTTGGCTACAACAACATTACCTATATACAACCTTTTATTCCACACACCAGAACTCTCTAATCCATCAACGTAAAGTTGATCTGATTCCACATTATTAATCAAATCAGGCATCCAATAATGTTACCTTTTCAAAAAAGAGTACCACCATTGGTTAAACTTTCCACGACCATGCCAAGATCAGACTTTTCATCCTTTTCTATTTTCTTATTCGTAGATGAAATCTATAGATCAACAACTATAGGGGGTGAGGTGTTCTAGCCAGGTCTAACTACCTATTTAGGCTTTAAAACGTCCTTAGTAGATTTACCAACTATATCTTCTAGCCTCATGGCCTAATCGATTACCATCGGCTATAATATAGTGGCCCAAACCTCTTTACTCTGAAGAGGAGAGACAACAGGGGAAGGGGAGCAAGACATCCCCTAGAATTTGCAGCAGTAGAATTCACCATATCAGGAGAACCTTTAAGTATCTTCCAACTCTTTTGAGGTTTAATACTTATGGTAGACTACCCTTGTTATTCACAACATTCACGAATCCATCCCTAATATAATCAATGAAGTACATTCCATACTCAACATCAGATGAAACACTCAAATGATGTGAGGCCTAAGGAATATATCCCCCAGTACCCAGATTGTTATAACCCAACATTTGGGTGTTAGAATCATTTGCCTTTAAAATTATAGTAGATCCACTCAAATCCAGATGAGAGAACTTATCATGGTCCTCAATATTAAAACCTTTAAGATACAAAGCATTATAATAAGATGAAACTGAAATTACACCAGTACAATTGTTACCAATGACTACTTCAACAAATGTATCCAAGTCTTGGATAGGAGGAACCCTACTCTCACTCAAAGGCCTATAATACCTAGTGAAATTATCAAGGGGTAGACTTGTGAACACACATACATGTATACATGATAGACATACAAATGTACACATACACATCTACACACACATACACATATACACACATACACATACATACATGTAGATATACATGTAAATATATTTTAAATTATTTAATATCAAGATAAATATATATTTAAATAAATATATTCATTTATATATTATATATTTTTTAAAATAAAACATTAATATATTATATTTATTTTAATTATATACACATTTTTTGTAATTAATGTATATAAATATAATATTAAACATTTTTAATAATATAAATTTGATAATTTTTTTCATATTAAATTATGAAAATAAGATTCACTTTTTATTAGATGTTACATAAATCATATTTATATATTATATTTACATATATATATCTTTAGTAATATAAATATTATTTAAAAATATATAAATATTTACATATAAATTAAATTACACACTATGACCTTTATCAACGCAAGAAGAAAGTGCTCAAAAAGGTGTTACTTTTATCAATTCTAAAAAATCAATAATAAATGGGAAACTTTTATTAGCACTAGAAAAAATAACTGACAAAGGGTATCCTCTTATTAGTGATTTTTTAAGCATTGATAAAATAAAACATTATCAATGCTTTTTGCGAGTGATGATAATAGTCTCCCCTTTATTAATGCTTTTTATCTAGCATTGTTAAAGGCTAGCACTAGATATAGAGTGATATGTAGTAGTTTTAGATGAAGGTATCTCATTCAATAAAAATATATTATTTTAAAAATTAAATGGGAAGCCTTATGAATATAATACCTCAATACGATTAATGATATATTAACAGTCACCATTATTTTCCACCACACCTCACCACTTCAAATGATTAAAACACCACTAAGTGAAGAAATAGATAATTGATGTGGTCAATACTCAATTGAAAGAAGAATAATTTGGGTTTGAATCATTAGTTGAAAAGGGTTTCATGGAAACCTCTATTTATAATAACTTTTTACCCCAACATTAATCCCTCCTGTATAAATATATCCACTATCTTTGATTACAATTCGAATGTAACCTAATAAATCTAATTAAAAAAGTAACATATTTCACCTATTATTTTATCCTCATATTAAATATTTCATTTATAACAGAAAAACAAATCAATAAAATTACATCATTTCAATATCATTGCCAACGGATAAACTATATATAGACATATATACATATATATCTCATGGAACCACGAGATATCATGCCTTTGGGAAAAAAGGATAAATCCTAAATCAGATCATTGATCCTTTACAAACCATTATTTTTGAGAATGAGCAACTATGGAATGTTCACGGTGACACAATGACTTCTACATGAATCAAAACAAACAAATTTTGACATAGGGGCTTTAATATGATATCTTTTTCAAAATAATAGGTAAGGTTACGTGCTTCTGATCTATGGTTTTTTTTTTGAAAATCTTATCAAGTGTAGTCCATCATTATTCTTCCCAAGAGAAACTCTAGAAGCCCTTGGTTTTGTGACCATTCATATTGGTCTTTTTAAATCATCACATGTGGTTTTTTGATTCCTGTCCGAAAATAATTATTATCATCTATGGATGAGGGGTTCATGGTCCTTTGATGGATATTTCATGAAGGTTTCAAAATGGTCCCCTTTCCACACTGATGTTGAGCCTCCCATTTCCCATATTTGGTTAGGGATTCCTAGTATATTTCGATATTTATTTAAACAAGAATCAATTTTTTCAATTGTTAGTATTATTGGGAAACCCCTCATATTAGATACTCCTACGAAAAACCTCTGTCGACCATCGGCTATTAGAATCTATACAGAAATCGATATTTTTCTGTCCAAACCACCTCACATTTGGATACAAAATTTTGACATATGATTTATCCAAGAGGTTTCCATTTAAAATCACCACAATTATTTCACTAAATATCTAAAAATTGGATATCCTATAAAGCTATGTGGGATAATACCTTTTGATGAACGTACCCTCACATGAATCAATTCAATTTGGGTTGGAAAAGAATAACACATGGGGATTGATACTGCTCCCTCATGAAATTCTAGAGATCCTATTAATAAGGATGTTAATCAGAACCTGAATGAACCTTCTAATTCTCAACCCCCACTAAAGATCTCTCTAATGTAGTATATGTTTCTCATAATGATCAGTTGTTTGATGAGGATAAGGAAAATCTAAATAAACTAGAGCAACATACTACAAGAAAAGGTGCTCCTTAACTCTTTAAAGAAAAGGAAAATAATGTCCAATATGATTCTAGTGAATCCTTAAGGATGATCATGATAATTCATGTTAACTTAAGGAAGACTTATTAAATTCAAGTGTTAGAAAGTGTAAAAAACCAATGATTAATTCAGATGGTTTCATTATTCAAATCCTAGAAGGACTCGAGAACGTAGTGACTATTCTAACCTTGATAGAAAAATACCTTCAAAATCATTTGAGTCCTATATTAAAGAAAAATATATTATTCATCCATATCTGATGGGTCCTTACCATATTTTAATAGGACCTACTAAAGATAATTTGAATGTCTTTTAAAAGGATGATATGGATGACCCTGCTGTGAGGGATTATTATCAGTATGATGATGACGTGAGCAATGGTTTAGAATCTTGGATGGAAGAGAAAGATTATATAGTATTTAAATGACATAGGAATGGTGAAATTTACATGGATATCTAATTTTAAATAATAAAGTTAATTTTCATTAAGATGGTGGATGAATTTAAACAAAATACTGATTTTGATTTCAAGGGAACTCCATGGAAATGATTCATTTTTGTGCCTCTGGTTGATTTTTTATATTTTTATTGGCCCTATTGATTCCTGTATTTGTCTTTCTGGTCTTCTAATTTCTCGATTGTTCATGAATTTCAAAATGAGAAGAACCAGTGACATTTTGGAGATGATTGGTTTGACATTGATGAGCTATACTGACCTTTTTAAAAAGTATGTTGTGCTTTCTGATGGCCATGTGATTCTTTGTATATGATGTTTTCATCCCTTTAATGATTCTATGTGATAGTCTGTTATGAATATATTCCTTCTAAATGAATATTAAACATTTTTTGGATTAGTCATTGAGATTTATTTTATTCTTTTGTCCCTACTACGATATGTGGATTTTATGGTTGTTTTGTCATGTATGGTGGGATGCTTCAAATGTTGTTTGATCACATGCTTTGAGATTTTGTTTGATCTAAACCAGAAACCTATCAATTTTGAAAATTGGACATGATTATAGTGTATCTAGTGCTATCTTTTCTGATGTTTATCTCTTGATGGGACTCCTCATTGTTGAATATTCCTTGGGTTCATGTATTTTTTCTTTCCCATTCTGCTTGATGTCCTTGTTGCACATGACACTATTTCTTTTTGCCTTTATGTTTATGTTTTTTATATATTAAAAGGATAATTGGTGTTTAGAATAGTAATGGGATAATATCAGTGGGTTTTTTTGAAGAATCTACAAGAATCTTATCACTTATTTTTGGGATATTTTTTCCACAAAATTGTATATTATTTATCACTCATTGTCTGATCCTATGTGATGGAGTAATTCCAATGCTGATGAGTTGCTAAAATATCATGACTTTTTCTTTAGAGTCTGGTTTAAGACTCAACACCTTTAACATGGATTTTTCTTTCAATTCGGCTGGTGATCTTCTTCACTTGTATTAATCATTCTACTTGAGGGTTTTGGATTCAGGCTTATGTGTTTTTTTCATACTTTTTGGATAGGAAAGCTTAGATTTTTTCCATTATGTCACCTTTTCCCTTGTAATAATTTGAAATATTTCTATATATATTTCTAGAGTTAGGAGTTGAGACAACATGCTATGGGCCACTTGGGTGGGGACTCCATGTAAGAGTACACGAACATGGTTTGACTACACAAGCATCATCACAAGTGGATCGATATTCCATGTAAAATAGTACACAAACATGGCGTATGAGTGTGCACATAAGACCAAAAACACAAGAACTAGTACGTTGATAGGCTAGACATTCCATGTAGTATACCTACGTGACATTTAATCTTACACAATTGGGATCAATGTGTTCTCTAGGGAAACAAGAAGACATTGTAGTAGGATAACATGTCCTATGTGTCCCTTCACACATGGTGGACCCGTTGAGATATTCTAAACAAACATTTAACATTCATATCTCCATTATTTGAACTCGGATTTTGGCCCAAGAGTAGCCTATCCTAATTATTTTTCCTCATAGAATATGATGGTGCCTTAACATGTGGATTTCGAGTCATGATGTTAAATTTTCATGGAATATCACCTACAAAGGCGATGCCTGATGATGATTGTACATTGGTAGGATCACCAAAGGCTTATTTTCAAGTGGAACCCTCTTGCGAGGTGGGGAATGTGTTATAGATCACACAGAGTGGAACCCTCAAGCTGGGATGGGCATATTTCCTCTATAAATACTTGTGTGGAACCCTCTCGCAGACTATGGAATGGGTCCTTGATGACCTAGAGTAAAACCCTCATGCGTGGTAGGGCATGGGTCCTAAATTAATTCTAGAGTTGAATCCTCTAGTCAGGTTGGGCATGGTTCCTTTACACACTTCCGAGTCGAACCTTCTAGCTAGTTTGGGTATGTGTCTTCGCTGATTTAGTGTGGAACCCTCCATTTGGGCTTGTCATGGGTCCTTGACCTCCCGATTGTAACCCTCCTACGTTATCAAGGCATGGGTCCTCGATGACATAGAGTTGAACACTCCAGCTGGGCTGGGCATGGGTCCTAGACCATCAATGTGGAACCCTCCTACTAGAATGGTCATGGGTCCTCCATAGACTATCAGGGTAGAACCCTACGATTTAACAAGGAAATTGGTCCAATACATTGAGATTGTGTCCCATTGATTATGCGGCATGAGGAAGAGGTGGGGCTTGATGTAGCTTCGACATCATGATGGGGGATAAACACTTTCCCCAATGATATGTGTTTTTGAGACGTGATTAAAAATGTACGGACAAGTCAAATCCACCAAAAGTGGATAGTATCATTGTGTGTTGAACGAGTTCCTTAGACTTTGGTGTTCTGGGCAGACATGTGGGATACTAGGCATTGTTATTGTAATTTTTAAACTGTTGGCTACTCATCTTCTTCGGCTGAGCTGTATGATGGAGATCCCATTACTCTCTCTTCTAAGATTTTTTAATTGAAAAAATATATATATACATTATTGAATATTCACTATTTGGATTTGGATACCCTCCTTCTAGGAAAATCATATATATGTAGGGTATTCCATGTTCTTTCTATGTTTATCTTCTCCTAGTTAGATGAGTTTGCTCTCTTCATATAAGTGGAGAAGGCTTTATGGGTAGTTCATATACTCATTGTGCTTATTCCCTTATGCATGAACGAGCTTCCGCTCACAATCTTATTGGGTTGAGGTGTACTCTTTCACTATACCTTGTGTTATTTACTGCTTTCCTCTTCTATTCCATATGTTAATGCTCGCCCTTCAGCTTTTGGGGTGTACTAATGGGTATGCATACACTCACCCCTACATGGGATTTTCCTAAACACATTATGTCTTATGGAGGTGGAATATAGGTCGACTATCACTACAGAGAAGCATAGGGATACTAGGTGCTTGGACTATTGATGGTAGTCATAGGTTGGGATTTAGGAGTTGAGATCTCTCGGTTGTTTTCTATTTATATTTTTCAATCAAATTGGGACACATTTCTGATTGGTAATGTATTTTTACATTTTATTGTTGAGTATACACTTCCATACTTTTATACCATCTAGAGATTCTTGCATTCTTGGTTTACGTTATAGAAGTGTTTCATTTATTCTTCTTCCCTCTGCAGTTTTTCAATGATTTAATTATGTTCATGTGCATAGGTTCTTAGGAAAAGGCATATATGAGTTTGTGATGCCTTCAGTACTTGTCACAACTCATGGCCTATAATGGCGGGTTTGGGGTAGTTGTGGCTCGAGCCTCAGCTTGGGCTCGGTCATGATAGATTGGTGTTAGAGCAAGTTCATTCCTCGGGACATTTTTTGATATTTCAACTTAATAGGTTATTTTTTTGGGATTGAGGGGAACCATGTAAAACTTTCTCATGTGTGACTCCCAAGCTAGGGAATCCAGTGATGGTTCAACGACTATTGTATCAATTCAACAAGTCGTTGACATCCTACTTGTCAAATCAGAATGCCAAGACATTTTTTGCAGGTATTAATGGTACATGCATCATGTAGGATTGAGTCATTGATTGTTATTCTTGATTCATTTTCCCATTTTTGTTGATATATATATATATGGTCATTTGATCATGGTACTTGATAACATTTAGGATGCCTTTGTGATGATAACCGGCCCGGATACCAGCTCTGGTTTGTGATGAAGATCCCATGAGTGAAGAGGCCTTTGTTTAGGGTCCATCCTACGATCATGTAATGACAAAAGCTTGATTTAAATGGAAATTAAATTTATTTTATGGAATACATAAATCATGACGCAAACAGATTCCCAAATACTGTATTAGTTTAGCACCTTTGGAAACCAGTAATGTAATCATCTAATATGGTGAAAGATCATCAACATCTCGAATAATGATGTCCCCTTTTTTCCCTAACGAAAACCTTTCTTTATATCATAGGGAAATGAAAACATAAAAAGTGTGAGCTGAAATTATCATTAAGGGTTAACATTGATAACATAAAACAAAATATAAACATTAAAATGTAAAAACATGAACATAATGTTTAAAAATCAAAATCTTGAGTCAGAAAATAAATCATAGCAGTACATAAGGCATATATCATAATGGATCATTAACCATGATAAAATAGCATTTGCATAAAACATGGAAATGTTGGAAAAAAATAATCACATTATATGATTTCCATAATAGCCAAGGCACTCCTACCAATACCATCATAGTGGACAATGTCTATAATTGAACAAGGTTTACTTGTCATTCCAGCCATGATTTACTGAACAAGACTTACATACTGATATAGCCCTGCATTATTGAACCAAATTTACTTGTCATTATAGTCATGTATATATAATTAGATATAAATATTTACCCAATTAATTGGAGGGATATATATGTCCCACCCATCTCAAATGAAATCATTCTTACATGTGCCAAAAAAACATTCATCATAGCACAACCCAAGGAACAAAAAATGGGTTTCTTAAACAACATTACATTATAATATATATAAAATAAATGTATTTCATAAAAATAATTCCATTATAAACATAATAAAATAAAAGTAAAAATTGGTATAGAAAATTACCCTATTTAATCTTAGATGGAATGTAATTTTTATAATACACTTGAAATTAAATCTTGAAGAAAATACCATTTCTTCTTCAAAAACAACTACTTCTCTAAAAATGAAATAGAATTTGAAATGAAAAAAATCTATTTGAAAATAATCTTGAAATTTTTTAGAAAAAGGTTTATGTAAATAAGGCATTATGAAGATGTACAAACAAATTCATTCTGTATATATTAAAAAACATTCTCCTTATAATTTTTGTGGAAAATTTAAAAGTACCTCGAATCGAATTACGAAATAGGATTCATTTCATACTGTTTAGTAAAAATTCACCAATGGGTAAAATTTACTTTTAATTTTTTTTATAATAACAGAAATATTATTACATATTTAGGGAACATGGATGTGGATAATAAATATACCCTAGTAAATAATTACTTATAAACAATCTTGGATAATAATGAAATAGAAAAATTATCCCAAACCTTAGGTCCGATATGCTTTGTATGTATCTGAACATCCTGTATAATGATTTAACTAATTTTATTTTCATATTCTAGAATCATAGTCATTTCTATGATATAATATATGATCATATTATCATCAATTTGTTAGTAACATTACATTGTCTCTCGTTATTCGAATATTAACTGCTTTACGTTATAATGCATGTTTTTTTGGATCAGTTCATGTTCCAATTATTTGGTTATAGTTATATTATTTAAATAATGATATTTTTAATATATATATCATATGAATTCATTCCATTCATTTATATAATCATGGTTTAATGATGATCATGTATAATTAATCGCATCGCATCGTCGAGACGGTAGGTCGTTTGTACGTACGAGCGACGATATCATTCACTTAATTATTAAATGATATGGAATTGGATGGTATATTAATTATAAATAGTAATTATCATGTTATATTAATTATTTAAATCCATTATACTCATCATTATAGCCATCCAAATTATATTGTTTTAATAACAAATTACACCACATCATGGAGATGATAAGTTGTACGCACGCACGCATGGTGATATGGTTATTCGTATGATGGATAAAATGAGGTACAATATTGTCCCATAATTATAATAACATCCCCGAATGTTGAATATACTGGATTTATTACTTTATTATGGAAAAAAGATAAGTAGAAGAAGTATAATAAGAAAATAATTTTTACAGAGGAGATAAAACAATTACCTCATTTTCGAGTATCTCTTTTTGATTCGCACAAAAGGTCTCCTTAGGATGGATTTCAACCTAAATTTTGGACTCTAGGATGAATCGAGGGAATTTGGGAGAGTAAATGTGTAGGGTTTGATAGAGAAAAATGGCTTTATAGGTGTGATTAAAAGAGAATGAGAGGTTCCCTTTTATAAGAGAGGGGAGAGACACCATTGGAAATACCAAAACTATTAAATTAATATAAATTAATTTTAAAATTAAAATGCATAAAATGTGGATTATTTAAAATATAATATGAGTATGGGTAGAAATACTCTAAAACAATAAAATTTAGACATGTTTTAATTTTATTTTATACCTTATCATTTTGATTTATCCTTATGTAATCTATTTTTTTTAATTGGGGTAATAATATTCTAAATATTAATTGGTTTTAAATATTTACTTATGTGTTTTTAGTTGTACATAATTGGATACATTATGAAATTTTAGACCTTATAATTTTCAATTTTCATATTTTAATTATTTTTGTGATTTTTAAATAGTTTAATAATATTTTATTTTCATAAAATATCCATAGTGTAAATTTAGACACTATTCATTTATTTGACTTTATATAAAATCCACATAGAAGATAAATTCGAAAAACAATTAACACACTACTAACATGTCATATTATCCAAAACAATTATTGGAGATCATTAATTAGTTTATATTATATTTCTTTTAATGTATTTAAAACAATTTATTTGATATTTCTTTTAATAAAATAATTTATACATCACTATTGTTTCTTCATTAATTATAATTATTTAATCTCTAAAAATTATAAGTAAATTAACATGATGTAAATAATTTCATTATATTTCTAGGGATTATTTATGTTTGATGTTTTATTAATTTTATCACTACATTAAAATTATTATACTTATAAGAGATAAGAGAGTGATATGTTGTCACTTTCTTTTGTTTTAATTATAATTACACCCCTTTCATAGAAAAAAGACCATTAAGTGAATCAAATAGAGCCCTTATTTGAAATGGGTCTATGTTTATTCATAAAAGAGGATTTTTTAGGTTTTAGGGTATTTTTATTATCCTTATCATATTGTTTGTTACCCTAATTTACCTGATTTACCTTTAACTGTGTTAAATAAAAAAATACCAAGTTACTATTCATAATGGAAAAATATAAAAGCACATATTTACATAATTTTTACCTTATGATTCCTAATATGGAATACATTTTTCAAAATTAAAAACACAGTAGTTTCATTAGTTAATTTTCTTGGTCAAAACCAAAAAATGGGTTTTTAAGAAGTAAAAACTAACAAAAGATTGACATGTGTTTATCTACAATTTAAATGTAAAATTACATTCTGTGAAGAAAATTTGATTAAATGGTAAAAACATAATCCATTTACACATTATATGAAATTAAAAATATAATATAACTATATAAATAAATTATATGAAAAAGTAGTTTTGATTTAAAATGTATTATTTTTCACTATTCATTAAAATATGAATTTCATCATAAAAATACAAAAATTTCAACCAAGGTAAATTTTGATGTCCTACTTCCAAATAATAAGTTTATTAAATCAAATAACACTTATAAAATTGTCAAAAACTAGATTTCAAAAGGGTTCTCCATCAAAAGGCGATAAAACTGTTTTTTTTAAACATATTTATTTTATCTGAAAAATGTATACCATAATTTGAAAACATATAAGATGAATTTAAAACATTTAATTGAATATATTATATATATATTTAACAAATAAAATCCATAAAGAGTGATTTTATTTTTATAGAATCATTTATTTTCATTTAAATAGTTATTTTAGAAGGAGGTTAATTCTATTCATACCATCCATTATAATGAATGGGTTATAATATTTAGTTATCACATATACACGGTCTTGAGTGAAATGAATTATAACAAAAAAAACATGAAATTGTGTGTATATAAAGCCAAGAATAGTTTTGAGTATACTTCAAGCTAATATGGTGTTGCGTATAACACTAGCTAATCTTGGTGTAACATACAACATAAGACATCAAAGAAATTAAAAAGAATCAATATCATAAAATCTAAGGGTGTTATATTATACCCCCTTAAAATGAATTTCTCCCTCAAAATTCATTAGGGTTATAAAAGGTTTACAACTTGAATGTTTTTTTCTTATAAACCCACATCATAAAAAGAAATAATAAGACTTCATTTTAAAAAGGAAAGTTATAAACATAAAGGTTACCCAATGTAACTCATCACTGAGTTTCCACATAGGAGATCATAAGTGGGAAGTGAAAACATGTATATGAAAGATAAATAAAACCATAAAGTTTTGATGGATATTGGTGGAGAAAAAGGATCAGAGAACGTTAAAAACCAGAAAGCCATAAATCTACGATGATTTGAGGGACCATCTGATTTATCAGAAAAGAATATACTAAGATAATTTTTTGTTCAAGACCTTTTCCCTAAAGTTGAATAATTTTTCATGAGAATAAATAATTACTTTAAATTGGTACAATCTCACTGTTTTTATGCCTTGAAAAATTTCCACTTCATCTATTATTTAAGGAAATGAAGTTGAAATTGTCATTCATGAAGTGTTAGTAGATCATGTGATAGAAGGATAGGTCATTCCATATATCTTGAAAAAAGTTTTTCACAAGTAATCAAATATGAATAATTCCCCCTATTGTGAGATAACACATTAATCTAACAAACTTGAACTGGAATATAACTTATACTACCCATAATTGGGTAACATAAAAATCATTCAAAAAACTGAAATTATAAAACATTATAAAGTCATTAAATAAATCAACTTAACATTATCTCCCTTATTTCATAAGGTAGTTCTTGGCAGTCACATTCCAAACCTGTGAATACCTTAATCATGTATTCTCTTGAAACATGATAATAACTTGAATTACCATAAAACATCAGTGAAAACATACATTCTATCAAAATTAACTCTTTCTACGCACCAAAAAAAATGAAAAATTCTATATAGTCAAACCATGATATAAAATTTTCCACATATTAGACATGAGGTCATTGATACTATCAAACATCTCATTATCTCCATATCCCTTCATTATACGCATAACATGTGGTTTCCAAAAATATTTTAATCACTTTTCAAGGTTACCAATACCATATAATCATGGAAAACCACAATGTTCCAATACATAGATATTCCAATATTCGATAATACTATAAAAGTGATTCTACAACACTATTTTGGAATCCCATTACAAAAAAACTGAAATATTGTACTACTTCATTGTCATACTCAACATCTCCAAAAGTGATCGCATGTGATATGACTTTTTCTTTGGCCATAAGAGATTGTTGACATTGATAATCATCCATAACCCTTGGATTAGGGCATCGTTTAGAATAATTAACATTTCCTTGCACTTGTAGCATTAAAGTGTGGTTGGTTCATTCTCTATAGCATTTTCTCTATTCACATAATTAGAAACCTTATTCCCATTACATCGACACTCAACTACTCGATGACCATATTTTACACAATTAAATGGTTTTCTTGTCCCCTTAAGAAAATCTCCACCATGCTTTTTTCCTCACTTTGAGCATAAGGAAACATTCATATTCTTTTCACCATCCCTTTGAGATTTTTCCTTGAACTCCATCATTCATTTCTTGTCAAAACCATGATATTGATATGTAAAACCAACATCCATTTTTAACATGATATCACAATCCACCATTTCTTCATTGATACTAAAGTCTCTTATAGCTAATGTCCTTATAATACCTAGTTTTAAGCCATTGAAGAATTGATTAACTATACATTTAAGTTGAATGATAAATTCTAGAAGCATACCTTGAAAGTCTTGTAAAATTTGTCACATAGGTACAACTAGATTCATTATACTTTTTCTTAAGATCAAGGAACTCATTTTCAATATATGTTTGAATAATAAAAGAAAAGTACTTATTGGAAACCAAATTCTTGAACTCATACCATACCATGGATTCTATTTCATCTGGCAGCCTTGTATTCTTTATTAGAGTATACCACTAGTCTACTTACACTTATAAACAATAAAGAGCAAAAATGACTTTTTCTTGTTTCAAACAGTGAAGGAAGGAAATTATCATTTCAATGGTACTGATTCATTTTTCCGGAACAAGTGGATCAGAATACCCACTGAAAGAAGGTGGATGTTGCCTCATAAAGGACTTAACAAAATGTTGTTCCCTTTTTCTGATCATTAATAAGTACAGAATGATTCATAGATTGTGTATGTATTGTAATAATATTTTTCATTCCATATCCATTAATTTTTTTTAAAAATTAAAATCATTGCATTTCCCACTGCATTGATCATTAAAACAGTTCCTTCAGGTTCTATCCATTGTCAAAAACCCAAAAAGAATAGTGTGAGAGACAAAAATAATACTTGGAAAACAACATAATCATGGGGGGAGTACATTCAATCTATAAAATATTATGTTTAATAATAGGTTATTCATGATCATTACCATAATTTTATTACTGTAACCTGTAGTTAGACTTACCCGTAGGGACATACCTAGACATACCTTCGAAATATATCTAGGGATCTCACTACTGTTTTTGCATCCTAGTTTCCAAAGGTTAACTAAACCGACACTCTGATACCAACTCTAATAGCCTATGCTTGATGTAAGCAAGAATTACATTTATTTTGAGGAATATGTAATACATGACACATAAATAATACCAAATACCATATTATTTTAGTGCCTTTGGAAACATGGAACATAATATTTCATCATGGTGAAGGATCATCAAGATCTCCCATTAAGATCCTCCCCATTTGTTTTCCTACCTAAAACCATTCTTTATATCTTAGGTAAAAGAAAAAATAAAAAGGGTGAGCTCAAAGGTTTCGTATGGGTAAATATTGAGAACACAAAACAAACCATATAAATAATAATGTAAAAATGTGAAAAAAAAGTATAAATATGAAAATCTTAAGTCATAAAATAAATCGTTACAATATACAAGGCATATATCATAAAGGAACAATAACCATGATAATATAGAATTGAATAAAACATGTAATTATGGAAAAAGAAGAACACAATAAGATTCTATAGTATCTAAGGAAGTGATACCAGGACCATCGTAGTGGACAAAGTCCATTACTGAATCGAGTTTACTTGTCATTCCAGCCATGTATTACTGAATCAGATTTACTTATTGTTCCAACCCTGTATTACCGAACCAAATTTACTTTCCATTCTAGTCATGTCTATCTCATGAGATATAAATATTTACCCAACAAATTGGAGGGGGATATAGGTCACAACCATCTCATAATTAAATAATTCTTACATGTTCCATAAAAACATAAAACATTCATCGTAGCATAACTAGAGGAAAAAATGGGTTTCATAAATATTATTCCATAATAATCAGATAAAAGAAACGGATTTCATAAAAATAATTCCATAATAATCAAAATTAAATAAAAGTAATAATATGGATATAAACATAACATTATGTTGTCTTAGATGGAAAGTAATTTTGATAAAACACTTGAAATTAATTCTTGGGGAAAATGTCTGTTATTCTTCAAAAATAACCCTTTTTTTCAAAATGCCATAGAATTTTAAAAGAAAATAATTTATTTGAAAATAAATATTAAAATGTGTAGAGGAATCTACATTGTTATGATGATGTAAAAATCCATTCATACTGTATAAGTTAACAAAACATTATCCTCATACATTTCCCAGAAAAGTCAAAAGTATCTCAAATCGAATAACGACAAAGATTATTTTCATAACATTTAGTAAAAATTCAATAGTGGTTAAAAATTTCGTTAAAAAATTGTATAATAATATAAATAGTATAACTTATTTAGGGAACATGTATGTGGATGATAAATTTACCTTAGAAGATAATTACTTATGAACAACTCGGATAATAATGAGATTGAAAAATTATCTCTTACCTTTGGTTCGATAAGCTTCGAATGTATCTGAATCTCCTGTATACTGATTTAAATAATTTTATTGACTTATTCCAAAATAATATTATTTTTATTGTATCATATATGATAATATTATCATTCGTTTGTTAGTAACATTTCATTTGACTCCCATTATTGAAATATTAACTACTTTATGTTGTTATGCATGTTTGGTTAGACAAGTTCATGTTCCACTTATTTGGTTATAATTATATCATTTAAAAATTTATATTAGTATAATATATATCATATTTCATCATTCCATTCAGGTATATAATTGTTGTTTAATGAAGATCATGTAGAATGAGTCACATCGTATCGTGGAGACGGTAGGTCGTATGTATGCACGAGTGACAATATGATTCACTTAATTTTTAAATGATATAGAATTGGATGATGTATTAATAATAAAGAATAATTATCAGGTTACATTAATTATTTATATCCATTATAATCATCATTATACCCATCCAAATTATGTATTATTGAATAAAAAATTACACCACATCCTAGAGACAGTAAGTCGTACACATGCACACATGGTGATATTGTTATTTGTAGGATGGATAAAAGGGGCTATAAGGTTGTACCATAATTATAATAAAATAAAATATTGTAGAATATTCTGTATTTATTACATTATTTTGGACAAAACATATTAATAGGAAGTAGAAGAAGAAAAGAATTTTGTGGAGGTGATAATGAAATTACCTATTTTTCGAGTATCTCATTTTGATTTGCAAAAAAATGTCTCATTGGGATGAATTTCTTCCCAATGTTTGGACTCTAGGATAAAGTGAGGGAATTTTGGATAGGAAATGGGTAGGGGTTGGCCAAGAAAAAGGTCTTTATCGGTGTGATTAAAATAGAAGTAGAGGTGCTCTTTTATAAGAGAGGGGAGTGACACCTTTCGAAATACCAAAACAATTAAATTAATAAAAATTAATTATTAATTTAAATTTCCTCAAAAGTGGATTATTTTGAATATAATATTGGGATGGGTTGATATCCTCTCAAAAAATAAAATTTAGACATTTTTTTATTTTATTTTAAAACTTATCATTTTGATTTATTCGTATTTAATCTATTTAGTTTTAAATGGGGTAATAATATTCTATGTACTAAATGGTGATAAATATTTACTTATTTGTTTTAAATTGTACATACTTAGAAACTATGAAATTTTAGACCTTAGAAATTTCAGTTTTTAATATTTAAATATTTTTGTGATTTTTAAATAATTTTATAATATGTTATTTTTATAAAATATCAATAGTGTCAATTTGGACACTATTCATTTATTTGAATTAAAAAAATACACACATAAGATAAATTCGAAAAAAAAATTAATACACTCCTACTATGTTATAGTAAACTAGAAATTTCAGGGATAAATTTTATTAGTTCATATTATATTTCTTTTAATTTTTTTAAAACCATATAATTTATATTTATATTAATAAAATAATTTCTACATCACTATTGTTTCATCATTAATGGTAATTATTTAATCTCTAAAAATTATAAATGAATTAACATGATTTAGATAATTTCATTTTATTTTTGGATATAATTTATTTTCAAAGTTTTATCAATTTTATCACTACATGAAAATTATAATACTTATAAGAGATAAGAAGGCGACATGTTGTCACTTACTTTTGTTTTAATATAATTACATCAATTTCATGGAAAAGATTCCATTAAATGAATAAATTCAGATCCTTAGGTAATATGGGTCGCATTTTATTCATAAAAGAGGATTTTGGTAGGTGTTAGGGTCGTTTTACTATCCTTATTATGTTGTTTGTTATCCAAATTTACCTGAAATACCTTTAAATGTGGTAAAAAAATTTACCAACATTACTATTCATAATGTCAAAAAATAAAAGGTATAGATTTACATAATTTGGACCTTATGATTCAAAATACAGAATCCATTTTTCAAAATTCAAAATGTAGATGTTACATTAATTAATTTAATATTAATTTCCATTTTCAAAACCGAAAAGAAGATTTCTATGAAGTAAAAACTATCAAAAGATTGACATGTGTTTATATCCAATTTCATTGTGAAATTACTTACAATGACCAATATTTGATTAATTGACAAAAATAATAATTGAATTAAAATTTATAATAAATTAAAAATATAATATAAATATATGAATAAATTAGACGAAGAGACAGTTTTGAATTAAACTGCATTATTTTCACAATTCATTAAAATGTGAGTTTGATCAGAAAAATACCAAAATGTCAACCAAGGTAAATTTTGATGTTCTCTTTCCAAATAAGAAATTTATTATGTCAAAAAAAACTTATAAATTTTTCAAAAACCAGATTTAAAAATTTTAATCCATCAAAAGGTGGTAAAACTATATTTTTTATGAAAAATACTTCTTTTATCCGAAACATTTATACCATATCTAGAAAACATATAATATGAATTAAAAAAAACATTTAATATTATATATATATAGGCCACAATTCCTATTTTTATATTTTCAGGTGACACTTTAAAGGCTAAGTGTGAACCCACCACAAATCCAACTAGATACAAAATCATAACTGTAACGGCCCGAAATTTTGAATAAATCTTGTTTCCTAATTTCATGTGTTATTTTATTTTATTTTTATACTCAACAAAAATGTTTTATTTGATAAACATGATTATAATTAAAATTAGACCATTGGGTTTTGATTGTTATATGACCATCGGTCAATATGACCACTGTGAACAAAATGTTTTGATTATTCTCTCTAAATACAAGTAATCTTGGTTAATTATTATAGAAAGAAGATTCGATGGCCTCACCTAGTAGTCTTGGACCGATCGAAGCCCATCTAACAGAGCTTGGGAAGGAGGTAGCACCATTGGGCTTTGCTCTGGATCAAATCCAAGCCGAACTTCATCATGTGAAGCTAGAACGGAATCACCTTCGTGAGAAGTTCAAACTGATAGAAATTACTACTCGGGCAATGTTGACTGAGCCGCCCCAAGCTTCTATCACCCTAGCACACCTTACTCTTAGGTCCTATGCTGGTATTATAAGGGGATATGTAACGAGACCATAACTACCTTGTGTAATCCTTGTTTTAAATAAAAATTGGGATTTCTTCTTATGATGAAGTTTATGAATTTTGAAATGACCGGATAAATATAGTATGCATATTTTTGATGAATTTTAGAAAAAGGATATTTTAAAAATTTTTATGTAAACCTTAAATAATTAAAAATGTGTAATTATTTTAAAAAAATGGTCTTCTATAATTATGTTCAGTAAAAAATTTGGAGTCTAATAAGATCAACTTAATTTTTGATGAATATTAAATTGTGAATAGTGATTTTACGCTTAGGGTTAGTAATGTGACCAAATGGATTAGTAATATCACTTAAATAAAGTTTTAAAATAATCTAGGCACCTTGATTAAGTAATGTGATTCAATAAAATGGTTAAATAACGGTTTCATTAATTATTATTCAAGTATTAGTTTCTTCGGGGGAATAGTGTTTTTTTAATTAAAAAATTAATTAAAAATATTTAGAAAATTATTTTTATAAAATGGATTCCATTTTTGAACTCAGAGAATCGATATTATGTTAAGGTAATTTTTGGGGATTTTTTTTGAAAAAAATGAATTTTCGGTGAATAGTGAATTTATTTAAAAATTGAATTAAAAATATTTAGAAAATTATTTTTATAAAATGTAGTGCATAAATGTAATTAGGGAATCAATATTTAGTTAAGGTGAAAGTTTGGGATTTTTCTGAGAAAGATGAATTTTTCAGTGAATAGTAAAAATGCAGGTTTAGGGTTTCGGTATGTTTAATGACATCATAATTGTGTCATGATGATGTCATGGGATCTTTTAAGGGTTGGCCTGCCAAGGGTGATGAATTATTGTTTTGGGGGCCCCATGTGTCCTAACTCCATGATTAATGCCAAGGGAGAGCACATGGGTTTGAGAAAAGCACATGTGAGGTGTCCCTTGGCCATTAATGCTTTGTCCCCTCACTTTCCCTATAAATACCCACCGTTTCCTCCTTTTGTTTTAACTCCCAACTCTCCCCCAACGAATTTATGGTCTTCTTACCTTCCAAAGAGTCCTCCAAAGGTGCCCCCAAGCCCTCAAGGTCCAATCCTTTGAGTTTCAAGAGTCACGTTTTAAGGTAAGGGATCCGACCTCTCTCTTTCATTTCAAGTAATCTCTTTTATGTAATTCCTTTTATGCTCCATGTTCTTATGTTGGAGGATGTTATTTTATACTCCTATTACTACCCTTTTCATGTTCATATAATGATAGATCCCCTCTTGCTCTCATTATTTCTTTTTATGAAGTTTTAAGTGGCGCCGTTAGGGTGCCGAAATTTTTGTAACAGATTCTTTCTCCCTTCTCATTTTTCAAGATCTATTTTCATGTAAAGTATTTCAAGTTCCTTTTTATTATTTTGGGGGTATGATCTCTAAATGTTTCATACTGATCTTTTATGATCATATGATGAGAGACCCCATTTGATCACTTCGATTCAGTATTTTGAAGTTTTAAGTGGCGCCGTTAGGCTGCCGAATTTTTAAGTGGTTCTTCACCCTTCTCGTTTTGAAGTTCTACTTTCATGTCAATTATTTCATGTTCCTTTTTGTTATGTTGGGGTATGATCTCTATATCTATCATACTGGACTCTTATGTTCATATTATGAGAGACCCCATTTTATCTCTTCAATTCAGTGTTTTGAAGTTTTAAGTGGCGCCGTTAGGCTGCCGAATTTTTAAGTGGTTCTTCACCCTTCTCGTTTTGATGTTCTACATTCATGTCAATTATTTCAAGTTAATTTTTGTTATATTGGGGTATGATCTCTATATCTATCATACTGGATTCTTATTGTCATATGATGAGAGACCCCATTTTATCTCTTCAATTCAGTATTTTGATTTTTTAAGTGGCACCGTTAGGATGCCGAATTTTTAAGTGGTTCTTCACCCCTCTCGTTTTGAAGTTCTACTTTCATGTCAATTCTTTCAAGTTCCTTTTTGTTATTTTGTGGAATTATCTCTATATCTATCATACTGAAATCTTATGTTCACATGATGAGAGCCCCTATTTGATCATTTCAAATCATTTTTGTTGATGTTTAAGTAACGCAGTTAGGCTGCCGAACTTTCATAAGAGAAATCTAATATTTGTCTTCCTTCCATGTTTTTCATTTCAAATGTTATGTCCTTCAAATTTCATTACCATGATCATGTGTCCTTCTTCTTATGTCCATTTACTATCTTATGGGTAATTTATGAATGTTAGACCCATTTTACCTCTCTTTTAATGTCTTCTAAAACCTCGGAACATAGCCGTTATGCTGCAGAATTTCCGTCTCAAAATGTCTCTCTCTTTTTCTAAAGTTCTTTTATATTATTAAGTGAATACTCAAAGCTCTTTCTTCTAAAGGGGTATTCACATATATACCAAAATTTTCTATTTTTAATTCTGGGATTTACATACATGAGACCCACATTCCTTTTCTGTGGGTTTTATTGTGACGTAAAGATCATGTCTTTAAAGCAGTTTTTAAAACTTTATGATTATGAAATGAAACCCATTTATTTTATGCTATATAGGTTATTTATGAAATGTTTTATGATGATATATGTGGCTCACATGATAATAAAGGCAAATTTAAGGGTGCGCCCTGATAGCGCTCCAATGCATTGGGTAATGATGTAACCACTAGAGATTACAATTTTCACGATACCTTGGTGAATAACCTTGGTAATTTTCAAATGACACCTTGGGGATGGACCTTGGTGATATGTTCATGATTGTCTATGTTAAATGATGTAGCCACATCTTCATGTTATTAAAAATGTTGTTTTTATTATGAAATGCCTCATGATTTCTTTCTCATGCCTTAAAGTTCTTTTCATGCTCTTATTGAAGTATATCAAGTTCACATGTAAAATGTTCCTCTTGTTTCCCTTACTGGGCCTCCTGCTCATCCTTTATTTTGATGTATGTCCCCAGGTTATGAGATGCCGTAATGAACCTAGTATTAACATAAGGAGAAGCCTTTCAAGTGTTTAAGAATAATGCTTTATGTTGCTTTCATGTATTTTGTTCCTGGTTTCCAAGACACTAGACCTTAAAGATCCTCAGTTATGTATAATGTAATGAAAGTTTATGTTATAAAAAGGTGGGATGCTATAGTTGGTATCAAAGGATGGTTTAGTTATTTTTGGAAATTAGGATATGAAATCTTTAGGAAGAAGCCTATAGAAAAGTTAAAATATAGGAAATATTCCTGGTATTTTGGTGAGTATTGAGTAAGGTGTTGCCAAGCAAATACATCCCTGTCTGGATACGAGCAGGTAGAGGGGGCTCTAGCACAGATGTACATAGGGGTAAAACCCGAAAACACCGCTTTGAGCTAGACTCGAACGGGAACTGGTACACGACAACGGGCCTCACTGCACTCTTGGTTACGACACTCCTGGGGGATATACGTTGGTAAAATCATAAGCTTAGTATGAACTATTATTAAAGGAACAAAGATAAAATAAAATGAAGATTCCCATAAGAATATATGATCATGGATAACCTAGATGGGAACCTAGGGGATCACAAGTTAGGGTATACTTTTCAACTAAAAGTTATCCTTATATGCTTTAAGTTTCTTTTCATGATTATTGGCTAAGTATTTAAGCCCCTAATTATAGTTTCTTTTCTTAGTTAATGGCGGGAAATGGAAGAACATGTCTCAACAACCAAAGTGATAGGAAATTCTACGATTTCCGTATTAATATGACAGAGATGATTAGGGGATTAAAATATGATTTTTTATTTTGGAATACATTCACTATTTTGGGGACCCTATATGATCAAGGTAAATAGATTACAAAGGTATTTTCATTGTGGAGTAAGGTTGATTTATATTTGAAGAATCGATGAATTTAAGGTGGATTTATAGTAATTTAGGTTACTTTTCGGAATGATTAACCTATCTTGGGTTAAATATGTTTAGATTAGATACTTTTGTTATAAGATGTTAGGAGTGGTTGATGTTGTTCGGAGATGAACAATGAAGTTTATTTTGGAAGACTATGTTATCAAATCCTTATTGTATTTGGGTTTCAATCTTAGTTTGGTTTATTTTGAGGAATTTTAAGGACCGTTACTTATGGAATGGACTATGATGAACTTTGGGTATTACCATGGAACTTTGAAGATTTAAAAGTAGTTTCCATTCCAATGGGATTCTTTCTTTTTGAAGAGTTGTTTTACCTTACCCTTTTGGTTTTTGGGATAATGTTTAATGATGGAAGAAATAGATAGTTGAACTTTTGTGGATTATGTGATTCTCTAGAAGATGATTCTTGTGTTTTGATGAGACCAAGTAGTTTTGAATGATCATCGTTTGGAGAAAAGATTAGTTTTGGTAGAAACTTATTAAAGTATGAAACTCTACATGAAGGTAGATATATTTCCTTATGTTTTTGTTCTATGTTGTAAATGAATTCCTCAAAGTTATTAAAAGGAACGTAAAACAAAAACGTTGTTGGTTTACATTTCCTACAAGTTAATCAAAGACCACTTACAGACATCATAAGTTTGGGATTTTCTTATGGTTAAATTTCTCCTAATCATGTTCTCTATCACTCTCCCTCAGAACGTGACCCTTTGTTTTCTTCTCCATGTCCATGTTTCCTACATGGAATCCTAGTATGAGTAAACTCGGGTGGCCTTTGTACTCCCTTTTATTTCTTTTAAAGTAATAGTGTTACTGACTCTTTTTCCGATGTGGGACTTTCAATGAAATTTCAAAACCCAATTTTTAAAAATTGCGAGGACGCAATTTCTTAAGGGGGGAAGATTGTAACGGCCCGAAATTTTGAATAAATCTTGTTTCCTAATTTCATGTGTTATTTTAATTTATTTTTATACTCAACAAAAATGTTTTATTTGATAAACATGATTATAATTAAAATGAGACCATTGGGTTTTGATTGTTATATGACCATCGGTCAATATGACCACTGTGAACAAAATGTTTTGATTATTGTCTCTAAATACAAGTAATCTTGGTTAATTATTATAGAAAGAAGATTTGATGGCCTCACCTAGTAGTCTTGGACCGATCGAAGCCCATCTAACAGTGCTTGGGAAGGAGGTAGCACCATTGGGCTTTGCTCTGGATCAAATCCAAGCCAAACTTCATCATGTGAAGCTAGAACGGAATCGCCTTCGTGAGAAGTTCAATCTGATAGAAATTACTACTCGGGCAATGTTGACTGAGCCGCCCCAAGCTTCTATCACCCTAGCACACCTTACTCTTAGTTCCTATGCTGGTATTATAAGGGGCTATGTAACGAGACCATAACTACCTTGTGTAATCCTTTTTTTAAATAAAAATTGGGATTTCTTCTTATGATGAAGTTTATGAATTTTGAAATTACCGGATAAATATAGTATGCATATTTTTGATGAATTTTAGAAAAAGGATATTTTAAAAATGTTTATGTAAACCTTAAATAATTAATAATGTGTAATGATTTTCAAAAAATGGTCTTCTATAGTTATGTTCAGTACAAAATTTGGAGTCTAATAAGATCAACTTAATTTTTGATGAATATTAAATTGTGAATAGTGATTTTACGCTTAGGATTAGTAATGTGACCAAATGGATTAGTAATCTCACTTAAAGAAAGTTTTAAAATAATCTAGGCACTTTGATTAAGTAATGTGATTCAATAAAATGGTTAAATAACGGTTTCATTAATTATTATTCAAGTATTAGTTTTTTTGGGTGAATAGTGTTTTTTTAATTAGAAAAATAATTAAAAATATTTAGAAAATTATTTTTATAAAATGGATTTCATTTTTGAACTCAGAGCATCGATATTATGTTAAGGTAATTTTTGGGGATTTTTTTTGAAAAATATGAATTTTCGGTGAATAGTGAATTTATTTAAAAATTGAATTAAAAATATTTAGAAAATTATTTTTATAAAATGGAGTGCATAAATGTAATTAGGGAATCGATATTTAGTTAAGGTAAAAGTTTGGGATTTTTCTGAGAAAGATGAATTTTTCAGTGAATAGTAAAAATGCAGGTTTAGGGTTTCGGTATGTTTAATGACATCATAATTGTGTCATGATGATGTCATGATATCTTTTAAGGGTTGGCCGGCCAAGGGTGATGAATTATTGTTTTGGGGGCCCCATGTGGCCTAACTCCATGATAAATGCCAAGGGAGAGCACATGGGTTTGAGAAAAGCACATGTGAGGTGTCCCTTGGCCATCAATGCTTTGCCCCCTCACTTTCCCTATAAATACCCACCCTTTCCTCCTTTAGTTTTCACTCCCAACTCTCCCCCAACGAATTTATGGTTTTCTTACCTTCCAAAGAGTCCTCTCAAGGTGCCCCCAAGCCCTCAAGGTCCAATCCTTTGAGTTTCAAGAGTCACATATTAAGGTAAGGGATCCGACCTCTCTCTTTCATTTCAAGTAATCTCTTTTATGTAATTCCTTTTATGCTCCATGTTCTTATGTTCGAGGATGTTCTTTTATACTCCTATTACTACCCTTTTCATGTTCATATAATGAGAGATCCCCTCTTGCTCTCATTATTTCGTTTTATGATGTTTTAAGTGGCGCCGTTAGGCTGCCGAAATTTTTGTAACGGATTCTTTCTCCCTTCTCATTTTTCAAGATCTATTTTCATGTAAAGTATTTCAAGTTCCTTTTTATTATGTTGGGGTATGATCTCTAAATTTTTCATACTGATCTTTTATGATCATATGATGATATACCCCATTTGATCTCTTCGATTCAGTATTTTGAACTTTTAAGTGGCGCCGTTAGGCTGCCGAATTTTTAAGTGGTTCTTCACCCTTCTCGTTTTGAAGTTCTACTTTCATGTCAATTATTTCATGTTCCTTTTTGTTATGTTGGGGTATTATCTGTATATCTATCATACTGGACTCTTATTTTTATATGATGAGAGACACCATTTGATCTCTTCAATTCAGTGTTTTGAAGTTTTAAGTGGCGCCGTTAGGCAGCCGAATTTTTAAGTGGTTCTTCACCCTTCTCATTTTGAAGTTCTACTTTCATGTCAATTATTTCAAGGTCCTTTTTGTTATATTGGGGTATGATATCTATATCTATCATACTGGAATCTTATGTTCATATGATGAGAGACCCCATTTGATCTCTTCAATTCAGTATTTTGATGTTTTAAGTGGCACCGTTAGCTGCCGAATTTTTAAGTGGTTCTTCACCCTTCTCGTTTTGAAGTTATACTTTCATGTCAATTCTTTCAAGTTCCTTTTTGTTATGTTGGGGAATTATCTCAATATATATCATACTGCACTCTTATGTTCACATTATGAGAGACCCTATTTGATCTTTTCAAATCATTTTTGTTGATGTTTAAGTAACGCCGTTAGGCTGCCGAACTTTTATAAAAGAAATCTAATTTTTGTCTTCCTTCCATGTTTTTCATTTCAAATGGTATGTCCTTGAAATTTCATTACCATGATCATGTATCCTTCTTATTCTGTCCATGTACTATTTTATTGGTCATTTATGAATGTTAGACCCATTTTACCTCTCTTTTAATGTCTTCTAAAACCTCAGAACATAGCCGTTATGCTGCAGAATTTCCGTCTCAAAATGTCTCTCTCTTTTTCTAAAGTTATTTTATATTATTAAGTGAATACTCAAAGCTCTTTCTTATAAAGGGGTATTCACATATATAACAAAATGTTCTATTTTTAATTCTGGGATTTACATACATGAGACCCACCTTCCTTTTTTGTGGGTTTTAATGTGACGTAAAGATCATGTCTTTAAAGCAGTTTTTAAAACTTTATGATTATGAAATGAAAACCATTTATTTTATGCTATATGGGTTATTTATGAAATTTTTCATGATGATATATGTGGATCACATGATAATAAAGGCAAATTTAATGGTGCGCCCTGATAGCGCTCCAATGCATTGGGTAATGATGTAACCACTAGAGATTACAATTTTCACGATACCTTGGTGAATAACCTTGGTAATTTTCAAATGACACATTGGGGATGGACCTTGGTGATATGTTCATGATTGTCTATGTTAAATGATGTAGCCACATCTTCATGTTATGAAAAATGTTGTTTTTATTATGAAATGCCTCATGATTTCTTTCTCATGCCTTAATGTTCTTTTCATGCTCTTATTGAAGTATATCAAGTTCACATGTAAAATGTTCCTCTTGTTTCCCTTACTGGGCCTCCTGCTCACCCTTTCTTTTGATGTATGTCCCCAGGTTATGAGATGCCGTAATGAACCTAGGATGAACATAAGGAGAATCCTTTTAAGTGTTTAAGAAGAATGCTTTATGTTGCTTTCATGTATTTTGTTCCTGGTTTCCAAGATACTAGACCTTAAAGATCCTCAGTTATGTGTAATGTAATGAAAGTTTATGCTATAAAAAGGCAGGATGCTATAATAACCTGCCACTGTAATCACCCAAAGAACCGCACCCAAAAAATTTCAGATTTCAAATTTCAACATTCAAAATGAAAACATACCCAATCTTAGGCCATGTGCAGCCCGCTTCACATGCCCCAACACTGCCACCTCCATCCATATTCATCACCGTCAAAGAAAATAGCCACCCGAGACTCTTTAGTCATCTCACCACCGACCGTATCCTTACGCCACTAAACTGTTGTCACATCAATCCATCATCGTCGACACCATATTCATTGTCGGAAACTTCACCAGTGATTTCCACCAGTACTGAAAATCATCTCTGACTTCGGTCCGTAAAACTATCTTCATCGTTGTTCAGACATCCCACCAGAATACTAAATCCCATCACCACTCTCTCAATATCACAGCACCAAAGACCAACACCATAACATAAAATCACCATAGAAGAGCATGAACCGCCAGTGGTGAAGAATCCCAAAAGATAAATCGAAACCTGACTAGAACCCAAGATAAAATGAAATAATAGGACCGATATTTGATTCTCAAAAGGAAGAATAGCCATGGTTGAAACCCTAAAGGAACCCTTCGATGAAACCCTACAAGGAAAGCTCCACGACCGCCGAACCGAAGACCCAAAACCAATGTGTATCCATTGCTCCAAAACTGACCTAGAGAGGAGTGGTGGAATGCTTGGTCAAAGAAAGGTGGTGGCGGACAAGGAATAAAACCTTATAAAAAACCTAGTGATGAAACCGAAAAATCAAATGAATGAAACTGGGAATGAAACCCAAGCAAGAAGAACCGATTCTGAAGGCACCTGGAAATCTGACGTCCCCCAAACTACTTTCCCAAAACCTTAGAGTATCCCTCACTCCAAATCCGACCTAGATAGAAGTGGAGGAACTCAAGGTCAGATCACAGTAGAGGTGGCCGTGGGGAAACCAAAATGACTTCACGGAGCAGGGAGGCAGAGTGAGAAGGGGAAACCCTAAGAGGACAAAGCGAGGGAGAAGAAGAAACCAGGATAAAGCAGAGCATGTGAGGGAGAGAAGAGGGAACCTGAAAGGATCAGTGTGGAGGAGTCATCACCTCTAGTGGGGGTCGAAACCCTAAGAGTGATTTTTATTTTTATAGACTCACTTATCTTCATTTAAGTTGTTTTTTCAGAAGGATGCTAATACTATTCATACCTACCACTATAATGACTATATTATAATATTTATTTATCACTTACACATGATCTTTTATTAAATTAATTATATCAAAAGAACATGAAATTGTGTGTATCACAATCCAAAAATAGTGTTGTGTATACAACAATTTAATATGGTGTTGCATATAATGCAAGTTAATCATGGTGTAACATACAACACAAGAAATCAAAAAATTAAAAGAATCTATCTCATAAAATCTTGGGGTGTTACATATCCCATTCCTTTTTGTGGGAAGGTAAAATAACCTCCAACTATTGAGAAAAAATCATCCCAGAAGAGATGTTTGAGGATGATCGTAGGCATAACATGCTCCGTGAGTTCTGGCATCAGAGACCACTAAGGTTCCATGGTGAGCCAGATCCTTAGGCCGTATAGGATTTGCTGGAGTTAGTGCTCCATATTTTCAGGCTCATCGAAACACTAACATATAATGTGGTTATATTGGTAGATATCCTCTTCTATGGAGTGTATGCGTGTTCGTATAGACTTGTTACATAGATGCATGATGAGTCGAAACTCTTGTGGGATGACTTCTAGTAGTTGTTCCATGAGAAGTATTACCCCTCTTGTTTTCTCTTAGTCCCGATCTAGGAGATCCTGATGACAATAAAGGGATGGATGATAGTGGATGAGTACACAATGAGGTTCAAAACCCTTATGTGGTACTCTCTGGATGTGATTTGGGACTGCTACTTCATTGAATATATGTTTGTGCAGGGACTCTGCCAGAAAATTTGAGCCAGCATTCAGCCTTTGTGTATCCCCACCAATGCTTGGGTGCTAGAGTGGGCCCTCGTGAGAGAGAGATTTAAATCATAGGGATGCTAGATATCTGGAGATGGTAGTGACCACCTCATAGTTGAGTTGTCTGCAATAGCTAGTAGACTCCAGGTACTAGGATCGCAGCGCAGGAGATCCTTCCGTGATTAAACTCAAGTGCGTGGTTAGAGGAAAAATAGAGCACCAGGGTAGCCTAAAGAGGGGAATTGTTTTACTTGTGATGGGTGAGGTCATGTGATAGATGAATGCTTGACCATAAATGATGAGCAGTACCATGAGATAACTAATGGACCGCCATGGAAGAGGCAACACCGTGACTAGGGATATCTCAGGGCTGGATAGGGTGTCCCTTGGGGGAGGAGATATCATTGAAGTAAGAGGATCTATAGGTGGAGGATGAAAATATGGGATACTTCCACCACCACCACTAGGTTTACCAAGTCAATCTTAGGGAGCTGGAGGCTAGGGTCAAAGATAGCTATAGGCTTTGGATATCTATGATCCCACAATGTAAAATATTATCATAGATAAGATCTATGTTCATTATACTCTTTATTCAGTATTAGTAAACATTGGTGCCTATCATTCCTTCATCTCTCAACTCCTTGTTTGAGTGCTGGAGATCATAGTTGAGGTGCTAACACAATAGATTTGTCTTGAGGTTCTTACATGGAATGCTTCTTCTGTTTATTTCATCTTTTGGAAGTTCGAGCTATCGTTTGGTGGTGATAGGTTCATGTGGAACTTTTTGGTCATCACCATGGACCCCTATGATGTCTTCTAGGGTATGGATTGTCTATACATGTTCTGATACAAGATTGATTGTCACCATAAACTAGTCAGATGCCACTACAACATTAATATAATTTTGCGGTAGTTTTTTAGCTTCGGTTTACTAATCCACCGCTAAAACGTTTTTTTAAACACCGAAGCTTTCCCCACCCCTTGCGACCCCCCTTCTCTCCCTGAACGCTGTGACCCCCCAGTGACCCCCTAAACCCTCACCGCCTATCTTCCTCACCACCACATCACCTCTCTGCCTCTCCAGCTCGCCGCATCTCCAACTCACCACCTCGCCACCTCTCTGCCTCCCCTCCTCGCCCTGCCACCGCATCACCTCACCGCTCCTCGCCGCCTCACCCATTTCAGAGGTAGTTTATGAAATTGGTTATGGAAAATACCATATTTTATCTTAGGTAGTATTTTATTAGTGCACACTTATTACCTCCCATGATAAAGTTATATCATTTTTTATATATATTTTATTAAACGATGAATTAATCCTCATCCAATAATTTAAAACTAGTATAATTGGCATTTATAGTTGTATGAAGAGAATGTATCCTTATAACCTGTTTTGTGTTTTCCTTGATATTTTTATACCTGTTTGGATTCCATAATAACAAATTCATTATTTATTCATGTTTTATGTGGTGATCATGTGTGACGTGGAATTATGTTTTATTGATATTTTAGTTAATGTATAATATTCAAGCATATTTACCTTTTGTTTTATAGAGAATTAGATTCATTATAATGGAATTATTTCTTAAGAATGACTATTACTTAGATATGTTGAGCTTGTTTTTAATTTTTTATACTAATCATGTTGATTAGTATAAATTATAATGTTACCTTGAACATGGATATTGTTTTGATAAATAATGAGTATGTTAGAAGGGGTATTTTTCTATTGTATAACTTGTGTGTTGGTATGCATTATATAGAGATTGATGAATGGGATGGGATCACAACGACTTGAATTTTCTATACCCCATTCACCTATCCCTAAATTCATGTGGTGCTAGTTCCTTGATTCTTGTATAAACCTTCCACTTTAAAAAATACAAGGATTTTCCCATGACTCAACCATGAGATGTATTGTTATGATCTTAGTACGATGGGAATGGCATCATGTATTTTGTAACATGATGTCTCATATTCAAGTCTTGGATAAAAGAAATTATGTTAGGTATAGACCCTCCCATTATAAGGATTTATTATTTATAATTGATTCTATTTTATGATGTTTTCCATTATCTAATGCTTCCATATTTTTATTGATAACCATTTGTAATGTCAATTTTATATAAATATAAATAAATGTTTATATTTATATAAGGAACATGTGTAAGTATATCCTATATAAGTTAGAAACTAGGTGGATTGTTACTAGGTATTATTTTCTCACACCCATCATATACACTTAGGGGGGACCTGAAATTTCAATGTTTATTTTTGGGGTACCTAAAGGTACAAGTAAATGTTCAGATGAATTATTTTTACTAAGCATGTTTGATTTTTCTATGACTCGTGTTCCATTTAGTGTTGTAAATGGAGATGGGAGATTGATTTTTTCATTTAGCCTTATTTTTTAGGGATCATTTTATAATATTTACCTTTATATGATTTGTAAATATTTATCATAGGGAATTCACTCTATTTGGATCATTTTATTTTTCTTTTATTTTAGTTTATTAATAAAATTGGGTAAACCAAATCCTATTGGTCTTCTTAGAACCTCGATGTTATTCTCTAGCCTTTAGTGATCAAGAGGTGAAAATGTGGTCATTTAGTGCTCTATCCTAGTACTATTTAGGTATCTCGGTCCCCATCACTACACCACATGTACTTTTTTTCTTACATAACATCTTGAATCATGGAGGTAGTTTTTTCTACTTGTACCTTTATCTCTTATATCACTTTGTTTATGATCCTTACCTCTTACTCCATATTAACCATTTATATTAATTAATTATAGTTTTTTTAATTTAAATTTTTTATAGAAAGGATTTAAATATCGGAATTCCTATTTGTGGTTATTTTCCCATCCAGTATAGGTTATCAAATTGCTCCGTCCAAATTAGTTTGTATGTATGATTATGCTGAATACTGTAAGTTTCTTGATTAATTTTTTGAGTCTTTATAATATATTGGATGTGAGTGATGAGTTTTGTATTTACTTGAATCTTTTATAATGAGAATGTTTTTTAGTATTCTCACGTAGATGTATGGAATTATCCAAACCACATAAATATTTATTTTCAATTTGGTTTTATTTTGTGTGAAGTGTGTTAATCGAGTTTTTTATAGTAATTTGGCGATATCACTTCCAAGATTCAACGCCTATACTCAGAATTATTTTTCCACCATGATATTGAAAATATTATTCTTGCAAGGATGAATGAAGTGGATAATGTAATAGTGAAGAAAACTAACATGACTGAAGGAGAAAATGATTGTATGTATAGTTATGCATTTATTTAGTAGCTACTTATTTCTTTTGTGAAATCATTCATTATCATTGTTATATATATTTTCTTTTTTAGTGATGTGCATATGTTATCTTTATTAATTTTATTTTCTACAATTTTTTTAAAATATATGATCTAAACTTAATTTTATTTGATTAAATGATATGAATTCCAAGGTGGAAGCAATATACTATTTCATCGACCATTGCGATAGATGATGATCAATCTGTCTCCATCCCTATGACATCTGAGGCACTATTTTCCTTCCCCCTACACCATCATCACATACACCATATCTCACACCCTTTGTGAGTGGCCCTTCAGAAGCTCATTTGTCTCGTCCCGCTTCAGGAGCCTCAGTTGTGGGGGAGCAGCGCACCACTTCTAGTTCATCGTGGGGATATTGAAGGGTGACTGTTATAGGTACCAATTTTAGTATGAAAAAATTTATTACACTTTTTTATACTAATTGTTTTGTCATTAAATATTGAAACAATGCAACTGTGGAGGAAATTATAAAAAGTTTAGATGTATGGAATCTGACCGGAGAGATGATAGTTATCCCATTTGATTTATATGTGATCCCTACGGATGACATTGTAGGATTACCTGGCCAAATTTTAGGGCAGCTGGCCGCAATGCCCGTTTTCCTTCATATTTCATATGATGATTCGATACATATGCCTATAAGTAGGAAAAATGTGGTTTTTGATTCCCAAATAAAGGTAATTTTAATAAATTATTGTGTAATTGAATATCATGTTATTAATATTTTCAAAATGAATTTTTATATACAAATGTTTTTCCACATTATGATTGCTGATGTGATTTCATGAAAGTAGACATTGAAAAATCATGGAAAAAATGAAATAATTTAAATGGTGATTTTGGGGGAGATGTCAACAATACTTCACTGACTGCCCAATAGATGTATGACAGGCTTCCTGATGGGGTACCCAGAGAGCTGTGGAAAGTTTTTGTTGGCAAACAATGTGATGAGAAGCAGATGATATTTAAACATATATTACTATAATAATCTCATTTTACACTTATAAATTTATATGAAGAGGATATTACATGGAATAAATTACTATTAAATTGAATTTTATTAATTTTTGGATCTTTAAAAAAATAATGCATCAAGCCAGGTCAAGCAGGTCATCCCTTACACTACGTGGTGAAAGAGTTTCTCAAGAAGTCGATCTGTTCTGTTAATCATTTCCTTAGTGTAAATATGTATAAGATAATATTATTTGTTTAATATATTAATTTATTGATTTATTTTTGTTTAATATAGTCACTAATTTTAGGGCACGAAGCATCCCGAATAGAAGTTTGGTTGAATGTTCACCAAAAATATGATGGATGTTTTTTTGATGAGCATGCCGAAGATGTTGGGGGTATCAACTCATTTTTCATTATAATAATTTATTATCAGATTTTATTATGTTAATATATATTACTTTTAATATGACTGCTATTTTAGTTATAAGTAAAACATAAAGAATGGTGGGATACCAATCCTGCGTAGTCATACTCAGTCTCCCAGGATGACCAGGTTGCTAAAGTCCTTGGGAATGAGCATCCTGGTAGAGTGCATTGGATGGGTTTGGGAACCATACCATCTGAGGTCTTTGGCAGGCCACCAGGGATTGTAGCTACATATTCTCCTTGTTGTACTCAGTCCATACCCTGAGAGACTCAAGGAGTGATTGTTTCTCAACGAAACACAGTCCATGAATAGGGGGCTCAGATATCTACTTTGCAGAAAGAATTGATTGAATTATGTTAGAAGATGACTAGATCTTCCCCCAGTGGTCTTGTAACGACTGGTGGTGAGTAGGAAAATCAAAAAAAATTCAAAATCAATTAGTTCACAAACATTATTGGTTTTATGTTTACATATAAATATATAACAATATTTAATTTTCAATATAGTGTTCTTTCAGGTGGTAAAAGGAAGTAAGGATGGAGGTGGAGAGGGTGACGAGCTATTCTCATCATCTGACTGTGATTAGTTTTTTTTTGATATGTTGGACAAATTAGGTAACAGTCAGTTTGTATAGGTATCATGTGTGGCATGTAGTTTCCACCAAATATAGTGATGACCTAACATTTTCTTGATTTATCATCTTTCCTTTTATGTATTTTATTGATTTTTAATGTTTTCTTTTATGTATTTATTTCTTGAGTCTAGTATGAAACATATATATTGATTCTTTGTTTTTCATGAATCATGTTTTATGATTCATTTTTCCAACATTTATTAGGTTTGTTACTCAAGGATGAATGATAAAAAAACATAACCTATAGTAACAGGAATCAATCCATTCATTGTTCTTGGAAAATGTCCTCTATAAAAATTTTCCTCTTGTATAGGAGGATAAGGATGAGATGTATGGGAACAATTATGTGAGAAAGAAATAAACAAATTTATGTGAAGGAGGAAGGGTCTCACCTTTAGGTTATAACCAGTGTGATTATAATTTTCATTAAGGCCCATTATAGGAGAACCTGACATCATTAAATATATTGAAACAACATGAATCAATCCACATTTAGTTTTTATATAATACCTTTATGAATATTAGGATCTTTCAAAGGGTAATAGTCATTTCTTCATGACATAGGTTTATGGAAAATGAACCGCATGCTATGGATCCTTATGTAGATTTGGAAAATATGTAGAGGAAGACACATCTTACTAGTTAGACTACTCTAAGAAGTTTCAAGTCATACAATATTGTCCATGCATCACATAATTTAACATCATTTGAAAATGACTAAAATAATATATAGATTAAGATCATATGACAAATACCTTATTATATGAGGTTTAATGTAGTTTAAACTGATGTTTAAAATGAAATGAACTTGTCTTGATGCTAACCCTGTGGATGGAAAACTAATGTGAATGAAGTAACCCAGTCACTATGATAAAGTGGTGTATTTGATATCATTATTTTGGTTGGGTTTTAGATAGAAAATCTATGAATCACTATGTATCCCATGAAAATAGGAATCAATCCACACATAATCCTTATAATTTTGGGGAAAATATGATCACCTTGACTTAGAATTGAGAAATAATAGAGAAACCAAAATAAATATAATTAGTGTAATGGTATATAGCCTTTATAAACTTCCCTTTGTGCATTATCAAGTCTTGGGGATGTTTAGGAAGAGTTTTGTGGTGATTTTGAGGACTGAGGTGGTGTTTTAGCCTTTTGAAGGCCACCATGACTTGTGCAATGACTTGTCTAGATATGAAGAAGGTAGTTTTATGTTGACAAAACTCTTGTGTAATGTGGGATATATAACCATGACTTGGGGATGAAATGGTGTTATGGGGGTTTTCCTAGTGGTTTTGCTATGCACCATGAGAATCTTGAAATGCCCTTCGGTGGGCATGGAATATCGGAGGACCACTTGTCCAAAATAGGTAACCCAAGCTCACCACATTGGGGAGTAGTGAAAGGGAAAAGGTTATCATGGCAGTTTACCGCCTCACTAGAGATGCTGATCAATGGTGGTCATTGATTCAAACCCCAAAGGAAGATGATGACATATTGAATATGGAATTTAAGGAGTTCAATGATATTTTCTTAGAAAAATACTTTCCTCATGACCATAGAGCATATATGGAAAAGAAATTTCTGAGTCTGAAACAAAAGGAGGATGAGAATGTCGCAAAGTATGAGGACAACTTTACAAGGTTAGCAAGGCATGCTGCAGATTATATACGTAACCCAAGAGGTAAGATTGATTGTATCTTTGATGGGTTAAAACCATTTCTCCATCGAGCTTTAGTATCACAATCGTTCTCAACATACGAAGATATTGTCTCATGTGCAATCAAGACAGAAAAGGAATTCTCTAAGTCTTATGACAACAAAGTAAAGAAAGAGAAGAAGAGAACGGTGGAACAAGAGACAGATAAATGGAAAAAGGGAAAGAAGGATTTTCCATTATGTGATAATTGTGGGAAGAATCACCCTGGTACTTGCCTAAAAGGAATGGGAGTTTGTTATAAATGTGGAGAAAAAGGTCACCAGGCGCGTGATTGCAAGGGAAAGAAAGAGGCTATCAATGTTGAATGCTACAATTGTAGGGAAATGGGGCATTATGCAAATGAATGTCCTAAGCGTCAGGGAAACTTACCTCAGAAAAGGCCAAGTGATCAAGGACAATCTTATGTTGTTACTACAGTTGAAGAGGAATAACTAATATATTGGTGCTTTTGGACTCATGGATTATATTCTGGTTATTAGAATAATGTGATATATATATAAGGATTGTACTGTAGTACTTGTTGATTTTAGTATGGTTTTAATATGATGAAGGTAATTATATTTTTAGTATGTGACAATAAGAGAAACTTTACTTTGTTTGGGGAATCTGATAAATTGATTTTGTAATTAAGAGACCTTTTAGAGAAAGTCTGGATAGAGGTATTTTGGATAACTATAAAGGTTGGAGTGGATTAATTTGATCTTTGGATAGTATTGTTTAAGGTTAAAAAATTTATGAAGATTATTTTTGGAATATTATAATACTATAGTTTTAGGAAAAGGACAATCTGCAGGGTGGGGCATAACCCATCGCGTCGGACAAAGCTGCAGGAATCGAACCCACAACCATAGTGCGATAGGCCTTTATTTCCTACCACTAGCCTACAAGAATTCCCTGGTTATTACAAAATAATTTTACTAATCTAAATGGTATGTGTTAACATTTGGAACCTTATAAAATTAGGATAAGTATAATATTATTGAGTTCTATTATCTTTTTTAGTGAAAGATGAGTTGAAGGTTGAAACTCTAATTTTCAAGCATAAATATATATATACCTATCTCTTATTCAATGAATAAATTAATTCTTAAACTTTAGTAAAGGGATATTGAAACAAAAAATGTGTTATCCTAATACCTTATGTCTTGTTGAACTGATGATATTTTAAATCAATATAGATTGAAGGCTTTGAGGCCCTCAATTTGACAGTTGATTGTGATTGATGACCTCAATCAATCCCTACAAATATTTACGTTTTTCTGCCAATTATATGTCTCTAATTTCCACCAATGTTCTCCTAATCGAGATCATAATTGGGTGGTGACTTTTTCATTTCTCTTTCCCTCTTATTAAGGCTAAATTTTATTAATCTAATTTCCAATGTGGGTTTTCCACAAAGGTATTTTCTATTTTCAACCTTTTATTTTCAATGAAAAATTTAAAATTGCGAGGACGCAATTTATTGAAGGAGGGGAGAATGTAACACCCCGAGCTTCCACGATACGCTTCTCTTTCAATAATGCAATAGCTTGCATTGTACGCAAGTTCGAGATTCTAAAACACCGCGACCAATCAAAGTAGCCGTTATGAATAGTAATACCCACTTTTTGAAATTATAAAAATTTTATATTTCAAAATGGACATCATTTTTGGATTCGGAATATCGAAAATAGCCTATGTTGAATTTTTGGTATTTTTCTGAGAACTTCCATTTTTTATGAATAGTGAAAAATACTTAAAAACAACTTTTTTAATCAAAATAATTTATAGTGATAAATTATACTATTTAGTGGTTTTAGATTATAATTAGAATATATTTTTACCATTTTATCCAATGGTGGTCATTAGAATTAACTTAACATTGAAATTGGGCATGAACAATTGTCAATCTTTTGATATAAATTGTTTCATAAAAACATGCTATTTGTTGTGACAGCGGAAATTAATTATAAAATTAATTAATGCAACTTATATGTTTGGAATTTTGTAAAATATACATCATTTTTGAATTCGGAATATCAATTATAGCTTAGGGTGAAATTTTGGCATTGTTCTGAAAAACTTCAATTTTTGATGAATAGTGAAACCACTAAGTGGTAGTTAAATAACTGATTTTTCATTTAAATGAAATATTACCACATCTGTGATTTTATTTTCAAAAATTTAACATACATGGTTGTCATTAAGAAGTAAAATGTGGTTCAATGAGATTAAAATATTTTTTGGTGAATAGTAACTTTTAAGTTCTTAATCGCGATTAAAGGTAATTCGTGAAATTTAAGGTAAAAATGATATTATAAAAATATGAAAATACCCTTAAACTTGTCCTACCCCTATTGGATGAGTAATGGAAGACCAAGACAATATGTGGGTCAACTTGGGGACCCCATGGAGCCCCTTTGGTGGGAAAATGACATTAAAAACATTTTATTTAATGTTAAAATAAAAATGACACAAACATGAAACGTTTTACTAAAAAAATTTTTAAATGGGGTCATAAAAGTCATAATTGGACTATAAATAGTCATTGGAATTCTGAAACTATTTCCTACATCATAGTATTTTTTGTATAATTTTTAGATATTAAATAAATTAAATTATTTATGACATCATGATGATGCAACGATGACCTCATTATTTAACGATTTAAATAAAATAAAAAGATAATGTAAAATACAAGGCTTACACTTGTAAAAAACCTATTGGATGAGTATATTTAGAACCCTTATCATCTTAGACTCGAAATATATAAGTGTGGGACCTTTAGAATCCGAAAATCATTTCAAAATAATGTAATATTTTAATCCATCCAAAAGAGCCCATCCTCTCCTCTTATAAAAGGCCCCCACCTCTACCACCTCATTCACACTTTCAAGCCATTTGGATCTGCCAACCTCTGCCCAAATACACTCCCAACTTCACCCTATTACTCCTAGAAGCCTCACTTTGGGCATAAATTTTCCCAAGGAAGCCTTTGGCTCAAATCAAAAAGAGTTACCCGATTTTAAGGTAATGTCTTCTCTAACGTTGTTTTGTTTTATTTTTCTTCTCCAACCCCCTAAAAACTTTTTATTCAATTTTTTGTAACAAAACCAGTATCCTAAATATACTATGATGTTGTTATAAGAGGAATTCGAGATACACTTACACACCCCTACATCTAATGTTTAAAGAACATACGGTTTCTATGGATGGCGAATTTCTGCCTCACGAAACGATGATTGTTCGACACTCATATAACACTTTCACAGGTGGCCATTAAGATGTCAATATATTTATATGTGATATATAATATGTTTATGTTTTACTTATGCTTCTGTATTTCTCATTTATGGAATACTTTATGATTTTCATTATGGGTAAATGCGATAATTTCATTTTAGGAAGTGCGGACAACCGCCCCCTCAAAGTGATGTGAATCGTTAATTCCATATGTGGGATGTATAAAGGATGGAGTAATTGATATTATATATGATATTATACTAGAACTATATTATACCTTTATATAATTATGATTTCATTCCATTAAATACGAAATAGATATGAAAGTAGCATTTATCCGTACGTCGGCTTACCGTCTCCATGAACGGTGCATTTCATTTCTTACCTCAAAATGTTACGTAATATTATGAATGAATGTATATACTGGATATATATGATATATATGAAATCTAAATCATGAACATAATTTTGGAGATAATGGATATTCTACCACATAAACAACTTGTAATTATAAGAAGTTTATTGTTGACTCAAGTACCAAAAATCGACAAAACTACCATTATTAACATAAATAATTATATAATATTCATAACATTGTAATAAGTGATATAAAAAGGATAATGAAATTGAAAATGGTAGATAATAACTATAGTTTATTATTCAGGAGGTTAAAGAACGGTCGAATCAAGTCGGACACAATGTAAGGGAACTTCTTAACCCAATTTCCATTCTTTGGGTTAATCTCCTACTTTCAAATTTTGTCATGATATTATTATGTCCTATTTTGTATTTTTACATTCATTATGTGTACCTATAGTGAATATACATAATATATCTATGTTATTTTAAAAATGATATTTTAAGGACTTCTTCTCAATCTCCTTTTATTGAGGCATATTTGGTTTTATACACAACTTTCTTTTATACGGTGTATAAACCCCTTTGAATTTACGTTTATTCAAAAGGAATCTTTTTTATAAGAATCATTTTGCTAAACGACAAAAGGGAATGTTTTTCTTTCCATACATATGCGGCGACAACGACTTCTCCACCGCCGTGACCATTATTTGAGTTTCGGCTTCCTCTACAAGCCATCACTTTTTTTAATGAAAAATAAATACAAAGTTTTATCGTTCTTTTATTTTGGTATTGAAAATGGTTTTGAAAGCGTTTTTATTATATCAATGTGTTGTATTGATATCTTGTGATTGAAATGTGGAAATGTTATGTTTCCTTTATGCATGTTTTATGTGATACGATTATGTTATGGTTTATGATATGTTTAAACCTATTCATATGAGGAATGCATTGGACTTAATAAGTGACGGGTGGAGCCCGCTATAGCTCCTCGATGCATCGGTAGGTCTAATGAGACAACTAGATGTGGAATTGGCTGAGGCCCTTTCCCAATTTGATTTATGGTTTTGGCTGAGGCCTTAATCATTTTAGACGTCTTGGCCGAGGCTTTGACAAAATGTCTCAGAATGTCTGGCATTATGCATTCCATCATTATGAAAGTTGTTATTGATATTGCATGTGATTATTCGACCAGTAGAATATCCATGTGAATATTTAAATGGCATTATCTCATTTTACTTTTTCCATATTATGTTGAAGTTCATGTTTAAAAGTCTATTGTTTTAGTTATACATTGCCTTAAATGTTAATGTTTATTTATGAAAGCTTCTGCAATATTGTTATCCTTACTGAGCATCTGAGCTCACCCCTTTCAATGTTTTAATATTTTCCAGGATGTGAAGAAGTATTTTATGAATGACCTGCAGGGATAGTCAGAAGAGGATATGAGTGTGGACTATGGAGACTTTGTTATTGATGATTTTCACTTTATGATGTAATGTATCATTTATGAATGTATCTAGTGTTTCCAAGGCTACTAAACAAATCGGTCTTCCGAGACTTGATCTTTTGTGATCATGCCAATGTTACGAAGTAATGCACTGACTCTGGGTAGCTGGGGTCGGGGCGTTACAGTTGGTATCAGATGCAGTTTAGTACTAACCTTGGAAGCTAGATTTAGATAAACTCTGATTAGAGAACATATCCCGAAGGTAGACTTTAAGGATTAGTATAGAAGAACTTCCTAGAATTTTGGTATTATAGAGATTTTGTGAGTTTTCCGAGCAATACATCCCTGTCTGGATACGAGTCGGTAGAGGCGGCTCTAGCATAGATGTACCTAGGGGTAAAACCCGAAAACACCACTTTGAGCTAGACTCAAACGGGAACTGGTGCACGACAACGGGACTTGCTTCACTCTTGGTTACGACACTCCCGGGGGATATGCTTTGGATAATTCTCATTTTCTTTATAAACCACTATGACGGGTAATGAGTATATAATTTATCAAAGAAAAAATTTCTTTTTAGGATTATGGATTATATCCATAAATAGTTGAATTTATGTAAAGTGTTTTACAAATATGGAATTATGTATTTTAATTCATAAACTAATCTAGTTTATGCCATTGTTTAGAAATGGCGCATAGTGGAAGGAATAGAAACCGTATCAATGCACGCACTCCATGTAGGGATTTCCCTCCTACTAATGATAATTATTGTGGATCTGGAGATACAACTGGTGCTGATCAACTTATTACCTTACTGGGACAACTCACTCAGCTTATGAATAATAACCTTACTCGTATGGAGCACCCTGATCCGCAACGTGGAGGATCAATGTTAGACCGCTTTATGAGGCAACAACCACCAACATTTAATGGGGGTAAAAATCCATTAGTAGCTGAGCAATGGATAAACTCCTTAGAGAAAATATTCCACGCCTTGGGGAGTAGTGAAAGGGAAAAGGTTATCATGGCAGTTTACCGCCTCACTAGAGATGCTGATCAATGGTGGTCATTGATTCAAACCCCAAAGGAAGATGATGACATATTGAATATGGAATTGAGGGAGTTAAATGATATTTTCTTAGAAAAATACTTTCCTCATGACCATAGAGCATATATGGAAAAGAAATTTCTGAGTCTGAAACAAAAGGAGGATGAGAATGTCGCAAAGTATGAGGAAAACTTTACAAGGTTAGCAAGGCATGCTGCAGATTATATACGTAACCCAAGAGGTAAGATTGATTGTATCTTTGATGGGTTAAAACCATTTCTCCATCGAGCTTTAGTATCACAATCGTTCTCAACATACGAAGATATTGTCTCATGTGCTATCAAGACAGAAAAGGAATTCTCTAAGTCTTATGACAACAAAGTAAAGAAAGAGAAGAAGAGAACGGTGGAACAAGAGACAGATAAATGGAAAAAGGGAAAGAAGGATTTTCCATTATGTGATAATCATGGGAAGAATCACCCTGGTACTTGCCTAAAAGGAATGGGAGTTTGTTATAAATGTGGAGAAAAAGGTCACCAGGCGCGTGATTGCAAGGGAAAGAAAGAGGCTATCAATGTTGAATGCTACAATTGTAGGGAAATGGGGCATTATGCAAATGAATGTCCTAAGCGTCAGGGAAACTTACCTCAGAAAAGGCCAAGTGATCAAGGACAATCTTATGTTGTTACTACAGTTGAAGCGGAATAACTAATATATTGGTGCTTTTGGACTCATGGATTATATTCTGGTTATTAGAATAATGTGATATATATATAAGGATTGTAATGTAGTACTTGTTGATTTTAGTATGGTTTTAATATGATGAAGGTAATTATATTTTTAGTATGTGACAATAAGAGAAACTTTACTTTGTTTGGGGAATCTGATAAATTGATTTTGTAATTAAGAGACCTTTTAGAGAAAGTCTGGATAGAGGTATTTTGGATAACTATAAAGGTTGGAGTGGATTAATTTGATCTTTGGATAGTATTGTTTAAGGTTAAAAAATTTATGAAGATTATTTTTGGAATATTATAATACTATAGTTTTAGGAAAAGGACAATCTGCAGGGTGGGGCATAACCCATCGCGTCGGACAAAGCTGCAGGAATCGAACCCACAACCATAGTGCGATAGGCCTTTATTTCCTACCACTAGCCTACAAGAATTCCCTGGTTATTACAAAATAATTTTACTAATCTAAATGGTATGTGTTAACATTTGGAACCTTATAAAATTAGGATAAGTATAATATTATTGAGTTCTATTATCTTTTTTAGTGAAAGATGAGTTGAAGGTTGAAACTCTAATTTTCAAGCATAAATATATATATACCTATCTCTTATTCAATGAATAAATTAATTCTTAAACTTTAGTAAAGGGATATTGAAACAAAAAATGTGTTATCCTAATACCTTATGTCTTGTTGAACTGATGATATTTTAAATCAACATAGATTGAAGGCTTTGAGGCCCTCAATTTGACAGTTGATTGTGATTGATGACCTCAATCAATCCCTACAAATATTTACGTTTTTCTGCCAATTATATGTCTCTAATTTCCACCAATGTTCTCCTAATCGAGATCATAATTGGGTGGTGACTTTTTCATTTCTCTTTCCCTCTTATTAAGGCAAAATTTTATTAATCTAATTTCCAATGTGGGTTTTCCACAAAGGAATTTTCTATTTTCAACCTTTTATTTTCAATGAAAAATTTAAAATTGCGAGGACGCAATTTATTGAAGGAGGGGAGAATGTAACACCCCGAGCTTCCACGATACGCTTCTCTTTCAATAATGCAATAGCTTGCATTGTACGCAAGTTCGAGATTCTAAAACACCGCGACCAATCAAAGTAGCCGTTATGAATAGTAATACCCACTTTTTGAAATTATAAAAATTTTATATTTCAAAATGGACTTCATTTTTGGATTCGGAATATCGAAAATAGCCTATGTTGAATTTTTGGTATTTTTCTGAGAACTTCCATTTTTTATGAATAGTGAAAAATACTTAAAAACAACTTTTTTAATCAAAATAATTTATAGTGATAAATTATACTATTTAGTGGTTTTAGATTATAATTAGAATATATTTTTACCATTTTATCCAATGGTGGTCATTAGAATTAACTTAACATTGAAATTGTGCATGAACAATTGTCAATCTTTTGATATAAATTGTTTCATAAAAACATGCTATTTGTTGTGACAGCGGAAATTAATTATAAAATTAATTAATGCAACTTATATGTTTGGAATTTTTTAAAATATACATCATTTTTGAATTCGGAATATCAATTATAGCTTAGGGTGAAATTTTGGCATTGTTCTGAAAAACTTCAATTTTTGATGAATAGTGAAACCACTAAGTGGTAGTTAAATAACTGATTTTTCATTTAAATGAAATATTACCACTTCTGTGATTTGATTTTCAAAAATTTAACATACATGGTTGTCATTAAGAATTAAAATTTGGTTCAATGAGATTAAAATAATTTTTGGTGAATAGTAACTTTTAAGTTCTTAATCGCGAATAAAGGTAATTCGTGAAATTTAAGGTAAAAATGATATTATAAAAATATGAAAATACCCTTAAACTTGTCCTACCCCTATTGGATGAGTAATGGCCGACCAAGACAATATGTGGGTCAACTTGGGGACCCCATGGAGCCCCTTTGGTGGGAAAATGACATTAAAAACATTTTATTTAATGTTAAAATAAAAATGACACAAACATGAAACGTTTTACTAAAACAATTTTTAAATGGGGTCATAAAAGTCATAATTGGACTATAAATAGTCATTGGAATGCTGAAACTATTTCCTACATCATAGTATTTTTTGTATAATTTTTAGATATTAAATAAATTAAATTATTTATGACATCATGATGATGCAGCGATGACCTCATTATTTAACGATTTAAATAAAATAAAAAGATAATGTAAAATACAAGGCTTACACTTGTAAAAAACCTATTGGATGAGTATATTTAGAACCCTTATCATCTTAGACTCGAAATATATAAGTGTGGGACCTTTAGAATCCGAAAATCATTTCAAAATAATGTAATATTTTAATCCTTCCAAAAGAGCCCATCCTCTCCTCTTATAAAAGGCCCCCACCTCTACCACCTCATTCACACTTTCAAGCCATTTGGATCTGCCAAACTCTGCCCAAATACACTCCCAACTTCACCCTATTACTCCTAGAAGCCTCACTTTGGGCATAAATTTTCCCAAGGAAGCCTTTGGCTCAAATCAAAAAGTGTTACCCGATTTTAAGGTAATGTCTTCTCTAACGTTGTTTTGTTTTATTTTTCTTCTCCAACCCCCTAAAAAATTTTTATTCAATTTTTTGTAACAAAACCAGTATCCTAAATATAATATGATGTTGTTATAAGAGGAATTCGAGATACACTTACACACCCCTACATCTAATGTTTAAAGAACATACGGTTTCTATGGATGGCGAATTTCTGCCTCACGAAACGATGATTGTTCGACACTCATATAACACTTTCACAGGTGGCCATTAAGATGTCAATATATTTATATGTGATATATAATATGTTTATGTTTTACTTATGCTTCTGTATTTCTCATTTATGGCATACTTTATGATTTGCATTATGGGTAAATGCGATAATTTCATTTTAGGAAGTGCAGACAACCGCCCCCTCAAAGTGATGTGAATCGTTAATTCCATATGTGGGATGTATAAAGGATGGAGTAATTGATATTATATATGATATTATACTAGAACTATATTATACCTTTATATAATTATGATTTCATTCCATTAAATACGAAATAGATATGAAAGTAGCATTTATCCGTACGTCGGCTTCCCGTCTCCATGAACGGTGCATTTCATTTCTTACCTCAAAATGTTACGTAATATTATGAATGAATGTATATACTGGATATATATGATATATATGAAATCTAAATCATGAACATAATTTTGGAGATAATGGATATTCTACCACATAAACAACTTGTAATTATAAGAAGTTTATTGTTGACTCAAGTACCAAAAATCGACAAAACTACCATTATTAACATAAATAATTATATAATATTCATAACATTGTAATAAGTGATATAAAAAGGATAATGAAATTGAAAATGGTAGATAATAACTATAGTTTATTATTCAGGAGGTTAAAGAACGGTCGAATCAAGTCGGACACAATGTAAGGGAACTTCTTAACCCAATTTCCATTCTTTGGGTTAATCTCCTACTTTCAAATTTTGTCATGATATTATTATGTCCTATTTTGTATTTTTACATTCATTATGTGTACCTATAGTGAATATACATAATATATCTATGTTATTTTAAAAATGATATTTTAAGGACTTCTTCTCAATCTCCTTTTATTGAGGCATATTTGGTTTTATACACAACTTTCTTTTATACGGTGTATAAACCCCTTTGAATTTACGTTTATTCAAAAGGAATCTTTTTTATAAGAATCATTTTGCTAAACGACAAAAGGGAATGTTTTTCTTTCCATACATATGCGGCGACAACGACTTCTCCACCGCCGTGACCATTATTTGAGTTTCGGCTTCCTCTACAAGCCATCACTTTTTTTAATGAAAAATAAATACAAAGTTTTATCGTTCTTTTATTTTGGTATTGAAAATGGTTTTGAAAGCGTTTTTATTATATCAATGTGTTGTATTGATATCTTGTGATTGAAATGTGGAAATGTTATGTTTCCTTTATGCATGTTTTATGTGATACGATTATGTTATGGTTTATGATATGTTTAAACCTATTCATATGAGGAATGCATTGGACTTAATAAGTGACGGGTGGAGACCGCTATAGCTTCTCAATGCATCGGTAGGTCTCATGAGACAACTAGACGTGGAATTGGCTGAGGCCCTTTCCCAATTTGATTTATGGTTTTGGCTGAGGCCTTAATCATTTTAGACGTCTTGGCCGAGGCTTTGACAAAATGTCTCAGAATGTCTGGCATTATGCATTCCATCATTATGAAAGTGGTTATTGATATTGCATGTGATTATTCGACCAGTAGAATATCCATGTGAATATTTAAATGGCATTATCTCATTTTACTTTTTCCATATTATGTTGAAGTTCATGTTTAAAAGTCTATTGTTTTAGTTATACATTGCCTTAAATGTTAATGTTTATTTATGAAAGCTTCTGCAATATTGTTATCCTTACTGAGCATCTGAGCTCACCCCTTTCAATGTTTTAATATTTTCCAGGATGTGAAGAAGTATTTTATGAATGACCTGCAGGGATAGTCAGAAGAGGATATGAGTGTGGACTATGGAGACTTTGTTATTGAATATTTTCACTTTATGATGTAATGTAACATTTATGAATGTATCTAGTGTTTCCAAGGCTACTAAACTAATCGGTCTTCCGAGACTTGATCTTTTGTGATCATGCCAATTTTACGAAGTAATGCACCGACTCTGGGTAGCTGGGGTTGGGGCGTTACATCTTTGACCTGTTGTGAGGCACAATGTAGTTCTTGAAGATCGATCTCAGTTCTGGATACCACTAGTTAAGGGTTCACAAGGCTAATATTCCAATGTTTTGTTATTGATGCCGCTATAGACACTATGAGTTCCTAGTGATGCCATTTGGTGTAAAAAATTCCCCCTCCAAATTTATATCTTTGATAAACCATTTTTTCCACCGGTACTTAGACCTTTTTTTGTATTCATCGATGACATACTTTTCTACTCTGCAATAGAGGAGCATTATACAGAGCACTGGAGGATGGTCATTGACTTACATCGAGAGCACTAGATTTATGGGAAAATGTTGACGTTCTAGTTCTGTATACATGAGGTTTAGTTTCTTGGGAATGTCATTTTGGATCTTTGTTCAGCCAGGATCCATAAAATATTGATGAAATGATTTCATGGAAGAATCCTAAGAATGTGTCATATGTACCTAACATTCCTTTCTTGGCATGGTACTATAAGAGGTTTTTGGCATACTTCTCCATAATAGTATCCCCTTTGACCACCTTGAAATGGAAAGGGAAAACATTTAACTAGTATGAGGAGTTTCATAAGGACTTTTAGGAGTTGAGGAATCTGTTGAAGAGAACATTAATGATGATACAACTAGAGGAAGTTGTTCAGTTCATAGTGTATTGAGATTCATCAGAAGTTGGGATCAATTGCGTGTCGATGCAACGTTATGAAGTTATCACATACGGGTCGAGGCAGTTGAGACCCCATGAGAATAACTACATGACTCATGACCTAGGTATGGTATCATTGGTCTTCTCCCTAAGGATGCAGAGATACTATCTTTTGGGAGATCACTTTGTGGTTTACTCAGATCGCTAGAGACTCAGGTACATATTCACCCAGAGAGACCTGAACCTGAGACAACAACACTGGTTGGATTTTCCATAGAAATATGAATTTTAGATAGTATATAATCCAAGGGAGGGAAATGTTGTAGTAGATTACCTTGGAAAGAAGTCCCAGGTTTGCTTAGTGCAGGAAGATTTAGGGTATTTAGCTTCTCTGTAGCTCACCGTAGTGTAGCAGGAGGGTATAACCTTTCTACAGTTGATGGTGTTGACACTTTAACTTCTTGATCATGTGATAGTATCCCAATTAGGATATATCAATTTAAAGGTATTACATAATTAGATATCTATAAAAACATCACTGGACAGATATTTTAATGGATGGAATCATGACATCTTGCTTTAGGGGAAAACAATGATTCCAATCCTAATGTGGGAGGAGGTGATACGAGAGTTCCATACTTATCCCATAGTTATAAATCTTAGTGTAGGGATGCTTTAAAAAGATATTTAGCATTATTTTTGGTGGTTTTACATGATATAAAGTGTATATGAGTTCATCTCTTAGTACCTCACCTATTAGCAAGTGAAGGCTGAACACCAAGTTCTGGCAGGTTTTCTGCAGCCTCTTCAGATCTTAGAGTGGAAGTGGGATAGAAAATCCATGGAATTATTCACAAGACATTCATGAAAAATTAAAATTCATGATGCGATCTGCATAATAGTTTACCGACTAATGAAATCAGTATACTTCCTTGCTACTAGGGAGAAAAGATCGATGGAGAGTTTGGGGAAGTTGTTTATATGGGATATCGTTCACCATCACAGGGTACCCTCGATGATTGTCTCTGATAGTGATGAATAGTTTAAATCATGATTGCGGAGAATCCTATAAGAGGCATTCAGGACCTAGTTATTAATGAGTACATCCATTAACCTCTAGATCGATGGGAAGATCGAGCACACTATCTTGGTGATAGAAGATATGTTGAGAGTTTTCATGTTGGACTTCGATCAAAGCTAGGAGGATCAATTTCACCTGATAGAGTTTGTGTAAAATAATAGATACAACTCTAACACTAGCATGGATCCTTTTTAGGTATTGTATGGGAGACCCTACAAGTCACCGTCGTGTTGGAAAAAGATCATGGATACATCTCTAGTTGGACCAGAGTTGGTGTAGGTGATGAAATAGAAGGTGAAAGTCATCTATGAGTAGATGAGGATGACCCATGGTAAAAAAAAATCCTACAAATATCACCATTGTAGGCCCTGAATGTTTCAGTAGGGAGACCACATCTTCTTGAGTGTTTCCCCAAAAAAATTATTATAGAGGTTAATTCAGGGAGTAGAACTATCATAGAGGTTCATTAGGTCATTTGAGATTGTGAAGAGGGTTGGTGAGGTTTCTCACTACCTTTCCCTACCCCCATAGATGGAGTGGATGAATGACATATTCTATGTGCCAGATCTGAGGAGATACATGCCTGACCCTACACACATCATTAATTGGGTTGAGCTTGACATCAAGGATGGAGACACATTTTTAGAGCACCAATTGGTGATCGAGGATTTGTAGGAGTATAAGTGGATGGACTATACATTTGGTGCATGTTCCATGGAAGCACAAAAACATGCCTGAGAATTCATGGGAGCGGGAGATCCAAGTGTGGGTTGAGTATCCCATGTTGTTTTACTAGTTTTTCTTTTCAAGGAAGAAAATATTTAAGGACATAATGATTTAGAGACCAGTTTTTTTTCTTATAATACTTCTAAATATTTCTTTATATATTTTAAGAGCTAATAATTGAGGGGAAATGTGATTCTGAAACCCATTTTTCTCGGAATTTATTTTATAAAAATATTAAATATATTTTATATTTCACATATGAAACATATTAAATAAAATAGTATTACTATTAAATGGTTGATCAAATCAGAAATCCAAGGCTGCAGTTGAGTCCCGAATGTGGCATTTTCCCTAGGCATGATATAAAATGAGTAGACATGGGACGTTTAGATGCCTTTCTCATTGGAAGTATGTTAATTATATTTATTTAATTATTTAATTAGTTAAATAATAAATTTAACCTAAACGAAAATTCTTATAAATATATCATTATGTAATTTTGTATAGGGTTGGTATCATAACCCTAGAATCCCCGGTGAGCTCTCTCCTCCTTCCTCTAATGGAAATTCACACTAGATAATGAAGAAACTCTGGTTAAAATCAGATCAAGAAACGATGAACACAAAAATTATTACTTCTTTATTGGTCGATGTGTTCTTCATTAATAATTAATCTAATATGAGGTAAGACTAATCAATTGGTGCTTTTACACCCTTGATTAAATGATTGAGTGGATCAGTTGTTCTTCTTCAATCTTCACTTGAGTTGAAACCTTTTCATGAGCCTATGTATTAAAATATAATTTTTTCTTTCAACTATTTTCTATCTATGGAAATCCATGTTCTTTGTAATTGTCCATGAATTCATGTCCAACAACATTTAAATTTTGGTGTATGGTTATATTATCCCTATATGCTTCGAATTCTTCACCAGTTGGATCCGGGATGTCCCAGTTCAAAAAAATTATATCACCAAGATTGATTGGTACCCTGAAACTACAGATGATCTACTATACATGAATGATTTGTTGAAAAAAGCATTGATATAAGATCTTTTAAAGGATAGGAAGAACGATTTAGTTTTTTAACATAAATATTGTGACAAACAGAGTTTTTGAAACATGTAGAACAGTGTGTGGTTCACTAAATCATCATTTGAGCCATTTTTTGGTGAATGACAGACAGGATTCATGATTTTAGTGTAGATCCACCATTTTTGAGTAGATAAGAGGATAAAATAGAAGAATATTGAACCGATTTGAGGGTAAAAGTCTAGATATATAATTTTAGTTAAAAACATGACTACATGATATATTAAATGATGAACGCACGATGTGTATCATCTCTTAGTGGTGATTCTAGGGTTTTTGGAATGTTATGGATGACATGAAGTGTATTCCTCCCTCACACATCATGTATCCCTTCCCCAGTTGTACAACCCATGTGATGGGTCACATGAGAGGGGACTCCATGTAAGAGTACACAGTCACAATTTGATCACATAGGCGATATATTTTGTGAATCCAAATACTGTGTATAATAATACATGAATACGGTGTCCTAGTATAAAAACATAGAAAAAATCACACAACCCAATACTAGGATAGGTTGGACACTCTGTGTAGTCCACCTTCACTATGTGTACTCCTATACGATTGAGAGCTGTGTGTCGGCGAGGGACACATGAAGAATTAGGTGTGGGACCCCACATTGTGTGGGTACCCCCACACTCTATGTACTAATTTATATCTTTTGAGAAAACTTATAATGTTTATATCTCTTTTGTTTGAACTTCGATTTTGGACCACAAGTATCCTATCCTAAGTATTTTTGCATATATAATGGGATGGTTCCCTAAGTTGTGGATTTTGAGATATGATGTGAAATATTCGAGGGATAGAACCATTTGAGGTGATGCCTGATGATGGTAGTGGTTAGGCAGGATCACCAAAATCTTGTTACAGAGTGAAAACCTCATACAAGGCAAGGCATGGGTTCTTGATGACCTAGAGTGGAACCCTCCAGCTGGGCTGAGGATGGGTCCTTTATTACTTCTAGAGTGGAACCCTCCAGCGAAAATGGACATGGGTACTCTTTAGAGCCCTGAGTGGAGCCCTACTATGGGGAAGGGCATGGGACCTTGATGACTCAGAGTGGAACCCTCGTATGAGGTCGGACACGAGTCCTCGACGACTTCTAGTGTGGAACCATCTTGTTGGGCTAGGCATGGGTCATCTACAAACTCTCAAGTATAACCCTCTAGGTGGGATAGACATGAGTCCTCGATGATTTAGAGTGGAACCCTCTAGTAAAAATGGGAATGGGTCCTCAACCTATTGAGTGGAACACTCCTGTGGTATCAGGGTATGGGTCCTCGGTGACATAGAGTGGAACCCTCCAGCTAGGCTGGGCATTGGTCCTTTACCATTAGAGTAGAACCCTCTTACTGGGAAGGGAATGGATCCTCCATCAACTATCATAGTGGAACCCTCTTGTTGTACAAGAGAATAGATCCACTACCTAGAGATTGTGGCTCCTCGACTGTGTGGAATAGTGACGAGGCATGGTTTGACGTAACTTTGGACTCACAAGGATGAGAAATGATTTCCCCATCGAGACACATTTTTAAGATTTGATCAAAACAATGTGGGAAAGTCAGGGATTCCAAAATTAGATAGTATCAAGGTGTTGTGAATGATTTCCTTACACTTGTGTGTTAAACACGGACACATGGGATGCTGAGCATCATTGATGGACTTTTGGAATTGTTGACTACTCATATTCTTGGGATGAGCTATGATATGAAGATCCCCTTACTCTCTCATTTGGGATTCTTTGACTATATATATATATATATATATATATTATTTATTTTATATTCACTCCTTGTATTTGGATACTCTCCTTCCGTGAGAGGCGAAGATGCACGGGGTATGCCACACACTTTACATATCCAGCTTATCGTGTTTGGATGAGTCTACTATCCTATTATAAGTGGAAAAGTCTCAATGGGTAGTTCATCTACTCACCGTGATTATCCCCTTGTGTGTGGATGATATTCCATTCATTACCTTTTTGGGTTGAACTATACTTTTTCAATGTACCTTGTGTTATCTACTACTTTCCTCTTCTATTGTGTCACTTACTACAACCCCTTTATCTTCTGGGGTTTTTAATTGGGAATGCTTGTAGTCACCCCTGCATGAGAGTTTCTCACACAAGTTGTGTATTATGAAGAAAACAAATAGGTTTACCGTGAATATAGAGGAGTTTAGGGATATTGGGTGCTTGGACCGCATATGGTGGTCGTATCTTGGGATTTAGGAGCTGGTCTCTCTTAACTATTTACTCTTTTTAGTTTTCTATCTGGTTGGGATAAATTTCTATTAGGCAATGTATTATTCCTTTTTAATTTTCAGTATACACTACTATAATTTTGTACTTTCTAGAGGTTCATGCATGCTTGGTTTACTTTATAGCATTGTTGTAGCTTTTCTTCTTTCTCTCGACACTTTTTCATTGATTTGGTAGTTTGTGTTTGTACATGTTCTTAGTAAAAGGCATCCATGATTTAGTTATTACTTTGCTTCTTGTCACCACCCCCTGGCCTATAGAGGTGGGATTGGGGTAGTTTCGGCTTGAGCCTCAGAATGGGTCAGGTCACGACACACACACACATACACACACATATATATCCATTTAAATTGTTTACTTAAATATTTACCTATAATGAATCGTTTAACTAAATATTAATTCCCATATTCAAAAATAATAATAAAAAACACACTTAAATCATTTGAACATGAAACCTTTCTCCATTTATTCCACCGACATTCCTTATTATAATATATTGTCCACATAAATATAAAAAATTATGAATAAAATAAATATCCCTTTCAAACACAAATATAAGTAAACAATTCTCATAACATATCCATAATAATTATTTCTCAATTTAAAAATCATTAAATATATAAATTAATTAAATCAAATATCAATAAATAACACATTTATAACAAATAATAATAAATTATACTATATAAATATTTCTACATCCACCCCTTTCGGCTTATAGTCCACGACTAAATCTTTCTAACGAAATAATGAAATATAAATAATTGTCAAAACATGAAATAAAAATATCATAATAAATAAATTCCATATATAAAATTGTACACAACATCATTAAAAAACTAATATTCTATTCTATGCTTTATATTTCTGTATATAAAATTTTATTTCACTACATTTATCATTTTCATTTTTCAAAAAATGATAAGTTTTTCATAAAAACAAATAGTATTAATGCCAAAAATATTAACACACAAAATATTATCATTGCCAACTTTATGAGTAAATTTTCATTAAGAACATAACAAACATATCATAACACTAATATTTCAGGTAATGTAAATTATTTAACAAAACATGTTTGATGAATTTGAAAAAATATAAAATATAACTTCTCATTAATCTACAACATTAATCAAATTAATTCAATAAAATCATTGTCTGTCACATAAATTAAAAAAACATTAAAAAATTATTTTAATTATTGTGAAATTAATGTTCTCAATATACTAAATATCACATGTTTTAACAATAAAAACTTTTAAATAACTATATAAAATTTTATATAATAATATTTTTCAAAAACAAAATAATTACCTATTTAATATTTTTAATAACATCCCTTTAATCATTTCATAATAAAATCACTGTTCTACCTTCCAAAAAAATTAAAAGGGTACAAAAAATGAATATTCAATTCTCTGTATTTAACATCCCTTTAAATATATTAATCCTTAAAAATATAAACCATATCTCAAGAAGATATAGATCAATGAGGGAAGAAATTGTCATTAATAAATATGTGTATTTTTATAATCCTCAAGGATTTTCCTTCTATATAAATCACCTAAAATATTATGACAAGATGAGATCATGATAATGGAGGGTAAATTCAAGATAAAAACATGAATAACTAAAATAAATATCAAACGATATCCAATATATCTTCCCTCTGTGACTTTACTAAGCCATTATAAATTCAACATATACTAGCGTAATGGTAATTAAATAATGGAAAACAAATTATACTCATGAAAATATTTTGTAAAATTGAAAATTTTCCATTTTTTCATTAGAGTGAAAACAATAACATGAATAATAATGTGAACAAGGAATTGAAAAATAAATCATATCACATATGGTTGAAGAGTATTCTGAATACTTCCACCCATTTCTCGATTATGATTTGAGGTACACTCATATTGTTTATGTATTACTCTATTATAAAAAAATAACTCTACTGATCAATAATATTGGGAACTAAGATTACCTAAGGTATGCAATCACATAGGATATCTTCGATAATTCCTTAACCGTATATTTAGAGAACTAAACTGATAAGAATCAATGAATTATAACATTAATCACAACACTCTTGATATTATGAAAATGAGTCTCATTAGAAACCAATGTCCGGGATAAAATGCATTCAAAAGTTTCTTCTTGATTTCTTACTACTAATCAGGAATTTAAAATTAAATTTTATAATTTAATTAGAATATTTGACAATAATGTAGTCTCAAAATGTCTTGGTCAAATCTCTTCAGTAGTTATAACAGTAGTAAAATGATTAATTAATGTTCAGAAAAACATGAAGATCACACACACATACTTTCAGTTGCTATGTGTCTATAATCTCTTCTATGTCCTCATCATTGAGTATATTGAAAATTTTAATTTATTAAATAATTAAAAATAATCCCCATATAACATATCATAATCACTACAAATAAATATATATCTCCATTAAGGTATATATCGAAACAAACCCACTACCACAGTAGCAATAATTGATATAGATTTTTCACCAAATTAAATGAATATATGATTTAATCTATAAATGTTTATGATTCGTAACATGATGCAATACATAAGAACATTGTGATGTTCTATGTAAAATAAATTGACGGGATTATTTATGTTCCCATGAATATATTTCATGTTGTATTTTTTATCAACATGAAAAGAAAATTAATGATTCCATACCACAATAGTTTCTATATTGGATTGGATTTTATATAGAGGACTAATTTTGAGCTAAGTAGAAAATATCCTTTATAAATATCGGGGATGAAGATAAATGTTGAAAGGATCCATGATGAGATGATAAATAGATTTATGGATTCATGTCATGGAAGATCTATCTTTATACATGATATGATTATGGAAAGAGTTTCTAGGTTTTCTAAATTGAATAAAATAAGATACTGGGGTTGATCATATACCTTAAAACCTCATGGAAAAAAATAACTCTATTATTGAGTGTGAGGTGTTTTACTTTGAGTATGATGTTATTATTGGATACAATATCTAATTTTGAATATGAAGGTAGTTTTTATTCACCACAGAGATTCATTATTATTGAGGGATGGAGATTATTCTAAAACACTATCATATCTAATGGTGTGTTTACATAAATCAAAAAATGTAGTTGGTTATAAATTATTATTGTAATGAGTATTTAAAGACAAATAAGCATTTATCTTATACATATATATTATAGTGTTTCTTGTAGGTAATGTCTTGCCCCAGCCCCAGACTGCCCTGAAGCCGGTGCGTTTAATAGAACATGGTGTGTAATAAATTAATTTTAATAAAAGAAATACTGTAAAATTACACATCTTCTCTCATACAGAGGATCTCCGTTGTTTAGAGTTTGAAAAAATAGATACAAAAATTACAATCCTTCAACACTGAACAAAAAATGACACCACAATGCAGCCCCTAATCAGTGTAACTCAAATATACTAAACCTGTAAAAATAAAATTAAAATGTCGGGTGAGTATACGAATGCCCAGTAAGGGGTGTTTTAAAATAAAATTTCAAATAAAACCTTTTAAAAAATTCCATTAAAAAATATTTATAAAACATTTTCATAATGAAAACTACAATACATGAAGCATAACATAACACATTTCCATGAATTACTAGAGAACATTTTAAGGAATAATAATAGTGCTATAACATAACATGTTCTAATTATATGCATGTTTATACAAAATATATGTCTTGCAACATATAAATCAAGAGTTATTTTAACTATACTAAATTAGACATGAAAAATTTCAAGTACATAATTTAAAAATTAATGTAATACATAATCCATGTTGCGCATAAAAAGTTAATATTAATTTATTTCTTTACTAACTGCAAGTCATATCTTGGTAGATAAATTGTTGGCATTTGTATTAAAGTTCATAAGATGAGTGATGAATAAAACATTATGACATTTGAATTTACTTCTTCTAATACTCACAAGTACATGATCTTAACCATGTATATTATACTAATCAAATATTCAATTAGTTAATTAGATATAATAAACATAATGCGGGAAGTGAAGATGTCGGACATTCTCTAACATTTTTTCAAGGCCTCATCAAAGACGTCTAAAAATGATTAAGGCCTCATCCAAAACCATATATCAAATTGGGAAAGGCCTCTTCCAATTCCACATATATTTTTCTCATGATACCTGCTGATGCACCAAGGTGATATAAGAGGCCCCACAAGATACTTACTAAGTCCAATGCATTCCTTATATGTCTAAATATCATTAAATCAAAGTTTCTCATACCACTTTGATTTATTAAATTCTGTCTTTTATTCATAGTGTCCCATACCACTTTGAATAATTAAATACTTATTTCATAAATTATCATAAGTGATAAATAAATAATAAATTGTTTGATTTTATCACATAAAATAATAACATTACAATCCCTTCATCCATGTAAGTAAACATTCAATGCATTAACATACATGTTTATGACTTCATAATAGATACTATTCATGCTCAAATCTTGTTCTGATAAATGGAAATGAAAAATGGACTATATCATAAACATAAATAAACAAAAGCATACATAGTGACAAATTCATCTTGGATTGAAAACATAATCAGTTTAAATGTAAACAAATTATTTCATTTGCGATATTGAATGCATAATTTCCTAAACACACTTTACTATGCAAGTTTGTGTATAAACATTACATGAGGGTACTTCCAACTATTTAACCCAAAGTAATAATCTGAAAATCATGAAAATCAACCACACAACTTACTAACATAAAAATCATATACATACATACATACATACATACATACATATATGTATATATGTATAACTGTATGTAGATATGGGTTTTTCATAAAAACATAAGAATCCAATACAGAATTTATGTATAATAAAAAGATAATTTAATTTAAAGTTCAATATTTTAAAATCACAATGTAAAACTAAGGGTTTGTTTCATAAATAAGTACCTATATATATATGTAATAATACATATATATTTATAATTTCATTAACACAAAACACCACGAACCCTAGAAATGATCACATTCATTTTGAATACAATTAAAGTAGAAGTTCTACTTCCTTAAATTAAAGAAACCGGTATGGTTTAATTAAAAAAAAATATATACATATGTGTTTATATGTAATAAAACTTATTTTATGTAAAAACATAAATCCTTAGCATGATTTTCATGACAAGAACATCTTCAAAAAACAAGAATTTGTTTTTATAAGACCATCAACGAAAATATGTAGTTTTTAAGAAATACCTTATATATATATATATTCATGTATATATATACATACAAACCATTAAAATCAAAGCAAGTCAAAACCCAGGACCCTCACCTGGTTCGAAGAACAAGAAGAAGTCAAGCAAGGGTTGATGGAGGTGCTCGAATGAGAAAACTCATAAGGTTCTCGGTGTAAGGGATATTAGGTGGTTCAGTCTAAAAAAACTAGATGTGTTGGTCCTGTGGAAAATGAGAAAGAGAAGGGGCCACTGGGTGTCACGGGAGTGGAAAAAATGAAGAAAGCAGGTGTTGAAAAAGCTACTATTGCGGCACGATGCAGAAGGAAGAAGATGAAATGGAGTAGATGCAAAGAAGAAATGGAGGTCCAGGATTAACTGCATTTTGATCCAGTGGTTGAGGAGAACCCATGGATTTTTAAAAAAATTTGACGGTTGTGATTCAACCGCATCATGATCAGATGGCTCATGAAGAAGAGGGATTTTAAAAATAGATGGAAGGTTGGGATTAGATCCTGACTGGATCGAACAGATGATAAAAATATGGAGGGAAGGCCGCAGTGGTATGGAATCGATGGCTTAACCGATCAGACTGTCCAGATCCCGCACGGGGAGATCAGATGGTCTAGATTAGATTTCTACAGAAAAAAGTTTCCCACATAAAAATAGAAGGGCTTCAATACTATCTTTATAATCCTGGAGCTCCCGGCCTTAGCTAAAAAATCCCACTCCCCTCCTTGTACCACCCCAAACAAGTCTCTGTGGGAGCACTCCAGCACCCACCCCTGCCACCGTGCCACCCCACGCGGTGGAATGCTATGGAAAAAACCATTGTACATGCATGCGTGTGCCTAGGGACTTATTATGCATGCCTACACATTCTAATTTTCACGTACCATGCGTGCGCGGCCCTAGGTCTTTGGCCTAGGGGTTCTGAGTGAGATGACCCCGGACCTTGAGTGGCTTGGCCTTCTAGGTCACCCTCGGTTCGGTGGAGTACTAACATAATTATAAGCAATGTAAAATTCATTTTTTTATTAAACATAAGAATATGTTTATATATATAAAGGTGTCTTAGAAACAGAGAATATAAATACTCTATTATGGTTAAACAAAATCCTAAAAACCATTATTTTCATTAGTTTGTAAACATTTGATTTTTAAAAACATCAATGTTCAAAATTGAAAATAAAAGTTTATTATGTCATAAAAGAAATCCCACACTTGTATTATATATTTTTTTAAATCCAAAATATATTTTTAATAAAAACATTTTTTTTATTCATCCAATCATTAAAACATTTTAAGGTAACTTTTTAAAACATTTGAAATACATAAATACCTAATTCACTAAGTATAGGTAAAAAAAATACAACCATACTTATCAATTTCATTTGACCAAAGTATGATTTCAAACACAAAAACATATTTCTTTGTACCAAAAAATAAGAGGTAACAAGTGTGAACATCTCTTGGTATTTTATTTAAAACAAAAGGGTTATGATTTCGAATCCATTTTAAACTATAATACATTATCCTTTCAAAATCTAATGAATAGTTAATTTTAAACATGTTAAAATGATATTACATTAATGCATACATAAAACACTTGGAAATATAAATATAATAAAATAACTAGAATAATTAAAATCTATAAGGTCTTATAGCCATTATAGAATCAATGATTACTTAAAAGAGGAAATAGCCAGATTAACATTATGGCCTTATAAAAACATGATTAGGGTATTCCAAAAACAAAACAACTTGGCGAAGATAGTTCTCATCATACCCTTAGTGCTCACTTCGGTTGCCAAAGCATTGACTGTAATGTTCTTCATAGTGGAATACCCAAAGGACATCAACTATTTTCATGGTATTTTTTTTATTTTTTTGTCTCTCTATGATTTTGATAGGCCTTTTAGTAGGTATCCTAGGGTAGTAAGTTTCTCTTGGCCTTGTTGAAATATAATTGTTTCATTGATTAATTGAATAAAATGTGTCTTGTGTTTTTTTAACAAATATTATTTTCGATAGTATATAAATTAAATGAAGTAATGCCATAAAATATTATTATTAATCATGAAATAGGTTTGGGGTGTCACATTATCCCCCCTTCAAATAATTTCTACCTCACAATTATAAAACATTCATACACTTACACAAGAAAAACCTATCAGATATTACTCATGAAATCCCATTACAAAGTCTTCTATCGTGGATGCTCTACTGTCATCCTAAGGTGGATTACCAGATTAGTTTCTAGTTCCTCGACCTCTTTGGTACATATACACCATGAGTAGTTAGGATTACCCCTATTCATTAAGAATTCATATTTCTAAAGGGTCTCTTGAGCGTTGTGAACATAAAAGATTTGAGAGTGGACTAGTTCCCTATAAATCCCTCAAACTACATAGTTCTTGAAAACATTGATGTCATAGAGAATCCCATACATAGTAAAACATGGATCTTGGAACAAATAGGTTGATCAAAGGTCAGTATCCAATGAAGCTTCTCAAAACTTTCCCAAATCTGGGTAGTTCTCGGACAAGGTGAAACATAGGAAGAGACCTTCGTGGTACTTCCATCTCCTCCTATACTCTAAAAATTGTGAAGTTTCCAAGCGGCGATAAAAACAATGGTCTCCCTAATAGGTCTGCAGGACATTTGGGCTAAGGGACACTTTACAGAGGTGTTTTCAAGACATTTATAGGTTTGAAAAATGGTCTTATTCTTATGAACATGACATGATGGTTATGGAGTCTAGTAATTTTGTAGGATGTGATAAGCATTTTATTGGTAACCCCATGTCATCCATCTAAAAATTTCAAGGGATATGTTTTAATCAGTAATGGATAATCATATTAAAACATAGATTCTATTTTGTAAAAGCATATTAAAATACCAAATAATATAATATATCATTATTAATTGAAAAAAAAAGTTCATGAAACTCAACTGGGTGCTACATATTTATTCATTACCTCTCATAATCTCACAAGTATAGACATCCTGATATCCACCATGGTGTCCCTTCATAGGTTCCACTAATGTCAATGATTTCCCCAGTTCCTGGTTAAGCAGATCCCTAAAGTGGTTCCAAACTCTTCGATCTATTTTATCCATATGCAACACGAGTAACATGCATCATTGGGGTGTGGAAATATAATCTTCCATGTAAGAAAGGCATGACATGTATGAAGTTGGGTGATATCATCATGAACTTGATATCGATAAAATAAATGGGAAGACTCATCCCCAAAAATTTCAATTTTCCTAACTTGACCATTGAGACTGTAGGTTAAGAGTTGAAAAGATATGCCGCTTGAAGGTCACCCTCCTGTGCATCCTCTTGGATGTCCTCTAGGGATGAAGATTTCTCAACTAGGGTAAATCATTTAAATAAACCCTCAAAATAATTTATTTAAGTGCATAGAATGAAAAATATGCATGCATTATAAGGATATAGTCAAGGCTTGATCCTCAGTGGATTTGAAGTACCTGATGAGAGTTGGATACACGATAGAGGTGTTTATAGGACAATTTTTTTTAAAAGACTCATGGCCATTAAACAGGACTTGGAAACTATAATCTCTGTTATTTCTTTTGGAGGAGAAAGAAGAATTGTTTTTTCTTCCATCTGAATATTTTAAAAGATAATTCTACTTTGTAAGACATAATTAAATTTTAGCATTGTTCTAATTTTCCAGAGTTTCCTAAAATGACCACTAATACCAACTGTCATTTCATAACCCCCAACTACCCTAGATATAGTGCGTTTAATAAAACATGGTGTGTAATATATTATTTTATAAAACAAATACTGAAAAATAACACATTATGTCGCATATAGAGGATCTTTGCGGTTTCGGGGTAGGAAAACCAGATACAAATATAAAAATCCTACAAAATTCAACAAAAAATACTCCACAAAGAATCCACCAATAAGGGTAACTCAAATATACTAAACCTGTAAAAATAAAATTAAAACATGGGGTGAGCATATGATTTCCCAATAAGGGGGTTTTTAAAATAATATGTCAAATAAAATATTTTAAAAACAACCCTTAACAAATATATTCATAAAACATTTTCTTAAAGAATACTGCAATACATGAAGCATAACATAACAATTTTCCATGAATTACCATAAAACATTTTAAGGAACATTAACAGGGATACAATAAAACATGTTCCAATCATAATCATTATTCTACAAAATATATGGTGTGCAACATATAAATCAAGAGTTATTCTAACTATACTATGTGTGTCATGTGAATGTGAACGTAAAAAATTTACAAATGAAAGTAATACATAATCAGAGTTGGGCATAAAATGATAAAATTAATTTATTTCGTTAATAACTATAAATCATACATTGGTAGATAAATTTCTAGCCTTTGTATTAAAGTTCATTAGATGAGTGATGAATAAAACATTATTCCAAGTGAATTTAATTATTTTGACACTCACAAGTAGAGTCTCTTAACCAAGTATATTATACTAGTCAAATATTCACATGGATAATTGAATATTATAAACATAATGAGGGAATTTCATATTCGAGACGTTCTGTAACATTTTTTCAAGGCCTCGTACATGACGTCTAAAAATGATTAAGGCCTCAACCAAAACCATATATCAAATTTGGAAAGGCCTCAACCAATTCCACATCTATTTGCCTCATGAGACCTACCGATGCACCAAGGTGATATTGTAGGCCCCGCCTGACACTTACTATATCCAATGCATTCCCAGTATGTCTAAATATCTTTAAATAAAACTGTCTACCACTTTGCTTTATTAAATTCCGTCTTTTATTCAATGTGTCACAAACCACATTCAATAAATAAATTCTTTTTTCATAAATTATCATAAGTGATAAATAAATAATATTTTTTTATGATTTTATCAAATAAAATAATAACTTTTCCAATACTTATACCATGTAAGTAAACTTTCAATGCATTAAAATACATGTTTATGACATCAGAATAGATATTATTCATGCTCAAGTCATGCATAGATAAATGGAAATGACAAATGGAGTAAATCATAAACTTAAATAAATAAAATAATACATAGAAAAAAAATTCATCTTTGATTGAAAACATAATTAGTTTAAATGTAAACATATTATTTCATGTGAGGTATTGAATGCATAATTACATAAACACACTTTACTATGCATGTTGGTGTATAAACATTACATGAGGGTGCTTCAAACTATTTAACCCAACATTATAAATTGAAATGCATGAAAATCAACCACACCCATTACTAACATAAAAATCATATACACACATATATATATATATATATGTGTGTGTGTGTGTGTGTGTGTGTGTGTGTCTATGTGTGTGTGTGTGTGTTTATAACTATATGTATATTAGGGTTCTTCATAAAAAAATAAGAATCCAATACATAATTTACGTATAATAAAAACATAATTTCAGCCAATGTTCAATATTTGAAAATCACAATGTAAAAATGATGGTTTGTTTCATAAATAAGTACATATATATATATATGTAAAAATACATACATATTTATAATTTCATTAACATAAAACACCACAAACCCTTGCATGGTTCACATTCAATATGTATACCATTAATGTAAATGATCTACTTCCTTAAATAAAAGAAACTTGTATGGTCTAATTAAAAATATATATATACATATGTGTATATATGTAGTGAAACTTATTTTAGATAAAAACATAAAATCGTAGCATGATTTGCATGACAAGAACATCCTTTAAACCAAGAAATAATTTTATAAGACCATCCAAGAAAAATAGTAGGTTATAAGAACAACCACACACATATATATATATGTATATATATATACATACAAATCATAAAAATCAATGAAAGAAAAAACCTAGGACCCTCACCTGGTTTGAAGAAGAAGAAGTCGAGAGGAGGTTGATGGAGGTGCAAAAAGGAGAAAACCATTAGGGTTCTCGGTGAAATATTGTTATATATATATAATATATATAGAATATATTTTAAGGAATATTGTAAGGTATCTGAGGTGATTCAGTTTGAAAAAAAACAAAGTGAATTATTCCTCTGGAAAACGAGAAAGAGAAGTGGTCACTGGGTGTCACGAGAGTGGAGAAAATAAAGAAAGTGGGTGTACCAAACAATACAGGTCTGGCACGATGCAGAAATTAGAAGAAAACGTAGAGAAGATGTGAAGAAGAAATGGACATCCAGGATTAGCTGTGTTTTGATCCAATGGATAATGAGTGTTCACTGGTTTTTAAAAGGATTGAATGACTGCGATTCAACAGTGTCCAGATGTAATGGCTCAGGAGGAAGCAGGATTTTAAAAACAGGTGGAGGGCTGGTATTAGAGCATGATTGGTTCGAACTGTTGATAAAAACACAGATGGAAATCCATTATGGTGGATAATTGAAGGCTAAATCGATCAGATGGTCCAGATCCCCTGCGGTATGATCGGATGGTCCAGATTTGATTTCACCAAAAAATACATCCTACACCAAAACATAAGGGATTCATGACCATATTTATAAGCCTGGATCTCCTGGACATTGCTCAAAAATCCCCCCCCCTCCCGTTACCAACCCATAACGGTCTCTACGGGCACACTCCTACTCCCATCCCTATAATCGTGCCTCCCCTCACGATGGCATGCTATGGAAAAAACCCTTGTACATGCCCGTGTGCGCTTAGGGCCCTATTATGCATTCCCATGCATGTGACATAGCACACACCATGTGTGCACCGCCCTGGGTCTTTGTCCTAGGGGTTTGGAGTGAGATTCCCACTAGACCTTGAGTGGCTTGGCCTTCTAGGTCTCCCTCTCTTGGGTGGGGTACTCACTTAATTTTTATCAAATTAAAATTTTTTTTATTAAACATAAGAATAGGTTTATATACATAAAAGTTTCTTAAAAACCGAGAATATAAATTCCCTATTATTGTTAAACAAAATCCTAAAAACCAATATTTTCATGAGTTTCTATACATTTGTGGTTTAAAAACATCAAAGTTAAAAATTGAAAATAAAAGTTAAATAATTCATAAAAGATATCCCACATAAGTGTTATATTTTTTTAAAATCCAAAAACTATTTTTAATTGGTCCCTTTTTTATTTAACCAAGGATGAAAACATTTAAAGGTAACTTTTTAAAACATTTGAAATAATTAAATACCCAATTCACTAAGTATAGATAAAATTCTAAATACAACCATAATCATCAATTTCATTTTCCCAAAGTATGATTTCAAACATAAAAATATTTTTATTTATACCAAAAACCAGGAAGTAACCAGTGTGTACTTATCTTTTATTTTCATTAAAACATAAGGGTTACAATTTAAAATCCATATTAAACGTTAATAAATTATCCTTTAAAATTGAAAAGAATATTTAATTACAAATATGTTTAAAATATGTTACATTAATGCATACTTAAAACACATGTAAATGTCAGTATAATAAAATAACCAGAATACCCAATGACTATAAGGTCTTATAGCCGTTATAGATTCAAGGGTCACCTGAAAAAGGAAACAACCATATTATCATTATGGACTTATAAAAACATGATTATGGTATTCCAAAATCAAAACAACATGGTGATGATGCCACTAATCATACCCTTAATACTTAGTTCGGTCACCATAGATCTGGATATAATGTTCTTCGTAGTGGCAGACCCAAAGGACATCCACTATTTTCTTTGTCTTTTTGTTGTATTTGGTTTTCTCCCCGTGATTTTGATAGATATATTAGAAGGTGTCCTAGGGTAGTATGGTTCTATTGGCCTTGTTGAAATGTAATATTTTTAGTACTTAATTGAATAAAATAATTCTTCTGTATATTTTATTGGTACTGTTTTTGATTGTAAAAGAATTAAACAAATTAAAACAATAAAATATTATTATTACACATGAAATAGGTTCAGGGTGTCACATGTAATCCTAATAAATCAACTTAATGGTTTGATAAGAGGATGATTGAATCATATAAAATTTACACATTTATTTTGATGAAAGAGGATATTTTGGATGAGGATCGAATTGAAATTTGACTTTGAGCCGATCCAAAATAATTCGTATGAATATTGAAGAATTAAATGGACATTTTATATGACATAAGATGTCATGGAGACCTTTACCTGATAGAACTAATTTGTAATATCGAGTTGGATAAAAATCATAGTAAAATAGACTTGTATTATATTATTAATTTTTTAAACATTGATTGATAATGTATTCTACTTGATTCAATAAAGGGAGATTATTTACATGAGAATCATGTGGTTGTATTTTTGGATACACTGTAATATCCTTAATGTTTTTAGAAAAATGTTTTTAAAAGGATAAAATAATGCTATTTCAATATTATTCTTGAATTAATCTGTAATAACATACCATGGTTTTTGAAGGGAAGAAGAATGAGGGAAGTGTTTTTTTGTGACTACCTAGAAGTATTCATTCCAAAATTCCCTATAATAATTCATAGTTAATTAACTATTCCCAAATTTATAGTGTTTATAATTTTTTACAGCTATTAGAGATGAGATGTATGATAATTATTCCATAATAATTAAATACATGTTGCAATTTTCATAACTACATCATATTTTTTCATCATTTTCAAATAAATAGAGATAGGAAGATACATAAATTGATGTGAAGGAATCGTTTTATAGTTATTATATTCTACACCATAATTAATTATTTTAGTTTTTATGGGGTTTTAAAGGCTAAAAATTACTATGTCATAATATATTTTTTCCTTTCATAATGGTCATTAAATTTCATTAAAATTTTGAATATTTGATATAATATTTTTTTGATTTAATCAAAAGAATTAATCAATTATTTTCATTTATGAATTTGAATAATGATTATACCATGATTCAACTCGACATATCATGATTTTTTAGCTTTAAAAAATATTTCTTGATTTTAGTAAACTCATAAATTCGAAGGTATGGAGTGATCCATGTTGGAACTATTGACAACACTCTTTAACCATGGATTTTTAAGATTATATAAAAAAACATGACACCACATGGGAATTAAAGAATCAATAACAACCATTAATGGAGATATAGAGACATGAAATACATTTGTATCTTGAATATGTTGTTGATATGCTAGATAAATGATGATATAGCCACCAAAAAATGTTTTTTGAGAGAATAAAAGGTACACACATAATCCATAGATTACAGGAACATGAGGAGGATTGAATATGACCACTAATTTTCTTGTGTAAATCATTGATTTTTCATCCCATTTATTAAATTATTTCATAATTATAAATTTTCCAAGGCTATCTTCATACTCTTTTTTTATTGATAGTAAGGAAAAAACTATTTTATATAGGATACTTCCCACAGATCACCAAGAACTATACACTCACAATGAGTTGGTGAACCATGTAAAAATCACTTTTAATTCTAGTATTCTCTTTTTAACTTAATATCTCTTATCACAAATGGATGTTTTATAATCTGATTAATTAAATAACTAAATAAAAGATAATATTATTGAAAAATTTGGGAGAATTTTATAATAGATAACAATCAAATATTCACCCCCTGTTAGGGTCCATACATATATACAGTGGGACCATTACTTCGGTACTCCCAAACACAATAAATATGATAATAACACATTCAAAGATCCCCCATTCCTTTCTCATGCCTAAATTTTTGCAAATTTATATCTCAAACATTTAAAAATTATTATATCAATATGATACATAATATTATTGGGAATGAAACAACATCATTCCTTCTAAAACCATCGCAGATACAATCTTGGACCCATACCAACCCATTGAATGTTGAAAAGGACATTGATTATAAAATTATTCAAAAAATAGTATAAAAACATTAATTAGTGTACCCCTCTGTCTAATGACGTTTTCATGATCACAAAAACTCAATGATGTATCTAACAGTTTCATTGAAGTGGAGTTCTGTCACATTGATTATATAAAAAATTGTCAAGATGGTGGTTAAATTAAAGGACGTTTAATTATCAATTGATTAATTAATGGATGTGATGAAATCAAGGAATAAAGAAAAAACTTTCAAACAAAGGCATGGAAGGGAGTTTAAGGGACAAAGTGGATCTTAATTATTTAAATAAAACTCTAGATACTCGGTGTAAGCCACCTACCAGCTAGTGGTGATGGAATGAGAAACCCATGTAGCAGGAGTCCACCAACTACCTGGTGGAGGAGAACTGACCAGCCGATGGAAGTAGACAGATCCATAAGATCCCCAGGTGTCTCGCTAGCTAGCCATTGTGTTCTTATAACTTTCTAGTGGAGTCAATCCAGTATGTCAAATATTTTTATTTCAGTGGACCCTGAAACGCTTAAATATCCATTGAAGATAGTTAATGAATATGATTAATTCAATCAACATTATAGATATTTTAGAGGCTCTAAAAAGAGGACTATAGAGTCTTGAATATGTGTGATGGAATAACCAGTGGTATTAAATTCTTAAATGGTAGATCTTAAGTTAATTGTCTCAAATATCAAAATCCTTTCTAGAGACAATTTCAATTTTCAATTCTCTTAGGATATCTTCTACATTACCTCTGTATAACTCTTATTAAATTTTTTCTATTGATATTGAGAGATGAGGTAGAATCATTGTAATAGATTTTAACCTATAAAATTTTTCTTTTCTTCTCAAAAACTTCTACAACTGGTTCTCACTACTGTAAAAAGTGAGGGATGAGTTACTCGGATGCCAAAAAAGTTGAATTGGGTGCTCACAACCATAAATTTGTGGGATATGGGTTTATTTTCACAAAGGTGAAAAGGAAAGGTAAGAATTGGTTACTTGATCTCTATTAAAATCAAAGGAGGAAAATATAAACCACTCAACCTAAGTGGAAGATACATAGGGGCTCACACTGAGCTATTTCCAAACTACTTTATCAAATCTCTCTCTCTATCTCTCATTTAATTATTTATACATCACTTTTTATATTCTCAATGGTTCAATAAAATTACATCAATATGCATTTTTATATCATCACATTTATATGATCAAAGTTATAGATTCATTTTATTTATGTATTTTTATATATGGTTCACTTAATTAATCGAATAAAGATTCTTATGTATTTATTAATATTTTCTTACTCGACCAAATAAAGATATCCTTTCATTTGATTACTTAGGATTTATTTTTTTGAAAAAATATTTCATTTTTAATTTCTTTTACTCTTAATTATCTTATTTTTGGATTAGCTTAACACATTTTTATTGTTTTAATATTTAAAGGAAATTCACCCACCTATTTCCATTGAACTCAAACCAACATTTTGTATGAAATGAGATCTTTGTGTTCTTAAAACTCCTTTAATTAATCATAATCGATTTAAATGTATGATTATAGGATTTCCTTTACCACTTATACCCATGATCCTTTCTTTTATGGCACGAATTAATCTTATTAGAAAATTCACAATTCAATTTTACTTATATGCATTGGATATCCTATTTTGGAAAAAGGAAATGAATTCGTATAACCCTAAAACAAAACAAGAATATAAATGGACACCATAATATATTACCACATTTGAAGTAGAAGATAAAATCATGATTATGTTGAATTGTGGTATTGAACAAAATTAATTCAATAGAATATATACTAGAAAAAATGGTCATGAAATTTGTAAATTGTTAGAAGTTACTCAATAAGGCATGAAGAAATTCAAAGATACTAAGCTTGATTTGTATAGACATGACTTTAAAAGATTTTGTATTCATGAAATTTAATCTATTTTTGTTATTTTTAATCAATTTTAAAATATTTCCAATTAATTAATGTTTCTTGGTGATGATTGTTTATAGAAAAATTAGTAATGAAAATTCTCCAGGTATTACCATGATCTTGGTAACCAAAGGCGATGACTATACATGAAGCGAAAGATATCAAAAACATGTTTCCTGTGGAACTAATTGGCTCCCACATGAAGTATAAAATTACAATAATGTATCAATTTGTTAAAAAATTTAAAGAGGCTGAGGAATTAAAATAAGTAGAATGAACTATTTCATTAAAATCCATTGACTATTATGTATCTTTTAAAAGTGAGACCAAATTTGACATCTGGAAAATAATTTTAAAAAACTCATAAAGAAGAAGAAGTTAACTCCTAATGAAAAAAGGAAAAATAAAATACATGTAACCAAAGTGAAAATCTAGGAAATATTAAAAAGGGTCACATTAAGATGAATTTTTTAATTTATAAAAATATCCTGATAGAGAAAAAGGAAAGAACCCCCTTAAAGTCTCAACTTAGAGTGCAAGTGATGACTCCATGGACTCAACCTACACAACCTAATCAAGTGATTAAAGTCCTAAATTACACATGGAATATATTTAGGTAAATTATGAGGTTACATTTCAAACTTATAATGTCTATTCAACATCAACATCTTCTTGTACTTAATATTCTTCTTGCTCCTCAAGGAAACCAAATTATAAAGAACAGAAACATCTGAAAGATGTGATTAATTATTTTTACTAAATATTATCATTTTAAAATTTACATGAAAATAGATTTATTGTTGTTATTAATAAAAAATAAAAACTCCTTAAATACAAGGAATTAATTTTTAAACAAAATAATGAATTTGTTTTTATATTAAAAGATCAACCCAATATTTATAATTTAAAACCCCAAATCAAAGGGATTAAAAACACTCTTGGAAAATTATCCCATGGTAATAAATATATAAATATAATTTTGGTTATAAAAATTATAACAAAGGTAATTATATAATTGGTTTCTCAAATTCAAATAATCAATCTAAAGGAACCACATTTGTAAATGGATATACCTAAAATGAGTTTTTCAAATATTGGAAAAAAAATTGAGCATCGTATTTATAAGTTCATCTTCCAAAATTCAAGATATGGAAGATCTAAATCTATTCATATTTATTATGATATATCTAATATGAAATATTGTACTAAAAAAATTTGGGTACCTAAATCTATTTTTGATAACATTACTAGACTCAAAATTCATGTACCATATGCACTCATGTTTTAGATCTTGTAGGGATATGACACTATACCATTAATGACATATCATTGGGGTAATCTCAATAAATTTGGACTATCAAACACTAAAGAGATAATACATCATTAAATACAGAGTTTCATTTCAATATTTATTATTATAACTATTTTATGAAGGGTTTATCTTGCATTAATCATTGATTAATATACTACTCTTTCCTCTTAAGATTGTTGATATATTCTATTGAAATAATTTTTATATGTTTAGTTATATTATTTTGAAATCATTGATGTTATTATTATTATTCTCTTATTCTATATTATTGTGATGTTTCTATTTCTTCATTAATTGAAAAAATTGAGGGGTATTCTTATCCGTTGAATCTTGGATGGATATACCTTCTTTATGGGGGTCTAGTGATTTCTGGTTACAAATTAACCCCTATTGAACTTCATTTCTAGATCATTCCTCTCTATATATATTTAATTTAACTCATTCGTTTATATATAATTAAATGGTATGGTTTCTTATTCAAAGGTTTATTAAATAAGAGAAGTTATTTTTTTCAAAATTCCATTTCTTATTTCTCTTTATCTTGATTTCACAATCAATCTATTTTTAATTTCATCATTTATCTTTAAAATTTTATTTTTTATTTTTTTGGATTTATTTTTCTAATATTATCTTTTAACTTTTTAAATTCATGATAATCACTCTAATTATTTTCATTTTAATTTTTTAAAATTATTTGTAAATATTTTATTTGATTATCCTTATAGTTTGAGATGATAGGTTTTTCAAAATTCAGTGTTATATCAATTATCCATCTCAAAAACATTAATTTATTCTACCATATGTATTATCTATTCTTTATATTACTTATTCTAAAAAAAATTGGCTTACGATAATAATTAAGGCAGAGATAAATTTTCATATATTTGTGGTCTTATCATCTATGAAAATATATACTTGTATTAGTTATTTTTTTCTTGTTTTTTTGATAATCACGAAGGAGGAGAAATTTGTTAAGTATATTTGTACACAAAGGGGGATACTATCATATTTTTATAGGGGTAGATTTTTTTAATGTTTCTAAGGTGGTATTTAATAATGGATTATGTTTTGTAATGATTATATTCTGGAGCATATTGAATATCTTGTTTGAAATATCATGAAGTTTAATATCATGAATTACATTGAATGAATGATTCACTCAAAATTTAATCTTTATATATATTTTCAAATTTTGTGTTTTCAATCATTAAATGGGCGATATTGTTTTTCTTCTCCCTCTCTCATAATGTTTTCATGATTAAAAACATTCAATTATGCATCTAATGGTTTCATTGAAGGGGATTTTAGTCAAATTTATTTGATTTCAAATTGCAATGATGATAGTTAAATTGATGTACATTGAAGTATTTTATGAAGTCTAAATGGATGTTATTAAATCATATAATAACGATAAAGGATAAAATAATGGTATGTAAGGGATTTTAATTTCCTAAGTGGTGCTTTAATATCTACAAATAGAACCAACTACATGGTGCAATCCACCAACTAGCAGATGGTGATGGATAATGGAAACATTGAAGAATGTGTCCAAAAGATAATAAATGAAGGATAATTAGATATAAAATGGAAGAATACAAATCCATGAAATCCCTTGTTATCTCATTGGCTAGCTAATGTGATCATCTGGATAGCCAATGGAGCATATCCCACAAGTAAAATATCATTATTTCAGTAGACCCATTAGCAATGAAATTGTTATTTTTAAAACATAATTAATCCAAATAATTACAATAACATCTTAGATATTTTATAGGATATAAATAAATCTCCTTTGAGTAATGAATATGTGTAGTGGAATAACTGGTGGAATCAAAAGACTCCAATGATGGATATCTAGTGAATTCTTTCCTATCTCAAACTTCTCTATAGAGCCAATTTAAAATATCATTAATCTTGGTAACACTTATATATTACTTCTATATCTATATTCTCAAATATTTTCTATCCATATTTAGAGATAATTGAGAGTATTTGTAATAGATTTGTTCTAGGAAAGTATTTTTTTTTTCTTCTCTACATTTTCTACAACAGGTGATCACTGCTGTAAAAATTGAGAGACAGGTTCATTGGATACCAAAAAAGTATAAAAAGGTTCTCACAACCATAAATGTGAGTTATACTATTTTATTACTAAAATTTTCAAGTAAATAATGTAATTGGTTAATTGATATCTGTAAAAGTCAATCGAGTAATATAAAAACATGTTAACTGAAGGGGATGAGATGTAGGAGTTCACACCGAGATATTGCCAAACTAATTTATCAAATATATCTCCTTATATACATTAAATATTTCTACATCAATTTTTATATTTTTGATACTTAAAAAATATTACATTGATACACGATTTTTATATAATCACATTTATACGATCAAATTCATCGATTAATTTGATTAAGTAGTTTTAATATTTTATTAACATAATTAATTGAATTATGATAATTGTAACTTTATTACATTATGTTTACTCATTAAAATAATGGAATTACCTAATTTAATTATTTAGGATTTATATGTTTGGATAAATATTTCATATTTTAATTTCATCTGGACTTACTTGTTTTATTTTTTCATTTCCTCAACACTTTAGTTGTTTTAATTTTAAAAAGAAATTCATCCCTCCTCTTGCTATCCTACTCCAACCAATAATATTTTCATACAAAAATATATGTAATAAATAATCCCTTACATATATTCATATCCTATATAGAATATGCACCTCACCAGGTATACCATTACCCAACCACCTAAACAAAACATTACAAGTTCCTACATGAAACACTATACTAATGAACCACTCTTCCTGATACCATTTTGTCATGACTCGGTCCTTTTGGGAATTTGTTTTGAGTTAAAGATGAAATTTATTTTAAACCTTAGTGAATAACGACAATATTATATGAGTTAAATACTATCAATAAGGGTATACTCCCACATTAATTGAAGTATTGCACTTAATGTATAAAATTAAAACATCTAATACAAATATATGAATTCCAAAATAAGATGTATACATACACAATACTTAAAATTTATATAAAACCATAAATAACTTTTATAGAAGACTAAAATGAATCCTTAATGCCTTTATTTTTCAATATATCACTAAAAATACTAATATTCAGTCCCAAATTTTATTGAACCTTTAAATTTTGGTTTTAAGGTGAATTAGAAATAAGGGTGAGTTTGGTACGGACTAAAAATTTTAGATTTTGAGGAATAAATACTATGGTAGAGTACAAAATTCACCATGATTTTCTAGATTTATCATGATTTTGGTCTTTTTCATGAACTTCTGGCTGTGATTCTAGGGGATGAGTGTTGGTTTTAAGGTTATAAATTTTAGGGATAGATATATGTTTTGGTTCGTAAAAAATGTGGATTATAAAGAATTCCCACCTTTATTGGTATGGGATGAAGATGTATTTTGGTGGAGTTTTTTCCCATAATATGTAGATAATCCATGTTATGTTATTTATTATTATTAATGAATGGTGTTATTTGGATAGAAATAACATATTTTTTATCAAGATATTTTATGGGGAATCAAGGGAAACATTACATAGTTTGTTGGAAATGTTAGGGTTTTGATCAAATAAGCAATTATGGAATGCAAAATGACCAGAGTGTATTTTAGAGTTTTATTTTTATGTATCCTTGGATTTTATATCTTATTTGGAATACCCAAATTTGTTAATTGTGGTTTTTACATTAAAAATTCAAACCATTGTTTTGAAGACCACAATACACTTTCTTAAATACTTTATTTTAATGACTTCATACAACCCTAGTGTTTAGAATGTTTTGATCGAAATTATATTTTTTTACTGGCTATGGAAAATATATTAAATTAGTTCAAAAATGGTACATCACTCAAATATTTATACACTGGTTGAATGTTTATAAATCGGTTGAACCATTGTACATCATTTGAACCTTTGTATATCAGTCAACATTTTGAACACTAGTCAAATATTTACACATCCGTAGAAAGTTTATACATATGTTGAACCATTTGAATATTGTATGGATATAATTCTATCAGTTAAATATCTATAAAGTCCAAATGAAAAAGCATGACTATGTCTCCCCAAACTAATTTCTACATAGTCTATTAGAAAAACATTCAGCAGATGATGTCAAACATGATCTCTAGAAAATCTTTTCTAAATCTATCAAATGAAGAAGTTTATTCCACTAGATTAATAGTGTCTATTATAGAAAAAAAAATCATAGGCACTATAATAGTGTTACTAAGGAAACCATCCAATGATGAAGATGAAATAAATCATATTAAGTAAATATTAGTTCATTCAAAGTTGTTACAATTAACTTCGAAGAATTCAAAATATGTATTGTAACATTCCATTACTGATCTAATAAGAATGCCTTTATCATTGTCACGATTTTCCCATTTTATTATTGGGTAGGGTCAATATTGAAATGGGAGGAAACCTATAATGGTTATTTAAGGGATTTTTCGGACTCTCAACTTTAACCGTCCTTTTTTGTATGTTGCTGAAGGGTTACATTCCATGTAACTAGGTTACACAACGTGTAATGGTTTCTTGATACAAGTCGTGAAAGGCTTCATGATATGAAGGGTACACATCATGAAGAGACATTACATGTCATGAATAAATTAATGATTAGTTTTTAATTCATATCATTGGATTTTAAGTATAGTTGACATATTTTTGGATGATTATTTGAATTAATTGTTTCACGTCATGTAATGGGATTACACTTCATGTAATTCCAAAAAAACAATTTTTAAACTAGCAGTGCATCTGAGATATTTTTTCCTCTTCTAAAATTTCATCTTCCTTAACCAATGGTCTTCCCCTAGGTGATCTTGAAGCCTCCCAACCCTTCCATATCAACTCATTTGATGATCTATCATCATTACGCTTGTAGTTTAATTCTCGAGTAAATTCTTCCCTCATTATTTGAATTTATCTATTTCTCCTCCTATGGGTTTTCAATGTATCATCTTAAATTTTATTGATTCATGATTTTTGGTGTTGGATCTCATTTCTAATTTGGGTTTTGAGGATTTATTCACCTTCATTCTCATTGAAGGGTGTTGTTGTAAGTGTTGAGTTTCGGGAGTAAGGTATGTGATTCCATCCCTTTTTGGCCAAAGTGATTAACCATGATTTGGTATATTTATTTAAATTTTTTATTAAAATATAATTCTCAAAATTTTCTTCAATTGATTTTATGAAACCCAATTCAAGTGGATTGGGCGATTTAAAATGGTTTTGGCCCAAAAATTGTGAAAACCCCTAATTCTATTGAATTGGGGTGTGTTTATGGAAATTGGTTGATTTAAATTGTTGAATTTAAATTTAATATTTGATGGTCATTATTTCAATTAAATTATTTAATATAATTTTAGAAATTAATTGTGAAAATTTATGGAATTGGTTTTGAATGGATTTCAATCTCATAAAAATTTCTTAAAAGGTTTTCATAGAAACCCAGTGGTTTTATGCTGTGAAAGAGGCAAGTTTTTAATTAAAAACCATTTTTGTTTTAAATGTAAAATTGTCATTGAAATAGAATATTTAAATTTAAATTTTTTTTTAAATAGTTTTAATGTATGTTTCCCATTATTGATTTTGTAAGATCATATGCAGGCCTTATGTGGTTGGTGAGTTATATAGACGCACTGTAAAATATTACAATGTTCTAAAACTTTTGTGTAGTGTGTTACATCTTCGATGGGAGGGTGACGAGTTGCCTCTGGCTAGTTTCAAGGGGAAATATGTATACACATATTTCTAAGATCACTTATAGAGTGTGGAGTCCTATAGCCGTAAATACTATCGTTATTATTTGAAAGATGACCACTTGCTATTTATATTTGATATATAAATATATATCAATGTTATAAAAATTCTTTACATCCCTTCTAAATTTACATAAATTGTTTTATATATCTATTTTATTTAATCCATTATTTTATAAATATTCCATCAATTGAAAATCCTTTTCTTAAAGAAATATTCCATAATTTTAATTGTTGATCACGATTTCTTTAAATATAGTTTGAAATACCCATTCTTTTTATTTAAAATTGAAAGATTTTTCTTTGGTTAATCTATTCTCAGAATTTATTATGGTATCCTTAGTGAGATCCTACTAGGCTTTTTATCTCACACCCTATTTTTTCCTTTAGTTGTTTGTATATTATCTCATTCTAGGTTTGAGTAGGGTAAAAAGGTTCTCTTAGAGGTGGATCAAACTATTAAAATTTGGACTTAGTGAGTTGTGTCCTTAGGGACTTGGTTTGTTTTTCTATTTTGGTACCTTGGTTATAATACATTGGGCTTGTTTATGCCCTATTTTATTTCTAGTATATTATTCCCAGTGGAGTTTATTTTCTTATTCATACTGCCTTTTTTTCATTTCTTCCTCATTATTATTGGAAAAATCATTCCCACTCACTTGTTTTATGATGTTATGTGGTAATATTTGACCTCTGGTGATCGGGAACGCCATTCAGGCTATGTCAAGGCTGGAAAAGTTATTGGATTACAAATGTACCTGTGATGGTTCATGACAAAGTGGTATCAAAGGAGGCTATTGATATTTTTTTTATTAATGTTTGTATGGATTTTTGAAATCTTGTTGGGAATTAGGAGGTAGTTGCAATTGTGTTCCCATCTAGCTCTCACTATAATGAACCTTAAGTAGCAAGTGGTGATTTGGGAAAATCATCTTGTGGAATATTAATAGTCTTTTCCCTAAATTTATTTGGATAGTGTAGAATCCAAATCTGGTTGTTCTATATATTTGGAATGATTTCCCTTATTGCTCTATTTGAGTGTTAAAATAATGTCTTCCTTGTTGTCTTTTGATGTTGTGTTGCATCATGACTCTGATAATATGGGAAAATCAGATCTAGGAGGAAGATGATGTTGAACCGTAGTGAGAGAATCCTCTAGTGGACCTAAATAGTATTGAGGTGATTGTGCACACTCTCTAAGTTCTAGGACATGAACCACCTCTAGTCTCTGTTTTGGCTCTAGCTATGGATCCTCAGGAGGATTTTCTTCAAAATAGTTCTCATTAGATTATTTTCTTGATGACACTAGTTTTCAAAGGCTATAATAATCCTCAACATTATGAGAAATGGTTGGTAATGGTATAATATCTTTTTGAGTTCTTAGAGACACCAGACATGATCAAGGTGAAGTATGCCACCTTCATTCTGGAAGGACCGAGTAGGAAATGGTGGTAAATGATGGTAAAAATAAAGAAACATGAGGGATTATTGTGGAAAGACATAAAGGTTATTTTCAATAATATGTTCTATCCAGAGTCAATGTTGTTGGATAAAGATGTAGAGTTTTTCAAACTTGATTAGGCCAGCAGAAATGTGACTAAGTATTCAAATCACTTCACTGAGCTAGTGCAGTTTGAGCCTGAGATTATTTCTAATGAAGAGATGAAGGTGCAACAGTTTGATTTGGGACTTAAATTAGATATCTATTCTCATGTTTTCATGCTAAAGTTTCCCATTTATGTTGACATATTAGATAGGGCGATGATGGTCAAGATGGACCTGGCTGGAAAGTTAGGGTTATCATGAGTTTATTTTTCTTCTAGTGTAAGTGTCAGTTCCTTCAAGTGAAAGTGGAAGCGTGGTGATTCTCATAGAAGTTATTGATTGAATATTAATTCCAAACCTCATAAAGAACAAGGAGGAAGTCCTTTTACTTGTTATCAGTGTGGAAATCTATGACATTATAAGAGGGTTTTCACTGAGGCACCCAATAACTGTAGCTCCCGTTGACGTTCAGGACAGATAAAGAGATTCTGCTATAATTTTTCTACTCTACATAGTGGGACATTATTGTCAACTCCTCCTAAATCTACAGTGCAATTAGATGCTTCAATTATGAAAGGGTTACATCTAGAGGCATCTAGGTAGAAGCTAATTCATGTAGTGGAAGAGTCTCTAGAGGAAGCATATATAGGTCCAACAACTATGAGATGTACAATTCCAATTGTTTCTTCATTAGTGACTGCCCTATTTGATGCTGGTGCATCTAAGTCATTTATTTCAACTTGTATTTTCAATATTCTTAATCTTCCTATGGAGATTTTATCTTTTTCAATTGTTATTACTACACCCCTTGGTACAAAGAGATAGTGAGCTCTCCGTAGTCCAACCTACATCTTCTATTTATCAGATGTTGAGCTAAAATGGAGTTCTCTGGTCCCTAATAAGAATCTTCTGGATTCCATATTTTGGATGGATTGGATAATTTCCAATAAATCTAGGATTGATTGTTATATTTGATGATTATATCTTACTACACCCAATTGTGTGTCTCTTATCTTTCAAGGGTAATTGGACCCATGTTCAAGCATATTCAAACCTTTTAACCTGGTGTTTGGGAAGGAAATATTAGTGTTTTATTTTGATTTGGAGTGGGATTATTTGAGTGGAGATCTTCCTCTACTTTTCATCAAATTTATTAATGTGTTTACTTTTGATTTCGCTGGTTTCTAATTGGTAAGAGAAGTTGATTTTTGCATTGACATAGTGCCTGGTACTCAACTAGTTTCAATTCCCTTTTATAACATGGTACTGACTGAAATTAAAGAGCTAATGTCTCAATTGGATGATCTTCTTGAGAAAGGCTTAATATTCCTGAGTGTGTCACCCTTGGCAGCATCAAATATCTTCATTAACAAATATTATGGTTTCCTTCACTTATGTGTTGACTATAAAAATATGAATCAAGATACATTAAAGAATAAGTATCCATTTCCATGGATTGATGGTCCATTTGATCATTCCAATGGGGATAAGTGGTATTCAAAGATCAACATTCGATCTGGTTACCATCAGTTGAGGATAAAATAATCTGGCATTTTGAAAACTGCCTTTTAGGGAAGGTATGACCACTATGCGTACCTTGTTATGCCCTTTGGATTGAAAAATTCTCCTACAGTTTTCATGGAACTAATGAAAATGATTTTCCATGAGTATCTGGATACCTTTGTGGTAGTCTTTGTGGATGGCATCCCTTATTTACTCCATGTCCGAGGAGGATCATATGAATCATTTGAGGATAGTTCTGAGTTTATTGAGAAATCACCAAATTTGTGCCAATCTCTCAAAGTGTGATTTCTGGATTTAGGAAGTGATATTCTTAGGACATATGGTGACTGAACATGGTATATTAGTTGAGACTGAGATGGTGAAGGCTTTTATGAATTTGGAGAAACTGCATAATTCCCTCTAGATTCGAATATTCTTAGGCTTATTCAAATATTATCATCGGTTCGTGAAGGAATTCTCGATGATGGATTATTCTATGACTACTATAACTTGGAAGGGGTAAAGATTTCATAGAATGATAAATGTAGGAGTTATTTTTTTGGGCTGAAATGTCTTCTGAAAACAGCACCAGTGTTGACTCTTCTAGAGGCCAGCCAGGGCTATGCCGTCATTTTTGATGCAATAGGTTGAGGCTTGGGTTGTGTTTTTATGCAAGTTGATCATGTAGTTTCTTATGGATCTTGTCATATTAGGCCACACGATAAGAACTACCCTACCAAAAACCATGAATTTGCGGTTATGATGAACATGCCTAAGAGTTGGTGAAACTAAATTTTTAAAGGAATGTTTACTATCTATTCAAGCCACAAAATATTGAGATATATCCAATCAGAAAAATATTTTAATCTTCATTAGAGGCATTGGGTGAAGTATGTATAATATTTTTACTTTAAAATTGCATATACCCTAGGGAAAGGGAGTGTCATTGTGGATGCATTGAGCAAAAAACACACAACCCAATAATTGAATGAATATTTAGAATAATGGAATTTGATGGCTTTCTTTGCACTGTTTCATATTGAAGTTCAGGAGAAAGGGATTGAAGTTTCATTATCCAGTGTTCAATTGAAATCCACTATTCTTGAGATTATTTTTTAGAATCAATATATTTATGATGAATTCTATATCATTAGATAGTCAATTTATGGTGGGGAGATAGTCGCCTAGTGTTTGTTCTCCAATGAGGGTGTTTTGTGCTATTAGAATTGCTTCGTTGTTCCACTTGTAGCAAGAAAGTATGTGATGGGGGATTGTCATAATTGCCAGTGGGATGTTCACCCAAGAGTCTCTATTATGTTCTACGATATGCGGAGGTAGTTATGGTATCCCACTATAATATGGGGTATTGTGGAGTTTGTTTCCCACTGCTACATGTGCCAGCTGGTAAAAGACGAGCAATAGAAACCTTCATGTTTATTTCAGCCACTACCAACACCTACTTTGACGTGGGATAAAATTTCTTGGGACATTGTGGTTGGGTTTCAACATACCTAGAGAAAAAAGAATTTGATATGTGTTTTGATCGTTAGACTAACCAAGTTATCTCACTTCATACCCATTCCTGATACACCCAATGTTTAGGATTTGGAAAATCTCTATTTGAAAGATATTGTTTTTTCATGGAGTCCCATAGGATATGGTATCTAATAGGGATCCTCAGTTCACTTCTCACTTTTAGAAAGGCATTAAAGAGGCAGTGGGATCCCACGTTCATTTGAGCATGGACTACTATCTGTAGTCGAATGGATAGAAAGAGATATCTATCAAAATTATTAAGGATATGGTCTACGGCTGTGTTCTCGATTATAGTGGGGCTTGGGATGATCATTTGGGGCTGGTTGAGTTTTCTTATAACAATAGTTGCCAGTACATGATCAGAATGCAACAATTTGATGCCTTATATGCAGGCCTTGTAAATATCCATTATGTTGATCAGATATTGGTAAAATTTACTTAGTTGGACCAAGTTTGGTGAAAGAGACGATAGAAAATATTCGGTTAATTCATTAGAGAATGTTGAAAACACAAATCTGATATAATTTTTATGTTTATTGTCACCATAGAACTTTGGATTTCTTAGTTGAGGATCATGTTTTCTTTAAATTTTCTCCCTTGTTGGGTCATCGATGACTTGGGAGTCAAGGGAATCTTGATCTTCATTTTATGGGACCATTCAAGGTTATTGAATAGGTGGGGAAAGTTGCGTACCATTTAGAACTTCCAACACAACATACATTGATAGATACCATATTTCATGTATCGTAGAAGAGAAAGTATCTCTTTGACCCATCTCATGTTTTTAGTTGGAGTGATCTGGAGATTGACCTTGATTTTCCATTGTCTGATCGGTTACATAGGATAGTTGATTTTGAGAACAAGGTACATCATGGGAGGATGATAAATTTTCATGTGTGCTATAGAATCATGGTTCTGATAGTCATTATATGTGGGAACGTGAGGTACTGATTATAGAAAAGTGGCCTCTTATTTTTGGCATGGAAGCTTCTTCATAGGCTCCTAAAAGGCTCCATGATATGATGCGTACACATCATGAAGTGCCTTTACAAATCATGAATTATTTAATGACCTATTTTTAAGTTCAATAATTGGAGTTTAAGTCTAGGAAACACATTCTTTGGTAGTTACGAGAATTAACTATTTCACATCATGTAATGGGATTACACGTTGTGTAATACTCCGATTGCGGTTTTTAAACAGGTATTGTGGTTGAGATATTTTCGTTCTGCTACTCCAGTTTCATATACCTCAACCTAAGGCCTTCCCTTGGGAATAATGAATCCTTCCAGCCCTTCTATATCCTCTCATTCAGCTCTCTATCATCGTTACCCTTGCAGTGTGATTCCCAGGTAATTTCTCCCCTTATTAATTGTCTTTATCTCTTTCTACTCCCATGTGTTTTCAATGGATCATCCTGATTTTGATTGATTAATGACATATGGTGTTTGATCTCATTTCTAGGTTGGGTTTTTAGGCCTTATTCACCTTCATTTTCATTTATGGGTGTCATTTCGAGTGTTGAGTTTTAAGGATAAGGTAGAAGATTACATCCCTTTTTGGGCAATGTGATTAACCTTTAATTACTTGATTTATTTGAATTATTTTATTAAATCCAATTTGTGGAACATTCTTTCAATCGATTTGATAAAACCCAAATATAGTGAATTGGGATATTTGAAATGGTTTTGGAATGAATATTGGGAAAACCCTCAATTCCTTTGAATTGGGGTGTGATACAGAAATTGTTTGATATAAAATTTTGATTTAAATTAATGATTTGAAGGAAATGATATTAATTATATTTTTTAATTTAATTGTGGAAATAAATTTTGAAATTTTATAGAATTGGATTTGAATGGATTTAAAACATGTAAAAATGGAATAAAAAGTGTTGATAGAAACCCATTGATATTATCCTGTGAAAAAGGAATGTTTTTTTATTATTAAAACCCATTTTTTTAATGTAAAATTAGAATTCAAATAGATGAATGTGATTTAATTGTATTTTAAGAAGTCTTAAAATAAATTTCCCATAATTGATTGTATAAGATAACATGAAATCCTTAGGTAGTTGGTGATTTATTTGGGCACACTCTACGATATTACAATGTTCTAAAACATACATGCAGCGGGTTACATCCTAGATTTTAGGGTGATGAGTCTTCTCTAGCCAGTTTCTGGGGGACATGTGTATACACAAATTGCTAAGATAACAGAGAGAGTGAAAAGTCTTATATCTTGAAATACTATCATTCATATTTTTACTATGACTATGTTGCTCGCTTTTTATTTATATTTTTGATATAAATGCATTGAAATGCAGTAAAACTACATTACAAAACTTTTGAATTTACATAAATTTTTTATGTAACTATTTTAGTTAATACATTATTTTAGAAATATTCCATCACTTGAAAATCATTTTCTTAATGAAAATTTCCATCATTTGAATTTTATAGGATTATTTGTTTAAATATAATACAAAATTCCAATCTTTTTATTTAAAATTGAAATATTTTCCTTTGGTTAATATATTTTCGGATTCCTTTATGGAATCCTTGGTGAGACCCTACAATTATTTTTTTCTTACAACCAACTTATGACTTTGAGTGTTAGTAGATTATCTCCTTCCAAGGTCAAGCAGGGTAAAATGATCTCTTAGAGGCGGATCCAGTTATTGCACTTCAGATGTGTGGAGTTATTTAATTAGGGGCTTGGGTTGTCGTCCTATTTTTTACATGGGTTTTAATACTTTGGGCTTTTTTATGCCCTGTTGTATTGGATATTTGCCTATAAATAGGAGAAACATTCAAGTATGAGAAATATTTTTCATCAGAAATGATCTATATTTTCTATAATGTTTTTATAACATCTTATTATGAGTGAATGATTCATTGTATCTTTTGAGAGTTTTCACTTAAGGAATCTGATTATGAGGATCATTATAAATACATTATGTTTTTTTGCCTATAATATTTAATATTATCTTCTATGATCAAGGAATTATATGGACAGAAAAATAGATATTTTTGTTCTTACAGATCAAGGGTTTCCTGGGTTAGGGAAATAGAATTTCTACGGATTTTAGTGTTGAGGGATTCATTATTTAAGGAAGAATGACCTTTATAGTAAGGTGAATACTATGGATACCTAATGTACGAGTTAAATACTTCCTTAATATTTATTTTTTAAATTTAGAAAATTTTTATAATATTCTGAAAGGATTTCGTTAAAAATCTATAAATTTTTATATTATTTGTTCTCAAAAGTCCAATTTTCCACTATACAATCTATAGGAATGTTTTACTTATAAAACATACTATAATATGATTTTATAATAGGATAGAGAGTTCATATGATTTACATACTTAAGAAGGTTTTTTTAAATTTGAAATTTTATTTTTTAGACTACAATTCATCCCCTCAATTTTAGTATTCTTATAATTTTACGATCTTACAGTTGACATCATAGGAGGTTTATTCTGTTTTATATGATTTTTTATAAACAAGGATATAAATTTGGTTTTAAATCTTTTCTTATAAACTGTTTAACACTAACATGTTTTTTTCATAAAATAACATTTTTATTTACTACACAAGGTTTAAATTTTTGATCTTTAGATAATCTTAAATCCATAAAGACCACAAATTTTTGATGGTTTTGACTTTGAAAAATTAGATAGGCAGGATAAAGACTTTTTAAAAAAATAAGAGAATTGATAATTTTGTTATGATGATTGGAAATTATTGTATTCCTAATAAATAATTTACTGGTTTTACTCATGAATAAAAATTTTAGTATCAGATAAATTACAAAGTCATAATTACTTTAATATGTTCAATGAAAAGAATTATATATTCTTATATTTCTTCATGTGAAGCTACAAATAATATTCAAAAGAAATGAAAGGTTACACAATTTTGAACTTATAAAGCTATTGAAACAAGAATATTGTTTCTAAGAGTTGACTATATATAATTTGATTTCCTACCTAGAGAATCAATTACAATGATGAATCAGAGATTCAAAAAAGTTGTTAATAGTATTCAATATCTTTGAGGCAAGGATTCAACTAATTGACACCTTGTTGAAATTATTACAAATATCATGCCAAATATTTGGATGTCTAAGAGGATTTATCTTGGGGAAAAAAGAAATTAAAAAATATGAGCTTGGATGGTCTTTTTAGAAAACTTATACAATATAATGTTATATTAAAAATAAATTTAGGGAAAGATAATATAAGGAATTGAATTACTCTTACCCGTAGTTATATAGTTTCTAAGAAAATGTTATTTGTTAAAAATGTCTCTAAATCATCAAGGAAAAGGATTGTAAACAATTGAGATAGAAAGTATATCATTAGAATAAGGATAAAATTAGCAGACCAATATTGATAAGAGGATGATTAATATTGTGGGAAAGAAGTATTTATATTATAAATTCAAGAATAATTTAAAATATATATAGTTGATGAAATATTCTACAGAGTTTATTTTCTATGAGTGTAAAAAACCATTCCATACTAGACCAGATTGTCCTAAGATCAAGAATAAGGATAATAGAGATAAAAATTATAATATGTTCTATAATCACAAAATAAAGAAGATTTTTAAAGCTGATGAACACAGAGCACTAGTGGGGAAGATAATTTTTTAGAAGGTTCTTCAAGAGAAAATGATAGTCAAAAGATTTTGGGATTATATGCTAGAATTACAAAGAATAATGAATGAATCATGGTTGAGGTATTTGTTGAAAAAATAAAAAATTTAAATTTGATTGAAAATTATTCTAATTCTAAGGATGAAAATGATTCTACTTCTTATTTAAGATGAAAAATCTAGTTCATATGAATATTAGAATTCTTTACCATGTTTTTATAAATGTTTCTATATTTGAAATTCTTTTATATAAAAAATTGTAAAATTTATAAAAGGTATGAAATTTCCGAGGTAGAAATTTTTAAATAAAATACATAGATTTCAACTATTTCTAAAGAAATTTCAAAAAATTCTAAATAATTAAAATAGAAATCTATTTCAGTTTTTATGAATGAAAATAAGTATTTAGTTTTAAAACTAAACTATGAATTATTAATTATAAACAAATTTATATAAAATTTTACTTGTTAGAAAGAAATTTTTTATAATATAGATAAGAAAACGAGACCCCTAAAATAAATTCTACTACAATTGGACTAAAAACATCAAAACTGAATTTCCAAAACAATTATTTTGTTCCAAAAAGAACTCTATTTTGTTATAAATGTCAAATTGGTGGACATTGGAAAAATAATTGTTCTTTAAATAGAGTATAAAATTATGGATTTCATAAAGCTTATTATTATAAAGAATTTAATACTGTAGAACAAAAAATGTGGGATAGATGTGGATTCCAAAAATTATTTTTGCTAAATATGCTAGACCTAAGCATGTTTGAATTCTAAAATTTCAAATTATTTATTTTAGGAAAATCAGAAGAGTAACAATAGTGTTAATATCTGGAACATGGATAATGTTTTTTTCTAGGAACATGAATTGGAATATGTAATTATTTCATAATATTATATATATGAAAGGTGAGAAAGTCACTTTTGGTGATAATAATCAAGGCGAAATTTATGGAATATGTAATATTGTTCTTCTTGATAAGATTTAATTTAAAATGTTTTATAACTTTTTGATATTATGAAAAACATATTATAAAAATATAATTATGTGATGAGGTATACCTAGTCAACTTCAAGAATGATAAAATTATTATTCCTAGTTGAGAAGGTAGTTTTATTCCTTTTTCTAATAGGCATGAGAATGTTAACACTCTCAATTTATAAGGCCTTAGGAACCAAGATCTATCTTTACTCAGTGAAATGGTGGATCAATCATGGTTGTTGAATTGAATATCAGGACATTATAATATTAGAACTTTAGCCAAACTCACAAATAAAGGACTAGTTTGATATTTAATAGAGCTTAGGTTTAATTCTATAAAAGGTTATGATTCTTGTCAATTTGGAAACCAACATAAGTCATGTTTAAAATCTATTAGTGAAGATACAAATTCTAATTCATCATAGTTAGTTCACATGGATTTATTTGTTCCATAAAAAACTAAAAGTATTGGTGGAAAACATTATGTATAAGTTTTAGTTGGTGACTACACTAGACACACCTGGTTCTATTTTATAGGAAACAAATATGAACCCTTTTTATATTTTAAGTTTTTTAAAATTTTTAAAATAAAAAATAATGCACATATTATGAATGAAATTATTCTCCTATTCCAACAATTGGAGATATTCTTAAAGTTTTATGTTATGCATCATTTCTAGATTTTAAAATTTCCCAATGGTTGTAAACTGTTATTTTTTAATGGATATGTATAAGAAGAATTGTATATTGAAAAACCCTTAGTTTTGAAACACTGGATCATGTTTTTATACTTATTAATTCCCTTTGTGTTCTTAAACATTCCCCAAGAACTAGGTATGATAAATTAACCAGATTTCTATCAAAAATTTGTTATGTTAAGGGATATGCTGATGCAACTATTTTTTTAATAATATTTTTAAAAACACCTACATTATTCAAATTTATGTAGATGAAATTATATTTATATCATCATAAAAATCCCTTACAAATTATTTTGCAAGTATTAGGAAATATGATTTTCAAAGTAGCATGATGGGTGACCTTTCTTTCTTATTTGGTTTTTAAAATTTTCAAAATATAGATGGAAATTTTTTATTTTAAAAAAATCTTAAAAAATATTTACTCTGCACATGAAAGAATTAAAAGTGTCAGTACTCCTATAAAAACCTCAAAAACATTAGATATTTGTAAATTTGAAAAACCAGTTGATCAAAATATTTTTAGAGGAATTATATTTAGTTTAATATACCTTACTACGAGTCATCCATATTTAATATTTTATATATGATTATGTGTAAGATACAAATAGAATCAAAAAGTGTATCACCATAAATCTATAATAAAAATATTTCATTATCTTAAGGGAACCAAGTATTTAGTTTTTATTTTTTAGAAATGATTTTGAAATATTTTTTTCAGATGCTAAATTTGGTTGTTGAAAAATAGATAGAAAAAATACATATGGAAATTTTCGTTTCTTATGAGAGGATTTAGTTACTTGGTCTTGTAACACTTAGTATCTCTTTCCACTACTCAAGCTGAATATTTAGTTTCTATAAGCTGTTGTGCTCATGTATTGTGGATGCAACACACACTCACTGATTTTGTCTTAGGTTTTATTAAAACTCTAATTTTTGGTGAAAACACAAGTTCTATAGCTTTAAGTAAAAACCATTCACATAACATAATATATAAAAACATATATATAATACACCATTTTATTTAGGATCAAACACATAAATCAAATATCATTATATAATTCTTCGCAATACAAGAGAAACTTGCTTATATTTTTACGAAATCTCTAAATTACGATAAATTTTAATATATTAAATAGAATCTATGGATGGTGAATATAAAATGATCATTAATATCTAATTTTTTTAACTAAAACCTTATAGTAATTAATTCCATTTAAAATAAGGTGTGCATTTTTCTAATTTGGTTTTTTTGCATTCTTAAAATATGTTTGTTTTAAATTCTGTTGATTTTTTTCTTGATTTTTTTTAAATAAATTAACTTTGAAAAACGTTTCAAGAAAATTTTTCTTAGAAAAATATTTATAACATTTTTCTTGGACAAAAATTTCTAAAAAATGGTCTCAGAAACACTTTTCTAAAAATATGTCTTAGAAAAACCTTTCTAAAATCTGTATGAGATTTTTTTTATAAATGTTATATCTTAAAAAAATTTCAAATTTTTTTAGACAATCCATTATAAAAGTTTAATATTAAAAACTATCCTAAAACTATGCCTCAGATAAAATTTTCTAAAAATTGTAATAAAAATCATTTCATAATTTTTTCCAAAATTTAATAAGTTCATATTTCTGAATAAATGTTAGAAAGAAAATTTTTAATTTATTCTTGAATAGGTAATTTTTTTAAATCTTTTATAACTAATATCTTTTGTTAACCTTTTTTATGTTTTTTATACTTATAAAAATTATAAAAATTTTAATGTTTTATCGAACTATATGTTTGATAGATAAAAAATATATTTTTGAATGAAGAATAAAAAAATCAAGAGTTTTGATATTTTCATAATATTTTGATATTTGATTACAACCATAAATCAAAAAGAGGGTTTCAATCTCATCCATTGGATCTAGAGAAGTAGAAGTGTCTCCATTATTAATCATATAAATATTGGTGTGGATCATTACTTCTTCTTTCACCACTTGTTTTTGGATGACATCTCTCGTTTCTTGGTTTCTTCTTAGTCTGATTGTTTTCAGTTTTTCGGATAAGTATCCTTCATCCAATAAAAAAAAATTGTTTATTAAAGTGGTTTTTTGAGCATATATATTATAAAAAAAATATATTGAAATATTTTGGTTTGAGAAATTTTATTCATTTCAAAAAAAATTAATCATCCTTCATGGTTGGGAACACAATTCTATTGAAATATTTGATTTTGGTCTTCATTATCTAGATATTGTAAGTTAATAATATTATTTTTTTGAATTTACTTAACAAGATAATATCAAACTTATAACTTTTTCATTGTTTTAAGAATTTCATAATGTTAATTTTCCCCAAGTGGTTGATTTGGTAGGTGTTAACTTTGAAGAAGAAGAAAATATAGTTACTCGAATGTTACTATAGAAGTTGGAATACTTGGAGAGATATAGTGTATATACTTCATTTTTATACTTTTTATGAATATGTATGAAAATTGCATCATCTATATATAGATTAAAAAATCATAGATATATAGATAAAAAATTATCTTATCTCATGTAAATAATATAGAGACACTATAAAGGTTCAAGACATTTACCTAACAGATATTTTGATTCACATGAGAAAGTTCAATCTTATAATGTTGGTCTTTATATGCATTGAGTATTTCATGAAAGGAACTATTATGTTTAAGATTATATTTTCTCTATGTTTCTTAAATAGAGTTTTAGTTAACTTTATTAAACATAAAAATATTCAAAATAAGGATAATACAGTATGGTATTAATCATCTTTCATTAGTGAAGAAACAATCAGTAATATGGTATTGTGTTTATTCCCTCATTAAAAATGTTTGTTGGAAAATAGTATAGAGTTTCATCCAATTTAAAAATAGTAATTTTGAAATAAAATGTTATATAGTAAATGAAGGTAATGTAAAATTATCCACCATTGTATGAAAATAAATTTAAAACCATGTCTGATAAGGCCTTTATGTATTTCATAAATAAGAAAGAATCAAATAATCTGGATTATCCCCGTTTTGGGTTACATATGGATGAGACCATAACATCTAGGGATAACACTTATAATATCATTTGAGAAGAGTGAAATAATAATTAGAAGAAAAAAACTATGAACAAACTCATTTGGATAGGAAGTTTATAAAAGGATCTGAACAATTTCATGATAATTTTGAAGTGGAAACACAGGGGGGAATTCTCCCAATTTCTCCTTTTTATATTGTTAAACCTATTTTTCCTCAGTTAGTTCTGTTAGAAGGAAAAAAGATCAACAATCAAAAACACCTTTATCTTCTAGGAAGGTAATGGAAAACGAATATGTTGTTGAAAATTCACATACTGAATTATTTTTTAAAACTATAGTTTTAAAAGTTCATAAAAAGTTAGAAAAATGGAAAACTAGAAGTGAATAAGATCTTGTAAAAGAACTAGAAAAATCTATTGATGTTAAGGAAAGAGTATCCACATATTCTACTTATCTATCATTTCATGATCCAAAGGATGAAGATATAGATGTATTAGATAGATATGAAACTGAAAAGAATAATATCACCATTCACATACTAATGATTCATAAAAACTCAAGTTTGATAAAGAACTATTGGAAGATTGTAAATAAAAATATAATAAAAATAAATAATAAGAATTAATTTAAAGACCTCTATCTCTGACCATTCCATATGTCTCATCTGATTCAAAACACTCTACTGACATCACCTATCCACGATGAATATGAATGATGTTGTCTTATTTTAATGAAATTTTAAACAATCTTTAAATCATTTTTAATTTCATTCCTAATATTCAAGAAATATAAAAGTATATAAAAATAAAGTATTAATGTTTTAGAATTTTCTAATTCATTGAAATGGTTAATGAAAACTATGATTCAAAATGAATATGATTTCAAAGATTTCATAGAAAAGTAAAAACCATTGCCAATTAGATTGAAATTAGTTGAATGATGGACAAATCATATAGATGGTGATATAAAATTTTATGACCATCAAACTGAATTCATAAAGAAAATTTCTAAATTAACGTTAAATTTCGTAAGATATATGTGTTTTTAATTCCATGGAAATAAAAAATCCATTGATTATCTCAAGTGTCCTTCCATGTCCTAAGATGATGAAGTAACACAAAAAAGATGACTCTATTTCTAGAATAAGAAGACTCAAATTTAAAATTTGAAAATAGTAATATTCAAATTTTGATAGAAGAAATTTTGAGGTTTAAGAAGCAAATGGGAAGTTCCAGGTTTTTTAAGAAGAGATGGAAAAGATGAAAGTAGTGGTTCCTAAGCCAAAAAATTTCTACAGGTATGTGAGTAAGCCGAAATTAATTAAAATGAAAAATTTGAAGAAATATTGATTTATTTTCTTTTAAACTCTTGAACACTTTTTTATTAAACCAATGTTTTTTATGAATTTTTTGGATTTATATTTCTCTATATAGTTTTGAATGGATGTTTTCCAATTCTTCTAGATTAATAACATTTTCATATCTTTTGGATGAATGTTTGTTTTATAATATTTTTTCATATAAATGGTACTTTCTCTAAATTTTAGGTACACTTTCTACATTTTTATATGCTTTTTGATAATCAAAAATGGGTAGGAGGAATAGGAAATCCTAATCTCTAAAAAAACACCAATAAAAAGATTATTCAGTAAAGGGGGAGAAATTAATCAAGGGGGAAATTAGATAATGAAGTAAAATGTTAATTGTTATTAAATATATATGAGAGTGAAAGAATATTTCAAAATTTTAAACTTTATTTTTTCTCTTTATGTGTTGTGTTTGTATATTCCAAAAAGGGGTATTTTTTTTAGTTTAATTATTTCCATTATACACTTTCTAAAATTTATTTTTAAAATTACAACATCTTCCTTAAATACTTTATTTTACTAAATTCATACTTACCATGTGTTTAGTATGTTTTTTCAGAAAGATTATTTTTTTCATGTGTATAAAATATATTACATCGGTCAAATATTTGTACATCGGTCAAACATTTTTTAATCAATTGAACGTTTATACTTCAATTATACCTTTTCCAATCGGTTAAAACTTTTTATATTGGTTGAAATTTTATATATCAAATAATAATTTATATATCATTCAAATTTTTGTACTTCTATTGAACCATTTGTATATCATAAAAATATATTTATATCAGAATAATATTTATAAATTCCAAAATTACAAAATACAACCACGTCTCAATAGAATAAGTTTTACTTAGTCTATTAGACAAAAATTCATCAGATGGGGTAAAACATGATCTCTAGATGAACCTTTCTAAATATGTCGAATGAAGAAGTCTATTCTATCATATGAACAATGTCTATTCTACTAGAAACAATTCATAAAAACTGTTATGGTGTTACTAAGGCTGCCATTGGATAAAGAAGATAAACAGAATCTTATTAAGTGAATATGAGTTCATTCAAATCCATTACAACCAACATTCTAGAATATATAATATGACCATTGAATATTTTCTTATAAATAGAAGAATCATTCTAGGAGGAGAAATATTTTTCATCTAAAATGATTTAGATTTTTTGTGAAGAGTTTGTAAGATCTTTTTATGGGAGAATGATTCATTATATATTTAGAGGGTTTTAACTTAAGGAATCTGATTTCAAGTATCTTTGTAAATGGATTAAGTTATCTATGTTTATAATAGCTCATTCTATCATCTATGATTGAGGGATTCTGAGGATATGAGGATAGATATTTCCTATCTTTATAATCGATGGGTCCCAGGGTTAGGGAAAAAGATGTTCTATCGATCTTAGTAATGAGGGATTCCTTATTTAATGAAGGGAGACCATTACAGTAAGTTTAATATTCAAGATACCTAATGTTTGGGTTATATTATTTATTAACATTTAAGGATAAAACTTGGAACATTTCTACAATGTTTTCCATGTTTTTCTTTACAAATTTACAAATTATTATATTACTTGTTTTCTTAAGTCCAATTTTTCACTATGCAATCTATTGGAGCTTTTTACTTAAAAACATTAATATACTCTGATTGTATGAATAGATATAATGTTTTTTTGATTTACATAATTAATAAGGTTTGTTTTAATTTTTTTTAGTTTTTAAATTACAATTCACCCCGTCTTGTATTATTCTTACACTCTTACGATCATACAAAACAATGATATGGTTTCAAGAACCATGAAATGATGTAATTAACTAAAATTTAAATATAAATTCAAGAGGACTTTTTCTCCAATTTAATTATATTAAGTACTCCTAAAATCATAGATAAATAAAATCATACCTTTAGTGATTTTGAATGTATTTAGATAATCTTTGAGTTCATAATTTCAAGAGATTAAAATATTATGATATAAGGAACCATTCTATATTCTTTTCACTTCTTTATCACATTCATCCTTATAAGGTGTTTCAAAATAGTGATTTGTTTGTTGTTATTACGAAGGATTTATGTGATAATGATGATTACTTTTAGAAAAATTAAGGGATTGTTGTAAGAACACATAAGGTTTAGCATTGGGATTCATTCTTGATTAACACAATTGTCTGATCTTTGATTTAAAGTATATGATTCAGATTATATCATTATTATTTACTATTCCTGATATGGATTAGGTTTTCTTTATTTTTATTAGATATTGTAAATTAAATTAGCCTATGTAAAGGAGATGTTAATTGAACTTAGGAATGATGTTGGTTTTTGGAGATATATGTTATTTTTTCTTCAATTTTATAGTGGTATGTGATTTGAACTAGATGGATGGATCATTGATCATATGAGAAGGTGGATTTTGTGTATTATATGTTTAGTTTTTAGTTTTTAGTATCATGAAATTAATTTATGATCCTATCAATATCATGGTAATGAAATGAATATAGGTGTGATATTAGGTTTCTCAAGGGACTTAGAGTGTGATATACTTTTAGGGGGTGAATCAAGGTATGAAATTCTATCAAACTTTTATTACCTTCTCCGGTATACATCTCACTTCCCTACTTGAATATTGACCACATATCCTCAAGGGTCACATTTTTCTCTTTTTATTAACTAAATATAATTACTTACTCACTTGACCACCCCCTTTCTAGGTTAATCATGTAATTGTATTTTACCTTATTTTATTGTGCATGTAGAAAGTAAATAAGACACATAGATTTTTTTACTTGGTTTACCTGCACTAGGCAACTCTAAGGATCATGTTTTCAACATTGTTTCAATGCACCAAATCACTATAATGATAACTACTCTTTTTTGGGATTTAGGCTATGTCAATCCTAAATAAGGCTCGTATCCTTACAATGTTTATGGTAAAATCACTATCATCCAAATCTCTCTTTAGGCTCACTTTTCCTCTCATCCTCTTTTTAATTATCCGTTTAAAGGTATCTATATATTTTATGAACATCTAGGTACCTTTAAACACATTATTTTCTTTTATTACACCAGATTTATATTAGTGTAGCTAAAATCCTTCATTGCTCTTCAAATAATTTCTATGATATACACTTTGAATAGCCTACTTATTTCTTAAAAAAGTATGGAATGGATCTTCTTCACTACAAATCGTTGATCTATTCTCCAATTCATTTAGAAAATTCATCAATGGGTTCCATGTCTTCCTTATTCTTACTTCCAGCCCCTCACTTGGAACACCTTAGGTAGAGATTCAAATGTTCAATATCCTTAGGTCTACTTGTCTGCTTATGCATGTGTTTATCCTCCTTTATAAAACAAGGATAACACGTGCATTAAAATCACCACCCATCAGTACCACTATGGGTCTTTAAAACCACCGATAACTCCCCCATTACTACATCAACCTGCAATAAAAATATAACTTCCAGGTGGTTAACTTGTATCTCATTTTCGGTGTGATTTATTTCTTAATTAACCCACCTGAGTAAAATTTCAATATCCTTTAGAATTGTCATGAATCAGGGAAAAATTTGGGGCCCACGAGGTATGAAACATTAAATAATGGATTAATAATTATATGACTCAGTATAATTTGATTTGGGAAATATCTAACCGAAATACCCACCGAAATAACTTGCTTCTAGACACCACAAAGTGGACTATTTAATCTTTAGGAAAAATGACCTTCAAAATTCCCATCTCCATGGATTGGTGTATTTTTTCCTTTTTTGTGGAATTTAAATCTCCTCTTTTGATGTTCATAGAAAACACCTTCACCACAGACACCACTATACCCATTTTGGGCTCACTAATTCTCAAATGTGGATCACAAATGAAAAATTCATAACGAAACAACCAATTACATTTCACTATGGAATAAAAGTCTTATTCACCATATATTTTAATTCATCCATCACATATTTCATCAAGACCATTTTTTCTTCCCCATTTTTCATAGGGTATCCTCCAGTGCCCATTCTATTACTTTACATTTTATACCTCTCACTTACCTAATGGGATCGCAACCACTTAACCTTAAGGGTCACACTTTTTTATCTTTTGATTAATTTCATCTAATTACTTTTTAACATGACCACCCCTTTTCTAGATCTACTATGTAATAATCATTTACACTCTTTTAGTTTTCCTGTAGAATTTAAATAAAACACATAGATTTTCATACTCAGTTTACCAACACTAGGATACTCTAAAGAGCATGTTGTTTATACTGTGTCAATGCACCAAATCATTATGAAGACCAGTGCTCTTTAATGGTATTTAGGCTAGGTAAATCCTAAACCAAGCCCACTACCTTACAATGTTTTGGGAAAACTCTCTATCACCCAAATATTATTATTGTTTCCCATTGCATCTTCTCCTCTTCTCAATACTATAAGAAGTTGCCCATATATTTTATGGACATGTAGGTCCATTTAATAACATTACTTTGTTTACCTACATTGTGAAAATCTATGGATTATGTTGTCAACATTGTGTTAATGCACTATATCACTATAATGCTCACTACAATTTTATGGGATTTAGGCTAGGTCAATTATAAACCAGGATCGCAACATTAAAATGTTTAGGGTAAACTCACTATCAACCAAATCACACTTCAAGCTCAAATCACCTCTTCTCATCAAATCAATGTTGTAAGAAGGTCTCCACATAGTTTATGTACATGTAGGTCCCTTTAATAAAATTACATTATTTAATTACACTAGTTGTATATTAGTGTAGATGAAATCCTTCTCTGCTCTCCAAAGTCCTCTATGATATCCTCTTCGAATAACCTTCTTTTTTCTCGAACAATTGCAGAATACCTATTTTTTTACAACACATCAATGATATCTTCTCCTATTCCTTCAGAAAATTATTCAATGAGTTCCATATATTCATTATTCTTCCCTACAACCCCTCACCTAGAACACCATAGGTAGTGATTTGAATGTTTAATATACTTAGGACTCTTTGTATTCTTATTCATGTGTTGATCCTCTTTTATAAAATAAAGATATCATGTGCATCAAAATCACCAGATATCAAAACCATTATGGATCCTAAAAACCACTCAGAACTTCTCCATGAATACATAAACATGCAATAAAAATATAATTTCTATTTGATTAACTTCTATCTCATTTTTTGGGTGAAATAATTCTTAATTATCCCACTTGAGTAACATTTCAATCTCCTTTTGAATTTTCACAAATCATGGAATAAATTTGTTTCTAATAAGGTATGAAACATTAAAGAATGTTTCAATCATTACATGACTTAGTATCATTTTACTTTTCCATTATCCCACAAAAACACCCACTAAAATGACATGATTCCAGAAACCAAAGGTTGGAGAAATGTCCTTCAAAATTCCAATATCCATGGATTTTTGTAATTTTTTCTTTTTCTGTATAATTTAAATCTCATATTTTTATTTACATAGAAATATCCTCCACCATTTGAACCACTATACCCATTTTGGTCTCAATATTTCTCATAAGTCGATATTAAATTCAAAATTCCTAATGAAACAACCAATTCTTTGTCACCATTTTATATATGTATTCTTAATCATCTAGTTCAATTCAGTCCATCATATCATTCTTCATTCCCATTTTTTCTTCCACATATTAGATAGAGAATACTCCAATGCCCCATTCTTAGATCCATGGCATGGTTTTGTTAAATATGATATTTTTTATCACTTGGTGTTTAATGTTGAACATGCTTCGACCATGGCCACTGAAATTTATGGATATGCCTGATTTGGGTTTGGAAACATTATGAAAGTGCCTTATAACTCTACGAATGTGGCATGAAACATTATAGCTTTATAATTTTGAGTATCCTAATAGAAAAATTCTATGTTCTATAGTAATATATTCTACCTTTATTTCTTCAAGATGCCTATAACACTTCTTTGGTCTATCTCTTGACCATGTTGGCCCCTTGTAGAATTCAACCACACATCTAGATCGCCTCCATGAATACTTCTTCTTATATATCTTCTATGATGTCAACACATCCAACATGAATAAAATTCATGTTCATTGTCAAAAATTCTATAAGCATCATCCTTCCCATCTTCTTTGGGGTCATCTTCCAACTCTAATTTTCCAAAAATATAACACATAAACCTTATAAGTGTAAAAATACCCCCTTATAATCATTTTGACAAAACCTAGTATATCATATCCCCTAAATAATATACCGGTTAATTCATAAATCATTTCATCCTTATCGGTAATGAAATAAAAATAGACATTCTCCCCCTTATTGAAAATATCAAAAGGGTTCAAAACTAATCAGAAATTGATTTCGAATTATCTACCTCTATGGGTGATTGGATCTGATCTCCCATCATATAGAAGGATATAAAATGTTATAAACAACTCCCCATTTGAATAGGTTCCTCACTTTTAATGCCTTTAAATATTCTCCCCTTGATGCGTGGGATGAAACTCCAAGAAATATCAACTATTCCGTTGAGGAAAGGGTGGGATTTCTGGATACCATTCATATCCAATTAACAATACACATTTATCCTATAGAATCGAAAACATGTTGATCAAAAAAAAATTTCTATCAACCAATTGAAAAAAAAATTGGTTGTAATGACCAAATCTAGATCCCATAATCCATTCTCCGAAGAAGATGTAAATACTCACGGAATAGATTGAGTGAGAATCTCACTAATCATTTGGTTTGTGAATAAATCCTCTTATAATATTATTCCTAATAATGGAAGTCACTACCCCATACCCACAAAGTGTACCACTCCTAGGCTGGCTATGGGAGAATATAGATAATGACACCCGAGTCCTTCCTTCAGTAGGCCTCGCGTAGGTGACTAGCACCAAGGGTATAGTAAACACAAAGATGGGAGACATTTCCCTCTAAGAGAACACATAATAAAGATAGATAAGATAAAAACCAACCAACTCCTGCTTATACCACAAAGTAAATAAAACCCAACTGCACATATGTAATGTCATGAATGAACTACTACAACTGAATGGGAAAACTACAAGTACCAAAAGAAAGTAAAATGGAAGCAACCACAAAGCCCAAATAGCTCCTACAAGAACCCAAGCTAGTAGTAACCAGCCTGAACTCCAAACCTCTCAAAAAAACCTTAAAAATAGTTTATATAAATGTAGTGTGAGTAGAATTGTATACTCATTAGTATCCTTCTCATAGCCTACCGTCAAAATGTAAGGAATGCATGCTAAAGAATAGTGAACAACAAATGGAACAAACTCGTCACCTAAACATGTATACTATGTTCCCAACCTTAGCATGTCAAATCTCACCATGTATTGCATACAATAGTATATAATATAATAAAGAATATCAAGGATACATCACTACCACTTCCCGATTAGTTTGCCACTTTTCCCCAACATTGCAAGTCTTGAGCATCTCTCTCCAAAAAGGATAGCCCAAATACACTTGGGTATAACACCAAAACATGCAACTCATACAACACATATGACCACATCCACATAAATAAAATTAATTAGGTAGTTTCTAGGATCCACCATATCTCACATAACATGTATCATACAACGGGTATTATACCTCAATCCGTTACAACCCATACACTGAGTATGGATCCTCAAGCCATCATAGCCTATACACATTACACCTATAGTAGTCCATAGAAAACTATATCGAGAATATATGGATGTGAAATAACCACAAGCCATTAAAAAACTCTACACACATATAAAGGGAAAACTAACAACCTTGCATATCAGCACAAGAACTACCAAGTGAAGAGTGTAGGGTCAAATGGGGTAGTCATTCATCAATCATTTTATCGAGATGTTGGGGAAAACACCCCCAGGGCTCAGAATCCCTAGGGTGTCAGTCTCCCTAACGGATAGGTGGGATTAGAATATAGAAACACAAAAATTACAAGATATAATATAGCTCACAACCACACTATGGAAAACAACTAGTCTCGGAATCAACAATAGATAATGTCTCTCGGACTCCCGGCTGCCACTATTATGAATACATATCCTATAAGAAAACAACCATTTAAAGAGATATTTTAAGTTACTTTGTCCCTTTTTATCAATTGAACTTTACATTAGTCAATTATTTAAACTTTAATTAACCATTATCATTTTCCACATTCCATTGCATTAGCATTTCAACAAAGATCCATGCCCTCCAGGAATAACCAAACGAAGTCCACGACTTCTAAAAATCACAACTTCAACATTGTATCCCAATAATATCCTACAGTATGGTTTAAACATTCATTCATTTATTAAAAACTATATCACTTTCCATATTTCCATGTAATCTAAGAAATAATTATAAGCTACCAAACACAGGGGGATCAACATGGTTAGTAGATGAACTACTTTTTGAGTCTTTTCTACGTATAATGGGAGTGTAGACCCATTCATCCTCAAGAATCTAAAAACAGAATGCATGTGTCATACCCTGCACGTCTTCACCTCTCATTGAAGGAGGGTAAAAAATCCATCTTTCTCAAGCAGTGGGGAATGTAAATTAGATAAAAAAATTTATGTTTACCAAGAATCCAACATTCATATTAACAGTAAATCCCAGATTCAACTCATTCCATCATCTATGATGTCCTCCATGACACCCACATGAAAAACTAATGTATCTCTCCACTTTAGGAATCAACTTATACCATAACCACTGGGTCTCCCTGCCCCCATATACCAAAAAATCTATCTAGGATCAGCCATCCCAGGCTCACTCACATCATAGGCAGTATGAACAGATATAGGAAGGGGATATCATCCTGTAAAACAAGGCATCCAGCCTTCACACACAACAAGCTCTCATGGATCAAAAATACAAGGCACTGAGACATTATAATCAAGCAGGAATCTAGGTCCCTACAAAGGCATTATGTTTTATCAGAAAACTGGTTCATTATTCCATATTAAATTGACCAATTCATTATCATAGGTTCCAACTACAGGTATCCTAAAAAACAAGCTTCTCAAGCTATCACAGATTAATTAAAAAATTAATTTAAAATGCCTTTTATACTTTCAATAACAAGTATCAAAATGCTTCAGGTTCTATAAAAAATTTAATTAATCATGATATGCATCCATTCAATTATCATCAAATCACAATAACAACAACCAGATTCATTAACATTCCTCTTTATTCCTTTAGACAATGAATTTACAATTAATCTTGAATTTACGTACATTAATAATTTCCATAATTAAAAACATTCAAAATAATAAAATCATAGATATCACAATATCTCACAAATAAAGAGGCAGTAACATCGCTAAGAATTTTGATAAAAATTCTTTAATCTGGTTCAAATATTTATTATGTAAATTTCATTGTGACCCAAAAGGATAAAACATGCTAAATATAATATTGCGCATAAATCAGAGAAAAATTAATACTCTACCACAAAATGTTTCCAAAATTATTTGCACGAGAAAAAACAATGCAACATATCATGATCACCTCTCCCGCAACGATTGCATCCACCTAATGATGCCATGAAACCACTGCACCAACCAACAACCGAGAAAGCTCCATTAGATAAATGTAGATCACAATCCATAACATGGAAAGGATAAATGGGATGAAACATATGAAGGAACCGAGAATAATAGAGGTAGAACATAACTTATATCTAAGATGGATCGATAAAACCTAGTTGCACTAAAACAGGGTGTGCACATGCAGCATGCAAACTCCAAGGGGAACAAAATTCAAGGATTTCAGTTTGATTGCATATATCTTATTAAAGGAAGAAATCTAGGTGTCCCATACCAAGATAAAGACAAGAAGGACTAATAAGGGTAAACCTTTGAAAAATATAAATGAATCAGCTGTTTAGATACTGTTTTTAATTTTCTTTAGCTTGTTCTACCTCAGTAATTTCATACCTTTTTAAAATTTTACAATTTTGTTTTAATAAAAAAATTAAAATATAGACAATTCCTCAAAACTAGGTTAAGTATATTCATATTTATATGAACTATAGTTTTCATCTTAAATATAAGTAGAATCCTTTTCATCCTCAGAATCAAAATAATTTTCATTCAAATATAATGTTTTTAAAGTTTCAACAAATACCTTAACCATGAAGCATTTATTATTCCTTTGAATTTTGAAAAATATTTATCATGATCTCATTAGATGCTATTGGTGTCCAAGAATGAATAAATAGGTTATAATATTCATTTCTAGATCCATCACATGTCAGTACGTGAAATCAGAGCATCAGAGGCAAGCTGGACTTTTTCTACCTTTGCCTATTTCGGAGTAGAAATGGGATGATGTCACAATGGATTTTGTGATAAGATTGTGTAACGACCCAAAGTTTCATTAATAGAAATCCCTCTTGATCTAATTAATTGTCTCTTTATGTTTATATAAAATGTCAACTTCATTTGTTTTATGTTACGAATTTTGACCATTGCTAATATAGTCGTTGAACAGTGATCACTTGATTAGTATTAATATAGGGCTTTAACAAATCCAATTTTATTTAGACAAAGGAAGAGATGTCCTCATCAAGTATAATTTCCCCATACGAAGCCCATTTATTAGAGCTCCAAAAAGAGGTGGCCTCCATAGGCTTCGCTCTTGATGAAGCCCAAGCTGAGCTTCATCATGTCAAGCTTGAACAGGACCGTCTATGGGAAAAGTGGAAGTTGATAGAAATTACCACTCGAGCGATGTTATCTGAGCCACCCCAAGAGTCTGTCACCATCGCAAACCTTACCCTTAGGTATTATGAAGCTATTTTAAGTGGTTATGTAGCAAATAAGTAGTACTATGCACATGTACATTATTTTTGTATATAATAATGAATATAATTTCTAGTCATTTTTGATACATTGTAAATAGTTTGTAAAGTACAAATAGTGTTTTAGTTATTATTTAATTAAGAATTCTATTTTATTAAATTAACTGATTTTTTAATTAAATAATATTTTAATAAAATACTATTATTATTATTAAATTAATTTTTATTAAATATAGATGATCTTATAATTTTATGAATGCAATTAAAATTTTTATTATGGTTTGAAAGCAATTTTTGTCAAAACCCGTGAATTTTCGATAAATGTCAGTTTTTATTTTAAAAGTGAAAATAAAATTATTTAAAAAAATAATTAGATAAAATAAATTCTATTTCTGGAATCATGATGTCGAAATTATCCAATGGTGAATGTTTCATAATTTTTTGAGACAGTAAAATTTTTTGGTAAATATTAAATACCATTTAAATATATAATGTGTTTTATGACATCATAATTACCCAATAGTGATGTAATAAAATACTATAATCTTTATGTTCGGCAATTATATGTTTTACCATTAAAATAATGTTATTTTGGGTTTGTTTTACTTACATTTCAATGAATTAATGGACCTCTCAAGACTTATTCAACACCTTGCTCTTTTAAAATTAATTTCCATAGGAGTGTGGCTCACCTCCACAGAAGCAACCTTATTATTTTAAGAATTTCGGATTTTGGCCTTATAAAATCTTGTTTTCCTCTTCCCTTTTCCAAAAACCATGGGCAAAAACCATGGGATGGTTTGTGGTTTGGATTAATTTAATGTAAGGGGACCCAAACCTATATAATAAATAATTCTGTCACCTTTCCTATATAAACCCACCCATGCTCCCACTTCCTCCTCACTCAAAGCCATTGGAGTTCATACAACCTCTGCCCTAATCTCTCTATAATCCTCCCAAGGTGCCCCAAGCTCCCATGAAGCCTCTCACAAGCCTCTCTCTAGCCTTTGGAAGCACACTTCCAAGAAAGGGTATTTCTTCCTTTCTCATTTTTGTCAATATTATTTAAGTTGTATTGCCCTTCTAATTTCAATTATGAATTTTTGGGTATGGTTTAAAACCTCCCCAATACATCCCTCTTATTTTTTGAATGACTGGAGACCCATTTCTCTCTAATTAAATTCCTCCCATGTACACCCGTTACTATGCCAAAATTCCAAATAGAACTTCTCTCTCTTCTTTTACATTCATGAAATAATTTTGTATCATGAATCTAAATCCCATTAAAATTGTTGGGACATGTATCTATATAACCTACATACTTTAAATTACATTTAAATATGATGAGGAACTTCTTTCTCACTCATCAACCATTTTTATGAATTCTTATGTCACACAGTTACGCTGCCGCAATCGCACCAATTTTATATGCCAATGTCATTGTGTAGTGAATATCATGCCCATTTCTCCATCAAGGGTATTCACCTTAATGCGAATTTACTTATTTATTATAAAGTTTCATGTATGAATTACACATTCCTTTATTGTGGAATAGATGATTATGTTTTATGAATCCATGTTTTATGATCCATGTGGCACACTTATGCATGAAATGAAATTTTTAAGAAGGGTGTGCCCTTCTAGCGCTCCAATGCATTGGGTAAAGTATTGTATCATGATACATCATGTGAAATGAGTGTTGACTCATTATAATTCAAGTTCAATGAGGGTTTACTCATGCTTCATGTGCAATGAGGATTTACTCATGCTCTATGTGCAATGAGCCTTGGCTCATGCTAATTCCATGTTAAGTGTTGTTTCCTCATTTCCATGTTATGATTATCATTATTTATCATGACATTATTTCCATGTTTCATTAAAGCTATATTCTTATGCCTATTTTCTATCATTTGTTTTACTCATCATGTTATTCCATGTGTACTCCCTTACTGGGCTTTATAGCTCACCCTTTTCGTATTCATGTCCTCAGGTTATCCCATGCAATGCTAAGTATGAATGAATGTAGTGGTCATGTAAAATGATTTTTCAATAAAGATGTTGTATTTCATGTTTTATGCTTTTATGTAATGATCCTAAGCCCCAAATACACTAAACCTCTCGATCTTCTTTGTTGTATCAAGTGAAGTTTTATGTAATAAATCATGTTTAAGTTTGTAAAAAAAGCAGGGTTTTCATAGTTGGTATCAGAGGATAGGTTTAGTTATTTTTTGGATTAGGATTAGAAAACCCTATTTAAACCATAGACACAAGACTAAGTATAATGAAAACATCCCTAAGTTTTGGTAAGTACTGAGTATGTGGTTTATCAAGAAAATACATCCCTGTCTAGATACGAGCAGGTAGAGGAGGCTTTGGCATAGATGTATCCTAGGGGTAAAACCTGAAAACACTGCTTTGAGCTAGACTCGAACGAGAACTGGTGCACGACAACGGTCCTTACTGCACTCTTGGTTATGACACTCATGGGGGATATTCTTTGGTAAATTCACAAGCATAGTATGAACCCTTATACAGGGAAAAAAACCCTAAGAATATATGTTAGAAAGTAGATCATGAAAATCCAAGATTAAATCCTATAGACTCATGAGTTAGTGAAATAAAATTTTATTTATAAGTCATCAACTTTTGCCTTTGGATTACCCTTTATGTGTTGCCCCTAACATTCCTTTTATTCCAGCCAATGGCCAGTAATAGGAGGACTCGGGCTAACAACCGTTGTGAAGATTAGTGTGATGACTGTATTAATGAGATGCCCAATCCAATGGGAGCGGGAATCGCGAACATTGTCATGCTTCTCTCTCACCTAACTCAAGTTTTTAATAGAATCACAGGTCATGAGGAACGTTCACCCCCCTCTATGAAAGAACAAGTCGCTATCGAGAGATTCATGAGACAAAGGCCTCCTACTTTTATTGGATCATCAGTTCCCACGATCTCTGAACAATGGATCAACTCCATTTAAAAGATCTTCTCCATCCTTCAATGTTCTATAAAAGAGAAGGTTCCCCCGACGGCTTATCGAATGGAGGGTGAAGCTGATCAATGGTGGACGTTGGTCAAAAATACGAAGCCTGAGGAGGAGATCGAGGCGTTGGAATGGAAGGATTTCCAAAAGATGTTTTTCGATAAATATTTTTCGTGCACCCTCCGGCTTAAGATGGAAAGGGACTTCCTTTCCCCCAAGAAAAAAAAGATGAAGAATATGTTGGAGCGTACAAGACAAACTTCACAAGGCTTGCATGTTACGCTTTCGGATTTGTTGTTACCCCAGAATGCAAAGTTGACCTCTTCTTTGGTGGGCTGAAGCCTAGACTACGGAAAGAATTAGTGATCCGTGACTTTGACAGCTATGAGTAAATTGTCTGATGTGCCCTCAAGGTCGAAATGGAGATCAGGGAATCACATGGGTATCATGGGGACAAGAAGCGTAAGGTGGAATTCAATGATGGAGGTCCGATGGATAAATCCAACGGTGCTCAGAAGATCCAGCACCCCACTTGCGAAAAGTGCGGATAGAAGCACCCTGTAAATTGCCTTAAGTGTACGAGAAAATGCATCAGGTGTGGAAGAGAAGGGCACCTAGCTGTTAATTGTCAGAATGAAAGACCTGCGGCTGCGACAGAGGAGAGGAACAATCTGTTCAAACTTCAACACGTTGTTCAATGCTACAAATGCAAAGAATCGGGTCATTTTGAAAATTAGTTCCCTAATCCAAGGGGTTTCAGAGGCAACAAACAACCGCAAAGATAGTAAGGAAGAGATTTCTCCATCACTTCTACCGAAGTGTACCCCGAAAACGAAGTGGTGACAGGTAAGCTAGTTATTTATTCAAGAATTGCGAACATACTTTTTGATTCAGGTTCTACGCATTTTTTTATATCTCGAAATTTTAGTAGAACAATCCCAGCACCACCACAAATCATGGAAGTGAAGATGTCGGTGATTACAACAAATTCGGCAATCATTGCATCCCATGAGTATAAGTCCTCCCCTATTATAATCTATGGATTGAATTTCCCGGCGAACTTCATCATACTCCCTCTGGTGTAATTTTATGCAATTCTTGGCATGGAATGGATTTCCTTATATAGAGCCAACATAAATTGTCGGGAGAGGGAAATAACACTCCATATGGAGAATAGCCCCTCGATTCTTTACATGTGTAAGAAGGAAGACGAATATCCTTTAGCTCCATCATATCAAGCATGGATATTACTTCCTTATGAGAATGCGGATCTGGCTTAGATGATTGAGTCCAAGAAAGAAAACTATCCTTGAAGAAATGCCTATTGTGAGGGAATTCGCTGAAGTGTTTCCCGAGGAACTGTGTGGTATTCCTCCTAGAATAGATGTTGAATTCTCAATTGAACTTATACCCGTGGATTTAACAATATTCTAGACTCCATATAGAATGGTTGTTGTAGTTCTTTCTGTTTTGAAATAACAACTACAGGAGAATCTGGATAAAGGGTTTATACACCCATGTGCTTCATCATGGGGTGCACCAGTCCTCTTCGTCAAGAAGAAGGATGGGTCAATGCGGCTTTGCATCGATTATCGTGAAATTAAGAAAATCAAGATAAAGAACAAGTATCCTCTCCCATGAATTGATGACATGTTCGATTAGCTGAGTGAATCATAATTCCTCTCCAAGGTATATTTATGGTCGGGATATAATCAAGTAAGGGTGAAGAAGGAAGATGTCCCCAAGACTGCTTTTCGTACAAGATATGGGCACTATGAATTCACAGTAATGCCTTTAGGACTCACCAATGCTCCAGAAATCTTCATGGACATGATGAATAGAGTCTTTAGAGATTACCTAGAAAAATTTGTGGTAGTATTTATAGATGATATTCTAATATACTCCAAAACCAAGGAGGATAATGAGGAGCATTTAAGAACTATACTAGAGACTTTGCGCAAGGAGAAGATAGATGAAAAGTAAAACAAGTGTGTGTTCTGGTTTAAGGAGGTCTCATTCTTAGGTCATATCATCACAAACAATGGGATATCTGTGGATCCCTCCAAAACAAATGAAATTGAGGGATGTCCAAGGCCATCATCAGTAATAGATAATCGTAGATTCTTGGGGTCAGCTGGATATTATCGACGCTTTGTGAGAAATTTCTCACGATTGTCCAACCCTCATACCAAGCTAACTCGAAAGGGAGTAATGTTTTCTTATAGTGATGAATGTGAAGAAAGCATCAACGAGTTGAAATGGAGGCTTATCACTGCGCCTGTGCTCAGTTTACCCACAAGTGGGGAACTTTTTGTGGTATTTGGTGATGCTTCAAAGAAGGTTTTAGGTTGTGTGTTGATGCAGAATGACAAATATATATCCTATGCCTCAAGGCATTTGAAAAATCCATGAGCGAAACTATCCAACGCATGATCTAGAGTGGGTGGCGATGATCTTTTCCTTGAAAATCTGTGGCATTATCTCTATGGAGAGAAATTTGAGATATATACTGACCACAAGAGTCTAAAATATATATTCACACAAAAAGAGCTTAATATGCGCCAGAGAAGATGGATAGAGATCATCAAGGATTATGACTGTTCAATACATTACCACCCTGGGAAAGTGAACAAGGTGGAAGATGCCCTAAATAGAAAGGATCCAACAATTCTATCAATGATGAGAATTTAGAAAGATCCAATCTTCTTAGACTTGATGAAGATGGACATGGGAATCATAGAGAAGGGAACATCATCAATCCTTTCACAAATTATTGCTCAACCGTCTCTTTTGGAAAGGTAAAAGGATGCTCAAAAGGATATTGTGGGAATTCAAGAAAAAGTAGAAGCTATCAAAGAGGGGAAATCCTCAGAGTTTAATGTTAATGAAGAGGGAATTTTGCGGTTTGGGAAAATACTATGTGTTCCATCAAGTCCGGAGCTGAAGAAGGAAATTTTGGATGATGCACATAGTTAAAATTTCTCTATTCACCCAGGGAGAACAAAGATGTATCGAGATCTCTGAGAAAACTTTTTGTGGGATAATATGAAAAAGGAGATCGCTGAATATACATCAAAGTGCCTGGTGTGCCAGCAAGTGAAGGAATAAAGGAATAAGTCTAAGGGGATGATGCAACCATTGCCCGTACCAAAATGCAAATGGGAGAACATCACCATGGACATTGTCACCGGACTTCAAAGGACATCCAAAGGCAATAATTCAATCTGGGTTGTTGTGGATCATCTTACAAAGACTGCACACTTTATTGCTATTCGGGTGGATTTCCCTTTGGATCAACTGGCACAGATATATATCAGGGATGTGGTAAGGTTGCATGGAGTACCACTATCTATTGTGTCTGACTGAGATCCATGATTCACCTCTATGTTTTGGAAGAGTCATCAACATGTTATGAATATTGAACTGAACTTTAGTACGACCTATCATCCTCAAACTTATGGCCAATTCGAGTGGACAATCCAAACACTTGAGGATATGTTGAGAGCATTCTCAATCGACTTTAATGGAGGATGGGATCAACATCTTCCTCTAGTTGAGTTATCTTATAATAATAGTTTCCACTCGAGCATCCAAATGGCACCATATGAAGACCTGTATGGGAAAAGGTTCCGAACACCGACATGTTGGGATGAGGTCGGTGAACATAAGCTGTTTGGACCAGAAATGGTCGAGGAAATGGTGGAGAAGGTGAAAACCATTCAGCAGCATATCAAGGCATCCTAGAGTCTATTGAAGAGTAATGCAGATAATTGTCGATGAGACATTGAGTTTAAAGTTGGAGACATGGGTTTTCTACGCATATCTCCGTGGAAGAAGGTCATGAGGTTTGGAAAGAAAGGGAAGATAAGTCCAAGGTACATCGGCCCCTTCGAGATTCTTGATCGTGTCGGGGATGTGACCTATCGACTAGAACTTCTGCCTACTATGGCCAAAGTACATGATGTCTTTCATGTATCCCTCTTAAGTAAGTACATACCGGACCCTTCACATGTACTCTCTTCTGAGGTTGTACAATTGGAAGACGATATTTCTTATGAGGAGCAACCAGTGAAGATCTTAGATCGTAGAGAAAATGTTCTACAAAATAAGACAATTCCCCTCACCAAGGTGTTTTGGAGAAACCACAAGTTTGAAGAAGCTACTTGGGAATTGAAGGATATGATGAAGCTGAGTTACCCACATTTGTTTTAGTGTGGGGAAAAGAGAATTTTGAGGGTGAAATTTTTTAAGGGGGGAATATTGTAACGACCCAATGTTTCACTAATGTAAATCCCTCTCGATCTAATTAAATGTCTCTTTATGTTTATATAAAATGTAAAATTCTTTGGTTTTATGTTAAGAATTTTAACCATTTCTAATATAGCCGTTGAATAGTGATCACATGATTAGTATAAATATAGGGCTTTATAACATCCAATTTTACTTAGAAAAAGGAAGCGATGACCTCATCCAGTAGAATTGCCCCATAAGAAGACCATTTATCAGAGCTCGGAAAAGAGTTGGCGTCCTTGGGCTTTGCTCTTGACCAAGCCCATGCTGAGCTTCATCATGTCAAGCTCGAATGGGACCGTCTATGGGAGAAGTGGAAATTGATAGAAATTACCACTCGAGCGATGTTATCCGAGCCACCCCAAGAGTTTGTCACCATCACACACCTTACCCATAGGTCTTATGTGGCTTTTTTAATGGGTTTTGTATCAAATACGTAGTACTATGTTCATGTACATTATTTTTGTGTATAATAATGAATATAATTTCTAGTCATTTTTGATACATTGTAAATAGTTTTTAAAGTACAAATAGTATTTTTAGTTATTATTTAATTAAGAATTCTATTTTATTAAATTACCGGATTTTTGAATTAAATAATATTTTAATAAAATAATAATATTATTATTAAATTATTTTTATTAAATATAAAAGATCTTATAATTTTATGAATGCAATTAAAATTTTTATTAAGGATTGAAAGCCATTTCTGTCAAAACCCGTGAATTTTCGTTAAATGTCGGTTTTAATTTCAAAAGTGAAAATTAACATATTTAAAAAATTATTTAGATAAAATAAATGTTATTTATGGAATCAGGAAATCAAAATTATCCAACTGTGAATTTTTCATAATTTTCTGAGACAGTCAAATTTTTGGGTAAAAATTAAATACTGTTTAAATATATAATGTGTTTTATGACATCATAATAAACCAATAGTGATGTAATAAAATACTATAATCTTTATGTTCGGCCAATATATGTTTTACCATTAATATAATGTGATTTTTTGTTTGTTTGACTTACTTTTAAAAGCATTAATGGACCCCTCAAGACTTGTTCAACACCTTGCCTTTTTAAATTAATATCCATGGGAGTGTGACTCACCTCCACAAAATCAACCTTATAATCATAAGACGTTCGGACTTTGTCCTTATAAAATATTTACTTCATCTTCCCTTTACCAAAAACCATGGGAAAAAACCATGGGATGGTTTGTGGTTTGGATTAATTTAATGTAAGTGTACCCAAAACTTAATAATAAAGAATTTCCTCACCTTTACTATATAAACACACCCAAGCTCCCACTTCCTCCTCACTTAAAGCCTTTTGAGTTCGTCCAACCTCTGACCTAATCCCTCTAGAGTCCTCCCAAGGTGCCCCAGGTTCCCAAGAAGCCTCTCACAAGCCTCTCTCTAGCCTTTGGAAGCACACTTCCAAGTAAGGGGTTTTCTTCCTTTCTCAATTTTTTCAATTTTCTTTAAGTTGTATTGCCCTTTAAATTTCAATTATGAATATTGGGGTATGTTTTTTCACCTCCAAAATACTGCCCTATTATTGTTTTAATGATGGGATGCCCCTTTCTCTCTCATTAAATTCCTCCCATGTACACCCGTTACTATGCCGAAATTCCGAAAGGAACTTCTCTCTCTTCTTTTACATTCATGCATTAATTTTGTATCATGAATCTAAATCCCATTAAAATTGTTGGGAAATGTATCTATATAACCTCCTTACTTTCCATTACATTTAAATATGATGAGGAACCACTTTCTCTCTCATCAACCATTTTTATGAATTCTTATGTCATGCCGTTACACTGCCGAAATCACACCGATTTTCTAAGCCAATGTGATTGTGTAGTGAATACCATGACCATTTCTCCATCAAGGGTATTCACCTTTATGCACATTTACTTATTGATTATAAAGTTTCATGTATAAATTCCACATTCCTTTATCGTGAAATAAATGATTCTATTTTTTGAATCCAGGTTTTATGATCCATGTGGCAAACTTATGCATGAAATGAAATGTTTAAGAAGGGTGCTCCCTTATAGAGCTCTAATGCATTGGGTAAAGTATATTATCATGATACGTCATGTGAAATGATTGTTGACTCATGATAATTCAAGTGAAACGAGGGTTTACTCCTGCTTCTTGTGCAATGAGGATTTACTCATGCTCTATGTGCAATGAGTCTTGGCTCATGCTTATTCCATGTTAAGAGTTGTTGCCACATTTCCATGTTATGATTATCATTCTTTATCATGACTTTATGTTCATTTTTCTTTTATTCTCTATTGATATGCCTATTGTCTAACATGTATTGTACTCCTCATGTTATTCCATGTGTACTCCCTTACCTGGCTTTATAGCTCACCCTTTTCTTATTCATGTCCTCAGGTTATACCATGCAATGCTAAGTATGAAGGAATTTAGTGGTCATGTAAAGTAGTTTTTCAATAAAGATGTTGTATTTCATGTTTTATGTTTTTATGTAATGATCCTAATCCCCAAAGACACTAAACCTCTCGATCTTCATTGTTGTATCATGTTACGTTTTATGTAATAAATCATGTTTAAGTTTGTAATAAAAGCAGGGTTGTCATAGATTTCCCAAGATGACCTATAAGAATGATGTTTTATAGGTTCTTGTGGATCCAATGACAAAGATAGAAAACTTTCTACCTATTAGGGAAACCTTCATAATTGATGATCTAGAAAATCATTGTGTCTATGATGTGATTTGATTCTATGGTGTTCCGAGGAGTATTGTTCAGACAAAGATTCTCATTTCACAAATCATTTCTGGTAGGATATTTAAAATCCCTGGGATCAAAATAATTTTTAAGCTCAAACTATCATCCACAGATTGATGGTCAATCTAAGCAGACTATTAATATTCTAGAGGATATGTTATGAGATTGTGTTTTGGATTTTCTTGGTTCATGGGAGCAACATATGACATTCATAGACTAATAGATTCTATGAATTGATAAAAATTGAACCTTTTGAGGTTTTGTATGGAAGTAAATTTCGTTTTCCTTTTAATTTACTAGAGGAAAGTGAGTAAACACTTATTGGGATTAGTCTCATGCAGGATACTTGTGAATAGTTCTAATTGACCAAACATTAGTTGCTGACCACACAGAGTTGGAAGAACTCATATAATGACCATCATAGATGACCTCTAGAATTATAGGTTGTTCATCATATTTTCCTTAGGGTTTCACCTAGGTTGGGGAAACACCATGGTAGGAAATAGGTAAATATAGTGCCTAGGTTTGTCTGCTTGTTTGAAATATTGGAAAGTGTCGATTTAGTGGCATACCATCCATCCCTTACATAAAGTCAAATATTCATTAATGATGTGTTCTAGATGTCAAAACTACGAATATATAATCTATACAATTTCTATGTGATAGACACTGTTGACGTAGAGCTTTGTGTTGATGCATCCTTTGAGGAGCATCTGATAAACGTTGTGCATTGTGGTGAGAAATATCTTAGGGGTAGTAATATATTGTTGGTTTGGGTGAAGTGGAAGCATAGGTGAGTTTATGAGGTGAACAGGGATATGGAGTCTGATATGAGAACACAATGGCCAGACTTTTTCATTCAGACCTCATAGTGATGCTTGGAGTAGCTCAGGGATGAGCTGTTATGAGGTGGGGAGGTTATAAGATCTTGTCTTTTTTCAGGTAAGTTTCTCTATGAGTTTTTCATTTGATCATTGGTGGCCAAGTCTTTTTTGGAGACAAAGAGACTTTATTGGGGAATATGAACTAATATTTAGGGATTTATGTTTTTTTTAATTAATGGAGTCATGGTATAAATGAGTTAAGTTTTTTACTGTTTCTTGGTGTGTTGAGATGATTTATAGAGGTTAAGTTTTCTTTAAAAGGGAAATGGGATGAAAAAATAACTACAAAACATTTACATGTTGTGTAAATGGATTACATGTCAAGTAATTTTTTTAGGGTTTTAATAAAATATGTATGAGGCTATGGGTTTTTTTATATTCTATTAAAACATTTACATGACATGTAATCACATTACATGTCAAGTAAATGTCTATCCTAGTGTTTTAAACATGTCATGTGGATTATTTTCATTATAATACACTATAGATCCTCTCCACTTGAACCTAGGGAATTCATTAGGAAATTTTGTAGTGAAAAATTCACTTTGGGACAACCCATTGTTCTAAGAGATCCCTAGTAAGTCATTTGGGTAAGGTTTCTTCCTTCTCTTCCTTCTTCTCAAACTATTGTGGTGAAATCCCTTGTCCAATTATGTTGTTGGTTTTGATCATTATGCGTTTTGATCTAGGAACATCTTTAAAATCATCTGCACGATCTTCCTCATGGGTTTTGGTCATTTGAGGTGTTTTTGGATCACTGCTTAATAGTATGGGGATTAAATATTAACCCTATGATTTGATAATTTCCATATTTCTACAATATTGTGATTACTCACTTGCCTTGTGATATAAAATTTATTTTATAATGGAATGATATTATCCCATGATGTCCTTGGTTTCAATTGGATTTTTACTTGACTTATGGCTACCCATTGGGTGGGTGAACCATAAATATAATCAAATTAGCAATTGTATTAAAGCATGTTTACCATAACATGTGACCTAGGGTGATTTATAGTTATAAAATCCCCAAATTGTGGATTATTGGTTATTGATATAATTTTTAATCAATTGTGTAATGAATTGGAAATGGCATATGATAGAATAAAGGTAATTATCCTAATTAACCATTGATAATTGTGGTGTGATATTGCGATATCCACGCTATGTGACAAGAATTGTGTTTCACACTGTAACGCTTATATATCAGGATCGACCATAGAACATTCACAATTATATGTTGTAATGTTGATATTGAGTGGGTTCGTCCCATTCCCATATTTTAAATTTTGTAGGGAGTGGGCTACGCCCAGTCCCGTGTTGTAATTCTTATAGGGAATTGACCCAGAAATGTTATAATTCTTATAGGTATTTGACCTAGATTGTTGTGACTATACCATGGTTATATGGTTGTTGTTTGTATGGTCGTAAGACATGCTCAAAGATATTCTAGAATGGATCCAAATAATGTTATTTTTCCTTGGTTATATGGTCATGGTTAACATGATCATAAGACATGTTCAGAGATATTACAGTAGGGATTCAAATCAAATTGTGGTTTTATTTTATTATATGTTGAATTAATTAATACACATGTTTATCACTTTATTGTATACACTCCTTTTATGATTGGTTTTGTTTAGACATGGTGGTTTTGACCTACTAAGTTATAATCACACCCTATTTGTGCAACCTTTTTAATCCCGAGCAGATTTTGTGGATATAGGTTTGGAAAAGGGAAATGGACCTTGCAGTTGATTTTTTGTTTGTGGATGGGATGGAGTTTGGAGATGAGATCGACTTGAGGTTTTGGACCTGGGATTTTGAGTCTTTTAGTATTTTCTTATATTGATATATCATGAAATTTAGTTACATTCCAGTACTTCATTAGGAATATTTGAAGTGAAATTATTATGGTTTTCCGTGGGATAATATTTAAAATTTGACGATTCTCAATTTTATGAAGTTAACATGGTGGAATATTGATTTGATATGGGGTTGTGAAAGTTTTTATCAAAATTTACATGTGATTTGTATATCTTATTATTATTATATATTATTTTACATGGTAATCATGTCATATGGAATAGGGGTTGTGCCACTTACTATTTTTAATAGTCTTATATCCATGGAGTTTCATGGGGTTTTCTCTATACAAGCTAAGGGTTGTGTTAGTCCTACATGTGAGAATAAAAGAAAAAGAATGGTAGTCATTATAGATGACATTCTATTTCTTATTTATATTTTTCACAAGGTAATGTGAGATTAATATGATGAAAATATAGCTTGATAATTAAAAGCTATATTCACCTCTCCTATCACCACTCTCCTCTAGTTGTTTTTCATTATGTGGCCCCATCTACTGGTTTTTATCACTGGGATTTGGTTGTTTCGATGAAATTACCATGATCTCTTTATTTACATCTCTATTATTTCATCCATTCATTTTGTGAATTTTATTTACATATAAAATTTCATTTTATATTATACCATTTATATATTTTTATTCTTATTTAGTTATATGTTTTTTTCTCAAAATATATATTGTTTTTTTATTTGTCCTTCTTAGTTGGGAATTTTCATTTGGATTATTTTATATTAGTTTTTATTTTGTCTTTACCCAAATTGGGCTTCTGATCGGGGCATTTATTATTATTTGTAGCCCAATGACATTGGAATTTTCCTATACATCATACCTCCTCTACTTGTTCCCGGTAATGTTTCCATGGATTATGTAAGCTATTGATTGTTTTAGTGCCTGGCTTGATCTTGGCCATCTGCAATATCTTGCAGTATGTATCATCAGTTGCTCATATGTTATGCCTGAATAGTGAATTAATCCAGTGAAATGATATCATTGTTTATAGGTGATCAGAACTTTGGGCATCAAATTCCTTTATATTTCTTATTTTCAATTCAGAGGACACCCTTGCAATATCCAGGGAATAAACTCAGAGTTCTTCCCAAGCAGCCGCTACACATCGTCACTTGGATGAAATATCAATCTCAATATTCAGAACTAGTGGTCATCCAGAGCTAGTGACTATTGATGAAATTAATCTATGTCTGTTTCCAGAATTAATTTCAAAAATGCCTTACTACCAAGGGTTCCAATGTAGGTAATACATTCAATGGTAATCTAAGTGGTTGGAAAGTTTCTTTTTTATTTATTTTTCTGTTTCGGCTATCCTGGTTTCTTGTTACTTCAAGAATTTCTATTTATATTCTTATGTTCTTGATGTGTTCATCTTTTATACCTTCATTTTATTGTTATTTATAAAATTCATGAATTGGGTGGTAGTATTTCCATCCATATAGGACTAAAACTGGTTGGAAACACATAAAACAACTATGAGATATATTGTATACTTGTCCTTCTCCATTTTTGGTATTTCTCATCTAAACATTTCAAAATGAAATTATTATTTCACTACTTGTCTTCACTGCTTCATTTCCTATCTTGTTTATGAACGCTTAATATAAACTAAAAAAATATCTAGATCTAGTGATCATAGATCTCTCTTGGGGGTGTACCTCACACTTTTGTCCCAAAAAATTGATATCAAACCCTCTAAATAAATGATGTCATCTATTAAGCATGAAATATAAAAATTTTAAATTTACAATAATTTTAATATTTGGGTAATCAAGATGATGAATTTTTCTATCTAGAGGGTTTTGATTGATTCCAGTCATGATCCAAAGAAACCTATTATTACTATGATGGGTAAACAATTACCACCTATCAAGATGTCACTGCCGATGTTCTTGTTAAAAACCATGGTTCCCCATTATTATCCTTGGGTGATAAAATGTTAATATTAGCTATATATAAATCTTCTATTGATAGTATTTGGTTAAAACTATATAGATTATATATAACTTCTTCTTTAGTTGGTCGTTTATAATTAAATAGAATGTTTACCTTTAAAATGGGTTTTTGTATTCCTATTAGAGTGAATCTTTGACGACATTAACAAAATTCTTCTTGATTTGTCCAACATTTATGTTATTTTTCTTGATGATGATGAAGATATTATTCAACCTATTTATCTTGAAAATTTATATATCTCTTTAATTGAGACTACTATATATTGGTGTGGGTAATTAACCCTTAAATAGGATAAGTGTTCTTTGCTTTCTATAGTACATTATAATAATTCTAAAGTAATGTTTGAGGTATTGAGGTTTCACACTAGGGGTAGACCCAATCTCGTGAGTAAGAAGAAATATAATATCAAATGAAATAGAAAGAATCAAAACCACGGTCAATGTAGAAATAGTGACTCTAAGTCTAGGTCTATCCAAGTAACTAGTTATAATTATAGAATGCCTGGTCACAATAGACTAGAATTTCATAATCCTAAATAGAATCAAATTTATGATGAACCTAATAACCAATAAATTCTTCTAGATTTAATTTATTATAGTGATGATATCCTCAATGTGTCTAGGTACAAACCTAAAATATATTTTACTATATTATTTTTGTCATCCTATTTAGTTTTCTTGAGGATCTTCATCTTCATTGTTTCAATATTTAATTTTTTGAAATCAAATAGTGTAAATAAGTATATTTGGATTCTCATTTTCATGTCTTTATGGAATAATATTATGATAAATTCAAAATTGAAACAAAAAAAATTGGGAAAAGTGTTCAACATGTTTTTTGGACTTGAAAAAAGTGTATATGTATAAATATATTATAAACTATATATATATATATTAGTACTATAATTGATTAATATTATTTTACGAGTTGAGTCTGAGAGTAGAGTGTATTGGATACGAATGAGTTTAAGTAGACTCGAGTTTTGAAATCTCGCTACTCTGTCACCCAGTAATGAAGCTTCCTGTGGTTTCACTCCACCATCTATTACACACCCTACAACACTATTTGTACATCCTTCAAAACTTTCATCTGGCCTTGCCCCACCACTCTCTATATTCCCGCCCATTAATCATGCACTTCCCCATTATATTTACCATATCTCCTTTACCTCCTCTCTACTTGACCACCAAGCCACCCCACTTCCATGTGCTGCCCTCATCTTCCTCATCTTCCGTAGACCAATAAGCAATTATTCATCTGTGGTATCTATACAACTTGTCTTACCATGCCCAAAAATCAATCCATCATCATGGTGATCCCAACCCTAAAATGATATTTTTTATCATCATCTACGCCAAATTGAAAGATATATTTTAGATATTTTCTTATAATGGCATTTCCCCCCTTTTTTCTCTACCAAATATATTATTTATTATTTTGAAAAGATAACATATTTACAGAATATATTTTTTCAAATATTTGTTAAATAATTTGTATTTTTGTTTTCCTAGAAATGTTCTGTAACAACATAAATACCTTTTTTATAATGCATATATTAATTGTTATTAAAAATAAATTGAAATTATAATAATAATTAAACATTATATTGTGCAACTGATCGTGGATAGGTGAAATCTCAAGAATATTAGATAAGTCAAAATATTCTGAGAAATGGTTCATATAAAATTATTGTTTGTAGGAGGATAGTAGAGGATAAAAAAGTTGATAGTTACTAGAATGGGGGTGGATGGGTAATGTTTGACAGGTTGGATTACATGGAGGAATGGGGTGAGGTGAGATGACGGATTCCAAAGGAAGACTGGACAATGTTGTAGTGTAACGAATGGTGGAGTAAGTAGTGTGGATATATATGATGAAATGATAGAAAATAGAATATTATGATAGGGATTAATCAAAACGAGGCTTTAGGGTTGGTATCACCATGGGTACAACTTGTTTGCTAGATTTGACAAGATAAGTTGGATAAAAACCAAAAATTAATAATTTATTGCGGGGTAAGGATAGACGAGGCAGATGAGGGAAACACATGGAAGTGGGATGGCTTGGTGGTTGAGTGTATATGTGGTAAAGGAGTGATGATAAACATCATAGGAGAAGACTCTCTTGATGATATTGACTACATGGAGTGGTGGGGAGAGACAACAGATCCAGAGGAAGACTAGATAGTGTTGTAGGGTGAGTAATAGAAGGTGGAGTGAACTGAAGAGTCTTGAGGAACTAAGTAGGTAGTCCTGACTGATATAACTCACAATAATCTACTTTTTTATGAATATTGTATTCGGGTTAAATCCTATAGAGTTATTTTTATCAGGTCCTCATTTATAACCCATTATCTATAAGAATGCATTCATTTTGACTTATGGGCCCACTTCCATGACTGCCTCCCATAGTAGAGTCTCTTACTGTGTCACTTTTGTAGAATATTTTTCATAAAATGTATGGATTTTTATTTTAAATTTTATGTTTTATGTGTTTTATATATTCAAAATATGGAAATACATAGTTGAAAATAAAACTGGAAGTAAGATTTTTTTTAACTCATAGGAGTGGAGGATTTTAGTTAAACACAAACCCGTCTTCTTTTTACTGGGCACAGAGATCACATTTCATGGACTTTAGTAGGCCCGAGACCCATTTACTCAATCAGATGGTCCATTGGACCCTAGGGATATAGGCCTAATAATGAAGGGATGATATGTATGCTTCTCCCAAAATGACAAACTACCCTCTTCACCCTCCATAATCTACCACCATCACCGGTGATTGAATGATACTATAGTGCATCCAACCTTTTTTCTGAAGACTGCCCCGTCCATCCCCACCGCTTTGTTGGATTTATCCTACATACCATAATATTTGATCATCATAGGTCATTAATCTTTACCAGAGGTCATCTCCTTGGTTTTTCATCATTTGATAGAGTCTACATGAGGTCATTGTGTTTCCCTATTGAAACCCTATAGCTATCCAAAGTCGCACCAGCCAGACCCCAATGTCCCCTATGTTCTGACAAGAGACCTGACCGCATACACACCAAGGTCATCATAAACCATTAGCTTCCCATTGATTCCACCTCCCAACTGAGTGCTGTCAAGGTATCAACCCCCAAGTTGGATACAATACATAATTGATAATGGATTTGAATATTATTCAACTAGTTTTATCCAATATTGTGAGTCTTAAGGTAGTAATTGTAGAGACCCAAAGCTTGACTTACATGGACAATACATTACTTTTACGGAATACTTAATACATAACAAAAACAGACACATAAGGTTGGTAATAGTTTAGTGTCTTTGGAAACACTGAATAAAATCTTCTAATTGTGGTGAAAGATCTTCAACATCTCCCAATAAAGATCTTCCCCTTTTCTTTCTTACCTAAAACCTTTCTTTATATCCTGGGGAAAAGAAAAAATAAAAGGGGTGAGCTCAAATGTCCAGTAAGGGTAAACATAGTGAACATAAAACAATACATAAACATTTGAATGCAATAACATGAACATAAAATCTAAACATCAAAATCCTGATCAAAGACATGAATCTTGGAAATACATAAGGCATATATCATAAGGGAACATCAATCATGATAATATAGCATGGGAATAATACATGTAATTTTTTAAACCATTAAGCACATGATATGATTTCCATAGTATCCAATGCATTGCTGCCAAGGCCATCTTAGTGGAAAAAGTCCCTTTCTGAATTGAGTTCATTCCTCGTTCTAGTCCTGTATTAATGAACCGGTTTAACATGACGTTCCAGCCATTCCTATATCATGAGATATAAATATTTACCCAATGCATTGGAGTGAGATATAGGTCCCACCCATCTCATAATGAAATAATTCTTACTTTTTCCACAAAATAAAAATACATCATTCATAATAACTCAATGAATAAAATGGGTTTCATAAACATCATCCCATCATCACATAATCCATATAAAATAAATGGATATTTCATCATAAGAAAAGTGAAACCATGTAAATCATAGAGACATTATTCGTTAAACATACACATATTAAATAATGTCACCTTAGATGTAAAATGATTTTGATAAAACACTTGAAATGAATTCTTGAAGAAAATATCCTTTCTTCTTCAAAATAAATTTCATTTAACAAAATGTCATGAAATTTTAAAAGAAAATGATTTTTTTGAAAATAGTTATGAAATCTTTTGGAGAATGCTTCATTAAAATAAGGCTTTATAAAACTGTAAAAATACTTTCTTGCCGTATACGTTAAAAAAACATTCTTCTCGTACTTTTTTCAGAAAAGTCAAAAGGTACCTTGTAGGGTAAATAAAAGAAAGATTCCTTCCATACCATGGGGTAAAAGTAAAATGGGTAAAAAGGAATTTAATCATACATTAACACACTTTTATAAAACATGGACATGGATGATAGAAATAACTCCAGTAAACACTTACGAATAATCAATCTCAGAAAAAATGAGATTTGCACAATTATCCCTTACCTTAGGTCCGATATGCTTCGTACGTATCCAAACCTCATGTATAATGATTTAAATAATGTCATTGACATATTACAGAATCATATTTATTGTCATGATATCATATATGTTTCACTTATGACTTTATATTACCCGTTCATTTGTAAATTACATGTTAAAGCAGCGTTTTGGGTGAAATCATTTCATTTATCATTTGTGTTTCGACTTGTCGTTCATGATATTAATACATATATCCTGATTTACATAATTCCAGAATGTAAAACATGATTTATATATAGTATATATTCATCATATACATATATATATATTATTGATCGATAAAAGAAATGAAATACACCGTTCATGGAGACGGTAGGTCGTACGTACACATGAACGATGTTTTCGTTTCCTTATTGAATTGAATGAAACTAAATAGATGACATACATATATATATACATAAATCCAGTATTATTTATATAATTCATTATTATTAATTATATAAACTTTATGATCATTCATGTATGGTTAACATGGATAATGAATCTCATCGCGTCATGGAGACGGTAGTCCGTACGTACACACGAGTGATGATATCGTTCCCATAATTATTGAATAGAATTGGAGTGGATGGTATAATATATCAAAATCATTATGATGTTATAATAACTATTTATAGTTATTCTTTACACAATTATACCTATCCATGTAAGGTGTTGGTGGAAAAATATATTTCACCACAGCGTGGAGATGGTATTGCGTATGTACGCACATGTGGTGATTTCGTTTTCCGTAGGATGGGTAGATGGTGAAATAGGGTGGTTTCATACTTATAATACCATATCAGTATGTTAGTTATACTGATTTTATTACTTCATAATGAAACAACTAAATAATAAGAAGTGGATGAAAAAAATAAAGTTGAAAGAATCGGTAACGGACATTACCTATTCTTTGAAGCACCTCTTTGAGACCTCCTCTTAGGGCACTAACATTGGTCTTTAAAGAAGACCAGAACCAGTAGGATGTTTCTATGGAAGGGGATAAGTTAATTCGGTAGGTTTTGGCCGAACTTGAAGGCTCAAAGTGGTGTGAGGATGAGAGGGAGGAAGTGCCCTTTTATAAGGGAGGAGAGAGGCACCTTTGGAAAAACTAAAAATATTATTTTATTATAAAGTCATATTCGGTTTTTAATAGCTCCAAATTGAGTTATTTATAATATAAGGTGGGGATGGGTCGATTTACTCTAATACAAAATAATTTAGACAAGTTTAGGTTTCTATTTTAACCTTATAATTTATATTTATCTTTAAGTTAGATAATTTATCTTTTACCATGTCTTCTTGTTTTCATACACTATAAGGTTAATAAACTTACTATAACAAGCCAAAAGAACCCCAAGTTGTTTATTATTAATATATATAACTTTATCTAAGTCACTTTGCTAAACCTTAGATTTTTAAGAATAAAATAACAATTAATAATATAATATTTGATTAAAAAACTATTTTTTGTCAATTTTGTAAGTATTTGGTAATTGATTTTTTTTAATCATAACAGAATGATTAATTCAAAAAACGTTAACTAAATCAATACTAACATGTATTATTGACCTAAAAAATTAGTGTAATTCATAAAACGTCTCAAAATTAATTTATTTGGGTATTTATAACATCAATTATGTCAATATTTCATTAATAAGATAATTACTGCATCATCTTTGTGTCATAAATAAATTAAATTATTTAATGTCCAAAAATTATAAAATAAAATACCATTTTGTAGGAAATAGTTTTATCATTCTATTGAATATTTATAGTCGAATTTATCTTATGTATAACCCTATATTAAAAATGTTTTACTTATTAAACTTTGATTTTAACTATTTTAACCCTTCTTTAAATAAATTAATATTAAATGTCCTAATCTAATACAAGTGGGCCTAAATGGTCATATTTTATTATTAAGGTTGTTTTTGGTAGAATTAAACTTATCCAATAGAATTAGGACATGTGATAGGGTAATAATAATATCATTTTTACCCTTAATTATCCTATTTACTTTTAACTGTGGTAAATAAAAGTAAAAAGTTACTATTCACCAAAAAAATATTTTCATCCCATTGGACCACATTTTGGTCCTTGATATTAACCATGTCTCTTGGATTTTTGAAATTCCACTCACAGAAGCGGTAAAATTATGTTTTATGAAAAAAATCAGTTTTTTAACTACCACTTAGTGGTTTCACTATTCATCAAAAAATGAAAGTTTCCAGAAAAATACCAAAAATTAGGCCTAAGATATATTTGTTATTATTAATTCAAAAATGATATATATTTTACCAAATTCATAACATATCAGTTGCATTAATTAAATTAAAAACTATTTCTCGTCATCATAACAAATAGCATGTTTTTAAAAGATAATAACTTTCAAAAGATTGACACTTGTTTATGTCTAGTTTAAATGTAAAATTACATACAATTACCGAAATTGTATTAAATGGTAAAAATATATTCTAAATATACTTTAAAACCACTCAAATTAATAATTTATCACTATTAATTATTTCGATTAAAAAAGTTGTTTTTAATTAAAATTTAGTAATTTTCACTATTCATTATAATATGAAAGTTATCCGAAAAGTACCAAAATTTCACCCTAAGATAATTTCAATATTCCAAATCCAAAAATGAATTCCATTTTGAATGATAAAATTTATATAATTTCAAAAAAGTGGGTATTACTATTCATAACGGCTAGTTCATAGTAATATTATAATAATATCTCATTTAGTGAAACTCGGTATTGCGTACTACACACGCTATCGAGGAAGGTCTTTATTTCATGTATTGCAAGCCAAGTCAGGGATGCGTGTTGTGAAAGCTCCTTTTGATGTATCGTACAACAGAAGACATTAATGATATAAAAAAGAATATTTTTCATAAAATCTCGTGGTGTTACATTCTACCTCCCTTAAAATGAATTTCGCCCTCAAAATTCGTCAAGGTTATAAATGGTTTACTACTCGAAATATTATTTAATAGAAACTCGCATCGTAAAAAGGAATACCAAAACATGGCATTAAAAACTAAAGTATGAAACGTAATGGTTAACCAAATTAACTCATGACTTGGTTTTCACGTAGGAGAACATAGGTGGAAATATGGATATTAAAGAAAAATCTAACCATTAAGTTATGATGGAGAGTGGTAGAGAAAATGGCTATGAAAAAGTCAACAATCACAAATCCATAAATTTGTGATGATCTAGGGTATCATCTGATTCATCATATATAAGGGCACTAGGACAACATTTTTGGTTTTCAAGATCATTTCCCTATAGTTGAAGAATTTGAATTAGAATAAATACATAATTTATTTTGGTACAATCTCATTGTTGCATGTGCCTTGAACAATCTCCACTTCATCTCTTAAAGAAATGAAGTTGAATTTGTTATTTGTGAAGTGTTAGCAGATCATGTGATAGAATGACGGGTCATTCCATCTGTCTCAAACAAAAGGTTAACAAAAGTTATTAAATTTACATAAGTCAATCTATAGTGAGATTAATCATATATGGTTTCTAAAATGGAATTATACTTCATTTATCATACTTCTTAATATAATAAAACTAGTTTCTACAAAACAGGGACTTCTTATAGGCCAGTGGTAGGTGATAAAGGCCAGCCACACTTCGGTTGTGGGTTCGATTCCCACATCCTTGTCCGAAGCGATGGGTTGTCGCCCATCCTGTAGGTTTTCATTTTTCTAAAACTACATTACTATAACATCTCATCAATAATATCGAAAAAAGTTCTATCCTTAAACAGGACTATCTTATGTCCAACATAATCCATTCCAATCTTTATCTAAAATACTTTGGTCCATGATCACAATATAAAGAAAATGATTACATGAAATGTCATCAACCAACCATCATTTATCCCCCATCATCTTGTTGGTCACATTCCAATCATGTGAATACCTTAATCATGTATTCTCTTGAAAAATGAATACCCATTAAACCTTAGTGCAAACATGAATGCTGCCAAAAGTTAACTCTTTCCACATACTAAAATCAAAAAATTCTATATACTCAAACCATGATATAACCTTCTCCTTATAACAGTCACGAGCTCATGACTACTATCAAACATTTAATTTTCTCCTTATCCCTTCATTATGCGCATATGAACTACTTTCCAAAAAAACATATACCATTCATCACACACTTTCAAAACTTAAGGAAATACAAAAGTGTAACAATCTTTAGATGTCTATTTATTCCATAGTACAATGAGATTACTTATACAACATTATACTTGATAAACAGGTAATCATTCCACTACCTTCTTAAACCATTGACCGAGCTTCAACAATTCTTTCTTCTCACATATCATTTGTAGTCTCTTCATCATCAACAACATAAATATTACCCATACGACCATACTGATTCTCTTCATGAGACTTTCCCTTAGAGAATTGGTTTGCATAATGCTCGTACATTCCACAGTTAAAACATCTAACCATTGTTGATGTCGTAGCAATACCATTATCCTCATCCATGGTGTAATCTGATCCTTTTTCTTTGCACTTACTAGATTTATGTTCTTCTTTTCCACACCCAAATCATCTTTCAGTTCCTTTGAAACATTCTCCTTGATGCCTCTTCCCACATGATTTACATAGGGGAAATTGAACATTCATTCCTCTATGATAATCATGAAACTCCACCATTCTCTTATTAGCCAGGTAATGAAACTTACCAAATTTGAGTTTATTGATCATATTATGAGAATTATGATTCAATATAATAATGATGTTTGGACTTCCAAATCCCATTTCATTTGGTTTCTCATGAAAAATATCATTCCATTGTCCATCAAATCCTCCATTATCGTGAATCATCTTGTTTCCAGCCATTTTCTAAAACCCAAAAAAATAGTGTGAGAGGAAAAAATCATAATAAAGTGGGATTAACATCAATATCTAACATCTTAGGTTTAATCTAATTTCGTTACCATAATTCTGGGACTATAACCTGTACTTATACTTATCCTTAGGGACGTCCCTAGACATACCTTAGAAATATCTCTTGGGATCTCACTAATGTCCTCGCATCCTAGTTTCGAAAGGATGACTAAACCTTTCCTCTGATACCAACGGTAGAGACCCAAAACATGACATACATGGAAAATACATTACTTTTGAAGAATACATAATAAATAACAAAAACAGACACACAAGGATTGTAATAGTTTAGTATCTTTGGAAACCCGGAATAAAATCTTCTAATCGTGGTGAAAGATCTTCAACATCTCCTAACAAAGATCATCCCCTTTTTTTCTTACCTAAAACCACTCTTTATATCCTGGGGGAAAAAACATAAAAGGGGTGAGCTCAAATGCCCAGTAAGGGTAAACATAGAGAATATAAAACAATCCATAAACATTTTAATGCAAAAACATGAACATAAAATCTAAACATCAAAATCACGAGCAAAGACATGAATCTTGGATGTACGTACGGCATATATCATAAGGGAACATCAATCATGATAAAATAGGATGGGAATAAAACATGTAATTGTGGAAACCAATAAGCACATGATATGATTTCCATAGTATCCAAGGAATTGCTTCCAAGACCATCTTAGTGGACAAAGTCCCTTTCTGAATCGAGTTCACTCCTTGTTCTAGTCCTGTATTACTGACCCGGTTTAACATGTTGTTTCAGCCACGTCTATCTCATGAGATATAAATCTATACCCAATGCATTTGAGGGAGATATAGGTCCCACCATTCTCATAATGAAATCATTCTTACTTGTGCCACAAAATAATCATACATCATTCATAATAACTCAATGAATAAAATGGGTTTCATAAACATCATCCCATCATCACATTATCCATATAAATGAAATGGATATTTCATCATAAGAAAATTGAAACAATGTAAATCATAGAGACATTATACTTGAAACCTACACATATGAAATAATGTCATCTTAGTTGTAAAATGATTTTGATAAAACACTTGAAATGAATTCTTGAGGAAAATATACTTTTTTCTTCAAAATCAATTTATTTTCACAAAATGTCATGCAATTTTAAAAGAAATGGATTTTGTTGAAAATAGTCCTGAAATATTTTTTAGAATGCTTCATGAAAATAAGGCTTTATAAAACCGTAAAAACCCATTCATGCCATATACGTTAAAAAAACATTCATCTCGTACTTTTTTCAGAAAAAGTCATAAAGTACCTTGTAGGGTAAATAAAAGAAATTTTCCTTCCATACTATGGGGTAAAAGTAAAATGGGTAAAATTGAATTTAAACATACATGAATACACTTTTATAAAACATGGACATGGATGATATCAATAACCCCAGTAAACACTTACGAATAAGCAATCTCGGATAAACATGACATTTGTACAATTATCCCTTACCATAGGTCTGATATGCTTCGTACGTATCCGAACATCCTGTATAATGATTTAAATAATTTCATTGACTTATTACAGAATCATATTCATTGTTATGATATCATATATGTTTCACTGATAATTTTATATTACCCATTCTTTTGGAAATTCAATGTTAAAGCAGTGTTTTGGGTAAAATCATTTCATTTATCGTATGTGTTTCGACTTGTCGTTCTTGATATTAATACTTATATCCTGATTTAAATAATTCCATAATGTAAAAAATTATTTATATATAATATAAATTCATCATATACATATATATATTATAAATCGATAAATGGAATGAAATACATCGTTCATGGAGTTGGTAGGCCGTACGTACGCATGAACGCTGTTTTCGTTTCCTTATTGAATTTAATGAAACTAAATAGATTACATACATATGTATATACATAAATCCAGTATAATTCATAAATTTCATTATTATTCATTATAAAAACTTTATGATCATTCATGTATGGTTAACATGGAGAATGAATCTCATCGCGTCGTGGAGACGGTAGTCCGTACGTACGCACGAGCGATGATATCGTTCCCATAATTATTGAATAGAATTGGAGTGGATGGTATAAAATATCATAATCAGTATGATGTTATAATAACCATATATAGTTATTATTTACACCATTATACCCATCCATGTATGGTGTTGGTGGAAAAACAGATTTCACCACGGCGTGGAGACGGTATTCTGTACGTACGCACGCGTGGTGATTTTGTTTTCCGTAGGATGGATAGATGGTGAAATAGGGTTGTTTCATAATTATAATAACATATCCTTATATGAGTTATACTTATGTTATTACTTCATGATGAATCAACTAAATATGAATATGTGGAAGAAGAAATAAAGTTGAACGAATCGGTAACAGACATTACCTCTTCTTTGAAGCGCCTCTTTGAGACCTCCTCTTAGGGCAATAAAATTGGTCTTTGAAGAAGACCAGAACCTCTAGGATGTTTATATGGAAGTGTAGAAGTTAATTTGGTAGGGTTTGGCCGAGATTTAAGGCTCAAAGTGGTGTGGGGAAGAGAGGGAGGAGGTGCCCTTTTATAAGGGAGGAGAGGGGAACCTTTGGAAAAACTAAAAATATTATTTTATTATAAAGTCATATTCGGTTTTTAATAGCTCCAAATTGAGTTATTACGAAGATAAGGTGGGGTTTGGTCGAAATCCTCTAATAAAATAGAATTTATACAACTTTAGGTTTCTTTTTTAACCGAATCATTTAGATTTAACTTTATGTTAGATAATTTAACTTTTACAGTGTCTTCTTGTTTTCTTACACTATAAGGTTAATAAAATTACTAGAACAAGAAAAACTAACCCCAAGTTGTTTATTATTAATATATATAACTTTATCTATGTCATTTTACCTAAAAATAGATTTTTAGGAATAAAATAACAATTAATAATATAATATTGGTTTTAAAAACTATTTTATGTCAATTTTGACACTATTTGTTAATTGATTTTTGTGAAAATCATAACAGAATTATTAGTTAAAAAAATAATCTAAATCTATACTAACATGTCATATTAACCTATAAAATTAGTATAATTCATAGAAGGTATCAAATTTAATTTATATGGGTATTTATAACATCAATTATGTCAATATTTCATTAATAAGATAATTACTGCATCATCTTTGTGTCATAAATAAATTAACTTATTTAATATCTAAAAATTATAAATAAACTACCATTATGTATGAAATAGTTTTATCTTTCTAATTAACATTTATAGTCGAATTTACCTTATGTATATCCCTATATTAAAAATGATTTACTTATTAAACATTGATTTTAACTATTTTAACCCTTCTTTAAATAAATCAATATTAAATGTCCGAATCAAATCCAAGTGGGTCTAAATGGTCATATTTTATTCTTAAGGTTGTTTATTGAAGAATTAAACTTATCCAATAGAATTATTACATGTGTTAGGGTAATAATAAAATCATTTTTACCCTTAATTATCCTATTTACTTTTAAACGTGGTAAATAAAAGTAAAAAAATTACTATTCACCAAAAAATATTTTAATCACATTGAACCACATTTTAGTCCTTGATATTAATCGTGTCTCTCGGATTTTCTAAATTCCACTCAAAGAAGTGGTAAAATTACGTGTTATGAAAAATTTCAGTTTTTTAACTACCACTTAGTGGTTTTACTATTCATCAAAAATGAAAGTTTCCAGAAAAATATCAAAAATTAGGCCTAATCTTTTTTTGATATTATGAATTCAAAAATGATGTATATTTTACCAAATTCAAAACATATCAGTTGCATTAATTAATTTAAAAAATAATTCTCATCGTCAAAACAAATAACGTGTTTTTAAGAGATAATAACTATCAAAATATTGACACTTGTTTATGTTTGGTTTAAATGTGAAATTACATCCAATGACAAACATTTTATTAAAAGGTAAAAATATATTCTAAATATACTTTAAAACCACTCATATTAATAACTTATCACTATTAATTATATCGATTAAAAAAGTTGTTTTTAATTAATATTTAGTAATTTTCACTATTCATCATAATATGAAATTTATCCGAAATGTACCAAAAGTTCACCCAAAGCTAATTTCGATATTCCGAATCCAAAAATGAAGTCCATTTTGAATGATAAAATTTATAAAATTTCAAAAAATTGGGTATTACTATTCATAACGGCTAGTTCATAATAATATTATAATAATATCTCGTTTTGTGAAAATCGGTATTGCGTACTACACACGCTATAGAGGAAGGTCTTTATTGCGTGTAATGAAATAAAATTCAGGGATGTGGGTTGTGAAATCTCCTGGTGTAGCGGACAACACAAGACATTAATGAAAATAAAAAGAATATTTTTCATAAAATCTGGGGGGGGTTACATTAATCAACACTAAACTATTAGAGAAATTCCCCAAAAGAATGGTTTGGTTGACAATATTAACTGCCCCATTTTGGAGTTGGTTTGAAGAATTCCTTCATGCTTAGTTCTTACCAAATCCTATTTGTTTGAAGCTATAACTACTATAGTCTATCATATCAATTGATTTACTTTTACTAACAATCAGTTTAAAACATTATAATTATTATGGTGTAATCGACCTACTTCTTATGACCACTTAAAGGTATTTAGATGTATAGACTATGCATAAATTAAAAATGATATGATTGAACCTTGAGAACCCAAACATATATTCATAAGCTTTCCTAAAGGGTTCGGGGTCTATAAGTTCTATATGGATAAACTTGACTATCAAAAATATATAATTAATCATTATATTACTTTCTATGAATCAGTCTGTCCTAAGTCCAAGTCTCCAACTAAAAATAGAGATAGTGAACCTCAAATTGAGGATGCTAAGACTATACAACCATGTAATGACCCGGAATTTCCATTTATTTTTTTTAAATATATGGGAATTTTACGATTTCGCGAAAATTGACGGCACGTGATTCCGAGGCCCTGTGTGCCCGAAATTTTTTTTTGAACTTTTTTTAGGTATGTTCAGAAAACATACGAGCGGGTTTTCTAAATTTTGAACCAGTGCTCGGAATTGAAATCCAAGGGCACCATTGAACTCTCAATGCCGATATTCGCTTAATGAGACTTTCACCTCGACCGCAGTGAGTCGAGAGTGAAAGATATTTTTTGTGCTTTTCGTGAAAGAATTAAATAAAAAAAATGTCTAACATTTTTATTTTAAAACCACCCACATGTGTTATGGTGGTAGGGACCACCCAATACTAAACATCACATGTGGATGTTTCAAAGGTAGGGAGCACCGGAACTAAAACCACCCACATGGGTTATGGTGGTGGGGACCACCTGAGACTAAAACCTTCTTGAACTCCCCTCTGAATGGGGAGAAAACTCTTGAAAATATTCTTTAATGTGGGAGGTGACCTTTAGGATTCCCCAACATTTATTTTTCCAACATGAAATGTGCCCACATAAATTAATTTGACAAACATAAATTAATAAGTTGGATACTATCATTTTTGTGGGATTGGGGGAATGTATTGGAAAATGGGAGAGCTCTTGGAAGATTACTTTCTCCAATAAATAAATTATTCTCCGAAAGAAGAACGCCATCGAAGAACATTCTTTGAAATCAAGCAAGAGGACATCGCATGAACCGATGATCGTGGAGACACCGATGACACCGACGTCCGTCTATCCCCAACGATTTGTCTCCTTCCTCATGACCTCCACACACAAATCTCCGAGGTGGGAATTTATTTGTGTATGATTATATTACCATGTTCATCCCTTCTAAAACAAGGAACACAGATCAACTCTCTAACTAGTTGATCCGCGTATGTTTTCTTTTGAAGTTTTGGGAATAATCATTGCAGGGGGGATTGATATTCTTCATTAAAGAAGAAATTATAGCTACTTTCTACCACTATAATGCAGAGAGTGTGGGAAAAACAAACATGGCCCTTCCTCTCCACAATTATTCTAATGATTTGTGGTGTTCTTCGCGATGGAGGAGGACGGAAACCAACCATGGTGGGGTACGATAACAGCGGCCGACACCACTATCGGTCGCGATCCAGGCGACGACACAACGACGCCGCCCCATGACCTCTGCGCCCCCGCGGCCCCTCCCACCCGAAACCTCCGCCACTTGCGGCCTGTGTGCCTTTGCGGCACCGCCGTCTACAACCACCACCACCCCACAGCTCTGCCGACCTGTGACCCCCGCAGCCTCACGGCCCTCTACGACCTTTTCCGCCCTCGCAGCTTCACGCCGCTCTGCAGCCCCCGTACCGCCCAGCACGGGAAGGGTCCGAAATAATGGTTCGGGTCGGCCCACACCTGGTTGGATCCGCCCAGGCTAGGTCGGGCTGGGTTGGTCTGATCGGGTCACACCGGACCCGAAGCAGCTATGAGATTTTCTCTCTATCGCCCATAACTTTTGTACCAGGACACCATTTTACAAACCATCAGCGGCGCTAGAAATCATGAAGCAAGATGATCCCTTTGAGTATACCCCACTAGATATTTGGATTAAGATGGGGTAAGATCGGGTTGGACCGAGCACGAATACATCTAGGCCCTTGGGACTAAAAGGCTAATAGTTTACAGATCGGGTGTTCGATTGACGCACCGTCTATTGCGTTGAGACCCATATGACGTGGAGGTACTTTGGGATACTTCTAAGTTAGACTTTGTGGCAGTTGGAGTATTGACCAGTGGATTGTGAAGTAGACACTCTAAGAGACAAGAGAGGCTAGTGCGGGAACCCAGTAGGTGGCTGTGACGTGAAGAATGAATAGTGATCTTGTGTGGGTCAGCACCGAGCGATCCTATGTGGGTCAACACCTACCGATCTTGTGTGGGTCAGAACCGAGCGATCTTTTGTGGGTCAGTACCGAGCGATCCTGTGTGAGTCTGCACCGAGAGATCCTATGTGGGTCAGCACCTCGAGATCGTTTGTGGGTCTGATGATGATTTATGATCCTCCGTGGATCCTCCTCTTAATGGACTAAGATGATTCAGTAGTTATATCTAATCATATTTACTACTGTATCTATGTTTTACCTGGTGTGAGCTGAGTCAATACCTGTGTGTTACTTTTCCTTCATGAAAATACCTTGGTGGTATTCTTCAATTTGGTGTACCTGTGTGGTACATTCCTTTGTGGTATTACTTCCTTTGTGGAATAGTTGAACATTGTGCTTTTGAGTTGGACTCTGGGTTTACTCATGATTGGGATGGGTATACATGATAACTTAGGTATATGTATGGGCATATACCTATGTAGGGTTGACAGTTGTTTACATGCTGTGTGGTTTATCATTTGTAGATTTTTTGAGACCTTGAGGGTCTCGGGGTCCCTACTGGGTATCATTATTCTCACCCCTACATGGGATATGCCCATACTATGTTGTGTTTGGTGAAGATGATGAACTACGCTGACTGAGGACGATTGTACCACGACTGGAGTTGTCTTGGAGGTGGACGTTAGACAAGGAGAACTGCAGAGACAACCGTTCATGAGCTGTACCTACCCTTCAGGTAGGATTCGTGGTGGATGATCTAGGAGCTACTTTTCACCTATCTGTTTACTTGTACTTTCGTTTTCTTGTACTTTCCAGCAGGGCTTGTATTCTGGCCCATTTTACTTACTATACCCACTTTGTTTACTATAGAGTTTTCATGATTTTGTATCCTATTGTGTTCTTTGTTGCATGTGCTTACAAGTTATAAAGTCAATGCCTTACCGGTTTTAGGGAATACACCTTCGGTGCTAGTCGCCAGCCCCTGGCCTTTGGAAGGCGGGATTGGGGTAGTCACGGCACGGGCCCTGAGGGGCGGTTCATGAAAAATTGGTATCAGATGAGTCAGTTCTACCGTAGAACATAAGACTCAGATCTTTCATTTTTAAGGGAAATAGTGTTATGTATAGTAAGTCTAGTTATCAGTTTTGGGAATCCAGTGTTGGTGCGACAGCCGAAGTATCCATACACTAGGACCCTGACTTATGATTTTTGACTCAGTGCATGAAAACACTGAGTGTGTGTGTGTTTTCAAGTGTTTTCATTCTGATCTCTTGAGTCATATCACACGGTATATCATAGTGACTGTAGCACACCTTTTTTTTCAGGATGCCTCTACGCAGACAGCTAGTTAGGGTTCCTAATGTTGTATGCACTAATAGACCACCAAGAGAAGAGGCCTCGGCGTATGGCCCTCTTCCAGTATAGGCACTAGCAGAGGCACCTGTGGTACCATTACCTGTTATGCCACTGATGCCACAGGCCGCAACAGCAGATGGTGCACGCTGCATGAGTGCGTTCCACAAGTTCCAGCGCCAGACGCCACCCAAGATCCTGGGAGAGACGATCCCACAGGCGTCTAAGGATTGGATGGAGGCCATGGTGAGAGTTTTCTGAATGCTATGGACACTTTCTAATATCATTTTGATCCTTGGTGCTAGCCTTATATAGGAAACAACATGCATATGTTGGATCTTGATGCTCTATGTTCACGACGAGTTGACGCTTCTCTAGGCAGACTTCGAGAGCTTGTTTCAGGCAGTGTTTGTCCAAGAAACACTTCGTACAGTGTGCTTATAGGAGCTTCTTCATCTACAACAGGGCAGAATGATTGTAGCTCAGTACTCTATGAGGTTCACTGACCTCTCACGCTACTCCACAGATATGGTGCGAGACCCGTTCTTCAGGGCCCAGACCATCGAGCAGGGGCTCAGGCGAGAGATCCGGGCATCAATGATTTCTCTTAGCATCCTGACAAAGGCGAGGGTGTTAGAGAGATCCATCATAGTGGGGAGTTTCCTTGCTGCGCAGTCACCAGTAGTGAGACCCACCACCGGGCATCATGTAGCTGAATCTTCTGCGGCTGGTAGCAGACAGATGTCATAGAGATCTGAGAGGACCAGACCTATAGGTGGATGACCACATGATTCAAAGTCGGTTGTTCCTGGCACCCGAGGAAGAGCCAGTCATGCCAGGAGCGTGAATTTTTATGCTTGTGGTGGGCAGGGTCACATGGCTCGTGACTATTCGATCCACCGTACAGATGATTAGCAGATAGTAGAGGGATCGCCCATGCAAAGATAGAGATTCGATCGAGGTGGTCTGCAGGGAGCATGCAGACATGGTAGAGGAGCTGGTTGTGCAACTGGTGGTGGGTGACGATTCGAGATGTTACCACCACCACCACCCAATGGTCCACCCCGACCACATGGAGCAGGTGGACAGGGGCGAGCTCACCTCAAGGCAGTTGAGGCCTATAACCATGGCGCTCCGTAGATTATATGAGGTATGATCTATGTCTATTCCACATTAGCTGTAGTACTTATAGACATAGGTTCTAGTTATTATTTTATAGGAACTTCCCTTGTTCAGAGCTCAGAGATTCTAATGGAGGCATTGGCTTAATCTTTACAACTAGAGACTCTTATGAGAGCAGATTCAATGAATACGCACTGGTTCCAGCAGTGAAAGCCTACTCATGGAGGTGAGAGCTTCGGCTGGGATCTCCTAGTAGTAGCGTCAAGACCTTACGATTTCATCTTGGGAATGGAATGGTTATCAATAGTCCATGCTCAGGTTGACTGTATTAGGTGAAAAATGCGGTGTGTTCGCATGGATGGGACCATGTTTACCTTCACCGGTGAGAAGGGAGCCTTTGCAGCACATGATGGACTTAACCAGATGAGAGTTTCACCGATCACTCCTCAGTTGGATAGACTTACCCTTGGAGTGGTTGAGTTGGAGATTCGAAGTTATCCTGTAGTGGTGGAAGATTACACAGATTTCTTCCCTGATAATGTCTTGGGTCTAACTCTTTGCAAGGAGATGGAGTTTTATATTGACTTGTACCCCTGGAAGACACCGATATCTACACCAGAATATCGGATGGCTATTGTGGATCATTATGAGATGTGGGTATATCTAGAGGACTTACAGGGGAAAGGATTCATCTGGCCCAGTGTTTCTCCTTGGGAAACCCTGATTTTTTTCACCAAGATGGCATATGGGAGCTTGAGACTTTTGGTCAACTATTGGTTCCAGAACCAGGTTACCGTGAAGAACTAGTAACCTCTATCGAGGATTGAAAACCTCATTGATCAGCAGAAGGGAGCATGGTGGTTCTCGAAAATAGACCTTAGTTCAGGCTATCACCAGATCAGAGTGTGAGATGATGATGTACAGAAGACAGCTTTCAGATGTCTGTATGAACATTACATGTTCATGGTTCTGCCATTCGACATGACCAACGCTCCAGTAGTATTCATGGGACTCATGAACAAGATCTTTCAACCATACCTTGATCACATTGTAGTATTCCTCATCGACGACATTCAGATCTACTCGAAAACTAAGGAGGATCATGCTTATCATTTGTGGGTAGTATTGAACATACTCTGAGAGCACCAGCCTTATGGTAAACACTAAAAGTTCTATTTCTGGATCCAGGAGGTTCACTTTTTTGGACATGTCATATCAGAGGCTGGATTTGTAGTAGATCTAGCGAAGATTGAGGCAGTACTTTTGTTGGAGCCACCTAGGAGTGTGACAGAAGTTCTATGTTTCTAGTGTTTGGCTGGAAACTACCAGAGATTTGTGCCAGATTTCTCTAGAGTTGAAGCACGTCTATCAATGTTGATGAAGAAGGGGAAACCCATTATGTGGTTGGAGAGATTACAACATAGTTTTCGGAAGCTGAGGCAGAGGATGACTAGTGCCCCCATCTTAAGGCTATTAAAGGAGGGCTTAGCGTACGTAGTTTACTGTGACAAATCAGGGACCGAGCATGGATGTGTCCTAATGAAGGAGTGAGCAGTGATCGCATATGGTTCTCAATAATTAAGACAACCTGAGCATAGCAACTCAACCCATGAAATGGAGTTATCAGCAGTGTTCTTCACGTTGAAGATGTGGCGACATTACTTAATGGGCGAGAGTTTTACCATGTACTCTGAACACAAGATTATCAGGTATATCTTCTCTAAAAAGGACCTGAACCTGAGACAATGACGTTAGATTTAGTTCAACTATGACTATGACTCTGAGATAGTCTATACTCCTGGGAAGGGGAATGTTGCACCAGATGCACTCTGCCGGAGATCTGTTAAACAGCTTTTAGGTGAGGCGACGGAGCAGTTGGACACATTGGAGATATCCTTCGTGGAATGTGATGGATCATTTTTTCATCAGTCTATTATTGTCACTCCCCCAATTGATCAGTAAGTTAGGGAGTCATAGCGTGGGGATGCTGACTACAAGACTCGACGTGCTCAGATATCCACAGGATAGGCACTTGATGGATTTTCTGAAAAAGGGGAGCACATTATCCTTTTCAGAGGATGTATCATGGTACTAGTGTCACATCAGGAGGATGTGTTGAGGGAGTTCCAGACATACCCTCTAGTGTTACATCCAAGAATATCTAATATGTACCAAGATCTCTGATGATAGCACTGGTAGCCAGAAATGAAGATAGTTATATCAGATTTTGTCTCTCGGTGCATCACTTGTCAGCAAGTGAAAGTAGAGCATTAGGTACCAGCAGGCCTGGTTCAATCCTTAGAGGTCCCAGAGTGGAAGTGGGATGGGATATCCATGGACTTCATGATAGAAAATCCACGTACATCTAGATCTCATTACTCGATTTGGGTGACTGTTAACCAAATCTCCTAGTCGTCCCACTTCCTACCGATTAGAGAGAAGGGTTCAATAAAGATCTTGGGATGCCTCTATGTGAAGGATATTGTGCGGTTACATGGAGTACCATCGATTATTTTTTTCTGATCGTGATACACGTTTTACTTATTGGCTATGGAAGGGGTTGCAAGAGGCTTTCTGGATGCAATTTCGTTTGAGCACCGCCATCCATCCTCAGAAGGATGGCCAGACTGAGTAGACCATTCAGACCCTCAAGGACATGTTGGGTTCTTATGTCTTTGAATTCGGACACATCTTGGAGGATCAATTGACTTTGGTGGAGTTTTCATAAAACAACATCTATAACTCCACAATTGGGATGAAACCTTTTGAGGTGTTGTACAAGCGAACTTGATGATCATCTTTGTGATGGACTGACCCAGGGGAGTCCACACTAGTGGGACCATTAACGGTACAAGATACCACAGAGAAGGTGTGTATCATCCAATAGTGGATGAAGACTACACACATCAGATAGAGGTTGTATGCCGACATGAGATGGAGACCACTAGAGTTCGAGGATGGAGACCACATCATTCTATGGGTATCACCTTGAAAAGGTTTGCAGAGATTTGGCTGAGTCGGCAAGTTAACTCGGAGGTTCATCAGACCGTTCCAGGTCCTCAGTAGAGTTGGTGAGGTGGTTTACCGCTTAGATCTTCCAACTCAGTTGCACTGGGTGCACGACAGCTTCCATGTATCCTAGCTGAAGAGATATGTGCACGACCCTTCTCACATCATCGACCCCGGAGAGATAGACGTCGATGATGGGGAAAATTTTACGAGGGTTCCAGTGGATATTAATGGTCAAGAGGAGAAGGTCCTTTTTGGGTGGTTGATACCTCTGGTGTGTGTTTTTTGGTAGCACGTGAACCTCCCAGAGATCACATGGGATCGGGAGGCTCAGATGCGTTCTTAGTACCCCCACTTGTTCTCTTAGTTTGAGTTATGTCTTATGGGGATGCAAAGCCCTCAAGTGGGGAGAATGTAAAGACCCAAAATTTCTATGAATTGTTTTTTAAATATATGAGAATTTTACAAGTCCGCAGAAATTTATGGCGTCTGATTCTGAGGCCCGGTGTGCCCGGAATGAATTTCTGAACTTTTTTTCGGTTACATTCAGTAAACGTACAAGAGGGTTTTTCTAACGTTTGAACTGGTGCTCTTAATTGAAATCCGAGGTCACCATTGAACTCGTAGCGCCAGTATTCTATTAAAGATACTTTCTCCTCGACCATAGTGACTTGAGAGTAAATGACAGTTTTTCTCTTTTCGTAAAATAATTAAATAAAATAAAAATGTCTAAAAATTTTATTTTAGAAACCACTCACATGGGTTATGGTGGTAGGGACCACCCAAGCCTAAACCTCCCATGTGGATGTTTTAAAGGTGGGGACCACCTGAACTAAAACCACCCACATGGGATATGGTGGTGGGGACCACCCGAGACTAAAACCCCCTTGAACTCCTCTCTTAATGGGGAGAAACCTCCTGAACTCCCTGTTTAATGATTGAGGTGACCTTTAGGCTTCCCCAAAATTTATTTTCCTAACTTGAAATGTGCCCACATAATTTAATTTCACAATTTTATATTAATACATTGGCTATATTCATTTTTGTGCGATTGGGGGAATGTATTGGAAAATGGGAGAGCTATTGGAGGATTACTATCTCTAACGAAGAAATTCTTCTCCAAACCAAGAACGCCATTGATGAATGTTCTTCAGAATCAAGAAAGATGATGACACAAAAACCAACGATCAACAAAACACCAAAGACACCGACATCCGTCTATCCCCAACAATTCATCTCATTACTCGCAACCTCTTCTTAAAAATATCTAAGGTAGGGGTTTATTTGTATATGATTATATTCCCATGTTCTTCCCTTATAAAACAAGGAACATGGATCAAATCTCTAACTAGATGATCTGTGAATGTTTTATTTTGCGAGTTTGGGAATAATCATTGTTGGAGGGTTTGACATTCTTCATTCAAGAAGAAATTGTAGTCGCTTTCTTTTTCTCTAATGCGCAGAGTGCGGGACAAACAAACATGGCCCATCCTCTCCACAATTCTTGTGATGATTCATGGTGTTCATCGCGATGAAGGAGGACAACAATTGTCCAAAGTGGGGTTCGAGAACGACGGTCGACACCACCGCCGGTCGCGATGAAGGAGACGGCACCACGCTGTGGTCTTTGCGCCCCACGACACCACTGTCCGCAGCCACCGCCGCCCCGCTGTTCCGCCACCCTGACCTCTACCGCCAGTGACCTTCACCACCTGCAGCCTCCATGCGCCTGCGGCACCGCCATCCAGGGCCCCCGTCACCCAGTAGCTTCCACCCCTCAGCGGCCCTCGCCGCCCGGCGGCTCCACCGCCGGTGTGCCCCGCGGCCTCTGCTGCCCGCATTCCACTGCCTCCACCTCTCGTGGCCTCTGCCGCTCATGACCTCCAAGCCTCCACGACACCGCCATCCACACCCACCTCTGCCCCACGGCTCGGTCGACCCGCGGCCTCCGCGGCCCCCCCGCGGCCTTCGACACCCTTGCGGCCTTGCACAGCTCTACGCCCCCCACGCCACCCAGCACAGGCCAGGCAGGACCCAGCGTGCCGGGTCAACCCAAACTGGGGCAGGTCATCCTAGTCCCGGTCGGGCCTAGTAGGTTCGACCGGGACATACCAGACCCGGACCAGCTATGAGCTTTTCACTCTATCACCCATAACTTTGGCACCATGGGACCATTTGACAAACCGTCAGCAGCACTAGAAATCATGGAGTGAGAGGGTCCCTTCGATTGTACCGCACTGGAGACTTGGATTAAGATGGGTTATGGTCAGGTTGGATCAAGCATGAATCCAATCAGGCCCCCGGGACTAAAAGGCTAATAACTTACAGACTGTGCGTCCGATTGACGCACCATTTGTTGCGTTGAGACCACTATGACATGGAGGTACTTTGGGTAACTTTTATGTGAGAATTTTTGGCAGTTGGAGTATCTACCGGTGGCTTGTGGAGCGGAACCTCCCAGAGACAAGCAAGGCTAGTGTGGGATCCCAGTGGTTGGCTGTGATGTGAAGGATGAATAGAAATTTTGTGTGGGTCTGCACTGAGTGATCCTGTGTGGGTCAGAACCTAGAGATCCTGTGTGGGTCAGCACCGAGTGATCCTGTGTGAGTCAACACCGAGAAATCCTGTGTGGGTCAGTACCGAGTGATCAAGTGTGGGTCATCACCTAGAGATCCTGTGTGGGTCTGATTATGATTTAGGATCCCTTGTAGGTCTGCCTCGTAATAGAGTATGATGATTCAATAGTTATATCTAATCATATTTACTACCTTATCTATGTTATCTATAGTGTGAGCTGAGTCAGTACCTATGTGGTACTTTTCCTTCGTGGTAATACCTTGGTGGTATTAATCTATATGGCGTACCTATGTGGCACTTGAATTTGTGGTATTACTTCATTTGTGGAACAATTGAGCTTTGGGATTTTGAGTTAGACTCTTGGATTCCTCATGAGTGAGATGGGTATACTTGATATCTTAGGTATATGTATGGTCATATACCTAAGTAGGGTTTACAACTGTTTATATGATGTGTGGTTTATCCTTTGTGGATTTTGTGAGACCTTGAGGGTCTCAGGGTCCCTACTGAGTATTGTGATACTCAACCCTGCACGGGCTATGCCCGCACCTTGTTTTGTTTTCTATAGACGACGGACAATGCTGACTGATGATGAGGGTATCGGCACTGAAGGTGGCTCGGAGGGGGATGTTAGACGAGGTGAACCATAGAGACTACTGTTTGTGAGCTGTACCTACCCTTCAGGTAGGATTCATGGTGGAAAATTTAGGAGCTTATTTTCACCTAACAGTTTAATTGTACTTTCATTTTCTTGTACTTTTCATTTGGGCGTTTATTCTAGCCCCTTTTAATTACTATAATAAATTTGTTTACTTTACAGTTTGCTTGAGTTCGTATCCTATTGTGTGCTTGGATGCGTGTGTTTATAGGTTATATAGGCAATGCCTTCCTGGTTTTAGGGTATACTCCTTCGGTGATAGTCTCCAACCCTAGGCCTAAGGAATGCGGGCTTTGGGTAGTCACGACACGGGCCCCAGGGGACGGGTCATGAAAAACCAACACAGTGTAAGGCTCTAATTAAACCCTCTCTGCCTCATCCAAGTCTTGAGTCCCAATCTCAGTACAACTCTGATTTTGAGTTAGACAGCGAGCCCTGTAACGATGCTAATGATTATCATCTTATAGGTGATAGTGTTTTGAGGGTCATGATGCATTATTCTTGTTATAACCATTCTTATTTGGACTCATTTGAGTTAAATATTTCCTATTATCTTATAATTGAGGATCATAATAATTGTAAACAATTAATTATGATAGTGATTCTATGAATTGGATCTCATTCAAGAATGATGAAATAAATTCCTTAATAAAGACTCAAACCTGGTCCATTATTGACAAACCAATAAATTCTGAAGTGATTGTTGATTAGTTGGTTTTTAAGGGGAAATATATAACACTAGAGAAATTAAAATTAAATAAAAGACTAGATTAGTAACTAATAGATTCATTCTACATTAGGGAATTGATTACTATGATATTTTATCTCAGTAAGAATAACACATATATTCAATTATTTCTTATATTATTTGTTCTCACAAACATTAAATTGAAGGACATGAGTATTCTTACAATAACAATTACAAGACAAATCATAATTCGCTTTTGAGTTTTGTTGATAAAACCATTAAAAATACAATGTATACTATGTTTCTATTTTATTCATATAACCTAAAGTGAGACATCTTTGTTATCTAGACAGTCATTTATGATAAAGAAAAATACATTAAATCTTTAATCCATTGAGGAGGTATACATAAGGGATCTTCTTGAGCTAGCACCAAACTTACTTATCAAATTTTGGTCCCTTTTTACTTTTTTCATTTTTATTTATTAATCTCTTTAATTTTTTCAATTAATAAATTTTTTAAGTCATTAATATATTTAGTTTATTATTTCAAGAATCACTCATTCTTATATTCTTCTTATTTTATTTAGTACATATCATTGTGCTTTCAACATTCATTCTTTTGATTATATCATAAAAAGGTTTTAATTATGTTCAGTATTTCTAAAATAGTCTTTTTTTGTCTAAGAATTTTTTATTTTCCTTTTGTTTTTTAAAGGGATATTCAACCCCACCCTATTATCATTTTACCCTACCCAAAAAATATTTGGCATCATAGGGGTCTTGAATTGCTTTATTTCATTGTTTTTAAATCTTTAAAAGTTAAATTTATTTACAAAATATTTAACTGATTTTTTAACAAATGTTCTTTTTCATAATGGATTTTTTAATCACCCATGGGGCCCCTAAAGGAAACTTTATGTGTAAGACTCTTTTTTTGTGGTAAAATCTATAGTTATTGGAATAATATTATGTTTAATTTTATTGTATCTATTGGGTTTACCATATGGAAAGAAGATAAATAGAATATCTATGATATTTATTATTTTCAATTAAATGACAATAAAATGAATGCCTTTTATGGTAGGTTAGATCAAAATGAATTTAATAACATCACTACATGAAAAACGACTCGAGATATATGGAAACCCTTAGAAGTATCTCCTGAAGGAAAAAAGTCAAAGATATAAAATTAAATATCACTAAAATGTTTAAATTATTTACTAATATTTGTAATAGGATAAAGTATTTTCCTAATTATATTTCTACATAAACATTAGTTAAGAAAATAATTATGATTTTACCGTGTAATTTTTCACCTAATGTCACCATAGTCCAAGATGATGATGAAATAAAAAATATGGCCATTGAGGAGCTTATCGGTTCTCTCATGGTATAAGATATTACAATGAAAAGAAAATAAAAAAGGAGGCAAATGAGGTTAATGAAACTAGAAAATATAATAACTTTCAATGAAATCAATAATGAATCATTGGTTCACGCCCAAATTTACCCAAGAGAAGAAGGGTAGAACGTATAGAGGTATGGATCATCAAACACATAGTGTCTAACATCAGAAAGGAATTTCCTTCGAGCTTGAGTCCCTAAGAATTTTGGAATGACTCCTGTCACTAAGAAATTTTCTATGTCAGCATACCAAGGGCAGTCACTCACAGAGTATAAGTGTTCATCAGGAAACGAATCAGACACAGAAAGGTGATTTGAGTTGTCTTTGAATTCCATCCTAGAGAGGTGATCAGCTACAACATTTTCAACTCCCTTTTTATCCTTGATTGTGAGGTCAAATTCTTGTAAGAGAAGGACCCACCTAATCAGTCTAGCCTTAGCATCTTGTTTTTGGAAGACGTATTTTAGTGCAGAATGGTCAGTGAACACAGTGATGGGTGATCCTAAGAGGTAGGACCTAAACTTCTCAAAGGCAAACACAATAGCAAGTAACTCCTTTTCAGTGGTGGTGTAGTTGATTTGGGCATCATTTAAGGATTTGCTTGCATAAGCAATGACATAAGGAGTTTTATCACAATGTTGTCCTAACACAGCTCCAACAGCAAAGTCACTGGCATCACACATAAGTTCAAAAGGAAGGTTCCAATTTGGAGATTTCATAATGGGAGGAGAGGTGAGAGAGGATTTGAGGGTTGAGAATGAACCCTCACAGCTTTCTGTCCAAACAAATGGAGCATCCTTTACTAAGATAGCACAAAGGGGACGGGATATTGAACTAAAGTCCTTGATGAATCTTCTATAGAAACCAGCATGTCCTAAGAAAGACCTCACATCCTTGACATTTTTGGGTGATGGAAGGTGACGAATGATGTCAACCTTTGATTTATCAACTTCAATCCCCCTACTCGAGACCAGATGGCCTAGAACAAGTCCCTCTTTAACCATGAAATGGCATTTTTTTCCAGTTTAGGACCAGATTCTTTTCTTCACATCTTGACAAAACTCTCTCCACATTACTAAGACATCCCTCAAATGTATCCCCAAAGACAGAGAAGTCATCCATGAAGACCTCTAGAAAATCCCCTACCATATCTGAGAAGATTCCCATCATGCACCGCTGGAAGGTTCCGGGGGCATTGCATAACCCGAACGGCATGCGTTTGAAGGCAAAGGTATCGAATGGACAGGTGAAGGTTGTCTTCCCTTGATCCTCCAAGGAGACCTCGATTTGATTGTACCCTAAGTACCCATCTAGGAAGCAATAGAATTGATGACCCGCCACGCGCTCGAGGACTTGATCAATAAAGGGAAAGGGAAAATGGTCCTTCTTAGTACAAGAGTTGAGCTTCCTATAGTCAATACAGACTCTCCAGCCACTACTCACCCTAGTTGGAAGAATTTCCCCATCCTTATTAGTGATCGCAGCGATTCCAGCTTTCTTTGGGACAACTTGAATTGGGCTTACCCACTCACTCTCAGCTATGGGGTAGATGATACCAGCTTTCAACAACTTAAGAAGTTCTTTCCTTACCACATCCATAAGATTTGGATTGAGTCTCCTCTGAGGTTGACGACATGGTTTGGATTCAGATTCAAGAGTAATCCTATGAGTTCCAATAAGTGGGCTAATCCCAGGAATATCAGACAGGGTCTAACCAATGGCTTTCTTGTGTTTCCTAAGGACATCTAGAAGCATCCCCTCATGATTGGCTTCAAGAGAAGAAGATATGACTATAGGATGTGTTTTATTTTCCCCTAGGAAGGCATACTTGAGGGAAGTAGGAAGTTCCTTTAATTCAAGATCTGGTTGGTTCATAATTTCAGAAGAAGATTGGGGCATTGGATCAAGATCAAATTTGTTTCCTAGATTTTCAGATTGAATTGATTCCCCATGTGTAGAAGTTTCAGCCACAAGATTGTATTGACCTGGGTTAGGGAAGGGAGTTTGAGTTGTCTCCATGAATGTGGTTTCCTAAAAGGTCTCACTGATTGTTGGTCCTAAGACATCATCATAGGAGCAATTTGAAAATGATTCGAGCCAAGGAGATAAACTTCCTTCATGTGAACAAAGGAAATCAATCTCATCCTGACTTAAACATCCATCAAATATTCCTTGATGTTCCATGGATTCATTATCAATGCTTCCTATCATGTTTACTTCATGAATGTCCTCATCATCTCCTATTTGTGAGCTTGCATTATAGATGTTCAAGTCTAGACTCATGTTCCCAAAGGTGATGGTCATGATCCCATTTCGGACTCGGATAACAGAGTTGATTGTTGCAAGGAAAGGACGACCAAGGATGATTGGGGTTTGTTCCTTATTTCCTAAATTTGGATGGTTGTCAAGGACAATGAAATCAGCAGGGTAGATGAAGTTTTCAACCTTTACCAGAACATCTTTTAAAATCCCCTTTGGAACCCTAATGCTACGATCAGCAAGTTGAAGTGTGACAGATGTGGGTTGGAGTTCTTCTAGGCCTAACTGGCAGTACATAGCATATGGGATGAGATTGACACTAGCACCTAGGTCACATAAGGCTTTGAAAACTTTGCTTTCTCCTAGTTCAACATTGATGTAAGTGAAACCTGGGTCTTTCAACTTAGGAGGAATTGTCCCTTGAATGGTGGTACTCACATTAGCAGCCAAAAGGACTTGGTTTTTATGTGAAAATTTTCTTTTAAAAGTGCACAAGTCCTTAAGGTACTTTGAGTAGGCAGGTATAGTTTGGATGGCATCGAGAAGGGTTATGTTCAACTTGACTTGTGAAAATATTTCCCTCAATGTTTCACTCAGTTCAGGCTTGGTTTTCCCCCTCATGCGTTGAGGAAATGGTGCAGGTTGTGGGGTTGTTTGTTGAAGAGTTGTTTCTTTCACATTGTTATCAGTTTCTTCAGTTTGATCTTGTGGTTCATTTAAATTTTCATCCAAGTTTGAATCTTCAGGTGGGTTCTGAATTAGTTGTTCAGGTTTCTCAATTGATTTCCCACTTCTTAAAACAGTCACAACCTTTAGTTGTTCATGAGTTGTTTGAGCACAACTTGACTCTCCCCTTGAAGTTGAGGACGACATCGCCTGAGTAGGCATGGGTGCCTTTCCTATTTTGATGGTTTGAAGTTCTTGTTTTAGGGAAGATACTTCTGAGTTCATCCTCTCCATTTGTTTGCACAATTGTTCTAGTAGGCTTTGTGGAACAGTTTGGGTTGGTGCTTGAGTAGGTTGGTTTATCCCAGGGGGATATTTTGGAGGTGGGATGGTTTGTTGAAAATGGATCGGTGGCTGTTGGTATTGGATAGGTTGGGTTTGGAACTGGTTATGGGTTTGGTAGTTCTGTTGAGGGTAAGGATTTTTCCCTTGTGGTTGGCTATGTTGTTGGTGATCCTTCCATCGAAAGCCTGGGTGGTCATTGTACCTTGGATTGAAGGTGTTTTGGTATTGAGGATTTTGAAAGTTTAGGGCATTGACTTCCGCTGGGGGTCCTCCTAGAAGAACATCCTTGATGGATGGAATGGTTGGGCAGTTGTCTGTTTTATGGTCATGTTGGTCACAAATTGTGCAAACAAGGTCTACATTTTGGATTTCATGGACTTTCCTAAGGTCTATCTCTTCAACCTTCCTAGAGAGTGCTGCGAGTTTAGCCCTAAGGCTTTCCTCTTCTCTAAGTGTATGAATTCCAGTGGTTCTTTGTGGCTTTTCAGAATAAGGTGAAGTTCCCCAAGTTTGGTTTTGTTCAGCCAGACTTTCGAGATACTCATAAGCATCATTTGGGGCCTTGTTTTTAAAGGTTCTATTACACATCATGTCAATGAATTGTTTATTACCCGGACCCACCCCTTCATAGAAAATTCTCACTTGTTCAGGTATGGAAAACCCATGGTGTGGAACCATGTTTAGGGTGTCTTTGAACCTCTTCCATGTTTTATAGAATGACTCTCCCTCTTTTTCAAAAAAGTTTTGGATGCTCTTTTTAAGTGCAATTGTTTTGTGATGAGGGAAGTATTTTTTGTAGAATTATCTTTGCAGTTTGTCCCAAGAGTGGATTGATGCAGGTCTCAAGTTCTTTAGCCAATTTTTAGCTCGATCCTTTAATGAAAAAGGAAATAGCCTCATCTTAGCAGATTCTAGTTGATGTGGGGGACACATGGTTTCATCAATGTCGTTGAACTCTTTGACATGAAGGTATGGCATTTCTGACTCCATCCCATGAAAGGTTGGAAGGTGGTTTAGGACATGGGGTTTGAATATGTAGTTGGTGTCTCCTATGCAATTGTGTCTAATTCATGAGGGGGCATTGGTCCAAGCTGGAGTGAGGTAGTCGTTCATGGTTTGATCAACTACATTCCCTAAGTTTGGAGCTTCTTGGTTTTGGTTTCCCATTTGATTCCCCCAGGGTTTACAATTTGATTTTGTGGATGACCCTCCATTGGACTTGTTTCAAGTTCTGACTTTGGGGTCTCAATAGTATTTGAATCTGATTTAAACAATCCCTTAGGTGCACTTGACTCCCCTATCCTAGGACTTTCCACCCTAACTAGTCTGTTTGAGAAATCGCGGGTGTAGGCGGACATGCGCCAAAAAAAAGCGAGAAAGGGACAAGATAAGAGATCTTGGGTGAGAGTAGAAGAATGGAGGTGAGGAAAGAAGTTTTTTTTTGATCTAAGGTACTTACTTGGTCCCCGGCAACAGCGCCAAAATTTGGTTCACGCCCAAATTTACCCAAGAGAAGAAGGGTAGAACGGTCCTTGTAGTGTAGCTTGGGTTGTCGATTCCACAGAGACCTAAGAAAATACCTAAGATACACAACCTAAGGGAGGGATTTTTGGCTATGAAGTGGCCAACTTTGATTGATTTTGGATGGTTTTTAAAGATATCTAATAGATTTAAGTGGATTCAATTTAAAAGAATGAGTTGATCCTAGGTTATTGCTTGGGGTGGATTGGACGTATTTTCTTTTTAATGATTTTCAATTTCTTAAATTTGAGATGGGTTAATTTAAGGAGATAAAACAACATCATCACTTACTGATTTAATTCCTACACCCTCTAATACTAATAAACTATACACTTGAAGGATCAAGGTTTTGAGCACTTCAAGGTAAAGGATCGTATTAGTACTTGAAGTGTGTGGCCTTAAATTCAACAAGGACGATAGAGTTTAAAAATCATCAAATAAAAATCCCAATTAAAGAAGTGATTATACATTAATTAGGTGATAAATAACATCCAATCCAGCCCCTTTCTACTCCCTTGGATCAACCCATAAGTGGTTTAGCCCTCCATTGATCCCATGGTTTCAATGGAAGCGGGAAGTAGACTCATGAGGGAGGAAATGGAGAAGTAAAGAAAACAACAAAAATAAAATGATCACTCCACCGTTGTGTGAATAATTTCACAAGGGTTGGTGTGAATAAATTCACACCATGATCCAACGGTATCAAAGTGATATGAAGAACAACAGAATAAGAGTAGAAGAAGAACTTTTATTAAGAAACTAAAGTGAATTGAACAACTTACATGTGAAAGACAAATTTGAGGCAACAAAAATGCAGCATAACATTACAATTGAACAAAGCATCCAAGATCCTCAACTCCTTCACCACCACTGCCTTAAATAGGCATTTTGGGAGCCTTGGGTCGAACCAACAACAGCACAAAGCATCTTAATTAATTTTGCTAGGCTATAGGTGGTGGAAAGCATGTGGAATTTGGACTTTTCCACGTTTGACCCGAGGTGGCAGCCAGCTTTACTTCACCGAACAGACGCGTCTGGAAGACCTTCTAGACGGCCGAATCAGGGTGGTCCATAAAATAATAAAATGGAGATCCGGATGTCTTCTAACCACCTGTAAAATTTGGGCCCTTTGGAGTTGTGGATTCCGAGATATGATCAAAGTAGTGGACTGTTTTTCTGGGACGCAGAATCTGGCCCAGAATTTTATCTCTAACTTGGGCCGACTAAATGACCAACATGGAGGCCTAATTAGCATCAACTCCTGAAGAGTTATTTGTTCCGATACATGTCTTCTAGTATCCCATGAAATTTTGGATTAATTGGGCCTGTATGTTGGGCCCCACAGTCTCATCAGTGGGAAGGTGTCCAATCTGCCTTCTCCAGAATTGCTTCCTTTCATTGTCAAATATCTCCATCATCCTCCACGAATTCTCCACTTATCCCTTAATCAAACATGTTAATATTTAAGTTTATATCAATTTCCAAAAATATCAAATTAAAATATGTAAAATTAAATTCCTTAAAATCAGATGAATCATTGGGTACTTTAAATGATGTTCAAAAATGTACCAAATAATAGTGCATTTTAAGAAGGTATTACAAACATAATGTGAAATGATGTTCAAAGTGTAAAATGCACTAAAATGGTGTTTATGAATAACAAATAACATGAAAATTATGTATATTAACAATGAATATTAGCCTCATTTAGTGGCTAATCAATCATCCAAAAGTGAATCTGAGATATTTAAAATTACCAAATGGGTGAACCCGTAAATTAATAAGAAAATATCAATTCAATGCTTCAAAAAGGAAAATAAAGTAATTTATGTTGATTATCTTGTAAAAATAAGGGACACATTACGAGAATAAAAAAATCAATGTAATAAGACTAAAATATTCAAATTGGATTTCTAGTAAGAATTAAATTTCCACATATGAATCAAGAAAACAAAATTCCTAGTGTAACATGTCCAATGCTGATGTATGTAATGATATAAATTTTATATGGTCTAGTTATTATTCTTCTAATACTTATACCTCTTCTTTAAGATATGATTATCAGGAAAAACATTAAGATATTTTTTTGTGAACTTGTTTCAAAATTTGAATAACATAAAAATGATGAAAATCTATCTATTTTTGGAATAGATAAATTGTAAAAGAAAACGATTATTTGGTTTAAAAACTAAAAGTACAAACCATTGTTTAAAATTTTGGAATTTCAATTTAAGGATCTTAAAAATACCATTACTCATTTCACTAAATGAGAATAAACCATGAATAAAATTTAGGGATCTCAATGATTTGTTATAAGTAATAGCAAGATTGGCTTTTCAAAACAGTTTAGTTTCAGAAAAAATTATAAATAAACTATTGTAAAATTATATTTCCAAAATAAGTTTTGAAATTATTGTAATAATTTTGATCATCTTGTTTATTAATGAAATTATAAAAATTATATATATGGAAGACTAAATACCATTCATCTCTCATCTCATTTTTATAATGTAATAACTTATTCTAAAAAATTTTGGGTTCTAAAGTCTTTATTTTCTACCGTAATATGGGTTCCAAAAGAATTAGTAACTTAATATTTTATAGGATAATGGTATTTTGAGAAAAACCTGATAAGCTACATGATATGTTGATAATGGGTGCTCGAGGAATATGTCAGGTGATTCGTTCTAATTTGATTGTCTCAAAAACATTGACGAAGTACTTCATCACATTTCAAGATGATTCAAAATATAAAATTATTAGTATTGGTGTTATTTTTTTCTCTAAATCTAATGAAATATGTTTTATTTACCAATGGGTTAAATCCAATTTTCCTAATTTTTAGTCAATTATGTAATAGATTTTTTAAAATAACATTTAAAAAAATTATAATTTTTTTAATTCTAATTTTAATCTTTTATTCAATAGATCTCATTTTCAAAAAAAAATATTTTTGATTTAAAATATTTTGAATGTGAAAATGTAAAAGTGAACGATATAATGAATCTAGAATTTGGGATCATTACCTAGGTCATTATAAGATTTACTCTCTTATCAAAATCAATCATAACTGACTATTACCGGATTTATTGAAATTTTCTTTCAGAGATAACTCTATTTTTGAAACATTCCAACGTAGCAAGAAACACGCATCTTATTTCAAATTTAAAAAGGTTTTTTCTCTAAAGCGTTATAAATTTTACACCTTGACCTTTTCAGACCAAATTAAGTTGCTAGTATTAATGGTAATTATTAAACCTTTGTAATTATAAATGAATATACTAGATTTTAGACCTTAAATATTTAATGACAATGCTAGAGATATATGATATTTCTTTTTAGGTAAAAAAACGAGTATAATAATATCACTATAAACTTTTCAAGGAAACTTGATACTGAAAAATCATAAAAACGCATTTTTATTAGATGTGACTATGATGAAAAGTTTGATCACAATGACATTGATGAGTTTTTTTTTCTTCTATAGGTTATCATAAATCTTTTGTTATAAGAACTCCTCAACCAGTTGGGGTTATTGATGAAATAGGACCATCCAAGAAATTTCTAGGGCACTATTGAATTATTTTAATATTCCTCAATTATGTTTTTACTATGAAGTCAATTTCTCTTTCTATATCCTAAATCATGTTCTCATAACACCCATCTTATAAAACACACCTTATGAACTTCAAAAGGGAAATTTTATAAAGCTGGATTCTTTAATGTTTTTGATTGTAAATTATACATCTTTAATACCAATGATAATCTTGGAATGCCTAATACTAAATCGAAGAAGGGTTTATTTCATGGGTACTCAAAATCAAGTAAATCCTTTCATGTTTCTAATAATAGGGCCAAGGATTTATAAGAGTCAATTCACATGAAATTAGCTAAGAATATTCCTATATCAAGTTCCCTAATTGATAATGATTTTGACCAAGCTAGTTTGACATTACATAAACATTAATATTCTAAGGTAATTGAATATGGTCGAGAATCCCTTTAATAAATTTATCTAAGGAATGATTTGAATCCAAATTTCATCCCGTTGACAATGTTATCGAATAATTAAAAATTGAAACTCATATTATAATTTCAGTCTTAAATGAGGTTGAATACCAAGATTTTGGCATTCACCTTAAACCTCAATCCATTGATTATGCTATTAATGATTAAAATTGAATATATTCCATGCAATAGGAGTTTAACCAATTTTAAAGGAACGACATTTGTACTCTCATGGAATGACCCGATAATCATTCAATTGTTGGAACTAAGTGGGCTTTTTCAAAAAAAACTTGATGATCATGGAAATATCATCTATAATAAGGATAAAATTATTACTAAGCTATCATCAACAAAGCGATACTGATTCTGGTGAAACTATTTCACCTGTTACACGACTAGAATCCATTAGAATATTTTGGCATTCACCAATAATTTTAATATTAGTATTTTTAAAAAGGATGTTAAAATTGATTTTATGAATGTTTTTATTTCTAAAAATGTACATTTAGATCAACCACAATGTTTTAGAAATCCTAAATTTCTAAATCATGTTTTCTGTTAATCAAAACTCTCTGTAGTTAAAAAAATCTTCTCAGGCTTGGTATAAGAGGTTAACTAAATTCCTTTTGTCAAATGATTTTATAATTGGAAAATCCAAATACAATATCTTTATCAACGCTTCTTCAAATTATTTATTAATCGTTCAAATCATTGTTGATCATGTTTTTTTTACCTCAAATATAGTAACACATTGAAATTAATTTTTTGATTTAATAAATAAAGATTTTGAAATGATTTTAATGGGTGAACTCAAATCTTTACTTGTTTTTTAAATTTACCATAATGATATTGGAAATTTTTTAATCCAAAACACACCAATGAACATCTAAAAAGATTGAAATTTACCATGCTAAGAAAATTTAAATTCCCAGGAATATATCTTCTAATATAACATTATATTAACCCTTTAAATTTTTTTACAATAAGAATTATAGAAGTATTATTGGAAATTTAATTTACCTTACTATGATCTGGCTATACATCATGTTTAGTGTATTCATTTGTGATCATTTTTAATCAAATTAAAAGTATCCTCATCTAAAACCTCTCTAAAAAATTATATTTTAAATGAATTTAATTTTTTTTATTTTATCCTAGGGAAACATAGGTTGAAATTATTTGTTTGATGATGATTTGGTAGGATTTCAACTACATATAAAATGTACTAGTGAGACTTGATGCCAACTAGAAAAATCCCTTGTCACATGGAGTAGTAAGACTAAAAACTATACTGTTCTTTCTATAATCAAAGTGAAATAAATTGTCTCTGAGAGTTGCCACATTGAAATAATATGGATGTAAAATACTCTCTTATACATTGGAATAACATATTATCATGTCTCTATCTAGTGTCATAACAATAGTTTTATTATTATCTCTATAAAACCTATCCATCACTCTCGCACTCAACACATTAATCTAGGACACCATTTTTTTCATTATCACTTTCAAAAAGGTGATATCATTATTTATTTTGTTTTCATCAACCTTCAATTAGAATATATCTTTAGTAAACCCCATACCCATGATGAATTAAATTTATAAAAGGTAAATTTAGTATGATTTTCATTGGATACTTATCTCTTTATCTTGGAAGGCTTGATATTTGTTTTTCAATTTCTTTTTTTTAATAAAAAAATTAATTAAATATTTTTCAAACTAATAACATTGTTCAAAATTTTTATAATTTTATAAAATTAAAGTGAGTGAAATGAAACAAGAAAAACATTCATGTTTGGATAAAAAAAGTATATATGGTTTCGGTAAAGATAACCCTTGAGGTTATTACCTTAAAAATGGATGGTTGGATTGTTAATATGATATTCACTCTAGGAACGAGTTTTGAGCTATTTCTACACACATAGTTTGACACTACTAGGGAAATTGTCATGGTTTATTAACATTATTTTTTCTAAACCTTAATCATGGAATGTTTTTAAATAGTTTTCAATCTTTTATTTGTTTCTTTAGTTTTGGTTAATGGTTATGATTGTTCTATCTCACATGTTGCATTATCTGAGGGGTATTATTCTTCGTAATATAGAAATGGTCTTATAAGCGACAATTTATTATAAATTGTTCATAAATTGTTTTTTATTTTACTCTTCATTTTCTTTAAAAAACATTTTCAATGTTCTAATTTCATCTTATGTTTTATTGAAAATCACACTTTCTGAATTTTGATGTTTCTCAAATTTTCAAGACATTGTCTCTCTCAAAAGATCAGTAATGATGATAATTTTTTAAAATAGTATTTTTTTATATACTCTAACATATCTGTTATTTCTTTTTGATAATATTAAAGGCAGGTTTATGTTACAGTAAGTTAAGGGGGTAGTTTTGTTGTTTTTTAAAGTGAGAGAATATTAGTAAAACATTACGGGGGAGAAAAGTCAGTATTTTTAATCTTATAATTTTATATTACAATTTTCATTATTATGTAAATAAAGTTTTACTGATCATTAAATATGGGGGAGATTTATGTGCTTCTCATCAACTTAATTTTAATGATCACAAATTATTTAAAGTGTTTAATGATTTCATTTAAGTTATTCACAGTTAGACTTGATGAGACCATGTTAGATTCTTGTATGATCCTCAAAGGATCCTTTATGATTTTTAATTAATGTATTAAATACTTGAATCGAATCTATAAGATCCTTATAATGCATTTAAAGGAAGTTGACGAGACACTTGTTAAAGTTAAATGCAGAAGGCAACACTGGTTCACCGGTCCAGTACCACCGGCCAGCCGAGGGCATAGATAGGGGAATTCCCATCAAACAAAGTTCCATAGAAAGCCCGTTGGATGAGAACTGACAAGATGATATAGGTATACATTAACAAACTTTGAATAATTTGATCACATACCATCCAGTGGGAGGTCATCGACTATCCAGTGTGTTCCGTAAGATATTGGACACCACCACAACCACCGACTACCCGATGGAGGATATCGGGCATACGATGGGGTCGACAAAGAAATTCTAAGCTTATATTTATTATAGTAAAAAGACCATAAATTTATACATAAATATCTAAATTACCCCTAGTGAATTATATAAGGTTCTGGAAGCATCTTGAGGATATAAATATACCTCATGGTGGCCTTAGAAATACACATTCTCATCATTTCTCTAATTCCAACGTTCTATGATTACCAAACATCTAATCTAATATTATAAATCACATATCATCCTAGAAAGTGTGTGTGCATATTGTGAAAATCTTCTCACGCTCATTTGTTTTCTCATTATCCCCTAGTTGTTATTCATATTCTTTTGAGCGGATTGAAACCGTACTAAAACATGATTGATAATAAGAAATCCTCCCCTTTCCAACTTTCTTATATTATTGCTGATCACTCCCTTTAAATTGGGGGAATAATATTTCATTTCCATAATCATTAAATAACAATGTAATATTCTCTTTGAGGTTTCTAGTTATACACATTAAAATGATTGGGTCGATTGTATTTCCAGTTTTTTTTGATAACCTTAAAATCATTGGATTTTTGGTATCTTGCATTCTATTAAAGACAAAGGAATAATAAATTAAATAATTAAAACATTAAGGTGGTGGATTTATTGGATCTTCATGATTTATCTCTCAAATTCCTTTAAAAATTGTTTGTTTTATTTAATTTTATTTAATTTTATATATTAATCACTTTCGTTCATTCAAATAATCAATTGTTTAATCCTTTAAATATTCTTCAAACAGTTATTTTATGAATCACTCTTTCTTTTCATCTTATGCATTTATAAATATATATTGTTTAATTTTTTACAATTATTATTATTTTTTTATCTTCAATTGGTTTTAATTATATTTAATCTCTCTAAAATAGGTTTTTAATATTTATGAATTTTATCTTTACCTTTTTTAAGGGTAATTCACCCCATCCACAACATGTCATTTTACCCTACTTCGACCTACGTCACATTAATTTGAAATCAATTTACCATTTTGATATAGGTGATTGTGCATTTTGGTATATACTTTTTTTTGCGGCACCCTGAGATTTTTTTATTTATTTTATTTTATTTTATTACGAATTAATTTAATCTTTTTAATATTTTTCAATTCACTCAACACTAAAAATAGTTTATATTAAAGAAATATGTTTGGTTTACATGAACTACATGCAACATGAATTTTATTTTTCTTCACATGAAACAAAAAAGGTTAGCTTTCATTTCTCACAACAATGACTTTCCTCGATGGCTAATGTAAAGCGAATGATCTAGGTTTGCTAAACAGTAATATATTATTAATATATAATTATTTCATATAATAAGATATAACCTAGACATTAAATCAGTGTTTATGAATAGTAATAACTGTCTTTTGGAAAATATATATTTTACAGAAATATATGATTAATTCATTGGTTACCAATTAATTAGAAATAAAAATATAAGAAACAATTGAATATAAAAGATATATTTTTATTTTTATGATCCCAAAAGTGTTTTGTATTAATAAATTAAATTAATAACAATTAGTAAGTTATATTATTATAATATATATGTTATATATTAAATATAATATTTATAATATACATCCAATAGATTTGATAGAAATAAGATAAGAAAAAACCTAATTTTTTTCATAAAACATGATATTTTTATAATGGTAGTTTTACTACCTTTTAATGGAGAACACATTTTAAATTAAATATTTGAATTTTTTATAAATTTAATATGTCAAAATAAAATTATTATTTATAATATAAACATAAAAATTAGGTTTGGATAATTTTTTGGTATTTTTTGTAAGGTTTTATTTTTTTATTGAATAGTTAAAATAATGGATTTTAATTCAAACCCCTTTTTTATATAATTTATTTATATAGAAAAATTATATTTTAAATTTTTTTAAACATTTAATTAGATAATATTTTTATCAATTAATCCAATTTAGGTCATTAGAATGAATTTCTATCTGAAAATTAATATTAAAACATATCAATCTTTTGAACATTATTACATTAAACTCTTTTATTATCGACCTGACTGGGGATTAAATGTAAATTAATTTATTCCTCTTTTGTTTTTGGAATTTGGAAAAGTTAATTTCATATTTTGAATAAATATAATTTATAATGTCTAATAAGGTTAACTTAATTTTTGACCAAAAAGATTAATGAAAATAATTATAATTAATTACAATGATTAAGGTTAATTTATGCTTAATAATTGACTCTGCCATAACCTTAAGGACCAAACGACCTATAAATTTGTAAAAATACCATTGAATGAACATATTTATACCCTATACTCCCTTGGATAATCATTAAACCATTATTGGATCCAATTTAAAAAAAACGTGGGTGAGGTTTCCCTTTTTCAAAATATTACAAAATGGACACTCCTCTATTATAAAAGGCTTACTTCGCTCCCACTTACTCACACATCTCAAGAAACATTAGATCAACCAAAATATGACCAAATAGATCCCAAAAATCCCCAAATTACTCGTTTAATCCTCCCTTGGTTATAAATCTTTCAAAAGAAGCCCTTTGGTGCAAACCAATTGGAGTTACCCAATTAAGAGGTAACACCCTCCCTCGGACTCCTTTATTTTATTTTCATTCTAAACTCCCTCAAATATTATTATTCCAATTTTTATAAATAAAAAGTTATAATAAATATACTAGGATTTTATTCTAATGTTTTGACTGACACTTACAAACACTACCATCTAATGGGTAATGAACATACTTTTTATGGGTACGGTGGACTACCGCATCACTAAAAAATGATTGTTCATTTTTTCATTTACCATCTATCATGGTGGATATTATGATGGAAAATATATTTATATGTATTATATATTAATTATTTCATTATGGTTTTACCACTGGAGATATTACTGGGGGTCGATAGCATCAGATTATGATCATTAATTTTTTTTTGAGTTTTAAAATTAACTGAAAAAATATTATAATTGTTTAAATTTCAATTTAATTTGAAGGATTCATAATATTCCATCACTTTCCACACAAATGATGAGAGTTGGAGTGGGAATTGGGTTTAGGAAAATAGTTCATTAGTATTTTATGATGTAGTTTGGATTCAAGATACTTAGTATACATTCGAGAAAGGCAGAGCTGTTGGTATCAGTTCTTGATTGATGTCTAACAATTATTTTGGTATTATCTCATTGCCATAGTTCAGCTCGAGGGAAGCTCACGGAGAATAGTAATCATTGACAATAGAGTATCAGAAGAATGTTGGAGTTCGTGATGAGATTATAGTGACCCTGTGTAGAGATAAGGAAGAGTTTTATTAACCGGAGGAGGAGGAGCATCGATCACATGATCAACAACAATATGAGGTGATGGAGTGTATGGGATGCTTGATGCATGTTATCAGGATAAATCTCCCTCCACATCCTCCTCCATATGACCCCCTCCTTAAATATTTATATATTTTCTGACACATTTGTTATGATAAAACATTTAATGAATGTATTTTTTGTAATATTTTTATTATTTAAAATATTAATAGTTTTATATATTTCATTTTTTTAGATTATTAGGATGTTTTATTTTATTTTTAATTTATTTTTAATTTTTTTAAATTATTTTTGATGGATTATTTTAGGTGTATAAATAATTATTTATGATGAGTTAATAATCCAGTCAAAAATGATGATATATATATAACTACTAAAAGATTTTTGCAAAGGGTGGATCCTCTTCTGGAAAACATAATATTTTGTGATGGACAATTGAAAATAGTATATTTTTGGATGATTTTTTCAGCTATGAGTCATTTATTATGGGGTCCCACCATAAATTATTTGTCAGTAATAATTCATATTTCGGTAGTGTGAACCTGACTACCCGCCAACCCATTCACATGAAAAATTGTGTGTAGTGCTAAACACCATCTCACTCACCCTTTGTGAATCTAACTACATCCTAAACCATTCAAAAAACATTTCCATATCACAAGATATCAAACTTTACCTAATTAATTGGAATGAGATATAAGTCCCACCCATCTCATAATCCATACATCTATGAGCCACTTGAAAATAAAACATTAATCATCTCATAAAGAACCCATACAAAAGAATTTGTTTCATAAAAATTTAAAAACCAATACATATCATGAACTTAAGAAATAATAGGATATAAAAGATTTAATTTTCAAAAAGGATTCATATCATATTAACATTTATATTTGGTGATCAAAACATCACTTCATAAAAGATGAACCTTGGTGGGTAAATAGATGTGAAAATTCAAGAGTTTTCTCAAAACATTTTAAACACACCAACGTAAATTTTTTTTTGAAAAAATTAATTTTTGTGAAGGAAAAGAGAAGATTAGTTAAAAAATTAATTTATAGAGTTCCAAATAAGAATTAATTAAAATTAACCAAATGCTATCAAAAATGATAACTTAAAATACATTAAAACTATTACTTTTGAAAATAATATTTAATGATGGAAACTTGAAAATGATGTGATGTTTTAAAAAATGTATGAGAAAATAATTTGAAAAATATTAACTTTTAAAAAATATTTAATAATTTAACCCTTAAAAGGATATAAATATTATAAAAATAAAATGTGGACAACATGATAAATGTTTTTTAAATGGAAAATCGTTTTGAACATTATTAAATAACATTGCTGAAAACCCAAATCATTAAAAATGTGGTGAAACCATTTTTAAATTAATAAATTATAATAAATGGAGAAAAAACAATTCGTGTTTCCACTAGGAAAAGGAGAGGATTGATTGGAAGTAAAAACATGGACATGGAATAAAAATAAATTTACACAATGAGAATTATTCTTAATAAAAATATATTTTAACTAAAAAATACATTTTTCAAGGAATAATGCTTTGGTGTGGATCATAATTTACCTAGAAAATAATTTTTATATATAATTTAATAACATAATATGTTAGAAAAGATAAAATAGTGAAATATTATAGCCAAAGAAGAGTGATTATGACCTAAGAAAAAGATTCGACTCATGAAAACCCCTTACTATGGTGGTAAAATTTGAATCAAAACCCTATGAGTGGTATAAACATAAAAATAATATTGAATATCATATAATAGAAAAATGATACAAAATTAAAATGGGGAATTATTTACACAATTGAAAAGGAAACATTGTGTATAGTATAAACATGTCTCAAGAGATTCAAAATTGAACAATGAAACCCTTAAGAATATCACAATAGTTAAATTCAGATATTTTATAAAGGAATTCATGGGAAATAATTCTAAATTTATAAAATCAGAGTGTAAATTTAATTTTATACAATCATAGGATAAAATATCTGGACTTAGAAGAATGGGGTTCAAGAATACCGATTATAACTCAAAGAATGGAAGATGATTTTTGAAAATTCCTTACCTTGTTTCTTCACTTAGTTGATCACAATATAACCATATATCAAGAGAAAATAAATTAATATCCTATTTTTGAAATTTATTCATAAATATAACCCTTTTATAATCCTTATTATATGTTTTTATCTTGAGTACATTGATTAGTCATAGCATGTTATGACCATCAATTGTTATTAACATTAACTGTTTGTGAATGTTTTCTAATGTTGATTTCATTGCCCAATATTTAAATACTAGTTAATTATTATTATATAATTTAATATAATTTAATTTTATACTGATTTATAAATATCTCATTTCAATTTTTTTAGTTATGATTTGTTAAAATGGAATAGAATTAGTCTTATTCATAGGATTTAACGAACATAAATGATACTTCAATAATAAGTTAAATACATAATACAATATTTATAGAACCATATATCAATTATTATTTTCTTATTTTATTATAATAATATGATTTTTTATGTTCCCATTTTTATCCATAATATATTTTTACAGCCTCATTCATGTTGGTGGTTAAACCAACCAAAACATAAACTCACTTTAACTCGATTGGTGAGTATGAATAATGAGGTGTTTCCGTAGACATAATATCATTATAAAATAAATATAATGATATTATTTTGATGTTTTTTTAAGATTAATGTTATTTTAATATTTTTTATATAATTTATTTAAATGTAGATTAGAAATGAAAAATGATTCATTGTGGAGGTAGTATTTTGTATGTACACACGACTAGAATTCTCATTTCTCAACACGTTAGAGGGGGTGAGTATGAATATTGAATTTAAATTTCATGGTAATAATTATATTATAAATATCATATTTATCCATATATTATATCCTTTTTATAATAATTGAATTGCGGTGATGAAAAATAGAAAGCATAGCTTTGTGGAGGCGGTTGTCCGCACAACGCACTAACGAAACTTTTTTTAGTGGATGAGGATGACTAAATATGGTTATTAAATTAACATAATAACATATTAGTATAATAATTATAATTATTTCATTAAATTTTTTTGGATATAACATATTTGGAATAGTAATATTAAGAAGAAAAACTTAATAATGGGATAATACATACATTAGTGATTTGATCATTCCAAGGAAAATGCCTTATAATTGAATGGATTATTCTTACTTTGAATGAAAAAGGAAGTATTTCATGATGATTTTGGGAGTGCTCATGGTTTTTACAGGGTCATTTCTTCTACTATGAAGGGCCCACTAGAGCACTCTGATCTGGCTAGAGACATGGTCCCTCCGTCCCTTATGCGACCCCCACCAGAGGACACTACCACTCAGGTTGATAAGGAGCCATGGAAGTAGAGTAATACGTAGAGTATAGGATGAAATCCACGAGTCATGGGTGGTGGATATCACTCCCACTAATGTTCATCTGTTTTATGTATGTGTTAGCAGTTTTTGTTGTGTTTGTTCACTGGTTATTTATTCTTTCTCCATCTTGTATGACGTGTTTACTTTCTTCTAATAAATTTTTAGATCATGGGATGATAACCCATAATCTACACCATTATCTATATAATAATTCGTTTTTCAAAATAACGTTATATGGATATGGAAATTAATCCAAACGTTAACGCATGTATCACGTAAAATCCTTTTATTTTTTGAAAAAGATTATTTTTAAGAAAAATTCTTTTTGATTAGGATATAATTATCAATGTAATTGATTCTAATAAATTTGAAATAATCATCTCATTCAATTATTACTTATTTAACAATAAAAGAAATAAGAACTTTTCTTACATTATGTTATAAATAATTAAAAAAATAGTTGAAAATAATGTTTTCATTAAAAGAAAACATAAATTTTCAGAATATTGATCATGATTTTTTAAATTAAACATATTATTTTAAAATTATTTATTATAATTTATAATATATGATTTTAAATGAAAGGGTTTCACAGAATTCTAAGTCACATAAAATTAATGATATTAGAAAAATTAGTATTTTCACTATTCAATTAAAACCATATATTTTAGAAAAATTTCAAATATACATCCTAATATATTTTGGTTGTGAGGAATTAAAAATTGAATATTTATTTTTCAGACATAAATTCTAAAATTGAAAATTTTTATTTTCATTTAAAAAAGATATATAATATAAAGAAAATAACTTTTATTAAAAATAACATTTTTAATATTAACTCATGTGAATTATTTACCTTCAAAAGGTAATAGCTATTAATTATTTACTATATTATGGATTATTATAACTTTATTAATTACTCCTTAATATATTGTGGTTTTTTTATGTTTGATGTTGTGTAAAATACATGTTATCGAACATTCTGTTATTTATTTACAAGATCTAACATATCTGGTCATTACATTCTTGTCATGCACGTAGGATGAAAACTGGGCTGAAGTACGTTAAATAACTGTGTTATTTAAAACTATCATTTTATTTCTTCCATTATGGTTTCTCTCATCTCGACTCATCAAAACTGCAATATTCATGCACTCATCATCTTTGTTACTTCATTTCAATCTTTATTTCATTATTCTTAATTAAACCAATTGGATATCTTATTTCCATAATTAGTTCTTGTGGTAATACCACAAACCAATGTCGCCAACACATTCACACATTCATATTGTCAGAAATGTTCTAGGTCACCATCCCACTATCATTAGCATTGGAGAAAAAAATCATGACGCACTCTAAACATAGTATGAAGTGAAACAATAAAGGTGCATAAATAGTTGTAATTAGATTAAAAAAAATCTAAAAAACTAAAATTCTATAGGAAGAAAATTTTCATATACATTGGTAATTGGATAAACTCTCATTGTTCCCTCTTAGGAGTTTTTGGTCCATTGTTGGTGCTTTCCCCAAATCCTCCTTCCGGGTTTGACTATTGTTTGCTTTCCTTTTTGAGTTTCCCCCATACCTATAGTGGGTGAGTATGATTCTTTTTGAAAATTATTATCTCATGATCATCTATCAAATTTTCCTTTAGGTTGGATGTTGGATGACTGTCGTGTGTGTAATTAATTTTTTATCACTTCAATCAGAAATGTGGTTTGAAAATGAAATTGGGCATTCAGAAAAATCCCTCAATGAACGCTTTAGAAAAATACTCAGTGACTTCTTTTTTATATTAGGAGAATCCATCAGAGAACCCCTGGGAAGATTCCTCAAAAAATCCCTCAAAAAATAACTTGTAGAAGCCTTCAACTCTACAAAGAATCCATTGTAAAACCCCTTTGACAATACCTCACCAAACCCCTCGGTGAATCTATCATCCAATGACTCGGTGAATGCCTCAGAAAAGTTCTTAGTGAAACCTTAGATGAACCTTTCTTATTTTTCTACTAAAAACAATTGAATATAGATTGTGGTTTATGCAATTTCTATTTTTTGGTTTCTTTATTATTTATCAATGTGACTGCGATAAATTTATATTTAGTTATTTGTTTATATTTTTATTTAGATAAGGAGATATAGAGATTAATATCCTCTCAGTTTTTAATTGTTTTTGTGGGTTATTGGAACTCTCTAAATGTGTTTATTTGGTTTCATTCTTATGGGATGTTCGACTACTAATTTTCAATTAATGATTCCTTTGTTTTTTATTAATTTCAATAATTTGAAATTTCACTAGAATTTAAAATTGATATGCACTATAAATTTATAATGAGAATTTACACATTCATCCAATTCATTTGTTGTCTGAATAACCGCTTCCATTTATTAGTTTCAATTCCCATGTGAATTTTATATTTACAGTTGTAATTATCTATTAGTATTTAATAGTTATTTTATAAAATTTATTTAAAGAACATTTTGTTTGTATTGGGATATTCCAATTGGTTGGAATTGATAAATTTTTAAGGTACTTGTATCCTTTTTTATTATAGATAAAGTGGAATTTTTTTTTGACATTTATAGAGTGATTTTACCCTATGAATTTTGAGTGTCATTTCTACTCAAGTGGGAAAGTTTCTTACTATCTATTTAGAGCTTCCACATGGAATTTCTTATGGGAATTTGCACTATGAACTTCTATTTGGTATTTTCACTAAATATTACATTTCGAAATTTCATACAAAATTTGGATTTCATTCAATAAAATGATACATAGTTACCAATTGATTCAAAGGGTAAATTACATATATCAATTTGAAGTTCTAATTTATATTTGAATACAATTTTAAATTTCCTCTGAATTTCTTACTCAAGTGGGAATGTTTTCTTACTATCTATTTAGAGCTTCCACCAGGAATTTCATATGGGAATTTTCACTATGAATTTCTATTTGGTATTTTTACTAAAAATTCCAACTGGAAATTTCCTCAATAAATTTGGATTTCATAAAATAAAAATGATACATAATTACCAATTTCTTCAATGATTAAATTCTATATTGAAATTTTAATTTCCAATTTATAGTTGAATGTGATTTTAAATTTCATATGAAAATTTCCACTATGGATTTCCAATAGAAATTTTGTATATGTATTCCTACTGAGATTTTATATTAAATAATAATTGGTTCTTGAAATTGGTGGTGGGAATTATTATTGGTGATTCCCTGTTGGAATTTCCCACTTTTCATTCTTAGTGGAAATTCAAACTAAACATTTCTTCTTGAAAAATTACGCACTAGTTATTTACATTTATTATTTCCATTGGGAATCCCATCTATAATTTTAAATTTATTAGAAATATAAATTTCCATTGATGAGTTTCAAATGATTCCTAAAAAATGATTTTTAATTTCTATTTGATTGGTTATCATCTGTCAATTTCCAAATGAAGTTTTCAGTTCACTATAACTTGAAATGTCAACACTAAAATTTTTTAATACAGATTTCGTAGTTCAAAATATCACTGTTAATCCCTATTGAAAACTCCAGTGAGGAAATTCCCACTAGAAATTCCATAGTGTTTATTCCCAGTTGAAATTCAAGTGGAATGTCTTAGGGGAAATTTCTAGTGGAATTTATCAGTTATATTCAATTATAAATTCCAACTACAAAACATCTGTTTCTTATCAATTGACAATTTCTTCTAATAATTCCCTCTATAATTTCTTATTGGAAAGTTCTACTATCATTTCTCAGTGGAAATTTCTAGTGTAAATTCCATGTGTAAGATCTCAGTGTAACCCAGAGTGGAAATTACCAATGAAATTCAATTACAATTTCAACTATTGAACAATTTATAATTGAATCAATTTTAATATTGTAGTGATAATTCCCAGAAAAAACCTTACTGTAAATTACCACTTTATATGTCCATTTTAAATCCCATTGAAATTTCCCAATAGAAATTCACAGTATAAATACCTAGTGGAATGTCCTAGTGCAAATTCTGACCCAATGTGTAAATTCCAATGAAATTAATTTATAGTTTTTAACTATAGAAAAATTTATAGAATTAGTTGGAAATGTACACTGAGAATTCCCATTATAAATTTCCAGAGGGACATTCCATAAGTAATTCCATTGTAAATTTCGATTGGACATTCCCACTATAAATTCCTACTGGAAATTTCCAATGGCAGTTCTCATTGATAATTCTCATTGGAAATTTCTACGTGAAATTATCACTAGAAATTACCACTAGAAATTCCCATGCAAAATTATCACAGGAATTAAATTATAATTTTCACTTACATAATAGTTGTTTTGAACCAATTTAAAAATTACATAGTGAAATTCCATTGTAAATTAACAGTGGAATTTCCATTAGGAATTTCCACTACAAATTCTCAGTGTAAATTTTCAACTACAGAACACATTTTTAGAACCAATTGAAAATTTATAATATGAATTTTTAGTAGGAATTTCAACTTGGATTTTTAATGGGCCATGTTGATGAAAATTTTCAACTGAATTATAATTTCCAACTACATAACTAATTTTTTGAAAAAAAATGAAAATTTATAATGGGAATTTCCAGTAAGATTTCATATTGAAATTTCCATTGGTAATTTCTAGTGGGATTTGTAGAGTGAATTTTGATTCTTCCATTAATTTAAAAGTACCTATTCAAAGTCATGTGTTATTTTTATAATTAGAATTTTCACTGGTTGTTTTCTATTTTCACTTCTTTTCCTTATATTAAAATTCAAATTGAAGGTTCTAATTTCATAGAGATACTATTTTTTATATTAGAATAATTTTCTACATCAACCATCAGCCACTATTGGTCTTCGATGATTGGGTTTTGGAAAATATTTAAGGATATTAATACTAATATTACTGATAATCACATCAAATTTCAATAAAGGATTCCATTATGGATGTCATTTAAAGTGTTTTTTGATAACATAGTGTTATTAGAATATTGTAAAAATATTGATGGGTTTATTTTATTTTTACTATAGATGTGAAACATCGATTTAAAAATGATTTACATAGCTGGTAGGATGATGGAGTTAATAGATACTAACATATTCTATATATTTGTCATTGAGGATAATGACTTACCATTGTTAGTTGTCAATATATTACGTCCAATTAGTTTTGAACTTTTAAGGAGGAGGTTTTTCCATGTTGGTCATCAATTATCATAGGGTGTGTTACAGAGATCCATTATTGAAAATATTGAATCCAATAAAGAGCAATATTTCTCTGATGTGATTTGTTTGTATTGTCTTTTTAAATGTGCGACATTATTTTTCTGTACATCCAGTTCCTATGTTAGTTGGAATTTCATCCCATATTATGAATATATATTCAATGTGGAGAGATATTATTTTTGTTCCGGTATTCAGAACCATCTGATTACAACATTTTAAAAGTAAGGATGCACCATTATTTGTTCGGTGGAGTTTTCAATATGTCGATGTTGCTCTATATGAAATTGCATGTTACTAGAATATGTTTCCTAAAAATACATTATTTTTAAATGTATTTATAAAATCTTAAATTATGTTTCCACTATTCCTTGTAGACTCCAACCGGCCCAAGAAAGAGCTATTGGACACAATCAAGGCCTTATGAGGCTAAAAACCCAATTTAGTGGGTTTTATTATGAAACAGAACCCTCTTTTTTGTATAAAAGGAGCTGTGATGGTACTTTAAAATGGGAAGACTGTGGGATTCTACAAGGAGAATTAAAAACATAATAATAAGTTCAATAGAATAGAGACCTAAACAAAATTTAAGAATATAAATATTATAATTCTGAGAGAAAGGCTGAAGATCAAAGAGACGGAATAGATGAAAGCAGTTTATGGTGAGGAGAAAGGAAGTGTTTTGAGGGATATTGAAAATGATGAAATTAAAATATAAAAGAATAAAAATCCAGCCACTGATATTGAGGGAAATACAAAAGAAGTTCATGTAGATTAAATGAGGTAAACAAGTAATATAGAGCTACGTGAGGAGGAGAAAGATGTCAATGAAGAACTGAGTAAGGAAGAATCAAATGGTGCTATGTAGTCCAGTGCAGCCGCTTCTACCTAAAAGATTCAAACTTCATTGATTATGTGGGTTATGATTTGGGTAAGGAAACTAATGTGTCAATATCCTTATATATATTTGGAGGTGACTGCAAATAAAATGATGATAATTCCCCAAAATATGTCACAGTTAATTCATATGTGGTTGAAGCAACATACTATAGTGACTAATATGATAAAAGGATGGTGAAAATGTACTTGAGATTGATGGGAATGGGTAATGTTGTTGAATTTATGTAGTTAGAATATATTTTAATATATTTTACTCTATAAAAAATATAAATGACCTTCTAGGATAATATTATTGTAGTATGAGAATCTTCTTATATCAATTTAAAAATCATTATTGATTTGTTAAACATGAGGTGCACACCCAATACGGCCTGTGTTATATCAGTTTATTTAACCATCACTCTTATTTTCTATTTTGTTAATTTCTATTTTTAAAAATCGTTCGTCGATGAATACATCGTGATAATTGATGAAAGATGTCAGTTACGCAATATTAGTGGCATTACAAAATTAAAAAGTTGTTCCTTAATGGTAAGCACCTTTATAGTGAGACCGTAGTTCATTTTTTACATAATGAATGATCATATTATCCCATTTTTCACTTACTTCACTACATGTTAAAATTTAACGTTGACGACATCATTATATTTTCATTTTTTATTATGTTCTAGAGAGTTTTTTATTCAGAAAATGGGAAATTAAAGGATGAATATTTGAACTGGGTAACTGTAGACAGTATAAGGAGATCCACATTTTTATTCTTCCAAGTAAACTCATATAATATCCATCAGACCTTGTTAGTCATGGATATTAAAAAATGATGTTTGTTTATTATAAATTTATGCGACCAATTATAGGAACAAGATCTAGTGACATGTTTATTAAAGATGCAGTTAGTGTGGTAAGAGGTTATACATTGTATAATTTTTTTTCAATACATTGAAATATGGAATGCAAATTGATTTTTACATAAATCATTTTTGGAGGATGTTTTTAGCCACAATTATTTATAAAATTTGAAGCATCATAATTGAGATATGAAAATTGAGAATACCTCATAATAGTGAGATTCCACTTTGGATTGTATTGTCGTCATTTTTTATTTCATGGAATGTTTGACAATAGTAGTTGCAATTTCAGATCGTTTGACAGAAAATAAATTTGGATATTTTTGATTATCTATGATTAATTTTTTCTTAAATGATCATGGATGGATGATGTGTAATATTTATTCTATGAGTATGAAGTATTTTGTTTATTCATGAAATAATAAAGACAATTAAATTAGTTATTCACCAAAACACAAATTTTGTTGTTGTTTAACAAACTAAAATGATGTGATTTATTTTGATGATTTGGGTGGGTGGGAGATAGGGGTGGAAATGGTTTTTTCTGATCTGTATGATCATTTGGTTGTATTCTATTATTTCATTATAGCTTTTAGACTGTATTCTTCCTTTATAGTATCCACTAAAAGTTCATTTAATCGTTTGTAAATGTGTTGTGCATAGAAATTTCCACCACGAATCTCCATTGGAAATTTCCAATGGAATCTCCCATTGAAATATCTTAGTAGGAATTATCATTTTTTAGATCAATTGGTATATAGGGGGTGGAAAAGGTTATTTTTTTATTTGGATAAATATTTTGAAAAAGTTGATACTAACTTAAACTATGATATAATGATAGGTTTTACAATGTAATATGTCTTTGTAGTCTCTATTTTCAGTTATTTGAATCAATTGGAATCTTATTATGCATAGAAATTTCCTCTGTAAAACTATGATCATAAATTTATACTTTGTTTTATATCAATTGGTTGGGTGGTACATAGGGAGTGGAAATGGTTATATACTAATCTAGATGATCATTTTGATAAATTTGATAATGATTTAATCTATGATGGTATGATAGGTTTGACACTATAATTTTTCCATGAGTCTCCACTTTTAGTTATTTGAATCAAATGGAAAATTTTTGTGCATAGAAATTTAAACTCTAAACATTGATTGGAAATTTCCACTTTGGTTTAGATAAATTTTTTGAGTGGTATATAGGGGGTTGAAATGGTTATTTAATGATCTGGATAAATTTTTTGATAAATCCAATACTGATTTAATCTATGATTGTGTGATAGGTCTTGAACTATAATTTTTATTTAATGTCTCCATTTCCAGTTCTTTGAATCAATTGGAAACATGATGTGTATCTAAATTCCAACTGTGAATTACCATCAGAAATTTTGAGTGGAAACTCCCACTGTAAACTCTAAGTGTAAATTTATACTTTGGTTTAGATCAATTGGTTGAGTGGTACATAGGGGGTGGAAATAGTTATTTTCTTATATGGATGAAAATTTTGATAAAGTAGAAATAGATTTAATATAAGATAGTACATAAGGTTTTACACTCCAATTTGTCTTTATAATCTCTATTTTATGTTTTTGGAATTAATATGAAAATTTCAATGCATAGAAATTCCAACTGGGAATTCCCATGGAAAATTTACAATGGAAACACGCACTGTAAACTATGAGTGGAAATCCCCACATTGAATCTATTCAAGTTGTCAATGGAAATTTCCACCACTATAGACACCCACATCAATATTTATAAAAAATGGGTTTCATAAATAGTTTTATATTATGATGACATCAACGGTTACAGATGTAGATCAATTGAATTCCAAAATGTTTCCATTTATGTATCAGTCCTGAAACTTCTATTATCATTATTATTTACAATGATTGTTGAATCATCCAATTTGAATAGAACTTTTCCTTGATTCCTCATAATTATATTAATAATTTATATTGAAAACTAAAAATAGAACCCACGAAAGTGTTTCATTAAAATAGTCCATGCATAATTAAAATATCAGAATATATGAAGTTCTATGAAGTGCCTTTAAATTTGAAGGTTTTCAACCTATGGTACAATATTTATATAAAATAAGATCTATGATAGGATCACTATGATAACCAGCATTAGACAGTTCTTTATGAATTCCCTACAATAATATTATGACATTATTTATGCATGATATCATAAAATGTAATATTTCATCAACATAAGAATAAAATTACAATTGTATACACGTTTTGTGGTCTCTTGGTTTATGATATTGTGCCTGATCTTTATGAATTGTGTTACCTATTCTAGACAACTTTTTAACCTATCACCAAATTTCATTTTATATCTCTTATTGAATGATGTTTTATATTTTTTTTGATATTCCTTCTTAGATTCTTCTTGAATGCATTTTGAGGGTAAATTATTTCTAGATTCTTGTAATTACCTAACATAATTATTCCGATTTGACATCCCAATAATATAACCTTGTTCAAACTCATAGTATTGCATTACAAAATTTATTTCCATTGATTACAACTATTGGTAACATTTATATTCACTTGCTACCAAATATTATTTGACATGACTAACTATGATGTCTTCCATGTGGATATCATGGGTATTTCTTATCCATATCTTATGGATATATAACTCCAATAAGCACTACACATCAAACCACCCCAATATTTTGAGTGCATGACAACACAAATACTAATAACTATCAAATTTCATATAGGTTCAACCAATTCTCATAGCTGACTCTTGGTACACTACAACTGAAAACTTGGTTGAGGAACATTTCATTCAAAAAAAAACTTTTTGAGGAAACCCTCTCATTAAAAGACTTAAGGCAATAAACCCAACATATTTGGTACTCAAGATTAAAATATCAAATAGTTTTTATGTCTACAAATGATTATATTAAACCATGATCGGATGATATTAAAAATGAGTGTGTGAGAGATTTTTCCTTCCATAAATCCAACCATCATTTCCCAACACCCACTCTTCTCTAACACATGCTCTAAATTTTGGAATAATTAAAAGACACTAAGATTATGATTCAAGTACTCATTTGATACAGAATGGAAACTCTCAATCAATTGTGTGCTTCAAATGCCTAATGTTAATGAAATATTCATAAAACAATGAGACCATTTCCCCTTACTTCTTACATATATTATAACCATGTTGAATTTGTATTACCACACTCTGATTAGATATGTTTCTATATTTCCTCTAATTTGTATTTCACTATAACCCCATACATGGATTTTTTTTTAATTTATCAAATAATTTCGACTCGTCATTCATTACTGGTCTGAAGTGTTTAATATCATCTTTCAATAAGTGCCATGTGCATTGGATTGTCTAGTTTTAGGAAGGGTTAAAGCAACAACTTTAGACATAACTGCATCTTGATATGTGAAATTTTTCTTACGATTCATCCCACCATGAAAATACACAAATATATTAAACAAACCAATAAATTAGTGTGTTGCCTCATTATATAACAATGTTGCACAAAAATTAGAATCTTTTTATGATGGTTTACACCTATAAAAACTCCCAAAGTCCTACACTCCTTCTTTGTGTTGTACATAGTTTCAAATATAACTATGTATCCAAAATAATCATAATCCAACTTTATTTAGGGATCAACCCAAAAAGTGTTTCTAATTTTACCGTAATTGTTAAGTTGAAATGAGTATAAGAAGGTCACGTTATCCCTTGATGGCTTCTCTTTGTATTGTAACATACCATCAACACAGCTTATATTCAACTCCCTATGTCTATTGGACTATAAATAATTTAGTTGGTCCAGTCATATATATCCAAGACTCCTGGGGCCACCTGCAATGATTGTTACCTGTGAAAACGAATCACCAGGATTAAGACTAGATTTATCATTTACATCCAACTTGACAACTCGTGCATCACTGATGTGTCATTGTGAAATCATCAAATGCATGGTCTCAGAAGAATCTAATGTGTGGATATGCTCCTCAACAAGTTTTCTACACTCATACATCTTATTGAACTTCTAGAAAACTCCCATTTTCATTGGACAATTACTCCTTATTTCAACACATGGATTTTTGACATTGATATCAGGTTTGTATAAACTTCAACATCCTTCTTTGCTAAATGTATACAATGATGATGTTACCATGTTTTTCCCCTTTTTATGTATGTTGACATACTACTTATGTATAATGAAACCAACAATTCCTCTATAACCAATATAAAATGAATAGGTTTCAGACTCTCATTATAAAACCATCTGAATGCTTAGTCTCCATGTAGTTCTTTGTTTATAAATGCTATCTGATGAGGTTCTTTCTTCTGAATTTGGAACATCATCTATATGGATGATAATTATTTAAATATATATATATAGTTAAATTATTATAAATATATATTTATAAATAAATGTTTATAAATATATGAATATATATATTTATAATTATATAATTATTAATATATATTTATAAATATATTTAAATAATTGAAAATATGTATTTATAAAAATGTTATAATTATAAATAAATATAAATATATTTAAGAAATTATATATATTCATATTTATTCACAATTTTTATTTATATATTTATTTATATATAATTATATTAATATGTATTGCTGGAATGTCCCAAATAACTTAGTTTTTTATTTATTTTTTGGATAACACCTTTTTTAACTAGGATGAGAGGGAAAGTATACATGACTTGGAGGCCTAGAGGCACAATATCCATTACATGACCTGAAGGCTCAAATACCCGACTACACTAGAATTTCCCTTCTCCAGCATTTTCTTCATTTATGGCACCTTTCTCTCCATCTCACATGGATTATTGGCTAACATTGCGTTATGCAGAGCTGCAAAATGTTTAGTATTGAGGATATTTTTCATACCCTCTCATCATTCCCAATCTGTTTAGTTGTGCTATGGTGGTTTCCACTTTCTCTAATTCATCGTTTTGGGCCTCCTCCTATGTGGTCTGGCCTGACTGCTTCCTGGCCTAGAGGCCCTATGGCCGGAAAAACCATGGCCTGAAGGCCTGTGGTAGCTTGGAGGTTATATGACCTAATGGTCTATGGCGGGCCGAAGGCCCAAATTTGTGGCCCATAAGGAAAAATCGGTTAAAAAGATTCCCTGACACAATAACTACTCAGGTACTTGCTATAATAACTAAGAAATTCACCCATGCCTAATTTTGAATATGGGTCTTTTGGATGTAGGATTATAGGGTTTACCACTCAGGAACCACCCTAATTACATATAAATATGTGTTCATATAAATATATATATATTAAAAAATTTATACAAAAAAATTATTTATAAAAATTTATTTAATAATATTTGTTTATAAATAAATTCAAAGTAAATATTTTTAAATATGTTTTGGGTTTGAGAACCTTGAAATTCGTTTTAGGCAGGGTTTGGGCTTTAAAAACATTACCTGAACCTGCCCAGATTAATAATCCGGTAATAATTATAAATTTAATTTAATTATATTATTAATAATTAATAATTTAATTAATAATACAATTAATAATTAATAATACAATTAACAATTAAAAATTTAATTAATATAATTAAAATTTATGATTTATAAATTATTAATTAGAAATAAAATTAATAAAATAATATAATTATATTATTAATTTTACAACACTGTAATATAATTAATCAAAGATAGTCTTGACCAATGATTTTGGTAGTAAAAACTTATGGTTTATTGAAAATGATGAAAAACAATATAAGGGAGATGACATGTGGAAAACAATGACAAACCACTATCACAAAGAGCTAACTAGATAACTACCTATGAAAAAAGAGAAGAATATTCATATTTCAGAATGAGATCGACCAATACTCTATCTCTCATATAATGAAGAGACTGAAGGTCCCAGCATAGCGGAAGCTCATGGGTGGATGTGCCAACTTTGATTTTTGTCATTACTAAGTATCAATCTGGGATCAATACAATTATAAATGCCAAACTCCATAGATCGAATCACAAAAATAGACAAAGAAGAAGAATAATCTCGGAACCCCAAAGAAGGATCATCACAGGTTGATTATAATTAATTTAATTGATTTGAAAGAAGTATCGTTAATGTAGTTCTTTATTCATTGATTTTTTGATCACGTTCCAATTTGATTCGTCATTGCGTCACAGAATCCAAGTGTAGACTTCCTCTTGTGGCGATCCACACATGCACCACGTATCTCTTGACGTTTCCAAAGGAATCTCCAGGTGCAAGTGTAGAGAAACCTTTTCTTGCATTGTCTGCCTTAGATTTCCTTTTTTTGATGGAGGAGGATCTCTCTGGGTCTTGAGAGAATTCTTGGAGGAAGGAGTTCTTTCAGACTTGAGAGAATTCTCAAGAATTTTTGCGCACAATGATTATGGAAAAGTGTTGGAGTTTTGTTGATATTTATAAACTGGTTTGATGTTATAGATATTTTACAACAAATAATCACATTACACATTTTATTTATCTCATTAACTCTTATTAAAAACCCCATGTCGAATCATTAATTCCATGACATGCACCTACGCTGAGGTTATAGTGTTATGAAAATAAATAAATGTGTTACGTGTATTATTTATTTCATTAACTATTATTGAAAACCCCATATTGAATAATAAATTCCTTGACATGTGCCCACAATGATTATAATAAATATCATTTAATTAAATAACATTATTACCTCAAAAACCTGATTGAAAAAACTACATGGCGTGTAATCATTAATACATGGCATGTACTGGTTTTTCATTTCCTTTCCAAAAATGAAAACTACACGCCATGTATATTCAATGTACACGGCATGTATATATTGTTTTCATTTTATTATTCCCCTAGAATTATCACTATTTAGGATTCCTTGAGTAATTATTAAACCACATACGTGAATAATATTTATTCTACATGAGATACTTGGATATACTTAGTGTTTGACCCTCTAGGCTTCTTTATCATTGTCATTGGGATGGATTTCCTAATGTCCAAGATTACTATCTAGCAATGGGTCAAGGCACCCAAGAGAAATAATTAGACACTGCATTGACGTGTCGCCTCATACAAATGCTTACCGTGTAATCTAATCCATATATCTCAATATCTCGACTAGTAGGTTTCATAGATGTGTCATAAACCTATATGCTTGATCCGTCATTCTTTGACTTCCAGAAATAAACTCATCGTGACACCATTGCTATGGGATTTGGGGGATAGTTCTATTTCCTTCAAAGTGCTCGAGATATCTACATTCATAAATATGGAGGGGACAAATCCTTCCTCGACTTATCCATTAGCAACATTGCATTTGTGACGCACCCAACACACCTTACTTACCGCCAAATGTCTTCATGATAGTTTTGTTCATAAAATATAAGTTCACGAGTCATGACATGAGTTAATGATAATCTTCCAATCTAAGGACCATTACACATGCTCGTAGATAGCAATGTCAGATGACACCAAGACATGAAGAATTACTACTGGTGGGTATGTTCTCATAATCTCCCATCTTGGAGATTACCAAGTGCGAACTCTACGAGAGATAGTCTCGTCTTCTTATGAGTACTCACACATAATGGTCTGTATACAATGTGTCCAATCATAGTATGTCATCCAACCGTAGAACTTTATTTCAGAATATTTTTATAACATTTAAGGGTTCTCATCATAGTGGGGATATTCCATGACCTTATTAATGCAACAAATATTCCAGGACATTATTATATTATAGTCATGCAAAACAATGAAAAGTATTTAATAATTTTACATTCATGTAATCAAAGTATAAACAGTTGGTTTTTAGGACACCAACTCTAATAAACTCCCACTTGGACTAGAGCTAACTGTCTACGACTCTTAGTCCTCTAGACCACACATGATGATCATGATTCTGTTTTGTCAAGGTTCTGGTCAAGGGGTCTTTCACATTGTCTTCCATGGAAATACTAACCACTGTAACTTCACATCTATGAGAAAAATCCCTCAAGAGATGATACTTCCTAAGTATGTGCTTTTTCTACCGATATGACCTTGGATATTTTGCAAGTGCCACCACTTCATTATTATCATAATAGAGTGTGATAAGATCTTTACTGCTAGGTACTACATCCAACTCTTGTATGATGATTTGAATCAAAACTTATTCATTAGATTCCTCAGAAGCTATGATATACTCAGACTCTACTTTAGAATATGCGACCACACCTTACTTTGAGCTCTTCCATCTCACTGCACCTCCATTCAAACTGAAGATGAATCCAGTTTGCGACTTCATGTCATCTTGATCAATCTAGAAACTAGCATCTACATGTCATCTGATGTCTAGTTTCTCATCTCCTCCATAAACAAGGAACATATCCTTAGTACGCCTCAGATACTTAAGGATAGTCTTGAATGCCATCCAATGGCGGTCTCCTGGATCAGCTTGATATCTTCCCTCCAAACATAATGTGTAAGAAACATCAAGCCTTGTACATAGCATTGTATACATGACTGAAGAAATCTCGAATGTGTAAGGGAACCTTGCCATTTTCTTTCTCTCCTCATGTGTATGAGGATACATTTTCTTGGATAGATGAATTCCATGTGACACGGGAAACAATCCCCTCTTGGACTGTTCCATACTGAATCTCATCAGTATCTTGTCAATGTATGTACTTTGACTCAGGACCAAAATTCTATTGGATCTATCACGATGGATCTTGATCACAAGAATATATGTTTCCTCACCCAAGTATTTCATAGAGAATCAATTGTCCAACCATGCCTTAACTGACTGTAAGATAGGTTCTTCATTTATAATTAGTAATATGTCATCAACATATACTATTAGGAAAATGACTACACTTCCACTAAACTTTTTATAGACACAAGGCTCACATAAGATCTTATCAAAACATAATTCCATTATGGCTTCATAAAAATTAATTTTCTATGACCTTGATGCTTGCTTTAATATATAAATGGATTTATGAAAATTTCATACCTTGATGGAATCTTTTGGAATCACAAACACTTCTGGTTGTGTCATGTCGACATATTCCTAGAGATTCCAATTAAGGAATGTTGTTTTGAAATCCATTTGACAAATTTTATAGTCATGGTAACTGGCAATGGCCAATAGGATTCTGATGGATTTCAGCATCGCAATCAGTGAGAAGGTTTCTTCATAGTCAATTCCTTGACGATGTCTAAAACCTTTTGCATCCAATCGTTCCTTATAGTTTCTGAATAATCCCTCCATGTCTAGTTTTCTCTTGAATACCCATTTATTATCAATAATATTTACATCAACTGCAGGATCTACCAAAATCCATACATGGTTTTGGTATATAGAATCCATTTTAGAATTCATGGCTTCTAGCCACTTGGCAATGCTTCTGCTTTCAACTACTTCCTTGTAGGTAAGAGGATCATCATTTTCATCCAATAATGAGTCACCATCCTTGGGGATAAGAAAACCATATCATTCTGGATCTCTCACCTATCTCATTCTCCAACGTAGTTCTTGTGTCTTCAGAACAAATTGTTCTTCCACGAGGCTTTGTGGAATCTATTTTTTACCAACTCCTGTGTATCTTGAGCCTCGACGTCATCGAAGTCTATCTTGCTCCCTCATTCTCTTTTGGAGACGTGCTCCCTCTCAAGGAATATGTCATTTGTTTCCAGTATAACCTTTTTATCTGAAGGGTTTTATAGGTAATATCCCCTTGTTTCGTTGGGATATCCTATAAAGGTACACTTTGTTCCTCGGGGTGCAAGTGTGTTACCTAAAGAGGCCTTAACAAATGATTTGATACCCCACACATGTAAATTGTATAACATGGATTTGTGTCCACTCCATAGATTGTATGGAATGTCATTTATCGATTTAGTTGGTACTTGGTTTAGTATGTGTGTTGTTGTTTGTAATGCATATCCCAAAAAGGATAATGGAATACTTTCATGACTCATCATTGATCTCACCATGACCAAAAGGGTGTGGTTCCTCCTTTCACTAACACCATTCCACTGAGGTGTGTAAGGAGGAGTGAGTTGAGATAGAATCCCAAAATACAGTAAGAAATCAATGAAGTCCTGATTAAAATATTATCTTCCTCTGTCTGAGCAGAGTTTCTTAATCTTCTTACCAAGATGGTTCTCAACTTCATTATTGTATTGTTTGTACCGATCAAAAGAATCTGACCTGTACCTCATTAAGTAAATATATCCATATCTACTAAAATCATCCGTAAAAGTTATGTAGTTAAAGAACCCACCCCTTTCTTCAACTGAAATGGTCCACACACATATTTTTGATATAATTCTAGAAGATCTTTATCTCGTTCACCTTTCCCAATAAATATGGATTGGGAATTTTGCCTTGTAGACACACATGACATAAACCAAGTGGTTTTAGGTCAAAAAATCTAAATACCAATTTTGATGTAATTTTTCCAAACATTTCTCATTAACATAACCTAGATGGTGATTCCAAAGTTGGGTGTGGTTTGAGTCATGTGAATTGACTTTGTCATCGATTTCCATTACATGGTTTGTGTAGTCTAACACATAATGGCTTTTATATAAATGTTCCCTACCAAAACATATGCTCTCTTTATAAAAGTAGTAACATTCCATTACAAACATGAAGATGAATCCCTTAGTATATAATATGGATACTGAAATAATGTATTTTTTTACAGAGGGTACATAATAACATCTTTTTAATACCAAGTCCATCCCAGTAGGTAATTTGAGGTGGTAGTCTCTGACGGCTACAATAGCGAGTCTGGCTCCATTGGCTGCTCGCAGATCCACCTCCCCTTGGTCAATCTTTATTAATCTACTTGGTTCCTGTATTTGGATACAGATGTGAGCACCAAAAGTAGTATCAAATACCCAGTTGGTAGAAATAGATAGATTGAATTTGATAACAAATGCACCTAAATCATCCCTTTGCTTCCTTTCCTGTGTGTAGTTTTTCTTCCAGTGGACCTTATTGCCACATGGGAAACAAACAACCTCCTATTATCTTGCCTCCCCTTTGATCTTCCTTTTATTGTAAGGCCTTGAAGAAGATTTGGTCTTAAAGCTCTTTTCTTTCCCTTTCCTTTTATTCAACATAAGGACATAAGGCTTTTCACGCTTCATATCATTGTCCACTTGGAGAATGAGGATAAGAAGATCAGATAGAGACTTCTCAATGTTGTTCATGTTGAAATTTACAAAAAATTAAGAGAAGCTCCAGGGGTGTGATGCAAGAATGAGATCAGTACCCAGTTCTTCAGGGAGTTTAAACCCTAGAACCTCCAAGTGCTCAATGTAGACATTCATCATGACTACAAGAGGCCCAGCAATGGCACCATCTCCAAGATTTCCCTAGAATAGAGCTTTGGAGATCTCAAACCATTCATGTCTTTCTCTCTCCTGTTATAGACCACGGAGGTGACCGAGCATGCTATAGGAATTAATGTCTTCATGAGACTTCATGATCTCACTAGACATTGATGATATCATCAAACATTGAACATCGAGTGCATCATTAAAATATTGATCATAAACTATAAAATCTTCATCACTTGCCCCTTGGGCAGACGAATCGGGAAGTGAGGACTCCATCACGTAAATTTTTTTTTCATGGCATAGGATATCCCGAAGGTGCCTAAACCATTCTTGAATGTTACTACAGGTGAGGATATTGTATTTATCCTGAATTGATCGTAGATAAAATGTGGTTGACGTGTTTTTCATATTGATTCTAAAAATTAAAAGAGCCGATTTATCAGTACCTTTTGATTACATTTTATGAAAAATATTAAATGAATTCATTAATTCTACCACTATTTTATCATGTCCCAACACCCCCCACCATTGAACATTGAATGCTTAATTTCATTGTCATTATAGTGTAAATGTTCTGTATTCCTCTTTTCATTACCCCAACAAGGGTTGGTCAAGCTATTTAAATGTATTTTGGTTGGTAGGTCCTTTCCAACTGTGAGATTACAATTCATTGATCTGTTGAGTGGACTCCCCAATCCCGAAATCCTGACTTGGATTTCCTCAACACTTGACTCGATTTTACAACAAGTCTATAAAGGGATACTCATCTTGATGTAAAATGTTTATGTAAATATAAAACATTCATAGGAGATTAATTTATAAAAGTATGTGTCTCAACAAGGGTTGATCAAACACATAGTTTTATTGAGTCTTGCCCTTAATCAAGAAACAGAAGGCTTTGTCTGACTTGCTATGGTATTTGAGGGATTTCATTCATTATGCGTAGTTTTTAATTATCAAATGGTTGTTAATATTAAGTGGTACTTTTTTAAGTGATTGACCATGTTCTAATAATGTTTATGCATAGTTTGGTTTTTTATTTTATTCTATCTTTTCATGCTTGTTTATTTTATTAACTATGTGATCATGACAACACATGCATAATTAATAAACCATGAAATCAGACATAAATAAAATAAGATATCATGATCATGGGATTATTTTGGTTAGCTTATCTATCAGGTTTGATAAGCTAACCATGATCTAGGGAAAAACACCTTGAACTTGATGTTTCGTGTTTTGCATCTCCCACTTGTCCACCTTTGTATCTTCTTGGGTTGGTTTCGCCTCATCATCAGATTTTAATCCATCTCCTCTGGCTTGGAAGATCCTCCATTACATGGGGTTTACATTAAAAAAAACCATGGGCACAGAGGCCCTACTTTTCATTGGAAGAAGGCTCACATGCCAACGAATTTAAATTAACTAAATTTAAATGAAACCATACACACACAAAGGGTCTTTTGACTAGGCCATGATCATCCATAGCATGCAATGACATTTACACATATTTAATATTCAAATTTTTTTAATCATTATTTTATTCAAGATAATTTGTGTTTGAATTCAATTAATTATGATTGTATAATTAATCAATTCTTTATCTAAAATTATTTTCTGAATTTCCCTGAGATTATTCTCATCCATATTCCATTTACGGGTCTTTGTACTTTGGAGAAGGCCTGGTGAAATTCCATTTCTGGAATGTACATAGTGTGTAGGCTACATTACATGACATGTATTTGTTTTCTCCCTTTATCCAATGTACACACCGGGGGTTTTGGTGTGTTTTCTATACTTTGTAAATTTTAGAGTACACACCGTGTACTTCCTTGTTACGTGATCACCAGCCTGCAAATCCGGTGTATGCGGTATAAAGCTTCTCCTTGTACATGGTTTCACCTGGGCTAGATTGGACTACAAAACATGTTGATTCAACATACACATCATGTATTCGGGTTTCCACGCGCCATTCAGTTTTGGTCAACATGGTGTATTGAAAACATAGGTATGCTCAATTCACAAGATGTGGTTTAGTGGACCAGTACCGGTTCATTGAACCGAAGTACACAACATATAGTTTTCACTACACATTGTGTATTCTTGTGTTGTACAGACAGAATGAGCACCTCCTCTGTATGAGTTCCTCAATTTTATTTTAATCAAAATTATAATTAAAAGGTCGTTTATTTGATGTGAATCGAGAAACAAGGGAGGAAGAACAGATCTCGTTCATTCAGTTTTATAGAACGGTTTATCTTGAATTGAATCAAATATAAATGTGTAAATTATCAATGAAAATTAATTATCTATAATCATCGTTTTGACCCCTATAATTTCAATTGAAGGTCTCAGGCATAGCAGAAGCTTTTTGGTGGATGTGCCCACTTGTATTTTTGTCATTATAGATGATCAATCGGGGATCAATACAACAATAAACACTAGACTCCATAGATCAAATAATAGAAATAGAAAATAAAGAAGAATAGTCCCAAAACCACAAAGGAGGATCATCACAGGTTGATTATAATTAATTTAATTTATTGGAAAAAAGTACCTTGCATGGTGTTCTTTCTTAGTTGTTATTTTTGATCATGTTCTGATGTGATTCGTCGTTGCATCAGAGAAGCCAAGTGTAGAGTTATTCTATCGGTGATCCACATGTGCACTATGTATCTCTAGATGTCACTAAAGGAATCTTCGGGTGCTAGTATGGAGAAGCCTTTTCTTGCATTGTCCGCATTAGAATAACTTCATCTACTAGAGGAGGATCTCTCTTGGTCTTGAGAGCATTCTTGGATGAAAGAGTTATATTGTCCTTGAGATAATTCTCCAGAATTGTTGTGCACAACAATTAGGGAAATGTGTAGGGGTTGTGAGGATATTTATAATCGGGTTTGAGGTTATAGAGTTATGATAATAAATAAACATGTTATGTGTTTTATTTATTTCATTAACTCTTATTGAAAACCCCATATTGAATCATTAATTCCTTGACATGTGCCTACGCAGAGGTTATAGAGTTATGACAATAAATAAATGCGTTAAACATTTTATATATTTCATTAACTATTATTGAAAACCCCATGTTGAATAATTAATTCCTTAACATGCACCGATGCTGATTATAATAAATATCATTTAATAAAACTATATTATTTCCTCAAAATCACGATTGAGAAAACTACACGGCGTGTAATCATTAATACACGGTGTGTAATTGTTTTTCATTTCCTTTCCAACTTGAAAACTACACGGCGTGTATATTCAATGTACATGATGTTTATATCTTGTTTTTTTATTCTTATTCTAGCATTAAAATGATTTATTCTTCCTTGAATAATTATTAAACAACATACTGGAATAATCTTTATTCTACTTGAGATACTTGGATACACTTAGTATGTGACCCCTAGGCTTCTTTATTGTTTGAATTAGGCGGGCTTTGACAAAGTCCAAGATTAATGACTAGCAACGGGTCAAGGAACCAAAGAGAAAGAAGTTGACACCGCATTAACGTGTAACCTCATACGAACTCTTACCATGTAATTTAATCCCTTTGTCTCAATATCTCATCAAGAAGGTTTCATGGCAGTGTCATAAACCTATATGCTTGATCCATCATTCTTTGGCTTCCAGAAATAAACTCATCGTGACACCATGGCCAAGGAATTTGGGAGACAGTTCTATTTCAATCAAAGGGAACAAGATAGCTACTTCCATAAATATGGAATGGAAAAATCCTTCATCAAGTTATCCATTAATAACATGTCATTCGTGACGCACCCAACGTACCCTACTTCCGGCCAAATATCTTGTGACAGTTTTCATCAGAAAATCTAAATGTGTGAGTCAGGACATGAGTTAATGATAATATTACAGTCTAAGGACCATTACACACACTCGTATATAGAAAAGTTTGATGACACCAAGAAATGCAGAATTACTACTAGTGGGTTTGTTCTCATAATCTCCCATCTTGGAGATTACCAAGTTTGAACTCCATGAGAGAGAGTCTCGTCTTCTTACGAGTAATCGCACATGACGATCTGTATAATATGTGTCCTATAATAGTATATAATCTAACCGTATGACATTATTTAAAAATATTGTTATAGAATTTAACGGTTCTCATCACAATGACGATCTTCCATGACTGTTTTAATGGAACAAATATTCCAGGACCTTATTATATTATAGTCATGTAGCACAATGAACAAAATATAATAAGTGTACATTCATGTAATAAAAGTACAAACAATTGGTTCTTAGGACACCAACTCTAACAGAGACTCCTCTAGGTTTTGGGATTTTCCCAGGATTTGTCATCATCAGCTTGAGGATAAATGTTGGCATCCCACTGTGTGGGGCCCTCAAGGGCCCAAGGATCTTGTTCTCTAGTCGCACCTGAACCCTCTAATTATGTATTAATATTATAATTTCTCCTTTCATTGAATGAATAATTGCTTTATGATTTTCCTTTGACTCTTATCATTCCATGAGGTGTTTCCTTGTTCTTTAAGAAAAGCATCACTACTGCTAGATCTATTTAAATTGTTATGAAAACTAAAGAAAAGGTTGTTTATGTTACCAGTGTTCAGTGGACCACTATGTGTTGTGAGTGGAAGTGAGTTCTCCCTTACATTCGTTTAAAGCTGGATTCAAGGATAATTATTTGCAAGAGAAACATTATTTCCCTTCATAGATAAAGCATCAACTTCCCCATGACCCCAATAGTGTCATCGACCAAAGTTGAAGGTATTGAAGTAATTAACTTCTTAGATACCCCAATTCTCATGTTATCATTAGAGACCACACATAAAATTTTTACAACACAACCCACTTCAAGAACCTCCATGATTGAAGTACCAAAACCATGGTAGTCGGGACCCAATTCCATTTATCAAGAATTAGGTTTGTTAGTTGGAGAAGAAGTTCCCTTCTATACTAGATAAACATCCCTCATAGCTCCCTTTAAGATTTCTAACCTTGTGCCAACCAACATACTTATGAGAGAAGGTGATCCAAATCCCCAAAAAGTAGAGGTATTTCTTACTTTACTCTTCCCAAATTGTATGTATCTATATTTATATAGAATCACATGTCAACCTCATCTTTACTCCCATTAAATCATTGATTTATCATCCCCTCCTTGGTAACACATCGAGATTTTTGGAATTTTTTTTGAATTAATTTAATATTTTTAATATTTTTACCTTCGTGTAATTCTGAATATAGATTTTCATTATTATATAAAAGCACTATATTTGTACTACGTTATATGTAACACCAAGGGATTCTTTTACTTCACGCAACACTGACTTGGCTTGTGTTACATGCAACACTGAGCTTCTATGAAGCAACACATTACTATTATAATAATTTAAATAAGATAGTTATAACATAGAAATTAAAATTGTAATATGAATAGTAATAACTACTTTTAAAATATTTGTTATAATAGTTTTTATAATGAAAAATATAATTTTTCTATGTTCTTGATATGTTTAAAGCTATTATTTTATTAAATAAATTGATTTTCATGCCCTTCTATGAAAAATAATATTATTAATTTAGAAACTAATAGATTATTAATTTGATAAAGTAAACCTCATTTTTATTTTGAAAATACAAAAAAATAACTTAGGGTGAATTTTTAGTATTTTTCAATGAAGTTTCATTTTTTTTATCAATAGTGAAAAATAATGCATTGTAGTTAAAAATGATTTATTTGTTTAAATAAATATTTTTTAAAATTGATTTTAAAGTCAAAATAGTTAAATAATACATTTATTAATACAATTTATGTCTTTAGATTCATTCTTATAATATAATTAGACATAAAATATTTTTGAACTTTTGAACGTCTCTTTTACCTGCATTCTAGCCACATTTGTGGGATTAACATTAAATGTAATTTTACCATTTCAGTGAATTGAGATTTGAAAAAAAACACAAATGGTTATAATTAGTAAGAAAAAATTTGTCTAATAGGATAAAAATATTTTTTTATGAATTGCAAATTTTGAATTTTATTTACCACGGTTAGAAGGTAAATATGGAAATTAAAGGTAAAAATATATTATAATAATATAAAATCACCATAACACTAGTCATAAATTCATTGGATTAGTGTTTTTAAACAAAATTCAACCTTAGGCAGAAAATATGATCCTTTTTATTCTACATTTGTAAGATTAATAACTTTATTATATTTAATTTAAAGTAGAGTTGAAAATGTCATATTAAAATTTTAATAACTATATCATTTCTAATTAGAGGTTATATAAGTGATATGGTTGACTATAAATAGTAATTAGAAAAATAAACTGTTTATATACATCATGATAGTTTGTTAATAATTTTTAGACATTATATAAATAATTTTAAATGTGACACAATGATGATGTACCAATAGATTTATTAAAGGAAGAATCAGATAAATAATAATAATAATATTAAAATAAATATTATTTATATAATTGATGCCATCCACGAATTTTTTGGATTACCATGAAATGTTAGGAATTATTTAATATGGGTTATTTAAGTAATAATGTTATGATTTTGTTTAAAAATTAAAGTTATAAATAGTGACAAAATCAACATAAATGAGATTTTAAAATAAATAATATTTTATTAAATGATATAAAATTCATAAAAATATATATATGAACCAACTAACTATTATAATGTTAAAAATTTCATAAATGATCCAATTGGGGTTATTTTATCAATTTATTGTAACTATATTAAACTTATATTGAAAAAAGACAAGTTGTCAGGATAGGAGTTAAATTGTTTAACAAAGGGATAAAGCCAAAAGATAAAGTTAATTTTGTGACCTAAACATGTATAAAATTCATCGATTGAGGTTAGGATGACCCATACTCATATAAACTTGAAAATAACTCACTTTGGAGATATTTGAAATTGGAAATGAATATATAGTAAATTAATAGTATTTGGGTTTCGTAAAGTGTCCCCCCCCCTCTCTTATAAAAGGGAACGTCTCATTCTCTTTTATTCACGTCTCTTAAATAATACGTATCGGATAAAACCTACCAAATTTTCCTCCCAAATTCTTTAAATTCATCTTAGAGGCCATAATTTTTGCAGAAATCCAACCTATGGAGTCCTTTTGTTGAAATCAAAATGAGACACTTAATGAAGAGGTGGTTGTTTTACCAACTTTTTCATGTTTATTTTCTTCTTCCAATTATTCTACCTATGTTGCATCAATAATAAAGTAATAAATACATAATCTAGTATATTATGAGATATTTTTATTATCATTGTACAACCATATTCCACCATTTACTCATCCTATGAAAAACAATATCACCATGTGTGCCTATGTATGGCTTACCGTCTCCACATTGGATGTAAACTGTTTTTCATATATACTTTATTTAGATGGATATAAAAATAAATTAAAGGATGTAAATAATTAATATAACATGATATTGATTATTTAAAACTAAAATAACATCCATTTACATACCATTTAACCATTAATGGAATGATACCTTCGCTTATGCGTACGAACAACTTATTGTCTCTGCGACACGATGAGATTCATTCTCTACATTAACCATTCAATAATTAATATAAAATATATAAAGTAAATAAGAATGAAATATATAAAATAATAATTCTACTAGAATAATATATATATAGACACACACACACAGATATATATATATATATATGTGTGTGTGTGTGTGTGTGAGCGTGCATTTACTTTCTTCAATTCATTATGATAAGAAAACAGAAACAACATTCATGCTTACATACGACCTACCATCTTCATGAATAGTGTATTCCATTTCATATATCTATCTATTATGTCTATTTATATTCCTAATTTATATGAAATATAAATCATTGTTTACATTCTGGATGTAACTAAATTCTGATCTATGTAATAAGATCAAGAATAAAAAAAGACAAAACATGTACGATAAACAAAGCGATTATTTCCCGAAACATTGCATTAACTTGAAATTGTCAACAAACGGGTAATTTAATGTCATAAATGAATCATATATGATATCATAAAAATTATTATGATTCTTTTATATGATAATAATATGTTTAAAACTAATATACAAGACTTTTGGACATGTACGGAGGGAATCATAACTAAGGTAATTGGATTTTTTTCTCACCTTTATTTCCTTGGGAGACATGTTGCATACACTACTTGTTTCTTTTATGTGGTGTATATACTACCCATGAAAGTATTTTACGATTATTATCTAGAATATTATTATATTTACATATTATTATATTTTTGTTTCTTACATGGGTCATATGATTCTATTGATTATAATGTGATGAGTATTTATTTCACAATCTATTCCATATTTGGGATTATTTCATTTTAAGTATTTTTAGGTAATATTTATCATCCACTTCCATGTTTTCTAAAAATGTCTTCATAAAATGTTTTTCTATCAATATATAGTTGTTTAATGTTATTTTTACCCATTTTTCACTTTTTTTACTTCATTTTTTTAAAGGATTATTTATTTCATTTTCTAAATAAGACACATTTTTTCTTTTTTGGAAAAAGTATGAGAAGAATGTATATTTAACTTATACATCATGAACAGATTTTTATGCTTTCATGATGCCTTATTACATTAAAGCTTCTACTTCAATCTTACAAGTTTACTTTAAAATAAAATTTTTTCTTTAAAATTTGAACGACATTTTAAGAAAATAAATCTATTTCAAAAAAGATAGGATATTTTACTCAAGAACTTTTTAAATGATTTTCACGATTCCTTTATATGTTTTCAAAGAGGTTTAAAAAAGGGTATTGAAAATATTTTAAATTTTAAAAGGGTATTTTTAATGATAATTCATGTTCCATGTGATCTTTCAAAATCCTTCCCTTCCAAGAATGACATACTTTGTTATAGTTCAAGAATACCATTCATATTATTTCTCTGAAGGATTTATGTTTTGATGGAATGAAGTTTACTAAACCCCCTTATTTTCTTGGGTTATGATTTTGATGAAATGATTTTCAAGCCAGTCTATTTATCAAAGGATAATATATTATTACATGTTTATAAAATCCATTAAATTTTATGGTTTATTATATGATTTGTTATGATCTTATGGCACATGTATGTATGATTTCATAATGAGATGGGTGAGACCTATATCTCCCTATGATGCATTGGGTAATGATTTATATCTCAAGATAAAGATATAAAGGATATTGTCCTCCAAGATGGTTATGGGGGTGAACCATGACTACCAATATGGTTATGGAAGTGAAGCATGAATACCAAGATTGTTTGGGAAGTGAACCCATCTACCAAGATGGCCTTAGCAGCAATGCCTTGACTATTATAGGAATAATTACTATGTGCTTATGTGTCATCCATAGTTCCATTTTTTATTCCATTTTTTTCCTTCCATGGATCATGTTATTTATTTCCTTATGATATGTGTTCTATAAAATATCAATATATATAACATAATTCTTGTTTATGATCTTTGATATACAAGGTATGATCATCTATTTTTATTATCATGTTCTCATACACTTATTCTCATGATTTTATCCACATGTCTCCATTTTTAACCCATACTGAGCATCTAGTCTCACCCTTGTTCTTATGTTTCCTTTTCCCTATGTTATAAAGAAATGTTTTAGTCAGGGGAACTAAATAGGAGGATCTATATGGGATATGTTGAATATATTTCACCAAATTATAAGAATGTGATCCAAGTTTCCAAAGGCACTAAACTAATATGGTATTTCGATGTGTATTTGTGTTATGTATTCAGTATTCTATAAAAGTGAATTAATGTCTATGTACATCAAGGATGGGTTATTATAGTTGGTATCGGAGTTAAATTATAGTTAACATTTCTAAAATAGGAAGAGGAAATTTTAGTGAGATCCTTAGGGATATTTCTAAGGATTTGTATAGGGATTCCCCTAACGATAAGTCTAAGGATGAGGTAATGTTTATGAAAATGTCTAGTAATTTTGCTAAAAGATAGAGTGAGTAGTTTTCTAGAAATCCGTCCATGTATAAATACTAAAATTGGATGTGGCTCTGGAATACATGTATATAGGAGTAAAAACTCTGAAAAAGTGTGTCGGAAAGACTAGATTGTAACCTGGTACATGAAAACAAGTCTTGATGTACACTTGGTTTGACACTCCTGGGATATATGCTTTGGAAATTCACAAACTATTCATGGACCATTATGAAAAATTTAAATATATTTTGGATATGAATAACCTAGGATAAACCAAGGGTGTAATAGATTAAAAAAGGTATCATAACTTTGACATCCTATATGTGAATTTTTAAAATTATGTGGTTCCTCATTATTATAAATACTTCTTACACAATGATTTCTGGTTTTCTTCAATGGAAGGAACTAGAAGAAATTGGGTTAACATTTAATATGATAGGGAAATTGGTGACTAAGATCAATGAAATATCATAATGATTAGAGAGAAATATATTGTGGTTATGTCTAATCAGTTATAACAATATATGATTAACAAGGTGACCTTTAGTGGTATTCCTATGTAATGACCCCTCACCAAAATGTGTAACCCTATTGGGCCGACAATGTGAGAATAGAGATAATGACCCTAACTCCCACCTCTAGTAGGCTTCGGGTTGGAAACTAGCACTCAGGGTATGACAAGGACACATATAGGAGGAATTTCCATATAAGAGAAAACATTCATAAGAGAGAGATAATACAAACACCAACCAACTCATCTTTAGTCTACAATATAAAAGAAACCTACGTACATATATTTAATGTCATAAAATGAATAAATCAATTTAAAAGGAAAATTGAAAGTACAAAAAGAATGAAAAAAGTGGCCACGATACCCGAACAGCTCCTGAAAAACCCAAAACTAACAGTAAGTAGTCTGATCTCCAACCTTCCCCAACTGACCTGAAAAAAGTTTCTATAATGTAGGGTGAGTATAATAGTATAATTATTAGGATCCTCCATAGATCCTCTTGTGCATGTTTAAATAAATCATTCTAAAGTACAGTGAATAACAAGTGAAACTAACTCATCACTTAAACAAGTATAATAAGTTTCCATCCTCACCATAGACACCCTCATGAAATATTTCATACAAGATAATATAATATAACAAATCATATCAAGGGTACCTCGCTACCACGTCCCCACTGGGTTTCCACTTTACCCCAACAATGCATGTCCTAAGCATATCTCTCCAAAAAGGTTGTCCTTAAGACACCTAGGCATAACACCACAACTTGAACCTCATGCAACTCACCACCACAACCACATTGCCAAAAGTAACAAAGTAGTTTCTGGGATCCACCACAAATAACATAGCTTGAATCATACATCAGGTATTATACCTATAGCCATTAAATCCCATACACTGATTAAGGATCCTCAAGCCATCACAACCTATACAAATTACACCTATAGTTGCACATAGGAAACTATATGTAGAATATATGTGTGTGAAATGACCACAAGCCATTATATCCATCTATACATATATATGGGGAAAATTTTCCGTTGTTCATACCAAAACTAGTAACTACCAAGAGAAGAGAGCAGGACCAAATGGGGTAGACATTCATCCATCCACCCACTCTGATGTTAGAGAAAACACACCCCCCAAGGCTCAGAATCCCTGGGGTGTCATTCACCCGAACCGTCAGGGTAGAGTAGCGTATAGAAACACAAAATTACATGATATATTATGGCTCAAAATCATAATATGGGAAAAACTAGTCTTATACTCAACTATAGCTAATGTCTCTTGGACTCTCAGCTGGAACTGCTAAGAGAAGATATCTTATAAGTACATAACCACTTAAAGAACTAAATTGGGTTACTTTATCCATTTTTATCAATTGAACTTTACATTAATTAATTATTTAACCATTAATTAAAAATTATCAATTCCACATTACATTTCATTAGCATAACAACAACGTTTCATGCCCTACTGGGATAACCAAACCTAGTCCATAGTCCCATTAAATTGTAACCTCAACATTTCATCCCAGCAAGCTCCAACTCCATGGGTTAACATCATTTATTTAATCATTTATTAACATCAATATCACTTTTCCATAATTTCATGTATTCTAAGAATACATTCTAAGATACCAAACACAAGGGGATCAACATGGTGAGTAGATGAACTACTCGTTGAGTCTTTTCCACCTATAGCTGGAGCACAAGCCCATCCATCCTCAGGAAGATAAACAAGGAAAACATGTGGCATACCACACACATCTTCACCTATTTTGGAAGGAGGGTAAGAAAGATCATATGCCTCAAGTAGTGGGGGAATTGATGCATATAAACAGACATCATATTCCACAACAACCACTTTCATATCAATGGGTATGCTCATCTTCAACTTGTTCCACCATCATCGGTGTCCTCCCCGACACCAACATGCACAAAATAAGGAATATTTCTACTTTAGGCGTCAACTGCTTCCACAAATACCACTGTTCCTCCCTACCCCCACATACCAACACAGATTTATAGGCTCGGAAAACTCAGGCTCATACCATAACACATGAAGTAGGAAACAATCAAAGTAACTAGGATCTTGACCCCAAAAAAAGGCATTCGACCTTCACACACAATGAGATCTCACAACTCTAATCATAAGGCACACTTCCTTTACAATACAGTAGGTAACTCAGACCCAACAAGGAATTATATTTATCAAACAACTGGTTTTATATTCCATATTGAATTAACTGATTAATTATCACGAGTTCCAACTATAATCAAACTAAACAACTAGGTATCTCAAGCTATCAAAAATTAATTAAACAATTAATTTGATATGACTTTAATCAACATGCATAAAAATTCTTTAGGTATATCAATAAATTAAATTAAACATGCTTACTACATCAATTTTATTATAAAAAAATTACAACAACAACATATCCAGATTCAATAAAAATTTCTCTTTAATCATTTATCTAATCAATTTAAAATGAATTATGGGTTTTTGTTATTTAACAATTTCCATCAAGAATGACAATATAAACAAGTAAATATTACATATCACATTATCTAGAAAAAATATCCAATAACATCACTAGGAAATTGATACCAATTCCTTAATCGCATTAAAATATTTATTATGTGAATTTCATTGTGATACAGTGGGCTAAATCATGGTAATACAAAAACTACATGTAAATAAAATAGTGAATCCATGAATCCCCTACCTCAAAATGTTTCTGAAATTCTTCGCATGAGAATGGGCCAACACAACGGATCAAGATCACCTCTCCCGTTATGACTACTTCCACTCGAGGACACCATAACACAACTGCATCATCCAACACCTATGAAAGATCCATTAAAAACATTGAGATCACATGCCATCACGTGGAATGGAGAAAATAAAGGAAACAGATTGAGGAACCCAAAAGAATGGAGGTAGAACATACCTTATACCAAAGAGAGATCGACACTTTCGGGTTGCACCAAAATAGGGGGTGTGAATGCAGCATGAAAAAATCCAATGGGAAAATGATCAAAGGGTAGAAAAATCACACAAGTCCTAAAAATATGTTTCAGGTGACTCACACCAAGAAAAAGGAGAAGGAATAACAAGGGAGGAAGGTATCTCTACCCATTTGAATATCTAAATGAAGCAGCAGTTTAGATGCGGTATAGATTTTCCATTAAAGGTGGATCTGGTCAAGAATATGCGGTTTGATCAAGTAAAGGCACCCAAACCCTTAGGAAAATTAAGATAGCAGTTATGGGCTTTTAATTGGCCTTAAATCCATTTAAAAAATGAATTGAATGTGTTTTATGTAAAAGATAACATTGAAGGGGAGAACTGTTGGATGCGGGAATCACTTTTCACTAACTGATCTGGAAATAATATACACCTATCGATAGATGGCATACCATCCTAGAAATACTGTTCAAAATACTGATAGATGACATACCTTCCCTAAAACAATGTTCAACCTACTGATAAATGGCATACCATCGTAAAAATACTGTTCAACCTAATGATAGATTATCTACTGATATATGACGTACATATATATGACCTACAGATAGATGACCTACTGATGACACTATTCATAGAACTAGAAACATTGTTCACAGAACTGGAAATTTTGAAAAGTGTTAACAATATGTCACATAGACCTCCCAAAACACCGAAAACACAAATTTTTTATAATGTAATGGACCAGATAGGTCCATGGAATTACTTTAGATACCTAAAAAATATTCTCATCCTTGAGAATCCAAAACCAACATAGAGAGGAAATAGAAAATGGGGCCCAAACAACCATCCTGCGAAATACCTCTCAATGTTCTCGCCACTATAGGAGCTCAACCACCTCACTAGAGGAATAATAATAAAGCTACACAATAACCACAAGTAGCTCCAAAACACTCTCCTAAGGGAGATACCTCTCAAAAGAGATCAAGACATAAGAAGCAACAATATAAATCCATCTTATAAATAGGAAATGTCTACACCCACAAAATGAACATAGTTACAAGAAAAGTGATAAGTTTCAAATAGCTCTGGGTACTGAGCATGTATTTGTGACTCCCTTTTCCAGGTACTCTCCTCCATGTCACCATGTGACCATAAGACATGAACCAATGGTATAGAACACCCACAAAACACCTTCTCTTGGCAGTCCTGGATCTCAACAGGCCACTCCTTGCAGGTTTCATCATCGTCAACATCAATATCACACCAATTGATGATGTGAGAGTCATCATGAAGATAATGAAAGAGCTACGACACATGGAAAACATCATGTATCCTCTTCATCTAAGGAGGAAGTACTACCCAATACGCCATAGCTCCAACACGAACCAAATACTTCGAAAGGACCAACAAACAAGGGTAAAAGCTTACTACAATGACCAAACCATCACTGTCCCTGATAGGGAGACACCGTAAAAAAAACCCCCAATGTAAATATCTAGAGGTATCCTCTTATGATCAACATAGGAGTTCTGATGATCATGCGCTACCTTCATCCTATCACAAATCACCTAAACCGTCTCTATTGTACTTTGTACCTATTCCAGCAAAATAATTGATGACTATCTGACCCCAGACTAGAAAAATAGAGAACTGAATGGTCATCCATACAAGACTTGAAACGACGACATACCGATGGTTGAGTGGAAACTATTGTTGTAAGAGAACTCTACCAAGGGATGGTGCCTCATCCATGAACCTCCAAAATATCGGACAAAAGAGCGCAACTTGTATTCAAGAGTCTGGATAGTATGCTATATCTAACCATCCATCTACGGATCAAAAGAAGTTCTAAGGAATAGATGAGTACCAACAGAATTATGGAGATCTCTCTACACTCTAGAGGTAAAACAAGGATCTCAATCAGAAATTATTATCCCCGAGACCCTGTGGAGTCTTACCACCTCCTCTAGATATTACCTCAACAAACCCTCCACTGAGATCTTCTCTTTTATCACTATAAAGTGGGATCATTTCCTCAAATGATCCAATAACAATCATATAGCATCATAGCCTCCCTGATCATGAGGTAAATTGTTAAAAAAGTCCATCGATATGTCCTCACACATCCACTGAGGAACATCTAATGGACGGAGAAAACCACCTGGAACACAGTGCTCGACCTTCACCTTCTGGAAGACCAAGCATCGAGACACAAACTCTGTAACATCATGCTTTAACCCAGGACACCAAAACTAACCCCTCAAAGAACAGTAAATCTTTGTCACACCCGGATGTACCACTAAGGGAAAACTATGAAACACTATGAGAACCATCTCATGCATCACCAATGGAACAAAAAGCCTTCCCTCAAACAACACCCGATGTTGTTCATCCTTAGACTAGCCATCATGGGCCTCACCACAAGCAAATTGGTCTCTCTAGACCTCCACTTCAAGATCCCCCAACTGGGATTCCATAACCTTTTATGCCAGAGATGAATACACAATCATCTAAAAAAGACAACATATTCCCCCAATATCTCCCATATCGAGATATAATGATAAAATGTATTCCATTACTCTCCAGAAATCACTTGATTCATGCATTGAATCACTCTTCAAATTCATGCTCAGCGCATTAGCTACAAAATTCCCCTTACCATGTGTATATGAGATTTGAAAGTCATAATCCTATAACAACTCTATCCACTAATGATGTCGCAAGTTCATGACATGCTAGTAGAAAATGTACCCCAGTCTCATTTGATCAGTGAAGACCAAAAAACACTTTCCAATGAGGTAATGGCTCCAAAAATTAAAAGAAAACACTAATTCCACCAACTCAAGATCATGGGTGGAATAGTTACATTCAATGGGACACAACTGTAGAGACCTATGAGAAATTATCATTCTTTGATTCATTAGAACCCAACCGAACTCCATATACGAAGCATTACAAAAAAAATAAAACTAAACACCTTCTGCTGAATGAAAAAGAACTGGAGAACTGACCAAATTTTCCTTCAGATAATCGAAATCCACCTGACACTGATCACTTTACATGAACGCTTGATCCTTTCTGGTCAACACTGTAAGGGGAGTCGTAACTTGAGTAAAATTGTTTACGAACCTTATGTAATATTCTACAAGACCAAGGAATCTTCACACCTCTTCCATTGAACTGGGGCTACCCAAGACACAAATAATTCTACCGTTGATGGAAGCACAACTAATGCCTACTTGGATTCAAAATTCCCCTTGAAATAGACTTACCAAGCCCAAAAATCACACTTCAAAAAATTCTCAAACAAATGTTGTCGACAAAGAACTTCCAAAACAGCATGTAGATTATCTGCAAGCTCCTCCTCGGATGAAGAGTACACAAGGATGTCATCGATTTAAACCACCATGAACTTATCTAGGAACTCACAAAACACAATGTTCATCAACCACATAAACATAGCTAGAGTAGTCATAAAACCGAACGACATCACATTGAAATCATAATGACCATGACAATAACAGAAAGCAGTATTTGTGATATCCTCATCATTCACAAGAATCTGATGATGTCCTGACTACAAATATATCTTCGATTTGAACCCTTCAGTTTATGAAATAAATCATCAATCCACAGAATAGGATAGTGGTTCTTCACTATCACTCAGTTCAAGAGACAATAGTCAACACACAACTGATAACTGCCAGCATCATTCTTTATGAACAAAAATGGTGCCTCATATAGTGACATGATCAGCTGAATAAAACCACATTGCAATAGACCATCGAGATGTATAATTAGATCTCACAACTCATAAGGTACCATCCTATAAGACACTACTGGAAACTTCATATTTACCAATGGTTTAAAACGGTTGGTAAAAGATGGACAATCGTTGGTCTAAACTATACCAACAGTTGTCCAAATCGTTCGGTCTTGAGCTGTAGGGATAGACATATCCCAACAGTTCTATGAGAACCGTTGGGATATGTAAGAAAGATTGTGTGTATACCAATGGTTTATTAAAACTATTGGTATAATTGATTACCAATTGTTTAATACTGTTGGTAATATGAAAAATCATCGCTATACCAATTTTTAAATAAACCATTGGTATAGAATTTTACCAACGGTTTCCCCAAAACTGTTGGTAAATATCAACTATAAACATCTATGCCAATGATTTACAAACCGTTTTGATATACTTATTACAAAATTTTACATAAAACCATTGGTATAAGTTCTACTTTTACATATATTCCAATGGTTGTAAACCATTGGCATAGCCTTTATGTAGCTGTAGTAGCAAGTCGGCCCTAGCCTCCCCCTGTGCAGCTATAACAATTCCACCAGCTTCCACCAGCATGACTACAACATTCATACACAATTATGAATACATGAATAATACATACAGGGGTTTGGGTGGGCGATCCATACAAAATACCTACACATTTCTGAATACCTGCACAATGCGTACACAATTCAGAATATGTGCACAAATCTCAATACCTAATGAATACATACAAAATTCTACATGAATTCATACATTATTCCTACAACACATAATTCATACAGAATTCTAAACACCTCCAATTCTATATATAATTACCCTCTACACACATATATAATTAACACATAATTCATAAGGTAATTACAGAAAGTACACACACAAAAAAAGTATACCCATACAAAAAATATACCCATACACCCTTAACACGTAATTCATAAGTTAATTAAATGAATAAATAATTTAATCCAGGGGTGGGGTTTGTCTAGGGGGGTGGGGGTGTCCAGGGGGTGGGGGTTTCCAGGGGGTGGGGTGTTGTCTAGGGGGTGGGGCGGTCTAGGGGTGTTGGGGGGCTATCCAAGGGGTGTGGGGTGGTGTCCAGGTGAGTGGGGGGGTGTTCATGGGGGTGGGGGTGTCTAGGGGGTGGGGGGTCCAGGTGGTGGGGTGGTGTCTATGAGGGATGGGGGCCATCCAAGAGGTTAGGGGCTTGTCAAGGGGGTAGGGGATTGTGCATGGGGGTGGGGGTGTCCATGGGTGTGGGGGCGGTCCATGGGGTAGGGGATATCTAAGGAGGGTGGGGTGGTGTCCCGGGGGGGGGGGGCAGTAATGGTTTTAATGGAATGAATTTCATGGATTTTAAGACTATTTTTATTTTAAAAATGGTTTTGGAATAGTGTTTATTTTAATAGTATGCATTTCATTAGAAAAAAATGAATGCTTTTTGTGTGTATGGTAGGAAGGGGGATATGGTTATTAGTAAATGGATTACATATTTTTTGGACAAAAATACTATATGATTTTTGAAATGGAACCTTAAAAGGTATTTTGATAATCTATTGGGGTGTTTTAAATAGAAATAATTCTATATTATGTGATTTTGAAATGGTCTTATGATGAATTATTTATGATGTTTCTTTATGGGATTTGTGATTTTGAGTCCCTTATATTATAACATCAAATTATTTTACTACTGGTTTTGTTTTTGATAATTCTTTAGAATGTTTTCATGATTAATGAATCAAAAAGTCAATAAATGGATATCTAAGGGAGTCATTCTTGTGATCTAGCAATTGTCTTCCTAGTCTTGGTCTCTACTCAAACTCTTGTGGATGTGGAAAAGCCATGTTCTTCTCCAATCATTGATTATGCATGGGAGTTTCTAAAATAACCTCCACTATTTTTTATTGGTGATCAAGGATCCCAGGAGGAAACGAAGTTGGTAACTATGATTAATGGGATCTTCAACTTGTTAAAAACTATATAATCCATGGAGGTGTGGGTGTCTAGGGCGTGGGGGTTGTCCACGGTACTGGAGGGGCTATATAGGGGGTAGGGGATGTCCATGGGGGTGGGAGGGGAAGTTCACGGGGGCGAGGGGGGTGTCAAGGGGGGTAAAGGGTGTTCAAGGGGTTGGTGGGGCTGTCGAGGGGGTTAGGGGTGTCCTGGGGGTGGGCGGGCTGTCCAGGGGGTAGGGGTGTCCAGGGGGTGTGCGGGTTGTCCACAGGGGTGGGGGCTATCCAAGGGGGGAGGGTGTCCATAGGGGTGGGAGGGCTGTCCATGGGGGTGGAGGGGCTGTCGAGGGGGGTGGGGGTGTCTAGGGGGGAGGGCTGTCCACGGGGAGGGGGTGGCTTTCCAGGGGTGTATGGGGTGTCCAGGGGGTGGGTGGGCTGTCCGTGAGGGTCGTGAGGCTATCCAGGGTGTACAGGTTGTCCAAGGGGGGTGGGCAGGATGTCCATAGGGGTGGGAAGACAACCCACGGGGGTGGGGGCTGTCCAGGGGGGTATGGGGTGTCCAGGGGGTGGGGGAATGTCTAGGGGGTAATAGGTGTCCAGGTGGTGGGTGGGCTGTCAAGGGGGGTAGGGGTGTCTAGGGTGGAGTGAGCGGGTTGTCCACGGGGTTGGGAGCTGTCTAGGGGTGTGGCGGGGCTGTCCAGGGGGGTCAGGGGTGTCCAGGGGGTGGGGGAGGGGGCTTTTAATGGGGTGGTAGGGCTATCTAGGGGGAACGATGTGTGTAGGGCGTGGCCGAGGTGTCTAGGGGGGTGGAAGGGCTGTTTAGGTGGAACAGGGTGTCCAGGGTGTGGGCAGGCTATCCACGGGGGTGGCAGGGATGTCTTGGGGGTAGGGGTGTCTAGGGGGTGGGTGGGTTGTGCACAGGGGTGGGGGTGATGTCCACAAGTGGTGGGGTAGTCTAAGGGGGTGGGTGGGCTATCTACAGGGGTGGCGGTGCTATCCGGGGGGGTCAGGGTGTCCAGGGGTGGAGGGTGCAATTTATGGGGGGAGGTGTCCAGGGGGTATGAGGTTTCCAGGGGGTGAAAGGGCTATCCAGGGGTGGTCGGGGCTGTCTAGGAGGGTACGAGGTGTCTAGGGGGTGGGCAGGCTGTCCACGGGGTTGGCAAGGCTGTCCAGGGGGTAGGGGTGTCCACAAGGGTGGGGTGGCTGTCCATAGGGGGATTGGCTATTTAGGGGGATGGGTGGGCTGTCCAAGGGGGTCGGGGGTGTCCAGGGGGTGTGGGGGGGGGGATTTCCAGGGTGGGGCTGTCTAGGGGGTATGAGGTGTCCCAGAGTTGGGAGGCTATCCATGGGGTGGGTGGGGTAGTCTGGGGGGTACGGGGTGTCCTGGGGGGTGGGCGGTCTATCCATAGGAGTGGTGGGGATGGAAAAGGTGGTAGGGGTCGGGGTGGGGGTGGGGGATATCCACGGGGGGAGGGGCTGTCCAGGGGGTGGGTAGGCTAACCAGATGGGTGGTGGGGATGTCCTAGGGTGGTACGGGGTGTTCAGGGGGGGTGGGGTGTCCACAAGTGAGGGGGGCTGTCCAAGAGAAGGGGGAATCAATCAAAACAAATCAAAAAGACAAGGATTATTTTATATATATATAAAAATAAAGATAATGTGACCTACCTAATCACATATATTCAGGCACAACAGATCAATAAACATCAAAGGTCAGTAATATCAGTCAAAAATGTAACAGATCAATCTGTCCTTCATCACCATCACTATCATCACCGTCATCATCAGGCTCACCCTCATCCTCATCATCATCCCCATCATCATCCTTTCCCTCCTCAATGCCCTCCTCCTCACCCTCGTACTCCGCCTCAGCCTCCTCATTGCCCTCCCCCTCCGCGATGGCCTCCTCCTCTCCCTCCTCCTCCACCTCAGCCTCCTCCTCAGCCTCCTCCTTTGCCTCGGCCTCCTCCATGCCATTGTCTCAACCTCCACTAGAATAGATAACTGTTGCACCATATATAGAATTGATCTATGACATATATTCATCCCAAGATGTGTTGGACTCTGGTGGAAGTGTTGGATGTAAAACTTCCTTCAGTTTCATAAATGCAGTGTTTGCCCAAACAGACTTTTCCGCCATCTCTGTGGCCATTGTTTCTGCATGTCCTACATATGAATTAACCTTCTATAACACGGTGGAACTACAAATATTACCTGAGGAGGGACAATACCTCTTTGGAACTATACTCTTCCCAGGTCGGCGACGTACTCTACTAGGGTGCTCATCTCCCAACACCTGATGTAAGTGATCATTTGGCCCAAAAATGTCAGGTTCGTGGGAATCAAGGGCCTCTATAGAAGCCCGTTAAAAATATAAATATATTATTAAGTTACAAAATAGAGATTAAAAATATTAATCTACAAAGTAAAACTTATAATATTCTGCTGAGTCGGTTCATTAACCGCACTTCCATCTATCTTCCTTCTACACGAGCAAAACCATTTTTCTCAAGGCACACATCCTTCTATATTCAATTTATGCCTCTAAAATGACATTGAATGTATGAAACCATAATTAAAACTAGGAAACAAATAATTAATTGCATAACTAAAATTATATAACACTAATAGAAATAGAATAAATTATGGAGGAAGCCATAGAATGTGCAAGTCGTAAAGAAAAATTATAAACTTTCATACATGCGCCTCTCATGGCCTGGAATTGTAGTACGTCCCAATGTGTGGAGCTATTTTTTGGAATCAATTATTTTTTATTTCTTCCTGATGATTCATATATAAAATTCATTAATTAGTATTAATGAAAAACATGGAAATTTTCATTTAAATACATCTAATGTGATTAATACAATAAATGTCCAGTGATCCAGTGAGTAATCATTTGTCAATATTGTTCTAATGGACAGTCATCCACGATAGGGACCGCCTCTAACTTTGTGCCAACTCTATCATTCCAACCAATATATAGCATGTGCTTATAATCTATTCAAATCTCATCTAAATACTTTATATGTGCTGGTCGTGCACCCTCACCATCAGGGAAATTAAACAGAAGTTGACACCAAAATATTAGTTCATATAAATACAAAAAATAATATATTGCATTGAATACAATAGATTTTATTCCCCATATCTCTGCCCAAGATTTATCCTTGACTTCAATTAGAAACTATCTCCATGAGAGGGGATGACAGGAATGATGCTGAAGTATTTGGAACGCATCACCAAAAAACTCCGACATTGTTTCCCTGATTTTTCAATCATTTCACTGTCTTCATTTTAGTCCACCATCAATTGCGTACAGTGGTTCCACACTACACACATGCATGTACGCCCCTGCCCCAGCCTCATATCAGTAGAGGTATCTGTTATGAAGGAAAAAAATATTTTACCAATAGATGTTATAATGAAGATAAAAAATTTTCTAAAAATTTGTTAGGGTTGTATAAGTATACCTGCGGTAGTCTGATCAATAAGCACTGCTGAATCCACATAAACATAAGGAACACCCTGTATAGGTGGAGTGGGTCTCAATGTATTCTTTGCAGGGATAGACTATGGCAGAGTAAGAAGCGAAGAAGATGGAATATAAAATCCTGGATATAAGGAAGTCGAAGTAAAAGAAGATTACAGGGATGGCTGGCCGGATGCTGGATGGGGAGTGGGAATCATCATCAGATATGGTATAGATGGTTGAGGAGGTTCAGATGTAAAGGTTGGTGAAAACATGGGAGGCCTAAATATCCCATGTGTCCCTAATGACACAACGAGATCAGAATGTGGCATGGATGGTATGTCAGTTGGTGGGGCATGGTCTAATCATGTACGCAGACCAGATCATCTAGCTCTCAAACCACCCCCTCGTATGAACAGCCGAAGTAACGGGACCACTACTAGGCATCTCATCAAATAACTGTCACCTAATAGATGGATCCTGCAAAAATGTTGAAAATAAAATTAATCACATGAAATTATATATTACTTATATATATATATATTAAATTAAATACTCCATATAGGCACTATTGGTGGAATTCCCATCACAGTCATGTGACGATTGTTTTCTATCATTTGTTTTTGTCACCTCTCTTAAATTGGATTCATTTCCTACATTTGAAAACAAATATGGAATTAATTAGAAATTGATAACAAATATTTATCCCAAAAAACAAAATAAATAAGAGGGAATAGGGGGATTCATGGATAATTTAACTATCCATTGTTTTAGGTAAGCTTGAACGGATATATATTGACGTCAATAAATCATACAATATGTATTAATGAAATTTAATTTTTAGTAGGATGGTTATTTACATAGTGTCATTAGTCTATTAAAATCATGGAACATGGATTCTCTCAGATTTATAAGGGGTAAAGCAGTTGTCGAAATTAAGGAAAACATAATTTCATTAGCCCAGGTTGATGATGCAGGTTTCTAAACTTGTTTTGCAGAAGAATACAAACCATCATGTTCAATACCATGTAAAATTTTAAAGAGAGGTCTTAGAGTTATAATAATTTTATACAAATCATAGTTGAAGAATTGAAATGTTCACCAATTTAGAAATATTGTTTTCGATGGTTTTAATAAAGTTCAATTCCAAATTAGAAAATGAAATTCAAATAAAATTGCATCCAATAAACAATGAAAATTACAATAACGGTCAAGTCGGATACAACATATTTTTAATCAATATTAAATGAATTTGAATAGTACCAACCTTAACAACCCAAGTCAAGGTAAACTAAAAGTATTGAGAACATGAATGGATGATTTTATATATTTCACACCACAACTTCAGGTTCACAGTCAACTTTGAAAATTGATCTATTAGAGTCATAAAAAGTAATAAATGGTTCGTCTCTAATGGAAGTAAGGATGGTGTCAATTCCATCATCACCATCATCAAAAATATGTCTTAGAATTACTTCAATAATTACACCAAATTTAGGTCAAATATGGTCTTTTACATAAAAAACATGTTTCACCACTGATACCAACACATATTGTTCATCGGTAGCAAGATTGAGATTCATATCAATTACTCAAAATCCTCAATCATAAATTAATGTGTCATGCCTCCTCATCGAATCAAACCACTAGAATTTTATCATCGTGACTCATCCATGAGAATAATAATCCATTATTATTATTTTTTCAACGACTCCATAATAACCTGCATTTTCAAATCACAGACTACTATCTAATGCACTATAATAACAGTCTTTTGTTGCAGTAACCATAACACCATCATGTTGTGTTGTCTTTTTCTTTGATTTTTCAGTGATAATAAATTTGTACCCATTGATAACAATTGATTTACAGTCACGAACCACAGTATTAGGACCAAAAGACAATGCTCTTATTTCCCCAGAGACAGAGTCAGTAGGAAAACACAATACCAGAAATATAAATGAATATTAAACAAAATTAAATATTGTATTAATTATTTTAAATAGTAAAATTATTACCTTCAATTTTAACAAAAAGAAAAATCTTTGGTGTGAAAATTCTCACTCCTTTTCAATGATAAAGAACAATGCTTTATATTTATCATCACATTATGTTCCCTATTGATAAAAATAGGAGTAGTTTAACAGATATATATATATATATATATAAGATATATATATTTAATTTACATACAATATGAAGTCATTGAACGAATAAAAATTAAACAAAACTATGCGATGTACCATCTCCTGCTCTTCAAGGATTAATGTCGTCAATGTATAGGATCCAGGAATTAATCATGTTTGAGGAAGTGATGAAAAACTAGTTTCAATTTTCTCATACTATTATTCTTCATTTATCATTAGTCTGTTAATTCTTATAGTTAGATAAGACAAATACATAGAGTATAAATCCATACATTCTTAAGCCAAGTAACTATTCATGATAGAACCTTCAAGATGATTCCCGTTACGGGCATAAGACTTTAATGTGTACAAATTTATTTTAGTTGGATACATCCAACAAAATGAAATTAGTCCTCCAAGAAGTATTTTAGTTGGAATATTAAAAATTATATACATCATGCATGTGAAAAATGATGGAAGAAATATTTTTTCTAACTCACACAAAATTAATGGGGCATCTGCCAACATTTTTTGCTATTGGAATCAAATCATGCAGAAGGATGTGATAATCATGAGTCTTTAAAGATATTATCTTCAACTCTCTTCTGTTGACCCTTTTAGATATGTTTCTTGAATATCCATCAAAAACATTCATAGTATCTAGTACTTCTAGAAATTTCTTTCTTTTTCTGTAGGTGTCATCACATACGAAGAACGTGGAACTTTCCATTTATTTTCACTAATATGCACAACATGCAATTCTGGTCCGATGCCCCAATCCCCCAAGTCATGCCAAGATCCTAAATCATCTTTTTTTCTTTCCCTTAACATATATAAGAATAGAAATCAACATTTCACATATAATTTTTTCAATGTGCGTTACATTTAATCAATGATGTAGCAAATTGGTTGACTAATAACGAAAATCAAAGAAGATAATTCTCTTCTTCTAATTTTAATAGGTTTTAGTGGAATTTTTTTTCTCTTTCCAGATTTCATTTGACCCTTCACAAATGAAAAACTAAAATATTTCAATTCTTTAAGTACATCAGTTCCATACATACACTGAGTTCGATCATCGATCTCTATGGTATTGTCAAATATTTGAAGATTATTTCTATATGGATGGTCCATTGTAAACAATCGTTGATGTCCCATAAAAGTGAAACTACAAAAATGTTTCAGTATTTTGGATTGAGTATTCATTATAAAAACAGAAAATCATATTTTTCTCATCGTGCTCTATCCAGATATCATTGTATAAGCATAAAAAGCATTGATCGTCCACATAAGCATAACACACATTTGAAATATGAGTTTCGAACATGCATCATATGTTCACACACCCATATCCCAATGAAGTTTCTACTCTGTTATTAAATGTTTCATGTATACATCAATATAATTTTCAGGATTAGAAGTGCCATATATGAGTATACTCATGAAAGTGAAAGGTTTTTTTCATACATAACCATTGGGGAAGATTATAAATGTGTATAAAAACTGGCCATGTGTTGTGCGATGTAATCATCTGCCCAAATGGATTAAAACCGTTACATGAAGGACCCAACCTCACATTACACACATCAGCTACAAAATTAGAATAACGAGCATCAAATCTCGGCCATGAAAATCCATCTTCAGGGTGAACCAACTCATAATTAGTCTTCATTCTCTCAGTATCATGTCATCACATTTATATTGATATTTCATTATTCATAAAAAGAGTATGGATTCTGGAGATCAAATAAATGTGCCACATTACTTTCTGTGGCACACAGGATGGTGTTCCATCAGCATTTGGCGTCCAATGGGATGTTCCACATTTTATACAATCATTTCATTTAGCAGTTTCCTCCCAGAAAAAAATATAATCTTTCAGGCGAGCATTAATTTTGATTATTGAAAATCCACGTTACTCAACTAACATCGATGTCAGATAGTGGTTTGAGGGAATATCTGTATCATCTAGAAGTAAATGATTCATGAAAGTCAGAATGTAATTGATGGAAGTCTTAGAAATCCAATACATTTTTTTCCCATAAAATAATCATATTAAAAATTCAATATTTTTCCTTGTACCTCATTATCGATATACTGGAGTCGTGGTAGCATCATTCAATTTTTTCACCCTGAGAACATCATCATTTTCATTAGACACATCATGTTTTCTCATATCAAAATATTCTTGGGTCAAAATTATTTCTTTTTCATGATGAAGAATAAATGGAAACCAGTCATATAATAAATTCACCAATCTAGTCATCTCATTTGGAACATCAGAAATTTTAGATTTAATTTTCACCCCATTGTGATACCACACATAGTAGTTTTATTGAAAACCGTATTTGGTTATGTGGTATCTAACTTCTTAACGGCTCAACCAAGGTCTTCCAATACAATTTTTACAGGGGTAGTGTATGTGACCACTATCTGATGCATTGTGAAATGAAAAATCAAAAAATCTCTCCAAATTTTTTTGAAAATCACTTAAAATATGATCGGGTTCATACATCAAAATTCTATCCATTTTGTAAAAAAAATTATTAGACATTTCATCAAATGAAATTCAATAAGATTAAAGTTTCATCAAAAACATATTTAAGTAAACAAGAATTGTTCACTTTATATGAAACCATAACTGACACATTACTCTATATGGGAATCATAATATAAAAGAAAAAAATATTATATTTATAAAAAAATAGCATTGAAGCACTATACATGAGTATACAAGATCATGTACACTTGTGGAGGAGAATTATTCAAGAGTTGAGTAAATCTTAGATCTAAGAAATTTTATATTTTAGTAGTTTATTTTGAGTGATCGCATACACTGCCCAGGGGGTGGGGGTGTACAGGGGGTACGGGTTGTCCAGGGGGTGGCGGGGTTTTCTAAGGGGGTCAGGGGTGTCCATGGGGTGGGGGTTGTCCAAGGGGTCAGGGTGTCTAGGTGGGCAGGCTATCCACGGGGGAGGGGGGTTTCTAGGGGGTACGGTGTGTCTAGGGGGGTTTGAGGGCTGTCCACGGGGGGTGGGGGGTGTCCAGGGGTGTCGGGGGTGTCCAGGGTGTGTGTGTGGGGGAGGGGGGTCTTTCTAGTGGGTGAGGGGCTTTCTAGGGGGTACGAGGTATCCAGGGGTGGGAGGGGTGTCCAGGGGTGGGAGGGGTTGTCTAGGGGTACGAGGTGTCCAGGGGGTGGGCGGGCTGTCCACGGGGGTGGCAGGGCTCTCCAGGGGGTACGGGGTTTCTAGGGGGTGGGAGGGAAATCCACGGGGGTGGGCAGGCTGTCCATGGGGGGTAGGCGGGCTGTCCATGGGGGGTGGAAGGGCTGTTCAGGGGGGTGGGGTGTCCATGGGGGGTGTGCAAGGGAGTGGGGGTCCCCACCCCAAACTAGGGTCATAAAATCCATTCTCTATCCAATTGTAGCATGATTTCAAGCCTATTATAGATGACCGATAAGACTATTGGTTTAAACCACGAATATCATACATATAAATCACAACACACCCAATTGTAAACACACCCCCAAATATCATACGTGGATTATATTTTATGATCCATGTTTCGATGGGACACTATTCATGGGGGTATGAGCCTTGTTATATCATTTGGTAATAAGGATTTGTATGTATGTTAAATTTGTATGATATCAATATGGATAGTGGATAAGAACATGAGTGAGAATTCTTCCCAGAGACCACTTCTTATTGGAAGGGTTAGAATGTGTGTTGGTATGGAACTTCAAGAAAAGTCTTAACATGTGAAAGAAAATTTACATTGGTTATATGCTATTCCATTTTTTTAATAGTATCAGAGTGAAAACCACCCCCTTCCTAGATAGCCCCCCCCCACACCCCTACATCCCCCTACCCCCCTGCACCCCACCCTGATAGCCCCCAATCCCACCTAGACACCCCACCCCACACTTTGACAGCCCACCCCCTCCTCCCTGGACAACCCACACCCCTCCCCCAACTGGATAGCCCACCCCACCACCCTTGGATAACCCACCCCCCTTGAAACCCCACACCCCTCCCCCACCTAGATAGCACACACCCCCTCCTTGTAGGCCCTACCCCCCTACAGCCCCCTGGACAGCCCCCCCCCCCCCACCCCACCGGGATAGCCCACGCCCACACCCCCACGCCCCACAGGAAATCCCCCATCCTTGGATAGCACATTCCCCCTCCCCCACTAGGGTATCCCACCACATGGATAGCCCACCCCCTCCCTGGACAGCCCACACCCCCTCCCCTGCAGCCCACCCCCCTACTCCCTTAGAAACCCCCCCCCCCCTCCCACTCCCCCCCCACCTGGACAACCCCCACCACCACCTGGACAACCCAACCCCACCCCCACCTAGAAAACCAACCCACACCACCCCCACCTGGACAGACCCCCCACCTTCCACCAGGATATCCCCCCCACCACCCTGGACATCCAACCACCCCAGAACATCCCACACCCCTCCCCCACATGTACTCCCCACCTTGACCCCCCTAGATAGCCCACACCCCTCCTGGGGTAGACCATACCCCTCCCCCACAACCCCATACCCCGTACCCCCTACAGCCCCCTACCCCCTAGGAAACCCACCCCCACCTAGATAGCCCCCACACATGGACATCCCCCATACCCCTCCTACAACCCCCGTAGGGTAATTTTATTTAAAATAATTTTATTCATTAAGAACGGAAAACCATAATTCATTATCCATTTCATTCCAAACAACCCATTAAATTTATCAAAACATAACAAATTCAATTTATCAAAACATGAAAAATTCATTTTTCAAAACATGACTAATTCAATCTATCAAAACATGAAAAATTTAATTTATCAAAACATGAAATATTCAATTTATAAGGCTTTGTGGGTAACTTAGGAAATTCCATTGGGGAAAGGGAAAATCAACTGCATTGTAAATTCCAATTTAAAAATTGGGCCAAGCACTTTCGAGGTGCGGTGGTGTCTAGGAGGTGTGGTGGTGTCCAGGGGGGGTTGTCTAGGGGGGGTGTCCAAAGGGGTTGGGGTGTCCAGGGGGGGCTGTCTATTGGCGGTGGGGGGTGTCTAGAGAGGGTGGGGGTGGGGGTGTCTGAGGGTGTGGGTGGAGGGGGTTGTCCAAAGGGTGCGAGGTGTCTAGGGGGGTTTTCCATGGGGGTGGGGGTGTCCAGGGAGGGTGGGGTGGGGGTGTCCAGGGGGTGGGGGAAGGGGGGCTATTTAAAGGGTGGGGGTGTCCAAGGGGGTTGGGTTGTAGGGGGTGGGGGTTGTCTAATGGGGGGGTTTCCAGGGGGGGCTGTCCAAGGAGGGTGTGAGGCGTCCCGAGGGGAGGGGGTGTTCAGGGGTGGAAATACCAACATAATACCTTAAAAATTACCTATACCCAATCCAACCAACATCACATTTCCAATCCATCACCCAACCAACATCCAATTCATCCTCAATATCAACACCCTTCACATTATTCCTTGATGAAAAAGTATAAATACAAATTCCAAATCCAATTTTCAACTAAACTAAATTCCATTCAAACCACCATATCACTCCACTAAACAAACCCTTTACCATGTTTGAAGTGTAGAACAAAAAACAGAAAACAAATCAAAGGGTTCTGTATGCCACAGACCGTAGGAACTCTAATTTAGCCCAACTCAAAACAGAAAATAGAAAAAAAATAAAGGGATAAAATTAAAACTAATGTAAGATTTACTAATTTGAAGCGTGTAAATAAAAAGTTTGTTGATTAAAGATAGATATATGGCTGGAATGAGTTTTGTGACCGAGAAAATTTTGGGAGGTGCATTGGATTAGGGTCTGTAATCAGGCGTAGTGGGGGATGGGGCGCTGTGTATTTGGGGGAAAACTTCTCTAAATGTTTTTAAAAACTGTTGGTATATCTTAGAGGAACTAAATATTTCCCAATGGTTTTTTCAAACTGTTGGGAAATATTAACCATATTAACACATTTCCAATGGTTTGAACAAAATGATGGAAAATGTTCCCTTTTTTAATGTATACCAACAATTTGACGAAATTCTTGTTATATATCAATTGGGAAAACCTTTGTTTACAGTAGTGTGAAGACATCGTGAAAGGAGACATGTCTGGCTGTAGCTCAATCTCAAACTCAATCTCCCGTTGAAAGGGTAATGCTGCAACCTCTTCTAGAATGTCATCAGGGTACTCTTCTATGACCCTGGTAAACACCAACTACTGAACCTCTGATGAACTCAAAATCATCTCAGTCATGAAGGATGACAAGTAAGGAACACACCTCTAACCCATCTGAGGGTCTCTCTCTCCAACAATCATTTCAGGATCTCCATCATCATGGAAGAACACCTCTTGCCTCCTCAATCAATCCATGATATCTTATAATGAATATAACCAATTCTTGTCAATGATGACATCATATTATTTTATCTCTAAACATAAGAAATCTCCACAAGAGCAGTTCTTCCATAGAACTAGTTCACAGTATATACATACTTCAAACAAGTTAGTTTGGCCTCAAACTTGCATAGTCAATGCGAAGGGAACTATAAACCTCTCTACCTCAAGTCCCAAAGCATGGCCATGGGTAGGTGATATGAAGGAGTGTGTCACACCTGAATCAAAAAAATAAGACACCCAAGTAGAAAACAAGAAAAAGGTGCCTCGAACGATTTATGTATCTCCTAGAGATGGAAACACTAATGCATGAAGCTGACTACAACCTGCTCTACAACCTCCCTAACCCAAATGGAATCCACATCCATGGCCACACTCTAATCTCTGAGTACAAGGATCATCTCGGGGATATCGTCTTCCTTCCCTATCTACTCTCTACTGATCCAATGTTTGTGTAAACTGCTGTTGCATCCTTGGTTGGAACTGCCTCAATGATGGAACCTGAAGTGGAACACATGGTACACATTGACTACTCATAGAGGTTGGGAACTCTTGCATCAGATGACCTAGACCTCTATAAGAAAAATGGAACCTGGACCCTTGGTATAGGTCTGAGAGCCACTACCCCCAACGAAATGAGATATTGATGGCTGGAACCTATCCCCAGCCAAATGGAAACTCGTATTCCCAGAAATCTAGGAACCTCAAACCATCTCTCTACTTTTCAAAGAATTCGGATGAATCTCTCTTCATGGTGACTCAGTTCTAGCAAAAATCCTCTCAAAGACCTATACCCTTTCCATCACTTCAAGATATGTATTAATCATAAATGGTGTGACCTGGAGCTAGAAATTTGGATGAAACCCCTCCTCGAAATTACTTTCCCTAGCCCCCTCATCTAGCAACAGCTCCAAATCATATCGCAAATGGTTCATGAAAAGGATTCCAAACTCTTGCATACTGGAGATCCCCTATCGAAGGGTAAGAAAATCCTACTGAATGGCTCTCTTCGCTGTCAAATAACGAAACATGACTCTGAACTGGTATCATAACTCTTCTTATGAGACTTCTAACTCCTCTTGATCCCTACGGAATAAGAACCATCACTCCCTTACTTCCCCACACAACATCTTCACAACTAACTACGCCCAGTTCTCTTTCAAGGTAAGGATAAAACTAAAAGATATCTCAACCTCCTCCAACCTGTCTTTTATAAATACATTTAAAACAAATCCCTCATACTTCTAGTGAATTTTTCACTGAAATTCTTAAAGTTTACACCTCTAAGATTCATCATCATCAACCTCTACTCAGTAGTGATATGTTGGCGCAACTTTCTAGACATCTTCTACGCAAAACTGACAAGGACATTGACTTAGAGACATACCTGCAAAAGGAAAAATAGTTAGAGCTCCTAAATTGGGAATAAAGAATACTTTAACATTAATTAATTGTTTCCTTTTATTCATTTTAGGTTAACATACGCCAAGGTCTACCCCTTTCAAATATAGGAAAAAAGAGGAATGATGTATGATCTTTTCCTAGGTCTCGACCCTACAACCAAAATCAATTCATTTAGTAGCCACTATAAACAAAAATATCTATGCATCAAATCATAAGGGGGCCTAAATAACCATGTAACATCTAGTATCAAGTGTTTACAACACTTTTTGAACCGGACTGACACTTTTTTCATACTATCCCATGAAACCTCACTTGGGCCTAACTCCAAACTTCATCCAATCCCACTACCAGACCTTTGATACCACTCTGTCATGACCCCCTCCCCTAAAATTTTTACCCCTCCAGGGATGAAAATATGATAAGAGATATAAGAACCCCCGATTCACACCTCCAGTAGGCCCCGGGTTGGTGACTAGCACTGATTCTATATCAAACACGCAGATGAGACGCATTTCCCTCTAAGAGAAAACATGTGGAAGAGAGAGATAAAACATACACCAACCAACTCCTGATCAGACTACAATATAAAATAAATCCAAGTAAATATATGTAATATCATTAATATACTACTACAACTGAAAAGAAAAACTATAATTACCAAATGAGTGTAAAAAGAACAGCGACCACAAAGCCCAATCAACTCCTTCAAAACCCCAAACTAGTAGTAGCTAGCTTGATCTCCAACCTGATCCAAATGACCTGAAAATATATTTTATAATTTAGGGTGAGTATAATAGTATACCCAATAGAATCCACCTTGGAGCCTCTTGTGCATGTGTAAAGAAAGCATGCTAAAGCATAGTGAACAACAAGTGAAACTAACTCATCACTTAAATAGGTATACTAAGTTCCCAACCTCACCATGGATACTCTCACCAAGTATCGCATACAAGATCAGATAATATAATAAAAAATACTAAGGGTACCCTAATACCACTTCCCCACTGGTTTTATGCTTTTCCCCAACATTGCACGTCCTGAGCATCTCTCTCCAAAAAGGCTATCCCGAAGACACCAGTGCATAACACCATAAAATGAACCCAATGCAAATCATCAATAAACCCACACAATAAAAAGTAACCAGGTAGTTTACGGGAGCCACCACATCTCTCATAGTGTGTATGATACATAAGGTGTTATACCTAAAGCCATTACAACCCATACATCGAGTATGAATCCTCATGAGATCACAACCTATACACATTACACCTATAGTCGTCCATAAGAAACTGTATCAAGAATATCTGTATGTAAAATAACCACATTAAATTAAACCCCTCTACACACATATATGGGGAAAACTAACTGTCGTTAATATTAGCACTAGTAACAACCAAGAGAAGAGAGTGGGGACATAGAGTTTAGTCAGCCATCCATCCTCCCACCGATATGTTGGGGAAAACACCCCCAGAGATTAGAATCCCTAGGGTGTTAATATCCCTAATTGAGAGGGCGAAGTAGCGCATAGATACTGAAAAGTACATGATATAATATAGATCATAACCACACTATAGAAAAAACATAGTCTTAGACTCAATTGAAGCTCACATCTCTCGAACTCCCCGCTCCCCCTCCTAAGATTAGATATCTTATAAGAACACAACCATTTATAGATCTACATTTGTTTAATTTATCCCTTTTTATCAGTTTCATGTTACGTTAATTAATTCATTAACCATTATTTAAACATTATCAACTCCACAATACATTTCATTAGCATCACTAAAATGTCCATGCCTTCTAGGAAAAACCAAAATGATTCCATAGTTCCATTAAATTGTAACCTTAGATTACATCCCTACAAGATTCAACCCCATGGGTTAACATCATTTATTCAATCACTTATTAACATCATTATCACTTTTACATAATTCATGGTATTCTAAAAAACATTCTAAGCTACTAAACACAAGGGGATGAACACGATGAGTAGATGAATTACCTATCGAGTCTTTTCCAAAAAATTTAGTAGTGTAGACCTATTCATCCTTGAGAAGATAAAAACAAAAATCACGTGGCATAACTTGTGCGTCTTCACCTCTTTTTGAAGGAGGGTAAGACAGACCATTTGCCTCAATCAGTGTGGAAATTAAAGTAGATAAACATACATCATGTTCAACAAAAAAACACTTTTATATCAATGGGTAAGACTAGATTCAGCCTGCTCCATCATCCCCTGCATCCTCCCCGACACCCACATGCATAAACAGATGCATATATCTACTCTATGTATCAATTGCTACCACCACCACCACTGGGCCTCCCTTCCCCCATATACCACCATAGCCTTCTAGGCTCATCCATCCCAACCTTATACTACAACACAAGAAGATGGAAAAAATCAAAGAAACTACACTCTAGGCCCCAAAACAAGGAATTTATCCTTCAAACCCAATGAGCTATCACAACTCCAAGTATAAGGCACTTGGCCTTTACAAGAAAGAAGGTAACTCAGACCCAATATATCATTATATTTATCACACATTCGGTTTGTTATTTCATGTTGAATTAACTGATTCATTATCATAGGTTCCAATGATGGGAAACCTAAAAATCTAGCTATCTCAAGAAATCAAAAATTATATAAACAATTAATTTGACATGACTTAAATCAACAAGAATAAAAATAATTTAGATTTATCAATTAATTCAATTAAATATGCTTACTACATTAATATGATTATCATCAAATTACAAAAACAACATCAAGACTCATTTAACATGCCTCTTTAATCTTTTATCCAATAAATTTACAATTAATCTTAGCATCAAGTTCTTTACCAATTTCCATCAAGAATGGAATGATAAATAATAAAAGAAAAGATTTCACAATATCTTGGAAAACAAGAGGTAATAACATCACTAGGAAATTGATACCAACTCCTTAATATGGTTCAATTATTTATTTTGTCAATTTCATTGCAATATGGTGGGATAAATAATGGTAAATCTACAACTACATGTAAATAAAATAGAGAACCCATGAATCCCCTACCTTAAAAGGATTTTGATATTCTTCTCATGAGAACATTCCAAAATAAAAGATCATGATCACCTCTCCCACAATGACTGCATCCACCCAAGGATGCCGCTACACAACCACATCAGCCAACACCCATGAAAGGTCCGTTAGAAACATGGATATCACATTTCATCACATGGAATTAAGAAATGGGAGGAAACATATCAAGGAACTTTGAAGAATAGAGGTAGAAAATACATTATATCAAATATGGATTAACACTTCCCAGTTTCACCAAAATAGTGGGTGCGCATGCAGTGAGAAAAACTCTAATGAGAAAATGATCTAAGGATAACACTATCACACATATCCTCTAGAAAAAGGTTCAAGGCAGCTCACACCAAGATAAAGGATAATGAAGAACAAGAATGGAAGGTATCTCGACCCTTTTGAAAATCAAAATGGTGCAGTGGTTTAGATACGGTTTAGATTTTCCATTAAAGAAAAATATGATCAAGAGAACACAGTTTGCCTGAGTAAATGAATCCAGACCATTAGGATAATTTAGATAAGAGTTATGTTCATTGAATCGGCCTTAATTCACTTAAAATAAGGCTTTAAAAATGTTTTATGTCAAAGATAACATCAAAGGGGTGAAATTGTAGGATGATGGAAACAATATTCACTGACCGATATGGAAACAATGTACACCTACCAATAGATGACCTAAAAATCAATGACCTACCATCCTAGAAACACCGTTCAACCTACCAATAGATAGACTTCTGATAGATGACCTACCATCCTGGAAACACTGTTCAACCTACCAATAGATGACCTACCATCCTGGAAACACAGTTCAACCTACTGATAGATGACCTACCATACTAGAAACACTAATCAACCTACTGATAGATACCCTACCAATAGAGGACCTACTGATAGACAAAATACCGATGACACTATTCATAGAACTAGAAACACTATTAAAAAACTAGAAATTTTGAAAAGTGTTTAGAATAAGTGACACTAAATTCACAAAACAACTCAAACACCATATTTTCGCAAAGGAATGAACCAGAGAGGTCCAAGACATTTCATCAAATACCTCTCAAAACATTACCTTCCTCACGAATCCAATACTATCCCAGAGATGAAATAGAAAAGGGGTCTAAAAAACCATCCTGTGAGTTACATCTTAAGATTCTCTCCACCATAAGAACTCAACCAAATCACTCTAGGAACAAGAATAAAGCTGCGCAACAACCACATCCATATCCAAAACACTCTCTCATGGGAGATACCTCTAAAAAGACAGCAAGACACAAGAATAAACAAGATAAATCTCTCTCATAAATAGGAAAGGTCTACAACCACAAAGTGAACATCTTTACCAGAAAAGATTTGAACATCAAACAACTTAGGGTACTGAGCACGTATCTATGAATCATGCTCCCAGGTACTCTCCTCCATGCCACTGTGTGGCCACAAGACATGAAACTAGGGTATAGCATGCCCACAAAACACCTTCTAATAGAAGTCCTACATCTTCACATGTCACACCTCAAATGTTGCATCATCATCAACATCAATCTATCCCTAATCAATGACATGGGAGTCATTATGAAGATAAGGACGGAGCTGTGACACATGGAAAAAATTGTGTATCCTAGTCATCTTTAGGGGTAGTGCTACCTGATATTCCATGGATCCAACATGAGCCAAAACATTGAAAGGCCCAACCTACTGGGGAGAAAGCTTATTCCCAAAACCAAACCTTCGCTGCCCATGATGAGGAATCACCGTCAGAAACACATGATACCTGATGTCAAACTCCATAGGTCTCCTAATATGATCAACATAGAACTTCTAATGATCCCGTTCCGCCTTCCACCTCTCGCAAATCACATGAATCAACTCTCTTGTACTTTATTCTAGTTCTGGCCTAAGAATTTTTGACTATCTGACCCTAGTCCAACACATGGAGAACGGAATGTTTGGCCATAAAAGGCTTAAAAGGGTACCTTACCAATGGTAGAGTGGAAACTATTATTATAAATGAACGCTACCTAGGGAAGGTGCCTCATCCATGAACCTCCAAAATCCAGGACACAATAGTGCAACATGTCTTCTAGAGTCTGGATGGTATGATCTGTTTGACTGTCTATCTGTAGATGAAAAGTAGTGCTAAGGCATAGCTGAAAAAAATAAATGATGTAGACCTCTCTATATTCTGGAAATAAAATGGGAATATCTATCAAAAATGATCAGCCTCGAGACTCTGCAGAGTCTCACCACCTCCTCTAGATACTGCCTCGACTAAATCTCTACAGAGCTCGAATCCTTGATCGCTATAAAGTGGAATGATTTCATCAAATGATCTACAAATACCCATATAGCACCATAGCCTCCCTAATATCGAGGTAAACTGGTAGAAAAGTTTATCTATATGTCCTTCCACTTATATTGAGGAACTTATAATAGTTAGGTCAACCACTAGGAGCATAGTGCTTGATCTTCACCTTATGGAAGACCAAGTATCAAGACACAAACTCTACAACTGTAGACTTTAACCCAAAACACCAAAAATGACCCCTCAAAATCTCGGTATATCTTTTTCACACTAGGATGTACCACTAAGGGTGAACTATGGAACTCACTGAGAACCATCTCACGCATAGCCAAAGGTTCAAAAATCCTTACCTAAAAGAACACCCAATGTTGTTCATCCTTAGACCATCCATCAAGGGCCTCATTATAAACAACATGGTCTCTCCAAACCTCTACTTCAAGATCAACCAACTGAGATTCCTCCACCTACTACACCAGATATGACAGCACCATCATCTGAAAAAGACACACTCTACACCCTAACTTCTCCCATATCGATATGTAATGCTGAAGGTTCTTCCATTACTCTACATGAATCACCTGATTCATGCACTGCATCACTCCATGAATTTCTGATCAGTGAATTGGATACAAAATTTCCCTTAGTATGTGTATACAAGATATCAAATTCATAATAATATAATAACTCCCTCCACTGACTATGTCGCAAGATCAAGTCATGCTGGGAAAAAACGTACCTTAGGCTCTTATGATCGGTGACGACCACCAAACACTCAGCAAGGAGGTATTGTCCACAAAAAAATGAGAGAAAACCCCCACTACCACCCACTCAAGATCATGGGTGGCATAAGTATTTTTGTGGGGACACAACTATTGAGACACATAATAAATGACCAATCTTTGTTACATCAGAACATAGCCTAAACCTAGACGCGAAGCATCATAGAAACCCTCAAATTGAACTCCTTCTGCAGGAAGATAATGAACCGGAGAACTGACCAAATTCTATTTAAAACACTTGAAATCCACCTAACACTGATCATACCACATGAATTATTGATACATTCTAGTAAAAGTTGTTAGAGGAGTCATAACATGAGATAAATTAGCAACGAACCTCCTGTAATATATTCTGAGACTAGGGAAACTTCACACCTATACCAATGTCTTCGTCAATTTCCAAGATAATAATGATTCTATATTTTATAGATCCACAACTACTCCCTGTTAGGATACAACATTCCCCAAGAAATGGACTTCTCGAGCCCAAAAATCACACTTTGAAAGCTTCCCAATCATCTTTTGTTGACGAAGAACTCCTAAAAACGAATGCAAATACTCTACTTTCTCCTCCTCAGATGTAGAGTACACACAAATTTCCTCAATGAAAACCACCATAAACATATACAGGAACTCACTTAACCCAATATTCATCAACCACATGAACACATCTAGAGCATTCGTCACACCAAACAACATCACAACAAACTAGTAATGACCATGATGACAGCAAAAAATAGTCTTCATCATATCTGCCTTCTTTACACAAATCTGATGTTGTCCAAACTAAAAATATATATTCAAGAACCAACTTGAACCCTTTAGTTTATCTAATAAATCATTAATCTATGTAAGAGGATAATGGTTCATCACTGTCACTCAGTTTAAACGATGATAGTCGATACAAAACTACAACATGTCGTTATCCTTCCTCATGAACAAAATCAGTGCACCCCATGGTGACACACTCAGCCAAACAAAACCACACCGCAACATACCATCAAGCTATATACATAGCTCTTGAAACATATAAGGTTCCATCCTATACAGAGACATCGAGATATCAGGCATGCCTGGCTATAGCTCGATCTCAAACTCGATCCCCTATCGAGGGTGTAATGCTACAACCTCTTCTGGAAAGACATCAGGGTACTCTTCTATGAACCTAAGAAATTAAAACTATTTAGCCTCTGATGAAATCATCATCAACTGAAAAATCAAGGATGATAAGGATGGAACACACCTATGACCCATCCGAGGGTCTCGCTTGCCATCAAACACAGTTGTCTCTCTATTATCATCGAAGAACACCACCTTCCTCCTGAATCAATCCACAATAGCATGTACCAAATACAACCAATCCATGAAGAGGATGACATCATATGGTTGTATCCATAATCATATGAAATTTACTCAAGATTGGTGCTTCCCCATCACTAGATCATAGTCTCTACATACTTCAATCAAGTCATTTCAGCCTCCAACTTGCGTAGTCAACATCAAGGTAACTAGAATCCTCTCTACCTTAATTCCTAAAGCATGGAAAAGGGTTGATGATATAAAATAGTGTGTTTCTCCTTTATCAAACAAGGCATGAACCCAAGTAGAAAACAAGAAAAGGGTACCTCAAATGAAATCTGGCTCTCCATGTTTTGGCAATTCTAACACATGAAGTTGAACATGACCAGCTCTACAGTCTCCCTGACCCTGACAGAAACCACCTCCATGCCTGTGATCTTATCTCTAAGGATGAGAAGCATCCTAAGGTTATCCTCTATCTACCCCATCTGCTATCTCTTAATCCAAAGTTGGTGCAACCTACTGCTGTTGCCTTAGCTGGAACTACATCAATAGTGGAACTTGTAGTAGAACATGTGACGCATGTTGGCTACTCAGAAAGGATACACAATGTCATTGTTGATGCCCACTACATCTATAAGAAAAAATAACCTTATAATTTAGAATAGGTTTGATAGAAACTAACCTAAGTGAAACGTTATACTGAGGGCTTAGACTTACTCTTGGCCGAAGAGAAACAATTCTTCCCTAAAAACTGAGAACCCTGAACTATAGCTATACTTCATGAGGAATCGTAATGACTCTCCTCTCATGATGATTTGGTTCTGGATAACATACTGTAAATGACCTCTGCCTTCACCAACACATCAAGATATGCTTTCAGCATAAACGGTGTGACCTTGCGCTAGATCTCTGGACAGAAATCCTCCTTGAAATACCTATCCCTATCCTCCTCATCTTGTATTAGGCCAAAATCATATAAAAAAGGTTCATGAAACAGATTCCAACTCCCCCAGACTGGAGATCCCTTGTTGGAGGTTAAGAAGATACTAGCGACTGGCCACATTCACAGTCAAAAAAATAATCTTGACTCTTAAATGATCTCAGAACTCCCACAACACAACCAACTCCTCATGATCCCTGGGTAATAAGAACCACAACTTCCTCAGTTACCCAATCAACATTTTCACAACTAATAACACTCATTCTCCTTTCGAGCACAGTTCAAATAGAAATCTATCTCAACCTCCTCCAACTAGTCTTTCATGACTGCATCATGTGTATCAAATGTTCGGTATTACACCTCAAGCGATCACAATGAATACACTGAGTAATGGTCCTCAATCCATCACAGCCTATACACGTTACACATATAGTAGTCCATTTGAATCCATATCCAGAATTTATGTGTGTGAAATAATTATAGGACATTACATCTCTCTAGACACAAATATAGGGAAAACTAACCACTATGTACATTAGCACATGTAACTACTATGATAAAAGTGAAGGGTCAAAGGGGTAGTCAGTCATCCATCCTCTAACTGGGATGTTCTGAAAAACACCCTTGAGGGATTAGAATCCTTGGGGTGTCAATCACCCTAACCAACATGGTGGAGTAGCATATTGAAACACAAAATTAAATGATATAATATAGCTCAAAACCACACTAAGACAGCTAACGTCACTCGAAATATTGGCTTCCACTGCTAAGACTAGATATCCTATAAGCAGACAACCATTTAAAGAGATACATTGGGTTACTTTATACCATTTTATCAATATAAATTTATGTTAATTAATTCTTTAACCATTAATTAATCATTATCAATACCACATTACATTTCATTATCATCACAACAAAGTTCTATTCCCTCTAGGAATAACAAAGCTGAGTCCACAGTTCCATTTAATTATAACCTTAGCATTGCATCCCAGAAAGCTAAAACCCCATGGGTTAACATCATTTATTAACTTCATTATCACTTTTCTATAATACCATGTATTCTATGAAAAACTTCTAAGCTACCAAACACAACAGGATCAACATTCTAAGTAGAAGAACTACCCATCGAGTCATTTACAACTATAGTATGAGCGCATGACCATCCATCCTTGAGAAGCTAAAAATAGAAAGCATCTGGCATACCCCACGTGTCTTCGCCTCTTTTGGATAGAGGGTAATCTAGGACATATGCCTTACATAGTGGGGAAATTAAATTAGATAAACACACATTATATTCAACAACAACCAATTTCATATCAATGGGTAAACCCATATTCAACTCATTTCATCATCCTTGGTGTCCTATTTGACACTCACAAACATAAAATGATGCATATCACCACTCTAGGCATCAACAGCCACCACCATCATCATTGGGCCCCTACTCCCACATACCACAATAGCCTTCTAGGCTCAACCATCCAAATCTCATAGCACATCAAAATTAGATGGAAACCATCAAATAAACCGGGATCCTGGCCCCAAAACAAGGAATCCATCCTTCCCACACAATGTGATCGCACCGATCTAAGCATAAGGATATTTTCCTTCACATGTAAATGGGTAACTCAGACCCAACAAGTTATTATATTTATCACAAAATCCGCTCTTCATTCCATATTGATTTAAACGATTCATTATCATAGGTTACAACTATGGGAAACCTAAACAACTAGCTATATCAAGATATCACAAATTAGTTAAACAATTAATTTGACATGACTTTAATAAAAAATAATAAACATGATTTAGGTTTATCAATCAATTCATTTAAACATTATTACTGCATCAATTTGATTATCATCAAATTACAACAACATCATCTAGATTCATTAAACATGCCTCTTTAATTATTTAGCCAATAAATTTACAATTAATTATGGATTTACATTCATTAGAAATTTCCATCATGAAAAACATGATAAATAATCAAATCATAGATATCAAAATATCTAGAAAAACAATAGGTAAGAACATTTCTTGGAAATTGATACCAATTTCTTAATCTAGTTCAAATATTTACAATATCAATTTTATTATGATTTATTGTGATAAATAATGATAAATCTATGAATCCATGTAAAAAAATAGAGAAGACATGAATCCCCTGCCTAAAAATCTTTCTGACATTCTTCACATGAGAATGGACCAACACAATGGATCACGATCACCTCTCCTGCAACCACTGCATCCACCCAAGGATGTTGTGGCACAACCGCATCAACCAATACAAAAGAAATGTCCATTAAAAACATAGAGATAAAATCTTGTAACAAGGTAAGGAGAAATAGGAGAAAACAGATCAGGGAACCCTTAATAAAATAGGTATAATACACCTTTTATTGAAGACGGATCGACACTTCATGGATGCACCAAAATAATGGGCACACATGTAGTAAGAAATGAAGCAAGGGGAAAATGATCCAAGGATAGAAAAATCACATAAATCCTTATAAAAAATGTATCTGGGAACCTCACACTAATATAAAAGAGAAGTAAGAAGAAGGGAGGAAGGTATCTCAACCCTTTTGAAAATCTAAATGGAGTAGTGGTTTTGAAACGGTTTATATTTTACATTAAAGGCGGATTTGGTCAAGACAAGGCAGTTTGATCACGTAAAGGTACCCGAGCCCTTATAAAAATAAATATTGAAGTTATGGGATTTGAATTGGACTTAAATCCATCAATATAAATCTTTGAATGAGTTTTACATCAATGATAACATCAATGTGGTGAAACTCTAGGATGCTAGAAACATTGTTAACCAATTGATATGGAAACACTTTTAACCGACAAATTGATGGCCTACCGATAGATGACCTATCGATAGATTACCTACTAATAGATGACCTATCGATAGATGACCTACCTATAGATGGACAACCATCACCAAAACACTATTCATCCTACTGATAAAAGACTTATTGATATACTATTCACAGAACTAGAAACATTGTTTATAGAACTGAATATTTTGTAAAGTGTTAGGAATATATCTCATTAACCTCTCAGATCACCTCAAACACCATATTTTCACAATGTAATGGACCTAAAAGGTCTGGTACATTACATCCTAAGTCATCAAATAAGAATAATATGGGATTTTATGCATGTTCACATGGTGAGGAACATAACAGAAAGAAGATTGAACTTTCTACATGACAAGAAGAATGAAAGAAGAACCCTAAGGAATACCTAAAATGGAGGGGAAGATGTTATCTATATAGGAATATGGGTCATAGAGTTTTGAACATTCATGGAGATCAATTTACTATCTATGTATAACATGAGAATTACCCTACTCAATGCCCGACCTAAGAATTTAAATCTAAATTAAGGATGGACATATTCCATTCCAATCATTTAAGAGGACATATTGAAGTTTTTATGTATTTGAATTCAAGATTTATGAAATATATAAGGATTTATAAGTTTATGTGTTTTTCACTGAGGATTTAAATGAATATATTGAATGGTTTTGGTGGACTAGTTATGTGATGGTGAAATTATGATTAAGTGAAAGATAACCATTAACATGTTCCTTATGTCATGATAATGATGTTTGGAAAAGATATGTTTGATATGAATAATTAAATTGTATGATACTAGTTTCTTGGGAAATAATTATGGATTTGTATTCTATTGGGCTCTCCTATCATGGATAATGTATACTACTTTTTTGGACTTAAGGAATACATCCAATAAGTTTTGGAATAAGGAAACATGCATGTTTTCAAAAAAAAATTAGTAATTCATGCCATTACCATAAATCAAGAGAATACATGATGAATCTATTCACATGTTTGGAATATCAGATCCATGAACATATTTATGATATATTAGAGATAAATATTAATCCGATTTAGTGATCCTCTTTATAATGTTTTGGATTTTTAGCTTTTAGAAGGATTGTAAGGTTATCAATTTATGGAATATTTAAGTTAAACGTCAAATAAGTTTGTGATATTAAAGTATTATCTCACCATACGTGGATTTCTTCATATTTTATAATTTGTGGTAACCTATTTTTTGTGCTATAGACAGATGGAATGACCCATCATTCTATTTATGGATCTCGTGATCTACTAACGTTTTAGGAATGAAACAAAATCAACATTATTTCTTAAAATATGAGATGAAGTGGAAATTGAACTAGGATCACAAAAGGGGGAAGGTATGCTGAATTAAATTAAGAATATTTTCTCTTGAAAATGATTCAACATTAGGAAAAGAATCATGATGTAAAAGGGTGTCCTATTATCATCCTTTTTATGATATAAATGACCTCTTTTATGCTTCTTTAGATTATGTGCTTTTGATTGTTAATATCATTTGGAGCACCCACTTTCTTGAGATCAGGTATCTTTATCAATCTCTATAATTATTTATGCTTTTCCTATATGCCCAAATTTTCACATATGTTTTTCTATGTGGAAACACAGTTATGAGTTAGTTTGGGTAACTATTATTTCCGAACAATTACTTTTTAAAAGGATGTTTTAAAATTCATTATTATGATTTGGGTTTCTTTGAAATAAAATACCAAGTATTAATCATTTGATAACTCAGATAAATTTCAAGGGTGAAATTCATTTTAAGGGGGTAGAATGTAACATCACGATATTTTCTGATTTTTTTGAATAAATTTAATCATTTTGATATTTTTTACATAATGTAATACTGAATGTAGATTTCTATTATTAGATAAAATCACTTAGTTTGGATTACGTTATATGCAGCACTACGGGAAGCTTTCACTATAGACAACATTGACTTTTCTTTGATTAAACGCAACACTGAGTTTCTGTGAAGCAACACTTTACTATTAGAATAATTAAAATTAGATAGTTATAACCTAGATGATGAAATTTTAATATGAATAGTAATAAATATTTTACAAATATTAATTATAATGGTTTTGATAATGAAAAATATAATTTTGGTAAATTCTTTATATATTTAAATATACTATTTTCTCAAATGAACTGATTTTCATGCCCTTCTATGAAAAATAATGAAATTAATTTTAGACACACAAGGAAAATTACTTTGATAAAATAAAAATAAATTTTAAATAAAACAAATTAACTTATGTTGAATTTTTCTTATTTTTCTATAAAGTTTTATTTTTTGATAAGTAATGAAAAATAGTGCATCGTAGTTAAAATTTGGGTTTTTATTTTAAATAATTATTTTTTTAAAATTGATTTTAATGTTACTATAGATAAATAACACATGTATTAATTCAATGTTGTTTACTATAATCATTCTTATAATATAATTAAATATAAAAAATTATTGAACTTTTGAACGTCTCTTTTACCAGTCTTTTAGCCACATTTGTGTGATTAATATTAAATGTAATTTTAGCACTATGGTTAGTTTAATTTTGAAAAGTATACATACATGGTTGTAATTAGTATAAAATTATTGGACTAATAGGATACAAATATTCTTTTTATGAATACTGAATTTTGAATTTTATTTACCACAGTTAAAATGTTAATAGGGAAGTTAAAGATAAAAATAATATTATTATAATATAAAATCACCCTAACACATGTCATAATTTCATTGGATAAGGGTTTTTCAACCAAAATAAACCTTAGGTCGAAAATATGATCCCTTTTAAGCCACTGTTTCTAGATTATGACCTTTATTATAATTTATTTAAAAGGGAGTTGAAATTTCATATTTAAATTTTAATAACTATATCATTTTTAATTAGAGGTTATATAAGTGATATGATATACTATAAATATTCATTATAAATATAAATTTTTTATATAAATCATGATAATTTCTTTATAATTTTTAGACATTATATGACTAAATTTAATTATGACACAATGATGATGTAGTAATAGATTTATTAATTCACGAATCAAATAAATAATATTAATAATATTAAAATAAATATCATTTGAGATATTCAATGCCATACATGAATGTATTAGATGAATATTAAATGGTATAGATTATTTAATTTAGTTTATTTTAATTAAACATGTTGTTATGATTTTTTTAATAAAAGTGAAGTGATAAATAGTATCAAAATTATCATAAAAGAGATTTTAAAGTAAATAATATTATATTAAATGATATAAAATTAATAAAAATATATATCTTGACCCAATAACATTTATAATGTTAAATATATCATAATTTATCCAATTGGTTTTATTTTTACATTTTATAGTAACTATATTATCCCTATAGTGTAAAAAGACAGGTTGTCCGTGTAAGAGTTAAATTGTTTAACTAAGGGTTAAAGCAAAAAATATAAGGTTAATTTTGTTACCTAAATATGTATAAAATTAATTTTTTTAGGTGATTTATACCAATACTCAAATAAAATTATAAATAAATCAATTTTGAGCTATTTTAAATCGAAAATCAATTTATAATAAATTAATAGTTTTGGAGTTTTCTAAAGTGCCCCTCCCCTCTCTTATAAAAGGGCACCTCTCCTTATCATTTATTCACACCTCTAAAACACATTGGATATGTCAACAAAAGAATTTTTATAATTTTAAATTCCTTAAATCCTTCTTATAATTCATACTTTTTTCAAAAGTCCAACCTAAGGAGTCCTTTTGTGAAAATAAAAAAGGAGACACTCGAAAGAAAGTTAATTTTTTACCAACTTTTTGAAAGTTCTTTTCTTTTTCCACTTCACATTCATAATTTGATTCAATAATAAATTAATAAATCAAATATCTAATATATGATGATATTTTTTATGATCATGGGAGAAACATATTCTACCTTTTACTAATCTTACAAAAAACAATATCACCATGTGTTTGTACGTACGACTTATTGTCTCTATGCTGTGGTGTAAAGTGTTTTTCATCTAAAATTTATTTCGATGGGTATAAAGGTGAATATAAAATATGTAAATAATTAATATGATATGGTAATGACTCTTTATAATTAAAATTCCTTCAAATTATATACCATTTAACCCCACGTGGAATGATACCGTCGCTCGCGCGTACGTACAATATACCGTCTCTACAATGCGCTGAGGTTCATTCTTCACGCTAACCATTAAATAATGATTAAAATATATATATAATAAATAGAAATGAAATATATTTTCGGATAATTCTACTAGAATAACACACACACATATATATATAAGTCATTTACTTGCTTCTATTCAATACGATAAGAAAAAGGAAATAGTGTTCATGCGTACATTTGACCTATCGTCTCCATGAATGATATATTCCATTTCATATATCTATATATTATATATATTTATATTTTGAATATATAATATATATACATAAATTTTTACATTCTGGAAATAATTAAATCATGACCTATGTAATAACATCATGAATAACAAGTCAAAACACATACTATAAACAATGCAATTATTAACTGAAACGTTTCTTTAACAAAGAATTATCAATAAATATATAATTTAAAGTCATAAATAAATGTTATATGATTTCATAAATATTATTATGACTCTATTATATTTTAATAATATGTTTAAAACCCATATATAGTACCTTCGGACATGTACAGAGGGAATCAGACCCAAGGTAAGGGGATTTGTATATCACCATTATTTCTATGAGACACATGCCTCACAAACTAAGTATTTCTTCTATGTGGTGTATATACTGTCCATGAATGTATATTATGATTATTATTCACAATATTATGATATTTCCATATTCTTATCATTTTTTATTTCATTGGGAATATGATTATATTGATTATAATGTGATGAGTATTGATTTCACAATCTCTTATATATTTGGGATTATTTCATTTTAATTCTCCGTTGGGGACTATTTATCATCCACATCAATATTTTAAAAAAATCTTAATTTCTTTTACTATTATCCTATGTATTTTTTATGTTTTTTTACCCATTTTTGACATTTTTACTTCACGATTTGAGAAGAATCTTTCATTAATTTTCCAAACAAGGTACTTTTTGACTTTTTTGGAAAAAGTATGAGCTGAATTTTTTTATCTTATATGGAAAGAAAATATTTTTAACATTCATGATGACTTATTACATTGAAGATCACCCTATAAGCTGACAAGGTTATTTTTGAATTAAATTTTTTCTTTTAATATTGAGCGTAATTTTAGGAAAATAAAACTATTTCAACAAAAAATGATATTTTCCTTAAAAAATGATTTAAATAATTTTCATGATTCCATTATATGTTTTCAATGTGGTTGTAAAGAAAAGGGTTTTGAAATTTTTTTATGTTTTAACAAATGATTGTTAAAGAAAATTCATGTTCCAAGAGATCTTACAAAATCCTTCATCACTTATGATGACATACTTTACTATAGTTCAAGATTACCATCCATATTATTTATCTGAATAGTTTACTCTTTGTTGGAGTGGTGTTTAAGAAATCCCCTTATTTTCGTGGTTTATGCTTTTGATGAAATGATTATGAAACTTCTCTATTTTACATATGTTATTATATGATTTCATGTTTATGAAACCCATTCAATTTTATGGGTTATGATATGATTGTTTATAATCTTGTGGAACATGTATTTATGATTTAATTATGCAATGGGTGGGACCTATATCTCTCTATGATGCATTGGGTAAATATTTATATCTCATGAGATAGACATGAATGACCATGTATGCTAATATGGTTATGGGAGCGAACCATGACTCCCAAGATGGTTAAGGGAGTGAATGATGACTACCAAGATTGTATGGGATGTGAACCCATACTACTAAGATGACCACGGTAGAAATGCCTTGACTACTATGGAAATAATTATTATTTGCTTATGTGACTACCACTATTCCATGTTTTATTCTTATGTTATGCTTCTATGGATCATGTTATGTATTTATTTATCATTCATATTGTATGAACTATCAATCTTTATTCTCTGATTCATGTTTATGATCTTTGATATGTTGGGTATGATCTTATATTTTCATGATCATGTTCTTATACCCTTATGGTCATGATTATGTTTACATGTCTCCATTATTTACCCTAACTGAGCATCTGAGCTCAACTTTTTTCTTATGTTTACTTTTGCTCATGTTATAAAGAAATTTTTTAGTTAGGGGTACTAAAGGGGAAGATATTTATGGGAGATGTTGAATATCATTAAAAAAATTAGAATAATTTTTTCCAACCTTTTAGAGGCACTAAACTAATACGGTATTTTGGTGTGTATTTGTCTTATTCATTAAGTATTACATTTAAGTGATGTAATTTAAATGTAATTCAATGTTGGATCATTATATCCAACTTCATTGAAATGAAATTCGAACTGTCAACTGCTGCATCAAATTCCCCATTACCCTCTATAATCTTATCCTCCTTTCTAGTGGAATACGTAGAGATCCAAAACTGGGAGTTAGGAATCTAATCCTTGTGCCCCAGTCCCTCAATATACCCTCGATCCTTCGCAAAATCATGATTCCCATTAGGAAAACTCAGTTTCAACAGATAAAAGTCTTGTACCCCATCCAAAAAGTCTTAAAGACACCTTCTGGCCCCTATAGAACATGTATTTCAACATGTCCATATCCCTATGCATTAGTGGTAGAAGTAGTAGAAGCCTTGGATTTCCATCTATAATGATCCCAATTTTGTTTATCATTCTTTGCATGATCAACAGAAAGAAGATAAGGTCCATGTACAGGATCCCCTATAGTGTCAAAGGCTCTATGGTCCTTATGCCTTCTATAGAGGTTATTTGAGTTTCCTCTCATCCCACATTTGTCACATGTCACATTTTTGCAACATTTATCACAAGGATGTCCAATATTGTAGCATCATTAACAAAAATCAGGTACTTTTTAATATTCCAATAGAAAATAAAAATGATACTATGCTACAATAACAATGATAGTCTTGATTAAATTACTAATATGTTTAAATTTCAGTATTAGATATGAGAAATTGTCATACTAAGATCTCTCAGTTTCTTTATCCATTTTAATCAGGACTCCTACAATAGTGGCTATATCTCATAAAATTTTTTAAAGTAAAAAAATAACCAACTCTTCTCCCAGATACAAATCTAGTTTTGAGTAATTGAGTTCCTTACAATCAATGGATTGAAATGGGGGTCCCAAAAATAAATTCTATGTTGGAAAGATTTCAAATTTATCAAACCAAATACCCTAGATTTATGTTTAACTACTGTATAAGAGAAAACAATATGAAAATATCCCCAACTAAGAGAGGTCATTTTCTATCCATCAAACCCTAAATAAACTATAAGTTATTTCTATAAATTATAAAGACTCAATGTTTTTTCATATGGATTCATAGAAAAATGTACAATTAAAGAATGCATAAATTACTTAAGATTCTTGGATACAATTCCTTGATTTGCATGAATGAAATATGTTCCCCTTTCTTAAAAATATTATTAGATGAGAGTGTAAGAACACCTCAAAATCCATCAAAGGTGTGGTTACTCAACTCATGACCCACATTTTTCAGAATCCCTAAATTTGAATCTCAGCTTCCATAAGACCACTAGATCTTAGAAGAGCTTGGGTGTATGAAGTTTATTTCCCAACATCAAAAAAATCATAATCAAGAGGATGCAGAAGGTTTTCATATTTTGAAATACCTACATCATCCAGATTCTAGGGAATGTGATTAGATGGGTCCCCATGATCAGCCATGGATTTACCTACCAGGTGTAAACCAGTTTTATTTGAACGAACAACACTCCAAGAGACCATAAAGGTCAAGATTTTCAGACTTCAAATGAAATCTCCATGGAGAACCTATGAATCACCAGACCACTTTATCTCCATCTCATCGTAATAGTTTCAAATTAATTTTTGGTATAATTAATAATAGAATTATTTTAAATATTTTTTATAAATACAAATTTAATATGATTATGAATATAAATATTTTTTGAATAAATTACTATAATTATATAATTATATATATATATATAATATTTTAAATATACATTAAATTTATTTATAAATATGTATTAATAATTATATAATTATATATATTTATTTATTTATATAGTTATAAATATTTATTTATAAATATATACTTATTAATATATAATTATAAATATAATTATAAATATGTTTAAAATATATATATATTTAAGTAAATATATTTATATAATTATAAATATTTTTTAAAAAATTAAATATATATTTGTAAATAAATTATAATTTTTTCATTAGTATTATTATAAATATATATATATATATATGATTATATATTTATATTTATATTTATATAATTATATATGTTTGTATAATTATAAATAAATCTTATATATTTATGTAAATATATCTATAAATATGGTTATATAATTATAAATATATTTATATAATTATAAACTTTTTTTATTGATAAGAACATTTCTTGGAAGGATGGATGGAGTTTGGGAGCGTGGGTCTCTGAGAATTTCAAGAAATGCTGATAGAGAATTAGATTTATAGGGGTTCTGATCATTGAATGTGTTTATGTGTGTATATATTATGGAATATGAGCCTTCTCATAAATACATAGGTTCATTCTCCCCCACTATGGATTAGGAAATTTTCACAAAACCATCTAGGAAAGGAGTATCTTTAGTAGAGGTTTTATGTAGGAGGTTTGATTTTCAAAGTGGAATCTTAGATCTGGTTACACACGAGAAGTGAATCTCTTTGTACGAGGATGTGAGGTTTATTATTTCTATTGATCAGGCTGCACTGAAAGAGAGGCTTGATATGTGTACATTTTTCCTTATCGGGCGGTCGATTTTATTAAATGGTGAAAATCCCATGAATGTTAATGACTTGAAATTGAATCTTGGACACATCTTAGGCCTCGATAACTGGAAAATCATCCAGATTGGTAAGGGGTAATTTTATCTTGTTTTACTTTCTAAAACACATCATTTGGTTTCTTAGAGATATTGATTTTACATGTTCAATCCATGTATCTTTATGATTTTTTTCATGGGTACTAAACTTAAATCCTTATAACAATAAGCATTCAAATGCACAAATCCTGGTTCACATTCATGGATTAAGCTATATTTTTCTTCTCCCTCAAATCCTGAATTAAATTACATCACGCACCAAGGCCCCTATTATACTGGATGATAATACCATTGAAGGTAAATTGGTATAATATGCAAGAGTGTTTGTTTATGGAGACATTCTGAATCCATATACGAGTAATGTGACTCTACATATTGATAGATTAAAGGTAGAGGTTTGATATGAATATGAATTTATTCCACCATTATGTGATTTTTTAAAAATGGTTTTCCATTTGATTACATTATGCAAGCAGGTCCTCAAGATTCCAGTGAAGAAATATGGTTATAATAAGTATATATAAGATGGAAATTCACAAAAACAATAATATATCACTACAAGTTATAAAAGAGATACTGCCAGAATTTTTGGGAATTATTAAGATACCATGAAAGGGAAAGATAAGAATATGTTTAGTAATATCAGGGACCTTTCATCCCCTATTGGGTATGCTCCATAGAAGGATATAGTAGAAGGCCATAAAATTCTTAATAGAAAATATTGTAAAAGCATATCGGGTATTATTGTGACGAATGAAATCATGTGTTGGAAGAATTATAGTTATTTTGTTGAGGAGGCTATGAAGCACCTTCTTAACATTCAAGAACCCACTGTGGATAGAATTGATAGAGTAGGGGATCAAATTTTTAGAGAGTCTAGATTAACCATGAATCCTGAGACCTTGGACTAGAATCATCTCACTGAAAGGAACTAGATATATTCAGAATTTATTCTAATTACTTCAATGGCTATAGGGGATCATATAGGGAAACTTGGTTCATTGGTTCTAGAGGCTAGGAAGGGGGAGAACACCACTAATTTCAGTGTTTTTTCTGATCATGAGGAGTTTAAAAAGGATCATTATATGCTAGTAGAGATTGAGATGCAGTTGGGGAAGAAGAAGAACATGACTAACTCATTTGATCAAAAACGAAAGAAAATGACCATCGTTGAGCCTTCTAGTGTTTTTTTTTAAAAATGTGGCCTTTATGAGTGTTTTGACAAAGGTTTAGGTTGTCCAAACTCTTCCCAAATCGGTTTCACTTTCTTTACAAGCCCAGATAAATCATCAAGAGATAGTTGGGGGCTTTAGAAATAGTTTGGTTTTCCCTCCTCAAAGATCACCATATCCTTCACATTATTTTTGAATTAATGAGATTTACATGTGACAACTTTGGAAAGCCCGCAGTTGAATAATGAATGATGGAAAATGATATTAACTTGGTAAGAAAAAGCTTTTCTATGGAGATTGATTGTGAAAGTTCACATCAGGGTCAAGGTAAGGATATAACAGAATTTTTTGACTTACAGGTTTGGGTTTTATTTTCAAAATTGGAAAATGGATCTCTCAGATTTTGTGACTATTTTGAAATTCTGGAGTTTTTTTCCATCCACATTGAAGAAAAAAAGTCTCATTCCCACATTAGGCATTCGATGCCTTTCATGGAATAATGAGCTTGGATCTGGATTGATAAAGGTGTTATGACCTCATCCCCATCCTAAGACGAGGAACATGAACCTTGGAAAATGGAAAATACATAGTGGATTGGTAGTCATCCATGCAGTAGAGGTTGTCATCAAGGTCATGGAGGACGACAATCACTCTATTTTTTTGTTCTTTTATTATTTGTATTATAGTTAAAATCTTGGCCTAAATTTTTCCTTCTATTCTTGTATCGTTTTTATTTTCATAATAGAATGGGCTTGTCCCTGTTCGTTTCAATATATATATATATTTATAAATGTATTTATTTATATATAATTATATAAATGTTTTTATATAAATATATAAGTATATATATTTATAAATACATAATATTTATATGTACATAATTATTTATTTAAAATATTTATTTAAAAATATATTTTTATAAATATATTGATAACAAAATATTTTTATATATGTTTTGGGTTCAGGAACCATGAAATTGGGTTTAGATAGAGTTCAGGTTTTAAACGACAAACACAAACCCGCCCGGATTAATTATCGGTTAATAATATTAAATTAAATATATATATATATATATATATATTTACAAACATATATTTAGAATTATATAAAAATAATTTTTTTAAAATTATATATATTTATTTCTATTTATAAACATATTATCGCACACACACACACATATATATAATTTAAATTAATTTTTTTATGTATGGTGGGTGAACAACACTTAAATTGGTGCTCCCCCCATTTATGAGCTATGCAATCCCAGTTTTTAAAAATTAAAATCCCTAAAATTATTTAATTAAAAAATAAAATAAAAAATATTATATTTATAATTTTTTCAAGAACCCTAAACTTATTTAAAATTATTCGGGTTTTATTTTTTGAGAACTTGGATTGCCCAACTCCATTTGAAGAGGCACTCTGTAGAAATGGGGTGGACTCCAATTGAAGTATATCTCCCACCTTACACAAAAAAATAATTTTAAATTTTATTTATATATATGAATATTTATTTATATTTTTAAATAAATTTATACGATTTTAAAAATATATATAGTTATATAATTATAAATTAATAAAAAAATATTTCTTTATTTAAAAATATAGTTATAAATTATATTTATATATTACATATAAAATTATTATCTAATTACTATTCCTGGAAGGATTGGGTGATATTTCTAAAACTCAAACCCTATTTGAGCCTGATTTCAGAGTTCCTAAACCTGAAACATAATTACAAAAGCTAATTAATTAAAATATAAAAGATATGTTTATACAAGAAAATTCATCCAAATAGGAAAATCATCCAACCATATATACAAGTCCATAGATTTACCACAAATTTCCAACAAATTCCCAACTATATTCACATCTCTTTTGATGAAAGAGAAAAGATCATATAGAAAAGTAGTGATGTAATGAGAGAATCTTCACCACTAACAAGATAAATAGTTGATGTCCAATCTCTGGTGAAGAGATATAATTTATAATAGTAAGAAAGTCTGACTCCAGAATGATAGAACTACAACCTCTCTCAATTGTTAAATTTGTAGCAACAATAATGTCTTGGTCTTCAACCACCGATGGACCCAAGTTGACAAAAAATTATTTTTGGCACACTGTGATAAATGATCCGAGAGAGTCCCTGATGACCATGAAACATCAGTTGAATTTGAATGGGAAAGAAAAGCATCCACATTTATCTTTACCACCCCAATCAAATGAGGGTTTCAAATTATTGTACCAAGTCATGTGTCGGGGATTTCATACTTAATTTAATTGTGGTTCAAGGTATTCAACCATAAAAATGGCCAGATCAACCAAGAAGGATCTCATTCAAACCAAATGATTGAAAATGAAATCATTTCTACACACCCATATCTCAAAATTACCTTTTTAATTATTTTCACTCAATTATAAGGACAACGTCGGAAACCCCACAAACCAAACTAAAAACTTCATATAACAAATGAAATAGTTGAACCATTAAAATTAAGATTGAGCCTATTAGATGCATGATCCCTATAAAGTTTATGTAGAATTCCATTGGCCTTTGTTTCTAGGTCATCCTTGATCAAGACTTTGAACTAATAGGCCATTTTATCCCACATTTGACTAAGCTCCTTTGCATTTATATTCTTTTCATTAAATACACTTGTAATAATGAGTTCTTGCATGTTTATCTAGCCACATTGCTCCTAAATTATGTCTGGGAGAATTAATATTTCTTATATCGGATTAAAACCCTCTTGAGGGGCCTTAATCAAAAAGGCCACCTGTAAAATTTATTCCTCTGAATTGTTGATAAGCTCCGATGTTAACCCCTTAAGTACAACCTCCTTGTTTACCACTCTCTGATGGTCAGCCAATCCGCTAAAATCCTCTCTTATGGATGGACCCTCTACCATAGAGTTTCCCTATATCTAATTGGGGTCTCCCATCACACCATTTTCTTCCTCAAGATCCTTTAGTACTCCACCTTCACGTTCCTTCTCATTGGTCATGGAGACACACACAAACACCATGGTATATGATTTTGAGGAATATCATGTCTCCATGGTATTTTGAAGGTAAGAGTAATCCTTCCTCCCTTTTTTACTTCTTCCCCTTACCTAGAATGAAACCCCATAGTCCTTGATTCCCTTCAACCCCTTCTTCCTTATTGGGCTTTGAAGCCCTCTATTGATGCATTCCTACACACTATCTCTAGAGAAATTTTTACATCCACCATCACATGATTCTACTCCACATCATCCTTTCTCATTCTTAGGGTTAGCATCTGATTCACCTTAGTCCCAAAAATTCTCTTTAGTATCCAGTCCATCAAAACAATTACTCCGATTTAAACTAGTCATTGTAATTCTGGGAATGGTCCCTTTCACAACCTTCACCCATCCTTTATAACATTTAATTTTAGTTTCATGACCCTTACCTTCCATAGATACACCCTTTCATGCAAATTTATTCTCAACCTCATGAAAATATCCACTTTCAGACCATACAACTGTGACATAAGTTCCAACAATCACATTGTTTGACCAACAAGCACATGCTTGATTTAAAATGGAACAAAAGGTCCTTTCACAATTTATTATGGTCCAATCAAATCATTCCATATATTCTTGAAAATTTCATCCACCTTTGGTCTATCCTTCCTAGGTCTTTGATCATTCTAAGAAGAATTGTCCAGAACATACCCGAAATTACTTTCCTAGTCTACTGTTGAGGTAGTGTACTTCTCCTTTTTGAGTGATTTTTGAGTCGCCTAATTGATTTTCGGAAACCCCTCATGTAATCCTAGATGAAAATTTGGAGAGAGGTTACCCATATCCTTATAGGAACTACAACAATCCGACCAGGATTTGAACACAAAAGGTAGTTTCCATCTGAACTCTTCCCCAACTTTGATCTAAATCCACTATACTTGCGGTTTAGAAACATTGACCTCGATATAAATTTAGGGGTAAATTGAATGATAGGATGAGCTTGTTCTACTATCCACACATAATAATCGACCGACCAATTTTTCAAGCACACAAATAATTGTAGGATTTAGAAAGGGTAATTGAAGCTCACGAAAACGTTCCCAAAGTGATGATAAAAGAGTTTTTCATTTCATATAAAAGTCATAAGACCACTGTAAAAGAAATAAATGGATTCCATTTTAGATGCGTGGAGCACTGGACCAAGCATGAATCAAGTCCTCCCATGAAGCATGTAAGACCTTTAAGTGTTGCTTATCCAAAATACCCACAAGCGCTCGACCTAATAACCCCCATGAATGGAAGATAAATCTATCGAATATTGAAACTAAAGGACGGTGGGATCTAAAAAGACACAAAATGAAAAGATCTTGAAGGCTCATGACCTCTACGAACTCTGAATATGAAAGCGAGATCTGAGACACTCCCTCAAACAGTCACAAAACCTTTGGTCAAAGTGAGACTACCATAAACTCCAAAAAAAATAATTTTTATGATAAGTAAGGTAAAGGGAAGGAGGGAAATCCTTAAGGAATGATTCAAGAAAGAACCTGCCCTCTGATGATGAGGGTAGGGTGGGGAGGGGAATCTCACCTAGGTCATCACCGAGGAGGATAAATGGGGAGGGTCGCTCGATTCATCTGTGTACCTTTTGATGAAGCAGACATTCTAAACATTCAGTATGGAAGTAACCTGAAATTAAACAATACTATCTAATATTATCTAATATTATATACATAGGGTTCTCATAGTATCCATGGGGATGGATAAATACCAATCCACTAGAAAAGATAATAATGTAGAACAAATCTCTAAGAAGTCATCAGAATTATTATCCCATGCGTGCCAAATGTCCCTGGCCCTAAAATAATGGATGATAACATGTAAAAATATTCATATAGAGCCATGAAGATTGGATACATCAAGTCATCGGAATCATGGAATTATGTATGAAACTACATATATGGGAGGATCCTGAAACATTCTTTCCACCAAGAGTAACGAGTCTTAGGCGGTATCAAGAGGTTCTAGAGTATCCTCCATAACATAATAACCCTCGGGTTCTGCAGATCCAACACCATTATAAAATTAGATTTATCAGAGTATGAACTTGAGAAATATTTACTCCATCATAGACTAACTAACACGTGATCCCTCAAATAATAAATGATCAATATAATTTCAGTTTTTTTACTCTTTCTGTAAATTTTTTCAAACAGTCTAGGATAATTTTTTGTTGAAATACACCTTAAAGGTGGCATCGATGATGACCTCTTTTCCCTAAAACAATAAAAAAAAATTTAGTTATGTTTTTTATATATTTAAAATTTCAATGTTTTATTCTTATGTTAGTATGGTTATATATATATATATAAATAAAACATAATGTTTCAACATAATTTATCTTTTATTCAAGTACGTGACATTTCTATGCTATAAATTATAAATTTTAAGACCAATATGAATGAAATTATAAAAACTTATTAAACATATAACAAGTACTCATAAATAAAAATAATTTCTTTAAAATTTTGATAAAAAATAATTTATAAACTTTATAATCCACCTACTAAGAACTTAAAAAAATTTCAAGTATGTGACTTTTCTAGACTATATAATATAAACTGTAACATATATATGATTTGAAGTTTAAACATTCCTTAAACATATAATAAGTAGACTAAAATAAAAAAATTTCTTAAAAATGTTGGTGAAAAATAATATATAATCTTTCAAATCCACCTACATGAAACATAAAAATGTTTCAAGTACTTTTCATTCCTAGACAATGTAGTATAAAATATAAGACCGATATGAATGATATTTTAAACATTGATTCAACATATAACATGTAGTCGAAAATAAGAATAACGTCTTAAAAAATGTTGCTGAAAAATAATTTATATGCTTTCTAATCCACATACTTGAATCTTAAAAATGTTTCATGTGTGTGCCTTTTCTAGCCTATATAATATAATCTGTAAGACCGATATGATTAAAATTTTAAACATTGGTTAGAAATATAACATGTAGTTGAAAATAAAATTAAAACATAGAAAATGTTAATGAAAAATAATTTATATGTTTTTTAATCCACCTACTTGAATCTTAATAAGTGATTCAAGTATGTGCCTTTGATAGACTATATAATATAAACTATAATACCGATATGAATGAAATTTTAAACATTGATAAACTATAAAACAATTATTCCAAAATAAAATTGAATTTATTACAAAATGTTGATGAAAAAAATAAATGACCTTTCTAATCGAGCTACTTGAAACAAAAAAATGTTTCATGTACTTTCATTTTCTAGCCTATATAATATAAAATATAAGACCGATATGAATAGAATTTTAAGAATTGATTAAACATGTAACAAGTAGTCAAAAATAACAATAATTGCTTGAAAAATGTTGATGAAAAATAATTTATAAGCTTTCTAATCCACCTACTTGAAACTTAATAATGTTTCAAGTACGTGCTTTTTCAAGCCTATATATTATAAACTATAAGACCGATATGAATGAAATTTTAAATAGTGTTTAAACATATAAAAATTAGTCAAAAATAAAAATAATTTTATACACAATTTTGATGAAAAATAATTTATAAGATTTCTAATCCACGTACTTGAAACTTAAAAATGTTTCAGGTATGTGCCTTTACTAGCCTGTATAATATAAACTATAAGGATAATATGAATAAAAATTTAAACATTTATTAAACATATAACAAGTAGTTGAATTTTTTATTTTTATTTATATGGGTCTTATAGTTTATATTTTACAGGCTTTCAAAGTCAAGTAGGTGCCTTTGGACCCTCCCAGACATTCATTCTATTCGCTCTCACTTCTGAGTTACATTTATTACATTACTTTCATTGTCATTAATTTATTTTATTTATGAAACTCTTTATTTTCCAAAAAAAATTATATGACTAGGAAACATTTTAAATTTTATTTAAATACCATTTACAATCATTTACTTGAAATTTACTAATTATTTCTGGGTTTCAAGTTGTCAAATTTGAAAGCTGTCAAATATAAACTATGCCTAAAATATAAATGAAAACTAAAATATTGGATACACATATAAGAAAGGCTAATAGTAATATTAGTATTTTCATTTCAGTAGACATAAAAACATGTAAATGAACATATACAATCAATGCATATGTCTATGGTGAGGATATTCTTTTCCACATGGTGGTATGCGAATAGGACGTCCGCGTCGAGTGCGCAGTGGAGTCTGATGATCTGGAGATGGCTGATCAAAGGGAATAGGAACATTGAATGGTGCATCATCTATCTGTGTGTTGATGGGAGGATCTGTCAACTACATCACGTACTGCCCTCTGGATCCCTCTCCGACAAGGGTGGTAGAAGGACCTTCCATCATCGTAGTGGGTAACCAAGAATATGAGGGAGCTATACGACAAGGTTGTGATAGATCTAGAACCCAAGAATGTGACGGATCTAGAACCCTAGGATGTGATGGGTCTGGACCCTAATATAGAGAAAACTTTAGATATCTTGTCAGGAAAGGAGGATCCCATGCCACCTGAGGAACATCCTGAATCGGATGATCCATGACTATTAGAGGGCCAACCTCTTCCTATAGAACAGGTGAGACCTCATGTGCAACACGAAACTGCCTACATTACTGTGGTCATGTCTTATAAGTCCCATAAGTTTTTACAGGATGTTCCTCGAGGGTAGGAACCTCCTCTCTCTAGGCCAGACACACAAAGATGATCCCAGAAAGCACATGAAAAGATTCCCTCAAATCCAGTGTTATAGCCTGGATGACTGCCTGGCTAATGTCATCCTCCTCCTCTTTATCACTCATGTGAACAAGATGCTATGTGTTATTTCCCTATAAATAAATTCAAATTGAATTAGAAAATAGTTCAATAAAAAAATAATGGTTATTTATTGACTTACCATCCTCTCCATCTCTATGCCTGGTTGGGTATGTTAAAGTATATACTTTAGCCTATACCATGTCTCATACTCAAGTTTCACTGAAATATAGACTCGATTCTTAGGAACACCCCAAATAGAAAATCTGCACGTCTGTTCCAGCAGTCAATAATGTTGGCATTTACTCAGGACCAATCATCCTCTTGCATCCACGTCAGCTTCATCCCATGAAGCCACTATGTTTCTCTCGATAGAAATGGAATTAGATGAGTATAAAAAAACCAGTGCATTACTCTATCAGGCTACTACCACTCAATAACATTGAAGTGAATGAGGGGCACTACAACCATAGCAAACCTCAAGACCAAGAGTGTAGTATACTAGAAACTGGTCCATAATACTCTAGTATAGAAGCCATGAAATCTGAAATGACATGTGATTTTGTCAAAAAATCACCTAACTAAAAACCAAAATTGATGTTATTGTTAAATATGTAAGGCAATGATAGATTTTATATACATACCTGAACAGGTAAGAGACAATCCAACTGGAGCCGATATATGCCCAAATGCTATCTCATAACCGCGTCAAAATTGTGTCGCTAACACCACCTATAAAATACATCATCGATAGTGAAAAATAATTATTAATTAAAGTCAATAACTCATAGTAGCATTAGAATCCAATGGACATGACTGATCATAAAGGCATCCATAAAGAGCGTCATGCAGCACCTCCTTCTCGACCGACGGACCCACAACCTCAGGGCAGAATTTGGGGATGCTCTCCCATGCCCACATCTGAATAAGGATAAAACATCCCCCGAGATCTGTGCGGTCCCTATGGGATATCCTGCATAATGCACTATAAGCATATTCGAGACAAGATGATCCCCAACTGTACTTCCCGGTCCGATCAAATACCTCTAGTAGGGGTATATAGATCATGTGCACGTGAATCCCTGAGTGATTAGTACACATGGTCCAACCAATGAGCCATAATATATATGCATGAGCATAAGGCATGACATTTTTCTCATCATCATCATCCTTTTAATGTAGAATCCTCAACTCCATCCAAGGCATAGATATAGTCGCTCCATCTGTAGCCCTACGGTCAGACAAAATATCAACACCTAACAAGGACTGAGCAAGGTCTGTCCAAGCTCCATGAGTCAGTCCAATAATGGGTCTCCCATGGATAGGAAGACCGAGAAGTACTTCCACATCCTACTAGGTGATGCTTAGCTCTCCCTTAGGCAGGTGGAATGCGTGTGTGTCTACTCTCCACCTCTCAACAAGGGCAGCATGTAGGTAATGATCTACAATTGTAAAATCTGATACGATAAGGCCATAGAAGCTAGCATGACACACGTATGGTCTAATGGAATGCAGAGGCTCCTTGTGATGGAAATGGTGCACTTGATGTACCGTGATCGATCGATCCGCACCACCCTCTAACATGGCCTGTGAAATATGGGTACGTTTCTGAGTGAGTACTATGGTATCATCCATTTGTATATAAACAAATTAAATGGTTCATAAGTGTAAAATTTAAATATAATGTTATGGTTAGTATAATTTTATGAAATTTGGAATGGAAGACATGAAATATTTATTCACATTGTCTTATGAAGTTATTTTTACGAAAATAAATATAATATTCCATGTATTTTGGTTCTGAGTGAAATAAACATATCAAGAGGAAATAAGAGAAAAAAATAGATGGGAAGAATTATGTTTTGAAATAATTTTATTAATGAAAATATAATTGTAATAATTTTTTTAATTGAAACATTCTTTAAGGGAATATATAGAGGTTTTTGGATTTTTTTTTATTGTTTTAGGTTTTAGGTATATGATTATTGTGTTCAAGTTTAGGTTTGAGGGTTTAGGATTTCGAATTCTGATATTAAAGTTTAGGAATGATGTTTATGGGTTAAGTGTTATAATTTTGTGTTTTGGGGTTTAGAAAACTGAGAAAAAAGAAGAGATAACAACATTTAATTTACAATATGGGTTAAGTGTTCTGGTTTATGATTTATGAAAAAAATTCTATTTTCTATGATTTTATTTAAGGAATAAAGAGATATATAATTATTGAAAGCATTAATGTTTTTATTAAGGATTTCATATTAATCGGGTATTTATATATTAGGTATGTGTCACTAAGATATACATTTTTGGAATAATGGGATAAAAAATTTAGAATCGTAGAGACAGTATTTCTAAATTATTGGGTCTTGAATTGGGTTAGACATATTTTGGAGGAGCTTTATGATTTACTAGTAATGGATTGGATGAAGATAAACCATGTAAATTACTAATGATGTTTTTGTAATTTTCATAATTTTCTATACTGAATAATCTATTATAAATATTATTATACTATTATTTCGCTATATATGTGTTTATTAAAATATTACACATAATTTTATCAAAAACCATGGTAAAAGGAAGATTTTTTTGGGTTAGGTTTTTTGTTTGAGGGTTTAGGGAATCAAATTCTGATATTAAGGTTTTGGAAAGATGTTTCTCGGTTAAGTGTTCTCCTTTTGGGTTTTTTGGTTTAGAAAACTGAGAAAAAAAGAAAAGATGAAAACATTTAATTTACAATATGAGAATTCACAATGAAGAAAATACATCATTCTGGATGAGAGTGGGAACTCGACCCAACAATTTTAGGGCACCTCTTCTGGTTATGACCTTTTTTATGACATATCATGCATCTCAAACTCTGCCCTTGTTCTTGAGGATAGTATATCTCATTACACATCCTACTGGCCTTCAGTATCCCACGAGGACGCAATCAATTGATGTCAATTATCACTATCACTTGTCCTTTGAGCATTGGGAAATAATGATACTCCCCAATAGGTGTCTATGGGGCGGTATAATAGTTAGCAATGGTATCAATTTGGTACACTGGATCATCATATACTTCCCATGATATGTTCACAGAGACACATGATGTGATGGCATGTGTTCAGGGAAACCATAAGGCCTGAATGTTTCCACATTGACATTTCCTTGTTTCCAGTAATACCACCTTTTTTCACCGATGCGATTTGGGATGGGGTCTGAACACTCTGGAAAATCAAATCGGGAGTCTTCTCATCAAAAAAGGTAGACATGATAACCATAATATTCTTCAATATTCTTTTCAATCTCTCGTTTAAAGTGTGTTTTGTACATTATCCCCTGTTGTATTCCATCTAATGCTAGTTTTTGTATATCCACAAAGTTCATCACGAATTGATATAATGTCTCCTGAACTAGGGAAATTATAGGTAGCTTGTGAATCCCTTTGAAGACATCATTGATGCACTCTACACTATTTATCATCATGTGTCCCATACCTCTTACCCCCATCATATGTCAATGTTAGGTTTTCTTTTGGAATCTGCATTATATAATCATAATTTTCTTGATTATCCTGGTAGATTTGTTCAAAATGTTCTTCAGACCACCATTGGTTTGAATCATATGCTCTGTAGAATAGATGATATTTCACATAATTTTATTTTATCTTTATGTTGAAATAGTAAAAAATAACAAATACAATGTGTACCATGCCTCGTGATTGCCATCTTCATCGGTTCATTGTAGAATTTTTTATGCACATTTCTAGCAATGTGTCTAATGAGAAACCAATGATGTGCATTTGGGTATCTCCATATATCAGGATCCAAATTAATTTCCTCATTAATATCCCGATGGATATCCAATATCAAACAAACACCCTAAATTTTAGTGAAATGGTTGTTGATACATGCCATAAACCAACTCCATACTTCATAGTTTTATTTCTCTACAACAGAAAAGGAAAGCAGAAGAGGTGAACGGTTTCCATCTTGGGTTGCCAAAATAAACAATACTCACTTGTATTTTCCATATAGAAATGTTCCATTAATCTGAATGAACTGTTTTTAGAAACAAAATGAAAAGATACAGGGAATGAATGCCTAGAACAACCGATGAAATTGAACATGAGATGGATCAAGTCAGTTATCATGAGATACATGTTCGTTTGTATCCATATAAAAGACATCTTGGTTATGATGCCTCAGTATGCCTATAAATTACAGAAAGACCTGATATGGGTCATCCCAATAACCATAGACCTTCAAAATTTCCTTAAATTTTGTCATTCAATCCTTATTATAGGAAATATTATAACCGAATGTCTGTTGAATCCTCTCTTGTACAAGGTCTATATGAACATCTAGAAAAGTCCTAATCATCTGTACATCAATAGATGACACAAATTCTTCATCCAATGAGGTATGATCTTGTGTAAATCTTGGCTGTATGCAAGTATGAGCTGCCTCAATCCTTGAGATTCTCCAACCTCCAAATCTAATGTCTAGAATCACCCTCCTGCAAAATCTACAATCATCCCCATTTTTCTCACACTGCATGAATAATTTATTGTGGCATGATTCATGAACTATTTAGCTATAGTTCCTCTCAATGTGAAAATTCCTTATAATATAGAAGGTATTCTCCAAGTCACTAAACCTATCTGGTATAACTTCGGGGAACGTAGTTGCCTGTGTGAGAAAATTTTTGTCGAATTCAGGCACATGTTTCATTGCTTCTAGCCAAGATTAAAGGAGTGGTGGATGATTTAATGTAGGTAGAAGTTGATGTACAATTAATTCATATCTCAAAACCCCCTTACTAACCTCTACTTATCCCTCTTCATTAGCGCTGATGTCACCATATGATCCGTCATTACGAAACTCCTCATTAGAAGTCAGAATGACATGTATATCTGGGAGATCATCTAGGTTGTCATCTTCCATTGCGTCATTTGGAATAGGATCCATTTCATGGGGTGGACTGTCTTCAACAACTCTTGAAATTCTACATCTTCATACAACTGGACGTTGTTGTTGTACAACAGAAACAACAACGTATAACTCCATCATGGTACCATCTGAATGTTCAGAAAATAAATTAATTTTTTGGACCCACTGCGCATCAGCAACCAATGGACAAGATAGATTCCACAATGTTGTCGGAAATTGCAAATTTCTATAGCTCATAGACTTTATCTCTTGATTGGGTCCCAGATTTAAGGAACCACGAACTCAATCTTGATGGCCACTTATGGTTACACAATCAGTTGTACTAGCCACCATTATTGGTTATGTACTGTAAAAATCTCCTTGCTCAGTTTGAATAACCTCCCCATATCAGTACATATAAGAAAACATGACTATCTACGTCAAAAATGTTTCTTTCATCATAATTATGATAGTGTAACAAATATTAAAAGTGATGGTTGACCATATAATATTTATTAGAATATAATTTTAGGATTCCTTTCTATACCCTAAAATATTCTAGTAATGTTTCATTATATAAAATTTTATTATAATATAATTCATATAACCTTTTGGAAACCGTGGTAAAAAGAAGAAGAAACATCAAACTAGTCTATTTATCATTGATAGAATTTTAATTCTGATAATATAATGTGAAATTAAGTAGAAAAAAAACATTTAATAACACATAGATGATTTATAACATATAATAAATTCATTGAAATATTTCAATAGAATGTGTTTTGGATGATATGAGTCTCACTTCAGATGAGGTAAAATCCAAATTATTTTTTATCGATGTCTTGATAACATCTTCTAAAGATATGTACTTCACTTTTGAACCTTCATAAGCTTTTGAAATTCTAATAAGATACCTCATATTTCATCTTAGATGTCCTTAGAAGGAAAAAAACATTTGAAAGTTCAAAGGGTAAGTACATATCCTTCAAAGATGTTATTAAGCTACCAATTACAAAAATTCTAAATTTTACCCCATGTGTGATGTGACAATCATATCATCCAAAACTCATTCTTTTGAAAAAATTCAATGAATTTATTGTATGTCATATAGCATTCATGTGTTATTTAATGTGTTTGTTTTTCTTCATTTCAATTTATATGATCATAAGTATCGGTAGATAATTATTATATAGATTCGTGTTTTAATACTATGTTATTAATTTATTATTCAATAATTAATCATTTATTATAAAAACAATTATTTATAATGTATATAATCTTTACGATACAATATCTTTAAATCATTTTATTCTCCATTTCATTTTATACAATCATAATTTCCATTTTATCAACTGATTTTTTAGTACCTTTTTTAACTAATCAATTATTCTTTAATCACTTATTAATCGTTATTAAGTTATTCTTTAATTATTATTATTTAATAATTAATCATATTATATTTATTAGTAAATTATAATTAACTAATCGTATGTATTCATTTTTATTCTTAAGTTATCATTAATTAATCTATAATTAATCATTACTAATAATTCGTATTATTTCTAAACTATATATAAATAATTAAACTACTTAATACATAACATATGTAATTAGTAATAATAATTTTCTATTCATTAAACCTTTTATCCTTATTTTAATCTATAACATCATAATTATCATTTTATCAGTGATAAATATGATGATTTGGTATTTGTTTTCTTAGATATTTTAGTAGTTTATAAATAAAATATGTATCATGTTAAGCATATCCTGGAGGAGTATCAATCTAGGAGTGCGGCAAGGAACGTTGTTGTGTACCAGGATGCCATGGGTCATGCCCGAAACTCCTTGTTGAATTTTTCACACCTAAGTAAATCTGTACCAGAGCCATATTCACTTTTTTGTATCCAGACAGGTATTTTATTTCATAGATAAACACATAATCTTTATGCTACCAAAATTTCATGATACATAATCCAATGTTAATCCTAATTCAATCTATACATAATCTATACTTAATATATACATAATCTATACTAATAACAATAATTATTTCAAAATATATATAACTAATTACAAAACCTAATAATCAAAATCTTTAGAACTAACTAAACCAATTAAAAAATGAAATATTTAAAACTAAAAAGAATTCAATTAAATAAATAAAAAACATTAAATTAAATAAATAAAAATACCTCTAAATGATTCTTTGAAAAAACCCACATAGAAAATGAATTTATTAGAGAGATACAGAGAGTATATAAGAGAGATTAAGAGGAAAATAGAGTGAGGATAAGGGGGGTTCCATTTTATATGGAGCTGAGGCAAAGGCAACATAACCGATGTTGCCTTTTGCCTCTGGGTAATGCCAAATACGGCATCAACGGTGCTGCCTTTCACCTTACCAAGAGGCGAAAGGAGACATCCCCCTTGACGCCTTTTCTATTTCATTGATCCAAGCCAAAGGCGACATGGAGGAGCAAAGGCGGCATCACCGATACCGCCTTTGTAACAAACTTTTTTTAAAAAAATAACCTATGCCGTTTAAAAAAAAAACATAGAACACTTATAAAAAACATTGTATAATTTTCATGTCTCTCTCATTGAACAAGGATTCCCCTTTTGGGATGCAACAAACACTACCATACTCATTAAAAAAATAAATCACCCTCAAATTTTCCAAACTAGAGACCAGAGGTGAATTTGTCTTAAGGCCACGACTATCAATTAACCATGGATCCTCACAAATTTTAACATTGACCCCATCTCCAATCCTCTAATAAATCCCCATATATAAATATATTTGTAATTATATATATAAATTTATAATTATATATAAATATACATACATACATACATATATATATATGTGTGTGTGTGTGTGTGAAATAAATATAAATGATGGAGAAACTCCTATGTTGCAGGACGCATGCAGGGGATACAAATCCAATCTTGGAGCTAAGCAATGATCTCCCAGGAAGAGGAAGGCCATGGGTGGAATGTTTGTGTTTGTGGGGATTAACAAACTCTAAACTCCTAATAAATGTAAAAAGTACACCACATGTTTTGGCTATGATATTTGTTGCTTCATCTGTTTTCATATTGAATTTACTTTCTTTACTCTTCTATTTGAATTATTTTTTTCACATACATGAAAAAATATTACTTTTATTTTTCTTCTCAATTTTGTATATGTTGGTCTGGGTTGTTCAATCTCCATGTGGGGATATGTGTTAGGGAACTTCCTTCGACCAACTCGTGCCTACCCATTCCATGACCCTTCATGGTTTTATTCCAATACATTGATTAATTTAGCTGCTGTTGGCATTGAAAATCATGCTACTGAAGACATAGACAAGGTCGTGGCCAGTTCAAAGTTAATTCAGACTCAGATGACCCCAAAATTCATCAAAGGAGTCTGTTTTGTGAATATCCTTCACAATGTTCCCTCTCCACTGTGAATATGATCATCATTGACAGTTCCTCCGAGAGTCTGAAGATCCTTGTGACTACCGCAAAAGGATGTTAATGGTGGCTCTGCATGTCTGAAGAGCACCGTGACCACGAGCATCTTTGATGGTAACTCAGTGAGTCCGACGGAGCCTGGCCACTTTTTGACATCCTTTTTTCTTCATGTCATGTCCCATGACCATCACAAAACCCCCTTTTCTATAAATATATTGATCCCCCCACATGAATTGTTATCCTGGACTTTTGACTTTCGAACTCTAATTTCGTTAACCTCCCAAGCACCTCAAACTTGACCAAAAAATGGATCGCTCATGGTACCTGAGATTTTTGTGTTTTTCTTTCCTTTATTCCTCATAGCCCTTACATATGGTAGGGATTCCCATTAGGATGTCCTCCACCCTTCACAAAGGATGGAGCCCCTTTGGGTAGCTCGAGGCTCTGTGATGCATTAAGGTTTCATAGAGAACTCTTCTAATAATCCTTTTGCAAAGAAAAGGTTTTGCTATGTGATGGTATTTTCTTCATAAAGCACCATTCCTTTTCAAAGAACACTTACTTTTTGAGTATCCTCTTGGATATCCCCCTGATTTTGTGAACTCCTTTCCTGTGCGGCCCTCCAGGCTTGTGCGAAGTGATTTAATGGGTTTTCATGTGGTTTATCATGTCCCTTTTCTCTACCTAATACTTCTTTGCATAAGTACGATAATCATTATTTCTTCATCACATATCTATGCTAATATGAACCCCACAATTGACCACTCATACACCCCATTGTATCTTGGTATTGTTAGTGGCTTCCCTTCCCCAAGTGTGGGTGGGAATTAGTTATATAAGTCATATGGGTGAGGAGTGAGTCCTCACCTTCCGAGATGTAGGACGTTAAACTACAAAGTACCAAAATCCTCAACACATAAAATTAAACTGTGGTTTCTGTATGCATGGAATGTCTTAGAGGATTAGAAAGGGGATGTTCACCGGATCAATCTCACCCTTCTGTCCCATTGGGCTTTGTCTCCATGCGCACCTCATACATTCTCTAGATCCAATCATCTCAACTAGATTGATATTCGTTTTTCCTACATGGAAATAAATGAGATCCTCCTAGGGAATCCCTCCTGGAGTATACCATAATATCGATCTACCTAGTCCATCTTAGTGCGTAATCCCTGCATCACCTCTTGTGGCTGCATCTTTCATGACATGATCATCAATTATATTTTTTCTTATTGTTTCCCACATCGAGCATGACTAACATGGGATTAACGATTAATAGTGGTTGTGAGTTTATCTGGGACACCTCATTTCATAATCCCTATGCCCATCTCTACCAAACTATGTGGGTTTTGATAATTGTTTTCTAAAGAGTGTACATAGGAAACCTCAACAAGGTTAAATCCCAACCAAAATGTAAACATTGGTGCTCCTTCCTTGGGGTGTACATCCCTGATCCACCCTCAGTGGTGTCTAGATCAACAATGATATAGCAAGTCTCAGCACGTAAGCCCCATTCACCTATTCACCACTCTCATTAGAATCCATGCCCCTTCAATGCATAAGCCCCATACCACATGATTGGGATGCCTCTTTAGGTGTAATCCCCAATGCCCCCTTTCATAACTATGTGGATTTTGATTCCCAACCCATGGGATATGTAGAAAACATTACTGATTTTCAAACCTAACACCATAATAATCATGGTGGTTTACATTTGTCCTTACTATATGATGTTAAACTACAATGGACACACAAACAATGTGGACTTTGATTCCCAATAACTGGGATACATAGGATGCCTCCCCATGGTTCAATCCCATCACCCACTTCCATCCTGATTTTTCCTTTGATATGCCATGTCACAGTAGGATCATGCCGTAAATCGATGGTTCCACTTCCTTTGTCTCCTTAACCATGTGTTCCATTCTCACGATTTTCCTCCTCAGGTGTCTCATCACTCCACCCTAAACTACGGGGACTTTGATCCTTGTGTCCTGGAGAAGGTATGTATGAGGCCTCGTTGATGGTCAATCCCAACACTATTAATAACCAATCAATTTCCTCCATTTCTCCCACTTCATCCATATCAATAATAGTTATTACCCATACTGACACATCATGATGAGATCATGCCATCCATTTGATCTGCCTCATTGTGTAATCCCTATTCATATGCTTCATTACCTCTCCCTTATCCTAGTTAAATAAAAGTATCCATATGGTATTTTTCAGTGTGTAATCCCCATCCATTCACATCATTTATGCTCCTATAGGCTTCTAGGAAGTCTCAGTGTCTAATAGCCACACAATAAAACCAAGAGAAATCATATTGTGAGGAGAAATATTAGTGCATAAGCCCCACACAATCCAACCAAGGTAAATCCTATTACAATGAGTAGTCTCAGTGTATAATACCCACTCCACAAAATGAAACTATGTGGGATTTGATCCCTATATTCTATACAGAGAATGTAGAAATACTCAATAGGGGTCAATCCCAGCTAATGACAAACCTTGGTTTCCCCCTCATTGGGGGCATACCTCTCCAATTTTCTCTTATTAGTTTCTTGATTAGCCTTCAGGGTGTGACACCATCCCTTTATGGGACACACCACCCTCGGGTCTGTCATCATTGGGCCTTCTTATCCATCCATCTGATAAACCTTTGAGGTTCTCCCTATTAGGGATGTACCAATATGATCCACCTTCATAAGTGTTTTGATCAGCCCATTCCATCTTCACAAGATGTTAAACCCATGACCATCTGTCTTCTCATGACGTTAATCTCACGACATACCCCATGTTAAACATGGAATGGTTAGGGAAACCTCAATAGAAATGAAATGGGCATAAAATACCCCCACAATCAATGTGGGATGCCTCAGGATTATGCACCCTTTATAATCCCTCTTATAAGGGAAAATACAGGTGTACTAATATTTGAGTATATAGACATGCCATCGATGACCAACATGACTACTCTCCTGAAGGAAGGTTGTCTCCCTGACTTAACCCCTTGTAATTCCCTAAATGAATTATAATAATTAATCAATTTCCATGAAGATATGTCACCAGGAAGAGTTTCCCCACCAACATATTAATATTCAAGGGAGACCCAGACTAGGTGATGAATTATGAGGTTGATTCCATAGAAGGAGGGGCTGAGATACCATCATTCTATTTTGATCGAGGAGAAAACATCTATGATGAATTGATGAATGTAACGCACCTTTGGAATATGGGAATGTGGGTCAATAAATGTAGTCTGTCAACAAGAGAAGCACACGGCGAGGTAGTCGTGCGCAGTTGGAAAGTGCCAGAAACAGAAATCGTGAACCTTACGTGAAACTATTATCCGCAACATTGGGATTAGTACCATTAAATAAAGCAGTTGTTAAGAAAGTCACTGGATCCATCTATCCAGCGCCAGGTATCACAAAAAAATGTGGGTATGGCATGGAACTCAATATATTTTGGGGAAATTAATCATTGGTCATTCCGGTATGTGACCTCGTCAGTGTTGATATCTCTATCCATCCAAAGAAGATTGAAGGATGTTGGGTAATTGGGAATTACTGTCCTACTATCCATACTGATGGATAAATATATCTACATTGTAGGACCCAAGCTACAGGAAACTAGTCACCCCCTACTTGTAGACATAGTGGTATGAGAAACATCAATGTGGTAGTCCTGTACGACTCCACCTCCGCTAAAACATCATCCATGACCGTGGACATCAGGCTCTCACACTCCATATGACCCTTATAATTTTTTATAGGCGGGTGATAGACACTGTAATATGACAATACAAATAGGAGGGGGTCATCCCCAAAAAGTACATGACCTGCTAAGACCTAGAGGATTATGTGTTTCACCATCAACGTCTCCCCCAAGGGCCATGTAGGGATCCCCTGCTCCCCATTATAGTATCAAATTGTTTTGGAGGCCTCTACCTGGAACATTCTCATGACTCACTCCCCAATTCCGATAAGGTACGGGATATTCGAGTCATCCCAGAATGACAAATAGCAGGGATCTTCCAATGAGGGTTCCCACCAAGACATGTCAATTCCACCCACCGGTCCCTTAGGTCGAAGAACAGGTGGTCAATACGCCTGCACTGCTAGCCCCGGTCTGACTGACCTGATTCCATTGTCGGGCATAAGATCAGGAAGATTCCCATCAGGAGGGCATCCTAGTATATAGCTAAAATGGCCCACACCATTCACATTTAATTCTACTAGGTCACATCCACTACAGAGTAGGGATTTACCATTTCTCGGTCAGATTCAAGACCTCAGCCTCCCCACGGGTAGGTTGGTTTGACTCTTCCAGACATTGGCACATCCAACAGTCATCATATGCTGACCTGTGACTTTGAGATCTATTACGGAGGCCCTCCCCATACCATCACCATATAGATTAAAGGTCCTCCCCACTCTATCATCCGTCAATACAAACGTCATCCCCACATTTTGAGCTTCAGTCAAATTGGAGGTCCTCCCTCTCTTGTCAAAATATGGCATTAATCCTGATAAGCAGGCTCTCCCTATGTCACAAATTATCAACACGAAGATCCTCCTCACGCCATTCCCATCTCAAGAGGAGGACCTCCCCACTATAGAAAACATCAAAGCAGAGGTCCTCTCCACTTCATCAACACCCAACACAAAGGTCCTCCCCATGTCCAGTTTGATCGGTAATAAGGTCCTCCTCGTGCCACCACTACCAACCAACATGGAGGTCCTCCTCGTGCCATAGGCAGCCGACATGGAGGCCCTGCCCATGTCCTAACCAGCTCCAATAAAGGTCCTACCAACTCTAGTACTCACAAAAATATAGGTCCTCCTCGTTCATCCAGCAACCAGTGCGGAGGTCCTCCCTGTACCCAAGCTCTCCAACACAGAGGCCCTCCCCATGTCTAGTTCAACATTTTATCATGTTCTCCTCTCAACTCATCAAAGAGGAGGTACTCCCTACTCTTATAACCAACATAGAGGTCCTCTCTCGAATCTCACCATCACACAGAGTGGAGGTCCTCCCTACTCTTATAGTAGTCCCAACAAAGGTCATCCCTACTCTGATGAAAACAGACACGGAGTTTCTCCCTTAATCCCATATAGCTCAACCAGATGTCCTGCTCACTCCAGAAGTAACCCACATGAAGTCCCTCCTCATGTGAGATATCTTCCCTTCCCTAAAGAGCCATCTTAGGTAGAAGGGATAAATGTCTCCGCCGAAAAAAGAAATCTGAGAAATTCTAGATCGTTGAAAATATAGATCACTTTTTAGATTCTAAAGAGAAGTTTGAATCAATGATAGAACCTTCACCCCCATCATCTACCTCAATGTCTTTGATATAAACCCAACGTGTCAGTTTCGTCCTCCTGGAAAGTGAAATGTACCATATTCCTAAAACCCACCTCAGGAACATGTAGGGAGAAGAAGATTTGTCTCTTTTATAGGGTCTTGTAGTGTAGTCCTCCTTACCATCTACATGATCATTATCTACCCATACATGGGATAATGAAGAGTTATTATCGGGATTGGTAGATGAAATGCACAAGCCAGATCCTCCACCAATAGCCATTGTCTTCACACCTGAAGTGGTGGTCAGCGCCTTGTCCTATAGGTATGTGATGATACGGCCATCAGGACATTCCACGAGCCACTCCACAAGCCATCGAGTCATCCTATCATGTTGAAGAACTCCCCAATACACCAGTGGTTATAGATCCTCTCCAAGATACAGATCCTTGCCATGGTGATCATTTGGCTGCTCTCATCAGCCGCCTCAAGGCTTTTAAGACCTGATAAGTGGCAATCCCACTAGACAAAAAGATTTATCCAACATGGGTGGATGACATGAAGGAACCCTATGTTTTTTGGAACCCCAATTTTTTCCTTTAAATGTGATGGGTGACCTACTATAGCATCTGGACCACTTTAGATCATGGTTTGGACCCATGATGGGAACTCAATAATAATAAGAAACTACCAAGCATTGAAATTTTGTCCAGATATTGGAATGGTCTATGTTTTTCTAGTACAACCAGCTACCCATTGAGTCTGTCACTAGATGGGAGGATATTAACAATCTTTTTCTCTATCAGTTAAGTTATACCATCTACAAGACCATCATTACTGACCTCTACATGTTTAGGAAATTTATGATTGAGGGAGTCACAGAATTTGTCGCAAGGTGGAAAGGCCTCACTTATTCACATGACATGCCACTGACTCAAGACCAGCTACTAAAGTTGTGCTTGGAAAATGGTGAGACTAAATGGGTACCAAAACTCATCACTCATAGTTTCATGGGTGGATAACAGTATTTTTCTAACAAGGATCAGATCCTAGCGTAATCCTTGCAGTAAGCCAAGATGGCACAATCATTGCCTCCTCCAGCTCTTACAAAAATAGCCACCAAGTGGAGATAATTTCAATTGCACAGATAGAGGGCCCAAGACCACATGAGTTTCAATTAGCAAAGCCCAACCCATAGCATTGTCAATGGAAACAGCCTGAGGACCAACATCAAGCTCAGTATCACCTAGAATTGAATTGACAGTCTTTTCCACAAAATGCACTGCCACTTCCTTGGTGGCACAATCTGGTCCCAGCCCTTCACTAGGATCCACCCCCTCATCAGGTCCAGGCTCATAGAATTTCATTCCCAGATAGGAGAAACTAGACCTACTCATTTGATGAATCGAAAGTTCCCAGTTACTTCCGACACGCCTTGGATCAAGGGATTTTGATGTTATTGGAATGATAAAATCACAAGGAGTATGATCTCACTGATTGCCTCGAATATTTCCCCTATCACAAGATACATGGACATGCCATCAAATGATGTTATGTGTTCTCCAGGACTAGGTTGTAAACAATGTAGTTAGATTGGTCCCCACCTTGGAATAGGTGGAGTGCATCCCTATAAATCCTAATAGTGATAGCAAAGGTGAATTCACTACCACAAAACCGGGTTTCCGTAGCGCCACCATTTAATAGTGCTTTAAAAATTGCTGATAAAGGGGGTGCCTTTATCAGCACTAAAAATAGTACTGATAGAAGGAAGATTTAATTGCGCTACAAAATTTGTTATTAAAACTGACCCTTTGTTAGTGCTATATTTAGCTCTGATAAAGGAACCCCTTTATCGTTTCTTTTTTTAGTGCTGTTACATAGACCCCCTTTATTAGTAGTTTTTTTGTATTGCTGATAAAGGGTGGATTTTTCAGTTCATTTTTTCCTAGCACTGAGAGTGTATATTTCATAAAAAAAATATTTCATAAAAAGAATAAATTTATATATAATTATATTTATATTGATATAAATATTATATATATTTTTTAATTATGTTTTAAACGGATTTTTTATGTGATAGATGCAAAACGGCCACCGGTAGCAGATGTTATGGTAGTTTGGAGGGATTAAGGACATTTTGGGCCTTGAAGAATATTAGAAGGTGTTCCATTGGTCACCGAAGTGTAGTATTATTCTCAATTCACGATTTGAAAAGTGTTAGAGGCAAAACGGACACCCGAAGAAGATGTTATGGCAAAACGAACACCCAGAGCAGAACTTATGAATGTTGGGAACAATGATGGGCCTTTTTGGCCTTGAAGAACATGATAAGGGGTTCCAGTGGTCACAATAGTGTATATTGTTTTTAAGTATTCGATTTGATATGTGGTATAGTGAAAACGGATAGCCGAAGTTGATTTTATGATTGTTTGAAATTGAGTAACCCTCCTAGAGACTAAAAACCTAAAAACCCATAACTCACTAAAACATCCATTATTTTTTCTTTGGGTGTCCATTTGAGCACTGTGGACAGTAAAATTGAATCTTGTGAGGTGAGTGAGGACAAAGACCAATTAAAACCTTGTGAAGATTAATAAATTAAAGATATATTAGTTATACCACTCTAAAAAAACTATAATTTCAAATGGCTGTGACTTTGGCTCCGGGTGTCCGTTTGGGATCTACCACATATCAAATCAAAGGCAGCAAAGAGTTATATGAATTAGGATTACAAAAAAATTTATATTAATGCAATAGAACCTTAAATCCCATAAAACCTTCATAAGTACTCAAAAACATCATTTCCATGTCTGATGCCCAGTCAAAATTTTCATAAAATGGTAATAACTCTTGATATGTGTGTCTGTTTGGCCTCATTCACCTATTATTTCGTTGTTTCTTCCTTGAGCTTCTATTTGACTAGTCATGGAGCTGAAACAGACACTCATATTAGATGTTATACCCATTTCAGTGACTCTGGGGTTTGTTAGGGTTTTCAAGCTCCCATTTCTAGCAGTTTTGTCATGTCTGCTATTTTTTCAAATAGTTATAAATTATGATCTGCCTGTCTGTTCAGAATCCACCACCTATAATATCAAAGATCATTTTATGATATTCTATTTGACTATTCACAGAGCTGGAACAGACTCTTTGATAAGAACTTTTCATCGTTACCCTAATTTTAGGGTTTATTTGACTTTCTGACTGTATTTAAAGGTTTTGAGGATTTCTCTAATTTTACCTGTTTTATTGGTTTTTGGGGCTTGTTATCATTTTTCATAATGTACTATTATTTATAATAAAATATATTTCTCAATATATATGACTTATCTAAATAATATACTAATATCCATTTTAGTCAAAATACAAATATATGAATATTTATATACCTATATAATGTGTACCTGTATACATATATGTGTGTGTGTGTGCATCTGCATTGACAAAATGATATATATTGTCTATATATTATAAACATATGTATATATATAATAATATATAATATTTGTGAATATATATTAGTATGTATAATTATACTTACAAATACACATATGATATATATGTATGTTTTTGTGTTGATGTATTTATTTATTTATAAACACACACAAAAATGTATATTTTACAAATGTATTTAAAACAAATCTTATAAATATATATTAATAATCGAATAAATATATTAATATAAAAATATAAATATAAAAATATATTAATATACTGATATATATATATTAATATAACTATATATATATATATTAATATAAATATATATATGTTAGTATAAATATATATTAATAAATGAAGAGAAAATAAATACGGTGGAATGGTAAAGGAATAGGTGCGTAAGCAACAGGTCCCGAGTTCGATTCTAGGAGGAGGCAGGCCGCGAGCGCGAGTGGAATAAGGCTAGCATAGTTAAAGGGTGGGGGATAGCGTTGTTAAAGTGTGGGGGAACTGTTAATGGTTGTCCGGTGGCTGGGGCGTGCGGGTTGGGTGGGGGCACTGTTGAAGGGGGGTTCAAGCGCTGTTGAAGCCCCTCCCCAATTTTCAGAAATATTTTTTTAATGTTTTCTAACTTTTATCTGTGCTAAAAATGATGATAAAGGACCCATTTATCAGCGCTTTTTTATCACTGATAAAAGACACCTTTTATCAACGCTTTCTTTTAGTGCTGATCACAACGGTCCTTATCAGTGCTTTTTAGCACTGCTAAAAGGGACCCATATCTTCACTGAGATTTACGACACTTTTTAGCACTGTAAATGGACTTTTCTAGTGCTGATAATGGACATATTTGTAGTAGTGATGGAAGCATGCCTCTAGTCATGGGTATTAGAATTAAAACAACTGGATGGATCATAGGGTAGTTACTCATACTCATGATATCATTTGTGCCCATCTGAATTAGAATAAACATCCTAAAGTCGCTACACCTCATTCAATATCAACTTGTATATCCATGTCTCAGCCTTCCATCTCTATGAAGAGCAGGCACCGATGGAGCAAGGGAAAACAAATCCCCCCATTATTTCTGAATCCATCGCCCATTCTTAGAGACTTCATTCCCCCAGTGATGGAGTATTCTTCAAGTGATGATCCGGATCATGTATCAGGGAATATCATTTAATTGGTTGACCCTTACATGGTTCCCTGTTACAAGGAGTGTTAGGTTGGTCCTGTTAATATCATGAGTTGACGCCATCATCAACGAGGCTATGGATATATGAATCATTGAAATGCATAGACCAGTGATTCTATCCAATCCATTCATTCCATTGAGACCAGACATTATGTTCAACACAAATCTCAACATGCATAGTCCTCTCATACCATCTCATCAGATTCCATTCCTCTTATGCTCATACTACTTGACTAGGTAGAGACACCATGACCACATCATGGTCAGCTGCATCTAGTTGTGGCTAGACCTCATTCATCCGATAGTAATCCGTTAGTAATATTGCAAGGTTTATTTCCTATCACCTCTCGGAACCCAGCTGTTCAACCAGCAGCACATTTAAAACCTCTATCCATAGAGAATCTTCATACCAGTATAAATATTTTCCTAGCATGGAAGTATGATGTGATTAAGCATATTTCTAACATTCCTGAAAATCTCTCAATCCTCAAGGCTCTCCAACTTTCAGAGGATCTATGTGAAGCCCTTGCAGAGGATTTGAAAATCCCCCTCTAGTTTGAGAAAGAGTTAGTGGCCATAGAATCCTTCCATGTTGAGGAAGCGGAGCTATCATAAGGCCAAGCCATTATCTCATTCTCTAGAGAAGATGAAGGCTCTCTTGTACAGGGGAACATCCACTCACTGCAAATCACTAGCCAGTTCAAGGGCATAGAAGTCCATTGCTATCTCATTGACATTGGTTCTCAGAATAATCTCATCCCGACCTAGATTATCTACAATCTAGGGATGACTAAATCAAATTTGAGTCCATATGACCTTGAAATTAAGGGTTATGACAGGGAATAACAATGTTCATGTGGAAAAATACACCTAAGGACTCAGTTCGGTGGCCTAATTGCAAGCATAAGGTTCATGGTTGTCTCACAAGATACTACCTACAACAGGTTGATGGGTAGACCCGGACCCCATCTACACGTAGGAGTTCTCCCTTCATATCACCATTGCCTTAAGTACTCCCTCAGCGGTCATGTGGGAATGATATAAGGTGATGCATCTCCATTTTTCTCTTCTAAACACCGCTATCTAGATTCTGAATATTATAGGAGAAATGAAAAATGAGTTCATACCGACAAGGTTGAACACCCTACTACTATAGCTGACCCATGGATGGCCCTAGATGATGCTTTCATCCTCCCAATTCACTAGTGGGAGACCACAACCCAAGACTTGGGACACTAATTTTTTTTCTCTGGAAAGAGAGGGAAGCACGTTCCCATGTACAAGGAACGCTAAAAGTTCACTATGTACTCATACACAGATCTGGATCAAGTGATAATAGAGCCCCTTACCCAATTGAGGTATCAAGATGTTCTCCCCATGGAAATAGTCATAGTACATACCTGCATATTCCTATAATCTAGGTTGAATTGACACAATATGACATTCCACTATTGCTTTGATATAATCAATCATGGATACCTAGGTCAATGGATTGATAGAATTGAGTCGATATCCTTTGTTTACATGGTTTCAATAATGCTGTAGTCTCCTGATGAAGCATCCACCACCGCTATAGCTAGAACTAGTATTCCTCTAGGGTCAACTAACTCAAAATAATTTCATTCTACCGATGATCATCTTACCTCAGATGATGATGAAGATTTGGAAGACTCTCCTCCTGCATTCGAAGAGGGTGTCTCCACAACCATTGAGAAATTAGTTGAGGTAAATCGCAGCATCAATCCAGACACAAGGATAACACTGATTAGAACAGAAATACCTATGGAGGAAAAATAATAGAATGTGGATCTCTTAATGTAGAATCAAGATCTATTTAACTTGAGTTACAATGAGATTACATGATTAGATCCTTAGGTCGTTATCCACCATCTTGGTCTCCTGGTAAGTCATCACCAGTTCAAGCAGCCTCCCAGAAAGATGCATCCCTCTATTGGTGCCATAGTCGAGGTCAAAGTTGATAATATCACCAAATACATCTTCATTAAGTAAGTACAGTACCCCATATGGTTATCCAAAATCGTTCCTCTCAGGAATAAGAACATATAGATCAGAGTCTATATCGACTTCTAGAATCTCAACTGCCACTATTTGATGGACGATTTTATCATTCCTGTGATAGATATGTCGATCTATTCCACCACAGGGTTTCTGGATCTCTCTTTCATGGATGGGTATTCTGGGTATAATAAAATCTGAATGGCCCTCTAGGATGAAGATTCCACAACCTTAAGACCACCTCAAAGAACCTTTTGTTATCAGGTAATGTCATTCGGTCTGAATAATGTAGGATCTAACTATCAGTGATCTAGGAACCACATATTCATACTGATTCATGGGATGCTTGTGGAATGCTACATGGATTATTTAGTGGTAAAATCCCACCAACATCAAGACCATATCTGATATATTGAGAAAGTGTTCATCTTCCTATGATCCCACCAACTAAAGATTAACAATGTGAAGTGTTCCTTCAGGGTTACCTTTGGAAATATCCTCATATTTATCATCATATACATAGGCATCAATATTGATCAAGAGAAGATCAAATCTATCATTCAAATTCTACCTCTGACCAACTTTTGAGAGCTTCGAGGTTTTCAAGGCCGCTTATCCTACATACATTGGTTCATCATGAAAATAGTTGGAATGTGTAAGCCCTTTTCTAGACTCATAAAGAAAGTCACCATATAATAATTAGATGAAGAGTGTCAGACTTATTTTGAGGAGCTCAAGTGATATCTGCAACAACCTATGACTTTGATGCCACTCATTTTTGGGGATTCATTGGTCCTTTATGTGACTACACTGGAAAGATTCTTAGAAACCCTTCTCATATAGAAGAATAAATAATGGATATATAATAGTTTATACTATCTCAAATGCATACTCCTCAACATAGAGACTAGATGTTACTCTTTTAAGAGGAGCTGCCTCACATTGGTATTTTCAGTGCAGAAGTTGAGAAATTATTTTCAACATCACATGATACAACCAGTGTCCCGTGTGGATTAAATAAAGTTAATTCTGAGTCTCCCTATGTTGATAGGTCATCTAGATTAGTTTTAAGTAATCCTTCAGCAGTTCGACATCAGGTTCATTCCATATAAAGCTATCAAAGGTCTGGAACTGGTAGATTTTCTAGCAGCCCATCCAACCCCCATAGAAAAGTCCCTTGATCTTGATTTTCGAGATGAGGCCATCCTCTCAATGGATCAAGATATTCCATGTTGGATGATTCAAATTAATGGTGCCTCACATAGCCCAACTCGTAGAAGGATCAATGATCCTAGACTCAACAGAGTAGGCCTGGGTATCATCTTCATCACACCAACATAAGCTATCTTTTCCTTTTCATTCTTGTTGTCAGATGTCTACACCATCAACAAGACATAATATCAGGCTCTCATCACTGGTCTCGAGATGTACCATGAGATTGATGTTCCCCACCTACATGTGAAGGGGGACTCTGAGCTAGCCATCAAGTAGATCAACGGTGACTATGTCGTAAGGAAGCTGGAGCTTATGACCCTATTATGGCACACTCTCCAACTGATGGCCCATATCCCTTCTCAATCGATGGTCAGTCATTTTTGTCGGTCATAGAATGGTTAATATGATGCCTTATATATCCTTGACTCATCTCTCCCAAAGAATATCTAGGATGACTTGATCATCCGTGTGGTGCATCAAAGGGGAATCACTCATATCGCTCCAGACAATGACGACAACCATTATGAAATTCATCTTACAATTAGTACTTCCTAGTCAGGACCTCTATGTCCCCCAGCCACAACAAAAATAGACATTAGATTGGAAAACTCCTTTTATTGAGTATCTTTAGTATAGAATTATCCTAAATGATTAAGAAAATGCGATCTAATTCATTAGTGTGCGACATAGTCCACCCTCCAGAGTGGTCCCAACCTTGAGAAAATCCTATACAAGTGTGGGTTCGATGGAATTCTCCTCCATTGAATTCAAGGAGATGATATTTCCTAGGTTATGAAAGACATTCATTCTGGTTCCTATAGATATATTCAAGAGGGGTTAAAACTCTCCCACCAGATCCTATGGTTGGGATACTTCTATACCACCATGGTCTATGAATGTATCGAGTTCTCCAAGAGGTTCCATGCATGTGATATCCATTCCAACTTTGTGCATTGACCTTCAAATTCCTTCCATACTACCAGGTACTCTTGTCCCTTCATGATATGGGGACTCAATGTTGTGGGACCATGTCCACCAATGGCAGATTTCTAGTGTAGGTTCATTCAAACTGTAATTAATTTCTTTAAAAGTGGGTAAAAATAGTTCCAATCATGGAAGTCAATGACCATTCTATTGATGAGATCGTGGGCTTCAACAACATCCATCGATTTAGAGTCCCTCATGAAATTATCACTGATAGAAACACCAATATCCGAGTAGCTAAGTTAAAGAAATTGTACGATAAGTACATCATTTGATCCAACCATCCTTTTCGATATCATGTACAAGAAAATGGGTCGATCGGAGAGTTCAACAAGACCCTCTCCAACATTCTGTAAAAGATGGTTGGTATGAATAAAAACTTTTTGCTGGACAGGATCTCCAATTCCATTTGAGATTATTGGATGATGACTCAAAATTCCACCCAGGTGACCCCATATTCCCATGTATATAGAACAAAGTCAGTCCTACCAATCAAGATTCAGTTTTCATTGCTTCACCAAGTTTTCTATGACGAGAAGATGTCAAAAAAGATAGTAAAAGATCATCTATCTGAACTGAAATCCCATGAAAAGAATTGGATATGAGCCTTGCACAATCATTATAGGCACTATAACAAGATAGATAGAGATTTCAATAATATATTTTCTCTCTGATCATTCCTTATGTGTGACCCAATACTATCTCTTAAGATTCCATTGATACTTGGTAGGAATCCACTATAGTAGGTTCCCAAATGGTAAAGAACTTACATCATTCATAAGGTTTACCCTAACGGTGCATACTCTTTGGGCACCATAGATGGGGACGTATCACTCCTCGAACCAATGCCAAGTTCCTCAAGAAATAGTTTGCATAAGATCTCATCATCTGAGTAGCAGGATGTAAAACCGCAGGGCATCTTCATCCTAGTTACATGATGTTAAACTTCATCTATCTATGTGGTATGATGTAAAACTACCCAGCACCATCATCCTAGTTACATGATGTTAAACTATACGACCTCACCAAATATTCTAGTTTCATGACACTAAACTTTATAACAACCTTCATCCTCACCACATGACATTAAACTGCATAGACATTAGAACTATGTGTGGATTGTTTCCCATTCTCATGGGATACGTAGGAATTCCTAGAAATTTATTATTTATTACATCCAAAAATAATTTCTTCTTTTTCCCTATTAGCATGAGTTTCTACCTAGAAGTACATGGTGTGGTATGGGGCTTCTTTGGTCCTCATTCACATCAGGTTATAACAACTGCCCCATGTACCTCCCTTGGGAACACACCCCCTAAACAGTGTCATTACTTCATGATGATAAACTACACAAAAAAATAACTACATATGGATTAATTCCCATACTTATGGGATATGTAAGAACACCCGAGAAATTTTTTTCTTCAGGTCCAGCCCCAGGTTACTCAACCATTTTGGCCTCATGGATTTGTCTATGCTCCAAACTCTATGACCTTAATCTGGGAGTTCATGTCCTGGCATCAAGACTTTAAAATGTATGCATCTATCCTTAGGAACATATGGAACATTATGGACATCTTTAGTCTTCATTCATGTTGGGTCACAGCAGCCACATCATATGCACTCCATTGAAATTACTCCCTTCCTTGTCCTTGTCACATTACAATAAACAATGTTACAACAACATCCTGACCACATGAAAATAAACAGAATCACAACTAATGTCCTTACCATATGACATTAAAATGAATGAAATTCAAGAAGTATGTTCGGCTTGATTCCTATCCTCATTGGATATGTAGAAATGCCAATACATTTTGACTTTGGGTCCAACCCCAGGTTAATCAACCTATTTATCTCTCCTCCCCTCATCCTCTCAAGGCTTCATCCCTTAATTTTATCCCTCGACCTCTGATATGACTCATTAATGTACTCATATGCACTGTGGTGTATAAATTAAAGTGTTGGATTCTTCACGGACATTCTATCATTCCATCTACATGCTCCTTGTTTACCATTATTTTGGTCTTCATCATATTTCACATATGATGGGACACCCTAAAGGCATTGTGCCTAGATTTGGATCACCTACAATCTTTGGCTAATTCTTGAGAAGAAATTGGACATCATTTTGAGATAGGTCTCGTGTTTCAAACATCATCAGCAGTTAACCCTCATTTATCTATCATCATCTTTGGTAACATTATGTGGATGATGTATTTTGAACCTGTTTAGAAGTTATTCTCTATCGTTATGCAACCATCATTCTGTCCCAAATATAAGATGTTGTGATTTATGTTTTCCACCTCCGTATGTTTATTTAGATCTCTAAAACTCTTGGTGTCACCCCTTCAGGCAACTTTTCATGTTGAGAAGGTCGGTCTGCATCGTTGATACATCCTTGACCCAACCTCTCCATTCCCCTATTGTTCATTTCCATGTGTCTTGTAAATCCTCTAAGGTCCTTGTTCCCAAAACTTAGTATGACTCATATAGGATTTGGAGTTTTGGTAGGGTTTGTACATTCATGAAAGAGTTGTGCAGTTATCCTCCAAAATCTATGAACATAAACTAGGTGTTTACATACCTGGAAAATGACATTAAACTTATCACTGAAGTAAAAGTACTATGACTTTGAACTATGCATGGGTTTTTCCTTGAGAATGTGTTTTTCAGCATGTACCTATTTAGCCTTCATTCACATGGAGTTGTTACTATCACGCCATAAATATCCCTTCTCTTGGATACCCACATTCTTTATAGTCCAAACATTATGACTTCAAACTATGTGTAGATTCCTCATGGGAATATGTGATGCAGTTGAGACTTCCTTGGTACTCATTCATGTCAGATAGCCTCAGGACACCAAATTACATATTTTCTATTAAGAAATATATTCCCCAAGGTCAACATTTATGACCTTAAATTAAAGATTCAATGTCCTTTACATGACATTAAACGGTGACCCTACCCTAAAAAATGTCCAGGTTTCCCCATAATAATTGTGGGATGCTTCCACTTCCTCATCTAATAGGATTTCCCTTCCAGTGTTGTTATTCTATTGCACTCTATTTTAAAACTACATAGTTCTTGATTCCCATCCTCACGGGATACGTAGCAATGCACGGACATTTTTTCTTTGGGTCAAAACATAGGTTTGTTAACCTTTTCATCCCACTACCCATAGTTATTGTTTGTGCACTATGACCTTAAAATAATATCTCTATCATACTATATGATGTTAAACTACCATATAGTCCAAAATATACAACCTCATACTAGTAGTTTACATTCCACACACATGAATTTAAGAGAGGAACCTTGGTCCAAGTTTATGACCTTAAAATATTTGCGATACGATGTTATTTATTCATCGTTTCAGTTGGGTCTCCTCATTTACATGACCTAAGGAGATAGAGCAAGAGAATAAAAGAATTTAGTACCATGCATATATCTATCCACCCCATTTTCACACTTTGAGTCTTTCCCGGTTCATATTTCCACCATATTTCAGATCCAGAAGGACCCCCTAATGGTAAAGGTCACATGCCTCTTTGGATCACCTCCCATCTCTGGCCAACACCCTAATGTATTTACAAAAAAATGACAAATGTTGTGCTGCAAACATGGTCAATAGCTGATTCTGCATTTTGACTCCCCCACCATTCCTGGTGAAGTGGTTAACCCTTTGTTTTGATCATAGTCAATAGTGGTCATATCCATCAATCACCTATTCCACAATTCAAACCTCCAATGTTTTAATTTACATTCATTCCAATCCCTTGTGTTCAAATGGAGCTATGACACCTCTAGTGTTGTCCATCAGTGCATCTAAACATGTCAAATGATAAGGCCCCATTTTGTATGCTTTGATATGTGATGGGAAAGTATTAACCTCACTTCTTATTTCCTACACTGATCATGGATCACATGGGATTAAGAGTCTTGTTAAGGTTTATAACCACATTTAAAATCTACACAACCCCATGGTCCAAACTCTATGACCTTAAATAAAGAGCCCATGCATGTTTTTATCCGGGATTGTGGGTTGTGTAAGTGTGCCTCACTAGTCCCTGCTCATGTCATGTTTTCAACATCCATTCCATGCACATCCCTCTTGGAACATCTACCCTAGTATCCTTACCACATGACGTTAAAATGAATGAACTAGTCTAGTTATAAGACCTTAAATTGTGGCATCATCATCATGACTGCACAACGAAAAACAGTGCAGTGTTGTGGTGTTTTCATTTGAGAGAACATCACCCTTGGCACTAGTCATTCACCATTCCACCTTTCAAGACCTATATATGAATTGATTTTTGTGGTGATACCCAGAATTTCCATCCTGGTCGAGTCACTAAAAAATAAAAGAATGAAATACAAGACAATAATTATCTAATGTTTCTTCTCTCTATGAATGGGTTAGACCAGCCCATCATAATTTCCTTTCAAGAACTATGCATGTCTTGATTCCCATCCTTATGGGATATGTAGTGACACATGGATCATCGATCTCAGGTCCAGCTGCAACTTTATATCCCCTCTTCTTTATCACATGATGTTAAACTGTATAGAATGTTAGAACTACAAATTTCTTCATTCTTATTCTTATGGGATATATAGTGATGCCCAGGCACAGGTCCAGCTACAATATCCCTTAACCTTTATGCATTTGGCCTTCATCATGGTTTAAGCTGCATGAATTTAAACTATTTGTAATATTCCTCAAGAATTTCTGTGTGGTACATGTGGAATTTTGTAGTCTTCATTCACATCTGGCTAGTTATGCCACCGCATCATGCATGTTCCTCTTGGATCACCCTACCTCCATGGTCTGAAAACTTTGACCTTAAACTAGGATCCTCTCAAGGATATGTAGTGTGGAAATGTGTATCCTTGTTTTTCATTCATGTCGGGTTTTATCCCTCACCATATCACATATTCCTCCTTTATGATTGTTCCTCGGTATTTTTATGGTGCATAAGCCTCCATTGGCTCATTAACATCAGGTTCAAACCTCCATTTCATGAAACAATTTAGGAATAAACATCATAGTCCATGTAACATGAATATAAACTATTGGAAAGGGTCCAAGCATTATGACCTTAAACTATGTGCAACGTCTTGGTCACACATCATTAAATTATTCCATGCATCATTTACACCGTATGACATTAAACTATGTGTCAAATTTCCTCATTTTCATCATGTAAAAATGTAAGGCATCCAAGGTCCTCAATAGAGAGGTCATTTCTAAAAATAGGTTTGATCCTAGTTTAGACTGATATGCCCACACCAATGTGCCTTCTTCACAGTGGTGTAGTTTTAATAATGTTGGAATCCATTCAAACATTCCATCACTCCACTCCCACACATTACATGCCCATTATTAGGATCTTGATCATCATTCATGTCTTAAGGGACCCCTTAATGGAATGGTTCTTGCTTCAACTCACCTACCTTCCTAGGAAAATGATCCAAAAAACATAAGACAATAATTCAATACATGTCATCTGTTTCGAACACGGCCAGGATTCGACCCATATTTTTTTGTCCCCATTTTAGTCTAAAATATATGGATTTTGTGTTTTCAATTGTAATCATAAGTTATCCTATATCATGAAGTTACTCCCATTGTGTTCCAAATTCTGGGTATCATGATTCACACTTCCCATATACCCTTTTTCCAAATAAATTTCAACTCCCCTAGCATTGTCATGATCATGAACTAGAGTGCGTAGGGAAAGGAATGTTGGTTATTCGGAGATCCCTAATCTCTATTCATATTCTCTATCATCATAAATACTATAGGTGGTCAGTAAACAATATCATATGCCAAATATTCGATGAATGGATATAACACTCATACACAGTGGATAATTATATGATCATCCCTTATTTATCACACTGGGCATGACCCACATGAGATTAAGGATTGATCATTAGTTGCTTCAATGGTATGATCGAGGTGAAGTAACTGAAGTAAGTGGTAAATACATTCATTCATTCTTTTCAAAGAAAGTAATAAAAAAGTATTTTTCATAAGATTGTCCAAAACAAATACCCTATGAATATGCCTCTTCAATAGAGTTCCTCAACACCACTACCTTATGGCATGTGGTTTCTAGAGTATCCTACTACTTACTAAGAAATCCCTCATCATATATAGCCATATAGAAAAGATCAATAACTCTGATCTATATCTAGTTGTGTTCAGCTCAGAGGTCTTCTACTTGACGACTCTCCTTCTTCAGTTTCACTTAGGCCTCCACCAACTGGACCCACAATCACACAATGAGTGTCCTTTGATTGGTAAAAAAAGTGGAATGATTGTTCACCTATAATTTGAGGCACTGAATCGCTTGTTCGGTATCATGGAACTTATGGATGTTTTTATAGTTCTTTTGTCAACAAACAGCATTCAAGTTCTAGCTTCCTTCCAGTATTTTCTCAGAGAGGTAGTCCAAGATCATCTTATTCAAACCACATGCATCCATCATTCTAGTGAATATGTCACGCATCCAATGGTGAAGCGATCCCATTTGGATTATACACTATGATTATATAGTCATTTTGATGAAGTGTTTGATTAACTTACATGCTCAACATTGGGTATTCTGACTCTCCTTGACCACATTGGAATCGGATTCATCCAGCTCTACCAAATTTGCATGTTTGTCTTTTGGAAATGAATCTAGGAGTATTGAAGCAGGATCTGTGTTAGGTATCATGTTTGATGGGTTGGGCTCCATGTATTTAGGTTCATCCTCATCACTTTATTCTATCTTGATAAGGCATTCCTAGCCAATTCCTGATTCCGCCCCACCAGTGGAGTCACCTATAATCACAATTGATTGGTCATTGAAATCCATGGCTTGGTTGTTTGGGATACTTGGATCCATATGAACCATAATCCCTCCCATGAAAGGGGCCCTGAGTCCTCCGTCCATTTTCATCAGTAGAGTGCCCTCCACTCTGAGGACTATTCAGATAAGGGAATTTTCAATCAATCTGATTGAGAAGACAAAAAGTATGACTCCATGAGGAAAGAAAACCATAGTTGTTGACTGATTGATGCTCATGATCTCACCTCAAGCTTGTCATCGTATTGATACTAGGGCATGGCCCCCCATATATGATTGTGGGTTCCGATGGTTTTAGGGAGGCCTCCCTTGCCTCCCCTACACTTTTAGACCCTAAAACTACAATATCTTTGAGAATGGGTTCGGATTATTGGCCCTACACACCCATCAACATGCCTCCATCTCTGTCAGTATGGTTACTTTTCACAAGATCCTCCTACACAAGAATATGTCGATCGAAGAACCTAGATGAATTGAGGGAAAAAATACCATCGCGGAGGTGAGTTAACACATACTTCAAGAGCATAATAAAATCATCCCAAAGAGGTTTCCTTTGAGGCTACTATCTCTCCTTCCTCGAAGGGATTCCCTCGAATCTATGTCCTCATCATCTTCCTAAAGGTTTTCTTTTTTGACCTATGACCCCCCAAGATAAATCTGAGTTGTCAGATAAGGGGAAGCATTCTTCTAGCTGAGTCATTGAAAACATTTTAGGGCAGGGGTGGGGGGTGGAATTCATGCTCAATAGCCCTCAAACATGATTTTTCATGTGAAGTTCAGTGCCTTGGGAGTTCACTAGTTCCTATAATTTCATTGGTAATTGTCTCCCATCATCTAGGGACGCATTGATTCAACCTTTGGGAAATATTATTCCTTCTAGCTGCATCCCATTCCTATTAATATGATCCCATATTTTGTTGATATTGAGGTATTTTCTATAGGTGTCCCATGATTTTCAATCCATATGATAGAAAGTGTTGTGAGGAAGCACCCAATTGTGCAATTGCTTACTAGGAGCCTATGGAGGCATCCTGTGGAACCCCCTTGATGGCTCCCATTTCTCTCGGATCTGATCGGTTAGGGCCACTGGATCTGGTATTGTCACTCATCTCTCTTAATCTTCAGATGGTACTACTCTATTGGTCGCTACCATTCCTACTACATCCTCATCACCATGATGTGTTTTAGCACTGGCCTTATGATGTTCTCACAGTACTGGAAAAATACACTATAACAACCGTTTGGAAACATTGGTATTGGCCCCCAAACTATTGGTATAAACTATACTAACGGTTTAGGGAACTGTTGCCAAGTAAGCCATGGGGATAAGTCTATACCAACGGTTTTGGGAAAACCGTTGGTATAGATCTATAAAAATAGTTTTAAAACCCCTTGGTATAAGTAATATAAAAATCTATACAAATGGTTCCATAAAACCATTGGTATATGTAATTCAAAAAATAATCATTCGGTTGGTTTTGATCTCAACACCTCTTGTTTGTGATTGAACGACCTAACCACTAACCTAACTTACTTTTGTGAACATAACTTCTTAAATATATATATGTATTATCAAAAGTATTTTAAAATTTTATTTACTTAATGTCATATATATGAATATTCCATTAAAAATACATGTACCTATAACAACAGTTTTGAGAACCGTTAGTATAGGTTCTTTGATTTTGGGACCTATACAAATGGTTTAGCCAAATTGTTAGTATAGGGTCTCTATAATGGAACTATACCGATTGTTTTTTCCAAACCGTTGGTATTGGTACATTATAGAGACCCTATACCAATGGTTTGGCCAAACCGTTGGTATAGGTCCCCTCTTTACCAACAGCTTGTCCAAAACCATTGGTATTGGTCCTTATTAGTGACCTATACCAATGGTTTTGGCCAAACCATTGGTATAGGTCCAAATTAGTGAACTATACCAACAGTTTCCCAAAACTGTTTGTATAGATTATATTTACAGTAGTGTCTTGCAGTTGTTCAACCTTGGCCTTGAGGTGCAAGGGACACTCTCTTACTGTACCGAATCATCAGTTTCTTCAGCATCTAATCTAGATAAGAAACATCCCAAATCTATTCATATTAAATGATTATCCCAAATTCAATAGTGGGTGACGGTATCTCAGTCCACATCTTCTCATCTTCCAGCATGAACATAGTCCAAATCTCCATCATCATGCATAGGTGGTCTTCCTGAAATACTCTTAGGTACACCCTCGAAGTTAATATCAACAAACACATGAATTGACGTTCAATTTTGTTAGGGTGTATGGTTAAAAAATTGGATCACATTTCACCCATGCCACTAGTAATCCACCTCAATAGTGCAAAATTTATGACCGCTTCTCTATGTTTTTTTACCCACATCAGTAAATTCACCCTTCGGAAGTGGGACTAGTTTATAAATGTACTGGTCTTCTCACACCATCTTTCTCAATATAGACACCAAACCCAGCATGAGTGGAAAACTCCCCATGATTATTAGGATTGGTGGGGAGAGATTATCGTAAGGGAGAGATGGGATTGAGGTATTCATAACCTCCCTTGTGCACTACAACCCAAAAATATATGAAGTGAAATGGCCCGCACATGTGCAATAGCCTCCTCCCCTTACTAATATGCCAAAGAACCTTATAAAACTTTTGTAGCACTGGGATACCCATATTGATGTGTTTCCCAATGGCCAGCATTTCCGCTATGATGAACACTCTCGATTTCTCGCCCATGTGACCATCTCTCATTGGCAACATCCATCATTATATGAGTGTTGAAATGAATCTGGATAGCCTGACTATTGGATTCTAGTCATTCATGATACTATATCCCCACAACTACCACTATATATCCTCTAATATCCACCAGTAAGATCTATCCTTTCCTCACTGGGCTCCCCTTGGATAGGTGCAGGGCCTCATTGGTAATTTCATGGGTGCGTCCACTCCCTCAGATGGATTATTCCCTGGAAAGATTAGAAAATAACTATACCATTGCTTTAAGTGGACATCCTTGGTTATATTCTTGTGGCTGTTCAATCCAATAATGAGGTCCAACAATTCCTTCTCCATAGGTGGAATATGTTCTTCATTATCCAAATTATTCTCAGTAAAGAGGAACTCGTCATACATGCCCCTCAGAATCGGGATTCCCAAAATCTGATGGAGATCCTAGAGCCTGATAAAAACATCCCCATGATGTAGATTAAATGTATTGGTATCCAGTGACCACTAGATCAATAGATATGGTGTGATATCCCATGGTTAAGAGAGGTAGAATTTGGAATCCCATGATATTGCATACAAACCCACTCGCCTCAACACTGTCTTAAACTCTACAAAAGACGTGCACACCCAGTGGGCCTAAGGCCACTCCTCTATGAAATTGCCACCCTAGCACAGATCCCAACCATCTGTCCACCCCTTTGCTGGGATCCCAAGTCCTACCGTAATTATTGTTTTGTACTATAGAGAAGACATTTATATCTTATACGACTTTCTATCAATGTTGTTTTAATGATTATAAAGCTATTTTTCTGTGATTGGGGTATGGTCTATCCCGATATGGTCGTCAGTAGCCCTATACCACTTATGTGGTCTCAGCGTGCCTCTAAACCAGTTCGCCGGATCATCTATGATTTCCTCTAGAATGAGGAAATCATCTCTTAATACAAAGCTGTAAAGTGTAAAACATTTTCACAAAGGGTAATCTTTCTGGACAAATGATAGCACCTCTAGGATTGAATCAAGATTGGAATGACTCCAAACATACTCCTTAATTAGGATATTGTTCACCTTTTCTTCCAACTAGGTTGTGTCAGTAAGAACCTCTTGAACATCTTTCTGAATAGCCATCATTCCAAGACATAGAAAATTTTCTATGTCTGTTCACGGTGGTTGGTTTTGAAGATCGATCATGAAGAAGCAGTTTGTGGAGAATCCATGTTCATGGCATGCATCACGAAGGAGAAGTGTATTACAATGCCTAGTTTTCAAGAAATCACTCACGAAGAAAGGGACTGTGGATCCTGATTTGAAAATATATGTTTGTGTGAGGGATCAATTTCAGAAAGGTGAGATTATGAGAAATCTTTTTTGGAGATCTGTTATGGACAATGTCCCCCTCTCATACTATTTATAGGCAATGGACGATCGAGCGTCTAGGTGACTTTTTCCCAACTGATCTTCACAGCATGTCATGCCATATGTGCCTCGCAAGCCAGTTTCACAATCAGATGAGTTCTTCGGAAATGGACCTTAAAAATCCTTCCTTTATTTCCCATTGGATTCCATTCTGACGGTGTGGGGGCTTGGCACTGAAAATCATACTACTGAAGACACGAACAAGTTTGTTGTTGGTTTAATGTTGATTCGGACTCAAATTACACAAAAATACATCAAAGGAGTTTGTTTTGTGAAGCTCCTTCGTAGAGTTCCCTCACAGATTTGACCATGAGAATCGTTGATGGTGCCTTCATCAGTCCAATGAGCCACGTGACCACCACAAAGAATGTTGAAAATAACTTATTGAGTTTTACAGACACCACAACTATGTGCATCTTTGGTAGTGCCTCAATGAGTCTGACGGAGCCCTACCACTTTGTGATATCCTTTTATCATATAGGTGTGCCCCTCTAGAATCATCAAATCCCTTTACCTATAAATATCTAGCTCGGTCTCCTTTATATGAGATGTTACCATAAACTTTGAACTTTATGTCTTCGATTTTTTGAAGCTCCTGATCCCTGCGAAGTTGACCCAAAAATGGACTACCCAAGGTACTTGAGCATTGTGTGATGTCCTTTCCTTTATTCCTCATGGCCCCTAAGTATTGTAGGGATTCCATTTGAGAAGTCATACACCCTTAAGGAATGAGGGAGACACTTTGGATTTCTCGAGGCTCTATGAAGCATTAATGATTTGTAGAGCACTCTTCTAATAAGCCCTATTCTAAGGTAAGGCCATGCTCCATGAGGGTATTTTTTTTCACAAATCACCTTTCCTTTACAAAGCACCCTTTCTTCGCAAATATCCTCTTGGTGATCCTCCTAGATATGAGAACTCCTTTCCCGCATGGCCCTCTTGGATTTTGCGAAGTTATTTCATGGTTCCTCATGTGGTGTCTCATGTAGAGTTTCTCTTCCAAATGCCTCTTCACATTGGTACACCAATAGATATTTCTTCTATGCCTAGATACACTAACATGGACCCCATAATTGACCACTCCCACACCATATTGTATCCTAACATAGATGGTTCCTTACCTTCCAAATGTGTGGGTTGTCATCAGTTATATATGTCTTAGGGGTGAGGAGCGTGTTCTTATTGTCCGAGATGTAGGATGTTAAACTACCTAGCACCAATGTCCTCAGCACATAATATTAAACTGTGGTTTCCATATGCATGGTATGATTGAGAGGATCAGAAATGGGATGAGAATCAGAGCTCCCTCACCCTTCTCACTTGTTGGGCATTGATTCCTTGTGCTCCCCGAGAATTCTCAATTCCCACTTGTCTCCACTAGAGTGATATCTCTTTCACCTTCATAGAAAAGAATGAGATCCTACACGAGCATACTTCCTGGATTAATCCTCATTCTCAATCACTCTATATGTCTTAGTCGGTAATCCCCACATCATCTCTTGTGGCTGTACTGTTCATGAGACGATCATCAGGTCTATTTCTACCTCGTGTTTCTCACATCGATCAGAACTCATGTTGGATTAGAAGTTAACAGTGGCCAAGACTTCATCCAATCCCCCTCAGTGCATAATCCCCATGCCCCTCTTTGCTGAACTACACGAGTTTTGATCCCTTTCATATAAATAGGGAATGTAGAAAGCCTCCATGAGGTTCAATCCCAACCAAAGGTAATCTTAGGTGACCCTTACAAGGGGTGTACCTCCTCGATCCATCCTCATTGGTATCATGATCAGTACTCATATGGATCATCTTAGTGTATAATCCCAATTCACCCCTTCACCACTCTTAGTCGCATTTGAGAAGATTAAATGTGTAATCCCCAAGCCACGTGATTAGGCCACCACCTCAGCTGTAATCCCCAATTCCCCCCTTTCATAACTATGTGTACTTTGATTTCTAGCCAGTAGGATACACAGGAAAGCTCCCTGAGGTTCCATATTGACACTGTTATATTAATGGTGCTTTACATTCATCCATATCATTTTACATTAAACTAAATGGGACACTCGAACTATATGTAATTTGATTCATAGATACTAGGATATTTAGGAAGCCTCCTCGAGGTTCCAGTCCATCACCCACTTCTATCCAGATCTTTTCTTCAAGCCACCATGTCTCGGGAGTATCATACCCCCACCCGGAGGTTCATCTTCTTTCTGTCCCTAATCCATTTGTTCTATTCTCACAAGTATCCTCCTCAGGTGTATCATCACTCCATCCCAAAATACATGGAATTTTATCCCTATCTTCCAAATAGGTTATGTATTAAGCCTCTGTGAGGTTCAATCCAAGCACCCTCAATAATCCATCCATTTCACCAATTTCTCCCACTCCATCCATATCCATACTAATTCTTACACTGGGCTGCCACATCTCAGTGAGATCATGCCCTCCTTACAGGATACCCCAATGTCTAATCCCCAACTATTTTCTTCATTGCCTCTCCCTTGTCCTTGCATGATCACAACATTCATACGGTACGTCTCAGTGTGTAAGCCCCATCCATTCACATCATCATTGCTCCTCGCGGCATTTAGGAAATCATAGTGCATAAGAACCACAAAATCCAAAAAAGGGTAATCCTCTCATGAAGGGCAGTCTCAGTGTATAAGCACCAAAAAATATAACCAATATAAATCCTATTACGATGGTCAATAATCGTGTGTATGCCCCATACAATCCAACAAGGAGAAACCCTCTTGCAACAGGTAGTCTAAGTGTACATTCCCCAATCCATCCAACGAACTAAGTGGGTTTTGATCCCTCGATTATATATAGGGTATGTAAGATTACTTAATGAGTTTCAACCCTAGTGAATGGAAAACCTTAGTGTCCCCCTCGTTGGGTGATACCTCTCTGATCCACTCTCATTAGTGTCCATATCATCGTTCATGGTGTGACACATTTCCTTTATGGGACACACCACACATGGGTATATCCTCAATCGGTGTTCTAATCCTTCAATTCAGTAATCCTTATAGGTTCTCCATCCTAGGTATGTACCAATATGATCCACCTTGACAAGTGTTTTGATCAGTTCATTACATCTATTCATGGTGTTATACTCACGACCATCCATCTCCATAAGATGTTAAAATCACAGAATACATTGATTTAAACATGTGATTATAAGGAAAACATCAGAAGACTTTCATGGGCATAAAATATCCTAACATTGACATGGGATACCATGGGATTCCACGTATAATGGAAAATGTACATGTACCAATTTTCTAGAATCAAGACATTTTAGTGATTATGAACTTGATTACTCTCCTGATTGAAACTTGTTGTCCTGAATTGAACCCTTGTACACTCCTGAAAGAAGCAGCATAATTAATTGGTGTCCACAAAGATATGGAACAATTATGATTTTCATGAACAACATATTAATCTTTAACAAAGAATTATACTAGGTGATGAATTCCAAGGAGGAATCCATGTAAGGATGGATTGGAATCCCATTATCTCATTTCGATCAAGGAGTAGTCATCTCTAAATAAGTGATGTATGATACCCACCTTTGGAAAGCGGGAATGTGGGACAAAAAATGTAGTCCATTGGTGAGTGAACCATGTGGTGAGGTAGACATGCCCTGACGAAAAGCATATGAAACAACCAAAATTTGTAGCTTCATCATCCACTTGTGTTGGTTGTACTTATTGGTGATTCCAATTTTATGTTTTGTGGAATTTAATGGCTCATTTTTCTTGGGTTCCATGTTTCAAGGTGCAGATGGTGTCTGGTTAATTGATCACCCTTGTACGCTTCATTCTACATCTGATATCATCCATTCTCCCCCACCTCTAGGATTATCTCCCACATTGGTTATTGAAAAACCTTGATTTTTTAGTGTTCATATTCCTTAGAGATTAGATATTTTAGTGTATACAATCCTCTTTGCACACTTCTCGTGTGCAGTTCATGGTGGAGTACTCGATGACATCCTTCCCAATGAAGAAGTGTATCAAAGATCCAGATCTGAAGAACTATATCCCAAACCTGATGGGTAGTTCCTTCTATGAGTTCCTAAAGAGAAATAGAACATTATTAGTAGAAACATCAAGAGAAATGCAAAGCCAAACATCAGAATCTGGTATTTTATGTTTTTTATTCATCCCTATTTCTTTCTTTTGGAGCTTTTTATTTTCAAATATTCCTCTGCAATTTCATTTTTACTTAAATTTGTACAAAATAAATCCTTTTATTATTTAAGCATTAATAAAACACATGAGTGTGTGGGTTGTTTGCTTTCAATCCACATAATCCCCATTGAGATTGAATCTCATTAAATCTTTGTTCTCTTTACCGCTTTCTTAACTTTTGGGTATCTTTTATGGTTTTTTATATTGAATTAAAATTATATGAACAAAATTTCAATTTAATTCCTTTGTATTCTGTGTGAACTACCCTTTCTCATGTGCCTTACACCTCACAAAGTAGTATCACAGGGTCATTGGTTCTTTTTTGTGATCGAATGTGTTTCTTGGATTCAATTCTGGTTTCTATTTTGATTTTTGCATATTGATCTCATCTCAATTTTCCCCTTTTTAATTGTATACGTAATTAAATAAATTGTAACCTCAATAATTCTTTCAAATTCTAAAATATAGTTTGATGATCATGTATACCCTTTGATATTGGTTGGTTATTCAGGGTGTACTCATATCATTGTCTAAAAAACATAGGATGTAATCATTCAAATAAACATGTCAACAACTAGGTTTAAAGTCAAAAAATTTAATGGTGAAAGTGACTTTAATTTATAGAGGACAAGAGGAGAGCCTTTCGAGTTCATAAAGGATTAATTGATTCTATATTTAGTCATAAGAAATGTATTATTACTATTTATGGAACCAAAAAAAACATCTATTATTTATGAATATGTTTCCCTTCATGTTCTTATTAAGGAACTCAATTCCATTCTTCTTTATTTTGGTGATAAAGTCCTTAGGGAAGTTTATTTTGAAACACCTACATATAGTATATGGATTGAGTAGTGTGTATACCACTAATATTGATAATAATAGATAATAACATAAGATATTAGGGCATGTAACATCCAGGGTTCTAAAAAACTTAACAAACAAGGGATGTTGGCTGATATTGCACTGATAAATATCCCCTTTTGTAAATATTTCATAATGGGTAAGTCTAATAGAGTCACCTTTAATAGTTCTAACTTTTAATTTGCCTACCCCTTAGAATACAAACATTCTAACTTTTGAGTACAAAAAATGACCACCTCCCATGGTGGATGTTCTTATTTTGTTACCTTTATAGATGAATTCTCAAGAAAAGTGTGGATATACATTCTGAAAAAAAAATCTAATGTTTTTTAGACTATTAAAACCTGAAAAATCATAGTTGAAAATCAGGTTGGAAAGAAGATAAACAAATGAGAACATATAATGGATTCAAATACCTGTCTACAAAATTTATCTTATTTTGGGAATCAAAACATATGGCAAGAAAACGAACTGTTAAAGAAACCCCCAACAAATTGTTCTGGTATAATGAATGAATAAAACCATTTTAGAGAGAGTCTGATGCATTCTTTCATGCTTAGGTCTCCCTAAATCTTTCATAGAATAGACTTCGACTATAGAAGATTACATTATAATTAGGGTCTCATCCTCCACCAACCATTTTAAAACCCCAGAATAACATTGGAATAACAAAACTCACTCTTATAATGATTTAAGAGTCTTTAACTGTACTAAAAATGAAAATATCAAGACTGATAATATTGAACCTAGACATCCGAAATGAATTTTTGCGACATATCTGAAGGGTGTTAAAGGTTATAAACTTTGGGTTGATAATCCTGATTACCAAAAGTGTATGGATAACATGATTTACCTACTATTTTATATTAATTTCTTGATTATTGTTTTCAATAACTTGAATCTATTTACTACTATTAAATCTCTATTTAAGTGTATGTTTGAAAGGAAGGTCTTAGGGGAATCCAATCAAATGTTATGTGTAGAAATCATTAGGGATATACCAAATAAACTATTATATTTTTCACAACATGTGTATGTTTTGAAAATTCATAAAAGGTACATGTTTTAATCTATCAATCCTATAAGTATACCTTTTTTAAAACAAATTAAAAATTCTTTAAGTCCAAAGACTATTACTATTATTGGTATTATGTTTATGTATAAAATATCTTATGCTAATAAAGTTGTAAACATTATGTATAGAATGATCTGAACAAGACTTGATGTATCCATTGTAATATACACTCTTAGAATATTTTTGGATAGTCTAGGGAATACACATTAGAATGAACTAATGTTTCTACTATAATATTTTTCTTGTACTATATTTTTATTTTTGTGTTATGGTATGAAAGTGAATACTGCTGAATTAATTGTTGGATATGTAGACACGAACAATGCAAGAAATATTGAAACTAGAAAATCATTAACTGGGTATGAACTCACTACTTGTGGAAGATCTATTTCATGAAAATATAATATGTAGTATTGGGTTACTCTTTCAACCATATAATCAGAATATATTGCTTTAACCGAGTCTGTTAAAGAAGCCTTATTGATTAAGGTTTTCTCTACTGAACTCAAGATTTTTTATTCTGTTATTAATTTGTATTGTGATAGTGAATCTGCATTACATTTATCCAAAAATTTATTATTCCATGGTTAATCCAAGCACATATATATAAGGTTATATTTCATTAGATATGTTATAAAATATGGAACCGTGTGTGTTAATAAGATACACACTGATGATAACCTATCTGATAGTTTGAATAAAGCCATGATATTATCCAAATTCAAATATTTCTTAGATATGATGAAATTAGTTCCCATCTTATATCCTTAGGTGAAATAATATCACCAATATCAATTTAAAATGGTTGTGATTTGTGAAAGTACGTGTTTTATTTATTTTCATATTGAATATCCTTATTTTTAAATCTTCCATTTAAATTATTTTTTTATTCACATGCATGTGAAAATATATTTTTTTTCTGCTCAATTTTATATATTTTTGCTTGGGTTGTTCTATTACCGAATAGGGATATATATTGGGAAACTACATTCAGTTTTCCCAAGCATACACTTTCACTAATCCTATACGGTTTTATTCCTACCCATTGATTACTTTAGACACTCGTTTTATATCTTTCATCCACTTGTGTTGGTTTCACTTATTGGTGATGTTCCTTTTATGTTCGGTGGAATGTGGGTGGATCATTTTGGTTGGGCTCCTCATATTGAGGTGGAAACAGTGTCAGAGGGATTTGATCACCCCTTCACTCGTCATTCAATATATGGTATCCATCATTATACCTCACTACTGAGTTTATGTACCACTCTAGTTATGGAAAACATTTTCTTTTAGAGTGTTCATCTTCCTCAGAGGTCAGATATTTTTGTTCCTACCTTACTCTATGTACACTGATGGTGTGAAATTTGTGGTGGGCTTCATGATAGTGTCATTCCCAGTGAAGAAGTGTGGCCAAGATCTAGTTTCGAAGAACTCTGATGCTAGGCAGGTGATAACTTCCTATGATGAGTTAAAATAGATAAGTATCACCCTCATATCACTATCTTAAATAGAAAATGATGATCATATCTCAGTGTCTGACATTATATGTTTTTTTTACTTCATCCATGTTTATTTCTTTTTCGTCTTTCAATTTTCAAGGCTTCAACTGATGTTGTCTCCTAGCCAAAATCTATACTCTATAAATCTTATTATTATTTGATAATTAATAAAATGTGTGAGTGTGTGGGTGGTGTTATCTCCATGCATGTAGGCCCCGATGGTACCGAAACAAATTAAATCCTTTTGTTCTTTACTTTTTTCTTATCATTCTTCTATATTGTATGTTTTGTTTCTATGTAATTTTACTTATTTGAACAAAATTATCAAGTAAACCCATTTGGGTTCATGAAAAATTCCCTTTATAATGCACCTTACCCCTCAGAGTAGCCAAGGGATACCTGCACTCATTATAGTGGTCATTGGACAAGCATGGTCCTTACCTGAATTAGGGGGAAATAGATAAATCTGTGGGGTGACCTAATACACTACCCAATGTCGGGGATACATCATGGGTGGTGTTGAATAAAAATCCTCAATTGAAGTAAACCTATATGAGGGTGGGATAACTGATAAATACCCCCACCAGTTATAGGGGTCAAAGGATAAGGAGAACCCCCTCTCATTACAAGGTTTAGTGGTGATTCTAGAACACCATGGGATGGAAGGGGCTAGACAAAGGTTGCAGTAGAGGTTGTCACCCGCTCATTTTGGGGGTTGGTGATGAAGAAAATCCATGATCAACGTAGGGGTCAGCAGTGGCATAGGTTGAAAGCGAAGTGGCAGTCAGAGGTAGGTGGTGAATGTTCATGTCACATCTCTAGGCTTGATGATGATTGGTGCCACATGGAACAATATACGTCTCAAAGAAACATGTGATACAGGCGGCGATGGTTCGATTTCATCAACATTGAAAGACAATAGGGAGGATAGAAAAGAAGATTGTGCAAGGCAACAATAACAACACAATCAAGGAAATCTAGGATGGTGGTCAGTTTCTTAGTAGTTTATAATGCTCACAGTGGTAAGATTAGGGTCCTCAAAACCCTTGGGCCTTCAGATATTCTCTCTTTTGGTCTTTTACTATTTGGTCTCTGTGGAATGTAAATTTTTTCTCGGCCTTCACGTCATGTTGTTGTCAGTGGGCTATTTTTTTATTTTTATCTTGTTTCTCCTCGGCCTTCTATCAATGTTATTTGGGTCTCCTGACTTGTAATGGGTTACCCTAACCTAGTAAAATAGGGGTATTCTTTTTTATTAATAAGGAGGACTAACCAGAAACCGATTCTATTAGATATATTTATAACTATATTTATTTATAATTATACGTATAAATATATATTTATAATTATATTTATAAATATACATATTTAAATTATTGAAATATATTTATAATTATATTAATATATTTGTAGTTGTGGTGTGGTAAACCGCATAATTCATTATCCCATTAACCCATGTTCAAAACTAGGCCGGGGAAAATTTCTAAGTTATTGTATCAATTATTGTAGCGGGTATTATAGAATCAGAACCATTCATCAGATTTGGGCCCTTGGGCTACAAATTTGAGAAATTGGGCCATAGGTTCTTAAACCACATTTGGCCTTATAGCCACATGGCCTATGAGCCACCTTAGGCCATCATACCATGAGATTTCAAGTGAAAAGGCCTTGAGGCCTTAAAGGAGTCAAGTTAGACCACATAAAAGGTGACCCAAGAAGAGAAATCAAGGCAAGTAGTAGACACCAAAGCAAAGATAATAAGAATGGGAATGAAGAGAGTGTATGTAAATATCTATTGGTACCAAGCACAGTGAAACGTTTCATTTTGTAATGCTAATAGATCCTCCATGTGAGGTGGAGGACTAGATGCCATCAATGAAGTAGATGCTTAAGAGAAATTCTAGTGTAGTTGTGACTTTGGATGTATTGGGAACAATGTATCCAGTCCTATGGGTGATGTAAGGGTTCCCTCTCATCCCATTTAAAAGGATATTGCTAAAAAATTACTAAAAATAAAAATCCTTTCATGCTATTTTAGCATATATATATATATATATATATATATTAGATATTAGAGGTACAATTATAACCAAACAAACACAACAATGGTATAACCTCAATCCATAACCCCATAGGGATGGATTGATTTTATTACCCTTTTATTGTTATTACATATAGGACACCTCACACTTCAACCCAAGTACATGGAACATGACCCTCAATATCAGCCCATAGGTCCTCATGTAAGCCCCACTAATTTTGGACCATAGCACCCCCATTCCTTTCAGACCGAATCCCCACAGATGTTGGTCTGTAGGCTCCCCATATTCTAGCCCATATTCCAATAATTTTTCATGCCCAAAGGAACCTACTAGTGACCCAAATTCTTCATATCTGGTGCCACAACAACCCACAGTTACCGATAAACTCACTGTTAAGGTCATCCATGCTCTACCCCATATTTTCTTCTACCTGAGGCCCCCACTGCCCCAGATGTTTCACATATCTAGTTTTACCCATCTATAGAACACTAACTGTGATTCTATATATGAAGTCATCATCGCCCACAAAGTCCTCGCTCCACTGTATTTTTTCCTTAGTTATCCCCATTTCTTGATGAGGTCAATACCTCGTCACCACATCAGCAAAACCCCAGCCTCTCCAAGGAGTTTTAGTCTTGCATCTCTCCATCCTACCTCTATTTCAACTGTGTGAGGCCAACAATTCATTCTGATTTACCTATTATGAGGTCTTTTTTTATCTTTTCATTCTGCCACCATTCGTGCTATGCAAGGCATCATCCTAACCTGTCAAAAAATTAGTGTTAATTAATAATTATATTAATTAAATTATTAAGAATATTATTAATTATTCATAATATAATTAACTTAAATTTAAAATTATTACATGATTATTAATTCTGGCATGTTCGGGTATTATTTTTAAAACCCAAACTCTTCCCAAACCCGGTTTTGGGGTTCACAACGCTAAAACATATTTACAAATATTTATTTATGAATATAATTTTTAATATATTGTATATATTTATATATAAATATATTTATTTATGCATATTTATATAATCATATATTAATAAATAATTTTATATAAATATTAATATATTTAATTATATAAATATATTTATAGTTATATAAATATATTTATTATTATATAAATATATTTATATTTATTTATATTTATAAATATAAATATATAATTCTAATTATATTTATAAATACAACTTTATAATTCATTAAATATATTTATATTTGAAGAGGTCAGAGTGTGAGTTAGTAACTCAACTCACACCCTCGAAATTTATTAGAAAATCACAAAGTACAAGAACAAGGGTATGTAATGACAAAACAATGTGGGTGAAGAAAAAAACCATCACAAACATACTATCGATTTTGAGACTATGTTTTATAATTTTTACCCATGTTTCGAGACACACCTTGTATTTTTGGGTTTCAACCTCTCCTCCATTACATTGGGGGATGATGGGGCATAGTCTCTCAATCATGTTCGAGGTCTGGAACCCATCAATGGAAGCATTATCATTAGTATATATAGATAGATTTTTTATAGGTAAATTTACACACTTTGGGTCATCAGGATTAGGTTGGGAGGACTCCCTGAATTGTAATTCCCTAGGCTTATTACATACCCCTTGAATCAACAGCTCCTCAACCTTTGTAATAAAAGAAACATTAATAGAGGTAACATTCTAATTATATGGAGGAATGTCACTCCTAGATTATTATTATTTCCTTCTTTTTAATTCTTTAACTTTTGATTAAAATCCTGCTTTGAAGAAGGGTGAACAATTCCCCCAAGAAGATCCACATTATAAGAAGCACCCAAAATCTTTTAGACATAATCAAGAAATAAGTCACCAAAGTCATGTGTGTTGAGGGAATCAAGCATATAGAATAAATCAATTTTTCATTCCCTCAAAAGATCACTTTTGGATGTGGTGACTAGGCCATACTCAGGAGAGGCCATGAATATATGTCAATCAGGTAAGTGAGTGATAGATAATAAACATCCTCAAAGTATAACCATGGAGAATAAACCCAAATATAAATATTCTTAAGATAGAAATATAGTATCAAGGGTCACAAACATATTTCCAGCTTAGAATTATACTTAAGGGTTCATTGGTAATGCCTGATTCTAAGAGAACTTACTCTACAGGTCCTTCTATCATTGGCGGTGCTCATCTGAGATGTCATGGATAGTCGGACATCTCCATGGTATTGTACAAGTTGGAACTCCAAATTTCTCAATAAAATGATAGGGGAACACACTCAGGACCACTAGAGGACATCAAAAACCTCACTGGGTTAACCTTCTAGATAGTTGACTGCACTAAGTCCTGTTGGTCACGCGATACCAATAACCTCGCATAGTGTGATTGATGGGAATGAGGATTGAATCTAGGCCTCAAAAAGGGATATCTTATCTACTTTTTATGGGTATATATATGTCCAATGCCTAGGACCATATGCAGCAATAAACCCTTATAGAAGTTGAATGACATAACTCATTCAAGATCAAGAGAACTCACCCAAACTGACTTGAGAGAGGGAACAAACCAAATTGATACTGAAAAGGGATCACAACCAACCAAAGTTCATCTATACTAAAGAGATAAAGGGCTTCACATTTCTCTATAAAAAGTATTTGGTGTGTACAAGGAGTACACGATGCGTCCAGTGATGTTCGGAACAACCTATTTCCTTTCCCATGTCACCCAACCCATGCCTGTGAACATAAGGATTTGATCATGTATATTCCTATTTAAATAGTTCTTAACGTATATCTAGATATTCTCGTATACCTAGACATGTTAGTTTTCATGTATCCTAGGCGTACACACCGAGGCACCAACCTCAAGTCACATGGTGTGTGATGTTTTTCTCTACGCATAAACCCTTGCACCAAATGAGGGGTCTACATAGAGTGTGTTCTTCAAACTTAATTCTATGTAACACCCATATATTTTATAATATATTTCTATTTAAAAAATTTAATTTCTTCAATTTCATCTTATTTATGCAGAACCGGGTTTAATGAAATTGTGATACTCTATTAAAATATTATTATTCAAATATGACACTGATAACCTGTCCATTAATTTGGTAGTTATAAATACCGCTGAATAAATCATGAAAAAATACATGGTTTACAAATGTATAAATAAATTTATTGGTTATAAAATAATTATAATTAAAAAAATATAAAAATCATTTTCTATAATAGTAAATGTTTTTCTAAAAATATATTTCTTCTAAAAAGTTGTTTCATGGAGTCTTTCACCCATATTTTTAAAATTAATTTTTGAAACTTTTAGAAATTTTATACGAACAGATGAAATTTATTTTTGATATCATCATGTTAAAATTATCTTATCGTGAGTTTTTTTAATATTTTCTAAAATGATAAAATATTCGATGAATAGTGAAAATATTGATTTTTATTGAAAACTACCTTTTACTTTAATGAATATAGATGTAATATTTTGTTCTAAAATTGTTATAAAATAAATATTACATAAATTATATTATAATAAATCCTATTTAGGTAATTTTAATCAATTTTATTATTAAATTTGGTATATAATCATTTTATACTTTTGAAACCTTTTCCTTTGGAAAACCGTTTTTCACCACTTTTTCTAGTTTAATTGTAAATCAAATTCCGCCACTTCCATAAATTGAATTTATAAAAATGGATTCTATATTTTGAATTATAATAAGTTATATTATATAATAATATCATCTTGAATTTTTACCACAATTAATATTAAAAATAGGAAAAAATAATTATCATGGTTAATGTTAAAATAGGTTTACTAGGGCGGTTAAACTAAAAAAATAATAGAAATATTGCCATTTATACTTTTACAAATACAATTTTATGGAAATATTTTAATATTATCCTATACTAATTGTAAATATATGGTCATTTGTATGTTTTTTTCTTGGTAATGACTATCATTTTACGACTTTGAGAAATATTAATGTAATTTCCAAGTAGGTTCCTTTCTCCACTTATAAAAGGTCACATCCTCTCCTCCTCACACTGCAAGATCATTTTTATTTGGAAATTACCTACTAAAAAGCCTATCATATATCACTCTTTAGGATATATGACACATTTTTTGATCACAAAACCATTCTAGGAAGGATTTTGGTGGAATCCTTAAGAGGACAGCAGAATAAGAGGAAGCGTTCTTAAATGAATGTTTTTATTTTATTTATTCTAATATCACATTTAATTCTCAATAAAACATGTTAACATAATATCCTCAGTGTATTAAATTTGTAGAGATGTTTTTATTTTAATGGAATGTCTTATATTCTACTCATCTTCCCTCAAATGGGAAATAGAATCGTTGATCATGTGTACGGCAGACTATCGACTTAAGAACCAACATAGTTCATTTTCCATCGATGTCTCTCACAAATTCTTATAATGATGTATTTAAATATATATTTAATTTTTATGATTTATTTTACTTCAATAAATATAATATTACATATAAATTCTTACTTTCCATCCCATGTGGAATGCAATAATGTCGCTCGTGTGTACGGCAGACTACCGCCTCACGAAGCGATGTAATTCATTTTCACATACAATTTACATAGAGTGTAATAGGTATAAATTTAAGTATTATGTGTGATATATATTAAATAATAACAATTATGTAATTTTGAACAATTACCTACATTTCTTTCATTCCACCCATAAAAAAAAATAACATTCATGCGTAAGCATGACCTACCATCTCCATGAACGGTGTAACCCATTGTTCTATCTCTAACATCTATGAATGATTTAAAAATATGTATATAATAAAAATATATGATATTTATATCATGTTTAACATACTATATATCAAGTATATATTATCAAAGTACAAGTATATAAAATTTTGAACAAAAATATATATGAAAAACGAAGCAGTTACCACCTGGAGTAGTGATTTGAACCAGGAATTGTGAATAAAAAGGTTATAAAAACTATAAATAAACTATATATGGTATGATATATCTGATCATGGTTCTATGATATATATATATAATCAATATTAATAAAATAGTAGGTTCTAACTTGAATTATGTAATTCGAGATTGAGGTAAGGGTTTCTCTCTTCACATTTATTTTCATGAGACGTATACCTTATTCAACAATTATTTCATTTGTGTGGTATATATACTACCCCTTTGATAAGTTATATCATGAAACATTTTATCTTTATGGTACATAAAGTTTCATTTCATGTTATTCCTTTCACGGGTCTTATGATTCAAAAGTTTCAAAATTGGTGAGGGTTTATTTCACAATCTCATCATTATTCGGGATTTTATTATGTTTAAGTCACCCTTGGAAAATTATTTAATATTTCGTATTAAACCGTAACTATTTTATTCCCTATCTTTATTCATGAAATTTTAATTTAATAATATCATTTTCTACTCTTCGTTAATTAAAATCATTTTAAAAATATTTTTAAGAAAAGTTTACATTATTTCTATATTCAGTTGAAACAACCTTTTATTATTTATATATATTTTATAAAAATGTTTTTAGTTTTTTTTAATTCTATAAATTATTTTTTAAATAAATTTTTACCCATGTTCCACATTTTAAAAAATATTTTGAAAGTAATATTCTTATCATTTTCTAAATGAGTTACTTTCTAACATTTTTACAACAGTGTGAAAGGAATGTTTTTAAATTAAAAAGCATGTGAAGAATTGTCCATTGGGATTAATTTGAATTTTATTTCAAAATTTTATTAATTTATTTTCAAAGAAAAGGGTTTAAAATTTTTTTAACTTATATTTTTAAATTTTTGATTTTTAAAGTAGAAAGGTTATTTTCATCATGATTGATTTAAGGACCACTTTATGGAATTTCTATTCATCATCATCAATAACAATTATTCTAATTATAGTTCAATAGGGATATGTTTTAATGATACCATCCCTATTTATCTCTATAGATGGTTTATGATCATTTTTATTGTGGATGTACTATTTTGAAACCATTCTCCATATTACTCTAGATTTTTTATATTATGCTTATTAATTTTGGTAATTATGTATGTTTTGTATGCTAGTTTTTCAATATGAATGTTTATGTTGATTATATTTCACCCCTTTCCTATTAGGAATTAATTGGACTTAGTATGTGAAGGGAGGGGACCTACATAGAACCCTTATGAATTAGGACCGAAGAGACAAACTAGGATGGGTATTTGGATAAGGACTTTTCCATTTATGTATGATGTCTTGGCCAAAGACCATGAGGATATTTTTATGATGTCCTACAATATGAATTCCCTAATTATGAGATTATTAATTGATGTAAATGTGATTCTTCAGTTAGTTAATATATACATATATATGTTTTAATCTCTTGTTATTATTTACATGGAATTTTTTGATCATCATTTACTCTAATTATATTATTCATTATGATCATTTTATTCATTAAATCACATGTGTTTTTAGTTATTTATCATTCTATATTGATAATTAATTACTTAATCATTATAGCTACCATTATACACATACTCATACTATGAATTTTATCTCACCGAATTCTTATATTTCCTTCCCCTAGGATGTCAATAAGTGGTTTATGATTGATATAAAGGGATATGATAAATCAAATAATGAATATCTAAAAAATAATTTTTTAATTCATTTTTTATGAAATTTGGGATTTATGTATTCAATTGGTTTACCAAGACTACTAAATAATTTGGACATTCTGGATATAATTCTTTGTATCTAGTGCCAATTAAAAAAAATAACCACTACCTTTGGGTTACTAGGGTTGGGGTATTTATAGTTGGAATCAGAGGACGTTTTGTAGAAACCTTGGAAAATATATTTAGTAGAACATATATTTTGGAACATAACCCTATGAAAGACTTTGATGATATGTATAACTATAGAAAAAATATCATAAATTTTTTTAAGGAATAGATTATGTTTTTTATTAGAAATACATTGGAAATAAAAGATTTTGGGATTATATGCCAGAATTCCAAAGAATAATGAATGCTTCATGGCTGAGGTATCTGTTGAAACTTTAATAAACAATTTAAATTTAAATGAAAATTATTTTTATTCTAATGATGAAAATGACTATAATTCTATTGAAGATGAAAAATATAGTTCATCTGAAGATGAGGATACTTTACCTAGTTTTGAAGAAGTATCTACATTAAGAATTTTTATTTATAAAAAACAAAAATGTAAAATTTATAAAAGATATGAAATTACTGAGGCATATCTGGATAATGAATATTCAAATATTTGAAATATTTCTATAGAAATTTAAAAACATTATAAAGAATTATAATATAAATATATTTCAATTTTCATGATTGAAAATAAACATTTATCTTTAAAACTAAATAATAAAATATTAAGTCTAAACAAATTACTATAAAATTTTACTTCTAGGAAATAAATTTTATATAATATGTATAGGAAAGTGAGTCCCCTAAATTAAATTATGTTAGAATTGGATTTATAACTTCAAATATTCTTTTCTAAAACAATTATTTTACTCCAAAAAATTAATCTATTTTGTAATAAATGACAAAGTGGTGACATTAGAAAAATAATTGTTCTTTAAATAGATTATTATAGTTTGGATTTCGTAATTCTTATTATTCAAAATAATTGAAAATTTCACAACACAAAAATGTTGGATAGATGTGGATTCCAATTTTTTTTCTAAAAATGTTGGACTTAATCATGTTTGGATTATAAAATATTAACTTATTTATGTCCGGAAAATTATAAGAGTATCAGCATTGGTAATATCTAGAACATGGATATTTTTTTCAAGAACATGAATTAGAATAAGAAATTATTTCAGAAGATTATAAATATAAAAGGTGGACAAGTCATCATTGGTGATAATACTCAAGGGGAAATTTATGGAATATTTAATATTGTTCTTCTTGGGGAGATTTAATTTCAAATGTTTTATATAATTTATCTATTATTAAAAACCTTATTATAATAATACAATTATGTGATGAGGGATATCTAGTGAACTTCAAGAATGATAAATGTATTATTCATAGTTGAGAATGTAATTTTATTCCTTCTGATGATATGCATGAGAATATGAACACTTTCAATTTAGAAGGCCTTAGGAACCAAAATATATCTTTCCTTATTTAAATGGAGAATCAATCTTGGTAGTAGCATTGAAGATCAATACACTGTAATATTATAACTTCATCAAAACTCTCAATGGAAGGACTCTTTTTATATTTACCAGACCTTAGGATTAATTATTTAAAAGTTTACATTTCTTGTCAATTTAGAAAGAAACATAAGTCAAGTTTTAAATCTATTGGGGAAGTTACAACTTATGATTATTTATAGTTAGTCTACAAGGATTTATTCGGTCTAACAAAAACTAAAATTATTGGTGCAAAATACTATGTATAATTTTTAGTTGGTAACTACACTAGATACACAAGGTTCTATTTTCTAGAAAATAAATATTAATTCATTTTCTATTTTAAGATGTTTAAAAGGGTTATGATCATCATGGAGGAATTGATTATGAAGAACAATATTCTCCTATATCAAGACATGAATATATTCATATAGTTTTATCTTATGCAAAATTTCTAGATTTTAAATTTTCAAATGGAGGAAAGTGTTATTTCCTTAATGGATATTCACAAGAATAATTTTATATAGAAAAACCAAATTTTTGAAATAAAAAATCCACAGACCAAGTTTTTAGACTTATTAATTCCCTATATGGGCTTAAATATGCTCCAAGAATCAGGTATGATAAATTAATCAAATTTTGTTACAATTTTTTTGTTAATAGAGCTTCTAATCCAAGTATTTTGATTAAAAATATTTTTAAAAACACCATCATTATCCAAATTTATGTAAAAGAAATTAAATTTATCTCTACATAAAATTTCCTTACATATTCTTTTTAAAATCTTAAGAAATATAAGTATCAAATTAGCATGATAAGTGAACTTGATTTCTTCTTTATTTTTCAAATTTCACAAAAACCTGATGGAACATTTTTATTTCAAAAAAAATTTATAAAATATTTACTTTTCATATAAAAAGTATAATTACTTCTATAAAAAACCTAAAAAATTTAGATATTAATGAATCTAGGAAACTAGTTGATCAAACTATTTTTAGAGGAATGATGTTTATTTTAATATAACTTACTAATAGTCATCCATATTTAATATTTTATGTATTATTATGTAAAAGATACCAAGACAATAAATAAATCTATCACCATAAATATATAAAACAAATATTTCATTATATTAAGGGAAGCATTGATCTAGGTTTATTTTATTCTTTTAGAAATAATTTTAAAATAAAATGTATTTCATATGCGGACATTGGTGGTTATAAAATGGATAGAAAAAGTACATATGGAAATTTTCATTTCCTTGGATAAGATTTAGTACCAAGGTTTAATAACACTCAATAGATCTTTACACTACTAAGGGTGAATATTTTGAAACATGAAGTTGTTGTTCTCAATTGTTGTGAATGCAACAAACAATCACTAATTTTGTCTTTATTTTTTTTAATACTCCAAGTTTTTATGATAATAAAAGTTTCATAGATTTAAGTAAAAACCATTCACATAACACAAAACCTAAGAACATAGATATAAGATGTAATTTCCTTTGTGATCAAACATGTGATGGATATATCATTGTACAACTCATTGGAATGCATGAAAAACTTGCTGATATATTTATAAAATCTCTAAATTATGATAAATTTGAATTCATTAAATATTATATAGGAATGATTAATATAAAATGATCATTAATATCTAATTTGTGTTTAATTATCTATTCATAGTAATTAACTCCATTAAAAATAAGTTGTTAATTTTTCTGATTAATTTTCATTCTTCAAATATTTTTGTTTAAAGTTTCCTTAATTTATTTCTCAGGTTTTTTTTATAAAAACTGACTTTGAATAACATTCCTTAAAATTTTTCGTAGATAAACATTTATAAAATTTTCCTTGAAAAAATATTAAGAAAATTTTTCTTATAAAAACATTTCTAAAAACATTTCTTAGAAAAAACATTCTATAATTTGTCTCAAATTTTTTGTATAAAAATTTGTATCTTAGAAAAATTTCTAAAAATTTTAATTGGAAACACCTTTCTGAAAGTTGTATAATAAAAACTATTCTAACTTTTTTCTCAGATAAACTTTTTTTAAAAAAATTATTTTAAAAACATTTCATAATTTTTCCCAAAATTCAAGAAGATCATAAATCTAAATAAATGTTTAAAACCATTTTTATAATTTATTCTTGAATTCATAATTTTTTAAATCTTTTATAACTCATATCTATTATTAAATTTTTTTATTTTTTTATACATATTATAAAAATTATAAAAATTTATAGGTTTTAAAAATATATATGTTTTATAGATAAAAAACATATTCTTTAATCAAAAATAAATAATCAAGATTTATGATATTTTCCAAATATATTGAGAGATAATTACAACCATCAATTAAAAATAGGGTTTCAATCTCATCCATTGGATATAAATAAGTTGAAACATCACCATTATAATGTCTATATAAATTGATGTGGGTAACCACTCCTTATTTCACCACATGTTTCTGATGACAACTCCCATTGCTCTGTTTCCTCTCAGACAGATTATTTCTAGTTTTTATGATAAGTCTCCTTCATCTGATCAACAGAAATAGATTCTTAAAGTGATTTTTTGTGTAGAGAGATTATAAAATAAAGTATGAGAGAAATTTTATGGTAGGATAAATAGGATTATTTTTAAAAAATATTAATTATCATTCATGTTTTGGAACGAATTTATATTGAAATGTTTTATTTTGATCTTCATTATATAGAGATTGATAGTGAATTATATTATTTTTTTGAATTTAGTTAAGAAGATAATCTTAAATTTATAACTTTCTCATTGTTTAAAGAATTGACTAATTTTAATTCTAACCAAGTGGTTGAGTTAGTATGTGTTACCTATTATGGAGAATAAAATCTAGTTACTCATAAGTTACGAGAGAAGTTGGAATATTTTGATAAATCTAGTGCAGAGACATCATTTTTTACTTCTTATAAAAAAATATGAAAAGTGAATCATCTATCTCTAGATGAAAAAAATCATATAAATATAGATGAAAATTTATCTTATCCTAAGGAAATGAGATAGGGATAGTCTTAAGGTTCAAGACATCTACATATTGGATTTTTTTATTAACATGAGAAAGTTAAATCATATAATGTTTTCCATCATATTCATTAAGGCTATCAAGAAAGGAACTATTAAGATGAAGATTTTATTTTTACATATTTATTAAATAGATATTTATTTAACATTATTAAATTTAAAAATATAAAAAATAAAGATACTATATTCAGGTACAAATAATATTTCATTAGTGAAAAGATAATCAGTAAGATGATCTTGTGTTTATTCCCTCTTTGAAAATACTTGTTGGAAAATAGGACGGATTTGCATTCGATTTACAAATAGAAAAGTTGATATAAAAAGTTTTATAGGAAATGATGTAAAGAAAAAAATTCTAAACCATTTCATGAAAATAATGTTAAAATCATGTTTAATGTGGCTTTTTGGATTTCTTAAATAAGGAAGAATAAAATAATCTCTATGATCCTAGTTTTGGGTTAGAAAAATATGAGACCATAATGGTCAGGGAGAAAATTATAAGATCATTCGAGAAGAGGAAAAGAAGAATTATAAGAAACCAAAATATAAACAAGCTTGTCTGGATATAATGTTTATAAATGGAGTTGAATAATTTCATGCTAATTTTGAAGTGGAACCACAGGGGAAAATTCTCTTAGTTTTTTCCATTTTATATTGTTAAACCTATTATTCTTCAGTTTGTTCCATTAGAATGATAACATGATCAGAAATTAGTAATTATTATAAATTTTGAGAAGGAAATGGGAAAAGGATATGTTGTTGAAAAATACCATACTAAATAAGTTTTGGAACTAATGTTTTAAAAGTTCTTACATTGTTATAAAAAGGAAAAACTAGAAGTGAAGAAGAGCTTGTAAAAGAAATGAAAAAATCTTTTGAAGTTAATGAATGTGTAGCCACATATTCTACTAATCTATCATTTCATTCTGAGAAGTATGTAGATATATAATCATTATACATATATAAACCATAAAAATAATTATATCATTATTCACATACTAATGTTTCATAAAAACTCGAGTTTGATAAAGAAGTAGTGGAAGTTTTTAATGAAAAATATGATAAAATGAAAGATGAAGTTGTCACTTCAAGACCTTCATCTATAACCATTCTACAATTCTCATATGATTCAACCCACTCTTATCACAACACTAGTCCACAAATAATAGGAATGAGGTTTCCTTATTTCAATAAAATTTTAATGAATCTTGAGGACACATTTACTTTCATTCCTAATATTCATGAAAGGTGAAATTATATACATAAAAGGATTAATGTTTTATAAAATTCTAATTAATTAAAATGGTTTTCTGAAACTACATTTCAAAATGAAGATAATTTCAGTGATTTTAGAGGAATGTGAAAAAGTAGTGCCAATGAGGTTGAAATAAGTAGTTAGAGAGATAAAGCATACCGAGGATGATATAAAATTTTATGATCATAAAATTGAATGCATAATGAAAACTTAAAAATTAAATTCATATTTTGTAAGATATATGAGTTTTAAATTCAATGATAATAAAAAAAATCAATTAATTATCTCAAGTATCTTTCCATGTCCCAAGATGATGAAGTGACAAAAAAAGAAGAGGACCCTATGTTTAGAATAAGAATTCACAAAGCTCAAATTTGAAAATAATAAGATTCAAATTTTCACAGAAGTTTCATGGATTAATAAATACAGGTTACGTTTCGTGTTTTTTAAGAAGAGGTGATGAATATGAATGTAGTGGTTATTGCATTAGAAAATTTCTACAAGGATGTGAATAATTTCGAAGTTATTAAAAATAAAAATATGATTAAATATTGATTTATTTTCTTATATACACTTGAACACTTGTTTATTAAACCAAACACTTTTTTTTGAATGTTTTGAATGAATATTACATCATATAGTTTTTAACAGATGTTTTCCAATTCCTTTGGATAATTATTTTTTTCATATATTTTGGTTGAATGTTTGTTTTATAAAATTATTTCAGAGAAATGTTACGTTCTCCAAATAGTAGGTACCCTTTCTACCTTTTTATATTCTTTTTGATAATCAAAAATGGGAAAAAGGAATAAGAAATCCTAATCTTCAAACAAAATTACCGAACAATGTTTGTTCAATGAAGGGGGAGAAATTAATCAAGAGATAAAATTAGATAAAGAAGTAAAATATAAAATGTTCTTAAATATATAACATAGGGGAGATTAAGAATATTTAAATGTTTTTAAAAATTATTTTTTCTCTTTAAGTATTGCATTTGTACATTCCAAAAATGGGTAGATTGTTGAGTTGAAATATTATCTTTATGCACGTTCTAAACATTATTTTTAAAATTAAAACATCTTTTATAAATACTTTATTTTACTAAATTAATTATTCTCAAGGGTTTAGAATGTTTTTGTAGAAATTTTATTTTTTTCATATCTCTAAAATATATTACACCAGTCAAACATTTGTACATCGATCAAAAATTTATACATTGCTTGAACGTTTATACATCAATTAATCCTTTGAAAATTGGTCAATACATTGAATATTGGTTGAAATATTGTATATTAGTTGAAATATTATACATCATTCGAATGTTTGCACATATATTGAACCATCTGTATATCAGATATATATAATCCTATCAGAATAATATTTATAAATACCAAATTAAAAAATACAACCTTGTCTAACCAGAATGAGTTTTACTTAGTCTATCAGACAAACATTTATTGAATGGAGTCAAACAAGATCTACATATGAAGCTTTATAAATATATTTAATGAAGATTTTTATTCTACCAGATGAACAAAGTCTATTCTACTAGAAATGATTCATAAGAACTGTAATGATGTTACTAAGGATACCATCAGACGAAGCATATAAAATGAATCTTTTCAAGTGAATATGAGTACATTCGAATCCATTACATCTAACTTTAAATAATATAGAATATTACTATTGGAGATTTTCCTGTAAATAGAAGAATCATTCAAGGAGGAGAAATATTTTTCATCTCAAATGATCTATATTTTCATTGATGAGTTTGTAAAATTGTGTTATGGGAGAACAATTCATTGTATCTTTAGAGAGTTTTCACCTAAGTCATCTGATTGTGAGAATCTATATAAATAGATTAGTTTTCTATTTTTGTAATTTCTAATTCGATCTTCTATGATATATGGATTTTGGGGATAGGAGGATAGATATTTCTTATCATTCTAATTCAGAGTTCATAGGGTTAGGGAAACAGATGTTCTATCGATCTTAGTAATGAAATATTCATTATTTAATGATGAAAAACCATTATAGTAAGGTGAATATTGTGGATACCTAACATATGGGTTATATAATTCCTTAACATTTAAGGTTAAAACACAAAAAAACATTACAATGTTTTTATGTTTTTTCATCTTTATAAATTCTTATATTACTCATTTTCAAAAGACCTGTTTTTCACTATGAAATCTATGAGAAATTTTTACTTACAAAATTTAATATACATTGATTTTATAAATAGATATAATGTTCTTTTGATTTACATAATTAATAAGGTTGGTTTTAATTTTTCGTTTTATTTTATAAACTACAATTCACCCCCACCTTGCCTTATACTATTCTTATACTCTTATGATCATTCAAAACTATGATATGGTTTCATGAACAATTACTTGGTTTAATAAACTCAAATTTAAATATAAATTCAATTGTACTTTTTCTCCTATTTTATTATATTACAGCCTCAAAAATTAATATATAAATAAAATATTCCCTTTAGTAGTTTTGAATGTCTTTATATAATATTTGAGTTTTAAATTTCATGAGATGAAAATCTTATGATCTAAGGTACCATTATCAATTATTTTATCTTCTTTATCATGTTCATCCTTCTCAAGTGTTTCAAAATAGCGTGTTATCTATTATTGTAATGAAGTATTTATGTGATAATGATTATTGGTTTTAGAAAAATTAGGGGATTTTTGTGAGAACACCTAAGGTTGAGAATTGGGATTCATTTTTCTATAACATGATTATCTGATCCATGATTTAAAGTATATGATTTCGATTATATCATTATTGTTTATTGTTATTGATATGGATTAGTTTTTCTTTAGTTTTTATTTAGATAGAAAATAATATTATCCTAATTAAAGGATATGTTAATTAATGTTTGGAATGATGTGGATTGTAGGAGATATATGTTATTTTTTAACTTAAATTTTATAATGGTATGTGATTTGAAATAGATTAATGTATCATTGATTATATGAGGAGGTGTAATTAGTTCAGTATTGGTTTAGTTTTTATATTTTAGCATCATTAAATTAATTTAGGTTCCTATCTATAGCATGGTAATTAAATGATTATTGGTGTGATATTAGGTTCTTCAAGGGCCTTGTAGTATGATATACCTTTAGGGGGTGAATCAAGGTATGAAATTCTATCAAAATTTTATTACATTCTACATTATACTTATCAATTCCCTACTATAATATTGGACAGTTAACCTAAGGGCCACACTTTTTCTCTTTTGATTAGCTTCATCCAATTACTTACTCACTTTAACACACCCTTTCCATATCTATCTTGTAATTATATTTTACCTTATTATAGTGTGAAGGTAGAATGTAAATAAGACGCATATATTTTTTCTTAGTTTACCTACACTGGGATACTGTAAGGCTCATTTTTTATACATTTTTCAATGAACCAAATCACTATAAAGATCGCTACTCTTTGTTAGGATTTAGGCTAGCTCAATCCTAAACCAGGATCACTTCCTTACAATGTTTATGGTAAACTCACAATCAGAAAAATCTCTCTTTTAGATCAGATTAACTCTTCTCCTCTTCTTAATTCTCTTTATGAAGGTCTCCACATAGTTTATGAACATGTAGGTCCCTTTAATAACATTTGTTCCGTTGATTACACCAGATTTATTTTAGTGCAATTGAAATCATCCACTGCTCATCAAAGACCTGCTATGATATCCTCTTTTAATATCATACTTTTTTCTCAAAAATATATGGAACAGCTCTTATTCACTACACATCATTGATCTATTCTACAATTCCTTTAGAAAATTATTCAATTAGTTCCATCTCATCATTATTCTTCATTCCAACCCCTAACCTAGAACACCTCAGGTAGTGATTCAAATGTTCAATATCCTTAGGTATCTATGTCTTCTTATGCATGTGTTGATCATCATTTATAAAATACGGATATCACATGCATTAAAATCACCAACCATAAGTACCACTACGGGTCTTCAAAACCACCCGTAACTTATCCATGACTACATCAACCTGTAATCAAAATATAACTTCCATGTGGTTAAATTTTATCTCATTTTCAGTGTGAATCAATTCTTAATTAACCCACTTGAGTAACATTTCAATATCCATTGAAATGTTCTTGAATCATGCAATAAATTTTAGGATCATGAGGTATTAAACATTAAATAATTGTTTAATCATTATATGAATTGTTATCATTTGATTTGGATGATCTCTAACCAAAAACCCACTGAAATGACTAGATTCCAGACACCAGAAAGTGGAATATTTAATTTTCAGGAAAAATGACCTTCAAAATTCCCATCTCCATGGATTGTTAGATATATTTTTGTATAATTTGAATCACCTATTTTTATGTCTATAGAAAACACCTCCACCACAGGCACCGCTGTACCCATTTTTGGGTCACTGCTTCTCACAGGTAGATCTTAAATTCCAAATTCATAATGAAACAACCAATTATTTATCACCATGGCATAGAGGTATTCTTCATCCTCAATTTCAATTCAGACCATTATATCTTTCTTCATGCCCATTTTTTCTTCCCGGTTTTTCATAGGGTATCCTCCAATGCCTATTCTATTACATTCTCTTTTATACCTCTCATGTCCCTACTTAGATATTGACCACTTAACCTTATGGGTCACACATTTTTATCTTTTTATTAACTCCATCCAATTACTTATTCACTTGAACACCCATTTTTTCAGATCTATCATGTAATTATATTTTACCCTCTTTTAGTGTTCATGTAGAATGTAAATAAAACACATAGATTTTTTTACTTAGTTTACATGAATTGAAATACTCTAAGGAGAATTTTTTTCAATATTGTGTCAATGAACAAAATAAATATAAATATAACTACCCTTTGTATGAATTTAGGGTAGGTAAATATTAAACTAGGCTCACTACCTTACAATGTTTAGGGTAAAATCAATATCACCCAAATTTCATTACCTACTCACTTCACCTCTTCTCCTCTTCTCAATGATGTAAGAAGTTCCCCACATAGTTTATGGACATGTTAGAACCTTTAATTACATTACTCGGTTTACTTGCACTATGCTACTCTAAATAGTATGTTTTCAACATTGTTTTAATGCACCAAATCACTATAAAGATCACTACTCTTTGTTGGGAATTATGCTAGGTCAATCCTAAACCAAGCTCACTTCATTGAAATGTTTAGGGTAAACTCACTATCACCCAAATCTCACTTCAAACCCACTTAACCTCTTCTCTTTTTCTCTATGTTGTAGGAAGTTATCCACATAGTTTATGGACACGTAGGTCCCTTAAATTACATTACATTATTTTATTTAACTATATGTATATTTGTGATGATGAAATCCTTCACTGCTCTTAAAATACCTACTTTTATTTCCTATTAGAATAGCCTTCATCCTTCTTAAACAATCATGGAATGCCTCTTCTTCACTGCACATCAAGGATCTATTCTCTGATTCCATAAAAAAACTTCTTCGATTAGATACATCTCCACCTTATTCTTTCTTAAAACCCATCACCTAGAACACCTTAGGTAGATATTTGAATGTTTAAAATACGTAGGTCTCATTTCCATCTTCTCCAAGTGTTGATCCTTCTTATAAAACAAGGATATCACATGCATTCAAATCACCCCTATCAGTACCATTATTAATCCTTAAAACCACCCATAAATCCTCCAAGACTACTTGAACTTTCAATCGGAATATAATTTCCATGTGATTAACTTTTATCTCATTTTCAGTGTGAAATAATTCATAATTAACCCACTTTTGTAGCATTTCAATCTCCTTTTAAATTTTCTTAAATATTGGAATAAATTTTAGGAAAATGAGGTAGGAAACATTAATGAATGATTCAATCATTATATGACATGGTATAATTTTATTTGGACCATCTCCCACCTAAACCCCAACCAAAATGACTTGCTTCCAGACACCACAATGTGGAATATTTAATCTCCTTGTGATATATCCTTAAAAATGCCCATATTTATGGATTATTGGAAATTTTTACTTTTTCTATATAATTAAAATCTCATATTTTGATGTCCAAAGAAAAAACCTCCACCATTGGAACCACTATACCCATTTTGGGATCACTATTTCTCATAGGTGGATCTTTAATTTAAAATTCCTAATGAAACAATCAATTCATTGTCACAATTTTACAGAGGCATTAATCGTCATCTAGTTCAATTCAGTCAGTCATATATTTCTTCATTCCCATTCTGTGATTCCCCATTTTACATAGGTAATCCTCCAATACACCATTCTTAGATCCCTGGTGTGGTTACCTTTAATAAGATATTTTTTTAATCTATGTTTAATGATTTACAAGCTTTGACCATGGCCACTAAAATGACTTAATTTGCCTAATTTTGGTTTTAACATTTTACACAAGAGCATTAGAACTCTACCATTATGGAATGGAACTTTATAGCTTGATCATTTTGGGAATCCTCGTAGAAAAATAATCTATGCTATAGTAATTTCTTATACCTTCATTTCTCCAAAATTTCTATAACACTTCTTTGGTCCATATCTTGTCCAAGTAGTCCTTATATAATTCTTCCACAAATTTATATTGCCCCTAGATATCCTTCTACTTATATAACTTCCATGATTTCAACACATCTAATGTGAATAAAATTCATGTTCATTATTAAAAATTATATATGCATCATCTTTCTCATCTCCTTTGGGGTTATCTTCGAACTCTCAATGTCAAAAAATAAAACACAAAAACCTTATATGTTTAACAATTACCCCTATTTATTTTTTGACAATAACAAGTACATCATCTCCCATAAATAACATACCCTTTACTTCATAAATAATTTCATCTTTATTGGTAATGAAATAAAATAGAAATTATCCCCCTTATTGAAAATGTTGAAAGGGTTAAAACCTAATTAGAAATTGATATTTAATTCTATACCCCTATGGGTGATTCGTTCTACTCTCCCTTCATATAGAGGGTTATAAAATGTTATATCAAATCCTTCCTTTGAATAGTTTCCTCACTTTTCATACCTCTAAAGTTTCTCCGCATGACGTGTGACACAAAACTCCAAGAAATACCAACTCTTCCTTTGAGGAAAGGTAGGGATTCTTTGATACCTTTCATCTCCCCCTATCAACACACATTTATCCTGTAGAATAAAAAACATGTTGATAAACCAAGTTCTCTATCAACCAATTGAAAAAAAATTGGTTTGAATGACCAACTATAGAAAAATCCCATAATCCATTCTCCAAAATAGCTATAAATACTCACGAAATAGATTCACTACTACAAACACGGCCTTTATCAGCGCTAAAAATGGCTTTTATTAGCGCTAGAAAAGCGCTGATAAAGCCAGCGTAGATAAAGGGGGGGTCCCCTTTATCATCGCTCCAAAAAGCGCTGATATAGGACCCCTTTATCAGTGCTCTCGTTTTAGCGCTGATAAAAGACCCTTTTATCAGCGCTTTTAAAAAAGCACTGATAAAAGTTAAAAAAATTAAAAAAAATTAAAAAAAATTAAAAAAAATTAAAAAATAATGCCAATCAGGGGGGGGGGCTTTTATAGTGCTTGAACCCCCCATTTTACAGCACTTTTCGGCCCCTATACACAACACCCCACGCACCCCACACACCCCCTCCACCCTTTAACAGCGCTTGCTCCAATATTCCCCATGCGAGCGTACCCCTGCCTCCACTAGGATTTGAACTCGAGACCTCCCCCCTGCGCACCTAAGCCCTTACCACTACTCTATTTTGATTTTCTTTCCAATTCATGATATCTCTATATATATATTTATATATTTAGTTATATTTATTCGTATAGTAATATATATTTATATTAATATATATATAGTTATATTATAATATATATATATAGTTATATTATAATATATATAGTAATATTAATATATATATATAGTGGTATTAATATATATCTATATCTATATATATATATAGTTATATTTATTCATATAGTAATATATATTTATATTAAGATATAGTTATATTAACATATATATAGTTATATTAACGTATATATAGTTATATGAATATATAATTATATAGTTATATTAATATATATATAGTGAAATTAATATATATATTTATGGTGATATTAATATATATATTTATAGTAATACTAATATATATATAGTTATTATATTAATATATATATATAGTTAGATTAATATATATATATAGTTAGATTAATATATAGGTATATAAATATTCAAATATTGGTATTTTAAATAAAATGGATGTTAGTTATTATTTATATAAAGCTAATATATTTTATATGTAAATATATTTTATTATTTATGTTTATAATTAAATTTTTAGGTGTGAATATTTAAAAAATATGAATATATTGTTATATATTTGATTATAAATAGCAGTGCATTATAAAAAATGATGAAATTTAAAAGACATAATATCAATATGAATGTAATACCTTGGAATAAATTCAAACCCCACCAAAAAATCCAATAATACCCCCTTAAACGAGGGTGAAAATCCACAAAATGTTAAAAAATCGGGGTACCCCAACAAAAAATTCTGTTTTGGAGGCCTTCTGGGCCTCTTTTGGCCTCGAAAGTCGCTTGACTGGGGTACCCCCAAGTCACAGTGACGTAGAGCTTGTCGCAAGCTTCAATTTGATATGTGGTAGAGCTCAAACGGACACCCGGATCAAATGTTATGGCCGTTTGAAATTTGAGTTGCGTTTTCAACATATTTTGGATCTTTTTTTAATTTTTTTAATTTTTTTAGTCCTCAAATTGTTATTAAATGACTATTACTCCATAATGATTATCAAAATATTTATTAAAAATATTTTTTTTAATTTTTTAAGAAGTCATTTTCACTAAATATCTTAAATATAAAGTATAATAAGTGTAAATGTACATTTATACTTATCTAAAATATATTTAAAAATTATATATTATATTTATATAACAATATAACTATATTTATATATTAATATATTTTAATTTTTTTAGAATCTGACCCTTTATCAGCGCTAAACAAAGCGCTGATAAAGGGGGGCACTGCGAAAAACTGTTTTTGTGGTAGTGATTGACTGAGAATATCACTTTGTACTTTGGATGTAAATAAATCCTATTATACTATTGGTCCTAAGATTGGATGTCACGACCCCATACCTGGAAAGTTTACCACTCATGTAATGCTAATGGGAAAAGAGAGATAATGACACCCGAGTCCTACCTCCAGTAGGCCCGAGGTAGGTGACTAGCATTGAGGGTATAGTAAACACACAGATGGGAGGAATTACCCTCTAAGAGAACACATATGAAAGAGATATAATATATACACCAACTAACTCCTACTAAAACAAAAAATTAAAAGAAAATCAAGTACACATATGTAATGTCATGCAAGAACTACTACAACTGAATGTGAAAACTACAAGTACTAAAAGGAAGTAAAATGGAAGCGACCACAAAGCCCCAAAAGCTCCAGTAATACCCAATGATATTAGTAACTAAATTTATCCCCAATATTCTCTAAAATACCTGAAAATTGTTCATAAAAACAGAATGTGAGTATAATAGTATACTCAGTAGGATCCTCCCAGGAGCCTCTCGTGCAATAGTACGGAAATCATGCTAAATCACAGTGAACAAAAAGTGAAACTAACTCTTCAAATAAATAGGTATAATAAGTTCCTATCCTCACTATGGATACTCTCACCATGTATCACATACAAGAGAATATTATATAATAAGTAATATCAAGGGTACCATGTTACCACTTCACCACTGGTTTTCTGCTTTCCCCCAACATCGCACTTCTTGAGAATCTTTCTCCAAAAAGGCTATCCCAAAGACACCTGGGTGAATAAACACAAGATGAAACTCATGAAACACAAACGACCATGTACACATACCTTAAAGTAACCAGATAGTTTTTAGGAGCCACCACATCTAACATAATGTGTATTATATGTCGGGTATTATACCTCAAGCCATTGCAATCCATACACTGAGTAAGTATCCTCAAGCCATCATAACCAATACACATTACAACTATAGTAGTCCATAGAAAAATATATGTAGAATATATGTGTGTGAAATAACCACAACCATTACATCCCTCTACATTAATATATGAGGAAAACTAACTGACGTGCATACCAGCATAAGTAACTACCAAGAGAAGAGTGTAGGTTCAAAGTGGGTATTCATTCATACATCCTCCCACTGGGATGTTGGGGAAGATACCACCCCCCAAGGATCAGAATCCCTGGGGTGTTAGTCATCCTAACTGGTAGGGTGCAGTAGTGTATAGAAACAGAAAAAGTATAGGATATAATATAGCTGACAACCACACTATGGGAAACTCCTAGTCTCAGAATCAACTGAATCTAACGTATCTTAGTCTCCTGACTACCACTACTAGGACTAGATATCCTATAATCACAAAACCATTTAAAGTGCTATATTAAGTTACTTTATCCCTATTTATCAGTTAAAATTTATATTAATTAATTATTCAAACATTAATTTACAGTTATTATTTTCTGTATTCCATTACATTAGCATTTCAACAAAGATTCATCCCCTCTAGGCCTAACCGAACTGAGTCCAAGGTTTCTCAGAATCACAATCATAGCATTGCGTCCCAGTAAGCTCCAACAACATGGGTTATAAATTCTTTCATTTATTAAAAAAATTATCACTTTCCGTATTTCATGTATTCTAAGAAAAAATTCTAACTACCAAACTCAAGGGGATCAACATGGTGAGTATATAAACTACTCATCGAGTCTTTTCCACATATAGAACGAGAGTAGTATGATCCATTCTTAAGATTCTAAACACATAATGAATGTGGAATACTCTACATATATTTACCTCTCTTGGTAGGAGGGTAAATAAAACCATCTACCTCGAGATGTGGGGAAAGTAAAATAGATAAAAAAACAATAGGTTCAACTAGAATTCAACTTTTCATATCAACAGGAAATCCTGGCTTCAACCCATTCCATCATCTCTAGGGTTGTCCCTGGAACCCACATGCATAAACTAATGCATCTCGCCACTCTAGGCATCAAATTCTATAATGAGCAATGGGTCTCTCTACCCACACATATCACAACATCAATCTATGTTCAGCAATCCCAAGTTCACATCACATCAAAAGCAGTAGGAACAAACATAGAAATTGGATCTTAGCCCTTATATATGTAATCCAACGTTCACACACAATGAGTTCTCATGGCTTTAAAACACACGGCACTTTTCCTTTATAAGAAAGTGGGAACTTAAGCCCTAAAATGAATTATATTTTATCACACAACTGGTTCATTATTCCATCTTGAATTAACTGATTCATTATCACTGGTTCCAACTATGTGTAATCTAAGAAACAATCTTCTCATGCTATCATAGATTAATTAAATAATTAATTTAACGTTCCTTTAATTCATTTATCTAAAAGAATTAACATACATTAGGCTCTTTAACCGATTCAATTAATCATGCAAAACTATATCCATTTGATTATCATCAAATAACAATAACAACAATCGGATTCATTTACATGCCCCTTTAATCATTTAGCCAAGCAATTTATAGTTAATCTTTGATTTACATTCTTCACCAATTTTCATAAATAACGACATTCTAAATAATAAAATCAATGATATCACACTATCTAGAAAATCAATAGGAAATAACATCTCTATGAAATTGATATCAATTCTTTAATCTAGTTCAAATATTTATTATGTCAATTTCATTGTGATCCAAAGGGCTAAAACATGCTAACTCTAATATAGCACACAAATTAGAGAAGTAATGAATTGACTACCTCAAAATGTTTCCAACAAAATTTTCATGATAACGGCCAACACAACAGATCACGATCACCTCTCCTACAATGACTGGATCCACCCATGGATTCCACGACACCAAAAATCCATCCAATAAATATGAAAAATCAATTAAAAACATGGAGATCACATGCAAACACATGGAAAGGAGAAATCTGGGAAAAGATATTGAGGAACCCATAAGAATGGAGGTTGAACATACCTTATATAAAAGATGGATTGACACTTCCTGGGTGCACCAAAATAGGGTGTGTGCATACAGTAGTAAAACATCAAGGGGAAATTGATCCAAGGATTGTAGTTTAATAATACCTCTTCTATGAGAGAATGAACTCTAGGAATCCCGTACTAAGAGAAAAACGAGAAGGAAGAACAAGTGGTAAAATTTATAAAATCTAAACGGAGCAGTAGTTTAGATATGATTTAGATTTTCTATTACAGTAATATCTCATCAGGATTATGCATTTTTATTGAATCAAGGAACCCAAACCCTTCGAAAAATTTATATAGGAGTTATGGGATTTGAATTGGACATAAATCCATTAAAATAAGACTTTGAATGAATTTTACATCACAGAAAACATCAAAGAGACGAAACTATATAAAATTATAAAATTGGAGAAAAATGAAATTCTGAAAAACTGATTGAAATAACTCACCATTGGGTGAGTCACCATTACGAGTCACAGGTGGATGAGGTACTAATGGATGAGTCACCATTGGGTGAGTCATCATTGGATGAGTTACTGTTGGACAACTCCGGGTCGTGAGCCACCAATGGATGAGCTATCGGTGGATGTGTCACAGTTGGGAGGCTCACCGTTGGATGAGATACTTTGTGACGACTCACTATTGGTGAGCTACTGATGTGAGTCACCTTTGGCGAGCTATCGGTGCGAGTACCCATTGGAGAGATACCAATATGAGTCACTGTTCTGACTCACTGCTTCATCTTTCCATCAGGTCTCACCGTCATGACCTACTATCAGCCACCTACCATCAATGACCTACCGTTCTTGCCTCACCATTGGAAAATCTGTATTTTTGGAAAACTCTTGAAATTTGTCATCGTTGGTCCTAAAACACCTCAACTCCCATATTTTGAAAAATTAATGGACCGAGGAGGTCCAGACCATTACATCATATACCTCCCAAACTATTCTCACCCTCGAGAATCTAAAACCAACCTAGAGAGGAATCAAAAAAGGGGCCATCTAAACATCCACCCTAGAAGATACCCCTCAAGGCTCTCACCACCACAGGAACTGAACCGCTTCCAAAAAGGAACAACATAAAACCACGCAACAACCACAACCATCTTCTAAACACTCTCATGAGGGATATACCTCTTAAAAGAGAGAAAGACACAACATGAAATAAGAGAAATCCATTCCCTAACCAGAAAGGGTTTACAACTACCAAAGAAACAATGTCAAAAGATAATAGTTAGACGTTAAACAGCTTGAGGTACTGTGCATGTATTTGCAAATCATGTTCCCAAGTACTCTCTTCTATTCCACTATGCCACCACAAGACATGAACAATGGGGATCGAACACCCATGAACCACCTTCTCTTTAGGGTCCTATATCTCTATAGGCCACTCCTCGAAGGTCACATCATTGTCAACATCTATCTCGCCCCAATCGATGATGTGAGAGTCATTATGAAGATGATGATGGAGCTGAGACATTTGAAAAACATCATGTATCTTGCTTCTCTATGTGGGAAGTGTTTCCCAATACGCCATGACTCCTACATGAGCCAACAGCTCAAAAGTACCAACAAACTGAGGAGTAAACTTACTCCCACGACCAAACCTTCAATGTCCATGATGGGGAGTCACCTTCAGAAATGCGTGATCCCAAATGTCAAACTCCATAGGTCTCCTCCTATGATCAGCGTAGGAATTTTGATGATTTTGTGATTCCTTAATTCGATCCCAAATCACCTCAGTCATCGCCAATGGAACAAAAATCCTTTAATAAAATATCACTTTGTTTTGTTCATCCTCAGACAAACCATTTGGGGACTCACCACAAACAACTCGGTTTATCCAGACCTCCACCACAAGATCCCCCAATTGGGATTCTTCAATCCTCTGCACCATAGACGACTACCCCATCATCTGAAAAAGAAAACATTTCCCCCCTACTCCTCTCATATCTAGATATGATATTGAATGTTTTTCCATTACTCTCTAGGAATCGCCTATTTCACGCTCTGCATCATTCCGCAACTTCCTGCTTAATGCATCGGCCACAACAGTCCCCTTTCTAGAAATATATAAAATTTTGAAGTCATAGTCTTATTAGAACTGCATACACATATTTTTTCACAAGTTCATGTCACACTAGGAGAAAATATATATCAGACTCTTATGATCGTTTAAGACAGCAAAACGCTCACCGATGAGGTAATGTCTCCATAAATTTAGGAGAAACACCACTACTGCCAACTCTAGATCATGGGTGGCATAATTACGTTCATTGGGGACACAACTACTGATTCCCATAAGAAATTACTGATCTCTACTACATTAGAACACTTACCAACCACATATGTAAAGCATCATAGAAAACCTCAAACTAAACTTTTTCTGCTGGCAGACAAAGAATGGAAACATTGACCAACTTCTCCTTCAGATAATTGAAAGCTTCCTGACACTGATCAGTCCACATGAACACATGATCCAACCTGGTCAACACTATCATAGGAGTCATAACCTGAGAGAAATTGTCTTTGAACCTCCTATAATAGTATGCGAGACCGATGAAGCATCACACCTATGTCACTATCTTGGGGGGATCCCAATACACAACTACTTATATCATTTATGGATCCATAGCTACTCCCTTTTGGGATACAACATGTTCCATGAAACAGACTTCTGAATCCCAAAATTCACACTTCAAAAACTTCCCAAACATCTTCTCACGGTTTATAACTCCCAAAACAACATGCCTATGTCCTTCATGCTCCTTCTTGGATGTAGAGTACTTAAGGATGTAATCAGTGAAAACCGCCACAAACACATCTAAAAACTCACAGAATATAACTTTCATCAACAACTTGAACACTTCTAGAGAATTCATCGCACATAATGAAATCACAGTGAACTCGTAATTTCCATGACGACAACAGAAAGCAGTCCTTGGGATATCCTCATCCTTACCACACATATGATCTTATACTAACCACAAATCAGACTTTGAGAACTAACCTTCGCCCTTCATTTTATCAAATAAATAATCAATCCATGTAATAATATAATAGTTCTTTACTATCACTTTGGTTAAATGATGATAATAGACACACAACCACAAACTATCATCATCCTTTTAAATGAAAAAAACTGGTGGACCCCACGGTGACACACTCGGTCGAACAAATCTTTACTAAAATTGACCATCATATTTTATATGCATCTACCGCAACTCATAAAGCTTTATACTATATGGATAAAATGAGATAGGAGACACATCTGGTTGTATCCTGATCCCGAACTCGATCTCTAGTCGAGGGGGTAACACTATAACCTCTATTGGAATGACATCATGGTACGTTTCCACGACCCAGCGAAATGCCGATTGTTGAACCTCTAATGAACTCAACATCATCTCAGTGAAAGGTGATGTCGTGGGCGCCCTCAAATGGTTGATGGTTTTTGGGGTACTTATGTGCAGTATAGTGGCTGCCTAAGGTCATCTCTCAAAGGAGGAAGTGAATTAAAACAGCTTCTTAAAGGTATTCTAAAAAAAGTGGATAAAAAACTACTTGAAAGGATGAGTCTTTTTTATCATTTATAAAACTAGAAGAAGTTTTTTGGAAGAATATTGCATTTTTTGTTTGTAATTTTGAAATGAAGTTCGATTAAAAAGACACAACAAGAATATTTTTTTAGAAAATATTTTAAAAGGAATAATAAATCTATCCTTACCTCTTCACTTAATTATTAATCAATATCATATAAATTAATATCCACTTAATTATGATATCCTATTTTGTTAACCATCAAACCCTACAAGAGTTAACTTAACCACCAAGATGAAATGTGTTAAACCCGAGGCTAGCTTCAGAACATGCAATCATAAAACCCTGCTTCGATTGATGTTCTAAATCTAGGTTATGTTAAGTGGTAAATTAGGGAACATATCCATAATATAAAATGAGAATAAATTGTGTAATGTTATTATATTTTAACTCTATAAATTTATCATGCGTTGTCTTGTTTTAACGATTAAGTTTGCGCTCTCACAATTTACACAAATTGTCGACCTCATGTGTTTTTGTGTTAATTGTTCAATTTCTTGGTTATTTTTATATAATTTAAAAACAAAATTTCTGGATCATATTAATTGGATTACTGTATATCAATGATCCAATGTAATTAAATTAATAGGGTAGAATATAGATCAATCACTAAGAAAATGACTCTTCCATGGGCGGTGTGGTCATCATGGAGATGTTTTTCTTGAGAAAACAATTGAAAGGGTAGAAGCCAATATCGTCTACACTATTGAATTCTTGGCCGAAGAAAAATATTGATAGGAAGAAAAATGAATAAAAGAGAGTAAAACAGAATAAATTAAAGATGAACTAAGGAGTTTATTACACAAAAAAAGTATTACAACACGAAGAAAAATAAGAAGGCTTCGTCGAAGGGATCCTTTCTTCTAGAGCTGCCCTTATTTAAATGGTAGGATAATTGGAGTGGATAAACATCTTTTCTGACCATAACATTTCAATTCGCATCCAAACCCCAAAAAACGAGAAAAACAATAATTTATAGAGTGGAGGGGAGGCTAGGTTTAAAGAGGTTTCATGTGTGAATGGGGAATCTAAGCCAAATATTTTAATCCAGATTGTACGACCAATTTGAACATGAAAATGCATGAACCAGCTGTTCTTCCAAAAGAATAATATGTTCAAAATTAGTTTGGAGAGATCCTCTCAATATATGGACCCAGTATAATCTTGGATGATGAATTTATGACCCAAATACATAACCACTGTCCAATCTGGCGGGCCCAACCCACATTTGAATTCATGGTCCATTTAGTCTAAACAAATGAACATTTTAGCTCTAATTTCATAAACAAAATTTATTCCCCATTAATTCAAGAACATAGTTAAAAAATATCAAGTTCAAATAATAAATATTAAAATATTTTTCTAATAAATACTACAGTTCACTATAAAGGATAAAACTCAAATTTCCATCAAACATTCAAATGAATGATCTAATCCCGAATATTACATAAATGAACAGTGTAACCACAATGAATGGAAATTATGTCATTTATTATCAATAAAATATTCAATAAAATTGATTTTTATCAACTCCCCCGCACATACTTTTTTTCACTCCTGGGTAAAATATCATACCATGTATTCCAACAAAATGTGACACGTAAACATTAATATCAAATCAAAACAAATTTTACAACACATATCCTTGAGATCCAACAATTCCAAACCAAGAAATAAATGATATCATACCTCATAAAAACCCATAATTTCAAGTTCTATATTTATATCATTTAATATATTTCCATTTCATGTATCCTCCCATGCACAGAACACTTACCTCACTTGAATTTTCTCTTATCACACAAATGTCAATTTTTCAGCAATGAATTTCTCATCCAAACTCATAAAAGGGTCACCATAAGCTTGATAAATTCTTACATTGTCAGATTATGTGAGTCGTGGACATATGTCTATAATGAGGAATTTTCATGCTTGTTCTGTGGCTTTCGGTTGGTAGGATTTAGATGTGAAAAAGTTTGAGGCAGAATGAGGGGGGCTTGACTCTTTTTAAAGAAAAATTGAATTAATCTAATTTTTACTTAAATATATTCTCCATTTCAATCCCAATATCATCGATTCATGTCCATCATCATGAAAAATATTGGAATTTTCACACCATTCAACATTTCAGTATAGTGCATGGATACAGGGAAATAATCTCAGAGGCTTGGAAAACAGATGTCATAGGTAGTTCTTTGTTCATTCTGAATGCTAAGCTGAAAATTGTAAAATCCAGACATAACGAGTGGAGTAAATTGACCTTCTCCAACATCTTTAATGATATTAAAGAAGCTGAGTCTCATTTGTTGAGCTGTCAAAAGAGGAACATGCAGCAGGAAAGTCCATCACAAGATGAGGTGGAAGCTGCTCTAAAGCTTGATAGTCTCTTGTCCTATAAGGAGAATCTTGACCGAAATCATCTCAATGATAAGTGGCTCAAGGATGGGGATAGAAACTCAAAATTATTTCATTGTATTCACATGGAGAAAAAGGCTAGAAAAAATCTCAGGGCCTTAAATATTGATGATAATATGCTGACTTGTGAAAATGACATTGTCAATGGTGCGACTTTCTATTTTAAAAATTTATACTCTGGATCTGGTGTGAACAGCCTTGATAAGGTTATTAGATGTGTTGAACCCAGTGTTGATGATAATCAGAACAGAAATCTTATTGGGACTCCTTCCCAAAAAGAAATTCATCATGCCCTCTTTTCTCTAAATATGGACAACACTTCTGGCCCTGATGGCTTCACAAACAAGTTCTTTATGTTCTACTGGGACATTATTTACATTGAAGTTATTAGTGCTTTCACGGAATTATTTCATCACTCCTATATTCCATTTGGGATGAATTATATCTTTATTTCATTAATCCCTAAAAAGGATAATGCCTTGGATATTAAATATTTCAGGCCTCTTGCCATTGGGAACATGATTTTAAAAGTCATCAGGAAAATATTGGCCACCCGATTAGGTGATGTTGCTAAAAGACGTGTCTCTGATAATTAGTTTGGCTTTATACCTAAAAGAAGGATCCAAAATTTTCTCTTCACCGCTTCAGAATGCATTAACATCATGAGAAACAAAGTTCCACATGATAACATGGCCGTGAAGATTGATATTGAAAAGGCCTTTGACACTATAAGGTGGGACTTTATTTTTTCAATTCATAAGATGCATGGCTTCTAAGAGAAGTTCATTATTTTGGTTCATTCCATTTTGAAAAGTATGCGACTATCTATTCTTATTAATGGCTCCCCAAGGGGCTTCTTTCGATGCACAAGAGGGGTCAGGCAAGGGGATCCTTTATCTGGGCTTTTGTTTTCCATGGCAGAGGACTACCTGAGTATTTGTCTTCATGATCTTGTCAACACCGGTATTTATCAAAGAATGAGGGAAAGTAGGAATTTATATGCCCCATCCCATTTATTCTATGCTGATGATATACTTCTATTTTGTAAGGCTGATAGTAAGACAATTTTATGCATCAAAAGTATCTTCTCACATTATGAAGAGGTTTCAGGTCAGGTGATCAGCTGGAATAAATCATTTGTTGTCTTTGGGGAAGGCATTGGAATTTAGAAGAAAAATAGGGTTGCTCATAGGCTCGGTGTCAGAAGAGGCACACTTCCCTTTAATTATCTTGGGGTTCCCTTATTTTGTGGAAGGGTGAAACGTTCCCATTTAGAGGAAATTGCATTAAAAATTACCAATCAATTAGCAAGTTGGAAAGGGAAGACAATGTCTCAGGCTGGTAGAGTTTGCCTTGGCAATTCTATTATTACATCTATGTTTGTGTACTCTTTTTCTATGTATAGATGGTCGGCTCTGCTTCTAAAGGATTTGACTGGAATGATTCGGAATTTCATTTGGACTGGATCTATTCATCGTAGAAAGCTTGTTACTGATGCATGTAAGGAGTGTATAAAGCCACTCAAAATGGGAGGGATGGGGATCAAGGATTCTAGAATATTCAATAACGTGCTTCTTCAGAATTTCACTTGGAGGCTTCTCTCTAAGCCTGGTATTTCTCTTGGTTTTCTGGTTGGCAGGTTTGTGGAAATACTGCAAAACAGTAATGTAGATTTCTTAAATCTTCTATCTGGCCTTCAATTAAGAGTTCTTTTTCGTCTATTATGTCTCAGTCAACTTGGAGGGTCTCTTCTGACTCTCAGCTGAACTGCTGGAACACACCATGGTTGTCCTCTCCTTTGAAAGATCATGTTAATATTCCCCCCTCCCTGGGAAATCTCTCCATTTCTAATCTGCAGGAAAACTTGATTGCTCATGAGCTTATTCCAAATAATCTGCGAATGGAAATTATCAATTATGTCTATGTTGATAGTGATACTTTGATCTGGAAACCTTCCCTTTACGGTGAATTTTCCAATAGAAATTATTATAGTGTGCAGTGTGGCACTCTCTCTGCAATTCCTTCTTGGCTGGCAGGTTTTCATCAACCATACATCTCTCCCAGTGATGCTATGTTGATATGGAGGATCTGGAAGAAAAGAATGACAATTCAGTGTGTGCTGCAGCATGCTGGACTCAACATGGCCTCGGTATGTTACCTCTATTTCAGTGGTGATGAGTCCCTTCTGCACCTGTTCCTGCACTGCACTTTTTCTGTGCATTTATGGAATTATGTGGCATTAATTTTTCACTGTTGTCTTGATTGCTTTTCTCTTGAATCGGTGTTGAGCTCGCCCTTGAGAATTGAGTTCAGTGATCAACTTCATTCCTTGTTTACTGGTGCTATTACTTCAGTTTTTTCCTACATATGGAAAGCTCGGAATTATGTTATTTTTAGCAATGGAAATCCATCATTCTGGGATGGTGGTCTGCATATACACCGAAGTATTGCAGTTGCTACCAGGATCCACACTCGGTCTATGCATAATAACATTTCTGACTTTGTCATCTTGAGATCCCTTGGTGTTAGTGGCAGGGAACGAAAGCCTAGAATGGTCAAATATATTAGGTGGATTCCACCAATTCTAGAGTGGCTGAATGTAAATGTTGATGGGGTGGCTGATGGTGTGCCGGGTCCTGCTGGATGTGGTGGAGTGTTCAGAACTCATCGGGGCTTTGTGAAAGGTTGATTTTTTCCATTATATTGGTTACGCTCATGCTATTAAAGTTGAGCTACGGGCGATTATCAAATCTATCGGGTATGCAGTTCGTTATGGTTGGCATAGACTATGGTTGGAGTCGGATTTGTCTCTTGCTGTGAAAATATTGAAGGATATGTCTCGAAATGTTCCTTGGAGGATGATGCCTGACTGGATCTCCTGTCTTAGGCTTGCCGACATCTTACGCCTTGATGTCTCTCATGCATATCGTGAAACCAACCAGGTCGCTGATGCTCTTTCTAAAAGGGCCATTGTGGAGGTCAGTTCCAGCTGGTCGTTTGTATTGCCTTTATATTGTGATGATTTGAGTATTAATGATAGGAATGGGGTTCTGTACTCAAGGCTTTGAAAATCCTCTTGCTCCTGAGCTGTTTTGTATTGTTTGCTTCATATTTTATTAATTTTAATGGGAGTAGGTTTCTGCATGTTTCCTGAATCTTCTGGATAACATTTCAGTATAAAAAATGTCAATATTCTCAATCAAAATTTTCGTGAATGCTCTAAATAGGCACAACATTATCTCTCCATTAGAAGCTCCAGAAAGGCACAACTTCACTAATCATAAAATCTTCATAAAAAGAACAACATTAAATATAATTATTTTCATATGTAGAAAAAACATCTCTTCATAATTTAATTTTCCACCCAAAGTATCACAGAATGTGGTAGCAAAACACAAGACAATTTCCCCCACACTTATGTTCAACTAGATTATGAAATTTCACTTCAAGAGTTGGTTGGATAGGTATAATTGGATTGTAATGTGACAAACCTAACAATCTATTTATGGATTCTAAGGGCACAAGGATTAAATGTTCATGGTAGGCCATTAAAAAAAGGATCATTTGAAATAAGGGCTTTAATACCAAACAAATGCTTGAATCATTTAAAACATATGTACCTCAAACCCTCAAGATTTGATAGGAATAAATAAAATTATGGTTAAATAAAGCATGGTTTAGTACTCTCAAGAAATGAGGTAAAAGAAAATAATATGAAAATAATGGTTCAGAAGCCTCACAAGAAAGTGATTTCAAATATAAAGACAATGAGAAGTGGCATGGGATTCAAAATTCAGAGTACTTTTCATGAAATTACTAAATATTGGAACTTGAAAAGAAGTTATTTTCAGCATTCATTTAAGCTCGGTTTCATGAGGAATTTTTTTTTCACTTATTAACATGAATTTAAAAATGGCGATGAGAAAAATTTCACCTCAAAAGTTTTGAAAACATACAAAAATATGAAAATTAAACACCAAAATTTGAAAAACACACATTTTTTGGAAAATCATTGAAAAATAGGAAAATAAATGACATTACTATACTAAAAGGTTCCCTCCCCCACACAAAAAATATTACATTGTCCTCAATGTGATACTACGAGATGATATATGCACATGATATTTATAATTTTAATAGGAGAAATAATTAAAAAGTGAAAGGGTTAGTAACAACCTGATATGCTCAAGTGAAGATGGGGTCATGCAATGTGCTGAAATCCACTACATTAGTAGGAATTTCATCAATGTATTTATTCAAATGTTTCTCATTCACTGTAAATCTCCTTCTTCTATCCTCTTGTGTGATCTCTTCTACAACATATGGGAAAACATTAGTCACAACATAAGGACCTAACCACCAGGAATGCAACTAACCAGGCATCAGCTTTAGTAATGAACTATAGAGCAAGACATTCTCTCCAACTTGAAATTCTAATCTCTGGATCATTTTTTTATGATCTACTGTTGATGTTTCCTTGTATATCCTTTGGTTATCATATGCAGACGATTGAATCTCCTCGTTCTCTTTAATTTTCAACATCATTTGTATTCCATCTTGTGCCAAATCCATGTTGCATTTCTTTATAGCTCAATAAGCCCAATGCTCAACTTCCACGGGGATATGCCACACTTTCACAAAAACAATCCGAAATGGAAAAATAGAATTATGTGTCTTGTATATTGTCCTATAATCCCAAATCACATCATACAAGTTCTTGCTCCAATATTTCATTTTTGACAAAACAGTTTTTTCCAAAATTTGTTTCAACTCCTTGTTTGAATCCCCAGCATGGACATTTGTTTGAGGATGGTACAATGTTTATTTTTTGGGTGTCACCCCATACCTTTGTGTGCCACTAGTTTGGGCTTGGAGTCCTTAAGGAATTTGGCCCACCAAGGCCTTTGGGTCAGTAGGGCTTTTACGCCACCATTAAGTCCTACAATCCCCTAAAGGCCTTTGGGCCACATGCAGTTGCCACAGAAACACTTCAAGAAAGGAGCAGCCCCCGAAGAGGATTCAGAGAAGGTGCACTCACTAGAGTAGAAAAAAATGGATTTTTCAGAATGAGAGGGTATGGCTATGCCATCGGGAGCAGCCTGTGATTGAATGAGAAGCCTGGCCAGACAGTCATGCGAAGGTGGAGAGCTACTCTCATGATACAGATGCTGGGGAGGGGAATTTCCTTTTAGATAGTATGGTTGAATTCCCTAATACCTTTAGGTCACATAATATCCTAAGCCTACGGGCCATGTAATCTCTGATCCTATGGGCCTTGTAAGGGTTCCCCCTCTTCCCTTGAAAGCGGGGTTATCAAAAATCAACAAAAATGAAGGCCTTCGGGCCATTTGGGGAATATTACAGAACTGTGTCCCTTGGTCACTGGTAATGGCCTTCATTACTCCAAACCTGTAAAAAATTATGCGCTTTGACAAATTCTATAACAACATGAGAATCATCAGTCCGGTTGGCCCTATCCTCCGTCCATTTTCTCACATAATAAATAGCACGCAAAATATACATGAAATCAAATGAACTAAGAAAATGACACATAAAATTGATTCCCCCCACATCAAAAATCTCATAGAATAATATGGTTTGTTGATGCATCTCATGTATCCTAGAAGCATTTCCTGTGTGTTGTCAATGTGATCATGACATACAAAACACATGAGCATCATGGAATAAACTAGGTCAATACAATCCAGAGTCAAAAACGTTCCTAGCTATCCATTGGGCTCCAAAGTTTCTACCACAAGCAACTGTACGATAGAATTGAAGAACAGACTCAAACTCATTATCGAGAACAACCCTCCTAATAACATGGTCACTACACATGCGCCATAAGTAGGGATCACCCCACACATTAAATCTAGACTCACAATTTAACTTTTGGACTTGATTTTTCATTAAATTTGAAAGAATTTCATATACAACAAGGTAGTTCACTAAATCACCATACCAAGGATGTGTACATGAGATGAAAAAATGATGCCCATCAGGGAAAGTGTACTGATGTGGTACCTGGTTCAAGGTGTCATCCTCTAGTGTGTGAGTAAGCCTACTCATGTGGTCCACCACTAGGTTTTCCGACCCCTTATTGTCCTTTATCTCAATTTCAAATTCCTAAATAAGGAGCATCCATTGACTTAGCCCAGGTTTTTCATCCAGCTTTTTCAATAGGAACCTCAGAGCTGCATGGTTAGAAAAAAACTACTTTAAAGCCTAATAAATATGAATGGAATCTATCTAAATAAAATATGACAGAAATAAACTCATTTTCCATGGTTTTTTAGTTTTATTGGGCCGAATTCAATGTCCTTGATGAATATGCAATCACATGTGAACGTCCCTCCACCCTATGAGATAAGACAACTCCAACTGTAAAGTTTGATGTGTCATACATATGCTCAAAAAGAATGTCCCATTGTGGGGGCTGTATGATCGGTGGAGTGGTTAGACACTTCTTTATCTCATAAAATGCTACCCTACATGAATCCTCAATCATAAAATCAGAATCCTTTTAAAGTAATCGTGAAAAAGGAAGGGAAATATTACTATAATATTTGATAAAGCACCGATAAAACCATGTATTCCGTAGAAAATATCTATCATCATGAAAATAGTAAGGATATGGTAAGGATCAAATAATATCTACCTTATATCTATCAACCTCTATCCCATGTTTTGACATAACATGCCTGAATCCAATTCCATGCTCAACCATTAAATGGCCGTTTTCAAAGTTTAAGACCAGTTCATTCTTAATACAATGATTCAACACTGTTCCCAAACTGCATAGACATTCATCAAATGAGGATCCAGATATAGTAAATTCATCCATAAATACCTCAATGCAAGTCTCAAGAAAATTAGAAAAAATACTCACCATGCATCTCTGGGAGGTACCTAGGGCATTAAAAAGTCCAAATGGCATCCTCTGATAAGAAAATGTGCTTAAGGGATAGGTGAATGTAGTCTTCAATTGATCCTCCGGATCTATAAAAACCTAAAAATATCGAAAAAATCTATCCAAGAAACAATAGTGTGTATTCCCAGCTAGTCTCTCAAGCATTTGATCAATAAAGGGGAGGGGGAAATGGTCCTTGTGGGTGGACTGATTTAGTTTCCTATAATCAATATAGACACTCCAACTGTTTTGTACCCTCATTAGAACTAACTCATCTTTCTCATTTTTAACAAAAGTGACACCACTTTTCTTAGGCACAATCTGAATTGGACTCACCCATAGGGAATTTTAAATGGGATAGATTATACCTATTTTAAGAAAATTTTCAACCACTTTTTTACAAAACACCAAATGTGTTTGATTGAGTCTCATTTGTGGCTGCTTAACCGGTTTATCCCCACCCTCCAAAATAACTCTATACATGAAAATATAGGGGATAATACCTGATCTATTATCCAAGGTCAACCTGATTTCCCTAATGTTCTCCTTGAAAAGATTAGAATGTTTTTATTCATGTTCAAAAGCGATATTGTTACCAATGAAAATAAGTAATTTCTCACCGCTTTAAAAGTATGAGTATTTGATAGTAGGTGGAAATGTCTTGAGTTCCAATGTAGGGGGTGATGTATGGATGAAGAAATTGAAGGAACTAAAATTTGTGCACATTGAACATTAGTATCAGAATATACATCATCAAAATCAGAGAATAAAGCATCAAATCCATCAGCATACTCAACAACCATGTAATAATTAGAGTTCACATGATCAAAATAAGAATATGAATCCATTTCAAAATTAAATATAAGAGAGTCATGTGCATTAGAAATGGGTGTGTAAGTACTCTTAGACATCAAACTAGAACCAATACTCAAAAGCTCCATAATCATTAGACAATCAAATTCTATGGGTTTTCTATTTGGTGGTTCAAAATGGGAGAGAGAAGATGCAGAATGGTCCTCTTAGGGGTACTTCATGGATCCATAACATTAAATATCACAACTTCATCTCCAGACACCACAGAAAGTGTACCCTCACTAACAGTTATGACAATTTTTTGTAGTTTTTAGGAAGGGTCTACCTAAGATAATGGGATCATGAGAACTTACCTGATCGTCCTCCTTGATAAGCATGTATAAATCTGTTAGGAAGATCATTTCTCTTGCCTAGAAAATTACATCCTCAAGGATTCCCGCTGGATATGCTATAGTTCTATTTCCCAACATCACCACTACTCTCATCGGTTTCAACTCGCAAACATGTAATAAATAAAATACAGAATGGGGAATTACATTTATGGACGCTCCTAATTCATATAGAGCATTGGAAAAGTGAAACTCTCATATGGTGCATGAGATGGTGAATGTATCTAGATCCTTGCACTTTTTTTGTCATTTCTATAGTTGGTGTAATGAGTGCTGACACATTTCTTCCAAGATTGATCTTCTCATTTCCCTTGATCCATCTTCGATTGGTAAAATGTTCTTTTAAAATTTTGGAATACATTGGGATTTGATTAAAGGCTTCATGTAAAGGGATGTTGACCTGAAAACGCTTGATTGTATCCAAAACATCTTTTTTCATCACCTCTTCATCCATATTTTTGGGGTGTACTACTCTATTTGGAAATGGATGGGGTTTAGGAGGGACATCTTCAATCTTTTTCTTACCATTATCTTTGTCCTTGTATTTCTCATCAGTTGGTATGAAATGTGGCTTCTCTAGAGATGAGGTGAATCTAGATTGAACGATAGGATCATATGTATTAGTTTTGTTTTTACTACTTCTCAATGTTATGGCACTGACATTCCCCTTGGGATTTAGAGTAGGTTGGTAATGTAGATTTCCATAATTCTTAATTACCAATTCATGTAGGGTAGTGGTAATCTAGCTCATTTGTGTCTTCAACTCTCTCAACTATGAAACTCGACTCATCAGCTCATCCTGTTGATTAAGAACAATTTTTTTTCAAAAGATCATCAATGTTGGGATCTACCTTGGTTTGGGGATTCCCTTTTTGTTGACTTGTTGATGATTGGGATACAAATCTCCTCTGGGGTTGTTGGAAACCCCACTTGTAAGGCGGAGGCTGCTGGATGTTTTGTTAAAAGGGGGTCCTTTGTTGTTGTCCAAATCTATACGTCATGTCTGATTTATCCTTCCACCCTTGCTTGTATGTTGGATCAAAGGAATCAAGCTTCTTTTGGGGATATGGTTGTTGTTTCTGATATTGTCACCCAGGAAACACTGCTTCACAAACATCTGTTTCTTGTAGTTGGGGGAAACAATATGTTGGGTGACTTTTCTCAATGAAAATGACACAATGCCTTGAATTAGGGTATTGGGATGACTTTTGAGACAATGTAATGTACCTCACCATAGTGATAGATTCTTCTAACTTAGTATGAATCAAAATACTTTCATGAGAAGAAGGACTTACATGATGTACTCCTCGAACATGTGGTGTACCTAGATCACCAAATTGTTGAGAGTTTTGGGTCATCTTGTATATAAATTCATATACAGCTACTGATGTCTTGTCCACCACTTCTCCTCCAGCCATAACATCCACCATTATTCTCTAAATAGGTGTGAGTCCTTCGTAGAAGAACTGGATTTGTAGTTTCTTACTGATTTGGTGATGTGGGTAGCTTGCACACAACTTCTTGAATCGCTACCAGTACTCATACGTTGACTCCCCTTACGCTTTCTTGATCTCATAGATCTCCTTATCAATGGATGTTGTCAATGATGCTGGAAAAATCATAGCAAGAAAAGACATTTCAAATCATTCCAACAAGTTGCATCTTTAGTTTGTAAATAATACATCCAATACTTAGAAGTTCCATCAAGTGAGAATGGGAATGCCCTATGTTTTATTTGATATTCAGATACATTTATTGGTATTAGGGTTGATTAAAAAAATTAAATTATTTAAGGTGTTTATTGGGATCCCCACTAGAGAGGCCATGAAATTTTGGAATTAGGTCAATTAACCTAGATTTCAGTTTAAAGTCTGATTAGAGATATGGGTATGCAATGCAATTTGGTTGATAATTAATATCAAGTGAAACAAATTATCATATAGTTATATTAAGTTTATTTACAATATTAATATCTATTGGTTCTTGTTTTAGATTTGATATATAAGTGTTTCCAATTTCAATGTTCTTGGAGTGGAGGAATTCTCCAACTGGTTGAATGTTGAAATTTCCCATAAAGAGAGAATGTCTAATTCGAGCTCGAAGTCTACGTTCAATACCAGGGTCAAGATCTAATACATATTTAGAATTATTTTTGTTCATAAATAAAATTAAAATGAAAAGAAGGAAATTGGATCATAGTAAAATAAAAATGAGAAGTTTTAGTTGATGGTCTAAAAAGAAGATGAAAATAATAGAAGAAGAAGAAAAAAAACAGACTGGATAAAGAAGAAAGAAAGAGGAGAAGAAGATAATAAAATATAAAATAAAATAAATAACTATAATTGGTTGAAATAATTACTATTATACCTGGAAATGGATCCAATTTGAATGGCACTGTCATGGGAGACCTCAAACGATTAATGGTGTTTTGGGTACTTAAGTTCAATAGAGTGGCTGACCAAGGTCGTCTCTCAAAAGAGGAAGTGAATTAAAAAAAATTGATAATGGTATTCTAAAAAATAAAATAAAAGAGAGTAAAAACAATAATTTAAATGATGAGAGGGTTTTTATCATTTATAAAACTAGAAGTTGTTTTTTGGAAGAAGATTTCATATTTTTTGTTTTTAATTTTGAAATGATGTTCAATTATAAAGACACAACAAGAATATGTTTTTTTATAAAATATTTTAAATGGAATAATATATATAATTCTACCTATTCACTTAATTATTAATCATTATCATTTAAATTAATATCCACTTAATTATTATCCCTTAATTTGTAAACCATCGAACCCAATGGTTGTTAACTTAACCACAAAGATGAAATGAGTTAATCATGAGGCTAGCTTCGAAACATGAAATCATATCACTTTTCTTTGATTAATGTTCTAAATCTAGCTTATGTTCATTGGTAAAATAGGGAAAATATACATTATAAAAAATGAATATGAATTGTGTTTAGGTATTATACTTGAATTTTACAAATTTATCCCACATGGTCTTATTTTACCGATTAAGTTTGCGCTCTCCCAATTTACACAAATTCTCAACCTCGCTGGTTTTTGTGTTAATTGTTAAATTGCTTGCATAGTTTATTAAAACTTAAAAACTCAATTCATGGATCATATTATGTGAATTAAATTAGCTCAGTTATTCAAAATAATTAAATAAAGATGGTAGAAGATAGATCTATCATAGAGAAAACTAATCTTCCCAGGGTGGTGTGGTCATCTTGGAGACGTTTTGCATGCACAAAGGATTGAAAGGGTAGAACGAAATCTCATATCCAATATTGAATTGAAGACCAAAAATTAATATTAATAGGAATATAAATGAATAAAACAGAGAAAAATAGAATAAATTAAATAATAACTAAGGAGTTTATTACACAAACAAAATTATTACAACACGAAGAAAAAGTTGAAGGCTTCGTCGAAGGGATCCTTTCTACAAGAGCTACCTTTATTTAAATGGTTCGATAATCAAAGTGGATCCATTTATATTCTTCCATAAACTTCCTAAATGAAGTACCAATCCCCCCAAATGATAAAAACACTAATTGATAGAGTGGAGGGGAGGTTCGGTTTCAAGATATTTCAATTGTGAATGTGGAATGTCGGCCAAATATTTTAATCTACATTTCACTGCCCATTTGACCCTCAAAACGCGTGAACCAACTATTCTTCCAGAAGCATTATTTGTGTAAAATTGGGTTTTAGAGATCCCCTAAATATTTGGGCCAAATAAAAGTTCGTATGAAGATGTTATGGCCCAAATACAGAACCAATATCCAATTTGGTGGGCCCAGTCCACATTTGAATTTATGGTCCATTTAGTCCAACCAAATGCACGTTTTAGCTACAATGTCCTGAAAAAATGTTTTATCCCATTACGTCAAGAAAATAGTTACATAATTTCATCTTCAAATAATAAATATTAAAATATTTTCCTTCGAAATACTACAATGCACTATAAAGGGTAAAGCTTGAATTTCCATCAAATTTTCAAATGAATGATCTAATCCCGAATATTCTATAAATGAACATAGTTGTCACAATGTGAGGTAATTATATCATTTATTATCAATATAATATTCAATAAATTTTTTTTTATCACTCATCCATCAAGGATGATAAGGAAGGAACACACCTCTGACCCATTTGAGGGTCTCACTAGACAAAAAATATTATTTTCTCTCCATCAGTATCGAAGAACACCAACTGCCTCCATAATCATTCCACAATATCCTAAAATGAAAAAAACCAATCCATGATGAGGATGAAATCATAGGGTTTTATTCTCAAACATAAGAAATCTCCCCAAGAGTTGTGTTACCCCAACACTAGATCACAATCTCTACATACTTCAAACAAGTCATATTTACCTCCAACTGGCGTAGTTAATGACAAGGGCACTGAAATACTCCAAACCATAAGTCCTAAGGCATGTAAAAGGGTATATGATATAAATGAGTGTGTCACTCCTAAATCAAACAAGGAATTAACCCAAGTAGAAAAAAAGAAAATGGTTCCTCAAACGTTGTTTGGATCACCTATAATTGGCAATGCTAATACATGAAGATGACCACAACTTGATCCATGACCTCCCTGACCATGCTAACAAACAACTCCATGGATGTGATGTGATATCTGAGGATGGGGAGCATCCCAAGGTTTTCCTCAACTTTCCCCATATTCTTTTTACTGATCCAAAGCTAGTGCAACTTACGATTGCGGGCTTGTCTAGAACTTCCTCAACGGATGAACCTGGAGTGGAACATCTAGAATACACTATCATCTCAGAAAGGTTGAGCACTCTTACCACTGATGAACTCATACTCTATAAGAAAAACAAGCACCTCCTCCCATATAATAGACCTGAGATCCCCTAGCCCTAGAGAAATGAGACATTAAGGATTGGTACCTAGCCCCAGATGAGTGAGAAAATTTATATGAAAAAAATAGAGAACCCCATACCATAGATCTAAATCATGTGGAATCCTAATGAATTCCCTCTCATGATGATCTGGTTTTAGATAACGTCCTCTTGACAACCTCTACCTTCACCAACACCTCGATATTTTTCTTCAGCTCAAATGAGGTGGCATGGCACTGGATCTATGGATGCAAAACCTCCTTGAAATGCATCACCCTAACCTCCTCATTCAGAAACATGTCTGAAGCATATCACAAAAGGTTCCTAAAATGGATCCCAAACTCTCTCACACTAGAGCTCCCCTACTGAAGGGTAATCATCTCCAATTGAATGGCTCCCTTCACAGTCTAACAATGAAACTCAGATCCGAATTGCTCTCAAAACTCCTGCTACGAGACTATTGACTCCTCGTGATCCTTGAGTAATAAGAACCACCACTACCTCACTTCCCCACACAACATCGTGGTACCCAATGATACTCATTTCTCCTTCTTAGCAAGGATCGAACTAAAGGCTATCTCAACCTCTTAAAACTAGTCTTCGAGAATTCATATAAAATGGGGCACTCATACTTATATATACTCTAGCACTGAAACTCTCATATTTTCCTCCTCCAAGTGTCATTGTTTTGAACCTCTACTTTGTGGTGATCTACTGGCGCAACCAGCTGAGCATCGTCTCCACGAACCTGATGAGGATGTCAAACTAGAGCCATACCTACGAAAGAAAACATAGTTAGAATTCCTAAACATGGAATATGGAATTATATAACATTAATTAATTGTTTTATTTTATTCATTTTAGGTTAACTTATCCCAAGGTGTCCCCATTCAAACATAGGTTCAAAGAATAATAATGCATGATCCTTTACCAGATCCCTACCATACAACCAGTATCACCTAGTTTAGTAGCCACTATAAAAATAATGGTTTGTAAAACATATCACAGGGGGCCCTAAATACATGTATCTTATGTGGTCTCTTGTTTTTACAGATCTTGATAAACATAGCTGCCACTGTTGCCCAACCAACCCATGCTACCACACCACTTCCTAACACCTAAATCCATCCAATCACTCAACCAAACCTCTGATACTAGTCTTTCGTGAAACCCTCCCAACAAAGTGTTACCCTCCTAGGCTATAAATGTGAGAAGATAGATAATGAAACTCAAGTACCACCTCCAGTAATCCCTAGGTTGGCTACTTGCACCACGGGTATAATAAACACAATGATGGGAGGAATTACCCCCTAATAGAACACATGTGAAAGAGAGATATGATATACACCAACCAACTCCAACTCAGACCACAAAGTAAAAGAAACCAAATTGCATGTATTTAATGTCATGCAAGAACTACTAAAAGTAAAAGGGAAAACTGCAAGTACCCAAAGAATGAAAAATGATAGTGACCACAAAGCCCAAACAGATCCTACAAAACTCCAAGCTATTAGTAACTAGCCTGATCTCCAACCTACTCAAATAGACATAAAAATAGTTTATATAAATCTAGGGTGAGTATAAAAGTATACTCAGTATGATCCTCCTCAGAGCCACTCATGCAAATGTAATGAAAGAATGCTAAATAATAGTGAACAAAAGGTGAAAATAACTCGTCACCTAAAAAGTTATGCTATGTTCTTAGCCTGAAAATGGATACTCTAACCATGTATCGCATATAAGAGTATATATATATAATAAAGAATATTATGGGTACCCTGTAAACACATCCCAACTAGGTTGTCACTTTTCCCCAACATTGCATGTCCTGGGCATCTCTCTCAAAAAAAGGCTAACCCAAATACACCTTGGTAAAGCACAACAACATGAACCTCATGCGACAAAAACCACCACATCCACATAACCAAAAGTAACCAAGTAGTTTCTGGAAGCCACCAGAGCTCGCATAATATGTGTCATACGTCAGGTATTATACATCTACCCAATATAACTCATACACCACGTAAGGATCCTCAAGCCATCACAACCTATACATGTTACAACTATAGTAGTCCATAGGAAACTATATCAAGAATATATGTGTGTGAAATAACCACAAGATATTACAAACCTCTACACACATATATGGGAAAAATAAAATGCCTTGAATATCAACCCATGTAACTACAATATAAGATTGCAGAGTCAAAGGGGGTAGTCAGTCATCCATCCTCCGACTGGGATGTTGGGGAAAACACCACCCACCCAGGGATTAGAATCCTCATGGTGTTAGTCACCCTAACAAATAGGGTGGAGTAGCATATATGAACACAAAAATTAAAGGATATAATATAGCTCACAACCACACTATTGGAAACACCTAGTCTCATACTGAACTATATCTAACGTCTCTCACACTCCCGACTCACACTTCTAAGACTAGATATCCTATAAACACATAAAAATTTAAAGAGATATATTAAGTTAAATTATCCATTTTTCAGTTTCACTTTACATTAATTAACCATTATAATTTTTCACCTTCCATTACATGATCATTTCAACAAATATCCATGCCCTCCAGGCATAACAAAACCGAGTCCACAGTTTCTCTGAATTACAACATCAGCATTGCATCCCAGAAATCTAAAAACCAATTGGTTAAACATTCATTCATGCATAACTTCATCCATTTGATTAATAATTTTATTAACAATAATAAAAATTCTTCATGTCCCTTAACCAATTCAATTAATCATGCATAACTGCATCCATTCTATTATCATCAAATCACAAAAACAACAATAGGATTCATTAAAATTCCACTTTAATCCATTATCAAAATAATTTACAATTAATTTCAGATTTATGTTCTTTACCAATTTCCATCAATAATGACATGTTAAACAATAAAGTCATAGATATCACACTATCTTGTAAATCAAGAGGCAATAACATCGCTATGAAACTGATACTAATTCCTTAATCCGGTCCAAATATTTATTATGTCAATTTTATTATGATCCAAATGTATAAAACATTCTAACTCTACTATTGAATAAAAATTAGAGAAATAACAAATACCCTACCTCAAAATGTTTTGAATGTTATTATCATGAGAATGCCCAATGCAAATGATCATGATCACCTCTCCCGTAATTACTACATCCTCCCGAGGACGTTGTCGCACCACCGTGCCAACAAACAACTGAGAAAGATCAATTAGAAATATGGTGATCACATTCCATAAAAAGGTAAGTATAAATGGTAGGAAACATATTTAGGAACCTTGAAGAGTAGAGGTATAATATACCTTATATTGAATATGGTTCGACACTTCCTGGTTACATAAAAATTGCGGGTGCGCATGTAGTAGGAAAACTCCAAGGGGAACACGATTCAAGGATTTCAGTTCAATCTCTTGTATCCTATGGGACGAAGAACACTAGGATTACCATTCCAAGAGAAAATCATGAAGTAATAACAAGGTTCAGCCCTTGGAAAATATAAATAGATTAACAGTTTAGATATAGTTTAGATTTTCCATTAAAGATCAATCTCACAAGATTATGTGTTTTGACTGAGTAAAGGCACCCAGACCCTTAGGAAAATTTATATAGGAGTTATGAGATTTGAATCATCCTTAAATCCTTCAAAATGAGTCTTTGAATTCGTTTTACATAAAATAAAACATCAAAGGGGTGAAATTGCAGCAAACTGAAAAACTAGAGAGAATTGAAATTTTGGCAAACTATTGGAGTTGACTCACTATTGGGTGAGTCACCATTGTGAGTCACTGGTGGATGATCTACCAGTGGATGAGTCATCGTTGGGTGAATCACCATTGGATGGGCTACTTCTTGATGAATCTCCATCATGAGTCACCTGTGGATGAGCTATCGATGGAAGATTCATTGTTGGGTGAATCAGTGTTGGATGAGCTACTACTAGATGACTCACCGTCATGAGTCACCATTGTAGAGCTACTGGTTCTAGTCACCATTGGGGAGATACCAGTGCGATTCATCATTGGTGAGACACCGGTGTGAGTCACTAGTGTCAAGATACTAGTGAAAGTCAACGTTGATGAGCTACTAGTGCAAGTCACTGTTCGGACTCACCGCTTCGACACACCGTTGCGACTCACTGTCGTGACCTACCATCAATGACCCGCCATTTTTGACTCACTATTGGAAAAACTAATTTTTTTTTTGAAAACTCTTGAAAGGAGTCACCTTTGACTCCTAGAACAACTCAACGCCCATATTTTCATAATGTTATAGGCCATGTAGTTCCGGTCCATTACATCAGATTTGGAAACAGTATTCCTTGAAAACATACTCAAATTTTTTCTTATCACTGATGAGTATCAATTAATGTTCAAGAAGCTTTGTCTCTTTAATTCACTCAACAACAACTTGTGACATTCACCACATTTTCACTAAATAGTTATAAGATAAAAAATAATGTGCATGGTTTCAGGATCATACAAATTAAAGAGTATATTGATACTAATTATTAAAAACTAAAAATGGCACCAATTAAACATCAATATTATTTATCTCTTCACATGATTCCAAAATCTGTGATTAGGCTTAACAACCTTTGAATTTTTATCAACACTATCACTGAGATTTTATCTTTTGAAACCAATTATTAATGATAAAAATTAAGGACACAACATGTTGGAATATATATCTTATATGAGTAGTGTTTATAATCCAATATATCATTATAACTATTACCAAATTTTAGAAAAATAAATATATGAATGTGAAATTCATGTGCTATTTTTTCCCTCTTGATATTATTCTTTAGTGTCCTGATACCACTTATCTTTTGGTATGATACTAAATAAAATAATACTCCAATACTAATTAATATATTCTAGAATACAATATGGTATTAGTTATTGACTCAAATATAGATTTGAAATCCCTTCTTCCACCAACCAATACACTTTTCTGTGCATGTAGTTGCATAGAAATCATTATATTCACATGCATCCTGATTGGAACCAGTTTCTATAGCTTTTTAGATCTTTTTTATTCTTTATAACATGTAATTTTATAGCACAAACATCCCATGAATTGTATCCACCTTAATTCTACACCTATTAATATATAGTTTTTAATAACGGAGCATAGGGCTATAAGGCTACCTAAAATTTCCTCAAGATGAGGATTGGGGCCAGTTAATATAGACCAAACCATCACCTTCCACATTTCCTTTTCCATTATTCAGATTTGGAAAATGTAATACGATTATCTCATTAAACTCACATTATTTTTGTGTCGTCTCTATTATTCATATTATTCAACAATTTACCAATAACTCTTCATTGCATGAAACTATTTACACACATTAATTTTTAGAAATGAGAATGTTTTTCCTTCCATAGCTAAGGATTTTCAAAAATTATGGATTCGATCTCACTTATGAACATATATTATTTTATTGTATCTTTAGTGGTTCTTTCTTTTAGATTCTTTCTCCACTAAAGAGCTCATACTCTAATTGTCAACTCTCACCTTTTAGTGGTTTTTGTGAGACCACATAGGAATATATCTTCCTTGGTGGCCATGGATTCCATCATAGAATCTATATTACTGGGTGGATTTTTTTTCTTATTATTACACCTTTTCTCATATTTAGTACACCTCCTTAATTTTAAATCCAGATTTTTATTCTTTCCTTCTAAGAGATTTATTTTGAATATCAATATCTTGGTTCCCGATTCACCCTTTACTGCGGTTGGTTTTTTTCTCCAAAACATTGAAGCCATTTTCTAGACTAGTAGGCCAATTCCTAGGATAAACTCTATACTTGTATTTCATAAGAGAGAATTTTCTCTTTATATAATGTTTACTATTATATGTAATTATGCAACTACAATACCATACCAAATGACTATGTTTAGAATAAATATAACATCTACCCTGATAATAAAACCTCATTTGGTTATTCCATGAAGAATTTGTTGACACTACTGAAGTTATTATTTCACTTCTATTATTTTGGGTTTTAAAACACATTCTCATATTGTGCCCAAGTCTTATAAAAAGTGTCATTTTGGTGTCATCATAATTTTTAGATTCTATCTTTTTTATTTTTCCTGTAAATCCATTGTTATTATATATTTCATAAAAGGATTTATTCTTGATATTTATCCTACCTTTGGATGGATTTTTAACTTTTCGTTACATATATTTATCCCATCCTAATGTTATTTTATCTTCTCATTCCTTTCATTCAATTTTGCAGCTATTTTTCTCAAAATTTAAACAATATCCACTCCCAGTTATCTTCTATACTCAATATATATGTTGATAGGAATGATTCTGGCCTTAAATTTCTTATTTATTACCTTTTAATTGAAAATATATTTGGAAATATCTTCAATCAGGATGTTTTGTTCCTTCATGTTTGTTCTAATTTTTCTTATGCTAAAATTCAAGGCCACTTCTCTCTTTTTTACCTTTTTCTCTATGGTTAGATCAACAATAATTTTATAACATACTTCAATCATTACATACCATTGTTTTCCCTTCTCTTAAATAATTGGGATCTCCTCTTGTTCATTGCATGAACACCTTTCATATTATAAACAAGATATTATTTATAACCCTTCATCACTTCTTCCTTTATGCTCTATAATAGAGTCTGAAACACCAAATCCTTTCACGAAACAAGAATTAGAACAATATATATATATATATATAATTCATTACCTCGGCTGGATAGGTCTTTCTTACATTATTATTTTTATTCTTATTATCTTTATATATAAAGTAATTTTCATAAAAATTAATGTATTTGAAAAAAGAATCCTCCAATTCCATACACATATTCTTTGAGAACCTACGATGAGAAACCTTCTTATACACTTCACTCTGAAGAGAATAATTTAATTATTTTTTTATTGAGGAATCAATATCAGTATTTCTTTGATATATCTCAATGCTAAATCCATGTCGGCTAAACAAAACAATTCCATCAATTAAAAATTCTCCAAGAACTCCAGGAGAATCTGTTGTGAAGGTTATAAACTCCTTTTAAAATGTTTTGAAATTATTTCCATCAAATAAGGGAGCCTTAACTATGGACTAAATTTCTCTTAAAAACACCTCAGATCAAGTCAAAGAAATATAAATTACAATAAAAAATAAAAATATTTACCTAATTCCAATTTTATGGTCCCTTAATGGTCTTAGAGTGAGATAAACCCTAATGGGGGGTGGGTGTGAATCAAGGAATACAAGTATATACAAAATTTAACACTTCCTCATTTATACCTCTCACTTCCATACTTGGATCTTTACCTCCTAGCCATAAGGGTCACCCTTTTATATATTTTGATTAGCATTATCTAATTACTTACTCACATGAACAACCCTTTTCTAAATTTATTATGTAATTATCTTTCACCCTATTTTGGTTTGAATATAGATGGTAAATAGGACACATAGATTTATTAATTTTTTACCATCATGAGAATACTCCAAGTGTAATGCTTTCTACATTATGTTGATCCACTAAATCACTATAAATCTCACAGTTATTTATTTGGATCATAGCTAAGTCACTCCTCACATTGACTCACAACCTAATACTGTTAAGGTTGACTCACTATTTACCAAGGATCATAGCCATCTCACAACCACTATTTTTCTTTTCTAACTAATCCATGTAGGTCTGAACATAGTTTGGGGGAATTTAGGACTCTTAAAAAACATCACTTCATTTGATTGCATCACATCAAGATTGGTTCCATTAAAATCACCCACTGCTCTTTATAGACCGGAGGTGATATCCTCTTCATAAAATATTATTATTTCTAGAAAAAGGTTGAAATATAATTTCCTTACTACATAACATTATTACATTCTCCTATTTTTTGTAAAAGTGTTTAAATAGTGGACCCTTCTTATTCTTATTTCTTTTATCCACTTTCCAAGAACACCTCACATATAGATTCAATTGTTCAATATCCTCAGTTCCCTATATCTAATTCTCGAGGTGTTGATACTCCTTAATAAAATAAATATATCATGTGCATTCAAATATCCACATATCAGAAACATTATGAGTTTTCAAAACCACCCATAACCCTTCCAAAATACCATCTACATATTTTAAATACATAACTTCCTTGTGGAAAAATTATCTCTCTTTTACAATAAAATTAATTCACAATTAATTTACTTGAGTAATACTATAATATCATTTCAAATATTTCTTGAATCATGGAATAAATTCATAGAAAATGATGTATGAAACATTAAATAACTATTCAAGAATCATTTAAACTAGTATATTATTATTTTCATGTCACTTGCCGAAAATCACACCAAAACAGTTCAATTCGAGAGACCATGATATTTCCTATTCAATATCTAGGATAAAATCACTTTGAAGCATCTATATCTAGGGATTTTTTGTATTTTTTATTTTATATAGAATTCCAAACACCAATTCTGATGTTTGTAGAAAACACCTTCACCATGGGTACCATAATGCATATTATGGGCTCCTCATTTCTCATATGTGGGATTTTAATTCATAATATCAAGTGAAATGCCCAATTCCATGCCACCAGGTGTTGAGGATTCTTTATCATCTAGTTAAATTTATTCCACAACTATTTTCCAAATGCCTAAGTTTTACTTCTATATTATGTATAGGGATTCCTCGAATGAACCACGCCCATCTCAATGATGTGGTTTCCTTTAGCTGGTCTTTTTGGATAACATGGTCTTTAATGATCATCATTATTTGACTAAGGCCACAAAAACACTTGGTAGTGCCTGATTTAGGCCTTACCATTTAACATTTATGCTCTGGAACACTACCATGGGGACCACCATAATATGGTTCTTTACAAATGACCCGTTTTGGGCATCCTCACAGCAATACACCTGGTGTTATGGGTCTATCCTTCACTTACCTTGTAAAATTCCTTCTCAATTCCAAATTGCCTCTAAATGTCCTTATTCATTTCCTTCTTCCATGCTGTCAATAAATACAACATGAATAGAATTCATGATCATTGTAAATAATTCAACAAGAATCATCTTGGATATCTTCTATGAGGTCATCTCCCAACTCAATTTTCAATAAATCTAACAAATAAACCTTATTAGTTTAACGTGTTAATTGTTCATGAGGTCATTTAGTAAGGTTTTGGGGATTATATTGTTATAGTTTTCCTTAAATATTTAGTTGTAATTAAATGAATAAAATAATTAATAAGAGAATATATATGTGATGTGTATTAGTTATTTTAATGAATATAAAAAGTTATTTAATTAATAAAATGGAAGTGATGATGAAAATATATAGTAATGAGTAATTGATCGCCTAATAAATAATTAACGAGTTTAATGATTTATGTGGAATCATCTAGTGAATTACATAGGAATTTTTAGTTTCTAAAAATAATATAATAATTTTTTTTGAAGTATGTTTGCTTAAATTGGAATCAAAAGCTAAAAAAAGTGAATTTTAAAAAAATGTAGATGTAAATAATGTAACAATTTATAATTGGATATGAATTATTAGAAGTTAGAAATTATTTTTTTCCAAACTATATGGTTGGTGAATTATTATTTTGTGGTTAAAGGTGACAGTTATAATTTTATGATAGAGTTAACATAAATGAAGGGCCATATAGTTTAAATGGCTTGATAGCATGTGGACATTAGTTTGGTAATGTCTGGTATTTTATATATCATTATATGTTTTGTTATTTATTACATACCACCACATTATTTGGGTAACTATATTTATGCCCATAATATTTTTTGGGTACAATGTGGACCCCCAAAAAGTAGGATGTGGATGATACAAATGGATAACTACTCCCCCATCCCACTATTTATTTTTATTTTACTAGTGGTTGTGGCATGAAGTTGATGATTTTTTGGAATGAGGTCATAATAAAAGTTTATATTATAAGTTTGTGGTTTGAGATAGTATATATATATTGTACAAGTTGTGATATATAGATATGGGATGGTATAGGAGTGAGAGGACGTATGTCATCATCATGTGAGGAAGACTAGATAAATGTGGAAATGGGTATTAGATACAAATTTTCTAAATTTTATGATTTACTATATTTCTATCAAGAATGATTCTATGATGAGTTAAATTTTCAGTTTACCTAATATGGTACAAGAGTATATTTCACCATTTATTCCTTGAGACAATAATATGATTCTTTTATATTTATACTATATTTTTTAGGAAGGAACTTACTACGTATACTTGGAAGCACACCATAACACTATATACTATCTTTTCTAGATTTTTAGGAAAATACTAGATATTTGGATGGATTATAATTTCCTATAACATAGTGGTTGATTAATGTTATTTATCTATCTTTTTATCCATTTAGAAACTATTGATTAATGGTATTTACTTTGGAGTTGTTTTATATGTATGTAATATATAAAGTTGTTTATTATTTTAGGGTTTTGGGGTGTAATTATTACATGATTTTATTGTTGATTGTCATTATCTAACTTTCCTACGGTTGCATAGGGTAATGAATCACATATTTCATGTTACACACCATCGATGTGTGTCACCAACCCATGACCAATTAGAGTTGACCATTGAGGTTCAATCCTGACATCTCTAAAAACATAGGAGGAGATCTGGTGAGGATGAGTCATGATAATAAGGTATCAATATTAACTCACATAGATTCTTTTTTTAATGATCACAAACACTATAATGTTTTCATAAATTGTTTCAATGCGTTTCAAGTGTTTTCTAGTCTTTTTATTGAGGTTTAGTGGTATGAATACAACCAGACTAACGATGGATTCAAAGTAGACTCAATACACTTTTTGTGATGTTCTATGTTGTAGTGAAACATTGGCCAGTTGGTAAGAGTGCTCTGGCCAACCAATACGATGACCATCTGAAACAATACCCAGTAGCACTCCATCTACTAGCTAGTGGAGGCTCACTGGGTAGCTTGTGCAGTTTCCAGAGATAAAATGCATACTTCCATGCACACCGGCTAGCTAGTGGCATCAGATGGATAGACGATGACACCATTCTAGAATCTTTCAAGCCATTTTTATTATGTTATTAAATGGCTTGAATCATCTCTAAATGGCTTAGATTGACCCCTTAGATCCTGAAACCCTTTATGGGCTATAAATAGATAACAAGGGAGGATTATATAATTAATAGAACAGTGAGAAATTCCAAAGAAATGTTCTCTGATCACCAAAAATCAAGGATCCTTCCTCCATATTCTAATATATTCACAGTTAGAATCATTGTTATCCTTTTTCCCAAAAAAGATCAAGAGAACATCATTTTTTGGAATTGACATCATCAAGGGAACCATCCAATGGGATGATCTATATGGAATTCTTCAAAGGACCTTAATTTTTCATATTTATATTTCATCTTTTTAAACATTATTATTATTATTCTTGATCATTTTTACTTTTTTGTATAACACCTTGGCTCTCACTATACCAATAGTAATTTTTCTATATCCCTCCCTTATTAATCTTCATATATTTTAGTGAGAATTGAGATGAAATTGTAATGATTTTTTTCAAAAGGAAGACCATAACCTTATTCCATCCTTCCCATTATTATGTTTTTAATTTTTCCATTAAAAAGAAAAGGGATCTATTGGTTTTTTTATTATCCATCCAAAATCAAGGAATTCATTGTTTATTCCCCTTAAATCAAAGGGGTTATATATTATCTCAATCCTTATTTAGGGGAGGAGACATAGGGGAATCTAATGTAATATTATTGAACTCTATAATCAAAGTGTTCATTAAATATTTTATTTTATGCTTTTACATTTCCTCAATTATTTACTTTGATAATATTTAATGATTTCGTGATATAACCTTATCTTTTATAGCATCATTTAAATTTATAACATTATATTTTGAAAGTAAATTCACTACTTTCTTTCCATTTCAACTCTATAAAATAGTTGGTATTACTGGTTTTATTATTATTTATTTGAAAATCTTTTTTTGAAAATCTTTTTTATTCTTAGATACTAAAAATTAGCATAAAATGAATGCTTCATTTTTTTTCTCAAAATAATTGTTTTCAATTTTTTTAGATTTAAAAATCCTAACTGATTTTATTGATTGATTATAAAATGGAATATCCCACTTATACTCACACTCCTTTCATTTGTGGTTCAAATTATTCATATGGAAAACATACATGTCTATTTTTTATAGAAGCATTGGAAATACTATTTGGAAAATTGTTATGTATGGTTATATCCGTAAAACTGAACCTGAAGATACATAGACTCTCTAATATGTTGCTTCATTTTAATTATACGGAAAATATATGAATTTATTTCATTGTGGTTTAGATAAAAATTAATTCAATAGAATATATACTTGAAAAAACACTCATGAAATTTTAAAATTTATAAAAATGACACATGAAGTCCCAAATAAAGTAAAATACACTAGATTGGATGTGTGTTGTCAAGATTTTAAATGTTTGTCTATGCATATTAATGATTCCATTAGTAGTATGTTTAAAAGATATATTAACATTTTCAATGGTAGAAAGTATCATGGTGATGAATTTCCCACAAACATACTTGTGAAAAAAATTCTATGGGTTTTACCATTCTATTGGGATCCCAAAGTGACGCAGATCCAAGAAACTAAAAAAATAAAAAAAATATAGTGGTTGAATAACTCATAATTCCCTTAAGGACATATCATACAATGATGAAATTTCAATTGATAAAATAATTAGTGGAAGGAAATGAAAACAAGAAGTGAATAAATTTTGAAGAAATAAAACTGATTATTATAGAGGTGGAACCAATGATAAATATGAAATAAAAATAATTGTGAAAATATTATACAATCTTCTAAAGAAGAAGTAATCATCCTGACATGTTGAAAAGAAATATAAAATCGATGTGCCAGAGGTGATGTACTGTGAATGAAACAAAAAGAGTCTTATAAGATTGTAATTCCTATCCTACAAAAGAGGATGAAAGACAAGAATAAATGGAATAAAGAACATATAGTCATAAATTTTAGTTATAGTGATGATTCAATGGACACATCATCCTTGAGTATCTCAAGTATGAAATGTATCATGGTGGAAGTTGAGGTAAGTAGTAATATAAATTCTGAAACTTCTACCACCTCTTCCTCCTACCCTTTATCTTCTTCTATCCCCCTAACATATGAAGAACTTGAAAATGCTTATGATAAACTTTAAAATGGTTTGCATCAACATTTATCATTGTGTAAAGATATTCAATTGAATGAAAAGTAAGTGGTTCAAAAAAAATTTAAATGAAAAGGGTCATATTATAAAAGATAAGGATAACATGATTTTAAAATTAAAATATCAACTGGATGTTGAAGTTTTCAGATCTAAAATCAAGGATCTCAAAATATATCATTAAAAATTCATCATTGATAAACAAAATCAAAACATGATCCTTGGTTCTCAATGTGTTAAAATAAACAATCATGATTTGTGTTTTTAAACTATTAATTCATGTTCTTCAACAACCACTAAATTTTAAAATTGTTTTTCAAAAAATAAATTTTAAAATATTGTAAAACATTTGGCCATTTAATTTATAAATGTGATTGTAAAAACTCTATATACATCAGTCCTATTTTTAGACACATATTCTATAGTATTTTTATAAAATCTGAACAATTTTTGGTTCCAAAATCTTTATTAACCAATCTTAATAGACCCAAGATTGTTTTACCATTATATTGTTTGTTAGATCAAACTACAGGACCCTCAAGGGTAGAAAAATGAAAAAAAATTATTTCTTATAGGGATTTACCTACAGAAATTAATTGTTCTACCATACAGTGGAAATATAATAACGAATGATCCAACTCAAAGAAGGTTATTTTGAATAAATAAAGTTATGGAGTGGGGGGTGCTATTAAATCAATTACGTTTCTTTTTTTATATTAATTATTCGTATTATTTAGAGGTATTTGTTTCAATGATCTATTCTTCGTTTCTCCATTATTTAATCATGTTGAATTGTTTTTCTAAATATTATTTTAAATATCTATCTCATGGAATAATCTTATGAATTGTTTAAAATTATTCTTATAATTCATTTAATATATTTATATATGTTTCAAGGCACATTATTTTCAAAATTTTCTATTTTTAAGGAGTTATTTTCATATCTTGTCTAAAGAATGAGCATAAATGTTAATATCTACATGGATTATAGAGTTTAATTATTTTTATCTCTTTAAATATTGAAGTAGGAAAGTTTTGAAATCCTATTTCTTTAATAAGTATTACATTTTTTAAGGGGTTTATTTTATATTATACATGTTGCATAAAAGCCGTATTGAAAGTTTCAATCATATTATCTTATTTCTCTAATCCTTATGGATTAAATGATTCTTTATAATAATCACGAATGGGGAGAAGTTTTTGATATAGGGAAAAAGATGAAATAATATTTTGTTTCAAGTGGTGATTTACCTATAGTGAGAATTTTTTTTTTGAAAGCATAAAAAAGAGGAAGACATGGTTTCCTTGAATTTTGGTGACTCCTTCCTTTTTTATATTTTGCCTCTTCCTTATCATTATTTTTAAATTTGGTGTTTGTGATCATTAAAAAGATGATATTGTTGACTCTAATAGTTGATTTTGTTTTAATGATCACAAACACTATAATGTTGTTCTAACTTGTTTCAATGTGATTTATGTTTTTTTCCAGTGTTTCTATTGAGTTTTAGTTTAGGAAGTAAAATAGCCTAAATAAATCTATAAAGTAGGATCAAAGGAACCTTTCTAACTTCCATGCAGCATTGAAGTATCAACCAGATAGTCAGAGTGCACTGGCTAGCTGGTAAAACAACCCGAATTTACCATACACAATAGAACTCCATTGAATAGCTAGTGGAGGATCACCAAGTAGTTGGTGAAGGTTCCCAAGATGTAGTGGCTACTATCAAACACACCATCATTCCTGTGACATCTGGCAGCTAGCAGGAAACATTGTTGCAGAATCAACCAGACACATTTAATATGGCTTTAAATAGCTAGAATCATCTTATAATAGTTTGGATTAAACCCTTGGACCTCAACCCCCTATTGATTATATAAATAGAGGAAAACGAAGGATTGAATCATTATCTTAATGAAGTATAATATCAATGAAATTCTCTCTGATCTCCAACGATCAAGGAACCTTCCTCCATCATCAAATAGCATCGAAGTTCCAAAACATTTCATCTATTTCCCAAATAATATCAAGAAAACATAATTCATGAGAGTTTATATCATCAAGGGCACCATTCAAATGGGTGATCTACATCAACTTCATCAATGTGACTTAGAGCTTTTTTGATCTATTTCTTCTTTATTTCCTTTCATTCTTCTCCTTCTCGATCCTTTGTAATTTCTTATATAACCTCTTGGATATATATATATATGTATATCTCCCAATTTTAATTTCTATTTCAATCACCTTCATTCAAATTTTTATCAATTATTCAGAGTTGGGATGATGTTGTATTGTGTTTTTTAAAGGAAACCCATCTCTTTTCTCCCTCCTTCTCATTATTGATTTATTTATTTATTTCATTCAAAATAAGGGTTATCTCGGTTTCTTTTTTTCCATCCAAAAGAAAGATGTTATTTATTTTGTTCTTGGTTCCTATTAAAACTAATGTAATTTCTATTTTTTAGTTCTTGGATCTCGTTAAAACCATGAGGTTATATATCGCCTCAAACATTTAGATTGGAGAATACATAGGGAACCTCATGTTGTAATGCTGATATCCATTATAAAAGTGTTCATTATTGTTTTTATTTATGATTCTATATTTTTTCTATTCAATACATTGATAATATCAAATGATTTCATGATATATTCTGACCCATAATAACATCATTGTCGGACTCACCTGTTTTGATAATCCCGAATCCTGTTTTGATAAACCCAAATCATGTTCTTTTATGTGGTAATCATGTTTTCATTGTATGATAATTATGTTTCATTAATAATTCTTGTTCCTATGAAGTAACTTCCATATACTCTTAATCTCACCGCTTGGATGAATTTGTTTAAATTATAGATTTTATCTAAGTTACTGGGTTACCGTTATAGAGGTCACCATTTTAAGGTTATCGGTACAAGGTTACAGCTACATAGTTTACCATTATAGAGGTTACCACTACAAGATTACCACTACAAGGTTTCAACTACATAGGTTACCATTACAGATGTTACCACTACAATGTTACCAATACAAGGTCACAACTACAAGCCTACCATTATAAGGTCACTGTTATAAGGTCACAATTACAAGGTTACCGCTACATGGTTACAGTTACAAGGTTATTGCTACATTATTACTGTTACATGGTTGCAACTACAAGGTTGCCGTTACAAGGCTACCGATACAAGGTTACAGTTGAAAATTTTCATTGTGCACCTACTGCTGAATCATGTTGATATAGAGGCTCCATTACCAATATATTGACGCTCTTCCTTCTATACTTTGTCAACATCTTAATATTTTTCTAATGGTCATATTTGAAAAAATAAATGTTCTGACATTAATTAATGCTGATTTTAAACATTTCAGGAGACAATACGTGGGAAAATACGAGGTAATAGAATGGTTTTATGTGATCTACTAATTCCCATTGTCCGACCTCAAATACAAAAAGGAGAAGACCACGAATGTGTAATGGATTGATTCATATGCATATATGAATAAGTTTTTTATACCAAGTTGAAATTAACTTACTCAAAAAATAAAAACAAAACCATCTAGCACGAACACTCGGAATCCTCAATCTTTAGAAAGATTATTCTGGGATAAACTCATTCCTGCCTTCTGTTCTTCATCAACTCTTGATCAACATCATAAGAAAACACTGAAAGCTAGAACTCGGAGTTGTGACACTCTGTTTCTGAAACAACTTCTAGATTTTGACTCGAACATCAAAATTTTGCATTCTAAGGAGTCAACATTTTAACTGCAAACACAAAGAGCCTTCTAAACACATTCTCATCATAACTTCTCTATTGTGCTTATTTATTTTGCATCTTTGAGTAGGATGTTTGTCTGTTTGAATCACACAATATCTCTTGTTCTTGAACTAGAGGATACTAACTGTCCTCACGTCAAACATCACCTTATCTGTGTTTCCCACATATAAATGTGGAAGAGACCGTGTGTGGTCAGTGTTGTTTGTTTCTCCCATGAAGAATAGTGGTAGATGGTGTGTTCCCTAGATAGTTTGTGAAAAATATTGTAAATCCCGATACATGATGTGTATAAAGTTTTAATATAAACTGCTTGGTGGAAATTGATCACCAAGTGGATAGGATTATGTATTGGAATGAGACTAAACCTCTTGTTTACATTGTTGTGAAAATCCTCATATACTCAGTTTTGATTTTATCCGCTAGTTATATAGCAAAAACATAAAACTGTTTTTTCTTAAACATTAATAGTTAGTTTTGGTTAGTGTATGCATTTTTTAAATTTAGTAAACTTGCTTTAAAAGTTGAATTAGTTTTTGGCACTGATTCATCCAAGGATTAATCACCCTTTGAGAAACATGTTGACCAATTGAACATTTACATTTCTACTACCTTAATTAACTGGGACATTTTTAAATTGGGGGATTTTCTTAACCATAATTTTTTTAAAAGAAATTTCAATTGGAACTCAATTCACCCCCCCCCCCCCTTGAGTATCCACTCCTACCAACCTTTGGTATCAGAGGATTTTTTATCCAGTGTGAAAATTTGTTTCAACTCTGATTTTAGTTGTATCTTAATGCTATTAAAATTTATTTCATATTTAAGTTTTCAGTTCATTAAAATTCTAAGTAACTGTGGAAAATAGAGTTGAGGGTCCTACTACTAAAATTCCACCTTTCTTTAATGGTAATAACTATGCTCAGTGGAAATTTAAAATGAAAATGTATCTTGAAATCATGGGACCTGAAATTTGGGACACAATTGATGAACAACATACATTACCTGCTAATGCTAGGGACACATGGTCTCAATTGATAAATTCTACATATTATAATAACTGTAAAGCAATGAATGATTTTTACTATTCTCTAAGTGATGAGGAATTAAGTAGAATATCTTCTTGTAAAACTGAAAATGAAATTTGGGATACATTATCTATTTATCATGAAGGAATGACCAATGTTAAGGAAATGAGATTAAATACATACACTATTAAATTTTATAACTTTAAAATGATGCCTGATGAACTCATTTCTGACATGTATCTTAGGATCAATGAGATAGTGAATACAATGAGTCTGCTTGGGAAACCAGTGGACTATAAGGACCAGATTATGTTACTACTTCGATGCCTACATGAAATATGGAGAGGGACTTCTGTTTCTATCTGAGAATATTGTGACATAAGAAAACTACCATTGAAAGACCTAATTGTAAATATTATGATGTATGAATAAGAACTTAAGGTGAATCAAGAATTAGATGAAAAACTAAGGAAGAAATCTGTATCATTTAAGAAAACTACCTCAAAGAACAAGGATAAAGGAAAATTTCAAGCTTCTGTAGACACTTCCATAAGAGAAGACTCAGACAGTGATGAGGAGATGGCTCATTTTTATAGAATATTCAAAAAATTCTACCGAAAGAAGAATGTATTAAGGAATTCAAAGTACAAGGGAAAGTATGATAGTAATGGACAATGGAAGAAATACAGAAAATGAAATGTAAATTTAAATAAAATTATCTACTATGAATGAAAAAGAAAAGGTAATGTGAAGGAAGACTGTCCAAGCTGAAATTTAGGAGGAAATGTGATGATAAGGGAAAGGGTTATAAAAATTCAATGAAAGCTACTTGGAGTGCTTCAGAAGACAACTCCAGTGGATCTGATGCTACTGATAGTGAATAGAACAATCATGCCAACTTATGCTTCATGACTGAAATGTTTGATGTAACAGCCAATTACCCTATGAAAAATGATTATTATTCTTGGAATGAAGGTGAATCAAACAATGAGGAAAATATGACTAATGCTGAACTATTTTAATACTATGGAATGCTTAAGGATACTATTAATTAACTCAATGATAAATAAAAATTATTGAAAATACCACATTCTCTAAATGAAAATTATAAATCTGATCTGGATAATGAGAAATAAAAATGTTCTTAGCTTTTAAAAGAAAATACTGAACTCAAATTATCCAATGAAAAATTAAATAGTGATCTTGAGAAATTTACTGCCCGTAGAGATACTTCGACTCAGTTTCTAGGACAACACATTTCCCTAAAATATGAAAATGGTCTAGGATATCAACCATGATAGAGAAGGTTTATTAAAACTAAATTTCTTCCAAAATCTGGACAATTCATAGCTAGTTCATGTTCTGGACCATTTCATGAAAAAAATTATATAAAGGACCAAACAAAGTGTTTATGTCTCAAAATAAATCTACTGATTAGAGAGAATATGTGATGCAAATATGGGTTCCCAAAGAATTACTTGCTAACCTCTGTGGACCCATGAAAATCTGGGTACCAAAGTTATCCCATGCTTAATCAATTTTGCATGGATTTTGCCTAAAGAATTAATGTAAAGCTCTGATGTACTTGGACATCGTATGTTCAAGACATATGACAGGAGACTACTCATGCTTCCGGAGCCTAATCAATGTTGATTGTGGACATGTAACATTTAGTGCAAATGATAAGGGAAAATCGTCATCCTAGGCCAGAATGGTAACCCTAATACTGTATTAATTTCAAAAGTACTAATTATTGATGGGATAAAATAATATCTTCTATGTATTTCTCAGTTGTGTGACGATGGTTTTAATGTGAAATTTGAAAATGAAGCATGCAATGTTTTTATTTCTAAAAAGGATTTAATATTTATTGCACTCTGAAATGATAATGTATATGCAGTTTATATGGATTCTTTAGTTAAGAAAAATGTTTCTTGTTTAAATATGTTTCATAAGGAATCCTGGTTGTAGAACAGAAGACTTTAACACTACAATTCACACTCTCATATCAAACTAACTAGGAATGGTTTAGTTAGAGACTTACCTAAATTGGTATCCCCACTTAACAAAGTGTCTAATCCTTGTATAAATGGAAAAATCACAATGTTTCCTTCTAAACAAAGAAGGAATTTTCTACTTCTCAACTACTTGAGTTGGTTCACATGGATTTGTTTAGACCATCAAGAGTTTCAATTATAAATGGGAAGAACTATGTTTATGTTCTTGTAGATGATTTTTCTAGGTACACTTGGGTATACTTTCTTGCTCAAAAAATTGAAGCTTGTTCATACATTATCAAATAATCCATGTCTGTAGAAAATCATAGTTTACTTACAATAAAGACCTTAAGAAGTGATCATGGCCATGAGTTTGAAAATGAAGAGTTTGAATCTTATTTCTCACATAATGGATATAGTCACAACATATATGCCCCTAGAACACCTCAACAGAATGGAGTCAAATAAAGAAAAAGTGGAAACTTCATGATATTCTAGAACAATGCCCAATGAATATGAATTTCCAATTTACTTTTGGGATGAAGCTGTTAATATAGCTTGTCACATTATCAATAGAGTCTTGATTATACCAATTCTTAAGAAAACCCCTTATGAACATTGGAATAATAGGAAGCCTAAGGTTAACTAATTCATATTTTTTGGTTTCAAAGTCATTATCCTTAACACTAAGGAAAATATTGATAAATTTTCTTCAAAAAGTGATGATGGAATCTTCCTAGGTTACTCAATCTCAAGTAAAGCCTATATAGTATTCAATCAGAAAACCAAATGTGTGGAAGAGCCATTTCATGTCAAATATGATGATACTGATCCACATAAACCCAAAACCTCTCTTGAACATCTTGATGATGATATGTCAATTCTGGACCATAATGATAATGATAGTAAATCACCTCTTTATGTAATAAGTTATGGGAATCTTCTAGAATCTACACCGGTTGAGTCTGAATCAATATACAATGATGATGATTCTAGTTCAACTCATTCTAGAGGTATTATAACTCTAAGGAATCATCCTTTAGATGCTGTAGTAGGTGATTTAAATCGAGGGACACAAACTAGAGCTTCTCTGAGAAACCAGTTTGTACATCAAGCTTTTCTTTCACTACTGAACCCAAAAATTATAATGATGCTATAAAAGATGAATTTTGGGTAATGTTTATGGAAGAAGAATTAAATAATTTTGAAAGAAACAAAGATTGGGAATTAGTGGATAGATCGAAGGACACTTTGAAAATAGGCACTAAATGGGGTTTTAGGAATAAAGTTGATGAGTCTGGAAATATAGTTAGAAATAAGGCAAGACTAGTTGCACAAGGAAATAGTCAAGAAGAAGGAGTAGAATACAAGGAAACCTTTGCTCCTATAGCTAGGATAAAATCTATTAGGATCCTGATTTCTAATACAGCTCATCTGAATTTCAAACATTATCAAATGGATGTCAAAAGACCATTTTTAAATGGATATATAATTGAAGAAGAATTTGTTGAACAATCCCCAAGATTTAAAAATCCCCATTTTCCAAATCATGTTTTTAACCTGTCTAATGGCTTATATGATCTAAAACAAGCTCCAAGAGCTTGGTATGATATACATAGTTCTTTTCTTATTTCAAATGGTTTTATAAAAGGGATAACAGATCCAACACTATTTATTAAGAGGATTTCCAAAGACGTTTGAATAGTAAAATTTTATGTAAATGATATATTTATTGGATCTTCTAAACATTATTTATGTACATATTTTTCAACAATGATGCAAGATGAATTTGAAATTTGTTTAATAGTGGAACTAAAATTTTTCCTCGGATTACAAATTATTCAAAACCAGGATGGTATTATTTTAAATCAAAGTTAATATATTATTAATCTTTTAAAATGTTTTTTTCGATAGTAGTAAAGGTAGTGATACACCTATAAATACCACATGAAAATTGGATACTGATGAAACTGGAGAACCAGTGGATCATACCAACTACATAGGTATGATTATGAGTCTACTTTATATTACTACTAGTAGACCTGATATTATTTTTAGTGTATGCATATGTGCTTGGTTTCAATCCAATCATAAAGAGTCGCACCTAAAATATGTTAAAAGGATTTTTAAATATCTCATGTATATTATAAATTTATGACTATTTTATCCAAGAGGAAAACTATTTGATTTTATAAGTAATTTGGATGATGACTTTGCTGGTTGCAAGTTAGACAGAATGAGCACCTCTGGAACATGTCACATTTTAGGCAAGTGACTAGTATCATGGTGTAGTATGAAACAGAATTATGTTACATTATCCATTTCCAAGGATGAATATATAGTTTATGGTAGTTGTTGTGCTCAAATTCTGTGGATGAAACACACATTACTAGACTATGGATGTGAATTAAAACATGTCTCTATAAACTATGACAATACAAGTGCGTTCAACATATCTACGAATCCAGTATATCATGCTAGGACAAAGCATATTTATTTCAGACTTCACTTCTTGAGAGATCATTTCCAAAAAGGTCATATCACTCTTGAATTCATTGGTAATAAACACCAACTGGTAGATATATTCACAAATACTTTGAATTCTGAGGGGTTAAATTACATCATACATGAGTTAGGTATGATAAACTATTACCAATAGAACCTCACTATTCTAACCTCACTGTTAGAACCTCACCGTTAGAACCTCATTGTTAGAACCTCACTGTTAGAACCTCACCGTTAGAACCTCACTGTTAGAACCTCGCCATTAGAACCTCAATTTTAGAACCTCACTGTTAGAACCTCACTGTTAGAACCTCACTCTTAGAACCTCACTGTTAGGACCTCACTGTTAGGACCTCACTGTTAGGACCTCACTATTATTACATACAAACACCTCCTTATCGATAGACATTTGAAGTCGGAGACTTTTCGGTTTGTGTGCTCTCAACCAGAATTTGAAATGTTTTATGCTATTATTTATTTATTTTATCTATATTTTTTTCGATCCTTAAATGATAAAATTAAAACCCAGAACACATTTCAATCCACATCAAACCTTCTCCCAAACCTCTTGCTCTCAAATCTCAGAACCTAAACCTATAATGAAATCTCGAACCGCTCTTGATTGATGGCTCGATTAATGAGTCCACTAGTTAGTGATGAAGGGGACACGCCTAACCCTAAGAGACCTAGAGTCAAGTTGAGTAGTGGTAGCTAGACAATGGAAAAGCTGTTGAACCCACATTTATCCAAGAGGGATATAGTAGGTGAAAAAGAGTTATGTTTAGAGTGGTTATTGTCAAGACGATCATTAGTGCTTAAGGCGCTGTATGCTCAAGGAAGATTTGAATGTTTTACAAAAAACAATGGACCTTATTACCTAAAGTTGGTGTATGATTTTTAGGAGTATCTAATGTTTTAATAGTTTGAGGATGATCATAGAATGATTTCCAGAGTAAATAGAGTAAGTGTGAGCTTCTCCTATGTTGAATGAGTTGTGTCTTTAAGTATTCCTCATGAAAGAATTTATGATAATTATTCTGAAATGGTTCCTCCCACTAGTAAATTATTTTTCTATGAAAAAGTGTCTGTTGAATTGATAGGGAATGGAATTCCTAGGAATGTTATTCCAGTTGAAATGGAAGGAGAGGATATGTTTCTTTTCAAATTTTTTCAGCATGTGATAAGTCTCAAGAGAGGGGACTTCAATATTTTGAAGTATCAAGACATTTTCATAGTATATTATCTGATGCGTGGACATAATATCAACCTGTGTAGGATGTTTATGGCTCAGTTGGATGATATGACCAATCCTAGTTTAAAATCCCATGCCCTATTCCATGCCAAGATGATATCACTTATGATGAATGTGATAGGAGTTGCTGGAGATAAGGAAGAAACTATTATTTTAGAAGATTACCATTGCATCACCATAGTGATTTGAAAGCTGGTGAAGATTAACTAAAATATATGGATGAGGATATGGGTAATGATGTGGCTAAGGAGTATGAAGAGTTTAATCTTGTGACTCATCCTACTAGGTCTACGAATAAGGGAGACCTAGGTATTAAGCCTGATGAAGTTGAGCCAGCATATTCAGATGTAGGAGAAGAAGAAGTTGTTGCTATGCAAGAAAGAGAGGACTCTTTTATAGATGACTGGAGTGATCCTAACCTTCCTTCCAATCCTCATACGACTATTGTACCCTTTGGTGCGCCTAGCCCACTAATGAGATTACCTAGAAGGGAAGCTGTCCTAAGGGATACTGATAAGGAAACAAGTGATGAAGAAGGGGCTGAAATTGTTTTAAGAGAAGTTAAGGATACCTCATATGAGGATGAGGACTCTAAATCAAGTCATGTTGACCTTGAGACAAAATCTGCTGAAAATAAATGGGAATTTCTAAGTCTTAGTCCATTAATATGACATACAGAAATGGTAGAAAGTGGAGAAGAAGAAGCTGCTGATTTAGTCAATGTTGGACTTGTCCTGGAAGTTGTTGAAGATTCTGTGGAGGAAGTGGAAGTGAACATTCTGGTTGATGCAGTTGATTAAGGAGGTCGGATAAAGATAGATGTGGTTGTTCAGGATAATTCTCCAAGTGAGGGACATGAACCTATTTCCAAAGGATCAGTTTCAGTTCTACATGAGATGGAAGGCTGGTCTGAAGACCCCAGATTTATGGTTTTGGGTCTAGACTATGATGACTCTGAGGATGAGAGGCACGAAAAAAGACCTTTAGTGCCTAATCTCACTTTTATCTCTCTAGAAACCTCTTTACCTGAAGACTATTTGAGAAATGCAGACCTTGATTCATTAAAATCATAAATGAAGAGGTAAATGGATGAACAAAACAATGAGATAGCGAGAACAATAGCTCAAAATAAAAGTCTCATGACATCTGCAGTGGAGAGGATAGTCTCTACCACTCACATAACTGTGATACATGAGGTCAAGGAATTTCAGAATCATGTAAGAACATTGGAAGAATCTATGGATTCAGTGAAACAATCATTCACCACATTAGATGCTTATATGGCTTCAAGGAATCGGGTGGACATAGACCTTGCATATGTCAAAAGTATAGTTCAGCAAATGGTCATAGTGTTTGAGGATTTTATGAAACCTATGTAATAAAATGTGGAAGAACAATATGATTATGTCAAAGGACTAATCAGTGGCTTGACCAAATCTTTCAAGGAGACAACGATTTTCTCTTTGGTTCCTCTAACTACATCGACTTCCACATTGGCTTCTCCTCCAATTGACATTGACGGATTCAGGATAGTTGTTAGAGTAGAAGTGACAAAGCACTCTGGATCAAGTACCATAGACTTCTCAGGTCATTTCTATTTCTAGATAAATTCATAACCTTGTGGGAAACAATATAATGGAAGATGCTCAGGATCAGAAGGCTGTCAAGGATCAAGTTCACATCTACCATAAATGGGTTTAAACTAAGCATCATATCGATGGACACTTTAGGTTGCTGTTGGAAAACGTAAGGGTCCCACCTATCATATATGCCATTAAGCATCATGTTAGAAGACTCAGGGAATTGGATCCTGCTTTGGAAAAAATCATTGAGAATAAGGATGATTATATTTCTGCTATGGAGAGAGGTGGTAGTATCATTATGGACATCAGGAATCTTTTCTTTCCTTTCCTCTATGTGGACTGCACTCCCATCAATGTTCCTCCTACTCTTCCTGCTTCTTCAGCTGCTTTAGGTTCAACAAGTGGTGCTGTTTTGTTGACTCCTACCCAGGCGATCAAAAGTTTGACCCGCACAATTACTCAGAGATCTACTCATTATAGGTCTTGTGATGCCTCGGTGGCTGCTCCTACTACACTGCTAACTGCCATCCCTCGTCCTATCCCTCCAACTTCAAAACCTATATCCTCAGTTTCAAAAAACAAATCTCATATGGTCATATCTGATGTGGATTTAATGTAGATTGTCTTTACCTGATAGGGATTGACATATTCTTTTTTTCCTTTTGTACTTCTGTTTCATTAATTCAAACACTCTCTTTTCTCATTTTTGTTCTCTATGATTTTTGTTAATCACAAAGTGGGGGAAAATATTTAAGGGGAGAAGACATTCACAAGGGAGAAAATATTCAACACGTACACCTACAAATCCCAATATACTTAGAAGATGTGTTTAACCTTGATACAAATCTCTTAAATCTAACGCATCAATGAAATAATTTGTGATTATCAAAAAGGGGGAGATTGTTGGACTCACCTGTTTTGATAATCCCAAATCTTGTTTTGATAACCCCAAATCATGTTACTTTTATGTGGAAATCGTGTTTTCATTGTATGCTAATTATGTTTAATTAATAATTCTTGTTCCTATAAAGTAACTTCCATATACACAAAATCTCACTGCTTCAATGGCTTAGTTTACAGTACATATTTTATCTAAGTTACAAGGTTATCATTACAGAGGTCACCGTTTTAAGGGTACCAATACACGGTTACTTCCTCAGAGGTTACTTCTACAAGGTTACCACTACAAGGTGACAACTACATAAGTTACCTTTATAGAGGTTACCACTACAAGGTTACCATTACAAGTTCACAGGTACAAGCCTACCATTATAAGGTCACAGTTATAAGGTCACAGTTACAAGGTTACCGCTACATGGTTAAAGTTACAATGTTACAACTACATGATTACCATTACATGGAAACAACTACATGTTTATCGGTACAAGGCTACCGATACAACGTTACAATTGGAGATTGTCATTGTGCACCTACTGTGGAAGTCTGTCGATATAAAGTCTACTGTTACCAATCTACCAACCCTCTTCCTTACATACTATGTCAATTTCTTAATACTTTTATAATGGTCATATTTTATAAAATAAATGTTCTGACATTAATTAATGCAGATTATAAATGTTTCAGGAGACAATACATGGGAAAATACGAGGTACGAGAAAGGTTGCATGTGATCTACTCATTCCCATTGTCGGAACTAAAATAAAAAAAGGAGAAGGCCACGAAAGTGTAAAGGAGGGATTCATATGCATATTCGAAGAAGTGTTTTATAGGAAGTGGAAAATATCTTACTCGAAAAATATACCCAGAACCATCCACCACTAACACCTTGAATCCTCAAGCTTCACGAAGATTATTCTAGGATAAACTCATTCCTGCCTTCTATGCATCATAAAATCCTGATCAACATCAGAAGAAGAACAATTAAAGATAGAACCTAGAGTCACGACACACTATTTTGGAAACAACATCCAGATATTCACATGAACTTCAACATTTCTCATTCCAAGGAGTCAATATCTGAACTGCAAACACATAGAGCCTTCTAAAGTCTTTCTCATCATTACTACTATATTTTGATTCTTTATTTTTCATATTTGATAAGTGTGTGTGTCTGTTTGAATCACACACTATCTTCTGTGCTTGAACTGGACGATACTAACTGTCCTCACATCAAACTTCACCTTATCTTTGCTTCCCATAAATAACTGTGGAAGAGACCGTGTGTGGTCTGTGTTGTTTGTTTGTTCCACGATCAACAGTGGTAGAGGGTGTGTTCCATAGACAGTTTTTGAAAACTATTTTAAAGTCCGATACAGGCTGTGTGTCATGTTTTAATATAAACTTATTGGTGGAAAGTGATCACCAAGTGGAGAGGATTAAGTCTCAAATTGAGATTGAACCTCTTGTTTACATTGTTGTAGAAATCCTCATATACTCTGTTTTGATTTTATTCCCTTCTTAAATTGCTAAAATATAAAATTTCTTTTTCTTACACTTTGATAGTTAGTTTTTTTAGTGTATGAATTTGTCTAGTTCAGTAAAGATGTTTGAAAATTTGAATTTCTGTTCTATAATGATTCATCTGAGGATGAATCACCCTTTGAGAAACATGTTGACCAATTGTACATTTACATTTCTACTGCCTTAATTAACTCGGCCATTTTTAAATTGGGGTGTTTTCTTAACCATAAATTTTTTAACAGAAATTTTATTTTGAAATAAATTCACCCACCCCCACTCTTTAGTAACCACTCCGACAAATAATCATTTAAATTTTATTTATTTATTTTTTAAAGAAATTTTACCTTCCTCTTTCCATGTCCAATGTAACCAACAATCAGTTCTTGTGTTTAATTTTATAGTCAATATTGAATTACACATTTAAAAGGTTACATTAGTTTAGTAGTTGAACTATATCATTAAATATGAACATGAGATGTAGACTAGGAAACCAAAACAGATATAGAGGCCCCCTATGATTCAATATATAGACTCTAAAAATATAATAAAAATTCTTAAGTGATAGTGTAATGATTTAAAGGTTTAAAACTTGGTTTCGTATAGAAATTATAATTTTTTCACCTATAATTAGTGTTGGGTAAAATTTTCGTGAACTAAAAATAATTAAAAAACATTTAGTTTATTATATACCCAAGGATTAGGATTTTTCTTGATCTTGTAGGTATAACTAGTAAATAAAAACCTTATATAGTTTAAGTTGATGTGGTGTAGAAGGATGTTCTAGCTGATCATAGATGGTCAGAAATTAAAGGGTTTCAGTAATGGAATATGTCCTTTTGTGTGTTTTAGGGGTATTGTTTAAAAGGTATGAGGGATATTTTTCATATTAGAAGATAGATTTATGGCTAGAGGTAGTGAAGATTACATTTGGGTTGAATCTAAAATGAGATTATCATTGGATTCCATTTTTTGTTTAGTCAATAATTAGGTGTAATGAAGTAGTGGTGGACATATTATATTGGTGTTATTGTACCTAAATATGTTATATGCTATAATTTTACGAGCCATTTTAAAACTGAACTTTCTTATTTGATATTAAATATAGCAAGATTAAAAGAGTTTATTATCATCTGCTAAGGGTTTTGATCATTCCAAAGATCAATATGCGGTTTATGAACCCCCTACACTATCACTCTAATTTGTTACAAGATGAGGAGGTAGTGGAACATAGCATCGTATTCCCACAAATTTTTCTCCCTCCCTCTCTACTATGAATCTTGTAGGGTTTACTCTTGAATATCCTTGAATCTCTGTTGATGGATCATCTGAGAACTTCCCCCTCTTGAAATTAGTTTCCCCTCATTGTACCTCAAGTTATGAGTGTTTCTTTTTTTTGATTCCACACTACATCCCACATTCCCTCACTATTCCAGTTTTCCCCAAGATTCCCATTTGAAGTGATGATTTTTTGATGCTTCAACAACATCAAACGATACCACTCAACTTTTATTGTACGCTCCATCATCCTAAAAGCCAATTTGGTTTGATATTATGGAGCTCAGGTGGTCTAAGATTGTGTTTTTGGGGAATATTGTTGTGCCATTCTTCTATTTTCTAATATGCTCTTAGTGGTTTGTGGGATTTGAACACTATTTTCGCTAATTTTATCACCTAACCCATTACATCAAAACCCACCACTATTTTTTCTTGATGGTGCTTTGTATGATTGGGTTTGTGTCATAGGTGAAAGTTGGTGGTCCCTTTCTCATTGTCCCACCCACTGGTTCATCTCCTCTTTCGTCAATGCCCTTTATCACAGAACATATTCTTGGTTGTGTGTGAAATACCCCATAATTCCATGAGTTTTTTTTTTAAAATTAAATGGGATTATTCTGAGACCAGACACTGAGATGACATGGGATTCTGAGGCCTGTTGGGCCTGGAATGGTCCATTGAAAATGATAGGTTTTTAAATAGCATGCATGAACGGTTTTCCAGAAAAAGCGGAATAAATCTCAAACAAGATCCCAGATTAGAAATTAGAGGGCATCATGGTGTTCCATATGGCAGTTTTACCCTAGGCATGTCTTAAGTTTATTCGGTTCAGTCCTCTAGTAAGAAAACTAGAAAATGGCATAATCGTAAATATAATAATTAAATAAAATTATTTTATTTTTCAAATCCTTATAACTCACGAATGGTAACTCGGATTGAATATATGAGACCACCATTGATCTCCTGAGAGTGTGATTTCTTGAGGAAGAGCATCACATTGGCCGACACTGGTCAACAATGGAAAGTAGTTTTTGGTTGTAAATAAAATAATTGAATTATGTTATTCTATCTTCAAATCCTTATAACATATAAATGGTAACTCATATTCGGAATATGAGAGTACAATTGAGTTATTGATGGTATTCTACCATTAGGAAAATCCTAACATCGGCCGATGCGGGCTGACTGTGAAATTTGGTTTTTGGGACATAACCGTAAATAAAATAATTTTAATAAAAGTTATTTTATTTTCGAATACTCATAACTCACAAATGGTAACTCTAATTAAAATACAATACCACTGTTGAATTCATAATGAGATTTTCTTCTTGTGTAAAACATAAGCTCGACCGAAACGAGTGGGGGGAAAAGTTATTTTTTAAACGATATTAAAGTTCATTTAAATAAACTTGTGAGTAGGTTTTTCTAACATTTAAACAGTTGATCGGATCGAAAATACAAGGGAACCATTGAACTCAGAATGTCAGGATTCACCTACAAATTACTTAGCATCGACTAGTGATTGTTGACTAAAAAATATAGTTTTCAGACATTTGGAAAGAAAAATAATATAACATAAAAAGTTAATTTATTTGTTTTCTTCACCATTAAGCAGTGGCATGTCAGCACTGTGGGGGCATCGGCGAGGAAAAACTGAATCTCATTAATGAACCTCATTAATGAATCAACATAATTACACTGCAACACTATGGTAACATAAAGGCATTCCATCCTTAAATGTTTTAACTAGGGATTTCATCATTGACAAGGGGAAACACTCTGAATCTCTAGAGGATTGTTGTTGATGAATGAGGAACGACGGGCGATGATCACCGAAAATGTTGATCACTTCCCCCCCCCCCCCTCTTCGATAGATCCTTCCTTCAACGTTGGATTGAAAGCTTCCACAAACGGATCACCATCAGCGAGAAATCCACCCTTCGATTGAAGTTTATCTCCAATTAGGGTTTTTTATTTAAACTATGTCTTTCCCCATTCATGGATTTAAATGACAAATGCAGATCAACCCACAAATATTATTACCTGCAGTTTGATCATTCTTGCAGGAGGTTCCAAACTGCATGATGATTTGGGGGAAATGAGTGTCTGTTTTGACTTCGTTCTTGATCCTTCTAACGGGAACAGATTAACGCTGTGATGAATGATGGAAGAGGTTCATTCATTGAATTGTTGTCTATGTTTTCCTCTCCTATTTACCCACGCACGTTCCTCATTCATCACGAGGATATGAATGAATGATCATCATGTGTTCACCTTGTAGGACAAAAATGTGATATTGTGGATCATATACGGACATGGCACGAAGGTAGTGTGACGATGACAACAACGAGTCGATCGAAGTGGCGCTTGAGATACCGTCAATCGAGTGATTTCTAGTGGGAGGTGTCATAATGAATTTATGACCCCACAACAGCGAATTGGGTGGCCTAAGGGATCCAAAAGAGCTTCCAGATTCGAAAACAGACCACCGTAGTGAGTTTGGTGGCCTGACAAACACCCCCCGTTAGCCGCATGTCGGGAAATGGAGGTGGTGCTCTGCGACGGCAGTGACAACCATGTCCCTTCGGTTGTCCACTCAAATGAGTTTGCAACCGTAGCTATGGTGGTGAATCAGTCTTTTAGATTAACGTCGCGGGCATGCTGATCTGGTGGCCGACAACGGTCGACCACGTTTCACGAAGGGGGAAGCAACGATAGCTGCCACATCCTAGGTGACTGTCACCATCCCGCTCTGATGCGGGTCAGGCTGAAGCTAGTGTATAACTACAATGCTCTTTATTACAAACTTAAACAAGATATATTTCATAAACTGGAACTTAATACAACTCTAAGGAATGAGAGGTCTAGTGTGTTTGGGGATTAGAAACACTACATAACATCTTAAAATATGAAATACACATCTTTATTGAAATATTATTTTAAATGACCATAGTTAGGTCCAATAATTCGAATACCCTGAGAGGGGAGTGAATCAGGGTATGGAAGATTAAAAATTTATCTCATTCAGACCTTGTTTTGTTGTTAGAAAAAACTCAATTCTCTCTTCCTCCCATAGGAATTTATGATCTGATATGAAATCATTCATAAGACACTGAAATTTTTACTTAGTTTACCCTCACTAGGCTACATCCAAGGAGCATACAATGGTAATGTGACAATATACCAAATTCACTTAGGCTCACTACCAATAATGAGTACAATGTTCGGGCTAGACCTCTTATGCCCAGTATCATTATCTTTACAATGTTTAGGGTATACTCGCTACATTACCAAGGGTCACTCCCTATGCCTCTTTCTATGGCTCACTACTAGTGGAAAGGGTCACTGTCTTCCTCTTCCTTCACTCAGTGCTCTTGGAAAGGAATCCACTCACAGTTTTTGGACTTGTAGGTCAAACATATTTTATGGACATGTAGGTCTGTTTATTTTCATGAATTACTACATCCAATACTATATGTAGATGCTCTGTTGATATATCTTTTTCACCCATAGATGAATTCCACCTTCTCAGGTATTGCTAGGTAGAAGAAAATACTTTTTCAAAATGATTTGAAGATCTCATAATCTTCCTTTTGAAAATCATGGACAACCTAATCCTCCCGCGTACTGTGTATCAGGAATGATACGCGGATCACCTCTTCTATGAACTATTACTACCTCTGCATACCGTTGCTGCCTCCACATACCACTGGCTTCACTTTCCATCTGTGAAATCCCCTAGGTCCATGAACTGTTCTTGGTTCGCGGACGGTCTTCGCTTCCGCATACCAGAGTTCCCCCTCCGCGCACCGCTTGCGGAATTCTATCTCTCTCACATACTGGATATTCCTCCTCCGCGTACTGAGACTTCCTCTATAGGATAAGAATCCCTGCCAACACCTTTAACAGAATTTCTTCCACGTAAACCACTTCAACATTTGCGTAATTCTTCCTCGTGGACATCCTTCGGACTTTTCCAAAATCCGAGACCAAAAATATGTTCTCTAATGATATTTGGTCACAATAGTAATCGGTGGAATTAGCGATTCTTATGTAGGAAAAGATATCTGAAACACGACTAATCCAAGGTTTACCAAATCTTCAATCCAGCCTTCAACGCTTACCGATCCTTCTACTACCACGAACCGCAATCCACCCATGAAAAATTTTTCATACCCGATACATGTACTGCCTTCACACTTACGCGGTTGATCTCCTCTGCCGAAGACATGCCATCCACGTACCACATCACCCTCTACCACAAACCGTTTTCGGTTTCGTGAAATGCTCGAGAAAACTATTCATGCCGCTCTGCATACTGTTCCTGGAACATTGTACACACCCCATGAATTATGGAATGCAGTTATCATCGTTTACTAGTTTTCTTCAACGTTATTCATACCACTCTTTTTTTTTTCTAAAATTAAACTCCCTATTTTGAGGCCCAAAAATTTGGAAATCACTGAGAAACTCCACCACATTAAAAACCTGCCTTCAGCCGACACCATCCATACTCATTTTCAATCATCTAGTTTTCTCAACAAACACAACCACATCCAAAACATACCGAGAGGACACCTTGAGGTATTTTTTCCAACAACCAAACAAATTACATAGCACTTAGCATTGCATGGGATAACCTGAGGAAATGCATACGAAAAGGGTGAGCTATAAAGCCCAGTAAGGGAGTAAATAAGGCATAACATGAAGAATACAATACATGTAAGATAATAGGCATATCAATGTAGCATTAGAGAAACATGAACATAAAAGAATGATATAGAATGATTATCATATCATAGAAATGTGCCAACAACATTTATCATGATATTATAATGAGCCAAGTCTCATTGCAAATTGAGTATGAGTAAACCCTCATTGCACAAGATATATCATGATACAAATATTTACCCAATGAATTGGAGCTCTATCAGGGCGCACCCTTCTTAATCATTTCATTTCATGCATAAGTGTGCCACACAGATCATATAGAATTTATCCATTCAACATCTTCATTTATTAAAAGATAAGGAAATCTGTAATACATACATGAAACTCTATAATAATTAATTAAATGTGCATAATAGTGTATACCCTTGATAGATAAATGGGCACAGTATTCCCTACACAATGACTTTGGCTAGGAAAATTGTAGTGCAATTCTGACAGCATAACGACGTGACATAAAAATTCATAAATTGATTGATGAGAGAGAAATGGTTATAGAATAATATCTAAATGAAATTCATAGTAAATGGGTCATATAGATACATGTCCCAACATATTTAATGGAATTTATATGCACAATATAAAGGAAATTCTTGAATGTAAATGATATGAGAAAAATTCCTTATGGAATTTCGGCATGATAACGAGTGTGCATGGGAGGAATTAATGGGAGATAAAGAGGTATATCATCAGTCAAACATAAGTAGGGAACTATGGGGGAGGTTCAAAATCATACCCCAATATGTTTAGTTGAAAAAAGTGTATAAAAATATAAATAAATTTGGACAAAAATGGGAAAGGAAGAAATCCCTTACTTGGATCTATTATCCCAAAGTCTTGGGAGAGGCTTCATGGGAGATTTTGGCACCTAGGAAGAATTATACAGGGAGTAGGTTATAGGTTGGTTGATCTCCAAATGGTTTGAGTGAAGAGGAATGAAATACTGAGTTGGTTTATATATTAAATGAGAGGGAATTCTTTATTATTTATGTTTTGGGCACCACACATTAAACCAATCAAAACCACAAACCATCCCCTGGTTTTTACAATAGATTTTTTCAAATTGGAGTGGAAAACATTATTTTATAAGGCCAATTTCTTAATTTATTAAAATATTAGGTTTTCTTATGTAGAGGTGAGTCACACTCTAAAGTATATCATTTTAAAATATTAAAATGTTTTATAAGTCATGGAGGGTCTACTAAGGCTTCGTAAAATAAATTATACAAAAAAATCACATTATTTTAAATTTAAAACATATATTGGATGAAAAATATTTTTATAGTATTTTATTGCATCGCAATTTGGTCATTATGATGTCGTAAAATACATTATATATTTATACGATATTAAATTTTTACCCAAAAATTCATCTACCTCAGAAAAGTATGAAAAATTCATGGTTACATTATTTTGACTTTATGAATTCAAAAATAATATTCATTTTATCTAAATAATTTTCTAAATATCCGATTTTCTACTTTTAAAATAAAAACTCACATTTATAAAAAATTCATGGGTTTTGACAAAAACTGCTTTCAGACCTTAATGAAAATTAAAATTGTATTCATAAATATTATATGATCATTTATATTTAATAAAAAGTGATTTAGTAATGATATTTTATTAAAATATTATTTACTTCAAAAATCCATTAATTCATCAAAATAGATTTCTAAATTGAATATTAACTAAAAAATACTATTTTTATTCAATGTAATAATAATAAAATGAATGTATATTATTTATACAAAAATAATTCACATAACCATAGTGACATGGTCTTGTTACATAACCCCTTATAACACCCGCATAAGACCTAAGGGTAAGGTGTTCAATGGTGAAAGTCTCTTGGGGAGGCTTAGATAACATCAATAGGGTGGTAGTCTCTATTAACTTCTACTTCTCCTGTAGGCAGTTCCATTCAAGCTTAATGTGTTGAATCCCGGCTTGGGCATGGTCAAGAAATAAGCCCAACGATGCTACCTCCTTTTCGAGCTCTGAAAAATGGTCTTCGTATGGAGAAATTCTACTTGATGAGGTCATCGATTCCTTTGCCTGTGTAAATTGGATTTTTTAAAGCCCTATATTTATACTAATCATATGGTCACTGTTCAATAGTTATATTAGCAATGGTATCAATTATTAACGGTATTTTAAAATCCAAAAACATAAAACCAAGGAAGTGCATATATTATATAACCATTTTACATAATAAGACATTTAATTTGATTAAGATGAATTTAAATTAATAAATGTGTTGTTAATTACACAGCGGACCGAGCCCAGCCGAGCAGGCCAGGCCGGCAGTGGGCCAAACCTGCCCCAGCTACTTCGTGGTGGGTCTAATGTTCCGGGTCAGACCCGGGTAAAGTCGGTCTGACCGGGTCAGACCAGACCCGGACCCCACCAACCCTCTTTTTGCTCAAACAACCATAAATCTCAAATGGTGCATCCGTTTGACATGTCTTATATGGTGTTAGGACCCTAGAGATGAGACATACCTTTTGACAAACTATAAGTGAGTATGTGTGAAAGTTAGAAGAATACCTAATGGTTTGAGGTGTAGGTCCTTCCGGTACAAGCATGCTTGAGCGGGAATCTATGTGTTTCATAATGATATGACTCTCCAAGTCATGGGAAGAGGTTCGCTTACTTTGAGTATTTTCCTTAAGGGGTGTCACTCCCTTAAAGGAATAATTATCGGGTTACTAGAGACGTTCGTGAATGGATAGTAGTTACTCCCATATGAGACCATGGAGTGGGTCCTATATCCATGGATTCTGTACTCCCCTATATAAATAGGGCACGAGTCATCCACCTTTAACATACATAGAGTCGGTACTCACCTATTGGGTAGGTTATGGGTCCTCTATGGTAGGATTTTGTACTCCCCTATTGTTCTAGGGCGCAGGTCCTCCAAACATGATCAAATAGAGTTGGTACTCCCCTACCGGGTAGGGTGTGCCTCCTCTATGATAGGAGTCAGTACTCCCCTATGGTTCTAGGATGCTGGTCCTCCACACGTGAAATGATAGATTCGATACTCTGTGATCATAACAGGGTGTGGGTTCTCTAGAAACCATGTAGTACTCCCCTACCGGGTAGGGTACAGGTCCTCAATTAGAGTTTTATCTCCCTCGGTTGTCAAACACAGTAGCAAGGATCGGGATCATCCACTTGATGAAAATGATCCATTGAGAATAGCTTGTTCTCCCTTGATGGATTGAGGTGTGGGAGAATCTTCACAAGAGTGAAGGAGGTTTAATGAGATGGTTAGGAGTAGGACTCCCTCTATCATGTATAGTGGTGGTGAGGGTGGGCCTCTCCACTTGGGTTTCCTTAGTCTTGCATTGGGTCAAAGATAGTGATGACTGAACCTCCAGTGATGGGCACTGAAGTTGGACCTAGTAGAATGTTCTCCCTGGACCAAGTTCTTGCATACATTCCTTTTGGAATGGTAGTGTTGTTACCATTGGAGTGCACCACTCGGACGGGTGCCATCAAGGATGGCTGAGGCAGAGAGTGATATCTCATGGGTTCATGTGTTTCCTCACAAACCTACAATGAGAATCATGATACTAGCTAAGAGGTTGGGACCTTATGATACATAGTGTATAAAATGAGTATATCTGGATGTTCTTGGTATATGTTTGGGAAAATACCTATGTTGTGCTAACTGTGCTTTTCTTATAAGTTTTCCCTTGTGATTTACCTTTGTGGTTTCGGGGTGTCCTATTGAGTATTGTTTTACTCACCCCTGCATGGGATTTTCCTATAAATGTCATGTCTTATGAAGATGATTTATGATTTGACGAAGTCCGGGGAGGACAAGGACTAGGTGGTGCTTAGTGAGATCGGATAGACGAGGCATACTCCTTTGGCTACAGGCATCTACCAATCAAATACCCTTCAGGTAGGGTTGTCAGCAGATGAGCTATAGGGACTATTAGTTTTACTTATGATCTGTCTTTCTTTTGGTGGGCTTGTACACTGGCCTGTTTTTCCACCATGTACCTTACTTTTTGTTTCAATCTAATTGTGTTATACTTATTGGATTTCATGCATAGCTTTTGTGTCCTTTTACATCCCATTTCCTTTGGCTTAGAGTTATGTGTGTTTGTACATGTACATATGAAAATGTCTCTTATTTGTGGGATATTTCTACTCGGTGCTCGTCTTCAGCCCCTGGACTATCATATGAGGGCTTGGGGTAGTCACAGCATGGGCCCTGGGGGACGGGTATTGACAGAGTGGCATCAGAGGAGCTTGATTCTACCTTAGAACTGCAGTTTCGTGAGCATGGTTTGGGTTTGATAGTGGGAGTGTTAATATTTTTGAGTTCACCTCTCAAGCTAGAGGTTCTAGTGTTGATAAGGCGACTGACGTATCCATTCACTGGGACTCTAATAAACTACTTTTTGACTTACTGAATTAGAACACAAGTCTCTGGGAAATAAATGTTTCATGCATCATATAAGAATGGTTTGTGTCTTCAATTTCCTTATTGAGTTAGCTCTTGAGATAAACTCTATTAGTCGTAGTTCATCTTGATATATTTTAGGATACCTCCACGGTGAAAGATATATAGGATTGTTATGTGTGATGGTGATGATGATCTACCCCGTGATGTGGCTTCAGTGCAGGGCAATGGTTCTTAGAAGTAGCATTCAGGTGGTCTACCAGTAGTGCCACCACCTACAGAGAAGCACATTTTACCATCATTTCGGGTCGAGGATGCAAATAGGATGAGTGGGCTACATAAGTTACTGTGGTAGCGACCTTTGAAATACTAGGGTGATCTAGAATCCCAGTCAGTAGATGACTGGCTCGAGTCGGTCGCTCATGTTTTCTACTTAGTGAGGACACCTATAAATAAGATGGTGGTCCTAGTCGTGATCCTTCTTCGGTTCTCAGTCGGATGATAGTTGAGCTTGGTAATGTAGTCGCATGATCAGGCAACACTCACTTGGAAGGAAATCTAACAACTCTTCAGGGAAGAGTTTTACCCAACCATGCAGAGGTTAGTATGTATCCACGAGCTTCTGCAGCTTCAATAGGGAAGCATGATAGTGGAAGAGTTTTTAGCGAGGTTCACCGACTTGTCGCAGTACTCCCTGGACTTGGTAGGAGACCAATTTTTCAGTGCTCAAACCTTCAAGTAGGTATTACACCAAGATATTAGGGCATCAATGGTTCTGCGGAATATTCCCACCTAATTTGGGGTGCTGGATTAAGCCCTGGTGGTCAAGATTTTTCTGGCCGAGGGGCAATGTGACCCAGAACAGAGGTCACGAGGCATATTTATTTGTAGGATATGGTAGACAAGAGGTCATGGGATCACGACGTAAGAGGCATAACGATGCTCGAGCTCAGACTTGTGGGACTATGGCATAGGAGAAACGCCAAGGGACAGATCGGCCACATTAGAGGTGGTTTTAGGCATGAAATGGTTGGGGGAATCACACTAGAGATTTTCCAACCCGTTGTTCCACTAAGAGGGATTCGGATGACGAGCCGCCTTGGTAGAGACAATGCTTAGAGAAAGGAGTTCCACAAGATGGTGGGTTGTGGTAGATCACACCAGCATTAATGTACTAGGCCCCATTATAACTATAAAATGAAGCATTCTTGGATGAGGCAGTGGAGATGAAAGAGAAACAGGTGGTCCACGCTATGCTCGGGGAGCTGGAGGACATGGGCGAGGACAACTGCATGTAGTCATCAGTATGACACTATTCGAGGTACTATATAGATGTCCATATAGGTCACTATTCGGTTGGATAAACCTAGGGGAGTCAGCACTCATGGGTCCAGAGATGGTACATGATACCACTAAGAAGGATGAGGTCATTTGAGAGGGGATGAAGACTGTATAGAGCTGACATAAGTCTTATGCTGATAGGTGATGGAGACCCTTGGTGTTCTAAGAGTGGGGGCATGTATTTCTATGGGTCTCTTCCTGATGAGGGATACATAGAATTGGTCGGGGTGAAATTCTCGGAGTACACGGTGGAGATATAAGATCAACATGAGAGGATCCTTCATAGATGGATGATTCTATCATGCATGTTTTTTGGCATAATGCGGATCTTTAAGAGATCACGTGGGATCAGGAGGCTCAAAATCATGTTTAGTAACCCCATTTTGTTTGATTATCATGTGTTTTGGCTTACGAGGATGTAAATACCTAATGGGAAGAGTAATGTAATACTCCATAATTCCATAATATTTTTTGAAATTTAAATGGGATTATTTTGAGACTACAAACTGAGACGTCATGTGATTCTGAGGGCTATTGTGCCTAGAATGGTCTATTGAAAAATGTTATGTTTTTAAATATTGTGTGTGAGCGGTTTTCCTAAAAAAGTGGAATAACTCTCAAATGAGTGCCCAAAGTAGAAATCTGATGGCACTGTTGCATTCAAGATGGAGGTTTTACCCTAAGCTCGACTTAAGTTTAGTCAGTGCGGGCCTCTAGTGAGAAAACCCAAAAATGGCATAACCATAAATAAAATAATAAAATAAAATAATTTTATTTTTCAAATACTTATAACCCACTAACGTTTACTCGAATTGAAAATCCAAGACCACTGTTGAGCTTGTGAGGGTATGTTTTCCATAGGTAGAGCATAACATTGGCCGACGCGGGTCAACAATGGAAATTAGTTTTCGTTCATAAATAAAATAATTTAATAAAGTTATTTATTATCAAATCCTTATAACTCATAAACAGAAACACAACATGGATATCCGAGAGTACTGTTGAGTTTGTGAGGGTAGACTACCCTTAGGCAGAGCCTAACATTGTTTAGTGTGGGCCGACTGTGAATGTTGGTTCTTAGGACATAACCATAAATAACATAATTTAAATAAATGTTATTTTATTTAAAATCCTCATAACTCACAAATAGTAACTCAGATTAAAAATCTGAGACTACCTTTGAGTTTGTAATGAGATGTTCTCCTTAAGAAGAACTTAACCTCAACCAGTGCGGGTTGAGTGAAAAAGTTAATTTTGAAACTATTTTAAAGTGCATTTAAATAAACATATTAGCAGGTTTTTTGACATTTAAACCGGTTCTTAGATCAAAAAATAAATGGGCATTGTTGAATTCAGAATGTCATGTTTCACCTAGAATTTACCTAACATCAACCGGTGAAGTTCGACCGAAAAAGATAGTTTTCGTACTTTTCAGAAGAAAAATAAAATAATGTTAGAAGTTATTTAATTTGTTTTCTTCTCCGTTAAGTAGTTGAACAACAGCACTATGGTTCAAAGACATGGTGAAACTGAATCACATTAATGAATCTCAAAAATAAATCCACATAATGATGCTGTAATGGAATGGTAATAGAAAGGTGTTTCCTCCTTTATTGCATTAAACTGCGGGTGAACCATTGATGTGGGAGAAACGATCTGAATCTCTGTAGGATCACCGTTGATGAAGGATAAATGATAAGAGACGATCCCAAATGATGTTGAGAACTTCCCACTCCTCTTTGAGAGATCCTTCCTTCGACGTTAGATCAAGCGCTTCCATAGACGCATCACTATCAGCGACAAATCCACCCATCGATCAAACATTCTCCCTAGGTAGGGTTGTTATTTAAATTAGGTCTTACCCTATTATTGGATTTAAATGATGAACGTGGATCAAACCACGAATAGGTTGACTGGCAGTTTGATTATTCTTTCATGAGGTTCTTAACCACAGTTTGATTTGGGGGAAATGAGTTTATGTTTTGATTTCATTCATGATCATTCTAATGAGATCATATTAATGCCGTGACGAACAACGAAATATGTTTATTCCATGAATTTTTGTCTTTATTTTCCTCCCCTATTTATCAATACATGTTCTTCATTATTCATGGTGATATGAAAAAATGATCATCATGCATTTATCGTGTGGTACAATGATCAGATATTGCAGATAATAGACGGACATGGAACAAAGGTAGTGCAGCAACGACGATGATGGGTGGATCGAAGTGGCACGTGAGATTCCATCAATGGAGTGCTTTTCAGTACAAGGTATCACAATGAAATTATGAGACTACAGTAGTGATGAGGGTGGAACAAGGGATCCAAAAGAACTCTCAGATTCAAAAACAGACCACTAGAGCGAGTCTGGTAGCCGCATGTCGGGCAACTAAGGTGGTGCGCCACAGCGGTAGTAATATCCATGTCCATGCGGCTATCCTAGTGGAGGAGGCCATGGCCTCAGCTAAGGCGTTGAATCTGTACCATGGTTTAATCCATGGGTGTGCTGATCTGGCAGCTGACAACGATCGACCATGTTTCATGTAGGGGGATATGGCGTCAGTTGACTCACCCCGGGTGAGTGCCATCGACCCGCTTTGATGCAGGTCAGGATGAAGTCAGTGGGTCGGGCCCGTCTAGGGAGGTCCGAACAGGCTAGGTCAGACCCGAGTTGGGCCGATGGACCCAGGTTGGGTTGGTGGTTCCCAGGATGTGCTAGGTTGGGTCGGTCCGACCAGGTCGGACTGGACCTAGACCCAACCGACCGTCTATTCACTCAAGAATGCATACCTCTCAAATGGAGCGTCTGTTTGAAGATCTGTTTGTGGGGTTGGGACCCTTGAAATGAGATGACCCTTTTGAGATACTCTAATTGATTTTTTAAGTTAGAAGAATAACTAATGGTTTGAGGTATGGATCCTTCTGGTACAAGCACGCTTGAGTGGGAATCAATGTGTTTCATAAAAATAGGACTCCCCAGATCAGGAGAGAAGGTTCGTTTAATTCAGGTAGCATTCGATGGGGATGTCACTTCCCTAATGGACTGGGATGTGGGTTTCTGGCAATGTCACTGAAGGTATTTTAGGTACTCCCCTATGGGACCAGGGAGTGGGTCCCCTACCCGGGGATTCGGTACTCCCCTATAGGACTAGGGCACATGTACTCTACGTCTAACATACATAGTGTCGGTACTCCCCTACTGGGTAGGTTGAGAGTCCAATATGATAAGAGTCGGTACTCCTCTGCTGTTCCAGGGCCAATGTCCTCCAACATGATCGAATATAGTTAGTACTCCCCTACTAGGTAGAGTGAAGCACCTCTATGATTGGGGTTGGTACTCTCCTATTATTCCAGGTTGTGGGTCCTCCACACATGAATTGACAGAGTCGGTACTCCCATTATTTAACATGGAACAAGTCCTCTAGAAACAGTAGCGCAGAACGAGCCCATCCCCTTGATGAAAAAGATGCATAGATATGAGCTAGTGCTCCCTCGAAAAACTGAGGTGTGGGCCACTCCATACAGGAGTGACAGAGGTGACACCAGATGAGTAGGAGTAGGGCTTCCTCATTCATGTACAATGGTGAGGGCGAGCTTCTCCACTTGGGTTTACTTAGTCTTGCGTTGGGTGCAAGACAACAATGACTGAATCACCGGTGCTGGGTACTAAATTAGGACGTAGTAGAATGTTCCCGATGGAGAAAATGCACTCAGAAATTCCATTTGGAATGGTAGAGTTGTTCCCGATAGATTGTACCTCTCAGAAGGGTACCCTCTTGGATGGATGATCTTGTAGAGTGTGATCTCTTAGTTTCACGTGTTTCCTCTCAAACCTATGATAAGAATCCTAATGCTTGCTATGAGTTTGAAACCTTATTATTCCTAGTGTCTTAAATGAGTATATCTGTATGTTCATGGTATATGTATGGGCATATACTTATGTTGATATTACTTCACCTTTCTTGTGGTTTTTTCCTTGTGCTTAACCTTGGTGGTTTCGGGGTGTCCTGTTGAGTATTGTTTTACTCATCCCTACATGGGCTTTTCCAACACATTTCATGTCTTGTGCATACGATTAATGCTCTGATGAAATCCAGGGTGGACCAGGACTAGGTGGTTCTCTGTGAGATTAGGCAGAAGAGGCGCACTCCTACGACTACAAGAAGCTACCAACCACCTACCCTTCATGTAGGGTTATCATAGGATGAGCTTTATGGACTTGGAGTTTTACTTGTGTTCTGACTTTCTTTTGGTGGGCTTGTATACTAGCTCGGTTATCAACCTTCCACTTTACATTTCATTGAACTTTGGTTGTGTTATACTTAGTGGCATGAATACATAGCTTCCTTGACCTTTTACAGTCCATTACCTTTGGCTTGGAGTTTTGTGCATGTGTATAAGTACTTAGGTAAATGCCTCCCATTTGTGGGATATGCCTGCTCGGTGCTAGTATCCATCCCCTAGCCTATCAGAGGCGGGCATGTGGTAGTCACGTCGTGAGCCCTAGGGGATTGGTCGTGAAATTTTGTGAAGAAGATTATGGTGGTTTGATATAGTACTAGTGGCGGTGATCAATGTTGATGTGTGGGTTCATCTTTCTGAGTATTTTTTTGTTACTAATAATATGGTGGCATCAGCTAGTGTTTAGCCTCATGTTCATGTTCATGTTCATGCATTGGGTTCATGGTGAATATGAGATTTTAAGTTTCCCATGTTAGTGGATTTTGTATTCATGATGATAATATTGTATTCATGGATGGTTCTACTCAATGTCGGTGGTTCTTAGAGGAATAAATGGTAGTGTTTTCTTGTGTTTTAATGTCTCTATTTTAATTTTTTCATGATGATGAGTTCTTGCATCTAGTGGGTGGTCTCTCTGATAGGATTTTTGATGATTATAGTATCTTTCACATCAGGTGGGTGGATTGAGGTGGATTATAGTCTAAGGTGGGGGTGTGTTCTATTATTTATGAAATTTTAATTTAAAGGGGGAATGGACCAAGGAATCAAGGGATTTTATGTGTATCTATTTAAAATTTGAATTTTTATTGGTTTCAGTATTTAGGTTTGTTTAGGATTTATTAGTTTTGGTCATTTACCTCTGATGGTTGGTTTCAATTTTTAGTTAATGAATATAATTGGTATAGTGAACTAAATAATGTATTTATTCTAAAAGAAAAAATGTATTATATGGATGTAAGAGGTAAGGGCATAACTTTTATTAGTATCTTTGTGCCTTGATATTTAATTTTATGTGAACCCCTCCATATAACTAACTTATTATGAGGTGCTCAAGAAGGATGAAGGTATGGAGGATACCTTCACACAAACGGATTTACTTTTTTAGTAAAGTCATTATAACTTTACACATGGTGGATTTATAGTTACGAGCTCTCAATTTTCATGGTAGTTATGTTTTTGGTAAGCAATGAGCCACTCCAAACCCTCTATTTCAAATTTTCCTAGATTTTGTAGTTCCCATGATTGTAATTAGAAATCCATTTTGGTTTTATATTTCTATGGTGGTTTTAGACATTAATATCTCATGTGTTCAACCTTTCTCAGCTATCTATGTGTTACTGGAGGTGTGGTAGCAGGTGGAGCTTAATGGTTTCATATGAAACCCCAGAATTTGGTTCCTCATGACCTTATCTTCATCTCAGTCCAATGGATTTTAATCCATTAATATGTTATAATTAATGAAGAACAATACTCGATGATATTTCATATCCTTAGGGACCAAATCTCATCATGGGTGACATTGTAGTCGTCATCAAGGATGGAAAGTTAGAGGTGTAGGCCATATACAACTACATATAATGGAATTTATAGTTCTGGGAGGTTCAAACATCATTCAAAGTACCATTTACTTATACTCTACATTTTATTGATACATGATCAATATAGAATCACCAATTTCTATTATTATGCATGATCAAGTCAGGTGTTTGGGGTTGGGGTGGGAAAAATCCTATATATTTGTTTTCCTCTTGTGGTGACATTAGCATAACATACATAAATATTACTTATTTTTAGATAAATATTCAACACACCTCTTAACAATACACACATGGGAACCAAAATGGTTTATTGTATTTTGAGACTAGATATATAATAAACTTATTTTATAAAATATATTCACATGTCCCACAAATTTATTCCCACATAATACCCTTCTTAGACATAAACTGTTTAAAACCATTCTTCATTACCCAATGAATGGAAACATAATAAATATTGAACTCAGGTGCTTAGTAAGGGTAAAAATGGGAGATATCAATCAATTTTCATATGTAAGCATAAAATAAGAATAAAGGAATGAGATCATGATCATAACATAAAAATTTCATACCTAATCTATCAAATATCATAAAACATGATTCTTGGAATAAATCTTTAGCAATTAATAATAAGTGAATAATAAGAGTTCTGAATCATAATAAATCAATCGTTTTCCATGATATCATATAATATGGATTAGAACATTTCATGGATTTTTTTTGAAAAATAATCAGCATTGAAAATCATAATAATATCATAGGCATCATACATTCATCATCAAGTTACCTAAATAGGATAGTTCCATCATTATCTTAGGTGTAACTTATATCTATTTAAATTTATCATCTCTTAGGAGTTTATCAACTCATTTTTCACTTTGGATTTTCTTAACTCCATTGTCTCTTAAGAGTTTCTTAACTCCATTATCATTACCTAGTGAAATGGAGAGATATATAAATATGTTCCACCCATTAGATAATGAAAAACACACATATATGTGCCATAAGACCATAAAACATTTATCATTACATCACAAAATAACCCACAGAAAATAATTTAGATTCATTGGCATTTCATCATTTCATCATAGAATAACCTGTGGAAAATAAATGAGTTTCATAACGATGTAATCATAAGTTTATTAACACTTTGGAATGAAATGGGTTTCATAGAATTATACTTACAAAATAATTCTCATAATCCATCCAGAGAATGATTGTAGATGGTATTATAATATCGTATCCCCAATTAAATGTAACAATCCTTATATGATGATGTCTTAAATGAAAACTACCATTAAAAGTTCATTCAAATCATTCATTAAAAGCATGAGAGAAATATCATTTTAATTTGATAAAATTTTAACTAAAATTTACCAAAATGTTAATAAAATTATTTTCTTTGAAAATAACCATGGATACATTTAAGGGAATATTCAAAGAAAACAACATTTAAAACGATGGGAAAATTCTTTCATGCTATATACGTTGAATGATTGCATTTTTTTAACACTTTTTTAAAAAGTAAAAATGGCTTGTACATAGTTTTTTTCCGAAATATTCCATTAAAAACTTTAGAAATAATGTTAATGGTATAGAATGAAATTTTTTTTACATTTAATGTAAAGGCACAAACTTCCTTGTTTTTTATGTGAATGAACATGGAATAAAAAATTTATCATCCAATGAGGAAGTGAGGTCAAATTTTATTTAAAAAATTAACAATAATTTCATGTAAAAAATAGATTAGAATCTTAATAATAATTAAAAATTATAGGAATAAAAATAGGCGAATAAAATACATATGGTTTAAAGATAATACTTATACAATTTTCCATAATGAAAATTTAGCATAGACAACCCAAAAAAGAAATGAGATAATAATATAAACCCTTACCTCAGGTCTTATATTACATCATACACACATCCTATATAATAAATATATATTTATTATAAATCAATTATAGAATCATATTTATAAATAATTTACTATTTAACTTTCCTTTTATAATTTCCAATTATCCTTTTATTAACAAAACATCATTAAAATAAACATTTGGGTGAAAGCTAGTCTATTTTCCATTCATGTATGAGTTTAATGGTCCTATTACATGAACCTTGGTCATGGTTTCATAATCTAAATAATATTAGTCATGAAATAATTTTAATATTTATTACTTATATTTTCTTTTATAACAATTCACATAAAGCGGTGAGTAAAAATGGATTACATCACTTTGTGAAGATGGTAGCCTGTACGTATACACAAGTGATGATTCCACTTTTCAATAGATGGAATGAAATAATGGTAAATAATAATTCATATTTGAATAATAATTAATATATCATACATATAAATTTAATCTATCCTTATTACAACCCATGTAAAATGGAAATGAAGAACAAATTACATTATTATGTGAATGTGGTAGTTCACAGGTACGCATGAGTGATGTTATCATTTTCCAACAGATAGAAGGGTAAAAAGGTAGATAATAATATATATATATATAATTATATTTATGTTATGAAAATTATATAAATATATTAAATTAATCTATATAAACTTCCAATAGAGTTACTGAGGATAAATAAATGACATCTCTTCATGGAGACAGTAGTCCATATGTATGCTTGAGCGATGTCTTTATTTTCCATTAGATATAAGGGAGATATAAAATGGTTTTAAAATAATCATAATAATATCTTATTATATTTATGACACTATATTAATTATGTTAGGATTGATACAACATATTTAGAGGATTTATATGAAGAAATAAAATTTGAAAGAGTCGGGTAAGGCGATTACCTATTTTTTGAGAGACGTCCTTTGGATTACTTTGTAAGACATGCTATGATGGTCTTCAGGTAAGATGAGAAGATCATGACATATGGTATGGAATTTAGGAAGGATTTTAGGTAGGTAATGGATGATATATATGGGTCAATGTTTTTGAATAATTGTGGATAATATGTTCCCTTTTCTAAATGAGGGGAGACACACACATGAAATTACATAAAAGAATTAAATAATAAAAAGTCATTTTCTTGTTAAAGTGACACAAGTGGAAAATAATTCAAAGGTAAGAAATGATAAGTTAAAAATATCTTTAAAAATAATATTTAGATAAGTTTATGTGTCATTTTTTCCTTTATCATTTAGTTTAACCCCATCTTTTATCCTTTTTTAGCCCTAATCGTGGTAACAAATTTTTGATATTTTTACAATCCATTATGAAAAAAATGAAAGTGGATTCAATAAAAGAATTAGAAATTATGAATTCAAAAATTGAACTCATTTTAGTGTATTATATTTTTATTATTTGCAAAAATTAGTGAAAAGACCAATCTTGATCTGTTTGATCACTGTGAGGGGGGATGAATTAGGGATCTTCTATTTTTATGTTTTATTACCCAATAAAAACCCTCCATACACTATTAGTGAGATATATATCTACTGTAAAACAAGAGATTAAGGACAACTATAAGAACATGGGTATTCACAGGGTTCACTACTCAATAAGTGTATCAAATCCTTGACATGGTATAAAAGTAATCCAACACCATAAAAACCATTAGAAAACAATCCTTATATTGGTTATAAAAAGTATGGAATATACTTTCACTAAAATAAATCTATAGTTAATTAACAGTTCATGTGATCCTCACACAATTAAATGATATAACAATGTTTTCATAACAATGAGGCTTTGTAAAATACCTTTTTCTTATGATTACTTCTGTCTAGCTGATGGACTCTATTTAACTGATTGCCTCTTCATACTTTTCATATACTAACTCTTTAACAAATTCGTCTAATATTGTCCACACAAAATATATTTGATACCACCTGATGTATTGACTTTATCTAGTATAAGTCGGACAGATGCGTCTTAAATCTCTTTATCTGATCAACTCTCTACATCACTTTACCCAACTACCATTAATCATCGCACTCTATTCAACACATCAACCACATTTATATATCCAGCGTTCCAACGAGTTATTAGTGAGAGGTATGAACTTCAAAAAAAATCCCAATCAAATATTTGAACATACCACTAAAAACCATTTAATGTTTGATGAACTTAAATTCTCCAAGATGTTTGGAAGTTTCTATAATACCCAGTTTCAATAAAATTCATCAAACTGCCCTAATAACTTAATCAGAATCATGGATCCTTCCTCCATCTCAATTGGGATGTTGAATAGTCAGATTTTCATCTCCACAATTTATATATTTATGATGAGTTTATAAAGAAATTCAATTATTTCATTCATTACATCACCACATAATTCTTCCAAACCATTGAAACTCTAACTAGTGTTCCTATATTAAAGTGTAAGAACCTCTATAATGTCTATTTCCAGACTATTAATCCATCTAATGACTTGCACTATAAACATTAGACCATTGCCTTCACATTGAAACCTCTTCCTAATAAACCACATATGGTTACTTATGTTTAATCATATCAAATGCAACCTTCAATCTAATGACAAAACGACTTCTGCATTTCATATCTTGAACTATGTTCAAGATTGTCCAATAGACTTCATACATAAAAAATAATATTTTACCTGATGATATTGTAAAATTTTTCCCTTGTTCACTAGATCACATGAAATTGATTTTTCCTATCTTTTTATCATTCATACGTAAATATATTCAAATATCTTATAACTAATGTCAACCTGGTGAAAAATATTTGATGATCGTGTAGAAGGCCATCTAATATTCTCTATCCGATAACATTTCATAAAGATCACTATTTCACACTTATCCAAACATCATTAGATCAATAGACTTTATAAACATCTTAATGATTTCACTTTTTAATAAAGACTCTAATTAGTAATCTTATTCCAACAAACATCATGCATATTCAATGAAAAATCAGTATAAAATCGCACCATTTTTCAACAAAATCAATCTAGTGAACTCTACATATCCTCATAGAATAAAATTCATACACATGAATTTTATTCTCCCCCTTTTTAATAAAGTTATAATCAGGATATATTTCAGTACTCATGATGTTAAGAACAATAATAAATACTAATAAAATCCTTTTTTAGTTCATCCAAAGAAATTTATTAGGAAACATGAGAGAATGTTTGGAAAAAAATTCAATCTAAAATTCAATCTGATCACCACATGCTCATAAATTTTGTCTAATAGAGTTGGTATGATAACCTTGATCCAATATACTCCATATTGTCACTATTGGGGATAACATAACAAATTAATGAGATTTATGTTAAACAACAAATGAAAACACTTGAAAAAACCCTTCTTCCTTCTGCATCTTCTTAAAACATCTCCAAACTTCATGATCCCAACAATCCCCCTCTGGATATTATTTTCAACCAGGGAATATAAATAAATGAAATTTTTAACTCAATCAATGAATTAATTATCTAATAATTCCACACATATATGAGTAAACATTTCATTGGAAACAATAATCATTGAATAAAAATAAAATCCTATCCATAAGCATTGACTTAAAAAACTGAATCTTTTCTTTTTCAAATTGATATTTCATGAACAAAATTATCCTATAAGAACATATTATTCAACATCCACATTAAAAAAATGTTAAAATAGTTCACACACACTAAAAGCACTTCTTAAACCTTTTAAAAACTCCCCTAAATATATTCTCTTCCTTAAAAAATTTAAGCACATACCAATGGATATATTTAATGTAAAAGATTATCCCCCTTTGAAAACACTATCAAAAGAAAATATGATAGAGTGGATGGATTAACATAACTTATCTTTTATGTGAGTGGGGTTTAAGACCCATTATCAACCTCAACATCTGAAATTTATCCTCCAAAAATCATTTAATGAAGATATTAACAACTTACTCCATTGTAAAAAAAATTCAACTTCATATCATTCCTCTCCATATAGTCTTTAAGGAAGATATATTTGATATCAATGTGCTTGGAATAATAATATTTCACACAATTATTATTATGATTTATAGAAATTTAATTATGAAAACCTAATATAATGGGAAACCTCACATCAACTAACAAATCATCCAACCATGTCTTCATCCACATAAGTTTTCCTAAAGTTTGAATGGCAGCAACATACTTATCTTTTTTAGTTCTGAGCAGTACTAAATCTTACTTATTTTTATTCCAACTCACAAATAATTCTCCTAATAATTAAACTCCACTAAATATGGATCTTCAATCATAAATAAAACATTCCCAATCTATATCTATGTAACCAAACAAAATAAACTTTCTTATGATCTTATATTTCGACCCAAAATCAGATGTTCTATTAATAAATCTGAGAATTATTTTTCCTTCAATATGATGACATTCCTTTGGAGAACTTTGATACTGGACACAAAAATAAACAACATATAAATTTTTTTTCCTTGAAGCTTCTATATATAACAATCTGCTAACCATATTTATAAACTCTTCAGGATCAACCTCCTTTCCTTCTTTATCTTTTAAAAATTTATTCCTACTGAAATAGGTGTGGAATAGGCATTCAGTATTCCATTTCCAACCCCTTCACAAGTTCCTTAGCATAATTATTTTGAGATATGAAAGTTTATTTCTTCTTTTGATATATTTGTAAGAAAATAAAGTATTTCATTTCACCAAGCATAGACATTTCAAACAATTTCTTCATCTCTTCAGAAATAGTTTAATATGTTTCTTAATTATTCAGAGCGAATACATTATTTTCAATATAAAAAATCACAATGAGACAAACCTATTGATTTTATTTTATGTAGAATTTTCTATCAACACTTATTTTCATGATTTTCAAATTCCATAAACAAGTATTATGTTTAGAATCACATGCTCCTAGAGTTGGCTTCATCCTATGAAAATCCTTCCTCATCTTTCACACATAACATTAATCTTTTAAAAGAATGATTCCATGTGATTGTTCAATATAGACTACTTAATATAGATCCCCATTAAAAAACATTGACAAGACAACCATCTGGAATACCATTTGTTTTAGGTAGAACTTCCCAAGTATAATTTTTATGAATTTGATACAGCTCTTCATTCATGGTATCAATCCACTATTGATTCTCTAAATATTTTTAAATATATTATGGATCAAACTATTAATATATGGAAGTATGTGATACTAACCATGATGTTCCTATTATTTAAACTCATCGTCATTAATCTCCAATGATTTTTTGGACTTCTACTTTCTTCCTTAGACTAGAATGATATGACTGTAACTGTTTTTTATCACTTGAGATAGATGAGTTAGAACCATCATTTTTCACTACATCATGATTATTAAATTTCTCAATAACATTATCATGCACTTTATCTACTACTAATTTATATTCTTTTTCTTCAATATCAATAGTTGTCTACGAAACATTCTTATAAGAATGGTCTAGAACTTTTACATCAGAAGAGTTAATGATCTTCCTATTTCTTTATTATTGAAAATAAATCCTATATCATAAGGAGAAAAACCAATAATGATTTCATCAACACCTCTCTGATTAAAATTCTTATGATTCAAACTGTTGAATTTAATAATGGAAGGATTGAAACACACACATAGATATTTCAAACATTGGATTTATTTGTAATACATATTGTAAGGAGTCATATCATAGTTTGGAATATAGAAACATCAATTCTAAATATGTATTACTTTTCTAAAAGCTTACCTCAAAATAAATCAATAAGTGTCATTCTCTATCACAATAGTATGTTCTATCTCCACAAAAAATATATTTATTCTTTTAGAAATTTCAATTTTTGTGTGTGGTGTATATGGTTCACTAAACTCAAGATGAATACCATTCTTTTTAAGATAATATCTCAAATTTTCATTTGTATATTCTCCACTATTATCAGTTTGAATATTCTTTACAAAAAATATATAATATTTTTTAAGTTTATCCTGAAACTATTATCATTTTATGAGCCCCAAATTTATGATTAAAAAACATAATACACGTAATAAAAGTAAAAAAATTAATGGAAATCAATTGCTTATCTCTATTTATGGACTATTTCTCATGTGACCAAATATGTTCAGAGTTTAACAGCTCCAAGGGATGATTTTGATGTATATCAATTTTCTTAAGTACTTAGTTTGTAATATTTACTTTCTATAATATGGAACAAAATTAATATTTTATTATTCTCTTGTTAAAAATTTCACTAATTCTTTCTCTATTTTTCATATTTCCCATATTTCTCTAACACATATGTCCCAAAATTTTATTCCATAGATGATTTTATTCCATCATTATTAGATAGCATGAACTCTACACATCACCAACTCAAAACTTCTTTCCCTTGGTTCATTACGTTGTTATAATAATTTTCCCATCATCAAGTTGCATAACATGGAAACCATATATTTTGAAAAAAGAATTTTAACACCATCACATTGTTTTAGAACACTCAACAAATTGTCTTTCATCCCATCAAGAAGTAAGTCTCTTTTGGATTATAACTTTTCTCCCCAATGATATAATATCCAATGCCTATGATTCCAAGGGACTCAGCATTTCAAGAAGTCATTGTACCTAATTTTTAATCATTCACATTGTTGAAAAACTATAAATATTCAATCAAGTGTGAAGAATACATATTATCTAATATCAAAAGTTGTACTACTTTTATAGTTTTGAGAGAACATTCAACAACTAAAGACTTTTCCTTTCCATTTCCAGTCTTCTCATGTGGAATTTGATATTTTTTGTATAAACATTGCTATAATAGTAAAAATACAAGACGTGATTTTTCATGATTTTTAGGCTGGTTGCATTTTTAAAAATAGTTTCCAAGGGTTGGTCTATTTTCAATATTCGTAATGACTTTATCAGATTGTATTCTTTGAGAGTGTTAACTCACCCCCAAACTCTACATCAGGTTTCTTCTAGAAATATTTTATTAATTTTTATTGAACCAAAACAACGTTGTCGTATTCCCAAAGACTCCACAGTACTAGTAATATCCACAGAAGATAGATTTTCCTCTGTAACTTACATAATATTAAGAATTCTTTTCATGTTGTCCATTGTATTTCTTACCATTCATATTAGAACTTTTTTGTTTACTAATGTTTTGGTAACATCTCGATGGATTTTTTTTTCTTATATTTCCTTATATTCTTATAAATATCTCCAATAGTAGCATCATTTTGTTCAAACTTTAAGACCTTATAAAATCTAGTATTTTAAACATTTCTTGTTTTGGATACATACAAGGTCTTCGTTACATCCTTTTTCTTATAAGCATATTAAAAAATGTTTTTAACCTTTTGAGAATTATTTTTTTGAACCTTAAAAGGTTTAATCTTCATAGAACATTCTCCAAATTCAAAAACATTGTTTTGGATGGTTATTATTCCACAGTCAATTTCAATAAGTTTTTGTTGCAAATGATCATGTTATTTCTTCTTCAAAAATAATGTTGAGATTTTTCTGTTCATCAAATAATCTATTTAGAACATCAATATTATTTAGAAACCCAAATTTTTCTTCAAGAACATATTCTTGAGTCGTTACTAAATTTTTTTCTTTCTTTAATTTCTCATTCACCTTTTCTAGTCTAAAAATATTTTTGCGAAATTATTTGAACTCTATCTTAAGAATAAACTTCATATGAGTATATTATTATTATTATAATTTTCATTATTCTTCAATACAATAACTTTATTCATTGGTGAACTTTTCGTCATTCACTTTGGAAATCATTATTTTTTTAGCATCGTTATCATTGGAGTTATCACCATTTTCTTCACTATCACCGTATTCTTCCCACATAAACAAAAAATTTCTTTTATTTTATTTAGAGAACATCTAATAAATTTCCCTTTTATGGGACTTGGATTTTACTTTCTTATTTTTTAAATATCTTCTTGAATTCATATCCCCATCATTACTCTCATCATATTCATTAAGTCTTGGAAATTTTTCAGTAATGTGTCTTATGACGTCATAGCCAAATCACTTCTAAGGGTACATTATTTTGTATTTTACTATGAATCATCTAAAATTATTATAAAAAAAGGACAAAAATTCATTAAATTTATTAATAACATAATCTTCAATGTCAGAGCCACTAAATTCTTCTTCAATAACAACTTACTTGTATTTGCTTTACACGAAGGCATTGAAAGAGATTTCTCGATCATATTTTTTATTCTTTTTCGTATTTTATTCTCTTGTCATTTAATATGTGATAAGAATGATCTATAGATAAAAAATTAAAGAGTTTCAAGATCTCTATAGTCTAAAGCTAATAATTTGGCATTAAATTTTTGAAGAATATTACATAATATATTTTAAAAAATTATTGAGTATTAAAACCACTCAGTAAAAAATCTTATGATTCTTATAATGTCATTAACTCTTGTAAATAAGTCACCAATAGATTCATGATTACCCATATTTATATCTTTATACTTTAATATTCATATTTTTAACTTAACTTTCACCACTTTGAAATTTCCATCTTATATGTTCTTCAAATTTTCCAAGATATATTTAGTTATTCCAATGCCCATGACCCACAGAAATTAACCTTCAAAGAGTGAGAAAGTATATCATTTTCATATCTCCCATCATTCTCCATATTATTCTTATTAGAATATATTAAGGGAACAACTTCTAAAGTCGAAGGCAAACCATCAATTGTAGCTTCAAGAACTTTATAACTAATGGACCTAAGATAAGGAATATTATATCTTTCTAGATATGATAGTTTTTTCCATCGATGAGATTGACATGTGGGACCACCCTTGCCAAACTACCGAAGTTCATCTCTGTGACGACACCGACCTCTATGCCAGTCCCACCCCCACCGATGGGGGAGGGACAATCGACGTCATTCAAAGAAGTGGCCACATCCTTCATACCCTTTTTAAATACTGATCTTCTCCCTTATTTACCTCAAGCCATGCTCGGACCGAAATTCTTAGATTTGATTTATGGGTGCCCTAAACTCCATATTTCATCTATGAAGTTCTCAGAATCATCTAATCTTTTGTTGCATACCTTAGTTACTAGATTTTACCAATTAAGTCCCTCAGATGATTCATTAGATAGATACATCATTGGCACTTGGGACTTGTAGGACAGGGCCACTATTGGTCTCCTGGATAAATGCCAAATTATGATCCTTTTTGCATCAGAGGTAGACTTAATCAAGGCCTAGTCAAAGCGCACCTCGTAGTTTTAATGGATTCAGATTCATCCTTCTTCGGTGGTCCTTTGATCTACATATGAAGCGGGATCCTCCATATATGGAAACATGGGTTAGCTTCCCTAATGACCCCTTCCAATTAAAAATATCATTGTTATACGCATGCTAGGAAACCTGATAGGTAAATATATTTGTTCGGATAGTATAACTGAAGCGCTTTTCCACCCTGTTAATCCCTGCGTATGTGTTGAAATTGATGTGTCAAGGGATCTATTTGAATATGTGTGGATTATTGTGGGTGAGCAATATCGATGCAAGAAACGATTTGTCTATGAAACCCGGATGGACATCTATTCGGGATGAAAGTGATTGGGTCATTCACTGGACTTTTGTCGTAAGGGGTCTCAGTCTTATTTGAGGAGAAATAAGGAAATATGAAAGGAGTAAGAGGTGCATGGGAATGCATAGAGTTTGGAGTAGAGGCCTTTTGCTTGTCTAGGATTTCACCAAGTGGTTATTGACAAAGAGTCTGGCAGGAAACCATGATCACGGTCACCTGTGAAGAAGGAATCGATGCCTCAGGTCATCCCAATGGTGGTGTCTATTTTTAGTAGGTTGAAAATGGACACAGCTATCCCCCCCACCTCTTTAATAAATCATTATGACTATGTAGGGGAAAGAGGGTCTCTTAATTAGGATATGACATGAGGTGCATCACATGGTATTGAGAGTAAAGTTTTCATGGTGAAGATGGTGGATGGCAAGTAGAATACCCCAACTGAGGTGCTTGAACCAGGTAGTGATCATTTTCAGAAGGAGTTGCAGGGGCCTGTAATAGAGGTGGCATATCATGCCCGTGATGGGGAAGCAGGGAGATCAGGTTCAAGGAACCTGTCTTTAATTGAGTTGAGAAACATATTTGAAGGGCTTTTAGAGGTATGATTGAACTCTGAACATATTATCCCTCCTGAGAAAGACTGGGGACGTGAGAACATGTTCAATGAAGCTGAAATTCGTCATTTGGAATGTGAATCTTCATGTCCGAAGGAGAATAGGAGTAATAAGAGGAAGAAGGGTATGAGGGATTACTCCTCCTTACCACCTCCTTTGGAGACTCGGTTTGTTAAGATGACAAGCATAAAAAAGGTTGACTATGGGGATGTGAGTCAATAAGGATCAAGGGCCCAGGGTGACCACCCCTTGGAATCACTGTTATGCTATGAGGGAGAAGTGGTTGAGAAGGTCTTGATACTCAATGAATCTAAGGAGGATGAGGTAAAAATGATGGGGAATACTATAAGGGAAACCCTTAATGAAGAAAAAAACGCTTGGATTGAAAAATATGACCTTATTCTTGTTGAGGGAAAGAGGGAAGATTATTATTGAGGATTACATAAATTCCTTGGACAAATTTGCTTTTGAATTTGAAATTCTTATGAGGGACTCACCTTACATTCAGGTTCAATCTATCCCATAGAAATTATTTAAGGAAATAGATTATTGTAATCTAAAACTTACTTTCCAAGACTCTAGTAAAACTGATGGAAGTTGTTGCTTGATTGGGGAGGCCTTCTGGTTCACTTTGAATCTTCTATTGGGTTTGTATTTGTGCTTTTTGGAGTGAATATTGGTGTCATTCATCGTTGTTTTTGGATCTACTTCATATGGGGATCAGAGCAAGAAGCCTTCATCTGTTTACACCATTTGGATTATTGGTCTAAGAGGGTATGGCTTTTCCATCGATTCTGTTCCCACGTATCCTTGCATGGGACATCTTTTTAAATGGTCATGAATTTGTGTAGGGTTATTGACACGAGTTAGTTGCTGGGGGAGGCAGATCCTACTTTTATTTTGTCATGTTTCATGCTTGGGTTTTAGGTTGTAATGCTAAACTGTATGGTTTATCTCTTTCTCCTAAAAAGTGTTTTCATAATAAAAAATAAATTTTCAGTCAGTCATATTTCTTTCCATAAATAATAGGAATCCCCTTACTGTTAATAGAAACCTAAACATCCATGAAAACCTCCATTTTCATCCAACATTAGAAAAGGCTAAATAAAGGAAACCTTCACTATGATACTGATTAAATGGAAAAATTATGACATGTGTGATCACTGGGAGGGGGATGATGTAAATCAGTGATATTCTATTTTTAAGGATTCTTTCCCATGAAAAACCCTTCACCTCCTGATAGTGAGATATGGAATTCCTAAAAAAAAGAATAAAATAAGATAAACCACATGAACACAAGTAGTTTTAATATTCACTACTTAATAAGAGTATTTAGTCTTTAGAATGATTTTGAAATAATCTAAGACCACACATACCACTAGAAAATAATCATTTTTGTGGTTAAAATAAGTAAGGAATATCTTTTCACTTGTGTTGCACTATAGTCAGTAAATACTTCATGTGCACCATACAAAGATAAATGATATAACAATGTTTTTATAAAAACTATAAGAACCTTTAATAACAAGATTCAGTATGTTGTCATTGTGATTCTTGAACATTATACAAACTTTCTCTTCTTGTAATTTTTTCTTCACTTTCATTCACAATACTAAGTAAGAACCTTTCCTAGAATTTTTTATGATGTTATCCATCTAATTTTTTCTCCCCCATTATACACGGTCCTATTATACAAAGTCTAGTACCCTATTCTTCTGATTAATTCTATTTGGTCAAAAACAACTTTTTGACAGATCACCACTTCATATCATTAATCAACTATCTATTCAACTAGTTCATATAATTTCCTCTACACACCATCCACTCAATTCAAACTGTTAGGAAGACATCATCAAATATATTTCAGAAATATGTTTCTTCAATATCTTCTTCCAATCAACTCTACATTTCAATATCACATCCCCCCAAGTACCAATAAACATCACATTACCCTTAGTGCATCAATACCGTCTATATAGAAAATTTTCATTTATGTTTTTATGGTGAGTAATGAACTTCAAAAAGAAAATCCCACTCAAAATTTTGAACTTCTGACTCAAACCCTTTAATAATTTGGTCACCTTAAATTATACTAAATGTTAGGAACTTTCCTTAAGACTCATCCTTAAAGAACATCATCAAACATTCCAAAGATCTCAGTGAAAATCACAGATCTTTCTTCTGTGATATTTGGGATGTTGAATGAGAAAATCTTCATCATCACATTTACTATCCTTGTGAATATTTCATAAAGCCATATGATCCTTCCATCTGGTAAATATTTATATAATTTTGTAAATTTATGAAACTCCATCCAATGTTCATGCACAATGTTAAAGGAAAATCTTAAAATAATTTTTCTATAATCTTCATCCATTTGATGACGTACACCAAAAAACATCAAAAAATTTCTTCACATGTCAAACTATAACTTATAAAACTCATATGGTTACATATATTTGATCACATAAAATATATTCTTCTATCTGATTACAAAAATAAATATTCTTTTCACATCCTGAAATTTGTTGAAGAAATTCCAAAAAAATTGAAACATAACAAAAAATATATTGTTCTCAATTACATCAAAAAAGGTCTATTCAATTCACTCTATTTTATGATGTTGAGTTTTACCATCTATTGATCCTTCTCGAAACCTTATTTTCAAAGTTCTTAAACCCAAATTCAAATTGGTGAAAAATGTTAGATGACTACATAAATGTCCATCTAATGTTCTCTTTCTAGTGAAATTGCATGAAGACCACTATTTCACACTTCTTGAAACATCATTAGATTGATAGACTTTATAAATGTATGATTGATAATACATTATAATAATTACTCAAATCAGTAAACTCATTCCAACAAACATAGTAAAACATCAATGCACAATATTTTCATAGTCTCACCATTGGCCAACAAAATCTGTTTAGTGAAATCCATAGATCTTCATATAATAAAATGTGTTCAAAAGAATTTTATTCTCCCCTTTTAAACTCATGATAGAATAATGAGATCTTTTAACACCCTTGATGTTACAAACTATAAGAAAAAAATTAAACCTTTGTTTTAACTTCACAAAATGATTTTTCTTATGAATCATGAGAGCACAATTAGATAAAAATTCAACACTAAAACTCTATCCAATCACTATCCGCCGGATTCGGTAGGATATCCTCGAGCTGATATACTCCATATGATCAACATTTAGGACAACATGACAAGGTAAGGTGATTTATGTTAGAAAAAAAGACTAAACATTGAAAAACCCTTTGTTATTTAGATTATTCTTAAAATTCCTCTAAAATTCTTGTCCCCAAAAAATAGTCTTAATTTAATTGTGTAAAACACAAAAAAAAAGTTTTTAGAAAAATGAATTTTAAGAATAAAACATAATTTATTTGCATTCTTTGACAAGTAAACACAATTATATTATTGATAATTTTTTATTGAATATATGATATATAAATTTCATTAAAATCATTCATAAATAACAATAAATTTAATTTATTAAGATAAAAACATATTGCATGCATAAAATTTCGTTTTTCCTCAAAAACTGCCTCATTTTCATTCTAATGATTCAATATTAATTTCTAACAAACAAATAACAAAATAATTCATTTCATTCATGTATATAAAATAAATTTATATACTTTACCTAGTCTCATTCATACCCCCCAATCCAATTAATAATTAATAAGAGTCACACTTCATAATAATATTTCAATACTATATCAAGATTTATCTATAATCTATTTTTCAGGAAAATAAAGCTCTCAAATACATAAAACTTTTTTAAATATATATACATCATGAAACTTAGAGGTGTTATGTATCTACACTAGTTGAAAGTTAGTCATTATTTATGGAGTTGTTTCAAGGGTTTGAGCTAATGTTAGGGTTTTTTGGTTAGTTTATGAGTTCATATAAATGATATAACAATATGATGACATTCTTGGCATAGAGAAATTGTATTTTGTTTAAGAACCCATTTATTTTTATTAGTGAGTGGTTATATTTGATGTATAATGTGAGTGGTTGAGATTTATTTGTTAATAGTATCATTAGGCAGTCCAATGATGTATGGATCTAATTTCTTTGATGTTATTTGGATTGAAATTGTGTTTAATAAAGAAATAGATATTATAACTTTTGATATTTATAGAAGAATTCCTAGAAGTTTTTCTTGAATTGGTTATGATGTTATCCTCTAAATATGATATCATGTTTATAATAGTTTTTAAACCTACTATTTCTTCATTTTTTATGTCACTTTTTATTAGAAGATGCCTACAATTAAAAGGGAGTTATAGATTTATGTGGGTGATCTTTTGTATAGGGGTTTCATTTTACCTAGTGTATCCACTTAGGAAGCTCCAATTTGGTTTATAAAGAATGTTTATAGAATGTTTTGATTTTGTATAGAGTATTATTGATTAAAACAAGTGTACTTGATGAGTTATTATCCCCTTCCCAATATTTATGACTTGTTCTATCAATTGAAGCAAGAAACAAGGTTATTAAAAATTTAGGATACCATCAGATACGACTAATGAATGAAGATAGAACTGATAATTCCTTCATGTTACTTTATGGAAATTTAAATTTTATGGTGATTCCCTTTAGAGTTATGAATGTCCTCAATGTTTTAATGAGGCTGATGAAATCATTGTTTTGAATGTTCTTCAATCAGATTATATTTGTTTTCATCTAAAATTTCCTTTTATATTCAAAGAAAATGAAATACAATATTCATCATTTTAGATATTTATTAGATAAATTTTGGGGAAATTAGTTTTATTGAATGTTATCCAAGATAAAGATATTGACATGTGACAAACATTTTCATTTTCATATCATCTCTTAGTAGGGTGTAGCTATCAAACCATCTAAGATTATGTAAGTAATTTCTTGGGAAGCACCCAAGAATGTCATAAAAAAATTTACTCATTATTATAGGACATTAAAGTATCTTATTGTCTAATTTACCTTAGATCATAGCACCATATATATATTTTACCAATAAGTATTTGGCTTTCATACAAAAAGGTCAGTCTTAATAATCACTTGAAAATTTAAAATTGAATATAAATAGTGCCCTTATCCTTTATTTTCATGAGGAAGGAGTTTCATTTGAGATTTATTGAAATGAATTATATCATTTTTTGGGTAGTTTTCTAAAACAATAGTTGGAAATGATCTTTTATGGGTATCTAAAGTTTTATCCTCATAAGAATAACTATTCTATATATGATCTCAATCCTGTGTAAGTACTGTTTACTCTAAAATTTTGATGACATTTCAATATTATATAGGGTTTCATGGTATTTTCAAATTACAAGAGCCTACATTATATGTTTTTGTAGTGAGATATATATTTATTCCAATGTAAATTAGATGAGTTCATAAAGGACTATAGCTTCAAGATATCTTACACACTAGGGAAATGTAATATAGTGGATAATATGTTTAACGGGAGGATATATAGTGATGTTTCTCACAAGGATAGAGAGAAATAGAGGATGATGGTGGAGCATGAAAAGTTTCATTTTTAAATGAATGAGGTTAAATGGAGATCTTTCCAAAATTTTTCTAAGAGGTGGGGGAATTACTATTGGGAGATGTTGAAGCAATTGAAAGGATGTATTACAATTTTTATGGAATACATTAGAAAATTGGACAGAGGATGAGACTCATTAAGTTATTTTTAGTGAATTATAATTTTTTGAAGTTATTTTTAGATATAGTTCTACACAAGTTTCATATATCACCCATAGAAGTGAATCAAGGTATTTATAAGAAGTATAATTTCATAAAAGACCATTTATATTAATAGAGTATGGAGAATTTAGTGGAGGAGGTCTTGTTTTGTTTCTTTGTGTAAAACATGGATAAATCCAACCATCGAGTCATGTTTGGCCTTTTGTATCCCTTAGACATTGATTATTAAAAATGAGAGGATATATAAATGGAATTTGTAATAGATTTTCCTTGAGTATTGGAAAAAAATGATGTTTTCTTTGTTGTATTGACATATCATGTATACTCATTTTCAGGCAATTGAGGAGTAGAGTATAGTAGATGTGTTAACAAGGATTTAATCTGAATAAGTGATGTGTATTTATATAGTTCCGAGGATGAACATCTTATATCATGATCTTTATTTTACTTCATGATTTTGGAGAGTATTGTACCATTACTTTGGCTCAAAATTATTCCTTATTGTGAAATTTCATTCTTAAATGGATGAGAAGATAGAATAGATGATCCAACAATCATGATTTTCACATGTACCCTCATTGGGTAGGGGGTTTGGGGAAAAATTTACTTTGGTTATATTTTCAATATAGAAATAACAATCACTTTACATTGTCATGGAACCTTTTGAGTCCTTTTATGGAAGTCCTTGAAGGTTGTGTTTGTGTTGGAATAAGGTTGTAAAGTTAGTTATCATTAGAATATAGTTAGTGTAGAGTATAATAGAAAAGGTGTAGGTGGTTCAAGAGTATATGAAAGATGGTAAATATCATTATAATTCGTATCAATATATGTATGAGTCCTTTATAGTTTGAGGTGGGTGATCATATATTCAGAAATGATTCTCATTTTCATGTAAAATGTAGTTTTAGTAGAGTTAATAAGTTTACTTTGTGGTTTTTGGACCATTCATGTTGTTGGAGAAACTTTAATTTGTGGTATATAGGTTAGATCTTCCACCTTGGATGAATATAGTCATGAAATCATTCAAACATGACCTATTTAGAAATATATTCAGGATGTGTCCCATTCCATTAATTGGGTGATAAAAATATTGAAGTGGAAGAAATTGTTATGGAATGACTTGTTGAGATTCCTAATCTATGGAGAGTGTTATATAACGATATAAGGATGTGTTATTCTATTGGTGTGCATCTTATGGAGGCCAGATAGGTTGTTGGAATACATGTTAGAGTGTTATTTTTATATAGAATTTTGATACTTTTTTTTGAAACATAAATCCTATAGTGAATTGATATTTTTCCTATGATCAGTTGATGGATATTTCATTCATTTTTATACAATGTTTATTCATTTTAAATTGAAAGATTCATGTTTGAGATGTGTCTCACTATGTGGATAAATTTTCATGTTTTCTTTTTTTCTTTCATGGTTTTTTATTCTCTAGGATTATAATCATTTTATTGGAATTTTATATAGAAGCCTAAATTTTTCCAGTCCTCTACATTTTGGCTTTGGGTGTTAGATATGGTCAGTTTGAGTTTGGAATATAATTTTGGATTTAAAGTTGAGTATTTTGGGGTTTTATAGGTAACCCCGACATGAAAGATTCTTCACTACTCCATGGTTTTCTTTATTTGTCACAATTTTTGTATCCCTCACATTTTAATTGTCATGGTTTTGAGGGAGGAGTGTTAGAGTCATGGATAGATGTTTTAGGGAAGTAATCACATCGCTGTTTTCCCACTATGATGTAGATGGAGAATAATAGTCATTATTCATTTAATGGTTTATATATATATACATTTTTCACTTTCTATAAAATATGGAGATATAAATCATACAGAGGTATTCACCATGGTTGAAGAATGATTTCATTTGGAATGAGATATTCAATGGTTCTATCAGAAACCTTGAAGGGGAATTAAGGGATACACATCATAGTTTGTTGACTATGAAATGGTTATAGACCGACATATGATTTTGGAATGAAAATTTGATAGAAATATTCATAACATTTCGTAATTCCATATGGTTTTCAAATGACCTTTGACAAACCTAAAATATAACATGGATTATGGTGCCACTTTTTGGTTTGATCCACTGGAATGTAAATATAAATTTGAGAACCCCTTTTTCTCCCATTTGGATTTATTACTTCAAATTGTAACTATATATGGATGAATGATTCTCTAGTGACATTTATTGACTTAGAGAATCATAGAGTGCATAACTTTATAAGATCAAACTGTTAAGATCTACGATACATTTCTCTATTCCTTTCTCTTATTTTTATTATTCTTCCTTCTTAAGGGTTAACATATAGTGGGGTATGTTTCACTATCATGGATGGTTGATGTAAGGATGATTATATTTGATTATATTAGATTTTCTTGAAGATAACATTGATTATGGAGCATTTTGATTCATTCTTTATAAGTGTGATAACACAAGAATTGATTTTTAGTTAGTTATCCATATTATTTAATTTGTATTTACTACTTTAGATATGAATTGATCATGAAATAGTTTTATTTTAATAAAGATAAAATATTATCCAAATTAAATAAAAATAAAAAATTTAACATAGGCGGGACGTGGGTTGAGGGTGATATATGCGACATTATTATTATTATTAATTGAATCATGTTTATTGGGGTATTTTAATTGATAATAAATGGAAGTGTCTTTGAGAATGTGTAGAGATGGCATTGACGTATTCAAGGTGTAGTACTAAGTTTTTTGTTAGATTTAATTAACATGGGTGTCAATTACATGTGTGGTGATTGTAGAAAAGTGGGTACAGTTTATTGACAATGTGATTTATAGATGTTGGTGTGATTTGGACATTGTAGATTATCTGTTATGTGGAAGTGTAATGAAATAAATGAACTGATTAATAATAGAATTTGGTGGGATATGTATTATTGAATGAAATTAATAAAAAAAGTGATGGAATTTATTAAATGAAATCGATGATGAAAACATATAGTTATGAGTAATTTAAATTACAATAAAAAATTAATGAGTGCAATGGTTTATGATGAAACATGTAGTAAATTACATGGTAATTTTAAATTTTATAAATAATGTCGTTAAGTGAGTTTTAGTATATAGTATTAACAAAAATTATAATATTTTGAAGTTAATTTAATAAGTTGGGGGACAATAATGTAGTGGTTGAGAAATATATATGAAGTAAAAGAAGTTATAAATTATTGTTTACTAAACCGTGTGGTTGATGCATTATTACTGGGATATTAAAGGTGGTAGTAGTTATTGTTTGATGATGTTGCTATAAATGATGGGGCATTTTGGTAGATGTGTATTGATAGGATGTGGACCTTATGATGGGATTGTGTGTTATTCTATATATTATTATATAAAATTTTAATTTCGTATGGACCACCTTATTCGGGTAACCTAACCATTGTAAATATTAGGTTTTGGGTTTTGGGATATGCCACAATATCTAGAATGTGGGAGATATTGATGGATGGATACTTCAATTCTATTGATATCCCTTATAGTAGTTGTAGTGGTTGTGTCAAGTTGTGTAAATGGATGCAGTATAAAGACATGGTATATATCATGGAACAATGTTTCTGTATATCGTAATCAAAATAGGTGTAATTTACAAACATAGCAAGGGATTAGAGTTATTGGTTTTTATAACCGTGAGATATGAGGGATAATAGATCCTAGGATAAGATAGTATGATGTAACTCATTGCTATAATTTATTATCTACTATATTAGTATTGTATACATAATTATAGAGTAATATTATGGTGAGTTGAGTTTACAGTTGAATTGATATGGGACACAAGTTAGTTTCACTATTCATTCACTAACACTTCAATTGTATTAATTCACATTGACATGAGGGTTTTATGAAGGATCTTAATTTTTTTAATTGTATGATCACCCCTACTCTATATATATTTTTTATATTTTCATGATATTTTCATTGATTGAAATGAACCGTTCTAGGTAATTTCCAGGTGGTTGTTGGATGTTGGAGGAGTCTCTTTAAATTAATTCTATTTTTATTTATTATTGGTATTTACTTTTGAGTTTTTTCAAGTGTATAACACACATGAATTTTTATATTATCACATGGTTTTGGGATTAATTCATAACCACTGTAGGGGTTGATTTGTGATTCTCTTACTATTTCATGGTTAAATAGACTAATTACTCTCATATTGCGTGTTTTATACTCTCACTACTAATCTCCAACCCAAAACCTATTATAGACTAGATATAGGGGTCACCAAAAGAATTTTTACTAGATCAAGAGGGCCTTTAGTGGATATGATCCATGAAACCACACCAATTTCATATATAATAATGTCAAAAACTCTAATTTCATGCCAAATAAAAAACATAATAATCTATGGTGGGATGAGCGACATTCATAACTAGATTATTTTTAGGAAATTGTGAAATTGAATTATTTATATAAAATGTTAATTAAAATAATGAATAAATGAGTAAATTAAAAAAAATTACTATATACTCAGAACTACAAGATTTTTTTGAAATAATCTTTAAATAAGATAAAACCAAATGTAAGGAATGGTATAGTTGTAGAGATGGAGCAGGTCCCATGGATTATATTCCCCCAAAAGGATAATCCAGATACTTTATAATATATTGTGGGGTGGGATAATTCCTCAACTAAATAATTTTTATGAAACTAAGAAATTTAATTACATAAATAAAACATTTATTAAAATATATATGAAACGAAAAAATTAAAAAATATATACAATATACTCATAACGACTAGCTTTTTTTTTTGAAACAATCTTTAAATAAGATAACACCAAATCTAAGGGATTTACCAATTGTGGGGATGAAACAGGTCACACATATTATATTCTCCCAAAAGGGTAATCTAGATATCAATGTGGATGGATCTACTTATCCCCTTTCGATTTCCCCCCTTTAACACTTTCAATATAAGTAGTTTTTGGCAGTTGATTTTGATAAAGATGATATTAGGGATTTGGATTGTGACATCCATTAAAATTTTTTCATAGTGTTCATTGAAATTAATTCCAATCATAATTTAATTTTTTACTCTTATTATAACATAAACTTTTATAAATAAAATTCTCTTTTGACTAAATACATTATTATATATAGTAGTTATAGAAAACACGTGAACTTATTTTGATATTTTGGACCGTTATAGCCGATCAGATTTAAAACACGATTAAGTATCATAACCATTGATAATATAGTCATTGTAAAATTCTTAATATTACTATATATTAAGGGTTATGATAAATTCTAATTGACACAGATATAAGAAATGATGACCTCTACTAGTAGAATCATACCATATAAAGCTCATTTATCATATCATCCGAGAGAGATAGAGTCTTGGTATTTCCCTTGAAGAAGCCCAATATGAGAATAGGCAACTCAAACATGCATGGAAAATTTAATGAAGTCCAATGTAATTTTTGTAAGGGTAAAAATGCGGTTAGTGTCATATAAACTAAAATTTTCCAATAAATAATACATGTTATTTAAAAGTTTAAATTCATATATTTATAGAATTATATCACTATAATAAATATTATTTTTGAAATAATTATATCAAAATTAGTCAATGGTGATTTTTTCATAATTTTATGAGACAGTCTATTCCTTGGGAGAAAATAAATATTGTATAAATATACTGTCTATATTATGACATCATAATAACATAAAAGTGATGTAATAAATACTATGAAGCTAATACATGATTAAAAATAGATTTACATTTTAATATACTGTGTTTTTGAAGTTACATTATTAATTTTATAATCTTTTAATGAATCATCCAAAACCTATTTTATATTATATGATTTTAAAATTAATTCTTTATGAACATGAATCACTTCCACATCACTAGTGATATTAATTTTAATATTTTTGGTTCATGTAATCATAAAAAATTAAAATCCACACGTCTTTTTTATAACATGGAATGTTTCGGGGTTTTTATTATTTTATTATATAGTCCATAACCTATGAGTATAAATTAATAATTAATTCCCTTCTTGTTTGCTATAAATACCCAACAACCTCCCACTAATCTTCACTAAAAACCCATTGAGCACAATGTTTCTCTATCCATCCATCTCTAAATACCTCCCAAGGTTTTCTCAATCTCTTAAGAAAATATTCCAATGATTTTTCATGTTCTCTCTCAAGTTAAGGGGTCCTCTCCTCCTCCTCTCTATTAAAGCACTTTCTTTGTATTATGCCTTTTAATTTTCAAATTTTCATGTTGGAATATGTTTTTACACATCCCTTTACTATCCTTAAGATTCCAAAGTAATGATAGAGCACATTTCACTTTCTTTAAATCCTTCCCTGAAATTTTATGTATACTCGTAATGCTACCAAAACTATTATTTTATCTTCCATGACATACTTTTCGGTTATGAATACCCATTTGTATTTCAACTAAAGGGAATTCAACTATTGTTATTATCCATAATTTATTTGGAACATACATGTATGTAACCCACACTCCATAATCATGAGATTAAATGTGAATAAGTGTTTTCTTATTTTATATGATATATGTGTCACACAATTTCAAGTATATGATATAAATGCGATAGTTTCACCTGGAATTATATATCTCCCAAAAGCATTGGGTAATGCTTTTATCACATGAGATATACATGTATTGTTCATTGGAGGTAATCCTAATAATACTATGCTTCTTTTTTTCAGTGGTTATCTTCGACTTATGTTTACGATGTCATGATTTATTTTATTTCCACATTCTTATGTTGTCTTATAGTTATCATCTTATACGGAGATTCGATGTTCATGTTTAGGAATCTCACAATATTATGTCACCCAGATATGTCTTTTTGAACCAAATTTATTAATTTCATTATGTTATGCTTTAATTATTCCTTTACTGAGATTTATATGTCACCTATTTTCCTATTTATCCCCATATTATCCTATGTAGTATTATATGATCAATGTAATATGTGGGATTATTATAGATTTTTAAATAATGTATTTGTATCCCTCTTTCAGGTTAATGTTTTATGTATCTAATCACTCAAATATACTAGACCTATTTATCTTTTAGGATTGTATTATGTTTTTCCTTATGTAATAAATCACGAAATAAAGTATATAAAAGACATGAGTTTTCATAATTGGTATTAGTGGATGGCCTTGTTATTTTTGGGGATTGGGAATAGAAATACTCAGTGAAAGCATTAGGGATAAGTCTAACCATTGTAAAAATCCCTAAATTTTGGTAAAGTATAAATTATGTGGCTTCCAAGTAACAAAATATTTATCTATGAACTACAGGTCGATAAGGATTTGGTATTGTTATGCATTGGGGTAATATCCCTGAAAAGGGTACATAAGGTATTAACTCAATCAGAACCTAGTTAATGAGAAATAGGCCTTGATACACACCTATTTTAACACTCTTGGGTGATATGTTATGGTAAATTCACAATATCTTTACGAACTATTATGAATGGAACAAAAAATGCCCATAAAATTTAATATTACACAATAGATCATGGATAAATTAGATTGAAACCTAGAAATTCATAGGTTAATGAATGTATGTCCTTTATGGGTTATTCATTAAATATTCATAGTTTCCCTTTTTATATTCTTACTAGTTAAAACATCATCATCCCTAAGTCTATTTTCTATTAAGTAAGTGATTGGAACTATAATTAAATAGTGAATGAAAGGATTATCATCCATTTATGAACCTCAAATATACTATATGATTATGATTATATGCATTATTTAGTATCACTTAAGTTTAGTATAACTATTCAAATACCACCACAAAACATGGAAGCCGAGCTATTATAAAAATGAAAAATGGGTAAAAAATTACATCCAAAGTATATAATTCATCACAAATTAAAATATGTTTGCTAAATTTCCAATAGAACCTTGTGATACCCCCTTTAGAATAATTAGATGCAGTTCTGGGTATGGATTTTCTTTCCATGTATAAATACAGGACAAATTTATAATATAATTAAATCACTAATTGTATCACAAACCATCCTTCAATTCTATACATGTTCATGGGGGAGGATGGATCTCCTTTGGAATCATCATCTCAAGCATGTATATTATTGCCTTATGATAAAACATATATTGATCTAATGATTGAGACTAAGGAAAAGATCATCCTTAATAAAATTCCCATTGTGATGGAATTTGTTGGTCCTTCTTGATGAATGGGATGGTCTTTATCCTACCCGAGAGGTTGAGTTCTCAATTTAAATTAGACCCAGAGCTTTTCTAATAACATAGACTCTATATAGAATTCCAATTCTTGAACATGAATATATGATCAAGGAACTACATGAGAATATGGATAAAGGGTTTATATGACCAAGTGTTTCACCATGGGGTGCATCATTCCTTTTCATCAAGAATTATGGGTCAATGAACCAATGAATTGATTATCCCGAACATAACAACAACACAACAAAGAACACGTATCAGATTCTATAGATTAATGACTTGTTCAATTAGCTTCATGGATCCTAGTAATTATCCTAGGTGTATCTTTGGTTGGGATATTATCAAGTAATGGTGAAGAAGAAGTATATCCCCAAGGTAGATTTTCGTACAAGGTTTTGTAACTATGATTCCATAGTGATTCAATTTGGACCCATTAATGCTCCATCTATCATCATGGACATAATGAATAAATTCTGTATTTATTAACCCAAAATAGTTTTAATATTATTTTTAAATGATATTCATATCTACTCTAAAAGCACGGAGGATCCTGAGGATCATTCAAATATTATACTAAAAGACCATGCGAAAGAAAAATTTATATGTGAAGTGTATTATATATGAATTTTGGATGGAGAAGTAACAATCCTTGGACATGTTATCACCAAAAAATAGAAATTTATAGATACTTAAAAAACATATGAAATTTAGGGATGTACTAAAACAACTAATGTTATGGAAATCCATAGTTTCCTTAGATTATCTGGATATTATATTCATTTTGTGAGAAACTTCTTTTAATTTTCAAGCACACTAACCAGGCTAGCACAAAAGGGAGTAAATGTTTTCTAGATAGATGAATGTGATGAGCACTTTAAATATTTAATTGAGAGGATACTCACTACACCTATGTTCACATAACCCACCATTAGGGAATTATTTATAATATAAAATAATACTACCAAAAAGGTATTGGGTTGTGTAATCATGAAAGATAGAAAACTGATGGCCTATGATACCCACCAATTAATGATCCATGTGAATAACTACTCAACCCATGAGATGGAATTAGCTGTAGTGATTTTCCCATTAAAATTTTGGCAGCATTATATCTAGGCGAAGAAGTGTGACATATAGACTGGTCAAAAAATCCTCAAGTATATATTCACACAAAAATATCTCAATATTCACCGATGAATGTGGTTATATATAATCAAGCATTATTATTGTTCAATCCATTACTATCACTAGAAGGCGAAGAAAGTGGTAGATGCTTTGCGTATAAAGGATCTTGAAACCCTATCCATGATGAAGATTTAAAGAGATCCAATGTTCTTGGACATGGAAATAATGGAATTAGGAGTAATAAAATGATATTAATCCAAACCTGATGAAATAAATGACCAACCATACATTCTTGAAAGGATTATGGAGGGCCAAAAATGATGAGAATCTACAGAGAAAGGGGGTTAATATTCCAAAGTTCAACATTTCTAAAGAGGGATTTATAAGGTTTGGAACCCGAATATATGTCCCATGAAAACAAAATCTAAACAAGGAACTTCTGAATGATTCACAAACATAATCATTCTCTATTTATCTGGGAAGCACTGAGTTATATAGAGATATGGAGAAAAACATCTGGTGGAATAACATGAATATGGATATTATAGAATTTTTATCTTGATGTTTGGTATGAAAAAAAATTAAGGATGAATGATATAAGTTTATGGGTATGATGAAACCATGACCCATGATAATATATAAATGAGAAAACATAACTATGTATTTCTTCATAGGACTCCCCATGAAATATGGAAGTAATAATTCCATCTATGTGGTAGTCGATCGAGTTATAAAATCATTGCATTTCATTGATATCAAAGAAGATTTATCATTGGACCATCATTTATAGATATACATAAGAGAAGTGGTAAGACTATATGTAGTGCCACTCTCTATTGAATTTGATCGATATGTGAGGTTTTCCTTGATGTTTTGGAGAATCCATAAATAAAAATTAGACATAGAGTTATGTTTCGGCACTGATTATCACCCCCATACGCATATCTAGTTTGAAAGAAACATTAATACATTAGAGGATATGATGAGATCTTGTTAAATGCATTTTCAACGATGTTGGGGTCATTAACTTTCCATAGTGGAGTAATAATATGACAATGGTTTCCATTCATTCATTAACTTAAAATAATATGAGGCATTGTATGGGAAGAGGTGTTGACTCATACATGTTAGGATGAAGTCGAAGAGGGTAAGATGATTAAACTTGATTTTATCCAAAAGGTGATAGAAAATATTCAAACCATAGAGAATTCTATGACATCTATGAAAAGTGGATATAAAAATCTACACAGACAATTTTCGACGTGACCTAGAGTTTGATGTCATAGATAAAGTGTTCCCTCATATATCACCATTGAATGATTTCAGGAGGTTTGGGTAGAATGAGAAGCTTTTTCCTAGAAACATTGAACCCTTTGAGATCATTGATTATATCAACAAAAGGGCATATCAACTACAATCACAACCTATCCTATCTTGAGTATACGATGTGTTCTATTTATCTCACTAAAGAAAGTACATGCCAAACTCCTCACATGTAATAAATTCATAAGTGGTGCTATTATTGAATTATCTTTTATCCACGAATTATTTGGTAAAGATATTAGATCATAGAGATAAAGTTCTACGACACATGACAACTCACCTAGTCAATGTAATTTGGTGGAAACAGAAGTTTGAGGAAGAGACTTAAAAACCAGTAGATGTGGTGAAATAAAAATACCCTCATCTGTTTTACTATAGGAAATGAAATATCAAGGGAAGAATTTTTGAAGGGGGGATAATTTTAAGAACTGAAATTGTTAAAATGAAATACCCTTTTATAAAAATTTCTTATTACGTAATTCAGTTATAGAAATGACAAGCTCTACTTCGGTTATTTTTGAATGTTATAGCCCATCATATTTAAAACACCTTTAAACATCATAACCACAAATAATATAGTAATTTTATAGTGACTATTAAAATATTTATATATTAAGGGTTATGATAAATTCTAATTGACATAGACAGAAGAAGAGATGACCTCAACTAGTAGGATTTTACCCCATTAAACTCATTTATCAAAGCCTCTGTATGAGATGGAATCATTGGTATTTTTTCCTTGAGCATGCATAACACAATATTCAACATACTATTTAGGAGAAAAGTTCAAGCTTATAAAAATCATGACTCAAACCATTTTCTCTAAACCTCCCCAATAATGTACCACCATCAAACACCCTACTATTAGGGCGTACACTGGTGTAATAAGTAGTTGTGTATCTAGACCATAGTAGTATTAATTTTTATATTTTCTTTTTAATAAAATAATGATTATATTTATCACTTTTACATTATTACTTCATATATATATATATATGATTGAATAATGATTTTGATAAAAGCTAGATTGTGATATGGAGGAACGAAAATTGTATTTTTAGGAAATATAAAGTTTCAATCAAAACACTATTTTCAATAAAATCAAGAATTTATGAAATAAATTTCATTTTCATAAAATATTATTATTAATTTTTTAATATATATTCTAATATAATTTAATTATGTAAAATGTAATTTTTATAAGGGCCAAAATGTTGTTAGTGTCGTAAAAACTAGAATTTTTCAACAAATAATAATTTTTATTTAAATTTTAAAATTCACATATATAGAAAAATATTTTTCTGAATCAAATATTATTTTTTAAATATTCACATAAAAATTATCCATTGGTGAGTTTTCAAAAATTTATAAGATGTTAGGATTTATTCTTAAAAATATATACGATATAAATATAAAGTTTGTATTACGAAATCATAACAGCCAAAAATTGTTGTAATAAATACTATAAATGCAATTCATGAAAAAAAAAGATTTCAACTTTAAAATAATTTTTTTTGAAGTTATTTGATTAATTTTATAATCCATTAATGAATCCTCAAATACCTATATTTTATTTTAAGGTTTTAAAATCAATTCATTATGAAAATAACTCACTTCCACATAACCAATGGTATTATTTTAATATGGTTGGTTATTAGTGTTATAAAATATTTACAATTACTCCAAATTGATTGAAACCATGGAAAAAAATCATGTAATAGTTTTTTTTATTATCTTATTATATAGAGTCCAAAAACTACATTTAGAAATTAATAAAAAATGCAACTCTCTTTTGTTAAAAATATCCACCCATCCTCCGACTACTCTTCAATCAAAAACCCATATATAAAAATTTTACTCTCCATATAACTCTATAAATCTCTCCCAAGGTGTTGTCAAGATCTTAATAAAATATTTACAATTACTCCACTTTGATTGAAACCATGAAAAAAAAATCATGTAATTGTTTTTTGTTTTTATTATCTTATTATATAGGGACCAAAAACTACATTTACAAATTAATAAAAAATGAAACTCTCTTTTGTTAAAAATATCGACCCAACCTCTGACAACTCATAACTCAAAAACCCATATATCCAAAATGTACTCTCCATATAACTCTATAAATCTATTCCAAGGTCTTATCAAGATCTTAATAATCTCATCAAAAGATTTTTTAAGTGACTTATCAAGGTAAGGGATCATATCCTTTATTAAACTACTTTATTTTTATTATGCCTTTAAAATTTCAATTGTTCTTGTTGGCATATGTTTCTACACATAGCATTACATTCCATATGATATCCAACTAATTAGAAACCACCATTAATTTTCTTTAAACACTTCCATGAACCTCTATATACACCCGTTATGCTACCAAAATTATTCTGTGAATTTCCAAGCCAAACTATATTGTTGTGAATACTCATACCTATTTCCAATCAAGGGTATTCACCAAGATGTACATATCCTTCATTGATTTGGGACTTCCATTTATGTAACCTTAAATCCATAATCATGAGGATAAATTTGATTAAATAAATTCTATTATTGTATGATCTATGGGAACCAAAGTGCATGTACATAATATTAATGTAAAAGGTGGGTCAGAAATTATATATATCTCCAATGTATTGGGTAATGTTTTTATCTCATGGGATACCATGTATGGTGCATGGGTGGTTAGCTAGAGAAAACTATGTTATGTTGTCTTTATGGTTAGACTTGAATTATTTTTATGTGGTCATGTTTTATATTATTTTCATATTCATCCACTAACTTGATAGTACCATATCATATCAGGATTTGATGGTCATATTTATGAATATCACCCTTTTATGTTACCTTGATATACAATTTTTACTCACATGTACTAATTTCATGCTATTATTTGATTATCCCCTTACTGGGATTTATAGCTCACCCCATTCTTATGTACATCCTCAGGATTTTCCATGTAGTATTAGAATATCAATGAACATATGTTCATGTTACGGAGTTTTAAATATTTTCATTGTATCCCTATTTTAGGTTAACGTGTTATGTATCTAACTACCAAAATACATTAGACCTCTCAATGTTATTGGATTATATTAAGTGCGTCCTTATGTAATAAATCATGAAGTACTGTATAAAAGAAATGGATTTCCATAATTATGATGTATGTTGAGTTTGTGAGATTTTTCATGAGATACTTGTGTGAGGATCATGTTCTTATATGATTTGATAATATGGAGGAATTCAAAAAATACTTCAGAAGAAAACCATAGATGATTACTAACTTCTCAATATATGTATTTAGATGATTTTTTACACATTAAAAGGTCTTTTATTTTTGGTTTTCTTAATTTTGGAGGCTTTTGAGTGACTCCCAATTCATCTCTTCCATTTTAATGAATAGATGGAAATTTAATGCTCTTGATTATTGGATCAAGGTAAATGCTTCAACATTAGTCCTATTGAGGTTGTCCATTGTTTGGGTATGTATTGATGTCGATATGTTTGTGGAGATACCTTAATGGACCAATATCAGAAATGGTTTTGAAGGTTTCTCCATGTTTATGTAGTATTAATATATTCAAAAATATATATATCACAAATTTAAAAGAGGTGTGAACTCACCTATTGATTTTTGATTCCATATCTCTCTCTAGCATACCAAATAATATATAGGAGATGTAAATTTGATATAAAATAATTGTAACAATGATTATAGGATGGAGTCTCTTTTTTGGTTATGGGTGGTTGTATAATGGATGAAGGTAGAGTCTACCATACTGCAATGAAATATCCATTCAAATATGATTCAGAATCCCTCTATGATGTTGGTGCTTAAGAATATAATTAGGTCTTGACTTTAACATAAAATCGAATAAGGAACCATGGTATGTCTTCTTCTTAATCACACCCACTATGAAAGATTAACTACTCATTCATGGATAACAACCAAGAACATATTGTAGTTGAGTTTTAGTATCTGGCTTCTGGACTATCTCCTGATCTCATATATCTAGAATCTCATAATAAAAAAGAATCTTCTACACAAGAGTGGGTATCAATTCTTGTATAAAAACTTAAATGGGGGTAATTTTGATTTATCCATTCTATTTAGTCTTGGTGTGAGTTGGAGACTCTAACTCTAATTTTTTTCATTATAAGAAAAAAAAATCATAGAGAATTATTTCACAACTAACTCCCAACCCTTGGGTAAATAACCATTGGAACCAAGAAAAACTATTTTTGGATAGTAAATAATGAAATTCAAATCCTGAGAATAAATGTAGTCTAATGTTGAGGCTTGAAATATGTTGCATCCTAATACTTTATGAAATATTTTTTTTCAAATAAATTTATTTTGTTCGATAAATTAAATTACACACAAAACTAAATCTTAAATTACCACAACATACTTTTATTATTATTATTTAAACATGGTTATTATAACGATGGCATTAAACTTTGTGGTATAAATAGGAATAGAAATATTTTAAAAAATATAAATAATTTAGATAAAGAAAACATATTGATTAATAAGTACTTAATTTTTGGTAAAGTCATTGAATGCTTTGAAAATACTATTTTCTCAATGAAAAGTTTTCTAATGATTATTGGGAACAAACAACAAAAATAAATATTACCACTTAGGAAATTTATTTTATAATATTATTTTTTAATCAAAATATAAAAATTATTCTTCATTTAATTTTTTAGATTTTTATGAACAGATTAATTTTTCAATGAATACTGAAAAATATTAATTTTAACAGAAATTTTCCTTTTCATTTAAAAAAAAAAAAAGATGAATTTTGTTTTCAAATGGTTTAAAAGTAAAATTAGTCTAATTATGTTATTATTAAGCCAATTTATGGGTGGTTATTGCTTCATTTTTCATTTATATTTTGGTTCCAGTTATTTTATTCATTGTACGTTGATCAAAGTTATATGATCTCCTAAATGTTAACCATGATATAAATATCATATATTTTCATTATATACATATTTTAAAATTATTCCTAGATGTTAAAGATATAAAAATGGGCTACACCATTCATGAGGATGGTAGGTTGTACACACACATGAATGTTGATTTCATTTTTTCTCGATGGATGTGATGAACTAAAGGTAAGTAGTAGTTCTACTTCGTGAAAAAAAATTCACATCACTTCGGGAGGTTGTAGTCCTCAGTACACATGAGCGACTCTACAGTATTCCTCATAGGATGTAAAATAAAAATTATATGTAATATTATAATTCTAGAAGTAAACTTATGTCATAAAAATTATATATATACTTTAAATTAATAATTATCAAAATTTGTGAGAGGTGGTGATGGAAAACAAAATATGTTAGTTCGTGAGGCGGTAGTCCGCCGTACATATGATCAATGGTTTTGTTTCCCATTTGAGGTAAGATGAGACAAATATAGGTAATGTCATTAACTTAAAAACATTTCAGTATATAGAATACACTGAGATTCTTATATCATTATGGGCTAATAATAATTAATGATGGTTGAATAAGAATTAAAATAAAAATGCTTGTTTAAGAACGTTTTCTCTTCTTCAAGCAACCTCTTTAGGTTTGCACAAAAAGCCTTCCTGAGATGGATTATTGATCAAACAATTAGAACAAGGTCATAAAAAGGGATTTCAGGAATTTTTTTGAGTAGGATTTGGACCCAAACGGTTGTCGGACTGTGAGGATGTCTGAAGAGGATAGGTCCTTTTATAAGTGTGGAAAGGAACCCACTTGAAAACAAATAAATTTCCCAAAAAAATCTAAATTGATTGTCATTACCAAGAAAAAATTTCTCAAATGACCACATATTAGAACATGGGATAGAAAAGTATTTAAATATGCCCTGAAAATAGGATTGGAAAATTTTTAATGGCCATATTACCCTTATATTTTTTGTTTAACCCCCGCTAAACTCATTTTATCTTTAAAAGCATTGATTAATTTTTACTATTTTTAATATTTTCAACATTTTCAATATTCAGTTTAAAAAATAAATTAAACAATATTAGATAATATTATTTAATCTAAATCCAATTATGGAATCTTTTTTTCAAATTCAATTCCTAGATTTGGTGGAATTTAAATTAAAATTAAACCCACAGAAGCGGTGAAAAAATATTTTTCCAAAGGAAAAAACTTTCAAAAGTACAAAAAGTTTTTTTATCAAATTTAGAACATATAACTCATTACCACAACCAAAATTGGATTAATTATAATATAATTGAACAAATATGAAATTTAAAACTTTTTTTAAACAAAATAAAACTTTTAAATTATTTAAAAAAAATCAGTTTTTAATAAATATCTGTATTTCATATTTTTTTTATTGATAATAAATTTATAACCAATAAATTTATATATACATGTGTAAACCATATACTTTTAAAAATTTAGTTAGTTTTATTCATACCCACTAACTTAATGGATCTGTTATAACCATCATGTTTAGATAATAATATTTTATTAGCGTACTGCCACTTTTTTAAACCCGATGATTCATGCATCATAAACTATAAAAAAATTAAAATATTTAAAGTCAAATATATTATAAAATATCAGCGTGTTACATTTTCTCCACATTTAATAAATTAAATAATTAAAATTTGAACTTCAGTTCAAAAATATCAATGGATCGATATTTGAAAATACATTTGTTGATAACCTATATTATAAAAAGGGTTAATATAACTTCCTCTTAAAAAGATTAAAAGTGAAATAAGAATGTCCTCTAAAATAACAAAAAACTATGTTTATGAATAAGAGAACATTAACAGGAATTGAAAATATGGATATGTGATAGAAAAATAATCACCCAAGGATTAATAGAGGATGGTAGACAACATGTTCTGGAGAATGTTAACAAATACAAAACCATAAATTTGTGATGGGTTAAAAGTCCATTGATTCATCAAATATGAAGGTAAAATGATAATATTTTATTTCAATATATATTTCCATGAGTTAAGGAATTTATTTAACATATACAAGAAAACAATAAACATTATTACTTGATATATTTCTATTTCATAGGCATCATTTCATTCTTAGGTTGTGCTTCAATCAATTTCCATTTCGTCTCTTGCACTAGGAAATGAATATCCATGGTTTTTCTGTCTAAAGCACTAAAATAAAAATTTGTCAAATCATATTCTCCCTATGTTATTCCTTATACCTATAACTATTTACCAAAAAAAAATATGGTTATCACAAGTTATCCAACAATACCCAAAGTTCAAATTAATTCATTCCATACATAGTTACCCTTAAGAATCCATTGATATATTCCTGGCTATATTCAAAATCCAAAATTTTTGAAAGGTCTCTAAATTTACAAATTCAACTTAATAATTATCAATCAAAAAACAATGTAATATTAAAGAGTACATAAAGCATTCCATTAGTATAAACTTCACCCTTATCATGATACGGTTGTGGATTCAAGATTTGTGGCTTTATCAAATGCGATGGGTTGTCACCCAACATGCTGGTTGTAACTTTTATAAATTATATTTATATGATTCCAATAATTTTCCCAATAATATGTTGGACATTTAGAAAAATAATCATTATTTTTTTTAACCATTTAGTATTTCTATAGTTTTTCACAAAAATAAAACAATCTTAATTAAAAACTGTTTCTTTAACATCAACGATCATGCTAACCCTAAAGGTTATTCAAAACATTAAACTTATCTTTACTGTATATAAAAAAATATTCCTCAGGTAAACATTCTTTAAAACACATACTAAACCCGCTGGTTTTTTTACCATAAATGTATCACAAAAATATCTATAATCATGTTAAACTTCCATCACATAATATCTCAAAAAGTGTAACTATGAATTTAAAAAATTGATTAACATTATACTCATCAACACAAGACATTTTAGGTTTATCTCATATACCTATAGAATATACTGAATTTGTTCATAAAATCATATTATATATTTCTAAATCTGGTGTAACACTTAACATAAATTCAAACGTTATTCATTTCTAAACTCATAATAATAAACTTGGTTTCATTATGAATATCATTAAATTATAAAAATATTATCATATATTTTAAAAAATTTCTAAAGAAATTTTGAATTAACCAAATTATAACAACTACAAATGCCAAACAAGGTGTATAGTAAGGATCATCGTCGTGCACCGGGTGATGATGAGGTCAAGATCAATGCTCCATTCTCAAAGGTATTACCCGTTGGAACAATTGGGATAGAACTATGTCCACTTCTAGTATCCAGAAATGATTGTATTTCTAGAAAAACCACATAATCTATTCATTTCCCAAACTTTTATGATATTTTCCCTACAGTTATACATGGCATTAAAGTCTGTCATAAGGTTATGTTCCCAAACATATGCTTTACTAAATCTAGATCCAATGAATTATACAAAACTTAATCTAATGGAAACTATAAATACCCCAACCTTAGTAGCATAGAGTCATTGGTTATTTTATTGCATTGGCACCAGATACAAATAATTACATCCCAAATGACCAAATAATTTTACATTCTTGGTAAAATGAATGCATAAAAAATACCAAATTATATAAAAAAAGAAATATAACAAAGTATTTTTTTAGATCTTCATTATTCAATTTAGCATATCTCATTATATAAATCATAAAACACTTCTTGACATCCTGGAGAAAGAAAATATAAGAAAGGGGTGAGCTCAATTGCATAATAAGGGTATGCATGCAATGGAAGATATAATGATTAAATAAGAATTATCAATATAGAAATATAAATAACTAAAAACTCATGTCATTTAATCAATAACATGATCATAATGGATAATATAATAAGAGTAAATGATGATCAAACAATTCCATGTAAATAATCACATGAGATTAAAACATATCCATTAATATTTTCATGAATCGAATAATCACATTGTCAATAACTAATATTATAATGAGGTAAATAATATTTTTAGACATCATAAACATATAATCATGGCCTTTTTCCAAGACATCATACATAAATAGAAAAGACATCAGCCAAATATCCAACCTAGTTTGTCTAATGATACCTACTAATGTATCACGGGGTTATGGAGGGTTCTTCCAGTCACATACTAAGGCCAACGCATTCATTATATAAAAGGGGTGAAATATAATTAGTGTAAACATTCATATGGAAAAAATACCATAAAAAATGTAAATAATTACCCCAATCAATAAACATGATATCAAAAATCTAAAGTAATGTGAAGAATGATATCAAAATAGTACATCTATAGTAAAAATGATTATAACCCATCTATGGAAATAAATAGGGATGGTATCATTATAACATATCCCTAGTGAAGCATAATTAGAATATGTTTTTTTGATGTTGATGAATAGAAATTCCAAAAATGGTAATTAAATCATTCTTGAGGAAAATAAAATTTCCACTTTAAAAATCACATTTTTAAAACAATAAGTTCAAAATATATTTTCAAACCCATTTTCATTGAAAATAAAATTGTAAAATTTTAATGTAAAATTCAAAGCAATGACAACGGATAATTCTATACATGGTGTTTTATTTAAAAAACATTCCTTTCACACTATTCTAAAAAGGTTAGAAAGTACCTCATTTTGAAAAAGATAAGAATATTCCTTCGAGACCATTTTTTAAAATGTAAAATATAGGTAAAAATGTATTTAATAAATCATTTATATAATGTTAAACAAATTTAAAACACTTTTATAAAATAAAGATATATAATAAAAAGTATTTTTGACTGAATATAAAAATCAATTCATGTTTTTTTTAAAAAAATTTCAAAATAATTTTAAGTACCGAAAACTGGAAAATGATACAATTACATGAAAAAGTAATGAATAACCAAAGAAAATAAAATATTTTGGGTTTAATATGACATATAAAATAATTCCCCCATGGGTGACATTATCATAAACAATCCTGAATAATGATGAGAATGAAATAAACTCTCACCAAATTAGTAACTTTTGAATCATAATCCCCATTAAATAAATAACGTCAAATTAAACATTAAATACCATAAGGATAAAATGTTTCATGATATAAAATATAAAAGGGGTAGTATATATATCACACAAATGAAATAAGTAGTGAATAAGGCATACATCTCACGGAAGTAAAAGTGAGGTGAGAAGCTCTTACCTCGATCCCGACTTACTTCATAGATGTTATAACCTCCTATATAATAAATATTGATTCCCTATACATATATTATATAACCATAATCTCATATATCATACCAAATATAGTTTACTCATCGTCTTTTATAACCCCTTTATTCACAATTCTTTGTTAAAATCACTACTCCATGAGGTAACTGCTTCATTTTTCATGTAAGTTTTAGTTCAAAAAATTTGATAATTTTACTTTGATCATATATACATGATATCTAGAATGATAAAAATGATATAAATATCATAATTTTTTATTATATACATATTTTAAAATCATTAATAGATTTTAGAGATAAAAAAAATTGGTTACACCGTTCATAGAGATAGTAGGTTATTCTTACGCATGAATGCTATTTTCATTTTCCATTGATAGGTGGAATGAATTAAATGTATGTAATAGTTCACATTTACATAATCATTATTATTTCATATATACCACACATATTTTTTAAATTTATCCCTATTACCCTCTATGTAAATTGTCTATGAAAAATTAATCACATTGCTTCGCGAGACGGTAGTTCACCATACACTCGAGCGACATTATCACATTCTACATGGGATGGAAAGTAAAAAAAATTATATGTAATATTATAGTTAAAAAAGTAAAATTAAGTCATAAAAATTAAATATATAATTTAAATCCTTCATTATAACGATTCGTGACAGATGTCGATGGAAAACAAACAATGTTAGTTTGTGTGTTAGTAGTCTACTGTACACATAGCAAAAGATTATATTTCCCATTTAAGGGAAGATGAGATGAATATAAATCATGCCCTTAAAATAATAATATTTCTATATATGAAATATTTTTAGGTTACTATATCAACATGTTTTAATATTAATTAAATATGATGTAAGAAGCAATAAAATAAAAACATTCATTTAAGAACGTTACCCCTTCTCTGAGAATCCTCTTAAGGTTTCCACAAAAACCCTCCTATAATGCATTTTTGATCAAACCATGGGTAATAAGTCTTAACGACGAATATATGTAATGGTTATTAGTGGGGAATTTCAGATTAAAAAGGGTCTTGTAGTGTAGTGAGGAGAGGAGAGGGCCTTTTATATGTGGAGAAAGGAACTTACTTAGAAACTACATTTAAAATTCCCAAAAGAGTCCAAAAATGATAGTCACTCCCAAGAAAAAAGATTCCAATTGACCATATATTTTAAGTTGGGATAAGATAATATTGAAATATTTCCAAAAAATATTATTGGGAAAATTATGAAGGGAAATATTTCCCTAATTTTTTTAGTTTAACCCCCTGATTAAACATATTTAACTTTAACCACAATAATTATTTTTTTATTATTTTCACTATTTATTATGGTCAACATTTAAGTTGATATTATTAGAGAAAAATACATATTCTAATTCCAAATATGGATTCCATTTTTAGAAATTCAATTTCGGAATGTGTCGGAATTTAATTTAAAATTAAACTAGCAAAAGCGGTGAAAAATAGTTTTCTGACGAAAAAGTTATCAAATGTATAAAATGTTTTTTATCAAATTTAAGCATAAAATTGATCTAATTACCTAAATTGGATATATTATGATATAATTAAGGTATGGGATAATCAATTCCACTGACATTGCCTGCACCTTGAAATGAGGCACCCAACCAAAATGAGCTACTCACACACCACCAAACAGAAAAGGAGTGTCACTAATATGTAAAACCAAAACAAGTGGACAATATAGATAAAAAGGGTAGCTAAAGCAATCAATCGATTGAAATAAAACCACAGAGGATTAGTGAAAGGTTAAGCCTGGTCCAACTGAAGGCAGTGGCACAACACATATCAACATTCAGTAATGAAACATCCCAATTAAAAATATATAAAATTGGGCAGAAAAATAAAACTATTATTTTTTCTTACATGTGAATAAAAAAATTGAATAGAATATTAAAAAACAAAGAAAATTCAATATTAAAAAATTTAAACACTACTTTCACAACTCACAACAATATTCAACTGAAATTAGTGATATTAGTTCACATAAGGTTATAGAATGGGAACCAAATTCATCCTATCTAAGAAACATTTGAATTTAGATAATACCATGTCATTGATAAAACTATCAGTTGTGTTATAATCAATGTGTATCTTATTGAAACAGAGTTTCAGATTCTATAACATCTTTAATAAAATTTAACCTAAATCTATGTGTTTGGATTTAATGTGGAATACTAAATTTTTGGATAAATGCAATGCATATCCACTATCACTATACACATTAATAACATAATCATAAATCATGAGTTCGGTAGAGAAAACCTTAATCCACAAGGATTCTTTAACAAACTCTGTTAAAGCTATATATTCTGATTCTGTGGTTGAAAGAGCAACCCCATACTACATATTATATTTTCAGGAAATAGAACATCCACAAGTATTGAATGCATTCCTGGTTAATGATTTTCTAGTTTCAATATTTCTTGCACTACCGGTGTATAGATATCAAACAATTAATTCAGCAGTATCGAGTTTCATACCATAACACAATGATAAACAAATAGTATAATAAAAATGTCATAGTAGACACTTTAGGGCATGCCAATGAGGCTTCCCTAGACTGTCCATAAATCTTCTAAGAGTGTAGATTACAAAGGATACACCAGGTATTTTATAGATCATTCTATACATGATATTTCCATCCATTTAGCATAAGATATTTTAGACATAAAATTAGTATCAACAATATTGGTAGGTTCGAGACTTAGAGATACATTAATGTGTTGTCTAAAAGGTACACTTACAAGTTTGAGAGATTCAAACATGTACCTTTGAAGAAATTTCAAAACATAATCATGTTGTGAAATATATAATAGTTTATTTCATATATCCTAAATGATTTCTACACCTATAATTTTCTTAGATTACCTTAAGACCTTAATTTTAACAATACCATTAAATTATAGATTTAAGAGCAGTAAATAGCCTCAAGTTATTGAAAATAATAATCATGTCATCCGCATACAATAGCAGGTAAATCATGTCATCTATAAATGACTTAAAATAATAACAATGATCATACTGGCTCCAAATGAAATGGTTATCAAGAATAAAAGAATCATATTTTCTATATCAATTCCTTAATGCTTGTTCAAAACCATAAAATATTTATTTAAAAGGAAAACTTGTTTAGATTTTAATTTTTTAGAGTAACCCACAGGAGGATTCATGTATAATTTCTCATTAAGGTCACCTTAAAGGAAATTAATTTTCACATAGAATTGTTAAATGTGAAGGTCATTATATGTAGTAAAATCAAGATGCTGCCTAATGGAAGAATGATTAACAACTGGAAAAAAATTCAGATTATTTTATTTCTTATCATTGAAGGAATCCTTTAATAATCAATATTTCTATAAATTTTATTTACTTCTCAATGATATTCTCCTCTTTTATATTATAAATCCACTTACATTAAATTTCTTTAGCATTGGGAGGTTTTTCAATGATAGACCAAGTGTGATTTTTATTTAAGTAGTGCATTACATCATTCATGGTAGATACCTAATGTTTTGAATATTTGTTATTAAGGAATTTCTTATAGCATTGAGGATTATCATAAATAAGATCCTAATAAACATAAAATGAATAAAGAAACCATGTCATGTTGAATAAACCGAGAAGGAGTTCTAGGGACCCTCCTAACTCTATGTAGAGAAAACTGATAGTATGTAATATTGATAGAAGTTTAGGTATACAAATCTGAATCATAACTGGTAATTAAATTAGCATGGGTCACTGGATGAGGATACAATGGAAGAGGCTATATGGTATCATAAAATTTAGTTGATGGTTCAGTTTCAATACTCCCTTCAAAGGCTGTTTTATTACCGTCAGATGTGACAAATAATTTTGGAGAATAAGACTAATAAAACACCACAACTCTAATAATTTAAGACTTTTGGTAATTCGGTTTATAACCCTAAATTTTATAACCTTGAAACCCTTAGGATGTCACAAAAAAATAATTTAAGAGCTCTATGTTCAATCTTATCAGTCTTTATATGTGAATATACAGTGCAGCTGAAGACTCTCAAATGATTATAAGAGAATAGAATGTTATTACAATGTTCTTATGGGGTTTTAAAATGATTATATGAGCCCATAATTATAAGGTAAACTTCTGTAATGGCGGTCTATTCCCCACAATATGTAGGGAGACCCAAGAACGCATGCATGATTTAGGCTCTCTCTAAAATGGTTCAATTCATTCATTCTACAAGAATACTCTGTTGGGTGGTTTCCCAAATAGTTTGGTGTCTTGAAAAATGATCTAATTCTCAAAACAGGATAAATTCAGTAGATGGGTATTCAAATCCATTGTATGCTTTCAATTTTTATCTTCATTACAACCTGATTTTCATCAAGGATTTTTCAGGTTTTAATAGTCTGAGATACATCATATTTATTTTTTAGTTTGTAAATCCACACATTTCTTGGGAATTATTCTATAAAGATAAATAAATAAGAACCTCCACCGTGGGAGGTGGTCCTTTTTAGTTCTCACAGGTCAGATATATGTATTTTAATGGGTAGTCAAATATGAAGTTAGACATGTTAATGGTGACTCTCTTATACATACCCATGACGCAATATTAACAAAAGGAGAGATTGATTGGTGCAATATCAAACAACATCCCTTGTTTGTTAAGTTATTATAGGCCCTACGAGCTTAAATGGACCTATATCCTATGTCATAATGGATTATTATCAATATTAATGTTATACACATGACTCAACTTCCTTGAATGGGTCTTCTTATTCAAGAAATACAACCCATTAATTAGAGAACCCATTATGATTGCTCTAGATCCTTTAATGACCATCAGGATACCTCATTCAAACCTACATGAATACCCCTTTAAATCTATAATTTTAATGGAAATCATGTCCTTATGGATGTTGGGAACCCACCAAACATAAAACAATGTGATGGTGTGGTCATCAAGTTATATAATAACAATAAATCATCTATAAAATTTACACCTCATATTATTACCTAAAATTACATCCCCTTATAACCTTTCTATTAACTCTAGGAATGAATCTCTGAAAGGACATATATGGAATGAGCAGCCTTAGTCTATGACCCAGTCACGGTTAAGGGAATGGCTTGACACATTCACCACATCAGTTGTGTCATAACCAGAATCCACTATAAGATATTGGTTAGTTGGTTGTTTGGTCTTAAATTCATGTTTAAGCTTCCTATGCTCAGGCTTAGTGTTCCCAAGATTTCTAAAGTGGAAGAAAATGATTTTTATTTCCCAATACAAAGACCTAGGAATGAGTTGTTTACTGTTCTTGACATTATACTTACTAAACACATTCTTTCTACCCCTAAATTGTGGTCTACCTATTATAAAAAGACACTTTTCCTCGCCTCTAACTCTAGTCATAGAAAGTAGTTACTTGGATAGTAAGGAAAACATAACCTCTTATAGGGTTAAGGATCCATGACCGATCATTATTGTTTATACCAAAGAGTTGTAAGAATTTTCTAGTGAAATCAAAAGGATTGTTTCTTGATCTTCATCATCCATAGTCATATTTATGTTGGCCAGATCTGACATCAAATTATTGAATTCATCTAAATGAACATTAATTGAAACACATGTCTCATTTTAAATGTAAACATTCATTGTTTCTTATAAGTCCTACCAACTAGAGAATATTTCATGTATAATTTATCTAACTAAATCCATATACCGACAGTATTAGTATCAAAAGAAACATTCTTAAGGACTTTATTACACAAAGAAAGAAACAGATAATTGTGCGCCTTAATAAGAACATTAGTGGAAACATCTTCATAATCAATAAATTTTTGTCTACTTTGATAAAGAGTAATAATATCTTTCTTAAGCCTAAATAAGGAATAAATTAATCCTTTCTGAAAAAGCAAGTATCTCATCTTGTCATCCATAAATTAAAGTCATTTTAACCATTGAATTTATTGATTTCAAGCCTCGTTGATGACATGTTTATTCAAATGATTAGATACCGAGTTTTTACATTCAATGATATGCGTATGCCCAGAAGAATCATCCAATATCAAAGGGTATTCATGATTATCAAACTATATTTTAGAATTTAGAAGAAATATTGTGGTTACAATGGCTTCAATTACAAAGAGAATTAAAATGGTGGAAATTGAGATGAGATCCAAATGTGAAAATTAAAACAAAAAACAAAATTGAAACCAAGAAACAGATTCTGCAAAAAAAAATAGAACAATTGACTCTATGATACCATTTTGTGAGGGGTAGGGCGCTCGGGCAAGGGTATTTCACACAAAACCAAAAGGTAATAATTGGATTTCTGTTCATAGAAGTCGAATTCAACAAAAACAAACCATAAAAGATACCATAAAGTTACGAAATCTATAAAAAGAAAGAAAAAAATAATGAGCTTCAATCCCATTGGGGATTACATGCATGGAAAGAATACCACATACACACTCATGTGTTTTATTAATGATTGAATAAGATTTATTTTTTAAAAATTTATGTAAGAAGAAAACTGCAGATGAATCTTTGAAAATAAAAAGCCGCAAAAGAATGAAACATGGATGAATTAAAAACTTACAATGACAGATGCAGATGTTTGGTCATCTAGTTCTCTTGATGCTGCTACTATGATGGGGATACTACTATGTTATAACAAAAAAAAGGAACTTATCATTTGGTTAGGATCAGAGTTCTTCATATCTGGTCATGGCTACACTTCTTCACTGGGAAGTACATCGTCGAGTACTCCACCACAAACTGCACATGAGCAATGTACAAAGAGGATGGTGGGAACTAAAAGATCTGATCTCTAAGGAAGATTAGCACTCCAAAACCAAGGGTTTTTCTAGAATGAGAACAGGAGAGAAACCCAACAGTGGGAGAGAATGAATGATATCAGAGGTCGAACAAAGTTTACAATGGTGATAAATTCACCTAACACCATCAACACCTCAAAACGAGGAACCAAACCAAAATTATTCATAAAAAAACCATCAAGTTTAAAATTTGTAGAACCAATAAGTGAAATCAACACAAGTGGAAGATAAAGATACAAATGGAATCTATTCCTGACTATTTTCATCAGGGAACATCCGTCGTGTCGCATAATTCACTCACTGATGGATGGTATTTGTGGCCTCACATTTTTACTTTCCAAAGGCTGGTGGAATGCATCACTTCTTTATAAATGTTTTCTCTTTGATCAAAACAGGATGCTGGGATGTCGGTCAATCCTTCCATGGATTCCTCCTCTGAATTCATCTCCTAGTACAAGTCTCCCTTAAAGATTAATGCATTTTTTTTATGAAAATCTTGCAAGTTTCATCTCTTTGTGGATGTTGTTAAATTATACTGCTTCTATCAGGACATTCCAAGGGGTTAAGTTAGGGGAGTAACTGTAGTTCAGGAGAGTAGTCACATTAGGCATCACTAGAATATCTGAATGCTTGAACATTTGTACAACTATATTTTCCATTATAAGAGGGATTATCAATGGTGCGGAAGCCTGTGGCATCCCACATCAATTATAGCGTATTTTATGCCCTTTGAATGCATTCCAAGGTTTTCCTTGGTATCCCATGTTTAACATGTGGTACGTCATGATTTTAACATCTTGTGGGGATGAATTTTCATGATTTTAACATCTTGTAGAGATGGAATGGGATGATCAAGACATGTGTGAAGGTGGATCAAATAGGTACATCCATAGGAGGAAACAAAAGGAAGGTTTATTAGATGGATGGATTAGACTGCTGAATAAGGAAATACCTGAGGGTGGTGTGTTCCATAATGTGAAGGTGTCACACCGTGAAAGTTTATATGGACACTGTTGAAAGTGGATAAGAGAGTTATGCCCCCAATGAGGGGGAAAAAGGTTTTTCATTGGCTAGGATTGAACCTCGTAGATTCTTTCTATGTACATTGAATAGAATATAGGGGTTAAAACCCAATTATTTTGTTGGGTGGATTCGGGATAACACACTGAGACAGCCTGTCGTAAGAGGATTGCTCTTAGTTGGATTGTATGGGTATTAGGCACTAAAACTGCCCATCACAAGAGGATTTCTCTTAATTGGATTGTGTGGAGCTTACACATTGAGACTTCCCTTCACAATAGGATTTCTCTTGGTTGTATAATGTTCGAATTATGCACCGAGAAATCCCAGATGCCATTAATAGCAATGATGATGTGAATGGATGGGGCTCACGCACTGAGACAATGCAAACAAATATTGTGATTTCACCGGGATAAGGGTGGAGTGATGATTCAGTTGGGTGGGGCTTACACAATAAAGCACTCCGGATAGAGGGAATTATCTCACCGAGATGTGGCGGGCTGGGTAAGAATCAGGATGGATATAGATGAAGTTGGAGAAATGGGTGAACTGGATGGGTTATTGAGGGTTCTGAGCTGGAACCTCAAAGAGGCCTCAAACGTACCATGTTCAGGAGATAAGGATAAAAAAATCCGCCTAGTATGGGATGGAGAGATGAGTCACTCGAGGAGACGACTTGTGAGAATGGAACACATGGATAAGGACCTGAGGGAAGTGGAACCTCCGGGTTGGGGCATGATACTCCTTAGACATGAAATCTCAAAGAAAGATAAGGATGGAAGTGGATGATAGGATTGAACCTCGGGGGGTCTTCCTAAATATCCTAGTGGCTAGGAATCGATGTCCACATTTTTTGGTTGTCCCATATAGTTTAACGTCATATGGTAAGGATGAAAGTGAACCACACTGAATATAATGGTGTTGGGCTTGAAGCTCGGGAAGGTTACATATGTATCCCAGTGGCTGGGAATAAATTTCCATGTAGTTCTGAAAGGGTGGTGTTGTGGATTACAATTGAAGAGGCAGACCGATCATGTGGTGTGGGGCTTACGTATTGAAGCTTCACAGATGCTACTGAGAGTTGTGAAGGGGTGAATGGGGGTTATGCAGTGAGAAAACCCATATTAGTGGGGAATGGGATTAAACTTAAAGAGGATGACCAATAATGTGGTGTGGGGATTATGCATTGCAGCTTCACGGATTCCACTAAGAGTAGTGAAGGGGTGAATGGGGCTTACGCGGTGAGAAAACACATATGATTGCTAATATTGGCCCCATTGAATGTGGATCATGGAGGTACACCCTGGGAAGGGGCATTGAAGTTTAACTTTGGTTGGGAATAAACCTCGTAGAGGTTTCCTACATACCATACGTAGAAGACAGGGATCAAAACATGTTTATTTTAATAAGGAGGGGTGTGGTTCTTATGCATTGAGGAAGCCCTAATGAAGTCATATCCAATATTAATCTCTAAGCCCACGTGAGTCATGCTCAATGTGAGAAACATGAAGTAGTAGTAGAAATGACGATCATGTCATGAAAGGTTCGTCCATGAGAGTTAATTTGAATCTTACACACTGAGATGGACCATAGTGATAAATATTGGGGCTTACTCTAGGAGGGATGGCCAAGGAGGATCTCATTCTTTGCAAGGTAGACAAAGGGTATGTCACTCGGCTGGAGATGTGTGGGTGTCGATAATGCCTAAGGAACGTATGGAGACAATTCCCAACTGGAAAGAAGGGTGAGAGGGCTATGGTTCCCATCCCCTTCCTGATCCTCTTATACTTGCCACACACGCAGAAACCACAGTTTAACATCACGTGTTGATGATATTGGTGCTCGAAAAATTAACATCCTTCATTTTGGATGGTGAGTACTCTCTCCTAAACCCTAGGACATACATAATAGAATTCCACCCACACATAGGGGAGGGAAGGAACCAACAACGCTATGATACAATGGGATGGAGGAGTGGTCAATTTTAGGGTCCATGTAAGCGTAGCTATGAAAAAAGTAAATACTTATTGGTGTACCTATGAAAAGAAGAATTCGGTCGAGCAATATGACATGATACACCATACAAGGAGCCATGAAATCACTTCACACAAGCCTGGAGGGCCACACGGGAAAAGATTTTGCAAACCCGGGAGGCTTACCGAGATGAGCCTTGCAATGCAAGGGTGCTTCCTGAAGAAAAGAACCTCAATGAGCATGGCCTTACCTTCACATATGGATTATTTGAAGATTGATATGTGAATAATTAAGGCTTCTCATAGCCTCAAGAAACCCATAGGGGTACCTCCTTCGCGTAGGGTGGAGGCCTTCTTGAAGGGTATCCCTACCATAAGGAGGGGTCATGTGGAACAAATAAAATCACGACTCGCGATGCTCAAGTACCTTGTGTGATTCATTTTTGGGCCAAGCTCGAGAACTCACAGAGGTTTCATCAATTTCCTTTATGGTAGTTGAGAGGCTCTTTAGACTCTTAGAAAACCATCAACGTTGCCTAAGGTCACTATATCAAGGGAACTCTATGAAGAATATTCATGAAATAGACTACATTGATAATTGTTTTGATCATTTAAGTCTGAATTAGCTTCAAACCGACCATGACCTTATCTATCTCTTCAGTAGAATGATTTTTAGTGCCAAAAATTCCACCCTCAAAATGGAAGCTGATGGAAAAATAGGGTGGGATTCTGAGGGCCCATCATCAAAAAAATCATTTGATCATGAAAGCGACTCACGAGGCAGGTGCGTGACGCACTGCGAATGTCTAGTGGGAAAAGGTCACTACGAAGCTCGGCCGAACATCACTTATAAACAGTGTGTGAGGTGACCCTTTTCCATATTGGATCTCCGTGAAAAATTACTCTAAATCCCTCCTTTCATGAAGCGATCTGCCGTGTGAACTCATCTCTATGAACCGAGATCCACGGTCCCTTGCTTCATGAATGATTTATAGAAAACAAAGCATCACAATACGCTGCTCCATTGCAACACACACAAGGAACATGGATTCTCTGTGAAATAATACTTCATGATTGATCTTCACGACCAACATCCGCAAACAGACTCGGAAAAATTTCGATGTCTGGGATAGATGGATGATCTGGAAGCTGCTCAAGAGGTTCTTGATAACGCCGCCTAGAGGGAGGTAATGGCGAACAATATCCTAATCGGGGAGTATGTTAAGAGTCATTCCGATCATGAGTCACTACTGGAGCTACTGTCAGATGTTCAGAAAGATTACCCACTATGTAAAATGTTTTTCCTTACATCTTAAGCTAGCAGGATGATGTCTTTATTCCAAAGGCAAGCAGAGTTGATCTAACCTACTGGTTTTGAAGCACACTGAGACATCATTAGTGGTACAGGGCTGCTGACAGCCATATCAGGATGGACTATACCCCTGTCACAGTGGACTAACTTTACAATCATCTCAACAAAATTTACATAAAGTAGTTGGATAAATAAATGTCTCTACCACAATATAAAACAATCATTAAGGAGGGACTTGGGAACCCAAAGAAGGGGTGGAAATATGGTTCGGATCTACGCCAGGGCTAGAATTTTATAGGTGAGTTGGGATAGACCTATTTGGTGTGCACATTTTATGAAGGGATTGAGATTGTGTTGTGGTGAGTATGTTAGTATGAAGCAGCATGGGATTACCGATTCCACAACTCTCAACCATGGGATATAACATCAAAACTATTGATTTGGTGGTCATCGGATGCCAATATGTTCCATCTGCTTAAGGGGGAGGTTGTTATCACCCTTAGGGATCTCCATCAGATTTCATGAATCCTATTTTCGAGGGGAATGTATGACAAGTTACTCCCTTTTGATAATGATTGGGAGGATGAAGAACAGATTCTGCCTCTGGTGAAGGCATTGCTAGACCTAGTGCAAGGCTCAAACAATGATAAGCAGAAAACCATGTACATCCACTTCAAGCAACGGTTTGGTTATTTTCTAAAATTTCCAGGGAAGAAGTCAGCTAAGGGAGAGGAAGCGCCCATGAAATAACCAATGATTCCATGAACCTATCCAAGGAGATCCTAGCAAGGTAGGGATGACTCATACTTGAAGATCATGGATAATATTCTATGGATGTTGTGAAGTTACAAAATCAATAACGAGAAACAACCAATATCCAGGATGGATATATACATTTTGAAACTCATCTGGGGATGGATGATGCCAGTGAGAGATGTGCACATGGGAGTGTGACTAAGCACATTCATCATAGCAGCGATGCTGGCCACTGGGCATGACATCAATCTGGGTATCATATTGCTGGAAATGTTGTATATGGTGCTTTAGCATATTAGTGAGGGGAAGAGTCCATTACACCTGTGTGAGCCATTTTAATTCTTATATAGTTGGGTGGTAGCACAAATGAGAGGTTATGAATACCTCAATCACATCTCTCCCCCGAAGAGAATCTTCCAACCAGAAATCCAAAACATCATGGGGAGTTTTCCACTCAAGCTAGGTCCATTTTCTACGTTGATAAAGATGGGGTGAGAAGACTAGTTCATTTTTTCACCCCCTCCCTCTACTGATGGGGGAATTTATGGATGATGGAAAAAATATATAGAAGTGGTCATATCTTTTTCCCTTTCAAGGAAAAGTGCTGGTGGTGTGGGTGGTCTGCGATCCAATATGTGAACCACACACGAAAATCAAATTGAAAGGTAGTTCGGGTGTCAGTAGAGGTTGACCCGGAGGGTGTACCTGAGAGTGTCATGAAGAACACTTGTGCATGATGAGGTATATTTGAATTATGTTCAGGCGGAAATATGGAATGATGTAAAATGAGATACCTCCTCCCACTGATTCATTCAAGATAACCCATGAATATGCACTGAGTTGGGAACTTCTTATCCAGGTGAGATGTTGATGTAGTTGATGATCTGGGCCTGTAAATGAGTGTCCCCTACACCTCGAGGCTGAGGTCGAGCAGAATCAAGAGAATCTCATGATGGAGGTACTGATGTGCATCATGATGATGGGGCTGATAAAGCATGGGTGGAAACCCATGGACCAGTACCAATCGAAGGTCATGAGGGAGGAGTATTAGTACCAAATCTAGTGGCCTCAACTGAGTAGACCTGAGAGAATGGGGATCCATCCAGGGGGTTCTGTCAGATGCCTCTTCAGACTCCATCTGATAGTTCATCAATATCGAAAACCAGTGGGATCATCTGAATAGATATGGGATAGAGCTGAAAAGAATCGGATTTGAAAAAGTTGGAATCAATGCATCCCAGATCGAATGGATAAAATTCCAAATGGAAATAGAAGAAATTGTGAACTATCGAGGAACCTCACATCCCATGACAAATAATGTGTGAGTGATATGGGACAATACTTCCCCATGGTGTTGTCAACAGATCAGCTGGAAGACCACTTCCCCTTTTCTGACAACTCAGATGGATCTTGGGGGAAGTGGTCTCCGAAGAAAACCTTTGAGAAAAGGATGAGTACATAGATTCAAGGTAAGCCTCTCTAGAGGAAGGAGGGATAGTAGCCTCAAATGAAACTTCTTTGGGTGGATTTTCTGAAGCTCATAATTTAAGTGCTAACTCACCTCCCCTGTGCTATTATTTTCTACACTTCAACTAGGTTCTTCGACTGAAATCTACTTGTTCAAGAGGATCTTGTGTCAAGTCAGCATGTTGACTGGGATAGAGGTGTGGCGACGGGCATGGAGGACCAAGCATAAGCACCCTCATTCGTAGAAATAGTAGTTACATATTCCAATAGTGATGGGGAGGTAAGGGCGGCCTCCCTCTAACATTCAAAACCCATAATCATATACGAGGGGCCATGCCCTAGTATCCTAGTGTTGAAAAGCCAGAGGCGAGGGCATGAGAATCCATCACTTGACCACTATGAGTATCCTTCCACACAGAGTCGTACTTTTTTTCTCCTCAGTCATATTAATAGAACAACCCTTGTCTGAGCATTCCTCAAAGTGGCGGGAAGTCTGTTGACGCAAATGGTCGGAGGACCCAAGGCCCCTTTCTTGAGAGGGGTCCTGGTTCATATGGATCTAGATATCAAATAAAACTAGGCCATGGATTTCAATGACCAATCCACCATGATTGAGGGTGATGAAACTGGTGGGGAGAAACTAGAAATTGCTCGAGACAACCTTATCAAGCTAGAATCAAGCGATGAGGATTAACCTGACGAAATGGAGCCCGACGCATCAGACATGATGCTTGACGTGGATCATGCTTCTAAACTCCTATATGCATTTCTAGAATACGAACATGTTGATCTAGTAGAGTTGTATGAATCTGATTTCAATGTGTTCCAGGATAGTCGGAATACCCGATGTCGAGCATGGAAGTTAATCAAGCACTTCATCAAAAAAACTATAGAATCACAGCGCATAATAAAAATAGGATTTCATCACTATTGGATGCGTGACATATGAGATGGAGGGGGGATGTACAAGGTCTGAAAATTCTAGTTCGGGACTACCTCGCTAAGAAAAAATGGGAAAGAAGCGAGCACATGGATACTTTTTATTGTCAGAAGAAGTCTGAAAACATCCAAAAGTTCCAAGAGACTGAACAAACGACCAAGTTTCTATAATTACATGAAAAAGAGTGTTTGCACATTGTCTCTAATCAATCGACACTCATTGTGTGATTCCGAATCTAGTTGGCAGAGGCCTAAGGGAAACCGAAGCAGGCGAGCCGTCAAGTAACTTACCTCTGACCTGATCATGATCAAGAATAGATCAGGGTTAGTGAGCTTCACTCTGTGTATATCAATAAGGATAGGGATCTTGGGAAGTAGCAGGATACTCTAGAATCCACATGCCAGAATGTGGCATTGTTGAGGCACTCCATTGACGGGAAAAATCTATATGGCCTGTGATTTTGACAAACTTATAAACCATACTTTTGTATTTCTTTCTTTGAACCGTATTTTTGAACATATTTTCCATTTTCTTAAATTATTATACCTCAGTCATACCTGTGAAGAAACTAGTGATCAATCTCTATGCTCACGTGGGTTATGCCCTATGTGAGAAACAATGGACGGTCATATAATTATCCACTTTTTATGAGAGTTTCATCCAATCATCAAATATTTGGGGTATGCTATTGTTGACTGACCACCCAGAGTATTCGAGTGGATAGAGTCTGTGATTAGAGAATAGGGCTCTTGGAACAGCCAACTTACCTTTCTGTATGAACTCTAGTGCATGAGTAGGACGATTCTAGGGTTGTTGAAATCAATCTGAACAAAGGGAAGATGGGAAGTGTGGATCACAATACCTTGAATTTGGAACACAATGGGAGTGGTGTCCTGATATAAGATGAATAATTACCATTTTTGATAACACCAAATCCATATTGCTTAGTCAGAAATGGGGAAAAAATAAAGGATCTACTGTTGACCATGTTCGAAAAATAGGACCTCTCTTGATTTTTTGTCTCATGTCTTCTGGAACGTTTGCCCGGGATGATAGTTGAGCCGAATCTAGGCACCATTCCATTAGGGGGTCCCATCAAATGTCAAAGAGGATGATGATCCAAATAAGGGGAACACAAAGTGTAAGAGTGGAGTGATGGAATTTTTGAAAGGATTCCAACATTCTTGAAACTACGCCACTGTGACGAAAGCACATTGGTGATCGCATATCAGTCTGAACCAGGATAAAACCTATTTTTAGAAAGTACCACACTAATGAGAAACTAGGATGTATTGTATAATTACATCATGAAAATGAGTATGATATACACGTAATTTAATTTCATGCGGTAAAGAAAATACATGGCATAGTTTAACGTCATGTAACCAGAATGTTTGACATAGTTTATGGTCATAATGATTGGACCCTTACCAATAGTTTAGAGTCGTATTACATAGACTATGAAATTTATTCCTAAAATGATTGCACGAAACAGAGGATATGAATCCGAAGTGAATGAGCCAAGGGTGACTTATGCATCATAAAAATCCCAAGGAACAAACAAAGAGGAATATGTGATATGGTGAGGGATAAAACCAGAAATAAACGAAAGACAAGGAGACCCACAACTGCACCACATATATTTGAGAGGATCATAGATTAAGGTCACAGAGTTCAGACTGTGGAGGGGGTGCTTGAAGGGGAACATGGAATGTTTTTTGAAAGGATTCTAGGGTGGGTGTTACAAGAGGGATGTGAGTGGCATAGATGTTGGAAGTCTGACATGAGTAGGGACCAGTGAGGCCCACATACACATAACAAATTCCTTATTAAATATATGGAGGGGATATTAGTATAAGGTCATAGAGTCTGGACCATTGGGTTGTGCAGCTACTCCGTGTGGGTGAAAACCTTACCAAGACTCTTAAGACCATGTGCGCCATGTTTAGTGTGGGAAACAATGAGTGGTGTTAGGATTTTCCCAGCATATGCTGAATGTACAACACATGATCATCCCATTTGACATGTGAACATGCACAGAGGGAAAACACTAGGGGTGTCAGAATTCTACATGAACACATGGGTGTGGAAATAATGTAAATCAAAACTTCTGTGGTCCAAATTATGGAAGGGGCGACTGATGGGTAGGACCATTGTTGACCATGTTCGAAACATAGGGTTAACCATTTATCCTGTCAAGGTGGGGGTGTGAAAATGACAAATCTGTTGTTGAGCATGTTTGAAACATAGGATTCATCATTTACTACTAGAAATCCAATAGGGGGTTGGCCTAGGATGGGAGGTGAGCCAAACTGGCATGGAACTTTCACTGTTGGAGGGTCCTTCTAGATAGGAAATATGGTGGAAATCCAAACATAGAAGGTCAAAAGGTGTTAAAATACGGTGGGTAGATATCTTCATGGAAATTGGAACTTTTAGTCTCACACTCCAGCTCATTTTCACGTGTCAGTGAGGAGATCCAACTGAACCCAGGAAAAAAGACCTTAGTATCCCAAATAGTTTATGTTCGTATGGATTGGACCAAGGTGCCCAGTTTAACATTATGTGTCTGGGATGTAAACACCTAGTTTAACGTCATAGATTTCGGACCATATAGAAGTTTAACTTCATGTAAGATGATAGAGATCGTATTTTATGGTCATAGAGCTCAGACCATAACTAAGGCTAGTGGGTGGAAAAGGTTAACAAACCAGTGGCTGGACCCAAAGAAATAATTATTTGGCATCGCTACATATCCCATGAGGATGGGAATCAAGACATACATAGTTCTAAAACATAGTGAAGTATAAGACCAACCCTATAAGTAAATTCTTCTCTAACGATGAAGTGGAAGCATCCCACAAATTATTATGGGGCATCCTAGAATTTTTTCAGGGTAGGGTCATAGTTTAATATCGTGCAGAGGACATAAAATATTTAGTTTATGTTCATAATGTTTGGATTGTGGGAATGATATTTTTTAAGCAGAAATATATAATGCGGTGTCCTGAAGCTACCCAACATGAATGGTGACCAAGTAGGCCTCAACCACGTCACATATTCCAAAGAAGAATTTGCACACAGTTTAAAATCATAATTTTTGAACTATAAAGGGGGATCTAAGAGAAGAGATATGTGTGGCACGATAGGAACAACCCGGCATGAATGAAGGCCAAAGAGGACCATGATGAAAAACACATTCTCAAGGAAAAACTCGTGAATTGTTTAAAGTCATAAGGCTTGGACTAGAGTGCTTATTTTAACGTCCTGTTCCTAGGACGTAAACTTCCAGTTTAAGGTCATAGAGTTCGTCCCGTAACTGTAAAACTCTTCCATTTTGGAAAAAACACTACCAAGACTAATAATCCTACATGAATCATGGTCAGTGTAGGAAACAAGGTGCAGAAAGGATTTCAATGACACGTGGAAGTGCACAAAAGGGGAATGGAGAAGTTGGGTCATGTATGTCCCAACGGTGTTGATTGACCTTTTCAACATGAAAATGTGCATGGAGGGGTAACACCAAGGGTGTTAGAGTTACACGTGAACATAAGGAGGTGGAAAACGTGAATCACAATGTCTGATATGTTGGACACAATAAGGGTGGAATGGCGATGGAGGATAACTGTTGGCTTTGTTTGAAACACAGTGTCCATATCGTGTTATCAAAAAATAATTTAAAAATATTATGATGTGATAGAGAAGAATTTGGCTGGTGATTTAAAGGTTATCTATGGTTATTTCGATTGAAGTTTATAAATCCTGATCTTTATGGCCTCTTTGAGTGTTGCTCGTGAAAATAATGTTGATTTACACCTAGGAGGTACATCCATGGATGGTCCTAGGCCCCCTTATAATCTCATTCTGTAGAATCTGGATGATGTAGGTTTTTCAAAATATTAAAACATTATGCATCCTCTTGATTATAATTGTGTCAATGTTGTGAGATTCACATCATACTCCCATCCTCTTCTATGTTCTAGGGGTCCTATGGAAGATGATATTCCAAATTTAGGGATTCTTCAAAATAAGGGTCGTGATTTGAGTAACCACACCTTTGATGGATTTTGAGGTGTGTTTACTCTCATATCATAAAATATTGAAGAATGAGGGAACAACATTCATCGAGGCTAATCAAGGAATCCTATTTGAGAACCTTAAGGATTGCAAGCATTCTATAAATGTACATTTTTCTATAAATACATCTGAAAAGGAAATCAAGTCTATCTTATTTATAGAACTACCTTCTAGATTATTAGGGGTTTGATGGTTAGATAGTGACCTCTCTAAGTATGGTATATTTTTATATTTTCATCTCATAAAGAGTACTAAAATCTATATATTGGGGTTTTGATTTGATAAATTTGAAATTTGACCTACATAGAATTCATTTTTGTTAACCCCCTAATTTAAATCCCTTGATTGTAAAGAACCTAATAACTCAATAATGGATTTGTATCCAGGGGATGAGTTGGTCCTTTTTACATCCACAAATTTAATGGGATATTGCCTCTATTGTAGGAGTCCTGATTAAAATGGATAAATAAACTAAGAAGGCTATGTATGACGGTTTCTCATATCTACTTGTGAAAGTTGATCTTAATAGTAATTTAATCAGGACTATCATAGTTAATGAAGCGAAGTTCCATTTTGATTTTCTAGTGGAATATGAAAGTTTATAATTTTTTTTCAAGGATGCTATAATGTTGAACATTCTTATGATAAATGTTGTAAATATGTGACATGTGACAAATGTGGGATGAGAGGAAACTCTGTTAACCTCTGTAGAAGACATAAGGAACATGGGGCCTTTGACACTACAAGGGATCTTGGACAAGGACAATATCCTCTTTTTAGTGATCTTGAAAAGAATGATAAACAAAATGGGGATCATTATTGAGGGAAAGAAAAGGCTTTTATGACTGCTAGCACTGATGCACAGGGATCTGGACATGTTGACATATGTGTTCTATCGGGCCTAGATGGTGCCTTTAAGACTTCTGGGAAGGGGTTACAAGACTTTTCTCTAATGAAACTGAGTTGTCCTGATGGGGATCATGATATAGCAAAGGATCAAGGGAAGATTGAAGGACCAGGGCACAAGGAGTTGATTCCTCACTCCCAGTTTCAGATCCCAATAGATTCCACCAGAAAGGAGGCTAAGTTTATAAAGGGTAATGGTGAATCTGATGCAGCAGTTGACAGTTCAAATGTCATTTATAAGACGTTGGATATAACGACCCTCCCTTGATGTACATGGAAATTACATCAATTTTGTAGAATACATAATACATAACATAAATACACACCGAAATATCCTATTAGTTTTGTGCCTTCGAAAAAAGTAGAACACATTTTTCTAATTTGGTGAAATATATTCAACAAATCCCATAACGATCTTCCTATTTTATAAAGGAGGATCAACACATGAAGTAGACAAGGAGACCTAAGTATATTAAACATTCGAATCACTACCTAAGATGTTATTGGTAAGGGGTTATAAAGAATAAGAAGGTAGAGGTGGCAGTCATTGAATACTTTTTTGATGGAATCAGAGAAGAGATCATAGATGTGTAGTGATGGAGACGCATTCCATACTTGTTTAATAAAGAAGAAGCTATTAGATGAGGATATCATAACATGTCTTTGAAGAGCATTGAAGGATTTCGTCTACACTAATATACATCTTGTGCAATCAAATAAAGTAATGTTATTAAAGGGACTTACATGTACATAAACTATATGGATATATTCATACAACAATGAGTAAAGGAGAAGAGGTGAAGTGAGCTGGAAGTGAGATTTGGGAGATATTGTGTTGAACCTTAATATTTTAATGTAGTGATCCTAGTATAGGATTGACCTAGCCTAAATCCCAATAATGAGTTGTGAGCATTATAGTGATTCGGTGGATTGGAACAATGTTGACAACATACTCCTTAAAGTAGCATTGTGCAGGTATACTAACTAATGTTATTAAAGGGACCTACTTGTCCATAAACAATGTGGGGAACTTCTTACATCATTGAGATGAAAAGAATAGGCAATGTGAAATAATAGTGATATTTGGGGGATATACTGGGTTTACCATGAACATTGTAAGGTAGTGAGCCTAGTTTAAGCTTTAACAATCCTAAATCCCAAAAAAGAGCACTGATCTTTATAGTGATTTGGTTCATTACCACAATATCAACAACATGTTCTATACAGTATCCTAGTGTAGGTAAACCGAGTAAAAAATCTATGTGTTTTATTTACATTCTACATGCACACTAAAGGAGGGTAAAAGATAATTACATGATAGATCTAGAAAAGGGGTGTTCAAGTGAGTAAATAATTGGATGATGTTAATCAAAAGTTAAAAAACTGTGACCCTTAAGTTTAGGTGGTCAATATCCATATAGGGAAGTGATAGATTTAAAAGATAGAGTTATAGAATCGGCATTGGAGGATTCCCTATGAAAAATGGGGAAGAAAAAAATGAGCATGGAGAAATATGTGATGGAATGAATGGAAATAGATGATGATGAAGACCTTTGTACCATGGTGACAGGGAATTGGTTGTTTCATTATTATTTTTTCACTTAATATCCATGTGTGATAATTAGGGAGCCCAAAATGGGTATAGTGGTGCCCGTGGTGAAGGTGTTTTCTATGAACATCAAAAGAAGATATTGGAATTCTACAAAAAAGGAAAAATATCCAACAATCCCTGGAGATGGGAATTTTGAAAGATATTTTCCTAAAGATTAAATATTCCACATTATAATGTCTGGAGGAAAGTCATTTTGGTGGGTGTTTTGGTTGGATATGTCTGAAATCAAATTATATTTAGTCATATAATGATTAAACCATTAATTAAGATTTCATACCTCAGGGGCATCAAATTAACTCCATGATTCAAGAAAATTCTAAAGGAGATTGAAATGTTACTCAAGTAGGTGAATTAATAATTAATTCACACCGCAAATGAGATACAAGTTAACCACAAGTAAGTTATATTTTCATTGCAGTTTGATGTAGTCATGGAGGAGTTATGGGTGGTTTTAAAGACCCATAGTGGTGCTAACGAGTGGTGATATCAATTCATCTGTTATCATTATTTTATAATGGAGGATCAACACATGTAGAAGCAAAAAAAGAAACCTAAGGATATTGAACATTTGAATCTCAACCAAAGGTGCTCCAGGTGAGGGGTTGTATGGAATAATAAGGAAGAGATGGAACTCATTGAAGAATTTTCTAATGGAATTGGAGAATAGATCAAAGATGTGTAGTGAAGAAGATCCATTCCATACATTTTCATTAAATAAGTAGTCTATTCAACGATGATATCATAACATGTCTTTGAATAGCAGTGAATGATTTATACTACACTAATATAAATCTGGTGTAATCAAAGAAACTAATGTTGTTAAAGGTACAGTGAGACAAAAGAGATATTGGGGTGATAATGAGTTTACTATAAGCATGTATAATTGTTTTTATCAAGAGATGAATGTTTTTCTTGTTATATTACACTCAATTTAATTTTATAAAAGTATGAAAATTTTTAACACGTTTTTATTAGTTTGAAAATGAACGAATCAATTATGTTCTAAAAATAATTTGTAATTGGAAAAAAATCATAGACTATCACATATAGAGACAATCATCACTTCAAAATCATACTACAATATCTTTTGATAAAGTTAAATCCATCATGAGGAATGGGTTTACTAAAGATATATGCTAGTTGATGTTTTGTGATAACAAAATAAAGAACAATATTCCCATTTTGAAAGTGATATCGAAGAAAATAGTGTCTTTTATCATAGTGAGAATGTGATGGATATGTTTTTAGAAATACTAATCACACTAATGTTGTCACATTTGATAGGGGATGTGATCATATGTAATCCCAAATTCTAAGAGAGCATGTTATATCAATATTATTTGAACTCAATAACTATCAGGGAAAACTTATTTCACTTCTATTTTAGAAAGACCAATAGTGTTTTTTTCTTACTAATCCACAAAACAAGGGATTTTATAGTTAGTTTCAAGTCTCACTATTACTTCTTCTATCTAGTTTACATCCTCCAAAATTAGCATAAAAAAGTAAGTTCAAAATAAGTTTCGTTTTGATAAAATAAACAAAGATTTTTAGTTACATAAAAATATAAAAAAATCTTATTGAGTGGTATTAAATGAGATTAATTTTATTTTGATTAAACATGATAAAAAATACATACACTAAACATGATGTCTAACTGAATCGCAATAAGGTAAAACAAATTTCCAATCATACTTTTATAATTCTTGTAATCAACTGAATGAAAAACTTAATCAAATGTTAGATTAGAAGATGTATTCCTGGGAATTCCAGTTTTCTTAGCTTGGTCAAAGTAGATCATTTTAAACGTTCATTGGTAAATTTTAGTTTAAAAAATTTCCAATATAAGTGTTATAACAACCCTGATTTTTATTACAACATAAACATGATTTATTATATAAAACATCAGTTCATACAACAATGAAGATCGAGTGGTTTAGTGTATTTGGGGATTAGGATCATTATATAAAAACTTGAAACATGAAATACAACATCTTTATTGAAAACATCATTCACATGACCACTACATTCCCTCGTACTTAACATTTCATGAGATAACCTAAGGACATGCATAAGAAAAGGGTGAGCTATAAAGCCCAGTAAGGGAATACACATGGAATAACATGAGGAGAAATATACATGTTAGACATCAAGAATAACAATAGAGAACAAGAGAAACATGAACCTAAAGGCATGATACATCATGATAATCATAACATGGAAATTAGGCAACAACACATAACATGGAATTAGCATGAGCCAAGGCTCATTGCACATGGAGCATGAGTAAACCCTCATTGCACATGAAGAACGAGTAAACCCTTGTTTCACATTAATTATCATGAGTCAACAATCATTTCACATGACGTATCATGATACTATACTTTACCCAATGCATTGGAGCGCTATAAGGGTCCACCCTTCATAAACATTTCTTTTCATGCATATGTGTGCCACATGGATCATAAAACATGGATTCATAAAACATAATAATTTATTCCATGATAAAGTAATGTGGAATTAATACATGAAAAATTATAATCAATAAGTGAATGTGCATAAAGGTGAATACCCTTGATGGAGAAATGGGCATGGTATTCACTACAAAATGGCAATGGCTTAGAAAATCGGTGCGATTTCGGAAGTGTAACGACGTGACATAAGAATTCATAAAAACAGTTGATGAGAGAGAAAGGGGTTCCTCATCATATTTACATGTAATGGACAGTAAAAATTTCATATAGATATGTGTCCCAACAATTGTAATGGAATTTATATTCATGATACAAAAGTATTTCTTGAATGTAAATGAGGAGAGCGAAGTTTCTTTCGGAATTTCGGCATAGTAACGTGTGTACATGGGAGGCATATAATGAGAGATAAATGGGTCTACCATCATTAAAACATAAAGAGGGAAGTATGAGGAAGGTGAGAAACCATACCCCAACATTAATAATTCAAATTAAATGGGTAAAACAACTTAAAGAAAATTGGACAAAAATGAGAGAGGAAAAAAACCCTTACTTGGAAGTGTGATTCCAAAGGATAGAGAGAGCCTTGTGAGAGACTTCTTGGGAGATTGGGGAAACATGGGAGGATTATATAGATAGTAGGGCAGGGTTTGGAAGAACTCCAAAGGCTTTGAGTGAGAAGGAAGTGGGAGCTTGGGTGGGTTTATATAGGAAAGGTGAGGGAATTCGTTATTATTTAGGTTTGGGACCCCTTATATTGAATTAATCCAAAAAAACCATCCCATGGTTTTATCCCATGGTTTTTGGAAAGGGGATGGGGAAAAAAATTTATAAGGCTAAAGTCAGAGATTCTTAAAATTATAGGGTTGCTTATGTGGAGGTGAGTCACACTCCCATGAAAAACAATTTAAAAAGACAAGGTGTTTAATAAGTCTTTAGGGGTCCATTAATGCATTGAAAAGTAAGTCCAACAATCTCAAAATCACATTATTTTAATGGTAAAACATATATTGTCCGAAAAAAAAGATTATAGTATTTTATTACATCACTATTGGGTCAATATGATGTCATAAAACACATTATATATCTAAACAGTATTTAATTTTTACCCAAAAAATTGATTGTCTCATAAAATTATGAAAAATTCACTTTTGGATAATTTCAACGTCTTGATTCCAGAAATAATATTTATTTTATCTAAATAATTTTCAAAATATTTTAATTTTAAGTTTTAAAATAAAAACCAACATTTATCGAAAATTCACGGGTTTTGACAGAAATGGCTTTCAAAACGTAATACAAATTATAATTGCATTCATAAAATTATAAGATCATTTATATTTAATAAAAATTAATTTAATTATAATATTTTATTATAATATTATTTAATTCAAAAATCCCTTAATTTAATAAAATAGATTTCTTAATTAAATAATAACTAAAAACACCATTTTCACATTAAAAACTATTTAAAATGTACCAATAATGACAAGAACGTATATTCATTATTATATACAAAAAAATAATGTACATGAACATATTACTAGATATTTGTTACATAACCACTTTATATAACCGCATATGACCTAAGGGTAAGGTGTGCGATGGTGACAGACTCTTAGGGTGGCTCTGATAACATTGCTCGAGTGGTAATCTCTATCAACATCCACTTTTCCCATATACGGTCATGTTCGAGATTCACATGGTGAAGCTGAGCTTGGGATTGGTCAAGAGCGAAGCCCAAATACGCCACCTCTTTTCTGAGCTCCGACAAATGGGCTTCGTATGGAGAAATTCTACTGGATGAGGCTGTCGCTTCTTTTCTCTGAGAAAATTGGATTTGTTAAAGCCCTATATTTATACTAATCGTGTGATCACTGTTCTACAGCTATAAAAGTAACGGTCACAAATCTTAACATAAAACTAAAGAAGTTTTCATTTTATATAAACGTTTTACATAAAGATACATTTAACTAGATCAAGAGGAATTTATATTAATGAAACTTTGGGTCATTACAATATTCCCCCCTTAAGAAATTTCACCCTCAAAATTTCATTTTCCCACACTAAAATAGATGTGGGTAACTCAGCTTCATCATTTCCTCCGATTCCCAAGTCGCTTCTTCAAAATTGTGGTTTCGCAACATCACCTTGACGTGGGGCATTGTTGTATTTCGTAGAACTTTTTCTTGGTGATCTAAGATCTTCACTGGTTTCTCCTCATAAAAAATATCATATTCCAGTCGTACCCCCACAGAAGAGAGTACATGTGAAGGGTCCGATATGTACTATCTTAAGAGGGATACATGAAAGGCATTATGTACTTTCTCCATGGTAGGTTGAATTACTAGTCGATAGGCCACATCCCCGACACAATGAAGAATCTCGAAGGGGCCGATGTACCTTGGACTTAACTTCCCCTTCTTTCCAAACCTCATGAACTTCATCCTTAGAGATATGCATAAAAAAATCATATCTCTAAATTTAAACTCAAGGTCTTGTTGATGGTTATCTGGATAACTCTTCTATAGACTCTAGGCTGCCTTGATATGCTGCTGAATGGTTTTCACCTTCTCCACCATTTCTTCACCCATTTTTGGTCCAAGCAGCTTACGTTCACCGACCTCATCCCAACATGCCAGTGTTCTGCCCCTTTTCCCATATAGAGCTTCATATGGTGCCATTTGGATGCTTGATTGGAAACTGTTGTTGTAGGAGATTTCAACCTGTGGAAGATGTTGATCACAACCTCCATTAAAGTCCATTGAGCATGCTCTCAACATGTCCTCAAGTGTTTGGATAGTCCGCTCGGATTGGCCATCAGTTTGAGGATGATAAGCCGTACTGAAATTCATTCTAGTATTCAGAGCATGTTGAAGACTCTTCCAAAACATAGAGGAGAATCTTTGATCTCGGTCAGACACAATAGATAGTGGTATCTATTCAACCTTACAACTTCCCTGATATATATTCGTGCCATTTGATCCAATGAGAAATCCTCCCAAATAGAAATGAAGTGTGCAGTCTTTGAATGATGATCCCCAACAACCAAGATTTCGTTGTTGCCTTTGGATGTCCTCGGATGTCTGGTGACAAATTCCATGGTGATGTTCTCCCATTTCCATTCTGGTATGGGCAATGTTTGCATCATCCCCTTAGACATCTGCCTCTCTTTCTTCACTTGCTGGCACACCAGGCACTTTGATGTATATTTAGCGATCTCCTATTTCATATTATCCCACCAAAAGTTTTCTTGGAGATGTCAATACATCATTGTGCTCCCAGGGTAAATAGAGAAATTTTAACTATGTGCGCCATCCTAAAGTTCCTTCTTCAACTCTGGACTTGATGGAACACATAGTCTTTTCCAAAACCTCACAATTCCTTCTTCATTAACATTAATCTCGGAGGATTTCCCTTTTTAGATAGCATCCTCCTTTTCCTGAATTCCCACATCATCCTTTTGAGCATCCATTAACCTTTCAAAAAGATACGGTTGAGCAATCATTTGTGAAAGGATTGATGATGTTCCCTTCTTTATGATTCCCATACCCATATTCATCAAGTCTTAGAGGATTAGATCCTTCTCAATTCTCATCATTGATAGAATGGATGGGTCCTTTCTACTTAGGGAATCTGCCACCTTGTTCGCTTTCCCAGGGTGGTATTGTATTGAATAGTGTCAATCCATGATTCGCTCTATCCATATTCTCTGGTGCATATTAAGCTCTTTCTGTGTGAATATATATTTAAGACTCTTGTGGTCAGTATATATCTCAAATTTCTCCCCATAAAGATAATGCTGCCATATTTTTAAGGAAAATATCACCGTCGCCAACTCCAGATCATGCGTTGCATAGTTCCTCTTGTGGATTTTCATCTTCCTTGAGGCATAGGATATCACTTTATCATTCTGCATCAGCACACAACCTAAGCCCATCTTTGAAGTATCACTGAATACCAGAAAAAGTTCCCCACATGTGGGTAATGTGAGCACGGGCACAATGATAAGCCTCATTTTATACTCCTTGAAACTTTCTTCACATTCGTCACTCCAAGAAAACTTTACTCCCTTCCGAGTCATCTTGGTATGTGGGTTGGAAAATTGTGAGAACTTTCTCACAAATCGTCGATAATATCCAGCTAACCCCAAGAAGCTACAGATATCTGTTACCGATGATTGCCTCGACCATCCCACAATTGCATCTATTTTGGAGAGATCCCCTGATATCATATTTCATGTGATGATATGTCCCAAGAATGAGACCTCCTTAAACAAGAACTCACATTTTTTGTACATTTCATAGAGCTTCTCCTTGCACAAATGCTCTAGTACAATTCTAAAATTCTCCTCATGATCCTCCTTAGTTTTGGAGTATATTAGAATATCATCTAAAAATACTACCAAAAATTTTTCTAGGTAATCTCTAAAGACATTATTCATTAAGTCAATGAATATTTCTAGAGCATTAGTGAGTCCGAAATGCATTACTATGAATTCATCGTGCCTGTATCTTGTGTGAAAAGCAGTCTTGGGGATATATTCCTTCTTCACCCTTACTTGATAATATCCCGACTGCAAGTCCACCATGGAGATGTATTGTGCTCCACACAGCTGATCGAACAAGTCATCAATTCGTGGGAGAGGATACTTGTTCTTTATCATGATTTTGTTAACTTCACAATAATTGTTGAAAAGCCGCATTGACGCATCCCGCTTCTTGACGAAGAAGACTGGTGCACCCCATGGTGAAGCACATGGGCATGTAAACCCTTTATCCAGATTCTCCTGTTGTTGTTTCTTCAGCTCTTCAAGATCTACAATAGCCATTCTATATGGATTCTTGGATATTGGTAATGCCCCGGGTATAACTTCAATTGATAATTCAACATCTATTCTACGAGGAAGACCGGGCAGTTCCTCAGGAAACACTTCAGCGAATTCCCTCCCAATAGGCATTTCATCAAGGATGGTTTCTCCCTTGGACTCAATCATATGAGCCAGATACGCATGCTCATAAGTCAGAAATATCCATGCTTGAGATGATGGAGCTAAAGGAGATTAATCTTCCCCCTTACACTTTTAATGAATCGGGGTTCGATTCACCATATAGAGTGTTATTTACCTCTCCTGACAATTTATGTTGTCTCTATATAAGGAAATCCTATCCATGTCAAGAATTTCATCAAATTCCACAAGAGGGAGTATGATGAGGTTCGCAGGGAATTTCAATCCAAAGATTGTAATATGGGAGGACTTATATTCATGGTATGTAATGATTTCCCCATTTTCCATACTCACCAACATCTTCACTTCCATGATTTGTGGTGGTGCTGGGATTGTTCCACTAAACATTCAAGATATTAAAGAATCTGTAGAACCTGAATAAACAATCATGTTCTCTATTCCTGAATGAATAACCAGTGTATCTATCACCATTTCATTTTCGGGGTTCACTTCGGCAGAAGTGATGGAAAACTCGCTTCCTTGCTACCTTGGAGGTTGTTTTTTGCTTCCGAAAACCCTTGGATTAGGGTACTGATCGGAAAAATGACCCGGTTCTTTTCATTTGTAGCATTGAACAACGCGTTGAGGTTCGAACGGATATTTCCTCTCCTCTGTCGTAGCCACCAGTCTCTCTTGCGGATAGTTAACAGCTAGGTGCCCTTCTCTTCCACACCTAAAGCATTTCCTCACCCCCTTAAGGCTATTTCTAGGGTGCTTCTTTCCGCACTTTTGGAAAGTGGGGTGCTAGATCTTCTTAACACCGTTGGATTTATCCATCGGACCACCATCATTGAAGTTAACCTTATGCTTCTTATCCCCATGATACCCTTGTGATTCTCCGATCTCTATTTCTACCTTGAGGGCACATTATACAATTTCTTCATAGCTTTTGAAGTCACATATCACCAATGCTTTCCGCAGGCTAGGCTTCATCCCACTAAAGAAGTGGTTAACTTTTCATTCTGGGGTAACGACAAAGCCGGAAGTGTATCGTGCAAGCCTAGTGAAGTTTTCCTCATACGCTCCAATAGATTCTTCATATTGTGCTTGAGGTAAATGAAGTCCCTTTCCATCTTAAGCTGGAGGGTGCGCTGAAAATATTTATCGAAAAACATCTTCCAAAAATCATTCCATTCCAATAACTCCATCTCCTCCTCAGGCTTTTTATTTTTGATCAACATCTATCATTGATCAGATTCACCCTCCATACGATAAGCCTCCAGGAGAACCTTCTCTTGTTTATAACATTGAAGGATAGAGAAGATCTTTTCAATGGATTTGATCCATTGTTCAGCGATCGTGGGATCAGATGATCCCCTAAAAGTAGGAGGCCATTGTCTCATGAATCTCTCGATAGCGACTTGTTCTTTCTAAGGGGGGTTTACCATTCCTATTGACCTGTTTTTCTATTCAAAACATGAGTTATTTGAGATAGAATCATGAAAATGTTCATGATTCCCACTCCCATTGGATTGGGTATCTCATTAGTACAGTCATCACACTGATCTTCACAACAGTTGTTAGCCTCAGTCCTCCTATTACCGGCCATTGGCTGGAATAAAAGGAAAGTTAGGGGTAACACATAAAGGGTCATCCAAAGACATATGTTGATGATATATAAATAAAATTTTATTTCCTTAACTCATGAGTCTATAGGCTTAAATCTCAGATTTTCATGATCTACCTTCTAACATATATTCATAGGGGCATTTTTTTAATTCCCTTACTAAGGGTTCATACTAAGCTTCTGAATTTATCAAAACATATCCCCCAAGAGTGTCATAACCAAGAGTAGAGTAGGGACCATTTTCGTGCACTAGTTCACATTCGATTCTAGCTCAAAGCGGTGTTTTCGGGTTTTACCCCTATGATACATCTGTGCCAGAGCCACCTCTACCTCCTCGTATCCAGACAGGGATGTATTTGCTTGATAACCAACTTACTCAATACTCAAAAAAACATATTTATGTTTTTATTATATATATTCTTGTCTCTAAGGATTTACTAGGGTTTTCTAGTCATAATCCAAAAAATAACTAAACCTAACCTCTGATACCAACTATGACAACCCTGCTTTTTATTACAACTTAAACACTATTTATTACATAAATCTTCACTTGATACAAGAAAGAAGATCGAATGATATAGTGTCCTTGGGGATTAGGATCATTACATAAAATCATGAAACATGAAATACAACATCTTTATTTAATACATCCTTTACATTACCAGTACATTCCCTCGTACTTAGCATTGCATGGGATAACCTGAGGACATGCATAAGAAAAGGGTGAGCTATAAAGCCCAGTAAGGGAATACACATGAAATAAAATGAGGAGTACAATACATGTTAGATATTAGGCATATCAATAGGGCATAATAGAAACACTAACATAAAGGCATGACAAAGCATGATAATCATAACATGGAAATGTGGCAACAACACTTAACATGGAATTAGCGTGAGGAAAATCTCATTGCACATGGAGCATGAGTAAACCCTCATTGCACATGGAGCATGAGTAAACCCTCATTGCACATGAATCATGATTAAACCCTCATTTCACATGAATTATCATGAGGAAACACTCATTTCACATGACATATCATGATACTATACTTCACCCAATGCATTGGAGCGCTATAAGGGCACACCCTTCATAAACATTTCATTTCATGCATAAGTGTGCCACATTTATCATAAAACATGGATTCATAAAACATAATAATTACTTCCATGATAAAGGAATTATGAATTCATACATGAAACTTTATAATCAATATGTAAATGTGCCTAATATTGAATACCCTTGATGGAGAAATGGGCATGGTAATCACTACACAATGGCATTGGCTTAGAAAATTGGTGCGATTTCGGCAGTGTAACGGCGTGACATAAGAATTCATAAAAATGGTTGATGAGAGATAAAGGGGTTCCTCATCATATTTACATGTAATGGATGGTAAGGAGGTCATGTAGATACATGTACCAACAATGTTAATGGAATTTAGATTCATGATACAAATGTATTGATTGAATGTAAATGAGGAGAGAGAAGTTCCTTTCGGAATTTTGGCATAGTAACGGGTGTACATGGGAGGCATCTAATGAGAGAGAAAGGGGTATTCCATCATTTAAACATAAATAGGGTAGTATGAGGTAGGTTCGAAACAATACCCCAACACTCATAATTGAAATTAAATGGGCAAAACAACTTAATGAAAATTTGACAAAATGAGAAAGGAAAAAAATCTTACTTGATAGTGTGCTTCCAAAGGCTATAGAGAGGCTTGTGAGAGGCTTATTGGGGGCTTGGGGAACCTTGGGAGGATTCTGGAGAGAGTAGGGTAGAGGTTGGACGCACTCCAATGGCTTTTAGTGAAGAGGAATTGGGAGCTTGGGTGGGTTTATATAGGAAAGGTGAGGGAATTCTTTATTATTTAGGTTTGGGGCCCCTTATATTAAATTAATCAAAACCACAAACCCTTACATGGTTTTTCCCATGGTTTTTGGAAAAGTGAAGAGGAAAAAAATATTTTATAATGACAAAGTCCACTCTTCTTAAAATAATAGGGTTTCTTATGTGGAGGTGAGTCACACTCCCATGCAAAATAATTTAAAAAGACAAGGTGCATAATAAGTCTTGAGGGGTCCATTAATGCTTTGAAACATAAGTCAAACAAACCCGAAATCACATTATTTTAATTGTAAAAAATATATTGTACGAACATAATGATTATATTATTTTATTACATCACTATTGGGTCATTATGATGTCATAAAACACATTATATATTTAAACGGCATTTAATTTTTACCCATAAATTTGACTGTCTCAGAAAATTATGAAAAATTCACCATTGGATAATTTCAACATCATGATTCTAGATATAACATTTATTTGATCTAAATAATTTTTAATATATTTTAATTTTCACTTTTAAAATAAAAACCTACATTTATCGAAAATTCACGTGTTTTGACATAAATGGATTTCAAAACATTATAAAAATTATAATTGCATTCATAAAATTACAAGATCATTTATATTTAATAAATTTTAATTTAATAATAATATTTTATTAAAATAATATTTAATTCAAAAATCCCTTAATTTAATAAAATATATTTCTTAATTAAATAATAAATAAAAACACTACTTTCACATTAAAAACTATTTACAATCCACCAATAATGACAAGAATGTATATTCATTATTATATACAAAAAAATAATGTACATGAACATAGTACTAGAGATTTGATACATAACCCCTTAAAACAGCCTCATAAGACCTAAGGGTAAGGTGTGCGATGGTGACAGAATCTTGGGGTGGCTCGGATAACATTGCTCGAGTGGTAATCTCTTTCAAATTCCACTTTTCCTGTATATGGTCTCGTTCGAGATTGACATGTTGAAGCACAGCTTGGGAATGGTCAAGAGTGAAGCCCAAAGACACCACCTCTTTTCCGAGCTCCGAAAAATGTGCATCGTATGGAGCAATTCTACTGGATGAGGCCATCACTTCTTTTGTCTGAGTAAATTTGATTTCATAAAACCCTATATTTATACTAATCATGTGATCACTGTTCAATGATTATAAAAGTAACTATCACAACACTTAACATAAAACTAAACTAGTTGACATTTTATATAATCGATTTTCATAAAGAGACATTTATCTAGATCAAGAGGAATTTTCATTAATGAGACTTTTGGTCGTTACAATATTCACCCCTTAAGAAATATTTCCCTTGAAATTTCCTTTTCCCACACTAAAACAGATGTGGATAACTCAGCTTCATCATTTCCTCTGATTCCCAAGTATCTTCTTCAAACTTGTGGTTTCTCCACAACACCTTGAAGAGGGGAATTGTATTATTTCATAAACTTTTTCTCTAAGATCTAAGATCTTCACTGGTTTCTCCTCATAAGAAAGATCATCTTCCAATTGTCCCACCTCAGAAGAGAGTACATGTGAAGGGTCTGGTATGTACTTCCTTAAGAGGGATACATGAAAGAAACCGTGTACTTTGGTCATGGTAGGTGGATGTGCTAGTCGATAGGCCACAGCCCCGACACGATCAAGAATCTCGAAGGGTCTGATGTACCTTGGACATAACATCCTTTTATTTCCAAACCTCATGACCTTATTCCACGAATATATGCGTAGAAAGACCATTTCTCCAACTTTAAACTCAAGGTCTCATCGACTGTTATCTGCATAACTCTTATGTCCACTCTGGGCTGCCTTGATATACTGCTGAATGGTTTTCACCTTATCCACCATTTCCTTGACCATTTCTTGTCCAAGCAGCTTACGTTCACCATCCTCATCCCAACATGCCGGTGTTATTCACCTTTTCCCATAAAAAGCTTCATATGGTGCCATTTTGATGCTTGAGTGGAAACTGTTGTTGGGGAATTCAACCAGTGGAAGATTTTGATCCCATCCACCTCTAAAGTCCATTGATCATGCTCTCAACATGCCCTCAAGTGTTTGGATAGTCCGCTCGGATTAGCCATCAGTTTGAGGATGATAAGCCATGCTGAAGTTCAGTTAAGTATTCAGAGCATGTTGAAGACTCTTATAAAACATAGTGGTGAATCGTGGATCTCGTTCAGACACAATAAATAGTGGTACTCTATGCAACCTTACCACTTCCCTGATATATATTCGTGCTAGTTTATCCAATGAGAAATACTCCTGAATAGCAATGAAGTGTGCAGTCTTTGTAAGATGATCCACGACAACCCAGATTGCATTATTGCCTTTGGATGTCCTCAGAAGTCTGGTGACAAAGTCCATGGTGATTTTCTCCCATTTCCATTCTGGTAAGGGCAATGGTTGCATCATCCCCTTAAACTTATGCCTCTCTGCCTTCACTTTTTGGCACAACAAGAATTTGATGTATATTCATTGATCTCCTTCTTCATATTATCCCACCAAAAGTTTTCTCGGAGATCTTAATATATCTTTGTGCTCCCTAGATGAATAGAGAAATTTGAAATATGTTCGGCATCCAAAAGTTCCTTCTTCAGCTCTGTACTTCATGGAACACATAGTCTTTTCCCAAACCACACAATTCCATATTCATTAACATTAAACTCCGAGGATTTCCCTTTTTCGATATCTTCCACCTTTTCCTAAATTCCCACATCATCCTTTTGAGCATCCTTTAACCTTTCCAAAAGAGACGGTTGAGCAATAATTTGTTAAAGGATTGATGATGTTCCCTTATTTATGATTCCCATTTCCATCTTCATCAAGTCTACGAAGATTGGATCGTTCTCAATCCTCATCATTGATAGAATCACTAGGTCCTTTCTACTTAAGGCATCATACACCTTGTTCTCTTTCCTTGGGTGGTAATGTATTGAACAATCATAATCCTTGATGAGCTCTATCCATCTTCTCTGGCACATATTAAGATATTTCTGTGTAAATATATATTTAAGACTCTTGTGGTCAGTATATATCTCACATTTCCCCCCATAAAGATAATGGCTCCATATTTTTAAGGCAAAGATCACCGCTGCCAACTCCAGATCATTTGTTGGATGGTTTCACTCCAGGATTTTCAATTATTCTGAGGCATAGGATATCACTTTATCATTCTGCATCAGCACATAGCCTATTCCCTTCATTGAAGCATCACTGAATACCACCAAAAGATCCCCACTTGTGGGTAAAGTGAGCACGGGCGTAGTGATAAGCCTCATTTTCAACTCCTTGAAGCTTTCTTCTCAATCATCACTCCATTAAAACATTACTCCCTTTCTAGTTAGCTTGGTAAGAGGTTTGGACAATCGTGATAAATTTTTCACAAATCGTCGATAATATCCAGCTAACCCCAAGAAGCTACGGATATCCGTTACCGATGTTGGCCTTGGACATCCCTTAATTGCATCTGTTTTGGAGGGATCCACAGATATCCCAATACTTGTGATGATATGGCCCAAGAATGAGACCTCCTTCAACCAGAACTCACACATGATGTACTTTTCATAGAGATTCTCCTTGCGCAAAGTCTCTAGTACAATTCTTAAATGCTCCTCATGATCCTCCTTGGTTTTGGATTATATTAGAATATAATCTATAAAGACTACCACAAATTTGTCTAGGTAATCTCTAAAGACTCTATTCATTAATTCCATGAAGTTTTTTTGAGCATTAGTGAGTCCGAAAGGCATTACTATTAATTTATACTGCCCGTATCTAGTGCGTAAAGCAGTCGTGGTGATATCTTCCTTCTTCATCCTTATTTGATAATATCCTGACTGCAAGTCCACCTTGGAGAAGTATTTTTCTCCATGTAGCTGATCGAACAAGTCTTCAATTCGTGGGAGGAAATACTTGTTTTTTATTGTGATTTTGTTATGTTCACGATAATCGATAGAAAGCTACATTGACCCATCCATCTTCATGACGAAGAGGATTGGTGCACCCCATGGTGAAGCACTTGGGTGTATAAACCATTTATCCAGATTCTTGTAGTTGTTTCTTCAGCTCTTCAAGCTCTATAACAACCATTCTATATCGAGTCTTGGATATTTTTAATGCCCTGGGTATAAGTTCAATTGAGAATTCAACATCTCATCTAGGATAAAGATAGGGCAGTTTATCGGGAAACACTTCAGTGAATTCCCTCACATTAGGCATTTCTTCAAGGATGGTTTCTTCCTTGGACTCAATCATCAGAGCCAGATACACGTGCTCATAAGGTAGAAATATCCATGCTTGAGATGATGGATCTAAAGGAGATTCATCTGCCCCCTTACAATTGTAATGAATCAGGGGTCGATTCCCCATATGGAGTGTGATTTCCCTATCCAGAAAATTTATGTTGGCACTATATAAAGAAATCCAACCCATGCTAAGAATTGCGTCAAATTCCACCAGAGGGAGTATGATGAGGTTCGCCAGGAAATTCAATCCACAGATTATAACAAGGGAGGACTTATATTCATGGGATGCAATGATTGCCCCATATTTCGTACTCACCGACATCTTCACTTCCATGATTTATGGTGGTGCTGATATTGTTCAACTAAACATTCGAGATATATAATAATGAGTAGAACCTGAATCAAAAATTATGTTCGCTATTCTTGAATGAATAACTAGAATACCTGTCACCACTTAGTTTTTGGGGTTCACTTCAGCCGAATTGATTGGAAAATCACTTCTTTGATGACTTGGAGGTTGTTGGTTTCCTCTAAAAACCCTTGGATTAGGGTATTGATTTGAAAAATGACCTGGTTCTTTTCATTTGTAGCATTGAACAATGCGTTGTGGTTCGAATAGAGCATTCCTCTCCTCAGTCGCAGCCGCCGGTCTTTCTTTCCAACAGTTAATAGCTAGGTTCCCTTCCCTTCCACACCTGAAACATTTCCTCATCACCTTAAGGAAATTTACAAGGTGCTTCTTTGTGCACTTTTGACAAGTGGGGTGTTGGATCTTCTTATCACAATTGGATTTATCCATCAGACTACCAGCATTAAATTCAACCTTACGCTTCTTATCCCCATGATACCCCTTGTGATTATTTGATCTTCATTTTGACCTTGAGGGCACATCGGACAATTTCCTCATAGCTGTCGAAGTCACGGATCGCCAATGCTTTCCGCAGGCTAGGTTTCAGCCCCCCAATGAAGCGGTCAACTTTTCATTCGGTGGTAATGACATAACCGGAAGCTTATCATGCAAGCCTTGTGATGTTTTACTCGTACCCTCCAAAAGATTCCTAATCTTTTTGCATGAGGGAATGGATGCCTTTTTCCATCTTAAGTCAGAGGGCCCATGGAAAATATTTATTGAAAAACATCTTCCGGAAATCTTTCTTTTCCAATGCCTCGATCTCCTCCTCAGGCTTCATATTTTTTATCAACGTCCACCATTTACCAGCTTCACCCTCCATACAATAAGCCTCCAGGAGAACCTTCTCTTGTTCAAAACATTGAAGGATGGAGAAGATCTTTTCAATGGATTTTATCTATTGTTTAGAGATCATGGGATCAGATGATCCACTAAAATTAGGCGGCCTTTGTCTCATGAAGCTCTCGATAACGACTTTTTCTTCATTAAGGGGGGTTAAATGTTCCTCTTGACCCATTTTTATATTCAAATCTTGAGTTATCTGAGAGAGAAGTGTGACAAAGTTCGCGATTCCCGTTCCCATTGGATTGGGCATCACATTAGTACAATCATCACACTGATCTTCACAACTGTTGTTAGCTCGAGTCCTCTTATTACCGGCCATTGGATGGAATTAAATGAATGTTAGGGGTAAAACATAAAGGTTAATCCAAAGACAAAAGTTTATGACTTATAAATAAACATTTATTTCCTTAACTCATGAGTCTATAGGCTTTAATCTAGGCTTTTCATGATCTACCTTCTAATATATATTCATAGGGGCATTTTTTTAATTACCTTAATAAGAGTTTACAATAAGATTGTGAATTTATCAAAAAATATCCCATGGGAGTGTCATAATAGAGAGTGCATCCAGGACCATTTTTGTGCACTAGTTCCCATTTGAGTCTAACTCAAAGCGGTGTTTTCAGGTTTTACCCGTAGGATAAATCTGTGCAATAGCCGCCTCTACCAGCTCGTATCCAGAAAGGGATGTATTTTCATGATAACCCAGCTACTCAATACTCACCAAAACTTAGGGATGTTTTTATTGTACGTAGTCTTGTACCTAAGGCTTTACTAGGGTTGTCTAATCCTAATCCCAAAAATAAATAAACCTATCCTCTGATACCAACTATGAAAACCCTGCTTTTTATTACAACTTAAACATGATTTATTATATAAAACATCACTTGATACAACAATGATGATAGAGAGGTTTAGTGTCTTTGGGTCTTAGTATCATTACATAAAAACATGAAACATGAAATACAACATAATTATTGAAAACTTCCTTGACATGACCACTATATTCCCTCGTACTTAGCATTGCGTGGGATAACCTGAGGACATGCCTAAGAAAAGGGTGAGATATAAAGCCCAGTAAGGGAGTACACATGGAATAACATGAGGAGTACAATACATGTTAAATATTAGGAATATCAATATATCAAAAGAGAAACAGTAACATAAAGGCATGATAAATCATGATAATCATAACATGGAAATGTGGCAATAACACTTAACATGGAATTAGCATGAGGCAAGGCTCATTGCACATGGAAAATGAGTAAACCCACATTGCACATGAAGCATGAGTAAACCCTCATTGCACTTGAATTAGAATGATTCAACACTCATTGCACATGACATATCATGATACTATACTTTACCCAATGCATTAGAGCGCTATATGGGCACACCCTTCTAAAACATTTCATTTCATGCATAAGTGTGCCACATGGATCATAAAACATGGATAAATAAAATATAATAATTTATTCCACCATAAAGGAATGTGGAATTCATACATGAAACTTTATAATCAATAATTAAATGTGCCTAAAGTTTAATACCCTTGATGGATAAATGGGAATGTTATTCACTACACAATGGCATTGGCTTAGAAAATCTGTGCAATTTCGACAGCGTAACGGTGTGACATAAGAATTCAAAATAAAAAACAGTTGATGAGAGAGAAACAGGTTCCTCATAATATTGACATCTAATGGACAGTAAGTAGGTCATATAGATTCATTTCCCAACAATTTTAATGTAATTTAGATTCCTGATAAAAAAGTATTGCTTTAATGTAAATGAGGGGAGAGATGTTCCTTTCGGAATTTCGGCATAGTAATGGGTGTACATGGGATGCATCTAATGAGAGAGAAAGGGGTATCCCATCATTAAAAAATAAAGTGGGAAGAACGGCAGAGGTGAAAACCCATACCAAAACATTCATAATTGAAATTAAATGGGAAAAACAACTTAATGAAAATTGGGCAAAAAATGAGAATGGAAAATAAACCATACATGGAAGTGTGCTTCCAAAGGGTAGATAGAGGCTTGTGTGAGGATTCTTGAGTGCTTGGGGCACCCTGGGAGAATTATAGAGAGAGTAGGGGAGAGGTTGGATGAACTCCAAAGGATCTGAGTGAGGAGGAAGTGGGAGCTTGGGTGGGTTTATATAGGAAAGGTGAGGGAAATCTTTATTATTTAGGTTTGGGACCCCTTCTATTAAATTAATGAAAACCAAAAACCATCCCATGGTTTTTATGACAACCCTGCTTTTTATTACAACTTAAACATGATTTATTACATAAAGCATCACTTGATACAACAATGAAGATCGAGAGGTTTAGTGTCATTGGGGATTAATATCATTACATAAATACTTAAAACATGAAATACAACATCTTTATTGAAAACGTCCTTTACATGACAACTACATTCCCTCGTACTTAGCATTGCATGGGATAACCTGAGGACATGCTTTAGAAAAGTGTGAGCTATAAAGCCCAGTAAGGGAGTACAAATGGAATAACGTGAGGAGTATAATACATGTTAGACACTAGGCATATCAATAGAGCATAAAAGAAACATCAACATAAAGGCATGATAAATCATGATAATCATAACATGGAAATGTGGAAACAACACTTAACTTTGAATTAGTATGAGCCAAGGATCATTGCACATGGAGCATGAGTACACCCTCATTGCACATGCAGCACGAGTAAACCCTCGTTGCAGTTGAATTAGCATGAGTCAACACTCATTTCACATGACGTATCATGATACTACACTTTACCAAATTCATTGGAGCGCTATAAGGGCGCACCCTTCTCAAACATTTCATTTCATGCATAAGTGTGCCACAAGGATCATAAAACATGGATTCATAAAACATAATCATTTATTCCACGATAAAGGAATGTGGCATTTATATATGAAAATTTATAATCAATAATTAAATGTGCCTAAAGGTTAATACCTTTGATGGATAAATGGGAATGTCATTCACTACACAATGGCATTGACTTAGAAAATCAGTGCGATTTCGACAGCGTAACGGCGTGACAAAAGAATTCATAAAAATTGTTGATGAGAGAGAAATGGGTTCCTCATCATATTTACATGTAATGGACAGTATGTAGGTCATATAGATTCATGTACCAAAAATTTTAATGTAATTTAGATTCCTGATACAAAATTATTGCTTGAATGTAAATGAGGGGAGAGATGTTCCTTTCGGAATTTCGGCATAGTAACGGGTGTACATGGGAGGCATCTAATGAGAGAGAAAGGGGTCTCCCATCATTCAAACATAAAGAGGGAAGAACGAAAGAGGTGAAAAACCATACCACAACATTCATAATTGAAATTAAAAGGGAAAAACAACTTAATGAAAATTGGACAAAAAATGAGAAAGGAAAAAACCATACTTGGAAGTGTGCTTCCAAAGGGTAGACAGAGGCTTCTGTGGGGATTCATGGGTGCTTGGGGCACCTTGGGAGAATTATAGAGAGAGTAGGGAAGAGGTTGGACGAACTCCAAAGGCTCTGAGTAAGGTGGAAGTGGGAGCATGGGTGGGTTTATATAGGAAAGGTGAGGGAATTCTTTATTATTTAGGTTTGGGACCCCTTATATTAAATTAATCCAAACCAAAAACCATCCCATGGTTTTTATGACAACCCTAATTTTTATTACAACTTAAACATGATTTATTACATAAAGAATCACTTGATACAACAAAGAAGATTGAGAGGTTTAGTGTATTTGGGGATTAAGATCATTACATAAAAACATAAAACATGAAATACAACATCTTTATTGTAAACTTACTTTACATGACAACTACATTCCCTTGTACTTAGCATTTCATGGGATAACCTGAGGACATGCTTAAGAAAAGGGTGAGCTATAAAGCCCAATAAGGGAGTACACATGGAATAACATGAGGAGTACAATACATGTTAGACAATAAGCATATCAATAGAGCATAAAATAAACATGAACAAATAGGCTTGATAGATCATGATCATCATAACATGGAAATGTGGCAACAACACTTAACATTGAATTAGCATGAGCCAAGGATCATTGCACATGGAGCATGAGTAAACCCTCATTGCACATGAAGAACGAGTAAACCCTCGTTGAACATGAATTATCATGATTCAACACTCATTGCACATGAAGTATCATTATACTATATATTACCTACTGCATTGGAGCGCTATAAGGGTGCACCCTTCTCAAACATTTCATTTCATGCATAAGTGTGCCACATGGATCATAAAACATGGATTCATTAAACATAATCATTTATTCCACGATAAAGGAATGTGGAATTCATACATTAATATTTACAATCAATAAGTAAATGTTCATAAAGTTGATAACCGTTGATGGAGAAATGGGCATGGTATTCACTACACAATGACATTGGCTTAGAAAATCGGTGCGATTTCGGCAGCGTAACAGCATGACATAAGAATTCATAAAAAATGGTTGATGAGAGAGAAAGGGGTTACTCATCATTTTTACATATAATGGAATGTAAGGAGGTCATATAGATACATGTCCCAACAATTGAAAGGGAATTTAGATTCATGATACAAAAGTATTGCTTGAATGTAAAAGAAGAGAGAGAAGTTCCTTTCGGAATTTCGGCATAGTAACGGGTGTACATGGGAGGAATTTAATGAGAGAGAAATGGGTCTCCCATCATTCAAACAATAATAGGGAAGTATGGGGGAGGTGAAAAACCATACCCCAACATTCATAATTGAAATTAAAGGGCAATACAACTTAATGAAAATTTACAAAAATGAGAAAGGAAGGAAAAACCCTTACTTGGAAGTGTGCTTCCAAAGGCTAGAGAGAGGATTCTTGGGAGATTGGGGAACCTTGTGAGGATTCTAGAGAGAATATGGAAAAGTTTGGATGAACTCCAAAGGATTTTAGTGTGGAGGAAGTGGGATCTTGGGTGGGTTTATATAGGAAAGATGAGAGAATTCTTTATTATTTAGGTTTGAGAACCCTTATATTAAACTACTCCAAACCAAAAACCATCCTATGGTTTTTGCCCTTGGTTTCTAGAAAAGTAAAGAGGAAAAAATATTTTATAAGGCCCAAGTCCAAACTTATTAAAATATTAGGGTTGCTAATGTGGAGGTGAGTCACACTCCCATGAAAATTAATTTAAAAAGGCAAAGTGTTGAATATGTCTTGAGGGGTTCATTAATGATTTGAAAAGTGAGTCAAACAAACCCAAAACCTCATTATTTTAATGATACAACATATATTTTCCGAAAATAAGGATTATGGTACTTTATTACATCACCATTGGGTCATTATGATGTCATAAAACACATTATATATTTAAAAGGTATTTAATTTTTACCCAAAAATTTGACTGTCTCAGAAAATTATGAAAAATTCACCATTGGATAATTTCGACGTCCTGATTCCAAAAATAACATTTATTTTTTCTAAATAATTTTCTAAAAATGTGAATTTTCAGTTTTAAATTAAAAACCGACATTTATCGAAAATTCACGGGATTTGATAGAAATGGATTTCAAACCTTAATAAAAATTTTAATTGCATTCCTAAAATTATAAGATCATTTATATTTAATAAAAATTAATTTAATAATATTATTTTTATATTATTAAAATATTATTTAATTCAAAAATCCCTTAATTTAATAAAATATATTTCTTAATTAAATAATAACTAAAAACACCATTTGTACATTAAAAACTATTTACAATGTATCAAAAATGACAATAAATCATATTCATTATTATATACAAAACAAATAATGTACATGAACATAATACTACTTGTTTGTTACATAACCCCTTAAAACAGCTACATAATACCTAAGGGTAAGGTGAGCGATGGTGACAGACTCTTGGGGTGGCTCGGATAACATCGCTCGAGTGGTAATCTCTATCAACATCCACTTTTCCCGTAGATGGTCCCGTTCGAGCTTGACATGGTGAATCTCAGCTTGGGCTTGGTCAAGGGTGAAGCCCAAGGATGCCACCACTTTTCCGAGCTCCGGCAAATGGGCATCGAATGGGGCAATTCTATTGGATGAGGCCATCGCTTCCTTTGTCTGAGTAAAATTGGGTTCGTTAAAGCCTTATATTTATACTAATCATGTGATCACTGTTCAACGACTATAAAAGTAAAGGTCACAACTCTTATCATAAAACCAAAGAAGTTGTCATCTTATAAAAACATTTTTTTATAAAGAGACATTTAACTGGATCAGGAGGGATTTTTCATTAACGAAACTTTTGGTCACTACAATATTCCCCCCTTAAGAAATTTCGCCCTCGAAATTTTCCTTTTCCCACACTAAAACAGATGTGGGTAACTCATCTTCATCATATCCCTCGATTCCCAAGTTGCTTCTTCAAACTTGTGGTTTCTCCACAACACCTTGACGAGGGGCATTGTCTTATTTCGTAGAACTTTTTCTCTACGATCTAAGATCTTCACTGGTTTCTCCTCATAAGAAAGATCATCTTCCAATTGTACCACCTTGGAAGAGAGTACATGTAAAGGGTCCGGTATGTACTTCCTTAAGAGGGATACATGAAAGACATCCTGTACTTTGGCCATAGTAGGTGGAAGTGCTAGTCGATAAGCCACAACCCCAACACGATCGAGAACCTCGAAGGGGCCAATGTACCTTGGACTTAACTTCCCTTTCTTTCCAAACCTCATGACCTTTTTCCATGGAGATATGCGTAGAAACACCATGTCTCCAACTTTAAACTCAATGTCTCATCGACGATTATCTGCATAACTCTCCTGTTGACTCTGGGCTGCCTTGATATGCTGCTGAATGGTTTTCACCTTCTCCACAATTTCATCGACCATTTCTGGTCCATGCAGCTTACGTTCACCGACCTCATCCCAACATGCCAGTGTTATGCACCTTTTCCCATAAAGGGCTTCATATGGTTCCATTTGGATACTCGAGTGGAAACTGTTATTATAAGAGAACTCAACCAGAGGAAGATGTTGATCCCATCCTCCTTTAAATTCCATTGAGCACGCTCTCAACATATCCTCATGTTTTTTGATAGTCCTCTCTGATTGGCCATCAGTATGAGGATGATAGGACGTTCTAAAGTTCAGTTCATTATTCAGAGCATGTTGAAGACTCTTCCAAAACATAGATGTGAATCTTGGATCTCGGTCGGACACAATAGATAGTGGTACTATATGCAACCTTACCACTTCCCTAATATATATCTATTCCAGTTGATCCAAAGATAAATCCTCCCGACTAGCAATGAAGTGTGCAGTCTTTGTAAGATGATACACAACAACCCAGATTGCATTGTTTCCTTTGGATGTCCTTGGAAGTCCAATGACAAAGTCGATGGTGATGTTTTCCCATTTCCATTCTGGTATGGGAAATGGTTGCATCATCCCCTTAGACTTCTACCTCTCTGCCTTCACTTGCTAACACACCAGTAACTTTGATGTATATTCGGCGATCTCGTTCTTCATATTATCCCACCTAATGTTTTCTCAGAGATCTCTATACATCTTTGTGCTCCCTGGGTGAATAGGGAAATTTGAACTATGTGCATCATCCAAAAATTCCTTCTTCAGCTCCAGGCCTGATGGAAGACATAGTCTTTTCCCAAACCGCACAATTCCTTCCTCATTAACATTAAACTCTAAGGATTTTCCCTTCTTGATAGCTTCCACTTTTCCTTTAATTCTCACATTATCCTTTTGAGCATCCTTTAACCTTTCCAAAAGAGATGGTTGAGCAATCATTTGTGAAAGGATTGATGATGTCCCCTTCTTTATGATTCCCATGTCCATCTTTATCAAGTCTAAGAAGATTGGATCCTTCTCAATTCTCATCATTTATAGAATCACTGGATCCTTTTTACTTAGGGCGTCTTCCAGCTTGTTCACTTTCCCAGGGTGGTAATGTGTTGAACAGTCATAATCCTTGATGAGCTCTATCCATATTCTCTTGCGCATATTAAGCTCTTTCTGTGTGAATATATATTTAAGACTCTTGTGATCATTATATATCTCACATTTCTCTCCATAGAGATAATGCCGCCATATTTTCAAGGAAAAGATCACAGCTGCCAACTCTAGATCATGTGTTGGATAGTTTCACTCATAGATTTTCAACTGCCTTGAGGCATAAGATATCACTTTATCATTCTGCATCCGCACACATAGTAATCCCTCCTTCGAAGCATCACTGAATACCACAAAAAGCTCCCCACTTGTGGGTAAAGTGAGCATGGGTGCATTGATAAGCCTCCTTTTCAACTCCTTGAAGCTTTCTTCGCATTCATCACTCCAAGAAAACTTTACTCCCTTTCGAGTTAGCTTGGTAAAAGGGTTGGACAATCATGAGAAATTCCTCACAAATCGTCGATAATATCCAGCTAACCCCAAGAAGCTACGGATATGGGTTACCGATGTTGACCTCGACCATCCCTCAATTGCATCTGTTTTGGAGGGGTCCAAAGATATCCCATTGCTTGTGATGATATGGCCCAAGAATGAGACCTCCTTCAACCAGAGCTCACACTTGCGGTAATTTTCATAGAGATTCTCCTTGCGTAATGTCTCTAGTACAGTTTTTAAATGCTCCTCATGATCCTCCTTGGTTTTGGAGTATATTCGAATATCATCTATAAAGACTACCACAAATTTGTCACGGTAATCTCTAAAGACTCTATTCATCAAGTCCATGAATATTGCTGGAGAATTGGTGAGTCCGAAAGGAATTACTATGAATTCATAGTGCCCGTATGTTGTACGAAGAGCAGTCTTGGGGACATCTTCCATCTTCACCCTTACTTGATAATATCCTGACCGCAAGTCCACCTTGGAGAATTATTGTGCTCCACACAACTGATCAAACAATTCATCGATTCATGGGAGAGGATACTTGTTCTTTATCGTTATTTTGTTAAGTTCACGATAATTGATGCAAAGCCTCATTTACCCAACCTTCTTTTTGACGTGGAGGACTGGTGCACCCCATGGTGAAGCACTTGGGCACATAAACCCTTTATCTAGATTCTACTGTAGTTGTTTCTTCAGCTCTTCAAGTTCAAAAACAGCCATTCTATATGGATTCTTGGATATTGGTAATGCCCCAGGTTAAAGTTGAATTGAGAACTCAACATATCTTCTAGGAGGAAGACCAAGCAGCTCCTCGGGAAACACTTCCGCAAAATCCCTCACAATAGGCATTTCTTCAAGGATGGTTTCTTCCTTGGACTCAATCATCTGAGCAAGATACGCATGCTCATAGGGCAGTAATATCCATGCTTGAGATGATGGAGCTAAAGGAGATTAATCTTCCTCCTGACACTTGTAAAGAATCGGGGGTCGATTCTTCATATAGAGTGTGATTTCCCTCTCCCGACAACTTATGTTGGCTCTATATAAGGAAAGCCAATCCATGCCATGAATTGTATCAAATTCCACCAGAGGGAGTATGACGAGGTTCGCCGAGAAATTCAATCCATAGATTATAACAGGGGAGGACTTATATTCGTGGGATGCAATGATTTCCCCATTTTACGTACTCACCGAAATCATTACTTCCATGATTTGTGGTGGTGCTGGGATTGTCTTACTAAACATTCGAGATATAATAGAATGCATAGAACCTGAATCAAAAAACTACATTCGCTATTCTTGAATGAATAACTAGCGTAACTGTCACCACATCGTTGTCAGGGTTCACTTCTGCAGATGTGATGGAACAAGATATTCTTTGTTGTCTTGGAGATTGTTTGTTGCCTCCGATAACCCTTGGATTAGGGCACTGATTTTCAAAATGACACGGTTCATTGCATTTATAGCATTAAACAACGCATTGAGGTTCAAACGGTGCATTCCTCTCCTCTGTCGCAGCTGTGGGTCCTTCTTGCCGACAGTTAATAGCTAGGTGCCCTTCTCTTCCACAGCTGAAGCATTTTCTCGTCCCCTTAAAGAAATTTCTACTGTGCTTCTTCCCACACATTTCGCAAGTGGGGTGCTAGAACTTCTCAGCAGCGTTGGATTTATCCATCGTCCCACCAGCATTGAAGTCCACCTTATTCTTCTTTTCCCCATGATACCCCTGTGATTCCCCAATCTCCATTTCAACCTTGAGAACACATCAGAAAATTTCCTCATAGCTGTCGAAGTCACGGATCACTAATGCTTTCCGCAAGCTAGGCTTCAGCCCACTAAAGAAGCGGTGAACCTTGTATTCGAGGGTAACAATAAAGCTGGAAGTTTATCGTGCAAGCCTTGTGATGTTTGCCTCATACGCTCCAATAGATTCCTCATCTTTTTTCTTGAGGAAAATGAAGTCCCTTTCCATCTTAAGATTAAGGGTGCGAGGAAAATATTTATCGAAAAACATCTTCTGGAATTCCTTCCATTCCAAAGCCTCGATCTCCTTCTCAGGCATCGTATTTTTGATCAACGTCCACCCTTGATCAGCTTCACACTATATATGATAAGAATCCAGGAGAACCTTCTCTTGTTCAGAATATTGAAGGATGGAGAAGATCTTTTCAATGGAGTTGATCCATTGTTCAGCGATCGTGGGATCAGATGTTCCACTAAAAGTAGGAGGCCTTTTCCTCATGAAGCTCTCGATAGTGACTTGTTCCTTCTTAGGGGGGTTTGGACGTTCCTCTTGACACGTGTTTCTATTCAAAACACGAGTTACCTATGAGAGAAGCATGACAATGTTCGTGATTCCCGCTCCCATTGGATTGGGCATCTCATTAGTACAGTCATCACACTGATCATCACAATGTTTGGTAGCCTGTATCCTCCAATTACCGGCCATTGGCTGGAATAAAAATAATGTTAGGGGTAACACATAATGGGTAATCCAAAGACAAAAGTTGGTGAGTCAAAAATAAACTTTTATTTCCTTAACTCATGAGTCTATAGTCTTCAATCTAGGCTTTTCATGATCTACTTTATAACATATATTCTTAGGGACATTTTTCCCTTAATAAGGGTTTATAACAAGATTGTGAATTTATCAAAACATATTCCCCGGGAGTTTCATAACCAAGATTACAGCAAGGCCCATTGTCGTGGACCAGTTCTCGTTCGACTCTATCTCAAAGTGGTGTTTTCGGGTTTTAACCCTAGGAAACATGTATGCCAGAGCCGCCTCTACCTGCTCGTATCCAGACAGGGATGTATTTGTTTGATAAACCACTTACTCAGCACTTACCAAAACATAGGGATGTTTTTATTATACTTAGTCTTGTATCTAAGCCTTTACTGGGGTTTCCTACTCCCAAAAATAACTAAACCTATCCACTGATACCAACTATGACAGCCCTACTTTTTATTACAACTTAAACATGATTTATTACATAAAGCTTCACTTTATACAACAAATAAGATCGAGAGGTTTAGTGTCATTGGGGCTTAGGATCTTTATAAAAAAACATAAAACATGAAATACAACATCTTTATTGAAAACTTCATTTACATGACCACTACATTCCCTCGTACATAGCATTGCATGGGACAACCTGAGGACATGCATAAGAAAAGGGTGAGCTATAACGCCCTGTAAGGGAGTACACATGGAATAACATGAGGAGTAAAATACATGTTAGACAATATTCATATCAATAGAGAATAAATGAAACATGAACTTAAAGGCATGATAAATCATGATAATCATAACATGGAAATGTGGCAACAACACTTAACATTGAACTAGCATGAACCAAGGCTCATTGCACATGGGGAATTACTAAACCCTCATTGCACATGATGCATGAGTAAACCCTAGTTGCACCTGAAGTAGCATGAGTAAATACTCATTTCACATGACATATCATGATATTATACTTTACCCAATGCATTGGAGCACTATAAGGGCGCACCCTTCTTAAACATTTCATTTCATGCATAAGTGTGCCACATGGATCATAAAACATGGATTCAAAGAAAATAATCATTTATTCCACGATAATGGAATGTGGAATTCATACATGAATATTTACAATCAATAAGTAAACGTTCATAAAGGTGAATACCCTTTATGGAGAAATGGGCATGGTATTCACTACACAATGACATTGGCTTAGAAAAATCGGTTCGATTTCAGCAGCGTAACGGTGTTACATAAGAATTCATAAAAAATGGTTGATGATAGATAAAGGGGTTCATCATCATATTTAAATGTATTGGAATGTAATGAGTTCATATAGATACATTTCCCAATATTTGAAAAGGAATTTAGATTCATGATACAAAAGTATTGCTTGAATGTAAAATAAGATAGAGAAGTATCTTTCGGAATTTCGGCATAGTAACGGGTGTACATGGGAGACATTTAATGAGAGATAAAGGGGTCTCCCATCATTGAAACAATAAGAGGGAAGTATGGGGTAGGTGAAAAACCCTACCCCAACATTCATAATTGAAATTAAAAGGGAAATACAACTTAATGAAAATTGACAAAAATGAGAAAGGAAGAAAAAACCCTTACTTGGAAGTGTGCTTCCAATGGCTAGAGAGAGTCTTGAGAGAGGCTTCTTGGGAGCTTGGGGCACCTTGGGAGGATTCTAGAGAGTGTAGGGCAGAGGTTGGACGAACTTTAAAGGATTTTTGTGTGGAGGAAGTGGGAGCTTGGGTGGGTTTATATTGGAAAGGTGAGAGAATTCTTTATTATTTAGGTTTGGGAACCCTTATTTTAAACTAATAAAAACCACAAACCATATCATGGTTTTTGCCCATGGTTTCTGGAAAAGGAAATAGGAAAACTGTATTATATAAGGCCCATGTCCAAACTTATTAAAATATAAGGGTTTCTTATGTGGAGGTGAGTCACACTCCCATGGAAATTAATTTAAAAAGTAAAAGTGTTGAATATGTCTTGAGGGGTTCATTAATGCTTTGAAAAGTAAGTCAAACAAACCCAAAACCTCATTATTTTAATGATAAAACATATATTGGCCGAACATGAGGATTATGGTACTTTATTACATCACCATTTGGTCATTATAATGTCATAAAACACATTATATATTTAGAAGGTATTTAATTTTTACCCAAAATTTGTCTGTCTCAGAAAATTATGAAAAAATCACTGTTGGATAATTTCGACATCCTTATTCCAAAAATAAAATTTCTTTTACCTAAATAATTTTCTAAAAATTTGAATTTTCACTTTTAAAATAAAAACCAGCATTTATCGAAAATTCATGGGTTTTGACAGAAATGGCTTTCAAACCATAATAAAAATTTTAATTTCGTTCATAAAATTAAAATATCATTTATATTTAATAATATTTAATTTAATAATAATAATATTATATTATTAAAATATTATTTAATTAAAAAATCCCTTATTTTAATAAAATAGATTTCTTTATTAAATAATAACTAAAAACACCATTTGTACTTTAAAAACTATTTACAATGTATCAAAAATGACTAGAAATCATATTCATTATTATATACAAAAAAAATAATGTACATGAATATAGTACTACTTGTATGTTACATAACCCCTTAAAAAATCCGCATAAGACCTAAGGGTAAGGTGAGCGATGGTGACAGACTCTTGGGGTGGCTCGGAAAACATCGCTCGAGTGGTAATCTCTATCAACTTCCACTTTTCCCGTAAACGGTCCCATTCGAGCTTGACATGGTGAAGCTCAGCTTGGGCTTGGTCAAGGGCGAAGCCCAAGGATGCCACCTCTTTTTTGAGCTCCGACAAATGGGCTTCGTATGTGACAATTCTACTGGATGAGTCCATCTCTTCCATTGTTTGAGTAAAATTTGGTTCGTTAAAGCCTTATATTTATACTAATCAAGTGATCACTGTTCAACGGCTATTAAAGTAATGGTCACAACTCTTATCATAAAACCAAAGAATTTGACATCTTATAAAAACATTTTTTTAGGAGACATTTAACTGGATCAAGAAGGATTTTCCGTTAATGAAACATTGGGTCGTTACAATATTCCCCCCTTAAGAAATTTAGCCATAGAAATTTTACTTTTCCCACACCAAAACAGATTTGGGTAACTCAGTTTTAAAGACCTATAAAATTCAAGGGAAATTTTTTCTTAATTTTTTTTGGAATTTTACAAGAGCGCGGTTTCAGACGGCACCTGATTCTGAGGCCCGGAGTGCCCGGAATTAATTTCCAAAGTTTGGCTCGGGTACGTTCAGTGAACGAACGAGCGGGAATTCCTAACATTTGATCCGGTGCTCGGAATTGAAATCTGAGGACACTGATGAACTCGCAGCGCCGATATTCGCTTAAGAAGACCTTTTCTGAAGTTGCGTTTTCCTAGGAGGAGTTGTTTAATTTTCTGGATGAAATGAAGAGTAAAATAAATTTGTGATACAATATTTATTTTATATCTTTAATGTGGTTATAATCTTTTGTTGGAAGTTGGGTGGTTTAACCACCTAAGAGAGGATTAAGGTGAGGAGGGGCACACCCGATCCCCACCTATTCAAATTCCCTAACTCTCATCTCTCCCTCTTTAAAGCTTGATAACTTAACACTTAATTAATTACACAACTCATGTATAATTAATAATGTGTTTTGTTTTTGAAATTTAAGTTTTCGAAATGCTTGGCTTAGTAAATAAAATAAGGAGGGACCTTATTTTATTTGGATTGTTGGGTGAGGTGTGGAAGAGCTTTGGAGAGAAACTGAATAAATCCTCCACCTTCTTCATCTCCTTCGTGGAAGAACGCGATGCACGTCCACCGCACACGAATAACACCGACGATGACATCCTGACTCGTCTTCTCCGATTGCTTCCTCCTCGAATTCTTCGTCTTCTAACCGACGTTAACGAAATGACGTATCTCTTCGGACGTACCTCTTCGTCATCGGATTTGACGAACGATTACCGCGACGCCATTCTCCACGATACCCGACGTGCGACGTCATTTTTTTCAAGGTAGGGGTTGTTGTTGATTATTTGTTTATTTATTTATTCTCGTTGGTGGTTCTAGGATGACAAACGTGAGGATATTTAAATATGTGTTATCGTTTAACGTGAGGGGGCCGGACCACATGAAAACGGGCTAACCCCCTCCTTTGTTCTTGATGATTTATCTTGCGGTTGAAACAAGATGGTGTGGTGCCGTCGCACCACGCGGATATTCGCACGATTATTTTGCACGGCGCCGTCGCGCCGCGCCGTGGAAGGATCATCAAGAACGCGACGCCGTCGTGCCACATCGAAGGGAATCAAAGGCGCGACGGAGGGGCGCGGTGTTGTCGCCCCACGCCGGACGACGAACACCGCGGCCGGTTCCGGGCCGCGGCGGGACGAGAAGACCGGCGACTGGGCCGCCGGCGTCGGAAGCCGGAAAGGGGACCGGTTTGCCAGTCCCGTTGGAGAAAAACCGGCCGGCCAGATGGCCGGCCGGAAGGTCAAAGGCCGGGGGAATTTAATTCCCCCGGCGAGCGCTCAAATGCCCCCCATTTAACTGGGGGGGGGTTTCTTTGAGGGGGGCAGGCGGCCCCCCCGGTTCTCCTCAAGCAGGCCCCCACGAGGGGGGCCGGTTCTTCAAAATGTGTGGCTAAAAGCTGCGCCGCAACTTGCTGGAAGAGGGGGCCATGCCCCCCGCGCGTGACACCAGCGGCGCCAGGCCGCGCCGCCGCCGGCCGGGCCGCGCCGCCGCGCCGGACCGCGCCGCCGCGCCGGTCCGCCGCCGGCGGGGCCGGTCGACCCGGTTCGGGCCGACCCAGGGGGGGTCGGGCCGGGTCGCCCCGGGCCCGGACCCCCCATTTTCGGATCATTTTCGGTCTTTTGTCCATAACCTGAGCCACAGACCTCCGATTGACGAACCGTCTACGGCAACGCGATCCTTAGATCGAGGCGGTCGTTTCGGTATATCGCACTCAATGTTTCGGAATACTTTGAGTTCGGCCGGGTTGGTTCGTTCACGAAACCAACCGGGCCTTCGGAGCGGAAACGCTCATATCTTGAGCTACGGACGTCCGATTGACGTGCCGTCAGCTTTGTTGTGTTCCTATTAGTGAGACGGATCTTTTGGCATACTCCGACCGAGGTTTGGACGCAGGTGGAGTACGGTCGGGATGGTTTTTCCTTAGAAACCAACCGGGCCCCTGGGATGAAAAAGCCAATAACTCTCAGACCGGGCGTCCGATCGACGCGCCGTCTGTTGCGTTGAGTTCCTGTTGACGATACGGAACTTTTGGATACATAAACTCTGGACATTGTGACAGTTGATGTATCAGCCTCTCGGCTCATGGAGCGGACCCTCTGAACGAGCTTGCTGTGTGCGGGAACCCTAGTGTTGGCTGCGACTGTGACTGCTACTGCTACTGCTACTGTAACTGCGACGACGACAGTACAGAGATCCTGTGTGGATTCGACGACGACAACTACAGCACTCAGCGATCCTACATGGATCAGTGCTACAGGTACTGTGTGGGCCTGATCCTGTGTGGGTCCGATCCTGTGTGGGTCTTTGCGCTCAGCCGTCCTGTGTGAACCAGGGCCTACAGGTCCTGTGTGGGCCCGATCCAGTGTGGGTCTTTTGCGGGGGTCAGTTACCTATCGATCTTTCGTGGGTTCGACGACTTAGATGGATCATAGATCATCTTTATCATCTTTTGAAAAAGTATACCTGTATGAGCTGAATCCTGTTGCTTTCCTGTGTGGATTGTGTTGTGCTATCCAGTATGGATTACGTTTTGCTTTCCTGTGTGGAATACGTTTACTTTCCTGTGTGGATTTCGTTTTGCTTTCCTGTGTGGAATACGTTTACTTTCCTGTGTGGATTTCGTTTTGCTTTCCTGTGTGGAATACGTTTACATTCCTGTGTGGATTGAGTTGTACTTGGGCTCGGAGGTTGGAGCGTATTTGAAATTGATGACTTAGGTATATGTATGGGCATATACCTAAGCAGTGTGGGTTGTTACTTCGTGATTGTACCTTTCTTTGTGGTTTATCCTTTGTGGATTTTGAGAGACCTTCAGGGGTCTCAGGGTCCCTACTGAGTAGCTTATACTCACCCCTGCACGGGCTTTGCCCGCACTATGTTGTGTTGGTTGCAGACGACAGACATCATTGATCTTAGCTAAGGCTTGCAGAGCAGGACGGTACCTGGAGGTGGACCACTGGGCGGAACGTGCTCGGAGCGGATGGCAGGACCCGTGGAGAAATGGAGCTATCTATACCCACCCTTCAGGTGGGATTTCCAGTGGACAGCTCGGTGTAGCGACTTTTACTTTACAGTTGTTGTTTTCCCTTTCGAGTTGTACTTTACATTCAGTTTGGGTTTGTATACTGGCCCATTTACTTTTCCGCCCTTTCAGTTGTACTCTGCTTATGCTTAGTGTTTACTTTCTGCTTGCTTACTCTGTGGTGTTTGTTTACTTGACAAAGGCAATGCCTTCCCTTTTTACCGGGATTTACGCCTTGTTTCTAGTCGCCATCCCCTGGCCTATGGAAGGCGGGCTGGGGGTAGTCACGGCACGAACCCCGAGGGTGGGTCGTGACAAATTGGTATCATAGGAGTTCGGTTCTACCGTGAACTCTGATATTTTATATGTGAAGCAATAATGTTTAGCGTATTGAGTGTGGTTATCAGTCCAGGGAGTCCAGTGTTGGTGCGGCGGCCGACGTATCCGTAAACCAGGACCCTGACTTCTGATTTCCGACTTAATGCACGAAAGCATTGATTGCGTCTGTGTTTCAAAGTTTTCTTTGTGATTTCATTGTGTCAGCTCACCAGGTATACTGTTTGACCGTGGCGCACCTGTTTCCTATTCAGGATGGCCCCACGACGACAGCCAGCTAGGGTTCCGAGAGTCGGGTGTGACGACAGCCCACCGAGCGACGAGGCTTCAGTGCAGGGCCCTTTGTCAGCAGTGGCACCGGTGGTAGTTCTACCCGCCGATCCCCCGATGCTTCCAGCACCAGCCGCTGGCGATGCACGTCGCCTCAGCGCCCTCAATGAGTTTCAGCGCCAGCGACCACCCAGTTTTTGCGGGGATACGGATCCCCAGGCAGTAGAGGACTGGCTGGAGGCCATGGTACGTGTGTTTAGGCAAGTGAGGACACCAGCAGACCTCATGGTGATCCTCGCTGCGAGCCTACTACACGCAGCAGCAGGACGATAGTGGAGAATGATGCTCCCGGTGCACGATGAGGCATCACTACTTTGGACGGACATTGAGAACCTCTTCCGCTCAGAGTTCGTCCCAGCCACCCTTCGTGTGGTGCGTATCCAGGAGCATCTATAGCTGCGACACGGCAGCATGACGGTCGCTCAGTACTCGGTGAGATTTACTGATCTCTTGCGCTACTCGACCGACATGGTACGTGACCCATTCTTCCGGGCCCGGACCTTCGAGAAGGGTTTGAGACACGAGATCAGGGCATCGCTGATCTCCCTCAGCATACCGACTCAGACAGGAGTACTACAGCGGGCCCTTCTGATCGAGAGCTTCCTTGCTGAATCTACACCAGCGCAGCGACCCACCGCAGGGCGGCACGTGGCAGAGTCATCTGCAGCTGGCAGTCGACGGATGAATCAGGGGTCCAGACTGACCAGACCTTCAGGCAGACGACCTCAGGGCACTGGATCAGCAATGCAGGGCACACAGCGTGGAGCCAGTATTTCGAGTGGAAGACAGTGCTATGCATGCGGCGGGCAAGGCCACATGGCTCGTGACTGCCCGAACCGCCATGCAGAGGAGCAGCAGACGATTGAGGAACCACTTAGGCAGAGGCAGAGGTTCGACCGTGGCGGTCCGCATGGAGGAGGCGGAGGAGGCAGAGGAGCTGGTCGAGCAGCAGGTGGTGGGCGACGCTTTGAGGCTCTACCACCACCACCACCAGGAGGTCCACCCCGACCTCAGGGGAGAGCACAGCTTCGGGCAGCTGAAGCTTACGATCATGGAGCTCCGGAAGCGGGTGGACTAGTGCGGGACTAGCTCCAGGCATAGAGGCCTTTGCCCATAATGCCTCTAGCTTCGTAGTTTGTGTTGCTTTGTGACCTTGTTCTTTAAGTTGAAGTAATAAAAGACACTTGCCTTGGTGACTTTTGTTTTCTTGTCTTTTGTTTGTTTTTACTAAGAGGTGCCGGTTAAAGACTGTTGACTTGACCCTCACTTGCGAGATTCGTACTGGAGGAAACCCAGTGACCACACACTGATGCCGACAGTGTGACTCACCCCTTGGAGGCGAGAGTAACGGTTGGATCTCTTGGTAGCAGCGTCGAGGCCTTACAACGTCATCTATGCCATGAATTAACTAATCATGAAGGGATTGACTGTTTTAGGCAGGAAACGTGGTTCATCCAGAGGATGAGACCGGATTTCACTTTTCGGAAAAGGAGAAATATTTGCAGCTAGTCTCTTTGCACATATCCTTTGTGGATAGAGATGGAGCAGCCTTCTTCCAGTCTCTCACAGTCACCCCTCCTCTACTACAGTAGGTCAGAGAGGCACAGCGTGAGGACGCTGACTGTGAGACACAGCGTGCACAGATATCCTCAGGACAGACACCTGATGGTTTCTCCCTGGGAGCAGAGCACGACATCCTTTTCAGAGGACGTACCATGGTACCAGTCGCTTTGCGAGAGGAGGTGTTGAGAAAGTTTCACACTTCTCCTTTGGCGGTACATCCTGGAGTGGCGAAGATGTACCAGGATCTCAGATGACAGCACTGGTGGCCGGGCATGAAGAAGGATGTAGAAGAGTTCGTTTCTCGATGCCTCACCTGACAACAGGTGAAGGCAGAGCATCAGGTACCAGCAGGCTTGGTACAACCTTTGGAGGTTCCGGAGTGGAAGTGGGACGACATATCTATGGACTTCGTGACTGGACTTCCATGCACTTCCAGAGGTCACGACTCCATCTGGGTGATTGTTGACCGACTCACCAAGTCGGCACACTTCTTACCCATTAGAGAGTAGGGATCAGTGGAGAGCATGGGACGTCTCTACGTTCAGGAGATTGTGCGGCTCCACGGTGTGCCATCATCTATCGTCTCCGATCGAGACGCTCGCTTTACTTCCCGGCTTTGGAAGGGGTTACAGGAGGCGTTCGGGACGCAGCTACGTCTGAGCACAGCCTTTCACCCTCAGACGGATGGTCAGACGGAGAGGACCATTCAGACTCTCGAGGACATGCTCCGCACATGTGTCCTCGACTTTGTCCGTTGCTGGGAGGACCACCTACCCTTGGTGGAGTTTTCGTACAACAACAGCTACCACTCCACCATCGGGATGGCACCGTACGAGGCGTTGTACGACCGACCTTGTAGATCTCCTTTGTACGGGACAGACCCTGGGTAGTCAGCACTGGTGGGACCAGAGATGGTCCAGGCCACGACAGAGAAGGTCCAGGTCATCCAGGAGCGGATGAGGACAGCTCAGAGCCGGCAGAAGTCATATGCTGACAGGAGGCGGAGGCCACTGGAGTTCGAGGATGGCGACCACGTCCTCTTGCGGGTCTCACCTCAACGTGGATTTCGGAGATTTGGCAGAGGCGGCAAGTTATCTCCGCGCTTCATCGGACCCTTCCAGGTCCTCAGCAGGGTTGGCGAGGTGGCTTATCGCCTGGCTCTGCCACCTCAGTTACACCGGGTGCACGACGTCTTCCACGTATCTCAGCTGAGGAGATACGTGCACGACCCGACGCACATCATTGACCATGGGGATCTTGACGTTGACGATGGGGCGACTTTTACGGAGGTCCCGGTGGAGATAGAGGATCGACAGGAGTGGGTCCTGCGTGGGCGATCAATTCCTCTTGTGCGCATCCGATGGCAGCACGAGAACCTCCAGGATAGCACATGGGAGCGGGAGGCTCAGATGCGTGCTCAGTACCCTCATTAGTTTCCCTAGTTTTTGATGTATCTTTACGGGGACGTAAAGCCCTGAGGTGGGAGTAATGTAAAGACCCGTAAAATTCAAGGGAAATTTTTTCTTAATTTTCTTTGGAATTTTACAAGAGCGCGGTTTCAGACGGCACCTGATTCCAAGGCCCGGAGTGCCCGGAATTAATTTCCAAAGTTTTGCTCGGGTACGTTCAGTGAACGAACGAGCGGGAATTCCTAACTTTTTATCCGGTGCTCAAAATTAAAATCTGAGGACACCGATGAACTCGCAGCGCCGATATTCGCTTAAGAAGACCTTTTCCGAAATTGCGTTTGCCTAGGAGGAGTTGTTTAATTTTCTGGATGAAATGAAGTGTAAAATAAATTTGTGATACAATATTTATTTTATATCTTTAAAGTGGTTATAATCTTTTTTTGGAAGTTGGGTGGTTTAACCACCTAAGAGACGATTAAGGTGATGAGGGGCCCACCCGAGCCCCACCTATTCAAATTCCCTAACTCCCCTCTCTCCATCTTTAAAGCTTGATAACTTAACAATTAATTAATTACACAACTCATGTATAATTAATTAAGTGTTTTGTTTTTGAAATTTAAGTTTTTGAAATGCTTGGCTTGGTAAATAAAATAAGGAGGGACCTTATTTTATTTGGATTGTTGGGTGAGGTGTGGAAGAGATTTGGAGAGAAGCTGAAGAAATCCTCCACCTTCTTCATCTCCTTCGTGGAAGAACGCGAAGAACGTCCGCCGCCCACGAAGAACACCGACGATGACATCATGACTCGTCTTCTCCGATTGCTTCCTCCTCGACTTCTTCGTCTTCTAACTGACGTTAACGAAATGACGTACCTCTTCGGACGTACCTCTTCGTCATCGGATTTGACGAACAATTACCGCGACGCCTTTCTCCGCGATACCCGACGTGCGACGTCATTTTTTTTCAAGGTAGGGGTTGTTGTTGATTATTTGTTTATTTATTTATTCTCGTTGGTGGTTCTAGCATGACAAAAGTGAGGATATTTAAATATGTGTTATCGTTTAACGTTAGGGGGCCGGACCGCATGAACACGGCCGAACCACCTCCTTTGTTCTTGATGATTTATCTTGCGGTTGAAATAAGATGGCGTGGTGCCGTCGCACCACGCGGATATTCGCACGATTATTTTGCGCGGCGCCATCGCGCCGCGCCGTGGAAGGATCATCAAGAACGCGATGACGTCGCGCCGCGTCGAAGGGAATCAAAGGCGCGGCGGAGGGGAGCGGTGCCGTCGCACCGCACCGGACGACGAACACCACGGCCGGTTCCGGGCCGCGGAGGGACGAGAAGACCGGCGGTCGGGCCACCGGCGTCGGAAGCCGGAAAGGGCACCGGTTTGCCGGTCCCGTTGGAGAAAAACCGGCCAGCCAGATGGCCAGCTGGAAGGTCAAAGGCCGGGGGAATTTAATTCCCCCGGCCAGCGCTCAAAAGCCCCCCCATTTAATTAGGGGGGGGGGGGGTTTCTTTGAGGGGGGCGGGAGGCCCCCCCGGTTCTCCTCAAGCAGGCCCCCACGAGGGGGGCCGGTTCTCCAAAAGGCGCGGCGAAAAGCCGCGCCGCCACTTGCTGGAAGCGGGGCCCATGCCCCCCGCGCGTGACACCAGCGGCGCCAGGCCGCGCCGCTGTGCCGGTCCGCGCCGCCGCGCCGGACCGCCACCGGCCGGGCCGGGTCGCCCCGGGCCCGGACCCCCCATTTTCAGATCGTTTTCGGTCTTTTGGCCATAACATGATCCACGGACCTCCGATTGACGAACCGTCTACGGCAACGCGATCCTTGGATCGAGACGGTCGTTTCGGTATATCGCAGTCAATGTTTCGGAATACTTTGAGTTCAGCCGGGTTGGTTCGTTCACAAAACCAACCGGGCCTTCGGAGCGGAAACGCTCATATCTTGAGCTACGGACGTCCAATTGACGTGTCGTCAGCTTTGTTTTGTTCCTATTAGTGAGATGGATCTTTTGGCATACTCCGCCCGAGGTTTGGACGCAGGTGGAGTACGGTCGGGTTGGTTTTGCCTTAAAACCAACCGGGCCCCTGGGACGAAAAAGCCAATAACTCTCATACCGGGCGTCCGATCGACGCGCCGTCTGTTGCGTCGAGTTCCTGTTGACGATACGTAACTTTTTGATACATAAACTCTGGACTTTGTGATAGTTGATGTATCAGCCTCTCGGCTCGTGGAGCAGACCCTCCGAACGAGCATGCTGTGTGCGGGAACCCTAGTGCTGGCTGCGACTGTGACTGCTACTGCTACTGCTACTGTAACTGCGACGACGACAGCACAGAGATCCTGTGTGGATTCGACGACGATGACTACCGCACTCATCGATCCTACGTGGATCAGTGCTACAGGTCCTGTGTGGGCCCGATCCTGTGTGGGTCCGATCCTGTGTGGGTCTTTGCGCTCAGCGGTCCTGTGTGAACCATCGCCTACAGGTCCTGTGTGGGCCTGATCCTGTGTGGGTCTTTTGCGGGGGTTAGTCACCTATCAATCCTTCGTGGGTCCGACGACTTAGATGGATCATAGATCATGTTTATCGTCTTTCGAAGAAGTATACCTGTGTGAGCTGAATCCTGTTGCTTTCCTGTGTGGATTGTGTTGTGCTATCCTGTGTGGATTACGTTTTTCTTTCCTGTGTGGAATACGTTTACTTTCCTGTGTGGATTTCGTTTTTCTTTCCTGTGTGGAATACGTTTACTTTCCGGTGTGGATTGAGTTGTACTTGGGCTTGAAGGTTGGAGCGTATTTAAAATTGATGACTTAGGTATATGTATGGGCATATACCTAAGCAGTGTCAGTTGTTACTTCGTGATTGTACCTTTCTTTGTGGTTTATCCTTTGTGGATTTGGAGAGACCTTCAGGGGTCTCGGGGTCCCTACTGAGTAGCTTATACTCACCCCTGCACGGGCTTTGCCCACACTACGTTGTGTTGGTTGCAGACGACAAACATCGTTGATCTTAGCTGAGGCTTGCAGAGCAGGACGGTACCAGGAGGTGGACCACTGGGCGGAACGTGCTCGGAGCGGACGGCGGGACCCGTGGAGTAGTGGAGCTATCTGTACCCACCCTTCAGGTGGGATTTCCAGTGGACAACTCAGTGTAGAGGCTTTTACTTTACAGTTGTTGTTTTCCCTTTCGAGTTGTACTTTACTTTCAGTTTGAGATTGTATACATGCCCATTTACTTTTCCGCACTTTCAGTTGTACTCTGCTTTTGCTTAGTGTTTACTTTCCGCTTGCTTACTCTGTGGTGTTTGTTCACTTTACAAAGGCAATGCCTTCCTTTTTTACCGATATTTACGCCTTGGTGCTAGTCGCCAGCCCCTGGCCTATGGAAGACGGGCTTGGGGTAGTCACGGCACGGACCCCGAGGGCGGGTCGTGACATCAGCTTCATCATATCCTCCATTTCCTAAGTTGCTTCTTCAAACTTTTGTTTTCTCCACAACACCTTGACAAGGGGCATTGTCTTATTTCGTAGAACATTTTCTATACGATCTAATATGTACACTGGTTTCTCCTCATAAGAAAGATCATCTTCCAATTGTACCACATCGGAAGAGTGTACATGTGAAGGATCAGGCATGTACTTCCTTAAGATGGATACATGAATGAAATCATGTACTTTGGCCATAGTAGGTCGAAGTGCTAGTCGATAGGCCACAACCCCAACACGATCGAGAACCTCGAAGGGCCCGATGTACCTTGGACTTAACATCCCATTCTTTCCAAACATCATGACCTTTTTCCACAGAGATATGCGTAGAAACACTATGTCTCCAACATTAATCTGAAGGTCTCATCAACGATTATCTGCATAACTCTTCTGTCGACTCTGGGCTGCCATGATATGCTACTGAATGGTTTTCACCTTCTCCACCATTTCTTTGACAATTTTGGGTCCAAGCAGCTTACGTTCACTGACCTCATCCCAACATGGCAGTGTTCTAAACCTTTTCCCATAAAGGGATTCATATGGTTCCATTTGGATGCTCGAGTGGAAACTGCTATTATAAGGGAACTCAACCAGAGGAAGATGTTGATCCCATCCTCCTTTAAATTCCATTGAGCACGCTCTCAACATATCCTCAAGTGTTTGGATAGTACTCTCTGATTGGCCATCAGTTTGAGGATGATAGGTCGTACTAATGTTCAGTTCAGTATTTAGAGCATGTTGAAGACTCTTCCAAAACATAGAGGTGAATCTTGGATCTCGGTCGGACACAATAGATAGTGGTAATCCATGCAACCTTACCACGTCCCTGATATATATCCGTTCCAGTTGATCCATAGAGAAATCCTCCCGAATAGCAATGAAGTGTGCAGTCTTTATAAGATGATACACAACAACCCAGATTGCATTGTTGCCTTTAGATGTCCTTAGAAGTCTTGTGACAAAGTCCATGGTGATGTTTTCCCATTTCCATTCTGGTATGGGCAATGGTTGCATCATCCCCTTAGACTTCTGCCTCTCTGCCTTCACTTCCTGACAGTCCTGGCACTTTGATGTATAATCGGCGATCTCCTTCTTCATATTATCCCACCAAAAGATTTCTCAGAGATCTCGATACATCTTTGTTCTCCCTGGGTGAATAGAGAAATTTGAACTATGTGCATCTTCCAAAAGTTCCTTCTTCAGCTCCAGACATGATGGAACACATAGTATTTTTCCAAACCGCACAATTCCTTCTTCATTAACATTAAACTACGAGGATTTTCCCTTTTTGATAGCTTACACTTTTCCTTGAATTCTCACATCATCCTTTTGAGCATCCTTTAACCTTCACAAAAGAGATGGTTGAGCAATAATTTGTGAAAGGATTGATGATGTTCCCTTCTTTATGATTCCCACATCCATCTTCATCAAATCTAAGAAGATTGGATCCTTCTCAATTCTCATCATTGATAGAATCGCTGGATCCTTTCTACTTAGGGCATCTGCCACCTTGTTCGCTTTCCTAGGGTGGTAATGTATTGAACAGTCATAATCCTTCATGAGCTCTATCCATCTTCTCTGGCGCATATTAAGCCCTTTCTGTGTGAATATATATTTAAGACTCTTTTGGTCAGTATATATCTCACATTTCTCTCCATAGAGATAATGCCGCCAGATTTTCAAGGCAAAGATCACAACTTGCCCCTCTAGATCATGCGTTGGATAGTTCCGCTCATGGATTTTCAACTGCCATGAGGCATAGGATATCACTTTATCATTCTGCATCAGCACACATCCTAAGGCCTTCTTCGAAGCATGACTGAATACCACAAAAGGCTCCCCACATGTGGGTAAAGTGAGCACGGGTGTAGTGATAAGCCTCATTTTCAACACCTGAATATTTCTTCGCATTCATCACGCCAAGCAAACTTTACTCCCTTTCGAGTTAGCTTGGTAAGAGGGTTGGACAATCGTGATAAATTCCTCACAAATCGTCGATAATATCCAGCTAACCCCAAGATGCTATGGATATCGGTTACCGATGTTGACCTCAGCCATCCCTCAATTGCATCTGTTTTGGAGGGGTCCACGGATATCCCATTGCTTGTGATGATATGACCCAAGAATGAGACCTCCTTCAACCAGAACTCACACTTGTAGTACTTTTCATAGAACTTCTCCTTGCGTAAAGTCTCTAGTATAGTTTTTAAATTCTCCTCATGATCCTCCTTGGTTTTTGGAGTATATTAGAATATCATTTATAAATACTACAAAAAATTTGTCAAGGTAATCTCTAACGACTCTATTCATAAAGTCCATGAATATTGCTGGAGCATTGGTGAGTCAGAAAGGAATTACTATGAATTCATAGTGGCCGTATCTTGTACAAAAAGCAGTCTTGGGGACATCTTTCTTCTTCACCCTTACTTGATAATATCCCGACCGCAAGTCCACCTTGGAGAAGTATTGTGCTCCACGCAGCTGATGAAACAAGTCATCGATTCTTGGGAGAGGATACTTGTTCTTTATCGTGAATTTGTTATGTTCACGTTAATCAATGCAAAGCCGCATTGACCCATCCTTCTTTTTGATGAAATAGACTGGTGCACCCCATGGTAAAGCACTTGGGCGTATAAACCCTTTATCAAGATTCTCCTATAGTTGTTTCTTCAGCTCTTCAAGCTCAACAACAGCCATTCTATATGGAGTCTTGGATATTGGTAACGCCCCAGGTATATGTTCAATTAAGAACTAAACATCTCTTCTAGGAGGAAGACCAGGCAGCTCCTCGAGAAACACTTCCGCGAATTCCCTCACAATAGGCATTTCTTCAAGGATGGTTTCTTCCTTGGACTCAATCATCTGAGCAAGATACGCATGCTCAGAGGGCACTAATATCCATGCTTGAGATGATGGATCTACAGGAGATTCATCTTCCTCCTGACACTTGTAACGAATCGGGGGTCTATTCTTCATATAGAGTGTGATTTCCCACTCCCGACAACTTATGTTGGATCTATATAAGGAAAGCCAATCCATGCCAATAAGTGCATAAAATTCCACTAGAGGGAGTATGACGAGGTTTTCCAGGAAATTCAATCCATATACTATAACAGGGGAGGACTTATATTCGTGGGATGCAATGATTGCCCCATTTTCCGTACTCACCGACATCTTTACTTTCATGATTTGTGGTGGTGCTGGGATTGTTCTACTAAACTTTCGAGATATAAAATAATGCGTAGAACCTGAATCAAAATTTATGTTCTCTATTATTGAATGAATAACTAGTATACCTGTCACCACTTCGTTGTCTGGGTTCACTTCAGCAGAAGTGATGGAAAAAGATCTTCCTTGCTGTCTTGGAGGTTGTTGGTTGCATCCGATAACCCTTGGATTAGGGCACTGATTTGAAAAATGACCCGGTTATTTGCATTTATAGCATTGAAAAACCCGTTGAGGTTCGAATGGAGCGTTTCTCTCCTATGTCGCAGCCGTGGGTCCTTCGTGCCGACAGTTAATTGCTATGTGCCCTTCTCTTCCACACCTGAAGCATTTTCTCATCCCCTTAAAGCAATTTCTAGGGTGATTCTTCCCACACTTTTGGTAAGTGGGGTGCTGGAACTTCTTAGAACCGTTGGATTTATCCATCGGCCCACCAGCATTGAATTCCACCTTACGCTTCTTGTACCCATGATACCCCTGTGATTCCCCGATCTCCATTTCAACCTTGAGGGCACATCAGACAATTTCCTCATAGCTGTCGAAGTCACAGATCGCTAATGCTTTCCGCAAGCTAGGCTTCATCCCACCAAAGAAGCGGTTAACCTTGCATTTGGGGGAAACGAAAAAGCCAGATGTGTATCATGTAAGCCTTGGGATGTTTTCCTCATATGCTCCAACAGATTCCTCATGTTTTTCCTTAACGGAAAGGAAGTCCCTTTCTATCTTAAGCTGAAGGGTGTGAGGAAAATATTTATCGAAAATCATCTTCTGGAATTCCTTCCATTCCAAAGCCTCGGTCTCCTCCTCAACCTTCGTTTTTTTGATCAACGCCCACCATTGATCAGCTTCACCCTCCATACGATAAGCAGCCAGGAGAATCTTCTCTTGTTCAGAACATTGAAGGATGGAGAAGATCTTTTCAATGGAGTTGATCCATTGTTCAGCGTTCGTGGGATCAAATGATCCACTAGAAGTAGAAGGACATTGCCTCATGAAGCTCTCGATAGCGACTTGTTCCTTCTTAGGGGGGTTTGGACGTTCCTCTTGACCAGTGTTTCTATTCAAAACTTGAGTTTTCTGTGAGAGAAGCATGAAAAAGTTTGCGATTCTCGCTCCCATTGGATTGGGCATCTCATTAGTACAATCATCACACTGATCTTCACAACGGTTAGGCCGATTCCTCCTATTACCGGCCATTGGCTGGAATAAAAGGAATGTTAGGGGTAACACATAAAGGGTAATCCAAAGACAAAAGTTGATGACTCATAAATAAACATTTATTTCCTTAACTCATGAGTCTATAGGCTTCAATCTAGGATTTTCATGATCTACTTTCTAACATATATTCTTAGGGGCATTTTTCCCTTAATAAGGGTTCATACCAAGATTTTGAATTTATCAAAACATATCCCCAGGGACTGTCATAACCAAGAGTGCAGCAAGCCCTGTTGTCGTGCACCAGTTCTCGTTCGAGTCTAGCTCGAAGTGGTGTATTCGGGTTTTACACCTAGGATACATCTGTCCCAGAGCCGCCTCTACATGCTCGTATCCAGACAGGGATGTATTTTTTTTGATAAAACACTTACTCAGCACTTACAAAAACTTAGGGATGTTTTTATTATACTTAGTCTTGTATCTAAGGCTTTACTAGGGTTTCCTAATCCCAAAAATAACTAAACCTATCCTCTGATACCTACTATGACAACCCTGATTTTTATTACAACTTAAACATGATTTATTACATAAAGCTTCACATGATACAACAAAGAAGCTCGAGAGGTTTAGTGTCTTTGGGGCTTAGGATCATTACATAAAAACTTAAAACATGAAATACAACATCTTTATTGAACAATTCCTTTACGTGACCACTATATTCCCTGGTACTTAGCATTTCATGGGATAACCTGAGGACATGCATAATAAAAGGGTGAGCTACAAAGCCCAGTAAGGGAGTACACATGGAATAACATGAGGAGTACAATACATGTTAGACAATAGGAATATCAATAGAGCATAAAAGAAACATGAACATAAAGGCATGATAAAGAATGATAATCATAACATAGAAATGTGGCAACAACACTTAACATTGAATTAGCATGAGCCAAGGCTCGTTGCACATGTAGCATGAGTAACCCCTCATTGAACATGAATCACGAGTAAAACCTCATTGCACATGAATTAGAATGAGTCAAAACTCATTTTACATGATGTATCATGATAGTATACTTTACCCAATGCATTGGAGCTCTATAAGGTCACACCTTTCTTAAACATTTCATTTAACACATAAGTGTGCCACATGGATCATAAAACATGGATTCATAAAACATAATCATTTATTACACGATAAAGGAATGTGTAATTCATACATGAATCTTTACAATCAATAATTAAACGTGCGTAAAGGTGAATACCCTTGACGGAAAAATGGGCATGGTATTCACTACACAATGACATTGGCTTAGAAAATCAATGCGATTTCGGCAGCGTAACGACGTGACATAAGAATTCATAAAAAATGGTTGATGAGAGAGAAATGGGTTCCTCATCATATTTAAATGTAATGTACAGTAAGGAGGTCATATAGATAATGACCCAACAATTGAAAAGTAATTTAGATTCATGATACAAAAGTATTGCTTGAATGTAAAAGAAGAGAGAGAAGTTCCTTTCAGAATTTCGGTATAGTAACGGGTGTACATGGGAGGCATTTAATGAGAGAGAAAGGGGTATCCAATCATTCAAAAAATAAGAGGGTAGTTTGGGGGAGGTGAAAAACCATACCCCAACATTCATAATTGAAATTAAAAGGGCAATAGATCTTAAAGAAAATTGACAAAATTGAGAAAGGAAGAAAAAACCCTTACTTGGAAGTGTGCTTCCAAAGGATAGAGAGAGGCTTGAGAGAGGCTTATTGGGAGCTTGGGGCACCTTGGTAGGATTATAGAGAGAGTAGGTAAGAGGTTGGATGAAATACAAAGGATTTTAGTGAGGAGTAAGTGGGAGCTTGGGTGGGATTATATTGGAAAGTTGAGAGAATTCTTTATTATTTAGGTTTGGGAACCCTTATATTAAACTAATCCAAACCACAAACCATCCCATGGTTTTTTCCCATGGTTTCTGGAAAAGGAAAGAGGAAAAAAATATTTTATAAGGCCCAAATCTGAACTTATTAAAATATTAGGGTAGCATATGTGGAGGTGAGTCACACTCCCATGGAAATTAATTTAAAAAGGCAAAGTGTTGAATATGTCTTGAGGGGTTCATTAATGCTTTGAAAAGTTAGTCAAACAAACCCAAAACCTCATTATTTTAATGATAAAATATATATTGGCCGAACTTAAGGATTATGGTACTTTATTACATCACCATTGGGTCATTATGATGTCATAAATCACATTATATATTTAAAAGGTATTTAATTTTTACCCAAAAATTTGACTGTCTCAGAAAATTATGAAAAATTCACCGTTGGATAATATCTATGTCCTTCTTCCAAAAGTAACATTTATTTTATCTAAATAATTTTCTAAAAATGTGAATTTTCACTTTTAAAATAAAAACCGAAATTTATCGAAAATTCACGGGTTTTGACAGAAATGGCTTTCAAACCTTAAAAAAAAATTTAATTGCATTCATAAAATTATAAGATCATTTATATTTAATAAAAATTAATATAATAACAATAATATTATATTATTAAAATATTATTAAATTCAAAAATCCATTAATATAATAAAATGGATTTCTTAATTAAATAATAACTAAAAACACCATTTGTACTTTAAAAACTATTTACAGTGTATCAAAAATGACTAGAAATCATATTCATTATTATATACAAAAAAATAATGTACATGAACATAGTACTACTTGTTTTTTACATAACCCCTTAAAACAGCTGCATAAGACCAAAGGGTAAGGTGAGCAATGGTGACAGACTCTTGGGGTGGCTCGGATAACATCGCTCGAGTGGTAATCTCTATCACCTTCCACATTTCCCGTATATGGTCATGTTCAAGCTTAACATGGTGAATCTCAGCTTGGGCTTGTTCATGGGCGAAGCCCAAGGATGCCACCTCTTTTCCGAGCTCCGACAAATGGGCTTCGTATGGGGCAATTCTACTGGATGAGGCCATCGCTTCCTTTGTCGGAATAAAATTGGGTTCGTTAAAGCCTTATATTAATACTAATAATGTGATCACTGTTCAACGACTATAAAAGTAACGATCAAAACTCTTATCATAAAACCAAAGAAGTTGACATCTTATAAAAACATTTTTTTATAAAGGGACATTTAACTGGATCAAGAGAGATTTTCCATTAATGAAACATTGGGTCGTTACAGGTTTTGCCCATGGTTTTTGGTAAAGGAAAGAGGAAAACAATATTCTATAAGGCCAAAGTCCGAAATTCTTAAAATAATAGGGTTTCTTATGTTGGGGTGAGTCAAACTCCCATGAAAAACAATTTAAAAAGACAAGGTGTTTAATAAGTTTTCAGGGGTCCATTAATGCTTTGAAAAGTAAGTCAAACAAACCCAAATTCACATTATTTTAATGGTAAAACATATATTAGCCGAACATAATTATTAAAGTATTTTATTTGATCACTATTGGGTCATTATGATGTCATAAATCACATTATATATTTAAACGGTATTTAATTTTTCCCCAAAAATTTGACTATCTTAGAAAATTATGAAAAATTCACCGTTGGATAATTTAGACATACTGATTCCATAAATAACATTTATTTTATCTAAATAATTTTCAAAAATGTTAATTTTCACTTTTAAAATAAAAATTGACATTTATCGAAAATTCATGGTTTCTGACTGAAATGGCTTTCAAAACATAATAAAAATTATAATTGCATTCAGAAAATTATAAGATCATTTATATTTAATAAAAATTAATTTAATAATAATATTTTTTTAAAATATTATTTAATTCAAAAATCCCTTAATTTAAAAAAATATATTTCTTAATTAAATAATAACTAAAAACACTATTTTCACTTTAAAAACTATTTAGAATGTACCAATAATGACAAGGATGTATATTCATTATTATATAAAAGAAAATACTGTACATGAACATAGTACTAGAGATTTGTTACATAACCCCTTAAAATAGCCGCATAATACCTAAGGGTAAGGTGTGCGATGTTGACCGACTCATTGGATGGCTCGGATAACATTGCTCGAGTGGTAATCTCTATCAACTTCCACTTTCCCATAGATTGTCTTGTTCGATCTTGACATGGTGAATCTCAGCTTGGTCTTGGTTAAGAGAGAAGCCCAAAGACGCCACCTGTTTTCTGAGCTTCGACAAATGGGCTTCGTTTGGAGCAATTCTACTAGATAATGCCATCACTTCTTTTGTCAAAGTAAATTGGATTTTTTAAATCCCTATATTTATATTAATCATGTGATCAATGTTCAACGACTATAAAAGTAATGGTCACAACTCTTAACATAAAACAAATGAAGTTGACATTTTATATAAACGTTTTTCATAAAGAGACATTTAACTAGATCAAGAAAAATTTCCATTAATGAAACTTTGGGTCGTTACAATTGTGGTAGATTTTAAAACCAAGAAATAATTTGAGTTCTCCCCTAAAAATAATTTCAAACTCTTTATTCATTAAATAAAAAAAATTTCAAAGAGTTGATGAAGTTGAGGTGAAAAAAATAGCATCAACATAAATTTGGTCATTTAATAAATCATTTGAAGAAGGGCTGAGAAAAAGAGTGTATGGGGATTTTCCCCTTTTAAAATCATTTTATAAAAGGAATCTGATAAACCATTCTCTCATACCAAGCCCGTGAGTATTTTTTTAAACCATGATGAATTTTTTTTAACTTGAAAACATGATTTAGAAATTTAGAATTTTCAAAACCAAGTGGTTGATCCACAAATAAAATTTCAAAAATAAAACGATTTAGAAAATCACTTTTAGAATTTATTTGAAAAAGACTCATATTAAAATGAGTGACGAATGAAAAAAATACTCTAATGGATTCTATTCATGCAATGGATACAATGGTTTCACCACAATCAACACCACCTTTCGAACTATAACCTTTAGCAATGACTTGAGCCTTGTTACAAATGATATTTCTTTGATCGTCATGTTTGTTTTGAAAAAATAACTGAGTTCCAATAATTGAATCCTTATCCAATCATTCCATGAGATTACAAATGTTGTTCCTTTGAAATTGGTTAAACTTTTATTGCATGGAAAGTATTCAATTTTAATAATTATTTGTAACATCAAAGGATTGAGGTTTAAGGTGAGAGAAAAAAGCATTGTATTCAACCTAATTTAAAACTAATCTAATAATATGAGTTTCAGTTTGTAATTCTTCGATAACATTATCAATAATGTGGAATTTAGATTCATCACATGCCTCAGGTAAATGTATCGAATGGGATTCATGAACATCTTTAATTATGATAGAATATTAATTTTTATGTTAGGTAAAACTATCTTGGTCAACATCATTATCAAATCAGATACTTGATAAAGGAATATTCTCATAAAAATTGATGGGAATTGACTATTGTAAGGTCATGATCCTCTTATTGAAGGCTCAAAAGACTTTAATTTAGTTTTAATACCCAATAAAGACACCATTCTTGGATTTGGGATCAAAATTTCCAAGATTATCCTTAGTAATAAGGATCATGAATTTACAATCGAAAACATTAAAGAAGCAAGCATGATGAATCTTTCCTTTCAAACATTAGAGGGTGTTTTTACTAAGATAGGTCTTATGAGAACATGGTTAAGGAAATAGAAATAAAAATTGATCATCTATACTAAAAATAATCCAAGAAGACTAAAAACATTCAATAGAATCATAAACATTTCTTGGAGGGGCATATTTCATCAACAACCTCATTTGGTTTAGGTGTTCTCAAAATAAAGGACTAATGATAAACTTGAAAAGTACAAAACACATCAATGCCTACAATCAAATTCATCATCATAGTCACTTCCAAGAAAAATGAGTTTTTAGCATTTTTCACTTTCAACATTCCTTGAAAAGTTTATAATGATATTACAATCCTCATTTATAAAGCTAAAAATAAAAATCATGTAAATCTAGAATAGTCATTAAAAGGCTGGAGTAAAAAATATGGCATAATAATTGATAGTTACAATGGTATTAGATTTGTCATTGTTACAAGAAACATAAGTTGGCCCAAAAAGGTGAAGGTGTACAATTAATAAGGCTTTATAAGAGAAAAAAAATTTACATTTGAATGAAGATGTATGTTTCTTTCCATGTTGGAAAGTATAATATTCTATGTTATCCTTGAAATACAATTTCAACAAATCTCATAACTAGTTATGATAAATGTTGACAAGATAATGAATCTTATAATGACTGAGGCAATTATTACAAAGAAAAGAATCATTATATTATGGACATAAACACTTTCTATTTTCACTTGAAGGCTATTTTAAATCAAAAATATAAAAAATTTGAGAATGAGATCCATAGAATAATATCTTACAATTATAAATAAAAAATTTATAAAAATATTTTTTAAATTTTATTTTCAAACAATTATTACATAATTTACTAAAACATAGTAAAATATACTTCAAAACATTTTTAAATAAAACTTATTTCATTAGAGTTAGATAAATAGATCATAAAACTACCATTAATTTTACCATTTTGATCATCTTGAAATGTGACATGTATTTAGTGTTAGTTTTTTTAGATGATTTTAGTCTTTAGAATAAAAACATGTTTAGAATAGGTTTTTCAATTATGAAAATGATATGAGTGATGAAGTGTATTTTTTCTACCATATTTAAAAAATTTATAATTGCATTCATCAATAATATGTTCAAATTTATTACAATAATTGCAAAATTTTATTTTGTAAAGAAACTTTTACAATAATTTATTTAGAATTTTTGGTGAAACATGCCTGTTTTAAAAAACCAATCTTGGTATTACTTATAACAACTCATTGTGATCCCAAAATTTTCCTCATGTTTTCTTCTATTTTAGTGAAATGAGTAATAGTATTTTTAAGATCCTTAATTTGAAATTCCAAATTTCAAACAAATGGTTGTACTTTTAGTTTTAAAACCAAATAATCATTTCCTTTTACATGTTATCTATTCCAAAAGCACCTAGATTGTAATTATTTTTAAGATCTTGAACATTTGAAACAAGTTAACAAAAAATATCTTAAAGTTTATCTCAATCATACAGATGATCATCATATCATAAAGAAGAGGTCGAATAAGTATAAGTATAAAAACTAGAGCATACAGAATTTGAATCGTTACATATGTCGACATTGAATTCTCACTAGAAATCCAAAGATTATGCTTTTAGTCATCTTACGTTGCTTTTTATTATTCAGGGGAAAATATGGCTTAATATTTCCCATTAATTTTACAATATAATCAACTTCAATGAATTGATTTTCCTTTTTGAAGAGTTGAGTACATCATTTATTATTCATTTTCTTGTTCGCCCGTTTTGGTAATTTGAAAACTCTTCGATTCACTTTTGGGTGATTCATTGTTGATTACATTGAAAGATATTATCTTTTTAGATTCATTAACCTCATCTGCATCCTTTTATCTTTTCATATCATTGTAATATCTTATGTCACGAGGGAATCAATAAGCTCATTAACCTCCATAGTTTTAATGTCATCATATTGTAAGATTGTGGTGAGATTAGGTGCCAAATTACATGGTAAACCAGAAATTATTTTCTTGATTAATGTTTATGTAGAGAGAGAACCACAAAGATACATTATCCCATTAGATAATATAAAATTTAACATGCATGTTTTCCAATAACCATAGCTTTTAAAACAAAATAAATGGAGTATGACCCATAATGTTTCCTTTAGGAGCACCATGAGTGTTTAAAAAAGCCATTTTGAAAAATAAATTTTCTTGAAAAATTGATTAATGATTTTGAAAATAAAATAAGTTTCGAAAAATTTGAAAACAAAAAAAATACAGCAATTCAAGACCCCTCTGATACCAAATATTTGATGGATAGGGTAAACTGATAAGAGGGTGGGGTGAACTTCCCTTTAATGAACAAAAGGAAACGATAAAAATATTACACAAAAAAACCTATTTTAGAAATATTGAACATAAACAAAACCTTTTGAAGAGATAAACAAAAAAAGTAATTTTGAAAGCACAATGATGTTTTATATAAAAGCCGTAGAATAAAAGAAAGCGTGATTCTTAAAATAAAAAAATAAAAAAATCGATCAATTGAATGAATAGAAGAGATTAATAAATAAAAATGCGAAAAGTAAATAGGGCACAAAATTTGGTAAGGATGTTTAGAAGTTGCTCAAGAAGTTCCCCTATGTATTCCACCTTAAATGGCTTTAGGATTTAATATATTAGTCCCTTAACTTGATAGTCTGGATAACAAAACTCTCTTTCTCTTTAGGTTATAGAATGAAAATAGAAATACAATATATATCAGCCTTTTAAAATGTTTAGAATGAAACCGTCAAATTTAATTTTACGTTGTCTTGTAATTGTTATTATAAGAAGACTCAATTACCTCAATTTAAAGGTAGCGACCAGTAAATGTTGAATAAAGGGAAAAAAGATAGGATTCCTTAGAAGAAATCAGGATTTAGTGTAGTCTCAATTATTTTAAAATAATATGATGACCATCTTGGAGAGAATGAAACAAATGATGAGTGAGAATATTTTTACAACAAGAACACACACTCTTATTAGGATGAGAAGATTTTGAAAATTAGATCACTTGAGAGAGATTGGGAAATCATAGCACATAAGTGTTGAAGAAAGGATGATAAAGTAAGTTACAAAGCCCGCCAAGAGATCTATTTATAGCCTCAATATGCTTCGAAAGCCTTCTGGAATTCACCAAGGGTAATTAAGTCATTTAATACTACATTTATGGTGTTTCTGACCACAATAAATGCAAACTAAAAATTATTGTCTCGATGCCACTAGATAGGTTGTCGCCTCCACCATGTAGTAAGTGGTAGTGGTTATGGTGGTGTTTTCAATCATACTGAACCCATTGGATAGCAAATGATCAACCACTGAATGGCTGGTAATAAAATTCTAGGGGTGCTATTGTCTACCTTCACCAACTAGCAGGTGCTTCTCCACCAACTATCCTATAGACCTATAGTGGATATAGATTCCACCATCTATGTCACCAACTGGTTTGTGGTGTTTCACTAGCTAGCTAGTTTAGTATGCTTTGAGATTTTTTACAAGTGTCTCCCCTACTTCCTTAAAAAACCATTTAAAGATATTGCTGCCTCAATCCAAGGCTTCAATACATCCATCAAGACTCTTTAGGATCCATCAAGGTTCTTATAATATTTTAACATGATTTCATCAAATTATTAACAATCACTAAAATGAAATAATTACACATTAAAATAGTGTTTATGGTCATTAAAAATAATGAAAATGAGAAGCACAACATGCGCCTAAAAGCATAACAGATGAGGTGAAAGGGAAATATAGTGTGAGATGAGCACCATCTATGTGGATAATCAAGATCAAGTTACATAGTAAACCATTCAATGGATTACATGAGCCACTAAATCATAACATAGATTAAATGGTCGAGGTCAACATGAGATAAAAATTCTAATGCCCTTGTCATAATAAGAAAAATCATATTCCAGATCAGTAGACTATGATAGGTAAAGACCAAACAATGTCGATATAATAGAATCCTATAACAAGTGTCCATCCAAGAAAGAACATCAGAAAAACAACAACATATATAAGGATCATAAACAAATATAATTACATGATAATAAAATATATAAAAATAAAAGAATCTAAAAAGAAATTGTTTGAATAAAATTAAAAAATACACACCATTTACAATGAAAATGGGCATTATTTCACCTAACATCATTGAATTGGAATGATGTTCAACATATCTAAATGGTGGTTGAATACGAACAGTGTTATAACCTTAGTAAAACTATCGACTGGATTATTACCTCAATGTATCTTATTGACACACTGTTTTAATTCCAACTTCAATAATAAAATGTTGTCTAATTTATATATGTTTTTAGTTTCTGTGAAAAACTATATTCTTAAAAAAATTTAAATAAGACTTTCACTAAAAACAAATGTAAGCCATATTGCCTCATTAATAACATCATTTAGAGTAATATACCCAATATCAGTGGCTGAGACTGCCCCAATATATTTTATATTGAATTTCAATAAAATGGGTCCACTATGGGGTGTAAAAACGAAGATTATGAGGAAATTTCAAGAGCCAATGTTCCCTGCATAATCATAATCTACAAACCCAACAACAATTTCTTAAAAATTGACACTTTTACCCTATGAAATAGATAATGTGGATGTAAATGAAATGTATCTAATAATCCAGTTAAGGAAATGAAAATATGGCTTTCATGAATGAGCCATAAACCATACATATTGGAAATTCTACATTGGGTCTAATAAAAATTATGGCATATATTATAATATAAATAATTCTAGAACAATTGATTTCGCTCATGCAAATAATAACCTTTGTGAAAGGTGATTGTGACAGTGATAATTTGATGTTTTTGTGAAAATGATACATTAGATGACTATGAATTAAAACATATTTATATTCAAAAAATTATTTATATAAGGGTGGTGATATAGGTATATAATTTTATTACTTTTCTCCCTATTCATTTTCATTCCTAGAATTTGTTTATCATTACCAAGATCTTTCGGTTCAAATAAATTCTTTATTTTTTACTTAACAAAGTTTAGTTTCATATAATTTCTTATGGTTTATATAAAACCATATTTAAAAGTAGAAATTGTGTGAAATTTTAAATAGACTTGAAGTATAAACATGCATCATGGTTATGAAGCCTGATTGAATCAAATTTTTTATACCACATGTGTGAGGCTTGTTTTAATTGATACAAAGACTTATTAAATAATCATGCCTTATTAGGATTGAATTAATTCATGAATCCATCAAGATTATTCTTATATAATTTATCATCAATGTCCCCATAAATAAAAGTGGTTTTAACATCAAGCAGTTCGATATGAAAATCATGGCAAGTAGAAAAAGATGATAAATAATTGAATATATGAGTCCTTCACAATGAGATAAAATAAAAGATTAATCAATTCAATAATGTTGAAGGAATCCATTAGTTACTAATATAGGATTAGTGGTATCACTTTCCTCTTGAAAACCCACTAATAACCAATCAATTCATCATTTATTGGTTTGTCAATAGTGGACTAGATTTGATTCATTCTTATGGAATTTATTTCATCATTCATGAAAGTGATCCAATTCTTGGAATCACTATAATTAATTAATTGTTTATAATTATGAGGATCCTTAATTATAAGATCCTTGGAAATATTTAAGGCAAATGAGTTCCAATTAGAATGGATATAACAAGTATGATGCCATATGAGCCTCCGAGCTCTATCACTTGTGATCCGATAATCATTAGCCTCATTAGAGGGCTCAATGTACAACTCGGAATCAGAGCCGTACTATGGTTGGGACTAACACTAGGATGAGGTGTAAAGGGTTAAATTGGAGACTTGAACATAGGACAGATTGGATCATAGAAAGTAACATCATGACTAATTATAGATTTTTGATCATCAAGTTTATCAATCGAGATCTTATAGTCCTTGACCCCTTTTGGAACGATTATGAATATACATTTGAGTTCTCTATGTTCAATATTTTCTTTTTTAATGTATGTATAGTCTATACATCCAAATACATGCAAGTGGTTATAAAAAGGGGGTCAATTATACCATATTAATTCTAAAGTTTTATGTTGATTATCAGTAAAAGGACATTTATTCATAAGATAGACTACAACAGTTGTAGCTTCAACCCAATAGGATTTGGGAGGGACTAAGCATGTTGGAATTCTATAGACCAACTCCAAAATGGTACAATTAATATTGTCAGTCAAAACATTCTTTTGGGGAGTATCCCTATCAGTTTTGTGTCAATTAATGCCTTAAGACTCACAAAATTGGATAAATCTAGTTGAAAAATACTCCAAGTAATTATCAATTATATACTGCATCCATGTGATGGATTGATCCCTTGATGGAACTCATTTCGGAGGTGGAATCAATGATATGATGATGGTTTGTGATGACCACGATGTCTGTGCAATCAAATTTCTTATCAAAACATAGGGGACATCATGGTGTGATTGGTGCGACTTTGTTGGGCTATAGGGTTTCTTGAGGGAAACACAATGACCTCAGGCGAGATCTATCGAATGACATGAAAACCAAGGAGATGACCTCAGGTGATGACTGTAGACCTTCAGCAATCAAACAACAAGGTATGTAGCATAAAGCCAACAAAGTGATGGAATTGGGTGGGGTGGCCATCAACCAGAATGTTGGATGCACCATTGGCTGGGGCAATCACTGGTGATAATGTTGGATGATGGAGGACATGAAGGGCAGTTTGGCATGTCCGGGGAAGCATAAATATCATCCTCGCATCGTTGGGAATATAACCCTAGGGTCTAATAGACCATGTAGTCAAGTCTATGGTTCACGTGCCTACTAAAGTCCATGTAATGGGATCTTTGTGCCCAGTAAAAAAGACGAGTTTTTGTTTAATAAAAAGGGGCTCCCCCTACAAGTTAGAAAAATCATACTATGAGTTTGATTATCAACTAAGGATTTCCATTTTTTAAATGTATCAAACACATTAGACTTATGTTTAAAAATATCAATCAATTCTTTTCAAGAAAAATCTTCAATGAAAATAACAAAGTAAGAGCATCCATGATAGGGGTCCATAAGTCATAATGAATATATTCCTATGGATAATGAGCTATAAATGAAAACATGTTAAAAATAACTCTCTAGGATTTACCCAAAATTCATCCTTCACAGAAGGTAGATTGTTGTGAGTTATATCATTCAAGAATACATGCTTAGTTTCTCAATACTCTTTGTTTCACTCCACCTTTCATTACTCAACCTACAACACTGCTTTGTCTTCCTCCAGATTTTTCGTCCCACCCCACCGCTCTATATAATCCAGCTCATTAAGCTATCCCTCCTCTATACTGGTTACCATCTATCCTATACCTCATATCCACTCGACCACCATGCCACCCAACTTTTGTGTTCTTCCCCCGCCTGCTCTCACCCAGTTATCAATTATTCACTTATGGTGTATATTCAACTTTTCTTGACTAACCTACCAAGAAAATTGTCCCTATAGTGGTCTCATCCCTAAATACACCTGTTGTTTTACTCAATCATCGTATTCACTTGTCTGTCATTTTGTTATATTTATTCACACTACTCACTGCACCTTTCTTTACCCTACAACATGGTGTAGTATTCCTCTAGATATGTCATCTCGCCTCATCCCACTTCTCCTTGTAGTCCATCCCATGAAGCTAGAACCCCCACCCTCGTGTTGGCTACTATCAACTTTTGTCTCATTTGTCATCCTCCAAAAAACAAACATTTCATATGAATCATTTCTCAAAATATTTAGAATTATCAAATGTTCTTGAGATTTCACCTATCTATATCAGTTACAAAATAATATGTTTAATTATTATTATAATTTTGATTTATTTTTAATAATTGTTTATATATGCATTACAAAAAAATTATTTATGGTGTTACAAAACATATTTGAACATACACAATTAATTATTGTTTAAAAAATATTAAACAAAACTATTCGATAAAAATGTTATCTTTAAAAAAAAGAAATTATAGATTTGGTAGATAAAAAAAGGGACAAATGGAAATACGAGTTGTATGAAATATATATTTCAATTATATGTCTCTAATGATAAAAGATATCATTTAATATGATATAAAGGAGAGTCTTCATGGAAGAAATGCTTGGAACTTTACATAAAATAATACACAAAAATTTAAGTAAATATTGAATATGAAATAAAGAAGGTTCTTTACAAAATGAAGTAATTTATACAAAACTTTCATTATTTCATATTCATTATTTTCTTAGATTTATGTGTATGGGATCATTCTTCCACAAAGGATTTTCCTTGTATTCTATAATAGGATGTGTTTTATCATCATTTACATCGAATCCAAGGATATATTTCATACATCTTCTTGTAATGTCATTTTCACCTTTCTTTTTCTCTATCAAATTTATTGTTTTCTATTTTGAAAATATAAAATCTCAATCGAGTGGTTTTTTTTCAAATATTTATAAAATAATCTGTATGTTTGTATACTCTACAAAATCTTGTAACATAAATAATTTTTTTGTAATACATATATAAACAGTTATTAAAAATAAATCGAAATTATAATTATAATTAAATGTATTAGTTTGTAACTGATTTTGAATAGATGAAATCTCAAAAAAATTAAATAAGCCAAATGAATTCGAGAAATGATCCATATACAATTATAGTTTGTTGGAGGAAGGCAGACGAGACAAACATTGATGGTAACAACTTGAGAGGTGGAGGTCTAGTTTGATGGTCTAGATTATAGGGAGTGGTGTGGCTAGGTGAGATGACGGATCCAGAGGAAGACTGGATAGTGTTTTAGGGAAATTAAAGGTGGAGTGAGTTGTGAGAGAGTCTATAAGATGAAATAACAATGGAATACAACGATAGGGATGAAACCACCAGACGCTTTCTTAGGGATAGGATCACCACAAAGATGGTTTTCCAGGGCATGACAAGACGAGTTGGATAGACACCAAATATGATTAATTGTTTGTTTGGACAGGGTAGATGAGGAAAACGAGGACAACACCCAATAATAGGGAGACTTGGTGGTAGAGTGGAGATGAGGTAAAGGAGATATGGTAACTAGCACAAGGGGTGAGCTAGCTTAATGGGATGAAATATAGGGAGAGATGATAGTGAGGCAAGATGATGATTCTGAATGAAGAATGGACAGTGTTATAGGGTGAGTAACAGAAAGTGGAGTGAAACCAAATGAAGCTTCCTTGCTAGGCGACATAGTATCAAGAAAATCAAAATTGGGTCTACTTAAACTCGTTCGCAGCCAATAGACTCTACTCTCAAACTCGACTTGTAAAATAGATCTATTCCCATAATATATATATATATAGTTTAAAATATATTTATACATATACACATTTTTCAAGTCCAAAAGCACGTGTTGAACACTTTTACCCAAATTGTTTTGTCTGAATTTTAAATTTATCATAAAATTATTTCATAAATACATGACAATGAGAATCCAAATATACCTCTTTACGATGTTTGATTTCTAAAAATGAAATATTTAAAGAAAAAAAAATAAAGATCCTCAAGAAAACAAAACAAAATCATAGAAAAAATTATAAAAAAATCTATTTAAGGTTTGTAGGAAGACACATTGTGGACATCATCACTATCATAACTTGTATCTAAAAACATTGATTAATTGGAAGGTTCATCATAAATTTGATTTTGTTTTGGATTATGAAATTCTATTCTAATGTAACCAGGCATTCCATAATTATAAAAGGTTACTTGGCTAGACCTCGACATAGAGAAAATATGTCTAGACAGAATTTGGTTCTATTTCTTTTTGTTTCCTTTGGTGTTATCTTTCTTCTTACTCTTCCAATCGAGTCTACCCCTAGTGTGAATGATCAAACCTCAGACTTTACTTTTGAATTATTATAAAGTTTGGCAGAAAGAAAAGTAGACTTAAACCCCATTAAGGGTTAAAGACTCACACAAATAAATGATAGTATAATGTAAAGGGCTATATGAGTTGTAATGATAAATAGGTAGAATAATAACTTGATGTTTATCATGAACAATAACATCATTTTTGGATAAATCAGTGAGAATTATGTTAAATCCATACAAGACTCACTATGATAAGAGTGCATTTTAAAGGAAAACACTCTATGTTTTATTATAAATGACCAACTAAAGAAGCATATATATATAATTATTATTATTTTAACCAAATACTAGCAACATAAGATTCATATACAACTCCTATTGACATTGTATCACCCATGGATTATAACAGAGAACCATCGACGTGAACAAGAACATCAGAAGTGAGATCTTGATAGTTGGTAATTGTTTATACATCATAGTAACAATATGTTTCTTTGGACCATGAATGACATCAATCATCCCTTCTAGATGAGAAGAGCCCTAATCTTGATTTTCCAAATATTAAAATCATTGTTTCCATCAAATTATTATGTTTCATAATCAATAGATAACATCATTTATTTATAGGGTGTGATACGAATTATTCTGAAAATTGTTGTGAGGTACACCCCCAAGGATGTCCTATGATCACTGGGTCTAGATATCTGATTAGTTTCTATTAAGAATTCAGAAACAAGAGTGGAAATGAAGCAGTGAAGATAAAGAGTGCATGATTAATGCGGTTTTGACAAGTTGAGATGAGAGAAACCAAAAACGAAGAAGGAAAATGAAACAATATATCCCATAGTTATTTAAAGTGTTTAGAACCATTTTATAAAGATCAATAAAATGGAGGTACAGTAGATGAACACATCAAAAAAAGAAGAATAAAAATAGAAATTTTTGAAGTAACACGAATCCAGGATAACCGATACAATAAAATAAACATGGAAACTTGATAACAAGTTAGCTTACAACTAATTAGTTTACCTGAATCGATAACTTCAGTAATAAGGAATCATTGAATCTAATTCTGGAAACATGCACAAATGAAGTTCAACATTAGTCTCCAGCTCTGGATCTCCACCAGATCTAAACATTGAGATTGAGATTTTTGTCAAGTGACGACGTGTAGCAGTAGCTCTAGAAAAACTCTGAGTTTCTTCTCTATATATTTCTATGGTTTCCTAAAGAATGTGAATAAGATATAAAAATGAAGTTGATGCCCAAAGGATCAATCACCTATACCAAAATGATGGCCTGGTAGTGAATTAATGAATCTGTCAGGTATAACAAATGTGGAGCCGATTAAATAGATTGCAAGACCATGAGGACGACCAAGATCAAGCCAGGAACTAAACCAATCAAAGGCTCACATGAGCCATGGAAACAATAGTAGGATCAAGTAGTCAAGGTCATAAGTAGGGGAAAAGGTCAATGTAATCATCCTACTAACAGAAATCAAGGCCCGGATAAGTATCCCACATTGGGTAATGAAAAATAAAATAAAAAATCGACATAGAATAATCTCAAAACAAGAGACCACCTAAGAGGGACCAATAGAAGAAAATATATATATTGAGAATAGAAATATATAATTTAATGAGAATAACGATATATAAATGGTATAATCTACAAAAAATTATATGTAAATCAATTTCACAAAATAAAATCATGAAATAATATAGAAGGCGATAATTAACAATACTGGGAGAGCATGGGAATTTCATTGAAACAACCAAAACTCAGCAATCAAAACTAGAAGATGGTTCCATGGAATGAAAACCCACTAGTGGAGAGTGCCGATAAAGGAAATGAATATACATTTTAATTATCAAGTTACACAATTATCGTATTATTCTCACATTACCTTGGACAAAGACAAAGAAGAAATAGAACAAAGTCTGGAATACCTATCAGGGTTCATCTTTTATTCCGGCATGCATGACTATCACAACCCTTCACTTGTATAGAATAGACCCCATGAAACTTAAAGGATATAATACTACCAATATTAGTAACAAAACTAAACGTATGACCTTTAATAACGCGCAAAATGTCTTTCACAGAGCTAAAAAAGCATTGTTAATCACGGGGATGATAAAAAGGGGCCCCTATTATCAGTTCTAAAAAAGTGCTGATAAATGTCAAGCTGGATGCAATATGTTGTTAATATAACAGAACACCCAGGAAAAACCTATTATTTCAAAAAAGGCTATATACATTTAATTTGACACTAGAAATAAAAAAATGTCCACCCATGATATATAAAAAAACAGTGTGATATACATTTTAAACTATGTTTTCTGTAATTATATATACAATTATCCAAGAAACATATAAAAACAATAATGTTACGTCTTTTGACACTCGTGATATCCACTCAAAAATATCGTCCCATGGTATTAGTTGTCAAAAAAACCATCTCAACCTGAGAAAAAGATTCCTCCTAAATAAGAAAACAACTATTATGTTTGTAATGCTACAAAGAAATAAATTAAACATTAATATCAAGGAATACGTCAATAAAATGTCAATATTTAATAAAAATGATACATTTTGAGTTATATCGGTCACACTATGTGTCTTATTGAGGTTGGGTCGATTCTCCCATGTCACAAATGAGTTATGTATTATTTTTTTAAAATATCAAAACAATTTGAATTCATTTGATCATTTTTGAGTATATCCCTTGTTCTTTTACCAAAATTAATATCAATTTAAAATAATGACACATTTGGAATTATACCAGCCACACTGTGCGTCGTATTGATATGTGACTGACTCCTACCTATCACAAATTACTGATAGATCATCGTCCTAGAGTATCAAAACAATCAGAATATGTTTGCTTGGTTTTCAGTATGTTAGTTGTGTTTTTTTACTAAAATGTCATTTAAAACTAAAAAGAACTCAATATGAGTCCTACCAGTTTCATCATGTGTCAATTTGAAATGATACTATTTCATAAATGTCACAAATGACTTATGAATCTCTACCATTAATTATCAACACAATCGGAGTGTGTTGTTTGGTTTTCAATGAATGACACCTTATGAACTAAAATGTTAATTTTAAACTGATAACTAACACTTTTAGTCATACTGGTCACACCATGCATCAGATTGAGGTGTGGTTGATTCCAATACATCATAAATGACTCATGTATCATGGTCTAAAAATATCAAAACAATTCTAATGTGTTTGTTGGTTTTTTAGTATGTCATTTGTTATTTTTACATAAATTAATATCAATTTTAAATAAAAAGGGACACTTTGAATGATACCGGCCACACAGTGCATCGTATTGAGATTTGAATGATTCCTACACCTCAAAAATGACATATAGATCATCTTCCTATAATATTAAAACAATTTGAATGTGTTTGGTCGGATTTCGGTATGCCACATGTTGTTTTTACTTAAATTAATGTCAATTTCAAATAAAAAGAGATAGTTTGAGTTATACCGATCACACTATGCATCGTATTGAGGTGTAGATGATTCCATCATGTCACAAATGACATATAGATCATTGACTTAAAATATCAAAACAATCCCAATAAATTTTCTTAGTTTTCAATATACCGTTTTTGTTTCTTACTACAATGTCATTTCAAACTCGAAACATGCATTATGAGTCATAGTGGTTGTATCGTGCATCGTTTGAATGCGATACTGCTTCATACACATCAAAAATAAATTTTGAATCGTTGTCCTAAATTATCACGACAATCGGAGTGTGTTTTCTTGGTTTTCAGTGAGTGACGTGTTTTGAACTAAAATGTCAATTTTAAATTGATTGCGGACACTTGTATTCATACCAGTGACACTGTGCATCGAATTGAGGTGTGGTTGATTCTTACAGGTCAAAATATGATTCATGTATTGTTATACTAAAGTATCAAAATAACACGAATGTTTTTTCTTGGTTTTCATTATGTCACATGTTCTTTTTTACTTAAATTAATGTCAACTTTTAAATATAAACACATTTAGAGCCATACATGTCACACCATGCGTCGTATTGAGGTGTGGTTGACTATTACACATGAAAAATGACTCATGGATAACTTTACGAAAATATCAAAGCAATATGAATTCATTTGGTCAGATTTCATTTTGTCACATGTTGTTTTTACTTAAATTGATATCAATTTTAAAGAAAAAGTAACAATTTGAGTGATACTGGCCAAACCGTGCATCATATTGAGGTGAGGCTGATTTATAGACATCAAAAATGACATACAAATCATTTTCCTAAAGTATTAAAAAAATTAAAATATTTTTTCATAGTTTTTAGTATGCCACATTTTTTTACTAGAATGTCATCTCAAACTGGAAACACCCATTATGAGTCATACTGATCGCATCGTGTGTTGGTTTGATGTGAGACTGCTTCACACACATCAGAAATGACTTATGAATATATTTCCTAGATTATCAAGATAATAATAGTGAATTTTCTTGGTATTTAGTTTGTGAAACATTTTGAACTAAAATTTCAATTTTAAATTGATAACGAACAATTATATTCATACCGATCACACCGTGCATTTGCTTGGTTTTCAAGTAACATGGGGTTTTTTATTCCACCTGAATGGAACATGTTCTCTCTTCTCTAGATTGTTGCAGATAGTTGAAAGGAAAATATTAATTCCCAAAATATATTTATAAAAAATAAATAAGTTTTAGATAAAAATGATAAGGAAATTAAATTACCAATAATAGATAAAATGATGAAAAAAATAATTAATTACATAAAAGACAAACTTTGAGTCCTAAAGACCACATCATGTGTTATAGTGATTTACATTTTATTTCTTTGTTGAAATGGAAACACTTCATTATCAACATATATCACATTCCTTCATGTTCCCTCCACTGCCTTTGAAGGAAGGTGATAAATACAAGAAATTCAGTGGTGACAAGGTTTTGAGAGAGAATAAAACAATGGAATACATTATTTGCATGAGTAGTCAAACATTTAATTTTTATTCTGTTAATAAATTATAGAACAAATAATATTATTAGAAAATACTTAGTATATTAAAATAATTACCTTCTCATTGAATTCAGAGTTGTAGCCTCTAAAACCAATCTCTCATGAGCATGATCAATTTCAAAGAAACCGTCCCGACTCAAACAAAGGAATCCACATGTATATGAAAACAATTCTAGTGTGAGTAACAATAAAAATAATTAAATTAAACATCAATATGAAACAATCCACTTCATCATTGGATTTCATGACTTCATGCTATTTTTGTACATTCTTCAATCATGTATGATTCCCATTCATTTATGAGAACATCTATATCGTCTTTTGAATATGAGTCAGTTTGAATTTCATAGTATTACTGAAAAAATATAAATACACAAAGTATTACAAAATATTTTAAATGAAATGATAATTATCATCAAAAATACCTTATCAAGGATTCTATTTTGTTCATGGAATATGATATCTCTCATAAATTTACAAACATAATAACCACAATCTTTTCTATTTGTTTGTTTTAGACAATACAAAAACATTAAAGAGAATAAGTAATTTGTTTTAATATGTGATTGTATGTTGAAATCTTATTATATATACCCTATAGTTTTCCAGTCATTGAACTTGTCTATAACTACCCATACTTTTCATAAATTGTTAATACTTCAAAATTGAAGCATACTTATTACAACATATAACAAAACCACGAAAGGACCGTATAGGTATAGTGTTTTTAGAAACTGGGAATCATAAACAACTAGTTCATAAAGCGTCTACAATGTCTCCCATTTATTTCATCATATCTATAGTCCCTTTTGGAATATCTTACTTAATAACCTTCTTCCTGACCTAGGGAAAGAAAACATACAAAAGGGTGAGCTCAAATGCTCAGTAAGGGTAAACAAAAAAATATCAATCACATCATATTCATAAGAACATAACTTTTGGAAATCATAACCTATAAAAGAGAGAATAATTTCATAACATGGGATAAATCATAGTAGTTAAATGGAATCCCAAGAATCATAACATAAAACATGAAAATTTGTGGCATACAAACATAATCATAGATATTCATTTCTTATTAGTCAAGGCTCATTTCCAAGACTATCTTAGTGGGAAAAGTCCATTTCTGAACCGACTTCACTCCTCGTTTCAGTCCTGTTTCACTAAACCGGTATAACCTACCGTTCCATCCATGTCTATATCATGAGATATAAAATCTTTACCCAATGCATTAGAGGAAGATATAGGTCCGACCAATCTCATAATGATACCATTTTTATGTGTTCCACAAAATCATAAATCATACATCATTGCATAACCCATGTAATAAAAATGGGAATCTTAAACATCGGGACATCATAAAACAATTCATATAAGATAAAGGAATTAATAAAAATATTTCCATCACAACATAATCAAATCAATGTAATAATAGGGATAGAGACAGAACCCTTTATTATCTTATATGGAAAATAATTTTGATAAAACACTTGAACTCCATTCTTAAGGAAAATATCCTTTTTTACTTCAAAAACATTTTTCCTTTATTAACATGTCATACAATTTTAAACTAAAAGAAGTTGATTAAAAAAGAACTTGAAAAATTGTAAAGGAAGATTCTTGGAAATATTTTTTTTAAAATCCATTCATGCTGTATAAGTTAAAAAAACATTCTTCTTGTACTTTTGTCGGAAAAGTCAAAAAGTACCTCGTACGAAAAACGACAAAAGATTCCTTTCATATCATTTACTAAAAACTCACCAAAGGGTAAAATTCGATATAAACTATTTTAGAAGGATATAAATATTACATATTGAGGAATCATGGATGTGGATGATAAAATACACCCCACTAAATTCCAAAGTATAAACAATCTCGGATAAAAATGAGATTGTGATATTTCCCTTACCTTAGGTCCAATTTGCTTCGAAAGTGTCTGAAACTCATGTATAATTATTTAAATAATGTTATTGACTTATTCCAGAATCATACATATTGTTATGATATCAGATATGGTAATATTCTTTGCTTCTTATTAGTAATATTTCATTACTACTTGTTATTCGGGTGTTTATTACTTTTTGTTCTTATGCGTGTTTTGTCGAATAAATTCTTATTATTATCTTTAGGTTATAGATAACTCATTTCCAGAATGGTATTAGTGTAATATATATCATATTCATTCATTAAATTAATTTATATAATCATTATGAAATGAAGATCATGTGGAACGAGTCGCATCACATCGTGGAGACGGTATTCCGTACGTACGCACGAGTGATGATATCGTTCCTATGATCGTGGAATTGTATTGGAGTGTATGTATACTATTTCATAATCAATATCACTTTATAATAGTCATATTTAGTCATTATTTACACAATTATACACATTCAAGTAAGGTGGTGGTGGAAAATAGATTACACCACGGCATGGAGACGGTATTCCGTACGTACGCACGCGCGGTGATTCCTTTTTCCGTAGGATGGATAGATGGTGAAATAGGGTTGTTTCATACATATAATAACATATCAGTATATTATTGAAACTGATGTTATTACTTCATAATGAAACAACTAAAGAAGAAGATGTGGAAGAAGAAATAAAGATGAAAGAGTCGGTAACAGACATTACCTCTTCTTTGAAGTGCTTCATTGAGACCTCCTTTTAGGGCACTAAAATAGGTGTTTAAAGAAGACCAGAACCTCTAGGTTGTTTCTAGGGAAGTGGAGAGGAGATATTGGCAGGGGTTGGCCGAGATTGAAGGCTCAAAATGGTGTGAGGAAGAGGGGGAGGAGGTTCCTTTTTATAAGGGAGGAGAGGGGCACCTTTGGAATAACTAAAAATATTATTTTATTATTAAGTCATATTCGGTTTATAATAGCTCAAAATTGATATATTTCGAAGCTAAGGTGGGTAGGGGTCTAAATAATCTCATCCAATATAATTCAGACAAGTTTAGGTATAAATTTTAACCTTATAATTTAGATTTAACTTTAAGTTAGATAATTTAACTTTTACCGTGTCTTCTGGTTTTCTTACACTATAAGGTTAATAAACTTACTATATCAAGTCAAACGAACTCCAAGTTGTTTATTATTAATATATATAAACTTATCTAAGTCATTTGGACGAACCTTGGATTTTTATGAATAAAATAACAATTAATAATATAATATTTGTTTTAAAAACTATTTTTTGTCAATTTTGACACTCTTTAGTAATTGAATTTTGTGAAAATCATAACAGAATGATTAGTTCGAACCATGTTACTTAAATCAATACTAACATGTCATATTATCCCAAAGAAATTAGTTTAATTCATAAAAAGTATCAAATTACATTTATTTGTGTATTTATAACATCAATTATGTCAATATTTCATTAATAAGATAATTACAGCATCATCATTGTGTCATAAATAAATTTAATTATTTAATGTCTAAAAATTAAAAATAAAATACCATTATGTAAGAAATATTATTAGATTTCTAATTAATATTTACAATCGATTTAATCTTATGTATAACCCTATATTAAAAATGATTTACTTATTAAACATTGATTTTAACTATTTTAACCCTTCTTTAAATAAATTAATAATAAATGTCCTAATCTAATCCAAGTGGGACTAAATGGTCATATTTTATTCCTATGGTTGTTTTTGGTCGAATTAAACTTTTCCAATAGAATTAGGACATGTGTTAGGGTAATAATAATATCATTTTTACCCTTAATTACCCTATTTAATATTAACCGTGGTAAAAAAAGTAAAAAGTTACTATTCACCAAAAAAATATTTTCATCTCATTGAACCAAATTTTACTTACTGACATCAACCGTGTCGCTCGGATTTTCGAAATTCCACTCACAGAAGCGGTAAAATTATGTTTTATGAAAAATTCAGTTTTTTAACTACCACTTAGTGGTTTCACTATTCATCAAAAAATGAAAGTTTTCAGAAAAATACCAAAATCTCACCCTAGGCTAATTTTGATATTCCGAATCCAAAAATGAAGTCCATTTTGAAAAATAAAATTTATAAAATTTTAAAAAGTGGTTATTACTATTCATAACGGGTAGTTTTAATAATATTTTAATAACATATCATTGTTTAGTGAAACTCAGAATTGCGTACGACACAAGCTATCGAGGAAGGTCGCGGTTGCGTGTAAAGCAAGCCAAGATATTGTTGTGTGTAGTGAAAGATTACTTAGAAGAATTATATAACATAAAAACAAAATATTTCACATAAAAGTCTCAGGTGTTACATTCTACCCCCCTTAAAATGAATTTTGCCCTCGAAATTCGTCACTTTATAACAAATAGATGAGGATACCTCTCCCTCATAATATCCTCAAGCTCCCATGTAGCTTCTTCTAATTAATGGTTCCTCCATAAAACATTCACCAATCGAGTGGTCTTTCTTCGTAGGACTTTTTCGCTACGATCCTGAATCTCTATCGGCTGTTCTTCATAAGAAAGATCTTGCTCCAGCAGTACAACTTCTCAGATAAGTACATGTGAAGGACCAGGTATGTACTTTCTCAGGAGAGATACATGGAACACATCGTGAACTTGAGAGAGATTCAGTGGAAGCAGCATTCGTTATTCTACCTTCCCAACATGATCCAGTATTTCGAAAGGACCGATATATCTAGGGCTCAACTTCCCCTTCTTTCCAAATCTCATGACTCTCTTCCAGGGAGATATTCGTAAGAACACTTTATCACCCACATCAAACTCTAGGTCTTTTCTTCGGTTGTCGACATAACTTTTCTGTCGACTCTGATATGCTCTTATGTGTTGTTGAATAGATCTGACCTTTTCTGCCATTTCATCAATGAGATCAGGTCCTAATAGCTTTCTTTCCCCAAATTCATCCCAGCAAGTTGGAGTCCTGCATTTCTTTCCATAGAGATCTTCATAAGGATCCATCTGAATACTGGAGTGAAATATATTATTATAAGAAAATTCCACCAAAGGTAGGTGTTGATCCCAACCACCTTTGAAATCTATAGAGCAAGCTCTCAACATATCTTCTAGAGTTTGAATTGTTCTCTCAGATTGACTGTCTATCTGAGGATGATAAGCAGTACTGAAACTCAACTCTGTATCCGGAGTATGGTGAAGACTTCGCCAGAACATAGAGGTAAATCTCGGATCCCGATCAGATATAATAGAAAGTTTTACTATATGCAATCTTACCACTTCCTTTACATATATCCTGGCAAGCTGATCCAGAGAGAAATCCTCTCTAATAGTAATGAAGTGTGCAGACTTGGTAAGACAATCAACTATGACTCAGATAGCATTATTGGCTTTGGATGTTTTAGTAATTCCTGTGACAAAGTCCATAGTGATGTTTTCCCATTTCCATTCGGGTATGGGTAATGGTTGTAACATCCCCTTGTACTTCTGTCTCTCAGCCTTAACTTGATGACAATCCAAGCATCGAGACACATATTCAGGAACATCTCTTTTCATGCCATCCCACCAGAAGTACTCTTTCAGGTCCCTATACATCTTCGTGCTTCCAGGATGAATAGAGAATGAAGAACTATCAGCCTCATCCAGCAGCTCCTTCTTTAATTCTGGGATGGGAGGAACACAAACCTGATTCCTGAACTTTATTATCCCATCACAATCAAGGTTGATTTCAGGAATATTTCTCACCTTCTTTTGTAACTCTACATCTTCTTTCTGCGCCTCTATAATTTTCACATTTATAGATGGTTGAACATTCATTTGAAGATGATAATATTTTTCCCTTTCCATTATAATTCCATGATCCATCCTTTGTAAATCCATAAATATTGGATCTTTTGTGATCCTCATCATGGATAAGCTAGAATGGTCCTGTCGACTTAATGCATCTGCCACCTTGTTTCCTTTCCCAGGATGGTAATGGATTGAGCAGTCTTAATCCTTAATCAGCTCCAACCATCTTCTTTGGCGCATATTCAGCTCCTTTTGTGTGGAAATATACTTTAAACTTTTATGTTCAGTATAAATATCACACCTTTCACCATAAAGGTAATGCCTCCAAATCTTTAATGAAATGATTACCGCAGCTCACTCCAAATCATGAGTTGGGTAATTTTGCTCATGGATTTTCAACTGTCGTGAGGAATAAGCTATCACCATATCATTTTTCATAAGAACACACCCCAATCCCTTCTTGGATGCATCACTGTAGATCACAAACCTTTCTCCACTACAAGGCAGCATGAGAACAGGTGCACTGGATAACCTTTTTTTCAACTCCTTGAAATTCTCTTCACATTCCTCCGTCCAAACAAACTTAACTCCATTCTGAGTCAACCTGGTGAGTGGATTAGATAATCGTGAAAAATATTTCACAAAACGTCGATAATATCCATCCAAACCAATAAAACTTCGGATCTCAGTTACTGTTGTTGGTCTCAACCATCTTTCGATGACCTCTATTTTTGTTGGATCCACAGATATCCCTTCTTTTGAGATTATGTGACCCAAAAATTAATATTTTTGAATCCAAAATTCACACTTGGTAAATTTGGCATAAAGGTTCTCTTTTCTCAGGGTCTTCAATATAATTCTCAAGTGATCTTCATGTTCTTCCTTTCTCATTGAATAGACAAGAATATCGTTTATAAAGACTACCACAAATTGATCAAGATAGTCTCTAAAGACTCTATTAATCAGATCCATGAAGATAGGAGGGGAATTAATAAGACCAAATGGAATCACTATAAATTCATAGTGTCCATACCTTGTACGGAAAGCCGTCTTTGGTATATCCTCCCTTTTGACCCTTAATTGATGATACCCTAAACGAAGATCAATCTTGGAAAAGTATTGGGCTCTGCGTAGTTGGTCAAATAAGTCATCAATGCGTGGGAGAGGATATTTGTTCTTAATAGTGATCTTGTTAAGTTATCGATAATCAATGTAGAGTCTGATTGATCTATCTTTCTTCTTAACAAATAGAATAGGTTCTCCCCAAGGTGACGCACTAGGGCGTATGAATACCTTATCAAGATTCTCTTTTAGTTGCTTCTTCAATTCCTACAAATCAATTGGGGCCATTCTATAAGGTGTCTTTGAAATAGGTAAATCACCTGGTACGAGTTCTATTGAAAACGCCACTTCACGATTTGGTGGAAGACCCAGAAATCCTCCGGAAAGACATCATCAAACTCCCGTACAATGGGAATATTCTTAATTGTGAGTTTCTCACCAACCATTTGAGATAAATAACCTTCATTCAGTGGAATCAAGACCCATATGATGGAAGAAATTTCCACTGGAAGGTTATGTTCATCCTTGCATCGATAGAAGATCATAGATTGATCTGGAATATGAAATGTGACTTCCCTTCTTTGGAAATTGATATGAGCTCCATATAATGAAATCCAATCCATGCCAAGAATCACATCCAATTCCACTATAGGAAGGATCACAAGATTTGAAGGAAGCACTTTCCCACAAACATCGATCAGAGAATAATTATAAACTTTTGATGTGACTGTTGTGCCATTAGGTGTTGTCAAAGCTAACTCAACATCTAATTATTGAGGTAATATGGTGATACCCTTAAAAAATTCTACATAAATAAGAGAGTGGGTGGATCCAGAATAAAATAAAACATTTGCTACTTTAGAGTGGATGGTAAGTGTACCTTTCACCACATCGTTATCGTACTCCACATCGCTGATAGAAATTGCATGTGACTTTCCTTTGTCTTTATCCTTAAGAGTTTGTTGACGTAGACCATCATCATCAACCCTTGGATTAGGGCATTTATTGGCATAATGTCCCATCTCCTTGCACTTGAAACATTGAAGTGTAGTAGGTTCATTCTGTGTATCCCTTCATTTTTTTGCATCATTAGACATCTTCTTCCCATCATTGTGGCATTCAAATGCCCGATGACCTTCCTTTCTACACTTGAAACATTTACTTGTACCTTTAAGATAACTCCCTCCATGTTTCTTTTCACACTTTGAGCATAAGGGAAAGCTCATCTTCTTTTCAGTGTGCTCTTTAGATTTTCCATTGAATTTCATTTTCCTCTTCTTATCAAACCCATGTGACTGATGGGTTACTCCAATATCCATCTCAACTTTGAGAGCACATCTAATGATTACCTCGTAGCTATTGAAGTCCCTTATGGATAAGGCCCTTCGAGGACTTGGTTTTAGGCCACTAAAGAATCGATCGATCTTACTCTTAGGTTGGATAATAATACCAGAAGCATACCGTGCAAGTTTTGTAAAATTTTCTTCATAGGTACCAACATATTCATCATCCTTTTCTTCAGTTCAAGAAACTCTTTCTGCATCTTTGTTCGGAGAATACGAGGGAAGTACTTATTGAAAAATAAGTTCTTGAACTCGTCTCATTCGATGGACTCAATTTCATCCCTTTTCCTCGTATTCTCAATAAGATTCCACCATTGATCAGCATATCCTTCCAAACGATACACGGCTAAGATGACATTATCATGTTCAGAACATTGAAGAACTGAAAATATCTTTTCAGTAGTACTAATCCACTGTTTAGCAACTAATGGATCAGTAGACCTGCTGATAGAAGGTGGACACTGCCTCATGAAGGATTAAACAGAATGTTGCTCCTTACTTTGCTCTTTTGGAAGTCCTGCCTGATTTATAGCTTGAGAAAGGTGTGTGATCATGGATACATGATTTTTCATTCTAGCTCCCATAACGTTTGGTTGCTCAGGGGGACAATCATTGCATTGCCCGTCGCATTCCGTATTAACACAGTTCTTTCGGGTTCCAGCCATTGACTAAAACCAAGAAGAATAGTGTGAGCAACACTAATTATAATAGGAAAACCACATAGTCAAGAATAAAATTTCACACATAAGGTCTTATCCTAGGTTATTCATGGCCATTTATAAAACACTAAGATTGCATTCTATTCTTAGAATTATCCTTAGGGTTCTTACTAAGGCTTTCACATCCTAGTTTCCAAAGGTTGACTATACCTTTCCACTGATACCAACTATAACGACCCATACTTTACATACATTGTTATTACTTAAAAATTGAAGCATACTTATTAGAACATATAACAAAACCATTAAAGGACCGTATAGGTATAGTGTCTTTAGAAACTGGGAAACATTAACAACTGGTTCATAAAGTGTCTACATTGTCTCCCATTTATTTCATCATATCTATGGTCCCTTCTGGCATATCTTACTTAATAACCATCTTCCTGACCTGGGGAAATAAAACATACAAAAGGGTGAGCTCAAATACTCAGTAATGGTAAACAAAAGAAATATCAATCACATCATATTCATAAGAACATAACTTTTGGAAATTTTAACCTACAAAAGAGAGCATAATTTCACAACATGGGATAAATCATAGTAGTGAAATGGAATCCCAATAATCATAACATAAAATATGAAATTTTTTGGCACACACACATAATCATAGAGAATCATTTCTTATTATTCAAGCCTCATTGCCAAGAATATCTTAGTGGGCAAAGTCCATTTTTGAATCATGTTCATTCCTCGTTTCAGTCCTGTTTCACTGAACCTGTATAACCTACGGTTCCAGCCATGTCTATCTCATAAGATATAAAATCTTTACCCAATGCATTGGAGGGAGATATAGGTCCCACCCATCTCATAATGATACCATTCTTATGTGTGCCACAAAATCATAAATCATACATCATTGAATAACCCATGTAATAAAAATGGGAATCTTAAACATCAGGACATCATAAAACAATTCATATAAGATAAAGGAATTCATAAAATTATTTCCATCACAACATAATCAAATCAATGTAACAATAGGGATAGAGACAGAACCCTTTATTATCTTAGATGAAAAATGATATTGATAAAACTCTTGAACTCCATTCTTGAAGAAAATATCCTTTTTTACTTCAATTTTTTTTCCTTTCATAACATGTCATACAATTTTAAACTAAAAGAAGTTGATTATAAATAAACTTGAAAAATTGTAACGGAAGAATCTTGGAAATATGTTTTTTTAAAATCCATTCATTCCGTATAAGTTAAAAAAACATTCTTCTCGTACTTTTGTCGGAAAATTCAAAAAGTACCTCATACGAAAAACGACAAAAGATTCCTTTCATATCTTTTACTAAAAACTCACCAAAGGGTAAAATTGGATATAAAATATTGTAGAAGGATATAAATATTACATATTCAGGAAACACTGATGTGGATGACAAAATACACCCTAGTAAATTCCCAAGTATATACAATCTCGGATAAAAATGAGATTGTGATATTTCTCTTACCTTAGGTCCGATTTGCGTTGAAAGTGTCCAAAACTCCTGTATAATGATTTAAATAATGATATTGACTTATTTCAGAGTCATACCTATTGTTATTATATCATATATGGTCATATTTTAGCTTCTTATTAGTAATAATTCATTACTACTTGTTATTCGGGTGTTTATTACTTTTTGTTCTTATGCGTGTTTTGTCGAATAAATTCTTATTCTTCTCTTTAGGTTATAGATAACCCATTTCCAGAATGGTATTAGTGTAAGATATATCTTATTCATTCATTCAATTCATTTATATAATCATTATGAAATGAAGATCATGTGGAACGAGTCGCATCACATCGTGGAGACGGTATTCCGTACGTAAGCACGAGTGATGATATCGTTCCTATGATCATGGAATTGTATTGGAGTGTATGTATACTATTTCAGAATCAATATCACTTTATAATAGTCATATATAGTAATTATTTACACCATTATACCCATTCAAGTAAGGTGGTTGTGGAAAATTGATTACACCACGGCGTGGAGACGGTATTCCGTACGTATGCACGCGCGGTGATTCCTTTTTCCGTAGGATGGATAGATGGTGAAATAGGGTTGTTTCATACTTATAATAACATATCAGTATATGATTGAAACTAATGTTATTAATTCATAATGAAATAACTAAATAAGAAGAAGTGGAAGAAGAAATAATGATGAAAGAATCGGTAACAGACATTACCTCTTCTTTGAAGTCCTTCTTTGAGACCTCCTTTTAGGGCACTAAAATAGGTGTTTAAAGAAGACTAGAACCTCTAGGATGTTTCTAGGGAAGTGGAGAGGATATATTGGAAGGGGTTGGCCGAGATAGAAGGCTCAATGTGGTGTGAGGAAGAGGGGGAGGAGGTGCCCTTTTATAAGGGAGGAGAGGGGCACCTTTGGAATAACTAAAAATATTATTTTATTATTAAGTCATATTCGGTTTTTAAAAGCTCCAAATTGATATATTTAGAAGATAAGGTGGGTAGGGGTTGAAATACTCTCATAAAATAGAATTTAGACACGTTTAGATATCAATTTTAACCTTATCATTTAGATTTAACTTTAAGTTAGATAATTTAACTTTTACCGTGTCTTCTTGTTTTCTTACACTATAAGGTTAATAAACTTACTATATCAAGCCAAACGAACCCCAATTTGTTTATTATTAAAATATATAACCTTATATAAGTCATTTTACGGAACCTTATATTTTTAAGAATAAAATACCAATTAATTATATAATATTTTTTAAAAAACTATTTTATGTCAATTTTGACACTATTTAGTAATTGATTTTTGTGAAAATCATAAAAGAATTATTAGTTCAATACAAGTTACTTAAATAAATTATAACATGTCATATTAACCTAGAAATTTAGTGTAATTCATAAAAAGTCTAAAATTACATTTATTTGGGTATTTATAACATCAATTATATCCATATTTCATTAATAAGATAATTAATGCATCATCACTGTGTAATAAATAAATTAAATTATTTAATGTATAACAATTACAAATAAAATACCATTATGTAGGAATTATTATTATCTTTCTAATGAATATTCACAATAGAAATTATCTTATGTATAACCTTATATTAAAAATGATTTACTTATTAAACATTGATTTTAACTATTTTAACCCTTCTTTAAATAAATTAATAATAAATGTCTTAATCTAATTCAAGTGTGACTAAATGGTCATATTTTATTCTTAAGGTTGTTTTTGGTCGAATTACACTTGTCCAATAGAATTAGGACATGTGTTAGGGTAATAATAATATCATTTTTATCCTTCATTACCCTATTTACTTTTAACCGTGGTAAAAAAAAGTAAAAACTTACTATTCACCAAAATATTATTTTGATCTCATTGAACCACATTTTACTTACTGACATCAACCATTTCTCTCGGATTTTCAAAATTCCATTCACAGAAGTGGTAAAATTATGTTTTAGGAAAAATTCAGCTTTTTAACTACCACTTAGGGGTTTCACTATTCATCAAAAATTGAATGTTTTCAGAAAAATACCAAAATTTCACCCTATGCTAATTTCGATATTCCGAATCCAAAAATGAAGTCCATTTTGAAAAATAATATTAATAAAATTTCAAAAAGTGTTTATTACTATTCATAACGGCTAGTTTTAATAATATTTTAAGAGAATATCATTGTTTATTGAAACTCGGTATTGCGTACGACACAAGCTATCGAGGAAGGTCGCGGTTGCGTGTAAAGAAAGCCAAGCTAGTGTTGTGTGTAGTGAATGATTCCTTTGATGATTTATATAACATAAAAACAAAATATTTCACAAATAAGTCTTGGGTGTTACATTGTCTTTTTTCATATCTTTATGCCCTAGCCTCATTTCATATTTTTCACGATATTGATGCAATTTACTATCATAGCATAATCATCATTAAAAGATAATATAAATTATATAAATTGATGTTTAGTTCTAAAATGTTGGATGTAGTGTATTACAAAATGTCAAGCGCCGTCATATATGGATGGTTTTCTAGATATCTATGCATTGAATCTGGGAAATAAATCATTGGAGTAACCAAATCTATCTCAACGAGTATCCAATGCTGCCTGAAAACATAAAATGGAATAAGTAATGAAAGAAATAAAAATATATTTGATATTATTAAATTGTATATTTTTACCCATGTATCTTTAGTATTAAATAGACTATGTCATCTAGAAATTTGATTTCAAATGATTTGATCAGACCTACCACTATTTCATCATTTTTATTAGTATCTATTTTTGGTTGTTATGTAGAGGTGATGTGAGGACTAATGAGACCAATTTTTTTATTGGGAAAATCCCTTAATGTTTTTTAAAATATTTCCTACTAAAAATATAAAATGTATTTCGTCATAATTAACACAGTATATCAGCTTTTGGAAAATGAAATCATAAAAAAAAAAATATCGTGTAAACATTTATAACCAAACTATTTATCCAATCATAGTTTAGGATTGCACTTACAACCTAAACACAAATGAAGTCTTGATCGTTATCTCCATACATATTTTCATCAAAATAAACTATGTGATCATGATCACCTTTTAAATTAGTATGCACATGAACCTTCAATGCTAGTTAATTCAGATATAGAACGGGTGAGGTAATGGTGCTTTCAGTAGATATTTTTGATTGGTTGGACGATCCATTAGATGGTTTTGAGTTAGTCTTTCATTTTATCACCTTTCATTTTTCTATCTATAACAAAATTAATTAGTTCATACATTTTTTCATTAAATGTTAAAGGTTTAGCTTGAAAAATAAATTGGAAATTAATACCACCTTTTAAACATGTTTTTTTACAAGATGTGATGATAATGTGATGAATGTTCTAATAGATTTTCAACCATATTAATATATTTCTCCGGAATTGGAACATGTAGCTTGGTGCTCAACTCATAGGCTATGCTAATCGACAGTCACACATGACCTGTTGGAAGTTGTCTATTGTGTAGCAGGTCCTTTGGAATATTGAACATCGTAACCGTATCTAAAAGGAAATGGGTGGGTGTTGATTTATATAAATCACATTCATTATCAACTTGAATAATATCAGTACAGGAAAGGTATCCATGTGTGTCTAATTCACATTTCATAGAAACATTTATTAGAACATTGATTACCTCAGTTAAGACATCTCATTTAGGGGAAATCCTCACCTCATAGATGATGAGGGTGGGGCACGATCTCTATACAGTGTCGGTTCTTGAGTTTCTTCTTTTCCTTGCCTCCCACCATAAAAGTTTCATCATATATCTCTGTCATTTGAATTATTCTTCTAGGGTAGCTATTTTTTATGTAATCTGTTTTATTAATTCACTTTGATCCTCCTCTTGTTTTTTTTCTCAAAATATGTCCAGGGTGTCACCCCAAAACCCGCACCTCTGACGTGGCCATTTTGTTTTGGCCGCTTCAGGGCCACTGATAGTATGTGTTCATCTTGTATAGTTGTTGTTGATTCTTATGTCTGGCAGATAGAAAATATAGGAAAATATATATATCATTTTTATGTAATAGTGATTTAAAGAAAAACATATTTTTATTATGTAATACTTACACATGATTCTCACACTTTTTGTGTGTTTTTATGTATCAGTATCCCATATTTATTTATACATTCCTGCATCCATAACACATGGCATGAGATGAAAGTAGCATTGGATTTTGAGTAATCAATCTGCATATAAATATAGGAACAAAATTATGATTTCGTTTCATGTCACATAAAAGTATTACAATAGATTTAAGATTCATAGAATTTTTTTTGAAGTGAGCATCCCTCATCCTTGCTTTACAGTAGAGGTATTCTGGTTTTGATACTCATTCCTTATTTCTGGCACTCATTTTTTGTTTCATAAATAAAAAATTGTCAATCAAAGTGTTGAATAAACATATCTTGAAACAAAATATTACAAGCCACAATGTACTTTGAAAGACACATCAGCACAAAGACCAGTAAGTGTATCCCATGATTCTTGTGTTATTAGGTGTGCATAGATAATAAGTGTCTGCATGTTTATTTTCCCTTCAACATATTTAAGATGAATTCTTGTTAAAATTGTGAAATATCCTATGTGAATCCTTCCAAAAAGAATTAATACCTATTTCTTGTGAGAGTCATCTATTATAAATGCACTCTACAATAGATGGTGAGGAGTAAGTCAATGCTTCATTATTTTATTTTTTAGTAAAATAAAAAATGATATCATAATTTTCTAGTCATCTATTACCTCATTATTGTCTTATGCTCGAATACAATATGGTTCCATGAATCTACATCAATCAGTACACATTGCTGAGTGATGATTCTACTATAACTACTGAACATGGCATGATTGGGGTTAACATGGTGGCCCTGTGCATTCCATCCAACCTCATATTTGATGCCTTTGAATTTTTCCTTAATGATTTTTGGTAATACCATCAAACTACGACACTTTTATTTTTAATGTGTCGCTGATCCTTCATCTCCTTCCATTTATCCAGAATAAACACCGTTAATATGTTCCTCTGGAGTGGAAGCATCGACATGTGCAGATGGTCATTATACCAATGCATTGAGAGTAGCAGCAGGTTGAGAAATCTATTGTTCCTTAAGAATGAGATGACCAAAAAATGCATATAGATGTTCCTCTGCACTCCGAACAACAACATGTTGAGATATATATTGTGACTCGAGATTGGGAGCACCACCATGTGCATAAGGTCATGTTCCTCTTCACTATGAAAAATAGTAGGTTATGATACATGTTGTTCCTCATGATTAGGAGCACCAACACATGAAGAAGTCATTATCTATAGAAGTGGTTTAACATTTAATTCAGTGTACATAAATTCAACATAATGAGTATAATAACACGAGGCAATATGATGTATATTAACAAAAAAATATAAAAAGATTATTGAACTCTTTTTTTAACGGACTAATGGGATTTGGCTCCTCTATCGACTATCCAAATACATTCATTATGGTATCTTATGACATAAAAAATGCCATCTACTTTGGGAGTACATTGAAATGATTGAATTGTCCCAATGAAAGGGTCAACTTCAATTGAATTTTTATCAGAACCTTCACTGGTTTTTGTCGATTACAGAACAATTGACCACTTTCAGATTGTAGGATTTGGAATATAAAATACCTATACCACCTGTGATTCCATTATAAATGGTTCATCTTTATACCCTTCCATACAGAATAAACTTTCATTAATCCAAATTCAATTATTTTAACAACACTCTTGTTTTCAACCCACTTGAATTAAAAAATCGTCACTTGGATTGTTGTATAATCCAACTCCCTTATTTTTTTGATGATGATAAAGTATGAAATATTCACATAAATTAGATTTCTGTCCTTATCCCCAGAAACATTCATCACTTCAGCCATAATTGTAACACCACAATTTTACATGGTATTGTCTTCATCATGCTCATTTGTATAGAACTTATAACCATTAATTACATAACCATTGTATGATAATACATATAGACTTTGTCCCTTGGCTATCCATAGAAGTCATTCAAAAATTTAATCTGTATTTTCATTTGAATCCTTAAAAATATGGTCCCATAACCATCCTATAAACTATTGATTATGTGTATTTGATATCTATATTTCAGACCTTGATGGATTCAAATGCCTAATAATTTCATTATGGGTTTCAACATTTGTGGAAACCTATAAAATGTTTTTTAAAAAGTGAAGGTAGGACTTATCCTAATTTGTAATATTTATTGTGATAATATCTCTTCTCGAAATTCCTTCACCCACAAGCCCCATATTGTGATGAAATTTTGGTAGACCAATTCTTTCCGCACCAGACAAGTATTCGGTATAGAATTCAAAAACTTCCTCAATAATTTATCTCTTTACAATACAAACCTTTTTCTAACTTCAATTTTTGACATACCATTTCAAAATCTTCATAGAGTTTTCAATGAGGTGCATCAATCTGTAGTGTACAAGACCACATAGCCGAATCTATCTCACCAAGTGAACCATCAAATGAACCATCGTATCAAAGAATCTTGGTGGGAAGAACATTTCCAATTCACATAATATGATGGTTATTTCTCTTTCCATAGTCATAAATTTCACTAGGTCCATAACTTTGCTGCATATAACTTTAAATAATAAATATATCATTGTTAATTTATGATGGATATTCTTGGAAACAATAAAACATAAAGGTATAGGCATTAGATCTTTCATCAAAACATGGAATTCATGTGATTTCAGACCCATTAACATTAAACTGGTCATTGAAACAATGTTCATGATATTAGATGAATATACCTATAGAACCTTTACATCATTCAAGAAGTTGTAAAACTGATATCTATTCTGTCTAGAAAGAGTGTATGCAGCTGGAAGAAGAAAATTCCATTTTTCACCATTTAGTAGAACCAACTTTTCTTGTATTCCCATGTCAACCTTGTCCAACATAGCCTTAATTCCATCCTCTGTTTTTCAGGTGAATTTAAAAACATGTTGATGACATTATCACATACATTCTTTTCAACATGCATAAAATCAACAAAAAATTTATCATACAGACAATTTCATTATGGTAAGTCAAAAAAACTGATCTCTTTTTCCAATAGATTTTTGTAAAGTTTTTTGAAAACGTTTTACCAAAAGCTGTGTCAACATATTTTACTTTCTAAAATAGTTGATCATCTGTTAGTAGATATGGTGTTGTATGTTATTCTGAAATTCCATCAAATGAGGTCGTCCACGAATGGTACCTATTCCATCAGGGTAGAAATCTGCGATTTTCATGAAACACAGTTTTCGATTAATATTTTAACCAAATTAACAGTGTACCTTGTTCACACATTGGACAACATTGAGTTCCTTTAATGCTATATCCTGACAAATTTATGTAAGCCGGAAAGTCATTTATAGTCCCTTACAACATAGATCTCAATGTGAAATCTTAATTAATGTGATAATCATACAACATAACAACAAAATCCCACAATAATTTCAAATCCTCGATCAATGGATCCAAATAAACATCAATATCATTACCTCGTTGTTTTGGTCCTGATATAACCATAGATATCATGATGTATTTTCATTTCATACATAACCACAACGTAAATTTATAATTTACCAATTTAGCCATCCATGTACTGTGAGTGATACTTTGAAAACCAAAAGGATTCACTCCATCTACAGATAATGCAAGATGATGGTTTCTCATATCATTTCCAAATTCATGACACTCAAGATAAATTCTCTTTCACTAAGTAGAGTCTCACGAGTGATGTAGATTCCCATATTTATTTCTTGTATCTGTGTGTTGCATCATTTGACCTGCAGTATCCTCACTTCCATATAGTCACATAAACCATAGAATGTTTGTAAATCACCATAAAACATTCATAGGACCAGATTAATTTTTCTAGTGTTCAGAATATCAACACTTTGGACATTCTGTAAGTGATTTGTGGTCCTTTGGAAACAATATACTGTCATTCATGCAGTTTTGTATTTTTTCAGAGATCATACCCTTCGATCATAATATTTGTTTGGAGTTGTATGTTCGAAGCATGAGCTAATTATCTTCTGGGAGAGTTTCATTCAAGAGATAAAGTAGTTCCGTAAAACTGGTGTCACTCCATCTGTTTCCTACTTTCAAATTATAAATTTTTAGTAAATCTCACAATGCTGTATATTTAGTGAAACTAGAAGACAATGATGTCTTTGCACAACTATTTAACTGCTAAAACAATATTGGGAAATCACGAAGTTCATTTTCAACTATACTTTTCATTTCCTCAATATGATCTACATCACCATTCACATTTGTAATCACATACTCAATACCATCTTCTTAATTGTCCAAACTTGTAATCATATAAGATGATCCATAAAACACAGTATTATCCCAGCCACTAGCTACATTCATTTTTTCCCATGTTTATCCCAACATTTAGAACTTCGATCCATTCTGTGATAGATCAAGTGTTCTTCTAACTCCCATGAACTATATTTTATTGAATAACAACTGTGTAAAATGGATAATGTATTTTAGAATGGTCATATGCATGATATTTTGCGAACATGATGAACTCTTTCACTCCATCTTCATACATTTTTGTCTAGTGATTGGAATCCAACAATTATTTATTCATATACATAATATTTTATTCGGTAGTATTAATATTTAACAAAATAAATACAGAGAAGAGGTTTTTCAAATAAGGGGAAATCAACATTTGAATGATATTTATTATTTAATTTGGTTTCCCAGGAATCATCCCCTTAGAAGCTAAGACAAAATTCCTTTAAAAACTATTTATAAAATCACAGTTTAAATCCCATTAAAAGCCATCCATTTACACAAATTACTCTTCAAAATAACACACCCTTTTCAAAATGAAACAAGCATTGAATATTCATTCAAGACATTAACATCCCTTTTTGAATGTCAATTAGGTGAGTTCACAAACACATGGCATGAAACCTAAGTCCATGCCAAGTGTTTAAATAATTTTAAAGCTATTTAGAACCAAAAAAGTGAATGTTGAACCCATATAATCTTTTATGAAATATTTCAAAATACTAGAATAATTTTAAAAGATCCACTTAGGCATTTTGACAAAGACATAAATCCCAAGAGAGGCACTTTATAAAGGATACATGTATAAAAAATAACCAAAATTATTTAATATATAAAAATTAAATAGGTTTATCATGTCTCTCATTAATAAATAGTATGAATCAAATTTTTTACTCTTTTAATACTAATGAGGAGTGGATTAATGATAGATAAAGACATAAGTGTCATTTGGCCATGATACATTTGAACATAAAGTCACATTTCATCAATGTGGGAAACCATATTCCATTTGATGCTTAAATCATGTAATACCTAAGCTTTATCCTTCCAATATGGTACATAATAAAAAATGTTCCCCTCCATAAAGGTATACATTAGGTAAATGTTAAAGGACAATAGGTACTAAACCCTTCTCTACTTTCAATGGTTCATTTCACTTTGCGATTAAATTTATTTTAAAAAGTTTTTTAGTTTATTCTGAAAACATTTCACCCTAAAGATAATACAAATAAAACCTCATGGAAAGGACCAATATTTCAAGATCTAGGAAAGGATTTGGAAGGTTTCTCTTATGTGTCCTTAACTGTCTGGACCCATAAGAAACAACATGACAATCATGGATTGAAACTGTTGAAATCTAGACTCCTGATAAATCACAATATAATCCATACTCATTACCTAGGTCATTTATGGTAAAGATTAGTGTTTTCATCAATATCCCATTAAGATCATAGAAGGATCTCTCATGAACATCTAAGCGAAAGAACCATAACACATTCTATGTTAAGGCCTAATTATAACCTCCAATCTAGATGAATCTTGATTGAAAGTCTAGTAATAATTGGAAATTCCCGAAAAATATTTAGATATCAAAAACATTCTTTGGACTCTATAAATAAACTATAACATTAATCTTCTCAGGTCTTAAAAATACACTATCCACTAATATCATTTTCCCCATGAAGTGTTAATTATCAATACAAAACATACACTTTGAGATCATTGCATATTGTTGATGTTCCTTATGTTTTATCAAAATGATCTCTAGATATCGAGCATGTTCCTCCATCTACTGGGAATATATGATGATATGATTGGAAAATGTGGTTAAAAATTTATCTAAATAAGGATGGAAGACCCAATTCATCTCAACGATGAACACTACCATTTTATTTTTGAAACAGAATGACATCACTATATACCCATAAAAGACATATATAATCCTAAATATAGTATGTGGTATATCAAAATACCTCACCATAACTGATGATAAAATGATATCAAATCGATCTTAGAGAACACCTTAGAACCTCTAAGTTGATTAAACAGTCCATCATTACGTATAAGTGGATTTATGTTCATTTTTATCACTTATATTGACCCATAATATTCTACACATATTCTCAATGATCCATTTGAATTTGTATGTAAAAAAATAAGGCTCCCCAAGTGGACCTAATAATTCATATAAACTCCTTCACCTCGAAGTTGTTCAATTGAGCCTTTTCTCTCATAGCTCAACAAGATCCATCTAATATGGTAGGATAGATATATTCTTCAGACAAGGTTAGAAAACAATCATAAAATAAACCTATCCTTGGTTGGTATCCTAGATAAGTCCTTGGGAAATACATATATGAACTTTTCAATGACAATAGGACACACTAACTGATGTTTCTCTATATCATCCAAAATTACTCTTGAAAAATGGGCTATGATCCTACATCGCTACCGAAATATAAGTCCTACACAAATAGATATCATATCCAACTCTCCAATATATAAATAATCTTCACCCCTGAAAAATATAATTCTACCCATCGATGAAAAAAATTCATATAGTAGATACATCACTACATGGGAGGTTTTAATTATAGTCACAAACTATAATCATAGTTTTCATATCACTCAAATTTATTATTTATCAGTTATTATAACTATTGATTAATAAAAATATATCAATCTATAATTGACTTATGTAGTTCATTTTCAATTGAATGAAAAATTGATCAAATGATATGCACTATTAGATAAAAATAATAATTTTTTTTGAAATAATGATGCAATTTAAAAAAATTAAGAATTCAACAATTAGAATCCTAAAGAATCTAAAAAGATATGTATTACCAATCTAATTTCAATCAAAAGAACTTGTTTCTTTTACCCAATTTATTTAGAGGATCTATAGAGTTGATCCTTGGTATCCTATATCCAAACCTAAAATATCCTTGACTATATACCTATTGCATGGTATCATTTTCTAATATCGAATATTCATTGATTGTTATCTCATTGGTAGAAATAGGTATCTAATGCACCAAGACCAACTTCAATATGATGATCACTGAAAACTCTAGACCAAAAACTCTTTAAACACAGTTATTTGGACAATAAATATTCTAGTCGTAAAAGCTCATCAATAAAATTGATTCGAAATAGAAAAGTTACATACATGGAATTGATCAAGGGAAATTGAACAATGAGAAAATATAAAGGAAATACTAAAAGAATTACAAGAACACTCATAGTGGTTACACCTGAGGAGCTTGGTTTGCGATGGTGGTGGGTTCACAGAGAAGAAGAGCTTCGTAGTGGAGGTGGGGTTCGACATTAGAGGTGGGGTATGTAGAGGAGGTGGGTTCACGACAAAGGAAGGGTTGATGATAGAGGTGGGGTTTAGCATGTGGCAGAGGTGAGGTTCACAGTAGATGGGGATCGAAGGAAAAGGTGATGTTCACGACATAGGAGGGCTTCATAGCGGTAGAGGAGGGAAACATGGTAGTGGAAGATGGATTAGTGGTGGCAACGACAAAGGAGGAGTCAGTGACAACGGAGGAGGAGGAGGAGTCTGTGGTAGCAGGGTTCGACATCCGTGAAAGCTTCAGGCTTGCGAGAGAACGAGGAGACTGTTAGGGTTTATTTAAAAGAACAAGTAAACCTTTTATCAGTGATAGCTAAGAAGCACTGATAAAGGTATGTTCTATCAATTCTAAAATAGATAGGGCTGATAAAACATGTATTTATCAGTGCTAAAAAAGCACTGCCAAAACTATAATGATAATAAATTATTTGTATTTGTATATATATGTATAAAATTATATGTATAATAAATAAATAATTATTTATAATAATAACCCTAAATAAATATATATTTATTTATATTTATATATATAATAAAAATATATTTATTTATTATTATAAATTTATAATAAATATACTTATTATATTTATAATTATTTATAACTACTATCTTTATTATATTTTTATAATTATTTAAATATATCTATATTTATTTAGAACTATAATTTTAAATATTTGTATATATTTATTATAATTTTATTATTATTTAATAACAATAAATTTATGTAGATTTATTTATAGTAATAATATATAAATATATATGTTTATAGTTATAATAAATAGATATTTATATATATTTATAGTTATAATTATATATATATATTTCAATAATTATTAAATTTAAAAAATAAAATTTATTACATTTATAATTCTATAAATATATATAAGTAATATATTAATAATAATTTAATAATTATTTAAATATACGAGTATTATTTAGACTTCTAATTATAAATATTTGTATTTATTTATAAATATTCGAATATTTTTAAAAATATATTTATTCAATTATACATATTTATAATATTACTATTATAATAAAAATATTCATTATAATTTTATAATTATTTACATATATATATAATTATGACTATAAAGAAATATTTATTTATTTATAATTATAAATTTATAAAAAAAAATTATTATATTTATAATTATATATTATTAATATATTTATTAAAATTTTATAATTATTTAAATAAATCCATATTTATTTAGAAAAAACCATTGAAAAGTCCAATTATCAATTAAACACTTTTGAAACATGAAATGAGTATACTTGCTTTAATGAAAGTAAGAAATAACTTATATTTATTTAATTATATATAGTTATAACTTTATAAGTGTAATAAATATATTTATTATAATTTTATAATTATATATATATATATATATATTTATAATTTGGAATATCTTAATAAATATTTGTATTTAATTATAAATATATATACATATATACCTAGTAAAGTATATATCATAAGAAATGAGTCATCACATATATATGGACAACATGAATAGTAATGGGAGTGTAATGTGAAAATAAACAAATATGATTAATACATAACATATGAACATCAATTACATTCAAGCATCAATATATTTATTGACCAAATTCACTGGAAACACACACACACATATATATATATATTTATTTATGATTATATTTAAAAATATATATATTTAAAAACTGTTTTTATATAATTATAAATATATATTTATAAATTTAAAAATTATACTTATTATTTAATGAAATTTATTATAATATTGTTATTATTTAAATATATATTTATTTAATTATAATCTTATAAATACTTTTTTAAATAATATATATATATTTGAATAATTAAAAAAATATATTAATTACAAACATGAGTTTTTTATTTAATGTATACAAATAATCATTATTTTTAATATAAATATAAAAATTCATATAAATTAATAATATTATTTATTAAAAACTTATATAAGTGCTAATAATATCACTGATGATGGGTACATCATTATCAATGTTTTCTTTAGCATTGATAAAAGGTAGATTTATCAGCACTTTTAGCAAGCACTAGTAAACGCCCCCCCCCCCATTTATCAGTGCTTTCTGGTTAGCGTTGATAAATGTCAGCGCATCCCTTTCCTAGATCTGTGGTATTGTAAGTGGCACACCCCATATTCTATATAATATTATGACCATGTAACGTAATAAAAAAATAATAGGATATACATATCAAAGGGAGATGTCGATTGAAAGTGGCACAACCCCATATCAAATCAATATGCCACCATGTTAACTTCATAAAATTGAGAACCATCGAATTTTTAATCATATGCCAAGGAAGGACATAATAATTTTCTTTTAACTCATCCTAAACAAATCATTTCAACAAGGATAGACTGCACTAATGGGGAATGGAATATTTACACTACTACAGAACATGCTTTTAACATCGCTATAAAAGTCCAATTGAAATGGGTCCCTATTTAGGAGCATTGGAAAAGCACTGATAAAGGTGAGTCTTTATCAAGAATATCAGTAGTGATGATAAAGGACATACTACTACAGTGTGCTCTTAAAATGACAACACACTGCATCAACAAATAAAAGAATGTACAATATATGAAAAATTGTTATTTTAATTAAAATAAAAATTACATCACAAATACAATAAAAATTATACTATTATAGACATTTTAGACATTGTATTGTACAATTACATTAGAAAGTACAATTTATCACTAACATTCAAAAATATCAGTGGTTTCATTGTCTTTAGCACTCGAACCCCTTTCAAAAAAGTTCGATCATGGTATCAATTGTAGAAGAAACCACCCAAACTCGAGCAAAATTACCATCTTGTATAAAAACAAATCTTATGTTAGTAGTACTATATATGAAACAATATATTATGAAAATGTCATTTTTAAACTAAAACCATTCTATTTGAGTAATACTAGTCAAACCATGCATTTGATTGTGGTGAAACTAATTCCTACACATCCCAAATGACATACGGAGTATTGTACAAAAGTACCAAAACAATCTGAATGTATTTTATTAGTTTTTATTATGTCACTTTTATTTACTAAAATGTAATTTTAATAAGAAAATGCACAATTCGAGTCATACCAATCACATCATTATCCAATTTGACATAAAACAAATTACTACACATAAAAATGACTTATGAATCTTTTTTCTAAATTATTTAGGCAATCCAAGAACCTTTTCGTGGTTTTTAGTGAGTGACACATGTTTTGAATTAAGATGTCAATTTTAAACCCATAACGGACACTTTAAGTCGTATTGGGAACATCGGGTATCTAATTGAGGTGTGGATGATTAATACACGTCAAAAATAACTTATGGAATGTTTCACTAATGTATCAAAACAACTCGAATGTGTTTTCTCAATTTTTTAGTATGTCACTTGACTTTTTTACTAAGGGGTCAATTTTAAATAAAAAGACACACTAGGATTCATACCGGTCACACTGTGCATTATATTGATTTGCGATAGATTATTACGTGCCCAAAATATATTTTGGATCATTTTTTATAAAGTATGAAAATAACCTGAATGTGTTTTATCAGTTGTGATTATTCCACTAATGTTTTTTACCGAAAAAGTCATTTTAAACAAAAAACATGAACATTGAGACATGTCGGCCACACCGTGTATACGATTGATGCATGAATTATTTCAACATGTCACAAATTACTTATAGATCATTTTTCTAAAATATCAAAAAAATATGAATACATTTTCTCAATTTTGAGTATGTCACTTGTTTTTTACTAAAATTTCATTTTAAACTGAAAACACACACATTGAGTAATATTGGTCACATCGTGAGTCGGTTTGACGTGAGAATGGTTTTTACACATCACAAATTAATTATGAATCATTTTCTTAAATTATAAAGACAATATGAGCTACTTTTCATGATTTTTCGTGACTGGCACATATTTTGATCTAAAATGTCAATTTTAAATTGATACTAGACACTTTGAGTCCAATCATCCACATCATGTATTAGATTGAGGTGAAAATGATTCCAACAATTAAAAATGTGACATCCTCCAATGTGGAACCCTCTTACATGGCTGAAAAGGGTTGGGCATACGGCTTCAAGTGCACCTCCTTGTACACCAGAGGTTGCCGACTAGTAGTGAGGGTGTAAAGTATATTGTGTATAAATTCTACCCCCTAGTATGAAGTGTCATAGAAGTATAAAAAACCATAATAAATGGGAAATAATAAAAGTATATACATAGAAGGAGACAACAACTAAATCCAACTGAACAATCCAATAAATAATAATGGAATAATGTATTGATATGATGTAATGTAACTAAATGCCATGATAGAAGAATACAAGAAAAGACTAACAGACTCAAATAAAAGGCTCAAAGTCCCAGGTCTCGAACCGCACTCCAGTCACATTTCCAAACTCCAACACATCCTCAAACAAACAATCAACTGTATGGTCCTTTTCCCTTATCCAAACCTATTTTCACATAATTTACTCGGGTACCAAATGGAGGACTGGATAGGGTGTGAGTATAACTCAGTAGGTCAAAAACACATTTTCTAAATTAATCTAATTTGATAATGAGTTTATGAATTAATTTGTTAAACATTTGTTTTAAATAATTAAAAAATAAATAAAATACAACCACAACCTTCTTCGGCTCCATGCCTGAATATCTCCAAACATGTCTTATGACCATGCCAACCACAACCATATAACCAAGGTTAAATATCATGCTTCTATGCCATGCCAATTTATCTCTAAGAATGTCTTATGATCATACCAACCATATTAATATAACCATTGTATAGTCACAACATTCCAGGTCAGAGAATTATAAGCATTACAAAATTTCTGGATCGAAGACCTATAAGAATTACATCATGGGACTAGGCATAGCCTGCTCTCTATAAGCATTACTACATGGGACTGGACTGAGCCTGCTCATTATCAGCATTACATCATATAATAATAAAACTGCTAGGGTCGAGCCCAATATATAATAATTACAACATCAAACACAATTCCTAACATATAACATGGATATCACAATATCACATCACAATTATCAAGGTTTAATTCTGTGAATTACCATTCTCCTTTCATATTCCATTTTAAATTCAATTCACAATTGATTTAAAATTATATCAATAGTCAATAACCCACAATTTTGGAATTCAATAGCAAGAAATCAACATAGGTCACATGTCATGCTAAACATACTATAAGTCATTTTCCAATTAAATAATTTTTTTTGCTCACCCACCCAATGGTTATCCACAAGACAAGTGAGAATCCAATCGCAACAAAGGAATTCAAGTGATAATATCATTCATTTATATAATAATTTTGAGTGCATACAATGTGGTTGAAATCACAATGCTGCATAAACATAGAAATTATCAAACCATAGGGTTAAGATTTAGAACCCCCACATTTAACTAATGAAACAACAATGCTTCCAATGGCCAACACTAATGAGGAAGAAGGTTCAGATGATCGCAAAGATGTTACTAGATCAAAACTAATAATTATTAAAACCAACAATGAAATTGGGAAAATGATTTCACTATAATGGGTGGATAAGAAGGAAGAGAATGAAGAATCCTAACCAAAAGGAATTACCAGGGATCACTTACACAAACGAGACATCCCAAAGGGAATTTGGAATTGTAAAATCACCAAGAAAATGATCTAGGGTTGAGAGGAGAAGAATAGTAGTGGACTTCAATGAAAATTATCCACACAACATGTTTAAAATATCTAGTCAGGAATTTACTCATTGTGGGATTTTATTACATGTAGTGTAATGTTATTATAGGTTTTGTAAATGTTTTTAATGGAATACACTAAAAAATCACCTAAGATATATTTTTATTAAAACCCTCAAACAATTACATATCCTTTAAATGTTATACAGTTGATATTTAATCCCATTTCCCATTTAAACAAAAAACAAACATCTTTAAGGCTTCACTACTCACCAAGAACCCATTAAAGACTTATACCATTTATAACCATACTCCAATAATTCAAAAAAGAATACTTCTCCATACCTTATGTCATTTTCCCCAAAAATGGATCTTTGTCCCCAAACATGACTTGACCACTGAGGCTCAAAAAACAAACTAAGTGAGTAGAATAACTAGAAAAAGGGATCTTATAACCATCCCTCCTTAAAGTAGCTCATCCTTGAGATTCTCCATGAATCAATGTGAAGTCTCAACGAACAAGTTTGGACACTATGTGCACAAATTAGTCTCCATCTCCCAGGTCTCCTCCCGAAATCTCCCATTCTGCCACTACACCCAAACCAATGGTATAGTCTTACCCCAATGAAATTTCTCACTGTGATCCATAACCTGTATCAAATGCTCCCCAAAGGACGCATCAACACAAATCTCGAAATTTGCTATATCTATCACATGGGAATGTTCTAGATGATATGTTAATAGTTAGGACACATGGAACACATCAAACATGACACTGCAGAGTTTTGGAAGTGCTAGACGGTGCACCACTTAACCGACCTTTGCCACTTTTTTAAACAGCCTCACAAACCTAGGCGCTAGCTTTACATATTTACTAACAAGACATTGCCCCAACCTAGGAGAAACCCGAAGGAAAACATGATGACAAACCTCAAATTACAAAGGTCATATCCAATTGTCATCATATGATTTATACCTACTCTGTGTGGTCACCAACCATTTTTCGATGAACTGGATCTATTTAGATGTCTCCTGCACGAGAATAATCCCAACAAGTGCTGACTCACCTGCCTGTAGCCAAAAAAGGGTCAATTGACATGACCTTCTATAAAAAGCATCAAAATCTTCCATTTATATCATTTCCTATAATCTATTATTATATTAAAACTCCATGAGTTCTATATGTTGCTCCCATGAACCACTAAAATCCAAAACAAGAGTTCATAACATATCCCCTGAAACATTAATAGTCTGCTAAGATTGATCATCAGTTTATGGATTCTAGGATTTTATTTAAATGAATTGTAATCCCAGGGATTTTTGAATAACCTATTAGAATGTGATGTGAAATAATAATCTATGTCTAAAACAATACTCCTCAGAAAACTGTGCAATCGGACCAACTCTTGCACGTAAAAATTTCCCAGATCATCAATTGTGAAGGTTTCTTAATTTATAAAAAAGGGAAACCTTTTTTAGTCAATCCACAACATACTATACATAATAATTCATATATGTAATCCTGGGTAATCCTATCACAAAATCCATTGTGACATCATCCCATTTCTACGCCGAAATAGGCAATTTCTACAAAAGTCCAACTGTCCTATAATGTTTGGATTTCACCTGATGACATGTGATGCATCTATCCAGGAATATTTCTGTAACGACCCTAAGCTTAACGTACATGGACATTAAATTAAATTTGTGGAATACTTAGTATATAAGAAAAACACACACACAAGGATTGTAATAGTTTAGTTTCTTTGGATACTCGGAATATAATCTTCTAATCGTGGTGAAAGATCATCAACATCTCCCATAAAGATCTTCCCTTTTTTTACCTAAAACTTTTCTTTATATCCTGGGGAAAAGAAAACATAAAAGGGTGAGCTCAAATGCTCAGTAAGGGTAAACAAAATAAATATCAATCACATTATATTCATAAGAACATAACATTTTGGAAATCTTAACCTGCAAAAGAGATCATAATTTCATAACATGGGATAAATCATAGTAGTGAAATGAAATCCAAATAATCATAACATAAAACATGAAACATTGTGGAATAAACACATAATCATAGATAATCATATCTTATTAGTCAAGACTCATTGCCAAGACTATCTTAGTGGACAAAGTCCATTTCTGAACTGAGTCACCCTTGTTTCAGTCCTGTTTCACTGAACCGGTATAACCTACCATTCCATCCATGTCTATCTCATGAGATATAAAATCTTTACCCAATGCATTAGAGGGAGATATAGGTCCCACCCATCTCATAATGATACCATTCTTATGTGTGCCACAAAATCATAATCCATACATCATAGCATAACCCATGTAATAAAAATGGGATTCTTAAAAAATTGTGACATCATAAAACAATTCATATAAGATAAAGGAATTCATAAAATTAATTCCATCACAAAATAATCAAATCAATGTAATAATAGGTATAAAAACAGAACCCTTTATTATTTTATATGGAAAATAATTTTGATAAAACACTTGAACTCCATTCTTGAGGAAAATATCCTTTCTACTTCAAAAACACTTTACCTTTCTTAACATGTCATAAAATTCTAAACTAAAATAAGTAGATTAAAAATAAACATGAAAACATGTAAAGGAAGATTCTTGGAAATAATGTTTTAAAAATCCATTCATGCCGTATAAGTTAAAAAAAATATTCTTCGTACTTTTTTCGGAAAAGTTAAAAAGTACCTCGTACGAAAAAGGGTAAAAGATTCCTTTCATATCTTTTACTAAAAACTCACCAAAGGGTAAAATTGGATTTAAAATACTTTAGGTGGATGGAAATAATATTACATATTAAGGAAACATGGATGTGGATGATAAAATACACCCCAGTAAATACTAAAGTATAAACAATCTCGGATAAAAAGGAGATTGTGGTATTTCCCTTACCTTATATCTGATATGCATTGTACGTATCTGAACCTCTTGTATAATGATTTAAATAATGTCATTAACTTATTAAATAATCATATTAATTGTTATGATATCATATATGGTTCACTTATGACTTTATATTACCCGTTCTTTTGTAAATTCCATGTTAAAGAAGCGTTTTGGGTAAAATCGTTTCATTTATCGTTGGTGTTTGGAATTTTTGTTCTTGAAATTATTATTACTTATATCATTATTTACATACTTCCAGAATATAAAATATGATTTATATATCATATATATTCAATATATATATATATAATAGATATATAAATGAAATGAAACACACCGTTCATGGAGACGGTAGTCCGTACGTACGCATGAACGTTGTTTTCCTTTCCTTGTTGTCTTGAATGGAATTAATTAGATGACATATATATATAAATAAATCCCGTAGACTTACCATGTCATATATTTCATTATTATTCATTATATATACTTTATAATCATTCTGGAATGGTTAACATGGATAATGAATCTCATCGCGTCGTGGAGACGGTAGTCCGTACGTACGCACGAGCGATGATATCATTCCCATGGTTGTGGAATTATGTTGAAGTGTATGTATACTATTTCAGTATCAATATCACTTTATAATAATCATATATAGTTACTCATTACACCATTATACCCATCCAATTAAGGTGGTGGTGGAAAGTAGATTACACCACGGCGTGGAGACGGTATTCTGTACGTACGCACGCGCGGTGATTTCCTTTTTCCGTAGAATGGATAGAAGGTTAATTAGATTTGTATCATATTTATAATAACATATCAGTATATAATAAATACTGATGTTATTACTTTATCATGAAACAACTAAATAAGAAGAAGTTGAAGAAGAATGAAATTGAAAAAGATCGGTAATTGATATTACCTCTTTTTGACGCGCCTTCACATAACCTCTACTTAAAGAAATAAGGATGGTCTTTGAAGAAGACCAGGACCTCTAGGATGATACTAGAGAAGTGGAGAAGCGATTTTGCCAGGGGTTGGCCGATCTTGAATGCTCAAATTGGTGTGAGGAGGAGAGGGAGGAGGTGCCCTTTTATAAGGGAGCGGAGGGGCACCATAGGAAAATCTCAAAATATTATTTTATATTAAGGTCAAATTCGGTTTATAATGGTTCCAAAGGGTCTTATTTAGAAGATAAAGTGGGGATGGGTCTATATCCTCTCATACAATAGGATTTAGTCAAGTTTACGTTATTATTTTAAACTAATCAATTAGATTTAACTCTAAGTTAAATAATTTAACTTTTACCGTGTCTTTTTGTTTTCTTACACTATATGGTTAATAAACTTACCATAACAAGCCAAAAGAACCCCAAGTTGTTTATTATTAATATATCTATCCTTATCTATGTCATTTGACCGAACCTTATATTTTTAGTAATTAAATAACAATTAATAATATAGTATTTTTTTAAAAAACTAATTTATGTCAATTTTGACACTATTTGGTACATGATTTTTATGAAATTCATAACAGAATTATAAATTCGAACCAAGTTACTTATATCAACAATAACATGTCATATTAACCTATATAATTAATGTAAGTCCTAAAAAGTCTCAAATTGCATTTATTTGGGTATTTATAACATCTATTATGTCAATATTTCTTTAATATGATAATTACTGCATCATTGTTGTGTCATAAATAAATTAAATTATCTAATGTCAAAAAATTACAAATAAAATACCATTATGTAGGAAATATTTTTATATTTCTAATGAATTTTTATAGTCGAATTTATCTTATGTATAACCCCATATTAAAAATGATTTACTTATTAAACTTTGATTTTAACTATTTTAGCCCTTCTTTAAATAAATTAATAATAAATGTCCTAATCTAATCCAAGTGGGCCTAAATGGTCATATTTTATTCCTAAAGTTGTTTTTGGTCGAATTAAACTTTTACAATAGAATTAGGACATGTGTTAGGATAATAATAATATCATTTTTACCCTTAATTACTCTATTTACTTTTAACAGTGGTAAAAAAAAGTAAAAAGATACTATTCATAAAAAATTATTTTCATCTCATTGAACCACATTTTACTTACTGACATCAACCGTGTCTCTCAGATTTTCAAAATTCCACTCACAGAAGTGGTAAAATTATGTTTTATGAAAAATTCAGTTTTTTAACTACCACTTAGTGGTTTCACTATTCATCAAAAATTGAAAGTTTCCAGAAAAATGCCAAAAATTAGGCCTAAGCTATATTTGATATTATGAACTCAAAAATGATGTCTATTTTACCAAATTAAAAACATATCAGTTACATTAACTAATTAAAAAATTAATTCCCGTTGTCAAAACAAATGGCGTGTTTTTAAGATATAATACCTATCAAAAGATTGACACTTGTTTATAACTGGTTTAAATGTGAAATTACATCTAATGACCAACACTGTTTTAAATTGTAAAAAGATATTCTAAATATACTATAAAACCACTCAAATTAATAATTTATCACTATTAATTATTTCGATTAAAAAAGTTGTTTTTAATAAAAATTTAGTAATTTTCACTATTCATCAGAATATGAAAGTTATCCGAAAAGTACAAAAATTTCACCTTAGGCTAAATTCGATACTCCGAATCCAAAAATGAAGTCCATTTTGAGAGATAAAATTTCTATAATTTTAAAAGGTGGTTATTACTATTCATAACGGCTAGTTTTATGCATATCGTTGTTTAGTGAAACTTGGTATTTCGTACTACACACACTATCGAGGAAGGTCGTGATTGCGTGTAACGCAAGGCAAGTCAAAGATGCGTGTTGAGAAAGCTCCTTTTGGTGTAGCGTACAACACAACACGTTAATGAAATTAAAAAGAATATTTTTCATAAAATCTCGGGGTGTTACATTCTACCCCCCTTAAAATGAATTTCTCCCTCGAAATTCGTCGGGGTTATAAATGGTTTACTATTCAAAAGATTCTTTAATAGAAACCAACATCGTAAAAAGAAATACCAAAACCAATCATTAAAAACAAAAGTATGAAACGTAACGGTGACCCAAATAAACTAATCATTGGGTTTCCACATAGGTGAAAATATGGATACGGAAGAGAAATCTAACCATCATGTTCTGATGAAGAGTGGTAGAGAACATGGCTATGTAAAAGCCAGAAATCACAAAGCCATAAATTTGTGACGATCTAAGATACCATCTGATTCATCAGATATAAGAGCACTACGACAACATTTTTGGTTTTCAAGATCGTTTCCTTAAAGTTGATGAAATTGAAATTAGAAGAAATACTTTCGCGATTTCGGTATAGTCTCAGTATTGGACAATTTCCACTTCATCTCTTAAAGAAATGAAGTTGAATTTGTCATTCGTGATGAGTTAGCAGATCATTTGATTGAATGATGGGTCATTCCATCTGTCTCAAACAAAAGGTTAGAAATGTTATAAAAAAAACAGAAGTCCATCTATAAGGAGATTAATGATATATGGTTCCTAAAATGGACTTATACTTCATATATAATACTTCTTAATATAATAAAATTAGTTTCTACTAAACAGGGACTTCCTGTAGGCCAGTGGTAGGCGATAAAGGCCAGTCGCACTTCGGTTGTTGGTTCGATTCCCACGGCCTTGTCCGACGCGATGGGCTGTTGCCCATCCTGCAGGTTGTCCTTTTTCTAGAACTACATTTCTATAAAATCCCATCAGTAATATCAAAAAAAGTTCTATCCTTAAAAAATACTTAGAATATGTCTAACATAATCCATTCCAATATTTAGGCTTATCTAAAATACTTCGGTTCAAGCTCATAGTATAAAGAAAACGATTACTTGAAATGTCATCAACCAAGCATGTGAATACCATCATTTATCCCACATATATATATATATATTGTTGGTCACATTCCAATCATGTGAATACCTTAATCATGTATTCTATTGAAAAAATGAATACCCATTGAACCATAGTGAAAACATGAATGCAGTTAAAAGTTAACACTTTCCACATACCAAAATCCTCAAAATTCTATATACTCAAACCATGATATCACTTAGTCCTTATATCAATCATGAGCTCATGAATACTGTTTAACATTTCATTTTCTCGTTTTCCCTACATTGTGAGCATATCATCTTATTTCCAAAAATATTTCAATCACTTTTCATGGTTACTGATGCCAAAAAATTATTGAAAACCACAATAGACCAATACATATATATTCCAATATTCCACGATACTATATACAACATTATTCTAGAATCCCATTACATAAACACTTAATCATTCCACCACATCGTTGTCATATTCAACATCGCCAATGGTGATCGCATGTGACTTCCCTTTGTCCTTTGCCTTAAGTGGTTTCTCATATCGATCATCACTAACCCTTGGATTAGGGCATTTATTAGCATAATGCCCCATTTCCTCGCAGTTGAAGCATTGAATTATTGGGGGTGCGTTCTCTGAAGTCTTTGCTTTATTCACATCATTAGAAACCCTTTTTCCATTACTTCGACACTCATCTGCCCGATGACCTTATTTTCCACACTTAAAACATTTTCTAGTCCCATTAAGACACTCTCCACCATGCTTCTTTCCACACTTTGTGCATAAGGAAACATTCATTTTCTTTTCACCATTATTCTGTGATTTCTCCTTGAACTCCATCTTTCATTTCTTGTCAAAACCATGAGATGGATATGTAACACCAACTTCCATTTCTACCATGATAGAACAACGCACAATTTCTTCATAGCTACTGAAGTCTCTTATAGCTAATGCCCTTCGAAGACTTGGTTTTAAGCCACTGAAAAATAGATCAACTTTACTTTCAGGTTGGATGATAATTCCAGATGCATACCTTGCAAGTCTTGTAAAATTCGTTTCTTATATACCAAGAGATTCATCATCCTTCTGCTTCAGCTCAAGAAATTACTTTTCCATCTTTGTTTGAAGAATACGAGGGAAGTAATTACTGAAAAACAAGTTCTTGAACTCATCCCATTCCATGGACTCAATTTCATCTCTTGGCCTCATATTCTTGATAAGATTGCACCATTGATCAGCTTCACCTTCCAAGCGATATACTGTTAAGATGACTTTATCATGTTCAAAACATTGAAGAACTGAAAATATCTTTTCAGTGCTACTGATCCATTGTTCAGCAACAAATGGATCGGAAGACCCACTGAAAGAATGTGGACGTTGCCTCATAAAGGACTCAATAGAATATTGTTCCCCTCTCTGCTCATTTGGAAGTCCATAATGATTCATAGCTTGTGTAAGTATAGCAATAATATTTTCCACTCCATCTCCCATAACATTTGTTTGTTCACGAGGACAATCATTTCATTTTCCATTACAGTGATCAATACGGTTCCTTCGGGTTCCAGCCATCGTCTAAAACCCAAAAAGAATAGATTGAGAGGAAAAATTCATAATAAAGGGGGAGTAACATCAATATCTAACATCTTTGGTTTAATCTAATATCATTACCATAGTTCTAGGACTATATCCTATATGTATACTTATCCTTAGGGACATCCCTAGACATTCCTTAGAAATATCTCTAGGGATCTCACTAACGTTCTCGCATCCTAGTTTCCAAAGGTTGACTAAACCTTTCCTCTGATACCAACTGTAACGACGTTAAGATTAACGTACATCGAAATTACATTACATTTTCGGAATACATAGTACATAAAAAACACACACACAAGGATCATAATAGTTTAGTGTCTTTCGAAACTCGGAATATAATCTTCTAATCGTGGTGAATGATCTTCAACATCTCCCATAAAGATCTTCCCTTTTTTTTACCTAAAACATCTCTTTATATCCTGGGGAAAAGAAAACATAAAAGGGTGATCTCAAATGCTCAGTAAGGGTAAACAAAATAAATATCAATCACATCATATTCATAAGAACATAACATTTTGGAAATCTTAACCTGCAAAAGAAAGCATAATTTCATAACATGGGATAAATCATAGTAGTGAAATGAAATCCCAATAATCATAACATAAAACATGAAACTTTGTGGCATACACACATAATCATAGAAATCATATCTTATTAGTCAAGACTCATTTCCAAGACTATCTTAGTGGACAAAGTCCATTTCTGAACCGAGTCACCCTCGTTTCAGTCTTGTTTCACTGAACCGGTATAACCTATCATTCCAGCCATGTCTATCTCATGAGATATAAAATCTTTACCCAATGCATTGGAGGGAGTTATAGGTCCCACCAATCTCATAATGATACCATTATTATGTGTGCCACAAAATCATAAACCATACATAATAGCATAACCCATGTAATAAAAATGGGATTCTTAAAAAATTTTGACATCATAAAACAATTCATATAAGATAAAGGAATTCATAAAAATAATTCCATCACAACATAATAAAATCAATGTAATAAAAGTTATAAAAACAGAACCCTTTATTATCTTAGATGGAAAATAATTTTGATAAAACACTTGAAATCCATTCTTGAGGAAAATATCCTTTCTACTTCAAAAACACTTTTCCTTTCTTAACATGTCATAAAATTCTAAACTAAAATAAGATGATTAAAAATAAACTTGAAAACTTGTAAAGGAATCTTCTTGGAAATAATTTTTTAAATATCAATTCATGCTGTATAAGTTAAAAAAAATATTCTTCATACTTTTGTCGGAAAAGTCAAAAAGTACCTCGTACGAAAAACGACAAAAGATTCCTTTCATTTCTTTTACTAAAAACTCACCGAAGGGTAAAATTGGATTTAAAAAATTGTAGGTGGATGGAAATAATATTAAATATTGAGGAAACATGGATTTGGATGATAAAATACACCCCAGTAAATACTAAAGTATAAACAATCTCGGATAAAAATGAGATTTTGGTATTTCCCTTACCTTATATCCGATATGCATTGTACGTATCCGAACCTCCTGTATAATGATTTAAATAATGTCATTAACTTATTAAAGAATCATATTAATTGTTATGATATCATATATGGTTCACTTATGACTTTATATTACCCGTTCTTTTGTAAATTCCATGTTAAAGAAGCGTTTTGGGTAAAATCGTTTCATTTATCGTATGTGTTTGGAATTGTTGTTCTTGACATTATTATTACTTATATCATGATTTAAATACTTCATGAATATAAAATATGATTTATATATCATATATATTCAGTATATATATATATATAATAGATATATAAATGAAATGAAACACACCGTTCATGGAGACGGTAGTCCGTACGTACGCATGAACGATGTTTTCCTTTCCATATTGTCTTGAATGGAAGTAATTAGATGACATATATATATACATAAATCCCGTAGACTTACCATGTCATATATTTCATTATTATACATTATATATACTTTATAATCATTCTGGAATGGTTAACATGGATAATGAATCTCATCGCATCGTGGAGACGGTAGTCCGTACGTACGCACGAGCGATGATATCGTTCCCATGGTCGTGGAATTGTGTTGAAGTGTATGTATACTATTTCAGTATCAATAACAATTTATAATAATCATATATAGTTACTCATTACACCATTATACCCATTCAATTAAGGTGGTGGCAGAAAGTAGATTACACCACGGCATGGAGATGGTATTCTGTACGTACGCACGCGCGGTGATTTCCTTTTTCCGTAGGATGGATAGAAGGTTAATTATAGTTTTTTCATATTTATAATAACATATAAGTATATAATAAATACTGACGTTATTACTTTATCATGAAACAACTAAATAAGAATAATTTGAAGAAGAAAGAAATTGAAAAAGATCGGTAATGGATATTACCTCTTTTTGACGCGCCTTCACTTAACCTCCACTTAAAGAACTAAGGATGGTCTTTGAAGAAGACCAGGACCTCTAGGATGATACTAGGCAAGTGGAGAAGAGATTTTGGCAGGGGTTGGCGAGCTTGAATGCTCAAATTGGTGTGAGGAGGAGAGGGAGGAGCTGCCCTTTTATAAGGGAGCAGAGGGGCACCTTAGGAAAATATCAAAATATTATTTTATATTAAGGTCAAATTCTGTTTATAATGGTTCCAAAGGTTGTTATTTCGAAGATAAAGTGGGGATGGGCCTAAATCCTATCATCCAATAGGATTTAGACAATTTTATGTTATTATTTTAAACTTATCAATTAGATTTAACTCTAAGTTAAATAATTTAACTTTTACCGTGTCTTTTTGTTTTCTTACACTATATGGTTAATAAACTTACCATAACAACACAAACAAACCCCAAGTTGTTTATTATTAATATATCTATACTTATCTAAGTCATTTGGCAGACCATATATTTTTAGGAATTAAATAACAATTAATAATATAATATTTGTTTTAAAAACTAATTTATGTCAATTTTGACACTATTTGGTACATGATTTTTATGAAATTCATAACAGAATGATACGTTCGAACCAAGTTACTTATATCAACAATAACATGTCATATTAACCTATAACATTATTTTAAGTCATTAAAAGTCTCAAATTACATTTATTTGGGTATTTATAACATCAATTATGTCAATATTTCATTAATAAGATAATTACTGCATCATTGTTGTGTAATAAATAAATTAAATTATATAATGTCTAAAAATTACAAATAAAATACCATTATGTAGGAAAGCTTTTTATCTTTATAATGAATATTTATGGTCGAATTTATCTTATGTATAACCCCATATTAAAAATGATTTACTTATTAAACTTGGATTTTAACAAGTTTAACCCTTCTTTAAATAAATTAATAATAAATGTCCTATTCTAATCCAAGTGGTCCTAAATGGTCATATTTTATTTCTAAGGTTGTTTTTGGACGAATTACACTTGTCCAATAGAATTAGGACATGTGTTAGGGTAATAATAATATCATTTTTATCCTTAATTACCTTATTTACTTTTTACCGTGGTAAAAAAAAGTAAAAAGTTACTATTCACAAAAAAATTATTTTCATCTCATTGAACCACATTTTACTTACTGACATCAACCGTGTCTCCTGGATTTTCAAAATTCCACTCACAGAAGCGGTAAAATTAAGTTTTATGAAAAAATCAGTTTTTTAACTACCACTTAGTGGTTTCACTATTCATCAAAAATTGAAAGTTTTCAGAAAAATAACAAAAAATTAGGCCTAAGCTATATTTGATATTATGAACTCAAAAATGATGTCTATTTTACCAAATTCAAAACATATCAGTTACATTAACTAATTTAAAAATTTATTCTCGTCGTCAAAACAAATGGCGTGTTTTTAAGATATAATAACTATCAAAAGATTGACACTTGTTTATAACTGGTTAAAATGTGAAATTACATCCAATGAACATCATTGTATTAAATTGTAAAAATATATTCTAAATATACTTTAAAACCACTCAAATTAATAAATTATCACTATTAATTATTTCGATTAAAAAAGTTGTTTTTAATTAAAATTTTGTAATTTTCACTATTCATCAGAATATGAAAGTTATCCGAAAAGTACCAAAATTTCACCTTAGGCTAAATTTGATACTCTGAATCCAAAAATGAAGTCCATTTTGAGAGATAAAATTTCTATAATTTTAAAAGGTGGTTATTACTATTCATAACGGCTAGTTTTATGCATATCGTTGTTTAGTGAAACTCGGTATTTCGTACTACACACACTATCGAGGAAGGTCGCGATTGCGTGTAACGCAAGGCAAGTCAAGGATGCGTGTTGAGCAAGCTCCTTTTGGTGTAGCGTACAACACAACACGTTAATGAAATTAAAAAGAATATTTTTCATAAAATCTCAGGGTGTTACACTTTCCACTTATTTATTTATTCATGACCAATAATACTATTTACGGAGATAACGATACATCTTTGTTAAACCAGGATGCACCACCCATCTATAAACATGAAACTCCCCCATCGTCTCCTCATGCATGCTCGTAGGAACCCATAAGCAGTCATGGAAAAGAAGATAATTTCTACTACCGAGAGACCATATTGATGGTGTCTCCCCACCATATAATTTATTTCGTAGAATTTAGAACCCTGTATTAGATATATTATCAGTATTTATCTCTTCTAAAATCATAGGTATAATAGATGTCGAAGTCAGAGATACTTAACCCTGAAATTCTTGAACATCCAGATGCATGTCTGGATAAAGAACCATTATCCACCACTCATCACAAGGCTCCCATACCGTCTTTGTCTGTGTCTTCTAGCTCAAAGAGTTAGTAATGAAATTTTCCTTACTTGGTGTATAATCCAATTAAATGTCAAAATACAGAAGATAATTCACCCACCTACTCTGCCGAAGGTTCAAGTCCCGCTGAGAAAATATTTACTTGATGCTCCAGTGATTCGTGTATACCAAAAAACTATCACATATGAAATAATATCTCCAAATTCTTAGGTCATGTACCACTACTGTTAAATCCAAATCTTGAGTACGGAAATTCCTCTCACATGGTCTCAGCTGCCTAGATCCATAAGCAACCACATGATCTTCCTTTATTAGAAATCCTCAGAGTCTAACTCTAAATGTGTCACATTACATGATATATGATTTACCTGACATCAATAAAGTGAGTATAGGTGTTATGGTCAGCCTACCATTCATATCCTAAAAATATTTTTCCCCAGAATCAGACCAAACTAACATCACCCCTTTCATGGTCATCCAAGACATTGGTGCGGCCAAATGAGATAATTATTTGATAAATCATCAATAATAACCCGCTAAACCAAAAAATATTTGAATTTAAAGGATTTTATTAGGTTGTTCTCATGATACCAAGGCTTTTAATTTATTTGGGTTCACTAAAACTACTACCTCTGAGATGACATGGCCCATGGAGTTTACATCATTTATGCAAAAACTAAATTTTGATATATTGGTGTAAAGTCGATGCTCTCTTAATACACAATGGATGATGTCAAGATGTTTGGAATGATCATCCATTGAATAATAGTACAATACGTAATCATCAAATAAAACTACAAAAAATTTGTCTAGAAACGGATGAAAGATCCTATTCATTAAGGCCATGAATACCATAGGCGTATTTGTCACCCCAAAAGACATCACTATGAATTCATACAATCCATACATGTTCTTAAAATTATTTTGAGGTATGTTTCATAGTATCACCATTAACTGATGATATATTTATCTCAAGTTAATATTTTGAGAAGATATTCGAACCTATTAACTAATTGAAAAGATAATCAATGTGTCGAAGAGGATACAAGTTCTTTACCGTCATTTGGTTTAACCTCAGATAATCCACACATAAGTGCAAAGAACCATCAACATTTTTGGAAAAGATAACATGATAGCCCCAAAGAGATGAAATTTTCCATATAAAGACTTTAGATTCTAGATCTTCCCACAGAACCTTCAACTCCTGAAGCTCTACTGTTGAAATTTGGTAAGGTAAGATAGAAATTGGTTCTCCGCGTGGTACCAACTTGACCATGAACTGGATCTCTCTCTCAAGCTTTAAGCCACATAAATCTTAAAGGAAAACATCCTGAAAATGATCTACCATTAAAGGAAAATAATCCAACTGCATTACACCATTATCTAGAGAAAGACTAGATATCCAATACATGAGACAATCTAATGTGTACTGAATTGGTCCCACAGGACCAACAAGAAGATCCCACTCACCCTTGTGAGAATAGTTTCATTCATCTAGATATAAGAAATTAACTCTCCTTTTATAATAGTTAATGTATTCGTGGTATATAACTAACAAATCCATACCACGAATGAAGTCTAAGCCTATCATTTTCATCATGAATGGTTCCCAAAAGAAACAGTAACCACCAATCTCTAGAGAACATGCCTTAAAATGTTTGGTATTACATTACCACACTCCCAATAGTGTATCAACGGTTAAAACACCATATAATATTTAGACATCAAATCCCATACCATTTAAAAAAAATAGAAGATATAAAATAATGTGATTCTCTTGTATCAAACAAAACAAAAGATAAGGTAGATGATATAAAAATCATACCTTTGACGGTAGACAGTTCTACATTCACATTAGTTGGAGTAGTCTACATATTTTGAAACTAACTTGTCCCTATTCCCTTAGCTCAATTATGACTACCTAGAGATATATCCCTTGATTGATTATGTTACTCATGCACTGATGAACCACATCTTATTCCCCGACCTAAACAACCTGTAGAACTCCATCTACTAGCCTGCTGAGGGGTAGCTGAGCCCCTTCTCGACTCCAGTGCATATCCTGATCCTTTGACACTGGTTTTAAAATATAGGATCACATACAAACTCTGAATATGAGCCAATATACCATATATACAACAATCGAATGAAAAATAAGGACATTATGGGTGCTTGTGGACAAACTTTCCACTCTGATAGCACTGAAACAGATCATAATATTGAGATGGTAGTCCACTCCCCTAACTATTTTCCCACTTCTAATTTGGTAGAAACTATCATAATGATGCTTCTTATCACTCAGACAAGAACCTCCAGAACACCCTGCTGAAACAACATGTCCGATGCTCGAGGCCACTTTTAAATTCCTTTCTATGATGAGTGCCTAATTCATTATGTATTCAAAGATACATAAATAGATAACGTTTACTTAAAACCTGATCTCATAATGATGAAATTATTAAAAATGTTTCTCCCTATAAATCTCATTAGCTTCCAAATATGGTGAAAAAAGTGGCATGTCAGTAAAACATCCATTAAAGTCCAACAATGAAAAACCCTCTGACATCATATGCATAAAATTGTGTGATTTTTCACCCCTCAAGGTCTCAGGATAGAAATGGATCAAAAAATTCAACTTGAAGTCCTTAAAAGATTGATCATCAGGATTCTCAAGATTATTGAAGATTTTTTGGAATGAATCGATCGAGAACATGGTTGCCTTGGGCCCCCTTCCTTAGTAAACCCAAGATGATGTTGCAGCTGGAACTCTCTTATCAGCTCAAATATTGAAGGAATAGTAAGAACAACCTCCATTAACATGGATTAGAAGACCCTTAAGAAGATGACATAAAGATGAACATCCATATACACCTTAGGAGTTATAGGAATCTCCAGTTCAGATACTATAGTAGTGTATTTATTTCCACTCTCCTAACACTCAAGTCAAATACAATGAAGAGGAATTTTATTTATAAAAAACACCCAAATTAGAGAACTAGATAGTGATAAGGTCAACCCAACAGGTTACTGCAACAGAGAAGTAATAACTCTTGGTATCTCTAGACATGTATTACAAGTATATTAGAATGACAAGACAACTCATTTAATTTATGATGTGAAACAAGTATATCATATTATAGTTCAACAAGTAAGTATATATCACATGAAAAAATAGATACACCCCTATCATGAATAATGCATGTAAATAAATTACTATATGCCTATTATGATGCATTCCTTTTCATTTCGTACCCTACTAGGCCATGAGTAAAATACTAAAAAATCAGTAACATGATGAAAAAATAACCTCGCACAACATGTGGATCACCCAAAGTTAAATAACATCAACTATAACATGCACACAACCAAAACAACAATCCCATCCCTAGACACTCATATTTTCACCCATACATGGGTTAACAACTCTTAAGAACAATCTCATTACCAAGTTCCAATGAATACTATTCTTCTTCCAACCATTCCCAAAATAGTAAATCAAAAGAATATAAAACCTTTTCCTTTGATACCACTTTGTAACATCCCTTAATCTGGCACTCTCTCATGTGGACAGAATGGTTTGGCCATGGGGCCTCAAGTGTACCTCCCCATACTCGAGAGGCTTCTGACTAGTAGCAAGGGTGTAATGTGTATAGTGAGGAGAAGAACGCTTTGTATGAAGTGTAATAATAGTATAAATAAATCATAATAAATTAAAATAGGCAAAGAATAGACACAATGAAATAAAACAACCAAATTCAACTAAATAATACTATAAATAATAATATAATAATGTAATGATGTACTGGAATGTAACTAAATGTCACACTAGAATAATAAAAGAAAAGAATAAAAGAATCGAATAAAAGTCTCAAAGTACCTGGTCCCAAACTCCACATCAGTCCCATCTCCAAAATCCAGTCCATCCGAAAATACTCAATCAACCACAAGATCCTTTTTCCTTTTCCAAACATGAATCCACATAATCTGTTTAGGTAGAAAACAAGAAACCCAAATATAGTGTGAGTGTAACTCATTGGGTCAACATCACCATGACTAAACAAAACTATTCTGATAAATAGTTTATGCAATAATGTGATAAACATGTTTATAAATTAATTAATCAATTAATAAAATACAACCAAAACATTCTTTGGCTTCATTCTAAAATATATTTGATCATGTCTTATGACAATACCAACCAAAACCATATAACGAAGTGAAAATAACCTACTTTAGTGCCATTCCAGGGTATATCTGAGCATGCCTTACAACTATTCTAACCACAACCATATAACCTTGGTATATTCACAACAATCCAGGTCAAAGACCTATAAGTATTACAATATTTCTAGGTTAAATCCATATAAGCATTATAATATGGGATTATGAATATCCCACTTAGTATAAGCATTACGACATTGGATTGGGCCAAATAGACATAATATCAACATTATAGAATATAAGTGTGCAAGATATAGGGCTAATACTGATATATCAGTATTAAAAAATGGAACAAAATTCCGATCATATATCATGGATATCAAAATATCACATCACAATTCTCATTGGTTAATTATGATAATTACAATTATTCTTCAATATTACACTTGACATTTAATTTACAATGTATCAACAATTGAATTAATAAGAAATAATCCATGAATTAGGGATTGTATAATAAGATATAACCCCAGGTCACATGTCATTCTAAACATACAGTAAGATATTTGATAATTCAATTATATTTCTGGTTCTCCCACCTAATAGGTAGCCATAAGTCAATTTAGAATCCAATTAAAACAAAGGAATTCAAGGGATAATATCATTCATTTTTTTAATAAGTTTAAGAACACAAAACAATGGAACAATAATAATATTAAATAAACATTGAAATTATCAGACCATAGGGTTATGATTTGTACCCCAATAATTAAAAAAATACCGAACAACAATTTCAATGACCAAATCATATAAGGAAGAAGCTGCAGATGATTATAAAGAGGATCCTAGATCAAAACTGATCAAGATAAAAACCAACCACGTAACTAAGAAAAGTATTTCACCAAAACTTTTGGTGAAAAAGGAAAAAAAAAGGAAGAACAAAAACCAAAAGGAATACCATGGATCAATTACACAAATAGGACATCCTCAAGAGATTTTGGCACTCCAAAATCTCCTAGATAATTCCCTAAGGTCGAGAGGAGAGGATCAAAAATTGATTAGAATGAAAATCAGCCACACATTATGTTTAAAATAGATGGTTAGGAATTTCCACATCATTTAATGTTATTACATGTAGTGTAAATTTTTATAATGGAATATGCGAAAAAACCGCTCACCTTCTATTTATTTTATTAAAACCCATGAAAAATTACACGACGTGTAATTCATTTTCATGACATGTAAAGGTTCTATAGTTGATTTGTCATCCCATTATTATTTTAAACAAAAATGAACCTCTTTAATGCTTCTCAACTCATAAATAACTCATGAAACACTTATCCCATTTATACCAAGACCCCATTAATTCACACGAGCATACATCCCCAAAATTTAGGTCATTTTCCCTAATAAAGGATTCCCATCTCCCAACAAGACTTGACCAAAAAGGCTCAAATGAAAAACTTATAAAGAAAAATACCTAAAAAAATATGGGATCTTACAGAAAATTTTGGATCATTGTGCTTACATATATAAACAATCTGAATGCATTTACTCAATATTTATTATGTCACATGTCTTTTTTACTAAAATATCAATTTTAAATAAAAATGAACTCTTGGAGTCATACCAACCACATTGTGCATCAAATTTACGTGTGGGTTATTTACATGAATCACAAGTGAATTATGGATCATTTCTCTAAAGTATCAAAACAATATGAATGTGTTTTATTTGATTTGAATTTGTTAATTTTTTTATTTAGTTTTTATTTTAATCTGAAAACATGAACTTTAAGTCATACCGATCACATTGTGTTTCAGATAAATGTGATACAAATTCTTTCACATCAAAAATGACTTATGGATAATTTTCCTAAATTATTAAGACAATACAAGCATGTTTTTGTAGTTTTTAGTGAGTGACACATATTTTAATCTAAAATGTCAATTTTAAATTGACAACGAACACATTGAGTCATACCAGGCACACCGTGTGTCATATTGAGGCGCGGTTGATTCCTGCACATAAAAAACGACATTTGAATCATTTTATTAATGTATAAAAATAATATAAATGTGTTTTATTGGTTTTGAGTATGTCACTTGTCGTTTTTACAAAAATTCCAATTTTAAATAAAAATACACACTTAGAGTCATATGAGTCACACTGTGGGTCATATTGAGGTGCAGATGATTCCTACATGTCAAAAATGTCTTATGGATCATTTTTCTAAATTATATAAAAAATATTAATGTTTTTTATTGGGTTTGAGTATGTCACTTATAATTTTCAGTAAATTGTTATTTTAAAATGAAAACACGTGCTTTGATTCATGTCAGTCACACCGTCTGTCATATTGATGTGAAGATGATTACTACACATAACAAAAGACCTATGGATAAATTTTTTAAAGTATCAAAATAATACTAATGTGTGTTCTTTGTTTTTTTATGTCACTTATTTTTTTTACGAAATATTCATTTTAAACTAAAAACATACACTTTGAGTCATATTGGTCACATCATGTGTCAGTTTTATGTGAGTCAGATTACTATATATCACAAATGACTTATGTATTACATTCCAATATTATCAGGATAATCCAAGTGTGTTTTATTTGTTTTGATTATGTAATGTGTCGTTTTTACAAAAATATCAATTTAAAATGAAAACACACACTTTAAGTCATATCGGTCACAAAGTGTGTTGGTTAGACATTAAACTAATTTATAAACATCAAAAATGAATTATGAATCGTTTTCCTAAAGTATCAAGACAATATGGGTGTATTTTATTGGTTTTTAGTGAGTGAAACATGTTTTTAAATAAATTTTAAATTTTAAAATGATAAAAAATATTTTGAGTCATACCGGGCACACTGTGCATTAGATTGAGTATTGGATGATTCAGACACATAAAAAATGTCTAATGGATAATTATCCTAATGTATCAAAAAAAATCCAAAAGTGTTTCAATGTTTTGAGTATGTGACATTTGTTTTGAACTAAAATATCAATTTAAAATTTAAAAAACCCACTTTGAGTTATACTGGACATGCAGTGAATCAAATTGTGGTGTATTTCATTCATACATGTCACAATTGACATATGAATCATTTTCTTTGTAGCATCATGGCCTGAGAAAAAATAAACGGGTGCCATGATCTGGTTATCCACTAGGCCTCATGCACACCTCCATGTATGCCAAAGGCTACTGACTAGTAGCGAGGGTCTAATAGTGGTTCATTAGAGAGACTATACCCTATAGAATTAGTAATAAATATAGAAGAAGTAAAAAATATAAATTCAGCAGAATATAATAATAGTTGGAAATCAATTATGAATTAACAAATGATCATGAATAAACATACTATGACAAAATACAAGTAGTTATCCACTGTACATAAAAAGACTGAAAAATGAAAATAAATAAATAAAGGACATAAAAACTATCTCTAATAACATAATGAGAACATGATCAATCCTCTGCTCCTATACTCCATCCTATCCAAGAAGGATAATTGCATGAAAGTACAATCGAAGAACCTGATCCTGCAATCATGAGATTTTTTTTGGTACCCCAGTGCAACGCAGCATGAGTAGGCTGTGAGATATACTTATTAGAAAACCAAAAATTGCATCTAATTCATAATAATTTTTTTTATATAAAATAAATTAGTGTGAATGTTTATTAAAATTAGGTTTGTGTAATAATCAATTAATGTAAACAAGTCGGGCTCAGGTTCCTCAGGGACACTTGGGTAGAAAATACCTGCTTCATCCTAAGACAAAATGTATCTAAACATGTCAACCAATAAAGATATAATATGTTTATATAATTACTAGTCATATTCACAAGGAATCATACATGGTCCCATCATAGGGTTGAATATAAACATGGATCGAACCCAAGCATGTTTTTTTGGCTTGGCAGACACACACTTGAATATGATAAACTAACATGACTTAGATATTTAAACAATAGGGATTAAGGTTCATAGTAAAAGGCATCATATCCAATCCAAGGTGACCAGTAAAGTGGAATCCCAACTATCATAGTGGGACCATGATAATTACCCATCACTGTAAGAGTCTATCCAAGGTGATCTGTAAAGTGGAATCCCAAGTATCACTCTTGGTATGGTATAAAGGCATAACCCTCTCAGCCCATCCTAGGTATCTTACATAGGGGTCCAAGTTTTGATCTTGGCAGGTTATAACCCACTTTCCACCAAGCTCATCCAAGGAATCTTCCCTAGGATCCTAGTATCACTCATGAGAATAATAATCTCAAATAGCCTATGAGCCCATTCAATGATTCCTACAAAGGATTCTAAGTATCACTCAAGGAAATTACAAATAACTCATCCTAAGGTCCATCCACGAAATTCTTATAGGGGAATCCAAATATAAGTCTAGGAGTAATATAAATTATGTAACCGATATTACCATCCTTGGAATTACATAAAGAGGAACCTAAGTATCACTCTAGGATTAAACAATTCATCTAAACATTTAAGATCAATTACAAAAGAGGATATATTAATAAACATTCCATCAAAAATATATTATGTAGAATAGGGTCATGTCCATTATTCATTTAAATTTATACCATTAGTAAATTTTATTTATAAGTTAATTGAGGGCCATTACATTTAACAAAAAATATGAAGGTCATGGTAAGCACCCATGCCAACGATACAAATCACTATGCACATCATAAATAACTCTATTTTTTATTTAAGAAAACACACCTCAAAAGGTGGTTTTTTTAGAAATCATTACGTATCAATAGATTAATTTGGTTACTTCAATTTAATCGTCTCATAGAAGTTCAATAATAAAATACACAAAAATAGGGGTAGTTAGAAAGCAATCCAAACACAGAAATTTATTATATGAAAACCATATTAATTAACACACCCCAAGGGTGGTTTAGTCATAAGTAAAAGCATGATTATTATTGGATTTAGTGACCCACTCTAAAGGGGTCGTTCGGGTTGACACCATAATCCTCCAACCATAACGAGGGAGGGGGTCTAATAAATAATACAAGTTGTCTGAGAATTTAATTTAGGCATTTCTTATTTTAGGAGAAACACCTGGAATGTACAGCACAAAAAACCATGACTATATGATATAAAAAACATGACATAAAGGTAAAAGTATATAGACCACCTACACCACTCTTATGATGTTATAATCATCCATTATCATCCTTTGATTCGAGCCGGAATGGGAGAAATAACTAGAATAATGAAATGCATTAAAAATAGGGCCAAAGAGCTCAAATTAAATCAACATTCTATATGGTGAGGTAAACAAGGAGAATAAGCACCTAAAATCAAAATATTACAACTACATTTCCAATTCACTAAAGGGAACTTGATTTCGAGGTAGTATGAGGATTATATCCAAAATACTAGGAGGGAGGAAAGAAGATCTCCCACACAGAGGGGGGGGGGGGATTTGTGCGCGGTTGGGATGAAAAAGGAGGAGACCCCATTTATAATGGTATGGGGAAAACGGTCATTTCCATCTATTTTAAGAGATGCACGCTTTTACAAATAGTTTAAAAAACTATTCACCACCCATATAGACTCCTCTACTTAATTACCTCACCCCACTTTATTAGGTTACACAGACTGATCAAAATGTGCATCAACCATGCATAACTACTGGTTAAGTGGTACTATGGGTGAGGACTAGGTGACAGTTTTGGAAAACATAGTTCAGCCCATGCGGTTTACCACTTCAAACCTAAAACAAGGTGCATGGTCACTCCTGTGAGGTTTCATAGTTTAAAACAACCATCCCCCTTAAGAAAATGGGTTTCATGGTTGATCCACATGGTTACACTAACTATGCACCAACCATACACCTTCAGCTATAACCACCTAAAACTATTTTTTTAGACCATGCTGCATCCAAAACTCATCTGAATACTCAAGACACTTCCTAAGACTTAAACCTCAACCAAAAAACACTTACAAGTGATCTAATTCTCATAATTATGTTCTGATGATCAGTTTGAGATTTGAATCATCTATAAAAAAAGAAAAGTTTAAATTCACATGGAAAATATCAACTGATCCAAAATAAAGGATGTTATAATCTCCCTACCGTAGAACTTATCATCCCTAATAAGCCCTGTGGAATATTGGAAATCATAATTTTACTTACTCAGGTTGAGAATTTTCACTGAAATGGCTGTTTTTCATCTCAAAAGTTCCAATGCCTCCCAAATCCATTTTAAAATATGGGGATTAAATGACCCAACCTCGTTCTAACATTCGTAAAAATATTTGAAATAATAATATAGGATTACTCAATCCATCCAATCTAGAGACACAATCACATCATCGAATCCATCAAGGGGCTTAAGATGCTCCCATCCCTAGGTCTAAACTTTTTAAATGGCCTATTCTGAATCATATCACTTGAACTATTAGATTTTTCTATTTAAGCACATCTTTAGTGTTCTTACGATGCTCCCGACATGTTCCTATAAATAATAATCTCAATTACGGGAAAGGAAAGTGCTTTAGGTCCTCACTTTGATCGTAACAGTAACATTTAATTGATCTAGTTAAAAATTGGTTACTTTAGATTTCATTACAAAACCTAGAAGACCATTTCCACGACACCTTCCAAAACTCACAGTGTGCATGAAATGGATCCACAATGACTGTATAACCCCCTTGAAAAGATATCTTTTTGAATAATGACTAGAAAATAGTTCTAAAAAATGACTAACATAGATGGTCATTACATTTCAGAGTCGAAATATCAATAACCTTAAGCATAAGAATCTTGAGATCACAGTGAGACCATTTACCAATACCCATTACCGACTTTCAGTGATGTCTCCGAATCAAATCAGTCATGATTTTTTTATCAAATGACATAGAAGTGCCAAAATGATCATCAAATAACCAATCATGAATTTCCATGACCCTTCACTCAAGACGGTCATCTACCAAACAACAATGGTGAAATTCAGACCATAATTTTTTCATTAAACTACTCCTTGGGTGAACTTCCAAGAAGTATATCCATTAAAACATGAAAAGTATTATGTTTTGCTCTGTGTATAACTGACTCTCTCTCATCATAATCAGGACAAAGTCAAGATAGGATCCGTTATCACCTCTAAACAAGGAGTAAACCAATATTTTATTACTATACATTTACTGATCATTCTGAGTTATACACATATAAAAACAATCTACAACAGCCTAAGCCAATACTTGACACCCTGTATCCTGACCATGAGTTCCTAGGATCAAAAATAAAACAAATACCTTCCTCACAATGTCATTTTATGATTTTAAACAATTAACATGATTACTGGATCCTTAAACCCATTTGGACCATTTTTGAATGACCCTTTACAGCTTCATTCCTTATACATGGAATAAAATTCTTTTCATGACCGACGTAATGCTCACCACCATAATGGTGTCCTAGTCGTCGTATTACTGAGAAAGGAAAAAAAATTGATGGTACACATTCCAACTCCTCCGATCTGGGTCCTTGGACAAGGACCAAAATGAACATTACATGTGTATTAAAAGAAGTGCGGATAATAAACCACTCATAAGTGCACTAGATTAGATTCTAAATTATAATTACATGTGACACACTTACCGAGTCATGTCCACATGCATCATGAGCATTAGACATAGACTACAAAAGTAATCTGTATCAGTCATGACATAACACATATTCCATTGTGTGATGTCATCCCAAACCACTGGATAATTAATCTATTGATTTCCAGATCAAGCTACAACACTCACAATGATCTCATAGTGCCCAAGTCAATCTACTCTAAATACGACCTGTAAACGTAGCCTTCAAGATCCCCTAACTCTTCATGAAACAACTGGGTAACCATATGGTTTATGTTATTACGTGAACTTATCCCTTGAACAAAATTTGATTCCACACATCACTTTAAGTCGATAGGCACTATGATAGAAACTTGTGACACTGCGATAAAAAATCAATGTAACTTGTGTTACGCATTACGAGAATATGATAACCCATAGAAAATAAAGAAGGTCACATAACCTATGAATTAACCAACCATGCCTGAGGAATTTCTAACCTACTAAACAAGAGAATTACATAAATATCACACATTTAACAAGTATTAACCTATTGATAAATCACCCATCTTCTTAGGGGTGTCTCTTCATTATTAGGAGTCCTACTCAAGAGAGACAACACCCAAACGACACCTCTCATTGAAAAAATTATCACAAGCATTTAGAAATTATTAAAGGTTATTTGGGAGCTAATTCTACAAGGGTAAAACCTTAATAAAGAATAAGGTTTTTATCCAAAAACAAGGGAATTACAAAAAATAATACTATCCCTTACCACCTAACATCTAGGTCCGACATTTCCTAGGAGGAAGTAAACAAGTGTCCAAGGGAAAATTCTATTTTCCCGATATAAAAAAACCTAAAAAAATAGTCTTACACAAGGGTTCCTACTATAAACACCTATAACAGGTTTCACTTTAAAGGGATGTTAATGATACTCATTTATTAAACATTTAAACAGCAAGTAGAAAATAGATCTAAAGAACTAGTTTTGAGAAGAACTGTACTAATCACATTATTTAGTTTATATCACACAACATTTCAGGAAAATTATCTTATAATTTCCCTCGTAACTATTTTTATGGTTTAAGAGTTTCCACAACTAAATTGGTTGCAGAAAATATTCATTTCCAATATCGAGAGTAAAACACTATTTATTTTGAAAATAGAATTTTAATTAACTAAAACCTCATAATATTAAAACTTACAGGTAGATAGTAAGGTTTTTATTAATTAATGGGACTAGTAATGTAAGATTTCAAAATATGATTATATGTAATAACATATAAGTCACTATAGAAACTTTAAATAACCATTCCATTAATATAAGAATACCCCAAGGGTTTTAGTATCAGTGAATATATAGATTAAGGTGACCTATGACGGTCCCATCATGTCAGTATGGGTTCAATAAAATTAACCCATCACAGTTTATATTGTTAAATTTATTAAGACACCCATTGAGGGTTCAATTCAAAAGAATCATGGTTCAGTTGGATGAACTATCAATCTCAAGTTATAATAGTACTCCCCTTTACAAGTTACAAATGACACTCATATAGCTACAAATAGGTCTTCGCCTTTGTTTTCATAATAACAGTTATATATATATGGTTTAATTATATGGATTACCATTATCCAATTTATAAAGGACCACATGCTTTATAAATTAGACAATTTGTCCCAATTAAATTTCAACCAGATTACTACATTTAATTTTAAACTATCACAAGTCTATACGAGATGGTTTGATTATATGGGTCACCATTTCCCAAATTATAAAATGCCCATACACATTATAAATTAAAATATGGAACCCATTTAGTCAAAGCCATTAATGCTATAGACCTTGAAACCAATGTTACATGGCTCACACCTAAAATAATCAGTTGATTAAATACAATTCCACTATCATTCTTATATAGGAAAACACTATATAAGGTCATGAAATCATTTTATTTAATCAACCCTATATCATGATTACAAAGAACATGCCTTCACAAGTAATAAATAAAATTAAGCAAGGAAACAAACATGAAAAATCACTACTTAATAAGGAAACACTCAATCATGGAATATACAACTAGACATTCTAATAAAGTACCTATCGTGGTATAAAAATAATCATGCATAATAATCATCAAAAAAATGGTATTTAAATCATTATATATTAGGAAATATTTAATAAAATATACATGGAATTGTATGGAATATGAATGACATGTGAATATCCATGTTCCAAAAAATACTTATGAACATGCCACACAATTATTTCCATATCGATCCATGAGGTAAAATAATGATCCATAAATCAATAATCAGTGATACTGTGACAACCACCGAAGGTGAAATATTAATCAACTGTAATAAAAGCATCCTGAACAACAGTCCCATCTATGGAAACATGATCTTTCATTCATGCATAGGTTGGACAGACCCTGACACAAGCAATTTACCAAGTGAGGACACATTCCTAGTCTCCCATATACCATTAGAAAATAACAAGACCAAACCTGGAAAGAAAATAAAAGACACAAAAACTATATATAATAATATTAGGATCATAGGATTGGTGGGGAGACTATAACATATGTAATTATTAATAAATACAACAAAAGAAATAAACATAAAGGAAATTCAACAAAATAATAAATGGAAACCAATAATGAATGAACAAATGATTCTACAAGAACAATATTTGACATAATATCGGTAGGTATCGAACGTACATGTAACACCCCAAGTAAATAAAGAATATGACATCTTTATATTTACCATATTTGTGAATAAAATATTAATATTACTTTAAAGGGGATGCTAGGTTCGATGGTGTACCCAACACACAACAACGAGTTTCTTAGGAATCTTACGTTGCACTCTAATAATAAAATAATATTATTTTAAATGGTAGTTAGCGCCTAGCCGTTGTAATGGCGGGAATGAACAGAACTAACTACAAAATAATTTTATATGTTTTTAAAATATTTTTACTCTTTACAATAAATTTTAGAGGATTAAAAATGCAAATGAATCCAGTTTTTAAGCGAAAACATTCTAATATTCATTAAAAGGTCGATTAACCGCCTTTTGATGGAGAACCCCTTTTAAATCCACTTTTTGAAAATTTTATAAGATCTATTTTTCAAAATAAACATATTATTTATGATTGGGACATTGAAATTTACCTTGGTTTAATTTTTGATATTTTTTTGACAATGTTCATTTTTCAATGAATAGTGAAAAATACTGCATTTTACATCAAAACTACTTTTTATATTATTTAATTATATGGTTATATTATATTTTTAATTTTTTTTAAAGTGTAATTAGAATATAATTTTACAATGTAATTCAATGATGGTCATTGAGATTAATTTCAGTTTGAAATTAGGCATAAACAAGTGCAAAACTTTTCATAAATATTATTTCTAAAAAACACGCTATTTGTTTTGACAACGGGAAGTTTTTTCAAAATAATTATTGAAATTTATGTGTTTGGAATTTGGTAAAATTAATTACATCTTTGGAATCAGAAGTTCCAAATTATTTAATTAATACTCTTTTATTTTTGGACATTTTGAATAGTAACAACGGTAATTATCTTTAATTATTTTGATTAATGAGTAATCGGGTAGTTAAAGATAATAAGATAATATCATAATAAAAAAAACTGACCAAAAAATGTGTCCTAAGGCTATTGGTTGTCTTATGTCCGACCATGGGATTCCTTGTGCCAATCTTGGGGGCCCCATGGAATCAATTTTGTGAGAAAGTGACTTTTTATATATTTATTTTTAAAAAATGTTAAATGTGACAAAGAATGTATCACATATGTAAAATATATTTAATTTTGTCTAAATAAATGATCTTTTAGACTATAAATATTCATTGTAAAGATAAAAATATTTCCTACATCATAGTAGTTTTTTTATAATTTTAGACATTAAATAAATTAAATTATTTATGACATCATGATGGTGAAGCGATGACCTTATTATTCAACGATTTAAATAAAATGGAATGATAATGTAAAATCTAAGACCTACACATCTCCAAAACCTATTGGATGGTTGGATTTCAAACCCTTATCACCTTATACTCTAAATAAATCATTGTGGGACCATTAATATCCGAAACTCATTTGGAAATAATGTTACATTTTATACCTTTCCAAGAGTGCCCCTCCTCTCCTCTTATAAAAGGCCCCCACCTCTACCTCCTTACCCACACTTCCAAAGCCTTTGTCTCGTCCAAAACCTACCCATTTTGTCTCTCCACATCCCTATCTAACTCCTTGAAGCCTTACTTTGGGCAGAATCCTTTCCGAGGAAGCCTTTGAGCTCAAATCAAAGGAAGTTACCCGATTTTAAGGTAATGTCTTCACTTGAGTCCTTTTGTTTTATTTTACTTTTAAAATACCATAAACTCTTTTTATTATTTTATTTTGTAACAACTACAGTATCTTCAATATACTAGGATGTTTTTATAAGAATTATTCGAGCTACACTTAAACACAGCTATATCTAATGGTTAAAGAACATACTGTTTCCGTGGATGGCGAATTTCTGCCTCCCGAAATGATGATTGTTCAACATTCTTCTAACACCTTCAAAGGTGGCCATTAAGATGACACTATATTTATATATGATATATAATATGTTTATGTTTTACTTAATCTTCAGTATTTTTCATTTGTGGCATACCTTTATGGTTTCCATTATTGTTAAACACGATATCTTCATTTAAGGAAGTGCAGACTACTGCCCCCTCAAAGTGATTTGATTCGTTAATACCATATGTGGTACGTATAAAGGATATATTTAATGATATTATATATGATTCCATACTATAATTAATATACTATTATTTATCATTAGGCATTAATTCCATTAAATATGAAATAGAAATGGAAGTAGCGTTCATGCGTACGTACGGCTTACCGTCTCCATGAATGGTGAATTTCATTTCTTAACTGCAAATGTTATTTAATAATATAAATGCATGAATATACTGGATATATATGATATCTATGATAACTATATCATGAATACAATTCTGGATATAATGAACATTTGGCCACACGAACAACATGTAATTGTAAGAAGTCCACTTTCTACTTAAGAACCAAATATCGGTAAAAAAAATATTATTAACTTAAATAATTACATAATGTTTATGACATGGTAATTAGTGATATAAATGGAATAATGAACTTTAAAAAGGTTCTTAAGGAAGTTGAAATTAACTCAAGTTTATTATTCAGGACATTAAAGAACGATCTAATTAAGTCGTACCCGAGGTAAGGGATCATACTCCTCTCTTTCTTTTTAAGTACACTCTTTTATGTCATTCCTTTTAAGCTCATATTTCTTGTGATTGGGATGTTATTTTATATTACTCTTACTGTAATTTTTATTTTCATATGATGAGAGACCCTATTATCTCTCATCAATCCATTTTGGATGTTTTGAGTGGCGCCGTTAGGCTGCCGAATTTTCGTAAGAGATCTAACCTCTCTCTTTCTTTTTAAGTACTCTCCTTTATATCACTTCTTTTAAGCTCCTATTTGTTATGATGGGGGATGTTATTTTATATTCCACTTTCTATAAATTTTATTGTAATATGATGAGAGACCCTATTTGATCTCATCAATCCATTTTTGGAAGCTTTAAGTGGCGCTGTTAGCATGCCGAGTTTTCGTAAGGGATTTTTCATCTCACTTTTATTCCCGTGAGATTTATGATACATTTGCCACAATTTACATTGAGTGGTGTATGTACTTCCCATTATTATACACTTTTTGTAGTATAATTTCATTTATTGGTATTCAAATCTTCATTGTATGACCCTTCTTCCATGGGGTGTAAGTTTTGAATGTTACCCAACTCGGTAAGGGGACCTTTCACCCTCCTCTTTTTAAAAGACTTATTTTGTTATGTCTTTTAATTCACATACTATTATGTTGGGATATGTTCATTTATATACTTATTGATGTAAATTTTATGTCCAAGTGACGAGCTGCCCTTTTTATCTCTGATCAACTCATTTTCTAAATTTTGAAGTGATGCCGTTAGGCTGTTGAATTTTACCAAGGGAACTTTTTAACACAATTTTGATTTCTTTGGGTTCAACATGTAGTTATTGAATATGTCATCTTTTAAATATTTCTGAATGACCTTTTATTGTTTTACACTTAATATCCACATATATTGGGTGTATTTATATTTGTCACACATAATTTTGAGATTGAATTATCCTTAATTTGAGGATACCTTCTTTATAAGGGAATTCATCACATTTGACATTTCTATTGAGACTTCATTGTTGTTATGAACCAATTCACTCTTATATGGTGTATATAATGTCCATTGGAATATTATTTCATGAATCCATTTATTCTTATGATATTATAAAGTTATGACTAAATGTTATTCCTCAATTATTGTATTCAAGCGTCTCTAATTTTGGTAGAACCTCTTTAACCAAAATATCGCTTTAAATGTTTTAATTATTTGTTCTTATTAATAACCATGTTTTCAATGTGGTTTTAAGGATTTATTTATATGGATATTAATTGTTTAAAATTTTAAAATCTTCAAGGTGGTATGGGACACTTTGATTCAAATATCTCTTTATTAAATGTTTTAAATGGTTTTGGAAATGGTTTCTTTTTGAATGGATTAATTATTTCATTATCCTAAAATGTTATATTGTGATTGAAATGTGGAAATGTTATGTTTACTTTATGCATGTTTTATGTGATTTGTTTATGTTATGGTTCTTGGGAATTTTTATGAAAACGGGTGGTTCCGTGATAAACTAATGGCGGGTGAGCCCGATATAGCTCTCCAATGCATTGGGTAACGCGATAGAGTGAAACGTTATGGTTTCTACGAAGAGATTTTGGGAATATACTGTGGTGGGTATGCCAAACGTAACCAAGAGGGTTACTCCCTACGTTAGAATGTTATGAATGCCTCAAGATACCTTTTATGTCTTCTGATTTCTATGATTTATTAATGATTTGATATACCTATGTTTTATGGGTAAAGTATGATTTCATTCTAATGTATATATGAACTCATATTTCCTTTCCATATTTTTATAACTCTTACATATCTTTTTATGCTCATCCCATGTTTTTGAAATGTTTTTCACAGGTCAAGGGAAAGGTACATGATGTGATGATAATGTCAAGGATGTGTCAAGAAAGAATCCGTGTTTTATTTTAAATATGTTTCCTTTGATGGGAAGAATGAATACTATCTTTTATGTAACCACATTGTTTAAATGTGGAATGTAATGCAAGTTTTATGATCTAATTCTCTAAAACTATAAACCTGAAAATATCTTCAATGTGTAATCTTGTAATAACTCAAGATTAAGGTTTAATGCTGTGGCCTTATATTTGGTATCAAAGGTCAGTTTAGATAACTTTAGAAGATAGGGTATTCTCTAAGCATAAGTGACAGTACCATAATGGGTAGGATTTCAGAAAGAATCCTAGTATTAGATAAAGTGAATGAGTAAGTATATCTTGGTGTTTATATTCCTCATTAGTATATGATGGTTTTGTTGATATAATCACACTGACCTTTTTGGTTTTAGTAAATGGCTGGATCTAGCAGGCACCAAGGTAACAGTGGATGTGAAGGAAACTGTGATAGTTTTTTTAGAAAACAACTGAATGATATGGGGGCTGCAATGAGAACTCTTGTGTGTATCCCCAACCAACTATCTGGAGTCATGATTGACCACATAAACCTTGGTGATTTCCCTAAGGCATCATATATTTGAGAAACATGTCCCTACAGAACTACAGTTGATAATCATAAAGGTAAGTGTGTTAAAAAATCTATGTGTCAACGATGTGGAAAGAAACACCTTGGAAAATGTTTCAAAGGGACAGAAATATGCTATAGATGTGGAAATAAAGGTCATAAAGCAAGAACCTTCCATGGAAAAAGGAAGCATCCAGTTTACTCGAGGAAAGGAAAAGAAGTTATTTCTGAGGGATCAATTGAATGTTTTAAATGTGGGGTGCATGGTCATTATGCAAACACATGTCCTATTAAGAAGTTTCGTGAATGGGATCACCAAGATCGTACAAATATTCGTTTACCAACACCTAATTCCATTCCGATTGAGGATGAAGAATCTGACAATGACCAATCAAAGGTATGGATTATTTCATAACTTTTGTTTTCCTATTTTGGAATATTAGGATATGATTCATGATTTTGTTTGTAGGAAAGAAGTATTTCAGAATTAGTTGGAAAGTAATGGTTAATGGACCATGAAGAATGTTGAGTGAGTAAGAAGTCAACATATAAGGGCTTCAAGAGTTATGGTGAAATTCTTAAGAGTATTAAGTCTCTTTTGATGATGGGGTTACACTAGAAGACTTTTTATAGAATGTGTAACCCTTATGTTTAACATATGAAAATTTTATTCAAGGAATAATTATCTGTTCTTTTGTGGACATAGTTATAAAGAACCATTTGGGTTTATATAATCCTTACTTTTGAGGAAATTATGGGTTAATATATGTTATGATGGAAGTGAAAGGCATGAGATAAAATTGAGGTTAAATTATGTTATGGTTATTTTTGATGATTTTATCTCTTTTTGGGGAATGATTTGAGAATTATATAGTTTTGGAAAAAGGACAACACACAGACCGTGTGACAACCCGTTGCGCCGGACAAAACTGCGGGAATCGAACCCACAACCAAAGTGCAACTGGTATTTATCGCCTACCACTGGACTACGTGAAGTCCCTAGTTAGTTTAACTAATTATTTTTAGTTAGATGATCCTATGAATATAAAATGAGCTGATTTTTGGTTATCTATGGAAATTATTAACCTATCATGGAGGATATGTGATTAGGTTAATTACTTTTCAGTACGAGACTTTAGGAGCAACTGATGTTGTTTGGAGATAAATTTTACAATTTAACTTGGAAGACTATGTGACTAAATCCTTCAAATATTTGAGTTTCAACCTTATTCTGGTTTACTTTGATGAATTTTATGGAAAAATTGTTTATCGAATGGTCCTCGTTGAACTTTGGGTTTTTTTGGACAAATTTTTGAGATTAAGCATAGATTTTCTTTTTATAAAGGGTTATCCTTTTCTGGATTATTTGATCTTGTACTAAACTTTTTGGTTTTGTTTTTGGTTAATGACTAAATACATGGGAAGTATATAGTTCTCTTTTGTGGATTAGGTGATTCTCTAGAAGTTGATTATAGTACTCTTAATGTGAACAAGTCCTCCTAAATACTCCTCTTTTGGAGAAAATATGAGTTTGTGTAAGGAATATAATATAAGTTGAATGTCAACATGATAAGTGATTATGTTTCCTTATGAATAAATTCCTCAATAAAAAGAAACTTAAAACAAAAATGTTGTCTATTAACTTTTCCTACTGGGGAATCGAATACCATTTAACCCATCACAACTTTGTGATTTTATTGTGGTTAACTTTCTCCTAAACATGTTTTCTATCACTCTCCATCAGAACATGACCCTTTGTTTTTTTCTCCATGTCCATATTTTCATACTTGGAATCCTAGTGTGGGTTAACTCGGGTAACCTTTGTACTTATCGTTCTTTATCTTAAAGTGATTTTTTTACCGACTCTTGTTCCGATGTGGGACTTTCAAGGATGTTTCCAAGCCCAATTTTAAAATTGCGAGGACGCAATTCCCAAAAGGGGGGAAGGATGTAACACCCCAGGTAAATAAAGAATATGAAATCTTTATATTTATCCATATTTTTGAATAAAATATTAATATTACTTTAAAGGGGATTCTATGCTCGATGGCGTACCAAACACGCAACAATGAGTTTCTTGGGAATCTTACATTGCACTCTAATAATAAAATAATATTATTTTAAATGGTAGTTAACGCCTAGCCTTTGTAATGGCAGGAATGAACAGAACTAACTACAAAATAATTATATATGTTTTTCAAATATTTTTACTCTTTACAATAAATTTTAGTGGATTAAAAATGCAAATAAATCCAGTTTTTAAGCAAAAGCATTCTAATATTCTTTAAAAGGTCGATTAACCACCTTTTGATGGAGAACCCCTTTTAAATCTACTTTTTTAAAATTTTATAAGCTCTATTTTTCAAAATGAACATATTATTTATGATTGGGACATTGAAATTTACCTTGGGTTAATTTTTGGTATTTATCTGACAATGTTCATTTTTCAATGAATAGTGAAAAATACTGCATTTTACATCAAAACTGTTTTTCATATAATTTAATTATATGCTTAAAGTATATTTTTAATTTGTTTTAAAGTGTAATTAGAATATATTTTTACCATGTAATTAAATTATGTTCATTGGGATTAATTTCACTTTGGAATTAGGCATAAACAGGTGCCAAACTTTTCATAAATATTGTTTCTAAAAAACCCGCTATTTGTTTTGACAACGGGAAGTTTTTTTAAATTAATTATTGAAATTTATGTATTTGGAATTTGGTAAAATGAATTACATATTTGGAATCAGAAGGTCCAAATTATGTAATTATGACTCTTTTGTTTTTGGACATTTTGAATAGTAACGACGATAATTATCTTTAATTATTTTGATTAATGAGTAATCAGGTAGTTAAAGATAATAAGATAATATCATAATAAAACAAAATGACCACAAAATGTGTCCTAAGGCTACTGGTTGTCTAATGGACGACCCTGGGATGCCTTGTACCTAACTTGGGGGCCCCATGGAATCACTTTTGGGAGAAAGTGACTTTTTATCTATTTATTTTTAAAAAATGTTAAATGTGACAAAGAATGTATCACCCATGTAAAATATTTTTAATTTTGTCTACATAAATGATATTTTGAACTATAAATATTCATTGGAAAGATAAATAGATTTCCTAAATCATCGTAATTTTTTTATAATTTTAGACATTAAATAAATTATATTATTTATGACATCAGGATCATGCAGCGATGACCTCATTATTCAATGATTTAAATAAAATGGAAAGATAATGTAAAATCTAAGACCTACACATGTCCAAAACCTATTGTATGGTTGGGTTTCGAACTCTTATCACCTTATCCAAGAAACACATCAATGTGGGACCATTAAAATCCGAAACTCATTTGGAAATAATGTAACATTTTATACCTTTCCAAGAGTGCCTCTCCTCTCCCCTTATAAAAGGCCCCAACCTCTACCTCCTTACCCACACTTACAAAGCCTTTTAATCAGCCAAACCCTGCCCAGTTTGTCTCTCCACATCCCTCTATAACTCTTTGAAGCCTCACTTTTGGCAGAATCCTTTCCAAGGAAGCCTTTGAGCTCAAATCAAAGGAAGTTACCCGATTTTAAGGTAATGTCTTCACTTGAGTCCTTTTGTTTTATTTTACTTCTCCAACCCCATAAACTCTTTTTATTCTTTTCTTTTGTAACAACTACACTATCTTCAATATACTAGTATGTTGTTATAAAAAGTATTCAAGCTACACTTACACACACCTACATCTAATGGTTAAAGAACATACTGTTTCTATGGATGGAGAATTTCTGCCTCCCGAAACGATAATTGTTCAACATTCTTCTAACACCTTCAAAGGTGTCCATTAAGATTACAATATATTTATATATGATATCTAATATGTTTATGTTTTACTGAAGCTTCTGTATTTTTCATTTATGTCATACCTTTATGGTTTCCATTATGGGTAAACGCGATATCTTCATTTAAGGAAGTGCGGACTACCACCCCCTCAAAGTGATTTGATTTGTTAATACCATATGCGGTACGTATAAAGGATATATTTAATGATAATATATATTATACCATAATGGAATTAAAATACTATTATGTATCATTATGTTTTAATTCCATTAAATACGAAATAGAAATGGAAGTAGCGTTCATGCGTACGTACGACTTACCGTCTCCATGAACGGTGCATTTCATTTCTTAACTCTAAATGTTATGTAATATTATAAATTCATGAATATACTGGATATATATGATATATATGATATCTATATCATGAATACAATTCTGGATATAATGACCATTTGGCCACATGAACAACATGTAATTGTATGAAGTCCACTTTCAACTTAAGAACCAAATATCGGGAAAACAAATATTATTAACTTAAATGATTACATAATGTTTATGAAATGGTAATAAGTAATATAAAAGGTTAACTTGAAAAAGGTTCTTAATGAAGTATAAATTAACTCAAGTTTATTATTCAGGAGATTAAAGAACGATCGAGTCAAGTCGGACCCGAGGTAAGGGATCCTACTCCTCTCTTTCTTTTTAAGTACACTCTTTTATGTCATTCCTTTTATACTCATCTTTCTTGTGATTAGGATGTTATTTTATATTACTCATACTGTAATTTTTCTGTTCATATGATGAGAGACCCTATTCTCTCTCATCAATCCATTTTGGAAGTTTTGAGTGGCACCGTTAGGCTGCCGAATTTTCGTAAGAGATCTAACCTCTCTCTTTCTTTTTAAGTACTCTCCTTTATGTCACTTCTTTTAAGCTCCACTTTGTTATTATGGGGGATGTTCTTTTATATTACTATTTATGTAAATTTTATTGTAATATGATGAGAGACCCTATTTGATCTCATCAATCAATTTTTGGAAGCTTTAAGTGGCGCCGTTAGGCTGCCGAGTTTTCATAAGGGATTTTTCATCTCACTTTTATTTCCGTGAGATTTATGCTAGATTTTCCACAATTTCCTTTGAGTGGTGTATGTACTGCCCATTATTATACACTTTTTTTAGTATAATTTCATTTATAGGTATTCACATATTTATTGTATGAACCTTCTTCCATGGGGTGTACGTTTCGAAAGTTACCCAACTCGGTAAGGGGACCATTCACCCTCCTCTTTTTAAAAGACTTATTTTGTTATGTCTTTTAATTCACATACTATTATGTTGGGATATGTTATTTTATATCCTTATAGATGTAAATTTTATGTCCAAGTGATGAGATTCCCTTTTTATCTCTCATCAACTCATTTTCTAAATTTTGAAGTTATGCCGTTAGGCTGTTGAATTTTACCAAGGGAACTTTTTAACCCAATTTTGATTTCTTTGGGTTCAACATGTAGTTATTGAATATGTCATCTTTTAAATATGTGTGAATGACCTTTTATAGTTTTAAACTTAATATCCACTTATATTGGGTGTATTTATATTTGTCACACATAATTTTGAGATTGAATTATCCTTAATTTAAGGATACCTTCTTTATAAGGGAATTCATCACATTTGACATTTCTATTGAGACTTCATTGTTGTTATGAACCAATTCACTCTTATATGGTGTATATAATGTCCATTGGAATATTATTTAATGAATCCATTTATTCTTATGATATTATAAAGTTCTGACTAAATGTTATTCCTCAATTATTGTATTCAAGCGTCTCTAATTTTGGTAGAACCTCTTTAACCAAAATATCACTTTAAATGTTTTAATTATTTGTTCTTATTAATATCCATGTTTTCAAAGTGGTTTTAAAGATTTATTTATATGGATATTAATGGTTTAAAATTTTAAAATCTTCAAGGTGGTATGGGACACTTTGTTTCAAAAATCTCTTTATTAAATGTTTTAAATGGTTTTGGAAATGGTTTCTTTTTGAATGGATTCATTATTTCAATATCCTAAAATGTTATATTGTGATTCAAATGTGGAAATGTTATGGTTACTTTATGCATGTTTTATGTGATACGTTTATGTTATGGTTCTTGGGAATTGTTATGAAAACAGGTGGTTCCGTGATAAACTAAGGGCGGGTGAGCCCAATATAGCTCTCCAATGCATTGGGTAACACGAAGGAGTGAAACGTTTACGTTTCTCCGAAGAGATTTAGGGAATATACTATGGTGGGTATTCCAAACATAACCGAGAGGGTTACTCTATACATAAGTACGTTATGAATGCCTCAATATACCTTTTATGTCTTATGATTTCTATGATTTATTCATGATTTGATATGCCTATGTTTTATGGGTAAAGTATGATTTCATTCTAATGTATATATGAACTCATGTTTCCTTTCCATATTTTTAAAACTATTACTGAGATTTTTATGCTCATCCGAAGTTTTTGAAATTCTTTTCACAGGTCAAGGGAAAGTTACATGATGTGATGATAGTTTCAAGGATGTTTTAAGAAAGAATCCGTGTTTTATTTTAAATATGTTTCCGTTGATGGGAAGAATGAATACTGCCTTTTATGTAACCACTTTGTTTAAATGTGGAATGTAATGCAAGTTTCATGATTTAATTCTCTAAAACTCTAAACCTGAAAAGATCCTCAATGTGTAATCTTGTAATAACTCATGATTAAGTAAGGTTTAAGGCTGGGGCCTTATAGTACATAAAAAGGCTGTCAAAGGAAAATAAAAAAATAGAGGACATAACACCTATATATAATGGCATCATGATAATAGGGTCGATCCTCGTTTACCATACTCCATCCCCGCCAAGATGGATAACTATGGGAAAGTACAATCTATGAACCTGATCCTACTAACATGAGATCTGTTTGAGTACCCTAGTGCAATGGTGTCTTGAATAGGGTGTCTGATATACCCAGTAGGCCCCCACCATTGGTGTCACCCTATATAGATATAATATGTATATATAATTATCGGTCTTATTCACAAGGAAACATATATGGGCCCATTACGCGGGACAAATACAAACATGGATTGAGCCTAAACATGTTGTTTGGTTTTGAGGGTGTGTCCTTAAATATGATTAACGAGCATATCATGGATATTTAATCAAGAGACATTAACAATCTTAGTAAAAATGAATAATTTCACTTGTAAGAAAACCCATAAAGAGTAATCCCATATATAGTACTCGGATCACTATAATTACCCATAACTGTAAAAGTTTATACAAATAAATCTGTAGTGAGGAATCCCAAGAATTATCCTTGGTTTTGAATAAAGGCATAAGCCTCTTAGACTATACTAGGTATCTCACATAGGTGACTATGTATCACTCTTGGAATGGTATTACCACCTTTACACCAAGCCAATCCAAGGTATCTATACTAGGGTACCAGTATCTCTCATGAGGATAATAATATCAAATAGCCTATAAGACCATTCAAGTATTACCTACATTTGAATACAAGTATCACTCAAGGTAAATAAAAATCACTCCCCCTAAGAGTCCATCCAAATAATTCCTACAAGGTAATACAAGTATCACTCTAGGTGTAATGTAAATTATGTTACATATGATCCCATACTTGGAATTACCTAAAGAGGAAACCAAATATCACTCTAGGCATACACGATTCATCTAAACATTTATGTTCAATTAAAAAAGAGGCCATATTCATAAACATGCCATCATGAATCAATTATTTAGAAGGGTTCAATTCCCATTATTAATTTCAATTTATATCATTAAACCATTATATTTATAACTCAAAATAGGTCCATTACATTTACCAGTAACTATGATGGTCTTAAGAAGAAACCATGAAAAAGATGCAAATCACCATGCACATCATCAGTCAACTCAGTTTTTGATTTAAGACAGTGCACCAAAATATTTGATTTTATTATAAATCAAGATGGATCCATCAAAAAATTTACTTATTTCAATTTAAGAATCACATTGAAGTGGAATAATCAAATACACAAAAATAGGGGTAGTTCTAATGAAATATAAACATGGACATTTTCTATAATAACAACTACTTTAATTAACCCACCCCAAGGCTCGTTTAGTCATAAGGAAAACCATGATTATTATGGGATTTAGATAACCCAACCTAAAGGGGTGGTTCGAGTAGTGGCCATAATCCTCCAACAATATTAAAGGGGTGTTCAAAACACAATACAACTAGTATAGGCATTTAATTTTATGCGTTTCATATTTTACGAGAAACACCTGGAAAGTATGGCACGTGACACAATGACTATATGATATAAACAGTGTGACTTATGGGGGAATTCATATAGACCAAATAACTCATTATGACTATGGTCTAATCATCCATTATCCACATTTTATTTGTGATGGAATGATAGAAATAGGAGAAATCTTTAAACACACTAAAAATTGTGGAAAATATATCACAAGGATTCAACATTCCCTATGGAAAGGTAAATAAATAAAATATGTATGAGGAGTCGAGTGCTTACCACTATGGTTCCAACACACCCAGTGGTGCATAATTCAGAGGTAGTATGAAGATGATCACCCAAATCCTAGGAGGGGGGAGTGGAGAGCTCCCATGTGAGGGGGAGGTGCTTTGCATGGTTGAGAAAAAAAAGGAGGATACCCATTTTAATAAAGGTAGTGAAAAAATAGTCATTTCAAACTCTTTTAAGATATGCATTGTTTATCTGCACAGTTTGTAAAATCATGTGCCAACTGTATAACCTCATCTACATAAGGGACACACCCTATAAGGTTAGGTATCATAGTGTATCTAACAGTACTACAATAATGTGTATCTAATAGTTAAGTGGAACTAATGGTGCGAGTTAGGTGCACAGTTTGGGAAACCCATGAACAACCCGTGCAGGTCACCATTGCACACATGCAACAAGGAAGATAGTAACTACTAAAATGTTATACTATTTAAACCAACTATTCCCCTTACTAAAAGGGCCAAATGGTTAATCCACACAATTGTGTTAATTGCATGCAAACCTTGCACCATCATCTGTCTCCTCTTGAAATTTTTTTTAGTAGCCCCATGCATATGAAACATGTGAAGGCCCAGGACACCCCCTGAGGCTTAATCCTCACCAAAAAAATTACTTCCAAATGATCTGATGCTCTAAATTATGTTCCTATGCTCAGTTTAATATTTTTATCATCCACAAAATAAGAAAAGTTCAAATTTGACATGGAAATTTTCAATATGTCAAAAACATGGGATGTTATAGTCCTAAAGTATGAAATAGAAAAGATAAAGAGATTGACTAAAAAATTAGATAAAATGATGATAAAATCAACTAAATAAGTAGTAGTACGTCACATCTTCATGATGCCTGTGTACATTTTGACACTAGGTATTCATCATATTCATTTATAAACAAATATGTTTCCTCTTCTGAATATGAGGATTTTAAATAGTCATAGTAGTACTAGAAAAAATAACTAAACAATGGAGAAATAAATATTTTAAATTAAATTGTAATTATCTTCTATAATACCTCTTCGGAGATGATATTTCTTGGATGGTATACAATATAGTTCATACATTTGAAAATATAATAACCACAATATTTTTCATTATTTTTACTAGACACTATAGAATCATTGAGAAAAATGTTTAATTATTTTTAATATATGTTTTGGTACTAAAATCTTATTATATATACTATAATATTTATCCACTTTTATTAGTGGATAAGCTCCTTATTCTCATGGATTGTCCTAATGCCATGGTCTAAATGATATTTAAACACCGCCCTATCATAATATAATTTTCATTAAAACATAATTTAAAATGTATAAATTGATGTTTAGTTTTAAAATGTTTTCTGTAGTTTATTAAAAATTGATAAATGTCCTCATGTGTGGTCAGTTTTTTTGGGCAACAATGCATTGAATCCAGAAAATAAATATTTGGAGCATCAAAATTTACTCTAATGAGTAACCAATGCAACCTAAAAAAGGAATAATATATGAAATGAATGAAATTATATTTGACATGATTAAATTATAGAGTTTTACCCCTACATCATGGTTATTAAGAAGAGTATATGGTCTGTGAGTTTGATTTCAAACATTGAAGATAGTTTATCCACTATTCTGTCATATTGATTTGGTTCCAATGATAATATTTTTGAAGAAGTGATCTGAGGAATAATGAGTCTAAATTTCAATTTATTGGGGTTTCCCTTCAAATAGTATTGATATATATGCCTGCAAACATTATGAATAGTGTTGAGTCATAATTAACCTAATAGGCCAGATGTTGGAAAAACAAATCAAGAAAACACACCTCATGTATACATTTACAATTGAGAATCCTAACCATTCATGTACAAGTATTTAATTTTTAATCTCAAGACCAATATAGCTTTCATTGGCCTCTTCTTACATCTGTTCTTCCAAATCAATTACAGTCGTAGCACCACTTTCTAATGTTGTATCCACATAAACCTTAAATGTTAGTAAATACTAAAGTTTAATGGTTAGGGTAAAAGTAATTTTTTAATATATTTTCTATTGGTTGGTTCATCCTTTAAATCATTTGGATTCAACCTTCCATTTCACACCTTCCCTTGTGAATTTGTAATAAAAATCACCAGTTCATACATTTTTTCATTAATTGATAATGGAGTTTTGATGAAAAATAAATTGGAAATGAATACCAATTTTTTGATAAGTATTTTTACTAGACCAAACGTCCATTCTATGGAAATTCCAATAGAATTCTCAACCATATGAATACCTGCATCATAAAGTGGAAGAGGTATTCCAATGATTTGTTCATGAGATATATGAATCCCCACTCTCACATGAAATATTAGAAGTTGTTCGTTGTATAGAATATCTCCTTAGATATTGTACATGTTTTCTCTCACAACATGGCGATGCGTGGGTGTTGATAGATATAAATCACAATTATTTTCCCATATAGAATATCGGTATAAGAAAGGTATCAATATCTGTCTAATTCACATTTCATAGAAATAATTATGATAATATTGATTACCTGTTCTAAGACAACTCTTTGAGGGGAATGGATCTCCTCAATGTTGGGGGTGGGGGTGATTGTGATGAAACCAACTAGAATACCCTCTTAAATTAGTACCCGAATGAAATATCAATATACCTGAAGGGATTTCCTGATCACCATGGGATGGCATTTAGTACCTGGGCATCAACAACAAATAGAGGGACCAATTTCACAAAACATGAAGCAGAAAACATGACACACACAAACACATGTACAAAAAACAGTTGAATAAAAAATGAATATATGTATATGTCACAAAAAAAAAGAGAACAATGGATGTGACACAACAAAAAATGTAGAAAAACAAACTCTAAGAGGCAAGTCCAACATCAAAGAATGAAAAAACCTAAATAGCTACTCCAATAGTCTCTATGTGATAGTTTGGGAAAACTCTCACCAACTCAATATCCATATACCCAAATGCAGTTGATGGAAAACCTCATTACCTCACTACGGTGCCTTTCCTTTCCCTACATTGAAAAAAATAACCAGGTCTATGCACCCCTAAAAGGGTGCGTAGGCTATGAGCTAATAAGATTAGTAGGGTCCCACCTATTGGTTACATAATAAGCCTCTATACAATAATCCAATCACATTAAACTTTAAAAAAAAAAGGTGTGATATACAGTTTATGAATTTTTATCTGAAAATTAGGTAAAAACATTTATTTTTTCATTTTCATATAGTTCCAAATAAATTAACTAAATAAATTACAAATCATTTCATATACATATATCAATGAAGATATATTAAAACAAAGCAGGTATCCCATATCATATGAAATCCATGGCAATACAACCAAAATAGTAAAATCCAAAAGAAAAGCATTGGTAATATCATGCCCAAGATCACTCTAGGTTAGGATAACAAGGACACTCATACCTAGACATAAATAATCGTTGTGCATCAATATTCTAAACATATTAATCTTTTCAACAGAGAAGCGGGACACCCTAGAAAGTTACCCCCAACAGCTTTAACTTGTCCCTAAAACAATAGACCTAGAGAGTAGAGGTATACCCCATGAATGAACCCCCTAGCATTGGACGATTCCTCTTACTACACCTTACACCTAAAACCCAAGGCTTCCCATTTTCTCTATTTCCAATACCAATTCATCAAACCATCTCATCAAAATCATTATTTGAAAACCATTTCAAAAAAAAAATTCACAATGATCAGAAAATCCTTTTTCATTTACCAAAACTAGGGGAAAACAGCTTTTATAAAAAACCCATTTCCACACACAAAATTCAAATCATTCTATCATTCCATTTCATTTCTAACAAAAATTATCAATAACTGGAGCAATTTAGTTCACCAATACAGGCTAGAGTTAGAGCCACCTACCTCAAAACTTAGGTTGCACACAATTGTAAGGGGATATACCAATAGGAAGAACAAAACAATGACAAAGAAGGCCCTAAAATCAATATATACATCTTATATTTGATTCAATATTACAAAAGGTTTGATGGCGAGGAAAGATCATAACATACCCCATGAATGAACACCCACCGCATAGAAACCAATAATGGATTGACCCTTGGAACAAGACCACACAATGAATATATAAAAGAATCAAAGGAATTACCACCATAGATTAATGGATCTGATAATGAAATGCAATGATGCTACAAAAATTTATTGAAACGAAGAATAAGAAATGATTACTCACCCTAATATATGAAACCCAACCACAATGGAGATTAATCATTGAATAAAGTCATTCAAATGAATTGGATGTCCCCAAATTTACAAAATGATATCTCTATGTCTAGAACAAGAAGAATGTAGGAGAATAATAAAACAAATCAACCGAGATGCACCCTAAAATCTAAACTCATGACATTTACATGGCGTGTAATCAGTTTACAGGTCATGTAATCCACAGGGTCCATATACGCCAAAAGATCCAATACCTTGTAATTAAAAATATGATTTTCAAAATGAAATTGCATACAGTCATTACACTGTGTGTATTCTTTCATGTTGTGAATTCAGATAATGACGTGATCCTGGAGAACATTAAATTTCTTGTAATCCCATTACAGAATGTGTAAATTCCCAAAAAATAATGAAAACAGTATATTCTTACATGAAAACCCAAACCACCTCAAGTGTTCTCTGATCTTGGGGTGAAACCTGGTAATCCATTAAAAATTTGTGCTCGTACTCCATTAATTCAAATAATCATACATTCCTAAACATTGGGTAATTTTCCCCAAAAAATGATCTTTGTCCTCAAGAGTCCCAAGACACACCCAATTAAATAGAAAAAAATTAAAGAGAAGGGAATTACCTGAAATATGGTAACATGATGTTATAATCTCCCCACTATAAGACATTCCATCCCCAGGAAGTCATGTAGAAGAGTGATGTCCGATGAAGAGGTGAGGCCATGGATCCCTCATCAACAAATCATGCTCCCAAGTGTCATGAGAATATGATCCCTGTCACCACAATACTCTGATTAACAAAAATCGAATTCCCACACAAGACATTTACTTGAGAGTCAATGATCTTTTCTATCTGATCCACACAAAAAACTACTAGCTCCAACTAAATCTCTTCCCAACTCCAAATGAAAGAGTTATTAGCATGATAATTCCCAAGATGCGATATATGGAAAATATCATTAATTTTCATCAACTGAATCGGTAATTCTAACCAATATTCAACTTTCTCAAGCCACTCAGTGACCTTAAATGGTCCAATATTCTTGAGAGACAATATTACCTATTTTCCATGATGATGGTGACCCAATGGAGGAGAAAATTTCAAGAAAACTCAGTCACCTATGGAAAACTATAATTGATGATTTCATTGATTTGCATAATATTTGAATCAAATATGACTTGTAACCAGACACTGACGTATATTCTGAATCCTTAACAACATCTCTTCATCCAAAATTACTCTTGCCAAAGAATATTCTACCACCTCTACCTAATAATGAGGCGACCAACACGAGAAACCATATAGAGTCTAGAAATGAGCCATTCTAATCAATGAATGATAATTTTTTTTATAATAATACTTAATTAGTCCTAAGTGGATATCCCAATATCCACTAAAATCCAAGATACAGGCATGGATCAAACCGCCAGGATATGAATAGAACATTATTTCCGACGATATTTCTATAGATAATAAGTTTTACTCAACCAAAACCGAGTCTCCATCACCTCTAGGAGAGTCTTATAGAGACTCAAAGTAATCCTAGGATCCCTGAATGAAAAAATGGCATAAGGAACCCCATGTAGCCTCATATTATCCTACACATAAAATTATTCAGATATTTAACTTTATTGGTGCCCCTAGTCGGAATGAAAAGAGATGACTTTGTTAATCGATCAATCACCATCCATATAACATTCCTTACATAGGGAGTCCATGGTAATAAAACAAAAAATATGCATCTACGCCTTATCCCATTTCCAAAATAGCACCAAAATAGGATTAATGAAACCATAAAGATTCAAATGCTATGACTTTATCTGTTGGTATGTGTAATAGTGGGACACATAATCAATAATGTTATGCTTCATACATAGCCACAAGAATCACTTTCTCATATCATAGTATATCTTTATAGTGCCTGGATGAACTACCCCAGATGATCTATGAAAATAAAACAAGACCTTGATCCTCATAGATGTTTTGACGACAAATTTAATCTCAAAACTAAGGATACCATCTAAAGAGAGAGACCAACCAGAAATGGTTTCACCACTATACCAAGTTTCTCAAATTTCTAGGAACTCATCATCCTACAACTGACTCTGCAGAATAGACTCAAAGGAATATGATGATAAAAAAGCACTAGCCAAAACCATACCTGAAATATCCTTCTGATCATCCAAATGTAATTGAACAAAAATCCCCATTAGTATCAAATCTTTCTTCGATTACTGGACAACCTACGATGGTACATTCTTACTGAGAGCATATTTAATGACATTCCCCTTCCAAAGGGTGTAGGAAATATCAAATTCAAACGTATAAAGGTATTCCACCCACCAATTCTGTCTGAGATTCATGTATTTATGAGAAACGTTATAGATCAAACTATAATGGTTAGAAAATACTATGAACTTTTCCTCAAAAATATAGTTCCACCAACACTTAAGTACATTTATAAATATTGTAGGCTCTATATCATGAGTGAGGAGATTATTCTCATGCGGCCGAAGATGATGAGAGTTATAAGCTACCACATGATCGTCCTAAATGATCATGCAACCCAAAACAGTTCTAAACGCTTCATAGAAAACCACATATACCATACCTTGATTAGGTAAGATTATAATAGGAGCTGATGTTAGAATTCCTCTAAGCTCATCAAAATAATATTGAAATTTTCCATCCCATATAAATTTCACCCCATTCCTATTAAGAGAATTAAAATGTGACACCAAATTTGGAAAATCCTTGATGAACCATTGATAATATTAAGTGAGACGAAGGAAGATCTGAATCTCAAAGACATTACATGGTTCTCCCCATGACAATACAAACATCACCTTCTCAGAATCAACTACTAATCCATGCTCAAAAATCACATGGCTTAAGAACTTCACTTCACAGATCTAGAAAATTAATTTCAAAAGAGTTATATAAAAAAATGATGAATCACATGGATTTCTAGAACCAACCCCAAATGGTGTTTATGATCGTGCTCCAATCTCGAATAAACCAAAATACCATCAACATAGACTACCAGTTTTCTTCAAGATACTGCTGAAATATTTGATTCATCAAGGATATAAAAAGTAAAAGTTAATTAGATATACTAAATAGGGTCAAAAGATATTCCAAATATCCATAACTTCTCCTAAAAGTCATCTTCAATATATCAGACTCCCAAACTCTGAGATGGTGATAACCCAACTAAAGATTAATCTTTAAAAACCAATTTCCCATTTTAACTAATCAAAAAAACAATCCACATGCGGTGGAGGATACTTATCTTTAACTGTTACCTTGTTCAACATCAAATAGTCCAAAAAAAATTTGAGTGAACCATATTCATTCTTGGAAAATAGCATTAGGTCTTCCCAAGGTGAAACACTATGGTGAAGACAACCCTTTTCAATCAGGTCATCCAATTGAATCTTGAGATCCTTCAACTCTACCAGTGTCATACGATAAGAAGGTATCTAAACTGACTGTGTAACTAAAACCACATCAATCATAAACTCTACCTCCCTCCTCGAAGGAAGAACAGATAAATTTTCTGGGAAAACATCAGGAAAATCCCAAGCAATAGTGGGAAGATAAAAAATAGAAGAAACATCATCATTATCAACTACTATAGTATACAAAAAGCTCTTAATATCAGGGTGGGAAGGTCATTCATGACTAGACCTCAGATACTACTCTCTCTAAATCACCAATGACATCCTATGTACTATAACAATGAGACATTACAATGATAAAAATCTACCTTAGTGCAATGAGAAAAAAATCAAATCCCTCGTAATGATGATGTCAAAAAGATCCATATCAAGAATTTGGAAATCATAGTATATCTCCACATCAGATATTGATAGCGCACAAGGACACCAAACCCCCTACACTTTCTTCTTCCCCATAAGTTTTTCTAAATACATAAAAAGGTACAAGAGATCCATTATAAGTATAATCATATAAAAAAATAGAAAGATATAAATAATTGGGAAGGACCAATATTAAATAAATCAATTGCTATATAATATGCATTAAAGATGGTACCTTTCACTATCGGAGGTCCTATGTCTACTTCTAACAAAAAATAATCTACTATGTGAAGGTGATTCACTCACGAGTCCTATGGCGGAAGATCTATAGTTTTTGAAACATCTAAATTCACCACAATAGCCTTTGAAGCTGACAATCCCTGACCACATCGAGGAGTAGACATAATATAATATAAATATTTTAGATTACCATAACATAAAACATTTTTGTACATCTTTGCAGGTGAAGGACAATAATGTTGTGTGTGTCTTACCTTTCTACATAGATAAAAATTCTGAGGCACACCCCTAACTGTAACTTGAGGTGATGAAGAGGCATGCTTTCAAGACCCACCTTTACTAATCTTGCGACAATCTTACTACATTCTCTTATTCCCTAAAATACCACTAAATTTTCTGCTGGGTGAAATAGAATGGGAAGAATATCTAACCTTTACTTATATATTCATCTCATAGATCATATAAATTTTCACTATCAACGCATGGGTTAAAATATTTATCCTAAATACCTAATATTTGATATTCAATCGCAAACCTTGTGGGGACTTCTTTGATTTCAGTTGTTCATTCTTTATAACCTCTGGTGAAAAAATGAACCAGCTCTGCAAACTGATTGGTGTGTGCCAACACCAAACACTCTCTCTTCTACAAAGAGAGGTACTCTAGAGACTTCTCTGTCATCAACAACTTTAAAAAAACTACTAGAATAAGAGATTCTTAAAACCATTCCATTCTAAGACCACATGCCTATCCACCTTTACCATATAATCCAACCATCACTTGCAGGGACACTGAAGCTTGAATGCTATGCACTTCACCTTGAAACTCTCAGGTTTATCCAAGAAGTCAAAAATATAATCAATATTATCAATATGGTCATTCCTATTGAGTCTTATTCAGAACATTAAAGGATGGTGGATTCTCACCTAAGAACTCTTGTGATCAATCTCTCTCTCATATAGCTCCTGACTGTACCTCAATGAATGCACTCTAGACTTGATATACATTATGATCTTTAGGACATATTTTCCTCGTTATATCCTTAATAAAAGTTTGTTCTATCAGATGATTACATTGAGGGTTATCTGCTGCACCCTCTTATAAAACCCAAACAACACATCTCAAAGGCACACTTCTCCACATCGAAACAGAAGAAATGATCACTAAATAGAAAGACCTATGTTAAAAATAAAAAAACCATATGAAAAAACTAAGATTATGATCAATAACTAAAAATTAGAAACACAATCCCAACATACAATGGTAACTTGAGTCTCATCATGGAATGAGATGTCCAGATGCTCATCACAACCTATCTCTCAAGTCCCGATACATTTATCTCCAATCTACCAAATGTCCCTAGACAAGGAATCTTGAGGGAATACCCCCCCCCCCCTCTGATACCAATCTATGATGAACCTGACCTGAATACCATCTCAATATGGTAACCAACCCAAATTTTTACATACTCGAAGGGCGTTCCCATTACCAATTGGATGACGTCAACACCCAAGAATCATCAACAAATAGAGGTAATGATTTCACCCATCCTAAACCTGAAAACATTATATATATATATATATACATTTATAGAAAGAAACAACAAAAGAAAAAATGAATATATATATATATATATATATCATAAAATGGAGAGAATAATGAAAGAGGTACAACTAAAAAGGTAACAAGAACAACTACAAGTAAAAAGTACAAAAAAAAAAGAAAAAATAAAGAAAAACAACTACTATAATAGTCTCCATGTGATAGTCTGGGAAAAACCCCACCATATCACCATCCAACTACCCAAACCCAGCTCATAGAAAACCTTACAATCTCACTACAGCATCCTGCCCAACCTTGCATCAAAATAAATAACAAGGTCTACACACTATCGAAGGGTTTAGTAGAGTGTGATATAATAGGCGTAGTAGGTTCCCTTCTAGGTGTTCTATAACAATTCACTGTACAATAATCCGTGCATGCCCAAATTTAATGAAAACAAGACATGATATAGAGTTTATAAATTTTTATCTCAAAATCATGAAAAAATATTTAATTTCACCTTTTTCATTATTTACAAATAAATTAGGTAAATTTGATTCGATTAATTTCATATAAATATATCAATGTAGATATATCAAAACAAATTAGGTATCACATATCATATCAAATCCATCGTAGTACAACCAAAACAGTACAAGCCTAAAGGAAACGAACAAGTAGCATCACATGAAAGATCACACTAGGTCTGGATAGCTTGGACACTCATACAAAAACCTAGAAAATAATGCACATATCAAGACTCTAAAGATATGCATCGTGTCTAGGGAGAAGAGGAACACCCCCAAAAGTGAACCCCAATAGTTCTATAATGTCCTTAGAACAACATGCTTAGGGAGCAGGGGATCTCCTCTTGAATGAACTCCCTAATAATGGATGAGGCCAATTACTATGCCTTCCACCCAAGTACACAATTATTCCCATGTGCACTATTTTCCAAACCAATTCTTCAATCACTTTCATCGAAACCATGCTTTGAAAACCCTCTCTGAAAACCATTTCCCAATGCTTTGAAAACCCTTTTCATTTACCAAAACTAATGGAAAACCATATAGTATCAAAAATTCATTTCCACACACACAAATCAAATCAATAAATCGTGTAATTTCATTTATAAAACAATTTTTAAAAAATTGGAGAAATGCAGTTCAGAACATATGCTAGATACGTAACCACCTACCTCAAAACATGAGTCACCCACACCTGTAATGAGATCCACCAATAGGAAGAACACAAAAACTAAAATGGATGCCCTTGAATAAATATACACATATCAGATTTGATTCAATTTACCAAAAGGGCCAGTGAAGAGTAAAGATCAAAACATACCTCAAGAACTCAAACCTGTCGTACTATAACCAACAATGGATAGATCCCCGGAAGAAGATCACACAATTGATCTAGAAATGAATCAAAGGAATTACCACCATAGATCAACGAATCCGATAATGAAATGAAACAGAGCAACCGCAATAAAAGGAAATGAGGAAGTGGAAAGGATTAAACACCTGGATAATTCCAACCCCACCGAAATAGAGATCAATTGTTTAAGAAAGAGAATAAGATAGAGTAGAGGACACAAAAATTGATGGAGGAGAGCTCTAGGTTGATAGTAAGGAGGGATGAAAATGAATAATAAAAAAATATTTATGAAACATTGTAAGATAAAAACTCACAAAATTTACATGACGTGTAATATACTTACACACACTGTAATCCATGAGTTCCACAAACACTAAAAAATGCAATGCATTTTACTTAAATACATGATTTTTAACATTACATGATGAGTAATATTTACAAAGTATGTATTCATTCACAATGTTTATTAAAAACATCACATAATCTTGATGAAAAATATACATCATATACAACTATTATATGACATGTAAATTCCCAACATACAAAAAATAGTATATTCTTATAGGAAAACACAAACCACATTGGGCATTCTCCAAACTTGGGGGGAACCCCGCTATGAAATTACATATTTATACCCAAATGCCGTTAATTCAAATAAATATAAATCCCTAATATTTAGGTCATTTTACCCACACAAATTCTATACATCCTCAAGATTCCCATGATAAACCTGTTTAATGAGAAAAACAAGTAATGATAAGGGAGTTACCTGAATGACGGTTACATGATGTTACATAGATATTCACATAGTGATTTTTCTTATGTTGTTTCTTCTCCTGGATTCCTTCCCATAATATTTTAAAGCAACTCAGACTAGAAAATATGTTTTTCTTATAGAGTATCTAATCATGCCTATAACTCATCCATTTACTTATCTTTATCCCCCTATTAATTTATTTTCTCAAAATATGTTCAGGGTGACAACCCAAAATCCACACATCTGATGTGGCCATACTGTTATGGCCGCATCATGGCCACTGATAGTATCTATTCATTACGTACAACTGATGATGATTCCTATGTATAATTCAATTAAAAAATAGAGGAAAATAGTAATCATTATTAAGTAATATTTATTTAAATAAAAACAAATTTTTATTATGTCATACTTACATATGTTTCCTACACTTTTTTTTTCTTTTCATTTATTAGTATCCCTTATTTATTTACATGTGCCTCCTTCCATAATACATGATGTGATATAGAAGTGGATTTTTATTTCAATTCATTAATCTATATTTAAAAATAGGAACATAGTTATGTTATTGTTTCATGTCACATAAAAGTACTATGGTAGATTTAAAACACATACCAATTTTTAGTGAACCATACCCAATCCTTACATTATGGTAGGGGTACATTTTTATTATTGCTAATTTCTTATTTTTTAAAAAAATTGATGTTTCATAAAGTAATAATTCATAATTAAAGTTATTAATACATGTATTTTCAAGCAATGTATTACTAGTTACAATGTACTTGAAAATATGTCTCCTCACAATGACCAATAAACACATCCAAAATTTTTGGTTTTTAGGTGTACATACATCTTTTGTGGGTGAAAATTTATTTTCCCTTCAATGTATTTGAGATTATACTTCATAATAATTGTTTGAAAGCCTCTATGAGACCTTAAATTTAGAATTAATACAAATTTGATTCAGGATTCATCTATAATAAAATTACCCTATAAGGGATAATGAAGAGTAATAAAATATTTAACTATTTTGTTTTTTAGGAAAATTATGAAATTATATCATAATATTTACCAAATATCTTCCCAATCAGTGTCTTAAGCATGGTCACAACATTTTTCATTTAATCTACATCAATAGGAATGAAAATGAGAGTGGTGAGGCTAATGTAACTTCTTATCATGGCCTTGTTGGGGTTAATAGGCTGGTCTTTTTCATCATATCCAACCTCAAATTTGATGTCTTTATTTCTCACCTTAATAATTTATTCTAACACCATCATGCTATGATGCTTTGGTTTTTTATGGGACATAGGTAGCTCACCATTTACAATTTATTCATATTTAACATCATTAATATGATGTTCCACTAGATTAGTAGCATCAACAAGATTAGAAGGTTATTGTTCCTCTATATTGGGAGCATCAATACGTTGCGAAACCTATGGTTTTTCAATATTGGGAACATCAGGATGTACCAAATTCATTATATGAAAAATTCGTGAAGCATTTAATTTAGAATATGTAATTTTAGTAGTGAAAAAATAATAATATGAGATAACACAATGTATATTACAAAAAATATATAACCTGATTATTGAGCTCCCTGGTTTTTTAAAGGTTGAATGGATTTGACCCCATTATGATGTATACAAATTGTAACGACCCATTGTTTTTCAATGAATGTTATCTTCATAAAATTATGTCATAAAATCACATGAAAGAACAAAATAATTAAGAAATAAGTGCTAATTGACCTTTAATCATAATTGTGTCACTTTTGTATTGGGAATTTTGAAAATCTGACATACACATTTCTGTTTCAGATGATTTTTGGAGTCTAATGAAACCAAAATAATTTTTGGTGAATTGTAACACACCCTTGTGAATAGTAACCTACTATTATGAATAGTAATAAGACCCTTAGTTATATTAAATTACCAGACATAATAGTAACCTTAACCATGAATAATTAAATAAAATTTAGACATATTAGAAAGTGATAATTTGACCTTAGTAAACGTTTTCATATTTTATAAGTCATAAATAATTAATTATATTCAATTAATTAATTTAAAATAATTTTTTTCCTTAAACTGTGTTAATTAATTATCAAATCATTTTCTTATAGTTCTTAGATAGTTTTATATTACCCTGCGTAATTTATGAAAGCACTATAAAATCAGTTTTAATTTTAAAAACTATTTTTTTATATAAATTATGATTTTAATTAAATATTAAAATGATAATATTTAGAAAAATATTTTTGAAAAATGGACTTCATTTTTGGATTCTAAACGTCGAAAAATGGTTGGGGTAAATTTTTGGGATTTTTATAAAATACTTGAATTTTTGGTGATTAGTAAAATAAATTAATTTACCGTATAAATACAATATAATTATAACCCACTATTACTAACATCACAAGTGATGTAAACACAAAAATACCAATCTCACATGCTATATTTACTATTCTTGTTCATGGATGACTCACTATTTTTTGTCTTAGGGGAAATTAATAAACTAATGTATTTTATATTAAGGAAACCCCTCTCCCATCAACTATAAAAACCACCCTTCAAACCCTCATTTCCTCCCACCTATCAAGATTCAGGCCTTATCTAAACTCTTCCCAAAAATCCTCTATAGACCCTATCCCATGTTAAAGAGCTGACGGTCTCATAAAATGACAAATTCGAGCTTCCTTAAGGAGGATATCGAGAGGTGGATTGAAGAGGTAATTCCCCCCCCCTCTTCTTCATAAATTTCCTTTTATGTTCAAGTTCATTTCATGATCACTCCCAACATATATTCATCCAAATGGTATTTTAAATCCAGTATTATAAATTTAATCTAATTTTATTATTCTAATGGGATATTATATCATCCAACCCCATTTCCATTTACCTTTTATTTTACTAAAGAGAACGTTGTTCGTGAGGTTTTATTTTATCACCTTCAAGAAAGAAAAGTTTTATTCTTCCACTTCTACCATCATATCCTGTCATGAAACCATTTTTATGGTTGAACCAGAATATTTTATATTTATTATATCCTATTTAATGTTATAGAACTAACTTATGACCATTTTTCTAGTGATAAAATAAAACAAGTTCGTTATGATCGAAAAATCGCTCAAATTAACCCATAAAATGATCATTTATTTCTTATCTAATGATTCATCCACATTGATATAATATAATTCATTATAAGATCATTATAGGACCTTTAATATCATTAATAACGTGTAATATCAGTTCTGGATGTTTTCTCATGTTCTACCCAAACTTCGTTTTAAGAAAACAAGTTAACAACTTAAGAAAACCATAAAAACAAACATTCCTAGCAATGATTTTAAACTCTATAACTTATCAAGAGTCTCATAAAATAACATAATGAAACAAAAATTACCCCTATTAATGTATAAAAGGTTTTTGATTTTCTAATTAATGAATATATGTGATTATACAGGACATTAAAGAGAAGGAAGCATTTCGATAAAAGGTAAGGGGAAAATCTCGAACCCAGTCTTCTTTCTTCGGGTTCTCCCACTTTCACTCAATTTTTGACATTGTTACTCGTTAAAGATATGTTTTTCATCATTAAATTTCCTTTTCTTTGATATACTTGTTTTTGACTGGTTTTTATTTCAAAAAAATATTTTTCCCAAAAGAACTCTTCTTTTAAGAACACACCTTTTACTTCTCAATCAAAATGGACGGTTCTTGTAACATGTATGCTATTCCACCTTTCTTTTGGGAACCCAATGTTTATGAATGTGTTATTATGAGACTAAATCAATTCCTTTACATGGATTGTTTATGTACATTTTTATATGTGCTCTATGTGGCAAGCATGATAACGATAATGTTATGATGTGATGGGTGCGCCTGGAATTATACAGCGCTCCAATGCATTGGGTAAAGTGATGAACCTCATGAGTAAATGTGAAATGATGTGTGAAAAAGATGCTAGATTGGTTAAAAAGTATGTTTGGTAGTTAACCACTAATAAATTATATATCATTATTATGCATTTCCACATTTCAAGTCTTATATTTGAGCTTCCTCTCATGTTCATGATCTTTTTCCCATGTTATGATTATGCTCTCCCATTCTATATTGTTCTTATCTATACTTTTACTGGGATTATAGCTCAACCATTTTTATTTCTATCTTCATGTGGATACAAGTATTAAGGATAGGACAATGTCCAATAAGAATCTAGAGAAGAAGAAATTAAATAAATGATTATGCTTGATGCTGTAATTGGTATATATGGTCCTAGTTTGCCCATAACACTAAACCATTGGATCCTATATGTGTAATATTATTATGTTGTTTGTCCTTAATATGATGTATTAGTAATGTATGAAAATTAAGGGTCGTTAGAGTTTTTATTAGGGGCAAGGTTTAGTTTAATTGGGAATTAGGATTAGTGAACCCTAGAAAAAACTTCTAGCATGAGATGAAGTACAAATATGCACACAATAATATTTACATAGGGATCCCATATGTAATTTTTTTGTAATAAATTGTTTAAATGAATATTTTATTCATGACTTGTTGACTTATGTTTTGTTCTAACCTTTTCTATTTTAGAAAATGGTGGGAACCAGAAGAAATCAGTCCAACAACTCGTGTGAGGTCCAATGCAACGATTTCCGGAATGACATTCCCAATGATTTGGGAAGTGAAGTTCAAATATTCATGGCGATGCTTACCGAATTATCTCAGTTTATGAATAATAACCATAATAATTGGGAACATCCTCCTTCACCAAAGAGGGAGAAACTGGCTATCGACTGATTTATGTGGCAATGACCACAGGCGTTTAGTGGATCCTCAAATCCACTAGTTGCAGAATATTTGGTCAACTCCATGGAGAAGATCCTTTCTATTCTTCATTGATCTGAGACATTGAAGGTGACCCTAGCCATTTATGGTCTAGATGGAGAATCTTATCAATGGCGGGATTTGATTAATAACACCATGCCAAGGGAGGAAATTGAAGAGATGGAATGGGAAGACCTTAAGATAATGTTTCATAATAAGTATTTCCCAAGAACTCTTCACACAATGAGGAAGAGAGAATTCATAGAGCTCATGAAAAAAGAATGAGAATCTATCACAACCTATGAAGAGAATTTCACAAGACTTTCAAGGTACACATTGGGTTTTGTTGTCAGCAATGATAGCAAAATTGATAGATTCTTTAGTGGATTAAAACAACACATTTGAAAGGCTCTTGAAATTCATGAATTTGGGAGTTATGATGAATTTGTTCGATGTGATCTCAAAGTGGAGATGGAGATTGGAGAATGGTCCCATGGCTATGGTGATATGATATGAAATATTCAGTTTCAATCCGGTGGATCTAATGATTAAGGTTGGAAGAAAACTCAATGACCCACATGACAAAAATGTGGAAAGTTGCACCATGGGAACTAACTCAATGGGATGGGAAAATGATTCAAGTGTGGGAAAGAAGGAAACCATGCTCATGAGTGTCGAAAAGACATGAAAAGGGAGAATAATGTAGCCAATCAAAGGAGAGATCCACTCATGGTTCAATGCTACAACTGTGAGGAGCTAGGGAACAATGAAAACAAGTGCACTAAGCCTTGAGTTCTCGAGGGTAATTAGCATCAGTAGCCACCAAAGCCAAAGTAATAAGGGAAGGCTTATTCCATCACTACTGTAGAAGTGGAGCAAGATAATGAAGTCGTACAAGGTACACTTCCTATTCACTCATGAATGGAAAAAGTATTATTTGATTCTGGTTCTACGCATTCCTTTATATATTGCTTGTTTTCTAGAACTATACAATCATAGACCTCAAACCTTGAAGTAGAGATATCTGTAAAAACACCAAGTGGGGCAATCATTGAAACCGAAGTATTTGAATACTCTTTTATTGGCATATGTGGGAATATTCTTCTAGAAAATTTTGTAATACATCCTTTGGTGGAATTTGATTCTATAATGGGAATGAATTGGCTCTCGTTATATAGAGCACATATCAACTGTCAGAAAAGGAAATATCTTTTCATATTCTAAACCCTCCCATGTTCCTATATAAAAGCAAGAAGATCATGAACATCCTTTGAAAATTTCTTCATTTAATTGGGGGTTTATTTCCTATGAAGAAGCATACCTCGCCCAAATGGTTGAGTCGAAGGAAAGTGTCAACCTTGAGGAAATTCCCATTGTGAGGGAATACAGCGATGTATTTCTTGAAGAGTTACCTGGAATTCCCCCATATCATGAGATCAAGTTCTCAATTGAACTCATACTCGGATCTAATCCTATCTGAATGTGTCCCTATAGGATGGCTCCTATCGAACTAGAGGAGTTAAAGAAGTAGCTACAAGAGCATATGGACAAAGGTTTCATACGCCCTAGTGCAACACCTTGGGGTGCGCCAGTGCTCTTTGTGAAGAAGAAGGATGGAGCAATGCGGTTGTGTGTCGATTATCATGAACTCAAAAATATCACCATAAAGAACAAGTATCCTCTCCCTAGGACTCATAACTTGTTTGATCAGTTAAGAGGAGCTCAATACTTCTCAAAGGTGGATCTTTTTTCTGTATATCATCAGGGAAAGGTGATGAAGGAAGATATTAAGAATACTTCCTTGTAACACCCCAATGGTTTGAAACTAAATATAGAATGCAATTTTATAATCTATCATCTCTTATGTTTTGAATTTCAAGAAATGACCATCTAGAGTTGTGTTCAGTAAATCAGTTGGTGTCTGATAGAACAAACTAGAATTTTGGTGAATAGTAACATACCCTTATGAATAGTAATATGAATAGTAATATGACCCTTATGAATAGTAAATAATAATATTATTTTATTTTCCTAATGAAATATGATAATGGGATCTTAATTAAATTTTCAATGTCACATAAAACTCATTGCACTTCAAGATTGTTATTTTTTGAATTTACTATGACCATATTTAAAAATTAAATTAATAATATTTAGAAAATTATTTTGGAAAAATGGATTTCACTTTTTAATTAAACATGTCAAAAAATAGTTGGGGTGAATTTTTGGGATTTTTCTAATATACATGAATTTTTTGTGAATAGTGAAAAATACAGTTTTGAGTATTCAGTAGATTAATGACATCATAATGACATAATAATTAAAATAAAAGGCTGGTAGACTTGTGTATATTAACATAAGAAATGAGGTGTGCCATGTGGCTTAAACCATGGGCAAATACCATGGGAAAGCCCATGGTTTGGCAAAAACCACTAATGAGGTGTCCCTTTGAAAGTATTCAAAAATTACCTCTCTTTTTCTATAAATACCCACTCATCCATTCATTTTAATTCATTACAAATCCCTCATCCTCGAATCGCTGGTGGTTTTACCTCTATAAGAGTCCTCCCAAGGTGTCCCTAATCCCCCAAGGTCCCATCCTTCATGATCTAGGAGTTATTCTACAAGGTAAGGGAATCCTTCATTCTCTTCTTTAAGTAGATACTTCTTTTATGTTGTCTATTTAAAATTCCTTTCTCATATATTGAGGTTTGATTTTATTCATTCTCTTTACTATCCTCTTTATTTAAATATGATGAGATACCCTTTTGTTCTCATCATTTTATTTTATGAAATTTTATGTGACACCGTTAGGCTACCGAATTTTCATAAGGGATCTCTTAACTTTTCGTTTATTTTCAAGTTCATCTCTTTTTTTTCTCTCCTAACCTCCGATGAACAAATGACCATTATAACACAAGGAACGTATATATATAATGGATTTATATCATATGAATTTAAGAACCATCATAAATATTTTTACTCCCTCCCTTTTATTTTTATAAATGAAATCAACGTCCATGAGATTCCAATTTATAGCCTTCATGGACGACAAAGTTTCGTTCCTCAATTTATTCTTAATTTCTAGTAATTAAACCATATTTATGGTTGAACTAGACTATAATAAATTTTTTATAACATAATTAATATTCAGGAACCATTATATGTACATATAATTACGTAATATGACAAAACTAGTTCATAATAATCCAAATACTGCCAAATAATCGAAGTGGTTGTCATCTAATGATTCATCCTCATTACATGTATCCAAATGAAATAAATAACCATTATCAATTATGTATTTTCATAAATAATGTTTAATTTCAATTCTAGAGACTTATAACCATTCCACATAAATTCCATTACTTAAAAACAAGTGAACCGAATTTCAAAATAAAGGAAATCAACACTCAAGAATGACAAAATACAATAGAATAACTTATCAATAAAGACATAAATGAACTAACTAGAATTATGGTAATATAAATACATGTATAATAGGAACTTAAATAAGTTATTAATGAGTATAATTTCATATTTCATGAGCTTAAGTTCAAGAGAATAACACATTTGGAGTAAAGGTAAGAGTTTTTCACCCGAACAACCATGTTCATTCGGGTTAGTTTTATTGAATAAATTCCTCAATTAAATTATTAAGTATTATTATTTACTCCTCATAAATTATGATTGAGTATTCTATATAGGTAAACAAAACATAACCCTTCCTTATTTTATTTATATTTACATGTTCTAAAAGGAACATTCAAAATTGTTTAAAAAATATATGCATGATTCAAGGAAATTTCTCCAATTCATATCTATTTACAAGGGAACTCTATAATCTGTTTTTGGAAACCATTATATTTCTAAAAATACTCATTTTATAATGAAAATACTATCTTACTTCACTTATGGTTTTATACAATTATATTCCAAAAGAACTCTTCTTTTCAAAATAAAAGAGTATTTATATCAAAATTGCTTAATGATTTTATAAGAGTATTTTCGTTCAATGCTCTTATTGATTCGATGGTATTATTGGGTTTAATACTTTATGAAGTCATATACCATATATTATATAATGGTTTATGACTAACTTTATTGTGGATGCTCTATCCTAAAACCATTCATCATATTAATCTGAATGGTTAGTGTTTATGTTCAATAATTGGTGAAAGTTAGTTACATTTCATATCATAGTTTCAATATGAATCTATATGTTTTTTATGTTGATCCCCTATCATATGAGGAATGCATTGGACTTATTATGTGATGATTTTTGTATAACGACCCATACTTTACATACATTGTTATTACTTCAGAATTTAAGCATACTTATTACAACATATAACAAAACCAAGAAAGGACTGTATAGGTATAGTGTCTTTAGAAATAGGGAAACATAAACAACTGGTTCATAAAGCATCTACTTTGCCTCCCATTTATTTCATCATATCTAGAGTCCCTTTTTGGAATATTCTACTTAATAACCTTCTTCCTGACCTGGGGAAATAAAACATACAAAAGGGTGAGCTCAAATGCTCAGCAAGGGTAAACAAAAGAAATATCAATCACATCATATACATAAGAACATAACTTTTGGAAATCTTATCCTGCAAAAGAGATCATTATATCATAACATGGGATAAATCATAGAAGTGAAATGTTATCCCAATAATCATAACATAAAACCTGAAACTTTGTGGCATAAACACATAATCATTGAGAATCTTTTCTTATTATTTAAGACTCATTGCGAAGACTATCTTAGTGGACAAAGTCCATTTCTGAACCGAGTCACCCTCGTTTCAGTCCTGTTTCACTGAACCGATATAACCTACCGTTCCAGCCATGTCTATCTCATGAGATATAAAATCATTACCCAATGCATTGGAGGGAGATATAGTTCCGACCCATCTCTTAATGATACCATTCTTATGTGTGCCACAAAATCATAAACCATACATAATAGCATAACCCATGTAATAAAAATGGGAATCCTAAACATCGTGACATCATAAAACAATTCATATAAGATAAAGGAATTCATAAATATAATTCCATCACAACATAATCAAATCAATGTAATAATTGGGATAGACACAAAACCCTTTATTATCTTAGATGGAAAATAATTTTGATAAAACACTTGAACTCCATTTTTGAGGAAAATATCCTTTCTACTTCAAAAACACTTTTCCTTTCTTAACATGTAGTACAATTATAAACTAAAAAAAGTTGATTAAAAATAAACTTGAAAACATGTAAATGAAGCTTCTTGGAAATAATGTTTTAAAAATCCATTCATGCCGTATAAGTTAAAAAAAACATTCTTCGTACTTTTGTCGGAAAAGTCAAAAAGTACCTCTTTCGAAAAATGAAAAAAGATTCCTTTCATATCTTTTACAAAAAACTCAACGAAGGGTAAAATTGAATTTAAACAATTTTAGGAGGATGGAAATAATATTACATATTTAGGAAACATGGATGTGGATGATAAAATACACCCTATTAAATACTGAAGTATAAACAATCTCGGATAAAAATGAGATTGTGATATTTCCCTTATATTAGGTCCGACTTGCTTTGTAAGTGTCTGAACCTCTTATATAATGATTTAAGTAATGTTATTGACTTATTCCATAATCATAAATATTTTTATGATATCATATATGGTCATTTTCTTAGCTTCTTAGTAGTAATATTTCATTGCTACTTGTTATTCGGATGTTTATAACTTTTTGTTCTTATGCGTGTTTTGACGAATAAATTCATATTATTCTATTTATGTTAGAGATACCTCATTTCCAGAATGGTATTAGTGTAATATATATCATATTAATTCATTCAATTCATTTATAAAATCATTATGAAATGAAGATCATGTAGAACGAGTCACATCACATTGTCGAGATGGTATTCCGTACGTACGCACGAGTGATGATATCGTTCCTATGATCATGGAATTGTATTGGAGTGTATGTATACTGTTTATGAATCAATATCACTTTATAGTAGTCATATATAGTCATTATTTACACCATTATACCCATATAAGTAAGGTGGTGGTGGAAAATAGATTACACCACGGCGTGGAGACGGTATTTCGTACGTACGCACGCGCGATGATTTCATTTTCCATAGGATGGATGGATGGTTAAATAGGGTTGTTTCATACTTATAATAAAATATAAGTATATGAGTAATACTTATGTTATTACTTCATAATGAAACAACTAATGAAGAAGATGTTGAAGAAGAAAGAAATTGGAAAGGATCGGTAATGGATATTACCTCTTATTTGAATTGATTCTTTGAGACCTCCTTTTAGGGCACTAAAATTGGTCTTTGAAGAAGACCAAGACCTCTAGAATGTCTATAAGGAAGTGGAGAGAAGAAAACGGCAGGGGTTTTCTGAGATTTAAGGCTCAAAGTGGTGTGAGGAAGAGAGGGAGGAGGTGCCCTTTTATAAGGGAGGAGAGGGGCACCTTTGGAATAACTAAAAATATTATTTTATTATAAAGTCATGTTCGGTTTTAAATAGCTCCAAATTGATTTATTTAGAGGATAAGGTGGGGATGGGTAGATATCCTCTCATCCAATAGAATTTAGACAAGTTTAGGTTCCTATTTTAACCTTATCATTTATATTTAACATTAAGTTAAATAATTTCACTTTTACCATGTCTTCTTGTGTTCTTATACTATAAGGTTAATAAACTTACTATATCAAGACAAAAGAACCCAAAATTGTATATTATTAATATATATACCCTTATATAAGTCATTTGTCCGAACCTTAGATTTTTAGGAATAAAATAACAATTAATAATATAATATTTGTTTTAAAAACTATTTTATGTCAATTTTGACACTATTTAGTAATTGATTTTTGTGAAAATCATAACAGAATGATAAGTTCTAAAAAAGTTAATTAAATAAATACTAACATGTCATATTAACCTAGACAATTATTTTCATTCATAAAAAGTCTCAAATTATATTTATTTGGGTATTTATAACATCAATTATTTTAATATTTCATTAATAAGATAATTTCTCCATCATCGTTGTGTCATAAATAAATTACATTATTTAATGTCTAAAAATTACAAATAAAATGCCATTATGTAGGAATTATTTTTATATTTCTAATGAATATTTATTGTCGAATTTATCTTATGTATAACCCCATATTAAAAATGATTTATTTATTAAACATTGATTTTAACTATTTTAACCTTTCTTTAAATAAATTAATAATAAATGTCCAAATCTAATCCAAGTGAAACTAAGTGGTCATATTTTATTCCTAAGTTTGTTTTTGGTCGAATTACACTTGTCCAATAGAATTAGTACTTGTGTTAGGGTAATAATAATATCATTTTTACCCTTAATTACCCTATTTACTTTTAGCCGTGGTAAAAAAAGTAAAAAGTAACTATTCACCAAAAAATTAATTTCATCTTTGTGAACCACATTTTACTTACTGAAATCAACCGTGTCTCTCGGATTTTCGAAATTCCACTCACAGAAGTGGTAAAATTAAGTTTTATGAAAAATTATGTTTTTTTAACTACCACTTAGTGGTTTCACTATTCATAAAAAATTGAATGTTTTCAGAAAAATACCAAAATTTCACCCTAGGATAATTTCGATATTACGAATCCAAAAATGAAGTCCATTTTGAAAAATAAAATTTATAAAATTTTAAAAAGTGGTTATTATTATTCATAACAGCTAGTTTTTATAATATTTTAATAGTATATTGTTGTTTAGTGAAACTCGGTATTGCGTATGACGCAAGCTATCGAGGAAACTCGCGATTTCGTGTAAAGAAATCCATGCAAGTGTTGTGTGTAGAAAAATATTCCTTTGATGATTTATATAACATAAAAGTCTCGGGTGTTACATTCTACCCCCCTTAAAATTAATTTCTCCCTCAAAATTCATCACTTTGTAACAAACAGATGAGGATACCTCTCCCTCATCATATTCTCAAGATCCCATGTAGCTTATTCTAATTGGTGGTTCCTCCATAAAACATTCCCCAATCGAGTGGTCTTGTTTCGTAGGACTTTTTTGCTACGATCCAGAATCTCTATTGGTTGTTCTTCATAAGAAAGATATTGCTCCAACTGTACAACTTCTGAGCTGAGTACATGTGAAGGATCAGGTATGTACTTTCTCAGGAGAGATACATGGACCACATCGTGATCTTGAGAGAGATTCGGTGGAAGCGCCATTCGGTAAGCTACCTTCCCAACACGATCCAGTATTTCGAATGGACCTATATATCTAGGGCTCAACTTCCCCTTCTTTCCAAATCTCATGACTCTCTTCCAGGGAGATATCCGTAAGAACACTTTACCGCCCACTTCAAACTCTAGGTCTTTTCTTCGGCTGTCGGCATAACTTTTCTGTCGACTCTGAGCTGCTCTTATGTGTTGTTGAATAGATCTGACCTTTTCTGCCATTTCATCAACATGATCAGGTCCTAATAGATTTCATTCCCCAACTTCATCCCATCAAGTTGGAGTCCTGCATTTCTTTCCATAGAGAGCTTCATAAGAAGCCATCTGAATACTGGAGCGAAAGCTATTATTATGAAAAAATTCCACCAAAGGTAGGTATTGATCCCAACCACCTTTGAAATCCATAGAGAAAGCTCTCAACATATCATCTAGAGTTTGAATTGTTCTCTCAGACTGACCGTCTGTTTGAGGATGATAAGCAGTGGTGAAACTCAACTCTTTATCCATAGTATGATGAAGACTTCGCCAGAACATCGAGGTAAATCACGAATCCCGATCAGATATAATAGAAAGTGGTACTCCATGCAATCTTACCACTTCCTTTACATATATCCTGGCAAGCTGATCCAGAGAGAAATCCTCTCTAATAGCAATGAAGTGTGAAGACTTTGTAAGACGATCAACTATGACCCAGATATCATTATTGCCTTTGGATATTTTAGGAAGCCCTATGACAAAGTCCATAGTGATGTTTTCCCATTTCCATTCGAGTATGGGTAATGGTTGTAACTTCCACTTAGACTTCTGTCTCTCAGCTTTAACTTGCTAACAAACCAAGCATCGAGAGACATATTCAGCAACATCTCTTTTCATGCCATCCCACCATAAATACTCTTTCAGGTCCCTATACATCTTCGTGCTTCAAGGATGAATAGAGAATGATGAACTATGAGCCTCATCCAGCAGCACCTTCTTTAATTCGGGGATGGGAGGAACACAAACCTGATTCCTGAACTTTATTATCCCATCACAATCAAGGTTGAATTCAGGAACATCTCTCAACTTCTTTTGTAACTCGACATCTTCTTTCTATGCCTCTTTAATCTTCACATGTATATATGGTTGAACATTCATTTGAGAAAGATAATATTTTTCCCCTTCCATTATAATTCCAAGATCCATCCTTTGTAAATCCATAAATATTGGATCTTTTGTGATCCTCATCATGGATAAACTAGCATGGTCTTTTCGACTTAATGCATCTGCCACCTTGTTTGCTTTCCCAGGGTGGTAATGGATTGAGCAGTCATAATCCTTAATCAGCTCCAACCATCTTCTTTGGCGCATATTTAGCTCCTTTTGTGTGAAAATATACTTTAAACTTTTATGATCAGTATAAATATTTCACCTTTCACCATAAAGGTAATGCCTCCAAATCTTTAATGCAAAGATTGCCGCAGCTAACACCAAATCATGAGTTGGGTAATTTTGCTCATGTATTTTCAACTGTCGTGAGGCATAAGCTATCACCATATAATTTTTTATAATAACACACCCCAATCCCTTCTTGGATGCATCACTGTAGATCACAAACCTTTCTCCACTACAAGGCAGTGTGAGCACAGGTGCACTGGATAACCTTCTTTTCAACTCCTTGAAATTCTCTTCACATTCTTCCGTCCAGACAAACTTTACTCCGTTCCAAGTCAACATGATGAGTGGATTAGATAATCATGAAAAAACATTCACAAAACGTCAATAATATCTAGCCAAACCAAGAAAACTTCAGATCTCAGTTACTGTTGTTGGTCTCGACCATCTTTCGATAACCTCTGTTTTTGCTAGATCCAAAGATATCCCCTCTTTTGAGATTATGTGACCCAAAAATGCAACTTTTTGAAGCCAAAATTCTCACTTGGTAAATTTGGCATAAAGCTTATCCTTTCTCAGGGTCTTCAATATAATTCTCAAGTGATCTTCATGTTCTTCCTTGCTCTTTGAATAGACAAGAACATCGTCTATAAAGACTACCAAAAACTGATCAAGATAGTCTTTAAAGACTCTATTCATTAGATCCATGAAGATAGCAGGGGGATTAGTAAGACCAAATGGCATCACTATAAATTCATAGTGTCCATACATTGTACGGAATGCCGTCTTTGGTATATCCTCCCTTTTGACCCTTAATTGATGATACCCTGAATGAAGATCAATCTTGAAAATGTATTGATCTCCGCGTAGTTAGTCAAATAAGTCATCAATGCGTGGGAGAGGATATTTGTTCTTGATAGTGATATTGTTAAGTTCTCGATAATCAATGCAGAGTCTCATTGATCCATCTTTCTTCTTAACAAATAGAACAGGTTCTCCCCAAGGTGACGCACTAGGGCGTATGAATCCCTTATCAAGATTCTCTTGGAGTTGCTTCCTCAATTCCTGTAACTCAATTGGGGCCATTCTATAAGGTGTCTTTGAAATAGGCAAAGCACCCGGTACGAGTTCTATTGAAAACTCAACTTCACAATTCAGTGGAAGACCTGGTAATTCCTCCGGAAAGACATCATCAAACTCCCATACAATGGAAATATTCTTAATCGTGAGTTTCTCACCAACCATTTGAGATAAATAACCTTCATTTAGTGGAATCAATACCCATAAAATGGAAGAAATTTTCACTAGAAGGTTATGTTCATCCTTGCATCGATAGAAGATCATAGATTGATCTGGAATATGAAATGTGACTTCCCTTCTTTGGCAATCGATATGAGCTCCATGTAGAGAAAGCCAATCCATGCCAAGAATCACACCAAATTCCACTATAGGAAGGATCACAAGATTTTCAGGAAGCACTTTCCAACAAACTTCAATCAGAGAAGGATTATAAACTTTTGATGCGACTGTTGTGCCATTATGTGTTGTCACAGCTGACTCAACATCTAATTATTGAGGTAATACGGTGATACCCTTAGAAAATTCATCAGAAATAAAGGACTGGGTGGATACAGAATCAAATAAAACATTTGGTACATTAGAGTGGATGGTAAGTGTACCTTTTACCACATCGTTATCGTACTCCACATCGCTAATAGAAATTCCATGTGACATTCCTTTGTCTTTAGCCTTAAGAGTTTGTTTACGTCAACAATCATCATCAACCCTTGGATTAGGGCATTTATTGGCATAATTTCCCATCTCCTTGCACTTGAAACATTGAAGTGTAGTAGGTTCATTCTGTGTATACCTTCCTTTGTTTGCATCATTAGACATCTTCTTCCCATCATCGCGACATTCAAATGCCCGATGACCTTTTTTTCCACATTTGAAACATTTACTTTCCCCTTTAAGACAACTCCCTCCATGCTTCATTCCACACTTTGAGCATAAGGGAAAGCTCATATTCATTTCAGTGTGCTCTTTAGATTTTCCTTGGAATTCCATTTTTCTCTTCTTATCAAACCCATATGACTGATGGGTTACTCCAATTTCCATCTCAACTTTGAGAGCACATCCAACGATTTCCTTATAGATATTGAAGTCTCTTATGGCTAAGGCCCTTCGAAGACTTGGTTTTAAGCCACTAAAGAATCGATCGATCTTACTCTCATGTTGGATAATAATACCAGAAGCGTACCTTTCAAGTCTTGTATAATTTGCTTCATAGGTACCAACAGATTCATCATCCTTTTGCTTCAGTTCAAGAAACTATTTCTCCATCTTTGTTCGGAGAATATGAGGGAAGTACTTATTGAAAAATAAGTTCTTGAACTCATCCCATTCCATGGACTCAATTTCATACCTTTGCCTCATATTCTTAATAAGATTCCACCATTGATCAGCATCACCCTCCAAACGATACACAGCTAGGATGACTTTATCTTGCTCAGAACATTGAAGAACTGAAAATATATTTTCATTAGTACTAATCCATTGTTCAGCAACTAATGGATCAGTAGACCCGCTGAATGAAGGTGGACGCTGTCTCATGAAGGATTCAACAGAATGTTGCTCCTTCCTTTGCTCGTTTGGAAGTCCTGCATGATTCATAGCTTGAGAATGTTGTGTGAGAATGGCTACAAGATTTTTCATTCCAGATCCCATAACATTTGGTTGCTCAGGGGGACAATCGTTGCATTGCCCGTCGCATTCCACATTAACACGGTTCCTTCGGGTTCCAACCATTGACTAAAACCAAGAAGAATAGTGTGAGCAACATTAATTATAATAGGAAAACCACATAATCAAGAATAAAATTTCTCACCTAAGGTCTTATCCTAGGTTATTCATGGCCATTTCTAAAACACTAAGATTGTGTTCTATGCTTAGACGTATCCTTAGGGTTCTTACTAAGGCTTTTACATACTAGTTTCCAAAGGTTGACTATACATTTGCTTTGATACCAACTATAACGGTCTGGAATTACTTCCAGTGGACTATAATTGATACCTATCATGGCACTCCATGGGCGGCTACACCCCCTGGGTGGGACACACCACCATCCCCAGTGGCAGCCATTTCCTCATGAAGCCCTTGGGCGGAGAGCCATGCTTCGTCCAACACTCACATGTGAGAGTTAACAAGGATCAGATACATTCCGACCTCCTTTGCCTCTGATACTAACTATAACGGCCCATAATTTACATACATTGTTATTACTTCAGAATTGAAGCACACTTATTACAACATATAACAAAACTAAGAAAGGACCGTATAGGTATAGTGTCTTTAGAAACAAGGAAACATAAACAACTAGTTCATAAAGCATCTACTTTGCCTCCCATTTATTTCATCATATCTAGAGTCCGTTTTTGGCATATTTTACTTAATAACCTTCTTCCTGAACTTGGGAAATAAAACATACAAAAGGGTGAGCTCAAATGCTCAGCAAGGGTAAACAAAAGAAATATCAATCACATCATATACATAAGAACAAAACTTTTGGAAATCATATCCGACAAAAGAGACCATAATATCATAACATGGGATAAATCATAGAAGTGAAATTTAATCCCAATAATCATAACATAAAACCTGAAACTTTGTGTCATACACACATAATCATAGACAATCATTTCTTATTAGTCAAGACTCATTTACAAGACTATCTTAGTAGACAAAGTCCATTTCTGAACCGAGTCACCCTCGTTTCAGTCCTGTTTCACTGAACCGGTATAACCTACCGTTCCAGCCATGTCTATCTCATGAGATATAAAATCTTTACCCAATCAATTGAAGGGAGATGTAGGTCCCAACCATCTCTTAATGATACCATTCTTATGTGGGCCACAAAATCATAAACCATACAACATAGCATAACCCTTGTAATAAAAATGGGAATCTTAAACATCGTGACATCATAAAACAATTCATATAAGATAAAGGAATTCATAAATATAATTCCATCACAACATAATCAAATCAATGTAATAATAGGGATAGAAACAAAACTTTTATTATCTTAGATGGAAAATAATTTTGAAAAAACACCTGAACTCCATTCCTGAGGAAAATATCCTTTCTGCTTCAAAAACACTTTTCCTTTCTTTTCTCGTCGTACAATTATAAACTAAAAGAAGTTGATTAAAACTAATCTTGAAAACATGTAATGGAAGCTTCTTGAAAATAATGTTTTAAAAATCCATTCATGCCGTATAAGATAAAAAAACATTCTTCGTACTTTTGTCGGAAAAGTCAAAAAGTACCTCGTACGAAAAACGACAAAAGATTCCTTTCATATATTTTACTAAAAACTCACCGAAGGGTAAAATTGGTTTTAAACAATTTTAGGTGGATGGAAATAATATTACATATTTAGGAAACATGGATGTGGATGATAAAATACACCCCAGTAAATACTAAAATATAAACAATCTCGGATAAAAATGAGATTGTGATATCTCCCTTACCTTAGGTCCAACATGCTTTGCAAGTGTCCAAACCTCCTGTATAATGATAAAAATAATGTTATTGACTTATTATAGAATCATAATTATTTTTATTATATCATATATGGACTTTTCCTAGCTTCTTAGTAATAATATTTCATTGCTACTTGTTATTCGGGTGTTTATAAATTTTTGTTCTTATGCGTGTTTTGTCGAATAAATTCTTATTCTTATCTTTATGTTATAGATACCTCATTTCCAGATTGGTATTAGTGTAATATATATCATATTAATTCATTCAATTCATTTATATAATCATTATGAAATGAATATCATGTAGAACGAGTCGCATCACATCGTGGAGACGGTATTCCGTACGTACGCACGAGTGATGATATCGTTTCTATGATCGTGGAATTGTATTGGAGTGTTTGTATACTATTTCAGAATCAATATCACTTTATAATAGTCATATATAGTCATTATTTACACCATTATACCCATCCAAGTAAGGTGGTGGTGGAAAATAGATTACACCACGGCGTGGAGACGGTATTCCGTACGTACGCACGCGCGGTGATTTCATTTTCCGTAAGATGGATGGATGGTTAAATAGGGTTGTTTCATAATTATAATAAAATATCAGTATATATTTGATACTGATGTTATTACTTCATAATTAAACAACTAATGAAGAAGAAGTTGAAGAAGAAAAAAATTGGAAAGGATCGGTAATGGATAGTACCACTTCTTTGAAGTGCTTCTTTGAGACCTCCTTTTAAGGCACTAAAATTGGTCTTTGAAGACGACCAGGACCTCTAGGATGTCTCTAGGGAAGTGGAGAGGAGAAAATGGCAGGGGTTGGCCGAGCTTGAAGGCTCAAAGTGGTGTGAGGAAGAGAGGGAGGAGGTGCCCTTTTATAAGGGAGGAGAGGGGAACCTTTGGAATAACTAAAAGTATTATTTTATTATAAAGTCATGTTCGGTTTTAAATAGCTCCAAATTGATTTATTTCTATGATAAGGTGGGGATGGGTCGAAATCCTCTCATCCAATAGAATTTAGACAAGTTTAGGTTCCTATTTTAACCTTATCATTTAGATTTAACATTAAGTTAAATAATTTTACTTTTACCATATCTTCTTGTCTTCTTATACTATAAGGGTAATAAACATACAATATCAAGCCAAAAGAACCCCAAGTTGTTTATTATTAATATATATAACCTTATATAAGTAATTTGGCCGATACTTAGATTTTTAGGAATAAAATATCAATTAATTATATAATTTTTTTTAAAAAACTATTTTATGACAATTTTGACACTATTTAGTAATTGATTTTTGTGAAAATCATAACAGAAAGATATGTTCTATAAAAGTTAATTAAATCAATACTAACATGTCATATTAACCTATAAAATTAGTGGAATTCATTAAAAGCCTCAAATTATATTTATTGGGGTATTTATAACATCAATTATGTCAATATTTCATTAATAAGATAATTTCTGCATCATCGTTGTGTCTTAAATATATTAAATTATTTAATGTCAAAAAATTAAAAATAAAATACCATTATGTAGGAAATATTTTTAGATTTCCAATGAATATTTATAGTCGAATTTATATTATTTATAACCCCATATTAAAAATGATTTAGTTATTAAACATTGATTTTAACTATTTTAACCCTTCTTTAAATAAATTAATAATAAATATCCTAATCTAATCCAAGTGGGCCTAAATGGTCATATTTTATTCCTAAGTTTGTTTTTGATCGAATTAAATTTTTCCAATAGAATTAGGACATGTGTTAGGGTAATAATAATATCATTTTTACCCTTAATTACCCTATTTACTTTTAACCGTGGTAAAAAAAAGTAAAAAGTTACTATTCGCCAAAAAATTATTTTCATCTTATTGAACCACATTTTACTTACTGACATCAACCGTGTCTCTCGGATTTTCGAAATTCCACTCACAGAAGTGGTAAAAATTATGTTTTATCAAAAATTCAGTTTTTTTAACTACCACTTAGTGGTTTCACTATTCATCAAAAATTGAAAGTTTTCAGAAAAATTCTAAAATTTCACCCTAGGCTAATTTCAATATTCCGAATCCAAAAATGAAGTCCATTTTGAAAAATAAAATTTATAAAATTTCAAAAAGTGTTTATTACTATTCGTAAAGGCTAGTTTTAATAATATTTTTATAGTATATCGTTGTTTAGTGAAACTCGGTATTGCGTACGACGCAAGCTATCGAGGTAACTCGTGATTTCGTGTAAAGCAATCCAAGAAAGTGTTGTGTATAGAAAAAGATTCCTTTGATGATTTATATAAAATAAAAGTCTCGGGTGTTACATGGGGCCCACTATATCCCCTTGATGCATCGGTAGGTCTCATGAGACGAACTATGGTACTGGCGCGAGGCCTTGACAAAATGATTATGTTATGGTCTTAGCACGAGGCTTGGATGGTATGGTTATGATTTCCGACATATGCACTTCCCGCATTACAATTCTAGTATTTGAATTTCATGTCGTTATTCAACTAGTAGAATACCGATGATTATGTTTAATTATGGAATTATTTATTTAGCTCATATTCCTGCCATAATATCTTTAATGTTTATTTTTAAAGGCATGTGTTTTCAATTATTCACCATGGCTAATGTTTATATTAACTTCCGCTGTAATTCTTACTCTTACTGAGTGTTTGAGCTCACCCCTTTTTTATGTTTAATCTTTTCAAGACATGAAGAAGTAATTTATTAATGACGTATAAGAATAATCTAGGAAACGTGATGTTTCTAGTGGAATAAAATAGTGATTTTTTCCCTTCATGTTGTAATGATAAACTTAGGTATGTAACTTGTTTCCAATAATACTAAACTACTTGGTATATCGGGATTCTTATTCAGTGAATATATGCCAATGTAATCAAATAAGGCACCGACTCTGGAAAACTGGGGTCAGGTCTTAACAGTTGGTATCAGAGGAAGTTTAGTTGAATACATGGAAACTAGATTTATAAAATGTAGAATTAGGGAAGAATCCCTAAGTTAGTATTTGAAGATAAACAAACCATAACGTCCTGGTATTTTGGTAAGGAATATATTATGGAGATCATTCAAGAAATACATCCCTGTCTGGATACAAGCAAGTAGAGGCGGCTCTAGCACAGATGTATCTAGGGGTAAAACCTGAAAACACCGCTTTGAGCTAGACTCGAATAGGAACTGGTGCATGACAATGGGCCTTGCTGCACTCTTGGTTACGACACTCTCGAGGGATAATGAAAGAGAGAACGTTGTCATGGGAGTATATCGTTTATCAGGATATGCAGATCTGTGGTGGTCAGTAATCAAAAACACAAACGAGGAGGAGGAGATAGAAGAGATGGAATGGAGGGATTTTAAGGAAATATTCATAGAAAAATATTTCCCTCATGAGAAGCAAGAAGATATAGAGGGAAAATTCTTGAATCTGAGGTAGAAGGATGATGATAATGTTCCAAGGTACGAAGCTAACTTCACAAGGTTAGCAAGAAAAGTTGTAGACTACATACGAAATCCAAGGAGAAAAATTGATCAGTTCTTTGATCGCCCAAAGCCTTTCCTCCGGCGGGCACTGGTCTCCCAATTTTATTCATCATACGAGGATATAGTTTCATGTTCCATCAAGACAGAAAATGAATTCTCTAAATCTTATGACATTAAGGGAACGCAAGAAAAGAAGAGGGCTGCTGAAAACCCTAGGAAAGGAAATAAAGAAATAGGAAAGAAGGGAAGAGTTGAATTTCCACCATGTGACAATTGTGGAATGAAACACCCTAATACATTCTTAAAAGTAAAAGGAGTATGCTACAAATGTGGTCAGAAAGGCCATCTTGCTAGTGATTGCAAAGGGAAGAAGGGCTCCAATGATGTAAAATGCTATAGTTGTTAGGAGATGGGAAATTATGCTAACAATTGTCTAAAATGTCAAGGAAATATGCAACAGAGAAGGCTATGGGATCCAGGAAATTCTTATGCAATCATAACAGCAGAGGATGAAGTTCGTAATGACGTTGTGGCAGGTACATTAATTGTTTCCTCATGTTAAGACATTGCTTTATTTGATTCTAGATCATTTCATTATTTCATATTTTCCCAGTTTTCTATGAAAATTTGATATTTCCAATTTGATTTAACAATGGAGGTATCAGTAAAAACTGCTAAGGGAAGTATCATTGCTACAAAGTTCTATGAATTAGTTCCAATTAGGTCATATAAATGTTCTTTATCTTCTGATCTCATCGTCATACCAATTATTTAATTTGATATAATCCTCAGTGCGGATTGGTTTTCAGACCATGATGAAAAAATTTATTGTAATAAGAAGGAGGTTACAATTTTTGATGATGATGATAAAGAACACCTTATCTTTAGAGCAGAATCGTCATCAACTGATTCTTATCTAGATCCGCCACCAGTATCTCAACAAAAATTATATTATTGGGGAGGAAGACAATGAAATAATTGCGGGTGAGGAATGGAATCTTCAAATAGATGATGTGCCTATTGTGAGAGAATATATTGATAGGGTTTCCAGAAGAATTACCCAGACATCCTCCAAAACGAGAAATTGAGTTTTCCATTGATTTAGTTCCTATTTCAAGGCCATATCGAATACCCCTTATAGAATGGCCACATGTGGAATTAGTGGAACTAAAGAAACAACTATAGGAATTGAGTAATAAAGGATTTATTCTCCATAGTGTTTCTCCTTGGGGATCCCCTATACTTTTTGTTAAGAAGAAAGATAGATCTCTGAGGTTTTGGGTCGACTACATGGAGATCAATGTTAGAACAATAAAGAAAATGTATCCCCTACCTCGCGTTGATGATTTATTTGACCAACTGCATGGATCTCAATACGTTTAGAAGATTGACCTTCGATCTGGATATCATCAGTTGCGTGTAAGGAAGGAGGATATTCATAATACAAATTTTCAGACCAGGTATGGGTATTACGAGTTTACAGTCATGCCTTTTGGATTGACAAATGCACCCTCTGTATTCATAGACCTAATGAATAGATTTTTCAAGGAATATCTAGATGATTTTGTAGTGGTATTAATTGATTATATCTTGTTATAAGCCAAAATCTATGAAGAACATGAAAATCACTTGCGCATTATCATGAAGACTCTTAGAAAATAGGAATTATATGGGAAGTTTTGCAAGCTTGAATTCTGGATTCAGGAGATTTCTTTTCTTGTCCATATTGTTTCTAAGGATAGAATCCTAGTTGATCCTGCAAAGACAAAGGAATTCCAAGATTGGCCCACGCCAATGAACATAAATGAGGTACGCTGTTTTATTGGGTTAGCAGGTTATTATCAGAATTTTATACAGAATTTTTCCCAACTGGCTAACGAGCAAACGAAGCTCACACGTAAAGGGGTTAAATTTGTTTGTGAAACAGATTTTGAATACTGTTTTGAATAACTGAAGAGAAGATTAGTCAATGCTCCTATATTGACTCTACCATTGGGGAATGACGGGTTTTTTATTTATCGTGATGCTTCAAATACATGAATTGGTTGTGTCCTTATGAAAAATGATAGGGTTATTGCTTATGCAATACGATAGCTAAAAAATCATGAGAAAATATATCCTTATCATGATCTTGAGTTACCTGTCGTAATCTTTTCATTCAAGATATGGAGACATTATCTCTATGGTAAAAAATGTGAGATTTATACTGATCACAAGAGTTTGATGTATATTTTATCACAAAATGTTGTCAACATGAGGAAGAGGAGATGTCTTAAACTACTCATGGATTATTACTTCACGATAAACTACCACTCGGGGATGGAAAATAAGGTGGCTGATGCTTTGAGCCGAAAGGATCATGGAGTTTTGAACAATATGAGGTTTGAAAGGGATCCTATTTTCATGGATCTAGTAAAGATGGATATGGGAATAACCATGGAAGGTGAAACATCAATTATTTTTCAAATGGTTTCCAAAAACATCTTTACTAGAAAGGATAAAAAGTCCTAGGGCTGATGATGAGGTGTTTCAAAAGAAGATTAAAGCTGGGAATGATGGGAGATTGAGTGACTTCGTATATGAAGATAAAATTTTGAAATTTGGGAAGAGACTGTGTGTTACCAATATAGCTGATCTAAAAAAGGAATTGTTGGATGATGCTCATAGTTCCAATTTATCTATAAACCATGGTAGCAGTAAGATGTATTGAGATTTGACGGAACATTTTTGGTGGGGCAACATGAAGAGGGAGATTTCGGATTTTGTGTCCAGATGTATGGTTTGTCAACTTGTCAAAGCTAGAAGGCAACAACATGGAAGAGTATTTCCACCTCTTCCCATACCTGAGTGGAAATGGGATAATATCAGGATGGAATTTGTCATGGGACTACCAAATCCTCCTATAAGGAATGATGCAATATGGGTAATTATTGATCTTCTTAACAAGTCACCAAATTTTCCTGCTATAAGATAAGATCTACCACTTGAATGTCTTGCAAGACTATATATTAATGAAGTTGTGAGACTTCATGGAGTACCTCTATCGATTGTTTCTGATCATGATCCACATTTTACATCAAGATTCTAGAAAATTCATCAGAAGGTCCTAGATACTGATCTTCGTTTCAGCAATGCCTACCACGCACAAACTAAAGGACAATCATAACGAATAATTCAAACATTGGAAGACATATTGAGGTCTTGTTCACTTGATTTTCAAGTCATGTGGGATCAGTATTTACCTCTCATAGAATTTTCCTACAACAATAGCTTATATTCAGGTATACAGATGGAACCCTATAAAGCATTATATGGGAGGCGATGTAGTACACCAACAAGATGGGATGATGTTGGTTAAATAATGCTCATGGGCCAAAAACATGTTGAAGAAACAATGGAAAAGGTGAATATTATCTAGAACTATATCAAAATAGATCAAAGTAGAAAACGGAGCTATACTGATAACAGAAGGAAGGATTTTTAATTTCAAGAAGGTAATCACGTTTTCTTAAATGTATCTCCATGGAAGGGTATTATACGATTCGGTAAGAAGGGAAAATTAAGTCCCAGGTACATCATAACTTTTGAAATTATCAGATGAATTGGAGCAGTTGCTTACCGTTTGGCAATGCCGCCAAGTCTCTCCAAGGTTCACAATGTGTTCCACGCATCAATGCTAATAAAGTACATACCAGACCCAACACATGTACTCACTTATGAACAAGTGTAACATGAGCCCAATCTATCTTACCATGAAGAGTCTATAAATATTCTTATTACTAGAGAACAAGTATTGAGAAATCGGACGACTCTTCTGGTGAAGGTTCTAGAGAGGAACCATAAGATGGAGGAAGCAACATGGTAGCCTGAGGTGCGTATGTTAAAGACATACCCGAATCTTTTTAGGTAATATTTTGTGCATTTTGAGGAAAAAATTTTTGTAAGGAGGGGATAATGTAACACTCAAAGGTTTTGAAAATATATATAGAATGAAATTTTATAATCTACCCTCTTCTTTGTTTTGAATTTCAAGAAATGGTCATCTAGAGTTGTGTTCAGTAAGTCATTTGGAGTTTGATAGAACAAACATGATTTTTGGTGAATAGTTACATACCCTTATGAATAGTAATATGAATAGTAATATCACCCTTGTGAATAGTAAATAATATTGTTATATTATTTTTGTAAGGAAATATGATAATGGGATCCTAATTAATTTTTCAATGTCACATAAAACTAAATGCACTTAAAGATTGTTATTTTTCGAATTTAATATGACCATATTTAAAAATTAAATTAATAATATTTAGAAAATTATTTTTGAAAAATGGATTTCACTTTTTAATTATACACGTCGAAAAATAGTAGGGATGAATTTTTGGGTTTTTTATAAAATACTTGAATTTTTCGTGAATAGTGAAAAATACAGTTTTGAGTATTCAGTAGAATAATGACATAATAATTAAAATAAAAGGCTTGTCGACTTTTGTATAGTATCTTATGACATGAGGTGTCCCAAGTGTCTTAAACCATGGGCATATACCATAGTCAAAGCCCATGGTTTGCCAAATACCACTAATGAGGTGTCCCATTAAAATTATTTAAATATTACCTCTCTTTTCAATAAATACCCACTCTTCCATTCACTTTAATTCATACTAAATCTCTCATCCTCGAAGCTCTGGTGGTTTTACCTCTCTAAGAGTCCTACCAAGGTGTCCCTAAGCCCCCAGGGTCCCATCCTTCAAGATCTAGGAGTTATTCTACAAGGAAAGGAAATTCTTCATTCTCTTCTTTAAGTCGATACTTCTTTTATGTTATCTATTTGAAATTCGCTTCTCATATATTGAGGTTCGATTTTATTCATTATTATTACTCTCCTTTTGATTTAAATATGATGATATGCCATTTTTTCTCATAATTTGATTTTATGAAATTTTAAGTAATGTCGTTAGGCTGCCGAAATTTCATAAGGGATCTCTTGACTTTTCCTTTATTTTCAAGTTCATCTCTTTTTCTCTCTCTCCTAACCTCCTCTGTCCAAATGATCATGATAACACCAGTAACATATATATACTGGATTTATATAATTTTAATGGAAGAAACATCATTAATATTTTTACTCCCTCCATTTTATTTTTATAAATGAAATGAACGTCCATGAGGTTCCAATTTATAGCCTTCATGGACGACGAAGTTTCGTTCTTCAATTTCCCCTTCATTCCTGGTCATGAAACAATATTTATGGTTGAACCAGACTATAATATATGTTTTATAACCTAATTATTATTCAGGAACCATAATATGTACATATAATTAACTTATATGACAAAACTAGTTCATAATAATCCAAATACCGCCAAATAATAGAAGTGGTTTTCATCTAATGATTCATCCTCATTCCATGTAACCAAATGAAATAAATAACCATTATAAATTATTTATGTTCATAAATAATGTTTAATTTCAATTCTAGAGATTTATAACCATTCCACATGAACTCCATTACTTAAAAACATGTGAACCAAATATGAAAATAAAGGAAACAGACACTCCAGAACGACGAAATTCAATTCAATAACTTAACAATAAAGAAGTAAATGAACTAACCAGAATAATGGTAAAGTAAATACATGTCTAATAGTTTCTGAAATAAGTTATTACAAATATAACTTCATATTCCAGGATCTTAGTTTCTAGAGAAGAACACATTTGGACTTAAGGTAAGAGTTTATCACCCAAACTTCCATTTTCATTCGGGTTACTTTTATTGTCTAAATTACTCGATGAAATTATTATGTATTTTTATGTACTCCTAATAAATTATGATTGAGTATTCAATATATTTAAAACAACCAGAACCATTCCTTATTTTATGTATATTTACACGTTTTAAATGGAACACTCAAAATTCATTCCAAAATAGAATCCATATTCTAGGGAATTTCCCCAATTCATATCTATTTACAAGGGCACTCTATAATCTGTTATTGGAAAACGTTATATTTTTAAAAATACTCATTTTATTATCATAGTTATATCTTACATCACTGATGGTTTTATACAATGATTTTCCATAAGAAATCTTATTTTCAAAATAAAAGAGTCTTTATCTCAAAATTGCTTAATGATTTTATAAGAGTATTTTCGTTCATTGATCTTATTTATTCCATCGTATTATTGGGATTAATAATTTATGAATTCATATACAATATTTTATTTAATGGTTTATGACTAACTTTATTGTGGATGATCTATCCTAAAACCATTCATCATATTGTTCCGAATGGTTAGTGTTTATGTTCAATAATTTTTGAAAGTTAGTTACATTTAATATGATAGTTTCAATATGAATGTATATGTTGTTTATGTTGATCCCCACTCATATGAGGAATGAATTGGACTTATTATTTGACGGGTGGGCCCCGCTATTTCCCCTCTATGCATCAGTATGTTGCATGAGACAAACTATGGTCTTGGCACGAGGCCTTGACAAAATGATTATTTTATGGTCCTAGCACGAAGCTTGGACGATATGGTTATGATGTCTGGCATATGAACATCCCTCATTATGATTCCAGTATTTGAATTTCATTTGGTTATTCGACTATTATAATAACGATGATTATGTTTAATTATGGAATTTTTTATTTAGCTCATATTCCTGCCAAAATATGTTTCATGTTTATTATTAAATGCATGTGTTTTCAATTATTCACCATGTCTAATGTTTATATTAATTTCCACTATATTGCTTACTCTTACTGAGCATTTGAGATCAACCCTTTCTTATTTTTAATCTTCTCAGGACTTTAAGAAGTAATTTATGAATGAGGTACACGCATAATTAAGATACATGTTGTTTCTAGTGGAATAAAATAGTGTTTTGTTTCCCATCCTGTTGTAATGATAAACTTATGTACATAACTTGTTTCCAATAATACTAAACTACTCAGTATTTCAGGATTCGTATTCCTTGTATGTATCCCAACTTAATCAAATAAGGCACTGGCTCTAGGCAACTGGGGTCGGGTCCTTACATGCCTTCCGTAAAAGGTATGGGCACTATGAATTTTTGGTGATGCCCATCGGACTAACTAATGCCCCTGCAATATTCATGGATTTGATGAATAGAGTCTTTAGACATTACCTCAGAAAAAATTTGGTAGTATTTATTGATGATATTCTCATATACTCCCAGAGAAAAGGGGATCATAAAGAACATCTATGTCTTGTGTTGGCAACATTATGAAATGAGAAGTTGAATGCCATGTTCTGCAAGTGTGACTTTTGGATGAAACAAGTCACATTCATGGGACGTCTGATCACAAGTGAGTTAATTTCTATGGATCTTTCAAGACAAAGGTGATTGAGGAGTGGCCCAGGCCCTCTAGTGTCACAAAAATCTGCAGTTTTTTTGGATTAGCTGGGTACTACCAATGTTTTGTGAGAAACATCTCATGATTGTGAATCCCTCTAACTAAGTTAACAAGGAAAGGGGTAAAGTATGTCTGGATGGATGAATGTTCCAAAAGCTTCAAGGAGCTAAAGAGAAGGCTGATCATTGCACCTGTACTCACACTACCAAAAAGTGGAGAATGTTTTGTGATAAAAAGTGATGCTTCAATGAAAGGATCGGGTTGTGTATTCATGAAAAATGATAATGTGATAGCCTACGACTCACAACAGTTGAAGACCCATGAGCCGAACTACTCAATGCATGATCTAGAGCTGGCAGTAGTGATTTTTGCCTTGAAAATCTGGTGGCACTACCATTATTGTGAGAAGTGTGACATATACACCGACCACAAGAGCCTAAAGTATATATTCAGACAAAATGAGATTAACATGCATAAAATTAGATTGTTAGAGGTAATCAAAGAATATGATTTCTCTATTCACTACCATACTGGAAAGGTGAACAAGGTAACAAATGGACTATGTAGAAAACAACCTACTACTCTATCCATGCTACAGATTTAGAAAGACGATGTCTTATTTGATATAAATAGAATGGATTTTGAAATCATAAGGGTAGGGGATACATCCTACCTTGCCCAAATTATTGTGAAACCATCCATCTAGGAGAATAATAAGGAAGAAAAAAGGGATTATGTGGAGATACAAAAGAGGGTGAATGTAGTAAAGGAAGGGAAGCTGCAAGAGTTCCATATCGATGATGATGGTGTGATTCGGTTTGGAACATGGCTTTGTGTGCCTTCATCACCCGGGATAAAGAAATAATATTGGAAAATGAAAATATCTCAACATTCTATATCCATCCTGGGAGTACCAAGATATACCGTGATATCCAAGAACCATTCTGGCGGGATAACATGAAGAAGGAGATTGCGGAATATATATCAAGATTCTTGGTATAAAAGCAAGTAAAATCTGAGAGACAAAAGTCCAATGGTATGATGCAACCATTTCATATACCCGTGTGGAATTGGAAAAATGATACTATGTACTTTTTCATGGGTCTCTCGAAGACATCAAATGGAAATAATGTGATATGGGCTGTGGTTGATCAACTCAAACAGATTTCCCATTTTATCTATATTTGGGAATATCTCTCGCTTGAAAAACATGAAATGATATATGTGAAGGATGTGGTGAGACTGCACGGTGTTCTGCTGTCAACTGTCTCTGAACGTGATCCAAGGATCACATCTAAATTCAGGTGGAGCCTTTAACATGCTTTGAGTACTGAATTAAATTTCAGCACAGCCTATCACCCCCAAACTAATGGATAATCTGAAAGGACTATACAGATTCATGAAAATATTCTAAGATCCTTCTCTATATAATTCAATGGTGGTTGGGATCACTATCTCCCATTGGTTGAGTTCTCATACAACAATAGATTTCAATTGAGTATTCAGATTTCTCCATATGAAGCTCTATATGGAAAATGATGTAGAACTCAAATATATTGGGCTAATGTTAGGGAAAGAAAGCTACTTGGTACTAATATTATGCAAGAGATGATAGAGAATGTTCAAGTCATCCAGAAACACATCAAATATGCTCAGAGTTGGCAAAAGAGCTATAATGATAACCATCAAAGGGACTTGGAGTTTGACATTGGAGATAATTTTTTCCTTCAAATATCTCCATGGAATAGAGTCATGTTATTTGGGAAGAAAGGGAAGCTATGCACAAGGTACATTGGCCCCTTTGATATCCTTGACTACATATGAGCTATGGCCTATCGACATGAAATTCCACCGAATATGGATCATGTTCATGATGTGTTTCACGTATCACTCTTGAGGATGTACATACATAATCTCTCACATGTACTAAACTCAGAGGTGGTATAGTTGGATGATGACCTCTCTTATGAAGAATAACCAGTAGAGATTCTAGATCGGAGTTATATGGTTGTACGCAATAAGACAACTCATCTTGTTAAATCGTTATAGAGGAACCATAAGTTAGAGGAAGCAACTTGTGAACCGGAAGAGGCAATCAAGGATAAGTACCATCACCTTTTTGTGTAAAGAGAAATTTCAGGGGTGAAATTTCTAAGGGGGGAAGAATGTAACGACCCAAAGTTTTTCAATGAAAATTACCTTCATAAAATTATGTTATAAAATCACATGAAAGCACAACATAATGAACTACTATGTGCTAAATGACCTTTAAACATAATTTTGTCAATTATGTATTAGGAATTTTGAAAATCCGACATACACGGTTGTGTTCAAGATGATTTTTGAAGTATAATGAAACAAAAATAATTTTTGGCGAATAGTAACGTACACTTGTGAATAGTAACCTACCATTATGAATAGTAATATGACCCTTATAAATAGTAAATCATCTAACATAAGAGTAACCTTACCCATGAATAATTAAATAAAATTTAGACATCTTAGAAACTGACAATTTGACCTTAGTAAACGTTTTTGTATTTTATAAGTCATAAATAAATAATTATAATTATTTAATTAATTTAAAATAAAATTTTTATTTTAAAAATGTGTTAATTAATTATCAAATAAATTCCTTATAGTTTTTAGATAATTTTACAAGACCCTACGTAATTTTTGAAAGAACCATAAAATCAGTTTTCACTTTAAAATTTGTTTTTAAGTAAATTATGATTTTAATTAAATATTAAATTAATCAGATTTAGAAAATTATTTTTAAAAAATGGAATTTATTTTTGTATCCTACACTTCAAAAAATGGTTGGGGTAATTTTTTGGGAATTTTCTAACATACATGGATTTTTCGTCAATAGTAAAATACATTAATTTATCGTATAATACATTATAATTAAAACCCACTATTCCTGACATCACAAGTGATGTAAGCACCCAAATACTGAACTCACCTGCCTTATTTTCTATACTTGGTCATGGATGACTTAGTATTCCTTGTCTTAGGAGAACTTAATAAACTAATGAATTTTATATTAAGGAAACCCATCTCCCCTCCACTATAAAAACCACCCTTCACACCCTCATTTCCCCACACCTCTCAAGCTCCAAAACTTCTCTAAACTCTACCGAAACATCCTACCTAGCCCCTATAACACGTTAAAGATCTTCTAGTCTCCTCAAAATACCAATCCAAGATTCCTTAAGGAGAATCTCATGAGGAGGATTTAAGAGGTAATATCTCTCCCTCATCTCCATTAATTTCCTTACAAGTTCAAGTTAATTTATTGATCTCTCCCAACCTATATTAATCCAAATGGTATTGTAACTATAGTATTATACATTTAATGTAATTTTATGATGCTAATGGGATATTATATTATCAAACCCCCGTACCCTCTTCCTTTTATTTTATTAAAGAGAACGTTGTTCGTGAGGTGTTATTTTATCACCTTCAAGAACGACAGGTTTTCTTCTTCCAATTATACCTTAAGATCTGGTAATGGAACCATTTTTATGGTTGAACCAGAATATTTTATATGTAATGTCTCCTATTTAATGTTCTTGAACTAACTTATGACCATTTATCTAGTGATAAAATAAAACAAGTACATTATGATAGAAATCTCGCTCAAATTAACCCAAACAATCACCATTTTTTCTTATATAATGATTCATCCACATGGATATAATATAATTCATTATAATATCAGTAAATCTCTTTTAATATCATTAATAACTTGTAATATCAGTTATGGTTTTTTACCCATGTTCTACCCGAACATCAATTTTAGAATACAAGTGAACCACTCAAGAAAACCATAAAAACAATCATTTCCAAACAATGATTTTAAACACTATAACTTATCGAACGGCCCGTAAAATAACATAATGACACAAAAATGACCCCTATTATTGTATAAATGGTTATTTAATTTCTAATTAATGAATATAATGTTATTATACATGATATTAAAGAGATGGAAGAGTTCTGCTACAAGGTAATGGGAGAATCTTGAACCAAATTTACATTCTTCAGGTTCTCCATCTTTCACTCCATTTTTGACATGGTTACTCCTTAATGATAATTTTTTAATCATTGTATTTCTTTTTCTAGGATATACGTGTCTGTCAGTAGTTTTTATGTAAATTTTTTTTTTCCAAAAGAACTCTTCTTTTAAGAACACGCCATTTATTTCTCACTCAAAATGGACGGTTCTTGTAACATGTATGCTATTACCCCTATCTTTTGGGAACCAAATGTTTATGAATTTGTTCTCATGAGACTAAACCCATTACCTTCCATGGGTTAGTTATGAAAATTTTTTATATGTGTTCTATGTGTAATGCTTGATAATGATAATTTTATGATGTGATGGGTGCGCCCAAATTTATACTGTGCTCCAATGCATTGGGTAAAATGATTAACCTCATGATTAAATGTGAAATGATGTGTGAAAAAGATTCTAACATGGTTCAAAAGCATGTGTGGTAGTTAACCACTAGGACTTGATGTTTTATTTTTATGCATTTCCACATTTCAAGCCTTATATTTATTCTTCCTATCATGTTCATGATCTATTTCCCATGTTATTATTATGTTCACCCCATATTATATTGTTCTTATCTATCCCCTTATGGGGCTTCTAGATCACCCCTTTTGATGTATATCCCCAGGTGGATACATGTACTAAGGAGTGGAAACTTTTCAATAAGAATCTAGAGAATAAGAAATTAAATAAATGTTTATGCTTGATATTGTAATTGTTATGTATAGTCCCAGTATTCCCAAGACACTAATCCATTGGATCCTCTACGTGTAATACTATTATGTTGTTTATCATTAAAATGATGTAATAGTAATGTATGAAAAGGTAGGGTCACTATAAAAATCAATTCATTGTGGTATCCTATGACATACAAGACCCCGTCTACATTGGGACAATTGTGAAATTATTGCAACATCCCAATGAAAGGGTCATCCTCAGTTTAATTGACATCTGACCCTTTAGTGGTTTTAGTCAATAATAAAACAAGTGACCAATTTCAGTTTGTTGTATATGGAACAAAAAAATACTTGTACTACCTGTGATGCAATTATTAATAGTTTTTCTTTGTACCTTTCCTTATTAAAAACTACTTTCATGAATCCCAATTCATCAATTTTAATATAACTCTTGTTATCCACCCACTTATATTTAAAAATCACAACTTCGAATGGTGTATAATACACCTCCCAAATTTTTTTGATGATACCAAAGTATGACATATTCACATAAATTATATTTCAATTCTTGGTACAAGATACATGCATCACTTCGGGAACAAGTGTAAATCCACTATTTTTATGGTACTATGTTCATCATGATCATTTGTATAAAACATATAACCATTATTTACATTACCATTATAGGAAAATAAATGAACAATTGGTCCTATATCTATCCATCAATGTTGTTCTGAAATTGAATACATATTTTTAGAGGACTCTTTAAAAATATAGTCTTGAAAGAAACCTATAAACTGCTGATTATGTGTATTTGATTTCAATATTTCAGACCTTGATGCATTTAAATTCCTAATAATTTCTTTTTGGACATCAATATAGGGGGAATCATCTAAACCTTTATAAAAAACATCATGGTTGGCATGCTCCTGACCTCTAATAGTAATTATGAAAACATATATTCTAGAAATTACTTCACCCACAAGGCACCTGGTGTGACAAGATTTTGGTAGATCAATGTTTTCCACATGGGTTTGGTAGTCAGTATATAATTCAATGACTTCTCCATCAACATATCTCTCTATAATAAAAAATTAAATATGATTTTGATTTTTTAGATAACCATTAAAAATAATTATATACAATTTAATGAGGTACATCCATAGATAATTTATTGGACCATAAATTTGAATCTCTCTTACAAAGTCAACCATCATATCGAAAAAGATTGGTAGGAAAATCATCTCCAATTCACATAATATGAAAAACATTTCCTTTTATATTGTTGGAAATTTCACAAAGTATACAACTCTGATACATATATATTTGAAAAAGAAACAGATCTTGTTTAATTTATGATAGACATTCATTGTAAAAATGAAATGTATAGCTACAAGTATTATATCTTCATAAAAAATAGCAGTCATTTTATTTCATATCATTTAGCATTAAATAATTAATTAAAATTATATTCTTTATATTTCATGAATTCCCCTTTGGAACATTTATATCATTTATGAAGATGAAAAACTAATATCTCTCTTACCTCGAAAGAGTAGAAGTAGCTCGAGGAAGAAAAGTCTGTTTTTTACTCTTCAATGGTGCCAACACATCCCATATTCACATGTCAATAATTTATTTCCCAACCTTTATTACATCATTTTCTTTACAAAGTTCATATATAAATGTTCCAATTATACTATCAAAAACATTTTTTTCAACATGAATAAGATCAAGAAAATTCCTAATGTACAAACAACTCTAGTATGGAAATTAAAAAAACTAATCTCTTCTTCCAACCAGGTTTTCTATGTTTTTTTAAAAAAGGTTTATAGAATGCAGTGACCATATATTTAAAATTCAAAAACAGTTGATCACCAGTTAGTGGAGATGAAGTTTTATATTATTTTGAACTACCATTGAATGGTGTCATCCAAGATCGGTACTTATGTTGATGGGGATGAAATCTATAATGTCCAAGAATAAAAGTCTTCGATGAATGGTTAAACCTAATTGACCATGTACCTTGTTCAAAAATAGGACACCCTTGAGTTAATTTAATTCTATATCCTAAAAAATTTCCATAAATAATAATTTCATTTATCATCATATGTGACATGGCACTAAATGTGAAATTTCCATTTCTATAAGCATCATACAACATAACTCCTAAATCCCACAATAATCTCAAATATTAGATCAATGGATCCAAATAAACATTAATATCATTACCTGGTTGTTTTGGTCTAGTTATAAATTGAAATAAAACAATTCTTTTAATGAATATCCATAGTGGGAAGTTATAATTTACCAACATAACCATCCATGTATTATGAGTTCTGTTTTGAAAACCAAAATGATTCACTCCATTTGTATATAGCGCAAGACGAAGGTTTCTCAAATTGTTTCCAAAATAAGGATACTCATGATCAATTCTCTTCCACTGAGGAGATTTTTTCAGGTGATTATGTTTAACATATTTATTTCTTGTATCTGTGTTCCATGTCAATGGTCTTTCAGTCTCCTTACATCCATATAGGTGACTAAACCTTCAAATGATTAGAAAATACCATACAACTTTTTTATGACTCAATCCATATTTATTTTTTCTGGAAGCACCACACATTGGGTATTTTATAAGTGATTTATGGTCCTTGAAATTCAGTATATAATCATTTGTACATGTTTTTAATCTTTCACAGATGATACCCAATAAACAAAGTATCCATTTAGAGCCATAATTTTTTGATGGAATCTCATTATCTTCTAAGATCATATCATTAAAGAGAGAAAGTAGTTTAGTAAAACTAGTGTCACTCCATCTCTTGAAATATTTTCAGTTATAAAACTCAAATATGCTTGATGATGCTGCATCGTTAGTACACCCATTATTCAAAGAAATCTTTACCCAACTCTTTAACTTCTCAAAAAAAAATTGTAAAACCATGACGTTCATATTCAGCTATCATTTTCATTTACTCAATATGATCTTCATCATAGATCAGACCTGTAATCACATCCTTTATAAAGTATTCAACATTTCCCACAACTGTAATCATATCATATATTCCATAAAACTTGATCTTATCTCAGTCACTAGCTACATTAAGTTTTCCCCGTGTTTAGTAAAAAATTCATAACATTGAACTATTCCATGATTGATCAAGTATTCTTCCAACTCCTTTGGACTATTTCAACTTGAATAAAAATAGCATAAACATAGATAAAGGATTTGAAAATGTTCATATGCATGATCATTTTCCAATTTGATAAACTCTTTCACACCATCCTCGCTCTCTTTTTTCATATGATTGGAATCCATCAATTTTTGATCCATATCCATCCAATATGATTCAGTAATATTAATATTTAACAAAATTAATAAACCATAAAAACCATTTCATAAAAAATTTCATCTTATGTTTAAAATATTAGTGTAAGGTAAGATTATTAATGGTTATGATTTTAAAGAGATAACTTGTTTTATTAATGGTTGTGATTTTACTAATGTGGGTTATCATTAATCCTTTCTATATTATATGAACCTAATATACTATATTTTTCACTAATTCGTGTCCCAAGAGAGACCAACACCACATTAGAACCCAACATAGAGGTGATCAACATATGACATTTAATACAAAGCTTCAAAAATAGATATCTATATAAATGCTTGACAACTATTTTTATATAAAAATTTCAATTTTTCAGATTTAAAATTTTCTCTCCCAACTCTTAGCACAATGTACATTCACTATATTGGTTTCTTGAAATGAAAACTATATTGATATATGATACTATAATGGTCAGTAAAAATAAAATACACAAGGTAATGAATTGTTTTAAAAATAAAGTGTGGTTTTAATCCATGGGAGTAGGAGGTATACTTGGAATAAAATAGGTAAATTTTTCAAATAATAATCCATTTGAGTAGGAGGAATACTTTGAAATTAGAGTCGATTATCAGTTGTGCACTGTAAAAATACTGCCGACTTATCATTTTCAATCACCAACTTACACGATAAGTGGGTAGTGTTTTTTTGGTTAATAGTTAGGAGCTCCATGAAAACAGAGTGATAAATAATAATGAATGATTAAAAATGAATTTTAATGAGAGGGAGAGGATAAACAACAGTATCTTGAGGCATGATATATTTGATGGAACATGGGAGTAGAAGGGATACATAAAACATGGAACCGATTACAAGCTGTGCACTGCAAAAATGAGGCCAACTTATCATTTGCAGTCACCACCATACATGATAACTGGGTAGGGTTTTTTATGTGAAAAACTAGTAGATCCATGCATTTATAGTGAGAAATAATGATAAATGAGTGAAAATGAACGTGAAGTGAGGGAGAGGGTGAAATTAATGGCTTTATGCAAGCGATATTTGGTGGAACATGGCAGTAGAAAGGATATTTAGAGGAAGGAGCTGATTACCAATTGCTCACCAGAAAAACATTTCCGACTTATCATTTGCAGTCACCACCTTACATGATTAGTGGGAAGGGTTTTGCAGTGCCCAACTAGGAACTCCATGAAATTAGAGTGAGAAATAATGATGATTGAGTGAAAATGAATATAAAGGTAAGGGAGAGGGTGAACCAATAATGGATCAAGGTAAGAGTGATTTGGTGGATAATCAATGAGGTAGATCAATGAAAAATAAAGACAACTTCACATGCTTTGTTCAAACCATTTGGGAAAATTAAAAAAAATATGATCGAGGGGGAGTAAAAGATCAAAAGCGATAACATACCTTGATTTTATTATATAATTAACTTTCCAGAAAAAAAAGTAGTTAAATATTAAATTAAGACAAATATATTTACACAAATATTAAAATTTTAATTTTTTAAACAAAAGTGATTTCACATGTTCACTTAAATCATTTACATAATCCATATATTAATTTATTTTATAGTATATAGTTTAAATTTACAAATAATAATTAGTGTAAAATAATGATCTTTACAAATTATATCAATTTTTTCTTTATAAAAAATATTATATTTTATTGTAATTCAACAACTAAATATGCCTTTTTCATAATTCAAAAGAAAAATCAATCAAAACTATACCCAATATGACCATTTAAGCATATTACACACGTTATAAACAAAATTATTAGTTTAAAATCCATATGACAGTTTAACTAATCTATACCCCTCAAACATCTTGCAACCAATTTAATATAAGAAAATCTATACTATATTAAATAACCCAAAAACATTCTAACTCAAAGCTTTATCATACCTAATAGAAATCATTAAAAAAACAAACACTTTCCTAATGAATGAAATCATCACCAAAACTATTTTCATATAACCAAACAAATCACAACCCAATTATGTTAACCCAAAATAGAATGAGTTTAAAATTATAATATAATAAAATTATTTTTAAAAAAATATATACTCACCCAAAAAAGAAATTACAAATAAAATGGGTAATGAAAAATCACATTTATTTTTTAAAATATAAGGAAACTCTTATATTTCCAATAAAAACGTTGAAGCTAAATTAAAAAAAGAAATTTTCATCTTCAAAAGCCTTAAATCCTTTTTATTTTGAATAAAACATCCTAACCAAAAAATGAAATCATTAATTTAAGTTATAAACACTTCACAAATTATTCAAATATCCCATTAGATAAAAATTCTGTATATATGAAAATAATAATCATTAAATAAACACACAAATTTAAATTTATTCAAAAATAATTACATTGCATTACATTAAAAAGAAAAATTATAATTTAACTGAAGAAGAAAACAACTTCAATACATTATTTAATATATTTCATTGCATAATAATAATCATTTAAGTAATAATTTAAGTATCCTTTATATTAAAAATTAACAGTTTTTTAAATCACTATACATAGAAATCATAAAATTTAGATATATACATAAAAAGTTTAAATATACATTAATTAAACAGTTAAAAAAATTTATATAAAAAAACATGAGAATTACATAAACATTTCAATTATAATAAGTTAAAAACGTGTTGATAGAACAATTATGAATTAAACATTATTAAAGTAATTCACATGCATAAAAAAAATTTAGAGTTTACCCAAAACCATTTTCCTTAGATTTTTCTTGATATATTTCCTGATTATAAATCCTCTATTATCAAACACATTTATAAATTAAACCATCATCCTTACAAACTCCTACTCATTAAAAATAAAAACCACTCAATTTTTTTAGAAAAACATCATAAATAACCTTACCAAATTTTTTGAATTAAAATATTCATCATTATAATAAATGAAATGAAAAAATTGAGTTTCCATTCTGATACCTATTTTTTAAAACTAAAAATATTTATTCAACATGTAAAAATTCAATTTGTAGAAGCATAAATACCAAAAAAATGAAAAAAAATCAAATCAAATCAAATCAATCACAATAATGTTTTTTTTGAAATGATACGATTTCTTATATAGATAATGATACTTCTAATAAAAGTTCTCAACATACCAAGAATCCAGTAAATGTAGAGAGAACCCATTAAATAACTACTAATTACCTATAACAACCCAATTTAAACTAATTATGTCAAATATAACTATAAATGATATGCACAAACTATTTAATGAAGTATCAAATACTCACTAATTTGGTTTCCACTCATACTAGCCAATGTGGATAACCCCAAACTTCTCAGCGAGTAGAATGTAAATTATCCAATATACTCATGAGGTGTTGGAGAAACATTGAGGATGGTAGTGTTTGAGGCTCATTGTACTGGTGGTATGTCGAGTGCTACAGTCTCTTGTATTAGAGGAGCTCGATGAGGTTGATGGTGTAATGGGAGTTGGGTGGTGTCATGCGACGAGGAGTAGATTTTTCAGTGCTAAAAAAATAAATCAGGGAGATAATTTTCAAGGATTAGGATTATAGTGGAGTATAAATAATCACATACCTTATATTTTTAGAGTATCGATTCATCTGATAAGATTGATTAAGAGAGGCGACATTGATTCAATTCAGTGTTAACTTGAATACCTTGTGTAAAGAGAACCCTATTAGGGTTTATTTAAATGATTGGGAAGGATTTTATCATCACTTTCAAAAAGCGCTAATAAAGAGTGGTTTTATCACCACTAAAATAGTTAGAACTAATAAAATATATCATTATCATCACTAACAAAGTGCTGATAAAGACCTAATTTTAATAATATAAGTAAAAAATTTAAATATATATAATTATGAAAATATATTTAAAGAATTTAAAATATGTATTTCTAAATATAATTATATCTAAATTCATTTATTACAATTTTACAATTATTTAAATAATTAAAGATATTTATAAATATAATTATAAATGTAAATATTTAAAACATTTATATATAATTATATATCTTTATATAATTATATATATAATTCTATATATATATATATTAAATTATAATTATAAATAAATATATTTAAAAATGGTTTATATGTAATTATAAATATATTTTTATATCTTTATATATATATATAATTATATATATATATATTAATTAATATATAAATATATATAACTATAAATATGATAAAAATATTTATTTTAATTTTAGCATTATTTACATAAGTATATATTTATTTATAATTATAAATATAAATAAATATATTTATAAATATTGGTATAAAATTATAAATATATTTATATAATTATATAATATAAGATGGTGCGAACCATAGGTTAAGAACCCATGGTCCTAAAAATTTTATTAAGAAAAGGTAAAGTACAGGACAACATGCTGCGACAAAAAATGAAAATAATTGCTCCATCAAACTCAGAGAATAAGTCTTTCCATAAAACTTCCATAAGAGAAAGGAAGCTTAATACCTATTACCAACATTATATGCATTTCCACAGCCCCGATGATGATGTCCCCTCTTCTATTTGGGAGTAACCCAAGGGTCACCTCAGTCATCCAAACTTTTGATGGCCCCTTCCTTAAACCCACTTTCCTCTGGATCCATGCTCACTTTTGGATCATATGGCTATGTATCCTGCCATAAAAAAGACATTTTTTCAAGCTTTTCATTCCTAAAGGCCACCACATGCCCATGAGATGGAGGCATATCCACCACATCATGTGGAGCTTGCATCCTCACCTCAACTTCAGTGCCTCTTTTCTCTTGAATAGCCAAATGGCCATCTCTATGGGCATACACCTTCATAGGGCCTTATCTAGAGTTGTAAACTGCAACATTGAGAAGACCCTCCTCAAAATGAAAGCTGAGCTCAATAGCATGCTCCCATCTTCGAACACATGGACCATGGCTGCAACAACACTTCCTATATAGTCACTTTTATTCCTCATGTCGTGCCTTGACCTGGCGCGCTGTGTTTTATTTTTCTTTATAACACTTTTGGGCTATGATTATTATTAATATTAATCATATTATTACTTATCTTATTAGTATTTATATTTTTTAAGTTTTCTTTTTTTATTTAGTTCCTTCTATTTTGTTCCCTTTTTCTTCTGCATCATTCTCCACTCCTTCAGCCTCATTCCAATGAGCCACCACTGGTGCCCTACTCCCCATCTCCCCTCTCTATGGCTTCAACTCCTAGATCCTCCTCAAACCCGCATGGTGAAACCCCCTGGCTGAGACCTTGTATCGGCATGACCCTCCCCCTCTGCCCTAATATTCTCTAAAAAACCACTGAATCTCATCCGACACACACTCCTTCCCCTGGTAAGACCCTAATACCTCCTTATTAGGGTTTTGGTATTTGTTTTTTTGGGGTTTTGTTTTTCCAATGTGAAGAGTGTAAGATTTTATGTTTAACTCTAGAGAATTTTGGTTTTGTTGTTTGATCTATAGTTTAATTTAGTGTTCTTATGGAGCGATTTCCATGAGATTGATGAATTCGACCCAATTATGGGGATTTTGACATTGAGGTAGGTGGTTACATGCCCAAATATTTTTATATTATTTAATGTTCCTATCTAATCAATTTTACCATGCACTATACTTTAATTGCGTAGTGCCAATTCTGTTTTGGATATAATTTAGCATGCATATTTGATGAATTAGACTTTCTAAATGATATTTCCATGTGGATTATATGTGTCATGTTATGGAAGTTGTTTGATGTGTTTAACTAATCTTTTTAGGTGTGTAAAGTGTGTTTTAAAAATTGATTGAGTTTCAAGTGGGATTAAAGTGGTTTTTTTCAAAAGAAGATAAATTATATTAATGTTTTGGATTTTTTTGGGATCCTTGAAATATGTTTTAGGGTTGAAAAAGTATATTTTTAAGGGATTTAATGAGCAATTGATTTGGAAACATTTTATTTTCCTCATGAAATTGTGTGTATTTTATGTGTAAAGTTTTATTGTTATTTTTGGTATCCTTTTATAAATTGTGTAAATAGTTAAATAAATTATGATAGTGATGCGAACATGTTTTGAAGGGTTTGGAATGTCTACAAGATCTTGATTCAAGTCATGCTGTGTTTTTTTGAAGTGTTTTTAATAATTGTGTCAATGGTTTTTCAAACTAAGTTGTGTAGTGGATCATGGTTGAAAGGTGTTTTGTGTGTGTTTGGGTTTAAAGATTTTTTTAGTGTAAATTTTTATTGTTCTAAATTTAAAGTGTTTCATAAATTGTTTAATCGATTTATTATATTATATGTGTAGGGCATGGTCCCTGCTTTGTGGTTTCAAGTTGCTGGGTCGAAGGTGACTCACCTACGTGTGCATAAGTAAGTGTGTGTGTATATATATATATATAGATACATATATGGGTTCCCCTGTTACATGTATAGTCATCTATAGAAGTGAATATACATGTATGAAGATAGGTGTTCACATCTATATATATGAAAATGCATACATAGGTGAGTGACGACTAGTATATTCATATAAACATAAATGTAAGGATCCCCTTGCACATGTTAATGGCCATGAGGGTGTGTATATAAGGGATATGTGTCCATAAATTTATGAAAAAGTTAATATTCATAGTGGTGGAGCAACATCTTTTAGTTAGAAATATACAAGAGCCGAAGTGGATGGCTTAGTTCCACCTTAAGGTAGGTTCCCCATGCCTTGATCGTTAATTAGGATTTCCATTATTTCTGGATGTTCCGTTGAAATTTTTCCATGGTTTTTATATGAAATGAATAGGCACTATATATATAAAAATGGTAGGTGGTTCTGTTCCCTAATGCCTCTATATTAATTTAACATGATTGTTTAAGATTATGGGTGTGTGTTTTGGTTTGATTATATGGTGTGTTGGGTGTTTTTAGAGTGATTTCAGTGTTTATGGATTGGGAATGGATTTGTAATAAATTAAATGGCTATTTTTTTTGTGTGCTTTGATGTAATGATTCTAAAATGTGTTTTGGGGTTTTATAGAAGGTATGAAATATATTTTTAAGTGAATTTTTGTTGTGTATGTCTGAATAAGAATTTTCATTGGAAAATGAATTGTTTTGGGGAATGTTATCCTTTTGTGCATTTGAGTATATATTATCAAATATTTGTAGTGTGGGAAAATTGTTTTGAAAATGATTTTGAATCATGAAAAATTTTATGAAAGGGATTGGCCCATTATTTTGTTTGGTATTTATGTCATGTTTTATTGTGATTATAAAAAGGGAATTTGGGTATCCTACAAGTGATGGACGATGTATTTAAAAAGGGGCTTTTCCATGGCATTTTTAAAATGAAAATTTGGTGGTTTGTTAAGAAGGGTTATTTCAATGAAATTTTCAGCTTTTTTATGAATATAGTGGTATGTTTGTATGTAAACATTAACTTGAGAATAGGGGAAACACCATGTACATTGGTGGGAGGACTAGGACTAGTACGCTTGATGATATGTAAGTGGTTCATCGTAGTTTCGCATAGCAGGATTGATGTTACAACCCTAACTAGATACTTGTGATAATTGGAGACCACTAGGTTATGGGTGGGTTCCCTACTAGTGTCTCGTGCATGAGAATTAAAACTGTTGTGAATCTTATTCCACATTTTCACCGAGTTATGAGGTATCTAGGGTCCCACATATTCTAGTTACTTATAGGGACTTCCCATGGTGCTTGTTTGTGGCATAATGCTTGTGATATGATTTTCTTTTATATTGCTCATGCTTGATGCCCATTGTAAAAAACCATAAGTTAGTCTTCATTTCTGCCCCTTGATTATGTAATCTTAACGCATTATTGTAATATATTTTAAAAATATAGTGGAAGTGAAATTTGTTCCATAAAAAAGTAAACATGTTACTTAGTATTGAAAAGACTAAAAACCATTATATCAATATGAATTATTTTCAATCTAGCTTGATTAGGTTTGTTTAGATGAAAATGCATATGGCATTGTTATTCCTTTGATCTTCTCCTAATAATCTCTGTTCTCACACCTAATTTACTTTTCAGTTTCAGGTTTTAGTCATGGATCTATCTTGTGCGAGCATGGTCCTATGTTTGGTGGTGACTAATGGGGTCTCTTGATGGTATTTCTAGCTAATTATCTTTATTTTTTATTTTCCACTACTATTGTTTTTACCTATTTTGTTAGATTTATTTCTATTTATTTGTATTTTATTTTTCTTGGATAAATTGTTCCCAACTACTTTTTTTGATGACTGACACTAGTTTCTAGCTTGTGGGGATCGGGAATGCCCTTCGGGCCTTGCCGCAGACGTGATCGGGTGACCGATTCAGGGTTGACCTAAGTAGGTTCGTAAAAAAATGGTATCAGAGGAGGTTTGCACATCTCATTTGGGGATGTTTGATTGTTTGTATTTAGGATTGTTAGGAACCAATTGTTCAATTGTGGCTAGGTGCTTGATCACTACCTATTTGGAATGATACTTGAATTTCATGGGTGGTTTGGGATTGTCTTTCCTTGGATTCCATGCTTGGATCTAGATTTTTTTCAAGTACCTTAGTCTTGTTTTCATGTTTCTGGTTGGTATTGAATTTTGGTGGTCATTCTTTATGGGTGATGGTTGATGTGCATGGAATAGAAATCCATGTGCAGACCATTCATGTTTCCTTTGATGGCTTCCTATGTGCTCACCCAATTAGTGCATGTTCTACCAAATCATGTGACCAATCTGTGCGTAGCAGTTTTTTATTTGAGAATTTAGAATCTCGATTCATTGGGTGAATGGATTTATTTGGTATTTTATTGGTGTGCGTTTTATTTTTTTTGGGTTGTTTTCCTTGGGTTAAAAAAATTATTATTAATCTATTGAAAATTGGGCTTCTAATGTGAAATTCTTGGATTTTTTAAAAAATGAAATGAGTTGTTTTGAAAATGGATTTTCTTTTTGGAACTATTTTGGGATCTCATAATGATTTTATAAAGAACAAATCAGAATTTGATTTGGAAAATGTTCTTGGGATTTTGAAATTCTTGTGAAGTGTGAAACTAATGTCTCTTGGAAATAGGAATTTAGAAATGATCTATTTGACATTTGGTATTCTAATGGATTCTCACGTATGTGGATAGTGGACATGGAGTTGGTATGTGTGGATGGGTGCTGATTTGGAACGATAATGTACATACATATGATAATTCAAAAAATACCATTGAAGGTGAATAGTTTCTATGGATTGTTTTGTTTTCTAAAATAATTTTTTGATATGTGGGAAATGGTTTGAATTCAGAATGAATGTGGTAATTTTATAAGGGGAATTTTGGTTTTATTGTGTGATGCTTGATTTTTTGGGGTTGAAATAATGATCTAATTGAGTTTTGATTTATTATTGGATGTGATAGATTTTATTTAAATGCTCTTCATGTTTGTTCCATGTTTTTACATTAGATTATTCTACCCAAAAAAGACCAATTGCCTCTGAATAATCTCTTTCAGTTGATGGTTTTTCTCAGACTCCGAAAGGAGTGTCGGGGTGGATATCTCTTTGAATGCTATTTGTTTCCCTGTGGTGGTTGAGGTTTGATAGTGGTTGTGGAGTTGGGTGTTTCTTTGGGTATCTAGGAATTTTGTATGTCATGGGGGAGTTAGCAGTCCTAGTTATGTTAAAAGGACCCTATTTGTGTTGGAAAAGGGTACTTTCTCTTTCCCTTTTTCATGTTGATCCACAATAGGTAGACTGTGGCAGAAGGAATTTTAGATCCTTGAGGTGATCATGAAAGGTTCCCTATATGGTGAGGAGTGTGAACCAGAGGAACATTCCCCTAGAGTGTCTTCATCATCACTATTTATTTGTCAATCTAAGGACCACATGATTTTTGTTTCCAATGTTGTAGGTTTGGAACTCTAATCCATTTAGTCAATAATCCTTTGAAGGCATGTTGAGGTTGTGTCCGTAGAAAAGGTTTGTAAGCTGTGTTTTTATAGGATGAAGACTCTATTGGAAGTTTTTGGTTCCTAATTATAGTGCAACAGATGCCTCAACACATCAGGACTTCAACCATATGTCTCGGAGTAAATCATTTCATGCTGTCTGGAAATTTTCTGGTGCGAGGGGTGTGTGGCCGACTTTTCATCTATAATGTTGGGGAATTGACCAATTATGATTTATCTTCATGTGGTTGTCTATTTGGGGTTGGTGGTTGGGGCCCTTGTTTTAGAGGTCTTGGAAGCCTCTTCTATATGATTCCAATGGTTGTGTCTTGTTAGTGTAAACATTAAATGATTGGTCTTTCTTTCGATAATTTATAGCTTATGTGTGATTCCTATTTACAGATGTGTGTGGGTTATGTATATTATGAATTATGGTTTGTCTATGAATTTTTTTGATGTCTATTTTCCTTGGATTTCCCTTAGACTGGGGGTCTCAAGCTGGTTTGTGTTGATATTTTTTCCTATGATTGGAGAGGGCCCGTGTCTGTGGGTCCATGATGGGAAATTCAATCTTCAAGTTGAAACTGAATTGAGAGTTACCATGTGGGTACCATTGTACTACTCAACATCTAATATGGTGGGGAGATCCAGTATGGGTCTCTCCAATGTCTTCCCTCAAGCTGGTCGAGTGTGAATCAGAAAGTTAAGGGGTCACCCAAGCACCAGGGTTCATGATTGGTTTTCAGATTTGTCATGATTTGGAAAAGACAACATTTGGCTAGAGTCATAATATGGTGGGGATAACAACATTGGTAAAATTAAAAGATAATATATCCTTTAAGGTGTTCTTGTCAGGGACACTCCTTTTCTCTACTCCTCCTAACCTGATCAATTCAGATGGTTAGACCAGATGATGGTTCGTATGGAGAATGTTCGTTGGAGATCATAAGCAGACTCTTGTGATTTCTATGTTAGGGGTCAGCGTGTTCCAGGTTGTGACTGTGTTTGGAAATGTGAGTCTCGTGTCATTGGTTCTATCATTGGTAGTCTGGGTCTCAAGTTTTCAGGTTTTGGGTGGAAAGTGAGTGTTTGATCCTCAAGTGGTAGGGGTTTTCTTTAAGAATCACTGCATCCTTGTTTTGACCGTTGAACAATAGAATCTTTTGAGACTTTCTGGTGGCAGAAAGTGTCATGGTGTGGAGAATTATCATGCTCCGACCTAGCGTGTTGTGTTTTATTTTTATTTATTATAATTTTTGGGCTAATAATAATAATATTAATAATATTAATAGTTATATTATTATTATTATTATTTAATTTTAATTTTAATTTTTTTTCCTTCTATTGTCTTCATTTCTTCATTTTACTCTCCTTATTTCCCCCCACCTTTTACATTTTTTGATCCACCATCAGCACCCCGCTCCCCATCTCCCCTATACACGACCTCCTCTCCAAGAATCCCTTGAAACCTGCACGGTACAACCCCTTGGCCAAGACCCTAAAGCCACGCAACCCTCCCCCTCTACCCTTGTTTTCTCCGGTGAAACCATTGAATCATCTCTGGCACTTGTGCCTTCTCCCAGTTAGACCCTAATTCCTCCCTGTTAGGGATTGAGACTTTTTTACTTAAGGCTTCAGTTTTCATGCGGGAAGAGTGTCCAATTTTAGGGTTAAGTATTAAATGTTTTGGTTCAGTTGTTTTATCTAAGGTTTAATTTTGTGTTCTTGTGGTGTGAATTCCATGCGATTGAATAATTCACCCCAATTTTAGGTAACTTGACATCGAGGTAGGTGGTTCTATGTCCAAATATTTCTTCATGATTTAATTTTCATGTTTTCTCAATTTTGGTATTCACCATACTTTAATTGCATAGTGTGAATTCTGTTTCAGATATAATTTGGTGTAAATATTTGATGAATTATACTTTCTAAATAAAATTTCCTTGTGGTTTATATGCGTCATGTTTTAGAAATTGTTGGATGTTTTTAAATAATTGTTTAAGGTGTGAAATTTTTTTTTCAAAAGTTCTTGAGTTGAAAGTGTGATTAACATGGGTTTTTTTTCAAAAGAAGATAAATTATTTTGATGGTTTGGTTCTTTTTGGGATCCGTGATGTATGTTTTAGGGGTCAAAAGTGGGTTTGAGTGGATTTAATGAGCAATTGGTTTGATAAAATTTTATTTTTCACACGAAATTGTATGTATTTTAATTGTAAAGTCTTATTCTACTTTTTGGTAGCCTTTTATAAATTGTGTATATAGTTAAATAGATAGTTTTAGTGATGTGTACATGTTTTGAAGGGTTTGGTGTGTCTATATGTTTTGGATGCAAGTCTTGTTGTTTTCTTTTGAAGTGTTTTTAACAATTTTTTCAATGATTTATTAAACTGATTTGTGTTGGTGATCATGGTTGAAAAGAGTTTTGTTGTGCATTTGGGTATAAAGAGTGTTTTGGTGTAAATTTTTCTGGTCCTAATTTTTAAGTGTTTCATAAATTGTTTTATTGATTTATTAAATTATATGTGCAGTGCGTGGTCCCTGCTTTATGATTTTGAGTTGCTTGGTCGAAGGCGACTCGCCTATGTGTGTATATGTATATGTATATATATATATGTGGGTTCCCCTATTACATATATAGTCATCTATGTTAGTGACTATTCATGTACGGAGCTCGGTGTGCCCTTGTATATATATGAAAATGAACATGTAGGTGAGTTTTAGGGTATCTCAATAACCAACACTATATAGGAATCAATCCTCTACATAGTGCGTTATTATAGAATGTGGTTTTATTATACCGCATGGCCTTATCTATGATCATTATAGTTCTCTTCAAAATTATAGTTTATACATATTATGGAGAGACTTGATGGGTTGTACATCTTAGAAGGATGCCATCAGTTCTTTCTAAATTGTGGTTCGTGTTCTCCCAGATGAGTGTATGTGGAACCTTTGATCATGATTCATTATCTAGAATTATAGTTGTGACATTACATTGAGATGGTGTGTATTTTGTTATTATAGCTATATAATTTTTTTATATGTGATGTAGACATATACCATTGACTAGATTACTCATAGTATTTATGTTATATTCTTAGTGATTTTGGAGTGTCAAACTGGGTATTGATATACTCTCCCATGAATTGGATTTTCCTACTCATGTCCTATATTATGTAGATAATTGACCTTTTGATGGTACCCATGAGTGTAAATGGAATAAGAATAACATAATGTGCCAGATAAAATGAGATATGTTCTGACAGTTTCATTTGAAAACAGTCTCCTTTTACCCTTTTAGGTTTAACTTGTTTATAAATTCTTTATAGCGGGATTGTAGTTTATCCTTTTTATTTCCAATACTTGTTGTCGTAATCTGATGGTGATATTTAGAGTTTTACCTGCATGGTTTAGCAGATATTTTTCATTTTAGAAAGGTATGGGCTTCGAGATGTGTGTGTGTGCGTCTGTCTGTAAATATAATATATAAATATGATCTATATAACTTTTAATAAAAAATGAATCAAATTTTCATACTTTTATATAAAAAAATTATCAAATTTATATTAGTCAAAATGTATAATAGTTTTTTTATATACATTAAAAGAATAGGGTGTTGTTATTATTTTTCTCTCCTACCGTGCATCTCAGTGCTCACACCTACATTGCTTTTCAGTTTTAGGTTCTAGTATTGGATTACTCATGGGAAATTGTGGTTTTATGTTTGGTGGTGACCCATTAGGTCACTTGAAGGAATTACTAGGTGATTATCTTTATTTTTTATTTTTTGTTTCTAGTGTTGTTTACCTATTTTTTCCGCTTTATTTATATTTATCTCTATTTTTTTGTGCTAAATCATTCAAAATTGCTTGTTCTAATTCCAGAGACTCATTGTCAACCCGTGGGGAGTGGGAATTCTCTCCAGGCATTTCCACAGAATGATTCCTGGTTGAACCAGGTTGGTTTGTGACACCTCACACCAGAAATCTCTAATCCAATAAGGTAAAGTTGATAAATTCAACATTATTATTCAACTCAAGCATCGAAAAGAAGTTATCTTTTCAAAATAAAGTACCACCAATGGGTAAAGTGTCCACTACCTCACATAATCTAATATTTCATGTTTTTCTGTTTTTATATACATAGATGAAATCCGTGGATCAACAATCATAGGATCTGAGGTGTTCCATCTTGGTCTAACTACCTCTTAAGGCTACACAACTGCCCTAGTGGCCGCTCTAACTGAATATTATATCCTTGAGTCATGATCAATTTCTATCATTTATAATGTAGTGGCATTAAAATACTTACTCTAAAGAGGACAGATAATAGGGGAGGGGAGAAAGACACACCATTTCACTCATAGCAGTATAATTTACTATATTAGGATAACATTTAAGCACATTATAACTCTTTTAAGGTCTAATACATAAGGTAGTCTTCCCTTGTTATTACCAGCATTCAATAATTCATCCCCAATAGCATTAATGTAGTCCATACCATCCTCAAGATTAGATGACACACTCACATGATGCTAGGCCTTGGGTATCTATCCACCAGTACCTAGATCAGTATCCCCCAACATTTAGGTGTTAGAAGCATCAGCCTTTGACATCGAAATAGAGACACTAAAATCCAGATGAGATACCTTATCATGGTACTAAATATCAATAGCCTTAATTTTTAAAGAATAAACATCATAAGATATTGAAATTACATCAGTACAATTTTTACCAATGACTACTTCAGCAAACATAACTGAAGCATAGAGAGGAGGAGACATGCTCTCACTCACAATCCTGTAAGACCTTGTAATATATCAAGGGGTATACTTGTGCACACACATACATTTATACATGGTATACATACATAAGTACACATACACATCTATATATACATACACATATACACATTCATACATACAAATATAAAAGTAAATATATTATAAATTATTTTATATCAATATAAATATATATTTAAATAAATATGTCCATTTATATATTATATATATTTTTAAATAAAATATTAAAATATTATATTTATTTTAATTATATACACATTTTGTAATTAATGTATATAAAACTATTAAACATTTTGACTAAGATAATTTTGATAATTTATTTATATAAAATTATGAAAATTAACATCATTTTTTATTAAAAGTTATATAAATCATATTTATATATTATATTTACATATATATACTTATTGTTATATTAATGTTATTAATATATTACTAATTCCCCTTATGATTATTGATCGATTCCCTTGAAATAATTTTTATATATTTAGTTATTTTCAATAGAATTCTATATTATTATTATTATTAATATCTTACTCTCTCTTGTGGTTAAATTTCCATTTCATCATTATTTGAAAAAAATTAGGTTTAACCTTATCTACTGAATATTGGATGTATCTACTTTATTAATGGGGTCTACTGTCTTTTTGTTACAAATTCATCCTTCCTAAAGATCTTTTCTTGATCTATCCTCTCTATCTATATTTAATTTACCTCATTATTTAAGATAAAATAAATTGGTATGCCCTTTTCATCAATGGTTTATTAAAGGGTAGAAGTTAGTTTTCTTTTTAATTTTCTATTTCTTCTTTATCTTTATCTCAATTTCACAATCAATCTATTTTTAATTTCATTATTTATCTGTAAAATTTTATGTTTAAATTTTTTTTGGATTTATTTTTGAAATGTGGTCATTTAACTTCTTAAATTCATGAGATTCACTATTATTCATTTCCTTTAAAATTTCGAAATTCTTTTTCAAAATTTTATTTGAATCTTCTTATAGTTTTTGATGATGAGTATTTTAAAATTTAATATGATATCTATAATCCATCTCATGCACATTACTTATTTCTACATTATATATTATCTATGATTTACATGACTTCTTCCTTAAAATATTTAGTCTTATGATAATCCATAAGGGAGAGATGGAATTTCATGCCTTTATTGCCTTATATTTTATGAAAATATCTACTCCTCTTAATTTTTTTCTTATTCTTTTCTTTTTTATAATCACAAAGGAGGAGAAATATTTTATGTATATTTTTACAAAAATCGGTATAATGTAATCTTGTTATTGGGGGATAATTTTTTCAAGTTTATAAGGGGCTATTTATTTATTGTTTATGTTATGTTATGATTATCTTCATGATCATATTGAATATATTATTTGAAATATCATGAACATTAATATATTATATTAATTTTAAAGCATGATTCACTCTTAATTTACTATTGATATATCTTTTTAAATTAAGTGTTTTCAATCCTAAAAAATGGATTTTTTACCTATCCCTCACTCATAATGTTTTAATGATTAAAAACACACAATTATGTATCGAATGATTTAATTGAAATGGATTTCAGTCACATTGATTATATATCAAATTATGATGATGATGGTTAAATAGAAATAAATTGAAGTATCATTTGAAGTATAAATGGATGTGAATAAATCATATAAGGGAGACACAAGGGTCAAATGAATGTATGGAAGGGATTTGAATTTCCAAAGTGGTTCTTAATTATCTAAAATTAGCACCAACTACCTGGTGCATGCCACCAACCGACTAATGGTGATAGATAGTGACAAAATTGTAGGATGAGTCCACTAGATACTCAGTGGATGAGAATATTTTTGGAAATGGAATAATACATATCCATGAGATCCCTAGGCATCACACTGGCTAGCCAATGTGATCATATGGAAAGCTGATGGAGCTAATCTAACAAGTCAAATATCTTTATTTAGGTAGACCATATAGCTCTTAAATTGTAATTGATGACACTTAATGACTAAAAATAATTAAAATAACTTCTTATATGTTTTTTAGTAAAAAAAATAAAGGAACATGGAGGCTTAAATATGTGTGGTGGAATAATTGGTGTAATTGAAACACTCCAACGATGGATATCTAGGGAATTATATCCAATCTCAAAATACTCTCTAGAGACAATTTCAATTCCAAATTATCATAGTATCCCATATATATTACCTCTATATATATCTTCTAAAATATTTTATATCTTTATTCTGAGATAATTGAGAGTCTTTTTAATGGATTTTTCCAAGAAAATCTTCCTTTTCTCCTCCTCCCCTTCTACAATGGGTTCTCACTACCGTAAAAAGTGAGGGACATGTTCATTAGGTACCAACAATGTATAACAGGGTTCTAACAACCATAAATTTGTGGGAGATTAGTTTCATATCAAAATATTGAAAGTAAATAAATTAATTGGTTAATTTATATATGTGAAAATCAGTCAAGGAATATACACACCTCTTAAAATGAGGGGAGGAAACGTAGGGGTTCACACTGATCTATTGCCAAAATACTTTATCAAATATATCTCTATACCATTTATATATTTGTAGATCAATTTTTATATTCAAAATACATAAATAAAATTAAATTTATACACATATATTATAGAATCACATTTACATGATCAAAGTTTTCAGTTAATTGGATTAAGTAGTTTTAATATTCGATTATCTTAATTAATTGAATTTTGATAATCGTAACTTCATTTCACTATGTTTACTAAATAAAATAGAGGTATAACCTAATTTTATCATTTACATTTTATATGTTTGAATCATTATTTCATATTTTAATTTCCTCTAGGATTACTTGTTTTATTTTTTTAATTTCCTCCACTCATCAGTTTTATTAATATTAAACAACAATTCACCCCTCTTTCTATCCTATTCCAACCAAAAATAATGTCATTCAAAAAATATATGGATACATAATACCTTACATATATTCATTTACTATAGAGAATATACACATCATTTGGTATACCATTACCCTACCATCAAAGTACAACATTAAATGTTTCTACACCAAACACTATAAAAATGAACCACTCTCTCTTATACCATTCTATCATGACGTGGTCCTTTTGGAAATTTATTGCGAGTCAATGTGGAAATTTATTGTAAAACGTAATTAAAATCACCAATATTATATGAGTCGGATAATATCACTAAGGGTATAATCCCACATTAATTGGAGGTATTTTACATAATATATAAAATTGAAACATCCGAAAAAATTATATGAATTCCAAAAGAAAATGTAGACATCCTCAATACATAAAATATATATACAAAAACAATAAATAACTCCTATAGAAGACTCCAATGAATCCTTAATTCCTTTATTGTACAATATATCACTAAAAATCAACATATGCACTCCCATATTTTCTTGCACCATTACATTATTGTTTATGTTGAATGAGATGATTGAGATGATTTTCGCATGGACTGAATTTTTGGTTTTCTGAGGTTGAAAAACATTGGTAGAGTCCTAAATTATAGATGATTTTGTAGATTTATCATGATTTTGGTCTTTATCTTGACCTTATAGTTGTGATTATAAGGGATGAGTGTTGGAGTTATGGTTCTACTTTTCAGGGATACAACATTGTTCTAGTTCATCAAACAAAATGTGGATTATAAAAAATCCCACTTTTCATGGTATGGATTGAAGATTAATTTTGGTTGAGTTTTGTCCAGAATAGGTAGATAAACTATGTTATGGTATTTACTATTATTAAACAATTGTGTGGTTTGGAGTGAAATCTCTTATGGTTTTATCATTATATTTGATTTAGAATCAAGGGAAATATGAAATAGTTTATTGAAAATGTCAGGGTTTTGATCAAATAAGCAATTTTGGAAAGAAAAATTACCATAGGGTATTTTAGAGTTTGAGTTTTTATGTATCATTGAATTTTATATCTTCTTTTAAAGGCCCAAACATATTAAGTTGAGGTTTTAACAATCAAAACATTTTAACCTTTTTTTTGAAAATCAAAATACACATTCTTAAATACATTATTTTACTGACATCAAACTTCCCAAGTGTTTAGAATGTTCTTATATAAAGTATATATTTTTTACTATCTATATAAAATATATTAAATTGGTTGAAAACTGTGTAATGATCAAATATTTATACACCAGCTGAACCATTATACATCAGTTGAGCCTTTGTACATAGGTCGATCCATTGTATATCAGTCAAAATTTTGAATATGGGTCCAAAATTTACACACTGGTTGAAAGTTCATATATCTGTCAAAAAATTTATACATTGTATGGATATAATTATATCAGATGAGGATTTATAATGTCCAAATAAAAAAGTACAACTACGTCTCACCAAACGAAGTTGTACTTAGTCTATTAGAAAAACATTCATCAAACAGTGTCAAACATGATCTGCAAAAAAACATTTTTAAATATTACAAATTTATATGTTTATTATATTAGATGAAAGTTTTTATTCATTCAAAAGAAATACTAAGAAATATGATAGTGTTACCAAGGATACCATTAGATGAAGAAGATGAACTAAATATTTTCTAGTGAATATGAGTTCATCTAATATTATTGTAATTATCATCAAAGTCTGTTGAATATGTCTATCGGATATTTTCCTATTAACATTAGAAACATTCAAGAAGGAGATATTTTTTCATCCTAAATGATCTAGATTTCCTGTTAAGAGTTTATATCTTCTTATTACGAGAGAAATATTCATTGTATCTTTTGAGAGATTTCCCTTAAGTCATCCAATTATGAGTATCTTCGTAAATGACTTAATGTTTTTTTGATTATAATTGTTAATATTTTCTTCCATGTTCAAGGTATTATAGGGATAAAAAGATATTGATTATTGTTCTAAATAATCGAGGGTCTTGAGGGTTAATGAAATAGGTATTCTACCGATCTTAGTATTGAGGGATTCCTTCTTTAGGTAAGAAATACCTTTAAAGTAAGGTGAATACTGTGGATACCTAATGTATGAGTTACATAATTCCTTAATATTTATGGTTAAAATTTGGAACATTGTAATAAAGTTCCAAATGTTTTTATTTAAAACTTTATAAATTTTTATATTACTTGTTCTCAAAATTCCAATTTTCTACTATACAATTTATAAGAATGTTTTACTTACAAAACATACTATAATATGATTCTATAATATGATTGAAAGTTTATCTAATTTAATTACATAATAAGATTTTTTAATTATTATTTTTATTTTATAATATATAATTATTCCTCTACTTGTAGTATTCTTATACTTTTATGATATTACAATTGACATTAGAGGATCTTTACACTATTTTAGAAGATTATTTTATAAGCCATGTTAAAATTTTTGTTGTAAATATTTTTCAATAAACCAAATGAAACATAACTATTTGTTTTGAAAAATATAATTTGTGTTTGCTATATAAGGTTTAAATACTAGATCATTAAATATTATGAATCCAAGAAGACCACCAATTTTTGATGGTTCGGCCTTTGAAAAATTTGTGAGACAGAATGAATATATTTTTTATAAATATAAGTGTTGATAATTTTTTTATAATGAATGGAAACTATGTTATTAATAATAATGAAGTTAATAATTATAATCATGAATAAAAATTTGAGTATCAGATAAATTAAAAACTCATAATTACTTTACTATTTTCAATGAAAACAACTATATGTAGTCTGATTTCTTCATGTGAAGATAAAAATAATATTTGGATGAAATTAAACATAACACACTTTTGAACGTATAAATCTGTTGAATCAAGAAGAAAAATGATAAGAGTTAAATATATATATTTTTATTTCTTACTTGGAGAATTGTTAGCCAAGATTCATTAAAGATTCCTGAAAATTGTAAATATTTTTCAATATCATGGGGATGAGGATTTAATTAATGACCATCTTATGGAAAAGATTATAGATATCATGACAAATAGTTTGGAGTCTAAGTGGACTTCTCTTGATGACAAAAATAAATTAAAGATTCTTATCCTAGATGGTATTTTCATAAACCTTTTACATTATGAAGGAAGTTTAAAAATAGATAGATGGAAATATAAGATAATGAATGGAATGGATCCTACATATACTTACACATTATCTGAGAAAATCATATCAACTAAAAAACTATCTAATAATTTAATTAAAATTATAGTTATAATTGAGATAGAAAGTATGTAATTATGTGAAGGTTAAAATAAAAAGACCAATCTAGATAAGATAATGAGTAATATTGTGGGAATGAATGATTTTCGTTAAAAATTCAAGAATAATTTAAATGAAAGAAATGAGAATAAATATTCTACTAAGATGATTTTGTACGATTGTGAAAAACCTATTCATACATGACCAAGATTTCCCTAATATTATGAATAAGGATAAAAGAGAAAAAAATTCTAAAATGTTGTATGATCAAAAATAAAATAAGGGTTTGAAATATGGTGAAACATGGAGAACTAATGGTGAAGGTACTTATTCATAGTATTCTTCAGATTGAAGTGATAGTTATATGATTTTGGGATTATATGCCAGAATTACAAAGAATAATGAATGCTTCATGGATGAGGTTTCTATTGAAACTTTAAAAAATTTGACTTTGAATGAAAATTATTCTGATTCTATGGATGAAAATGATTCTACTTCTTTTAAAAAAGAAAACTATAGTTTATCTGAAGATGAAGATACATTATGTTGTTTTGAGGATGTATATAAATTTGAAATTTTTTTATAAAAAAAAATAATATTTTAAAAATTTATGAAATTAATGAGGGAGAACTAGCTAATGAAAATTCAATGATTTCTAATTTTTTATAGAAATTTCAAAATTTTATAATTAATTATAATATAAATCTAATTAAATTTTTATGAATGAAAATAATCATTTTTGTAAACTATATTATGAAATATTATACTAAAAAAATTAATATTAATGTTTACTTCTAGGAACAAAAATTTTAATATTACGTATATAAAAATGATCCCCTAAAATAAATTCTAATAGAATTGGATTTACAAAATAAAAACCTTATTTCCAAAACAATTATTTTATTCCAAAAAGTGATATATTTTTCACGTAATGTAAAAGTAGTGGAAATTATAAAAACAAGTGTTTTTTAAATAGAAGATAATATTTTGGAATTCATAATGATTATTATTCTATATAATTGAAAATTGTACAACAAAAAAATGTTAGACAAATGTGGATTCCAAAAATTATTTTCTCTAAAAATTTTGGACCTAAGCATGATTAGATTCCAAAATATCAAATCATTTATTTTAGGTAAATTTGAAAAGTACCAAAAATAGTAATATATAGAACATTGATAATGTTTATTCTAGGAAAATTAATGGGAATAAGAAATTATTTCAAGTGATTATAAATATGAAAGGTGGATAAGTCACTTTTGGTGATAATTCTCCAGGAGAAATTTATGGAATATATAAAATTTTCTTCTTAGGAAAGATTTAATTTCAAATGTTTTATTTTTTTTAGATATTAATTACATCCTCATTATAATAAGGTAATTATATAATGAGGGATACCTAGTTAACTTTAGGAATGATAAATGTACTATTCCGAGTTCATAAGGTAGTTTTATTCCATGTACTAATAGGCATGATAATATTAGAAATTTCAATTTAAAAGTCCTTAAGAACCAATATCTAGATTTCCTTTGTTAAACAGAGGATCAATATTGGGTGTTTAATTTAATATTATGACACTATAATATTAGATCTTTATCCAAAATCTCATATAAAATACTAGATAGAGATTTACCTGATCTTAGGTTTAATTATTTAAAAGTTTATGATCCTTGTTAATTTGAAATAAAACATAAGTCATGTTTTAAATCTATTAGTGATGTTACAACTTATGATTCTTCATAGTTTGTTCACAAATATTTATTTGGTCAAACAAAAACTAGAGGTATTGGTGGAAAATACTATGTATATGTTTTAGTTAGTGAATACACTAGATACATATGGGTCTATTTTCTAGAAAACAAATATGAATCTTTTTTCTATTTTAGGTTGTTTCAAAGGGTTATAATCAACAATAAGAAATAGATTATGAATAAACTTATGCTCCTATATAAAGTAGTGAAGATATTCATATAGTTTTATCTTATCCATCATTTATTGATTTTAAATTATTTCAAATGGATATAAAGTGTTATTTCCTTAATAGATATGTTTATTAGGATGTTTATAAATAATAACCCTTGGTTTGGAAACAAAGAATCTTTGGATCATATTTTTAGACTTATTAATTACCTTTTTGGGTTTAAACATGCCCCAAGAGCATGGTTTGACAAATTAACCAGATTTATGCTAATTTTTTTTAAAGGAGATGTTGATCACATTATTTTTATTAAGAATCTTTTAAAAAACACCATCATTATTCAAATTTATGTCGATGAAATTGTATTTATCTCAACTTATAAATTCATTGTATATTTCTTTTTAGAAGAAATATGTGTTAAAAATGAGCGTGATGGGTAAACTTACTTTCTTCTTTGGTTTTCAAATTTTACAAAAATAAGATTTAAATTTTCTATTTTAAAATAAGTGTATATAATATTTACCTTTCATATGAAACAACTAAAAGTATAAGTAATACTATTATAAGATCAAATACATTAGATATTCATGAATTTAAGAAACAATTTGATCAAAATATTTTCATAGGAATGATTTTTAGTTTAATATACCTTACTTCTAGTCATCTATATTTAATATTTTATATATGCTTATGTGAAAGATGACAAGACAATCCAAAAGATAGTCACCGAAAAGCATTAAAATAGATATTTCATTATCATAAGGGAAACATGTATCTTAGTTTATTTTATTCTTTTTAAATTTATTTTAAATGAATTTTTTTAGATGATGACTTTGGTGGTTGTAAAATAGATAGAAATAGTACATCTGGAAATTTTTATTTATCATGAGAAGATTTAGTGCTTTTTTCATGTATGAAAAAAATCAGTATCTCTTTCTACTATTGAAGCCGAATATGTGACAATAAGATGTTTTTGTGCTCATATGTTGTGGATGAAACACACACTCACTGATTTTGTATTGAGTTTTTGTAAAACTCCAATTTTTTTGATAACTTATGTTCTATATCTTTATGTAAAAACCCTTAAAATCACACAGAATATAATAACATTGATATAAGGAACCATTTCCTTCATGATCATGTACATGACGGAGATATCATTCTATATTTCTTCGGAATGAAAGAACATATTTATGATATTCTTATAAAATTTCTAAATCATGATAAATTTTAATATTTTAAATAGAATGTAGGAATGGATAATATAAAATGATCATTCATATCGATTTTTTAACTATCTCATCATAGTAATGAACTTATTTAAAAAGGAGTACAATTTTTTTTAATATTTTTTTTTTCTTTTTTTCTTTCTTAAAATTTTTATGTTGAAAATTTTCTTATTTTTTTTATCTTATAATTTTTTTTGAAAATTTACTATGAAAAAAATATCTAAATTTTTTTCTAAGACAAACATTTTTAAAAGTTTCATTTGAAACAATTCTCTAAAATTTTGTCTCAAAATAACATTTTATAAAATTTTCATGAAAAAACCGTTCTAAAAAGTTATCTCGAAAATTATTTTCTAAAAGTTCTCTCAAAAACAATTTTCAAAATATTTTTCTTAGACCAACATTTCGAAACGTTTTATCAAAAAAACTTTTCTAAAATGAAACCAAGACACATTTTTTGGAACATTTAACTAAAAAATATTTCTATTTTTTCCACAAGTCAAGAAGTATATATTTCAAAATGAAAATTAAAAATAAAATTTCTAATTTATTCTCCAATAGGTAACTTTGTAAATATTTTATAACTCCTATCATTTGTTATAATTTTTTATATTGTTTAAACTTCTTATAAACATCCTAAAAATTTATAAGTTTTATTGAACAATATGTTTGAAAAATAAAACATATATTTTGTCATAAAAAATAAAAAATAAATAGTTCATATATCTCCTAAATCTTTCGAGAGTAGATTACAACCATCAATAAAAAAGAGGGATTCACTCTCATTTTTTGTATATAGAGAAGTTCAAACATTGCCATTCTCAAGCCTATATAATGTTGTGTGGGTAACCACTTCTTCTTTCACCACTTGCTTCTAACGAAATCTCTCATTACTCAGTTTCTTCTCCATCTGATTGTTCGTAGTTTTTTTGATAAGTGTCATTCATCTTATCAATATAAATGGATTCTTCAAGTGAATTTTTGGGTGGAGAGATTATAAAATAATGGCTGATGGAAATATTATGGTATTAGAAATTTTATTTAAAAAAAAATATTAATTATATTTCAAGGTTGATAACCCATTTCTATTGAAATATATGATCTTGATCTTTTGTATCTAGAGGTTATTAGTGAATTATATTAATTAGTTAAATTTATTAGAGAAGATGATTTCAAAGGTATAACTTTATCATTATTTTAAGAGTTTAATAAGTTAAATTATCACTAATATGTTGATTTAGTGGGTATTACCTATGAAGGGGAAGTAAATCTAGTTACTCATAACTCACCAAAGAAGTTATAATGTTTTGGAAATCCAGCGCATAGACTTCATTGTTCCCTCTTATTAAAATTTTAAAAAAAAGTGCATCATCTATCTCCAGAGGAAAAAATCATGAAATATAGACAAAAAATTATTTTATCCCAATTAAAGGATATAGGGATACTCTTAAGGTTCAAAAAATTTATGTATTGTATTTTTTGATTAACATGAGAAAGTTTAATCTTACAATGTTTGTATTTATATTTATTAAGGCTATCAAGAAAGGAACTATTAAGTTGAATATTCTATATTTTCCTTGTTTATTAAAAATAATTTTAGTTATCTTTATAAAAGTTCCGAATATTCAAAATAAGGATTATAATGTATTGTAGAAATCATCTTTTATCACTGAATATGCAACCCATAAGATGGGCTTGTGTTTATTCCCACTTTGAAAATGTTTGTATAAAAATCAGATAGAGTTTCATATGATTTACAAATAGAAAAGTTAAAAGAAAAAGATTAATAGGAATTAAGGTAGGGGAAAATTAACCACTATTTAATATAAGGAAAGTTAAAACCATGATTGATGAGGCCTTTATGTATTTCATAAAGAAGAAAAAATTAAATAATCTGGATGATCATAGTTTTGGGTTAGATAAGGCTGAGGCCTTAAAATATAGGTATAAAACTTATAAGATATTTCAAGAAGTGAAAAAGAAGATGTATAAGAAAAATAATTTGACTAAGCTCAATTGGACAGAAATTTCATAAATGTATTTTAACAATTTCATGTTAATATTAAAGTGGAAACATTGGGGTGAATTCACTTAGTTTCTCTTTTTTCTATTATTTAAACTTTTGTTCCTCAATTAATTCCATTAGAAGGAAAAAAGACCAAAAATCATTAATTCATGTATCTATTGATAAGGAAAGAAGAAAATAATATATTGTAGAAAAATATCATTCTGAAGAATTTTTTGAAATTATAATTTTGAATGTTCTTAAAAAGTCAGAAAAAGGGAAAACAAAAAGTGAAGACCTGATTATAAATGAACCATAAAAATCTGTCAAAGATAAATAATGTATATAAATGTATTCTACTTATCTATTATATCATTCTCATAAGGATATAGATATATAAGTATTATATAGACATTAAACATCAAAATAATAATATCACCATTCACAGATGAATGTTTCATAAAAACTCAAGTCTAATAAAGAAGTAGTGGATGTTTTTGAAGAAAAATATGATAAAAATAAAGAAGGAGCAAGCACTTCAATACATCTATATTTGACCATTACAGAAGTCTCATATGATTTAACTCACTCTTATTCCAGCACCAGTTTACAAAGAATAGAAATAAGGATGGATTATTTCAATGAAGTTTTAATGAATCTTGAAGACACTTGTAATTTATTTCCAGATATTGAAGAAAGATTAAAGTATATAAAATAATGTATTAATGTTTTTGAAAATTATAAATTATTTAAATGGTTGAATAATACCATAATACAAAATGAAGCTGATTTCAAATATTTCATAGGAATGCAAAAAAAGCAGAGCCAATGAGGTTGAAACAAGTTGTTTGAAGGATAAAGCGTACCAAGGGTGATATAAAATTTTATGATCATCAAATTGAATTCACAATGAAAACATTAAATTTCTTAAGACATATTAATTTTTAATTCCATAAAAATAAACAATCCATTGATTATCATAAGCCTCTTTACATGTACCAAGACAATGAATTAACAAAAACAATAAGAGAACTATATGTATAGAAGAATAATTTTCGAAGATCAAATTTGAAAATGATAAGATTCAAAATGTGGCTGAAGAAGTTCTGAGTCTTAGGAAGAAAACATGATGTTATAAAATTTTGAAGAAGATATGAAGAATATGAAAGTAGTGGTTGATGAGATAGAAAATTTATATGAGGATGTGAGTAAGTTAATTTTTTTTCAAAGAAACATTTGAAGAAAGATTGATTTATTTTCTTATGAAATCTTGAACACTTTTTTAATAAACCAACCTCTTTTTGATTAATTTTTTGAAATAATATTACTTCATATAGTTTTGAATATATTTTTTCTAAATTATCTAGAAAAATATTTTTTCATATGTTTTGGTTGATTTTTTTATAATATTATTTAATAGAAATGTTACTTTCTCTAAATTTTAGGTACACTTTCTACCTTTTTATATTATTTAAGATAATCAAATATGGGTAGAGGGAATGAGAAAACTTAATCTCCAAAAAAACATCCAGATAATGTTTTTTCAATAAAGGGGAAAAACTAATCAAGGGCAAGAAATAGATAAAGAAGTAAAATATTAGATGTTCTTAAATATATAACATAGGTGGGAGTAAGCATATTTCGATGGTCTTAAAATTTGTTTTATTTAATTGTTTTGCTTGTACATTCCTAAAATGGGGTGATTGTTGAGTTGAAAGATTTACTTTCTAAAATTTCTAAAATTTATTTTTAAATTTAAAAAAACATTCTTAAATTATTTATTTTACAAAATTCAAACTTCTCAAGTGTTTCAAATGTTTTTATAGAAATTTTATTTTTTTACTACATGTAGAAAATTTGTTACATTGGTCAAAAATTTATACATCAGTCAAACATTTATACATCGGTTGAATGTTTATACATTGATTAAACCTTTTTACATTAGTAAAATACTTGTATATCAGTTGAACTTTTGTATATTAGTTGAACAATTATACATCATTCAAACATTTTTACTTCTGTTGAACCATTTGTACATCAGACAAATATAATTCTGTTAGAAGGAAGATTTATAAATTCAAAATAAAAAACTACAACCAAGTATCACTAGAATAAGTTATACTTAGTCTATTAGAGAATTATTAATCGGATAGAGTCAAACCTGGTCTCCAGATGAACCTTTTTAAATCTATCAAATAAAGAAGTTTATTCTACAAGATGAACAAAATCTATTCTACCAGAAGGATTCCCTAAGAACTTTAATGTTGTTACTAAGGATACCATTGAACGAAGAAGATAAATTGAATATTATCATGTGAATATGAGTTAATCTAAATCCATTACAACCAACTATGAAGAATTTAGAATATAACCATTGGGTATTTGCCTATAAATAAGAGAATCATTCAAGTAGGAGAAATATTTTTCATCTCAAATGATATATATTTTCGGTGATTCATTTGTAACATCTTGTTTTGAGAGAATGATTCATTGTATCTTTAGATAGTTTTCACTTATGGAATCTGATTGTGGTGATTATTGTAAATGGATTTAGTTTTTTTTTGCAATTGCTCTTTTTATCTTCTATGATTGAGGGATTCCTGGGATGGGAGGATAGAGATTTCCTATCTTGCTACTTGAGGGTTTCGAGGGTTAGAGAAACTGAAATTCTACGTCCATAGTAATGAGGGATTCCTTATTTAACGAAGACAAACCATTATAGTAAGGTTAATATTGTGGATACCTAAAGTATGGGTTACTCACTTGATCACCCATTTTCCAAATCTATCATGTAATCATATTTTATGTTATTTTAGAGTGAATGTATAATGTAAATAAAAAACATATATTTTTTACTCATTTTACCTACACTGGGCTATTATAAAGAGCATGTTGTTGATAATGTCCCAATGCACAAATCACTATAAAGTTCAGTTCTATTTGTTGGGATTTATTCTAGGTTAATTCTAAACTAGGCTCAATGCCTTAAAATGTTTTTGGTAAACTCACTATCACCCAAATCTTGCAGCCAACTCACTTCGCTTCTTACCCTTTTCTCAATGAAGTAATAAGGTCTCCACATAGTTTATAGACATGTAGGTTACTTTAATAACATTACTTTATTTAATTAAACAATATTTATATTAGTTTAGTTAAAATTATTCACCGATCATCAAATACCTACTATGATATCCACTTTGAATGGCCTTCTTCTTTCTCAAACAAGTATGAAATACCTATTCTTCACTACACATCATTGATCTCTTCTCTGATTCCTTCATAAAATTCTTTATCGAGTGCCATAAATTCCTTATTCATACTTCAAACCCCTCACCTAGAAAAAATTAGGTACATATTCAAATGTTCAATATCGTTAGTTCAGTTTATCTCATTCTGCACATGTTGATTGCACGAACCGACTCAGGTCGACCACGAACCGATCACCCGAGCCAATCCATGGTAAGGCCCAAAGGGAGTTCCTGATCCCCATGGGATGGAAACTAGCATGAGACATCACTAGAGTAAAAAAATTGAATGATTTCACCCAATATAAATAAATAAATTTAATAGAGGAAAAATAAAATGATCAACCCAATAAATATAGAAATAACCTAACTGAAAATTTTCATACAAGAATCTAGGAATACAAAAAACTAATCAACAAAACTACATAATAACTGAACAATAAAACCCAACTACACCTGAAAACCACAACATCTCCATGTGACACCATGGGTCACTCTTCGATACCAAAACCAACCATTGCTTATGATGATATAACTATAGGCATGATTATGAAAACTCAATAGGTATACCCATACAAATCTATTACCAATGAAATTATTTTAAAATAAAAGAAACCTCCACTTCAGGATTGAAATACAATTTATGAAAATAAATTTTCCCATAATTTTCAATTTAAAAACCAAACCTAGTCCGTTGACCTTTTTCATTCCAATTCCAGGTTCTTTTTCAAGAAAGAAACATTAAAATTTTCAAGGGGAAAGTGATTATTTAATTTCATAATAGGAACAAGGAAGTATAAAACATTTCTACTTTAAAATTTTTTTATATACCTTTGATAACCAACCCATCACATTGTAAAAAGAATACCACACATGAGAGCAACAAAATAATCACATAATGAGGTCAATGGAAATAATCACACAATAGTAACCAACCAATCATGCATCTCAATCATCCACCATAAGTAACTATATTCCAATAGACATGGGAGAATTCCTAGAAGCTCCTGAGTAATCCAAAACATACTAATACATGTTGAATCACCCCAGAAAGCATGCCTCACTCGATGAAATCAACATTCACTAACACGCTCAACCATACCCTATATGGTATTGACTGAGGGAACAGTCCCATAATATTAATAATCAATATATCCCTATTCTATGTGCCACTAGCAAGTTCATAACCTAACTAGTACAACAACCATTATCATAAAATTCAATTACTATTACAAGTTATCCATGTCAAGAGTATAGAAAAGGATTATCTAACTAATTCCAACCAAACATCCAATCAATACATATATATAATAATTTACACAAAAGGCATCACCCGAGTAACCCTAAGGATCAATCTATTTCCATTCAACTCATGGATCATAAAGGATCCCATCTCAAGAATCTCCCATTCCACACAAAATAAATGGGTCCTGAGGAATCCAAAGTGAGGAAGTCCCAACCATTCACAAAAATTGATCATGAGGACTCCAGAGTGAGTACATAACATCCATTTAATATAAAAAAGGCAAGATAATTAACCAAGGAGGGTTTTTATAATAATCACATTCAATATTTTCACGAAATTACGAAACATGCCTTAAGCTATTTTTCACAAAAACCATCATTTATCAAATAACCAAATCATTCTTTAAAAAAGTACAATTACATGAATTTCAATTTAACAAAATCATATAAAAAATTCCTTTAAATCACTCAAACCCTATTTAAAATCCAAATCCATTTCATCAAAATTCCAAATGGACCACAATCCGTAGTCACATGTCAAACCACTTTCAAAATCCATATAAACACTTATTTCCAACTAAAAAACACATAGAAAACCCATTCAATAAACTGAAACCATTATTTCATATTCCACTACATATTTAAAAATGAAAAATGTGCTATATATATTACAAATCATTCAAAAAAACCAACTGGGCATTTAATCAAACACTTGGTGTGAAACTTTTAACGAAACAATTCCTTTTGTCGTGTAACAAGATATAAATCACCAATTTTCCCACCAAAAAATTTATCCAAATATCACAAATCAATACTTAACATATAATGGATGTGTGAAAAACAATAATCCAATGAATCATAAATTAAAAAGGCAAGTGAAAAGGGAAACATAACTCAATCTCATGATGCTTCAACAACGCACACTGAAAACCACTCTGCAAAGGTTCTAAGAACCAATATTTACCAATAACAATATTAGAAAAGAAAAAACCCAAATATAAACCAAGGTGGAATAATAACCCTAGGTCCAAGATACAATAAGATAGGAATAACTCAATAGAAAATGGAATAAAGAGGAATATAGAGGAGAATAGAGGATCTTACCTTAATAAATCTATCCCAAAACCTATATGAAATCATAGATCCACATTAAGGGAGAGGAGTTGAGGCTTGGAGAGAAAGGGAGGGGCTTCCATTGGGTTACATGAACTAGAATAAGAATAGGGGAAGCATTTTGGGGAAAAAATACCAAAGGGGAATAATTTAAATTTCATAATTTTTAAGATCTGGGTAGCTCGCAAGGTTTGGCCGCATAGTTTACCAAACTGTGAACCCCTTACTAGAAACACTTAGGCACCTACACGGGTTGGATGGATGGTTTGGTAAGATATTCACCAACCATACAAAATGGTTCTTCCATGGGATAGTGGTATCCTTCATGCTTTAAGGATATTTTGAAAAACCGTTCATGGGTTGTGCACCCTTAACCATAAGCACACCAAGGTTCACATGATTTTATGTGCTAGGCCATATGATTTTGTGTAACCATGAACAACCACATGAGAAGAAAAAAACACCATGAAACTCAAAATTTAAGGCCTTATATCTTGAGACTTAATCCATAACCCTAAGCCCAAAAGACTAACATGATTAGAGGTCAATAATTAAAATTCGGGTGTGATAATTCTCCACACTACTAATGCTTTCCACAACCATAAATCCACAACATATTCCAATTTATTGATCAAATAATAAGAATTTACATAAAAAAAATCCAATATATCAAACAAAGGATATCTCAAAAAAATCCAAACAGAATTTACACCTCTTGCCTTTAATAAAACAAAAAACCAAAACCACTCCCCGAGAAATGACGGGGATTAAAAAAAACAAACCACAATATCCATAACCATGCCTCAAAAAAATACTTGAACATAATCCAAAACCCAATATTCACCCAAACAAACAGTAAACACATAAATAAAACAACTTCAAAATAAAGACCTTTTTACCGGACCACACCCAAAATTAAACTGCATTCTCAACACAAGTGGCTAGAACAGGCTCCCTACCATTAAAAAACTACATGTACTGATTTAAAAACCAACCAGTGAAGTTCCCCCACATCGGCCAAAAATCCCCACAACAAGGGGAATGGAGGGGAGGGGCCCCAATGAAAGGATCACCAACCCAATTTGAAAACCAACTCTTGATTTATCATTTCCACAAGATGCATAAACTACCTCACCTCAATGGTGGTGACAATAACTGATCCAAAACTGCCCACACCCCTGGTGGTTTCTTGAATACTGAAAAAGATTCACTTAGAGACCTATGGATAGATCCATGATTATTTAATCATATGTTTCATCGCAATCTGTAGTTAATGATTCCCGGTTGTATGTCCTACTCTCGGTGCCGCATGAAGCCACACAACACCCCAAGATTAAAAAAGAGACAGTCATACTTTCATTAAAATAGAAGTTCTCGAGAGATATACAACATTACATTACATTTTAAAAAATTGATAACACCCCTAGGAACAATATTTATGACATAAGGAAACACTAAAAAAATATACTTTAAATTGAGGCCAAACAACTCTCTATTCCTGAGAACTGTCAGCACTTTGCTTCCTGGAAAAAACTTCACAGAATCATTGCAAGTGGCCTAGGTTCTCACAAGAATGAAAGGTCTTTGGTTTATTCAGACATGATGAAGTCCTATTATCTGGAATTCAATACTGATGACACACCATGAATCCACACCCCGATAAATCCAATGAAAGATATCAAGGCCTTTTAATTCTACAACCATCTCCAACAACTTCTGATCACTTCACCACTTCCTTAATGGAATTCTAGTAACCGAGTCCAGGAACTGAATGAGGGATGACTGCCTCAAAATCTCTTACTAACACAACATCATCTGGAATAGCCTTCCTCACCACATCAACAAAATAAGTTTAATCAAACTCTGACACCTTTGAATTTGGATAATGAAGAAGTCCAAACTCAAACCACCGATCCTTCAAAGAATTGTCCATAACCCACTCTTGAATAAAAGGAAAAAGATCCAAAAAATGGAGAATGTACTCTAATAATATTTCATTTCCTTGATAAAAAATTCACATCTTCATTCCCTTCTTCACCTTTATTGTCTCAGTGAAATACTTATGAATAAATGCAGTTTTCAATAACTCCCATGTAAGGTCTTATCGAGGCTTGTTTCGAGAGACTGACTTCCACCACTTCCAGGTCAATGCTTCAAGCATAAAGGTAAAAAAAAATATCTTTAAAGACTCAGGAACTCAAGGAGGATAAATATAATTTTTATTTCCTTCATAAAATCTTCCTTATTGAGAGGATATGCTTGAACATAAAAGAGAGGTGTATTTAACTTCCAAAACCCATGAATGAAATCCCTAGGTTGATCAACTGGAGATCCTTCTAAGGGGGAATCACCCATTGTTACACCTAGAAAATCCATTGAATCTATTTTGGGGTGAAAACACTAGATATCAACAAAGCCAAGAGGACAATCAAAACCTACTCACTAACCGAAAATCAACTCAATCAAGCACCATGAACAAGATAAAAGGGGAACTAACTCAAGGCTTCCCAAAATATTTTCCCAGAAATTCATTAAACACCACTTCAAAATCAAATAATAAATAAGATTTCAAAATCAATATACCTCATAAACAACACTTCCCAAATCATGGAAAAGTCAATTCACACAACTATAGATGATAAAACCATTACTACCTTCCACTTCAAAGCATTTTCAGAGGAAAACAATCTTGGTGGGTTTTATACTAACTGATGGTATTACTAGGAGTCTCACTCACATGAACATTCCCATGCCAATATGAGAACACATCAACTCATTCCATACTAGGCACTCATCCACCCATATTATCATACATCCACTTTCCACACATATCCATGCATGTGAGCACCCAAGGAGATACCAATGGTCAAATAAAATTCTCATTCCAAAATTCACAAAGCCTTTCAGAATGATCACTAACCACCAAGTCAAAAATAATTTTTAAATCCCACGCACTAATCCATTTCATCATGATCAAAAATAAAATCCCATGGATTCCATAAAAATATCTAATTCATCCCATTCAAAACATTTTCAGCATCTAAAAAACCCCATTCCATCCAAAATAATTTGGTTAAAACCCCATTTATTGTTATTTGAAATAAGTTTTCAAAACCCTTTTGAAAAGAAATTTCTTCTTTAAAAATAACCATTTATGATAATCCCCAAGTTTTTATCATCCAAATTAAATTTTAGAAAATCACTCATTGTTTCAATCAAATAACATTTTATAAAAATCCACTTTCTAAATCTCCTTTCAAAATGATTCTAAAAATTCATTTTCCATATTCCCAAAATCAAACCATTAGTATTTCAAAAAATCCATTTTCCACATTTCCAAAAATGATTTCTCAAAATAATTTTCAGAATCAAGGAAGACCCAAAACAACTCATTATGGAAAACTGGGGTCGATTGGGGACCTAGCCATATGGTATTCATCCATAATCCAATCACCCCACCACTATAGAGAGTATTATAGGACTATGTCACCAGCACCACATGGATTTCCAGGCCCCACGAGATCATTGAGACCACTATCCCAACCCCTTTTTCATATCACAAACACAAAGAACCAACATGAACCAAAGAAACCAACAACACCTGACTTTCGATGGAAACTCCTGGTTCTGTCTAGAATGGTTTGTCCATAAACTCCCCCATACATTCACCCCAAGCTCCAACAACCCTACTCCATATACCATGAATCCCATGTAATAAATGTCACTCTAAAAGCTAGGTCCTCCAAGGGAACATGATTTGATACCATTTTTTTATGAACCAACCAGGGTCGACCGTAAAATGGTCACCCAAGCTGACCCATTGAATGGCCCCAAGGGCATTCCTGATCACCAAAAGCTGGAAACTAGTGTCGGCCATGAACAGAGTAACAAGAAGGGAATAATTTCTCCTAATATAAATAAATAAACTGAAAATTAGAAAAATAAAATGAGAATCCTAATAAATATATAAATAACAAAATTGAACATTTTTGTACATGAATATTAGAAAACAACAAACTTCTCAACAAAACTACACAACAATTGAACAAAAAACCCCAACTACATCTGACAACCAAAACATCTCCATGTGACCCTAAGGGTCACTTTCCGATACCAAAACCAACCATCACCCATGGTGATCTAAACCAATATGAAACCTAAACCAAAATATAGAAGATAGAAATAACTATAGGCATGAGTATTAAAACATAGTATGTATACATGAACAAATCTATTCCCAATGCACTTTTTTTTAAATAAAAGAAACAAAAACTTCATTTTTGAAATAAAATTTATTAAAATAAGCTATCTAACACTTTTCAATGTAAAATTCAAACATTATTAATTTCACTTTTTCATTCCAAATACAAGTACTTTTTCAAGAAAGAAATGTTATCATTTTTAGGGAGAAATTGATTATTTCGTTGCAAAATAGGCATTAGGAAATGTAAAACAATTCTAAATTAAATTTTTTTTCATAAACCATTGATAACCAACCCATCACTTTCCATAAAAAATACCACACATGAGAGAATCAAAATAATCACATAACAAGGGAAATGGAAATAAGCATAAAATAGTAACCAAACACTCATGCATCTTAAAAATCCAGCATAAGTAACTAAGTTCCAATATACATGGGAGAATTCATAAGAGCTCATGAATAATCCATAAAATACTAATACATGTTCACTCATCATGAAAATCATGCCTCACTTGATGACATCAAAACACCCTAACATGCTCGAACATCCCCTACATGGTACAAACCGAGGGGCACAATCCCATAACAATAAAACTAAATATATCCCCATGCTATGGGCCACTACATAGTGTGAAACCAAACTAGTGCATCAATCATTATCATAAAATTCAATTGTTATTATAGGTTCTCCATGTCAAGATTATAGAATAAGGTGATCCAACCGATGCCAACTGAGCATCCAATCACATATACATATATAATAATTTTCAGAACAAGCATCACCCAAGTCACCCCGAGGATAAATCTCTTTCCATTCAACTCATAGATCACAGAGTAGTTGTCATTACCCGTCCTCAGGGCCTATGATGTGACTAACCAAGCCCGCCTTCCATAGGCCAGGGGCTGGCGACTAGCACCAAAGGTTTAAATATCAAAAGTATGGAAGGCATTGCCTTTAAGAAGTAACATACAAAACAGAGTACGCAAGTGAAGTATGCCCTAAGAAAAACTGAGTACAAGGTAAGTGCTGAATGAAAATGGGCCAATATAAAAAACCAACTAAAAGTAAAGTACAACTAAAAGGAACGTACAGTAGAAAAAAGTAAAACAGAAACACCGAGTCATCCTCCGGAAATCCCACTTGAAGGGTGGGAATAGATAGTCTCCTCAGCTCCTCGGTTCGACCGTCCGCTCCGTGAACGTCTCGCCATGTGGTCCACCTCTGGGTACCGTCCAACTCCACAAGCCTCCATCTCGATCAGTGATGTCCGTCGTCTGAATCCAACACAATGTAGTGTGGGCATAGCACGTGCAGGGGTGAGTACACGATACTCAGTAGGGACCCCGGGACCCCCGGAGGTCTCTCAGAATCTATGAAGGATAAACCACAATGGAAAGATACAATCACGAAGTATCAATAAAACTACTTAGGTATATGCCCATATATTTGCCTAAGTCATCAGTTACAGTTTGGCTCCAGCTCTCGAGCCCAAGAAAAACCCAGTTCACATAGGGAAGCAGAACCCAATCCACATAGGAAAGGAAAACCCAATCCACACAGGAAAAGGAAGTCAACCACATCAATGATAATGATTGAGAAACAAGACTCTACTCACATAGGTATACACATCATAAGGCGATAGAGATGATCAGATATAGCCATTGATTCATCTATGTTGTCAGACAAACATAGGATACAAGACCAGCTAAGCTGTCGGAGCCACTAAGGATACAAGGCCAGCTACTCTGCCAGACCCACAAAGGATACACGTACAGAGTCAAATACTGCCGGACTCACATAGGATACAAGAACATTACTCATCACAGTTGATCCCACAGAGGATCCCAGTACGGTCATCGTCGTGCCGAACCCACGGAGGATCCATGTGCAGTTGTCCTCACAGCCGAACCCACAGAGGATCCAAGTGCAGTCGTCATTGTCGCAGTTGCAGCCAGCTCTAGGGTTCCCGCACACAGCATGCTCGATTCCAGGAGGGTCCACTCCATGAGCCAAGGAGGTTCGATACATCAACTGTCACTAAGTCCAATGTTTATGTATCATAAAGTTTAGTAACGTCAATAAGAACTCAACGTGATAGACGATGCGTTAATCGGACGCCCGGTCTATGAGTTATTGGATTTTTCATCCTAGGGGCCCGGTTGGTTTTTAAGCTAAAACCAACCCAAACGTACTCCAGTTGCGTCCAAACTACAATAGGAGTAATCCAAAAGAAACTTATCACTAAGAAGAATCCAATGAAGTCAACGACACGTCAATCAGACGTCCGGATCTCATGTTATAGGCGTTTTCTCTCTAAGGGCCCGAGTTGTTTTGTGCTCGAACCAACCCAGCCATACCCAAAGTTCACCAAAATCTTGAGTGTAATATACCAAAATGACCTTCTCGATCCAAGAATTCCTAGTCAACTAACGGTGTGTCGATCGGAGGTCCGTAGCTCATGTTATGAGAAAATGACTGAAAACAGTCCGAAGTGGGGGGTCTGGGCCCGACCCTCCCCGGCCCAACCACCCCTAGGTCGGCCCGGTAGGGCATGGACCAGCTTGGATGGGAACGGCCTAGCCCGGTCCACGTGACCCTCCCCGGCCCGGGCGGGGGGGGGGGGGGCACTGGCTCGGCCAGCGGGCCGAGCAGGGGGGGACGCGGCCCCCCCTCAATTAGTTCCACCATAAGGAAAAATTCTAACTAATTAGTAATCCCTGTATCTGTTGAGAAGGGAAAAGGAAAATAAGTTGTTGTTGAAGAACCTCATAATGAAGAAGTTTTTGAAACTAATGTATTGAATGTTTTTAAAAAGTCAGAAAAGGGAAAAATAAAAGTAAATAAGACCTTGTAAAAGAAGTGAAAAAATATATTGAAGATGAATAATGTGTAACCATGTATTATACTTAAATATCATCTCACACTCATAAGGATATAGATATATAAGTATTAGAAAAATATGAAACCTCAAAAGAATAATATAACCATTCACATACTAATGTTTCATAAAAACTAAAGTCGGATAAAGAAGTAGTGGAAGTTTTTAAGGAAAAATATGATAGAAATAAGGAATAAGATGACACTTCAAGACCTCCGTCTTTAACCATTCTAGAAGTCTCATCTGATTCAACCCAATCTACTCCCAACACTAGTCCACATATTATAGAAATGTATTTATAATATTTCAAGAAATTTTAAAATAATCATGAAGACACTTTTATTTCTTTCCTAATATTAAATCAAGATGAAAGTATATACAAGAAATGATTAATTTTTAAGAAAATTATAATTCATTGAAATGGTCTAATGAAACTATGATTCAAAATGAATCTAATTTCAATGATTATAAATCAAATTAAAAATTTAGAGCAAATGAAGTTGAAAAAAGTTGTTAGATGGATAAATCATACCAAGGTTGCTATTAACTTTTATGATCATCAAATTGAATGCATAATGAAAACTAAAAAATTAACTCTGAAACATTTAATATATATGAGTTTTTAATTAAATAAAAATATATAATTCATTTATTATAACAAATTTCATTCCATTTACCCAAATGATGAAGTAACAAAACAAATTAAGATAACTCTATTTCTAAAACAATACGTCTCAAATATCAAATTTTAAAATAATAAGATTAATATTTAGGAAGAATAAGTTATAAGTCATAGAAAGAAAATAGGATGTTCCATGTTTTTGATGAAGAGATAAAGAAGATAAAATTAGTGGTTGATGAGTCATAATAGTTTTATGAGGATGTGATGAAGATGAAAGTAGTTGGAAAGAGACTTTCGAAGAAATATTGATTTCTTTTTTTTTCTAATCTCTTGAACAGTTTTAAAAAAACTATACTCCTTTTTATTAAATTTTTTAATGAATATTACTCTATATAGTATTGAATGTGTTTTTTCCAACTCCTTTGGATAAATATCTTTTGTATGTTTTTTGTTTTATAAAATTATTTCATAGAAATGTTACTTTCTCTAAATTTCAGGATAATTTTTATCCTTTTTTATATTGTTTTTGATAATCACAAATTGGTATAAGGAATGAGAAAACGTAATCTCCAAAAAAAAATTCTAGAAAATTTTTGTTCAATAAAGGGGTAGAAATTAATCAAGGTGGAGAAATATATAAATATGTAAAATATTAAATGTTCTTAAATATAAATCATAAGGGGGAGTAAGAATATTTTGATGTATATAACCATTATTTTTTCCCTTTTACTGTTGTGTTTGTACTTTCCAAAAAGGGGGAGATTGTTGATTTAAGAGATTTAGTTTTTATAATTGATAATTATTTTTTACAATTACAGAAACATTCTTAAATACTTTATTTTAATAACTTCATACTTCTTAAGTGTTTTGAATGTTTTTGTAGAATGTTTATTTTTTACTAGATATAGAAAATATATTACACCAATCAAATTTTTTTACATTGGTCCAGGATCTATACATCGTTTGAACGTTTATATGTCAATTAAATATTTATACATCAGTCAAAACATTTTATATCCATTTAAATTTTGTATATTAGTTGAAAATTTAAACATCATTCCAATGTTTGTACATCTATTGAACCCTTTTTACATCAGACAAATATAATTTTATCAGAAGAATATTTCTAAATTAAAAATTAAAAAATACATACAAATCTCACCGAAACATGTTCTACATTTTCTATCATACAAACATTAATTGGATGGAGTCAAACATGATCTCCAAATAAACCATTCAAAATATTTTAAATGAAGAAGTTTATTCTACAACATGAACAAATTTTATTCTACTAGAAAGAATTCCTAAGAACTGTAATGGTGTTACCAAGGATACAATTGGATGAATAAGATAAAATGAATCTTATCTAGTGAATTTGAGTTCATCCAAATCCATTACAACCAACATTTAATAATTTAGAATATGACCAATGGAGACGTTCCTATAAAAAGGAGAATCATGCAAAGTGTATATATATTTTGAATCTAAAATGATCTTTATTTTCTATGGATTGTTTGTAACATCTTGTTGTGGGAGAATGATTCATTGTATCTTTAAAGAGTTTTTAATTAATGCATATGATAGTGAGGATCTTTGTAAATGGATTAAGTTTTCTGTGATTGTAATTGCTCATTTGATCTTTAGTGGTCAAGGGATTCCTAGGATAGGAGGATAGAAATTTCCTATCTTACTAATCGAGGGTTCCCTGGGATAGGGAAATAGATGTTCTACCAATATTTTTAATAAGATATTACATATTTAATAAAGACATACCTTTGTTGTAAGGTGAATATTGTAGATACCTAAACTCTTGTTGATAGAATTCCTTAACATTTATGTTTAAAACATTGAACATTTTTATATAGTTTTTCATGATTTTATTTAAAACATTATAAATCCTTATATTTTTTTTTAATAAGTCCTTTTTTCCACTATGTAATCTATTGGAAATTTTTTCTTACACATTACTATATTCTTCTTTTATAAATGGCAGGAATATTTTCCAATTTACATACTTATTATGGTTGGTTGCAATTGTTAGATTTATTTTATAAACATCAATTCACCCCTCATATTGTATTATTATTATACTCTTATGAACATAAAAAACTATGACATGGTTTTAGGAACCATTACATGGTTTAATCAACTATGATTTAAATATAAATTCAATTGACCCTTTTCGACTATTTTATTATATAAACATATAGATATAATATTTCCTTCAGTGATTTTTAATGTATTTAGCTTATATTTGAGTTCTTAATTTCATGAGATGAAAATAGTATGATCTAAGGTACAAATATCCATTAATTTCTCTTCTTTATCATGTTCATACATTTCATGTGTTTCAAAATAGTGAGTTATGTGTTGTCATAATGAAGGATTTTATGTGATAATGATGATTTGTTTTAGAAACATTGGAGGATTTTTGTGCGAAAACATAAGGTTGTGCATTGGGATTCAATATTCAGTAAGTTGACTGTATGATCTTTGATTTAAATTATACGACTCAGATTATTTCATTATTATTTACTGTTATAGATATAGATTAGGTTTTCATTAGTTTCCATTGATATAGGAAATAATATTATCCACATTAAATAAGGATATTCTAATTTAACATAGAAATTATGTGGGTTCTAGGAGAAATATTGGATTTTTTATTTTTAATGTCATTAATTTTATAATATTATTTCATTTGAACTAGATGGATGTACCATTGATCATATGAGGAGGCTAAATTGGTGAAGTATAGGTTTCGTTTTTAGTAGAATTAAATTATTTTGGGATCCTATCAATAGCATGGTATGGAATAGAATATTGGTGTGATATAAGGTTCCAAAAGGGTCTTGGAGTGTGATATACCTTGAGAGGGGTGATCAATGTATGGAAGTCTATCAAAATGTTATTACTTTATCCTTTATACCTCTCACTTCCATACTTGGATCGTGACAACATTACCTTAAGGGTCACAGTTTTTTCACTTTTGATTATGTTATTCCAATTAATTACTCACTTTACCACCCCTTTTTTAGATCTATTAGTTAATTACCTTTTTTATTATTTTAGTGTGAATATATAAAGTAAATAAGACACATATATTTTTTACTCAGTTTACCTACATTGGGATACTCTAAACAGCATGTTGTCGACATTGTGTCAATGCACGAAATCACTATAAATCTCATTGTTCTTTGATTGCATTTATACTAGGTAAATCCTAAACTAGGATAACTACCTTAAAATGTTTATGGAAAAATCACCATCAACCAAATATCTATGTCGGCTCACCTCGCCTCTTCTCCTCCGCTCAATGTTTCATGAAGGTATCCACATAGTTTATGGACATGTAGGTCTGTTTAATAACAATAATTTCTTTGATTACACCAGATGTACATTAGTGTAGTAAAAATCCTTCTTTAATTTTGAAATACCTACTATGATATCCTCATGAAATAGTGTTATTATTTCTCAAACAAGTATGGAATGACTTTTATTCACTATACATCATTGATCCCTTCTCCAATTCCCCCAAAATATTCTTCAATGACAACTATATATTCCTTATTCCTCCTTCCAACCCCTCACTTGGATCTCCTTAGGTAGAGATTCAAATGTTCAATATCCATAGGTCTCCTTTTATATTTCTTTATGTGTTTATATCATGAACCAACCCGGGTTGACCATGAACCCGTCACCCGAGCCGATCCACGGTATGTCCCAAAGGGTGTTCCCAATCTCCACTAGTTAAAAATTAGTGTCATGAGTCCATAGTGTAAAAAAAAGGGAATGATTTTCCCTAATATAAAGAAATAAAATGAAAAGTGGAAAAAATAAAATAATCAGCCCAATATATATATAAATAACCAAATTGAACATTTTTATACAAGAATTTTGGAACACAAAAAACTGATCATGAAAAGTACACAATAAATAAACAATAAAACCCAACTACATCTGACAACCACATCATCTCCATGTGACCCCATCAGTCATGATCCAATACCAAAACCAACCATCACCCACGATGAACTAATCAAAGATAAAACATTCTCTAGAAGTTAAAAACAACAAAAATTTTATGTGTGAGTATTAAAAGTCTTCAGGAATATATGAAACATCTATTCCCAATGAAATTTCTTTTAAATAAAATAAACCTCAAATTCATGTTTAAAATAAAATTTATAAAATTAATATTTTCCACACTTTTCACTTTAAAAATCCAACATGATTAATTGACCTTTTTCATTCCAAATACAAATTCTTTATCAAAAAATAAACATTAACAGTTTCAAAGGAAACGTGATTCTTTCATTTCAAAACTGAAATAGGGGATTAAAAAACATTTCTACTTTATATCATTTTTCATAAACCATTGATATCCAACCCATAAATTTCCAAAATAAATACCACACATGAGAGGATAAAAATAATCTCATAATGAGGGAAATGAAATTAATAACACAAGAGTAACAAACCCTTCATGAATCTTAATCATCCATAATAAGTAACTAAGTGCCAACAAGAATGGGTGAATTCCAAGGAGATTTTGAATAATCCACAACATACTAATACATGTTTAATCATCTCAAAAAGCATGTCGAGCTTGATGAAATAAAAATTTCCATACAAGCTTAACCATCCCATACATGGTACAGACTGAATGGAATAATCCAAAAATAATAAAACTCAATATATCCCCATGATATGGGACACTATCTAGTTTGTAACATGACTAGTGAAATAATTGTTCTAAAAAATCAATAGCCATGCAAAGTTATCCATGTCAAGAGTATAGAAGAGGGTGATCCAATAGATTCTAATAGATAATCCAATCACATTCACATATATATTAATTTACACAACAAACATCACCTAAGGATCACCAAGGATCAATCTCTTACCATTAAACTCAAAGATTATAAAGGAATACATACCAAGGATCTCTTATTCCCCACAAAGTAAATGGATCACGAGGACTCCACAAAAAAAAATTCCACCCATTTACATAAATTGATCATGAGAATTAAATAGTGAGGGAATCCCATCCATTTAATATAAAAAGGTAAAAGAATTATCCTTAGAGAGTTTTTATAATAAACACTTTCACCATTTTCACAAAATTTCCAAATGGGCCTTAATCTCATTTTTACAGAAACCATATTTTCTCAAATAACCAAATAATTATTTCAAAAAAAGTGAAAACACACCACTTTCCATTTCAAAACAACTTATAAAAAATACCATCAAATCACTCACACCAATTTATAATCAAAATCCATTTCATCTAAATTCCAAATGGGCCACAATCCGCAGTCACATGTCAAACCACTTTCAAAATCCAAATATACACTTCTTTCCCACTGAAAACCACTTTGAAAAACAATTCAAGAAATGAAAACCATTATCTAATATTCCAATACACATTTAAAAATATAAAATATGCTTTAGATATAAAAAATAATTCACAAAACCAACCAGACATTTTAATAAATACGTGGTGTGTAATTTTTAACAAAACAATCCCATTTGACACATAACAAGATATAAATCACCAATTTCCACACCAATTTTTTTTCCAAAAATCAAAAATCATCATTTTAAATATTTAGGATGTTTTAAAAGCAATAAACCAAATAATATTAAATTAAAAAGACATGTGAAAAGGGAATCCTACCTCAATCCCACAATGCTTCATCAACGCATGCCTGAAACCACTCCATGATGGTTCCAAGAAAAAAAGATCTACCAAGAGAATCCTTAAAAAACACCCATAACATAAACCAAGGGGAAACATGGACCCTTGGTCCAATATACCATAGGATAGGAAGGACATAATGAAAAATGTAAGAAAGAAGAATATGTAGGAAAATACAGGAGACTACCTTGAGAAATATAGCCTAAATCCTCGAAGAAATCTTATATTCACAGCATGGGAGAGGATTGGAGGCTTGTAGAGGAATGTAGGGGATCCCTTTGGTCCCCAAAAACTAGGATAAGTATATGGGAGGTATTTTTGGTTAAAAATATTAAGGGGAAATAATTGCAATTCCATAATATTTAAGATTTGGGCAGCTTGCACGGTTTACCAAATCGTGTGCCAAAAGTGCACCCCATACTAGACACACAAGGAAACCTTCATAGTTTGGATACATGGTTTGGTAATCCGTGTGCCAACTGTGTGGCTTACCATATGATTTATGTATAGTTTGACTAACCGTGCATGGGTCGTGCACCATTAACCAGAAGCATGCCAAGGCATGCACGATTTCCTGGGAAAGACCGCATGGTTTTCTCAAACAGTGTGCCAAACATGTATACAAATAACTAAAAATTTAAGACCTTCACGATTGTGAAATGATATATAACCCTATTTCCAATAGATAAAATGGATTATAGGTTTAAAATTATAATCTGGATGCAACAATTCTACACACTGTTAACACTTTTCGCCCCTTGAAAGCCGCCATATCTTCTAGTTGATCAAACAAAGAATAATGATTTCCAAAATTGCACAATCCAAAATTGTGAACAAAGAAGATATCAAACACAGCCAAAAATAAATTATTCCTCTTTCCTGAAACAAGCCAACAAACTGAAACCACTCCCCATGAATCAACATGGAGAAAAAAATTAAGCCACAACTTCCACAACCATGCCTCAAGAAAAATTATTGGGCATACTTAGAATCCACATGTTCACCCATACTAAGTGGAAACTATAAAATAAAAAAACTAAAATAAACCACTTTTTAATAAAAAAAAGTCACAATTAAACCAAATTCTCAACACGAGAGGCTTGAATAGACGCCCCACAATTAGAAAACAACTAGCACTAATTTATGAACCAACCAACGATCTTCCCCAACATGGGCCAAAAATTTCCACCACAAAGGGAAGGGAGGGTAGGGTCCCCAATGAATGGATAGATGAACATAAAAGAAAACCAACATTAAATTTATCATTTCCAAAAGACGCATAAACTACCTCACCCCAACGGTGTAGACAAGAACTAATCCAAAAGTCCACACACCCTTGGTGGTTTCCGGACCACTTAAAAACATTCACTCCAAGACCTACAGATATATCCCCGATGTTTAAATCATATCTTATTCCACAATCAGGAGTTAATGATTCCTAATTGGAACTACTACTATTGGTGGAGAAAATAGACACAAAATACCCCTAGGAAGAACAAGAAGACAAACACACATTAATTAAAAAGGGAGTGCTTGGAAGATCCACAACATTACCTTACATTTAAAATAAAAGAGAACAACACCAAGAATAATATACACAACAGAAGGAAATAATACAATATAAATATACATTAAACTGATCCAAAAAATCTATCTACCCCTACAAACATCCTCCACACCGCTTCCTGGAAACACCCCAAAAGAACCATTACAAGTGGACAATGCTCCCACTAGAGTGAAATTTCTTTATTTAACTTAAAAACTATTAGTTATTATGATATGGTTTTCAATAATGATTAAACACCATGATTCCACACCCCGAAGAAGAAGAAGAAATAACTTGAGGCCTTTTAATTCCATGACATGCTGGAACAGCTTCCGAGCACTTCTCTACTTCCTTATTGGAATTTCCCTCATCGAGTCTAGGGACTGAAGGAAGGATGACTACCATATAAAATAATACTAACAGATCGTCAACATGAAATACCTTAATAACCACGTCAAAAATTTAATTTAAATAAAACTCTAACACCTTCTACTATAGATTAGTATGAATTCCAAACTCAAAACTCCGAGCCTTCAAAGAATCGTCTGCAACCCACTCTAGAATAAGAGGAACAAGATCCACAAAATGACAGAAGACTTCCAATAATATTACACCACCTTTATGAAAAATTTACATATCCATTCCCTTCTTTACCTTTACTACCACATAGAAATACTAATAAATAATAGATTGCTTGAAGAACTCCCCTGTATGATCTTCCTGAGGCTTGTTCTGAGTGACAGACTTCCACCACTTCCAAGCTACTCCATCAAGAATAAAGGTAGTAAATTTACATTTATTTATTTGGGTAACTCAATGAGGCGAAATATCTTTTAGATTTCCCACATAGAATCTTTTTCTTTGATAGTATTTGCTTAACCATAAAATATTGGTGGATTTTACTCTTGGTAGTCAAGAACGAAATCCTTAGGTTGATCAACTGGAGAGCCTGCAAATGGGGAATAACCATTAACTATAACTCAAAAATCCATTTAATATCTATTGGGGTGAACACACTAGACAAAAATAATTATACGATCTTAGTAAAAACTAGCTCACTAACTAAAAATAAACTCTAGAAGGCACCAAGTACAAAATAAAAGGGGAACCAAATCAAGGCATCCCGAAATATTTTCCTGGAAATACACTAAACACCAATTCAAAACAAAATCATTAACAACATTTCAAACTCAAAATACTACATAAAAAAATTTCCTACTCAAGTGAAAACCAACAAACACAACTACTAGTGATTAAACCATTAATACCTTCCTCCTCAAAACATTTTTAAATGAAATCATACTTGGTGGGTTGCACATTCGACGATGGTATTACTTTCAGTCTCACTCACATGAATATTATCATCCCAATCTGGGAACATATCAACTCATGCCATACTTGGTACTCATTCACCCACATCATCGTCCATCCACTTTCCACACATATCAATGCATGTGAGAACCAAAGAATATACCAAAGGTCAAAAAAAATTCTCTTTTAAAAATTCACAAAGATTTTAAAAATATCACTAACCACTAAGTCAAAAATAATTTTAAAATCCCATGCTTTCATCCATTTCATCTTGCATGAAAATAAAATCCCATGGGTTCCATATAAATATCCAATTCATCATGCTCAAAAAGAAAATCACACGGATTCTATCCAAATATCGAATTCATCATGTTTAAAAAAATTCAATAACTCCATAAGTCACATTCCACCCCAAATCATTTGGCTAAAAACCCATTTATACTTATTTGAAACAAGTTTCAAAACCCCTTTTGAAAATAAATTTGTGATTTACAAACAACATATTCAAATAATAAGTAGGTTTTGATCATAAAAATTCATTCTTGGAAAATCACTCCCCATTTTAACCAAAAATCAATTTATAAAAATCAAATTTCTAATGATTCCATAAAAAGAATTCTAAAAATTCATTTTACATATTACCAAAATAAAACCATAACCATTTTATAAAATAAAATTTCCAAAATTCTAAAACAATAATTCTCAAATCAATTATCATAATCAAGGAAGACCCAAAACAACTCATTTGGGGAAACATGTGTAGAAGGGTGACTTTCCCATATGGTTGGCCGCTATATGCCATTCACACCATCACCACACAGAGTATTCTAGGACCATGTCATTGGCACCACAAAGCGTTCCAGTCCCTATGAGCTCACATAGACCAATAGCCCAAATCCATTTTCATATCCCAAACACAAACAACAAAAACGAACCAAATACCCAACAAAACCCAACTACCCATAGAAACTCAAGGTTCAGTCTAGAAATTGATGTCCAGACACTCCCCTATAATTTCACCATAATATCTCAAAACCCTGCTCCATCTACCTAAATATCACAGGTAACAAAGGGTGATCGAAAAGGTAGGTCCTCCAAGTGAACCTACTCTGATATTGAAAGGGATTTTCACGAATTCTCTCAAATAAAGTGTGATTTTTTGGGTACTTATGTATAACATAGTGGCTGACCAAGGTCGTCTCTCAAAGAGAGAGTAATTGAAAAACTTATTAAAGGTATTTTGAAAATAAAATAAAATAATATGAAAACAGTAATTAAAATTTTTGGGGGTTGTTTATTGTTTATAAAATAAGAAAACATGTGTTGGAAGAAGTTTTCATTTTCTTTGTTTGTATTTTTTAAATGAAATTTGATTAATAAGACACAACGAGAAGATGTTTTTATAGAATATATTTTTAGAATGTGTAATAAATCTAATTATACCTCTTCATTAAATTATTAATAATTAATATTTAAATTAATATCCACCTAATTATGTTCCCATGATTTGTTATTCCTCCTACCCAATGGGATTTAACTTAACCACAAAGATGAAATTAATTAAACCAAAGGGTAGCTTTAGAAAGTGCAGTCGCATCACCCTACTTTGATTGATGTTATAAGGATATATTATAGTCAGTGGTAAGTTATTGAACATATCCACTCTATAAATGTGGATTTATTTAGTTTTGGGATTATATTTTAACTCTACAAATTGATCCAGGGTGGGGTTGTATTATTTATTAAGATCGCGATCTTACAATTCACAGAATACTCATCGTAGAAACACATTGAATGTGAAAATGTTTAGAAAGGGTATAACCCAATATCATTTCTACACTTGACTTCTTGAACAAATAGGACGATTAAAAAAGAATATAATTGAATAAAATAGAATAAAATATAAGAAATAAAATAGTAACTACGAATTTTATTATGCTAACACAAACATTACAACACGAAGAAGAAAAATATAGATTTGATGAAGGGATCCTCGCTTCAAAAGATAACCATATTGAAATGATTTGTATAATTAGAGTGGAACCACTCATCCTCTACCCTAAATTTCTTATTTCACGTCCTAACCCATTAAAATTATAAAAATACATATTTATATAGTAGAGGGGAGGCTATGTTACTAGTGGTTTCAAGTGTGCATGGGGAAATTCGGTCAAATATTTTAATCTAGATTTCTCCACCAGTTTGACCCCCAAAAAATGTGAACCAACTATCCTTCCAGATTGATGATTTGTTCAAATTTTCCTAGATCTTATATCCAAATTTGGGCTCCATCCAAGCATGAATGAAGGTGTTTTTTCCCAAATAATGACATGGTGTCCAATCTGGTGAGTTTAGCCCACCTTTGACTTCATGTCCCATTTCATCCAATCAAGTGCAGAATTTAGCTCATACATCATAATGAAAAGTCTGATACCATTAATTTAAGAAAATTGTTTCAAAATTTTAATTTCAAATAAATCACATAAAAATATTTTTGTTCAATATACTATAGTGAATTTTAATAGGTAAAACTGGATTTTTTTGTCAAATTTTCAAATGAATAAACTAATCCCAAATATTTTATAAATAAAAATATTTAATATAATGTGAGTAAATTATATCATTAATTATCAGTAAAATATTCCCTAATATTTTGTTTTATTATCTCCCCCACACTTACCCTTTTTCACTATTGGAAAAAACCTCATATCATGTATTCCGAAAATAATTGTGATAATATATACATGTTCATATTCCTAAATCCATAGTGGTAATATGTGAAATGTAAGAATCCCACAAAGAGTCAATATCAATAAATTTTAAATTCATTACCTTATAAATTGTGCCAAATAGAATCTAGTATGATTAATAACACTGATCACAGCAAAAAAAGTCATGGGAATACTAAGCCACTAATTTCCCATGCATGTGTGTGCCATCCATTCTAAGATCATATCTCCACCATTTATTCTGTACATTCAAGTCATGTAAAGTAATTCAACTTACCTGGTTTAATTCACCAAACATGTTCTATATTTCATTACAATAAAATTTCAAGACCCAGTCTCTGAAGAATTCTCAAATGTCAAACCATAAGCTGCCAACCTAGATATACCCATGTGTTTACATTTCATCACTCCCGTAATTTTTTGTTTTTTTTCAAAAGTTTCACTTGGAAAAAATCTCATACTCATCATCCATAACTTTTTTGATCTTATCATGAAACTAATTTTATTTTTTATAAAAAGATCAAAGGTCGAGGAAGAGTGGGTTTTGATCTGACCGAGACACAACCAAAATATTGGTGATTGATTTTATATGGTTTTTTTAAGGAATACAATAGTCGGATAACAGGTACACAAAAATAGGTAAATTAGGTAATGTAATGAAATTGACTACAATATAAAAGAACGTATGGACCAACCATAGATATAAGATTACTTTTTTCATAACTTGGATATACCTTCAATTGAGTAGGAAAAATTCAAAAGTCACGGTTATATGATAATTTGTGTGTATAAATCAATGACATAATTTACCAAAAAAAAATATCACAAATAATGGTGTCAAAATCTAAAAGGTTTTATAATGATACCAATAATAATATCATCAATAACATCATTTTTTTAAATAAACACTTTAATGAAAAAATATTTATCATGCTTATCACACAACTAATGAATTTTGAAAGCACGATGTTCCCATTTATTCTTAATCTAAAGGAGGATGTTACATGATATTTTTTTTGTTTTATTTTATTTTTTATTGAAAATTTTAACCAAAACCTTAATAGAAAACACACAAAAAACTCATAAATGAAAATACAAAATATCTACCGCAAAATATTGTTCCCTCCCCCGCACTTAAAATATTGAATTTTTCTTTAATGTGAAATTATGATACAATATGTGGACATGAAATGAAGAATTTTAAATAGGAAAAATAAAATGAAAGTGAAAGGGTTCAGAACAACCTGATATTCTCAAGTGATAATGGGGTTATGCTACATGATGACATAAACTGCATATGCGGGAAGTCCCTTAATGTATTTCTTAATATTATTCCCATTGACTATAAAGATATTTCCTATTTTCTATTATGTTATATCCACTAAAACATAAGGAAAAACATTAGACACAACATAAGGACATAATCATCTGGAACACAACTTACTAGACCTTAGCTTTAGTCGAGAACTGTAGAGTATGACTTTCTCTTCAATGTGAAACTCCCTTTGTTGGATCATTCTATCATGAGTTTCATTTGATATCTCCTTGTAGAGTTATGAGTTACCATATTATGAAAATAGAATCTTTTTAGGCTCTTGACTTTGATGATTCATTTTAATTCTGTCTTGGTCCGAATCAATGTTGAATTTCTTGGTTTTCCAATATTCCTGATTCTAGACTTCCACTAGGATATTACATGCTTTCCCAAAAACAATTTAAAATGCGAACATACCAATGAGTGTCTTGTATTCCATACCATAATAACAAATCACACCATCCAAGCACTTGCTCTAATTCTTTCTATTCAGCTGCACGGTTTTCTCAAAACCTTGTTTCAACTCCCAATTTGAAACCTCAATGTGGCCATTTGTTTGGTGGTGGTATGGTGTTGATGTTTTGTGTGTCACACCATACTTCTGAATTATGTAATCCAAATATCAATAATAAAAGAGTTCCCCTTGATCACCAAGGATGGAATTTGGTACTCTAAACCTACATAAAATTTGAGCCTTGATGAAGTACACTACTACATGAGATTCATTAGTCTTGGCAGCCATGGCCTCCACCCATTTGATAACATAATAAAAAGAAACCAAAATATACAAGAAACCAAATGAACTAGGAAAAGGGCCCATAAAATCAATTACAAATACATAAAAAATCTCACAGAATAATATTGGTTATTGACGCATCTAACGTATCATAGAAATGTTTCCCGTATGTTGATAATGTGAGAAAGACTTACAAATCAGATGAGCTTTATAGAATAAGATTAAACAATATATTAAGCAGTCTAAAACATTCATAGCTGTCCGTTGGGGTCCAAATTGTCATCCACATGAATTTTTTTTGTAGAATTGTATAACAGACTCAAATCCTAATGAGGAACACACCTCCTAATAACTTGATCACTACACATGTGCTAGAGGTATGGATCATCCCAAACATAAAACCTAGACTCACTCATTAATTTTTGGACTTTATGTTTCAAAATTTGTAAAAATTTCAAAAGAAACAATGTGGTTAACTAAAACAGCATACCAAAGATGTGTACCTAATAATGCATATAGATTCTCATTGGAAAAGGTGTCCAAAAGTAGTACTTGGTCCATAGTGTCAGCCTCTAGTGTGGGAGTAATCCTAATCATGTGTTACCCCACTATGTTTTTTGAATCATTAATATCCTTTTTCTAAATATAGAATTTTTGAAGAAGGATCATTCATATAATGAGTTTTGGATTTTCATTTGGATTCTTTAAGAGGTACATCAGAGTTGCATGGTCATAAAAAAACTACTTAGAACTCAATAAATAGTAACGAGAATTATATAAAGAAAATATGAATGAAAGGAACTCATTTATCAATGTTTTTTGGTTTTTAGGGGATGAATGAAATGTCATCAAAACATATGTAATCACATGTGAATATCCTTCCACCCTTTGAGATAATACAGATAAATGACCCATACTTTGCATACATTGTTATTACTTCAGAATTGTAGCATACTAATTACAACATATAACAAAACCATGAAAGGACAATACATGTATAGTGTCTTTCGAAACTGGGAAACATAAACAGCTGTTTCATAAATCATCTACATTGTCTCTCAGTTATTCCATCATATCTAGAGTCTCTTTGGGCATATTCTACTTAATACCCTTCTTCCAGACCTAGGGAAAAGAAAACATACAAAAGGGTGAGCTCAAATTCTCAGTATGGGGTAAAAAAAGTAAATATCAATCATAACATATCCATAAGAACATTTTGAAAATATTAACCTGCTGAAGAGATCAAAATATCATGACATGGGATGAATAGTGGTAGTGAAAAGTAATCCCAAATAATCATAACATAAAACATGAAACTTTTTGGCATACACACATAAGCAAAGAAAATAATTTCATATTAGTCAAGGCTCATTTCCAAGACCATCATAGCATACAAAGTCCATTACTGAACCGAGTTCACTCCTCATTCTAGTCCTGTATCACTGAACCAGATTAACTTGTCGTTCCAGCCATGTCTATCTCATGAGATATAAATATTTACCCAATTCATTGGAGGGAGATATAGGTCCCACCCATCTCATAATGAATCAATTATTATGTGTTCCACAAAATCATAAATCATACATCATAACATAACCCATGTAATAAAAATGGGGTTCTTAAACATCATTCAATCATAACATAATCCATAAAAGGACACCATTAAAATAATTCCGTCATAACATAATCAAATCCATTTAAAAATGGGGATGTAAACAGAACCTTATAATATCTCAGATGGAAAAATAATTTTGATAAAACATTGAACTCCATTCTTGAGGAAAATATCATTTCTACTTCAATTTTTTTCCTTTCTTAACATGTCATATAATTATAAACTAAAAGATGTTGATCAAAAATAAACTTAAAAAACTGTAAAGGAATATTTTTTGAAATAATGTCCTATGAAATCATAAAAATCCATTCATACTGTATAAGTTAAAAAACATTATTCTCATATTTGGCCGAAAAAGTCAAAAAGTAACTCATACTAAAAATGACAAAATATTTCGTTCATATTTTTTACTAAAAATTCACCAATAGGTAAAATTTGATTTACACCATTTTAGGAGGATAAAAATAGTATTACATATTGAGGAAACATGGATGTGTATGATATATATTCTCCAGTAAATATCGATGTATAAACAATCTCAGATAAAAATTGAGATTGTGAGATTTTCTCGTACCTTTGGTCTGATTTTCATTGTACGTATCCAAACCTCCTGTATAATGATATAAATAATATAATTGACTTATTAAATAATCATATTTATTGTTATGATATCATATATGGTCATATTCTTATCTTCTTATTAGTAATATTCACTGCTACTTGTTATTCGGGTGTTCGCTGCTTTATGTTCTTATGCATGTTTTGTCGAATAAATTCTTATTCTTCTATTTAGGTTTTAGATACCTCATTTACAGAATTATATTAATGTAATATATATCATATTTATTTATTAAATTCATTTATATAATCATTATTCAATGAAGATCATGTAGAACGAGTCTCATCACATTGTGGAGACGGTAGGCCGTACGTACGCAAAAGCGATGATATAGTTCCCATGATCGTAGAATTGTATTGTAGTGTATGTATACGATTTCAGAATAAATATAAATTTTCAATAATCATATATATTTATTCTTTACACCATTATACCCTTCCAAGTAAGGTGGTGGTGGAAAAAATATTACGCCACGCTGTGGAGATGGTATTCTGTACGTACGCACGTGTGGTGATTTAATTTTCCATAGGATGGATAGAAGGTGAAAATGGGTTGTTTAATATTTATAATAAAATATAAATATATGATTGATACTGATATTATTACTTTATAATGAAACAACTAATGAAAAATAAATATAAGAAGAAATAAATTTGAACGAATCGGTAATAGATATTACATGTTCTTCGACACACCTCTTTGATACCTCCTCTTAGGGAAATAAAATTTTTCTTTAAAGAATACCAGGACCTATAGTATGTATCTAGGGAAGTTGATAAGTGAAATGAGAAGGGGTTGGATGAGATTGAAGGCTCTAAATTGTGTAAAGAGGAGAAGGAGGAGGTGCCCTTTTATAAGGGAGGAGAGAGGCAACTTTGGATTTTATAAGAAATATTAATTTATAATAAATTCCAAACCCACTTATAAACCTCCCAAATGAAACTAATCGAAATTCTAGATGTGATAGGGTTGTAATATAATCAACCAATAAAATTTAGACAAGTTGGGAATTTATTTTAAACATTATCAACTTGATTTATCCTTATATAATCTGTTCAATTTTATTTGTGGTAATAATATTCTAAATTTTAAATCATTATAAATAATTACTTATATGTTGTGAATTGTCCATAATTGTATGATTTATTACATTTTCTAACATATAATTTTTAATTTATAATTTTTAAATCTTTTTTTTATTTTAATGTAATTTTATAATATGTATTTTTTATAAAATTACAATACTATCAATTTGGAAACTATTCATTTATTTGAATTTAAATGAAATATATAAAGAATATATGTTCGAAATAATAAATTTAATAGATTCATAAAATGTCATTTTTATCTATAAAATTAGTGGATCACATTAAATAGTTCATATATTATTTATTTTAATACTTTTAGAATCGTTTATTTGATATTTCTACCAATAAAATAATTTCACCATCACTATTGTGTCATAATTAATGGTAATTATTTAATCCCTAAAAATTATAAATAAATTCAAATGATGTATATAATTTTATTAGATTTATAGGGACTATTTATATCCATTGTTTTATGATGTTTATCGCAAGATTAAAATTATTACACTTATATGATTTAAGAGAGTGGAATGTTGTCAATTTCTTTGGTTTTAATAATAATTTTATTATTTCATGGTCAAAAGTCCATGAAATTAATCTATTACTACCATTAGGTGATATGGGTCGACTTTTATTCATCCAATAGGATTTTGTAAACTGTTAGGGTAATTTTATAATCTTATTTTTACCCTTAATTACAAGATTTACCTTTAACTATAGTAAATAAAATTACCGTACTTACTATTCATGGTATAAAAATAAATAAAAGTAACCTATTAACATAATTTGGACCCAATGAATTCAAATATGGAATCAATTTTCCAAAATTCAATACACAGAAATTTCAGTAATTAATTTAAAATTAATCTCGTAGTTAAGAAAACGGGTTTTACAAGTTAAAACATTGCCAAAGATTGAAATGTTTTTACCTATGAATTCAATGTAAAATTAATGGTAATGACATAAATTATATTAAATGGTAAAAATATATTTTATTTATACTTTAAAACAATTTAATATTATAATTTTACTATATAAATTATTGCAATGGAAAAAGAACTTTTTAATTAAAATATAGCTTGTTTTTAATATTCATTAAAATAATAAAGTTATCATAATAATATGAAGATTTTATCCAAAGTATATTCTTATATCCTGATTCTAAAGAATAATTATATTTTTTCAAATTTAACTTATTAACATGTCAAAATATAGATTTAAAGTTGGTGCGCCATCAAAAGGCGGCAAAACTGAATTTTTGGAAAAATACTTATTTTACCCGAAAAATTTATTTTGTTCTCATACCACTGTCTAGAAAATATGTAAGATGAATAATAATGATATAAAATTCACAATTTAGTTAATACTACTTATAACGGCTAGTCCATAATAATATTATAACAATATATCATTGTTTAGTGAAGCCTGGTATTGCGTACTACATAAGCTATCGAGGAAGGTCGCGATTGTATGTAACACAATCCGAGCTAGTGTTGTGTACAGTGAAAGATTCCCCTGATGATTCATATAACATAAGACATAAAAAAATATACTTCTCATAAAATATCATTTTGTTACATTCTACCCCCTTAAAATGAATTTCGCCCATAAAATTCGTCACTTCGTAACAAACAGATGAGGATACCTCTCCCTCATCATATACTCAAGCTGCCATGTAGCTTATTCTAATTGGTGGTTCCACTATAAACCCTTCATCGAGTGAGTGGTCTTGTTCCGTAATACGATTCAGTATCTATATCGGCTATTCCGAATAAGAAAGATCTTTCTCCAGTGGTACAACTTCTGAGCTTAGTACGTGTGAAGGATCGGGTATGTACTTTCTCAGGAGAGATACATCGAACACATCCTGAACTAGAGGGAGAATCGGTGGAGGCGCCAATCGGTAAGATACCTTCCCAACATGATCCAGTATTTCGAAAGGACCGATATACCTAGGGCTCAGCTTTCCCTTCTTTCCAAATCTCCTTACTCTCTTCCAAAGAGATATTCGTAATAACACTTTATAACCCACTTCAAACTCTAGGTCTTTTCCTTGGTAATTGGCATAACTTTCTTATCGACTCTGAGCTTCTCTTATGTGTTGTTGAATAGATCAAACATTTTCTGCCATCTCATCAACATGAACCGGTCCTAATATTTTTCTTTCCCCAACTTCATCCCACCAAGTTGGAGTTCGACATCTCTTTCCATAGAGAGCTTCATAATGAGCCATCTGAATACAAGAGTGAAAGATATTATTATAAGAAAATTACACCAAAGGTAGGTGTTGATCCCAACCACATTTTAAATACATAGATGAAGATCTCAACATGTCTTCTAGAGTTTTAATTGTTCTTTAAGGCTGAAAGTATGTTTTAGAATGATAACTAGTGCTGAAACTCAACTCTGTATCTAGAGTATGCTAGAGACTTCACCAGAACATTGAGGTTAACCTCAGATCCCGAGTAGATATAATGGAATGTGGTATTCCATGTAGTCTTACCACTTTTTTCACATATATCCTGGAAAACTGATCCATAGAGAAATCTTCTCTAATAGAAATGAAGTGTGCTGACATTGTAAGATGATCAAATATAACCCAAATAGCATTATTGCCCTTGGATGTTTTAGGAAGTCCAGTGACAAAGTCCATAGTGAAGTTTTCCCATTTCTTTTTGGGTATGGTTAATGGTTGTAACATCCCCTTATAATTTTGTCTCTCAGCTTTAACTTGCTTACAAACCAAGAATCGAGAGACATATTCAGAACATCTCTTTTCATGCCATGCCACCAGAAGTACTCTTTCAGGTCCCTATACATCTTCGTGATTTCAGGATGAATAAAGAATGAAGAACTATGAGCCTCATCCAATAGATCCTTCTTTAATTCTAGGATGGGAGGAATACAAACCCAATTCATAAATCCTATTATCCCATCACAATCAAGGTTAAATTCAGGAACATTTCTCACCTTCTTTTGTAACTCTACATCTTCTTTTTGAGCCTCTTCAATCATCACATGTATAGATGGTTGAACATGTATTTCAGAAAGATAAGATTGTTCTCAATCCATTATAATTACAAGATCCATTCTTTGTAAATACATAAATATTGGATCTTTTTGTGATCCTCATCATGGATAAGATGTCATGGTCTTGTCGACATAATGCGTCTACCACCTTGTTTTCTTTCCCAGGGTGATAATGAATTGAGAAGTCGTTGTCCTTAATCAACACCATCCATATTATTTGTAGCATATTCAGCTCCTTTTTTGTTAAAATATACCGTAAACATTTATTATCAGTATAAATATCACACCTTTCACCATAAAGATAATTCCTCCAAATCTTTAATGCCGAGATTACTGCAGCTAACTCCAAATCATGAGTTGGGTAATTTTGCGCATTGATTTTCAACTATCATGAGACATAAGCCCATCACCATATCGTTTTTCATGAGAACACACCCCAATCCCTTCTTAGATACATCACTATAGATCACAAAACCTTATCCACTACAAGGCAGTGTGAGCACAGGTGAACTGGATATCCTTGTTTTGAACTCCTTGAAATTCTATTCACACTCCTTCGTCGACAAGAACTTAAATCCTTTTCGAGTAAACCTGGTGAGTGGATTAGATAATCATGAAAAATCTTTCACAAAACGTTGATAATATCCAACCAAACCAAGAAATCTTCGGATCTCGGTTACTATTGTTAGTCTCGACCATCTTTCGATAACCTCTGTTTTTGCTGGATCTATAGAAATCCCCTCATTTGAGATTATGTGACCAAAAAATGAATCTTTTTAAGCCAAAAATCAGACTTCGTAAATTTTACATAAATCTTCTCATTTCTTATGGTCTTTAATACAATTCTCATGTGATCTTCATGTTCTTCCTTTCTCTTTGAATAGACAAGAATATAGTCTATAAATACTACCACAAAATGATGATGATAGTCTCTAAAGACTCTATTCATTATATCCATTAATATAGTAGGGGAATTAGTAAGACCAAATTGCATCACTATAAATTCATAGTGTCTATACCTTATACAGAAAGATTTCTTTGGTATAACTTCTTTATTGACCCATAATTGCTGATACCCTGAATGAAGATCAATCTTGGGAAAGTATTGATCTCCGCATAGTTGGTCAATTAAGTAATAAATGTGCGGGATAGGATATTTTGTCTTGATAGTGATGTTGTTAAGTTCATGATAATCAATGCAAATTATCATTGATCCATATTTCATCTCAACAAACAGAACAGGTGCTCCCCAAGGTGACACACTAGGGTGTATGAATCCTTTATCAAGATTCTCTTGGAGTTTCTTCTTCAATTCAGGCAACTCAATTGGGGAAATTCTATAAGGTGTCATTGAAATGGGCATAACACCCAGTATGAGTTCTATTGAAAACTCAACTTCACGATTTCGTGGAAGACCTAGAAATTCCTCCGGAAAGACATCATCCACCTCCCGTACAATGGGAATATTCTTAATCGTGATTTTCTCTCCAACCATTCGACATAAATAACCTTCAATTACTAGAATCAAGACCCATAAGATGGAAGAAACTTCCACTGGAAGGATATATTCATCCTTGCATCGATAGATGATAGTAGATTGATCAGGAATATTAAATTTGATTTCCCTTCATTGTCAATTGATCTGATCTCTATATAAAGAAAGCCAAACCATGCCAAGAATCACTCAAATTCCACTATAGGAAGGATCACATGATTTGAAGGATGCACATTCCCACAAACTTCAAGTGGAGAAGAATTGTAAACTTTTGATGCGATTGTTGTGCCATTAGTAGTTGTCATAGCTAACTCAACATCTAATTGTAGAGGTAGTATGGTGATACCCTTAGAAAATTATTCATAAATAAAAGAGTGGGTGGATTTAAAATCAAATAAATTATATGAAACATTAGATTGGATGGTAAGTGTACCTTTCGCCACTTCGTTATCATACTCCACATTGCTGATAGTAATTTCATGTTACATTCCTTTTTCTTTGGACTTAAGAGTTTGTTGATGTCGATCATCATCAACAACCCTTGGATTATGTAATTGATTAGAATAATGACCCATTTCCTTGCACATGAACCATTTAAGTGTAGGAGGTTCATTCTGTGTATCCCTTTCATTGTTCACATCATTAGACATCTTCTTCCCATTATTTCGACATTCAACTGCCTGATTACCTTCTTTTCTACACTTAAAACATTTACTTGTCCCCTTAAGACAATTCCCTCAATGTTTCTTTCTACACTTTGAGCATAATTGAAAACTCATCTTATTTTCAGTGCGGTCTTTTTATTTTCCATTGAATTCCATTTTCCTCTTCTTATCAAACCCATATGACCGATGGCTTACTCTAATCTCCATATCAACCTTGAAAGAACATCGAACAATTTCCTCATAGCTACTGAAGTCCCTTATGGATAACGCCCTTTGAAGACTTGATTTTATTCCACTAAATAATCGATCGATTTTACTCTCAGGTAGGGTAATAATTCTGGATGATTACCTTGCAAGTCTTGTAAAATTTTCTTCGTAGGTACCAAAAGATTCATCATCCTTTTGCTTCAGTTCAAGAAACTCATTCTACAACTTTTTTCTAAGAATACGGGGGAATTACTTATTGAAAAATACGTTCTTGAACTCTCCCCATTCCATGGACTCAATTTCATCCCTTTTCCTCATATTCTTAATAAGATTCCACCATTGATCAGCTTCTCCTTCCAAACGATATACTACTACGATGACTTTATCATGCTCAGAACATAGTAGAACTGAAAATATCTTTTCAGTGGTACTGATCCATTGTTTAGCCACTAATTAATCAGAAGACCCACTGAATGAAGATGGACGATGCCTAATGAAGGATTCAATATAATTTTGCTCATTGCATTGCTCATTTGGATGACATGCATGATTCATACCTTGAGAAAGTTGTGTGAGCATTGCTACATGATTTTGCATTCGATCTCCTATAACATTTGTTTGCTCAGGGAGACAATCATTTCATTTCCCGTCACATTCATCATTATCATGGTTCCTTCGGGTTCCATCCATTGACTAAAACCAATATGAATAGTGTTAGAAACACTAATCATAATTAGAAAACCACATAATCAAGAATAAAATTTCACACTTTAGGTCTTGTCATAGGTTGTTCATGGCCATTTCTAAAACACTATGATTGTGTTCTATTCTTAGAAATATCCTTAGGGTTCTTAATAAGGCTTTCACATCCTAGTTTCCAATGGTTGACTATAACATTCCCTTGATACCAACTATTATGAACCATACTTTACATACATTTTTATTACTTCAAAATTGAAGAATACTTATTAAAACATATAACAAAACCATGAAAGGACTGTATACATATAGTGTCTTTAGAAACTGGGAATCATAAACAAATTGTTCATAAATCATATACATTGTCTCCTGTTTATTTCATCATATCTAGAGTCGCTTTTGGCATATTCTACTTAATACCCTTCTTTTAGACCCCGGGAAAAGAAAACATACAAAAGGGTGAGCTCAAATGCTCAGTAATGGGTAAACAAAGTAAACATCAATTATATCATATTCATAAGAACATTTTGGAAATCGTAACCTGGAAAATAGATCATAATATCATGACATGGGATGATTCGTAGTAGTGAAAAGTAAACCCAAATAATCATAACATAAATCATGAAACTATTCGGGATTCACACATAATCATAGAAAATCATTTCATATTAGTCCGGGCTAATTTCCAAGACCATCATAGCAGTTAAAGTCCATTACTGAACTGAGTTCACTCCTCATTCCAGTCCTGTATCACTGAACCGGATTAACTTGTCGTTCCAGCCATATCTATCTCATGAGATATAAATCTTTACCCAATGCATTGGAGAGAGATATAGGTCCCAACCATCTCCAAATGAAACCATTATTATGTGTTCCACACAATCATAAATCATACATCATAACGTAACCCATGTAATAAAAATGGGATTCTTAAACATCATGACATCATAAAATAATCCATAAAAGGACATCATAAAAATAATTCCATCATAACATAATAAAATCAATGTAAAAATAGGGATATAAACAGAACCCTATATTACCATAGATGGAAAAATAATTTTTATAAAACACTTGAACTCCATTCCTGAGGAAAATATCATTCCTACCTCATAAACATTTTTCCTTTCTTAACATGTCATTAAATTATAAACTAAAATAAGTTGTTCAAAAATAAACATGAAAACCTATAAAATAAGCTTCATGGAAATAATGTCCAATGAAATCATAAAAATCCTTTCATGTCGTATATGTTAAAAAAACATTCTTCTCGTATTTGGCCGAAAAAGTCAAAAAGTACCTCGTACTAAAAACAACAAAAGATTTCATTCATATCTTTTACTAAAAATTCACCAATAGGTAAATTATTATTTAAAGAATTTTAGGAGGGTAAAAATAGTATTACATATTGAGGAATCATGGATTTGGATGATAAATATGCCCCAGTAAATACCGAAGTATAAACAATCTCGGAAAAAAATTGAGATTGCGAGTTTTTCCTTTACATTAGGTCTGATTTTCATTGTACATATCCAAACCTACTGTATAATGATTTAAATAATGTCATTCAATTATTAAAGAATCATATTCACTGTTATGATATCATATATGGTCATATTATTATAGTTTTATTAGTAATATTCATTGCTACTTGTTATTCGGGAGTTCGTTGCTTTATGTTCTTATGCATGTTTTGTCGAATAAATTCTTATTATTCTTGTTAGGTTTTAGATAACTCATTTAAATAATGTTATTAATGTAATATATATCATATTTATTTATTCAATTCAATTTTATAATCATTATTCAATGAAGATCATGTAGAACGAGTCACATCACATCATGGAGAGGGTCGGCCGTACGTATACACGAGCGATGATATCATTACCCTAATCATAGAATTGTATTGACGTGCATGTATACTATTTAATAATCAATATCACTTTACAATAGTAATATATAGTACTTATTTACACCATTATACCCATCCTTGTAAAGTGGTGGTGGAAAAAATATTACACCACGGCGTGGAGATGGTATTTTGTACGTATGCACGCGCAGTGATTTCATTTTCCAAAGGATGGACCGAAGGTGAAATACGGATGATTCATATGTATAATAACATATCTTTATATTATTGATACTTATGTTATTACATCATAATGAAACAACTAAAGAATAGTATGTATAAGATGAAATAAATTTAAAAGAATTGGTAACAGATATAACCTCTTCTTCGACACGCCTCTTTTAAACCTCCTCTTAGGGAACTAAAATTGAACTTTGAAAAAAGACCAGGACTTATAGAATGTTTCTAGGGATGTTGATAATGTAAATGGGTAGGGTTTGGCCGATCTTGAGGGCTCTAAATTGGGTAAATAAGAGAGGGAGGAGGTGCCCTTTTATATGGGAGGAGAGGGACACCTTTGGAATTATGAGATATATTAATTTATAATAAATTCCAAACCCATTTAAAACCACCAAAATGACTCAAATAAAATATTATATGAGATAAGTTTGTAAAATAATCAAAAAATAAAATTTGGACAGGTTTGGAATTAATTTTAAACATTATCAACTTATTTTATCCTTATAAAATCTATTTAATTTTATATGTGGTAATAATATTCTAAATTTTAAATCATTATAAATAATTACTTATATGATGTGACTTGTCCATAATTTTATGATTTATTACATTTTCGACCATATAAATTTTAATTTTTAATATTTAATTTTTTTTTTGATTTTTAAAAAATATTATAATATGTAATTTTTATAAAATAACAATAGTGTCAATTTTGACACTATTCATTTATTTGAATTTAAATAAAAAATATACAGAAGATATGTTCGAAATAAAATATTTAATAGATTCATAACATGTCATTTTTATATATATAATTAGTGTATCACATTAAATAGTTCATATAATATTTATTTTAATACTTTTAAAATCATTTATTTGATATTTCAATCAATAAAATAATTTCAACATCAGTAGTGTCATAATTAATGATAAGTTTTTCATCCCTAAAAATTATAAATAAATTAATATGATGTAGATAATTTTATTATCTTTCGAGGGAATACTTATATCTGAGGTTTTATGGTGTTTATCACTAAATTAAAAGTATTACACTTATAAGATTTAAGAGAGTGACATGTTGTCACATTCATTGGTTTTAATAATAATTATGTTATTTCATGATCAAAAGTCCATTAAATGAAACTATTACGTCCTTTAGCTGATATGGGTCTATTTTTATTCATCCAATACTATTTTTAGATGTGTTAGTATAATTTTATAATCTTATTTTTACCCTTAATTACTAGATTTACCTTTAACTGGAGTAAATAAAATTACCATAGTTAGTAATCATAATATCACAAAAAATAAAAGTAAACTATTAACATAATTTGGACCCAATTAATTAAAATATGGAATCCATTTTTTTAAATTCAAAACACCGAATTTTCAGTAATTAATTTAAAATTCATCCTATTGTTAAGAAAAGAGGTTTTATAAGTTAAAACATTTCCAAAGATTGAAATGTTTTTACCTATGAATTCAATGTAAAATTAATGGTAATGGTGTACATTATATTAAATGGTAAAAATATATTATATTTATACTTAAAATCATTTAATATTACAATTTAACCATATAAATTATTGCGATGAAAAAGGATGTTATTAATTTAAATATTGTGTGTTTTTACTATTCATTAAAATATGAAAGTTATCAGAATAATATGAAAAAATTATCCAAAGTAAATTTTTATATCCTGATTTCAATGAAGAATTTTATTTTGTAAAATTTAACTTATAAACATGTCAAAAACTAGATTTAATGTTGGTGTGCCATCAAAATGCGGCAAAACTGCATTTTTAAAAAAATACTTATTTTACCTGAAAAATTTATTTTATTCTCATAACATGTTCAAGAAAATATGTTAGATGAACAATAATGTTATAAAATTCAAAATTTATTTAATAATATTCATAACGGCTTGTCCATAATAATATTATAATAATACTTCGTTGTTTAGTGAAACCCGGTATTGTGTACTACATATGCTATCGAGAAAGTTTGTGATTGCATGTAATGCAAGACAAGCTGGTGTTGTGTGTAGTGAACTATTCCATTGATTTTGCATATAACATAAGACATAAAAGAATATACTTCTCATAAAATATCAGGGTGTTACAAAAGATCCAACAATGAAGTAAGACGCGTCATGCATAAACTCAAATGGAAGGTACCACCATGGGGGCTGCATGATCAATGGAGTGGTTAGATGATTATTTATCTCATCAAATGATACCCTACATGAATCATAAAAAATGAAGTTAATATCTTTATGAAGTAATCGATATAAGGATAGATCAATCCTATGAAAATCCTTGACGAAGCATCGATAAAAGCATGCAATCCCTATAAATGATCTAACATTTCACAGACATGAAGGATATAGTAAGTATGAAACAATATATACCTTGGATATATCATCCTCTATTCCATTTTCTGACACTACATTCCCAAATAAAATTCCTTTCTCTTCCAAAAAATGACACTTTTCAAAGTTTAAAACCAGATTTTGCTCAATGTAGTGATTCAAAACCTTTCCAAAACTAAAGACACATTCATCAAATGAATATCCATACAATGTAAAATCATCCATAAATTCCTCTATGTAGGTATCAATGAAATATGAAAAAAATAGTCACCTTTCATCTTTGGAAGGTACTTGGGGCATTACATAGTCCAAATGGCATCCTTCGGTAGGAAAATATACTGAATGGACAATTGAATTTTGTCTTATTCTGATCTTATAGAGCTATAGGAAATTGAAAATATCAATAAAAACCATCAATGAAACAATAGTATGTTTTCCCAGTTAGTCTATCATAAATTGATCAATAAATTGGAGTAAGAAATGGTTCATGTGAGTGTATTGATTTAGTTCTCTATAATCAATACAGACATACCAACTGTTTTGTACCCTCATATGAACTGATTCCTCTTGCCCATTTCCAAAAACTATAAAACAACTTTTCTTAGGAATAACATGAATATAATTCACCCATTGGGAATCGTAAATGGGATAAATTATACTCGCCTCGAGCAATTTTTTAACTTATTTTTTAATAACTTTCAAATGATTAGGATTCAATCTTCTTTGTGGTTGCCTAAAATGTTTTTGCCCATCATCCAAATGAATCCTATGCATCTAAATGGAGGAGCTAATACCTTTCATTTCATCCAACGCCCACCCGATTACCTGAATATTCTCCATTAAATCTTTTATAAGTTTATATTTATGTTCAAAATGAATATTATTAGCAATGAAAATAGGTAATCTCTCACCACTGAACAAGTATGAGTATTTGATATTTGGTCGTAATGGATTGAGTTCCAATTAATAGGGGTGTTGTATGGATGAAGAAATTGAAGGAACAGAAATATGTTCACAACCAAAATCAGTATCAGGATAGGCATAATCAAAATCAGAGAATAAATCATCAAACCCATTAGGTTACACAATAACCAAATCATAATTAGAGTGAACATTATCAAAATAAGAATATGAATCCCTTTAAAAATCAAATCTAACAGAGGTTTGTTGATTATAAATAGGCGTGGAAGTGATCTTACACATCAAACTAGAACCAATGATCATAATCTCTCTAAGAATAGTAAAATAAAATTCCATAGAGATTTTACTTGGTGGATTAAAATGGGAGATAAAAAAAGAAGAATAGTTCACTAAGGGGTACTTTATGGAGTCCATTTTCATGACCCCCTCCCCACAAAGTGTACTGCTCTTGGGTCGGCAATGTAAAAAGGGAGATAATAACCCCCGAGTCCCACCTCTAATAGGCCTTGGGTTGGCAACTAACACCGAGGGAATAGTAATAACACAAATGGGAGGAATTACCCTCTAAGAGAACACATGCAGAAGAGAAAGATAAGATATACACCAACCAACTCCATCTCAGAACTGAAATATAAAAGAAAACAAAGTGAACATATGTAATACCATGAAAATGTACTACAACTGGAAGGGGAAAAATTGAAAGTACCCAAAATAAAGTAAAACAACATCATCCACAAGCCCGAACAGCTCCTAGAACCACAAGCTAGTAGTAAACAGCCTGATCTCCAACCTCCTCCATGTGACATAAAAAATAGTTTATATATACATAGGGTTTGTATAAATGTATACTCAATAGGATCCTCCCTAAAGCCTCTCTAGAAAAAGTAATAAAGCATGCTAAAGCCTAGTAAACAACAAGTGAAACTAAATCGTCACCTAAACGGTTATAATAAGTTCTCAAACTCACTGTGGATACTCTCACCAAGTAACGCATACAATAATATATCATATAATAAATAATATCAAGGGTACCCTACTGCTACTTCCCCATTAGTTTTCCGCTTTTCCCCAACGTCGCACATCCTGAGCATATCTCTCCAAAGGTTTGCCTATAAACACTTGGGTGAAGCAACGCAACACGCCCCTCGTGTATCAAAACCACCACGTCGACGTAAGAAAAGTAACTAGGTAGTTTATAGGATAACCCACAGCTCAGATAATGTGTATCATACGTTGGGTATTACACCTGAAGCCATTATAACCCATACACCGAGTAAGGATCCTCAAGCCATCACATCCTATACATGATACAATTATTGTATTCCATAGAAAACTATATCCATAATATATGTGTGGGAATAAACACAAGCCATTACATCCCCCTACACACATATATGGGGAAAACTAACTAATGTGTCTACCATCACAAGTAACTACAAAGACAAGATATCGGGGCCAAAGGGGGTAGTCAGCCATCCATCCTCCAACGAAAATGTTGGGGGAAAAGACCCCACATGGCTTAGAATCCCCGGGGTGTCAGTTTCCCTTACTGACAGGGTGGAGTAGCATATAGAAACAATAAAAGTACATAATATACTATATCACACAACCACACTATGGGAATACCCTAGTATTAGATTCAACTGAAGCTAATGTCTCTCGGACTCAAGGCTGTCAATTCTAAGACTAGGTATCTTATAAGCATACTACTATTTAAAGTGCTTTAATACATTATTTCATTCCCTTTTTACCAGTTTCAATTTACATTAATTAAATCTTTAAACATTAATTAACCATGAACAATTCCACATGAAAATTTATATGCATCACACCCAAACTCCACTATCCCTTTAAAATTACAACCTCATCATCATGTTCCAACAAACTCCAACCCCATGGGTTAACACCATTTATTCAAATATTCATTACAGAATTACATTCCCACATTTCTAGGCATTCTAGAATAACATTCTACACTACTAAACACAAGGGGGCTCAACATGGGGAGTAGATGTACTACCCGTCGAGTCTTTTCCCCCTATAGAAAGAGCGTAGACCCATACTCCCATGAGAATCTAAACACAGAAAGCACGTGGCATACCTCGTGCGTCTTCCCCTCTTTCCGAAGAAGGGTAAGAAAGACCAGCTGCCTTTAGCAGTGGGGAAAAGTAAAGCCGATAATAAACCAATAAGAATCAGGAAGCATCCAATAATCACATCAATCCCATTCCGTCATCCCTGGTTTCTTACCCAACACCAACATGCATAAACCAATGCATATCACCACTCTAGGCGTCATATGCTACCATAATCAAAATTCTCCATGCCCCCACATATCACAACAGCCATCTAGGCTCACATCACATCACAAGCAGCAAGAAAAAACATCACATCAATTAGTCTATTGGCCCTTTATCAATCAAGAGGGTAACTCAGAACCCTTCAATTAATTATCAAACAATTAGTTCTTTAATCCATATTGAATTAACAGATTTATTATTCATAGGTTCCAAAATTTGTGAAACCTAATCAGTAAGTTATCACAAATAATTAAGCATGCCTACTGCACCAATTTGATTAACATAAAATTAAAACAAGAAGAACCAGATTCATTTACATTCCTCTTCATATACAACCAATAATTATCAATTAATTTTTGTTTACGTTCTTTACAAATTTTGATCAAGAATGACCATCTATATGAAGCAAGGATGGATATAAAACTATCTAGAAAACAAGGAGAAATAACATACGACCGATATTAAATTATTTATCTGGATCTAATAATTATTATGTCAATTCCATTGTGGTCTAGTGGGATAAATAATGTTAACAATACATTTTCACATAAAAGAAATGAGAAGAAATGAATCCCCTACTTCAAACAGTTCATGATGTTCTTTATCCACCCGACGGGTCACGATCCTCCTATTGCATCAACTGCATGCACCTGAGGATTCCATGGTATGACCACACCAACAAAAACACAAGAAAACCCAATTAGAAACATGGAAATTACATGCTATAATAATGGAATGTAGAAACAAATGAATATGAACCCCAAAAGAACAATGATAAAACATTCCTTTTGTCGAATATTGATCAATACAACTTGGTGGCATCAAGACAGAGCGGAACCAATCTGAGGAGGAATGTTTTATTTGTGCAAATCCTATGGGAGGGTATGAGATGTTCGAGAATCTTACAGCCATGAACAAGGAGAAATAATTAGGGTATAAGATATCACGTCCCATTAAAAGATTTAACGGAGCAACGGTTTAAGTTACGCTTAATTTCCAATTTAATGAAGATCAAATTAAACCATGCTGATTGACCAAGTAAAAACATCCTAAGCCTTAGGAATAATTAATATAGGATTTATGGCCTTTGAATCATCCTTATAGTCCTTAAAATGAGGCCTTAAATGAATTTTACGTGAAAGAAAAATGCTAAAGGGGTAAAACTGTAGGAAGTTGGAAACACTGTTCACAAACTAAAAATTTGGAAAAAGGAAAAAAACTATTCATGAACCTCATCGTTAGACACTGTTTATGAACCTCACCGTTAGATGGTTACCGTTCTGGAAACACTGTTTAGAAACTCAAAATTTTGCAATGGGAAGAAATGGTCACTATTAGAAGGTCACCGTTTTAAAAACACTGTTCACAAACTCAAAATTTGTCAAAGGAAAGAAAAGGTCACCATTCTAGAAACATTGTTCATGAACTCAAAATTTGGAAAAGGAAATAGAGGCTTCTGTTAGAACCTCACTGTTCTGAAAATACTATTCACAGAACTAAAAATTTTGTAAAGGAAATAGAGTTTATCGTTAGAGGTTACCGTAAGAGGTTACCGATAAAGCTGTTCACCGATCGAACTATTCATAGAATATGAAATTTGGAAAAGGAAATAGAGGTTACCATTAGAGGTTACTGATAGATCTATTCACTGATGGAACTGTTCACAGAATTGGAAATTTGTCTAAGGAATGAGAGGTTACCGTTAGAGGTTACTGATAGAACTGTTCACTGATGGAACTGTTCACAAAATTGAAAATTTTGCAAAGGAAATAGAGGATACCGTAAGAGGTTACCGATAGAACTGTTCACTATTGGAATTGTTCATAAACGGTTACTGATGACACTGTTCACCTAAGGTCACTGATGCACTATTCACAGAAGGTTACCGTTGCACTGTTCATAACTGTCTGCCGTTAAAACTGTTCATCAAACCGTAAAATTGGAAAAGTGTTGGGGATAAGTCACCTTGACCTTGAAGAACACCTCTAACACCATATTTTCCCAATGGAATGGACTGAAGAGATCCTGGAAATTACATTAGATACCTCTCAAAAAATTCACATCCTCACGAATTTAAAACCCACCTAAAGTGAAAACAAAATGGGGTCAGAACAACCACCATTCAAGGGACCTCTCAAAAGAGAGAAAACCATAAAAACAACAAGGGGATCCATATCATAAACATGAATGGTTTATAACCACAAAGGCTACATCTATACATGAAAAGAGTTAAACATCATACATCTCTGGGTACTGAGCAAGTATCTACAACTCACGTTCGCAAGTACTCTCCTCCAAGCCACTGTGTCACCACAAGACAGAAACCAAGGGGATAGAATGGTCGTGAAACACCTTCTCCTAGCAGTCTTGGATCTTCACATGTTGCTCCTCAAACGTTGGATCATCATCAACATTGATCTCTCCTCAATCGATGATGTGAGAGTCATCATGAACATAACGACGGAGTTGTGATACATGTAAAACATCGTGTATCTGACTCATCTACGAGGGAATTGCTACTTGATACTCCATAACTCCAACACATTCTAACACCTTATAAGGCCCAAAAAACCGTGGATAAAGCTTACTTCAATGAACAATCCTTCACATCCCATGATGGGGAGTCACCTTCATAAACAGATGATCCCCAACATTAAACTCTACATGTCTCCTTCTTTGATCAGCATATGATTTCTGATGATCTTGTGCAGTCTTCATCCTCTCACGAATCACTCGAACCATATCAGTTAAATTCTTCACTAGTTTCGGTCTGAGAATTGCTGACTCTCCGACCCTAGTCCAGCACAATAGAGAGTGGAAAGGTCGACCATACAAGGATTTAAAAGGTTCCATACCAATGGTGGAGTGAAAACTATTATTTTAAGAGAACTTCTCCAAGGGTATGTTCCTTATCCACGAGAAACCAAAATCAAGAACACAAGAGTGTAACATTTCTTTACGAGTTTGGATGGTTCGTTATGTCTGACCATCAATTTGAGGATGAAAACAATGCTAAAGAATATTTGAGAACCGAAAGCATGTTGGAGGCCTCTCCACACCCTGGAGGTAAAATGAGGATCTCGATTAGAAATAATCATCCTAGGGACTCCATGAAGTCTCCCCACCTCCTATAGATACTGCCTTCCCAAAACATCCACTGATCTTGACTTATTGATTGCTATAAAGTGGGTCAATTTTGATAAATGGTACACTACCACCCAAATAGCATAACGTCCTCCTGGAGATCTATGTAAACTAGTAAAAAATCCCATTGATATGTCCTCCCACATCCATTGTGGAATATATAATGGCTAGAGAAGACCTCTAGGAACACAGTGTTTGGCCTTAACCTTCTGGAAGACCAAACATCGAGACACAAACTCTGCAACTGCATGCTTCAGTCCAGTCCACCAAAACTGGCTCCTCAAGGCTTGGTACATCTTTTTCACACCAAGATGCATATAAAAAGTCGAACTAGTAAACTCCCTGATAACCATCATGTGAATCGTCAAAGGAACCAAAAGTCTTCTGTGACACAACACTCGGTGTTTTTCATCCTCCATCCAACCATCAGGGGCCTCACCAGAAACAACTCTGTCTCTCCAGACCTCGACGTCATGATCCCCCAACTAGGAATCATTCCCCTTCTCCATCAAGGATGACTGTACCACCATCTGAAAAAGACAACCTCTACCCCCAACTTCTCCCATATCAAGATGTAATGCTGAAAACTCTTCCATTGCTCTCCAAGAATCACCGGAATCACGCACAGTATCACTACGTGACTTTCAACTCAGCGCATCAGCTACAACATTCCCCTTTCCAGGTGTATATGATATCTCGAAGTCATATTCCTATAATAACTCCATCCCCCGATGATTTCGTAATATCAAGTCACGCTGGGAGAAAACATTCCTCAAACTCTTAGGATAAGTGAAAATGACAAAGCACTCACCAATGAGGTAATGTCTCCACAACTTTAGAGGAATCCCCACTCCTGCCAACTCAAGATCATGGGTGGAATAGTTACGTTCATGGGGATGCAACATATGATACCCATAAGAAACAAATGAACTATGATGCATGAGAACACAACCTAACCCCAGATGCGAAGCATCGCAGAAAACATAAAACTGAACTCCCTCAGTAGGAAGAAAAAGAATTGAAGCACTTAATAACATCTTCTTTAGATACTCAAAAGCTGAATAATACTGATCAGTCCATATGAATTCTTGATCCTTCTTGGTCAAAGCTTCCATAAGAGGTTCAACTCATGAGAAATTGGCTATGAACCTCCTATAGTAGCATGCGATATCAAGGAAACTTCGCACCTCTGACACTGTTTGGGGGGTTTCCAAAGGTACAACTACTTCTATCTCCGATGGATCCACAACTACTCCTAGTTGGGACACAACATTCCACATGAAACAGACTTCTTGAGCCCGAAACTCACACTTCAACAACATTCCAAACAACTGATGTTGACGAAGAACTCCCAAAACGACTTGAAAATGCTCTGCATAATCCTCCCCAGATGTATTGTACACAAGGATTTCATTGATGAAAACTACCATAGACTTGTCCAGGAACTCACAGAACACAACATTCATCAATCCCATGAATACAACTGGATCCTTCGTCATGCCAAACGACATTACAATGAACTCATAATGCCCATGACAACAACGGAAAGTAGTTTTCGGGATATCCTCATCCTTCACACGCATATAATGATATCCGGACCACAAGTCAATCTTTGAGAACCAAATATCACCCTCAGTTGATTGAATTAATCATCAATCCATAGAAGAGAACAACGATTCATTATTGTCACTTTGATTATGCAACAATAATCGATACACAACTACAAACTGTCATCAGCCTTATTCATAAACAAAACTGGTGCACCCCCTGGCGACACACATGGATGAACAAAACCAGACTATAACAAACCATCATGTTGTATACTTATATCTCGTAACTCAGAAGGGTCCATCCTATATAGATACATAGATATAGGAGATGCTCATGGTTGTAGCTCAATCCTAATCTCGATCTCTCATCGAGGGGTTAATGCTACAACCACTTCTAGAAATACATTAGGGCACTCTTCTATGACCCTAGGAAATTCCTTCATCTGAACCTATAAAGAACTCATCATCATATCATCCATCATGGATGATCAGGACAGAACACACCTATGACCCATCTGAGGAGCTCGCTCGCCAACAAACACCACTAGCTCTCCATCCGCACCAATGAAAATATCCTTCTTTCGGAAGCAATCCATGATAGCCTGCACCGAATACAACCAATCCATGTCGAGGATGAAATCATATGGTTGTATTCGTAAACATAGGAAATATCCCCAAGGGTGGTGTTTCCCTAACACTAGCTCACAGTATCTATATACTTCTAACAAGTCAGCTCACCTCCAACTGGCGTACTCAATGCCAAGGACACTGGAAGACTCTCTACCTCATGTCCCAAAGCACGGAAAAGGGTAGGTGATATGAAATAGTGTGTCACTCCTGAATCAAAAAAGGAAAACACGAAGGTAGAAAATAAGAAAAGGGTACCCCAAACGTCATTTGTCTTGCCTAGAGATGGAAACGCTAGAGTATAAAGCTGACCACGACCTTGCTGTCCCTGATGACGACCACCACTGTGGTCGCGCTCTGCTATCATAGGATAGGAAGTGTCATGGAGATGTCCTCTGCCTGCCCCATCTACCCTCTGCTAATCTAAAGCTTGTGCAACCGGCTGCTACTGCCTCAACTGGAACTGCCTCAATGGTGGAACCAGGAGCGTAGTACCAGGTGCACAATGACCTCTTTGAATGGTCGGGCACTCCCGTTGATGATGACCATGATTAGAAAAAGAAAAACAAGCACCTGATCCCTTGTCATTGGGCTAACAGTTGTTGCCTCTGGATAAATGAGATGTGAAGGGATGTGACCTACACCTAGATAAACAAAAACACTTATGACCTGAAAACCAAGAACCAAGAACCAAGAACCACAACTCTGCTTCCTGGGGAATCATGCTGATTCCCCTCTCTTGATGATATGGTCCGGGCCAAAGTCCTCTCGACAACCTATTCCCTCGACCACTCCTAAAGATATGTTTTTAGCCTAAATGGGGTGACCCGACACAGGATCTCTGGATGCAATGCCTCATCAAAATTCCTCTCCCTGGCCACCTCATCTGGCAGAAAGTCCAAAGAATATCGTAAAAGGTTCTTGAAATGGATTCCTCACTCTCGAACACTAGAGCTCCCATGTCGAAGGGTAAGAATCTCCTGGTGACTGGACGCCTTCATAGTTGAAGAAAGAAACTCGACTCTAAACTTGTCTCGAAACCCCTACCATGAGATTGTTGACTTTTTATGATCCCTGAGGAACAAGAACCTCCACTCCCTCGCTGCTCCATGCAGCATCGTCACAACCCAGGAAACCCAGTGCTCCTTCTGATCATGGATTGAACTAATGTCTATCGTGACCTCCTCCAACAAGTCTTCTGTAAATGAATCTGAAATAGATCCCTCATACTTCTGCAGACATTGGCCCTAAAACTATTGTAGTGTCATCCTCCAAGTGTAGTCGTCGTCAACCTCTTCTCTGCGGTGATCTGCTGGAACAACCACCTGGAAATTTCTACGCAAGCCTAATGAGAATGTCAACCTTGATCCATACCTATAAGATAACAAACCGATAGAGCTCCTAAATCTAGAATAAGGAAGACTCAACATTAATTAATTAATTTTTTTCTTTTACTAATTTTAGGTTAGCCTATCCCAAGGTCTACCCATTCAAATACATGAACAAATAAGAATGATGCATGATCCATTCCTAGGTCTCTACCCTACAACTAGTATCACCTTGTTTAGTATCCATTGTAATCATAATGTTCTGTACATCATATCATAGGGGGCCTTAACGCCTATATCTCAACTGATCTCCTGTGTTTACATCACTTTCTAAACATAAATGAACCCTTTTAACTACCAACCCATGAAACCTCACCTATGGATAACTCCAAACTCCATCCTATCCCACAACCAGATCACTGATACCACTCTATCATGACCCTTCCCTACAATTTGTACCCCTCCTGGGTTGGCAATGTGAGAAGGGAGATAATGACCCCCGAGTCCTGCCTCCAGTAGGCACCGAGTTGGCGACTATCACTGAGGGTATAGTAAACACACAAATGTGAGGCATTACCCACTAAAGGAACACATGCTGAAGAGAGAGATAAGATATATACCAACCAACTCCAACTTAGAACTGAAATATAAAAGAAACCAAAGTGCACATATGTAATTCTATGAAAAAGTACTACAACTAGAAGAGGAAAACTTAATGTACCCAAAATAAAGTTAAACAAAAACAACCATAATCCCGAATAACTCATACAACCTCAAGCTAGTAGTAACCAGTCTGATCTCTAAACTACTCCAAGTGTCCTGAAAAATAGTTTATATATTCATAGGGTGAGTATAATAGTATACTCAATAGAATCCTCCCCGAAGCCTCTCGTGAAAAAGTATGAAAGCATGCTAAAGCACAGTGAACAATAAGTGAAACTAACTCATCACCTAAACGAGTATACTATGTTTCGAACCTCACCATGGATTCTCTCACCAAGTAACACATACAAGAATATATCAAATAATAATGAATATCAAGGGTACCTCGCTACTACATCCCTTCTAGTTTGCCACTTTTCCCCAACATCAAATGTCCTGAGGATCTCTCTCCAAAAAGGCTTTCCCGCAGACACCTGGGAAAAGAACCAAAACGTGCACCTCATGCATCAAAACCACTACGTCCATTTTAGCAAAGTAAACAGGTAGTTTCTAGGATCCACCACAGCTCGCATAACACGTATCATACACCGGGTATTACACCTCAATCCATTACAACCCATACACTGAGTGAGGATCCTCAAGCCATCATAACCAATACACAATACACCTATAGTAGCCCATAGAAAACTATATCCAGAATATATGTGTGTGAATAACCACAAGCCATTACATCTCTCTACACATATATATGGGGAAAACTAACCAATGTTCCTGCCAGCACAAGTAACTACCAAGAAAAGAGAGCGGGGCCAAAGGGGGTAGTCATCCAACCATCCTCGCACTAGAATGTTGGGGAAGACACCCACGGGACTCACGAATCCCTGAGGTGCCAGTTTCCCATACTGATAGGGTGGAGTGGAATATAGAAACAAAAATAGTATAGAATATACTATATCTCACAACCACACTATGGGCATAACCTAGTCTTAGACTCAACTGCATCTAATGTCACTCAGACTCCGAACTGCCACTTCTAAGACTAGGTATCCTATTAGCATACAACCATTTAAATAGATTTAATACATTATTTTATTCTATTTTTACTAGTTTCACTTTACATTAATTAATTCTTTAAAATTTAATTAACCATGAACAATTCCACATTAAATTTCATTAGCATCACACCCGAATTCCACTGTCCATTTAAAATTACAACCTCATCATTATGTTCCAGAGAACTCCAACCCCATGGGATAACACCATTTATTCAAATATTCATTACAAAATTACTTTCCCACATTCTCATGCATTCTATAAAAACATTCTATGCTACTAAACACAAGGGGTGTCAACACATTGAGTAGATGTTCTACCCGTCGATTCTTTTCCTCCTATAGCAAGAGCGTAGACCCATCCTCTCTTGATAATCTAAACATAGAAAGCATGTGGCATACCTCATGTGTCTTCACCTATTTCAGAAGAAGGGCAAGTAAGACCAGCTACCATGAGCAGTGGGGAAATTAAAGAAAATAATCAACCAATAAGGATCATCAAGCATCCAATAATAACATCCATCCCATTCCATCATCCCTGGTGTCATCCCCGACGCCCAAAACGATAAACTGATCCATCTCGCCACTCTAGGCATCATCTCTTGCAATAACCAAAAGTCTCCATGCCCCCACATATCACAACAACCTTCCAGTCTCACATCATAGCACAAGAAGCAGGAAAACAAACATCACATCAATTGGGTTATTGGACCTTTAATAATCAATAGGGTAAATTTGAACCCTTCAAGGAATTATCAATCAATCAGTTCTGGAATCCATCTTGAATTAATGGATTTATTTTTCACAGGTTCCAAAATTTGGGAAACCTAATCAGTAAGCTATCACATATAATTTAACAGGCCTACTGCACCAATTTGATTATAATAAAATGAAAACAAGAATAACCATATTTATATACATTCCTCTTCATCCAAAGCTAATAGTTATCAATTAATTTCGGTTTACGTTCTTTAAAAAAATTCATCAAGACCAAATAGCTAAGAAAATAAAGCATGGATGTCACACTATCATGGAAATAAGGAGAAATTACATACGATTGATATCAATTTTTTTATCCAGTTCAAATATTAATTATTTCAATTCCATTTTGGTCTAGTGGGATAAAACATACTAATAATATAGTTTCACGTAAAAGAAAAGAGAAGCAATGAATCCCCTACCTCAAACAGTTCTTGACGTTCTTTATCCACCCAATAGGTCACGATCATCCTCTCACATCAACTGCATCACCCGAGGATGCCATGGTATCACCAAACCAACTGAAACCCAAGAAAACCCCATTAGAAGGAAGAAGATTACATTCTATAATAATGGAATGTAGAAACAAGAGAAGATGAACCCCAAAAGAATGGAGATAAAACATACCTGATATCGAAGATTAATCGATACAACCTGGTGGCATCAAGACATAACAGAACCAATCCGAGGAGGAATGTTTGATTGTGCAACTCTAATGGGATGCTATGAGATGTTTGAGAATCTTACATCCGAGAATATGGTTAGAGAAATATGGAGGATGATATCTCATCCCTTTAAAAGATTTAAAGAAGTGACGGTTTAAGATACGCCTAATTTCCCATTAAAAGTAGATCGCATTAAACCACTCAGTTTGACCAAGTAAAAAAATCCTGAGCCTTATAAATAATTAATAAAGGATTTATGGCCTTTGAATCGGACTTAGATTCCATAAAACGAGGCATAAAATGCATTTTATGTCAATGTAAAATGCTAAAGGGGCGAACTGTAGGAAGCTAGAAACACTTTTCACGAACTCAAATTTTGGCCAAGGGAAAACATTGTTTATGAACCTCACTGTTAGAACTATTCACGATCTTCACCGTTAGACACTGTTCATGAACCTCACTATTAGACATTTTTCACGAACCTCACCATTAGAAAGACACCATTTTGGAAACGCTATTCACAAACTCAAAATTTGGTAAACGAAAGAAAAGGTCACTGTTCAGGAAACACTGTTCACAAAATCAAAATTTGGAAAAGGAATGAAAAGGTCACCGTTAAAAGGTCCCCGTTCTAGAAACACTATTCATGAAATCAAAATTTGGCAAAAGAAATAGAGGCTGTTGTTAGAACCTCACTGTTCTTGAAACACTGTTCACAAAACTCAAAATTTGGAAAAGGAAATCGAGGTTATCATTAAAGGTTTCCGATAGAGGTTACAGTAAGAGGTCACCGATAGAACTTTTAACTGATGGAACTGTTCACAGAATTGGAAATTTGGAAAAGGAAAGAGAGGTTACTATTAGAGGTTACTCATAGAACTGTCCACAAATAGAACTGTTCACAAAATTGGAAATTCGGAAATGGAAAGAGATGTTACCATTAGAGGTTACTGATAGAACTGTTCACTAATGGAACTGTTCACGAAATTGGAAATTTAGAAAAGGAAAGATAGGTTTCCATTCAAGGTTACCAATGGAACTGTTCACTAATAGAACTATTCATAGAAGGTTACCGATGACACTATTCACCTATGGTTACCGATGCATAGTTCACAGAAGTTTACCGTTGCACTGTTCACAACTGTCCACTGTTGGAACTATTCAACGAACTAGAAAATTGGCAATGTGTTGGGGATATGTCACCTTGACCTCCCGAAACACCTCAAACACCATATTATAACAACGGAATGGACCGAAGAGGTCCGGGTCCTTACATCCATAACATTAAATATCACAACATCATATCTAAACTATATTTAAAGTGTACCCTCATGTATATTTTTGATATTTTTTTTAGTTTCGAGGACGTTCCTACCTAAGATAATTGTATCATGAGAACTTACCCGATCATCCTCCATGATAAGCATGCAAAAATATATTGGAATGATCTTTTCTCTTACCCAAACAAGTACATCATCAAGGACTCCCACTTGATATGTTGTAGTTTAATTCTCCAACTACATGACTACCCTTATCATTTTCATCTCACCAACCAATAATGAAGAGAATATAGTGTGAGGAATCGCATTTTATGAATCTCCTAAATCACATAAAGCATAAAAAAAGGGTAACTCACCTATGGTTCATGATATAGTCTATGCACCAAGATCCTTGCACTTTGTTGGCATTGATAGAGTTTGTGTAATGAGTGATGACACATTCCTTTAATGATTTATCCTCTAATTTCACATTATCTCTCTTTGATTGTGACAATGTTATTTTAAGAATTTAGCATACCTTGTTATTTTTTTAATGTCTTCATGTAGAGAGATGTTGTTCTCAACACACTTGAATGTAACCAAAACCACTTTTTTCTTCACATATTTAGCAATCTTCTTGGTTTGTATAAATATACTTCGAAATTTAATGGGTTTAATAGGAAGAACATAAATTTTATTCGTACTTTTACCTTTCTCAATCCATTGCTCAGTGACTAGTGATGATGGATGAATCTCCTCAGGTTTGGTGAATCCTAGTTGAATGGTAAGTGAAAGATTATCATTTGTTGGATTCCCACTTCTCAATGTGATGGAACTAACATTCCCCTTAGAATTTAGAGTAGGTTGGGAAGGTATAATTATAGAGTTCTTTCATACCAGTTCATGGAGGGAAATGGAAATATGGCTCATTTTTACCTTCCACTCCCCTAACATTAATCCTTGACTGGTCAACTCAGTTTACTGATTAAGAACAATTTGTATCAAAAGGTCATCAGTGTTAGAATCTACCTTTGGTTGATAATTAATTTTTTGTTGAGTAGTTTATGATTGAGCTTCAAATTACCTTTAGGTTTTTTGGAAACCATATTGGTATGCCGAAGGTAGATGGAAATTTTATTGAACATAGGTACATTGTTGTTGTCTAGAGCCATACCTCATGTCTAGTTGATCCTTACATATTTGGTTGTATGATGGTGAAAATGAATCATACTTTTTCTAGGGATTTGGTTGCTGCTAATACTGATATGGTCTCCCCAGAAATGTGGAATCGCAATCCAATATCTCTTGTAATTAAGGGAAACAATCAATTGGGTGGTTTGTTTCAGTGAAAATTACATAAGGCCTCATAGGAGTGGGTCAGGAAGCCTTTTAGGCCAAATCAATCCTGCCACACCATAGTGTTCAATTCTTTTGACATGGTATCAAATAAATGACTCTCAGTAGTATATAGACTCACCTGATATACTTCCCTAACATGTGGTGTACCATGATCACCAAATTATTGGGTGTTTTGTGACATCTTGTCAATCAATGCACGTGCATCTATTGGTGTTTTTCCAATGAATTCTCCTCCAAATGCGACATCCACCATGCTCCTTTCTATATGTTCGATGCCTTCGTAGATTTATTGGATGAGAAATTTCTCACTAATTTAGTGATGTTGGATGCTTGCACAAAACTTTTTGAATATCTCCCAGTACTCATATATTTACTTCCCATGGGATTGTTTGCTTCCTAAGATCTGTTTTCTAATGGAAGAGGTCCTTGATGATAAAACAAGTCTCTATAATAAAATAAATTTTAAGTCATTCCAACAAGTTACAACTTCAATTTGTAAATAATACATCTTGAATTTTGCAGTTCCATCAAGTGAGAATGGGAATGCTCTTAGTTTTATTTTATCTTCAATGAAATTTCATGATTTAAGGGTTGAGAAAAACATATTAAATTATTTTAAATGTTTTTCGGATCCTCCCTAGATAATCCATGAAATTTTGGGAGTAGGTGAATTTACCCAAATTCAGTTCAATGTCCGATTCATGATTTCAGTATGCAATACAATTTGGTTGATAGTTAATATCGGAGGTAGCAAATTCTTGAATGGTTCTATTAATTTAATTATTTTTTTATATAAATTGGTTACTTTTAAGGCTAGATTAAATTATTTCTAATTTCAATTATCTTATAGTGTAATAATTTCCTAGTTGGGTAAATGTTGACACTTCTCGCAGATCAAGACTGTCTAATTCGAGCCATAAGGCTGCGTTCAATCTTGGGGTCTAGATAAAAGAGAACCTTGGGATGAGATAATGTAATAAATCATATAAATTAATAATATTATTCAATAATATTGTGAGAATATGTTTCAAATGATGGTATAAAATAGAATAAAAGAGAGAGGAAATAATGAAAAAAACAAACCAAAATTAAAAAAAGGGAAAGAACAAATAAGAAAGAAGAAAGAAGAAAAAAAGGATAAAATAAAAGTAAACAAATAACTCTATTTAGTTGAATAAAATACCTTACTAAAAAGTAACAATTCCAATTTGAAAGGATATTTCATGGGAACTGTCAAATGAAGTGTGATTTTCGGGTACATAGGTGCAACTGAGTGGCTGACCAAGGTCATCTCTCAAAGAGGCAGTAATTAAAAAAACTTATTAATGGTATTTAGAAAATAGAATAATATAATATAAAAACAATAATTAATATTATTAGGTGTTTTTTTATCATTTTTCATAGAATAATAATTTTTTTGGAAGAATATTTCATTTTTTTGAAATGAAATTCGATTAATAAGACACAATAAGAAGAGATTTTTTTAGAAAATACTTTTAGATGGTGTAATGTTTCTAACAAAAATAATTAATTTACTTATTAATAGTTATAATTTAAATTAAAATCAACATAAATATGATCCCCTAATTTGTTAACCCTCAAACCCTATAGGAGTTAACTTAACCATTGAGATGAAATTAATTAAACCCTAGGCTATCTTCGGATCATGCACTCGAAACAACATAATTTGATTGATGCTATAAGGATAACTTATGGTTATTGGTAAAGTATGGAACATATCCATGCTATAAATTAAGATTAATCTTGTTTATAGATTATATTTTAACTCTAAAAATTCATTTCGTGTGGTTGTGCATTACTGATTATGATTTTGCTTTGAAAATTCACACAATTCTTGACCTCGTGTGTTTTTTGTTAATTGTTCAATTTATTTATTAGTTTCATTTAAACTAAAAACGCAATTAATAGATTATAATAAGTAAATTATAGTATACCATTGATTCAAAAAATGAATAACGAAGTTAATAGGTAGATTAATTACTAAAAATAACTACTCTTCCATGGGAGGTGTAGTCATCATAGAAAATTATTGAATGTGAAAATGTTTAGAAAGGGTATAACCAATTAATGTTTCTACAATTGATTTTCATGCCAAATAGGATGATTAGATAATAATATAATTGAACAAAATATAAGAAAACTGAATAAATAAAAGAGGAACTAAATCGTTTATTATGAAAACACAAACATTACAATGCGAAGAAGAAGAAGGCTTTGATGAAGGGATCCTTGTTTCAAGAGAAACCCTTATTGAAATGATTTGGAGAATTAGATTGGAACCACTTATATTAATCCCTAAACATCATAATTTACATCCCAAAAACTAAAAATGAGAAATATATATATTTATAGAGTGTAAAAGAGGATAGGTTACAAGTAGTTTCAAGTGTGAATGGGGAAATTTAGACAAATATTTTAATCCAATTTAAACCACATGTTTGACCACAAAAATGCATTAAACAACTATTATTATTGAAGGATTATTTTATAAAAAATGAGTCTGATAGCTTATCACTTAATTTATCCTCTATACATGATAAAATAATAATTTATGGCCCAAATATTGAAGTGGTGTCCAATCTGGTGAGTCCAACCATTCCTTGAATTCCTGGCCCATTTAGTCCAATCAAATGCATAATTTATCTCACACATCCTGAATAAATGTTTGAAATCATTGAATCAATAACACAGTTTTTAAATGTTATGTTCAAATAAAAGACATGAAAATATTTATAACCGAAATACTTCAGTGAATTTTCAAGGGTAAAACTAGAATTTTCATCAATATTTCAAATGAATGATCTAACCCTAAATATGTTATAAATAATCATATTTAGCACATGTTTAGGAAATAATATAATTTATTATTAGTAAATTATTCAATATAATTGTGTTTTATCAGATAACATTTTATCACGAACCAACACAGGTCAACCCCGAATCAGTCACCCGAGAAGATCCATGGCAAGGACCAAGGGGAATTAGTAATCCTCTAGAGCTGTTAACTATTTTCGGCCATCAACAGAGTAGAGAATGTGAATTATTTATTCAAATTTAAATATATAAACTAAACAAATATCACAAAATTATCATCCCAATAAATATATAAAAAACCAAATGGAACATTTTCATACATAAATCTGGGAATACAACAATCTTCCCAAAAAAAACCCAAAAAATCGAACAAAAAAACCAAGATAAACATGAAAAACAAAACATCTCCATGTGACATAGAGGGTCACCCTTATTTATCAAAACCAACTATCAACCACATTATTCTAAACCAGGACAAAACCAACACCATAAGATAAAAAAATGAAAGAACTATAGAGGTGAGTATTAAAATATAGTAGGAATACCCAAAAAATATATATCCCAATGAACATACATTAAAATAAAATAAACAACAACATCAAGTTTGAAATAATTTTTTCCAAAATAATGTTTCCACAAATTTCACATTAAAAACCAGATGCGGTCCATTTACATTTTTCATTCCAAATCTAGGTTCTTTTTCAAGAAAGCAGCATTAACATTTTCAAGTGGAAATTGATGCTTTCATTTTGAAATATGCACAAGGGAGTATAAAACAATTCTATATTAAAACATTTTTGATAATCCTTTTATAACCAACCCATCACTTTCCGAAACAAATACCAAACATCAGAGTATCATAATAATCACATAATGAGTGAAATGGAAAAAACTTGCAATAGTAACAAACCAACCATCCATATTAATCATCCATTGTATGTAACTATGTTCCAATAGACATTATAGAAATCCTAGGAGCTCGTTAATAATATCGAACATACTAATACATATTGACTCATCCCAAAAAGAATTCCTCACATAATGAAATCAAATCAACCTATGATGCTAGATCATCCCCTATATAGTACAACTTGAGGGGAACAATTGGATAATAATAAAACTAAATATATCCTCATACTATGGCCAATAGCTAGTGAGTAACCTATCTAGTGAAACAATCTTTCTCAGAAAATTCAATAGTTATTCTAGGTTCTCCATGTCAAGAGTGTAGAAGAGGGTGATCCAACCAATGCCAACTAGGAATAAAATAATATGTACATATATTATAATTTACATAATAGGAATAAACAGAGTCATCTAATGGATCAATCTCTCTCCATCCAACTCATAGATAAAAAATTAGTCCATATTGAGGATCTTTCATTCCACACAAAGTTGAAGGTCTACAAGGACACCATAATGAGGATGTACAAACCATTTTCATAAATGGACCATGATGAGTAAAAAATGAGGAAATATCATCCTTTTAGTATAAACAAGGAAATAGAATTATCCAGGTAGGGTTTTTTTAATAAATAGTTTCACCATTTTCACAAAATTTCCAAATGGGCTTCAAGAGTTTTTTCATAAAACCCATCATTTCTCAAAGAACCAAATAATTTAAAAAAAGTTCAAAAAAACCTCTTTACATTTCAAAATCACTTATAAAAAAATTACTTTGAATCACTCAAAACTCATTTAGAATCCAAATCCATTTTATCAAATTTCCAAATGGTCTACAATATGCTGTCACATTTCAAAACACTTTCAAAAGAAAAATACACACTTATTTCCAAGTCAAAACCACTCTGAATACCCAATGAAGAAATCTAAAACATTATTTCATATGAAAATACAAATTTTCAATGGAAAAACATGATTTAGATATCATAAATCATTCATAAAAACCAACCATGCATTTTATCAAACACTTGGTGTGCAACTTTTAGCAAAATAATACCGTTTATCACGTAACAAGATATAAATCACCAGTTTTCACACACACAAATTTATCCAAAGATCACACATAAATATTTATCATATAAAGTAGGTTTGAAAAGCATGAAATTAATGAATCATAAATTATAAAGGTAAGTTTAGATGGAAACCTACCTCAATCTAATGGCGCTTGTACCACATACACCTTAAAACACTGCACAAAGGTTACAAGAACCATGATCTACCCAGAGTAACATTAAAAAACAATAAACCCAAACATAAACCAAAGATAATAATGAAACCTAAGTCGAAGAGAACACATGAGAGGAATAAATTAACAAATAATGGAATAAAGTGGATGATGGAGGAGAAGAGAAGAGATTACCTTTAGAAATCATGCGCAAAACCTCAATGAAATTTTAGACCCACACCAAGGGAGAGGAGTGGTGGCTTGGTGAGAAAGGTAGGGTATCTATTTTGGTTTCACAAACCAGGATAATTAGAGGATATGTGTTTTGAGTTAAATTTATTAAGGGGGTATAATTAGAATTTCAAAATTTTTAAGATCTGTGCATCTCGCACGGTTTACAAAACCATGAACCCCTTACTAGACACACTTGGGCACTTGCACGGTTTACCCACATAGTTTGGTAAACCGTGTTCCAAATGTGTAGTATGGTTATGCCACAATACAATGGATTCCCACATGCTTTGAGTATGGTTTGAATAATAGTTCATGGGTGTGCGCCCTTAACTAGTATCACACCAAGGTTCACATGATTTATGGGGTAAGGCCGCACAATTTTCTATAACCACACAACAACCATGTTTCAAGAGAAAAATACCCTGAAACTAAAAATTTAAGGCCATCACACCTGATACTTGATCCATAAGCCCATGTCCAAGAGATAAACCAAAGCAGAGGTCAAAAATTAAAATCTGGGTGTGATAGTTGATCCCCCATTATGTAACAAAGATATCACATTCATTCAAATCACCAACTATTGGTACCATTATGGGTCTTAAAAACCATCCATAACTCCTCCATGACTACATCAACTGACAATCAAAATATAATTTCCATGTGGTTAAATTATTTCTCATTTGTGGTGTGAATTATTCTTAATTCCCCACTTGAGTAACATTTCAATATCCTTTATAATTTTATTGAATCTTGGAATAAATTTGAGGCCCATTAGTTATAAAACATTAATTAATGGTTCAACCATTATATTACTTAGTATCATTTGATTTTTTTCATATCCCACAAAAATACCAAACAAAATGAGATGCTTCTAAACATGACAGAGTGACATATCTAATCTTCATGAAATATGACATTAAAAAGGCCCATATCCATGGATTGTTGAAATTTTTTCCTTTTATTTATAATTATAATATACAATTTTGATATCCATAGAGAAAAACTCCACCACAGGAACCACTATATCCATTTTGAGCTCACTTCGTCTCATAGATGGATCTTCAATTCAAAATTTCTAATAAAACAACAAATTCCATATCTCCATGGTATATAGGACTTCATAATAATCTTGTTCAATTCAGTCCATAATATATTTATTCATGGCCATTTTTTTCTTCCCCATTCACACTGGGAATCCTTTTATTCCCATTCTATTACGTTATGATTTATACATCTCACTTCCCTAATTAGATCTTGAAAACTTAACCTTAAGGTTCACACTTTTTTCTATTTTAATTAACTTCATCCTATTACTTACATACTTTACCACCCCTTTTACACATCTATCCTCTAATTATCTTTTACACTCTTCTAGTGTGAATGTAGAAATTAAATAAAACACACAGTTTTTTACTCAGTTTACCTGCACCAAGAAACACTAAGGAGCATGTTTTCAACATTTTTCCATTGAACCAAATCAAAATAAATTAAACTACTCTTTTTTGGTATTTAGGATAGGTTAATCCTAAACTAGGCTCACTACCTTAAAAAGTATAGGGTAAAATCACTATCACCCAAATATCACTTCCTGCTCACTTATCATCTTCTACTATACCCACTACTATAAAATGTTCCCAATATGGTTTATGGACATGTAAGTCACATTAATAAAATTAATAGGTTTACATGTACTGGGACACTATAAGGTTAATGTTGTTGACATAGTGTCAACACACCAAATCACTATAAAACCCACTAAATTTTATAGGGATTTAGGCTAGGCCAATCCTAAACTAGGCTCACTATCTTAAAATATTAATGGTAAACTAACTATCACCCAAATATCAATGTTGACTCACTCCACCTCTTCTACACTTCTCAATGTTGTAAGAAGGTCTCCACATAGTTTATGGAATTGTTGGTCCCTTTAATAACATTAATTTATTTTATTGCACTAGATGTATATTAGTGCAATTGAAAACCTTCACCGCTCTTCAAAGACCTTATATGATATCATCTTTGAATATCCTTATCATTTATTGAACATGTATGAAATGAATCTTCATCAATACACATTGGTGATCTATTCTCAGTTCCCTTCATAATATTATTCAATGACTTCCATATCATACTTATGATTCCATACAACCCCTTACCTAGAACACCTTATGTAGAAATTTGAATGTTCAATATACATAGGTCTCTTTGTCTAATTCTGTATGTGTTGATCCTCTTTTATAAAAAAAGGATATCTCATGCATTAAAATTACCACCTTCTAGTACCATTATGGGTCTTCAAACCACCCAACACTCCTCCATGACTACCTCAACATACAATCAATATATAACATCCATGCTGTTAACTTCTATCTCATCTTCAGTGTGAAATAATTATTAATTAACCCACATGAGTAACATTTCAATATCTTTTCTAATTTCCTTGAATTATGGAATAAATTTTAGGCCCATGAAAGATGAAACACTAAATAATGGGTCAAACATTACATGACATTGTATCATTTTATTTTCACCATATACCACAAAACACCCACCCAAATGACTTGCTTCCAGACACCATAGTGTGGAACAATTAATAATTATAAGAGATGACCATCAAGATGACCATATCCATGGATTTTTGTCCATTTTCCCTTGTTATATTGAATTCCAATCTCTTATTTTGATGTCCATAGAAAGCACCTTCACCAAAAGCACCACTATACCCATTTTGGGATCACTATTTCTCACCGGTGGATCTTCAATTAAAAATTCCTAATGAAACAACCAATTCCATGTCACCATTTTATTGAGATCATCTTTATCATCTAGTTCAATTCATTCCACAATATATTTCTTTATGACCATTTTGTAATCCCCTATTTTACATAGGGAATCCTCTAATGCACCATTCTTAGATCCATGGAATGGTTATCGTTAACAAGATATTTTGTTCCACCTCGTGTTTAATGTTCAACATTCTTCGACCATGGACACTAAAATTCTATGATACTCCTGATTTGGGATTGTCCATTTCACAAAGCTTCTTTATAAATCCACCACCATGGCATGATAGTTTATATCTTGGTCATTTTGGTAATCCTCATATAAAAATTCCTTATGCTATAGTAATGTATTATAACTTCTTTTCTCTAAGATGCCTATAAAACTTATTTGGTCTATATTTTGACCATGTAGGCTCGTTGTAGAATCCCTACACACATCCATATTTCCTCTAGATATAATTCTTATTATATACATTCTATGACTTCAACACATTTAACTTGAAAAAAATTCACATTCAGTGTCAAAAAATATCTAAGACTTCTCTTTCCCATCTTTTTTGGGGTCATCTTCCAATTCTCATTTTCAAAAAAATAAAACACACAAATCTTACAGCTGTAAAAATTTCCCCATTTGGAATTTGTTGATAATACCTGGTACATAATATCCATTAAATAATATCACCTTTACTGTAGAGACCTAAATCTTGACGTACATGGACAATACATTACTTTTGCGGAATACTTAATACATAACAAAAACAGACACACAAGTATCGTAATAGTTTATTGTCTTTGGAAACTCGGAATTAAATCTTCTAATTGTGGTGAATGATCTTCAACATCTCCCAATAAATATCTTCCCCTTTTTTTCTTACCCAAAACCTTTATTTATATCCTGGGGAAAAGAAAACATAAAAGGGGTGATCTCAAATGCCCAGTAAGGGTAAACATAGAGAACATAAAACAATCCATAAACATTTGAATGGAAAAACTTGAACATAAAATCTAAACATCAAAATCTTGAGCAAAGAAATGAATCCTGGAAGTACGTAAGGAATATATAATAAGGGAACATCAATCATGATAAAATAAAATGGGAATAAAACATGTAATTCTGGAAACCATTAAGCACAGGATATGATTTCCATAGTAGCCAAGGCATTGCTGCAAAGACCATCTTAGTGGACAAAGTCCCTTTCTGAATCGAGTTCACTCCTCGTTCAAGTCCTGTATTACTGAACCGGTATAACATGCCATTGAAGCCATGTCTATCTCATGAGATATAAATCTTTAACCAATGTATTTTAGGTAGATATAGGTCCCACCCATCTCATAATGAAATCATTCTTACTTGTGCCACAAAATAAACATACATCATTCATAATAACTCAATGAATAAAATGGGTTTCATAAACATCATCCCGTCATCACATAATCCATATAAATGAAATGGATATTTCATCATTAGAAAAGTGAAACCATTTAAATCATAGATAAATTATACTTGAAACATACACATATGAAATAATTTCATCGTAGATGTAAAATGTTTTTGATAAAACACTTGAAATGAATTCTTGAGGAAAATGTCCTTTCTTCTTCAAAATTAATTTCTTTTCCCAAAATGTCATGATATTTTAAAAGAAAATGATTTTTTTGAAAATATTCATTAAATCTTTTGGGCTAAGCTTCATGAAAATAAGGCTTTATGATACCGTAAAAATCCTTTCATGCCGTATACGTTAAAAAACAATTTTCGCGTAATTTTGTCTGAAAAGTCAAAAAGTACCTTGTATGCTAAATAAAAGAAAGATTCCTTCCATAAAATGGGGTAAAAGTAAAATGGGTAAAAATGAATTTAAACCTAAATTAATACACTTTTATAAAAAATGGACATTGATGATATCAATAACATAGTAAACACTTACGAATAAGCAATCTTGGATAAAAATGAGATTTGGACAATTATCCCTTACCTTTGGTCCGATATGATTCATACGTATCTGAACCTCCTGTATAATGATTTAAATAATGTCATTTACTTATTACGGAATCATATTCATTGTTATGATATCGTATATGTTTCACTTATGACTTTATATTACCCGTTCTTTTGTAAATTCCATGTTAATGTAGCATTTTAGGAAAAATCATTTCATTTATCGTATGTGTTTTGATTTGTCGTTCATGATATTAATACTTATGTCCTAATTTACACTATTACAGAATGTAAAACATGAATTATATATAATATATATTCATCATATACATATATATATTATAGATCGATAAAAATAATGAAATACATTGTTCATGGAGACAGTAGGTCGTACGTACGCATGAACGTTGTTTTTGTTTCCTTATTGAATTGAATGAAACTAAATAGATGACATAAGTATATATACATAAATCCAGTATCATTTATATATTTCATTATTATTCATTATATAAACTTTATTATCATTCATGTATGGTTAACATGGAGAATGAATCTCATCGCGTCGTGGAGACGGTAGTCCGTACGTACGCACGAGCGATGATATTGTTCCCATAATAATTGAATAGAATTGTAGTGGATGGTATATATATCAAAATCAGTATGATGTTATAATAACCATATATAGTTATTATTTACACCATTATAACCATCCATGTAAGGTGTTGGTGGAAAAATAGATTTCATCATGGCGTGGAGACGGTATTCCGTACGTACGCACGTATGGTGATTTCATTTTCCGTAGGATGGATAGAAGGTGAAATAGGGTTGTTTCATACATATAATAACATATAATTATATGAGTTATACTAATTTTATTAATTCATAATGAATCAAATAAAGAAGAAGAAGTGGAAGAAAAAATAAATTTGAAAGAATCGGTAACAGACATTACCTCTACTTTGAAGCGCCTCTTTGAGACCCTCTCTTAGGGCACTAAAATTAGACTTTGAAGAAGACCAAAACCTATAGGATGTTTCTATGGAAGTGGAGAAGTTAATTTGGTAGGGGTCTGGCCGAGGATGAAGGCTCAAAGTGGTGTGAGGAAGAGAGGGAGGAGGTTCCCTTTTATAAAGGAGGAGAGGGGCACCTTTGGAAAACCTAAAAATATTATTTTATTATAAAGTCATATTCGGTTTTTAATAGCTCAAAATTGAGATATTTTGAAGATAAGGTGGGGATGGGTCTAAATCCTCTAATAAAATAGAATTTAGACAAGTTTAGGTTTCTATTTTAACCTTATCATATAGATTTAACTTTAAGTTAGATAATTTAACTTTTACTGTGTCTTCTTGTTTTCTTACACTATAAGGTTAATAAACATACTATAACAAGACAAACGAACCACAAGTTGTTTATTATTAATATATATAACTTTATCTAAGTCATTTGGCCGAACCATAGATTTTTAGGAATAAAATAACAATTAATAATATAATATTTGTTTTAAAAACTATTTTATGTCAATTTTGACACTATTTGGTAATTGATTTTTGTGAAAATCATAATAGAATTATTAGTTCTAAAAAAGTTAACTAAATCAATACTAACATGTCATATTAACCTAGAAAATTAGTTTAATTCATAAAAAGTCTCAAATTAAATTTATTTGGGTATTTACAACATCAATTATGTCAATATTTCATTAATAAAATAATTACTGCATCATCTTTGTGTCATAAATATATTAAATTATTTAATGTCTAAAAATTATAAATCAAATACCATTATGTAGGAAATAGTTTTATTTTATTTCTAATGCATATTTATTGTCTAATTTATCTTATGTATAACCCTATATTAAAAATGATTTACTTATTAATCTTTGATTTTAACTATTTTAGACCTTCTTTAAATAAATTAATATTAAATGTCCAAATCTAATCCAAATGAGCCTAAATGGTCATATTTTATTCTTAAGGTTTTTTTTGGGCGATTTAACTTATCCAATATAATTAGAAAATGTGTTATGGAAATAATAATAACATATTTACCCTTAATTACCCTATTTACTTTTAACCGTGGTAAACAAAAGTAAATAGTTACTATTCATCAAAAAATATTTTCATCTCATTGAACCACATTTTAGTCCTTGATATTAACCGTGTCTCTCGTATTTTTTAAATTCCACTCACAGAAGCGGTAAAATTATTTTTTATGAAAAATTCTTTTTTCTAACTACCACTTAGTGGTTTCACTATTCATCAAAAATTGAAAGTTTCCAGAAAAATACCAAAAATTAGGCCTCATATATATTTAATATTATGAATTAAAAAATGATTTCTATTTTACCAAATTCAAAACATATTAGTTTCATTAATTAATTTAAAAATTAATTATCGTCGTCAAAACAAATATCATGTTTTTAAGAGATAATAACTATCAAAAGATTGACACTTGTTTATGTCTCGTTTAATTGTGAAATTACATCCAATGACCAAAATTGTATTAAATGGTAAAAATATATTCTTAATATAATTTAAAACCACTCAAATTAATAATTTATCATTATTAATTATTTCGATTAAAAAAGTTGTTTTTAATTAAAATTTAGTAATTTTCACTATTCATCATAATATGAAAGTTATCCGAAAAGTACCAAAATTTCACCCTAAGCTAATTTCGAAATTCCAAATCCAAAAATGAAGTCCATTTTGAATGATAAAATTTATAAAATTTCAAAAAAGTGGGTATTACTATTCATAACGGCTAGTTCATAATAATATTATAATAATATCTCATTTAGTGAAACTCGATATTGCGTACTACACACGCTATCGAGGAAGGTCTTTAATGCTTGTAGTGCAAGACAAGTCAGGGATGAGTGTTGTGAAAGTTCCTTTTGGTGTAGCGTACAACACAAGAAATTAATGAAATTAAAAATAATATTTTTCATAAATTATTGGGGTGTTACATTCTACCCCCCATAAAATGAATTTCACCCTCGAAATTCATCGGGGTTATAAATGGTTCACTACTCGAAAGTTTCTTTAATATAATCCCACATCGTAAAAAGGAATACCAAAACATGGGTTTAAAAAATAATGTATGAAACGTAACAGTTACCCAAATTAACTCATCACTGGGTTTTCGTGTAGGAGAACATAGGTGAAAATATGTATATGGAAGAAAAATCTAACCATCATGTTTTGATGGAGAGTGGTAGAGAACATGGCTATGAAAAATCCAACAATCGTAAAGACATAAATTCGTGATGATCTAGGGTACCATCTGATTCATTGGATATAAGGGCACTCGGTAAATACTGACTTTGTTTTGGTACAATCTCACTGTTGTTCATGCCATGAACAATTTCCACTTCATCTCTTAAATAAATGAAGTTGAATTTATTATTCGTGAAGTGTTAGCAGATCATGTGATAGAATGACAGGTCATTTCATATGTCTCAAACAAAAGGTTAGAAAAAGTTATTAAATACACATAAGTTGATCTATAGTGAGATTAATTATATATGGTTCCTAAAATGTACTTATTATTCATATATCATACTTCTTAATATGATAAAACTAGTTTCTAATAAACAAGGAGTTCTTTTAGGCCAGTGGTAGGTGATAAAGGCCAGTCTCACTTCGATTGAGGTTTCGAATCCCACATCCTTGTTCGACGCGATGGGTTGTCGCCCGTCTTGTAGGTTGTCCTTTTTCTAAAACTAAATTACTATAACATCTCATCAATAATATCCAAAAAAGCTCTATCCTTAAACAATACTATCTTATGTCCAACATAATACATTCCAATATTTGTCTAAAATATTTCGGTCCAAGATCATTGTATAAAGAAAACGATTACTTGAAATTTCATCAACCAACCATCATTTATCCCCCATTATCTTGTTGGTCACATTCCAATCATGTGAATACCTTAAAAATGTATTCTCTTGGAAAATGAATACCCATTAAACCTTATTGAAAACATGAATGCTGTCAAAAGATTACTCTTTCCACATACCAAAATTCAAAAATTCTATATACTCAAACCATGATATAACCATCTCCATATATCAGTCATGAGATCATGAATACTACCAAATATTTAATTTTCACCTTATCCCTTCATTATAGGCATATCATCTACTTTCCAAAAATACTGGTACCATTCATAACACACTTTCAAAACGTAAGGAAAGACAACAATCTAACAATCCTTAGATGTCTCTTTATTCCATAGTACCATGAGATTACTTATACAACATTACACTTGATAAAAATGTAATCATTCCACTACCTTCTTAAACCATTGACCAAGATTCAACAATTCTTTCATCTCACATATCATTTGTAGTCTCTTCATCATCATCAACATAAATATTACCCATACGACCATACTGATTCTCTTCATGAGACTTTCCCATAGGTAATTGGTTTGCATAATGCCCGTACATTCCACATTTAAAACATTTAACCAATGTTGATGTCGTAGAAATACCATTATCCTCATCCATGGTGTTAACTGAACCTTTTCATTTGCACTTACTTGCTTTATGTCCTTATTTTCCACACCCAAAGAATCTTCCAGTTCCTTTGAAACATTCTCCATGATGCCTCTTCCCACATGATTTACATAGGGGAAATTGAACTTTCTTTCCTCTATGATCATCATGAAACTCCATCTTTCTCTTATTATCCGAGTCAGGAAACATACCAAATTTGAGTTTACTGATGATATTATGAGATTACTGATTCAGCATAATAATTATGGTTGGACTTCCAAATCCCATTTCATTTGGTTTCTCTTGAAAAATATCATTCCATTGTCCATCATATCCTCCATTATCGTGAATCATCTGGTTTCCATCCATTTTCTAAAACCCAAAAAGAATAGTGTGAGAGAAAAAAATCATAATAAAGTGGGATTAACTTCAATATCTAACATCTTAGGTTTAATATAATATCTTTACCATGATTCTAAGACTATAACCTATACTTAAACGTAACCTTAGGGACACCCCTAGACATACCTTAGAAATATCTCTAGGGATCTCACTAAAGTTATCGCATCCTAGTTTCCAAAGGTTGACTAAACCATTCATCTGATACCAATTGTAGAGACCCAAAGCTTGACGTACATGGACAATACATTACTTTTTCATAATACTTAATACATAACAAAAACATACACACAAGGATCGTAATAGTTTATTGTCTTTGGAAACTCGGAATAAAATCTTCTAATCGTGGTGAAAGATCTTCAACATCTCCGAATAAAGATCTTCCCATTTTTTTCTTACCTAAAACCACTCTTTATATCCTGGGGAAAAGAAAACATAAAAGGGGTGAGCTCAAATGCCCTATAAGGGTAAACATAGAGAACATAAAACAGTCCATAAACATTTGAATGCAAAAACATTAACATAAAATCTAAACATCAAAATCTTGAGCAAAGACATGAATCTTGGAAGTACGTAAGGCATATATCATAAGGGTACAACAATAATGATAAAATATCATGGGAATAAAAAATGTAATTTTGGAAACCATTAAGCACATGATATGATTTCCATAGTATCCAAGGCATTGCTTCCAAGACCATCTTAGTGGACAATGTCCCTTTCTGAATCGAGTTCACTCCTCGTTCCAGCCCTATATTACTGAACCGGTTTAACTTGTACTTCCAACCATGTATATATCATGAGATATAAATCATTACCAAATTTATTGGAGGGAGATATAGGTCCCACCCATCTCATTATGAAATCATTCTTACTTGTGCCACAAAATAAGCATACATCATTCATAATAACTCAATGAATAAAATGGGTTTCATAAACATCGTCCCATCATCACATAATCCATATAAAAGAAATGGATATTTCATCATAAGAAGAGTGAAACCATATAAATCATAGATACATTATACTTGAAACATACACATATGAAATAATGTCATCTTACGTGTAAAATGATTTTGATAAAACACTTGAAATGGATTCTTGAGGAAAATATCCTTTCTTCTTCAAAATAAATTTCTTTTCACAAAATGTCATGAAATTTTAAAATAAAATGATTTTTTTTAAAATATTTATGAAATATTTTGGAGGAAGCTTCATGAAAATAAGGCTTTATAAAACTGTACAAATCCTTTCGTGCCGTATATGTTAAAAACATTCTTCTCGTAATTTTGCCAGAAAAGTCAAAAAGTACCTTGTAGGGTAAATAAAAAAAGATTCCTTCCATACCATGGGGTAAAAGTAAAATGGGTAAAAAGAAATTTAAACATACATGAATACACTTTTATAAAACATGGACATGGATTATAGCAATAACCCTAGTAAACACTTACGAATAAGCAATCTCGGATAAAAATGAGATTTGCAAAATTATCCCTTTCCTTAGGTCTGATATTCTTTGTACGTATCCAAAACTCCTGTATAATGATTTAAATAATTTCATTGACTTATTACAGAATCATATTAATTGTTATGATATCATATATGTTTCAATTATTACTTTATATTACACATTTTTTTTGTAAATTCCATGTTAAAGAAGCGTTTTGGGTAAAATCATTTCATTTATTGTATGTGTTTCGACTTGTCATTCATGATATTAATACTTATATCCTGATTTACATAATTACAGAATTTAAAACATGATTTGTATATAATATATATTCATCATATACATATATATTATAGATCGATAAAAGGAATGAAATACACCGTTCATAGAGACGGTAGGTCATACGTACGCATGAACGTTGTTTTCGTTTCTTTATTGAATTGAATGTAACTAAATAGATGACATAAATATATATTTACATAAATCCAGTATCATTCATATATTTCATTATTATTCATTATATAAACATTATGATCATTCATGTATGGTTAACGTGGAGAATGAATCTCATCACGTCGTGGAGACGGTAGTCCGTACGTATGCACGAGCGATGATATCGTTCCCATAATTATTAAATAGAATTGGAGTGGATGGTATAATATATCAGAATCAGTATGATGTTATAATAACCATATATATTTATTCTTTACAACATTATATTCATCCATGTAAGGTGTTGGTGGAATAACAGATTTCACCACGGCGTGGAGACGGTATTCCGTATGTACGCACGCGTGGTGATTTCGTTTTCCGTAGGATGGGTAGATTGTGAAATAGGGTTTTTTCATACTTATAATAACATATTATTGTATTATTTATATTTTTGTTATTACTTCATAATGAAACAACTAATTATGAAGAAGTGGAAGAAGAAATAAAGTTGAAAGAATCGGTAACATACATTACCTCTTCTTTGAAGCGCCTCTTTGAGACCTCCTTTTAGGGCACTAAGATTGGTCTTTGAAGAATACCAGAACCTCTAGGATGTTTCTATGGAAGTTAAGAAGTGAATTTTGTATGTTTTTTCCATGCTTGAAGTCTCAATGTGGTGTGAGGAAGAGAGGGAGGAGGTTCCTTTTTATAAGGGAGGAGAGGTGCACCATTGGAAAAACTAAACATATTATTTTATTATAAAGTCATATTCGGTTTTGAATAGCTCCAAATTGAGTTATTTAGAATATAAGGTGGGTATGGGTCAAAATCCTCTAATACAATATAATTTAGACAAGTTTAGGTTTCTATTTTAACCTTATCATTTAGATTTTACTTTAAGTTAGATAATTTAACTTTTACCGTGTCTTCATGTTTTCTTAAACTATAAGATTAATAAACTTACTATAACAAGACAAAAAAACCCCAAGTTGTTTATTATTAATATATATAACCTTATCTAAGTAATTTTGCAGAACCTTGGATTTTTAGGAATACAATAACAATTAATAATATAATATTTGTTTTAAAAACTATTTAATGTCAATTTTGACATAATTTGGTAATTGGTTTTTGTGAAAATCATAACAAAATGATTAGTTCGAAAAAAGTTAACTAAATCAATACTAACATGTCATATTAACCTATAAAATTAGTGTAATTCATAAAAATCCTCCAATTAAATTTATTTGGGTATTTATAACATCAATTATGTCAATATTTCATTAATAAGATAATTACTGCATCATCTTTGTGTCATAAATAAATTAAATTATTTAATGTCTAATAATTATAAATAAAATACCATTATGTAGGAAATAGTTTTATCTTTATAATTTATATTTATAGTTGAATTTATCTTATGTATAGCCTTATATTAAAAATGATTTACTTATTAAACATTGATTTTAACTATTTTAACCCTTCTTTAAATAAATTACTATTAAATGTCCTAATTTAATCTAAGTGGGCCTAAATGGTCATATTTTATTCTTAAGGTTGTTTTTGGTCGAATTACAGTTATCCAATAGAATTAGGACATGTTTTAGGGTAATAATAATATGATTTTTACCCTTAATTATCCTATTTACTTTTAACAGTGGTAAATAAATGTAACAAGTTACTATTCACCAAAAAATATTTTCATCTCATCCAACCACATTTTAGTCCTCGATATTAACCGCGTCTCTTAGATTTACTAAATTCTACTCACAGAAGCGGTAAAATTATGTTTTATGAAAAAATCATTTTTTTAACTACCACTTAGTGGTTTCACTATTCATCAAAAAATGAAAGTTTTCAGAAAAATACAATAAATAATGGATAACATATATTTGATATTATGATTTCAAAAATGGTGTCTATTTTACCAAATTCAAAACATATCAGTTGCATTAATTAATTTAAAAACTTAATTCTCATCGTCAAAACAAATAGAGTGTTTTTCAGAGATAATAACATTCAAAAGATTGACACTTGTTTATGTCTGGTTTAAATTTGAAATTACATCTAATGGGAAACATTGTATTAAATGGTAAAAATATATTCTAAATATACTTTAAAACCACTCAAATTAATAATTTATCACTATTAAATATTTCGATTAAAAAAGTTGTTTTTAATTAAAATTTAGTAATTTTCACTATTCATCATAATATGAAAGTTATCCAAAAAGTACCAAAATTTTACCCTAAGCTAGTTTCGATATTCCGAATCCAAAAATGAAGTCCATTTTAAAAGATAAAATTTATAATATTTCAAAAAAGTGGGTATTACTATTCATAACGGCTAGTTCATAATAATATTATAATAATATCTCGTTTAGTGAAACTCGGTATTGCGTAATACACACGCTATCGAGGAATGTCTTTATTGCGTATAATGCAAGACAAGTCAGAGATGCGTATTGTGAAAGCTCCTTTTAGTGTAGCATTCAACACAAGACATTAATGAAATTAAAAAGAATATTTTTCATAAAATCTCGGGGTGTTACATTTTCATCACAAATAATTTCAACCTTATTGGTAATCAAATAAAAATAGGCATTCCCCCCTTATTAAAAATATCAAAAGGGTTTGAACCTAAGATGAAATTTATTTTGAATTATCTCCCCCTATGGGTGGAATTATTTACTCTAGCTTTATATAGATAAATATAAAATGTTAGCTCAAAATCTCCTTTTGAATGTGGTACTCACTTTCCATGCCTCCAAAGTTTCACCCATTAATGTGTGAGAGGAAAATACAAGAAATATCAAATATTCCTTTGTGTAAATGGTTGTATTACTAGATACCTTTCACCCATAACTGTTAACACATATTTATCATCCGGAATCAATAGAATGTTTTTCAACAAAGTTCTTTATCAACCAATTGGAAAAAAATTGGTTGGAATGACTAGCTCTAGAAAAATACCACAACATAATATACAAAATTGCTACAAATAATCATGAAATATATTGAGTGAGAACCTCAATTGACATTTGGAATGTCAATAAATCCTATTATCCTATTGGGAATAATCTCATCTTAGGAAACATGATTCCTTGAAAACACACTCAATGTTGTTCTTATCACTCATGAGTATCAATTAAAGCTCAAGAATAATTGGCACTTTCATTATCTCAACAACAACTTATGACTTTCACCACCTTTACAATAAATAGTTATAAGATAAAAAATAAAGAACTTGGTGTAAGGATCATATGAATCGAAGATTCTATTGATACCAATTATTGAAAAATGAAAAAATGACACCAATTGAACACCAATCTTCTTCAACTCTTCACATACTTCCAAAATAATTAACGAGGATTAACTTTGAATATTGATCAAAACTACCCCTGATATTTGAGATATTGACACTAATTGTTAATGATCAAAATTAGGGACACAAAAAGTGGGAATATATCTTCTATAATAGTAGTGTTTAAAATTCTATATATCATTATAACTGTTACCAAATGTTATTAAAATAAATAAATGAATGTGAAATGCATGTGATACTGTTTCCTAGTTGGTATTCTTATTTAGTGGCATGATACCACTTACCTTGTGGTATGATACCAATATATTCATAATCAAATAACAATTGATATATTCTATAAATCAATATGATACTAGTTATTAACACAAATTTAGATTTGAAATCCCTTATTCCACTAAAAAAGAAACTTTTATATGCTTGTTTTTACATAAAAATAATTATATTTACATAAAGCCTGATTGAAATAAGTTTATATAGATTTATCAGATCTTATTTCATCTTATTAAATTGTAATTCTAAAGTAAAAACATTCCATGAATTGTATCTCTACTTAATTCTAAACCTATTAATAAAAATTTTGTAATAACAAAGAATATGGATAAATGGGTACGTAAAATTACATCAAGATTAAGAATGGGGCTGGTCAAGATGGACCAACCCTTCACCATACACAATTCTTTTTCCTTTATTCAGATTTTGGAAACTAAATACCATTATACCATTAACCACATATTATTCTTGGTCTTTCCTTATATCCACCTTCTTCAACACTTTACCAACAACTCTTATTTCTATGAAACTACTTACACACATTTATTTTCACATATGATCATTTTTATCCTTACATAGATAAGGATTTTTCACAAGTATGGAATCTATATCACTTATGCACATATATTCTAGTATTGTATATTTATTGTATATTTCTATAAAATTCCTTCTTCACTAAATGTCACTTCATCCAATCGTAAACACTTTACTTCTAGTGTTTTTTGTGAGACCTCTTAGGCATATTTCGTCCATTATGACCATGAATTCCATGTTGGACTCCATCTTCTTAGGTGTATTATTTTTTTTCTTATTCTTACTCCTTTCTCAAATTTAGTACACCTCTTAAATTTTATATCCAGATTTTCATTCATTCCTTCTATGAGATATTTATTGAGTATTTAGTTCTTGGTGATTGATGCACCCTTTATTGAAGATGATTCTTGTTCTCCAAAACATTGAATCTATTTTCTATATTAGTAGTCTGTTTCCTTTGATAAAATATTTCCTTGTTTGTCATAGGAGTGATTTCTATCCTTATATAATGTTTACCATTCCATGCATACATCCGACTACAATACCTTTCCAAATGACTAAGGTTAGAATAAATAGAACATCTACCCTGATAATTGTACATCATTTGGTTATTCCTTGAATAAGGTTTTGACACTAAAAAAAGTTATTCTTTCACTTTTGGTCTTTTGGTATTTAAAAAACATTCTCATATTATGCCAAAGTCTTCCAAAAAAGAATCATTTTGGTGTATTCATAATTTTTGGATTCTATATTCTTTATTTTTAATGTAAATACACTATTATTCTATATTTAAATGAAAAATTTATTCTTTCTATTTAATATACCTTTGGATATATTTTTCTCTTTTCATTAGAGGTGTTTATCCCATCCTCATGTCATTTTATCCTATTATTATTTTCCTTAACTTTTGGAGCTATTTTTTTCCAAATTGTAGAAATATAAAGTCATGATTATCTTATATACTCAAGATATATATTTATTGTAATTATTATGGCCTTCAATTTCTTATCCATTCACATTTAATTCAAAATACTGTGGGAATGATCTTCAGGCATGTTTTTTTATTCCTAGACATTTGTTCACATTTTCATTATGATGAAATTCATGGCCACTTCTCTCTTTTTCCTCCATTTCTCCAAGGCTAGATCAATAATAATTTTATAGCATACTTCAATAATTTCTTACCACTATTCCACCTTCTCTTAATGAGATGGGTTATCCTCTTGTGCATTTCATGAACACCTTTCAGATTGTAAACATGATATAATTTCCACCCCTTCATAACATCTTCATTTATTCACTATAATAGAGTCTGAAACACCACATCCTTTTGCCAAAGAATAATTAAAATAATAGATATTTTTATAATTTTTTACCTTAGATGGATAGATATTTCCTACATTATTATTATTCTTATTCATATTATTATCTTTATAAATAATGTAATTTTTACATGAATTATCATATATGAAAAACTAATCTTATAATTCCATATACATCTACATATTTTTTCACATTTTCTTTATGTTGAAATTCATGGCAACTTATTCTATCTTTTTCTTCTTGTTCTATAAGGTCAAATCAATAAAAATTATATTACATACTTCAATTAGTACTTACCATTTTTCCACATTCTCTTATATAATTAATATCTCCTATTATACATTATATGGATGCCTTAAAGATTGGTAACATGATATTATTTCCACCCCTTAATCACTTATTATTTTCTACTTGATAATAGAGTCAAAAACACCAAATCCTCTCTCCAAGAAATAATTTGAATAATATATAGAAATAGAATTAATTACCTTAGTTGGATAGATCTTTATTATAGTATTCTTCTTCTTCTTGTCTTTAGACATAAATAAATTTTTATATGAATTAACTTATTTGAAAAAATAATCTTCCATTTCCATCTACATCTCATATGAGAACATATGATGAGAAACCTCATTATACACTTCACTATCAAGGGAATCATTTATTTGATATATCCCAATGATAAATCCATGTCGGCTCAAAAAATCAATTCAATAAAGTAAAAATTATCCCAAAACTTCATGATAATTTTCCATGAAGGCTATAAACTCATTTTTCAATGTTTTGAAATGCATGACATCAGACAAGAAATCCTTCACTATGGATGAAATTTCATTTCACAACACCTCAAATCAAGTCAATGTAATTGGAATTATAACAAAAAATAAACCTATTGATATGATTCCAATTTTTTAGTCCCTTAAGGTTAATAGAGTGAGATAAACCCTAATGGGGGTAAGGGTGAATCTTGGAATACAAGAATATAAAAAATTTAACACTTCCTCACTTATACCTCCCACTTACCTAATATAATATTTACCTATTAACTATAAGGGTCTCCCTTTTGGATCTTTTGATTACCTTGATTCAATTACTTATTCTCTTGAGCGTCCCTTTTCCAAATTTATTGTGTTACTAAAATTCACCACTTTTGGTGTTCATATAGAAAGTAAATAAGACATATTAATTAATTACTTTTTTCAAAATCACTAGGCTAATCCAAGTATAATTCTATCTAAGTTGTGTCGATGTACCAAATCACTATAAATATTACTTCTCTTTGTTGGAATCTTGGATAAGTCACTCCTCATATTGAATCACAACCTTATAATGTCTATGGTTGACTAACTGTTTTCCAAGGCTCACTACTAGATCACTATCCCTCTTTTCCATTTATCACTATTATAAGAAAGTATCTACATAGTTTTTGGGAATGTAGGTCCCTTCAAAAATATCACTTTCATTGATTTCATCACTTCTAGATTGGTTTCATTGAAATCACTCACTACTCTTCATAGAACTGATGTGGTCTCTTCTTCAAGAAGCCTTCTTATTTATTGAAAAATCCTAAAATACTATTTCCTCACTACATAACAATGATCTCCTCTCATATTCTTCTGGAAAAGTCTTCAATTATTTGAAAACCCTTACTCTTCTTCCTTCCAGCCCCTTTCCCAGGACACCTTACATAGAGATTCAATTCATCAATATCCTCATTTATTTATGTCTACTTTTATAGGTTTTGATCCTCATTTATAGAATAAAAAGGTCATGTGCATTAAAATATCCACCTATCAGTACCATTATGAGTCTTTAAAACCACCCCTAACTATTCAAAGATTCCATCAATGTATTTTAAAAATATAAATTCCTTAGTTATAAATTATCTCTCATTTATTACAGAATTAATAATTAAATAATCAAATAGATTAATACCATAATATCTCTTCAAATTATTTATTGATTAATGAACTAAATTCACGGACTATGATTTATGAAATAATAAATAACTATTCAAGAATCATCTAAACCGGTATATTTCAAATTGGAATATAACCTGCTAAAATTCCCACCAAAACAACTTGTTTCTAGACCCCATGATGCATCCTATTCAATATCAATGAGAACATACCTTCAAAACATCCATATCTATTGATTGTTGGACGTTTTTTCATTTTTTTCAGAATACCAAACAACAATTCTGATGTTTGTAGTGAAAATGTTAAATGTTGGTGCCATAATTCCTATTATGGGATCCACATTTCTCACAGGTGGGTATTCAATTAAAAATACCTAGTTGAATGCCCAAATGCATTCCACTATGGTGTGGAGGCTTCTTTATCATCTAGTTAAATTTATTCCCCCACTAATTTCTTCATGAAATTTTTTATTCTTCTAAATTTTTCATAGGTACCCCTCTAATGAACCACGCATATCTACTTGGCATGGTTTACTTTAAATAGTTGTTTTGTTTCACCTGATCCTAAATGATCAACATGATTCAACCATAACAACTAAAACACCTAATAGTTCTTGATTTAGGACGATCCATTTCACATAGGTTCTCTGGAACTCTACCATGGGGACCACCCTGATATTGTCCTTTAAAAATTTCCTATTTTGGTAATACTTGCATAAACACACATGGTACTATGGGTGAATCCTTCACCTGCCTTGTAAAATTCCTTCAGACATCCATATTTTCTCTGGATGTCCTTCTTATTATCTATCTTCCATGTTGTCAATAAATAAAACATTAAAAGAATTCAATCTTATTTTAATAAATTCTCAACGAATAATCTTGGACATATTCTTTGAGGTCATCTTAAAATTCACTATTTCAATAAATCTTATAGATAGGCCTTATTAGTGTAAAATTTCAATTGTTAATGAGGTGATTTAGTAAGGTTTTTGTGATTAGGGTGTTGATGTTTTCATTAAATATTTAAGTGTAATGAAATTAATGAATTAATTAATAATAAAATATATATTTCATGTGTATTGGTGAATTTAATGAATATAAAAAGTGATGTAATTAATCAAATGGAAGTGCTGATGGAAATATAGAGTAATGAATAATTGAATTCATAATTAAAAATTAACAAGTTTAATGGTTCATGTGGAAGAATATAGTTAATTACATAGGAATTTTTAATTTCTAAAATTAATATACCCATTTTAGTTAATGTATATTGTTTAAATTAAAATTATAATTAAAAAAATTAATTTTAAAAAGTTGATGTTAATAATGTAATAGTTGATAATTAGATATGAATTATTAACTATTATAAATTATTTTTTCCAAACTGTATTGTTGGTGCATTATTGTTATTTTGTTATAGGTGATGGATATATTTTTATGATATAGTTAACCTAAATTAAAGGCCATATAATATAAATTGATTGATAGTACGTGGAAACTAGTTTTGTAATGTGTGGTATTTTTTATATCATTATATGTTCTATTATTTCTTACATACCACAACCTTATTTGGGTAACCATATTAATGGCCATATGATCTTTTGAGTACTGAGTGAACTCCCAATATCTAGTATGTGGGTAATATAGATAGATAACTACTCCTCCTATCCGAAAATTTATTTTTATTATACTTGTGGTTGTGGAATTTAGTGTAAACTTTTGTGGAATGAGGTCATAGTACATGTTTATAGTATGAGGTTGTGGTTTTAGACATTATATATCTATGGTAAAAGTTTCAGTATATAGATATGTGATGGTATGGGAGTATGAGTACATATGTCATCAACATGTGAGGAATACTAGATCAATATGGAAGCAGGTATGAGATAACAATTTTCAAAATTTTATGATTTAATATATTTCTTTTGAGAGTGATTATATAGTGAGTTAGGATTTTAGTTTACCTAGGATATGACATGAGTCTATTTCCCGATTTATTCCCATAGACATTAATATGATATCATATTTATAATATATTTTTTATGGAGTAACCTACTAAGTATACTTGTACACTCACCGTTCCTCTATATACTATTTTTTTATTTTTTTAGGGAAATGATGGATATTAGGCTGAATTATACTAGCCTAAACCTTGGTGGTTGATGAATATTATTATTGTATATTTTTATCCATTGGGTAACTATTGATTAAATATATTTAATTTGGATTTTATATATATATGTAATATATAATGTTTTATGTTATTATAGGGGTTTGGGGCGTAATTACTCTATGATTTTATTTTTGTTTATCATTATCTTACTTTCCTTGGTTTTAAGAGGGTAATATCTCCTATATTTCATGTTACAAACCCTCGGTGTGTACCTCTAACCCATGACCTACTAGATTTGAACTTTTAGGTTCAATACTGACATCTCTAAAAACCTATTAGGGGCACTAGTGTGGATGAATAATGATATTAAGGTATCCTTATTGACTCGAATAGTTTCCTTTTTAATTATCACAAAGAAACTAATGTTTTATAAAATATTTTAAACGTGTTTCAAGTGTTTTTAGTGGTTCTATTATGTTTTAGTGGTATGAATACAACCAGCCTAAATATGGTTTCAAAGTAGTCTCAATGGGCTTTTTACAAGTTCTATAGAGTAGTAAAACACTGGCCAGTCGGTAAGATTGAATTGTCCAGTCGATACAAAAAACATAAAAAACAATACACAATGTCATTCTACCGACTATACAGTAGAGTCTCACTAGGTAGCTAGCGGAGGTTCTAGTGATACAAGGGCTACTTCCATGCACACCAACTAGCTAGTGGCATCATGATTATAGCTGGTGAATTAATTTTGTTATCATTCAATCCAAATTTATTATCATATTAAATGTATTATCTTAGTTATAAATGGATAAGATTGAACCTTAGATCACTAATCCCTTTAGAGCATATAAATAGAGAATAAGGGAGGCATATATCATCAACTGAACAAAGTGCAATGCCAACAAAACACCCTATGATCTCCAAAAATCAAAGATCCTTCCACAATATTTTAAGATCTTCAACGTTCCAATACATATTATTCTTTTCCCAAAGAAGATTAATATAACATAAATTTTGGTAATTAAGATCATTAATGGAAACATTTAATGGAATTATCTACATCGAATTATTCAAATCACCTTTACGATTCTTTATTCTAGTTCTTATTTGTGAAATGTATTATTATTATTCTTGATCCTTTTTTGTTTCTTATATATCCCCTTGTATCTCTCTATACTAATTTTAATTTCCCTCTCTACCTCCTCTATTAATATTATTATGTTTTAGTGAGAAGTGAGATTACATTGTAATGCATTTTTCCAAAATAAAGACCACCACTTTTCTCACTCCTTTCCATTTTTTTTTATTTTTTCCATTAAAAAGAATGTGATATCCTGATTTATTTATTATCCATCCAAAATAATGGAATTCATTATTTATTCCAATTAAAAACAAGGGGTTATATATGCTCTCAAGCCTTCTTGGTGGGAATAGAGGTAGTGGTTCCTCAGGTGATATTATTAAACTATATTATCAAAGAATGAATTGCCTTTTTATTTAATGATTTTACATTTCTGATATGATTTACTTTGATAATATAGAATGCTTTCATGATATTACCTTATCTTTTATAGCATCATTTAAAATTATCACTTTATTTTTTAAAATGAAGTTAACAACTATCTTTCCATTTCCACTCCATCCAATAATTAGTATTAGTGGTTTTATTTGAATTTATTTGAAAATATATTTTTGAAAATCATTTTTTATTCTTTGATACCAAAAATCGGTATCAAAGGAGTGCATTGATTTTTTTTCTCAAAATAATTGTTTTCAATTTTTATTTTATTTTAAAATCCTAACTAATTTAAAAGCTTGATTTTAAAATGGAATCTTACTCTTTACAAAAAATCCTTTCATTAATGGTTAAATTTATTCATATTATAAAATATTCATGTCTAATTTTCATAGAAGCACTACATATCCTATTTTTAAAATGGTTATTCATGGTTATATCCCTACAAATAAACCTATGGGTAAATAGACTCCCTATTACATTTCATATTTTGAATTAGATGGTAAATCTAGGAATGAATTTCATTATGGTTTAGATCAAAATTAATTCAATAGATTATATACATGAAAAACCACTCATGAAATTTTGAAAATTTCTAAAAATAAAAAATGAAGTCAGGAATAAACTAAAATAAACTAGATTGGATGTTTGTTGTCAATATTTTAAAAGTTTAACTATTCATGTTATTGAATCCATCATCAGTATGTTTAAAATATTTAATAAAATTTTTAATGGTTGAAAATATCTTGGTGATGACTTGTCCATAAATATAAACATGAAGAAAATCGTTTTGGTTTTACCTTTCTCTTGGGATCCTAAAGTGACACTGATACGAGAAGCTAACAAAATAAAAAATATAGTGGTTGAATAACTCATAGGTTAATTAATTACATTTGAGATAATGATTAAATTCCATGCTATAATATAATCAATGTAAAACAATTAAACATATAAGTGCATAATTTTTAATGAAATAAAAACTGATCCTTATGGAGGCGACACCAATGATAAAGATGAACTTAAAAAATTGTAATAATATTTTATAAAATTATAATGATGAATTAATCATCCTGACATGTTGAAAATAAATATCAAATTGTAGTGCCAAAGGTGATGTGCTACTAATGCAACAAAAAAAAAGTCTTATAAGATCGAAATTCGTAATCTACTAAAGAGGATGAAAGATATGAATAAAGGGAATAAAGATCATAGAGTCACAAATTGGACTTATAGTGATGATTCCAATGACACATCCTTGAGTGAATAAAGTTATAAATGTCTCATGGTGGAAATTGAGGCAATTAGTAATTTTAATTTTGAATCTTCTACCACCTTCCCATCCTACCCTTCAACTTCTTATAGTTCCCTAAACTATGAAGAACTTGAATACGCTTGTGATCAAATTGAAAATGGTTTTCATCAACATTTATCATTACATAAATATATTTAAACAAAATATAAGTAATTGGTTCAAGAAAAAAATAGCATTTTAAATTAAAAGGGTCTTATTATAAAAGAAAAAGATAACTTTATTTTAAAATTGAAAAATCAACTAGATGTTGATGTTTTCAAAACTAAAATAAAGGATCTCAAAATATAACATTAAAAATTCTTCAAAGATGAATAATATTTTAACATGGTCCTTATTTCTCAATGTGTTAAAATAAATAATCGAGGTTTTTGTTTTTTAAATAATAATAATTAATCTTCAAAAACCAATAATTTTGTGAAATTTTTTTCATAAAATAAATTTTTTAATATTATAAAAACCTTGGACATTTAATATATGAATGTGATTTTAAAAACTATATACATGGAAGACCTATGTTTATCGGTATTTTATCATGTATCTTTCTAAAATCAAAACAATTTTGTGTTTTAAAATTCTTTACTATCCAATATCAGTATACCCAATATTATTTCACATTTAAATTGTTTATTAGATCAAACTAAAGGACCTTCAAGGGTACTAGATGGGATTTTTTTATTTATTATTTGGATTTACCACTATAACGGAATTGTTCTTTCATATAGTGGAAATATAATAATGGATAATCCAACTCTACTAAGGTTATTTTAAATAGAAAAAATAATGGAGTTGGATGTTTTATTAAATAACATAAATCTATTTTTTATATGATTTATTTTTATTATTTATGGGGAGTTATTTTAATGATATATTATTCTTTTCTCCTTTATTTAATCATGTTGAATTATATTTTTAAAATATGTTTTTAAATATATATCTCAAGGAATAATCTTATTAGTTATTTGAATGTATTCATATAATTATTTGAATATTATTCTATATGCTTCAAGGCTCCTTATTTTCAAATGTTTTTATTTTGAAGGAGTTTTTTATATAATTTATTAAGAATGAGCCTAAATGTTATTATCTACATGGATTTTAGAGTTAAATTATTTTTATCTCTTTATATGTTGAAGTATAAAATATTTAAAATCCTATTACTTTTATTTTTATATTTCCTTATGTGGGAGATAGTTTATATTATGCATGCTTAAAAAATGTTGTATCGAATGTTTCAATAATATAATCTTGTTTCTCTAATAATCATGCTTTGAATGTTTATTTTAAATAATCATGAATGGGGAAAAGATTTTGATAAATGAAAAAGATTATTTTTTTTTTCAAAATATTTGTTTTTCTATAGTGAGAAAATTGTTTAAAAGAATCAAAAAGGGGACGACATAGTATCATGAAATTTTGTTAACTCTTTTCTTTTTTTATCTTTTACCTCTTCTTTATCACGATTTTCATATTAAGTGTTTGTGATAATCAAAAAGGGGATATTGTTTACTATCATAGTTTATTTTTTAATGATCAAGGACACTTTAATGTTTTTTACACTTGTATCAATTTGATTAAAGTGTTTTTCTAGAGTTATACTGAGTTTTAGTGGTCGTAAGGAAAATAAACTAAATAAAGCTTCATAATAGGATTAAAGGACATTTTATAATTTCCATGTAGTAGTGAACTATCAACCAAATGGTTAGTGTGAATTAATAGATTTTATAACAACTATAATTTACCATACACAATATAAATCCATTAGATAGCTGGTGAAGGATCACCAAGTAGTTGGTGGAGGTTCCCGAGATGTAGTGGCTACTATCCTGCACACTGAATTTTTGATGACAACCAGAGGCTAACGAGTGGAATTGTTCTAGAATAAAAAAGACACATTTATTAGGGTTTTCATATCTTGGATCAGACCCTTGGACCTCAAAACCATATGGATACTATAAATATAGGAAAATGGGGGCCTTAATTATCATTTGAATAATGTATAATACCAATTAAATGATCTTCGATCTCCAATAATCATGGAACTATCCTCCATCTTCAAAGTGCTTCAAAGTTCCAATCCATTTAATCTATTTCCCATATAAGATCAATATAAAATACTTAATATGAATTTATATTATCAAGGAAATCATCCAAAGTTAGGATCTACATTAAATTCATCAATGTGACTTTGAGCTTCACTAATCTATTTCATTTTTGTTACCTTTATTTATTATTCTTCTTAAGCATTCGTAATTTTTTATGTAACCCCTTGGATATATATATCTACCTATCTCTATCTCTTAATTTTAATTTATCTCTATATCACTTTCATTCATATTTTCATTTCTAATCAGAGTTGAGATAATTTTTAACTGGTTTTTGAAAAAGGAAAACCATAACTTTTATTCCTCCTCATTATTGGTTTCTTTACTTTTTCCATTCAAAATTAAAGGTTATCTTGGTTTATTTCTTTTAAATCCAAAAGAAATGGATTTTTTTATTTTTTATTGGATATTATTAATACTAATGTACTTTCCATTTATTAGTTCTTGGATATTGTTAAATTGATGGGGTTATATATCCTCTCAAACCATCTTGAGGGGAGGATATATAGAGAACCTCATGTTATATTCATGAACTCTATTGTAAAATTGTTCATTATTGTTTTGATTTATGATTTTAAATTTATTCTATGATTTAATTTGATAATATGATGTTCTTTTATGATATATCCCAACCTTATATAAAATCATTTAAATTTATTTTTTTAAGGAAATTAACCTCCCTCCTACCATTTTCACTCCATCCAATGACCAGTTCTTATGTTTTATTTTATAATTTATATTGAGGTATAAATTTAAAAGGATTACATTAGTTTTTTAGGGGAACTATATCATAAAATCTTAACATGAGATGCAGACTAAGAAACCAACTAATATATAAAGTCCCCATATGATTCAATGTAATGACTCTAAAAATATATTAAATATGATTATGCAAGAGTGTAATGATTTCATGGTGTAAACCATGGTGTGGTACACACATTATAATTTTTTTCACATCAATTTGAAGTGGGGTAATATTTTATTGGACTGAAATTAATTAAAAAAGAATTTAATTTATATATATCCTAGGATTAAGAGTTCTTTTGAGCTTCCAGCCGTAACTTCTAAATGATAAAAATATAATGATTACATTGATATTGTGTATAATTATGTTCTTACAGATCATATATGGTTTGAAATTAGAGGGAATGATTATTGGAAGATGAAATTTTGTGATTTTTAGTTGTATAGTTTACAAGGTATGAGGGATTTGATTCAAATTAGAAGATTGATTGTTGGCCAGAGGTTATGGATATTACATTTGGGATGATTCTAAAAAGAGATGGTAATTAGATTCCATTTTTGTTTAGTAAAAAATAATGTGTATTTAGGTAGTAGTGGGCATATTATATTGGTGTTATTGTTCCTCAAGATGTTATATGGTATTAGTTTTTGATCCATTTTCAAACTGATCTTTTATACTTGATATTAAATATTTCAAGATGATAGGAGTTTCTTACCATCCTCTTGGGGGGTTTATAATTAAAAAGATAAATAAAAGGCTTATGAACCTCCTACATTATCACTCTAAACAGTTACTATATGAGGAGGTGATAGAACATGGCATTGTATTCCCCCAGATCTCTCTCTCTCTCACTCTCTGGTCAACATCTTATAGGGTTTACTCTTGAATATCCTTTTATCTTTGTTGATGGATTATTTGAGAGATTTACCTTCTTTATATTCCTTCCCCCTCATTGTACCTCTAATAATGGGTGTTTCTACTTTGTGATTCCTCTCTACATAACCCATTCCATCACTATTTCATTTTTTCCCTAGAATCCCATTTTAAGTGATGATTTTTGATGATTCGACAAGATCAAAAATTTACACTCTGATTTATTTCTAGATCCATCATTCTAAAAAATAATTTGGGTTGAAATGATGACACTCATGTGGTTTAAGATTATGTTTTGGGAGAATTTTTTGGTGTATGACATCTGTTTTCATATATACTCTTAGTGGTTTTTATGGATTTGAAAACTATTTTTTTAAAATTTTATCACCTAACCCATCACTTCAAAACCCTATACTATTTTTTAATTATGGTTCTTCAGAATATTGGGGTTGTGTCATATGTGAAATTTTAAATTCCTTCCTCACTGTCATGCTCAACCATTAATCTAATATTTCCTCCAATCCATTTATCCAAAACCATATTCTTGGTCTTATATAAGACGATTGTAGTGGTTTGGGACAGTACTCGTTGTGGGGATCAATTTTGATATGTGGGTTCATCTACCTGAGAATCTTTTTCTTCTAATAATCTGGTGGAATATTCTTGTGTTAAGACTCATGTTCAAGATGATGTTCTTGTAAAGTTTTCACGGTGAATATGAGATTTTTGGTATCGCATGTTAGTGGATTCATTATTTATGATTATTAGATTTTATTAATGGATAGTTTTACTCAGTGGTGGTGGTTCATGGAAGAGTAGATGATGGTGTTTTATGGTGTTTCATTTTCTATATTATGATTTTTTAAGTGTTTATGAGTTCTTGATTCATGTGGGTTGTCTCACCTATATGGTCGGTGATGATGACAGTAGCTTGTGCATCATGTGTGTGGCTGAAGGTGGATCATAGTATCAGGTGGGGGTGTTTTTTTATTTTTGAAATTTTAATTTGAGGGGGGGGGGGGGGGGATGGTCCATATCTGGATGACATTTTTTGTGTATTTTTTTGAAATATAAATTTGTGTTGGTTTTAGTATTAAATATGCGTAGGATTTTCTAGTTCTGGAACATTTCCTCTAACAGCTGGTTTCCATTTTCAATTAATGAATAAAACGATTCTAGTGAATCAAAGAACACATAATTATAAAATAAAAAATGAATTATATAGATGGAGGAGGTAAGGGAACATATTTTATAGATAACTATGTGCCTTGAAATTTAATTATAAGTGAATCCATTAATATTATTTACTTATTATGAGGTGATTAGGAAGGATGAAGGTATGGAGAATACCTTAATCAAAATGAACACACTTATTGTGGAATGACATTATAACTTCACACATGGTGGAGCTGTAGATATGAGCACTCAATTTTCATGGGAGTTATGTTTTTGGTAACCAATGAGCCACCCTAAACCCTATATTTAAAATTTTCAGGGATTTTGTAGTTCCCCTAATTCTAATTAGAAATAATTTTTTTTTCTATTTATATGGTGGTTTAGGAAATTATAATATCATGTGTTCAACCTTTATCAACTATCTATATGTTGCTAGAGGGGTGGTAATAGTTGGAGCTAAATGGTATCATAAGAAACCCTAGATGTTGGTTCCCTACAACCTTATCTACATATAGGTCTAATGAATATAATACCATTGATATGTTATAGATAATGGATAATAAAACTCTATGATATTTTACATCCATAGGACCAGATCTGATCATTGGTAATGTTGTACTCATCATCTTGGATGAAAATGTGGAGGTGTAGGACCAAGAAAACTATATATAATGGAATTTACAGTACTAATAGGTTTATAAACCATTAATGTTACCATTTTATTATACTTTAAATTTTCTTGTTCCCTGATAAATACAGTATCGTCACTTTCCATTATTATTCATGATCAAGTAAGATCTTTGGGGTTGTAGTGGAAAAATTCAAATATATTTGGTGTCATCTGAAAGTGACATGAGAGTAGAAAAAATGAATATTACTTATTTTTAGATAAATATTCAATAAAACTATTCACAACGCACACCCCTGAACTATAATGGTTTTGAGTCTTTGGAGATAATATATATAATCAAATTATTTCATAAAATATCTTCACATATCCCAAAAATTTATTACCACATAATAATCTTCATATACAAGCCCTATATAAAACCTTTATTCATTACCTAGTGAATGGAAACATAATAAAGGGTGAGATCAGGTTCTCAGTAAGGGTAAACATGGGAGATATTAATCTATTATCATATGAAATCATAAGATAAGAATAAAGGGACGAGATCATGATCATAAAGTAAAAAGTTCAAATGCAATCTATCAAAGATCATAAAAAATGAGTCATGGAATAAATATTTAGAAATTAAAAAAATGAGTAATAAGAGTTATTTAATCATCATAAATCAATCATGAGCCATGATATCATATCATATGGATGAGAACATTTCATATGAATTTTTTTGGAATAGTCATACAAATATAACATCATAATAATATCCTGTGAATCATACATTCATAATCAAATTACCTAACATGATAGTTACAACATTCTCTTAGGTGAAACATATATGTAGTTGACTTTATCGTATCTTAGGAGTTTATTAACTCTTTTTTCTCTTAAATGTTTCTTAACTCCATCATCTCGTAAGAGTTTCGTAACTCCATTATCATTACCAAATGCATTAGAGGGATATATTAATATAGTCCCACCCATCAAATAATTAAAACCATACATATATGTTACATAATTCTATAAAAAAATTATCATTTCATCAAATAATAACCCATAGAAAAGAATTATGTTTTGTAGGAATTTCAACATTTCATCATAGAATAACTCGTGAAACAGAAATGACATTGATAACATTATCCCTATAAATTTATTAACACATGGGAAAGAAATGTATTTAATAGAATCATCATTAAATCATCATCATCTTCATAATCAATCGAGATAAATAATTTGGATGGTATTATATGATCATATCCTCATTGAAGTATATCAATCCTTAATGGATGATGATGTAAATGAAAATTCCATTAAAAGTTCATTCATATCATTCATTAAATGTTTGATAAAAATTCCATTTTCCTTTCATAAAATTTTAACTAAAAATTAATGAAATATTAATAAAATAATTTTATTTAAAAATAACCATGGTTAAATTTAAACGAATCCTAAAAGAAAACAACAGTCAAAACTATGGGAAATTTTTTTCATTCCATATACATTAAATGATAACATTTTAAACACTTTTGTAAAATTTCAAGAATTCCATGTTGATATTTTTTAATAAAAAAATTTCATTAATAAATATCTAAATAAAGTCAAATGTAGTTAAAATGAAATTTTTTATCACATTTATTTTATAGGTAACAACCTAAATATTTTTAAGAACTTGAACATGGAGGAAAACGTATATCAACAAATTAGGAATTGAGGTCAACTTTTCTAAAAAAAATTCAATAATTTATATTAAAAAATAAATTATAATAGTAATAATAATTGAAAATTTTAGGAATAACCATATTAGAAAACATATATGGTATTTATAAATAATATCCATATAATCTTCCTCAATGAAAATTTATCATAGACTACCCAGAAAAGAAATAATATTGTAATATAAACCCTTGCCTAAGGTCCCATATTACATCATACACATTTAAAAAAACATATAACAAATATATATTTATTTTAAATAAATCCTAGAAACATATTTATACATAATTTACTATGAAACATTTCTTTTATATTTTCAAATTATGGTTTTATTAACAAAACATCATTAAAATGAACATTCAAGTAAAAACTGGTCCATTTTCCATGCATGTACGGGTTTGATGGTCCTAGTACTTGATCCTTGGTCATTGTTTAATATTATAAATAATATTAATCAGGAAATAAGTTTCATATTTATTCATTATATTAAGTTTCATAACCATTATTATATAGAAGTGATGGAAAATAAATTACATCACTTCGTGAAGATGATAGTCCGCACATACACACAAGTATTGTATCCACTTTTTGATGGATAAAATGAAAAAAGGTAAATAATAAATAACAATTAAATAATACTTAATATATCATAAATATCATAAATCTACATTTAATTTTTCCTTATTGCCTTCTATGTAAAACATAAATGAAGAATGAGTCACATTTCATTGGGAATGTTTGAGTCCACAGGTACGCATGGGCGACGTTGTCATTTTCCAACATATAGTAGGTAAAAATGTTGATAATATATAATATATATTTATATAATAATATTTATGTTATAAAAATTTTATAAATATATTAAATTCATTCATATAACCACCCAAAGGATACAATGATGATGAATGAAAGACATCACTTTATGGAGATGGTAGTCCATATGTACGCATTAGCGTCGTTTTTATTTTTCATTATATATAAACGAGATGAAAAATGGTTATACCATTAAGATAATAATATATTATTATATTTATGAAACTATATTCATTATGTTATTATTTATACAACTTATTTATAGCAAGTATAAGAAGAAATAAACTTTGAAAGAGTCAGGTAATAATATTAACTATTCATTGAGATTCCTCATTTGGATTACTAATTAAGACTTATTATGATGGTTTTAGGGTAATATGATAAGCTCGATAACTAAGTTAAGGAATCTAGGAATGATTTTATGGAGGGATTGGATGATCTATAGGGGTCAATGTTTTTGAATAATTGGGGAGAAGAGGATCCATTTTAAAAGTGAGGGGAGGGACACACATGAAATTATTTAAAATAATTAAATAATATAAAGTCAATTTATTGTTAAATTCAAAATAATTGTAAATAATTCAAAGTTAAGATAATATAATGTTAAAATATCTTCAAAAATGTGATTTAGATAAATTTATGCGTCATTTTCCCTAGTCATTTTAAACCCCATCTTTTAATAAATTTTAACCATAATTTTGGTAACAAATTTTTACTGTTATTTTAATCCATTATGAAAAAATATTGAAGTTGGATTCAATACAAAACATAGAAATGATGATTCTAAAAATGGAACTAATTTTATTGAATTAAATTTCTATAATTTGCAAAAATTAGAGAAATGACCAATCAAGATCTTTGTGATCACTGTGAGGGGGAGGGGTGAATTAGGGACATTCTATTTCTATGTTTTCTTTCCCAAGAAAAAACCTTTATATATTATTTGTGAGATATTGATCTACTAGAAAACAATAAACTAAGGAGAACCATAAGAACAAATGTATTTACAAGGTTCACCACTCAATATGTGTTCCCAATCCTTATCATGGAATGAAATTAATCAAAGACCACACAAACCACTAGAAAAAAAATACTTTTGTAGTTATAAAAGGTAGGGAATATTCTTTCACATTTATATCCCTATTTTTAATTTATATTTCATGTGATCCTCACATAGAAAAATGATATAAAAATGTTTTTGTAACAAATATAAGAACCTTCACCAATAGTCTTCATTATGTTGTCGTTGTGCTTCTTTAACATTATCCACACTTTCTCTTTTTTCAAGTCATTAGATGTAATTCATAATAGAAAGAGAGAATCTTTTCTAGGGTTCTATAGGAAACTATCCATATTTTTTTCATATATGGTATACATTTTTCAATGTGACTCAGTCTAGTAACTTATTCATCTGATTACTTTTGTCTGACCGATGACCTCTTTTTAATTGATCACCTCTTCATATTGTTCATTTACAGCCTCTTCAACCAATTCATATGATATATTATAAAAAACATCTGTTTGATACCACCTGATGAGAATACTTTATCCAATATATGTCAGATTGATGCCACATTAATCTCTTTATCTAATCAACTCTACACTTTAATGTCAAACACATTAAATTTTGATCGCATTTAATTATACTCGATATTAACTAATTTCCTTAAGACCCAACCTCAATGAACATCATAAAAATTTATAATATATTAGTGAGAATCACATAAAATTCCTCTATGATATTTGGGATGTTTAATAGTCATCTTTTCATCATCACATTTAAAATTCTTATGAATATTTCATAATGTTCTTTGATCCTTACATCTAGTACATATCCATATAATTCATCCAATTGATGAAACTCTGACTGATGTTCATGAACAATGTTATATAATCTTCTTATAATTCTTGTTTTACAAAAAAATCACCCATTTGATTACTTTCACTAAAAACCCTGAACAATTTCCTTCACATGTCAACCTCTATCCAATGAACCTCATACAATTACTTTTGTTCAATCACATCAAATGCAGTCTTCTATCTGAAGACACAAAGAATTAATATTTTTACATCTTGACATTTGTTCAATGAAGTCAAAAAAAATCATAAATAAGAAAATAATATTTCTCCTTATGACATTTGATGGACTCCTCATGTGTTTATCACGTTTTAATGGTCACAAATCCTCTTACTGTTAATTTCTTTCAATAATAACTACACATCACGTTTTAATGATAACAAATCTTATGATGTTAATTATTCTCTTTATTATTTACAAGTCTTATGCATGATCACAAATCTCAAATATATAATCAAGACTTTATGTTAATGATTCACGTTCTCTTACTCTCTAATGATTAAACATAATCTATATTCTGCATATTACTGTCTAAGTCCAAATACAAATATTTGTCTAAGTATGGACTCACTGTGACCTAGACATCGTGAAGGACTCACTGTGACCTAGACACCATGAAGGACTCACCGTGACCTAGACGCCGTGAGCTACATACTATGAGCTACATACTGTGAAGCTCATACCGTGAAGCTCATACCATGAAGCTCATACTGTGAAGCTCATACCATGAATTGCATACCGTGAAGCTCATACCGTGAAGCTCATACCGTGAATCTCATACCATGATGCTCATACCGTGAACACTATACCGTGAAGAAGACACCATTTACATAATCACCGTGACACCGTTTCTTAACTTTTTCTCAATATTATTTAAATAATGCTAACAGTCATATTTGATGTTTTATTGCAATTAATGTTATTTAATGATAGTTTTTGGCATTTCAGGAAACAGTATCTCATACCTATGAAAAGGGAATCGTTCCAACTTCCAGAACTCGTGGAATATAAGGAATTTTGAGATGCAGTACATGTGTGGCGTGCAAGTGTGAATATACAATGAGAAGAACTTACATACACTAGAGAGAACTACGTTGAACAATAAGAACAATCATGAACAAGAAAGAGATCACAAGACATTCAAAGAACTCTCATGAATGCAATCCAACACCACTGAAGAACACACGACGAATCAAGAGATCATTATCATTCTTGTAGAATACAAGATGAACTACGACACTCTGTTTTTCAACAGAAAAACCAGAGACGGACTCAGAAGCATTCTTGCTGAATCCAACGAGTCCAGAGCTACATTGATAATTACTGGAGCTTTATAAACTCTTATTTGTTCTCTCGATGTGATTTATTTATTAACTGTCAAGCAGTGTGGTGTACTTTGTATTTCTTATACACACACTGTCTCTTGCACTTAACTAGAGAATATCAAAATCCTCACTCCAAATCTCTTAACTCTTGTTTACCCACGTCAACTGTGGAAGAGGTCCTTGTGTAGCCTGGACTTTGTTTTGTTTCCCATAAAGAATAGTGGTATAGGTCCATGCGTGGCCTGGACAGTTTTGTAAACTATTGTTAACCCCAATCTAGTGAGTGGATCAAATTTATATAAATTTTAAAGGACTAAGTCTCGGCATGATACTGAACCGCTTGTTATATCTGTTGTTCACCTTTAGTTAAGTTCAAAGTATACTACATATATCTTATATTATCCACTACTATTACATTGAAATAAAAAACTATTTTAAATATACATTGATAGTTAAATTAGAAAGTGCTTACACTTTTTTTAAATTAGTAGGTTAGTTTCAAAAGTCTGTTTGATCTTGTGGTTAAATTAACTGATACCTAATCAATCTCTAAGAAGCTAAGTGAACATTTACAATCTGTATAAATTCACTACAGTTTAACTTTTATTATAAATTAGGATATTTTAAATAGACAATATTTTAATAGAAATTTTAATTGGAACTCAATTCACCCCCCACTTGAGTATACACTCCGACCAATATTTGGTATCAGAGGTTTTGTTTTTGATTAAGGATTTGTGAAATAATCTGTTTTTCAACTGTGGTTTTAGTTGCATCTTTAATGATATTAAATTTCTGTTAGTTCTAAATTTTATGTCGATAAATTATCTTTCTAAAATCTAGTTATGGATAAAAGACTAGTGGGTGCTGCTACTAACATGCCACATTTATTCAATGGTACAAACTATGATCAGTGGAAAATTAAAATGAAAATTCATTCAGAAAGCATGGGTTTTGATATCTGGACAGCTATAGAATCACAATATAAAATTCCAGAAACTGAAATAGTAACTTGGGATGAACCTACAAAGACTGCCTACAATAATAATTGTAAAGATATGAATGCCATGTACTGTGCTCTAGGAGATGAGAAGTTTAACATAATTTCTTTTTGCAAAACTGATTTTGAAATTTGGGATACTTTGGGTGTTTCTCATGAGGGAACAACCAATGTTAAAGAAATGATATTAAATTCTTATACTATTAAATATGATAATTTTAAAATGAAGGCAGATGAACTTATTTCTGATATGTATCTCAGGTTTAATGGGATAGTCAATACAATGAATTCACGCGGAAAGGTTGTTCCAGAAAAGGAACAAATTACGAGAATCTTGAGATGTTTACCAGACTGATGGAGAGGCACATCTGTTTCAATCAGAGAGTCATGTGACATTGCTGCTCTACCTATCAAATAACTCATTGGTAAGCTTATGATGTGTGAGGAAGAACACAAGGTGAATAAAGAGGGAGATGATGAAACTAAGAGAAAATCTATGGCTTTCAAGACTACTGCTTCAAAGAATAAGGACAAAGAAAAAGCTCAAATACAAACTGACAGTTCAACCAGTGAAAATTTAGACTCTAATAGTGATGCTAAAATCGCTCAGATTTCCGGAAGGTTTAAGAAATTTTATAGGACGAAGAAATTTTTCAGAAAATCAAATTATAAAGAAATGTATAACAATAAGGTACATTGGAAGAAGGATTGGAAAAATCCAGATACAAGTGATAAAGTTGTTTTCTATGAGTGAAAAAGGAAAGGACACATTAATGAAAACTACCCAAAGCTAAAATTCAAGAAGAAATATGATTACAAGGACAGTATGTACAAAAAGGCTATGAAGGCATCCCGGAGTGCTTCTGAAGACAGAACAAGTGAATCTGAAATGTCTGATTCTGAAAGAAATCATCCCAACATGTGTTTCATGACAAACACATCTAAGATTACCATAGATACTCATGTTTTAAATTCTTATTATTCTAGAGATGATGCAGAATCTGAATCTGATTCTGAAAACATGATTAGTGAGGAATTATTTTAATACTGTAATATACTGTAAGAGACATTCAATGAACTTAAGGATAAATACAAATCATCAAAGAAATAGCATGCTCTCACTACTACTGTCAAAACTGAACTTACTATTGAAAAGGAGAAAAATGCTCAACTGTTAAAGGAGAACACTGAACTGAAAATGTCTAATGAGAAACATATAAAGGACTTAGATAATTTCACAAATGAAAAAGATGCACTAACTAAATTGCTCGGAAATAAAGTTGCACCAAAATACACTACTGGAATATGCTACAAACCTGGTCAGAGACAACTTACTAAGAATAGATTTATTCCTAAATCTGGATAGAAGGCTGCTAGTTCTAGTTCTGGACATTTATATGCTTCAACTAGTTATTCACATAGTTATAAATCAAATAGAGTTTGTCTTTCAAAGTCTTCTAATTCTATAAATTATATGAGACCCATAAGACAAATTTGGGTACCAAAAGTTTTGATTGCTAACTAGTCCAGACCCAAGAAGATCTGGGTACCAAAATCATTTCCTATCTAAATCTGTTTTGTAGGAAACCTACTTGAAGAGTTACCACAAGAAGACATGGTATTTGGACAGTGGATGTTCAAGACATATGTCTGGGGATTATTCATGTTTCAAAAGTTTAATAAAGGTTTATGGAGGTCATGTCACCTTTGGTGATAATTTTAAAGGAAAGATCATCGGCCTAGGCCAACTCGGTAACACTGATTCAGTTTGAATTTCCAATTTTTTATTTGTTGATGGACTTAAATATAATCTATTAAGTATTTATCAATTATTTGATGATGGTTTTAATGTCAAATTTGAAAATGATTCTTGTAATGTTTTTAATTCTAAATTTTTTTAGTATTTTCTGCTCTAAGAAATGAAAATTTTTATGCTGTTGATTAAAATTCCTTAGCTATGGAAAATGTTACCTGCATAAATGCTTTTCATAAAGAGTCCGAGTTATGGCATAGAAGATTAGGACACTGAAATATAAATTCCCTTAGAAAAATATCTAGGAAGATCTTAGTTAGAGACCTACATAAACATGTGTTTCCAAATGACAATGTTTTTAATCCCCGTCAAAAGGGAAAGCAATATAAAGTTTCTTTTAAATCAAAGAAAGAAGTTTCAACTTCTCAACCTCTCGAGTTGGTTCAAATAGATTTGTTTGGACCATCTAGGGTTTCTAGCTCAAATGGGAAGCACTATGTATATGTCCTAGTAGATGAATTTTCTAGATATAATTGGGTATACTTCTTCGCTGTCAAAAGTGAAGCTTGTTCTTACTTTGTTAAATACTCTAAATCTATAGAAAATCTTAGTGGACATAAGATTAAAATCCTAAGAAGTGATCGTGGCCGTGAGTTTGAAAATCATGAATTTGAATCCTATTTCCCACACAATGGATATAGTCATAACTTTTTTGCTCATAGGATATCTCAAGAGAATGGTGTAGTAGAAAAAAGAAATAGAACCCTTGAAGAAATAGCTAGAACTATGCTTAATGAATATGACCTGCCTATTTACTTTTGGGCTGATGCTGTGAATATAGCTTGTTATATTATTAATAGTGTCTTAGTTAGACCTTTTATTAAGAAGAACCCATATGAGTTATGGAACAATAGAAAACCTAATGTTAGTTACTTTAGATTCTTTGGCTGCAATGTTTTTATTCTCAATACAAAAGATAATATTGGTAAGTTTCCTTATAAGAGTGATGAAGGAATATTTTTAGGATATTCCTTTACCAGCAAGTCTTATAGTGTTTTAAACAAAAGAACCAAGTGTGGGGAAGAATCTGTTCACATCATGTTTGATGAAACTGATCCACATGAGCCTCAAACCTCTCTTGAAAATCATGAAGATGATTTATTTGTTCTGGACCTTAATGAAAAATCTAATGAAGCTGCTATAAAGACAACTAGTTATGGACTTATTCCAGAATTTGCTCCTAATAATCATGAACCTAGAGAAGAACTTGAAATTTCTAGTCCTACCTTTACTGGATATACTAGAATTCTAAAGAATAATCATTTAGATACTGTTGTAGGAAATATTTATAGAGGGACATAGACTAGAGCTTATCTTAGAAATCAGGTAGAACATCAAGCCTTCTTATCACAGATTGAACCTAAAAACACTGATGATGCTATTAATGATGAATTTTGGGTAATTGATATACAAGAAGAACTCAATCAATTTGAAAGAAATAATGTTTGGAATATTGTTGAAAGACCTAAGGACACTTTCACAATAGGCACTAAATGGGTGCTTAGAAATAAAGTAGATGAATCTAGAAACATAGTTAGAAAAAAAGCTAGGATAGTTGCGCAATGATATAGTCAAGAAGAAGGTATTTACTATGAGGTGACTTTTTCTCCAGTAACCAGATTAGAAGCTATTATTATTTTACTTGCTTATGCTGCACATCTAAATTTCAAACTATATCAAATGGATGTCAAGAGTGCATTAATGAATGGATATATTGTTGAGGATGTTTTTGTTGAACAACCACCAGGATTTTCAAACACCCATTTTCCAAATCATATTTTTAAATTATCAAAAGCATTATATGGTTTAAAGGAATCTCCAAGAGCTTGGTATGATAGATTAAGTACTTTTCTAATTTCTAAAGGTTTTCCAAAATGAATATCTGATCCTACACTATTTATAAAATGAATATTTAAAGATGTTTTAGTTGTACAAATTTATGTAGATGATATTATTTTTGGATCTTTAAAATAAACATTATGTACTGATTTTTCTAAAACGATGCAAAATGAATTTGAAATGAGTATAATGGGTGAACTTAAATTCTTTCTTGGATTTCAAATATTTCAAAATGATGATGGAATTATTTTAACTCAAACTAAATATACTAGAGATCATTTAAAACGTTTTGGATTGGATAGCACAATGAGTAGTGACACTCCCATGAGTACCACCTGTAAGATGGATCTTGATGAAAATGGTAAATCTGTTGATCAAACCACTTATAGAGGAATGATTGGAAGTCTACTCTACCTGACTGCTAGTCATCCTGATATTATGTTTAGTGTGTGTATGTGTGCTCGTTTTCAAAAAAAACCCTAAAGAGTCACATTTAAATGTTTTAAAGAGAATTTTCAAATACCTCATGCATACTCCCAATTTAGGAATGTTCTATCCCAAAGGACAATCATTTGAATTAGTTAGTTATTCTGATGCTGATTTTATTGGATATAAGTTAGATATAAAAAGAACCTCTGGAACGTGTCACCTTTTAGGGTAGTCACTAGTATCATGGTGTAGTAAGAAACAAAATTTTGTTGCATTATCTACTGCAAAAGATGAATACATAGCTACTGGAATTTGTTGTGAACAAATTTTGTGGATGAAACACACATTACTAGACTATGGATATCAATTCAGACATGTCCCAATAAACTGTGACAACACAAGTGCTATTAATATTTCTAACAATCCTGTTTATCATTCTATGAAAAAACATACTGATGTAAGACATCACTTTTTGAGGGATCATTATCAAAAAGGTGATATCACTTTGGAATACATTGGTAATGAATATCAACTTGCTGATATATTCACTAAACCATTAAATTTTGAATGATTAGACTACATCATACATGATCTTGTTATGATTAATCATAAGTAAATATCTTACTGATCTTAATGTTTAATACTTTACTATATTTTACATTACGGTTTCATGGTAACTGTTTCTATGTTAGTATTTTATGATCACAGTCTCACCATCAAGACTTTATGCTCACGGTCTGTCAACTCACTATCTCACCGTGACTACACAGAATGCTCGCTATCTCACCGTGATGACTACCAACTATCTCACCGTGATGACTAGTTTTAATCACACCATAATGCCTACTCACAGTCTCACCGTGAAGATTATTTATATTCTTATTTTAACCCGTATCGCGGTAATTTTTATTTCACCTCTTTTTGATTTCCCACGTTTTTGTTTTTGTGACGTTTGACAATCCCAAATGATAAAACTTAAGGGTTTCATTTGATTCCTTACCCGAAATCTCTCATGAACCTTCTCTTCCCTCTCGCCCGAACCCTCAGTGAATGCCAAGGATGAAGACTCCATCTTCACCCTCGTCTAAGAAGTGCCGCGCTCAGAAATAGAAGAGGATACCGAGGATAGCTCCCGAAGGATCTCTAAACCCAAACCTGGTAAGACGTACAATTGTACCTGAAAAAGTGGTTTCCCCAGAGTGGTTTTTGTCTAGAAAATCATTAGTTTTGAATGTTTTATAAGAAAAAGGATGGCTTGAATGGTTCAATGGACAGAATAGACCGATTTACCCGAGGCCGGTATCTCAATTCTATCAGTATGTGAAGTTTTCCTTTGAGTTTGGAGAAAGATTTATGGTGAAAACTGGATAAATGGCCAAGAGTTCTCTTTATCTCCGAGGATGTGGGTTGTATGCCTAGGGATTCCACATGAAGGAGTTTGTGAGGATTACCAAAGATACTATCCTCCAACAACTGACATCTTTTCCCCAGAGAATTCTTTGGATATCCTGACTGGAAATGGCACCAAGTGAAGGGCCATAACTGCTGAATTAGAAGGGGAGACTAGACTAATGTTCAAATTTGTTCAGAATTTGATTTTCCCGAGAAAAGGATATTTTTATTTGATGACGTATCAAGATGTGTTCCTGATTCACATATTAGAGAATAGACATAAGATCAATCATTGTATGTATGTTATGACCATATTTGTGAGCTGGTCAAAGTCACTTCCAAATCCACCTCAATGTTTTACTTAAGGATGATTTCAGCTATGTTAGTTGCCAAAGGGATGGTTGGACCAAATGATGAAAAGTTAGAGGACTTTGATTTCTGCCTATCTGTGTCTATCATCAGAAGGATGAAGATTAGCTGGAAGCCCTAGAAGAAGCTGTGGGTTGAGGATAATGATCCACTCTATAAAAATTTTAATCTTGTTGACTATACAAGGGGGCCTAAAAATCTATCTGATCCTGGTTTGGAACCAGATGAAGTGGATGAGTTTTCAGAAGAAGAAGAAGAGGAAGTATCATCTGAAGTATCTCCTAGAGAAGAGGATGAAATACCACAAATTGAAATAGCTCTTGTTGAAAAAGAAAGGATAGTTGTCCCTGCTGTTATCCATGATGAAACACCTCAAGAAGAGGAAGTTATTGTTAGTTTGAGAGAATAGGAAGGTCCTTCTTCTATTGCAGAAGTCAATCCAGAAGCACATCCTAATGCTGCATGAATTTTGTTTTTCCCTGATTCAAAACAGAAAGTAACCTTAGAGGCAGATCCTGTTGAATAGGATCTTTCTGTAGAGAATGAAGTAAGTCTGGAAGCTCAACCAGTGAAACTATCGGTTCCTGAGATAATTACCTCTGCTGAAGAGTGAATGGAAATTGCCTTTCAGCTGGCAAGACAAGAGTTTTCTTAAGATATTAGAGATTATCCTATGGATGTTGATTATGTTGAGCCTATAGTCTCTGAAATGGAAGCACAATTTGAGGGGGAGGAACCTCAAAACCTTGAGATTATAGAATCTGGATCTGGTGAAGATTCTCAACCTTCTGTCTCATACTCTATGCACAACCGATTTGTTATCCCAAGATTTTATGATGTGAAAGTGTCATAGAACGTGTCTACAATAGGAATGGATCCTTCTTCTCCATTTCAGCTGAAGTCTGTAGCTCATCCAGAACCAGAACCAAAGCCCCAACCTCAATCCGAATCAGAATATGAGTCTGAAGATGGATCTAATCCTCAACTAGAATTTGATCCACTACCTTTACCTTTACCCTTACCTGAGCATCAATCCTTTGTGACTAAAGATGATATGAACGTTTTTGGAGAAACTTTGTTAGCTGGAGTTGAGAAACTTGTCTCCACTCAACCACAACCAGTGACTCAGTTATGTCAAGAATATGCATCAATTATCTTGGAAAATATCTTCTTGAATATTCAACGAAGGATGATCCGAGGAATTCACAAAGTCAGAGTTGAGAATAAACTGCTGAGTGCTGATTTTGCAAATCTGAAAATTATGATAGTAAATTTGAAGAATGAGTTATCTTTGAGATTAGAGCATGCTCCTATTTCTTCCCCTGAACCTGTTGCTGCTTCTCCTGAGACATATGATTCCCTCTTTTCTAGGGAAATTGTGTCTCAAGTTCATCCATATATACTTTATTTAGATGACAATATTGGAAAAAGACACACCATGATGCTGGAATGCATGAGGGAGCTTGTAGAAAATTTGAATAAACTTACAGATGAATACACTAGAGGCCTGCAAAATGTTCTGAAACAGCTCAAAGTTCTAACCGAAGTTGTCAAGGCTTCACCTGCTTCTGGTCAGACCTCCACATCCTCTTTGGATGATTCTATGCTGAGATCCATAATCAAGGAAGAACTTCAGAGTGCCTTCAGTGGATTGGATCTATCCTCTTTGACAGAAGTGGTTAAGAACAGTGATTGATCATTGGACTTGGTTAGTATTCATTCTAAGATAGGCAATGATGCTCAACAGGAAATCACCAAGAAAATAGATTTTTATATCTCCCGGATCTTCTCTAAAAGTGATATGATAGATCACTTTAAATATCTTGTGGAAAATTTCAAAATCCCTCCGGTGACTCAAGTTCTTAAAACTCAAGTTTAGAAACTTAGTGTGTTCACCAGATTATTGGACATATTTATGGAGAATAAGGATGATTTTGAAAAGGCTATGAAATATGGTGGTAAAATAATAACTGATTTCATCAATCTTTTGAAGTCGTATCTTCATGTGCAGAGTACTGCTATAGTTGCTCTAGCTACTGCACCCCTTAGACCTGGTCTACCTACCTTAGCCTCAACTTCCATGTCAGTCAGCCGAGCTCTTTCTCAGATCCGGCCAGTCATTCTTGTCCAATCCCAGCCTAGATCTTCTACTGCACCTACTTTGGCTCCATCTGTTTTTGAAGGTCTACCCATACCCTATTTTTCTACGACATCTATGCCTTCTTCTACTTTAGCACCAGCTCCTACTACTACTAAAGGAAAGGAAAAAGTGGATCCCTGAAGAGTCTAGAGTTTGTTTTCTTTTTAATGGGATGTCATTTGTTGTTTAATGTTTTTATTGTATTCTGAAACATTTGTTTAATGAAAAATGTCGTGTTTCATTTCTTTTTCTCTACTTTTTGATAATCCCAAAAGGGGGAGAAAAACTGCAAGTATAAAAGTGGGATAAAAACTACAACTTTCAGTACTAATGATTTTTTCTATTCTGATATGCTAGTTTCATTGATATTATATTTCTTTTATATTTGGACCATACATGATTTGTGATCATCAAAAGGGGGGAGACTGTTGGACTCCTCATGTGTTAATCATGTTTTAATGATCACAAAACCTATTACTATTAATTACTTTCAATAATAAATACCCATCACGTTTTAATGATAACAAATCATATGATGTTAATTACTCTATTTATTAGTTACAAATCTTATGCATGATCACAAATCTCACATATATTATCAAGCCTTTATGTTTATGATTCATGTTCTCTAACTCTCTAATGATTAAACTTTATCCATATTCTGCATATTACTATCTAAGTCCAAATACAGTTATTTGTCTATGTATATACTCATCGTGACCCATACAACGTGATGGACTCACCGTGACCCAGACACCGTGAAGGACTCACCGTGACCCAGACACCGTGAAGGACTCACTGTGACCCAGACACCGTGAAGGTCTCACCATGACTCAGACACCGTGAGCTACATACCGTGAGCTACATACCGTGAAGCTCATACCATGAAGTTCATAGCATGAAGCTCATACCCTGAATCTCATACCGTGAAGCTCATACCGTGAATCTCATATTATGAAGCTCATACTATGAGGACTATACCTTGAAGAAGACACCGTTTACATAATCACTATGAAATTGTTTCTTAACTTTTTTTCAATATTATTTAAATAATGCTAGCGCTCATATTTGATGTTTTTAATGCAATTAATGTTATTTAATTATAGTTGTTGGCATGTCAGAAAACCATATCTCATACCTATGAAAAGGGAATCATTCCTACTGCCAGAACTCGTGGAATATAAGGAAGTTTGAGATGCAGTACATGTGTGGCGTGCAAGTGTGAATATACAAGGATAATAACATACATACACCCAAGAGCACTGTGCTGAACAAGAAGAAAAATCCTAAACAAGAAAGAGATCACATAACTTTCAAAGAACTCTCATGAATGAAATCCAACAACACTGAAGAACACACGACGAATCAAGAATTCATTATCATTCTTGTAGAAAACAAGCTGAACTACGACTCTCTGTTTTTCAACAAAAAAACTAGGGAAGGACTCAGAAGCATTCCTGCTGAATCCAACGAGTCCAGAGCAGCATTGATAATCACTAGAGATTTCTAAACTCATATCTATTCTCTCTAAGTGATTTATTTATTAACTGTCGAGCAGTGTGTTGTACTTGTTATTTCTTATACACACACTTTCACTTGCACTGAACTAGAGGATATCAAAATCCTCACTCCAAATCTCTTAACTCTTTTTTACACACATCAACTGTGGAAGAGGTACTTGTGTGTCCTCGTCTTTGTTTTGTTTCCAATAAAGAACAGTGGTAGAGGTCCCTGCGTGGCCTGGACAGTTTTGTAAACTGTTGTTAACCCCGATCCAGGGTGTGGATCAAATTTATTTAAATTTTAGAGGACTATGTCTTGGCTTGAGAATGAACCTCTTGTTATATTTGATGTGCATCTTTAGTTAAGTTCAAAGTATACAACATATATCTTATTTATTCCACTGCTATTACTTTGAAATAAAATACTATTTTAAATCTAATTTGATTGTTAAATTAGCAAGTGTTTACACTAATTTTAAATCAGTAGGATAGATTCAATAGTTAGTTTGATCTTGTTGTTAAATTAAATGAGACCTAATCAATCTTTGAGAAGCTAAGTGAACATTTACAATCAGTATAAATTCACTATAGTTTAACTTGTTTTATAAATTAGGGGATTTTAAATAGACAATATTTTAACAGAAAATTTAATTTGAACTCAATTCACCCCCCTCTTGATTATCCACTCCAACCAAAAACAATGAAAAAGGCCTATAAGATTCACCCGATTTGACGACGTTGAGTTTTACAATTTGTTGATCCTTCTCACAACCATATTCTAAAAGTGTTTACAACCCAATTCAAACTAGTGACCAATTTTGGATAACTTCATAGAATTCCATATAATGTTCTCTTTATGATGACATTACATAGAGACCACTATTTCATATATCTGAAAACATATTTAGATTGATAGAATTTATAAATGTATGACTAAGAAAAATTTATAATAAAGAATAAAATTGGTAAACTCAGTCCAATAAACATATTAAAATATCATATCATAATATATTTTTTGTCATACCTTTGGTAAAAACATATGTTTGGTTAAATCCATAGATCATCATATAATTAAATTTATACACACGAACATTATTACCCTCGTTTCAAATAATGGGAGAATCATGATATCTTTTAGAAATCATAATTTTTGGAACAATGAGAAAAAAAAGAAACATTTTCTAACTTCACAAAATTATTTTTCTAATGAAACATCAGAGAAAAATTACATAAAAATTCTACACTAAAACTTTATCCTATCACCATCCACTATAGTTAGTAGGTTAACATTGAGTTGATATACTCTGTCTAATCAACATTGAAGAAAACATAACAAGTTACAGTGATTTATGTTCAAAAACATAAAACACATTGAGAAACCCTTCTTGATTCAGCTTCTTATTTAAATTCCACCAAACTTCTTGGTCCCAAAAATAAATTTTAATTTAAGTATGTAAAATACATTGAAAAATGTTTTTAGAAAATTTAAATTTATGAATAAAAATTATTTTATTCTCATTCCTTGACAAGTAAAAACTATTATATTAAAGCTAGTTTTTTATTTAATATATAATCTATAAATTTCATTAAAATCATTCATCAATAGTGACCAATTCAAATTATTATGATAAAAACTCTTTTCAAGAATGGAAACACCTTTTTACCAAAAAATTACATTTTTACATTCAAATGATTCTATATTAATTGATAAAAAACCTATAACAAATGAATTAATTTTATTCATGTATAATAAATACAGTTATAAAATTTTCTTAGTCTAATTCATACCCCCAATCCAATCACTAAGTTATATTATTCACACTTATTAATTATATTTCAATAGTATATCGCGGTTTATCTAAAATCAGTGTTGCATGTAAAGAAATCTATAAAATACATAAAACCTATGTAAATAGATATTAATCATATAGTATAGAGGTGTTATATATCTATATAGTTTAAGTATAGTAAATATTGATGGTGTTATGCCAACAGTTTTAGCAAATTTTATGGTTGTATTGGTTGGTTAATGAGTTCTTATAATTGATATAACCATATGATGTCATCCTTAGCATAATTAAATTTTAATTTTTTTATGACTCCATTGATTTTTTTAGTTATCAATTGTTTTTTATGTAGAAGGTGAGTTGGTGAAATTTATTTGTAAATAGTATCATTTGGAGGTTTGATGATGTAGGCAACTAATTTCATTGATGTTATTTGGATTGAAATTGTGTTTAATAAAGAAATATTTACTAGATATTTTCATGGATATAGAATAATTACAAGAATTTATTCATAAATAGGTTATGATGATATTCCCTTGATAATATATAAAGTTTAGGATAGATTTACAACCGAATATTTCTTCATTTTATAGGTCTCTTTATTAGACGACACCTTCAATTAAAAGGGATTTATAGATTTAGGTTGGTGATATTTTCTTTAGGGGATTAATTTTACATAGTGAATCCTCTTAGGGATCTATAATGTTGTTTATGAAGAAGTTTGATGGATGTTTTTAGTTATATATAGAATAATATTGATTAAACCAAGTGTTAGTTATAAGATTTTATCCCCTACGAAGTATTAATTTCTTGTTAAATCAGTTAAACATAGAAACTAGGTTATTAAAAATTTAAGATACCATCAGATAAGACTAATGAAGGAAGATATTCCTAATAATTATTACATGTTACATCATGGGAATCTTGAGTTGATGGTGCTGCCTTTCAGAGTTATGAATTCCCTAAAAGTTTTAATGGGACTAAATAATGCATTGTTTTGAATTTTATTTAATTATATTATATTTATTTTCATCTACAATTACCTTTTATATTCAATGTCAAAGAAATATATTATTAATCATTTGGGATATTTATTAGAGAAATTTTGATAAAATTAGTTGTGTAGAATGTTATCCAAGAGAAAGATATTGATATTAAATGAAAATTTTCTTTGGCATGTCATCTATAACTAGGGTGTAACTATCAAACATTCTATGATTAAGGAATCCATTTATTTGTAAGTACCTAATAATGCCGCAATAAAATTTACTCATTCTTATAGTCCTTTTTAGGATCTTTTTATCTAATTCCACATAGATACAAAAAAAAATTAGAGATATATTTTACCAATAAATACTAGTATTTCATACAAAAAGGTCATTGCTAATAATTATTTGATATTTTAAACTATAATATGGTTATCATTCCTATCCTTTACTTTCTTGAGGATGAAGTAATATTTGAGATTCATTGAGATTCATTAAATCGTAGTTTGGGATGTGTGATAAAAAAAGAGTTGGAAATGATCTTATATGGGTATATAAAGTTATATTTTCATAAGAATAACTATTCCATAAATTATCTCAATCTTTCGAAAGTAGTGTTTACTCTAATATTGTTATTGGATTTTAATATTGTATAGGGTTTTGTGGTTTTTTTGAATTACAATAGCATATATTATATTTTTTCCTAGTGATACATATATTTATTCCAATAGAGTTTAGTGGAGTTCATAAAGTACAATGGCTTAAATATATCTTATATACTAGGTAAATGTTATATAGTGGATTATATTTTGAGAAGGGGGTCATATGTTGATGTTTCTCACAAGGATAGAAAAGTATAAAGGATGATGGTGGAGCATGAAAAGTTTCATTTTGATATGAAGGGGGTTAAAAATATAGATTGAAAACTTTTTTTCTATCATGTGGGAGAATCACTATTAGAAGATCCTAAAGTACTAGAAAGGATAGATTATAATTTTTATTGTGTGACTTAGATAGTTGGATAGAGGATGCGAGTCATTAAGTATTTTTTAGTGAAATTTATTTTTTATGTTATTATTAGAAATAGTTATACGCATGCTTCATATCTGACCCCTATAAGTGCATCTATATATTTATAATAAGTATAAAGAATTAATGGATTAGTTATATTATCTAATTATGAAGAGGTTAGTGGAGGGGTTAATGTATTTTTTTCTTTGTCTAGAACATGGATAAATCCGACTATTGAATCATGTTGGGTATGTTTTATCCCTTAAGGGTTGATTATTAAAAATGATATCATATGGTAATGGATTTGAAATATATTTTTCATGAGTGTTGATAAGATATTGTATTATATGGGTTGGATTAACATATAGATTATACCCATTTTTAGGATATTGATGAGTTGCACATAGTGAATGTTTTAACAAAGACTTATTTTAAACAAGTGTTTTGGATTTATAAATTTCTTAGGAATACAATCTTATATCCAGATTCTTATTTTAATTTTTGAGGTTTGAGAGGATTTCAGCATTCATTTGGATGTTATTTATTCATTAGAATGACATTTCATACTTAAATGGATGAGCAGATAGAATGTATGAACCAAATACTAAAGTACATGATTTGTACATGTATCCTAGTTTAGGAGGGTGTTTAGTGAAAAATTTGACTTCGGTTATGTTTTCGAAATAAGAATTAAAATCACTTATCCATTCTCATGGAACCTTTTTAGGAATTTTATGTAAGTACATAAATATTTTCCTTATGTTGGACTATGGTTTGAGGGTGAGTGATCATTAGAATATAGGTGGTGTAAAATATAATAGAGAAGGTGTAGGTGGTTCAAGAGTATATGATGGATGGGGAAATATCTTCATCAGTATTATATATATAAGGATGATGCCTTTAGTGTTTGAGGTTGGTTGTCATATATTCTGAAAGGATTCTCAGTTAAATGTAAAATGTAGTTTTAGTAGAGGTATTAATTTTACATTGTGGTTTTGGGCCATTCATGTTGATGGATAAAATTGGAGAGGTGATATATAGGTTAGCTCTTATACCATGGATTAATATAGTCATGAAATTATTCAAATATGATAGATTAATAAATATATTCAGGATGTATCCCATTCCATTAATTGGGGTGATCAAAATATTGAAGTGAAATCAAAGGTCATGGAATGACCTTTTGAGATTCCTTATATCACAGAGAGTATTCTATAATGATGTTTTATTCTAATAGTGTGCATCTTATGGAGGCATGAAAGGTTATATAAATACACGTGGGAGTGATATTTTCATATATATTTTAGATAAAAAAAATTAGAAACATAAATCCTATAGTGAATTGAGATTGTTCTTATGATCAAATGATGGAGGTTTCATTTATCTTCATGTTATGTTTATTCCTTTATTAATTGAAAGATTCATTTTTTATATGTGTCTCACTAGTTGGTTATGTTTTCGAGTTTTCTTTTTTATTTATAGTTTTTTATTTTTATTCTCTACGGTGATAATAATTTTATTGTAATTTTATATAGAGGATTAATTTTTTATCGTCCTCTACATTGTGGTTTTATAGTTTTAGATATAGTCATTTTGAGTTTGTAATATAATTGTGGATGAAAAGTTGAATTTTGTTTTGGGTTTTGGAGGAATGTAGGACATGAAAGATTCTTCACTACTCTATGGTTTTATATCTTCATCATAATTTATTATTCATCATGTTTTTATTATCATGGTTTTGAGGGACGAGTTCTAGATTCGTGGAATGATGTTGTATGGATGTAATCATGTCATGGTTTTCCCACTATGATGTAGATTGTGAAAAATAGTCATTTTTCATTGAATGGTTTAGAGATATATTTTTGTTGAGTTTATATCAAATATGAAGATATCATTCTTGCAATGTTATTCACCAAGGATGATAAATGAAATCATTTGGAGAGAAATATTCTGTGGTTCTATCAAAATCCATGGAGGGGAATTAAGAGATTCACATATTGGTTTGTTTACCATGACATGGTTTTGTATAGAGACATGATTTTGGAAAGAAAAATTGCTATAAATATTATTGAATTTTTTGAAGTCAATATCATTTTCAAATGAACTTTGAATGACCTAAACCATTGCATGGTTTAGGGTACCCCTTCAATGTTTGATCAACTTGAATTCAAATATAAATTTGAGAACCCCTTTTTCTCTATTTTGGTTTTATTAAATCAAATTTTAACTATGTATGGAAAAAATCATATTTTGGAGATTTTAAAAGACTTGGTAAATGTTAGAGTTCCTTTCTGTATAAGATCACACCATTAAGATATATTGTATATTTTTCTATCCCTTTCTATTATTTTTCAAATCCTTCCTTCTCAGGGGTGATTAGATAGTGAGATATGTTTCATTATCATGGATATTTTATATAAGGATGATTATATTTGAGTATATTAGATGTTATTAAAGATAAGATGGATTCGTAAGCATTATGATTCATTCTTTACAAGTGTGATATATAGAGCATTGATTTATAGTAGTTGATTCATATTGTTTAATTTATATTTACTATTTTGGATATGGATTGAGCATGATTTAGTTTTATTTGAGTTAGGAGATAATATTACTCTAATGAAATAAGAATAAAAAAATTGAACATGGGAAGGATTTGAGTCGTTGGTGATATATATGACATTTTATTAATATTAATTGATTCATGGTTATTATGGTAAATTAATTGATAATTAATGGAAGTATATTCGAGCATGTGTATATTTAGAATTGATGAAGTCAAGGTGTAGTACCAAGTTTGTAGTTTTATTTAATTAATATGGAAGACAATTAAAAATGTGGCGATGGTTTGAAAGTGGGAATAGTTTATTAACCTGGTGATTTAGAGATGTTGGTGTGATTAAGAAATTGTTGTTTACCTTTTATGTGGAAGTGTAATGAAATAAATTAACTTATTATTAATATAATTAGGTGGGGTATATATTGTGGAATAAAATGAATTAAAAAGTTTTGTAATTTAATGAATTAATTGGATATTTCAAATATAGGGTAATTAGTAATTTCAAATATAATAAAAAATTAATGAGTTTAATTGTTTACGCAGAAACATGTAGTAAATTACATGGGAATTTTAACTTTTTAAAAATAAGGCAGTTAAGTGAGATTTAGTATATTGTATGAACTAAAATTAAATTCATTTGAAGTAAATTTAATAAATTGGAGGCCAATAAGGTAATGGTTATGAAATATATATTAAGTATAATATGTTTTAAATTTTCTGTTTACTAAACTTTGTGGATGATGCATTATTATTGGGTTATTAGAGGTGGTAGTAGTTATTATTGGATGATGTTGTTGTAAATGATAGCACATTTTAGTATATGTGTATTGATAGAATGTGGAACTTATTATGGTATTGTGTGTTCTTATATATATTATTATATAAATGTTTTATTTCTTATATACCACCATCTGATTTGGGTAACCTAACCATTGAAAATATATGGTTTTGGGTTTTGGGATAAGCCACAACATCCAAAATGAGGGAGATATTGTTGGATGGCTACTGAACTTATTTGGATATTTATTATAGTAGTAGTGGTGGTTGTGTCAAGTTGTGGAAATGGATGTGGTATAAGGACATCATATATAGATATTAAATAAAGTTGCAGTATATGGTAATCAAATGAGGTTTATTTTGAAAACATGGTAAGGTACTAGAGTTACTGGTTTTATAATGATGGGAATTGGGGAGAATATATCATATGGTAATATAGTATGATGTAACTCATTTCTATATTTTCTAATTTAATATATTTATATTGTATACATATTTATAGAGTAAGACGGTAGTGATTTGGGTTTATTGTTTACTTAGGATGGGACAAATGTTTGTTTCACTATTCATTCACTAATACTTTAGTAGGCTTGTTTCACATTGACATAAGTGTTTTGTGGAGGATATTACTAAGTATAATTATATGCTCACCCCTACTCTATATATTTTTTTATTGTTTCAAGATAGTTTTAATGATTGGAATGAACCTTTATAGCTAATTTAATGGTCGTTGGTGGATGTTATAGGAGTATCATTCAATGACTTATAATTTTATTTATTATTGGTATTTCCTTTGGAGTTTTTAGGTTGTATACCATTCATGAATTTTTATATCATCACATGGTTTTAGAATTAATTCATAACTAGTTTTGGTGTTGATTGAGGATTTTATTACTTTTTCATGGATAGATAGGATAACTCCTCTCTTGTTGCATGTTTTATACCCCCAATGCGAGTCTCCAACACAAAACCTATTATAGATTAGATTTAGGGGTCAAACTAAGAATTTTTACTAGATCATGAGGTCCTATAGTGGATATGGGTCTTGAATCCACACCAACATCATTTATAATAATGTTAAAAGCTTTAATGTCATGCTTAATTAAAAAACCGAATAATCGATGGTGGGGGTGAGCTACATACTTAACTAAATCATTTTTGAAAACTATGAAATTTCATTATTGAAACAATATACTAATTAAAATAAATATTAAAAAAATAAATTAAAAATTAATCAATACATACTCATAATTACTATTTTTTTGAGATAATTTTTATATAAGATAACAAAAAATCTAAGGAAGGCACCGGTTATAGGGATAGAATAGGTCCCATGGATTTGATTCTCCCAAAAGTATAATCTAGATGCCAATGTCGATGGATCTACTAATCCCATTTAGATGAGTTCTCCTCTATAGCAATTTTACTATAAAGGGTTTTGGTAGTTGATTTTGATAAATATGATATTAAGAATTTGGATTCTAACATTCATTAAAAAATTTCAATAGTGTTCATTAGAATTCATTCCAATCATTATTAAATTTTTTATACTCTTGTTATGACCTAATATTTTATAAATGAAATTACATTTTGAATAAATTACATATTATGTATTGTAGTTAGAGAAACATATGAACTACTTTGGTTATTTTTGACATTTATAGCACATCATATTTTAAATAAAATTAATCATTATAACCATTGATAATATATCCCTTACTGTAATTTTTAATATTAGTATATATTAAGGGTAATGATTAATTTTTCATGACACAGACGAAAGATGTGAAGACCTCTACCAGCAGGATCATACCCTATAAATCCCATTTTCCATTGCTTCTAACAGAGAGAGAATCATTGGGATTTTCCCTTGACCAAGTCCAAAATGAGAATGTTCAACTGAAACATGTGTGAAACCATTTACGGTATAAGTTTAATCTTATCGAATCATAACCCAAATCATTTTATCTAAACCACCCCAATAAAGCACCACCATCACATGCCTTTCCCTTAGGGAATATTATAGTGTAATAATGAGTAATGTATCGAGTCCCAAGTAAAATAATTTTTTTATATTTTATATTTAATACAATATTTATTAAATTTATACATTTTTCATTATTAATTCCAATATATATATATAAGATTGCATAATTAATTTGATAAAAACTATATTTCGATACAAAGATACTAAAATTTTATTTTTTGGTAATATACAGTTTTAATTAAAAGAATCATTTTTATAAATTTATGAATTCTTGAAATAAATTTTATTTTCTTGAAATATTTTCTTAATATAATGTTTTTTTAAATATAAATGATAATATAATTTAATGATGTCTAATGTATTTTTTGTAAAGGATAGAAAGTGGTTAGTTTCGTTTAAACTAGATTTTTTCAGTAAATAAGGATTATTGTTTAAAATATTAAATTCATAAATTTAGATAATTATATTGTTAAAATAAATATTATTTTTTAAATCTTCACAATTAAATTATAAAATTGTGAATTTTTCTTAATTTTCTGAGATAGACAGATTTTTGGGAAAAAAATAAATACGATATAAATATATTGTCTATATTATGACATCTTAATATCCCAAAATTGATGTCATAAATACTATAAAGGTAATACGTGATAAAAATATATTTACCCTTTAAAAAATTGTTTTTTGAGGTAATTATATTAATTTTATAATCTTTTAATGAATCCTCCAAAACCTATTTAATTTTTAAGGTTTTAAAATCAATTATGTATGAACATGAATCACTTCCACATCACTAGTGATATTATTTTAATATTTTAGGTTCATGGAATTATAAAATATTTAAATACAATCAACTTTTGTAGAAACAATGGAAAGGATTTTGGTTTTTATTATTTTATTATATAGAGTCCAAAACCTAAGTGTAGAAATTTATATAGAATACCCCTATCTTTTGTTGTGAATACCCACCATCCTCCCACACATCTTCACTAAAAAACCCATTCAGAAAAAAAATCTCGATCCATAATTCTCTAAATACATACTAATGTGTTCTAAATATCTTAAGAAACACTTTCTGAGATTTTAGAAGCACTCTCTCAGGGTAAGGGATCATATCATCTACTTTATTCAAGTACTTTGTATTATGCCTTTGGTTTTTCAATCTTTCAAGTTGGAATATGCTTTTTCACATAACTTTATTATCCTTATGATTCCCAAGTAAAAATAAACCTCCTTTTACTCTCATTAAATCTTTTCATGAAGATTTTTTCATAATCAATATGCTTCTAAAATTATTCTTTTATCTTCCATTCCAAACGTTAATGTTTGGAATATCCATTACTATTTACACTTAAGAGAATTCAAATAGATGATATTATCATTAATTTATTTGGTACATCCATGTATATAACCCACACTCCTTAATAATTAGATTAAAATTGATGAAATGTCTTCTTATTTTGTATGATCTACGTTCCACACATGTTCATAGACATGACATGAATGTCACGGGTGCACCTAGAACTATATTTCCATTCCATGAATTCGGTAATGTTTTTATATCATGATATACCATATATGGTTTTTTACAATATGTTTCTTTTTCTCAATGTTCTTCCTTGACTTTTAATTATGATTTCATGTTTTATTTTGTTTCCACATTCATATACTATCTTGGTATTATCATATTATATAGATATTTGATCTTCATGATTAGGAATTACACACTTTTATGTCACCTTGATATTTATTTCTGGACCACATGTATTAATTCCATCATGTTTTGATTTGAGTATCCCTTTAATGAGTTTTGTATATCAGCCCTTTCTTATGTACATCCCTAGGTTATCATGTGTTGTATTGTAAGATCAATATAATATGAGGGCTTGTTATGGAGTTTTAAAAAATGACTTTGTATCCACATTGGAGGTTAACATGATATGTATCTAATACTCAAACATAATAGATATATTTATCTTCTAAAATCTTATTATGTTTTCCTTATGTAATAAATCATTAAATAAATGTTTATAAAATACATGAGCTTTCATAGTCAGTATCATAGAAAGGTATAGTTAATTTTGGGGATTGGTATTTTAAATCCTTAGTGAAATCCTTAGGGATAAGGCTAAACATAGGAAAACATCCCAAAATTTTGGTAATGTATAAAATATGTGTGTTTTAAGAAACAAACTCACTATCTAGACAATAAAAGTGTATGTGTATTTGGCATAGTTATACATTGGTTTAATAACCATTAAAAGGGAATATTGGGTATTAACTCAATCATCACATAGTGCATGAAAAGTAGACCTTTTTTCACAACATGTTTAACACTCCTAGGGGATATGATTTGGTAAATTAAAAATCTCTTTACAAACCACTGTGAAGGGAAAAAAATGCTAATAAAATTTTATATTAAGAAATATCTAATTTATAATAAAGAATTAAACCTAGAAATTGATGGGTTAGGGAATGTATGGATATTATGAGATATCCCTTAAATTTTCATAGTTTCCATTTTTATATACTTGATATTTTTAAAATTATCATCCCTATGTCTATTTTGGATGAAGTAAATGATTAGAACTAGAATTAAATCATGAAATAATGGATTATCATCCATTTATGAACCTCAAATATCCTTTGTGATTGTGGGTCTTCTCATTATTTTATATCACATTAGTTTAGTAGTCCTATTGAAACATCACCAAAAAACATGGAATCCAAACTATTAGAGAAAATGATAAATGGAATAATAATTACACCTCAAGTATATAAATCATCCCATGTAAAAATATGTGGGAAATATTTCCTAATGAAACTTTTGATACTCCCTTAAGATAAATTTGTTGTAGTTCTGGGTATATATTGGATTTCTATATATAGATCCACCATAAATTTCCAATAGAAGGAAATCGACCTCTGTATCGAAAACCACCCTTCGATTCTATACAAGTGCATGGAGGTGGATGGATCCCCTTTGGAATCATCATCTCATGCATGGATATTATTTCCTTGGGAAACATTATATCTAGATATAATGATTAAGACTAATGAAAAGTTCATCCTTGATGGTATTCCCATTGTTATGGAATATGTTGATGTATTTATTTAATAATTTGCTTCTCTTCCTCCTACCTAAGAGGTTGAGTTTTCAATTGAAGTCATACCTGTAGATTTTATAGTATATTAGACTAAATATAAAGTGAGGACTGTTGAAATGGAATAGTTGAGGAAGAAACTACCAGAGATTCTATATGAAGGTTTTGTAGGACCATGTGAATCACCATGGGGTGCATCATTCCTTTTCATCAAGAATAAGCATGCATAAATTAGCCTACTCATTGATTATCATGATCTTAACAAGATCATGATAAAGAAAAAGTATCTTATTCCATAGATTGATCACTTGTTCAACCAACTACATGGATCCCAGTACTTCTCCAAGGTAGATATTTGGTCGGGATATTATCAAGTAAAGGGAAAGAAGAAGGGTATCTCCAAGGTATATTTTCATACATGGTATAGGCACTCTTCGTCCATTGAAATTCCATTTGGACCCAATAACTCTATAGATATCTTCATGGAATTAATGAATAAAGACTTTAGGGATTAACCCAAAAACGTTGTAGTTCTATTTATAAAAGTTATTCTTATTTACTCCAAAAGTAAGGAGAATCATGGGGATCATTTGAATATTGTGCTGAAGGCCTTGTGAAATGAAAAGCTATATGTTAAGTGTAGTATATATGAATTTTGGACGGTGAAATTAACATTATTTTTGTATGTTTTCACCAAAAGGATATATTTATGGGGCTTATAAAATGTAGGCAATTGAAGGATGACCCAAAATAATTTCTTATGGAAATCCAAAATTTCCATGGATTAACTGGATACTATCATTGATTTATTAGAAAGATATTATGATTTTCAAGCACAACAACCAAGCTAACTCAGAAGGGGGTGAATTTTGTTTGGACTGATGAACATGAGGAGCACTTTATAGAGTAAATGAATAGGTTAATTACTAGACCTATGATCACATTACCCACCATTGGGGAATGATTTATGATATAAAATAATACATACAAAAATGGATTGGGATGTATACTCATGAAAGGTATAAAAGTGATAGCCTATACCTGACACAAATTAATGATCCATGAGAAGAACTAACCAACCCATGATATAGAAATAGTGGAAGTGATAATGACCTTAAATTTTTTGAAGCATTATCTCTATACGGAGAAGTGTGACATATATACAGATCATAAAATACTCACGTATATATTCACACAAAATGAACTCAATATGAACCAATGAAGGAGGTTAGAGTTGATAAATGAATATGATTTTTCATTTCATTACCATCACAGGAAGGAAAAAAAGTGGTATACTCTCCAAGAATAAAGGATCCTACAACCCTATCCAAGATGAATATTTAAAGATATCCAATCTTCTTGGACATGAAAATGATGTAATTTGTAATAATAAGAGGATATTAATCCTACATTTCTCAAATAAATGATCAAACATCTATTCTTGAGAGGATCAAGGAGGCCCAAAAAGATGATGAGGATCTACAGGGAAATGTAGTGAATATTATACAGTAAAAATTTGTTAAATATGGATTTATAAGGTTTGGAACCAAAATATATGTCCCAGAAAAACCAGATCTAAATAAGTAACTTCTTAACGATGCACATAGAACATCCATGACTTTTCATCTAAGAAGAACATAGATATATAGAGATCTAAAGAAAAACTTGTGGTGGGATAACATGAAGAGAGATATTGCATAATTTGTATCTAGATGCTTGGTATTAAATAAATTCAAGGATGAATGACATAAGTTTATGGGTATGATGAAACCATTACCCATAAAAATATATAAATAAGAAAACAAAACCATGTATTTAATTATATGACTCCCCATTCCATTTATAGACAATAATTATATATAGGTGGTAGTCGACCGGATTATAAATTCAATTCATTTCAAAGATATAAAATAAGATTTATCATTGGTCTAACCTTAAAAGATATACATATGATAAGTTGTAAGACTATACATAGTACTACTCTCCATATTATTTGATCGATATCTGAGGTCCACCATGAGGTTTTAGAGAATCCTTCAATAAAAATTTGATATAGAGTTATGTTTCTATAAAATTTATTACCCTCAGATGGATATATATTCTTAAAAACCATTAAAACATTAGAGGATATGAAGATATATTATTCAATGAATTTCCCAGAATGTTGGGATCATCATCTTTCCCTAGTGGAGTTATAATATTACAATGGTTTCCATTATTTTATTAAAATGAAACCTTATGAGGCTCTATATGGGATGATGTGTTAGACTCGAACGTGTTATGATGAATTTTGAGAGTGTATGATGATGGGATTTGATCATATCCAAATTATGATAGAAAATATTCAAACCATTCAACATCCTATGAAATCTATAAAAATTTTATAGAAAAGCTACACAAACAATTGTAGACATAACCTATTGTTTATGGTTATAGATAAAGTGTTCCCTCATATATCACCATAGATTAATTTAGTAATGTTGGGGGAGAATGGACATCTTTTTCAAAGAAACATTGGGCTCTTTGAGATCTTTGATCAAATTAGAGCTATGTCTTATAGAATACAACTCCCACCTAACCAATCTCAAGTACATGATGTGTTTCATATATCCCACATAATTAAGTACCAACCAGAATCCTCCCATGTACTAAATCTAGAGGTGGTACTATTAAATAATTTTATTTTACACAAGGATAATTTAGTGAAGATATTATATGATAAATACAATGTTCTATGAAACATGAAAACTCACCTGGTCAATGTACTATGGTGGGACCATATGTTTCAGGAAGAATCTTAGGAACCAGAAGAGGTGATGAAATAAAAGTACCCTCATCTATTTTAGTATAGGAAATGAAATCTCAAGGGACGAAATTATAAAGGGGGTACAATTTTAAGTCCTAAAATTTTATAAATAAAACTAAATTTTAAATAAATTCCATATTAAGTAATGTAGTAATAGAAAATACATTCACTACTTTGGTTATAATGGACCATTATATCCTATTAGATTTAAAATACCATTATAAATCACAACCATTGATTTTATAGTAATTTTATAGTCACCATTAATATTTTTTTGTATTATGGTTTATGAAATAAATATTATTTTTTAAATCGTCAATAAAAAATTATCCAATGGTGAATTTTTTTATAATTTTACGAGACATTAAGATTTTTGGTTACAAATTATATACGATATAAATATAATAATTTTATTATAAAATCATAATATCCAGAACGTGATGTGATAAAAAATATGGAGGGAATAAAAAATGTATTTAAACTTGAAAATAAATTTTTTTTATGTTATTTGATTAATTTTATAATCTTTTAATGAAGCCACCAGTATATATATATTATATTTTATAGTTTCAATGTCAACGATTTATGAACAAAACTCACTTCCACATTACCGAAGCTATTATTTTAATATTTTTGGTTCCTATCCTTATAAAATATATATAATTACTCTACATTGGTCAAAACCCAGTAGAAAAATAATAGTATTACTTGGGGTTTTTATTATCTTATTATATAGAGTCCAAAACCTATGTTAAGAAATTAATAAAAAATCTCCTCTATTTTGTTATAAATACCCACCCAACCTCCCACTCCTATTCACACAAAAACCCATTTATCTGAAAGTCACTCTCCATGTACCTCTATAAATATCTCCATATGTGTTTCAACGATCTTAATAATATTATTATAGGATTTTAAAAGCTCCCTCTCAAGGTAAGGTATCCTCTCCTCCCCTTTATTCAGTTACATTCTTTGTATTATGTCTTTTTTATTTCAATTATTCTTATTGGAAAATGTTTCTATATATCCCTTTACTTTATTTATGATTCCAAAGTAATGATATAACCCCATTAACTATCATTAGACCCTTACATGAACCTTTATATACACCAATTATGATACCGAAATTATTATAGGAATTTCTAAGACATTTTGTTATTGTGAATAACCATACCTATTACTACTCAAGGTTATTCAACTAGATGTGCCTATCATTCATTGATTTGGGATGTCCAATTTATATAATTCACACTCCATAATCATGGTAATAAAAGAAATGAAATATGTTCTTTTGTTTTAAAATATATGGTCACCAAAGTGCATGTACAATATATGATTGTAAAAGGTGGTCTATAAATTATATAGCCCTCCAATGTATTGGGTAATGTTTTTATCTCATGAGATACAATGTATTATGCATGGGAAGTTAGCAAAAGAAAACTAAGATATGTTTTTTTGATAGTAATCCTTTAATTATGATTATTACATCATGTTTTATATTATTTCTATATTTCTACACTATATTGATATTACCATTTTATATTAGGCTCTGATGTTCATATTTAGGAATATAACCACTTTATGTTACCTTGATATACCTTTTTTACTCACATGTATTACATTAATCTTGTTATTCATTGATTATCCCCTTATTGGGATCTATAGTTCACCCCTTTCTTATGTATACCCCCAGGTTTTCCCATGTATTAGTACAATATTAATGGAATATAAGGTCATGTTATGGAGTTTTAAATAATTTATTTGTATCCATATTTTAGGTTAATAGGCTATGTATCTAATTCCCCAAATACCCTAGACCTCTCAATATTATGGGATTGTATTATGTGTGTCCTTTTTTAATAAATCACGAAATAATGTGTATAAAAGGCAAGGGTTGTCATAAATATTGAGTGGATTGGGTCTCTGACATTTTTCATGAGAAACTTGTGTGAGGATAATGTCCTCGTATGATTTGATAATATGGAGTCATTCTATAAATACTAGTGAATAAAACCTTATACGATTACTGACTTCGCAATATAGGTCTTTAGGTGGTTTTTACACCTTAAAAGGTATTGTATATTGGTGTGGCTAATTCGGGTGGATTTTGAGGGTCTCCCAATTCATATCTTCCATTTTAATGTACGGATGAAAATTTACAACTCTTTGGATTATCTGATTAAGTTAGATGCTTTAACCCCATCCTTGTTGATGCTTTCCATTGTTTTCGTCCATGTTAATGTCAATATGTTTGTGGATATACATTATTGTACCAATAAAAAAAATGTTTTTGAAGGATTATCCAATTTTCTGTTATATTCATATATTAAAAATATTATGACAAATTTAAAAGATGTGGGAACTCATATACTTATTTTTGATTACATATCTCTATCTATCATACAAAATAATCTAGAGGGGATCTTACATTGATATAAAATAATGGTCACAAGGATTATAGGATGGAGTTGGTTTTTCTAGTGGTTATGGGTGGTTTTATAATGTATGAAGGTGTATTCTATCATAGTGTAAGGGAATCTCCTTTCAAATATGACTAAAAAGACCTCCATGATGGTGGTTCTCATGAATATAATTTGGAAATTACTCTAATGTAAAATTGAATAGCTAACCATGGTATGTATTATTCTTGATCATACCCACACGGAAATATTAACAATTAAATCATGGATAACAAACCAAAACATGTTTTTGTTGAGGTTTAGTCTCTGACTTTTGGACTATCTTCTTATCTCATACATTGAGAGTCACAATAAAGAATCTTCTCCTACCAGAGTGGGTATCAATTATTAGATACAAAAAAAAATGGGTGTAATTTTTATTTATCAATTTTATTAATTTCATTGTTTTATTTGAAGACACAAAATCTATTTTTTTCCTTACAAACCAAACAATCATAGATATTTATTTTACTAATAACTCCAAACCCATGGATAAATAACCTTTTTCACCTCGTAAAACAATTTTTGACTGCCAATAATAAAATTTAAATCATAATAATAAATTTAGTGTACTGGTATCAATTGATATATGTTACATCTCAAGATTTTAAGAAATATTATTTTTCAAATAAATTCAATTTTTTCAATAGATTGTGATACATGCACTATAATGTTTTAATTAACCACAACACACTTTTAATATTATTTTTTAAACATGACCATCATAACATATTAGTTAAACTTGGTTGTATAAATAAGAATAAAAATATTTTTCAAAGTATAAATGATTTTTTAAGTAAGATATATAGATAAATAAGTAATTAATTTTTGGTAAAGTCATTATATGCTTAAAAAATACTATTTTTAAAAATAACGTATTCTATTGATTTGTGTGAACAAATAATAATATAAAATTTCACTTTTTTTATAAAATCTATTTTATAAAAGGATTATTTTTGAATCAACATATCAAAATTATATTATGTTTAATTTTTTTTGAATTTTCAAAAGTGGTGAATTTTTTGATGGATAGTGAAAAATATTGATTTTTATTAAAAACTGCATTTTCATTTATAAAATTCAAAAAGATAATTTTAGTTTTAAAATTTTTTAAACGTGAAATTATATACATTATTTAACTATTAATCAAATTTATTTCATTTCCACCAATTATACTTTCAATATTTATATCAAAACATCTTACAGTTATGAAAAAATTCAATGAAAACCCTCTTTTTCATCACATCTGCAGGTTTAATTTGAAATACAATTCCTCCACTTATATGGATTAAATTAAAAAAATTGATTCAAAATTTCAAATTATAATAATTAATATTATCTAATAACGTCAAATTAATCTTTTAACATAAGTAATAGTGAATACAATAAAAGTTAATCACCACTGTTTTGTTTAAAATGAGTTTATTGGGGGGTCAAAATAAAACGATAATTGTATGATTTCCATTAAAGATTTTATAAATAATATTTTATGGAAATACTTAAATATTATAATATCAAAATTTCTAATATATAATCATTTTGATGATTTTTTATTAGGAATTATTTTATCATTTATGAATCTTTTTGAAATTTCCAAGTAGTGTCCAAGAAGGCTCTGTTACCCACTTATAAAATGACCTCTCCTCTCATATCCTCTACCCAATTAAAGACTGTTTTTTCTCAAACAGGGTATTGAAAAAACCCTTCATTAACTCCCTCAATATGTCCCAGTGTTCTTATTTTGATTATGGAACCATCCTAAGAAGGATTTTGGTGCAAACCTTTGGAGTTTGTCTGAAGAAGAGGTAACGTTCTTAACTGAGCATTTTATTTTATTTATTATTCACCTACATCAATTATTATTAAACAATTATGTTATAACAACCAAATTATCTTGGATATAATTATTTGTTGTTATATTAATGTCATGACCTATATCAGTCTCCTCTTCCCTCAAATGGGAAACAATAACATCGCTCGTGTGTACAGAGGGCCACCAAATCATGAATTGGTGTAACTCATTTTACATAAAAACTCTCATAGTTTTGTATAAAGACAGATATAATGTATTTATATGATTTATTTAACATTATTATACTTCTTTTATTATAATATCAAATATAACACTTTAGTTTCTATTCCATGGGTAATATGATAATGTTCATCTTGTGTACGGTGGACTACCACCTTGTGAAGCGATGCGATTCATTATTCCTTAAGATTTAAATGGAAAGTAATGAGGATAAATTTAATGAATATATGTGATATATATGAAATAATATTTTTCATATAATGATGAATTATTATTTATCTTTTATTCATAAACCCATCAAAAATTGAAACAATGTTCATGCTTATGTATGACTTACCATCTTCATGAACAATGTACTTCATTTTTCTATTTGTCACTCTTATAGATGAATATAAGTATGAAAATAAATAATATATATTATATTTATTTCATATTAAAAATTTTAGATATTTTGGAATTACAATCAATGTACAAGGTCCAAAACTACGGAATCAAAACATACAAGAAAAAACAAAGCAGTTATTACTTGAAACAATGATTTAAACAATAAATTGTTAATAAGAGAGAGATAAAATGAAATAATTAAATCATATATGAAATTATATATATGATTATGGTTTTAGAATATATTTATATTGAAAAATATTTATTATTCAAGAGTTTAAAATGTGTATGCAGAAAGTTGATACATCAGGTAATAGATTTTCATCTCAATTTTTAAATTTGTGAGATACATGATATATTCACCACTTGTTCCTTTTCTGTGGTGTATATATTTATCATTGATTTATTATATGATGATTTTAATTAATATTATGGGGATTAATATATCCATTTTAGTATCTCTATTTCATTGGGCTTTGATTTGAAATCTATAAAAGTGGTAAGAATTTTCTGTTACAATCTCATTGTTTATCACAATTTTATACGATTATGCTTCTGATGATGGAATATCATGGATCTATATCCCAATAATTTCATGAATTTTTTTATCAATTTTTTATTTCTTGACAATAAATGGTATCTTTTCATTTTTCTCATCTCATTTACTCATGATACCAAAAGAATGTTTTGATGAAAAAATCGACTATATTTCTCTTTTTGGTTAAGAATTATTTTCTCGTCCATTTCAATGTTTTTTAAAAATGTTTTAAAATATGTTTTTAGTATCATAAAATGAATTTTTATTGAAATTGTTAACCATTTTTATGTTTTAAATAATGGTTTAAAACGAATCTTCTTGTATTTTTCCGAACAAGGTTCTTTTGACGTTTTATCAAAAATGTGAAAGGAATATTTATTTTAATATATATGAAATCTATCGAATTTTAAACCTTCAGGAAAACTCAATTATTTGAATATTCCATTACATTTTTAATGTTTATTTTCAAAGAAAATATTTTCATAAATATTTTATAAATTTTGATGTTTTAAAAAAATGATTTCAAATTGAAAAGTATATTTTACTCATGAAATGTTCCAAGTGATATTTCAATATATTTTTCCATATATGATGACATAATTTGATGTTACAAAAGTTCTAATAATTATATTATCTAATGAAACCATAATTATTCTTTATCTAGATAATTTACGCTTATGATTCTGATAAATATATGTTTGTGAAACCTGTTTATATTTCATGGGTTATATTCTGATGAAATGTTGAAATGTTTATGAAACCCATTAATTTTACATAGGTTGTGATTATGATGATTTTTTAATTATATATGAAAGGATTATGGTAATGTGATGGTTGGGTATATTAAATCCCCCTAATGTATTGGGTAATTATAGATTACTCAAGAGTTAATTATGATACGTGTGAATCTGATTTCATTTTCACAATGTTTTTTGTTGACCTTATTTCCTGTCCATAAGGTTATGTGTGGACCTTATTTCATGAAAATAATGTTATGTGTCGACCTTTTTTCATGTCCATAAGGTTATTTTTGGACCTATTTTTCATTTCCATAAGATTATGTGGGGGCCTAGTTCCATGTACTTAACATAATGAGTGAATCTACTTCTATTTAAACATGTTCACAATGTTATAGGATAATGTGTTTCAGATTTCTTGGAAAATGATAGGGTCTCATGGGTCATTAATTTCCTTATGATTCATGTATTATGAATTTCCAAATCATATTCCATGAATCAAAGTTATGATCTATGATATAAAAGTTATGGTTATAAATTCTTTAGATTATGTTATCATACACTTATGCCCATTTTATATTTAAATGGCCATTGATATCTCTAATGATTACCCTAACAGAGCATCTGATCTCACACTTTCTTATGTTTACATTCATAGGTTATAATGAATGGTTTATGTAGGGTACGTCTAAGAGGAGTAGTATGTGGGATGATATTTATGGGAGATATTGTAGATCTTTCATGAAATCAGAAGACTGTGTTTCTAGTCTCTAAAAATACTACATTATAATGATACATGGTTGTCTATTTTTTTAATGTAATTAATATTAAATTAATAATATGTAATATATATATATATAAATCATGGGTTTATATATTGGTATTAGTGGGAAGGTTAAGTAAAACCTTGTTAATTAGTATAAGAAAACATTGGTGAAAACTTGTTGATAGGTCTAAGTATAGGATAAAACTATAAAGTTTTGATAAGGAATATATTGTGTGATTTAATATGAATTTACAACATTCTATAGATAATATATGTGGATTTTGATATGAAACATTTTTACATAGGGGTAATAAATCTGAAAAGGGTTCATTGGGCTTGACCTGATCATCACCTGGTGCACGACAATGGGCCTTACTATACACCCTGTTTGATTCTACTGAGGGATATTCTTAGGTCAATTAACATTTTCATTATGAATCATCATGAAGTATTAGAATAGATTCTAATCATGTATAAAAAGGTTAATGCAAATGTCTTATATATTTAAATATTATAAGTGATTTTTTAGTAATATGTGTTTTCCCACTAAGATTAGTGTTTCTCAAACTAAACATTTTTTTATTTCAGTAAATGTATGGAACTATAAGGAATTGGGATAAGATTGAACGTGATGGAGAATGTGTTGATGAGAACCCAAATGGGATGATGATTGGAGTGACGGATATTGTGATTATTATATATCAATTATCAGGATATATAATAAAAACCCACACAATTACCAACTCCCAGACTCACCAAAGAAGAGAAGGATGGAGTTGCACAAGAGCTCAGGTGGTAGAGACCATCGAGTAAAGAATGATCAATATCTTTCATTTCATAAATATGGAAAGAGACACCTAGGATAATGTGTCAAAAAAATTTGACGATTCTCTTTGTGTGGAAATTAAGATCATAGAACAAATAATTGTTGTTGAGTTCAATGAATTATGTGTTGGGAACATGGGAATTATCCATCTCAATACTCTAATACAAGGATTAAGTCCTCGGTAAGGGAAGGTCCTATGTAATTTTAATCAATGAAGTGAAAGGAATAATGTATTTATGTATTTGGATTCAATACCAATGATGTAGAAGTATTTTTTTTCAACTGTATTTTGGTTATAAGAGTAATAAAACATCTTAGGGTCATGTTAATTTCTAAATCATATATGTCTTCAAGTATGATTAAATAAAGTTTTATGGAAATAATCATGTTTTTATGAGTTTAAGGTTGATCATAAGTTCAAATTATTAGACATACATTTTTAGGTTCTATGTTATGAGACTGTAATGTGATTAAAGAAATTCTAGGTGTCATTTTATTACAATAAGGTATATATAAATCTTGGGTTCAACAGAGAGTATTATTTTATAAAGAATGATCCTTTCATAAGTTTAATGGTATTGATATCCTTTAGTTTTTATATGACTTTTGATGATTAAGGTTATTTTTAATGATGTTCAACATATTTTTTGGGTACATTATACAAATTATATTAATACAATTTTATAAAAAAAGGATAACCAATCACATCTCGAAATGTTGCGAGGCTTAAAACCATTATTGAAAGGAGATAAACATGGAGTGCCTAATACTAGTCTATGTGACGTCATGGTTAGTATGAAGTTTTTCTAAATAGTGTGATAGTAAAAGATTATTTTTATTTTGGGAACATATTTTTTATCAATGAGATAACCATGTGATTTAAAAATGATAAAATGATATCTTATCTCTAACAACAATTGAATGTTCATAAGAATAATGACCCAACTCCTGATTTTGAGTTAGCTGTAGTAATTTTTGCATTGAATATATGGAGGCGTTATCTTTATGGAGAAAGGTGTGGGACTTATACTATGAATATTGTTTTAAATTATATATTCCATTATAAATATTTGAACATGTGTTAGATAAGATGGTTAGATCTGATGAAATATTATGATTTCTCGATACATTACCACACTGGGAAAGTGAACATGGTTGCCGATTCTTTGAGACGAAACGATCATGATGGGTAATATATGATAAGGATCATAAAAGATCCAATATTTTAGGATTTATAAGGGATGGATCTTGAGATATTTAAGGAAGGGTAAAGCTATTGTCGTTATCAAATGAGTGTCCAACCATCTATCCAAGTGAGGATTAAAGAGGTGGAGGAGGAAGATGTGAAACTAATGAAGAAGGTGAGAAAGGTGTATGAGATTATCCTTATTGTGATGGAATTATAAGATTCAAGAACCATATATTTATTCCATTCATACCATATTTGAATAAGGAGCTGGTAGAGGATTCCCATAGTTCTTCATTTTCTATTCATCCTATATGTGTAAAGATGTATAGAGATTTGGAAGAGTATTTTAAGTGGGATGTCATATATAGAGATATTGTTGAACTTATATCTTGGTTCATAGCATGTCCTCAAGTTAAGGATGATAGAAAATATTCTAAGGGGATGTTACAACCATTACCTATACAATAATGGAAATAGGAAAACATCACCACTGATTTTGTTGTTCGACTACACAAAATATCTAATAGGCATAAAAATATATGGGTTGTAGTCAATCCCCTTATAAATTATGAAAAATTCATTGCTATTATAGAATACTTTTATCTTGATCAACATTATAGACTATAATGTAAAGAAGTTGCAATATTTCATGGAGTAAAACTTTCTATTGTATCTAATCATGATCAGAGGTTTACCTTAATATTATGGAGAATTATCTAGTAATCCCTTGATACATAGTTGAGTTTCAGCACCATGTATCATCCTCATATGGATGGTATGTCTAAGTGAAAATTAAAACCCTAAATGATATGTTGAGATCTTGTTGTTCGGGTTTCAATGGTGACCGGGGTCAACACATTCCATTGGTGGTGGTTTCTTATAATAATAGATTTTAGTTGATAATTCATATGGTTTTTTATGAAGAACTGTACAGATATAATTATATAAATCAAATTTTATGGAATAAATTAAGAGAAAATAATATATTAGGACCTTATAATGTTGAATAAATTGAAGAATGTGTCAGGTCTATTCATTATCACATCAAGCCCTCTCAAAGTTAATAAAACATTTATGCAGAAAATCATCGGCAAGATCTGGAGGTTGATGTTGGTATTTCTAAAAATTTCTCCATAGATTAAGGTTATTATATTCATAGAGTAAGGGTATTTTATCCATTGTTATATTTCCCCTTTTAATGTATTGATCATATTATAACAATTGATTATCATTTGGAGCTTCCACCAAATCTCTCTCAAGTTCATGACGTGGTCCATATATCTCTCTGGAGGAAGTACATACCTGATCTGTCAGATCTTATAAAATTAGAATTCAGACTAATAGATCAAGATATTTCTTATTAGGATAATTTTATAGAGATTATTGATCATATATAGAATCTTCTATGAAACAAGATCACTCACTTGGTCAATGTTTTGTGGTGAAACTACCAGTATGAATGAAGTTACATGGGAACATAAAGATATGATGAGGTAGAAGTATCCTCAATTATTTGGAGTGGAGTGATGTAATTTTGATGGAGAAATTAATTTTTATATGGTATAATGTAACAACCTGATATGTTATGATTTTTTGCGAATAAATTTTATTTCTACAATAGTTTTCATTACACACAACACCGAGTTTTAACGAACCATAATATACTAGTAATATTTTTACTTAAACAAGAGTATTATAAAATATATGTTAAACATGGAGGTATATATATGAATAACCATATTTTTTAAATTAATTATAAATTATTTATATAAACAAATACTGATAAATAAGTATATAATTCTTAGTAAAGTCTTTATACGCTTCAAAAATATTATTTTCTTAAAATAATTATATTTATTTTTTTGAAAATTAATAAAATTAATTTTTACCTCTTTTAGGAAATTTATTTGATAAAATAACTTTATTTTCAGAATTAACTTATCAAAATTAGGTTATAGTAATTTTTTTATAATTTTCTGAAGAGTTTAATTATTTGATGAATAATGAAAAATACCGATTTTCATTAAAAATTGTTTTTTATTTAAATAATAATAAAAATTTGTTTTAAAATGGTATAAATGTATTATAAGTATAATTATTTTATTATTAATTCAATTTATGTCATTGGAATCAATTTTATGTTCTATCATGATATAAAAACTTCTTAAACTTATGAAACTATTTTCTCTAGAAAACCTCTTTTTCCCCTCGTATGTGGGATTAATTTTAATTTAAATTATGAAATTATATGCATTGAATATTGTTAAATAGATTTAAAATTTAAAATTAGAATAATTAATATTATATAATATTTTCAAATTTATTTTTTACTATAATTAGTAGTGAAAATAGTAAAAATTAATTACTGTGATTATGGTTAGAACTGGTTTACCAGGAGTTATACTAAAAGATAAGGCATGATTTCCATTAAAACTTGTTTAAATCATATTTTATGGACATATCTGTCTCTTCTAATATCTTAAAATTAAATATAATGTCATTTTAATATTTTTTATACGGAATACCTTTTTCATTTTGGATTATTTTGGGACATTTCCAAATATTTCCTAACTGGGATCCTTTCCCAACTTATAAAAGGATATCTCCTCTTTTCTCCTATCCACATTACAAGATCCATTTGGATTAACCAATTACTCAGTAAAATAATTCCTAAATTACATCCCCATGTCCTTAGGGTCTTAGTTTATTTCATAAACCCTCATAATATGGATTTTGGTGCTAACCTAAGATGGTTGTCTCAAGAAGAGGTATTTTTATTAACCATGGGTTCTATTTTATTTCTTCATTAAACTCCATGAATTCTTGTTAAAACATTTTCATATAACAACATAATTATATTATATATACTTATTCGTTTTTATGTTAATTTAATGAACTATATCCATATGGTCACCCATATAATAGGAAATGACGATGCCACTTGTGTGTACGAAGGACTACCACCTCGTGAAACAATGTAACTCAATTTTCATCAACACCTCTCACATTAGGGTATGGTGATTAATATAATATATATATATATGATAATTTTAATAGAATTATACTTATTTAAATATAATATCGCATATACCTTATTACTTTCAATTCCGTGGGGGATACAACAACGTCGATTGTGTGTACGGTGGACTACCACATTATAATGTGATGTTATTAATTTTTCACATTCACTTTACATGGAAATTAATAAGGATAAATTTAATAAATATATTTTTTATATTATGAAATAATAATTAGTATTTATTTATAATTATTATCTACTTTTCTTTCATTCCATCCGTTGAAAATGGAAACAACGTTCATGTGTATGTACTACCCACCATCCCCATGAATGATGCATTACATTTTTCTATCTCTATATTTTATTGACGAATATAAATATTTACATAATGAATATATATTATTTATATAACTTGATTAAAATTTTGGATATGATTTAATAATGGTCAATTTATAAGAACCAAAACTACACAATCAAAACATGTAAAACAACGCAGTGATTACCAGAATCAAGGATTTTAAAAATGAATTGTTAATAAGCGAGTGGTAAATGGTTATAAGTAAATAATATTAGGTATGAAATATATCATTATGGTTCTAGAATATATTTATAATAAACAGATATTCAATATACATTATTGTATAACTTTTATGATGAAATTCAAGACATGAGGAAATAGACTTTCATCTCACTTTTTATAAATGTTAGATACATTCCATATTCACCAATTTTTCCTTTTTAATGTAATATATACTAACCATGGATTTATTTTATGATGATTATCATGAAAATTATTTGGATTCAAAAATACTTTCTAATATCTCTCTTTCATGGGGTTTTGATTCAAATGTTACATAAGTGGAAATGGTTTTATGTTACAATCTCATTGTTTTTTCAGATTATTTATGATTATGTTTCTAATGATGTAATTTTATTGATATATATGACAACAATTACATGAATTTTCATATCCTTTGGTTATTTCTTGATAATACATGTTTTCCTTTCATTTTACTCACCTTATATACTCAAGAGTCCAAAACAATATTTTTAATGAAAAATTGTCTTTATTTTAACCGTTGGTTGAAAAGGACATTCTATTCCATTTCCATATTTTCCAAAAATGTCTTAAAATATATTTTTCACTATCTTACAATTATTTTTTTAAAGCTTTTTTATCCATGTTGAATTTTTACAAAATTGTATAAAATGAATCTCCTAGTCATTTTCCAAACATGTGGCTTTTTAATTATTATAAAAAATGTTAATGTAATCATTTTTGTAATGTATATTAAATATATAAAATATTATTACATCATTACCACTCCATTATTTGAATATTAATTTACAAAATTTCAAGATTTCATTAAAATAATAAATTTTTTCTTTAATATTTTAGAAGTTTTTATTTTTAAAAAAATTTATTTCAAAATGAAACGAATATTTTCCATATCAAATGTTCCAAGTGATATTTCAAAATCAATTTCCTTATAAGATAAAATATGTTGATGTTAATTATGTTTTAATGAGGATATGATACAATTATACCATTAGTACTATTTTTCAATATGTTTATGCTTATTATTATAATGGAGATAAGTTTATGAAAGCCATTTATGATCTATGGGTTATGATATGATGAAATGTTGAAATTTTTTTGAAAACAGTTTATCTTCCAAAATTTATGATTATGATTAATTTTTTTTGTGGATTATATATATAAGTATTGTGGTAATGTGATGGTTGGGTCCATGAAATCCAACCAATGCATTGGGTAATAATAGATAACCAATGAGTTAATTATGTTGTCTACGAACCGGATTTCATGTGCATAATGATATGTGTGAACTTTATTTCTTGTCCCTATGGTTATCCATGAACATTATTTTATGTACTTATGTTATGTGTGGACCTGATTTAATGTCCATAAGGTTATGTTTGGACCTAATTTTCATGTCCATAATTTTAAATGTGGGCCTAATTTCCTGTTCTTAAATTAACGATTGAATTGATTCTATTTAAAAATGATCACAATGTTATAAGCTTATGTTTTTTCACATTCCAATTATAATGTTATGAAATCATGGTTTATTTCTTTCTTTATTATTGTGGTCTTATGAACTTCCAAACATTATACAATTAATCAAGGTTATGATCTATGATATGCAAGGTATGGTTTTCAAATATTAATATTATGTTATTATACCCTTATGATCATGTTATGTTTATGCGATCATTGATATCTCATATGTTTACACTTATTAATAATTTTATCTCACCCTTTATTATGTTTCCTTCCCTAGTAATAAATAAATGTTTAATTATGGTGTGTATAAGATGATTTTTATGTGGGATGATCTATATATGATATGTGGACTATCATTCATGAATTAAGAATATTAGGTATCTAATCTTAAAAGACACTAAACTATCCTTGTCCACAAGTTTGTATTTGCATAATGTAATGAATATTCATCTAACAAGACGTGATATTTTTTTATTAAAATATCTGGTCTCCATATTATATCTCATTAAAGTCACTTATCTCTAGTTTGTAGTGTGTTTTTGAGAGATTATAGGTGGTAATGGATTTACTTTTAAGAGTATTAACCAATGGAGATAGGTGTGTGGGTGATTTGGATCAAATTTTAAAAGATTTTAAAAATTGATGGAGAAAAAAGGCTTTCCAAAATTATTCCCTAACCTAATCACCCTACTATAATTACTCCCAATGAAACTATCCCTTATTATATCATTAAATATCTAAAATTCAAACCACTTAGTCTCCCTTTGTGTGTCCAGATCATGCCGAGACATGTAATTGTCACTGTATGTATAACAACTCTAACTCTAGTAACCTAGCGACAATGTTAAATTAATTAAATTGATATAATATACAAGGAATCATACCATTAGGGATTTCTATGTTTAGTATTCTTGGTAGACTAGATATATATATATGATTTTCATATTTCATTGAAAAAATAAAATATAGCAAGAAATTTTTTATCACATCCTTGAAAATAAATCAATATTCCTTCTTCATATAAAAGGTAAAGGAAATTAATAAAGTGTGACATGAGACACTTAGTAATATTTACATATAACATAAGATAACATGAGTAGATAGGCCCTGACAAATATAGTAGAGTGGATAATAATCATATAATCCATTAAATCAATAACATGAACTTCAAAATATATCCCTTGAAAATATCAACATAAAAATAACATAGATTATAATAATTGAAATCTTTAGGAAGGAAATTCATAATACCGAACACCATGGTCTTTACATCAAAGGCTTGGGCTAATAAATTACAAACCATGCCATCATGGTATTGTTCCTAGACATTTTAATGAATGGGTAGGTATATACCAAATACCCAACTAATTTATCCTACTCTCTTCCTAAAAATACCCATTGATGCATTGAGGGGTTATCTATAACCCGGACAGACAAAAAACTTATATATATATTCCCAATGAATTCCTAATATATTTTATTATTAATTTAAAACAAAATCAAAATTCATTATCAATCATTAAATATACATATATTATAAAAATTACAGAACATAAACATTTTTACGGTAGATAAAATAACATTATTAATAAGAATTCATCAAATTACATGGTATATTGGAGTGTTATACAGTTAGTATAAAAATTATGTATAGGAAATGATACTGAATATATCCATGATACTAAAAATATAGTTAAAAATTAATTAAATATGCCTAATGAATAATGAAGAGTCATAGAGAACACGATCATAAGAAATTGAATGATCTCAAAATTAGGTATAATCCATAATTAAGTAATGGAAATTAAAGTACCATCAATTAATTATAAATGAATGTTTTGAAATAAAATATTTTAAAAATTAGAGAGTAAAATTGAATAAAAACATTAAAAAGAAGTTTCTTTAATGTTTTTAGTGCTTTGTTTTAAAATAATTTTATTAATAATTTATAGAAATCATTTCAAACTTTTATAAAGTAATGTATTTTTTATATTAATATAATAATTAAAAATTATGTGAATAATGGGAAAAAAATTTCATTATAAAACATTATAAACATATAAAACAATCACAAAAATGAATAACGGCTATGATGGTAGGAAATACTATATATATTGTAAATGTTCAAAATGGAATTCGTTTGTAAATTTTGAAAATAAAGTAAAAATTAACCAGTTTTGAAATTTTTTAAAATATTTCCTTATATAAAATTGTTAATAAATTAAAATATGGATAAAAATAGCTCTAAAAAATCAATGGATAATTGAAAATAATATTCATTAAATATTTTAGACAAACTCAACATGGAAGAAAAATTTTCTCGAACTAAAATAAGAAATAACATAAATTTTGATTAAAAACATTTTTTTGTTTTTGAGAACCAAAGATAGGAAAATATGGAAGAAAAATATTAAAATCCTAGAAATAAAAAGTGGCTAAAAACATATTTGGGGTTTAAGAAGAGAAATATAATACGATTATTCCAATGTAATTTTAAACATGAACAATATGAATAAGAGTGAGATTATAAAATAAACCGTTATGAATTTAATAAAATTTTAAACCAAACCCCTTATAATATAAAATTTTAATTGAAAATTGAAATACTAGGAGTAAATATTAATTATTTATATAATATGTCAAAAGTACATTATACACACCATATAAAAGTAATTAGGTTCTTAATATAAAATATGTCTAAATGGAGTGGAATTGAGATGAAAAACCCTTACCTTGGCTTCCTTCTTGTTCACAGGAAATATATTGTCTTTAATAATAAATTTATATTTATTCAATACCTTCTTAAGAACCTTTTTCAAATATAATCCATTTTTATGTCCCTTTTAAAATCATTTTACATCCTTTCATCATATATTTATTTCTAATGTTGATCTCTTATGGGTTTTTAGTCAAATTATCCAAAAATAATTTGGTATGTTTACCATGGTATAAGGTGTTATAAAAAAGATCCTTTATCATTATAATTTTAATAATGAAATGAATTTTTACACCCTATTGATATATAAATAAATTAATGAAACACTAATTCTATATAAAACACCACTTTTTTATAACCTAGCTACTAAACATAATTTTTCCACCTCTATGATTTTAATTTTGAAAAACTGACAAACACGGTTGTGTTCAGTAAGATATTTATAGTCTGATAAGAAAAACATAATTTTTGGTGAATAGTAACATACCCGTATGTATATTAATATGAATAGTAATATGAACCTTATGAATAGTGAATAATATTATTATTTTAATGTATTAAGGTTATAAGATAATGAGATATTGATGAGTTTTTCAAAGTGATATAAAACGAATTATATATTTAAAATTGTTATTTTTCAAATAAATTATAATTTTATTTAAAAATGAAATTAATCATATTTATAAAATTATTTTTAAAAAATGTAGTTCATTTTATAATTTTACACATTGAAAAATGTTTAGGGTAAATTTTTATGATTTTAATGAAATAATCAATTTTTTTATGAATAGTACAATACATCAATTTACCACATATATACATTATCTGTTAAAAGGACTATTAATTGCATCATGGATGGTGTATGTACACTTGGTTCTAACTCACATTCACTTATTACTATTATGGCTCACATGAATCAACACTATTTGTTTTCTTGAGAAAAATAATAAAAAATGAATAAGATATTCACAAATCCCCCTCTCCTCTACTATAACCCCCTCACACCGTCTTCTATTCACTCATATAAATCATTTTTCATTGACTAAATTATACTAAAATATCCTCCAAATCTCCTCCCCCAATACCATAAGCCCTTGGTCTCATAAAAATTCCAAAACCTCCCCCCTATACAGGCTCTCAAGGAAGATTACTTCAAGAGGTAAATTCCTCTTTTCATTTCTTTTATTTGAAGATCCATTATTTTGTTTTGCTTTTATCAAGTCCCTTCAGCCAGATTTTTTGATGACTCAAGTACCACACATGTCTTGTAATGTTGTCATGAAAAAGGAATAATTATTTATCATCTCTCTTTCCCCCTTCTTTTATACATGAAATGAACACACCATCCGAGATGTGTTAATTTATCCCCTTCAAGGACAATGGATTTTCAATTCCTATTATTGTCTTCAATTTTGGTAATGAAACAACATCGATGGTTTAAATAGAATAAAATATTAGTATTATAACTTATTTAATTTATGGAATCATTTTTACACATTATATTAATTTATAATGTAAAATGAGTTTGTTGTGAAAAAAAAACGCCAATTAACCCAAACAATTGTCATCAATGTTTTATATAATGATTCATATTAACATCAAATAACCAAATGAATTTTATAACCATGTAATATTATTATTGTTCACTAAAAAATAAAACTTCTATTATATATAACCATTCACATTCTTCATGATTATCCATACATGAATTTAAGTAAACCAATCATGAAAACTAAAGAAGAAAACACTAAACAACGATGGAATTGAATATCATAACCCATCAAAAGGTCATGAATGAACATAATAAGGTTATAATAAATAAATTAAATTTATATTAGGTTATCTAATTATTAATTTTGAAACCTAAATTTGATTATTTTGGTCATTAAAATCAAGTGAGGAACACTTTCGGATTTAAGGTAACTGTTTTCTACCTAAACCCTCATTTTCATTCAGTTTACTCTTATTCTCTACTGAAGTCCATTGATTTGTTTCATATTTATTCCTAATATATTCATTGCTAATGTTCTATATATGTTTACAAACCATAATACTACATTCATCTATGAGGATTTATATGTTTTAAAAGGATCTTTCAAGAATTCTTCCCAAAATACAAGCACGATTCAAGGGAATTTCTCAAATTCGTACCTATTTTCAAGAGAACTCTATAATATAAATTTTGAAACCATTATATTTATAAAATAACTCATTTTTTATGAAAATACTATCTTAATTCACTTCTAGTTTTATACAAATGTTTTTTTGAAAAGTAACTCTTCTTTTCAAAGTTAAAGAGTCTTTATCACAAAAATTACTCGTTGATTTTATAAAAATATAAAAATATATTTCAAATAACTTGTAAACTATTATGTATTATTTTGGAATATTATTTTATGATATCATCTCCCATGTTTAATTGAATGGTTTATGATTCATTTGACTATGGATGTGCTATCTTAAAACCATTCACCAATTTACTCAAAATGGATAGTGTTTGTGATTAATGTTCGGGGAAAGTTATTTACATTTCATATATTAGTTGTAATGTGAATATATATGTTGTTTATGTTTATCCCTGTTAATATGAGAAAATCATTGGACTTAGTAAGTATTAGGTGGGACCCTCTATATCCCCTTGGTGCATTTATAGGTCTCATGAGACAAACATGGTCATTGCACGAGGAATTGAGAAAATGATTATTTTAAGAATTAGAACGAGGCCTTGATAGTGTGGTTATGATGTCCTGTATTATTCATTACCTCATTATGAATCAATTAATTGATAGTTCATGTGGTTATTTGTCTAGTAGAATACCCATTATTATGTTTTATAATGGATTTATTTATTCATCTCTGATTTCTTCCATTTTATTTTCAGGTTTATTTTTATTGGAATTTTTACTTTTAGTTACCCAACTTTCCTTATTATTTATGATTATATAGTATTTCATACCCATAATAAGTGTTTGAGCTCAACCCTTTCTTATATTTCATTTTCATATGACATGAAGGAGTTTATTATGAATGACCTACATGGATAAACTTATTGTTTTGTATGATTCCAAAAAAAATTATATGTTGTACTTAATTCCAAGTTGTAATCTTGAACTTATGTATATATATTATTTCCAAAGATACTAAACTAATAGGTCCTTTGAGATGAATATTCCTTGTTTATATTCCAATGTAATAAAATAAGGCACCAGCTCTAGGAAACTAGGGTTGGGTCCTTGTAGTTTGTATCAAAGGATGTTTAGTAGAAAACATGGAAACAAGATTTATAAAATGTAAATTAGAGAAAAAAATATTAAGAGGGTATTTGTGCCTAAAAATACAATAATATCCTATAATTATGGTAAGGAATATATTATGTAGATTTTTCTAGATAATAATTCCCTCTCTGGATACTACAAGTTGATGTGGTTCTTGAAAAAATGTACATATGAGTGATATCTCCAAAAAGTAGTTCCGGCCTTGACCCATGGTATCATGGTACATGAAAATGGGCCTTACTATGCACCTGATTTGATACTCTCAGGGGATATGCTTAGGATAATTCACATCTTCATTATAAGCTATTATAAAGGATTTAAATTCAATTTCTTCCTCAAATAAACCATGTTTATGATTATGGGATTATCCATGATTAGGATTTAAATTTATGCTAATTATTCTGATAACATGAGATTATACTTTATAATTTATAACCTAATATAGTGTATTTCATTATTTTGAAATGGACCATAGTGGAAGGAATAGAAACCACATGAATGCATGTATCCCATTTTGGGATTTCCCTCTTATTCAAGTTAATGATGTTGTCTCTAGAGCTACAACTGTTGCTGAGAAACTTCTAACTATATTGGGACAACGGACTAAGGTTATGAATAATAACATTACACATATGTAGCATCCTAATCCACAATGTGGAGGAGCTATGTTAGATCACTTTATGATATAATAGCCTCCATCATTAAATGGGACTAAAATCCCATTTATAGGTGAGCAGTTGATAAGTTCCCAAGTGAATATATATTTTTTGGTTTGGGATGTAATGAAAGAGAGATGGTTTTAATGGTAATTTATAATCTATCAATAGATTCAGATTAGTGTGGTTCGTTAATCCAAATCAAAAAGAAGGAGGAAGAAATTGAAGATATGAAATGTAGGGATTAGAAGGAAAATTTCCTAGAAAAATACTTCACTCATAAACAACGAGAAGATATGGAACGGTAGTTTTTTAATCTGAATTAAAAAGAGAATGAGAATGTTTCCACGTGTAAAGCTAACATAACAAGGTTATCAAGAAATTATACGGACTACATACATAATCCATGTAGAATGATTGATCAATTCATTGATGGTTTAAAACCATTCCTCCTAAGGGAACTATTTTAATAGAATTTTTTATCATATGATGATATAGTATCATGTGCTATCAAGATAGAAAAATAATTTTCTAGGTCTTATGAATTTAAACGAACGTAAGGGAATAATAGGGATACTGAAAACTATGGAAAAGGAAATAAGGAAGTGGAGAATATGGGGAGAGTTGACCTTCCGCCCTATAGTAATTGCGGGAAGAAACACCCTAAAATATGCCTAATGGGAATGAGAGTCTGTTACATGTGTGGAGCAAAGGGCCACCAATATCATGATTTCTAGAGGGAGAAATAAAAAACAAATGATCAATGCTATAGTTTTAATGATATGGGACATTATGCACATTAATTTCCTAAGCGTCAGGGAAACATTCCCCAAACAATGACAAGGGAGCAAGGCAAAGCTTATGTTGTCACAACTACTGAGGTTGAAGTTCGTAACGATGTGGTGGCATGTACTTTAATCGTTTCCTTGAACTTAGACAATTCTTTATTTTATTCTATATTATCCCATTCTTTTATATATTACTAGTTTTCCAAGAGAATTATTAATTTTCAATTTATTTAATAAAGGAGTTTTCAGTCAAAACTCCTAGGGGATGTGTAATTACAACAAAGATTTTTTTATCAGTCCCCCTCATGACACATTAATGTGCTTTTGTTTCTACAATTTTCATCACAAACGTGATTGAATTTGATATAATACTTAGAATGAGTTGGCTTTCACGTTATGATGAAAAGATCAATTGGAAGAAGAGGGATGTTATGATTTTTGATAATCAAATTGAATCCCTTATCTTTAGTGTAGAAACATCGCTAGTTGATTATTATCTAGATCCACCCATAGTAGCTCTATTGAATTCAATAATTTTGGAGGAAGGGAATGCAATATCTATGGGTGAAGAAATGAAGTTTCAAATAAAGAAAGTACCTATTGTGCAAGAATATGTTGTTGTGTTTCTAGAGAATTTACTAGGACATCTTCCAGAGCGGGAAATTGAGTTTCCATTGATTTAATTCCTTTTTCAAGGCCTATATCAAATTATCCTTATATAATGGCCACTATGGTATTTGTAGAATTAAAAAAAGAACAAGAGTAATTGAGTGATAAAGGATTTATTCTCCCTATTGTCTCTCTATAGGGATCCCATGTTCTTTTAATTAAGAAGAAATATGGATCTAGGAAGCTGTGCATTGACTATAGGGAGAACAATTCAATAACAGTAAAGGACAAGTATCCCCTACCTCGCATTGATGATTTATTTGATAAAATTCATAGAGCTCAATATTTTTAAATGATTTAACTTCGATCGGGATATCATAAGTTATGCATGAGGAAATAAGATATTCAAAAAACAACATCTTGAACCAGGTGTGGGAATTATGTGTAAAGACTTGGGTTTTTTATTATCTGACTTTGGAATATTCCTAAGAAAAATACCAGAGCTAGGAACAAAGAAGGCATGCGATTCTGAGGCCCGGTGTTCCCGAATAAATTTGATAAAAATATTAAGTATTTTTATACTATGAAATTGGTGTAAATGGGTTATCTCGTAAATGGTAGATCAGATCAAAAATCCACGGGAACAATTGCTTCTAGATCATGTAGTTTACCCTTGGAGGTGTATAAGTTTTGTTTGTGCGGGCCTGCTATAGAAAAAGATAATGATAGCATTTTTGTAAATAAATAAATTTATTTATTTATGTAAATCGACTTGAATAAATCTTTAATGGAGTCTCAGATAAAAATTCTAAGACTTCTGTTGAGTTTGGAACATCGTGTTTACCATAGGCGCGATATAAACATTATTAGTGACTGGTGTCGGGTTGGTGGTGAGTTGGGGCCTAGGATTTAGTAGAGAGAAATTTAATTAAAATTAAATCCCCTCTCCATTCTCTCCCTTCTCACTCTTGTCTAATTTAGGAGGCCGAATCCCCCAATCCCACATCCTATCCTCTTTGTTGAAGAACAACACGGAGGCCTGATTATCTAAAAGAGGTGTCGCCGGACTCAGATCTTGACGGCGACCACTCTCGGATTGTGCAATGGGAGCTTTAGAGTACAGATCCAACCTCAAAGATTCACTATTTTTCCCTCGAGGTAGGTATTTTTGTATTTTAATCCTAATCCCCACTTCATTCATTTTTTTGTTTATAGATCCATTAAACAACTACTTGGGACCCCTGATAGGGTGATATGTGTGTTTCGGGGTGAACATGGTCGATCTGGGCTTTTTGTAAGGAAATCTCATCGAATTTTCTTGTCAACACGACATGTAAACCAGTCACACAAATTGTGTGTTATTTTCATTAGTGGAAGAAGGACATTTTAATAGTACACGCCATATTGGGGGAGTAAAAACCGATTAGTGGCACATGGGCATGTGTTTGGGTGAAGAAGAACACGTAATTGTGGTTTTTGAATAGTATACGCCGTGTACTGGGAGTACACACCATTTAGTGGCACATGGGAGTGTGTCCAGGTAAAAAATAACACGGGATGGTGGTTTTTGAATAGTAAACTACATGTATAGTAAATAACATGTCATCTACTTTTACATGGGCACACCCCAAGTATGCCAATGTACATGCCATGTACATTGTCCAACAAGTTTTCATCCGGGTATCCTTTAAACCCCCGTAACATGAAATCCAGAGGTCTGTTTCATGTACTGTTTGCAGCCATGTGACCATTGCTTAAAGGAAGATGTTTCAAGACAAATCTCAAGTCCTAAAACCGAAATTGTGATGCGGGGCCAATGCGGCCCGGTTTTGGTGTTTACGGTGATATGTGACATTTTCACCAGGTGCCCATTTTGGATAAATGAGTTGTTCATTCAGTGTGTTTTTTAGAGGATCACATTGGAGTGATCCATTTGATGCATTCTTGGATCAAAGTGTGGGCCCCACTCAATCTTGTTGTGGTTAATAGTATATTTTTCACCGATTATCCTTTTCAGTTGAGTAATTAGCGTATCCTGCATATTTTTTTGCATAGAACGCGATGTTGGCCTTAGTTTCATCCTAGGAGTTGCAACGTGTGGTGATGTTGTGGGACACCTGGGTTGAAAACATATGGACCACCTTAAATTGAGTGAAATACCCTAGTTCATTTCTATGGTGGTTCATGTGGTATTATAACCCAAATATTAGTTTATGATCCCCTTGATAGGATGAGTTCAGATAGAGCTATGTAATCCCTCCAGTGTGGTCATGGAAGGATCCTCTAGATTCGATTCCCTAGATCAGGTACTTGGTATCAATGTGACTACTTTTTTATGGGTGGTGATCCCCTATCTAGTAGGACAACCCTATAGGGTTTGTGGTGTCATTAGGAATATGACCCCCTATGTTGTGGGCGATAATAGTAGGGTTGTAGTATCATCGGTTATATGATCCCCTACTCGGTGTGTGGTTTCAATAGTGTTTATGGTATCATTGGTATGATTCCCTACATTGTGAGTTATACCATATGGGGTTTTGATATTTTCGAGCCCACCATTATACGGGTGATGGTCTTCTATATGAGTGATGTGATCTGTGGAATATCTGATTTGGTTTTAGTACCCCCCCAATGGGTCCTGGGAGTGATCCCCTATCTAAGAGATCTCCATGTTTCCGACATGGGTTCTTGTATCCCCTAGTGGATCCAAGGAGTGATCCCCTATCCAAGGAGTTTGGGGTTTCTACCGAGTTTTAGCATGACATCCGTAACGATGATATTCGATGAGCATGTTCTCATGGATGGGCCAACTAGAACGGTGGTGTGAGATCCGATTGAGTGTATCTCTCGGATGAGTATCATATACTATGATAGAGCTCAATGACCGTGTTTTGTTGTTTACGTGTTACCATAGATTCTCAAGTATAATCTGATGATGGCGATGAGGTCGTAACCTCATGAGGCTTGGTGCTTCAGATGAGTATAGTTGTTGTATTTTATAGGTTTCCCTTGGGGTTTTGTCACATATTCAATGAAATCCCCTGTGGTTTGAGATATCTAGTTTAGTTTATCCCAGGATGGTCATGTGATGCAGTTTCTCTCTCATTTGGGTTACATGTGGTTGGGATGAGCGAACTGATGCCTTTTAGTTGCTCCCTATTCTTTTGGGGTTTTTGGGGAACCTACTGAGTATCTTTATACTCACCCCTGTATGGGCTTTTCCTGTACATGTCTTGTGTTTTTTTGCAGACCACATACATTTTGATGGAGTCACAGAAAGAACCAGATCTGGAAGATCATAGTGAGATAGACCGGCCAGGGTGGTTACTGGAGCTGGGATGATGGGCTTTCTAACAGGTTCATTTGACAATGATCCCCTCATTCTGAGCAGGTTGGATGCTTTGGCAATTTTCATTTGGTGGGCCCATTATTTTCCCTTTTTTACTTATTCTAAATACTTTTCATGGGATATATGTATTCATTCATTTATTTTAAATTTATATATATCTTTTCACTATTTCATAGAGGTGTTTGTGGGTGTCTGTGTATGATTACCTTAGGCTATGGCCTCCCATGTGTGTGATAGCCTACGTGGAGCTAGTCGCCAACCCTTGGCATGTTGAATGGAGGCTTGGGGTGTCGCGGATTGAGACCCAATAGGTCGGGTCATGAAAGAGTGGTATTAGAAGAAGTTCCACCATTAGAATTTCATAGCATAGTTGGTCTAGCTATGAGCGTCGATTAGGTTGCATATGGGCAGTGTTAGGATGTTTTGAGTTCATATTTTTGGCCTGGGACTCGAGTATTGGTGCGACCGTTGAAGCATCCTTTCACCAGGACTCTGATAACATTCCATTTGATTGAAGACATTGGTACACTGGTTATAGGGAAATAATACTACATTCATCATATAGGATTGGGTTTTTTTCCTTTTCCTTCATGAGTCAGCTACCCAAATATTCTCTTTGATAGTGTTGCATCATGATTTTATTTCAGGATACCTCTATGAATACAAATAGAGAGGGTTCCAAAATGGGATTTTAGTGAAAATACTCTCCATGTAGAGGCTTTGGTCAGGGCATAGGTATTGTGGCTGGACATTCATGAGGTTCCCCAGTTGAGCCACCACCTTCCGAGTAGCTCGTTGTGCCGATAGTGCAGGAAGAGAATTCGTGTAGGCTAAGTGTGTTGCATGAGTTTTAGAGGCAGTGACCTATAAGGTATTGGGGTGATCAAGACGCCCTGGTAGATGATGACTGGTTCGAGGTAGTCAGTCGAGTTTTCCGCCCAGTAAGGACACCTCCAGATCATATGGTGGTCTTAGTGGAAAGCCTTCTACATTATTTGGCCAAGCGATGGTGGATTCTGGTGTTACAGTCCCATGATGAGGAGAATCTTACGTGGGAAGAGTTTCAGTGGCTCCCCTGATAAGAGTTTTATTCAGTGAAGTTGAGGTCAGTGTAGATACAGGAGCTTCTGCAGCTTTGGCACGAGGACATGACTGTGTTAGAGTACTCAGTGGGGATTACAGACCGGTCGTGCTACTCCCTAGATATGGATCGAGACCCATTGTTTATGGATTTATCCTTTGATAAATGCATACTCAATGGCATTCATAAAGGTGTGGTTTCTTTGTCCCTACCCACTTATGATGGAGCGCTGGAGTGGGGCTTAGTTGTGTAGGTCTTTCTGACTAAGGAGATTTTGACCGTTAGTGTTGGGAACATGGAAGTTGAGACCTCATCAGCTAGTTTAGTAGCTGGTATCCTATGGAAGTCTCAGTTGTCCAGACGTGCACGATATTTTATGAGGGAGTCATATGATGGAGGATCTAAATCTCATGGATCTTAGGGTTCGTAGGCCGGTTTTGTTCAGCTGCAGGAGAGGAAGTGTTACGCTTGTGACAAGTGGGGACATATTTCTAGAGATTATCCAACCTACCATGATATTTAGAGGTATCCATATGACATTCTCCCTTGGTAGATGAATCATTTTGAGTATGGAGGTTCACAGGGTGACGAACATGGAGATGTAGCTGGTACAACAGCAGGAGGTGCATGTGGTATGAGTTTCGACCACCAACACCCCCAGGCGGTCTACTTCGGGCTCATGGAGCTTGAGGATGGGGCAAGGAAAACTATAGGCCTTAGATGCAGTTGACCCAGAGGCTCTTCAGATGGATAGAGGTACCCTTTGTGTCCTTTCTACTTTCTGCAGTAGTTTTGATAGATACTGTTAGGCAATAGTCTTTCATTTCCGTTTCTTGCTCGAGGTTTTTCAACGATGTTGGTGAGACCAAGTTCTGGTGTTGTTTTATATTCTTCAAATGCACGTGGAATAGGTATCCTTCTTCTATTAGGATGTGTTTTGTGTGTTAGGATTAAAACCATGCAGGCAAGTCAGTGCAACCCAAAGTGGATAGTGTCGAGGTGTGGTGGACGAGTCCCTCAAACTTGTGTGTTCGGGGTAGGATTCTGTGTTGGGGAGTTTTTGTGAAATAGTTTGTGATCTTGAAAGTGCATGCTAGTTGGCAGCACATGAACCCTTGGTAACATTATTATAGGTTTTGGTAAAATTGATGGTGTGGGAGACCCAATTTAGAGTATTGTTTCTTTATCTTGTACTTATTGATTTTTGAGGAAAAAAATTATTAAGGTGGGGGGTGTAGTGAATCGTGTTTTTCCCTATCATACTTTGTAATATTCCTATGAATAATTACAGATCAATGCGTGAAGACGACATGTGATTCCGAGGCCCGGTGTGCCTGAAATAAATTTTATAAAAATATTAAGTATTTTTATACTATGAACATGGAAACAATGGTTTATCCCCTAAATGATAGATCATATCATATATATGAGGGAATTATTGCATCTAGAGTGTTCTGTCTAGCCTTTGAAGATTATAAGTTTAGTTGGCACGAGCCTTCTATAGAAAAAGTTATCGAGGGCATTTTAATTAATAAATTAATTAATTAATTTATGGACATCAAGTTAAATAAATCCTGAACGGAGTCTTAGATCAAAATTTTGAGATCTCTGTTGAATTTGGAACATCGCATTTACCTTTGGTGTGACATAATCATGGTCAGCACCTGGTGTCGGGTTAGTGCTATGTCGGGGACCATGAGTTAGCAAATAAGATTTAATTATAATTAAATCACATCCCCCTTCTCCACCTTGTGCACAAAAGGAGGCCGAAACCCCCTATCCCCCTTCATATCCTCTTTAGAGATGAACGACATGAAGGCTGGATCATCTAAAAGAGGTGCCTTCCGACTCAGATTTTGACAGTGACCGATTCCAGATAATGAAATAGGAGGTTCATAGTTCAGACCTGACCTCGAAGCTTAAGTGTTTCTCCCTCTATGTAGGTGGTCTTCTATTTTAGTCCAAATACCCATTTTTATGTGTTGTTTTAATGTTATAGAGACATTTTACAACTACAAGGGACCCCTAATATGTTGATATGTGTGTTTAGAGGTGAATAGGGGAGATTCTGGCTGTTTGTAGGGAAATCCTGCCAGATTTTCCTGTCAACACGGTGTGTAAACCAGTGACACTTGCGTCATGTTCTTTATATTCATGGTAGAAGGACTTTTAAATAGTACATGCTGTGTAGTGGGAGTACATGTCATGTAGTGGCACATGGGCTGTGTTTGGGTAAAGAAAAACTAAAAATGGTGGTTCATGAATATTACACACTGTGTACTGGGAGTACACTCTGTGTAGTGGAACATTGGAATGTGTCCATGTAATAAAGAACATGGGATGGTGGTTAATGAAATATACACATCATGTAAAGTAAATTACATGTGGTGTAAATTTAAATGGGCAGACCCTATGTACTCCAATGTAAATTCCATGTACTTTCTCCATCTTGTTTTCATCTGGGGGTTCTTTAAACCTCTGTAACTTGAAATCCAGTGGTCCGTTTTTGTACCTTCTACAGCCACGTGATCCATGTTTCAAGGTGGATGCTTCAAGACCAATTGCAAGTCCTGAAACCAAAATCAAGGTACAAACCCCATGAGTAAATAAGTATTGATGTTTAAAAGTTTAAATACCAAAATTTAGATAATTATATTTTTAAAATAAATATTCTTTTTGAAATCCCCACGAAGAATTTATAAAATGGTTAATTTTTCATCATTTTCAGAGACTGTGGAATTTTTGGGGAAAAAATAAATACAGTAAAAATATATTTTCTATAATATGAAATGTTAATAGCCCAAAAGTGATTTAATAAATACTATAAAGATAATACATGATGACAATTTAATTTACCCTTTAAAAATGTGTTTTTTCAGTTATTTTATTAATTTTATAATCATTTAATGAATCCTCCAAAACCTATTTTATGTTTTAAGGTTTTAAAATCAATTCTTTATGAACCTGACTCACTTCCACCTCACCAATGATATTATTTAAATATTTTGGGTTAGTGGACATATAAAATATTGAAATACACTCACATTTTTTAGAAACCATGGGATAGTTTGTAGTTTGTATTATTTTATTATATAGATTCAAAAATCTAAATGTAGAAAATAATAAACATTTCCCCTATCTTTTGTTATAAATACCCACCATCCTCCTACTCATCCCCACTAAACACTGATTGAGATTTTTTTCTCTATCCAACCCTCTCTAAATCTCTTACAAGGTGTTCCAGATATCTTTAGAAACTCCTCCTAAGATTTTAGAATCACCCCCTCAAGGTAAGTGATCCTATCGTCCTCTTTATTCAAGTACTTTCTTGGTATTATTGCTTTTTATTTTCAATTTATCATGTTGGAATATGTTTTTACACATCACTTTAATGTCCTTATGATTCCCAAGAAAATATATACCACCATTCACTCTCATTAAATCCTTTCATGAACTTTTATTTACACTCATTATGCTACCAAAATTATTATTTCATATTCCAAACCAAACTATTATGTTATGAATAACCATCACTATTTACACTTAAGGTAATTCAAATAGATGTTCTTATTCTATATTTATTTGGTACTTCTTTGTATATAACTTACCCACCTTAATCACTGGATAAAATGTGTTGAAATGTATTCTTATTTTGTGTGATCTATATGGCATAGAAGTTCCTGAACATTATATGAATGTGATTGGTGAACCTAGAATTATATATACCTCTATTGAAATGGGTAAACATTTTATCTCATTAGATACCATGCATGGTTCATGGGAGTTAATCTTAAGAACAATAAGTTTTTTTCTCAATGGTTATCCTTGGATTATGATTATGATGTCATGTTTTATTTTGTTCCGACATTTATATAATATTTTGATGTTATCATATTATATAGAGATTCGATGTTCATGTTTAGGAATCTATCTCTTTTATGTCACCTTGATATTTATTTTTGAACCACATGTATTAATTCAATCATGTTACGCTTCGATTATCCCATGAATGAGATTTATAGCACACCCCTTCCTTATGTACATCCCTAGGATATCTTGTGTTATATTATAAGATCAATAGAATATGAGGGCATGTTATGGTGTTTTAAAAAATTACTTTTTATCCATGTTGGAGGTTAACATTCTATGTATTTAAGACCCAAATATATAATACCTATCAATATTCTAGTATCTTATTATGTTTTTCCATATCTAATAAATCATGAAATAAAGTATATAATAGACATGAGTTTTCATAGTTAGTATCAGAGGAAGGTCTAGTTATTTTTAAGGATTTTGATTAGAAATCCTCAGTGAAAGCAATAGGGATAAGGCTAAACATAGGAAAAATCCCTAAATTTTGGTAAAATATAGATTATGTGTCTTCTCAAAAAATCCCTACTTGGAAACTACAAGTGTATTTGGATTTGGCATAGTTATAACTTTGGGTAAAAACCCATAAAAGGGAGCGTTGGTTATTAACTCAATCATGGCCTAGTGCATGAAAAATAAGCCTTTATGCACACCTAGTTTAACACTCCAAGGGGATATGATTTGGTAAATTTAAAATCTCCCTACGAACCATTATAAAAGGAAAAAATGACAATAAAATTTTATAATAGGAAATAGATCATGTATAGCTTATAATGAAACCTAGAAATTAATAGGTTATGTAATGTATATATATTATGTCTTATCCCTTAAATGTTTATAGTTTCTATTTTTATATACTTAATGGTTGGAAAATTATCATCCCTATGCCTATTTTGGATGAATCATATGATTGGAACTAGAATAAAATCCTAAATGAAAGGATTATCATCCATTTATAAACCTAAAATATTCTATATGATTATGAATTTACGTATTATTTCACATCACTTATGTTTTTAGAACTATCTAAACACCATCACAATACATGGAAGCCAAAAGATTGGAGAAAATGTTAAATGGGGAAATAATTACATCTCAAGTATATAACTCATACCATGTCAAAATATGTGGGGTTAATTTTCCATAGAAACCTATGATACTTCATTTAAAAGAATTTGGTGTAGTTCTGGTTATAAATTGGATGTCCATGTATAGATCCAGTATAAATTTACAATATTAGGAAATCACCCTTCATTTCGCAAACCACCCTTCGATTCTATACAAGTGCAAGGAGGAGGATTGATCTCCATTGGATTCATCATCTAAATCATGGATATTATTTCCTTGTGAGAAATTATATCTAGATATAATGATTGAGACTAAGGAAAAAATAATCCTTGATGATATCCCCATTGTGTTTTTATATGTTGATGTATTTCATTAATAATTGGATGCTCTTTCTCCTAGCTGATAGGTTGAGTTCTTAGTTGAAATTATACATGGATATTTTTCAATATCATAGAATACTTATAGAATGAGAACTATTAAAATTCAATAGCTAAAGAAGAATCTAAAAGAGAATCTAGATGAAGGTTTTATTAAACCAAGTTATTCACCATGGGGTGCATTAGGAATAAGTATGGCTGAATGTGACTCTTCATTGATTATCATGAGCTTAATAAGATTAAGATAAATAAAAAGTATCATATGTCATAGATTGATGGCATGTTCAACCAACTACATGGATCCCAGTAATTCTCCAAGGGGAATCTATGGTCTGGATATTATCATGTAAAGGTGAAGAATAAGGATATATCCAAGGTATATTTTCATACAAGGTATGGGCACTAAAAGTAAATAGTGATTCCCAATGGACCCATAAATTCTCTAGATACAATCATTGACTTATTGAATAATTACTTTAGGTATTAACCCAAAAAAATTTATAGTAGTATTTATAAAATATATTCTTATATAATATAAAAGAAAGGTGAATCATGGGGATTATTTGATTATTACGCTGAAGACCTCAAAAAAGGAAAATTTATATGTTAAGTATAGTATGTATGAAATTTTTATGGGGAATGTAACATTCACGGGGAATGTTATCACAAAAAGTTGGATATTTATGGATCCTTAAATAAATAGCCAATTGATGGATGGCACAAATTTTGTTATGGAAATTCATAATTTCCATGGTTTAGCCGGGTACTATCAATGATTTATTATAAATTTCATAGGATTTTCAAGCCCACTAACCAAGGTAAATCATAAGGGAGTGAATTTCTTTTGGACCGACGAATGAGAGGAACACTTTATAGAGTTCATGAATACATTAATCACTAAACCTATTATCACATTACCCACCATTGGCGAATGACTTATGATATAAAATAATAAATCCAAAAATGGATTGGGATGTGTACTCATGAATGGTGTAAAAGTGATAGCCTATGCCTCCCACCAATTAATGATCCATGTAAAGAACTACCCAACCCATGATATTGAATTAGTTGTAGTGCTCATCACATTAAAAATTTGGAAGCATTATCTCTATACGGATAACTGTGACATATATATGGATCCTAAAATACTCAAGTATATATTCACACAAAAAGATCTCAATATGCACTGATGAAGGTTGTTACATTTGATAATGTATTATGACTGTTCATTACATTACCATCACATGAAGGAAAAAAGTTGTAGATTCTCTGAGTAGAAATGATCCTATAAATGTATAAAAGATATGTATTTAAGGAGATCCAATCTTATTGGACATGAAAATAATGGAATTGGAATAATAAAAGGATATTAATCCCACCATTCTCAAATAAATTTCCTACATACAGTATTGAGAGGATCAAGGAGGCCCAAAAAGATGACGAGGAGCCATTGAGAGAGGTAGTGAATATTATAGAGTTCAAATTTTCTAAAGATGAATTTATAATGATAGGAACTGGAATATATATCCCATAAAAACCAGATCTAAATAATGAAAATTTTAATGATGCACATAGCTCATCCTTGTATATTCATTTGGGAAACAGTTATATATATATAGATCTAATGAAAAACTTATCAGGGGATAACATGAAGAGGGATATTGCAGAATTTATATCTCGATGGTTGGTATGAAATAAATTGAAGGATTAATTAAATAAGATTATGGGTATGATGAAACCATTGCCCAATAAAATATATAAATGAGAAAACCTAACTATTAATTTCATCATATGACTCCCCATGACATATAATGAAAATAATGACATCTGGGTGGTAGTCTACCATATTATAAAGTCAGTTCATTTCAATGATATAAAATAAGATTCAGCTTTCGGCCAACATTTGAGGATCTACATACGTTAAGTTGTAAGACTATATGTTATAGCATTATCCATTGTATCTGATCAATATACGAGGGTTACCTTGAGGTTTTAGAGAATCATTCAATATGAATTGGATGTAGAGTTTTGTTTCTATACTATTTATGACCCTCATATGGATAAATATTCTTAAAATACATTAAAAAATTAGTGGAAATGACAAGATCTTGTTCAATGAATTTCCAATGATGTTGGTATCATCACCTTTCCTTAGTGGAGTTTTAATATAACAATGGTTTTCATTCTTTTATTCAAATGATACCTTCTGAGGCTCTATATGAAAATATGAGTTAGGATCCTACATGTTAGGCTGATGTTTGAGAGAGTAAAATGATGGTATTTGATTTTATACAAGGGATGATAGAAAATCCTCAAAACATTAAGCATCCTGTGACATCTAGGATAATTTGATTGAAAAGCTACATAGACAACTTTCTACATAACCTATAGTTTAAGGTTAGAGATAAATTGTTCTCTCATATATCACCATAGAGGAACTTTATAAGGTTTGGGGAAAATGTAAATATTTTTTCAAGATACAATTTGTAACGCCCCGACCCCAGTTACCCAGATTCGGTGCATTATTTTAATACATTGGCATGATTACAAGGAATCATGTCCTGAAAGGCTGACCAGTTTAGGAGTCTTGGAAAATAGATTACATACAGGAACGTTACATTACACATTAGAAAATAAAACACAACATAAATGATACATTGAGAACACCATTAGTCCCCTAGATTAACCCTGCTTATCAATCATAATACACTTCTTGGAATCTTAAGAAAATTAAAACATAGAAAAGGGTGAGATAAGATGCACAGTAAGGATAACAATATAGTGGAATCCTTCATAAATATGCATAAACATTTATGTCAGTGTATAAGACTAAAACAAAAGCTTCTTAAACATAAAATTCAGCATAATATGGAAAAGATACAATAATATAATTTCATCTACTTATTCACATGGATATTATACTAGTTTAATAATCACAAGAAATATCAATAGCCACTTTCATAATGATGTGATGCATAATGCCAGATTTCATAACCATATAGTGAAGGCCTTATTCCAAGACTACAAATAATATTTTGTCAAGGCCTTGTGCTGAGACACTAGATTGTCTCATGAGACCTACCAATTCATCATGGAGCTATAGAGGGCTCTACCCGTCACTTAGTAAGTCCAATGAATTCCTCATATGAAAAGGTTTAAACATAACATATACCTTCTTATTAAAACAAGAATAAAAAATTTCAATACTTTATCAATAATCCATGAATGGTATAAAAAATACACATCCACAGTCAAACATATCACAAAACATTAAATACATTATGGATAATTTTTATCATAATATGTCAACTTCAAACATGTTTAAAATCCATCAAAGAATGTTGACATAGATGAAAATGATTTGTAAGAATCATTGAGAGAAATATATATTTTTCATGAAAACATTTAAAAGTAACAAAATTTAAAAAAGAAGAAATTTAAATAAATTTTTCAATCAAATTTTCCCATACCACTTTTAAACTTATCATAGTAATTAACATTATAAAAACATTCATTTCCATATAAATAAATCTTTAAAAACCATTTTGAAAACATGGACATTAATGAGAATGATTTAGAAGAATAAATATTTAAAACATTAAAAATAATGTTTTAGTAAAAAGTACCTTAAAAATAATCCCTTTGAAAACTATTTTATGAAACATGGACATAGATAATAAATATGTCCCAGTAGATACTTACATAAAAACAACCTCGAATATTAAAGAGATTGTGAAATTAACCCTTACCTTGAACTTTCCTTTAGTTGAGGGTATGTTTAACCTCTTGTATGAAGACCTTAGTAAGTTATTATATTATAAAATAACCATATTATTGTTTATGGTATCATACCTGATTCATTTATGACTTTATACTACCCATTTAATAATAATTTTCATGTTAAATTAACATTTCAGGTAATAATTGCTTTCATTATTGTAAGTGTTTTAACTTGTTACCCTTGACTATATCACCTAGATATATATTTAAATAATTTAAGAATATAAAACAAGATTTATATATCATATATATTTAGAATATAAATATGTATAATAGATATATATAGGTAATGAAAAATAGTGTTTTTTGAGATGGTATTCCGTACGTATGCATAAACTCTATTTCTGTTTTCATATCGTATTGAACAGAACTAATTGAATAATATTAATGTAAGTGCATATATTTATATATATACATTAGAATTATAATTTCATATTTTACATACTTATTAATGATATATCATTTATAATCATCATTGAATGGTGAAAATGGAAATGAATCTCATCACGTCGTGGAGACGGTAATCTATATGTACACACGAGCGACAATATAATTATATTGATAACGAAATCATATGTAATTGGATTTTATATCATATATACAGAATCATTAACATGTTATATTTATTATTTAAATCATTTATACTGATTATTATACCCATAAAAATAATGATGTGTTTGAATAACAAACTACACCACAACGTGGAGACGGTAATCCGTACGTATGAATGTATGGTGAATTTGTCATTTATAAGATGGATAGAATAATGAATATGGATGTAAAATATCTATATTAACATAACAGTATATATAATATACTAGAGTACTTATTTTATAATGGAAACAACAAAGAAAGAGGAAGTGGAAGAAGAAATGAACTTGAAAGATGTGATGAAATATTTACCTATTTTTTGGGTTCTTCTTTTTGATTTGATGAAAAGGTCTCCATAGGTAAGATTTATAACTAAAATAAGGAATCTAGGATAAAGGGAGGAATTTTGGGAGGATATTTGGGCCGAGGTTGGATAATCCAAATGGGTTTGGTGGTGTGAAATTAAGAGAAGGGGAAGTTCCCTTTTATAAGAGCTGTGAGGTTTAGTTTTGGAAAAGTTTGAAATATTATTTTATAATAAAATATTTTTCGGTTTCTAATGACTCTAAAATGAATTATTTAAAGTATAAGGTGTGTATGGAACATGAACATCTCAACCATAAGGTTTTAGATAGGTTTAGGATACTATTTTAACCATATCCTTTAGATATAACTCTTAGATAGATAATTTAACTTTTACTGTGTCTTCTTGTATTCTTACACTATATGGTTAATAAAATTACTCAAAAATACAAGAGAGCCTCAAGTGGTTCACTAATGACATAAATAATATTATTTAATACTTTTTTTGAGCATTAGATTTTTTTTTGAATTTTATATCAACCAATAATATAGTATTTGTTTTAAAAACTATTTTATGTCAATTTTGACATTATTTGGTATTTGTTTTTTTAAATAATAATAGCATGATTACTTCGAACTAAATTTATTGAATCAATCCTAACATTTCATATTATCCTATAAAATTAATGCAATAATCAAAATTCTCAAATTAAATTTATTTGGATATTTATAATATCAATTATTTTTATATTTTATTAATTATGTAATTACTGCATCATCATTGTGTCATAAATAAATTTATTTATTTAATGTCGAAAAATTATAAATAAAATACCATTATGTAGGAAATTATATTATCTTTCAAATTAATATTTATAGTCTAATATATATTTTGTATAACCCTATATTAAAAATGTTGTAGTTATGAAATCTTGAATTTTAATACTTTTCACTCTTCTTTAAATTAAATAATAATAAATGTCCTAATCTAATACAAGTGGACCTAAAGGATCATATTTTATTCCTAAGGATGTTTTTGGTCTAATTAAACTTATCCAATAGAATTAGGACATGTGTTTGGGTAATAATAATATCAATTTTATCTTTAATTACCCTATTTACTTTTAACCGTGGTAAATAAAAGTAAAAAGTCACTATTCACCATAAATTAATATAATCATATTGAACAACATTTTACATACTGATATTAACAGTGTAACTTTTATTTTTAAAATTCCATTCACAGAGGTAGTACAATTCAGTTTTATGCAAATTTGAAAATGCTCCTAGGATGTGGGTGAAAGACGGTAAAAAGTTCAATAAAATTTTATATATCTAAAATTGTTATAAAATTACTCCAATAAATTATATTTAACTTATATAGGTATTGTGTATCTATTTTGACCAAAAATAAATTTAAATAAAATAAATAATTATTTAAATAAAAAGTCGGTTTTAACCAATAACTCTATGTTTTTCCCTATTCTTCAAAAATTGAATGTTTTCAAAAAAATACCAAAAATTTCATCCTAAGATAAATTTGATATTATCAATTCAAAAATTAAGTCTATTTTACAAAATTAAAAACATATAGGTTTCATTTAATAATTTAAAATTAATTCCCGTTGTCAAAACCAAAAAGCATGTTTTTAAGAAATAATAACTAACAAAAGATTGATACTTATTTATGTTCAATTTAAAAGTAAAATTATTTCCAACGAATAACATTGGATTAAATGGTAAAAGTATAATATATTTACACTTACAAACCATTAAAATTTATAGTTTAACACTTCAAATTATTTTGATTAAAAATGTTGTTTTCAGTTAAAATATACTATTTTTCATTATCCACCCAAATATGTCAGTTATCTGAAAACACCAAAAATTATTTGAAGCTAAATTATTATGTACCAATTATAAAGAAGAATTTTATATTGTAAAATTGAATATATAAATGTTTCAAATATTGTATTTAAAAAGGGTTCACCATTAAAAGGCGGTAATATGGCATTTTTTAGAAAAATACTTCTTTTATCTGAAAAAAATGTATTTGTTTTTTCATTATGTCTAAGAAAATCATAATATTGATTCTAAAATTATAAGGATTATATGAAGTTTAATATTTAGTAAATACTATTCATATCCTCTTTTGAACGGCTTGTTTGGTAAGTGGTGGTGCGCTTGAACTCGGTGTTGTGTGTAGTGAAAGTTATTGAATTACTTTGAAGAAATAGAGTACTGTGAAATCTTGGGGTGATACACATTGGGCCCTTTGTTATCATTGATCACGTCAGAGCTATGTCCTATAAACTAGATCTCCCACATAACCTATATCAATTATATGATGTGTTTCATGTATCCCACTTAATGAAGTAAACACCAGACTCCTCACATGTACTAAATCTAGAGGTGATACTATTAGATAATTTTTTTATACAAGGATCATTTGGTGATGATCTTAGATCACAAATACAATGTTCTATGAAACATGACAACTCACCAAGTCAAAGTACTATGATGGGAACATATGTTTGAGGAAGACACATAGGAACAATAAGTGGTGATGAAATGAAAGCACCCTCATCTATTTTAGTATAGAATATGAAATCTCATGGGATGAATTTCTAAAGGGGGGATAATTTTACGACCTATAATTTTATAAATAAGACTCCATTTTAAATAAATTCATTCTTATGTAATGTAGTAATAGAAAATACATGCACTACTTTAATTATTTTGGACTGTTATAGGCTTTTAGATTTAAAATACCATTAGACATCACAACCAGTGATCTTATAGTCATTGTATAGTGACCATTAATATTTGAATATGTTAATGTATATGTTAAAGTATAATTGACATAGACATAGGAAGATATGTCCTAGACCAATAGGATTGTACCATATGAATCCCATTTATCAGAGCCTCCACAAGAGACATAATCATTGAGATTTTTCTTTGAGCATGACCAACACAATATTCAACATTTGAAACATGATATAAAATACTTACGAGAGAAGTTCAGGATTATTGATATCATGAAATAAAATATTTTGTTTAAACCACCCCATGAAAGTACCACCTTAACACACCATACCATTAGTGCGTATGTTGGTGTAATAAGAGGTTATGTATCTAGACCCTTGTAGTATAATATTTTATTTTTTATATTTAATACAATCAAGATTATATTTATCCATTTTTCATTATTAATTAATATATATATATATATATATGTTTGAATAATAAGATTTATAAAAACTAGATTGTGATCTTGAAAAACTAAAATAGTATTTTTAGTAAATATAGAGTTTCAATTAAAACACTATTCTTTATAAAATCAAGAATTTATTAAAGAAATTAAATTGTCATAAAATATTCTAATTAAATAATGTTTATAATATATATATGATAATATAATTTAATGAAGTCCAATGTATTTTTTATAAGGTCTATAAAGTGGTTCGTGTAGTAAAAACTAATATTTTTCTGTAAATAAGGATTTTTATTTAAATGTGTAAATTAAATAATACAGAAAAATATTTTGGGGAAATAAATATTAATTTTTAAATAACCACATAAAAAATTATCCAATGATGAATTTTTCTTAATTTAATGAGACATTATGATTTTTGGGTAAAAATTATATATGATATAAGTAAAGTATTTGTATTATGAAATCATAATAGCCAATAAGTGATTTAATAAATAATATAAATGTAAAAAAATAGATTTCAACATTAAAATAACGTGTTTTGAAGTTATTTAATAAATTTCATAATACTTTAATGAATTCTCATTTAGCTATATTATATTTTAAGGTTTTAAAATCAAATCTTCATAAACATGACTCACTTCCACACCACCGATGGTATTATTTTAATATTTTTGGTTCTTACCCTTATAAAATATATACATTTCTCCACTTTTTTCAATACCATGGAAAAATCATGGAATAGATAGTGTTTTTCATTATCATATTTTATAGAGTCCAAAACCTAGGTTTAGAAATTAATAAATAATTCCCTTCATTTGTTTTATAAATATCCACCCATCCCCCCACTTTTATTCTATCCAAAACCCATTTATCACAATGTTACTCTCTCTATACCTCCCTAAATCAATCCCAAGGTTTTCCCAATCACTTAATAATATCCTCACAAGAATTTGGAAGCACCCACGCAAGGTAAGGGATTCTATCCTCATCTTTATTCAAGTACTTTGTTTGTATTATGACTTTTTAATTTCAATTATTCTAATTGGAAAATGTTTATACACATAATTTTACTTTATTTATGATTCCAAAGTAATGATACACCACCATTAACTATCATTAAACCCTTACATGAACCTTTATATACACCAATTGTGTTTCTGAAATCATTCCATGATTTTCCAAGCCAATTTTTTTTTGTTTTGAATACCCATACCTATTTCCAATCAAGGGAATTCAAATAGATGTGAATATCAATCATTATGTTGGGACTTCTAATGTATATAATTCAAACTCCATAATCATGGAAATAAAAGTAAATAAATATGTTCTTTTTTTATGATATATGTGAACCGATGTGCTTGTACATGACATGAATGTAAAAGGTGGGTGAGAAATTATATATCCCTCCAATGTATTAGGTAATGTTTTTATCTCATGAGATAAAATGTATTGTGGATGGGAAGTTATCTGAAGAAAACTAAGTTATATTGTCTTCATGTGTATCCTTGACTTATTCTTATTATGTCATGTTTTATATTATTTCCATATTTCTACACTATCTTGATATTACCATCTTATATTGGGCTTTTATGTTCATAATTATTAATATCACCCTTTTATGTAACCTTGATATACCTTTTTTACTCACAAGTACTACTTTCATCATGTTATTTATTGACTATCCCTTTATTGGGCTTTATAGATCACCCAATTTTTATGTATATCCTGCGGTTTTCCCATGTAGTATTAAAATATTAATGGAATATAATGTCATGTTATGTAGTTTTATGTAATTTCATTGTATCCATATTTTTTGTTAATATGCTATTTGTTTAATTTCCCAAATACACCAGACAACTCAATATTATGGGATTGTATTAAGTTTGTCATTTTGTAACAAATTAATAAATAAAGTGTATAAAAGACACGAGTTGTCATAACTCTATAGTGGATTGAGTTTGTGATATTTTTCATGAGAAACATTTGTTAGTATCAAGTCCTTCTATGATTTGATAATATGGATTCATTCTATAAATACCGGTGAAGAAAACATTATATGATTACTAAATACTCAATATAGGTCTTCAGGTGATTTTTACACCAAAAATGGTCTTGAATTTTGGTGTTGCTAATTTGGGTTGATTTTGGGGGTCTCCCAATTCATCTCTTCCATTTTAATACATGTATGAAAATTTACAACTCTTTGGATTATCCAGTCAAGTTAGATGATTCAACCTCAACCCTATTGATATTTTTTATTGTTTATTTCTGTGTTAAGGTCAATAGGTGGGTGGAGATACCTTATTGGACCAATATACACAATGTTTTTTAAGGCTTATCCAAGTTTATTTTATATTAATATATTCAAAAAAATTATCACAAATTTAAATGAGTTGGGAACTCACCTACTGATTGTTGCACTACTGGAAATCCCATTTTTACCAACGCTTATATCCCAACGGTTTGATAAACTATTGGGAATGGTTATGTATACCAACAATTTTCTCAAAATAATTGGTATAGTGGCCTTTACAAAGAAATTTACAACCATTTTGTAAAACCGTTGGTATAGGCCTCAATTAAGACACTTTTACCAACAGTAATACACTAACTGTTGGTATATATTGGAATCTATTCCACCTTTTACCAATAGTTTAATGAAACCGTTGGTATAGGACTATATTCCCAACGGTTTTTAAAAACTGTTGGGAATATTTTCCCCTAAATCCAGTTCGGGTGTCCAGTAGTCACTCCGCTCGATTGCAGTCCCCCACCGCTCAAATGCAGCCCTAAAATGAAGCTCTCCCAAAGATCTCTCGTTACCCAGTCTCCGAAACTCAATCCAACCTCTTCAATCAAACAATTTTTCTGTTCTACACTTCATATATGTAAGTTCTACCTCAGTTATAATGTTCTTCATCTATTTTTTTATTTTTTATTTTTATTTGACCTAAACGTCTGGGATCTCTCTATACAAAGACTCAGAAACTCATTCCACTCATAGATCCATCTTAAATCAAACAATTTTGTTGTTCTACACTCTAAATTTGTTAGTAATACCTTAGTTTTAATTTTTTCCATCTATTATTTTTGTTTTCTGTTTTAATTTGTTTTAAACTAGGTTGTGTTGTTTATGGCATGCGAAGGCTAGTCATATTGAGGATTATTTGGATGTTGGTTGGGCGATGGATTGGAATTGTGATGCTTTTTAGATTAATTTAGATAATTTTCAATGAGTTATTTGAGGGTTTTCCTCCCTTTAACAGAGTCCCCACTCCCCATGGACCCTGGACACCCCCCTCTTGGACCCTGGAAAGTCCCCCCTCCTGGAAAATGGACAGCCTGGCCCCCCTCTTTCCTGAAACTTGGACAGCCCCCCTCCTAGACCCTGGACAACCCCCTCCACCCTCCTCCCACGCCATTGTATATTCCCCCTCCTTCCTGGACCCTAGGAAGCCCCCCATCCCCACCATGGACCCTGGATAGCCCCCCTCCTCGATGGACCCTAAACAGCCCCCCCTCCTTCCTGGACCATGGACAAACCCTTTTCCCCTTATCCATGACTTTGGACAGCCCCCACCCCCCTTCATGGACCCTGGACAGCCCTACACCCCTTCTCCTAGACCTTGTACATCCCCCTCATCCCCCTCCTCAACCACCTAACCCCCCCCCCACTTCAAAACTATGACCTCCAAACTTGGACATGCTAGTTTTTCTCTAAAAATATAGATTTGATCTTCAAACCACCTCAATAATATCCTAAACAATGCTTAAAATCTGGTTTTCACCATATAGCATCTGATTGTATTCCAAGTCACTAGTCTATCCTCCCTTGCCTAGATTTTACAAAAAGCGTTCAACCTTAAGGATCCAAATAAAAATAAATTGATATAAGACATTTGATAATGGATTAAAATTTCAAATTGGGATCCAATGAGGAATATTTGAGATATTATCCATCATGTCCATGAGTAAATCCATTTTTATATATCCAATAAGTTATTTCTCACAATTTTCACACATTAATTGTTTTTAAAAATGGGGAAAACATTTATAAAAGTTCTAATATATAAAAATGAATCTATTTGTGGATACAGCTTAACCAACAATGTCTAGCTTGTCTGCCTCTTCCATGATCATCGATGTGCACATCCCGTCTCCATCTGACCTTGCACGATGGGTGACTCAGTGTCTGGCTGATGACGAGCATTATATTCTCTTACTTCAACACCAGATTAACGCACGCTACATTCTTGAAGTTATCAATCCCACTAAGCGTCCATGTGAGCTTGATGACACGACCACCAGTTCTTGTAAGAGTCAGAGGAGTTCTGAGCTGATGGACCAAGACGATTGACCAGTGTCCATCCATCTGGCTGAAGACGTAAAACATAGTGCTTCCTGGGAGGCAACCCATGTTCTAGAGTTTCATCATTTTTCTTTTTTTACATTGTTTTAGGAAATAAACATGGAATGTATGCAACAATGTTTTAGCCGCTTCTCATCTGTATGTGAAATCAACAACTGACATATGGGAAACTAACTAAATGCCTTCAGATTGTGTTGACACTATAGGAAAACTATCCATGGGTCATATGTGACATGTAAAAGTCAGCTCCGCCTCAATCCGACGCGCGGTGTGGCCGGTATCTCTCCAAGTGTATGTATTTTGTTTAAAATGGACAATATTTTACGTACATATGCCAATCCAATCAAATAGATTTTGATAGTGTTGATAATTTTTCACAATGATCCATGACTCATATGTGTCGTGTATGAGTAAACCCCACCTCAATTCGAGGATTGGTGTGGCCGATACCACTCAAAGTGCCTCTGTTTTGTTAAAAATGGACTTAATTTTTAGTGAAATCAACAACTGACATACGAAAAACCGACCAAACACATTCAGATTCTATTGAAACATAAGGAAAACGATCCATGAGTCAATTGTGACGTGTATGAGTCAACTCCACCTCAATACGAGGCTCGGTGTGGCCGACACCACTCAAAATGCCTCTGTTTTGTTAAAAATGGACTTAATTTTAAGTGAAATCTACAACTGCCATATGGTAAACTGACCAAACGCATTCGGATTATATTTATTCTATAGGAAAACGATACATGGGTCATATGTGACGTGTACGAGTCAACCCTGTCTCAATCCAAGGAGCGGTGTGGATGGTACCATTCAAAATGTCTCTTTTTTGATCAAAATGACTTTAATTTTAAGTGAAAACAACAACTGGCATACAAAAACCCAACCAAATGCCTTCCAAATCAGTTGAAACATTAGGAAAATGATCCATGGGTCATATGTGATGTGTAATAGTCAACCCCATCTCAATCTAGGGCACGATGTGGCTGGAACCACCCAAACTATCCGTCTTTTGTTTAAAATGGACAATATTTTACGTACATACACCAAACCGATCAAATGGATTATGATTGTGTTGATACTTTTGAAAACAATATCCACGACTCATATGTGATCTGTACAAGTCAACCCCGCCTCAATTCGAGTCCCGGTGTGGCCGTCACCACTCAAAGCGCCTTTGTTTTGTTAAACATGGACTTAATATTATGTGAAATCAACAACTGACATACAGCACACCGACCAAATGAATTCATATTATATTGAAACATATAGAAAACGATCCATGAGTCAAATGTGACATGTAAGTGTAAACCTCACCTCAATACGAGGCTCGGTGTCGCCAACACAACTCAAAATGCCTCTATTTTGTTAAAAATGGACTTAATTTTAAGTGAAATCAACAACTAAGATATAGTAAACCGAACAAACACATTCTAATTCTGTTGATACTAAAGGACAATGATCCATGGGTCATTTGTGATGTGTACGAGTCATCCCCGCCTTAATCTGAGGTGCGCTATGGACGGTACCATTCAAAATGTCTCTCTTTTGTTCAAAATGACTTTAATTTTAAGTGAAAACAACAACTGGCATACAGAAAAGCGACCAAATGCATTCAGAATCTGCTGAAACATTAGGAAATGATACATGGGTAATGTGTGACATGTACAAGTCAACCCCGCCTCAATCCGAGGTACGGTGTGGCCGGAACCACCCAAACTGCCTCTCTTTTGTTTAAAATGGATAATATTTTACGTACATACGTCAAACAGATCAAACGGCTTCTGATTGTGTTGATACATTTTAACAACAATACATGACTCATATGTGAGGTGTACAAGTCAACCCTGCCTCAATTCGAGGCCCGGTGTGGCCGACACCACACAAAGTTCCTCTGTTTTGTTAAAAATGGACTTAATTTTAAGTGAAATCAACAACTGACAGACGGAAAACTGACCAAACTCATTCGTATTAAATTGAAAATTAAGAAAAACGATCCATGAGTCAAATGTGATGTGTACGAGTAAACCACGCATCAATACAAGGCTCGGTGTGGATGAAACCACTCAAAATGCCTCTATTTTGTTAAAAATGGACTTAATTTTAAGTGAAATCAACAACTGACATACACTAAACCGACCAAAGGCATTCAGAATCTATTGATAGTATAGAACAATGATCCATGGGTCATATGTGATATGAACGAGTCAACCCTAGCTCAATCTGAGGACCGGTGTGGCCGAAACCACTGAAAGTTCCTCTGTTTTGTTAAAAATGGACTTAATTTTGAGTGAAATCAACAATTGACATACGATAAACTGACCAAAAGCTTTCAGATTCTGTTGAAACATAAGGAAAACGATCCATGGGTCAAATGTAACGTTTATTAGTCAATTTCTCCTCAATCTGAGGTGCGGTGTTGGTGGGACCACTCAATCTCCCTCCCTTTTGTTCAAAATGGTCTTATTTTTAAGTGAAATCAACAACTGACAAACGGGAAACCAACCAAACACCATCAGATTGTGTTGAAACTTTAGGAAAACGATCCATGTGTTATATGTGATGTGTAAGAGTCAACCCTGGCTCAATATTAAGCGAAATGTGGCTGGTATCACTCCAAATGTATGTATTTTGTTTATAATGGACAATATTTTACGTACATACGCCAAACTAATCAAACGGCTTCTGATTTTGTTGATACATTTGAACAAAGATCCATGACACATATGTGATGTGTATGAGTCAACCTCGCCTCAATCTGAGGCCCGATGTTGCTGACACCACTCAATGTGCCTATGTTTTGTTAAAAATGGACTTAATTTTAAGTGAAATCAAAAACTGACATACGACAAACCGACCAAACGCATTCGGATTCTGTTGAGACTTAAGGAAAATGTTCCTGGGGTCAAATAAGACATGTAGAAGTCAACTTTTCCTCTATTCGAGGTGTGGTGTGGCCAGGACCACTCAAACTTCCTCTCTTTTGTTTAAAATGGACTTATTTTTAAGTGAAATCAACAACTAACAGACGGGAAACAAACCAAACACATTCTTATTGTGTTTTAACATTAGGAAAACAATCCATGCGTTATATTTAATGTGTACAAGTCAATACTAGCTCAATCGGAAGCACAGTGTGGCCGGTATCACTCCATGTGTATGTATTTTGTATAAAATGGACAATATTTTACGTACAAACGCCAAACCGATCAAACGGCTTCTGATTGTGTAGATACTTTTTCACAACGATCCATGTCTCATATGTGACATGTTTGAGTCAACCTTGCCTCAATCCGAGGTCCGGTGTGGCTGACACCACTCAAAGTGCCTCTGTTTTGTTAAAAATGGACTTAAATTTAAGTGAAATCAAAAACTGACATACGAAAAACTGACCAAATGCATTTGAATTCTATTGAAACTTAAGGACAACTATCCATGAGTCAAATGTGACATGAACGGACCGCCCTGTACAGCCCCCCCCCCCCACCCCCCTTTCTGGACCCTGGACAACACCCCCACCCTTCTCCATGGACCTCGGACAGCCCCCGGACATGAATAACATTTTCCTATTGTACCACTGTGTATGCAAGTAAATGAGACTCTTATGCCTTATGTATAATTCTATTACAATTTGATTAAATTTTATACGTCATGGATGATATGTAAATGTAGGCATGTTGATTTCACATGCCTTTTTTTATTTCTTTAATCATGCAGTGTTATTTGGGATTATTCCATTTTTGTATGTCTTGAACTATATGAATGACTTGGTAAGCTTATTATCTCATTCTCATCAAATGAATGTGATGATATGCTATAATTTGAATACAAATCCTTGTTGCAAATTCTCCATGACCCCCATACTCTCTCCCTAGAAATATCCCCTCCACTCTTCATGGACAACCCCCTCCCCTCTCTGGACATCCCCCCACATAACATTCAATGCAAGTCATGCATCACTCTAGTTGATGCACAAATATTAACCACATTGTTAGTTAACGTTATCACACATACCCCTCATTCACCAATTTATGTCATAATCAACACCTTTTTGAGTAAGGGAAAATTGATATGTGTGAACCCAATAAATTGAAATAAGTTAATTGGAAGATTTTTTTTCATATGATGATTCAAATGAGGAATTGTAGTACATGGCATGGTTGGAAGAGAGATGTTTTAATGTGTTTTTTTATGCTATTTCCAACGTTTTTTGTGGTGTTTGAATTCTATTTATAGATGTTATTTGTGTTGTTTTTTATGTAGGTCTATCAGGTGGAGGCAGATGTATGCAGGCTGCTGGATTTTTCTTAAAATACCCAATACCAACGGTTTAGAACTGTTGGTTTACATTGAGCATATATGAATAGATACTAATGGTTTAGATAAACCATTATTAAAAGGTTATACCAATGGTTTTGAACCGTTGGTATAAGCTCAAAAATATGAATTTCCCAATGGTTTTAAACTGTTGGTAAATCCTTTTTCCAACGGTTTAGAGGAACTGTTGGGAAATTAAAACATTCACCACCTTTTACCAACGGTTTTCCTTAAACCATTGGTAAAGGTCTTTCCCAACGCCTTACTTACCTACGGTTTGGGAAACCATTGGTATTTCTTATACCAGCGGTTCTCCAGCCTATACCAATAGTTTTGAACCATTGGTATTGTCTATATTTCTAGTAGTGTTGATTCCATATCTCTATATATCATACAAAATAATCTATAGGTGATGTTACATTGATATGAAATAATAGAAACAAGTTTTATCGGATGGAGTTGGTTTTTTTGGTGGTTATGGGTGGTTTTATAATGGATGAACGTAGATTTTATCATAGTGTATGGGAATCTCCATTCAAATAGGATTCAGAATCCCTCTATGATGGTGGTTCTCATGAATATAATTAAGTATTGGCTCTAACAAAAAATTTTATTGGTAACCATGTTATGTATTCTTATTGATAGTACCCACTTGGAAATATTAATTATTCATTCATGGATAATAACCAACAAAATGTTTTTTTAGGTTTAGTCTCTAGATGTTGGACTATTTCTAGATATCATACATTGAGAGTCTCATAATTAAAAATATTCTACTACCAAGAGTGGTTATCAATTATTAGATACAAACATTAATGAGGGTAATATTTATTTTTCCATTATCAATAGTACTAGTATTATTTGGAGATTGTAACTCTATTTTTTTTCATTACAAACCAAACAATCATAGATATTTCTTTCACTACTAACTCCCAACCCTTGGGTAAATAACATTTGGCACCTGGAAAAACTATTTTGGATAATCATGTATAAAATTTAAAACATAAGAATAAATGTAGTGTAGTGGTGATACTTAATCTATGCTACATCCCACTATTTTATGAAATATTTTTTTTAAATAAATTTAATTTGTTCAATATATTGTTATATAGGTAACACTGAGTTTTAATTACAAAATCACAATTTTAATATTGTTATTTAAATGTAACCATTATAACCTAGTCATTAAACATAGTGGTATAAATAGGAATATAAATATTTTTTAAAGAATAAATGATTTCTTAAAATAAGACATGTTGATAAATAAGTACATAATTTTTTGTAAAGTCATTATATGCTACAAAAATATTATTTTCTGAAAACAATTTCTATTGATTTTTGTGAACAAAAAATAAAATAAAATGGTAAAATTTTTATAAAATTTACATTTTAAAAGGATTTTTTGGAATAAACATATAAAAATTATATTATGTTTAATTTTTTTTATTATTGAAATGGATTAATTTTTCAATTAATAGTAAAAAATATTGATTCTTATTAAAAACTGCCTTTTCATTTTAAGAATTTAAATAGTTTAATTCTGTTTTAAAATGTCTTAAAAGTAAAATTAGTTACATTACTTTTTTTAATATTTTTTTTTTCATTTTACTAAATTTTATTTCCAATATTTATATGAAATCATCTTACACTTAGGAATAAATTTTCACTGAAAACCTAACTTTTCATCACATCTGCAATTTTAATATTAAATCAAATTCTTCCACTTATACTAATTTCATTGAAAAATTGGACTAATTTTTTTTTATTATAATAATAATTATTATATAATAAGTTCAACTTGATCTTCGAACATAATTAATAGTGATGAGAATAAAAGTTAATCACCGTGGTTTTGGTTAAAATGAGTTTACTAGGGTGTTAAACTAAAACGATAAGTGTATGATTCCCCTTAAAAATGTATAAACAATATTGTTTGGAAATAATTAAATATTATCCTATCAAAACTTCTATATATGTTTATTTTTAATATTTTTTTCTTGGTAATTATTTTATCATTTTGGATTATTTTGGGAATTCTCCTAGTAATTTCTAAGAAGGATCCTTTTTCAACTTATAAAATGACCTCTCTTATCATATCCTATAACCATTACAAAATCATTGTTTCTAAAACAATTTCAATTAAAACACTTCTTAACTACCTAATTATATCCTTGTGTATTTATTTTGATTATGGAACCATCCTAAGAAGGGTTTTGATTCTAACCTATTGAGGTTGTTTTGAAGCAGAGGTAACCTTTTTAACCGAGCTTCTTATTTTATTTATTCTTCAACCTACTTAAATTATTATAAAAACATTTCCATATAATAAAAACATTATCTTGGATATAATTATATTTTGTTATATAAAGTTCATGACCTATATCAATCTCCTCTTTCCTAAAATGGGAAACGATGATGCCACTCATGTGTACGGAGGGCCACCGACTTGCGAAATGATGTAACTTCTTTAACATAAACAATTCTCATGGTTGGGTATAATGATAGATAATATATATATATATATATATATATGTTATACCTATAACATAATTATAATTCTTGAATTATAATATCAAATATAACTCTTTAATTTCTATTTGCTGTGGAATACGATAGTATTGATCTTGTGTATAGTGGACTACCGCCTTACGAAGCGATGCGATTCATTTTTTCCATAAGATTTAAATGGAAATAATGGGGATAAATTTAATGAATATATTTGATATATATATATGGAATAATAATGTTTATATAAATAATAATTATTATTTGTCTTTTTATTTCATTACATCCATGAAAAATGGAAACAACCTCCATGATTATGTACGACTTACAATCATCGTGAACAGTGCACTTCATATTTCTATATATAATTTTTATGGATGAATCTAAGTATTTAAATAAAAAATATATATTATTTTTAGTTTACATTTAAAATTTTTTATATTATGGAATGAAAATAAATGTACAGGGTCCCAAACTACAAACTCAAAACATACAGAAAAAACAATGTATTTATTACCTCAAGTAATGATTTTAACAATGAATTGTTAACAAGGGGGTGGTAATATGATATAAGTAAATAATATATGTAATGAAATATACTAGTATGGTTTTGGAATATATTTTTAATAAATTATTTTTATTATACATGATTTTAAAACGTGTATGAATAATGTTTATACTTAAGGTAAGATATTTTCATCTCACTTTTCATATTTGTGAGATACATGATATATTCACCACCTGTTCCTTTTCTGTGGTGTATAAATTTATCATGAATCTATTTTTTGAATATTTCATTTTATTTTATTGGTATTTATATATCCATTTTAGGATATCTCTTTCACGTGGCTTTGATTCGAAAGCTATATAAGTGGTATGGGTTTTATGTTAGAATTTCATTAATTATCGTAATTTTTTATGACTACGTTTCTGATGATGAAATTATAGATATATATCCCAGTAATTTCTGGAATTTTCTTATAATTTTTTTATTTCCTTATAATACATGGTATCTTTTAAATTTTCTCATCTCATTTACTCAAGATACCAAAAAAATGTTTTCATGGAAAATTGACTTTATTTCATTTTTTGTACAAAAATGATTTTCTCTTTCATTTCAATGTTTTCTAAAAATGTTGCAAAATATGTTTTTTACGATATTAAAATGAATTTGAATGGAAATTTTTATCCATTTTTATTTTTCATAAAATTGATTAAAATGAATCCTGTATTATTTTTTCAAATAAGGTTCTTTTGATTTTTTTACCGAAAATGTGAAAGAAATATTTTTTAATATATACGAAATTTTGGGAATTTTACAACATCATAAAAACTCTGTTATTTGAATAATTTTTTTATATTTTTTTAGGGTTATTTTTAAAAAAAAATCATTAATATTTTAGAAATTTTTATGTTTTAAAAAAATGATTTCAAAGTGAAAAGTATATTTTAATCCAGAAATGTTCTAAGTGATCTTTCAAAATAATTTTCCATAAATGATGTCGTAATATTGTGTTACTAATCTTTTAATGAGGATATGATCTATGGACACCATAATTATTCTTTATGTAGATAGTTTACTATTATGATTATGATAAATATAAATTTATGAAACCTACTAATCTTTAATGGGTTATATTGTCATGAAATGTTGAAATATTAATGAAACCCATTCATTTTACAAGGGTTATGATTATGATGATTGTTTTTTGGATTTTATATTAAATGATTATAGTAATGTGATGGTTGGGTATATTAAATCTCCCAATGTATTGGGTAATTATAGATAACTGCAGACTTAATTATGCTTTGCGTGAACCAGAGATCATGTTCACAATGTTTTGTGTGGACCTTATTTTATGTCTATACGGTTATGTGTGGAAATTATTTTATACCCAAAAGGTTATGTGTCAAACTTTTTCATGTCCATAAGGTTATTTGTGGACCTATGTTTCATGTCTATATGTTTATATGAGGTCTTAATTACATGTGCATAACACAATGAGTGAATCTGATTTTATTTAAACAAGTTCATAACATTATAATATAATGTTTTCCACATTTCTAGGACAATGTTATGGTGTCGTGGTTTATTTATTTCCTTATGATTCATTTAATATGAATTTCCAAACCATATTACATGAATAAGTGTTATGATTTATGATAGGTATGGTTTTAAAATTATATGTTTTTGTTATCATACACTTATGCCCATGTTATATTTAAGTGATCATTTATATATACAATGATTACCCTTATAGAGAATATTAGATCACCCTTTCATATGTTTTCATTCCCTAGTTTATGAAGAATGTTTTACGTAGGTTATGTCTACGTGGTGTACTATATGGGATGATATTTATGCTAGATTCTGATGATCTTTCATGAAATAAGAAGATTGGGAATCTAGTCTCCAGAAATACTAAACTATTATTATCTTTAGGATTGTATTTTTTTACTGTGATGAATATTCATTTAATAATATGCAATATTTATATATGAAAATCCTGGGTCTCCATATTTGGTATTACAAGAATGGTTAAGTCAAAATTTAGATGTTAATATAAGAAAACTATGGTGAAAAACTTGCTGATAGGTCTAAGTATTGGATAACATTATAATGTTTTGATAGGGAAGTGATATGTGATTTTATAAGAAATTACAACCTTTTATAATTACAAAAAGTGGATTGGGATATGAATTTTTTTTACTTTGGGGTAATAAATCTGGAAAGGGTGCATTGGGCTTGACCTGGTTGTCACTGGGTTCCCGACAATATGCCTTGCGGCACACCTGGTTTTATACTACTAGGGGATATTCTTAGGTCAATTTAAATTTTCCTTATGAATCGTCATGAAGGTTTTTTATAGATTATAATCATGAATGACCATGGTTAATCCTATGGTGTCATATATTGAAATATTATAAGTGTTTTTTCATGAGTATGTGTTTTCACAATATGATTAGTGTTTCTCCTACTGTGTTTATTTTTATTTCAATAAATGTATGAAACTAGAAGGAACTGGGTTAACATTGAATGTGATGGAAAACGTGTTGATGAAAACCCAAATGGGATGATGATTGTAGTGATGGATATTTTTATTATTAAAAATCTTGTATCATGGTATATTATTTAAGACCCAAACCATTACAAACTCTTTGACTCACCAAATAAGAGAAGGATGCAGTTCTATAATAGCTCAGGTGGTAGAGACCATAGAGGAAATAATGATCCATTTCCATTATTTCAGAAATGTGGAAAGAGAAACATAGGATAATGTATCAAAGGAATTAGAAGATAATATTTGTGTGGAAAAGAATCTCATTGAAAAAATAATAATTGGAGAGTTCAATGTCTTATGTGTATGAAAATGGGAATTATCCATGTCAATACCATAATACAAGGATTGACTCCTAGGTTTGGGAAGGTCCTATATAGTTTAAATCCTTAAAGTGAAAGGGTTGATGTATTCATGTATTTGGATTCAAGACCAATGTTGTAGATGTTTTTTTAAATGGTATTTTTGTTATAAGAGTATTGAAACATCTAAGGGTGGGGTAAATTTTCAAATCATATATGTCTTAATGTATGATTAACATGATAGTTATGGATATCATTCGGGTTTTATGAGTTTATGGTTAATCATAAGTTCAATGTCTTATAAACAAAATTTTAGGTTCTAAGTGATGGTATTTTAATTTTATTAATAAAATTATAGGATGCATTTTACTAGAATAATATATATATAAATCTTATGTTCAACATAAAGTATTTTTTTAAGAATGATATTTTAATATGTTTAATGGTATTGAAAACATTTAAGGTTTATATGAACTTTTATGATTAAGGTTATTTTTAAGGATGTTCAGCATATCTTTTTGGGACATTATACGAAATATATTAATACAATTTTAGTAAAAAAGTACAACCTATCAAATATCGAAAGGTTGTGAGTCTTAAAAACATTATTGAATGAAGATAAACATGGAGCACTTACCACTAGTCTATGTGACTTCTTGGTTAGTATGAAAATTTTTAAATAATGTGATAGCAAAAGATTATGTTGATTTTGGGAACATATGTTTTATGATAATGATAACCATTTGATTTAAAAATTATAAGACGATAGCTTATCTATGGAAACAATTGAAGGTTTATGAGAAAAATGACCCAAATCATAATTTTGAGTTAGATGTGGTAATTTTCGAAATGAATATATGGAGGAATTATCTTTATGGAGAAAGGTGTGAGGCATATACTAAGAATAAAATTTTTAAGTATATACTCCCTTAGAAATATTTGAATATGTATCTAGAAAAATGGTTGGAGATGATTACAGATTTTGATTTCTCGATATATTACCAATCTGGGATAGAACACATGGTGGTCGATGCTTTGAGTTGAAAGGATCATACTAGATTATATATGATAAAGATATAAAAGATTCAATATTTCTAGATTTATAAAGGATGGATCTTGTGATATTAAAGGAAGAGGAAATATATTGTTGTTCTCAAAGGAGTTTCTAACCATTTATCCAAGTGAGGATTGAAGAGGTGTAGGAGGAAGATGTAGAAATGAAGAGAAATGTGAGAAAGGTTATTGAGTTTAAGTTTATTATGATGGAATGATAGGGTTCATGAACCATATATGTATTCCATCCATACCATATTTGAGGAAGGATCTATTAGAGGTGGCCCATAGTTCTTCATACTCTATTCATCCTATATGTATAAAGATGTATAGATATTTGAAAGAGAATTTTTTGTGATATGGAATTTAGATAGATATTTTAGAACATTTATCTCGGTGCATAGAATGTTAGAAAGTTAGGGATGATAGAAAAAATCCCAAGGGTATGTTACAACCATTACCTATACAAGAATATAAATGAGAAAACATCACCATGGATTTTGTTTCTAGACTCCCCAAAACATCTAATGGGAATAATTATATATGGGTTTTATTCAATCTCCTTATGTAGATAGAAAAATATATTTCTTTTAGAGAAGACTTTTTTCTTGATCAACATTCTATAATATACATTGGGGGAGATTTAATATTTCATGGATTACCACTTTCTATTTTATCTAATTAGGATTTGAGGTTTACCTTAATGTTCTGGATAATTATGTATTAATCCCAAGATAAAGATTTGAATTTAAGCACCATGTATCATCCTTAGATAGATGGTCAGTCTAAGAGAAAAATTAAAACCCTAATGTTTATGTTGAGATATTGTTCTCTAGCTTTCAAAGGTGGTTGGGATCAACACCATCCATTGGTGGAGTTTTCATAAAATAATATATTTTACTTGATAATTCATATGGATCCTTATGAAGAAATATATGGAAAGAAGTGTAGAAATAATATTTTCTGTAATAAATTTAGAGAAATAAATCTATTGGGACCTTATCAATATGAATAAATGGATGCAAAGGTAAGATATATTCAGCAACACATCAAGGCAGCTCAAAGTTGATAAAAAAGTTGTGCAGAAAATCATCGACATGATCTAGAGTTTGAAGTTTTTATTTCATCATATTTCTCCCTAGAATATTGTTATGATATTCATAGAGGAAATGAATTTTTTTCTTAGTTATATCGCCCCTTTTGAAACTATTGACCATATTAGAACAATGGCATACCATTTGGATCTTCCACCAAATCTCTCTCAGATTCACAAAGTGTTCCATATATATATCCAGAGGAAATACATACCTGATCCGTAACATCTATTAAACTTAGAAGTCATACCAATAGATTAAGATATTTTTTTATTGGGATAATATAGTAGAGATTATTGTTCACATATATAATGTGTTATGAAACAAGACCACTCACATGATCAAAGTTTTGTGGAGAAACCTCCAGTTTAATGAAGTTACATGGTAAACCGTTGATATGACGAGGTTGAAGTATCTCCAATTATATGGAGTAGAGTGATGAAATTATCAGGGTGAAATTTATTTTAATAGGGTTATAATGTAACACCATGTTATTTTATGATTTTTTTCAAATAAATTCTTTTTCATCGATAGTTTACATTACACACAACACCGAGTTTTAATGAACCACAATATACTATTAATATTATCATTAAAAACCAGTGTTATGATGTAAATGTTAATCATAGAGGTATGAATATGAATAACCATATTTTTAAAATTTAATATAAATTATTTTTTTATATAAGAAATAATGATAAATATGTATTTAATTCTTGGTAAAGTCTTTATTTGCTTCTAAAATATTATTTTCTAAATAAAACTATATTTATTTTTGTTAAAAAATAATAAAAATAATTTTTACCATTTTTAGAATATTTTTTATAAAATAAATTTATTTTTATAATTAACATATCAAAATTAGGTTAAAGTAAAAATTTTATAATTTTTATATGATATTAATTTTATGATGAATAATGAAAACTAATGATTTTTCTTGAAAACTGTATTTTCATTTGAATAATAATAAAAAAATGTTGTTTTAAAATAGTTTAAAATTAGAATAAGATAAATTAAATTATTATTAATCCTATTTAAGTAATTGGAATAAATTTTAGTTTCAATATTTATCTAAAAACATCTTAATCTTATGAAACTATATTCTTCAGAAAACGTCTTATTCACTGCATATGTGGGTTTAATTTTAAATTAAATTATTCCACTTCTATGGATTTATTTTTTTAAAATAGATTTTAGATTTAAAATTATAATAATTAATAATATATTATATGTTCAACTTAATTTTTTACTATAATGAGTAGTTAAAAAGTAAAAATTTACTGTCGTGATTAAGGTTAAAAAATGTTTACAGGGAGTAAAACTAAAAGATAAGGGAATTATTTCCATTAAAACCCGTTTAAATCGTATTTTATGGGAATATTTTTCTCTTATACTATCCCAAATTCAAATATATGTTCATATGGAATATTTTTTTTTGGGAATAACTTTTTTATTTTTAATTATTTTTTCAAATTTCTAAATATTTTCTATGTGGGTCCCATTCCCAACTTATAAAAGGATCTCCCCTCTCCTCTATTATCCACACTACAAGATCCATTTTGGTTTAACCAATACCTAGGTAAAAAAACTTCCATAATTACATCCTCATAACCTAGGGACCTTAGTTTAATTCATAGACACTCGTTATAAAGATTTTTGTGTTAACCTAAGGTGGTTGTCCGAAGAAGAGGTATTTTTATTAACGGTGCATTCTATTTTTTTCTTCTTTCAACACCTTAAATTATTATTAAACCATTATGATATAATAACCTAAGTATATTATCTATACTTATACTTTTTAATATTAAGTGAATGACCTATATCCATCTATTCTTCCCTAATGTGATAAATGACAATGCCACTTATTTGTACGGAGGACAACCACCTCGTGAACTGATGTAACTCATTTTCCATAAACACCTCTAATAGTTGGGTATGGTGATGAATATAATATATATATATATATTCATATATATATATATATGATAATTTTAATATAATTATAGTTATTTAAATATAATATCACATATACATTCTTTCTTTCTATTCCATGGGGGATATAATAACGTTGATCGTGTGTACGATGGACTACCACATCACAAAGCGATATTATTCATTTTCACATACAATTTACATGGAATGTATTAGGGATAAATTTAATAAAAATATGTTATATGTATGAAATAAAAACGTTTCTTTTATTTTTAATTATTATTTACTTTTCTATCATTCCATCTGTTGAAAATGGAAATGACGTTCATGTGTACGTACTGCCTACCATCTCCATAAATGATGCATATCATTTTTCTATCTCTAGATTTTATGGATTAATATAAATATGTATATAATGAATATATATTATTTTTATATCATGTTTAATATTTTGTATATGATTTAATTATGATCAATTTACATGTACCAAACTACCCAATCAAAACATGTAGTAAAAACAAAGTAGTTATTACTAGAAATAATGATTTTAACGATGAATTGTTTATAAGAGGGTGATAAATGGTTATAAGTAAAGAATACAGGGTATGATATATATTAGTATGGTTATAGAATATATTTATAATTATCATTTATTTATTATACATTATTTTATAACATATATGAATAAATTTGAGACTTGAGGTAAGAGAGTTTCATATCACTTTTTATATACGTGAGATAAATGCTATATTCACCAATTTTTCATTTTTCATGGTATATCTAATAACCATGAATTTATTTTATGATTATTATCATGAAAATTATTTGGATTCACATATCCATTCAAATATCTATCTTTCATGAGTTTTTGATTTGAATGTTACCTAAGTTGAAATGGTTTTATGTTACAATCTTATTGTATTTATGGATTGTTTATGATTATGTTTTTGATGATGGAATTTCATTGATATATCTATCAAAAATTACATTAATTTTATTATCCTTAGGTTATTTCTTAAGAATACATGTATTCTTTCCTTTTCCTCGCCTTATATAATCAAAAGACCAAAACAATGTTTACAAGGAAAAATTGACTTTATTTATCTCTTTGGTTGAATATGATTTTCTTATCCATATCCATGTTTTCCAAAAATGTTTCAAAATATTTTTATTACTACCCAACAATAATTTTTTAAAAACTCTTTTACCCATGATTAATGTTTACCAAATGGTTAAAAATGAATCTCCTAGTCAATTTCCAAACAAGACTCTTTTGAATTTATATAAAAAATGTAAAAGGACAATTTTTTAAGGAATATGAAATATATAAAATATTATTAAATCATAACCACTAAATTATTTGAATCTTAATTTACAATATTTCAAGGATATATTCAATGAAGACTGGTTTTACTTAATATTTTAGAAGTTGTTATTTTTTAAAAAATTGATTTCAAAGTGAAAAGCATATTTTCCTTAACAAATGTTCCAAGTGATATTTCAAAATAATTTTCCATATAAGATAACAAATTTTTATTCTAATTAATTTTTAATGAGTATATGATCCAATTATACCATCCTTAGTCTTTTTTGGATGGTGTATGATTTTTATTAAAATGAATATTTTTTTATGAAACCCATTTTAGATCTATGGGTTATTATATGATGAAATGTTGAAATGTTTATGAAACCAATTTCTTTTACACATTTTATGATTATGATTAAATTTTTTGGAGTTTATATAAAATGATAATGGTAATGTAATTTTTGGCTCCATTAAATACCTTAAATTCATTTTGTAATGATGGATAAGTAATGAGTTAATTATATTATCTACGAACCTGGTATCATGTGAATAATGTTATCTTTGGACAAGATTTCATGTCCATATGGTTATGCATAAACATTATTTAATTTACTTATTTTATGTGTGGGCCTAATTTAATTTCTAAAATGTTGTGTTTAGACATAATTTTGATGTCCATAAGTTTATATGCGGGCAAAATTTCATGTCCTTAAATTAATGAGTGAACTGCTACTATTTAAAAAATTTCACATTGTTATAAGATTATGTTTTTTTACATTAAAATTACAATTTTATGATCTCTTGGTTTATTGATATCCTTATTATTCAGGTCTTTTTAACTTCCAAACATTATACAATGAATCAAGGCATTGATCTATGATACACAAGGTATGGTTTTCAAATGTTAATATTATGTTTCTATACCCTTATGCTAATGTCATGTTTATGTGATCATTGACATCTCATATGTTTACATGTATTGGGAATATGATCTCACCCAGTCTTATAATTTTTCCGTAGGTTATAAATAAAGGATTAATTTGGGTATTTCTAGGATGATTTATATGTGGGAAGATCTATATAGTGGATGTGTTAGATTATTTTTTAATTAAGATTAGTATGTATCCAGTCTTCAAGGACACCAAACAATAACTTTACTCACGCGAGTATTTGTGTAAAGTAATGAAAATACATCTAATAAGATGTAATATTTTTATATTCAAATATTGGGTCTCCATAGTCTGTCTCATGATAGTCTTGTATCCCTATTTTTAGGGTGTTTTGTGAGTTTCTAGGAGATAATGGATTGTGTTTTATGAGTATTAACCAATGGTGATATATGTGTGAGTGATTTGGAACAAGTTTTAAAAGATTTTAAATATAGATGTGGAAAAAAGGAATTCCTTAATTATTCCATAACCTATTCACCCTACTATAATTACTCCCTATGAACCACTCTATTATTATATCATTAAATGGCTAAAATCCTAACAACATACTCTCCCTTTGTTTGTTCGAATCAAGCTGAGAAATGAAATAGTCATTGTACGTATAACAACCCCAACTCTAGTAACACGGAGATGGTGTTAAATTAATTAAATTGATATAATATACAAAGGGTCATATCATCAAGTACCAATCAGTTCAGTAGTTTTGGGAGACTAGATATAAACATGATTTTTATATTAAATTGTAAAAATAAAATTTATCATGAAAAGAATTATAACATCCTTGGAAATAAATCAATATTCCTTCTTCATATAACGGGGAACGGTAAAAAAATAAGCTGTGAGCTCATATTCTAAGTAATAATTACATATAAAAGAATATATGATGTGTAGAAAAGACATGAAAAATATAGCAGAGTAGATGAGAAACGTATAATCCATTTAATCAGTAACTAAAAATTCAAAATATATCCCTTAAAAATATCAACATAAAAATCACTTGGAATATAATAAATGAAATGTTAATGTTGGAAATTCATAATACCGAACACTATAATATTACCATCATGGTGTTGGGCAAATAAATTAGAAAACTTATCATCACAGTCTGGTTCAAAGATATTTTAATGAATGGGTTTGTATATACTGAATACCCAACTAATTTAACGAACTATTTGCCTCATGAGACCGATTGATGAATCAAGGGGCTATCTATAACTGGGACTAACCAATCACTTATATATTCTTAATTCATTCATTATATATTTTATTATTAATGAAAAACTTAATCAAAATTCCATATCAATCAATAAATATCTATATTTAATTAAAATTATAGAACCTAAAATTTTTCTAGAAGATGAAATAACTTTCTTAATAAGAATCCATAAAATTACATGTTATATTAAAGTGGTATATAGTTAGTATAAAATTTATGTATGGGAAATGATAATGAATATATCCATGATACTAAAAATATAGATATAAAGGAGATAAATATGCCAAATGAATAATGAAGAGTGATAGAGAACATGATCATAAGAAATTGAATGGTTTCAAAATTAGGTATAATCCATAATGTAAAGGAATTTATAAGACCATCAATTTATTATAAATGAATGTTTTGAAGTAAACGATTTTGAAAATTAGAGAGTAAAATGTAATAAACAATTAAAAAATACGTTTATTTAATGTTTTAATATCTTTGTTGTAAAACAATGTTATTAATCATTTATAAAATTCTTTCTAAACATTAATAAAGTAATGGATTTTTTATATTAATATAATAATTAAAAATAATTTGAATAATTGGAAAAAAAATTTCATTAAAAAACATTATGAACTTATAAAATAATCATTATAATGAATAAAGACTACGATGGTAGGAAATACTATTAATATTTAATATGTTAAAAAGGGAATTTCTTTCACAATTTTGAATAGAATGTAAAAAATAACAAGTTTAGAAATTTTTTAAAATATTACCTTATAAAACATTGTAAATAAATTCAAATATAATTAAAAATAACTCTAAAAAATATCTAGATAATATAAAATAACATTCTTGAAATATTTTAGACAAACTGGACATGGAAGAAAAATATTCTAGACCTAACATAGGAAATAACATATATTTTTATAAAAAACATTTTTTAAAATATTTGAGAACCAATGAGAGGATGTTTTTGGAGAAAAACATGAAAAACCCAGAAATAAACCGTGGGTAAAAAAATATATGGGTATTAAGAAGAGAAATAGAATATAATTCATCCAATGTAAATTCAAACATGAAAATTATTTGTAAGAGTGAGATTATAAAATAAACCATTATGATTATAATAAATTTTTAAACCAAACCCCATAAAATATAAAAATTTAATTGAGAATTTAAAAACCATTTTTAAATAAAAATTAATTATATAATATGTCAAAGGGACATTATAAAAACCATATAAAATTAATTAGGTTCATAAAATAACATATGTTTCAACAGAGTGGAATTGAGATGAAAAACCCTTAACTTGGATTCCTTCTTAGTTAGAGGAATTATATGATCTTTAATAAAAAAATTATATTTATTAAATACTTTATTAAGGAGCTTTTTCATATATATTCCATTTTTTGGTCCTTTTAAAATCATTTGAAATCCTTTTATCGTATAGTTATTTCATATGTTGATCGCTTGTGGTTTTTAGTCAATTTATCCAAAAATATTTTGGTATGTTGACAATGGTAAAAGGTGTTAAAAAATAGTTTGTTTATATCTTGAATTTTAATAATAATTTGAATTATAACACCGCATGGATTTATAAATAAATGCATTAAAAAATGAGTCTCCAAAAAACACAACTTTGTTATAACATATCCACTAAACATACTTTTTTCACCTCTGTGATTTGAATTTCAATAAACTAACACACATAGTTGCATTCAGTAAGATATTTAGAGTCTGATAAGATGAAAATAATTTTTAGTGAATAGTAACATACCCTTATAAATATTAATACGAATAGTAATATTAAGCTTATGAATATTAAATAATATTAATATTTTATTGTCTAATGGTTATAAGATAATAAGATATTGATTAATTTTTCATAGTGATATAAAACGAATTAATGTTTTAAAATTTTTATCTTTCTTATACATTATGATTTTATTTAAAAATTAAAATTATCATATTTATATAATTATTTTTAAAAAATGGATTTCATTTTTTAATTTTACATGTCGAAAAATGGTTTCAGTGATTTTTTTAGGATTTTTTTGAAATACTCTAATGTTTGATGAATAGTAAAATAAAAAAATTTACCATATATATACATTATCAGTTAAATTCACTATTACAAGCATAATAGATGATGTAATCACACTTGGTTCGAACTAACATGCACTTATTACTATTATGGGTCACATTAATCAACACTATTGGTTATCTTGAGAGAAATAATACAATAATGAATACGACATTCACAAATCACCCATCTCCTTCACTATAACCCCCACTCACTCCCTCTTCTATAAAATCCTCTCAAGCCTTGTGCTTTTACTAAATTATACTCAAATATCCTCAATAGATCCTCCCCCACTTCCAGTAGACCTTGCTCTCATAAAAAGACCAAAACCTCTCCCCTACAGATACCCTCAAGGAAGATTACATCAAGAGGTAAATTCCCCTTTTCATTTATTTTATTTTAAGTTCCTTTATTATATTTTTCATTCCTCACATACCTTAATAAAAATGATGTGGTGAATCAGGTACCTTACATGTACTGTAATTTTGTTATGATAAAGGAATACTTTGTCATCATCTCTCCTTTCCCGATCTTTTATAAAAGAAATAAAAACACAATCCGAGTTGTGTTAATTTATCACATTCAAGGACGATAGGTTTTCATTTTCTATTACTATATCCAATTATGGTAATGAAACCATTTTTATGGTTGAAATAGATCATAATATATATAGTATAAATTTTTAAGGTTCTAGAATCATTTTTTACCCAAGATATTAATTTATAAACCAAAATGAGTTCGTTGTGAACAAAAACTACCAATTAACCCAATCAATTGTCATTAATTTTTCAAATAATGATTCATCTTCACATAAAATAAAAAAATTAATTTTATAACCATGTAATACATTGGTTTTAACTAAAAAAAATTCAACTTATATTATATACATCCATACTCATTCTACATGATTATTTGTAATTGAATTTAACTAAACTGTTCATGAAAACTAAGGATGAAAACACTCTGAAACAATGAAATTGAATCTCTTAACCCATGAAAAGGACTTTAATGAACATAATAAGGCTATAATAAATCAATTTATGGTATAGGTGGTTATGTAATCATTAATTTATGAACATTAATTTGATTATCGAGGACATTAAGATCAAGTGAGGAACACCTTCAGATTTAAGGTAAGGGTTTTCTACCTAAACCTCCATTTTCATGTGGGTTACTCTTATTTTATACTTATATAAATTTAATTATAATTTTTTTATAATTACTCCTCATATATTATGTGATAACATTATATATGTGTGCACAATACATATTCCTACTTTAAATTATGGGAATTTATATGTTTTAATAATTCTAGAGGTAGGCGCGAAGACGGTGTACGATTCCATGGCCCGCTGAGCCTAAAATAAAGTTTTAAAAAAAATATTAAGTATTTTTATACTATTCTCATGGAATAAATGGGTTATCTATTAAATGGTAGATCAGATCAGATATTCTAGGTCATGGTTGAATCCAAAGCATTTCGTTTACCATTGGTGGGTTATAAGATTAGTCGGTGCGATCCTACTATAGAAAACATTATCGAGGGTATTATCATTAATACATAAATTAGTTTATTTATAAAAGTTGAATTAAATAACTCTTGAATGAAATCTTAGATCAAAATTTTTAGATCACTATTGATTTTGGAACCTCGTGTTTACCTTAAGCGTGACATAAACATTGTCAGCACCTTGTGTCGGGTTGGTGGCGAGTCGGGGCCTGGGAGTTAGCGGAGAGGATTTAATTAAAATTAAATCCCCTTCCATCGTCTCCCAATAGTGTGCCAAAAGAGGCCAAGGACCCCTATACCCATTCCTCTCGAATTTAGTGATGAACAAACTGATGGTCGGATCATCGAAACTAGATGTCTTCAGACTTAGATATTGACAGAGACTGCTCCTAGATCATGTAGCGAGAGCTTCAGAGTGCAGATCCGACCTCGAAGCTTCGAATTTTCACCCTCTATGTAGGATATTTTTCATTTTATCCTTGATCCCCCGTTTTGCACATTTTTTATGGTTATAGAGACCATAGACAAATATTAGGGACCCATGATGGGTCGATATGTGTGTTTTAGGGTGAATAGGGGTTATCCGTGCTATTTGAATGGAAATTCCATCAGATTTTCCCTTCAACATGTCATGTATACCTGTCACACACACCATGCGTTCTATTCATTCATGGATGAATGAATTTTTAATAGTATATGCAATGTAGTGGGAGTACATGTTGTGTTGTGGCACAAGGGCATGTGTCTTGGTGAAGAACACAAAATGGTTGTATTTTACCAGTACACGTTGTTTACTTGGAGTACACAGCATGTAGTGGAACATGGGAATGTGTTCAGGTGAAAAGGTACACGGGATGTTGGTTGGTGAACAGTACACACTGTGTATAGTAAATTACACATTGTGTACTTTTACATGGGAAAACCCCATGTACTCCAAAGTATATGACATGTACTTTTTCCAGCATGTTTTCCTATAAGGGTTCATTAAACCACTGTAATTTGTAATCCATTAATCTATTTCATATTCCATCTATGTCCACATAACCCATTCTTCAAAGTGGAAGTTTTGAGACCAGTTGTTGGTGCTGAAACCGAAATTGGGACGTGAGCCCCATGAGGCCGGGTTTCGATGTTTGGGGCGAGATGTGAATTTTTCATTGGGTGTCCATTTTGGACCAATTAGTTGTTTATTACATGTGTTTTTCTAAGAGGATCGCATTGGTGTGATCCATTCGATGTGTTCTTGGATCGAGGAATGGGCCCCACCCAGTATTTTTATGGTGAATAATACCTTTTTCAATGGTTATCCGTTTTGGGAAAGTAATTAGACTATCATATTTGTTTTTCTATATAGAACGCGATGGTGGCCTCAGTTGGGGCCTAGAAATTTCATAGTGTGGAGATTTTGTGGGACACCTAGGTTGACAACATATGGACCAATATCAGTTGAGTGAAATCCCATGGTTCATTCCTATGAGGGTTCGTGTGGCATTATAACCCCAATATAGGTTTGTGATCCCCTTGATAGGATGAGTTCAGATAGAGTTGTGGAATCCCTACTGTGAGTTTGGGGAAAGATCCACTACCTTCACTTCCCTAGATCATGTTCATAGTATTGCTATGAGTAATTATGCCAAGGTGTCGATCCCCTATCTTGCAAGAAAACATTATTGGTTTTGTGACATCTTCTAGAATATGATCCCCTACCCAGTGGGTAGTAATAGTAGGGTTGTAGTATCATCAGTTATATGATCTCCCAATAATCATGTGGTTTCGATAGGGTTTATGGTATTGTTGGTACGAAACCCTACATCATGAGTTATACCAGGTGGGGTTTTTGACATTTTCAATCCCACCATTATATGAGTTATGAGCCTCTATCTGAGTGATGTGATATATGGATTGTAAAATCGAGTTATAGTATCCCCTAGTGGGTCCTGAGAGTGATCCCATGTCTTAGAGATCTTCATGTTACTATCTTGGGCTCTTGAATCCCTTGTGGATCCTAAGAGTGATCCCGTATCTGAGGAGTTTGGTGTTTCCACTGAGTTTTGGCATGACTTACTTAACAACGATATCCGATGAGCATGTTCTCTCGAAGGGGAAAACTAGGATGGGGTGTGATAGCCGATAGAGTGTATCTATTGGATGAGTGTTATATGGGATGACATAGCTCAATGAACATGTTCCATTGGTTATGTGTTGCTATAGAGAATTGAGAATAATCTAAAGCTGGCGATGAGGTCAAACCCTCCTGAGGCTTGTTTACTGATACAATTATATCTGGTGTGTTTTCTAGGTTTCCTTTGGGGTGTTTTCATATCTTCTATGAAATTCCATTTGAGATGACTAGTTGAGTTTATCTGTGGATAGGGATGATATGGATTTTCTCTCTCATTTGGGTTCTCTCCATTTGGGATTAGTGGACTGATGCCTTTTAGTTTCTACTTTTTCTTTTGGGGTTTTTGGGGCACCTACTGAGTATTTTAAAACTCACCACTACAAAGGCTTTTCCCACACATGTCTTATGTTTTTTGTAGAACACATACCTTTTGACCGAGTCCTAGAAGGACCTAGAGCAAGAAGTTCTTAGTGAGATAGATTGACCGCGGTGTTTAATAGAGACGGGAAAAGGAGATTTCCAGAAAGTGCTTTTGACAGTAATCACAACCATCTAAGTAGGTTGGACGCTTTGGCAATTTTCAATTGCTGGTCCTTGTATTTTCTCTTTTTTAATTTTGTTGTACTATTTTTGTGGTATAAATGTATTCATGAATTTCATTTCAATTTTTATATATCTATTCACAGTTTCATGGAGGTGTATGTGGTGCATGTGTATAGGTACACTAGGCTAAGGCCTTCGATGTGTGTGATATCCTACTCGACGCTATTAGCCTTGCCCTGGCCTATTGGAGGCGAGCTTGGGGAGTCACAGCTTGAGCCCTGTTGGGTTAGTTCGTGACATTATGAGTTTACGGTGATGCCTTTTAGACTGAATAATGCACCATCTATTTTCATGTATCTATTGAATATAGTATTCGAGGAATATCCTGATGACGTTTTGGTGGTATTTATTGATGATATATTAGTATATTCAAAAATCTGCGAAGATCATGAAAATCACTTGCACACTATTCTAAAGACTCTTAGAATAAATGAATTATATGAGAAGTTTAGAAAGTTTGAATTTTTTCTTCAATCAGTCTACATTCTTGTCCACATTGTCTCTAATTATGGAATATCTATTGATCCTGTGAAGACAATGGTTGTTCAATAATAGACTACTCCAATGAACATAACTGTGGTACATAAATTTATTAGTTTAGAAGGTTATTATCATCGTTTAATTCAAAAATTTACCCGTTTAGCCAAACCAATGACCACGTTTCCACGTAAATGGATTATGTTTGTATAGACAAAAGAATGTGAGGACTATTTCGAAGAATTGAAGAGGATATTAGTGAATTATCTGATCTTAACTCTACCATCAGGGAAAGAGGGGTTTGTGAACTATAGTGATGAATCAATGAAAGGACTTGGTTGTGTCCTTATGAAAAATGTTAGGGTTACTGACTATGCATTAAGGAAGTTAAAAATTCCTGAATAAAACTATTATACTCATTATATTGAGTTAGATATTGTGATATTTTCTCTAAAAATATGAAGACATAATCTACATCATGAAATATGTGAGATATATAGGTATCACAAGAGTGTAATTTATATCTTTTCATAGAAATAAATCATCATGAAGAAAAGTTGATTGGTTGAAATACTAAAGGATTATCATCATTCCATACACTACCACCCATGAAAGGAAAATAATGCAGCTGATACATTGAGCAGGAAGGATCATGGAGTTTAAAACAATATGAGGATTGAAATGGATCCTATATTCATGGATATAATAAGGATGAACATGGGAATAATCAAAGAAAGTGAAAAATCGTTACTTTTTTAATTGGTTGCCCAACCATATTTATTAGAAAGGTTTAAAATATCTCAGCCTAATGATGAGAACCTTAAAAAGAAAATTAATTCTATGAAATATGGGAAGGTGGGTGACTTTATATGTGAAGATGGAATTATAAAATTTTGGAAGAGGATATGTGTTGCCTCTATACCCTAGATAAAAACGAGGTTATTGGATTATTCCCATAGCTCTAATTTTTCTATACACCCTGGTATCACTAAAATATATAGATATTTTAAAGAACATTTTTTCTGGGACAACATAAATCACAAAATTCCTAATTATTTATCAAGATGTTTAGTCTTTCAACAAGTTAAGGTTGAACAATAACATCCTAGAGAAGTCCTGAAACATCTACCTATTCATACATGGAAATGGGATGACATCACCATGGATTTTTTCACCGGATTACACAAAACTCCAAGAAAGAATGACGCAATATGGGTAATTGTTGATCTAATAACAAAATCTACAAATTTCCTCACTATAAGGGAGGATTTTTCATTGGAGTGGGTTGTACTAATCTACATCAATGAATTTGTAAGTCATTATGGAGAAACTCTTTAAATAATATTTGATCATGATCCTTGATTTACAATGAAATTGTAGAAAAATATTTATAAATATTTGGATACTAAGCTTCATTTGAGTACTGCTTATTATCCTAAAACTGATGGGCAATAAAAAAGGATGATACAAATATTAGAATACATGTTGAGATCATTCTCTCTCAACATTCAATGTATGTGGGATCATTATTTACCATTTTTGGAGTTTTCTTACAATAATAGTTTCCATTCCTCTATTCAAATTGGACCATATGAAGCATCGTACGGAAATAGATGTTTTCACCAACATGTTAGGATGATTTTGGTGAATGGAAGGTAGTGGGATCAGAGCTTGTGGAGGAAACAATAGTGATGGTAAAGACTATTCAAGGAAATATCAAAGAATCTCAAATTAGGCCAAAATTATATGATTATAATTGAAGGAAAGATTTGGAATTTGAAATGGGAGATCATGTTTTTTAAAAGTATCTCTATGGAATGGTGTTATAAGATTTGGGGAGAAAGGGAAAATGATCCGTAGGTACATATGCCCTTTTAAAATTCTAGACAGAATTAGAGCTATTTCCTATCATTTTGATATGACACCCATCCTTTCTAAAGAACAAAATGTGGTCATTATCTCATTGATAAGGAAGTGCAGTCCTGACCCAACATATATCCTCACTTCTGAAGGTATAAAATTTGAACCTAACCTATCTTACTGTGAAGAGTCTATCTAAATTATAGACACTAAAGAATAGAATTTGAGGAATCAAATTTCTTTACTAGTAATGATACATTGGAAAAATCAAAAAATAGAATAGGCAATATGAGATCTTTAGGATCTTATGATGAAGAACTACTGAAATTGTTTTGGGAGGTAAAATTCTGGTAATTTTGTGGACAAAATTTTTGTAAGGCGGGGATAATGCAACACCCATGGATTTATAAAAAAATGAATGAATCACTGAGTCTCCACAAAACACCAATTTTTTATAACCTATCTAGTAAACATAATTTTTTCACCACTGTGATTTGAATTTACAAAAAATGACATATACAGTTGCATTCAGTAAGATATTTAGAGTCTGATAAAGAAAACATAATTTTTGGTGAACAGTAACAAATCCTTATGAATAGTAATATGACCCTTATTAATAATAAATCATATTATTATTTTATTACCTTAATTTTAATAGATTATTATATCTTGATTACTTTTTCAAAGTGATATAAAATGAATTATAGTTTTAAAATTATAATTATTCAAATAAATTATGATTTTATTTAAAAATTAAATTAATCATATTTATAAAATTATTATCAAAAAATGGAATTCATTTTTTGAATTATAAAAAATTAAAAATTGTTAGGGTTAATTTTATTTATTTTTCTGAAATACATTAATTTTTGATGAATAGTAAAATATGATAATTTACCACATATATATACATTATCAGTTAAATTCACTATTCATAGCATCAAGGATGATGTAAGAACACTAGGATCGAACTCCAGAAGAACTTATTACTATTATGGGTCACATTAATTAACACTATTGGATTTCATTAGGGAAATAATAAAATAATGAATAAGATATTCACAAATCATGGATCTCCTCCACTATAAACCTCCCTCACTCCCTCTTCTCCCCACTCATCTCAATCCTTTTTCCTAATCTAAATTATGATAAAATATCCTCCCAATATCCTCCCCCCATTTACAATATCCCTTGGTATCATAAAAAGGCCAAAACCTCTCCCCTAAAGAGTCTCTCATGAAAGATTACATCAAGAGGTAAATTACTCTTTTCGTTTATTTTATTTCAGGTTCCTTTATTTTCTTTTTATTTCCATTACTCCCTTCATAAAAATTTTGTGATGACTCAAATACCTAATATTTACTATAATTTTGTTATGATAAAGGAAAAATTCTTCCTCATCACTCCATTCCACTTCTTTTACACTAGAAATGAAAACACCATCCGCGATATGTGAATTAATCACATTCAAGGATGACCCATTTTCAATTTCTATTACCATCATCAATTCTGGTCATGAAACCATTTTATTAATTTAACCAGACCAAAATATATGTGTTGTGACTTATTTAACTTATTTTAATACTTTATTACACATTATATTAATTTATAAATCAAAATGAGTTCGTTCTGACCAAAAACTACCAATTAACCCAAATAATTTTCATTAATGTTTTACATAATGATTCATTTTCACTCCAAATAACAAAATGAACATTAAAACCATGTAATATATTGGTTGATAAATAATAAAAATAAACTTATATTATGGAAAAACATTTTCATTCTTCATTTTTATTCATACTTGAATATAAGTAAACCGATCCTGAAAAGTAAGGAAGAAAACACTATCAAACAATAAAATTGAATCTCTTATCCCATCTCAAGGAAATAAATAAACATAAAAAAGTTGTAATAAATAAAATTAATGTATATTAATTTTTATAATAATTAATATATGAACCTATATTTGATTATACAGGTCATTAAGATCCAGTGAGGAACATCTTCAGACTTTAGGTAAGGGTTTTGTTCCCAAACCTCTATTTTCATTCAGATTAATCTTATTCTATACTTACATCCATAAAATTATTATTTATTCACATGTACTCCTCATAAATTCTATAATAATGTTCTATATTTTCTTAGAAACTAGATTCCTTCTTTTATTTTTGGGGAGTTATATTTTTTAAAAGAATATTTCAAAAATGCTTCCTGAAATACAAGCCCGATTCAAGGGAATCTCTCAAAATATTAAATTTTTTTATGGGAAATATAAAATATGTTTTCATAAACCATTATCTTTATATAGTCACTCATTTTATTTTGAAAATACTATATTACTTCACTTTTCATTTTATGCGATGATTTTTTCCAATATAACTCTTCTTTTTAAAGTAAAGGATCATTTATCTCAAGTGTTACAGATAATTTTATTGGAGTATCTTCATATATTTCAAAACTTTTGTTGATTAATATGTATTATTTGGGATTGAAATATTTTGAAAGTATCTACCATATTTTATTTAATTTTTTATGATTAGTTTTACTATGGATGTGTTATCTTAAAACCATTCACCAATTTACTTTGAATGGTTAGTGTTTATAATTAATGTTTTGGGAAAGTTATTTACTTTTAATACATTTTTTTCAATATGAATGTATTTTTTATTTATATTTATCCACATTAATATGTGGAATTAATTTGACTTATTAAGTGTTAGTTGGGGTTTGCTATAGCCCCTCGGTGCATCGGTAGGTCTCATGATACAAGCTTGGTCATGACATAAGGCCTTGACAAAATGGATATTTATGGTCTTGGCACAAGGCCTTGACTATATGGTTATGATGTCCCATATTATGAATTCTCTCATTATGATACAAGTAATTTATAGTTCATGTGGTAATTAAACTATAAAAATACCCATTATTTTGTTTTATTATGGAATTATTTATTCATCTCTTATTCCTTCCATTTTATGTTCAAGTTTATTTTTAATGGATTGTGAAATTTTAGATACTCACATTGCCTTAGTTTTTATGATTCCACGGTATTTCATATCCTTAATGAGTGTTTGAGATCACCCCTTTCTAATGTTTCATTTTCTTAGGAATGAATATGTTTATTATGGATGATTTTCTGCGACAAAATTATAGTGTTGGATGTTCCCAATAAAACATATATGTTATATTTCATTTTTAGTTGTAATGTTGAACTTATGTATATATCTTGTTTCCAAATCTACAAAAATTCTCAATCCATCAGGATAAATATTCCTTATTTATATGACAATGTAATAAAATAAGGCACTGGATCTGGGAAACTAGGTTTGGGTTCTTACATGAATACCATTTTTACTCATCTTATAAAATTTTATAACCAACTATGTAAGGAGATAATATAAAAAAATTATTCATTAATGGAGGCGATAATGCACACATATGCATAATGAAAATTTTATTTTCCTAATGGATAGAAAGGAACGAAATTATATAATGATTAGTATTTTTAGAGTAATAATTATATCATATATATCTTTATATTCACTAAAGATAACCTTATATAGATCTGAATAAGGATGATATTAGAGATGAATCACATAGCTTTGTGATGTGGTAGTCCACATGTATGCACGAGCGATGTTATCGTTTTCTAATGAGATGAAGGGTAAAAAGGTAGATGATATATTATATTTATAAAAAAATAATTATGTTATATATATCATATATATTCATTAATAAATACATTATATCCAACCATGTGAGGAAGTAATGAAAAATGAATTACACCACTATGTGGAGTTGGTAGTCCATACGTACCCACATGTGATGTTTTCATTTTCCATAGGATGGAAAAGAGGTAGAAATTGGATGCTCTATTAATAAAAAAACATATAATTATAGTAAATATACTTATGTAATCATTTTAATATTGTTATTAAATATTTAGAGGATTTTTAAGAAGAAATGAACTTGGAAAAGCACATTAAGAACATATACCTATTTCTTTGGAAATACCATTTAACTTACACCTTAATACATTATTAAGTTGTATTTTGGTGAAAAAATAACCTATAGGTCACTAAAAATAAAGTTATTATTGTATAGTTTTAGATATTTTTCAATATAAGAGGCTCATGATGTGTGGAAAAGAGAGGAGATGAGGTTCCCTTTTTATAAGTGTTGGGGGTGTCACTCGTGTAATTATTTAATGTTTTACAATAAAATTTAGTCACTCTCACGATCAAATTGAACTAAAAAAATTATTTTATAATATAAGGTGATAAGGGTCTAAATAATCTCATATAATAAAATTTAATATGAGATTCTAGGACACTATCATAAATTGTTAACCATAATTAACCTGTTATACGCTTTACTATGGTGATAATTTTAACCATGGTTAGAATTCATTATGTCTAAAAAATTTAACTCATTAATAAAATTTAACCTAATTATTCCAAATATTAAATATATTTTTGAATATTTAATTTTTTATAATTGGTAAAAACTAATTTTAATATAAGTATGAAAAATGTAATGAAAACCAATTTGTAGAAAAATACATGTTTCAAGCATAAAAATAATTTTACACCCAAATTTATTATAATTATGGATAACATAGAAATAATTAATTTATTTTAAATAAAATTATATTTATTTGACTTTAAAATCAATCCAATACCGAAAGGAAATTTGTGAATACTTGATTAAGAGAGAAGAAACAATTTTTTTAATATAAACATTACATAGATTTTCTAAATGTCAAACAAATATTTATAAGTTCAAAATTCTATTTTTAAAGAAATAATATTAATTATTAAATATATTTATGGTCTATCAAAATGGTTTAATTAACTATGAATTCATTATATTATCATGATAATTTCATAAAAGTGACATTATTTATAAAATTAGTATTTTTCACTATTCACCCCAAAACAACTATTTCTGAAAAATCTTAAAAATTAACCATAAGATAAATTTGACATGATGAATTAAAAAATTAGGTTAATTTTTTTTGAAATTAAAATTACAATATTAGAAAGATTATATTTCAAAAAAATTATATATAATATACAATAAAAATGATTTTTTAAATCGAACACTTATGTTGAGCTATGAAATATTAAAATGTAAAGTATAATATAATTTCATTATAATTAAAAGATTACATAATACAATTGAATATTAGGTGTTATATCAACCCATTCAAATATTTCAAACTCAACATTTCTCGAATGTCACCTCATGAACAAATGTGGGCAGTTCTTCCTCATAACTTCTTCAGGATTCCAAATTGCCTCTGCTATATTATGATTTCGTTAGAATAACATTAATAGTTGAGTCATATGGTCTAGTAACACGTGACCCCTAATTATGACAATATTAATATGATATTCAAAATAAGATAGATCAGGCTTTAATTCTATTTTCTCTTAATAGAGTACATGAAATGTATTGGGTATATACATCCTCAGTAAATAGATATGGAACACGTTATGCACTTTAGAGTGGTTGGGTGGTATTTCTAAATGTTAATCCATAACCCAAATTGTTTCTAATATCTCAAAAGCCATGTTTTTTCTAGGACTTAGTTTCCATTTGTTTCCAAACCCTATGACACCATTCTATGGAGATACCTTTATGAAAAAATTATCCCTTACTTGAGATTAGAGATACATAATTTGGTTATTGTCATAAATCTTTTTCCATATTTTAGATTCCTTCATACAACATATAATAGTTCTCACATTTTTCATTTCTTCCTAAAAAAGATATGGCCTTAAAATCTCCCTTTCATAATCTTCATCCGAAAAAGTTTTTGTATGCATTCTTTAACCATAAAATTCTTCATTCAATTCCATTTGAATTATTTAATAGAAATTTTATTATATAAATATTATACTAAAGGAAAATAATGATCCCACATAGCTTGAAACTCGAGTGAGCATAATCTAAACATCGATTTTAATGTTTGAATAAAATATTTGGGGTATCCATCTATCTGAGGATGATATGAACTAGTCAAATGTAACTTTATGTTGAGATAATTTTTAACAGTTTTTGAGAATTTCGATGTAAACCATGTGTCCCGATCAGATACAATCAAAATATATTCACCATAAATTATAATAATTTCATTAATAAAAAGTTGTGTGATGCACTCAAGAGTTTTATCCTCTCTTATAGAGGGTAAATGTGCACACTTGGTAGAAAAATAAACAATAACCCATATGGTGTCATTTATTTTATTAGTCTTTTGAAATATAGTGACACAATACATAGTAATATTATCCCAATTACATATTAGAATATGGAGAGTTTACAGGACTCATTTAGTACATTTTCTCGAATCGTTATCTATCGACTAATAAATAATCATGATACATTGTTAGAAATTTCTTTCTTCATATTATCCCACAAATAATATACCATTAAATACATATTTATATTGGTTCCACCAAGGTGTATAGATATATTTGAGATATGGGATTCATCTAATAATTCCATTTTTCTCTCAAATATATATGGAACACAAAACCACTTTATGAATTTCACTACACTACCTTTATTAATAAATTATTTCAGATTAACATCATCTCAAAAATTGATTATCTTTTATAAAATATTATTATTAATCTAGGAATTTTTTATATTCCCCTAAAAAGAATTATTTGAGAAAATATGTAAAAGTAGTTATGTTTTCCCACCCTTAATGATTCCCATATCCAACTTTACTAAATTCATGAATATAGGATCTTTTTCAATCTTCATTTTAGTCATAAATATATGATATTTTTTAATTAATGAATAAACCACCTTATTTGTCTTCTAAGGGTCATATTTCATTGTTAAATCATAATAATTGAGTGGATATAGATATATAATTTGTTTCAAATTGATATATTTTTATTAAAATATGTATTTCATTTTTTTATCCATATATATCTCACATATTTCACCATATAGAATATTCATCTATATATTAAAGGAGATGATTAAGATTTCTAATTCAAGATCATGGGTTGGATAATTCTATTCATGTTTGTTTAACTATATTGATTAATATAAAAAAATTCAATTTTAAATAAGGATACATTTTATCTCTTTATTCGATCCATCACTATATATCACAAAACCATCCCTTATCATTAGTACTGTCAATATTTGGTCATTGACCAGTCTCATTATTAGTTATTAGAATTTTTATTTACATTCTTAAATACATTTTAAATTAATCCCTTTATATTTCAACTTGGTTAATGAGTTATCAAATTAAATTGTTTCTAAACAAAATGCCAATAGTAACCAACTAATATAAGGAAAATTCATATCTCAATTATTTTCATTGGTGGATGATATTAATTAACTAATTTTTTATTTATAGGATAAAATAATAATCCATCCATAAAGACAATATGGTTACAAAAATAAACTTCCTGAATCGCATAATAAATTTTACAAATAACACCTTTCCTCTGATAGTTCCAAAAATGATTCTCAAATGGGTTTTATGCTCTTCATTGATTTTCAAGTATACCAGAATATTATCCGATAATAACACAATAAAATTATTATGATAATATTTTAATACTTTGTTCCTCATATCCATAAAAATAGAGGATGTATACTATAATCCAAATATAATGAATGTAAACTCATAATGTCTATACATCACATGGAATGTCATCATTGTAATGTGTTATTTTTAATTGACGATACCCAGAATATAGATCAGTATTCGAGAAATATTGATCTCCTTTAATTTAATCAAACATGTTCATAAATTTTAGGAATAAGATATATGTTCGCTATATTAATGTCATTTATTTACTAATAATCGATGAACAACCTCATGGAAACATAATTTTTAATAAAAAATGAACATGGGGTACCAAAGGTGAAACACTAGGGAGATTGAATATCTTATTACATGAATATTGTAGTTGTTTATTTAGTTCCAATAATTACATTCCATCTATTCTATATGGAGTCTTAGATATACGTTTTTCATCAGGGGCTGAGTTCAATAGAAAACTCAGTATCATGCATGGGTGGATTTACAAGTAAATATTTCGGAAACACATCAATTTATTCCTTCAAAATAAGTATATCTTCTCTTCTAAGGTTTAATTTATCATACATAGGTTTTGTTATAAGGCCCCAGCCTTAAACCTTACTTAATCTTGAGTTATTACAAGATTACACGTTGAGGATCTTTTCGGGTTTAGAGTTTTAGAGAATTAGATCATAAAACTTGCATTACATTCCACATATAAACAAAGTGGTTACATAAAGATAGTATTCTTCATTCCCATCAATGGAAACACATTTAAAATAAAACATGGATTATTTCTTGACACATCCTTGACTCTATCATCTTATCATGTACCTTTCCCTTGACCTGTGAAAAACATTTCAAAAACTTGGGATGAGCGTAAAAACTCAGTATGGGTTATAAAAACATGGAAAGGAAACATGAGTTCATATATACATAAGAATGAAATCATACTTTACCCATAAAACATAGGCACTTTAACATACCTCATAAAAACATGAATAAATCATATAAATCATAATACGTAAAGGTAACTTGAGGCATTCATAACATTCTTACGTAGGGGGTAACCCTCTTGGTTACGTTTGGAATACCCATCACAGTATATTCCCTAAAATCTCTTCGGAGAAACCTTAACGTTTCACTCCTTCGCGTTACCCAATGCATTGGAGAGCTATATCGGGCTCACCCGCCCTTAGTTTATCACGGAACCACCCGTTCTTCATAACAATGCCCAAGAACCATAACATAATCGTATCACATAAGACATGAATAAAGGAAACATAACATTTCCACATTTCAAACACAATATAACAGTTTAAGATATTGAAATAATGAATCCATTCAAAAAGAAACCATTTCCAAAACCATTTAAAACATTTAATAAAGAGATTTTTGAATCAAAGTGTCCCATACCACCTTGAAGCTTTTAACATTTTAAACCATTAATATCCATATAAATAAATCCTTAAAACCATTTTGAAAACATGGATATTAATAAGAACAAATAATTAAAACATTTAAAACGATATTTTGGTTAAAGGGGTTTTACCAAAATTAGAGACACTTGAATACAATAATCAAGGAATAACATTTAGTCAGAACTTTATAATATCATGAGAATAAAAGGATTCATGATATAATACTCCAAAGGACAGTATATACACCATATAAGAGTGAATTGGTGCATAACAACAATGAACCCTCAATAGAAATGTCAAATGTGATGAAATACCTTATAGAGAAGGTATCCTTAAATTAAGGACAAATAAATCTCAAAAAAATATGTGTGACAAATATATAGACACCCAATATAAGTGGATATTAAGTGTAAAACAATAAAATGTCATTCACACATATTCAATGGATGACATATTTAATGACTACAAGTTGAACCCAAAGAAATCGAAATTGGGTTAAGAAGTTCCCTTGACAGCCTAACGGCGTCACATCAAAATGAGTTGATGAGAGATAAAAAGAGTATCTCATCACTTGGACACAAAATTTACATCATTAAGGATATATGAGAACATATCCCAACATAACAATATGTAAATTAAAAGACCCAATAAAAGAAGTCTTTTAAAAAGAGGAAGGGTGAAAGGTTCCCTTACCGAATTGGGTATCTTTCAAAACATACACCCCATGAAAGAAGGGCAATAAATCATTGATGTAAATACTCATAAACGAAAGTATATTACACAAAGAGTAGAATAATGGGCAGTACATACACCACTCAAAGGAAATTGTGGCAAATGTAGCATAAATCTCACGGGGATAAAAGTGAGATGAAAAAATCCCTTACGAAAACTCGGCAGCCTAACGGCGCCACATAAAACTTCCAAAAGGATTGATGAGAGAGAATAGGGTCTCTCATCACATGAACATAAAAATTACAGTAGGAGTAATATAAAATAACATCCCAATCATAATAAAGATGAGCTTAAAAGAAATTACATAAAAGAATGTACTTAAAAAGAAAGAGAGTTGTAGGATCCCTTACCTCGGGTCCGACTTGACTCGATCATTCTTTAATCTCCTGAATAATAAACTTGAGTTAATTTCTAATTCCTTAAGAACCCTTTTCAAGTTCATTATTACTTTTATACCACTTATTACCTTGTCATAAACATTATGTAATCATTTAAGTTAATAATATTTGTTTTGCCGATATTTGGTTCTTAAGTCGAAAGTGGTCTTCTTACAATTACATGTTGTTCGTGTGGCCAAATGTTTATTATATCCAGAATTGTATTCATTATGTAGATATCATATATTTCATATATATCCAGTACATGCATGCATTTATAACATTACATAATCATTTAGAGGTAAGAAATGAAATGCACCGTTCATGGAGACGGTAAGCCGTACGTACGCATGAACGCTACTTTCATTTCTATTTCGTATTTTATAGAATGGAATAATAATGATATAAAGGTATATTATAATTCCAGTATAATATCATATATAATATCATATTTCCATCCTTTATACATCCCACATATGGTATTTAACAAATCAAATCACTTTGAGGGGGCGGTAGTCCGCACTTCCTTAAATGAAGATATCGCGTATACCCATAATGGAAGCCACAAAGGTAAGACAAAAATGAAAAATACAGAAGCATAAATAAAACATAAAAATATTATATATCATATATAAAAATAGTGACATCATAATGGCCACCTTTGAAGGTGTTAAATGAGTATTGAACAATCATCGTTTCGGGAGGCAGAATTTCACCGTCCACGGAAACCGTATGTTCTTTAACCATTTGATGTAGTTGTGTGAGAGTGTAGCTAAAATAAATCTTGTAACAACATCCTAGTATATTGAAGATACTGGTGTTGTTACAAAAGAAGTAAATAAAAAGAGATTATAGGTTTGGAGAAGCAAAATAAAACAAATGAACAAGAGAGAATGAGTTACCTTTAAAAGTGTAATCTCCTTTTGATTTGAGCCTAAAGGCTTCCTTTGAAAGGATTCTGCCCAAAGGGGATCCTCTAGGATGAGGAGAGGGATGTTGAGAGAGTAAATGGGCAGGGGTTGGCCGAGCCAAAGGCTTGAGGGGTGTGGGAAAAGAGGTAGAGGTGGGGGCCTTTTATAAGAGGAGAGGAGGGGCACTTTTGGAAAGCAATGAAATATTACATTATTTGAAAATGCTTTTCGGTTCTAAAGGGTCCCACATTGATAGAATTCGTGGATAAGGTGATAAGGCATCGAAATCCACTCATCCAATTGGTTTTGTCCATGTGTATATTGTAGATTTTTCATTATCTTTCCATTTTAATTAAATTGTCAAATAATGATGTCATCGCTGCATCATTATTATGTCATAAATAATTTAATTTCTTTAATGTCTAAAAATTATAAAAAAAAAAATACTATGATATAGGAAATCTTTTTAGCTTTCCAATGACTATTTATAATCAAAATTTGGACTTGTATAACCCCACTTAAAAATTGTTTTAGTAAAACATACTATGTTAGTGTCATTTTCACTTTAACATTAAATAAAAAGTATTTTATGTTATTTCCCAACAAAAGTGGATCCATGGGGTCCCCAAGTTAGGCCATGGCTTGTCTTGGTCGGCCATGACATAACCAATAGGGTTGGGACATGTGTCTAGGTCATTTTATATTATTAAAGCATTATTTATACCTTAAACTACCCTAATTACCACTAATCGCGATTAAGAACTTAATGAGTTACTATTCACCAAAAAATTATTATAATCCCATTGAACCACATTTTACTTCTTAATGACAACCATGTATGTCGGATTTTCAAAATTCAATACACATTAGTGGTAAAATTTCATTTAACTGAAAAATCAGTTTGCTTGATTACCACTTAGTGGTTTCACTATTCATCAAAAATTGAAGTTTTTCAGAAAATTACCAAAAATTCACCCTAAGCTATATTTGATATTCTGAATTCAAAAATGAATTCCGTTTTACAAAATTCAAAACATATTAGTCACATTAATTAATTTAATAATTAATTCCCGCTGTCAGAGCAAATAGCGTGTTTTTATAAAACAATAAGTATCAAAAGATTGACACTAGTTTAAGTCTAATTTCAAAGTGAAATTAATTCCAATGACCACCATTGGATTAAATGGTAAAAATATTTTCTAATTTAACTTTAAAAACAATTCAAAATATTATCTAATCATATAAATAAATTAGATTAAAAAGAGGTTTTGAATTAAAACACAACATTTTACACTATTCATTAAAAAATGAACTTTATCAGAAAAATACCAAAAATTTACACAAAGTAAAATTTGATGTCCCGATTCTTAATAAGAGTTTTATTAGGTCCAAAAGAATGTATAAGAGTGATCAAAACTATATTTAATGACAGTTCGCCATCAAAAGGCGATAAGTGAACCTTTAGTGAAAACTAGGGCATATATGCCTAAAATCGAATTCTTTCCGTATTTTAAGCCTCTATCCTTTATTGGATAATTGTAAAAACATTTAAAAACATATATAATCATATTTCAGTTATTTCTATCCACTCCCGCCATTACAACGGCTACATGTTAACTACCATTTAAAATAATATTATTTTATTATTAGAGTGCAACGTAAGATTCCCAAGAAACTCGTTGTTGCGTGTTGGGTACGCCATCGAGCATAGCGTCCCCTTTAAAGTCATTTAAATATTTTATTCACAAATATGGATAAATATGAAATGTCATATTCTTTATTTACCAGGGATGTTACATCCTTCCCCCCTTTTGGGAATTGCGTCCTCGCAATTTTAAAATTGCGCTTGGAAACATCCTTGAATGTCCCACATCGGAACAAAAGTCGGTAAAACAAACACTTTAAAATAAAGAAAGATAAGTACAAAGGTCACTCGAGTTAACCCATACTAGGATTCCAAGTATGAAAATATGGACATGGAGGAGAAAACATAGGGTCATGTTCTTATGGAGAGTGATAGAAAACATGTTTAGGAGAAAGTTAACAATGAGAAAATCACAAACTTGTGATGGGTTAAACGGTATTCGATTCCCCAGTAGGAAAAGTTAATATACAACATTTTTGTTTTAAGTTACTTTTTATTGAGGAATTTATTCATAAGGAAACATAATCACTTATCATATTGACTTTCAACTTTTATTATATTCCTTTCACAAACTCATATTTTCTCCAAAAGACGAGTATTTAGGAAGACTTGTTCACATTAAGAGTACTATAATCAACTTCTAGAGAATCACCTAATCCACAAAAGAGAACTATGTACATCCTATGTCTTTAGGCTTAAACCAGAGCCAAAACCAAAAAGTTTAGTACAAGATCAGATAATCCAGAAAAGGATAACCCCTTATAAAAAGAAAATCTATTCTTAATCTCCAAAATTTGTCCAACAAAACCCAAAGTTCAACGAGGACCATCCGATAAACAATTTGTCCATAAAATTCTTCAAAGTAAACCTAATATAATATTGAAACCCAAATATTTGAAGGATTTAGTCACACAGTCTTCCATGTTAAATCGTAACATTTATCTCCAAACAACATTAGTTGCTCCTAAAGTCTAGTATTGAAAGTAATTAACCTAATCACATATCCTCCATGATAGGTTAATCATTTTTATAAATAACCCAAAATCAACTTACTCTTAATTCATAAAATCATATAACCAAAAATAATCAGTCAAACTAACCAGGGACTTCACGTAGTCCAGTGGTAGGCGATAAATACCAGTCGCACTTTGGTTGTGGGTTCGATTCCCGCAGCTTTGTCCGACGCGACGGGATGTCACACGGTCTGCGTGTTGTCCTTTTTCCAAAACTATATAATTCTCAAAACATTCCCCAAAATGAGATAAAATCTTCAAAAATATTCATAACATATTTTAACCTCAAGTTTATCTCATTCCTTTCCTTTTCCATCATATCATAGAGTAACCCATAATTACCTAAAAAGTAAGGATCATATAAACCCTAATGGTTACCTTAATAATTATTACCTGAATTTCCACATCGAGTTGGCCATCTCGTAAATGATGCATTAGAGAACTCACGAAGGTTGAAGTGATTGATCATGGATCCTTGATAGTTGGTTTAGAACAACTATGAGATTCCTCATTGAATCCCCTATCTCATCTAGTATCATAATCAGAGAACCACCACAGTTTCCTTCAAACCCATTGTCACTTTCGTGCCTGCTAGATCCATCCATTCACTAAAAACATAAATGTCAGTGTGAGTATATCAACAAAAACATCATGTACTAATGAGGAAGGTAGACTCTAAGATATACTTACTCATTCACATTATCTAAAATTAGGACTCTTTCTGAAATTCTAACCATTATGGTAATGTCACTTATGCTTAAAGAATACCCTAACCTCTAAAGTTATCTAAACCGACCTCTGATACCAACTATAAGGCCCCAGCCTTAAACCTTACTTAATCTTGAGTTATTACAAGATTACACGTTGAGGATCTTTTCGGGTTTAGAGTTTTAGAGAATTAGATCATAAAACTTGCATTACATTCCACATATAAACAAAGTGGTTACATAAAGATAGTATTCTTCATTCCCATCAATGGAAACACATTTAAAATAAAACATGGATTATTTCTTGACACATCCTTGACTCTATCATCTTATCATGTACCTTTCCCTTGACCTGTGAAAAACATTTCAAAAACTTGGGATGAGCGTAAAAACTCAGTATGGGTTATAAAAACATGGAAAGGAAACATGAGTTCATATATACATAAGAATGAAATCATACTTTACCCATAAAACATAGGCACTTTAACATACCTCATAAAAACATGAATAAATCATATAAATCATAATACGTAAAGGTAACTTGAGGCATTCATAACATTCTTACGTAGGGGGTAACCCTCTTGGTTACGTTTGGAATACCCATCACAGTATATTCCCTAAAATCTCTTCGGAGAAACCTTAACGTTTCACTCCTTCGCGTTACCCAATGCATTGGAGAGCTATATCGGGCTCACCCGCCCTTAGTTTATCACGGAACCACCCGTTCTTCATAACAATGCCCAAGAACCATAACATAATCGTATCACATAAGACATGAATAAAGGAAACATAACATTTCCACATTTCAAACACAATATAACAGTTTAAGATATTGAAATAATGAATCCATTCAAAAAGAAACCATTTCCAAAACCATTTAAAACATTTAATAAAGAGATTTTTGAATCAAAGTGTCCCATACCACCTTGAAGCTTTTAACATTTTAAACCATTAATATCCATATAAATAAATCCTTAAAACCATTTTGAAAACATGGATATTAATAAGAACAAATAATTAAAACATTTAAAACGATATTTTGGTTAAAGGGGTTTTACCAAAATTAGAGACACTTGAATACAATAATCAAGGAATAACATTTAGTCAGAACTTTATAATATCATGAGAATAAAAGGATTCATGATATAATACTCCAAAGGACAGTATATACACCATATAAGAGTGAATTGGTGCATAACAACAATGAACCCTCAATAGAAATGTCAAATGTGATGAAATACCTTATAGAGAAGGTATCCTTAAATTAAGGACAAATAAATCTCAAAAAAATATGTGTGACAAATATATAGACACCCAATATAAGTGGATATTAAGTGTAAAACAATAAAAGGTCATTCACACATATTCAATGGATGACATATTTAATGACTACAAGTTGAACCCAAAGAAATCGAAATTGGGTTAAGAAGTTCCCTTGACAGCCTAACGGCGTCACATCAAAATGAGTTGATGAGAGATAAAAAGAGTATCTCATCACTTGGACACAAAATTTACATCATTAAGGATATATGAGAACATATCCCAACATAACAATATGTAAATTAAAAGACCCAATAAAAGAAGTCTTTTAAAAAGAGGAAGGGTGAAAGGTTCCCTTACCGAATTGGGTATCTTTCAAAACATACACCCCATGAAAGAAGGGCAATAAATCATTGATGTAAATACTCATAAACGAAAGTATATTACACAAAGAGTAGAATAATGGGCAGTACATACACCACTCAAAGGAAATTGTGGCAAATGTAGCATAAATCTCACGGGGATAAAAGTGAGATGAAAAAATCCCTTACGAAAACTCGGCAGCCTAACGGCGCCACATAAAACTTCCAAAAGGATTGATGAGAGAGAATAGGGTCTCTCATCACATGAACATAAAAATTACAGTAGGAGTAATATAAAATAACATCCCAATCATAATAAAGATGAGCTTAAAAGAAATTACATAAAAGAATGTACTTAAAAAGAAAGAGAGTTGTAGGATCCCTTACCTCGGGTCCGACTTGACTCGATCATTATTTAATCTCCTGAATAATAAACTTGAGTTAATTTCTAATTCCTTAAGAACCCTTTTCAAGTTCATTATTACTTTTATACCACTTATTACCTTGTCATAAACATTATGTAATCATTTAAGTTAATAATATTTGTTTTGCCGATATTTGGTTCTTAAGTCGAAAGTGGTCTTCTTACAATTACATGTTGTTCGTGTGGCCAAATGTTTATTATATCCAGAATTGTATTCATTATGTAGATATCATATATTTCATATATATCCAGTACATGCATGCATTTATAACATTACATAATCATTTAGAGGTAAGAAATGAAATGCACCGTTCATGGAGACGGTAAGCCGTACGTACGCATGAACGCTACTTTCATTTCTATTTCGTATTTTATAGAATGGAATAATAATGATATAAAGGTATATTATAATTCCAGTATAATATCATATATAATATCATATTTCCATCCTTTATACATCCCACATATGGTATTTAACGAATCAAATCACTTTGAGGGGGCGGTAGTCCGCACTTCCTTAAATGAAGATATCGCGTATACCCATAATGGAAGCCACAAAGGTAAGACAAAAATGAAAAATACAGAAGCATAAATAAAACATAAACATATTATATATCATATATAAAAATAGTGACATCATAATGGCCACCTTTGAAGGTGTTAAATGAGTATTGAACAATCATCGTTTCGGGAGGCAGAATTTCACCGTCCACGGAAACCGTATGTTCTTTAACCATTTGATGTAGTTGTGTGAGAGTGTAGCTAAAATAAATCTTGTAACAACATCCTAGTATATTGAAGATACTGGTGTTGTTACAAAAGAAGTAAATAAAAAGAGATTATAGGTTTGGAGAAGCAAAATAAAACAAATGAACAAGAGAGAATGAGTTACCTTTAAAAGTGTAATCTCCTTTTGATTTGAGCCTAAAGGCTTCCTTTGAAAGGATTCTGCCCAAAGGGGATCCTCTAGGATGAGGAGAGGGATGTTGAGAGAGTAAATGGGCAGGGGTTGGCCGAGCCAAAGGCTTGAGGGGTGTGGGAAAAGAGGTAGAGGTGGGGGCCTTTTATAAGAGGAGAGGAGGGGCACTTTTGGAAAGCAATGAAATATTACATTATTTGAAAATGCTTTTCGGTTCTAAAGGGTCCCACATTGATAGAATTCGTGGATAAGGTGATAAGGCATCGAAATCCACTCATCCAATTGGTTTTGTCCATGTGTATATTGTAGATTTTTCATTATCTTTCCATTTTAATTAAATTGTCAAATAATGATGTCATCGCTGCATCATTATTATGTCATAAATAATTTAATTTCTTTAATGTCTAAAAATTATAAAAAAAAAAATACTATGATATAGGAAATCTTTTTAGCTTTCCAATTACTATTTATAATCAAAATTTGGACTTGTATAACCCCACTTAAAAATTGTTTTAGTAAAACATACTATGTTAGTGTCATTTTCACTTTAACATTAAATAAAAAGTATTTTATGTTATTTCCCAACAAAAGTGGATCCATGGGGTCCCCAAGTTAGGCCATGGCTTGTCTTGGTCGGCCATGACATAACCAATAGGGTTGGGACATGTGTCTAGGTCATTTTATATTATTAAAGCATTATTTATACCTTAAACTACCCTAATTACCACTAATCGCGATTAAGAACTTAATGAGTTACTATTCACCAAAAAATTATTATAATCCCATTGAACCACATTTTACTTCTTAATGACAACCATGTATGTCGGATTTTCAAAATTCAATACACATTAGTGGTAAAATTTCATTTAACTGAAAAATCAGTTTGCTTGATTACCACTTAGTGGTTTCACTATTCATCAAAAATTGAAGTTTTTCAGAAAATTACCAAAAATTCACCCTAAGCTATATTTGATATTCTGAATTCAAAAATGAAGTCCGTTTTACAAAATTCAAAACATATTAGTCACATTAATTAATTTAATAATTAATTCCCTCTGTCAGAGCAAATAGCGTGTTTTTATAAAACAATAAGTATCAAAAGATTGACACTAGTTTAAGTCTAATTTCAAAGTGAAATTAATTCCAATGACCACCATTGGATTAAATGGTAAAAATATTTTTCTGATTTAACTTTAAAAACAATTCAAAATATTATCTAATCATATAAATAAATTAGATTAAAAAGAGGTTTTGAATTAAAACACAACATTTTACACTATTCATTAAAAAATGAACTTTATCAGAAAAATACCAAAAATTTACACAAAGTAAAATTTGATGTCCCGATTCTTAATAAGAGTTTTATTAGGTCCAAAAGAATGTATAAGAGTGATCAAAACTATATTTAATGACAGTTCGCCATCAAAAGGCGATAAGTGAACCTTTAGTGAAAACTAGGGCATATATGCCTAAAATCGAATTCTTTCCGTATTTTAAGCCTCTATCCTTTATTGGATAATTGTAAAAACATTTAAAAACATATATAATCATATTTCAGTTATTTCTATCCACTCCCGCCATTACAACGGCTACATGTTAACTACCATTTAAAATAATATTATTTTATTATTAGAGTGCAACGTAAGATTCCCAAGAAACTCGTTGTTGCGTGTTGGGTACGCCATCGAGCATAGCGTCCCCTTTAAAGTCATTTAAATATTTTATTCACAAATATGGATAAATATGAAATGTCATATTCTTTATTTACCTGGGATGTTACATTTGTATTCACTTATTCTCTTATAATTTCATTAATATATGCTATTGGAGGTGGATAATGACATGATTTATATGATAAGGTCTCCATTATAAAGATAAGGGATTATTTATCTTCTTTACAAATCATAATATCCTTATTTTGGAAATAAATGTTTACATTATACATTGAAGAAAATACATTCCAATGATTATATTTAATTAAACCATTGGTATAATAACCATGTTTGTAAATACGGTATGTCTAGGCATCAAAATGTGGATTGAGTAAAATATACTTGTTGCAATAATATATATACTATGAGTACTCATTTTCGAATCACATCTTAAGTTTTTGGGGAATGATTTAATGTTTTTTATAAATGTGGAATATATAAAAGAGTTAAAAGATCTGGAATAAAATAAATCACACTCTAACTTTATTTTTATGATCAAAGAACCTTCCAACATCTCTTTAGGGACTTTAACATCAATTATTGGAATCACATAATCTTAGACATCCTCCCAAACTATTCGATTGTAGGTTTTATTAACATTCATGGAATTTGTTCTGATAATTCCATATATCCCTATAGTTAAATCACAATATAGTATAGGTTTTTTCTTTCCCCTTAATCCATGATGTAGATATCCCTTATCTCTATACTTGTAACAAATTATGATTCCATTTCTGTGTTTACTAGGATGTTTCATTCTATAATTATTAGATTTTTGGAATCCAATATTTCATTTCTTCTTTATTTAAAAATTTATTTTTTATGGTGTTCAAATCACCTATTATTTTCTCGATTTACATGGATGGTATAAGACCTAGAAAATTATTTATCTCTATTGATGGAACATTATACAATATCATAATAGGAAGAAAATATTTGAGAGACCATTTCCCATCAAAAGTTCACCTTAATCCCATAAATGTAATAATAAATAATTATTTCTATAATACATATTTAGTTTTTTGTATGGATTGATAATATTTTTCAATCTAGCCTCATATTTAGAACAAGCATTCTGCATTCTTCTGTTTTAGGTAATGGAACATTCTCCCCATTTCAGCTCATTTCTCTAGGGGAAAATATTTCTCAATGAATATCACATTAAAATTTCTCTAGTCCGTAATTTCATTTTCATCAACATTTTCAGTATTATGGATCAATTAACACCATTGAGAAACAACAGCCGTAAAATAATATACTATCAAATGAAATATCTTTTCTAGTGACTTGATCTATTGCTCAACTACAAATGGATTATTGGATTAATTAAAACATGTAATCCTCTATAATATAAAGCGATTAAAAATTGTTGAATCATGATATTTAACATTAGGTTACTCCAAATGGTCATGGTTATTTATCATAACCATTGTATGTTTTCCAAATATGACCAGAACCTTTTTAGATCTAACAATGATTTTATTGAATTTGTCATAAGTGTAATCCCTACAGTGAATATGAGTGTTAATATTAAATAAATTTCTTCTTCTAGGATCCATATATAAATAATGTCACTCACATAATTAGAATGTGACATCATAAATATAAATCCAAAATATAAATGTCCATAAAATTTATTTATCATTATAGGGGTTCATCTTAATGTTCATACTAGCTATGATCTTCAAAAATCTATTTTCCGAGGGTCCTACTAATCCTTCTATGATAACAACTATAAAAACCATAACATTAATATCCCATATCCAAATTTTAATTTATTATATTGATTCATGATACAAAGGATTATATCACTAAGGATCAATCAGTTTAGAAGCTTTGGGAGACTAGATACATATATGATTTCAAAATTACATTGAAATATAAAACATAGGATGAAAAACATTATTTCATCCTAAAAATATCATGAAAATATTCTTATTCATAATATATGGAAATGGAAAAAATTAAGGGTGTGATCAGATGCTAAGTAATAGTTATGTACAAGGAAAAATATTAAGAGACGATAAGACATGAAAAATATATAAGACTGGATAAACAATACATATTACATTTAATTAATAACATGAAATTAAAAGATTACCAATAGAGAATATTAATATAAAAATCACATGTATAAAAATAATTGAATTCTTAAAGAAGGTAATGCATATAGTCAGATTTTATAATATTACCATCAAGATCGTGTTCCATGAAATCATGAACCTTACCGTAAATTCCTTATGATAAAAAATATTAATGAATGGGTTGGTGTAAACCAATGAACCAACTAATTAGGACAACTATTTGTCTCATGATGTATGTTAATTCATTGATGGTCTATCTATAATTGGGCCCACCCTTCACATAAATTTTTCCAATTAATTTCTCGTATATTTAATAATAAATATAAAACATATTCAATATTCCTTATCATTCAATAAATATCTATATTGAATCAAGAATATAAAACCTGAATATTTACCTATTAAATAAAATAAAATTCTTAATAAGCCTCTTTCAAATAATATAATATATTTATATGTAATAAATTTAAGATATTATTGATATAGTAGAAATGATACAAAATATATCAATTATAATAAAAATATGGATATGAAGGATTAGAATAACGTCCAATGAATAATAGAGTCATTGAGAACATGAAAAAAATAAATTTAATGATATCAAAATAATTTATATTCCATAAATTAGTAAATGATGATTAATGGCCATCAATTCATCAAAAATAAAGGTTTTGAATTAAAGGAAAATCTTTTGAGAATTAGAGAGGAAAATAGAGGAGAAAATTTAAAAAGATATTTTCTTAATTATATTCCATAATTTGCATAAAAATGAAGTTAAAAAATCATTTCTAAAATTTATTTCAACCTTTTAGAAAATATTTTATTTTTTTAATTTTAATATAAATCCTAAAAAATCATAGAATGATGGAAAAATTATTTTCATTGAAAATCATGGAAACTTGTAGATTAATCATGATAATTATTAATGACTTTGATAGTTGGAAAACAATTTTATATCATATATATTATAAAGTACATTTTTCAGTGTTTTGTAATGACTTTAAAAAACAACCAATTTAGAAAACAATAAAAATATTCCATTAAAAAAAATTTAAAAGAAACTAAAATATGGTTGAAAAAAATTTACACAATAATATGAAAATAAAAAATTATATTCATGAAATATTTTAGACAATAACAACTTGAATAAAAAATATTATTGATCCCAAAGAAGAAATATGTTTGGTTTTTCATAAAAACATTCATTAATTCTTTTAGTATCAAAGAGAGGAAATGTTGGAAGAAAAATATAAAAACCAAAAAAATAAGAATTTTATAGTAAAATATATGGTTTTTAAGAAGATATAGATTATATAATTCATCATGCATAAATTTATACACAAAATAACTCAATAAGAGTTTGATTATAACACAAACCTATGTGGATTTAATAACATTTGAATTAAAACCATTTAAAAGAGAAAAATGAATTGAAACTTTTAATACGATGAATAAAGAGTAATTCATGATATAATATGACATAGGTGTAGTTTTTACACCATATAAATGTAATCAGGTTCATAATATAAAATATGTCTCAATATAGTGGAATTGATATGAAAAACCCTTACATTGGATTCCGTCATGGTTGATTGTTCAATATCCTCTCAAATATTCTATTAAAATTTATTAAATAATTTCTTAATAATTTTTTTATATATATTCTGTTTATTAAGGCCACTTTACAATCATTTAACATTCATTCATTGTATAGTTCTTTCTTATGTTTTCCTCTTAAGGTTATTCATTCAATTTCCCCAAAACTAATTCAATATGTTGACCATGGTGAAAGGTTTTATGAAATGGGAACATCATCTATAAAAATTTAATAAATTCATTAATGTTATTTTTATTCATTGTATAAAATTTTTAAAAAAAACCATGAAAGGAATTAATAAAAAAATGAAATATTTTGTTCATGGAGGAGGTAGTCCGCACATTTTCATAATGATGTTTTCATTTTCCTAATAGTTAGAAAGATAAGAATGTATTAATTATTAATATTTATAAAACAATATTTATATAATAAATATCATATATATTAATTAAATTTTCCCTTATTACCTTTCATGTTAGATGGATATGAAATATGAATCACATTACTTCATAGAGGTGGTAGTCAACATGTATGCATGAGTGACGTTATCATTTTTCAATAAATAAAAGGGTAGGAAGGTAAATGATAACATAAATTTAAAAATTAATAATAATATCATAAATATCATATATTTAGTCATTAATTAAATATTTATAACCATCCTAGTGATTATGAAATGAAAAATGAGTTACACCACTACATGAAGATGGTAGTTTGTGCGTACACACATGAGATGTTTTCATTTTCCATAGGATGAAAATGAGGTATAACATGTATGTATGGTTAAAAAAACATCTCAAAATATAAAATAAACATATTTAATCATGTTAATATAGTTATTTAATATTTTTAGGATGATTAGGAATAAAGGATCTTGGAATTTCTCAACAAGAACATATGCATCTTCCTTTAGTAATATCGTTTAACATGAACCTTAAGCCTTTTTAAAGTGGTATTTTAGAGTAAATAGGAACTATATGTCATGAAATGGAAATTAAAAAGGTATTTTGGTAGGTATTTTTCTAAATACATGGCTCAATAAGTTTGGAGAAGATAAGAGAGGAGTCTCACTTTTATAAGTGAAGGGAGTGGCACTCTTATAATTATTTAATGTTTTAAAATAATATTAATCCACTCTCAAGGTCAGGTGGAACTAAAAAATTAAAGTTTGAATATAATGTGTTATGTTACTATATCCAATAAACCTATAATATTCAATATGTTATTTTGTGACCTTATCACCAATTTTTAACCTTAATTAACTAGATTCAAAATTTACCGTGGTGGTAATTTTTTTCATGGTTATGATTCATTATGTCCAAAAATAAAAATGTACTCACAAAATTTGAATATCCTGATTCCAAATATTAAATCAATTTCTCAATATTAAATATACATAATTGGTAAATATTACATTTTATATAGGTTCTCAAAATGCAAGATTTTTTTGTTGAAAAATACTTCTTTTAAACAAAAAAATAATTTTACACTAAAGTAAAGTATAATTTTGATTCCCATGGAATTAATTAAATTATTTTTAATAAGATGAAACATATTTTACATTATATAAAATCAAACATACTTTTTTTAAATACTTTATTAAGTGATATGAAAAAAAATTATTTGAATAAAAACATTAATTAGATTTCCAAAATATCAAACATAGATTTTTAAGATCAATATTATATTTTCAATGAAATTATATTACTTTATATATATATATATTATTTACTAAAATGTGTTCATAAAACTTTTTTTCGATAGTACGTCATTATATTTAAATAAATGTTCCATTATTTGTAAAATTGATATTGTTCACTATCAACCCAAAAAAACTATTTTTAAAAAAACTAAAAAATTCACCCTATCATAAATCTGATATGATAAATTTTAAAATAAAGTTAATTTTTTGAAAAGAAAATTCTAAAAATTATAAATTTATCTTTCAAATAAACCATGTATAATATATATTTAAAACAATATTTTTAGACATAACATTTTTAAAGAGATATGGAATATTAAAATGTGCACTGTACAATGGTTTATTTAATATGAAAATATTAAATAATATAATTTATGTTTGGGTGTAACAAAATTCACAACATTCACTAGAATAAGTAATCAAAACCCCTATAACAATCCTTAACAAGCCTAAAAAATATTCAATAAATGGGAAATGAGGAATATCAAGGGGCTATGTGAAAATGAAAGAAAGATAAAATATATGATTAAACACATTAAAACAATGTCAACCATCAACTAGTTCATGAATTCATTTTTTTTAATCATGATACTAAAAAATATAAAAATGAGAAAATAATTTATTTAGAATTAAAGGGTTATGGGTGGGGTAAGTCTCCCTATATTAGTCACAATGTCCTATAATTCTATCACTAGAGCTGCAAAACATAGTAAAAAGAGATTGAAAATGTATGACCTTCAACATAAGAGATCCCCTTATATTTTATAGAGACACAATGAATGTTATAGAATGGTTCTTAATTCATATATAACATTGATAAATGAGTGAAATATTGAGATTATAACGTGTATAAACCTTCAAGAAGAACTTTTATCAGTTACTTCATGCTCTAGACTACATTCGTGAACCCACAATGCTTGGACGCGTTTGATGATCACTATGTGTGAAGCTCATTGTCGCTTTTACTGATTTGGAACAAATATTAAAATTTTGAATTATTCTCATGTGTCAACTTCTTTATGTTGTAATCACGTGAATGTATCACATAAATGAAATAAAATTAGGTTCTTGACGTTATATATATGTTTCTAGTATGATACTACAAACTTATGCACAATGTTTCTCGAATTTTGGTGATTTGATCCTTATAACATCAAAATAGATTATTGTAAACCCTATAAAAAAATTCCCCACTAATAATTGGTATTATACTATTAAAATTGAAGTTCACTATTAATACTTAATAGGTCATGGATCATTCATATTAATCTAATGTATCTTGAAATCTAACAAACATGATATTTTTAATGGTCATGTTAATCGTATGTTATATATATTTTTGGTCTTAATTCTAACAAAATGTCTTGGGACTTGATATATTCTTAAATAATACCCTTATATTTGTATTGAATCATAGCTAGTAATTGATGGTCACTTCAATTTTTTCTGACATAGAATGTTTGGGAAAGGAATTAATCTTGCATAGTGGTATGCCAGTGCATTTAATCACTTGCAACAATATGTTTCATATATATGGTGTTTATTATTACATAACCCATTACATCAGAAAGTTTAGTATGACGTGAATCTTCACATTGTAGTTTAATTAGATGAAAGTCATATTTAGTCATACATAATCCTCATGTGACACTGGTTATTTTGAAGTGACACTATTTAAAGCCCATTGAATCCTATTTAATGATCCCCAATTCTTGATGATTCTACATAGTGACTAGAGTGCCATTTTAATATCATATGAGTCATTCCAATTTAATTTTAATAATAAAAATATCCTCATTGACCCAATCCACAATCATTAATGCACTTTCAAATCATTTTATTCATTCATAACTCACATATTTTATTCTTAACACAATACAAGACATCACAATTCATCTAAATCATTATCGGATTATTTTTAAACAATACCAAAAAATTAAATTCCAATTAAACAATAGGGTCAATCCATTTTACTATATTTCCAAAAATAAAACAATAATTCCAACAATTATTACATTTATATTTAATGAAAATAAAATATGCGTAAAAATACGATAAAATCATAATAAAAATGAATGAAAGATGTATCACAATCACTCATACAAACATGATCAATAAAATTGCCTATAGTTTATAAAGGTCTAATTTCTCTTCTAGTTTAAGACAAGGTTTGTTAACTATAAAAATAATAGAATTTAGTGGTACTAAAACCATAAAAATTGGAACCTTGACTAATCTCGTTCCTTTAACCACCATTTTCTACCAAACCATTTCACACTTCCATGATACTTTCTATAAAACATTTTGATATATTAATTTCCTATACTTTATATGAGTTTATAATTCCCTTCCTTCCAAATTTTTCAACTATAAACTTATTTAAAATTTCCTATTATTTTTTGTATATAAATTATTAGGTGTGTGAAGCATTTAAATTATCCATCCGAAATATAATGCACACCTTGAGGATATTTTTGATAGATGTGGTAAGAAAGTAGGGTTTGCGAAACTATCTCTCAGGTCTTAGAAACACATAATGATTGATTTACTTAGACACACTATAACATATTGACTTTGTAAGATTTATATTTCATTTTCAATCTTATTATTTTAATACAACACATATGAGATGTCAAAATATTTTTTAGGAAGGATCATGGAGGTCTTAATTATTCACAGTGGACCATTTACCAAAGAGCATGTTCAAAAATCCAACATCCTCATGTTAAAATTTTGGTTATACTAATTTTTATTTCTTCAACCCCTGTATTCCAAATTCTAAAAAAAGTTTCAATGGACCTGATGTGATATATTTTTAGTGGGGAGAGTGCAATGTGAAATCATATATTCATTTTTAGTTCAAAGGCCACAAGCACAACAAAAAAAATTAAGAAAAATATTTACAGCATAAAATTTCTCTTCCCCACTCATGAGCATGACATATTTACATTAAAGTTAATTATTCATAAGTAAATAAAAATAGTAAAATTATAGTGGTGAAAATAATAATTAAAAATTTAAGAGTTTTCATGGTGTAATTATTCATATGTTGTAGGTAGGAGAGTGAGAAACTCCATGGATATCTTTAAAAAGGTATAATTATAAATCTTCAATATCATGAATTTACTAAAAAATATATTTATGAATTTTCCATAAAAACCTCAAATAAACTATAAAATAATAAATTGGTAAAAACATAATGAATATAGTGACCAAAGAAAATTTATACGTATTATTACATTATTTTTAACATAAAAATTCAATAAATACATACCAAGGATCAAGTGGCCTATCATTTTTGGGAGACTAGGTAAATAAAATAACAACATGAAACTAATATAAAACATATTAATTTTAATCTTTATAATGATCTCATAAATCTCATTGAGCTCCTAAAACAATATAGGATAACCAAAAAAATGGGTGAGCTAAAAAACCGAGTAAGTGAATAAGCATGATAGAAAAGTGCAACATATGAATCAAAAAATTAACATGAAATTAGGAAAGATAAATCTTCTAAATGATCATATTAGAGAATAGAATATAGAACATAAAATTATAATATCATGTAACCATAGTAATGTGGAAACAACATTGAAACATCTTGACATAGAAGGCGTTATTCAGGGCCCTGATCTAGTGGGTCACATGGCCTCAGGCCCATCTCCTGAAACACCAGAGGATGAATTACTAATAGAATGGGCCTAAGGTGATTCTATTGGTAGAATAAGCCCTCATGTAAGATTATAGCCTCAACTCGGTCTTGTTATCCCCAGATCCCAAGCATATCTGAATCAATAATCATACTATGGGAACATTCCTCAGTCCCTACCTGCATCCATATAGTCTGTTCTAGTACCAAATAGTGTCCTGATTAGGTTGTGAGATAACACTCAGTAGGCCACCCCCATTGATGTCTATAAAAATTCCAGGCTATGAAATACATGATAAGTAGTGTGAATTATATAATATAAATTGCAGTACTGAAAGTAATGAAATCAAGTGAAGTGGTATTGTCCATCCAACCAAGGCTCCCTATAATAATAGCCAAGTTCTTGTACTAAATATGCTCTAAAAAGAAAAAAACAAGTCACCATGTCGAGTCTAAAAACTAAAATCTGTTACCCATACCCAGGATATCTATAAAACATTACAAAATATCCACCACCAAGACACCAAAAAAAAATTAAACATCTACCTAATCCATTACATATTATCATAATTGTTAGACCATAAAGGGCCGTATCCAAGGTGTAATATACCATGGAATCCTCAATCAGTCCCACGAGCATCTCAATAGAAACACGGTTCGACCTGGGTAGAGTCTATCGAGAATATCAAATACACATGTCCAATATGAGTCCAAGAATTCCAAATCCAATGGTTATCAATGCTTAAGTCCTCCCACAGAATCAATACCCAATGAGAAATCTCATCCAAGGCATCCACTACCACTATCAAGATCTATAGAAGCAACTTACATGGAATCCAATGGAAATAAGATCCAAGGTATAACCACCATGTGATCCACTACCATTTCAATTCATCATATGAATTCATCAATTCACATTTCATAACATTACATGGGTTCATCCAAATCATATACCAATTCACATTTAAATTGTTTAACAAATTACATGAAGAATAACATATAAAAATAGAAAAACATATCCTGGTCTTCTCAAACAATTCAATTCAATTCATTAAGGGATTCCTCATTCTAGGATACCACACACGCACCCGATGGGTGGCTTAACAAAGAGAAGAACCAATATAACAACCAATTGGTGGCCTAGGATGGGGAAATAAAATCCAAAAAAAGATATGGAACTAGTGGGAACCCCTAACAGGTTACTATTCATTTATTTCAAGAATTTAATAAATTAAAGGGGAACCACTAGAAAGTTTTGCCTGAAACAAAATGATCACTATACATATAAAACACCAAACCCTGAGGGAATGGTATAGACCACCGACTATTGGTCTGTAGGGGAGAAATCATCTAGTATCTTCTTTTGATTTGAATTATATTAGATGAAAAATGAAGGATGATGAACGAAGAAATAGGGAATATTAGCTTTCACCTAAATAACCCCATCTATAGGAATTCAAATGAATAACAACACAAGATGACCAAAACACATACCTATATGAATCCAAAGCATTGATCACCACTCGAATCTATGTTTAGACGGAGAAAATAAAACAAAGCCTATGATTTTTCATTAAAGAGGAGCTCCCAAGGTAATGGATATATCTAAGGGAGGATATAATAAATTATTTTAGGATATATGATGTTTTTAGTTTAAAATTGTTATTTCACTTAGCAATACATCGAAACACAGTTTAGCTGCATAGTTGGCCAAACTGTGTGACCTTCACTATGTTAAGGGGCCCCTCTAAAAGTTAGTGCACACAATTTTCGTAATTTTTTTTCCAAATGTGTGTTTTGGATCTACTAAAAAATATATGTTACTCGCACTAGCGTTCACCTAAGGTGGCATGGTTTTCTCCAACTGTGTGACCACCAACACCCCATTTTTAAGCCCTACACATTTATGGGTAACCGTGTGGCCTGTCCCGCATGGTTTCTCTAATCCATGTGGCCCATCTATTTTTTTCTAAAATAAGGGCTCCAAACAGACCCTATACACCCTCAATACACTCATGATCTCAAAGGGTACACATATTAGGCCATAAAAAATTTAAACTGAAAAATAAAAGATTCATACCTTATAGGAAAACCTACGATCGTTCAATCTTTCCACATAAAGTAATTCATCCTCAAATTTTCCCTCCAAGTGTGGTCATGAATCTCCTGAGAATAACTCTGGACTTTGAGAACATATGTTGGCCTCTTTATCCCAAATCTCATTTTGTAAATGTCCATGCTACTATAACATATATATTAGAGGAACAAAATGGCCTCAAAAACCTTTGTGATCCTATCAACAATACGAATATGTTTCTCCTCAAAAGAAAGAATTTTCTTGTAATTTTGCCTCATCCGGATACAGATTATGAGATGGTTATGAGTGATAATGGTACAAATGAGATACATAGAAGATTTAATGCATGGTGTGGTACCTCTAATGGAGCTAAAAATGATAGGATACATGCTTGACTCTCTCCAAAATCATGAAAACCCAACATATTGTGGTGAAATCTTACCCTGTATCGTTATCCATATTTTACTAGCTTCTATTAGATTTGTAAAAAACCTGATTCCTAACATCAAACTCAAGATTTCACAAATGCTGATCGATATAATTTTTTTTATCATGATTGTACAATTGAAATCATATTTTTGATCAACTATACCTACTCCGAAGTCTCATTCATGAGACATGGTTTGAGAAACGCTACCTAACTAGCCTCTAACAATAATAGGGGAAATCAGAATGATCTACAATAGAAAGCCTCATAAGGTTACATATATATAGTTTCCTGATAACTATTATTGTAGAGAAACAAAAATTGGGGTATATGCCTCCCCCAAGAGCCCCAAAAATCCAGGATTAATTCCTTCAGCGTGTTCTCAAGCACCTGAGTCATATGCTCAAATTATCCCTCAGTATTAGGGTGATATTCCATGATTAGAAGTACCTGTATACCCAAGGCCCTCATCAAAATTTTCTAGAAATTAGACATAAACTGGGTGTCTCTATCTGAAATGGTAGTACGAGGGAACCTGTGAAGCCACTCTATCATAGTGATATACAACTGTCTAAGATAATTTTGTTATAAGGAATCCTTTATTGGTAGGAAATGAGAAACCTTTGTGATCTAATCAACAACATCCCAAATAGATTCTCTACCTTGAGTTGACCTCGACAATCCTATAATTAAATCCCTCATGACATCATCCTACATCTACTCAGGAATGAGTAACTATTTTAAATTCCTAGTTGGGTTTTTATGTTATTCCTTCACCTAATAATAGGTATAACACCACATAAAAAAACCAGCCACCTCACATTTCATCCCTGTCCACAAATAATGGAGTTGTAAATAAGGATACATCTTGGTAATGTTGAGATTTACTGCCCAGACTAAGGTATGAAACTCCTACACCATCTCCTCGTGTAAGTCTACTGGAACCCTATCATGACCATGTATATGCATAATTTCATTATCAACAATAGTCCAATTAGGATTTGGATCCTCACCTACCACACTCTCTTCTAGAACTAGGCCATTAGAATCTAATATTTGCCTCATCCTCAATCTAACCATAAGGGTAGTGGTTACATTTAAGGTTGAAATAAAATATTTTCCTTGTCCATCATTCACCTCCAAGTGTATCTATGAAAATAAGTCCATAATTAGCTAATCACTATTGTCCACTTAAACTAAATGTATCTGATTTCTCCTTCTCAGATAATCATCTACTAAATTTCCCATTCCGGTTATACAGGCAAGATCTAAGTCAAAATACTGTTGTTATGAAACTCACCTTTTCTACCTTTGATTTAGATCATACTGTATAAATATTTACTTGAAGATTTTGTTGTTTAAGTAAATAAAAAAACTCTATCCAAGTCAGTAATGTCACCAATAGTGAAAATCATGAATAATTGAAGCCAACTCACGATCCAACATTGGGTATTCGTCTCATGTCACCTCAGCTGACAGGAACAGTATTCCATGACTCTATCCCCCTACATCAAAATTACTCCTATCTTGATAACTGATGCATTAAAATGAAAAGTGTAACTCCAACATGGATATATAAAAATTATTTTCGGCATTGAAGTTAGTCTCCCTTTCAGCCCCTGAAAGAATACATCACTGATATCTAACCATAAAAACTTCACCCCCTTCTTAGTCAATACCATCAATAACACTAATGAGAATGAGATGCCTTGTATGAATCACTTATAATATCTTTATATCCCCAAGAAACATTGGATTTCAAATAAATTCATGGAATATTCCCAGGAAACTATTGCTCTCACCTTCCTCAGGTCAAATGATTCTCCTACATCTAAAATAATATGACTTAGAAAGTGAATCATGTCCATCTAGAAGTAAAACATACTGATATTTTCATACAACTGATTCTCTCTATGTGTATAAAAAATGATCTTAATATGTTTTTAATGGTCATGTTGATTGTAAGAATACACCAAGATATCATGCACAAATACCACCATAAATGAATCTAGATAAGGAAGTAAAACCTAGTTCATCACTGTCATGAAAACTAATTGAGTATTCGTGAGACCGAATGACATAACAATGTAATTTTATATATCATACCTACTATGAAAAGTTGTATTATGTTTGTTTATAGGTCAGACACATACCTAGTAATATCCTGACCTCAAATAAACTTTTAAGAAAACCTGAGCTCCTCAGAGTAAATAAAAAAGGTCATCATATGGAAAAGTATATTAGTTTCTAACCATCAACTGGTTCAATTTTCAATAATACACTCATATACTGAGGGTATTGTCCACCTTTTTTGAAAAAAAAAGGTTAGAAAAAACCCATAGATAATTATCGGGTCATATAAACCCCTTAACCTTCATGTCCTCTAACTACCTATTATTCTCCCACAACTCTATAGTAGCCATCATGTAAGGAGGAATGGATACTATTGTTTCTCCTAGTAATAGCTCTATAGAGAACTCTACCTCTCTCTCTTTGAAGGTAAACTATTAAATTCATCTAGGAACACATCCCTGATATAATTAACCACTGGAGGGAAATCTTCCTAACATGACCCTTGATCATGAAAATATAAACTAGAAATATGGGATATCATCCCGCCCAATCCATGATACTTTGTTGAATCATAACTCTTCTGGACTTCCCATTAACCCTTGTGAATTAAAAAACGTCCCTCTATTGTTGTGAATGTAACTCTTAAGTTATAGAAATCAACATAGGCTCGATAAGCAACTATCCAATAAATTCTAGGTATGACGTCAAACCCGATCATCTTAAGGACAAAATGATCGAAAAAGAAGTGAAACTCACCAATATCAATGGGGAATTCCCGGCACTCGTGTACACTCTCAGTCTAATTCCCAATGGAGTATTGAGTGTCGTAACACCCTCGGAAAACTGAACAAAAGGCCCAAGGATTTCCACTATATATAAAGATATGAAACTCTATAAAACACCTGTATCAAAAAGAGTAGATACAAGTATAAAGGCTACAAGGATTTTACCTCTCACCATAGACAGATCAACACTCTGATCCATGGGTGTAGGATTTAGAGAATATATCTGTCCTGAATTGTGACCCTGTGAAACAACCTCACTACCTAGAGTTGGCCCACCCTAATGTCTAGGCACAAATAGTGCTTGGATGCCTCAATCATGACCACCACATTGGCCTGACCATCCGGTACTACTCCAGCTCCCATCCTGACATGGAGTTTTAAATCCCACTCATAATCCTATGATCAGAGTTTAACCCATTCCACTCACTATGGGAGGGAATGTCCAATAAAAACACTACATGTGGCCTATCCTACCATAAGATCCGCACTCATTTCTGTCTCGGTCAAACTGATTCCTAATGTTTCCCCATATGCTACACTAGTGACAAAAAACTACACTATTTTCACAAATATATAAGTTGCTACTCAACTCACGTGAATCCTCAAAACATCACTTCCTACCACTGGATTTGAACCAATGGGTTCAGAGACTATACTACTATACTCAGAACCCCAACCTCCCTCATATTCGACTTTTTAATATGTTCCTGATTCACTATCTCAGTAATAGTCATCAACCTGAACACATTGACCTGAGACTGAACAACATGTATGAGACCTTCCTCAAAGCTTTTTTTCCTTCATCACCTCATCGGTAAGATATATCAACATAAAACACTGCAGATCAAGAAAGTATACTAAATATTCTGTAACTGTTATCACACCCTGCTCCAGATGGATAAACTCACTATCCTTTTATGCTCTCAGTGTCTTGGGGTAGTAGTAATCATAAAATCTAGATTGGAAATCACTGAAACTATATCTCACATTCTATCATCCTTGTTCAAAATGTCACACCAATGATTTTATACTCACTAAGCATGTAAATTTGGAGCTTCATTCTCTTCTCTAGAGGTTTCCATATATTCTAGAGAATCAATAGAGTAGTCTCAAGACACAAATCATCAACCTGTGGACCTCTATCCCCAAAAAACATTGGAGGTTGCTGCTACTAGAATACACACATCAACTCTTCCATAGATGAGGAATGTTGTGGTGAAAACTGAAGTGTCATCATATAGAGTGAGAACACCTAACGAAACTGTGATTCAACACCTGTTTCCAAAAAAACTACTAGTATTTCACCTAGCTGTTGAGACAGAGATGGCTAGAGGAGGTTTTTAGATGTAAGAAAAGTTTTTTTTGATGATTGTTTTCTTTTTTTCAAAAAAGAAAAATCAATTCAATTTTTAAACGATCTTGAAAATATGACGATGCTTTGATGATCTGTATGTCACAAATATTATAAGTTTCTTAGAGAAAATTTTATTCAATCATAATGAATTAAATTAATAGTAAAGGTGCCGCCAATCATTTTCATATTTCATTGGAATGAAAGATGTTTCTAGAAGACATGGACATTACAATACTTTCCTTGTCAAATATTCTGATGTTAAAGATGTTCGACCAATGGATAAAATCATGATAAATAAGGTTTGTGATAAATGTAGATGACCACAAATCCGTATGGATGGAGTTTTCCAAAGAATATTTTTAAGGCGGAGCCGTTTTCCATTTTTTACTGAATTTTTGGGCCTTAAAATCTTATTTTTTTTTGGAAATGGATGGATTTCTATGAATCACAATTTGTAGATAATGAAAGAAATTTCACAAACAGTATATAGGGTACGTGGAATAGAAAAATAAATTCAAAAAAAAAGTTCCCACATAGTAGTGTTATGTGGAACATGATGTATGGTACACAGACCGCATATGGAAAATGGTTCATGGGGGGATAACTGTTCACATGAAGACATGTGGTATGTAGAATCAATGTCATTTTTGGATGACAGGAGGTGATTTTTTTTGTGGAATATATCAGCCGCCGTGAGGAAAAAAATGTTCTACGTTGACACAAATGGAAAATGATTCGTGGGAAGAGAAGGTGCTATGTGGGTCGTGAAGGGAAAAATGGTTTATGGAAACAGAATTGTCCACAGATATGGATATACCACATTTAAAAATTGGGTAAATAATATTAGTGGGATTTGATGATTTATTTACCAATATAATGGAAACTAATCCCATCATCAAACAAGATCAATTTTCATAAGATAATATCATCGCTCTGCGGAAGAATTTGGCTTAGTCCAAAAGTGTTCGAGGAAGGAAAGATTACACAAAGGATGAATTTGTATGTCAGAAAAGACATGGTCTACAGAATAGAATATGGTCCATGGAAGAATAATTAGTTTTCAAAATAGTATACATACTATAGAAGATGAAATTGTTCGTGGAATAAGAGACAATCCTTGGATGCAGAGGTAGTTCGCGAACGAAGAGGTGATATGCAAGGAAGAAGCAGTTCATGGAAGTAAAAGAAATTCATGAAGTAAAGTTCGTGCATGGAGAAGGGGAAGTCATCAAATCATCAGAAGTACATGGGTGAATTTTTCATCCATGGAGAAGATATAGTAAAATTAATAATAGGTTGTATATGAATCACTCACACTACTTAGTGCATCTCTGTTCATGGATGATGCAAGCAGTACACAGAGGAAGTACATGTGCTATGTCGGGCAACTTAGTTCGTATAGAACTCATGCTGTTTGTGGAGGAAGAAAAATAATTTTTGGAGGACTAAAAGAAGTTCCCACCATATTTTGGGTAAAAAATAGATGAATTGTTTGGAAGGATCAAATTTGATGAAGTAGATAAAGAAGAACCTTAACATTGAATTTCATCATTATGTGCTAGAAAAATCACATGCATTATTGTATTGTCTTCCATGTGATACACAATTGTAAGGGAAAATCCTACTCATTGTCTTCCACGTCAATGTATAGTTTTCTAGTGGATTTTGTGGTTAAAAATAATTTTCAACCATGCCAAGGACTAGATAATATTATTTACTAGTGAACCTTATAAATTATTGTATTCTTTTGGGTGTGTGTTTGAATTGTGTTCAGTATAGAAATAAATCTTTAACATGAGTTGAATATTGTCTCATTAGCAAAGAAACATAAAAGAAAAATATATCATTGAAACAAACCTCCCCCTCTCAGTGATACTGGAATACTTATTGGTAAAATTAAATTGTTATTAGGGTTAAGTTTCCCGTCGTTTTAACCATTGCTAACATTTTGAAGAGACTATTTGATGGAGAATTTTAATTCTGTGAATAGTCAGGTGATTTTGATATTTGATGGAAGGAATTACCATATCTAGAAAGATAGAATGATGCCTTATATTATGTATCTTTGGTATGAAGTTCATGAAACTAAAATAGAATAAATTTATCCTAATAGTGACAAAATTCCTCCTACAGCTATCTATTCGAAGAATCTTGAGAATGATGTAAGAGATAAAAATGATTTTCTATCATCATTTTTTGAAAGTGAGTTTTTAAGAGTGAAAGTTGTTTCGATGGGTAAAGTTATCCGAAATAAGATAAAAAATGTATATGAAGGAAATACAAAAGTGAAAAATGAAAAACTAAAAATATGGAGGTTAATGTATTAATATTTGAAGATGGGTGAGTTATAATCTATTAAAGACTTTTTTACCAAGGTAAATGACATTGTCAGCACAATTAGATGTCTTGGTAAAAAGTTGGAGGACTATACAGTTTTAGAAAAGATCATAAGAATTATTATTGACATGCTTGATGCTAAAGATTCTTTATTGGAAGATAGAGAACCTGAAACATTATCTATGGATGAATTTCATAGCAATCAAATCTCATATGAAATGAGAAGGGAGAAGACTATGAAGAAAAAAAATCTAATAGAGAAATGTATTTCAAAGCCGCCAAGAAAGAAAAGTCCAAAAAGGCACTTGAAGAAGATTATGTCACTGAATTTGACTCTGAGAATGAGGTATGTAAATATTTTGATGATATTTTATCCTTATTTTCTAAAAACATGAGAAAAGGTATAAGTAAATAGAAAGGTAAACTTCCCTTGAACAGTTCTTAATGTAGAGCCACTGGGTAGTTTGCAGGCAATTTCCCTCAATGACAGAGGTAATAAGGCAATGATGAAGATGAAAGAATTCCAAGATGAAAATGTAATAAACATGGTGATAAAGATAAATATTTTTACTAAGGAAAGGATAATAATTTCTTCAAATATAAAAGAAAAAGATTTTTTCCTAAAGATAAAAACAAAGATAATGAAATTGATTCCAAAGAAAAATTTCTAAGAAATCTAGAGATAATACCTTTATTAAAACAGTTAATAATGATGATTTTGAGAGTATTAGTTCTAAATAAGAATAAACTCAACTTGAATCTCATCTGAAAGAAGAGTTGAATGAATGTATAAGAAAGATTTGAAGGGTTGAGAAGGAAAATAGGAAGGTGAAAAATAAAAATTTCTTACTAAATAATAAAGAAGATTTTTTTAATGATAAATTCAATCTAGTAAAATTAATTGATGACTTAATTAATTCTCTTGAAAGTTAAAATAATTTTATTGAACATATGGAAGTTAAGATGAATTAAAAATAAGAAGAGATATAACTTTTCCAAAAAAAAACAATATAAAGATGAATAAAAAAGTACATGTTTCAAAAAATCTGTCCCAGATGTTGGTGAAAGGTCTGGTCAGTATGAAACTAAGAAGGGTAAGAAAAATTTTACCTTAAAATTATAAGAATAAATCTATAATTGTTTCTGAGAATAAAAGAGTTGGGAATGTTATGTATGTGAAAAAATTTAACAATGTTGATAAATATGATGTTTCTAAAGATCATGAGTCTAATAAAATTTCAATTAATTCTCGTTAAAATACGATTGAAATGAAAAATGTGCCAAATAATAGAGTTTCAGTTGAAATAAGAAAGGATAAAGGTCAATACAGTTATATTATGAAGGTTGTTGAGAATATACTCACAACACAGGTCAATCGTAAAACATTAGAATAAAAAACTCTTTATATGGATATTGATGGTATTGTGTTGGATTAAGAATTACAAAAAATGTAATGGTTGAATGAAAAATATCACTATTATTCCATAGTTTATGTAATATAGGGTTTAAGGGGGAGTAAATCATCTCAAAATACTAAGTCTGAGATGGAAGATCTGAAAATATACAAGAAGGATGGTGTGAAAATTGAGAATAAGTTCCAACTAAAGGAAAATATTTGTGAAATATGTGAAAAACCTAGACATCTACTATAAGGGTTGTCTTGTTTTTTAATTATAATAGAAAAATTATCTTAGGAATCCTCAGAAGCTATAGGTGAATAAAGAAAAGGAAGAAGAAAAACTATAGTATTTGAAACTGGTCTGAAATAAATAAAAGGAGAACCACATTGGTTTATTGATAGTGTATGTTCCTCTCATATGATAGAAAAATGAATGTTGTTGATGAATATGAAATACCTCAAAGAAGGAATGGTGACATTAGTAAATGATGAATCTATGAGAATTAAAGGTGTTGGATCAAGTATCCATGGAAATAAAAGATGAAATCAATGAAAACTCTATATATTGATGGGATGAATCACAACATGTTAACTGTTTCAAAACTCTATGATGAGGGTAACAAAGTTATCTTCCCAAAATAAGGTTTTGTTTTGAAAAGTGAAGAAGGTGGAAATATAAATAAAATAGGACAACATACAAGAGAACCTTGTTCCAATTTAGTGAAATAGAAAAATCTTGTTACTTGGTTATGGTGGTAGAAAATTAATTGTGGCATAAAAGGCGGGGACCCATGTGTCAGATAATAATGATAAAGTTATCAAAGTGAGGAAATGTCCGAGATATTATTTACATATAAAGAATAAGATATTTGGGTTTCACTATCTATTAAAAAGGAAATATTAGAAATTACATGCATAATAATGTAACATTTGTTCAAAACAACCCTCAGGACATATTCATTATCATTTTAGTGGGATAATAAGAAAACAATCAAAAATAGAGATATGTAATTCATCACTTTTATTGATTACTTTACTCACATTACTCGTGTTATGTATATGATGCATAAGTCAAACGCATTGAATATGTTTAAGAGTTTCAGGAGGAAAATAGTGAAGGAATGTGAGTATTTAGTGAAAAAGTTGGGAACTGATAATAATGGGATGTATAGGAATGAATAGTTTGAAAATTATCTTGATAAGAATTAAATTTGGCATGAGTTCTGTTCACCATACACACCTCAAAAAAATGGGGTTACGGAAATACTGAATAGCAGTCTAGTGGAAATGGGGAGAACTATGTTACTTGAACATAGTGTTACTCATTACTATTAGAGGAAATCTTGGAGTAATACTCTGTATATTAGAAACTGAAGTTTCTAGAGACCATGTTCATATATGAATCCATATGAAATGTTCAATGGAAAAACTCCAAGTTTGAATCACATAAGAGTAGTTAGGAGTCTATGCATCATAAAGACGAATGGTGGAAACATTGGAACATTTGAGAAAAGAGGTAAAGATGGAAATTTTTCTTGGCTATGATCTAGAAGGAAGTGGATATAGATGTTTCAACAAAGAGACAAGAATAAATTTTTATTCTGATAATATGAAATTTGTTAAAAGGAATGTGGAGAAAAGAATACTTATACTGATATGGATGTTGAGAAAGAGATCGAATGTTTTGTTTAAAATTCTAATAATTCTTCTGAAAGTGGTCATCCTACTGAAGAAGAAGAATCAAATACATTTCTTTCAATTATTAAGAGAAACCCCAAATATCACATCCTAGGCTTAAAAATCAAGCGGAGGCTCATAACATTATGTGTGATCAACATTAGATGGTTCAAAAAAGAAGAATTTAAATTTTTTTTACACACACTTATTTTTATTCAAAAGTCATGCAATGTGATGTGAATAAATCATTTGAGCATCCAAAATGGGTTTAGGCTATGAATAAAGTACTTGATCAGATAAAAAATAATGATACATGGGAACTCTTACCCAATCTAGATAAAAAATGTTATTGGTAAAAAATAGGTTTTCTAGAACAAACATAAAAAAGAAGGAGAAGTTATAAGGAACAAGGTAATATTACTGTGAAAATGTCACTCACAAATAGAAGGTGTTGATATTTATGAAATTTTTCTCCATTTTAAAGGTTATAAACAATTAGAATATATATTTCTATTAATTCATAATAAAGATACATGGTTATTAAAATGATGTGAAATCCACATTTTTGAATGGGAGTCTTGATGAGGAAGTTTATATTGAACAACCATGTGAATTTGTTGTTGGGAAATATGAAAATCATGTGTGTAGTTTGAAGAAACCCTTTTATAGGCTGAAACAAGTTCTGAGGGCATGAAAATCCAAATTTGAAAATAGTTTAAGGAATATTTATTTTAATAAAGGATGAGTTGATAGAAATATTTACATCAAATAAGGTCAAAAATTTTCTCTCATCATAATTGTTTGTGTTGATGAAATTATCTTTGCTGGAAATGATGAAATATATTGTAAAGGATTTTTTGAAGAGATGAACATGTTATTTCAGATTTCCATGCCGGGATAAATGAAATAATTTCTCTGGTTAGAAATTATAAAAAAGAGGAAAAAATTTTTATTTTTTAAGAAACAAATTCTAAGGAACTTCCTAAAAAGTTGGCATGAAAAATTTGAAAGCAATTTCCAAACCAATATTAGTGGTAATAAATTTTTTTAAATATGGGGATGGAAAATAAGTCGATCAGAAATATTTTCAAAAGTTTATTGGAAGTTTATTATATTTGACTACCTCAATACCTGACATTTTTTATGTCGTTACCTTAGGTGTAATAATTGAGAATACTCTTAAATAATCCCACATAATTACTAGGAAAATAATTTATATATATATCAAAGGCACAACTTTTTTTGCAATTAGATATCATTGTTCAATAATTGTTGACTTGTTTGGGAATTCAAATGCAGATTGGTCAAGAAATGTTGATGATAGAAGCTCCACATTTAGTGGGGTATTCTTTCTAGGGAAAATTTGTGTCTGTGATATACAAAGAAACTAAATTTAATAACTCTTAGAATTACTGAAACTGAGTTTGTTTCTTCCACTAAAGCTGCTACACAACTTCTGTGAATGAAAACTCAGTTGGAAGACTTACTGGTTAAAGTAAAATTTCCTTTCCTCTTTGGATGTGGTAATCATTGTAAAATAAATATTATATGGAATTAAATAAACCATTATCATTCAAAACATGTTGAAATAAAGTAACACTTTATCAAAGAGCATGTGTAGAAGAATTAATTAATGGTGGAGTATATTCCTACAATAGAACAAGTTACTGAAATATTCAAAAAACCATTACCAAAGGAACTGTTTTATTAATTTTCGGTGAACATGGGAATCTAACATCTCTCTCACACAGGTTTAGGTATGTGTTTATATCCTTTCTCCCATATTATCATTGGATAGTTTTGTGAATGGGTAGAACTGTTTCACAAATCTATCCTTATGGAAGCATGTATAATGTTGGAGTTGTGGGTAAGATTTCAATATATCTTGTAAATATGTGAACTATTCTAACAGAGCAATGGAGTGGTTGTAGGAAATAATATTTTTTATTCCATGAAAGGTTAATAAGTGGAGAAATATAAGGAATAACGATGAGGAAGAAATATTCAAAGAAATATGATGATATTTTCTAGAAGGATGATGAAGAATGATAAAGAGATTTCATAGTCACTACTTTTGAACAACATGGTTTTTCTGTCAATAATTATTATTTCCTACAATGAGTTAGCTCACATAGGATTATAATTAATGATATTTAATCCAAATATTGAAGTTACAAAGTTTATTGATTTATGAATCATTGTAGATAACAAAATATAAGGGGGGAGATTATTGGGACCTAGTTGGCTGGAGAAGGTTTTTAGAAGTAAGAAACGTTTGTTTTTGGAGAGTGTTGTCTTTTTTTCCTCAAAAATGATAAATAAATTTACTTTTTAAAAGATATTGAAAATATGATGAATGATTGCTGATATATATTTCAAAAATGTCTTAAGTTTATTGGAGAACATCTGATGCAAGCCAAATTAAAAAAATGGGGAATAAACATGCTGCCAATCATATTTATATATATTTTAGAATAAAAGATGTTTCTGGAAGATAGAGAAGTTACAACATGTTCCTTTGAAAATTTGATGATGCTAAAGATGATTGATCAATGTTTAAAATCATGACATATAATGTCCGTGATAATAGAAGATGACTGGAAACCAGTGTGGTTGGAGTTTTCCAAAGTTGATTTTTAATTTACGTGGAATGAAAAAAAAATTAAAAGGAAGGATTCCACATAGAATCACTATATAGACCGCGAAGCGTGGTACATGAACCATGTAAGAAAAAAAATTTGGGGAGGCTTGAGGATCATAATAATGCTTGCGGTATATGGAAGGGAAAATGGTAAACAGAATCCAGGTCATTTGAGGATGAGTGGTGGTGATTTGTTTGCATAACGGATTAGACGCCATGAGGAAAGAAGGGCACTATGCATCCATAGAAGGAAAACTAGTTAGCTGGAGGAGAAGGTGCTACATAAATCGCAAAAGGAAAAATGGTTCACAAGAAGATAATTGATTGTGAAGAAGGTTGTATCGCATTGAAAATTTGGGTAAATCAGATTAACTGGATTTATTGATTAATTTTCCAATATAATAGATCCTAATCACATCATTAAACAATATAAATTTTCATAAGATTACATCTTCTCTTAGATGAATAATTGGAAAAGAATGAAAGATTTTATGGAGGAAAGATTCTGTAAAGGGAGAAGATGTCCATGGAAGAGGACATAGTCCATGGAAGATGATGCAGTCCATGGAAAAAGAAATGGTTTTCAAAATAGGAGATGGTCTATAGAATAATACATTGTTGGAGAAATAGGTAACGATCTATGGAATAGAATGTAGTCCATGAAGGAAGAAGAAATATAAAGAAGGAAAGGAAACTCACAAAGAAAAGGCCATCTGTATATTAGGGTCAATTCACAAAACATTAGCAATACATGGGGAATTTTACCATTCACAAAGCATAGAAAATTAAAAGAATAAGAGGCTGCTTGTGAAGAACTCACTCTATGTAGAGAAACTCATTTTGTGGAATACACATACAATTTTGGGTGGACTAACTCTCTCTAAATAGTGAAACTCAGTTCGTAGAGGAAAAATGAAGTTCACAAAAAAAATTATAACATTTCATGGAGGACTGAATGAAGTTCCTACCAACTTCTGGGTAGGAAAGAGAAGAATTATTTTGAAATATCATATTTGTAGAAGTTGATCAAGGAGAACCTTAACATTAAGTTGAATCATTATGTGATTGAAGAATAACACACACTATTGTATTGTTTTCAAAGTGCTACATGACTGTAAAAAAACAACATACTTTTTTTATTCCACATTAATTGTCAACTTTCTAGTGGATTGTGTGTTTACGAGTATTTGTGCCCACGCTAAGGATTATCTACTATTATTGAGTAGTGAACCTTTAAAATTATTTTGTTAATTTGGGTGTGTGTTTGATTTTTGTTTTTTAGGGAAATAAATATTTAACATGAAGAAAAGGTTGCTTTATTAGTAAAGAAACATAAAAAAAGATATCACTTATTCACTCATCCCGCTTTTAGTGAAACTTGAATACAAACTGGAAAACTTCCATAGCAATATGGGTGGATCCAATAGTATCCTATGGCCAACCAATTCCAATGCATGGGTGTCACCACCCCCTAGCATAGGACCGCAATTTTTCAAGGTGGAATGTCTCTTAAATGCCAAACCCATTCCTTAGAAAAGATCAATAATGAAAATTTCATAGTTAAAAAAGATAAGATATGTCCAAACCTTCCTATAACAGATCTTACCCATCTTCCTTCTACTAAATCATAGGCTGGTTAAAAATAAATAATCCTAAAAATTCCAAAATATAGTACCTATTTCCCACTATAAATCTGGGTCAAGGTCATGTTTTTTGTTTAAGGAAATTCCATTTTAATTCACATTTTTATAAAAATTCTCTTTAAATTTTTGTACCGAATGGGTCACCAATTATTATCCATATGGAACCAAACACCCCAAGAACTGAAATATAGTGTCCACTTATTCCATACCATAACATGTTTTAGCTTGTATGACTGATGGTCCATGATTCATCATGACACAATTGGATGCTTAGGATGTCTACTATAGAATAATCGGTAAAACACTGTTTAAGTTACGATAAACACTCTGATTACCAACCATGTTTTCCAATACACTGCAAAAATCATTTATCAATCAATATTTTTATCATGTATGGCACATATAACATCATCATTCAATCAAGTAATGCATACTATATGTAATGGCATTATGCATGGAATGTATAGCCTATAAAGTGCCTAAAATGATGCACAAGATGAAATACCCTAATCTCAATGGGTGGAAATAAATTAAAACCCTCAACGATATCAATAATAACATCTATATTTGAGTTCATCACCCAAAGGTGGAATCAAATAAACTTTAGTAGGCAAAATCTAGAAAACAACAATTTCTGTTCTAGGCATTTTGACTGTTTCCTATATGTGGGTTAGATAATCCTAGATATGGCTCATTATCAAATTCTAATCCCTTTCCATTACAATATGTTGTCTGAAAATATAAATACATCTCAAAAAGAAAACCCATTTGATACCACTTTGTCTCATCCAGACTCGAAAGGTACTATTTAATCCCCCTAGTCAATGGGTCATATGGCCTTAAGCACATCTCGCCAAATTCCATAGGTTTTCAACTAGTAGAGAGTGCCTAGGATGAGTCTATGGGGATACTATTTCATCTTGTAAGAGTATATAAAAATGTTAGTAAATAGGGATGTTAATAGAAGAAGGAGTAAATCATCCAAACATAAGACAAAAATCCATGATAGAAATATATAAACAGTGGTATAAGTAATCTCATATACAAAATGATGTGCCCTGTCATGTCACTACAAACAATATCAAATAGGTTTATAAAAAACAATATAATACACGAATCAAAATACCAAGAAAATCCAAAAATAACTTTCTCAACTAGCATCACAAGACTTAGCTTGATCCTATGATCCCCTACTCTTAAGCATAGCACAATCAAGTATTGTATTGTGTGGGATTGAACATATCCCGAAATGCATCCATATTGCATTTCTGGGTACCTAAGAGTGACCCAAATATGGTGTGGGATAACACTCAGTAGGCCACCACCAATAATGTCTATATAATGTCTAGGATATGAAATACAAGATAAGTAGTGTGCAATATATAAAAAATATGTAATTACGAAAAGTAAAATAACTAATTAAAGTGGTAATTTAGATCCTATCAAGGATTCCTACATCCATAATCAAGCTCTTATAAAAAGGTAACTACCAACATAAATAAAAAATTCAACCTGTATAGTCTAAAAACTAAAATCTGATACCCATACCTTGGCTACCTGTAATACACACTAAAACATCCACCATGACCACACCATAAAACCAAAAAAACATTTACCATGTCCAAACCACATAATCAAAATTGTTAGGCCACAAAGGGTCAGATCGAAGGTATATAAGTCCATGGAATCCTCATTGAGTCCCTTAAGCATTTCTATGGAAACTCGATTAGAACTCTATGGAGTTCAAGCAGCATGTCAACAACATAATTCTAATGTGAGCATAAGAAAGTTAGATAAAGTGGTTGAAAGGCCCAATGAATCCCACATAACCAATAACCATGGAGAAATATAATAATACATCTACAACCTCTATCAAGATCCATGTAAGTAATTTCCCTGGCATCTAATGGAATTAATATCCAAGGTATACCCCCATGGAGTCCACTAACATTTTAATTCAACACATTAATTCATCAATTCAAATTTCATAACATTCCATAAGTTCATCGAAATCATATATCAATTCACATTTAATTAGTTAAAAAATTAACACAATGAATACCATGTAAAATGAGGAAAACAATATCTTAGTCATCTCAAACAATTCAATTAAATTCATTAAGAGATTCCTTTTACTAGGAAATCACACACACACCCCATGGGTGGTTTATTAGAGGGAATAAACAAGGTCACATCCCATGGGTGGAATAGTTTGTGGATACAACAACCAATAAATTCTATGAAGATAGTGGTAAATCATAATAGGATCCAATTCATTTAATTCAATCATTTAATAAATTAAAGGGGAAACTTCAAAAATTCTGTCTTGTAGAATAATGGTAACTATACATATAAAACACCACATCCAAGGGTAAAGGTATATACTAGCTACCATAGGTCCATAGATGAGTGGTAATCAAGTTTCAGCTTTTGATTATATCTAGATCATAAACAACTGAAAAACGGATGAATGACCTAGAAATAGGGCATGTTATCTTGCAACTAAATAACTATGTCGAAACAAAGTCAAATGAAGAACAACACAAGATAACTAATGAACATACTACTAGGAATTCATTGAGATTATTTCCACTTAAATTTGAGTTCGGATGAAGAAACCACACAAAATACTATGATTTGGCTTTCAATAAGAGCTCTCAAGGTGATGGTTATATCAAACAGATGAAGGGAAAAGGATTTTATGTTCAAATATTTTTAAGGAAAAAATTTTAATATCACCCAAAAATATTAGGATACATTTATGGATAAACCATGAACTCATTGCTATGTTAAGGGAATCCTTGCATGGTTAGTGCACTCAATTTTCTTAACATGGTATAAACCATGTGTTTTGGCTCTGATAAAAACTACATGTGCCTCACACGGGCGTGGACCTAAGGTTGCATGGTTTTCCCAAACCATGTGACCATCTTGAACATTATTTTCAATCCGAACATGGTCATGGGAAACATGGTGGACTATCCCACACGGTTTCACCAAAACATGATTCCTATCTATTTTTTCTAAAAAAAAGGGGATATGAGCTCTGAACAAGACTCAAATACCCCCAATAACCTTCAACTTAATTGGTACACACATTAGTCTATAAACAAGCATTTGAACTTAAAAACAAAATATTCATATATTATAGGAAAAATAGGGACATTAATAACATAAAAAATGACATAATCATAAGACCATACTAACTACTAAGACAACATCACATGGTGGGAAGTGTCCCATCGTGGATTAGGTTTTCTCCCTAGTCGCATATATTTCATTTCATGAGACATAAAAGTTACCCACTAAATTGGATTACTATCTGGGTACACCCTTTAAAACATGTACATGAGTATTTTTTTCAACATAGTTAATAAAATATAAGGCAAAAAATAAATATTTCCCCTCGAAATAAATGTGTTTTATAATGATATCATATAGAATAATCAGACGGAATATCATAATTGTTTCCATGAATTCATTAATTAAATAAATATAGCACATTTATAGATGAAAAATAAGCATGGTTCATAAAAAATTATATCTAAGTGTAGTGAAGATGTGAACAATATTAGATAGGTAACTTAGGAAATTTTCCTCTTAAGTAGGATTTTCGAGAAAAGGGTAAAGAATATTTAAAAATGGAAAGAGTATATTAATTTACCTAAAACCAAAAATGAAATAAAAAATGATTTCCATAACCAGATGTTTAAATTTATAAACCAAGGAAGGTTAAAAAATTTATGGAGTGGTACTTGAAATGGGTTAAGATACAAAGATGTTCACATTATTCAAGTTAGTTTGACAAATAAAATTGAGAAAGGAACCTTTAAAACATGTATATACCCATAAAAATAACGTTAATTAAAATATTTTTATATATGTGCGGGATGTATATATAAAGAATATATAATAATTAATCAATAAAAATTTATATATAATGTGAGTTAAAGAGAGATATAAAGTGTAACCTAAAGAAAATAGGGAGTTTAGGGAGATCCCTTAACTTAAGTTCCAAAATATTTGTTCACTTGCACTTAACATCCTGAATAATAAAATTTACATAATTAATTACATATTTAGTAAGTTTTTATATATATATTTGATATATTGTAATTATGTTTTTTCCATTTTAAAAAATTCGAATATATATAAGGTGTAATTTCACTGTTCCAAGGACGTCCGTTTCATGGTTCCAGTGTTGGATCACTTGATGATAATTGTGGAGATTCTTATAAAATGAGAATAAAAATTCAGAGGTGAAATGAAAACATGTTCATGTAATTACAATAATTTAAATGGTCTCAAATAACCATAGGTGTTCTGATATAAGGATGATTCATTTAGTAAAAATGTTAATGTTATAATTTATGTTCTTTTAGCCTATATTACAGACCACCAAAAACTAGATTCGTTTTATTTAATATTATAGATATATATTTATTAAATAATGTGGTAAATGTATAATATATATATATTGATTTCATTTTTAACCATTATAATATAATTTAAAAATTCCATGAAGGCGGTAATGTAAAAAACTCATCGTCCACAGATATGGTGAACCGACTAATATAGAAAATGGTTTTGTTTTTTGAATAAGGGAAGAAGGGAAGAGGATGAATTTGAGATATTACATTAAAACTATAAAATTATAGTGTATATATGATATTGTAAATATTATTCCATGTTGGGTGAGAGAGTTTATAATTTGATAGAAGAACAAAATAAGTTTAAAGATGTATTTTGATAATATTACCTCTTGAATACCATCTCCTTGAAAAACACCTTAAGGAACATTGAATTGGTTTTTTTGTGATATAGTTAGAAATAATACATGTTATTTAATATTTTAATATGAATTTAGTGTAAATATAGAAGGATATAAGGCTTAGAATATTTGAAGATAAGTGGAGGTGAGGCGTGGTATTTATAAGGGGAGGAGAGGGTTTTTTTGAATATTATATTAATTAGTTTTCTATTTTTGATTAATAATACAAATAGTGCGACATCATATGAATATATTTAGTAAATGATTCATTTGATTTAAAACTAATAAGGAGTATAAATCATCCCTTATGTAATTTATCATGAATTTACCTTATAATGCTAAATACTGTATTTAATTGTATTTCAATATTTACCCAAAATGAAACTATTTTAGAGATATAAAAAAGCACCCTAACCATTTTACAACATTTAAATTATAGAAACGAAATCCATTTTATATGAATATTTTTTTTAAAATATGTGAAATTAATTTTTTAAACTAAGTCCTTATTTATTTGAAAAAATACCAATTTTAATATAATTAATTATATTTAGACTCTGTGAAAATTTACATATGGTCTCATTAAATTATATTATCATTATAATACCTCTTAATATTAATTTGTAAACTCATTTAATGAAAATAATAATTCTGTTAAATTATTACATTTTTATAAAAATGAAAATAAAACATTTACGGTTTTAAAAAATACAAACACATATGTTATATAAATTTAAAAATTTATTTACTAATATCATGATATAAATATATCATATTCTCATTTTATAAGACATATAAATATTGTTTTATACTTCCATAGGTGAAGATAATATTCTAATAGTCAGGTTACTATTCTTAAGACTCAGACTACCATTCTTATGGTCAGATTCTAACAGTCAAATTACTATTATAACAACCATTTTTTAATGGTCACATAGATTCCATAATTCTTATAAATACCTATAATTTCATTCATTATTCATTCACTTCTATTTTCTCTCCAAGTTATATGTATTTTCATTTTCAATATAAATATTTTGTTCCATTTCAACTGGTTTTTTAATGAGTGTAGTTGTTTTGGTGGATAGAGTAGATCCAAAGTAATATTACTTTCTATTTTTATCATATTTTAATAATTTCAATTAGTATGTCCATTTTTATTCTCTAAATTTAAGCTTAAAATTGTTATTATAATAATTTTTGGATCTATCATATGGTGCATGTTATTATTATAATACTACATTACTTAGTATGACAAAATTATATAATTAAGGTTGAATTCCATTGATAAAATTATGGGTTGTTATATTATTCCACACTTATGAAATATAACCCTAAAAATTATATTTAAATACTAAGGTAAAAATAGGTGAGGATACATCTACTTTATGAATTCTTCTGATTCCCATGTCACCTCCTCGTACTTATGGTTTCACTAGAGTACTTTGACTAAGTGAGTTGTATTATTACATAGAAATTTATCTATACATTCTTTGATTTTCACCTCTAACTCCTTATAGGAGAGTTAATTTCCCACCTTAACCTCCTCTAAATTCAGTACATGTGGGTGATCTATTATGTACATATTCAAGAAGGATACATAGAATACATAAAGTACTCAAGACAAGGTTTGTGGGAGTGATAGTCAATAATCCTATACTCGGATGAGATCAATAATATCAAATGGATCGATATACCTAGTAGTAAGATTTCCCTTCTTATCAAATATCATGAACCTATTATATGGATATATGAAAAGAAAAACATGTTTTCATATTTCAAACTCTAAGTATTATCTATGATTTTAAACATATATCTTCTGTCAACTCTAAGAAACCATTATTTAATTCTGAATAATCTTGACCATTTCTAACAATTCCTCAACCATTATTGGTTTTAGCATCTTTCATTCACCAACATCATCCCATCATTAATGTGTTATATATATCTTCTCATAAAGGTATTTATATGGATCCATTTGTATTCTTGAGTGAAATGTTTTATTTCATTAGAACTCTACTAGAGGATAATGATAATCCCATCATACTTTTAAGTCCTTCAAAAATGCTCTCATGTATTCTAGTGTTTGGATTTTCCTCTTATAGTGGCCATCATCTTGGCGGTGATAAGGTATATTTTTCAACTAAATGTTTAGATAATGTTTGAGAATCTTCAATAACGTAGATGTAAATCATGGATCTCAATATAATACTATTAATAATGGTGTTAAATATAGTCTCAAAACTTCTATAATATATTTCATCACAAGTTGATTAAGTGAAAAGTCATCTTAAATTGTAATAATGTGAGTAGTCATTGAATGATTATCCACCACAACCAATATAAAATAATTTTCTTTGGGTTTCTTTAGAAGACCTGTGAAAAAATTAATAATAATTTACTCCCATTTTCATGAGTGTATGGGTAATGGTTTTATCAACCCCTTTTAAATTTTCCTTTCAACCTACAACCACTGACATACCGAGAAAATTGATGTATATTTTGTGATCTCCTTGTTCATATTTCCCCAGCAATAATTATCTTGGAGATATTGATATATCTTCAAGCTCCCTGGTTGGATGGATAGGTTTGAGGTATGTTCATAATATAAAAACATCTTTATCATAGGTTTTGATGGTACATATTGTTATTCGAAAAATATTATGAATCCTTATTCATCAATTTCAAACTCCAAATATTTCCCTTTTATTATAGCTTATATGTTCTTCTAAACATCATCATAATCTCTTTGAGAATCCTTTATCTTCTCCAAAAGGTATGGTTGAGAAATCATTTGAGAAAGTAATTATAATATTCATTCATTTATGATTTCCATATCCACCATTTTTGTAACACCTGACACTTTTATATGAAATATTTTGTTTTTAAGTTATATAAATCATCAAAGGAATATTTCACTACACACAACACTAGATTGGCTTTCTTTAAACTCAACCACGACCTTCCTCAATAGCTAGTGTCGTACACAATACCGAGTTTCACTAAACAATGATATGCTATTAAAATATTATTAAAACTAGCAGTTATGAATAGCAATATCAACATTTTGAAATTTTATAAATTTTATTTTTCTAAAATGCACTTCTTTTTTGTATTCGGAATATCGAAATTAGCCTAGGGAGAAATTTTGGAATTTTTCTGAAAACTTTCAATTTTTGATGAATGTGAAACCACTACGTGGTAGTTAAAAACTGAATTTTTCATAAAACATAATTTTACCACTTCTGTGAGTGGAATTTTGAAAATCCGAGAGACACGGTTGATGTTAGTAATTAAAATGTGGTTCAATGAGATTAAAATACTTTTTTGGTGAATAGTAACTTTTTACTTTTTTTACCACGGTTAAAAGTAAATAGGGTAATTAAGGGTCAAAATGAAATTATTATTACCCTAAAACATGTCCTAATTCTATTGGACAAGTGTAATTCGATTAAAAACAACCTTAGGAATAAAATATGACCATTTAGTCCCACTTGGATTAGATTAGGACTTTTATTATTAATTTATTTAAAGAAGGGTTAAAATAGTTAAAATCAAAGTTTAATAAGTAAATCATTTTTAATATAGGGTTATACGTAAGATAAATTTGATTGTAAATATTCATTATAAAGATAATAATATTTCCTACATAATGGTATTTTATTTGTAATTTTTAGACATTAAATAATTTAATTTATCTATGACACAATGATGATGCAGTAATTATATTATTAATGACATATTGACATAATTGATAGTATAAATACCATAATAAATGTAATTTGAGACTTTTTATGAATTAAACTAATTTCATAGGTTAATATGACATGTTATTATTGATTTACATAACTTTTTTTGGACTAATCATTCTGTTATTATTTTCAAAAAAATCAATTACTAAATAGTGTCAAAATTGACATAAAATAGTTTTTAAAATAAATATTATATTATTAATTGTTATTTTATTCCTAAAAATCTAGGGTTCGGCCAAATTACTTAGATAAGGTTATATATTTTAATAATAATCAACTTGGGGTTCTTTTGCCTTGATATAGAAAGTTTATTAACCTTATAGTGTAAGAAAACAAGAAGACACGGTAAAAGTGAAATTATCTATCTTAAAGTTAAATATAAATGATAAGGTTAAAATTGATACCTAAACTTGTCTAAATTCTATTGGATGAGAGTATTTCGACCCCTACCCACCTTATCTTATAAATATATCAATTTGGAGCTATTGAAAACCGATGTTGACTTTATAATAAAATAATATTTTTAGTTATTCCAAAGGTGCCCCTATCCTCCCTTATAAAAGGGAACCTCCTCCCCCTCTTACTCACACAACTTTGAGCCTTCATGATCGGCCAACCCCTGCCAATTTCTCCTATAAACATTCCTAGAAACATCCTATAGGTTCTGGTATTCACTAATGAACTATTTTAGTGACCTAAAAGGAGGTCTCAAAGAAGCACTTCAAAGAAGCGGTAATGTCTGTTACCGAATATTTCATCTTTATTTCTTCTTGCACTTCTTCTTCTTTAGTTGTTTCATTATTAAGTAATAACATCAGTATCACTAATATACTCATATGTTATTATAAATATGAAACAACCCTATTTCACCATCTATCCATCCTACGGAAAAAGAAATCACCGCGCGTGCGTACGTACAGAATCTCGTCTCCACGTCATGGTGTAATCTATTTTCCACCACCACCTTACTTGAATGGGTATAATGGTGTAAATAATGACTATATATGACTATTATAAAGTGATATTTATTCTTAAATAGTATACATACACTCCAATACAATTCCAAGATCATAGGAATGATATAATCACTCGTGTGTACGTACGGAATACCGTCTCCACGATGTGATCCGACTCGTTCTACATGATCTTCATTTCATAATGAATATATAAATGAATTTAATGAATGAATATGATATATATTACACTAATACCATTCTGGAAATGAGGTATCTATAACCTAAATAGAACAATAATAATTTATTCGACAAAACACGCATAAGAACAAAAATTAATAAACACCCGAATAACGAGTAGTAATGAAATATTCCTAATAAGAAGCTAAGAATATGACCATATATGAAATAATAACAATATTTATGACTCTGTAATAAGTCAATAACATTATTTAAATCATTATACAGGAGGTTCGGCCACTTTCGAAGAAAATCGGACCTAAGGAAAGGGAAATACCACAATCTCATTTTTATCCGAGATTGTTTATACTTTGGAATTTACTTGGGTGTATTTTATCCTCCACATCCATGTTTCCTCAATATGTAATATTTATATCCTTATACAATAGTTTATATCCAATTTTACCATTTGATGAGTTTTTAGTAAAAGATATGAAAGGAATCTTTTGTCTTTTTTCGTAAGAGGAACTTTTTGACTTTTCTGACAAAAGTACGAGAACAATGTTTTTTTAACTTATACGGCATGAATGGAATTTAAAAAAATATTTCCAAGAATCATACTTTACAATTTTTCATGTTTATTTTTAATCAACTTCTTTTAGTTTAAAATTGTATGACATGTTAAGAAAGGAAAAATGTTTTTGAAGTAAAAAGGATATTTCCCTCAAGAATTGAGTTCAAAGGTTTTATCAAAATAATTTTCCATCTAAGATAATAATGGGTTCTATATCTATCCCTATTATTACATTGATTTGATTATGTTGTGATTAAAATATTTTTATGAATTCCTTTATCTTATATTAATTGTTTTTTAATGTCCCGATGTTTAAGATTCCCATTTTTATTACATGGGTTATGCAATGATGTATGATTTATGATTTTGTGGCACACATAAGAATGGTATAATTATGAGATGGGTGGGACCTATATCTCCCTCTAATGCATTGGGTAATGATTTTATATCTCATGAGATAGACATGGCTTGAACGGTAGGTTATACCGGTTCAGTGAAACAGGACTGAAACGAGGAGTGAACTCGGTTCAGAAATTTACTTTTCCCACTAAGATAGTCTTGGAAATGAGTCTTGACTATTAAGAAATGATTATATATAATTATGTGTTTATGCCACATAATTTCATGTTTTTTTATGATTATTGGGATTCCATTTCACTACAATGATTTATCCCATGTTATGAAATTATGCTCTCTTTTGCAGATTAAGATTTCCAAATGTTATGTTCTTATGAATATGATGTGATTGATATTTCTTTTGTTTACCCTTACTGAGCATTTGAGATCAAACTTTTGTAAGTTTTCTTTCCCCAGGTCAGGAAGATGGTTATTAAGTAAGATATTCCAAAAGGTACTATAGATATGATGAAATAAATGGGAGACAATGTAGATGCTTTATGAACCAGTTGTTTGTGTTTCCAAATTTCTAAAGATACTATAACTATACGGTCTTTTAATGGTTTTGTTATATGTTGTAATAAGTATGCTTCAATTTTGAAGTAATAACAATGTATGTAATGTATGGGTCGTTATAGTTGGCATCAGAGGAAAGGTATTTTCAACCTTTGGAAACAAGGATGTGAAAGCCTTAGTAAGAACCCTAAGGATAAGTCTAAGCATAGAACACAATCTTAGTATTTTAGAAATGGCCATGAATAACCTAGGATAAGACCTTAAGTGTGAAATTTTATTCTTGATTATGTGGTTTTCCTATTATAATTAGTGTTTCTCACACTATTCTTCTTGGTTTTAGTCAATGGCTGGAACCTGAAGGAACCGTGTTAATACGGAATGCGACGGGCAATGCAATGATTGTCCCCCTGAGAAACCAAACGTTATGGGAGATGGAATGAAAAATCTTGTATCCATTCTCACAAAAATTTCTCAAGATATTAATCATGTAGGACTTCCAAACGAGCAAAAGGAAGGAGCAACATTCTGTTGAATCCTTCATGAGGCAGCGTCCACCTTCTTTCAGCGGGTCTACAGATCCATTAGTTGCTTAAAAATGGATTAGTACTACTGAAAAGATATTTCCAGTTCTTCAATGTTCTTAACATGATAAATTCATCTTAGCAGTGTATCGTTTGGAATGAGATGCTGATTAATGGTGGAATCTTATTAAGATTACAAGGCAAAGGGATGAAATTGACTCCATGGAATGGGACGAGTTCAAGAACTTATTTTTCAATAAGTACATCCCTCGTATTCTCTGAAAAAAGATGGAGAAAGAGTTTCTTGAACTGAAGCAAAAGGATGATGAACTTGTTGGTACCTATGAAGAAAATTTTACAAGACTTGCAAGGTACTCTTATGGTATTATTATCTAACCTGAGAGTAAGTTCGATCGATTATTTAGTGGCTTAAAACCAAGTCTTTGAAGGGCTTTAGCCATAAGGGACTTCAATAGATACCAGGAAATCGTTCGATGTGCTCTCAAAGTTGAGATGGAGATTGGAGTAACCCATCAGTCATATTGGTTTGATAAGAAGAGGAAAATGGAATTCAAAGGAAAATCTAAAGAGCACACTGAATATAAGATGAGCTTTCCCTTATGCTCAATGTGTGGAAAGAAACATGGAGGGAGTTGTCTTAAAGGGACAAGTAAATTTTTCAAGTGTGGGAAGGAAGGTCATCGACCATTTTAATGCCATGATGATGGGAAGAAGATGTCTAATGATGCAAACAAAGGAAGGGATACACAGAATGAACCTACTACACTTCAATGTTTCAAGTGTAATGAGATGGGACATTTTTACAATAAATGCCCTAATACAAGGGTTGATGATGATGGTCGACGTCAAAAAACTCTTAAGGATAAAGACAAAGGAAAGTCACATGCAATTTCTATCAGTGATGTGGAGTACGATAACGATGTGGTGAAAGGTACACATATCATCCACTCTAAAGTAGCAAATGTTTTATTTGATTCTGGATCCACCCACTCTTTTATTTATGAACAATTTTCTAAGGGTATCACCGTATTGCCTAAAAAATTATATGTTGAGTTAGTTGTGACAACACCTAATGGCACAACAGTCGCATAAAAATTTTATAATTCTTCTCCGATCGAAGTTTGTGGGAAAGTGATTCCTAAAAATCTTGTGATCCTTCCTATAGTGGAATTTGATGTTATTCTTTGCATGGAATGGCTTTCTTTATATGGAGCTCATATCAATTTCCAATGAAGTGAAGTCACATTTCATATTCCAGATCAATCTATGATCGTCTATCGATGCAAGGATGAACGTACCCTTCCAGTGGAAATTTTTTCCATTTTATGGGTCTTGATTCCACTGAATGAAGGTTATTTATCTCAAATGGTTGGTGAGAAACTCACAATTAAGAATATTCCCATTGTACGTGAGTTTGATGATGTCTTTCCGAAGGAATTGCCGGGTCTTCCACCAAATCGTGAAGTTGAGTTTTCAATAGAACTCGTACCAGTTGCTTTACCTATTTCAAAGACACCTTATAGAATGGCCCCAATTGAGTTGCAGGAATTGAAGAAGAAACTCCAAGAGAATCTTGATAAGGGATTCATATGCCCTAGTGCATCACCTTGGGGAGCACCTATTCTATTTGTTAAGAAGAAAGATGGATCAATGAGACTCTGCATTGATTATCGAGAACTTAACAAGATCACTATGAAGGACAAATATCCTCTCCCACGCATTGATGACTTATTTGACCAACTACGCGGAGCTCAATACTTTTCCAAGATTGATCTTCATTTAGGGTATCATCAATTAAGGGTCAAAAGGGAGGATATACCAAAGACAGATTTCCGTACAAGGTATGGACACTATGAATTTATAGTTATGCCATTTGGTCTTACTAAAGCCCCGGTTATCTTCATGGATCTGATGAATAGAGTCCTTAGAGACTATCTTGATCAATTTGTGGTAGTCTTTATAGATAATATTCTTGTATATTCATAGAGAAAGTTAGAACATGATGGTCACTTGAGAATTATATTGAAGTCCCTCAGAAAGGATAAGCTTTATGCCAAATTTACCAAGTGTGAATTTTGGCTTAAAAAAGTTTCATTTTTGGGTCACATAATCTCAAAAGAAGGGATATCTATGGATCCAGCAAAAACAGAGGTTATCGAAAGATGGTTGAGACCAACAACAGTAACTGAGATCCAAATTTTTCATTTATTGGCTGGATATTATCGACGTTTTGTGAAAAAAATTTCATGATTATCTAATCCACTCACCAGGTTGACTCGGAAAGGAGTTAAGTTTGTTTGGACGGAGGAATGTGAAGAGAATTTCAAGGAGTTGAAAAGAAGGTTATCCAGTGCACATGTGCTCACACTGCCTTGTAGTGGAGAAAATTTGGTGATCTACAGTGATGCATCCAAGAAAGGATTGGGGTGTGTTCTTATGCAAAATGATATGGTGATAGCTTATGCCTTACGACAGTTGAAAATCCATGAGCAAAATTACCCAACTCATGATTTGGAGTTAGCTTCGGTAATCTTTGAATTAAAGATTTGGAGGCATTACCTTTATGGTGAAAGGTGTGATATTTATACTGATCCTAAAAGTTTAATGTATATTTTCACACAAAAGGAGGTGAATATGCTCCAAAGAAGATGGTTGGAGCTGATTAAGGATTACGACTGCTCAATCCATTACCATCCTGGGAAAGCAAACAAGGTGGCAGATGCATTAAGTCGAAAAGACCATGCCAGCTTATCCATGATGAGGATAAAAAAAGATCCAATATTTATGGATTTACAAAGGATGGATGTTGGAATTAAAATGGAAAGGGAAAAATCTTATCTTTCTCAAACGAATGATCAACCATCAATACATGTGAAAATTAGAGAGCCACAGAAAGAAGATGTAGAGTTACAAAAGAAGGTGAAAAATATTCCTGAATTCAACCATGATTGTGATGGGATAACAAAGTTCAGGAATCAGGTTTGTGTTCCTCCCATCCCAGAATTAAAGAAGGAGCTTCTGGATGAGGCTCATAGTTCTTCATTCTCTATTCATCCTGGAAGCACGAAGATGTATAGGGACTTGAAAGAATTCTTCTGGTGGGATGGGATGAAAAGAGATGTTGCTGAATATGTCTCTCGATGCTTGGTTTGTCAGCAAATTAAAGCTGAGAGACAGAAGTCCAAGGGGATGTTACAACCATTACCCATACCCGAATGGAAATTGGAAAACATCACTATGGACTTTGTCACAGGGCTTCCTAAAACATCCAAAGGAAATAATGCTATTTGGGTCATAGTTGATCGTCTTATCAAGTCTGCACACTTCATTGATATTAGAGAGGATTTCTCTCTGGATCAGCATGCCAGGATATATGTAAACGAAGTGGTATGATTGGATGGAGTACCACCTTTTATTATATATGATCGGGATCCGAGATTTACCTCGAAGTTCTGGCAATGTCTTCATCATACTCTTGATACAGAGTTGAGTTTCAGCACTGCTTATCATCCTTAGACAGACGGTCAATCTGAGAGAACAATTCAAACTCTAGAAGATATGTTGATAGATTGCTCTATGGATTTCAAAGGTGGTTGTGATCAACACCTACCTTTGGTGAAATTTTCTTATAATAATATCTTTCACTCCACTATTTAGATGGGTCCTTATGAATCTCTCTATGGAAAGAAATTTAGGACTCCAACTTGCTGGGATGAAGTTGGGGAAAGAAAGCTATTAGGACCTTATCTCATTGAAAATGGGACCTAGAGTTTGAAGTGGGTGATAAAGTATTCTTACGAATATCTCCCTAGAAGAGAGTCAAGAGATTTTAAAGAAGGGGATATTTAGCCCTAGATATATCGTTCCTTTCGAAATACTGGATCATATTGGGAATGTAGCTTACGGATTGGAACTTCCACCGAATCTCTCTCAAGTTCACGATGTGTTCCATGTATCTCTCCTGAAAAAGTACATACCTGATCCTTCACATGTACTTAGCTCAGAAGTTGTACTGCTGGAGCAAGATCTTTCTTATGAAGAACAACCGATAGAGATTCTGGATCGTAGCGAAAAAGTCCTACGAAGCAAGACCACTCGATTGGTGAAAGTTTTATGGAGGAACCACCAATTAGAAGAAGCTACATGGGTTCTTGAGGATATTATGAGGGAGAGGTATCCTTATCTGTTTGTTAAAAAGTGACGAATTTCGAGGGTGAAATTCATTTTAAGGGTGGTAGAATGTAACACCCGAGACTTTTATGTGAAATATTTTGTTTTTATGTTATATAAATCATCAAATAAATCTTCCACTACACACAACACTATCCTGGCTTGCTTTACATGCAACCGTGGCCTTCCTCGATAACTTGTGTCGTACCCAATACCGAGTTTTCACTAAACAATGATATGCTATTAAAATATTATTAAAACTAGCTGTTATGAATAGTAATAACAACTTTTTGAAATTTTATAATTTTTTTTTCAAAATGGACTTCATTTTTGGATTCGGAATATCAAAATTAGCCTAGGGTAAAATTTTGGTATTTTTCTGAAAACATACAATTTTTGATGAATAGTGAAACCACTAAGTGGTAGTTAAAAAACTGAATTTTTCATAAAACATAATTTTACAGCTTTTGTGAGAGAAATTTCGAAAATCCGAGAGACATGTTTGATTTCAGTAAGTAAAATGTGGTTCAATGAGATGAAAATAATTTTTTGGTGAATAGTAACTTTTTACTTTTTTTACCACGGTTAAAAATAAATAGGGTAATTTAGGGTAAAAATGATATTATTATTACCCTAACACATGTCCTAATTCTATTGGACAAGTGTAATGCGACCAAAAACAACCTTAGGAATAATATATGACCATTTATTCCCACTTGGATTAGATTAGGACATTTATTATTAATTTATTTAAAGAAGGGTTAAAATAGTTAAAATCAATGTTTAATAAGTAAATCATTTTTAATATAGGGTTATACATAAGATAAATTCAATTGTAAGTATTCCTTAGAAATATAATAATATTTCCTACATAATAGTATTTTATTTGTAATTTTTTGAAATTAAATAATTTAATTTATTTATGACACAATGATGATGGAGTAATTATCTTATTAATGAAATATTGACATAATTGATGTTATTAATACCAAAATAAATGTAATTTGAGACTTTTTATGAATTACACTAATTTTATAGGTTAATATGACATGTTAATATTTATTTAAGTAACTTGGTTTGAACGAATCATTCTGTTATGATTTTTACAAAAATCAATTACTAAATAGTGTCAAAATTGACATAAAATTTTTTTTAAAACAAATATTATATTATTAATTGTTATTTTATTCCTAAAAATCTAAGATTCGTCCACATGACATAGATAAGGTTTTATATTTTAATAATAAACAACATGCGGTTCGTTTGGCTTGATATAATATGTTTATTAACCTTATAGTGTAAGAAAACAAGAAGACACGGTAAACGTTAAATTATCTAACATAAAGATAAATATAAATGATAAGGTTAAAATTGATACCTAAACTTGTCTAAATTATATTGTATGAGCGTATTTCGACCCCTACCCACCTTATCTTCGAAATATATCAATTTGGAGCTATTAAAAACCGAATTTGACTTTATAATAAAATAATATTTTTAGTTATTCCAAAGGTGCCCCTCTCCTCCCTTATAAAAGGGCACCTCCTCCCCCTCTTCCTCACACGACTTTGAGCCTTCAAGCTCGGCCAACCACTTCCAATTTCAACTCTCCACTTCCCTAGAAACATCTTAGAGGTTCTGGTCTTATTCAAAGACCTATTTTAGTGCCCTAAAAGGAGGTCTCAAAGAAGCACTTCAAAGAAGAGGTAATGTCCGTTACCGATTCATTCATCTTTATTTCTTCTTCCACTTCTTCTTATTTAGTTGTTTCATTATTAAGTAATAACATCAGTATCACTAATATACCGATATGTTATTATAAGTATGAAACAACCCTATTTCACCATCTATCCATCCTACGGAAAAGGAAATCACCGCGCGTTCGTACGTATGGAATACCGTCTCCACGCCGTGGTGTAATCTATTTTCCACCACCACCTTACTTGAATGGGTATAATGGTGTAAATAATGACTATATATGACTATTATAATGTTATATTGATTCTTAAATAGTATACATACACTCCAATACAATTCCACGATCATAGGAATGATATCATCACTCGTGCGTACGTACGGAATACCGTCTCCATGATGTGATGCGACTCATTCTACATGATCTTCATTTCATAATGATTATATAAATGAATTTAATGAATTAATATGATATATATTACACTAATACCATTCTGGAAATGAGGTATCTATAACCTAAAGATAAGAATAAGAATTTATTCGACAAAACACGAATAAGAACAAAAAGTAATAAACACCCGAATAACAAGTAGTAATTAAATATTACTAATAAGAAGCTAAGAATATGACCATATATGATATCATAACAATATGTATGATTCCGGAATAAGTAAATAACATTATTTAAATCATTATACAATAGTTTCGGACACTTTCGAAGAAAATCAGACCTAAGGAAAGGGAAATACCACAATCTCATTTTTATCTGAGATTGTTTATACGTTGGAATTTACTAGGGTGTATTTTATCCTCCACATCCATTTTTGCTCAAGATATAATATTTATATCCTTCTAAAATAGTTTATATCCAATTTTACCCTTCGGTGTGTTTTTAGTAAAAGAAATGAAAGGAATCTTTTGTCGTTTTTCGTATGAGGAACTTTTTGACTTTTCTGACAAAAGTAGGAGAACAATGTTTTTTTAACTTATACGGAATGAATGGATTTTAAAAAAAATATTTCCAAGAATCATACTTTAAAAGTTTTCAAGTTTATTTTTAATCAACTTCTATTAGTTTAAATTTGTATGACATGTTAAGAAAGAAAAAATGTTTTTGAAGTGAAAAGGATATTTCCCTCAAGAATGGAGTTCAAGAGTTTTATCAAAATAATTTTCCATATAAGATAATAAAGGGTTCTGTCTCTATCCCTATTATTACATTGATTTTATTATTTTGTGATGGAAATATTTTTATGAATTCCTTTATCTTATATGAATTGTTTTATGATGTCCCGATGTTTACGATTCCCATTTTTATTAAATGGGTTATGCAATGATGTATGATTTATGATTTTGTGGAACATATAAGAATGGTATCATTATGAGATGGGTGGGACCTATATATCCCTCCAATTCATTGGGTAAAGATTTTATATCTCATGAGATAGACATGGCTAGAATGGTAGGTTATACCAGTTCAGTGAAACAGGACTGAACCGAGGAGTGAACTCTGTTCAGAAATGGACTTTTCCCACTAAGATAGTCTTGGCAATGAGTCCTGACTAATAAGAAATGATTCTCTATTATTATGTGTGTATAACACAAATTTTCATGTTTTATATTATGATTATTGGGATTCTATTTCACTACTATGATTTATCCAATGTTATGAAATTATGCTCTCTTTTGTAGGTTAAGATTTCCAAAAGTTATGTTCTTATGAATATGATGTGATTGATATTTCTTCTGTTTACCCTTACTGAGAATTTGAGCTCACCCTTTTGTATGTTTTCATTCCACATGACAGGAAGAAGGTTATTAAGTAAGATATGCCAAAAGGGACTATAGATATGACGAAATAAATGGAAGATAGTGTAGACGCTTTATGAACCAGTTGTTTATGTTTCCCAGTTTCTAAATACACTATACCTATATGGTCCTTTCGTGGTTTTGTTATATGTTGTAATAAGTATGCTTCAATTTTGAAGTATTAACAATGTATGTAAAGTATGGTTCGTTATAATTTTCATGTCTAGTATGATCATATCTCTCTAAATTCTCATCATTTATAAGTTCACAAGATCCATTCTACTTAGAGAATATGCCACATTATTTTAATTCCCAAGATGGTGGATGATTTATCCACCATATAATTTGACAAGATCAAACCATAATATTTGGAACATATTAATCTCATAATTTTTGAATTTTTATTTAAGGCTCTTATAATCTGTATATATTTCACACTTCTTCTAATATAGATAATTAAGAAAAATTCTAAATTTGAAGATCACTGCACCCAACTCCAGATAATTATTTGGAAATGCCTACTCATGAAATTTCAACTAACTTGAGGTGTATGTTATTACTTTGTCATTCTACATCATTATGAAACTTAATCCCATTTATGAAACAGTACTATACACCATGAAGAGTCCCCCACTTGTGCGTAGTGTAAGTATTTCTATATCGATAATCCTAATTTTCAATTCTATAATTCTCTATTCATAGACATTGGTCAAGAAAAAAATTACCCATTAAGAGTCTCCTTGGTTTATGGGTTTTAATACTATGTTAAGATTCTATCAACAATTCATTAATACAAATTTAGTTTAAGTAAACTAAGGATATTAATTACAGATGTTGGTCTAGGTCACACAGAAATTTCCTATTTTAATAAGTGTCCACAAATATCCATTTTCATATAATAACATACCCAAATAATGATATTTCCTATAACCAAAGCACACATTTACTATAATTTTCATATAGATTATCCTTTTAAAAATTATTTAGAATATTATTAAAATTCTCCTCAGGCTCCACTTTACTTTTGTAGTATATAAAAATATCATCTATGAAGAATACCATAAATTCTTCAAGGTAATCTAAAACTAGCCTATTAATTATGTCCATGAATATTTATGTATAATTAGTGAATTTGAAGGGAATCACTATGAACTCATAGTTTCCATAACTTATTTAGTAGCAGATCTTGGGAATATCTTCCTTATTCACCTTTAATTTTTCATATCTAGACTGAAGGACCACCTTAGATAATTAATGGTATTCATATAGTTGATCGAACAAGTCATCAATTTCTGTAAGGGGATATATATTTTTTATCATGATTGTTTTAAGTTTATGATAATTAATTCAAATGCACAATGAACTATCCTTCTTCTTGAAAAAGTGGATGGGAACACCCCTTGATGAAGAAATCAGACATATAAAACCATTTTCTAGATTCTCTTATAACTACTTCCTTAGTTATTCCAACATAATGGTGTCTATTCTATAAGGATTCATGGTTATGGGAATTGATTTAGGTGTAAGTTAAATTGAGGACTCGACCACCTCGTTATAAGGAAGACTAGACAACTCTCTAGGGTATGCATGAGAATAGTACCTCATAATGTCCATGTCTTCAGGCAGTATTATATCCTTATCTCAATAATTTGTTCAAAATGGGTATTCTTAAGAGGAAAAAATATCCACAATTGAGATATGTATTCCAATGTAGATTTATTTTCTTCTATACACTTACACATAATTATTGGATGACTTGGGATGCAAAGAGTGATCTGACCAGTATTTTCTTCCATCACATAAGTGGATTACTATATCTCTCGTAAACATTTTTTAGCTTTTTTCCCTCTTTTACCAATATTACGAATCTCATAGTTCCCTTGATATAGTTTCTAGGATGATCACTCTCACTTTTTTGACATATGATTAGTTTATTTTTATTCCCCCCTTGCAATCAACCAATTATCCCCTTGAATTGAACTCCAATTTATACTTTTTATCTTCATCCCCATGAGATCAATGAGAGTCACCAATATTTATCTAGACCATAAGGTCAGAATATATAATCTCTTCATAGATTCCAATGTCTCTTATTTTCATATTTTTTTAGACTCATGTTTACTCCACTAAACAAGAGGTCCAACATAACTTTTATGTTGAATACAAAGTCAGAGGCATACTACGTAAGACTTATAATGTTTTTCCTATATGGCTTGATGAACTCATATTCCTTTTACATTAGTCTAAGTAACTCCCTATCCGTTTTAAGATGGATAGTTTAGGGATAATATATACTAAAAAATATTTTTTTGGATCCTTTCCATTCCATACAATCAATTTACTCTTTGGAATTTGTGTTCTTGATTAGGTTACACCACTATCAACTTTCCCCTCCATGAGATAAATGGCTAGAATAATTTTCTTTTTTCGAGCATGGGAAGATAAAAAATATCTTCTAAATAGAGTTAATACATTATTCTATGATGATGGGATCAAATGATAAAATAAAGTTAGGATGCCTTTATCCTATAATGGAATTGAACACAACTTTCACCTTCTTAGGATAATGTGGTTTTTTCAATCGATTAAAGTTATTATTCATAACATTAGTTAGTTAATGCAGTACTAATATATGGTTAACATCTCCCAATACCATTAGGTTAGAAATATTATTTGGTAAATCAGCACATTACCAACCACATTGGTTGTTGGCACGGTTCCACCTATTTCTATCTATTAAGTAAAATAAAAGAAAAAAAAATTTGGGATGAGAATACTAACAAAAAATCATATAAAAAGGGAAATTATTTAGAGAGAAGAAATTTTTTATACGACATAAAAATCCTAACTTATGAATCTTTAAGATTAGATATAGTTTATCCATGGAAAATTCCCTACTCTGTTTTCTAACCTAACAATATATTAAATTCCTTTACAACAGTTCATTTAGAGTTTGTGAGTTTGCAAAAAACATATCCCTCAAAAAAATTTAACCACATGTGCCACAAGGCCTCTTTGTTGTGCACTCGGTGATGATCATGTTAAGACCCAATATGAAATTTTTGGAATTATTACCCTTAGTTCAAAATGATTTAGATCCATATCCACTTCTAGTATCCATATAATGGATGTAATTTCTTGGAAACCACTCACTCTATACTTCACTAAAATTTCAAGATATTCTCTTATACAATGACTTATACCTATGGTACTAAAAAAATTATTACATTTTTTATCCCAAAAATTATTTGTACCATCCTATGATACCAAATATAGTGAAAAATTCATTTTAAACATCTTATTACATGCATTTTGACATAAATATCCAGAAAATAAAAACATTGGATTGAGAGGCCTAGTATCTTTGTGAGACTAGGTACATAAAATAAAAACCTGAAATTAAAATAAAAATTATTTATTTTAATATCCATAATGGGATTATAAATCCATTTTATCCCATAAATCCTAATAAGAAAAAATAGAAAAACATAAAAAAGGGGTGATCTACCAATCCCACTAAGGGAATAAACATGATAACAAACCATAAATTACGTGTCAAAAGGAATAACATGATATCATGAAAGATAAGGTTCATGAATAATAATATATGATTATAAAATAAAAAATTTTGAGTCATAATACCATGTAAATATAGTAATGTGACAACAACATAAAACATGACATATGTATAAGTCAAGGACAACTTCCAAGACAATATCACATGGTGGATAAAGTCCCATTTGGGATTTATTTTACTCCCTCATCCCATACATATCATCTCACAAGGCCTAAATGTTACCCAGTGCATTTGATAACTATTTGGGTGAACCAATTATTACATGTACATGTATATGTGTTGCAAATAAGGAATCAGATATAATACATAAACATAAATATTACCCATGGAATGAAATGGGTTGCATAATCATATCTTATAGCATAGCCATATGAAATATCATAATGGTTTCAATGAAATAAGGGATTAATTTTTTTAGACATTAGTAATGGAAAATTAATAATATTTCATAAAAAATTATGTCAATGTTAATTGATTATGTGAAAAATAATGGAAAATAACTTTCTAAATGTATCTTTTAAGTTGGGTTTTAGGAAAAAGGTTAACGAGTCATTAAAAATTGAAAGTGCATATTAATCTCTCTAAAACCAAAAAAAACTAATATTTTTTTTTCACAACAAAATGGTATATTTTAGAAACGAACTGTTATTTAAAACATTTTATGTTTTGATACTTGAAATGTGATATGTGACAGAGAAGTTCCCTTTAATTGGGTTTGCTTAATGAAAAAAAAATCAGAAGAGAACTTTTAAAACATGTATATCCCCATAAAAAATTGTAAATTAATCTGGTTATATATTTGGGGGAAATATATAAATAAAATATATGAATTAAATAATAAAAATATAAATATAATTTGAGTTAAAGAGAGATAAATCATAACCTAAATAAGATAAGGTGTTTCTAAGAGATCCCTAACTTATGTTCTTGAATAGTTATACACTTGAACTTAATGTACTAAATAATAAATTAAATTAATTAATTACTCAATTAATAACCTTTTATATCTATATTTCATATAATTTAATTATATTTTGTTCAATAACAATCATTTAAATGATATATAAGATTTAATTTCACTCTTCTGAGGGTATTCGTTTCATGGTTCTAGGGTTGGATCACTTGAGGATAAATATAGAGATTCATATAAAATGGGTCTATAATTAATGAATTCAAATGAAATTATATTCAGGTCAATATATAAATTTAAAAGGACCCAAATGTCCATACATGTTTCTGATATATGGATAAATCATTTTGTGAAAATTTTAACATTTACAGTTAGTTCATTTAAGCGGTTTTACCGACCAACATGATTTAGTTTAATATTGTTTTTTATTATGTATAAATATTTGTTCTATAATTTGACAAAATATATAATATAAATATTTATTTAATTTTAAACCATTATAATATAATTTAAACATTCCATGATGGTATAAATGGAAAATAAAAACTCATCATCCATGGAGGTGGTGAACCAACATAATATTGGTAATGGTATATTTTTTAGAATAAGAGGAGGAGAGAAGATGATGGACCATAGATATTAAATTATCTCTATAAAATCAAATTATTCTTATGATACTATATTTATTATTCCATGTATAATAATGTAGGTAAGGAGGATGTTGAAGAATATAATAATAAAAAATTGGTATTTTGATAATATTACTTCTTGAATGTCATCTCCTTGAAAAATATATTAAAGCACATTGAATTGGTCTTTTGGTGATACCAGAATTACTATGATATTTGAGAGATAATTTGGAAGATAATTTGGATGAAATTTGGAAATATCCAAGGCTAATATAATGTGAGGATAAGGGGTGGTGAGGGGTCGTATATCTAAGGGGAGGTGAATATTTTCTTGACTATTATATTCATCATTATATTATTTTTGGCTCAATATTACCGAAAGTGTTGATTATTATGACTATATACAATAATCAATGCATGTGATTTTGAAATAATGTGGGATTACATCATACCTTATGAAATTAATCATGTATTTAACTTATAAGGCTATATACTATATTTTATCATATTTCACTATTCATAAGAATTTCAACTATTTCATAAAAAAAAATTCACCATAACCATGTTAAATATCTATATTCAGTAAATTAAATATTTTTTTTAAAATAAATTTATAAATATGATAAATTAAATTTTTAAATTAAATTTTTTTTATTTGAAAAAAATATGAATTCTAATATTATGAATAATTTTCATAGCCTTTGAAAAATTACATATGGGCTCATAAAATTAAATTATAATTATAGTAAATATTAAATTTAATTTATAATCCCATTTTATTAAAATAAATTATCTTTCAAATTATTATATTTTTTATAAAAATAAATACAAAACATATATAGTTTTTAAAAATAAAAACACTTATTTTATAAATTTTATAAAATTTATTTAGTAGTATCATGATATAAAAATTTAATATTTTCATTTTATAATATATAGAAATATTATTTAAAACATACAAAATTGATGATATTATTCTAAAAATCTGGTTATTATTCCTAACATCCAGACCTCTATTCAATTGGTAAGATTTCGAATGGTTAGATTACTATTATAATGATTAGATTTATAACAGTCATATCAGTTCCCTACTTCCTATAAATACCCCATATTTAATTTTTTTTTCATTTCTATTTTATCTTAAAGTTATATATATTTTAATTTGGAATATTTTTATCTTATTAATGAAATATTTCTTTGTTTTTATAGTGTTTTTCATGATTGATGTTGTTATTTCGGATTGAGTTGATCCAAATTTTCATATTTCAGTTATCTTATGTTATTTTTTATCCCAATATAATATTTTCAATTCATATGACCTTGCCTATTCTCTAAATTTAATTCTCAATTTATTATAATAATCAATTTTTGGTTATATCATGTGGTTCATTTTATTCATATAATACCACATTACAATGTATGACACAATTATATAATCATAGGGGAAATTCCCTTGATAAATTTCTGGGTTGTAAAAACGGCCAATCCTTTTAGGACATAACATACCTAGAATGTGCTTTATCTTTGAGATGAATAGTAGCACTCCATCACCAACTTTGATGTGTCTTTTGAGGATGATCTTTTTATGTTCTTTTTTCCTTTCCTTGTAAAGATATTAATTCTCATAACCTTCTTTCCTCAACTCATACAGTTTTTTCATAGGAAAATTCCTTTATTCCTCTACTTTTTCCAGGTTCATTTTCACTTATTTTATATCCCATAGAACGTTTTTCACTTGTTCAACAGAGAGGTGGAACCTTTTACCAAGAAAACACAGTATAGGGACATAATTTAAGGAATTTTTAAAACAATATTATATGATCATAACACATCATCCAATTTCTGAATCTAATATTTCAGTTTGGTTAAACTATTTTCTGTAGATTTATTTTTTTATCATGGGTGAATACCATTTCGTTCATGTTTTCCATTGGAAGATATAGTTTTGATTTTGATGATGAAATATATACATCCTCATCAAGGACTCTATTATTTGGTTATAGAAATGAGTTCCTTTCTTACTTATAATGGACTTGGGAACACTAAACCTATAGAAAAACTATGACATGGAAAATCTCACATCTTGAGATATAAAAGTTCTATTATGATATTATTTAACCCACTAAAAAACATAAACACATATTAACAAAATGTAAAAAAATACAAAATATATTTTAAATAGTACCATAAAATATATTCTCCAGACATAAAATATTTCCCAAAAGTTCATTATTTGTTGTGGTGTTTCATGTCTTCTGGAAATACCACAAGAAATATTTTATTTTTAGAGTTTATTCCTAACCAGTCTGATTATTTAAAAAGATTCAAAAGATAATGTCTAAAATGAAGAATTATTATAGTTTTAGTTTGGTAACTAAAATTATCCGCACATGGGAGAATATGATAGAATTTAAGGATAGAAAATAACAACTCTCAAGTATATATATCCCGAAAACATGGTTACTAAAAATATTCCACAGGTAAGGATTCACCAAAAATCTTATTTTGTGTCTGATTTATATTTTGAAATTTAATGATTATTAATATGAGAAAAACCTTAATAGTGAAAAAATAGTTTACTATGTCAACATAAAAAGGATTTGTACCTAATATGATATAGATTTTCTCATCAAGAGATAAATAAATCAATACCATTTCATTGTTATGTTAACTTCTGATGTGTGTGGAATTCAATACATGTGATTGGATATAAGGTTTTCACAACACCATTTATCCTTTATTTCAACTTTGAACTCTTAGAGAAGTTGAATCCATCATAAAAACCTTTGTTTCACATATTACTTATTTAAAATTTATCCCAACACTGCATTATTTAATTAAACAATAACTATGGTGCCTAAAAGATATAAACAAAACATATGAAGACTGAAAATGATGGAAATAAATTCCTCTATTTTTTAATGTTCATTTGGGAAAAATCCAATGTTCTAGAGGTATAAGAAATTATAAGTTACCCCTCCACCTTTTGTGACAAAACCACACCCACTACATTTTTAAAGCAATATAGAATTTTTGAAATGTAAACTCATAGCATGATGGTTGATTAATGGGTGGTGTAATGTAAGAACATGGATCCTCACAATGGTACACATCATTTTTTCCATATTTAATTCCTAATTTTTTCATTTTTAATGTTACTTAATGGAGTTACAGAGGTCTTGAGGCTGTCCAGGTCTTGTTCGGAGCCTAGAGCCTTGGAATTTGGAGAAATAGTTTTGGCTGCATGGTTAGTAGATGTCATGAAGCCCAACACATAAGGTTTATCCTAAGAGGGTGGGGGTATTTCAGAGGTGATAAGGAGGCCTTGTAGTCGTCTTCAATCATTAAAGTTGAGGCAGACACCTGTGTGAGGTTGCATTGGTTTGGGGACAGTTCTGTCCACAAGGTTAGAAAATAGTTAGACAAATCATGTGTCTAGCATGCACGAGGTCCCTCCGTAGATAATGAATGCATCCTGGTTTCCACATGGTTTGGCCAATCGTGTGACCAAACTGTGCTACCCATAATTTATTGGGTAAAAAGGTAAATTTTAACTTAATGATATTTAGAAACCCTCCCTCTTTCTACATTCTTCTCCAGTAGACATAACCCCCCATTTTCACCTATATGAGCTCTCATTCTCCTACACCTAGGGATCTTGTGTGATCCCTTATCCAAAATCCAAGCAGAACAATGTCAAAATTGTTTTATAGATATTGGTAGGATCCATAACACTCTTTCTTCCTTTAATATTTTATATTCCCATATCTTGCACTATTTTGGAAAGAGCTCATTCACCCTATTTTTAGGGTCTTGGAATATTCTTCCATTTTATTTTGATCTACTTTATACATGAAGATGATATTGGATGAGGATTCATTTACTACCCTAAGGTAGGTGGTCTCTTTTTTTTGCATCAATGTAATGATATTTTCATAACGTCATCATTATGACTCATGTCGACGATTGTTGTGTGTTTACATAAATGTTTTCTTTTGTTCTAAATAAATTAACGAATTTTTTTATTCTCCCATGGACCCTTGAAATGTTATTTGAGGATGCCAACCTTCTTATTATCACCCCTTTTCCAAATGAAATTTCCTCCTTATACATAATTGTTTAATAGACTAGACATCACCTTTGTGTTCTTCTTGTCTTGAAAATGGAACCTCGCTATTTTATATAATTGTCTAGATAACTAAAGAAATGTATAAGTATGTATCCTGACCATGTAATTGATTTATCTTGAGTTGAAAATTTAAATATATCGTTTAAATTGATTGAAAATTGGTAGAAGTCCCATATCTCATGTTTTACAATTATGAAATTGAAATATATAAATCGATCACCCTTGGATATCTGTTATACGTAAATATAAATATAAGGCCTCAGCCGTAAACATTACTTAATATTGAATAAAATGAATAATTCACATTGAGGATCTTATCAGGTTTAGAGTTTTTCAAAAATTTGTACATAACTATTATATCTCAAGGGTTTACAAAGTAGAACCTTCTACATAGTTTCCTTTTCTTCTAAAACATGAACTCTTGAAAAAAAGTGTCATGTCTAGTTCCATGTTTATGATAGCATGACTTTTCATTGATCCCAGCCTTGACCCTATTCCACATTATGACTTGTGAAAAAAATTTCATAAAAAACATGGGATGAGCATAAAAAGCCCAGTAAGGGATACACAAAGAAGGAAAACTGTTATTTTTTCAATACAACATGTAAACCATGAATACAGTATCAACGTAATACTTTTCACCCTTATGAAGTAGTAAAAACAATTAACTGAATAAAAGATCATTACTTGCCCTTTTGAAACCAAAATGTTACCATAAAACCCATATAAAGAACACATAACATATAAAGGTAACTTGGGACATAACCATACTTAAGTGGAAAAACCATACGGTCGACTTCCACACATATAACTAAATGAAATAGCCATACGGTCGACTTCCATACCCAATGCATTGGAGTTTATAACGTAACCACACATCCTTATTTTCAAGGCACCACCCTTCATATGTTTTATCACGTAATCACCCGTCAAATGTCCAAGTACCATTATAAAATCATAAGAAATAAAACAAATATAATGGAAAGAAAATATTTCCACGTTTTGATCACAATATATGACTTAAATATATTGACATAACAAATACATTATAAAAAAAATTTCCAATACAAAAATACATAAAAGTGTATATGGTATTTCTTTTATTTTAAAAAACATTACAGCTTGTTGAGGAAGCCAAATAGCAAATAATACTTGCGGCGGTGGAAAAGGTCGTTGTCACTGCGTACGTTAAAATAAACATTCCTTTTTGTAATTTAGTAAAACAATGCATAGAAAAAGATTCCCTTTGAATGAAATTGAAAGTAAAAGGTGTTTTATATAGCATATAAAAGAAATTCATTGATTAGAACAAAATATGACTCAATGAAAGTAGATTGAGATGAATTCCCTTACAATGTCGGTATCCTTAGATTAAGGATAAATCAATTACATAATTATGTGTGAAAAATATAAATACACCCAATATAAGAGGATATTATGTGTAAAACAATCAGAGGTTATCCATAGGTATTCATAGAATGACATAATCACGAAGTAGAGGTTTAACCCAAAGAATTGAAATTGGGTTTAGAAGTTCCCTTACAGAAATTCGACAGCCTAACAACGTCATTTTAAAATTCAGAAAATAAGACGATGAGAGATAAAAAAGGTATCTCATAGATTGCACATATCATTTATAGCAATAAGGATATATAAGAACATATACCAACATAATAATATGTAAATTAAAATATAGAACCAAAAGAAGTCTTTTAAAAAGAGGAGGTTGAAAGGTTCCCTTTCAGATTTTTGTAACTTTCGAAACGTACACCCCATGAAATGAGGACCATAAAATGTTGATTTAAATACCCATAAATGAAATTATTTTACACAAATAGTACAATAATGGGAATTAAATACACCAAAAATATAGAAATAGTGGAAAATGTAGCATGAATCTCACGGGAACATAAAGTGAGATAAAAACACCCTACCCCGTGGTAATCAATCAAGTCGTATGACCAAATGATAATAAGAACCAAATAAATCACATAATACCATGAATATCATGATAATATAGATCAAATTTCAGAACACAATACACCACATGCAATAAATAATTGTCGATCAATTGAAATCTCACGGTATTAAAAGTGAGATAAGAAATCCCCTTACCAAAATTCACCAGCCAAACGACGCCACTTAAAACGTCCCAAAATAGATTGATGAGATAAAATAGGGTCTCTAATCATATGAAAATAAAAATTACAGTAATATTAATATAAAATAACATCCCCCCAACATAACAAAGAGGTTTTTAAAAGAAGTGACATAAAAGATAGTAATAAAAAAGAAAGAGAGAGGTAGGATCCCTTACCTCAAGTCTTACTTTTCGTGTTCGTTTCTTTATATTCTGGAATAATAAACTTTGGTAAATTTATAATTTCTTAAAGACATCCTTTAAATATTATTATTAAGTTAATATCACATATTATAATATTATAATAATTGGTTAATAATGTGAGTTCATATTACACGTTTTTGTCGATTTTTGGTACATGAGTCAAAGATGAACTGATTTGAAAACGATTGTCCATGTAGTTATAAGTAAATCATTTAAAGAATATTATTAATGATTTAAATATAATATATATCCATTAAATATTCATTTTATACCATTCCATAACATTTGAAAAAAATGAAATGAAATGCACCGTTCATGGAGACGGTAGGCCGTACATATGCATGAACGCTACTTTCATTTCATTGTCATATTAATGGAATTAAAAATAAACGAGATATATTTATATATATATATATATTAATTTCAGTATAATATATATGTTATATAGGTCAAATATGTTCATTAATTTCATTTTTTATACATTCCATGTATTGAATGAATGAGTCACATCACTTGAGGGGGTGGTAGTCCACACTTCCTCATATGAAATTATCACATTTGCACAAAATGCGAAGCATAATGGTATGATTTAAATATAAAATAATGAAGCATATAGAAAACATAAATACCATATATATCATATATTAAATATAGTGGCATCATAATGGCCACCATGAAAGGTGTTAAGAGAATATTGAACAATCATCGTTTCGTGAGACAGTAATTCGCCATCCAATGCAATAATATGTTCTTTAATGATTAGACGGAGGTGTCTATAATTGTAGCTCGAATATTTCTCATAAAAACATCCTAGTATATTCAAGATACTGTTTTTGTTACAAAATAATGGAATAATAATAGTTTACGGTGTTGGAGAAGCAAAATTAAACAAATGAACATAAGAGAAGACATTACCTTTAAATCGGGTAACTACCCTTGGTTTGAACCAAAAGGTTTTCTTGAAGAGAATTATGAATAAGGGAAACCTTCTAGGATTAAGATAGGGAATTGTAGAGGTAAAATGAGTAGATATTGGCCAAGCCAATGGCTTGAAAGGTGTGGGTAAGGTGGTGGAGGTTGGGGCCTTTTATAAGAGGGAGGAGGGGAACTCTTGGAATGTCTTCAAAAGATACTTTATTATAAAATGATTTTCGGATATTAAAGGTCCCAAAATTATATTTTTATAGGATAAGGTGATAAGGGTTTGAAATCTACACATCGAATTGGTTTTGAAAAGTTTATGTCTTGTATTTTACCTTATCTTCACATTTTACTTAAATCATTAATTAATGAGGTAATCGCTGCATCATCATGGTGTCATAAATAATTTAATTTATTCAATGTCTAAAATTATAAAAATAATATCATGATGTAGGAAATATTTTTATACTTCTAATTAATATTTATATTCAAAAATATGACTTGTATAACCCCATTTTAAAATTGTTTTAGTAAAACAATACAGGTTTGTGAGATTTTTATTTTAACATTAAATAAAAAGTTATTAATGTCATTTTCTAACCCATGTGGCTCCAGGGGGTCCCCAAGTGGACCCATGGATTTTTTTAGTTGGCCATGACACATCCAATAAGGTTAGGAAATGTGTCAATGTAATTTCACATTATTTTTACCTTAAATTACACTAATTACCTTTAATCACGATTAATAAAACATAAAAGTTACTATTCACCAAAAAATAATTTTAATCCCATTGAACAACAATTTACATCCTAATGACAACCATGTATTTCATATTTTTTAATATCAAATCAAAAAAGTGGTAACATTTCATTTAAATGAAAAATCAGTTTTTTTAACTACCACTTAGTGGTTTCACTAATCATTATAAATTGATGATTTTCATAAAAATACCAAAAATTTACCATAAGATTAATTTTATATTACTAATTCAAAAATGATGTCTATTTTAATAAATTCAAAATATATAAGTTGCATTAATTAATTTAATAATTAATTCCCACTGTCAAAACAAATATCGTGGTTTTAAGAAACAATATCTATTAAAAGATTGACAATAGTTTAAGTCCAATCTCAATCTGAAATTATTTCCAATGATCACAATTCGATTAAATGGTAACACTGTATTCTAAATACTCTTTAATACCAATTAAAAAGAACATCTATCCATATAAATAAATCAGATTTAAAAGAGGTTTTGAATTAAAATACAACATTTTCACTAAAAATGATCTTTATCGGAAAAATAAAAAAAAATTACACAAAGTAAATTTGGATGTCCCAATTCTAAAGAATGATTTTATTTGGTCCAATATATCAAATAAAATTGAAAAAAGTGGATTTATAAAGGGTTCTCCATCAAAAGGAGGTTAATCTACCTTTTAAATAATATTAGAATATTTACGCTTAAAATTGGATTCATTCACATTTTAAGCCTCTAATTTTTTTTGGATACAAGTAAAAATATTTGGCAAACATATATAATCATTTTGTAGTTAGTTATATTCATTAACTCCATTACAATGGGTAGTCATTAACTACGATTTAAAATACTATTATTTTACTATTGGAGTGCAATGTAATATTTCCAAGAAACTCTTTGTTGTGTATTGGGTACGCCATCAAGAATAGCATTCCCCTTAAATTAATATTAACATTTTATTCACAAATATGGATATATATGAAGATTCTATTGACCTCACCAATTTTGATAATCCCAATTATGCTTTCATATACTTTGATAATCACAATCTTATATTTTTCTATATATTAATTCTTTCAATCTCTGCACAAGATGATAATAATATTAAAATAATCCATGAGATAGCTTAATCTTTTTTATCCATTTTTATATAAGATTTGAAGTAATTCAACCCCATTCGGATATGTTTTGTATAAAACAGATAAGTATTAATTCACTAGTCTGCGTTTAGCTAGAGCTACCGGTACTCAGTCTACCGATAGACTTAGTCTGTCGATAGACAGAGTCACTAATACACGAAGGTCACCAATATGTACAGAGCTACCAACAGACACAGACCAGAGATTCTGATAGATATAATACTACCAATAGAACCAATTCACTGATTCAGTCTACCGATACATAATAGATGAGCTACCAGTTTGCATGTCTACCAGTAGTTACTGGTAGACTACTGTTGCAAAGAGCTACCGATGGACAGACATCTACCGATGGATCAAAAGCTACCGATAACAAGAGATACCGATAACAAGAGCTACTGATGGAACTAAAGTCACTGGTATATGAGCTACTGATTCATGTTCAAAAGAGCTACTGATGGAAGGTTTTGCGACACAAAGTCCATTGTGCATGTCTACCAATAAAAGGATACTAATGCTTGACCAACCAATCAAACCCTATACTCTTCATACTATTTATTTATTTAGGTAACAGTTACATTTGATGGTTTCAATGCAGTTAATTTTATTTAATGAATTCTGTTTCATGTTAGGGAACCCTACCTACTACCCATGGAAAAGGCAATTATTCTTTTCTACCAAAGATGAAAGCTATAAAATGATAGAAAGATAACACTGGATATATGGATGTAAGTGACACGAAAGGAACTAAGAAGAAACACGAAAGGTGAAAGAGACAAGATCTGAACAACATTCAAATGTGGAGCATTTTTCACTAGTCTACATCCACACTCCAAGAATCCTGGACACACAAGAAGAAAATTATTCTAGAGGAGAACACAAGCTGCATCTTGAGTGATGAACTACAAAAAACATTTCATTCACTCAGGCTGTTAAGCAGGACCAAGAATCAGAATAGAAAAAACACTCTGTTTTCTGAGAAAAACCAGAGGACTCAGAAGATTTTATGATAAACCAAATGAGTCCAGATATGCCTGCTAATCACGAAAGCATTTCTAAACTCAATCATATTCATCATAGTGATTATTTTTATTTACATTTCGAGCAGTGTGTGTACCCTATTTATTCTACACACATACTGAATCATGTACTAAGCTAGAGTATTCTTAAATCCTCACTCGATCTTTATAACCCTTTGTTTCCCATTGTGGATAGTGGTAGAGGTCGAGTATGACCTGAAAAACATATGTGTTGTTGTTTTCTTTTCCCACAAAGAATTGTGGTAGAGGTGTTTGTTGGAAGAAGAAATTTATCAGGAAATCTAACTGTAAAAGAAAGTATGAAAATAAGGGACACTGGAAAAAGGATTGGAAGAAATCTTGAAAGGATAATGAAATTGTATGCTATGAGTGTAAAAGGAAAGGACACATAAAGGCTGATTGTCCAAAATTAAAATTCAAAAAGAAATATGATTATAATGACAAGAAGTAAATGAAAGCTATGAAGGCTACCTGGAGTGCATCTGAAGATATCACAAGTGAATATGATGTTTCTGATTCTGAGAAGAATCATGCCAACATGTGCTTTATGACCAATACCTCTGAGGTACCTATTTCCCCTGTACTAATTTATTTTTATTCTGGAAATAACAGTGACTCAGACAATGATGAAAATATTTATAAATATGTCCTATTTGGATACTGTAATATGCCGGAAGAGACCTGCAATGAACATAAATAAAAATACAAATCATTAAAGAAACAACATGCTCTCACTACTACTATTAAAACTGAACTTACTATTGAAAAAGAGAATAATGTGAAACTATTAATGGAAAATACAGAACTGAAAATGTCAAATGAGAAACTTAGAAAGGACATAGAAATGTTCACAAATGGAAAAGATAATCTATCTGAAATTTTATGTAAGCAAGTTGCACAAAAATACACTACTGGAATAGGCTACAAACCTGGACAAAGACGGCTTATTAAGAATATATTTATTCCTAAATCTAGACAAAATACTGCTAGTTCATGTTCTGGAAATCTCTATGCTTCATCCAGTTATTCATATGGTTATAGATCAACTATAGTTTATCTTTCAAAATCTATTGATTCTGTAAATTATATGAGACCCATAAGACAAATATGGGTACCTAAAGTTTTGATTGCTAACCTTTCCGGACTTAAGAAGATCTGGGTACAATAATCATTTCCTATCTAAATCTGTTTTGTAGGAAACCAGTTTGAAGAGTTCTCACAAGAAGGTATGGTACTTGGATAGTTGATTCTCAATATATATTTCTAGATATTATTCATGTTTCAAATGTTTAATAATGGCTGATGGAGGCTATGTCACCTTTGGTGATAATTCTAAAGGAAAAAACCTCGGCCTAGGCCATATTGGTAACTCTAATTTAGTTGTAATTTCTAATGTTTTATTTGTTGGTGGATTAACTATAACCTATTAAGTATTTCTAAATTATGCGATGATGGTTTTAATGTGAAATTTGAAAATTATTCTTTTAATGTTTGTAATTCTGAAAATGTTTTAGTATTTTCATCTTTAATAAATGAAAATTTTTATGTTGTTGATTTAAATTCTTTAGATAGGCAAAATGTTACCTGTTTAAATGCTTTTCATAAAGATTCATCGCTTTGGCACAATAGATTACGACACTGGAATATCTATTCACATAGAAAATTAACTAGGAAGAACTTAGTTAGAGACCTACCGAAACTTGAATTCCCAATTGACAAAGTTTGTAATCACTGCAAAAAGGGAAAGCAACATAAAGATTATTTTAAATCAAAGAAATAAGTTTTAACTTCTCAATCTCTCGAGCTGGTTCACATGGAATTTTGTGGACCTTCAAGAGTTTCTAGTTTAAATGGTAAGCACTATGTCTATGTTCTAGTATATGAACTTTCTGGATATGCTTGGGTATACTTCTTAGCTCACAAAAGTGAATCTTGTTCTTACTTTGTTAAATACTCCAAATCTGTAGAAAATCGTAGTGGACATAAGATTAAAACCATGAGAATTGATCATGGTCGTGAGTTTGAAAATAAAGAGTTTGAATATTCCTTCTCACACAATGGCTATAGTCACAACTTTTCTGGTCTTATGACACCTCAGCAGAATGGTTTAGGAGAAAGAAGGAATAGAACCCTTCGAGAAATAGCTAGAACCATGATTAATGAATATGAGATGCATATTGAATGTTGGGATAAAGCTGTGAATACATCATTTTATATCATTAATAGATTCATAATGAGACATGTTCTTAAGAATACCCCTTATGAGTTGTGGATAATAGAAAACCTAAAGATAGTTACTTTATAGTCTTTGGCTATGATGTTTTTATTCTTAATACAAAGGATAATCTGGAAAAGTTTCCTTCTAAGAGTGATGAAGGAATTTTTCATGGTTATTCTTTAACTAGATAAGAATATAGAGTATTTAATAAGAGAACCAAATGTGTGGAAGAATATGTTCACATAATGTTTTATGAAACTGATCCACATGATCCTAAAACCTCTCTTAAAAATCATGAGTAAGATTTGAGTGTTCTGGACCTTAAAGATAAATCTAAAGAACCCACTGTAAAAACATCTAGTTTTGGTCATATTCCAGAATCTGCTACTATGGAACCCAAACATGGATATGAACCTGAAATTTCTAGTCCTACCTTTACTAGAACAACAATGATTCTAAAGAATCATCCTTTGGATGCTATTGTTGGTAATCTTGATAGAGGGACACATACTAGAGCTTCTCTATGAAACCAGGTTGAACATCAATCCTTTCTTTCAAAGCTAGAACATAAAAATGTCAATGATGCTATCAATGATTAATTTTGGGTAATGGATATGCAAGAATAGTTATATCAATTTGAAATAAACAAAGTCTGGGAATTAGTTGACAGACCTAAGGACACTTTAACAATAGGCACTAAATGGGTTTTTAGAAACAAAGTTGATGATTCTGGAAACATAGATAGAAACAAAGCTAGATCAGTTTCACAAAGAAATATAGTCAAGAAGAAGTTATAGACTATGAGGAAATCTTTGTACTTGTAGCCAGATTAGAAGCCATTTGGATCTTACTTGCATATGTGGCTCATATGATTTTTCTGTTATATGAATGGATGTCAAAAGTTATTTTCTAAATGGTTTTATTGTTGAAGATGTTTTTGTTGAACAACCACCTGGATTTACTAATCCTAATTTTCCAAATCATGTTTTTAAACTTACTAAAGATTTATATCGTTTAAAACAAGCTCCAAGAGCTTGGTATGATATACATAGTAATTTTCTTATTTCAAAATCTTTTACTAAAGGGATTGCTGATCGAACACTTTTTATTAAAAGAATTTATAAAGATGTTTTAATAGTTCAAATATACTATGATGATATTATCTTTGGATCTTCTAAACATTCTTTATGTACTTATTTTTCAAAGAGTATGCAAAATTAATTAGAAATGAATTTAATGGGAGAACATAAATATTTTCTTGGATTTAAAGTGTTTCAAAATGAAAATGGTATTGTTTTTAATCTAAGTAAATATAAAAAGGATATTTTAAATCGTTTTGGTTTGGATAGTATTAAGAAATGTTAAACACCTATAACTACTATTTACAAATTGGATGTAGTTGAAACTGAGAAACTAGTGGATCAATCCATTTATAGATGTATGATTTGAAGCTTATATTACCTTACTGCTAGTCGACCACATATTATGTTTAGTGTGTGTATGTGTGCAAGATTTCAATCTAATATAAAAGAATCTAATTTAAATGCTGTTAAAATAATTTTTAAGTATCATAAACAAATTGTAAACTTTTGTTTGTTTAACCCAAAAGGACAAACCATTGAGTTAATGAGTTATTCAGATGATGATTTTTCTGGTTGCAAGTTGGATAGAAAAAGAACTTCAGGAACATGTCATTTATTGAGAAAGTCCTTAGTATCTTGGTGTAGTAAAAAACAGAATTCTATAGCATTATCCACTGCTGATGCAGAGTACATTGCTCTGGGTAGTTTTTGTGCACAAATTCTATGGATGAAACACACTCTTTTGGACTATGGATATGACTTTAAGCACGTTTCAATCAACAGTGACAATAATTGTGCAATAAATATCCTGAAGAACCCTGTGTCTCACTCTAGGACCAAACACCTTGATGTAAGGAACCATTTCTTGAGAGATCACTACCAAAAGGGTGATATAATTCTCGAGTTTATAGGTACTGAACATCAATTAGCTGATATTTTCACTAAACCTTTGAGTTCAGAAAGGATAAGTTACATTAGACATGAGTTAGGTATGTTTAACCTTTATCGGTAGCTATCCTCACAGATGCAATGTTCTCCCCGATGCAAAGTTCTCACCGATGTAAAATTCTCACTCATACGAAATTCTCACCGATGTAAAATTCTCACCGATGTAAAATTCGCACCGATGTAAAATTCTTAGCAATGAGAAATTCTCACTAATGTAAAATTCTCACCGATTCGAAATTCTCACCGATGCGAAATTCTCACTGATGTGAAATTCTCACTGATGCGAAATTCTCACCGATGTGAAATTCTCACCGATGGGAAATTCTCACCGATGCGAAATTCTCACCGATGTGAAATTCTCACCGATGTGAAGTTATCACCGATGTAATGTTCTAACTAATAGAATCCTCACCAATAGAAATTCTCACTAATTTGTGCGCTATTTTAAATCTTCTGACTGCCGCTAGAATCTGAATCACTTTTACTTTATTTTATTTATTTATTTTATGATTCTTAAATGATAAAACTAATGTTCGAGCTACTTCTAAATCCACCGAGCCTCAAACCTTAACCCTCAAACCTTTACTCTCGAATCCTTAGATAACCCTAATCCTTTGAACCATCGTTGTCGAAAACCAATCTTCCTACCGTCAGATATGACTCTGTTGAGCAGAAAAAAAGAAGCAGAGGACCGATAAAGAAGCAAGTGGTAGTAGTAGTGTTGCTAGAACTAGGTCGGGGAGATGACCAATGAATCATCATCCACAAAATCGAGTTATTGTGATTGAAAAGGAATTGTGTGTAGAATGGATTCTGCATAGCAGATCCTTAGTTCTCGAAGTTCTTGAAGATCAAAAATGGGTAGAGTATTATTCGTACAACAATGGTCCTTACTTTCAAAAATTTGTGAAACAATTTTACGATTTTGTAACCTTTGAAGAAACGGAGAATGAAAATTTAGTAACATCTTCTATTGAATGGAATGGAGATGTTGTTTTCATCTGTTGAATGGGATGAGTGATTGAAAGATCTATGTGATTGAGTATTTGGATATGTCGCAAGAGCCATTCCACCTACCATTTACATTTTCTATTATGAGACTGCTTTGGAAGACCTGACTGGTGATAGAAGTCAAAGACAAGTAGTTACTGCAGAAATGGATGGAGAGAACAAACAGTTGTCCAAATTTTTTCAACATGTCTTGATACCTAGCAGAAGAGACTTTTCCAATTTGAGATGTCAGGATATCTATCTCATGCACCTCTTAAGACATTGTGTTAAAGTTAATCTGTTCAGATTGCAAATGCTCCAAGTGGAAGATATGACGGGGCCAAGATCAAAGACAAATACCCTATTCATTGCTAAATTGATCTTTGTGATGATTAAATTAAAGTGTGTAGCTGAGTCTCAAGATGAGATACTGGTAGTGAAGAATAATTTCTATATCACAACTTTAGTTTGTAAGTATATGAAAATAAATTGGAACCCTTGGAGAGGAGAATGGGTAAATGATGACCAGAGGGTGTATGACATGTTAAATCCTATGTATCAACCTTCAAGTCCAAAGGATGTGAGGGATCCAGGTCTAGGACCAGATGAAAAGGATCTAGAGGATGAGTCCTCTGCAGATGAAGGAGGAGACCCTGATTTGCCTCCTAGCCCTAGAACTGAAAATCTAGATCAACGTAAATCAGATAATGAAGAAGCTACATTTGAGGCTGTTGAAGTGGCTGCGGTAGAAAATGAAGAAGATGTTCATGAGAGTGAAGCATCTTTATCAGCTGATTTGATCCTGAGTCCAATGATTGGAGAATCATTAGTACCTACTAAGGAAGAAAATTAAGTTGACATACCCTTGCCTAATCCAGAAGACCGTCCTGCTATTGTAGTGATGGAAATGATAGTGGAAGACTCTCCTCAGGATGAAAGACCTGCTGAGAATGCTGCTGAGAATGATGCTGAGAGTGTTGTTATCCTAATTGAGGATGCACCCATTGAGGGGGGCATCAATATAAGTTTGGAAGTGTTACAGTGAATGTTTGTTTTAATGATTGGGCAGAAGACCCTGGTTTTGTAGTCTGTGGTTTAGACTATCCTGATTCAGATAATGAAGCATCTCTAAATAGACAAAAAATTGTTATTTGACATTGAATATAAATTATTGCTGAAGATGTTGTCAGAATGCATGACCTGAATAATCTGAAGAAAAACCTTAAGGAATGTTTTGTGGAAGAGGTAAAGAAAATGGAAGTTTCTATGGTATCATCAATTCAATCAGTTATGACTGACTCTATGGATAGTTTAGCCTCTGAAAGAGCATCTGTAGCAGTTGCACCTGCTGATTTGGTAACCAAGGCTAATATGGATACCTTAATGGATGAGCTGAATGAATCGTTTAGTTCCTTATTTGCTGAGATGTAGCTGAGTTTTTTTGAAGAAATGATTATGTTGGAAAGATCTTTTGAACTATCTCTTGCCTATAATTTATCAACATTTATGGGCGAAATAGTTGAAGAAGTTAAAGACTGTCAGGCTCACGTTTCTAGACTTGAAAAAGATCATGAAGCTCTAAAGGAATCTGTTGTTTCTTTAGACTCTTACATAAGATCAAATTCCCAAGAAGATTAGGACTTAGCTTATGTGAAGAGTGTTGTAAGCCAGATGGTTTTAGTATTTGAAAGTTTCAAAACTTCTATGAAAGATCATATTATAATCCAGGATTCCCAAGTTCAAAATATTATTAGTGGATTGACCAAAATCTTCAAAGAGACTATATATTTCTCTTTTGGTTCTCTTATATCTAAGCCTTTGATGGATTTGAATCAATTTCGAGCTTTGATGAAAGAGGATCTTGGTTCTGCCTCCACCAGTGGCTATGTGGACTCATCCGAGCTGAGAAGAGTTGTGCTTTCTATTAGAGATTCAGCTAGAGTGATTATGAAGATAGTCCAAGACTACATGAGAGAAGCCTCTGCCTCTCAAAAATAATTGAAAGAAAAGGTGGACTCTTATTTCTCCAAAATTTACACAAAGACCCAAATGACCGGTCATTTCAAGTTTCTGATTGAGAATATGAAACTGCCTCCTGTCAATCAAGCCTTTAGAGATAAAGTTAGCAAGATAAGATAATTGACTCTAGCATTGGACAAAATTATAGAGAAAAGGATGAATTCATATCCACTATAGAGAGAGGAGGTGGAATCATTATGGGTTTCAGAAATCTGTTGCTCCCTTTTCTACATGTTTATGCTAGGCCAGTAATTGTCCCTCCTACATTGACTACATCTGCCTCTACTGCTTCTCCAATTCTACTGACTCCTCTCCAAGCCATTTGAAGCCTCACACCTATTATCACACAAAGTAGTACTCAATACAGGCCATGCATAGTGTCAGTTTCTCAACCTCCTGTGGTCATTTCAGGAACTCTTAAGCCTTCACCAGCATCCTCACCACCTGAATCCTCTTCTGATCCCAAAGGAAAATCTCACATTGAGGATGTGTATTGATCAAGTGGCTGGACTATTTGATAGGAATCCTATGTATTTTGTTTTCTATTTTTTTAGCCATTTTGTATCATTTAATACAAGTGATTTTCTTATATTCCTACTATTCCATATCTCTTTGTTATTTCCCACTTTTTGATTATCACAAAGGGGGAGAAATATATTACAAAGGGGAAGAAATACTCTATAAGCATCAAAAAAGGAAGACATATTCACCTAGAGGGAGAGATATTAATGAAAGGGGGAGATATTTTATCTATGAGCTATCATGCTTTTCCCCTTTGATACCTCTGAATTTTATCTTCTGATCCCAGTGCCTTTTCTCTCATCCTCTGATATCATTTCATTTAGTTATCTGATACTACTACATTTTACCTCTGATATCATGGTTTTTTCTTTTATCTCTGATACACTTAATTCTATATCTGATACATTATGTTTTATACCATACTATTTTCTTTGTGAAAATTGAGTTTAATTATATATCCTCTGATACAATTTTTTAAAATGATAATATCCTAAGTTATGATTATCAAAAAGGGGGATATTATTGACCTCACCAGTTTTGATAATCCCAATTATGCTTTCATATACATTGATAATATCAATCTAATATTTTTCTATATATTAATTATTTCAATCTATGCTCAAGATGATAATAATGTTAAAATAATCCCTGAGATAGCTTAATCTTTGTTTATCCATGTTTATATAAGCTCGGAAGTAATTCTAACCCATCGGATATGTTTTGTATAAAAAAGATAAGTATTAAGTCACTGGTCGATGTTTAGCTTGAGCTACCGATACTTAGTCTACTGATAGACTTATTCTACCGATAGACAGAGTCACCGATACACTACGGTCACCAATATGTACAGATCTACCGATAGACACAGACTAGAGCTACCGATAGATAGAAGTCTACCGATAGAACCAGTTCACAGATTCAGTCTACCGATATAGAGCAGACGAGCTACCGGTGTGCATGTCTACTAGTAGTTACCGATAGACTACTGATGCAAAGAGCTACCGATGGAGAGACAGCTACTGATGGATCAAAAGATACCGATAACCAGAGCTATTGATAACAAGATCTACAGATGGAACTAAAGTCACTAGTATATGAGCTACTGATGCAAGTTCAAAAGAGTTATCTATGGAAGATTTTGCGACACAAAGTCCACCGTGCACGTCTACCAATAAAAGGATACTAATGCATGACCAACCAGTCAAACCCTATAATCTTCATAATATTTATTTATTTAGCAAACGGTTACATTTGATGGTTTTAATGCAGTTAATGTTATTTAATGAGTTCTGTTGCATGTTAGGGAACCGTACCTAGTACCCTTGAAAAATGAAAATATTCTTTTCTGCCAATGCTGAAAGCTATAAAGGGATAGAAAGAGAACACAGAATATATGGATTTATGTGACACGAAAGGCACTATGAAGAGACAGGAAGGGTGAAAGAGACAAGTGATGAACATCATTCAAATATGAAGCATTTTTCACTAGTCTACATCCATACTCCAAAAATCCTAGACATACATCAATAATATTATTATAGAAGAGAACACAAGATACATCTTGAGTGAAGAACTACAACAAAAATTTCATGCACTCAGGCTATTAAGCTGGACCTAGAATCAGAGAAGAAAATGACACATTGTTTTCTGAGAAAAACCAGAGAAGGACTCAGAATCTTTTCTGATAAACCAAACGAGTCCAGAGCTCCACTGCTAATCACTAAAGCATTTCTAAATTCAATCATATTCATCTTAGTGATTCTTTTTATTTACATTTCGTGAAGTGTGTGTATCCTATTTATTATACAAAAATACTGACTCCTATTCTATGCTGGAGGATTCTTAAATCCTCACTCAAACTTTATAACCCTTTGTTTCCCATTGTGGATAGTGGTAGAGGTCGAGTATGACCTGAACAACTTAGGTGCTGTTGTTTTCTTTTCCCACGAAGAACTGTGGTAGAGGTCTTTGTACCTGAACAGTAGTGTACTATTGTTTAACCCCGATCCAGGGTGTAGATCAATTTATATAAATCATCGAGAGGACTAAGTCTCGACTTGAGACTAAACCTCTTGGTTAAATTTCCTGTGATTTTATTTTAAGTCTATAAGTATTACATATATATTTTACATTCTGTTGTTTATTACTTTGAAATACAAAACTATTTTAAAGCTACTTTGATAGTTAAATCAGCAAGTGTTTATACTTATTGTAAAACAGTAAGTCGTTTCAAAAGTTAATTTAATTTTCAAATTAAGTTAACTGAGACCTAATAAATCTTTGAGAAACTAATTGAACCTTTACACTCTGTATAGATTCACTACAGTTTAACATGGTTTTTAAAATGGGGGATTTTAAGAGAAATAATTTTAATAGAAATTTTTATTGGAACTCAATTCACCCCCCTCTTGAGTATCCACTCCAACCTAAAAATTCAATCTTTTTTATTTACCAGGGGGTTACATCCATACCCCCTTTTGGGAATTGTGTCCTCACAATTTTAAAATTAGGCTTGGAAGAATCATTGAAATCCCCACATCAGAAAAGGAGTCAATTAAACTGTCACTTTAAAAGAATGAAAGAGAAGTACAAAGGTCACCTGAGTTAACCCATAATAGGATTCCATGTCGAAAAACATGGACATGGAAGAGAAAAAAAGGGTAATGTTCTGATGGAGATTAACAGAAAACATGTTTAGGAGAAAGGTAACCTCTAGAAAATCACAAACTGGTGATGGGTTAAATAGTATTTCATTCCCCAGTAGGAAAAGATAACAGAAAAAAATATTGTTTTTAAGTTACTTTTCATTGAGGATTTTATTTGTGAGCTTAACTAAATCATAAAGAAACATACTTACTTGTCATGTAGACTTTAATCTCTTACTATATTTCTTACACAAACTCATATTTTCCCCAATAGACGAGCATTTAGGATGACTTGTTCACATTAAGAGCACTATAATCAACTTCTAGAGAATCACCTAATCCACAAATGAGAACTATATATTTCTCATGTCTTTAGACCCTTAGCAAAACAAAAAAAAAATTAGTACGAGATCAGATAATACCCAAAAAGGATAATCCATTATGAAAAAGAAAATCTATTCTTAATCTTCAAAATTTTTCCAACAAAAACCAAAGTTCAAGGAAGACCATTCGATAAAAAATATTTCTATAAGATTATTAAAAGTAAAACAAACTAATATTAAAACCCAAATATTTCAATTATTTAATCACATAGTCTTCCAAGGTAAAAATTAACATTTATCTCCCAATAACATCAGTTACTCTTAAAGGCTCATACTAAAAAGTAACTAACCTAATAACATATCCTCCATGATAGGAAAATAATTTCCATAGATAACCCTAAATCAACTTATTCCTGATTCATAAGATCTTCTAACTAAAAAAATTTGTCATACTAACCAGGGACTTCACGTAGTCTAGTGGTAGGTGATAAATACTAGTCGCACTTTGGTTGTGGGTTCGATTCCAATATCTTTATCCGACATGACGGGTTTTTACACGGTCTGCGTGTTGTCCTTTATCCAAAACTATATAATCCTTAAAACATTCCCCAGAAAGAGATAAAATCTTGAAAAATAACCATAACATAATTTAACCTCAAGTTTACCTCATGCCTTCCATTTTCCATCTTATAGTAACCTATAATTACCTAAAATGTAAGGATCATATAAACCCTAATGGTTACCATTATAATAATTACCTTAACATCCAAATCGAGTTGGTTCTCTCGTACATGATGCATCAGAGAACTCACCAAGGTTAATGTGGTTAATCATGACTCCTTGATAGTTGGTTTAGAATAACCATGAGATTCCTCATTGAATCTCCCATTTAATCCAGTCTCTTAATCAGATAACCACCACAATTTCCTTCAAACCCATTGTCACTTCAGCACCTACTAGTTCCATCGATTTACTAAAACCAAAAATGTCAGTGTGAGTATATAAAAAAAATTATCATGTACTAATGAGGAAGATAAACACTAAGATATACTTACTCATTCACTTTATCTAAAACTATGACTCTTTCTAAAATCCTAACCATTATGGTAATGTCACTTATGCGTAAAGAATACCCTAACCTCTAAAGTTATCTAAACCACCCTCTGATACCAACTATAAGGCCCGTGCCTTAAACATTAATTAATATTGAATTAAATGAATAATTCACATTGAGTATCGTTTCAGGTTTAGAGTTTTAGAGAATTAGGACATAACAATTACATCCCAATGGTTTATAAATTAGACACTTCTACATAGATTCCTTTTTATTATAAAACATGAACTCTTGAAAAAAATCCATGTCCAGTTCCATGTTTAAGATAACATGACTTTTCCATGATCCCATCCTTGACCCTATTCCACATTATTTCATGTGAAAAACACTTCAGAAAATCTTAGGATGAGCATAAAAATTTTAGTATGGGATACACAAAGAAGGAAGACTATTAGTTTTTTAAAACAACAAGTAATCCATGAATACATTATCAAAGTAATACTTTTCACCATTATGAAGTAGTAAAAACTCTTCACTGAATAAAATATCATTACTTACCCTTTTTTAACCAAAATATTATTATAAAACCCATATAAAGAACACATAATATATAAAGGTAACTTGGGACATAAACATACATAAATGGAATAACCATACGGTCGACTTCCACACATATCACTAAATGGAATAGCCATACGGCCGACTTCCATACCCAATGCATTAGAGGTTATAACGTAACCACCCTTCCTAGTATTCACGGCACCACCCATCATATGGTTTATCATATAACAACCCGTCAAATTTCCAAGTACCATTATAAAATCATAAGACATAAAACAAATATAATGGAAAGAAATCATTTCCACATTTCGATAACAATATATCATTTAAATATATTGACATAGAAAATTAATTCTAAAAGCCATTTTCAATACGAAAATACATAAAAGTTTATATGATATTTATTTTATTTTACAACCCATTATGGCTTGTTGAGGAATCCAAAGACCAAATAATACTCACGGTGGCGGAAAAGGTCGTTGTCACCACGTACGTTAAAATAAACATTCATTAATGTCATTTAGTAAAACGCTACGTACATAAATATTAACATTGAATGAAATGAAATGTTAATGTTGTTTTATACAGAGTATAAAAGAAAGTATTGTATTAGAACAAAATATGCCTCAATGAATGGAGATTGAGACGAAGTCACGTACAAAGTCGGTATCCATAGATTAAGGATAAATCAATTACATAATTATGTGTGACGAATATAAATAAACCCAATATAAGAGGATATTAAATGTAAAATAATCATATTTCATCCACACATATTCATAGTATGAAATAATCAAGAAGTAGAGGTTTAACCCAAAGAATTGATATTGGGTTAAGCAGTTCCCTTATAGAAATTCGACAGCCTAACAGCATTATTTTAAAATTCCAAAAATAAGACGATGAGAGATAAAAATGATATCTCATCACTTGGACATATAATTTACAGCAATAAGGATATATAATAACATATCAAAACATAATAAGATGTAAATTAAAAGACCTAACAAAAAGAAGTCTTTTAAAAAGAGGAGGGTGAAAGGTTCCTTTACCGATTTGGGTAACTTTCGAAACGTACACCCCATGAAAGAAGGAGCATAAAATGTTGATTTAAATACCCATAAATGAAAGTATTTTACACAAAGATTACAATCATGGGAATTAAATACACCACAAAAATGAAAATAGTGGAAAATGTATCATGAATCTCATGGGAACAAAAAGTGAGATAAAAACTCATTACCTCGTGGTTATCAATCGAGTCGTATGACCAAAAGATAATAAGAACCAAATGAATCACATAATTCCATGAATAGAATGATAAAATATATCAAATGGTAGAACACAATACACCACATGCAATAAATAATTGGCGAACAGTGGAAATCTCACGGAATTAAAAGTGAGATAAGAAATCCCCTTATGAAAATTTGGTAGCCCAACGACACCACATAAAACGTCCCAAAATGGATTGGTGAGATCAAATAGGGTCTCTCATCATATGAACATAAAAATTACAGTATGAGTAATATAAAATAACATCACCCCAACATATGACAGATGAGTTTAGAAGAAGTGACATAAAAGAGAGTACTTAAAAAGAAAGAGAGAGGTAGGATCCCTTACCTCAAGTCCCACTTGTCTTGTTAATTTCTTTATATTCTTGAATAATAAACATTGGAAAATTTATTATTTCTTAAGGAAATCCTATAAATATTATTATTCAGTTCATATCACATATTATAATTTTTTAATAATTGGTTAATAATGTGAATTCATATCAGATGTTTTTTTTGATGTTTGGTACATGAGTCAAAAATGAACTTGTTTGAAAATGATTGTCCATGTAGTTATAAGTAAATCATTTCCAGAATAGTATTAATGATATAAATATCATATATATCCAGTACAGATTCATTTTATACTATTCCATAACATTTGGAGATTAAATGAAATGAAATGCACCGTTCATGGAGACGGTAGCCCGTACGTACGCCTGAACGCTACTTTCATTTCTTTGTCATTTTAATGGAATAAAAAATAAATGAGAGAAATATATATTATAATTACAGTATAATATATATTTTATATAGGTCATATATGTTCATTAATTTCATTCTTTATTCACTCCATGTATTGCATGAACGACTCACATCACTTGAGGGGGCGGTAGTCCACACTTCCTCGTATGAAATTATCGCATTTTCACAACATGCAAAGAATAAAGGTATGTTTTAAATATAAAATACAGAATCAAATAGAAAACATAAATACCATATATATCATATATAAAATAAAATTACATCATAATGGCCACCATCAAAGGAGTTAAGAGAAGATTGAACAATCATCGATTCGTGAGGCAGTAATTCGCCATCCAAAGAAACAATATGTTTTTTAACCATTGTACGGAGGTGTCATAAAGTGCAGTTGGAATATTTTTCATAAAAAAATCCTAGTATATTTAAGATACTGGTGTTGTTACAAAATAAAGGAATAATAATTATTTAGGGGGTTGGAGAATCAAAATAAAACAAATGACCATAAGAGAAGACATTACCTTTAAATCAGGTAACTCCCCTTGGTTTGAACCAAAAGGGTTTCTTGAAGAGCATTATGCCTAAGGGATGGATTCTAGGATGAAGATAAGTATGTGGAGAGATAAAATGAGTAGATCTTGGCTGATCAAATAGCTTGAGAGGTGTGGAAAGGTGGTGGAGGTGGGGGCCTTTTATAAGAGGGAGGAGTGGTACTCTTGGAAAGTCTTGAAAAGTTACATTATTATAAAATGATTTTCTGATATTAAAGGTCCCAAAATTATATATTTCGAGGATAAGGTGATACAGGTTTGAAATATACACATATAATAGGGTTTTGAAAAGTTTTAGGCTTTTATTTTACCTTATCTTCTCATTTTATTTTAATCGTTAATTAATTAGGTAATCACTACATCATCATGGTGTCCTAAATAATTTAATATATTAAATGTATAAAAAAAATACAATGATGTATTAAAGATTTTAATCTTTATAATTAATATTTATACTAAAATATATGACTCGTATAACCCCATGAAATAATTGTTTTAGAAAAACAATACAGGTTTGTGACATTTTTACTTTAATATTAAATAAAAATATATTAATGTCATTTTATTACCCAAATGGATCCATGGGGTCCCCAAGTTGAACCATGGATTGTTTTGGTCAGCCATGACACATCCAATAAGGGTAATACATGTGTCAAGGTAATTTCACATTATTTTTACCTTAAATTACACTAATTACCTTTAATCGTGATTAATAAAACATAAAAGTTACTATTCACCAAAAAATTATTTAAATCCCATTGAACCACATTTTAAATTATAATTACAACCATGTATTTCATATTTTTTAAAATCAAATAATAAATGTTGTAATGCTTCATTTAAACAAAAAATCAGTTTTTTAGCTACCACTTAGTGGTTTCACTATTCATCAAAAATAGAAGTTTCTCAGAAAAATACCAAAAATTCACCCTAATATATATTAGATATTACAAATTCAATAATGAGGTCTATTTTACGAAATTAAAAACATATAAGTTGCATTAATTAACTTAATAAGTAATTCCCGCTATCAAAACAAATAGCATGTTTTTAAAAAAACATTATCTATTAAATGATTGACACTAGTTTAAGTATAATTTCAAGTGAAATTAATTCCAATGATGACCATTGGATTAAATGGTAAAAATATATTCTAAATAAAATTTAATACCAACTAAAAAGATAATCTATCCATATAAATAAATCATATTAGAAAGAGTTTTTGAATTAAAATACAACATTTTCAATAAAAATGATCTTTATCAGAAAAATAACAAAAATTTACACAAAGTAAATTTCGATGTCTCGATTCTATAGAAGGATTTTATTTTGTCCAACATAACATATCAAATTTTCAAACAGTGGATTTAAAATGGGTTCTCTATCAAAAGGCGGTTAATCGACCTTTTAAAAAATATTAGAATATTTACAGTTAAAATTGGATTCATTCGCATTTTAAGCCTCTAACATTTTTTTGGATACACGTAAAAAAATTTGACAAACATATATAATCATATTGTAGTTAGTTCTGTTCATTCCCGCCATTACAACGGATAGGCATTAAATACCATTTAAAAGAATATTATTTTATTATTAGAGTGAAACGTAAGATTTTCAAGAAACTCGTTGTTGCATATTGGGTACACCGTCGAGCATAATGTTCCCTTTAAATTAATATTAACATTTTATTCACAAATATGGATAAATATGAAAATTCCCTATTCTTTATTTACCTGGGGTGTTACAATAAATGAGTTATATGGGGTACCTAATTTTCATTCTTATTATTCTGAGTATGTCATTGTTATTGGATGTTGAACGATGGTTAAGGGAGTTGTTGAGCGTGATGTTTTACGCTCCCTTACATTGGGTGTTGAGCATGATATCTCTCACCATTATACTTATATTTGGGAATTGGGAATAATGTTCCATGTTCCTTTATATAGGGTGTTGGGAATGATGAATCACCCAAACATCTCGAGTGATGAGAATTCTGTCTTTCATTTATATGAGATTATGGCCTAAAACCATTTCTAGATCCATTAGATCATTAGACTAGTTACAGACACCTGAGTTACACCCCATGTATTTCTAGCACCATGTATCCATGAATATGGATCTAAACGTTCTCACATATAACATGCATATATATGAATAGAATATATATATATATATATATATATATTTGTGTGTGTGTGTGTTTGATTACCATATATACTGTTACCGATGAGACTCTTACAGTTGTTTATGCCGAAGCAGGTAGAGTAAGTAATATTTTCTAAAGGAACCTAAGATGACTATTGTTTATTATTAATTTATAACTACACACTTATTGTTATGTACATTTTTTGTATTATTTATTGACACCATTGGTGGTGGAATACTGTGTTTATCTCACACCCTAATTAGGTCACCATTGATACATAATTATACCTCATGTGTATAGGTATGTATAAGGGATATATCTATACTATAGAGGTTTGATCTTATTTACATATAGAATAGATCATGGGAGAAGAGGGTCGAGCATATGCTCATGAATCTAGTAGAGACATCTTTTTGTCCTTTTTTTATTTTTGTATAGTTTGATGTATATGATTTTTCCCTATTTCCCTTTTTTGTATATCGAAATTTCATTACATCATCACTTATATGACTTAGTCTCTGGGATTTTGATTATTTATTGCATTTAATAGTTATTTACACTTCTTGAGTTATTTACTAAATATGTTTTCACTCCACCCTATGTTAAGTTATGCATCAGCTACTGTCAGTTTATTTATCATATCTGCTGCACTGATATGATAAGAGGATATAGTCTCTCCACTATTCCACCTAACACCCTTTCTTCTATTAGGCATACTTTGGCATACATGGAGGCGCATTTGAGTAAATGTGACCCACTGATCCATGACAGTTGAGTGGATCCTAGGATGAGATGTTACAAAGTTGCATCATATCATATTTTCCCCCTTTGTCTTACTGTTTGGTTTTTAGATAGGAGACTATGATGTAATGGAATTTGGTAGTTAGCATATATATAAGAGTATCTTGTCCACATATAGGGGATACCCGAATTACCGTGGATGGGATATTGTAGTTATTTGATTTTTCCTATTCCAATTGGTATGATTTCATCATTGGGTGATGCACGTGTTTTGTGAAATTACTATTGCTGATGTTATTGGTATGTATTTAGTTCGTTGTGCTATTATGGAAATGAATTAGTATGTTATTCATAATCATAGGTACATTAAAACTAATATTCCATTAATTTTTCCATGAAATGTATACTTTATGCGTGCATTTTATACTATATATAATTAGTTCTTCATTATTATATACTGAAATGTGATGGCATTTCATGAAGGGATAGTATAATTGGGTTAATTAATGTGCTAATATCATTCTAAATGGTGTTTCCTACATATATTGGTGATGATTCTAGAATTAACAAATCATACCATGTTTTGGGTTCCATACCTACTAGTTCTAGAACATGATAGGTATATTATATGTAAAATATTACAAATGAAAATTAAAATAAAATATTTTAAAGTGAAATAGTCACCAGTAAATGGGATGAAAATTGGAAAGTAAATGATGTTTACCTCTATACATTACAATTGAAACTCCATATACTAGAACACCTATAATGTGATATGGGACATAGACCTATACTCAGATTTAGTAGTGGATAGTTGGGGTGTATCTTATGTTATTATGGCCTATTATGGTCTTTTCTTATCACTTAGACCTATAATTTGGAGCAGGAAGAGAGGTATGATATTTTTATAGGAAGGTTGTATACTTGTACTTTTATCTAATTGAAATTATTTAAACCATTTAATTCTATTATATGGCATGTGTTCAACATTTTAGAATCATTCCACTATGAAAGTCTCATGTCATATTCCCTGAAGGTAGCGAGGACCATGCATCGGAGGTGGTGGTCCCTGAGACACCAATGATACCTCCTGTCATTCAATCTATAGTACCATCTTTTCTTCTTGATATGGGCATAGATGAATATTTTTGATAGGGTTTTTTCATATGATGTAGTCTATGCATGGTGTTTCTCAACCTGCCCCGACTATGGAAGAGTTGACATGGGATTTTTAGAAGAAGAATCCTCCCAACTTTTAGGAGGATGTCAGACCACAAGTTCCAGAGTCATGGATTTAGGCCACACATTCTATTTTTGAGCATCCGGATATTCCTACAGTTCATAGGGTAAATCTCGTTTCTTATATGAAATAAAGTTATGAAAAGAAATGGTGGGATGTTATTAACAGGCATACCATCATGGATATATTACCTGAGAATATTTTTATATGGTCTTTTATGATCATTTATTTCCATAGACATTGAGGTATGACTTTGATAGAGAGTTTATGAACCTACAAAAAGGAACCATGTCTGTCATGGAGTATTCTACAAGTTTTATTGAGCCAAAATTATTCACACCGACACTATCTAGTGAAAACATTAGGATAGTGATGATATTTGAGGATGGGATGGCATACGCCATTTGATCACAGGTCAATGTTTTTTGGATGATGATTATTTTTGAGATAGTCAGCAAGGCCCACATAACTGAGAGGAATTTGAGGGAAGCCAATAGTTTGATCTAGGGTTGTTCATCACCCAAACCTGGCAGTGGTTATTCAATTAGGTGGAAGCATAATTTTGAGTTTTCTCTTAGGCGTATCAATATTCATATAGCTTCTACAGATAATTTACTCATATGTCACTAGTGCAGGAAACTAGTACATATGAAACCCTTGTGTATATGAGACCTAGTTTAGTGAAAAGGATGTGGTAGGATTGGACATATATATTGATTCTGTAGAACTTTTACACCATTGAATAGTAATAGGGGATCTACACATACCCCATGTTTTAGAGTGAGGCTAGTAGTACCTCACTAGGTAAGTAGCCGGAATACCACTGGCCGATCTGGACGAGGTGGTAGTAGAGTCATAAGTAATTAAACTTAGGACTTATAATTCTAGCTATGTATTCCTACTCAGGGAATTCATCATGTGACTCAGGGTTGTGGTACATTCCATTTATATGTAGTGAATCCTATGTTGGAGGAGCAGAGTGCCGTACATTTTACTTGTCATGGTTCTATTCTAGTGGCCTCTACTTTAGTGTATTCTTTATTTGATAATGGCACATCACACTCTTTTATATATGAGTACATTCTAGAGTGTTTTTTCCTAGAGGTAGAATATTACTATGGCATGATGACACTCGATACCTCATTAGGTATCCAATCTTAGAGTGTGCACTTATGTAATGATAGTCCCCATAAGATATGTGGATACCTCTTAGTTACCTATCAATCCCATATAGATTTCTATCATTGGAGGGTGAATTTATCATCACCACAGGGAAATAGTCATATCCATAAGGGGTAATGGGATTCATACGTGCCTCGATTAGGACCTGAGCATTAGGGGATATGAAGTGTGACATCCCAGATTGCCAGTATTTTATTAAATGTTCATAGTTTACAAACAACTATTTTCCATCCTATGATGATCATTTTTGGAACATAATTCTAAATGAATTTTCGGGATTACCTCCAATGTGAGAGTTATAATTCACTATTGATATAGTTTAAGGATCATCATTAATGCCCATTATTATTTACAATATGGCACCTACAAATCTTATGGAGCTCAAGAAACCGTTGGAGGACCTAGAGGAAATGGTTTTATATTCCCCATCACTTCTCCTTGGGGTTCACCAGTCTTTTTTCAAGAAGGTTAATGATACCCTCATGCTCCACATGGATTACCGATGGTCAAATCAGATTCTGTTTAATAACCACTATCCAATTCCTTTAATAGACAACATATTTTATAAACTCTAATGAGTGAGGTTGGATTAAAATATTTATTTAAGTTATATGTATCATTATGTTTGATTCAAATCATTATAAATACCTCATATAGATTTTTGGAGCAGGTATTTTTTTACGAGTACCTGGTAATGTCATTCGGTGTAGAGACCCAATGCCTGACTTACATTGACTTTACATTACTTTTTCGGAATACTTAGTACATAAAAAAACACACACACAAGGATCGTAATAGTTTAGTGTCTTTGGAAACTCGGAATAAAATCTTCTAATCATGGTGAAAGATCTTCAACATCTCCCATAAAGATCTTCCTTTTTTTACCTAAAACATTTATTTATATCCTGGGGAAAAGAAAACATAAAAGGGTGAACTCAAATGCTCAGTAAGGGTAAACAAAAGAAATATCAATCACATCGTATTCATAAAAACATAACATTTTGGAAATCATAACCTGCAAAAGAGAGCATAATTTCATAACATGGGATAAATCATGGTAGTGAAATGTAATCACAATAATCATAACATTAAAACATGAAACTTTGTGGCATTCACACATAATCATAGAGAATCATTTCTTGTTAGTCAAGACTCATTGCCAAGACTATCTTAGTGGACAAAGTCCCTTTCTGAATTGAGTAACCCTCGTTTCAGTCCTGTTTCACTGAACCGGTATAACCTACCATTCCAGCCATGTCTATTTCATGAGATATAAAATCTTTACCCAATGCATTGGAGGGATATATAGGTCCCACCCATCTCATAATGATACCATTCTTATGTGTGCCACAAAATCATAAATCATACATCATTGCATAACCCATGTAATAAAAATGGGATTCTTAAACAACATGACATCATAAAACAATTCATATAAGATAAAGGAATTCATAAAAATATTTCCATCACAACATAATCAAATCCATGTTATAATAGGGATAGAAACAGAACCCTTTATTATCTTATATGGAAAATAATTTTGATAAAACACTTGAAATCCATTCTTGAGGAAAATATCCTTTCTACTTCAAAAACATTTTCCTTTCTTAACATGTATTACAATTTAAAACTAAAAGAAGTTGATTAAAAATAAACTTGAAAATTTGTAAAGGAAGCTTCTTGGAAATAATGTTTTAAAAATCCATTCATGCCGTATAAGTTAAAAAAACATTCTTCTCGTACTTTTGTCGGAAAAGTCAAAAAAGTACCTCGAACGAAAAACGACAAAAGATTCCTTTCATATCTTTTACTAAAAACTCACCGAAGGGTAATATTGGATTTAAACAATTGTAGGTGGATGGAAATAATATTACATATTGAAGAAATATGGATGTGGATGATAAAATACACCCCAGTAAATACTAAAGTATAAACAATCTCGGATAAAAATGAGATTGTGTTATTTCCCTTACCTTAGGTCCGATTTGCTTCGTATGTGTCCGAACCTCCTGTATAATGATTTAAATAATGTCATTGACTTATTAATGAATCATATTCATTGTTATGATATCATATATGGTTCACTTATTACTTTATATTACCCATTCTTTTCTAAATTCCATGTTAAAGAAGCGTTTTGGGTAAAATCGTTTCATTTATCGTAGGTGTTTTGACTTGCTTTTCTTGACATTATTATTACTTATATAATGATTTACTTACTTCAAGAATATAAAATATGATTTATATATAATATATATTCAGTATATATATATATAATAGATAGATAAATGAAATGAAAAACACCGTTCATGGAGACAGTAGTCCGTACGTACGCATGAACGCTGTTTTCCTTTCCTTATTGTCTTGAATGGAAGTAAGTAGATGACATACATATATAAATAAATCCAGTATCTTTATAATGTCATATATTTCATTATTATTTCTTATATATACTTTTTAATCATTCTTAAATGGTTAACATGGAGAATGAATCTCATCGCGTCGTGGAGACGGTAGTCCGTACGTACGCACGACCGATGATATTGTTCCCATGGTCGTGGAATTGTGTTGAAGTGTATGTATACTATTTCATTATCAATATAAATTTATAATAATCATATATAGTTACTCATTACACCATTATACCAATCCAATTAAGGTGGTGACGGAAAATATATTACACCACGGCGTGGAGACGGTATTCCGTACGTACGCACGCGCGGTGATTTCATTTTTCCGTACGATGGATAGAAGGTGAATTAGAGTTGTTTCATATGTATAATAACATATCAGTATATAATAAATACTTATGTTATTACTTTATCATGAAACAACTAAAGAAGAAGATGTTGAAGAAGAAAGAAATTGAAAAGATCGGTAATGGATATTACCTCTTCTTTGAAACGCTTATTTGAATCCTCCACTTAGGGAACTAAGATTGGTCTTTGAAGAAGACCAGGAACTAAGATTGGTCTTTGAAGAAGACCAGGACCTCTAGGATTATTCTAGGGAAGTGGAGAAGGGATTTTGGCAGGGGTTGGCCGATCTTGAGTGCTCAAATTGGTGTGAGGAGGAGGGGGAGGAGGTACCCTTTTATAAGGGAGGAGAGGGGCACCTTAGGAATATCTCAAAATATTATTTTATATTAAAGACAAAATCATTTTTTAATGGTTACAAAGGGTCTTATTTCGAATCTAAAGTGGGGATGGGTCGAAATCCTATCATCCAATAGGATTTAGACAAGTTTAGGTTATTATTTTAACCTTATCAATTAGATTTAACTCTAAGTTAAATAATTTAACTTTTACCGTGTCTTTTTGTTTTCTTATACTATATGGTTAATACACTTACTATAACATGCCAAACGAACCCCAAATTGTTTATTATTAATATAGATATTCTTATCTAAGTCATTTTTCCGAACCTTAGATTTTTAGGAATAAAATAACAATTAATAATACAATATTTTCTTTAAAAACTATTTTGTGTCAATTTGGCACTATTTGATATATGATTTTTGTGAAAGTCATAACAGAATTATATGTTAGAAAAAAATTGATTAAATCAACACTAATATATCATAGTAACCTATAAAATTATTGGAATTCATAAAAAGTCTCAAATTACATTTATTTGGGCATTTATAACATCAATTATGTTAACATTTCCTTAAAAGGGTAATTACTGCTTCATCGTTGTGTCATAAATAAATTAATTTATTTAAAGTCTAAAAATTATAAATAAAATATCATTATGTAGGAAATATTTTTAGATTTCTAATGAATATTTATAATAGAATTTATATTATGTATAACCCCATATTAAAAATGTTTTGGTAAATAAACTTTGATTTTAACTCTTTTAACCCTTCTTTAAATAAATTAATAATAAATGTCCTAATCTAACCCAAGTGGGCCTAAATGGTCATATTTTATTCCTAAGTTTGTTTTTGGTCGAATTAAACTTATCCAATAGAATTAGGACATGTGTTAGGGTAATATCAATATCATTCTTACCCTTAATTACCCTATTTACTTTTAACCGTGGTAAATAAAAGTAAAAAGTTACTATTCACCAAAAATTATTTTCATCTCATTGAACCACATTTTAATTAAAGACATCAACCGTGTCACTCGGATTTTTGAAATTCCATTTACAGAAGCGGTAAAATTATGTTTTATGAAAAATTCAGTTTTTTAACTACCACTTAGTAGTTTCACTATTCATCAAAAATTGATGTTTTTCAGAAAAATGCCAAAATTTCATCCTAAGCTATATTTCATATTCCGAATTCAAAAATGAAGTCTATTTTACCAAATTCATAACATAGAAGTTGCATTAATTAATTTTATAATTAAATCCCACTGTTAAAACAAATAGCGTGTTTTTAAGAAACAATATCTATCAAAAGATTGACACTTGATTATGTCTGGTTTAAATGTGAAATTACATTCAATGACCAACATTGTATTTAATTGTAAAAATATATTCTAAATATACTTTAAAACCACTCAAATTAATAATTTATCACTATTAATTATTTCGATTAAAAAAGTTGTTTTTAATTATAATTTAGTAATTTTCACTATTCATCAGAATATGAAAGTTATCCGAAAAGTACCAAAATTTCACCTTAGGCTAAATTCGATACTCCGAATCCAAAAATGTAGTCCATTTTGAGAGATAAAATTTCTAAAATTTTAAAAGGTGGTTATTACTATTCATAACGGCTAGTTATAATAATATTTTAATAGCATATCATTGTTTAGTGAAACTCAGTATTGCGTACTACACACGCTATCGAGGAAGGTTGCGATTGCGTGTAATCCAAGGCAAGTCAAGGATGCATGTTTTGCAAGCTCCTTTTGGTGTAGCGTACAACACAAGACATTAATAAAATTAAAAAGAATATTTTTCATAAAATCTCGGGCTGTTGCATTCTACCCCCCTTAAAATGAATTTCGCCCTCGAAATTCGTCGAGGTTATAAATGGTTTACTATTCGAATGTTTCTTTAATAGAAACCCACAGCGTAAAAAGGAATACCAAAACTTGGCTTTAAAAACTATAGTATGAAATGTAACGATTACCCAAATAAACTAATCGCTGGGATTCCACATAGGTAAAAATATGGATATGGAAGAGAAATCTAACCATCATGTTCTGAAGGAGAGTGGTAGAAAACATGGCTATGAAATAGCCAACAATCACAAAGCCATAGATTTGTGAAGATCTAAGGTACCATCTGATTTATCAGATATAAGAGCACTAGTACAACATTTTTGGTTTTCAAGATCGTTTCCCTAAAGTTAAAGAATTTGAATTAGAATAAATACATACTTTATTTTGGTACAATATCACTGTTGTTCGTGCCTTTAACAATTTCCACTTCATCTCTTATGTAAATGAAGTTGAATTTGTTATTCGTGAAGTGTTAGCAGATCATGTGATAGAATGACGGGTCATTCCATCTGTCTCAAAAGGTTAGCAAAATTTATATACATAAGTCGATCTATAGTGGGATTAATCATATATGGTTCCTAAAATGGGCTTATACTTCATATATCATACTGCTAAATGTAATAAAACTAGTTTCTACTAAACAGGGACTTCCTGTAGGCCAGTGGTAGGCGATAAAGGCCAGTCGCACTTCGGTTGTGGGTTCGATTCCCACAGCCTTGTCCGAAGCGATGGGCTGTCGCCCGTCCTGCAGGTTGTCCTTTTTCTAAGACTACATTACTATAACATCCCATCAATAATATCGAAAATCTTCTATCCTTAAACAATACTAACTTATGTCCAACATAATCCATTCTAATCATTAGGCTTATCCATAATACTGCAGTCCACTCTCATAATATAGTGAAAACGATTACCAGATATTTAACACCATCGTCGATCCCCATATATCATAAGATATGTTTTGTTGGTCACATTCCAAACATTCAAAGTCCTTAATCATGTATTTTCTTGAAAACCTTAGTGAAAACAAGAACGCAGTTAAAATTTAACACTTTCCACATACCAAAATCCTCAATATTCTATATACTCAAACCATGATATCACTTAGTCCTTATATCAATCATGAGCTCATGAATACTGTTAAACATTTCGTTTTCTCGTTTTCCCTTCATTATGCGCATATCATCTTATTTCCAAAAATATCTCAATTACTTTGAATACCACATTAGACCAATACATAAATATTCCAATATTCCATGATACAACATTATTTTGGATTCCCATTACATAAACACTTAATCATTCCACCACATCGTTATCATATTCAACATCGCCAATGGTGATCGCATGCGACTTCCCTTTGTCCTTTGCCTTAAGCGGTTTCTCATGTTGATCATCACTAACCCTTGGATTAGGGCATTTATTAGCATAATGCCCCATTTCCTTGCACTTGAAGCATTGAAGTGTTGGTGGTGCGTTCTCTACAGTGTTTGCTTTATTCACATCATTAGAATCCCTTTTTCCATTACTTTAACACTCAGCTGCTCGATGACCTTATTTTCCACACTTAAAACATTTTCTAGTCCCTTTAAGACAATCTCCACCATGCTTCTTTCCACACTTTGAGCATAAGGAAACATTCATCTTCCTTTCACCATTATTCTGAGATTTCTCCTTGAACTCCATCTTTCGTTTCTTGTCAAAACCATGAGATTGATATGTAACACCAACTTCCATTTCTACCTTGATAGCACAACGCACAATTTCTTCATAGCTACTAAAGTCTCTTATAGCTAATGCCCTTCGAAGACTTGGTTTTAAGCCACTGAAAAATCGATCAACTTTACTTTTAGGTTGGATGATAATGCCAGATGCATACCTTGCAAGTCTTGTAAAATTTTCTTCGTATATACCAACAGATTCATCATCCTTCTGCTTCAGCTCAAGAAAATCCTTTTCTATCTTTGTTCGAAGAATACGAGGGAAGTACTTATTGAAAAACAAGTTCTTGAACTCGTCCCATTCCATGGACTCAATTTCATCTCTTTGCCTTGTATTCTTGATAAGATTCCACCATTGATCAGCTTCACCTTCCAAACGATATACTGCTAAGATGACTTTATCATGTTCAGAACATTGAAGAACTGAAAATATCTTTTCAGTGGTACTGATCCATTGTTCAGCAACAACTGGATCAGAAGACCCACTGAAAGAAGGTGGACGTTGCCTCATGAAGGACTCAATAGAATATTGTTCCCTTCTCTGCTCATTTGGTAGTCCATAATGATTCATAGCTTGTGTAAGGATATCAATAAGATTTTGCACTCCATCCCCCATAACATTTGTTTGTTCAGGAGGACAATCATTGCATTGTCCATTGCATTGATCAACACGGTTCCTTCGGGTTCCAGCCATCGTCTAAAACCCAAAAAGAATAGTGTGAGAGGAAAAAATCATGCTAGGGAAAACAACATAATAAAGGGGGAGTTCCTTCAATATCTAACATCTTAGGTTTAATTCTATGATCGTTAGTGTAGTTCTAGTACTATAACCTATACGTATACTTAACCTTAGGGACATCCCTAGTCATACCGTAGAAATATCTCTAGGGATCTCACTAACGTTTTCGCATCCTAGTTTCCAGAGGTTGACTAAACCTTTCCTCTGATACAAACGGTAGAGACCCAAAGCCTGAATTACTTGGACTTCACATTACTTTTGCGGAATACTTAGTACATAACAAAAACACACACACACAAGGATCGTAATAGTTTAGTGTCTTTGGAAACTCGGAATAAAATCTTCTAATCGTGGTGAAAGATCTTCAACATCTCCCATAAAGATCTTCATTTTTTTTACCTAAAACCTTTCTTTATATCCTGGGGAAAAGAAAACATAAAAGGGTGAACTCAAATGCTCAGTAATGGTAAACAAAAGAAATATCAATCACATCGTATTCATAAGAACATAACATTTTGGAAATCATAACCTGCAAAAGAGAGCATAATTTCATAACATGGGATAAATCATGGTAGTGAAATGTAATCACAATAATCATAACTTTAAAACATGAAACTTTTTGGTATTCACACATAATCATAGAGAATCATTTCTTGTTAGTCAAGACTCATTGCCATGACTATCTTAGTAGACAAAGTCCCTTTTTGAATCGAGTAACCCTCGTTTCAGTCCTGTTTCATTGAACCGGTATAACCTACCATTCCATCCATGTCTATCTCATGAGATATAAAATCTTTACCCAATGCATTGGAGGGAGATATAGGTCCCACCCATCTCATAATGATACCATTCTTTGGTGTTCCACAAAATCATAAATCATACATCATTGCATAACCCATGTAATAAAAATGGGATTCTTAAACAACATGACATCATAAAACAATTCATATAAGATAAAGGAATTCATAAAAATATTTCCATCACAACATAATCAAATCCATGTAATAATAGGGATAGAAACAGAACCCTTTATTATCTTATATGGAAAATAATTTTGATAAAACACTTGAAATCCATTCTTTAGGAAAATATCCTTTCTACTTCAAAAACATTTTCCTTTCTTAACATGTCTTACAATTTAAAACTAAAAAAAGTTGATTAAAAATAAACTTGAAAACTTGTAAAGGAAGCTTCTTGGAAATAATGTTTTAAAAATCCATTCATGCCGTATAAGTTAAAAAAAACATTCTTCTCGTACTTTTGTCGGAAAAGTCAAAAAAGTACCTCGTACGAAAAACGACAAAAGATTCCTTTCATATCTTTTACTAAATACTCGCTGAAGGGTAAAATTGGATTTAAACAATTGTAGGTGGATGGAAATAATATTACATATTGAGAAAATATGGATTTGGATGGTAAAATACACCCCAGTAAATACTAAAGTATAAACAATCTCGGATAAAAATGAGATTGTGTTATTTCCCTTACCTTAGGTCCGATTTTCTTCGTATGTGTCCGAACCTCCTGTATAATGATTTAAATAATGTCATTGACTTATTAAAGAATCATATTCATTGTTATGATATCATATATGGTTCACTTATGACTTTATATTACCCGTTCTTTTGTAAATTCCATGTTAAAGAAGCGTTTTGGGTAAAATCGTTTCATTTATCGTAGGTGTTTTGACTTGTTGTTCTTGACATTATTATTACTTATATCATGATTTACATACTTCAAGAATATAAAATATGATTTATATATCATATATATTCAGTATATATATATATAATAGATAGATAAATGAAATGAAAAACACCGTTCATGGAGACGGTAGTCCGTACGTACGCATGAACGCTGTTTTCCATTCCTTATTGTCTTGAATGGAAGTAAGTAGATGACATACATATATACATAAATAAATTAGCTTTATAATGTCATATATTTCATTATTATTTCTTATATATACCTTTTAATCATTCTTAAATGGTAAACATTGAGAATGAATCTCATCGCGTCGTGGAGACGGTAGTCCGTACGTACGCACGAGCGATGATATCGTTCCCATGGTCGTGGAATAGTGTTGAAGTGTATGTATACTATTTCAGTATCAATATAACTTTATAATAATCATATATAGTTACTCATTACACCATTATACCAATCCAATTAAGGTGGTGATGGAAAATATATTACACCACGGCGTGGAGACGGTATTCCGTACGTACGCACGCGCGGTGATTTCATTTTTCCGTAGGATAGATAGAAGGTGAATTAGAGTTGTTTCATATTTATAATAACATATCAGTATATAATAAATACTGATGTTATTACTTTATCATGAAACAACTAAAGAAGAAGAAGTTGAAGAAGAAAGAAATTGAAAAGATCGGTAATGGATATTACCTCTTCTTTGAAACGCTTCTTTGAATCCTCCACTTAGGGAACTAAGATTGGACTTTGAAGAAGACCAGGACCTCTAGGATTATTCTAGGGAAGTGGAGAAGAGATTTTGGCAGGGGTTGGACAATCTTGAGTGCTCAAATTGGTGTGAGGAGGAGGGGGAGGAGGTACCCTTTTATAAGGGAGGAGAGGGGCACCTTAGGAATATCTCAAAATATTATTTTATATTAAAGTCAAAATCGGTTTATAATGGTTCCAAAGGGTCTTATTTAGAATCTAAAGTGGGGATGGGTCGAAATCCTATCATCCAATAGGATTTAGACAAGTTTAAGTTATTATTTTAACCTTATCAATTAGATTTAACTCTAAGTTAAATAATTTAACTTTTACTGCGTCTTTTTGTTTTCTTATACTATATGGTTAATACACTTACTATAACATGCCAAACGAACCCCAAATTATTTATTATTAATATATATATCCATATCTAAGTCATTTGGCCGAACCTTAGATTTTTAGGAATAAAATAACAATTAATAATATAATATTTGATTTAAAAACTATTTTGTGTCAATTTTGTCACTATTTGATATATGATTTTTGTGAAAGTCATAACAGAATTATATGATCGAACCAAGTTGATTAAATCAACACTAATATATCATAGTAACCTAGAAAATTATTGGTATTCATAAAAAGTCTCAAATTACATTTATTTGGGCATTTATAACATCAATTATGTTAACATTTCCTTAAAAGGGTAATTACTGCATCATCGTTGTGTCATAAATAAATTAATTTATATAAAGTCTAAAAATTATAAATAAAATATCATTATGTAGGAAATATTTTTAGATTTCTAATGAATATTTATAATAGAATTTATCTTATGTATAACCCCATATTAAAAATGTTTTAGTAAATAAACTTTGATATTAACTCTTTTAACCCTTCTTTAAATAAATTAATAATAAATGTCCTAATCTAACCCAAGTGGGCCTAAATGGTCATATTTTATTCCCAAGTTTGTTTTTGGTCGAATTACACTTATCCAATAGAATTAGGACATGTGTTAGGGTAATATCAATATCATTCTTACCCTTAATTACCCTATTTACTTTTAACCGTGGTAAATAAAAGTAAAAAGTTACTATTCACCAAAAATTATTTTCATCTCATTGAACCACATTTTACTTACAGACATCAACCGTGTCTCTCGGATTTTTGAAATTCCATTCACAGAAGCGGTAAAATTATGTTTTATGAAAAATTCAGTTTTTTAACTACCACTTAGTAGTTTCACTATTCATCAAAAACTGATGTTGTTCAGAAAAATGCCAAAATTTCATCCTAAGATATATTTCATATTCCGAATTCAAAAATAAAGTCTATATTACCAAATTCATAACATTGAAGTTGCATTAATTAATTTTATAATTAAATCCCGCTGTTAAAACAAATAGAGTGTTTTTAAGAAACAATATCTATCAAAAGATTGACACTTGATTATGTCTGGTTTAAATGTGAAATTACATTCAATGAACAACATTGTATTAAATTGTAAAATTATATTCTAAATATACTTTAAAACCACTCAAATTAATAATTTATCACTATTAATTATTTCGATTAAAAAAGTTGTTTTTAATTATAATTTAGTAATTTTCACTATTTATCAGAATATGAAAGTTATCCGAAAAGTACCAAAATTTCACCTTAGGCTAAATTCGATACTCCGAATCCAAAAATGAAGTCCATTTTGAGAGATAAAATTTCTAAAATTTTAAAAGGTGGTTATTAATATTCATAACAGCTAGTTATAATAATATTTTAATAGCATATCGTTGTTTAGTGAAACTCAGTTTTGCGTACTACACACGCTATCGAGGAAGGTTGCGATTGCGTGTAATGCAAGGCAAGTCAAAGATGCGTGTTGTGCAAGCTTCTTTTGGTGTAGCGTACAACACTAGACATTAATAAAATTAAAAAGAATATTTTTCATAAAATCTCGGGCTGTTACATTCGGTCTTATGAACACACTAGTTATTTTCATGGCTCTAATGAATTGGGTTTTTCAAAAGTATTTGGATTCATTTGTGGATGTTTTTATAGAATAAATATTAAGGTATTCATTTTCACTACACGACCATGTGAACTATTATGAGATCATGCTGAATACACGAAGAGATCACCATATCTATGCTAAGATCATTTTATGACACTTTTGGATAGACAAAGTCCACTTCCCAGGTTATATTATTTTAGATTCAGGATTATCTGTAGACCCATAGAAGGTGAGATCTATAGTTTCTTGGTAGAATCCAATTATTTTATTAGATATAAAAATTTTATTGGGGATAGAAGAGTATTATCGACACTTCATATAGGATTTATCATGCCTAATAGTTCATCTTACAGGTTTTACTAAACGGTTGTGAAAATAATATAGTTAAGAGAATGAAAAGCAGCCTTATAGGAGTCAATGGGTAGGTTGACTTCACCGGAAATTGTGATTCTGATTGATCCAAAAATAAGCTATACTTTTTACTGTGACACATCAGGTATTAGTCTAGGAGTGGATACGATACATGATGAGTGAGTCGTAGCATACATGTCTCATCAGTTGAGGCCTCATGTGTGGAATTACCTAACACACGACCTAGATCTATCTTCTTTTGTTCATCCTCTACACTATTGGCGATATTATTTACTTGGAGAGTATTTTTTAGTATTCATGGATCACAAAATCCTTATGTACATATTTACAAATCATGATCGGGATATTAGAAATATTATATGGGTTGAGTACCTAAAATCCTTTGATATCAACCTTGCATATATGATTGGAAAAATATATACTGTGGTCGATGATTAGATCAAAAATAACCAAACATAAGTGGTTTAGGAGGCCAGTGTTGAGTGAACAATCATGTCTTGGTTTTCATTGATGCATGTTGAGGTTCAAGAGTATCATGGGAAAACTATCCTCCCATCATTATCAAAGAATTATACTATTCTGTAATAGGATATATTAATGAAAATAACATATCTCTAAGGACAAGTCATCAAGAAACATTTCTTAGATAAAGATTCATCTTCTGGTTGGACTGTGGACATGGATGAGACTTTACGCCCTCATTGGCTTGTCTGGGTCGCAACAGGTATCCGAGGGGAGTTGATACGAGAATTTCATTCCATAGTTTGGGAAATAAAATATGGTGTCACTATGATGTATCAATAATTATATTTCCTACATTGGTGTCCTACTAAGAAATGTGATATATCCAAATTTATCACATAGTGTTCCACCAGTTGCCAGGTGAAGGCGGAACATCATTGACAAACTAGACTTTTATAACTTTTTTCCATTACAAATTGAAAATGGGGTGATGTCTCTATGGAATCCATGACTAGATTGACTAGATATACATGAGGCAATGATATAGTATGGATATTCATTGATCATTTGGCTATAGTCTCACACTTATTAAATATTCAAGAGACCCATCTGGTAGACGAGCTATGAAGGTTATACGTTAGGGATGGTGTACATCTTTATAGAGCTCTACAATATATCATATATGACAGAGATGATAACTTCAAATCTCATTTTTTGATGGGGTTGTAGAAGTTCTTGGGTACATTGGTTCTTATGAGAATGTCCTATCACCGTCAGACTGAAAAAATTAATTAGTTCTTGATTAAGTTGTCAGAGGACATGCTCTTTGCATGTGTCAATGACTTTGGGGATTGTTAGGAGAAACACATACCCCTAGATGATCAGAACTAATATATTGAGAGATTAGTGTAGAAAATAGTCATATAAAAATTGATGTCAACAAAATCTTGAGTTCAAGGTTATGGATTGTGTTTTCGTGTGATTTTTCCTTTGTTGGGACATTGATGAATTCTAAGGCAGAGTAAAATTTCACCTCGATTTGTCAGACACTTTGATGTTTTGAAATGAATCATCCATGTAGCTTACCACATATCACATCTTTATAGATACTAGTCTATGAAAGATGTGTTTCACATATCTCAGCTTCATCGGTATTATCATGACCTGATGCATGTCTTATAGAGTGATGATGTTGAGTTAGAGATATAAGCTTGTTTTGATAAATCTCTAGTGCGTATTATGGATTGAAGTGTGAATACACTCCAAGGAATTTCAGTTACATTATTAAAAGTTCTATGGTAGCATGAAAAAGTACAAGATGAGACATGGGAGAAGGAATCTGATATACCAGACCAATGGATAGATCTTTTCTAAGATGATTCCTCTTTTCCCTCAGAAATCCAACTCTGGGACAAGATGCATTCAGAAGGGGAGGTTGTAATGAAATGGAATTTCAAAAAGGTATGGATCATTTATTTCCGATATAATTTCTTTTTTGAACATGTAATGTTTCCTAATGGATTTATTGTGGTATCTTTGGTGTCTATGGCCAATTTAGAGCATTTAGACATAGAATTTGGAGGGAAAATTCAATCACATAGTTAGTAGAAACCATACAGCCTAGCCCACACAGTTTCTCCTAACCATGGGGAATTTCAGATGGGAGTGGGGGGCCATATTGTTCTATAAAATCATGAGAGTTTAGAAGCATGCTTGTGTGAGGTTTTATATGTTTAGGGATAGTGCCTTCCATATGTCTTTTGCATTATTAGACAAACTGTGCACCCATCCTTTGTAGGGTCCCTCCTTAGACATTATAGGCAGCAGAATTTGAACACAGATTGGCCAACCATGTGCCCAAACTCTGTGACCCAAATTTTTTTGGGTAATTGAAAATTTTTTCATTAATGAAATTTAATCCCTCTCAATCTTTCTCCTTTTATTCTATATTGGAAAAAATCCCCAATTTTCACCATTAGGATCTCTCATTCTCCCCCACCTAGGAATCTTGAGTGCTCCCCCATCCGGAATCCAAACAAATTACAATCAGAGGAATTGGATAAATGTATGTAATATACCTAATCATATTTATTATAATATTTTTTTATCTTCTAATATCATATATTATTCTAGAGAGAGCTCATTTTGCCTATTTTTACGGTCTTGGACTATTCATCCATTTTCTTCTGATCTACTTGAAACCTAAAGCTAATATTGGATAGGGATTAATATTAATCCATAAGGTAAGTGTTTTAGTTGGTTTCCTTCAAATTCATAATATTTTCATAGATCTACCATTATAACACCTTTCAACCACTTCTGCATGTTTCCTTAAAAGATTTATTTATTTTTAAATAAATTCAAGCATGTTGTTATACTCCCCAGACCGTTTATATGAAACTAGTGAATTGTGACCTTTTATTTCCACCACTTTCAGTGTTTCCAATAAAATTAACTCCTTATAACTAATTATTTATTGAAAAAAAATACCTATGTGTTTGGATTTTCTCGAAAATGGAATTTACCACATGTATAGAATTTTCTAGATGACCAAATCACCTTATAAGTGTTTGCATTGAAAATGGAATTAATTTTCCTTAAAATGATAAATTAAATGTATTTTTTAGAATGAATGTAAATGGGTGGAAAGGAAACTCCTCATGTTTTACTATTATGAAAATGAAATATATGAATTAATCACTATTGGATGTCTGTGCTATGTGACTATAAATGTATGAGAGGTGATAAATCTTAATTATTCTTATTTTTAGGACTATTCAATTGTTATTATTTAGTGGGTGATGGTGAAGGGACTTGATGAACATGAAGACTCACACTCCCCTATGTTGGGTGTTGCACATTATGTCTCACAAAATTATACTGCTATTTGGGCAATGCGCATGATGTTCCACATTTCTCCATATCGTGTTTTAGGAATGATGACTCCCCCTACTATCTACAGTGATGGGAATGATGTCTCACATTAATAAGAGTTTATGGGATAGTACCATTGCTGAAGCCATTGGCTCGTTAGAATAGTTATGGATTCCTGAGTTACACCCTGGTTCCAACAGCTAGTATCCATGTATATGGATCTTAACATAATAAAATATAGGGTGCATATACATGTATATGATATATATATATGATTAATATATATATGGTTACTCATAAAACTATTTTGACCAACCTATGATAAAGTGGGTGGATCTATCTAGCTATCCTATATGAACCTAATCCGACTATTGATTATTATTCAACAATGTTTATTGTTCATTTATATCTATACACTTCTTTCTATGTACAATATTTGGATTATTTTTAGACATAGTTGTTGGTGAGCTATTTATTTTATCTCACACCCTACTTGAACCACCTTTGGTACGTGAGTAAACCTCTAGTATAAATGTATATAAAAGGAAAACACCCTAATATAGATTTTTTATCTAATTTACTTATTGATGGTCCCGGGCGCAGTGGAAGCGCCTGGGTGGACGTGCCCACATGGGTTTTTGTCATTATCAATGATCATTTCGGGATCAATATGACGATAAATGCCTGACCCCACGGATCGAATCACAGAAAAAGACAAAGAAGATGGCTTGTCCCGGTACCACAAACAAGGATCGTTACAGGTTGATTATAATTAATTTAATAAATTATAATGAAATACCTTTTGGGTGTTCTTTCTTCGTTGATGTTGTTGATCACATTGTAGATGTGATCCGTCGTTGTGTCGCAGAATCCAAGTGTAGACTCCCTCTAGTGGTGATCCACACATGTACCTCATATCTCTAGACGTCACCAAAGGATTCTCCAGGTGCTAGCATGGAGAAGCCTTTTCTTGCGTTGTCCACCTAAGATCGTTTTGATCCGATGGAAGAGGATCTTTCTCGGTCTTGAGAACGTTCTTGGAGGAAGAGGTTCTTTTGGCCATGATAGAATTCTCCAGAGATGTTGTGCACTACGATTCCCATGTGTAGGAAAAGAGTTGGTGTTGTGAGGATATTTATATTCGAGTTTGAGGTTGTAGAGTTATGAAAATAAATAAATGCATTATGTGTTTCATTTATTTCATTAACTCTTGTTGAAAACCCCCATGTTGAATAATTAATTCCTTGATATGTGCTCACGCTGATTATAATAAATATCATTTAATAAAACGATATTATATCCTCAATATCCCGACTGAAAAAACTACACTGCGTGTAATAATAAATACACGGCGTGTACTTGTTTTTCATTGAAAACTACACGACGTGTACATTAAATGTACACGACTTGTGTATCTTGTTTTAATTTAATAATTTCCATTCCAAAATAAAACTACACGGCGTGTACATTTAATAATACATGGAGTGTACTTGTTTTATTTAGTTTTTCCTCCATCATTTAAAACAACTTAGGCTTCCTTGAATAATTATTAAACCATGTATGGGAATAATCTTTATTCAACTTGAGATACTTGGATACACTTAGTGTGTGACCCTCTAGGCCTCTTTCTCGTTGGCATTAGGCGGGCTTGCCAAAAGTCCAAGAAAACTGTCTAGCAACGGGTCAAGGCACCCCAGAGAAAGAAATTGACGCCACATTGATGTATCACCTCTTAAGAACTCTTATTGTGTAATTTAATCCCTTTGTCTCGAGATCTCATCAAGCATGTTTCATGGCAGTATCATAAACCTATATGCTTGATCTGTCGTTCTTTGACTACCTGAAATAAAATCGTCATTTACACCATGGCCATGGAATTTAATGTGACATTTCTATTTCAATCAAAGGTCTGAGATATCAACTTTCATAAATAGATGGGACAAATCCTTCATCGACTTATCCATTAACAACATCTCACTCGTGATGCACCCAACATACCCTACTTTCCGCCAACTGTCTGCGTGATAGTTTTTTTCAGTAAATCTAATTGCACGAGTCATGACATGAGTTAATGATAATATTCCAGTCTAAGGACCATTACACACCCTCTCAGATATCAATATCAGATGACACCAAGACTTTCAGAATTACTAATGGAGGGGCTGTTCTCATAATCTCCCATCTTAGAGATTACCAGGTGCGAACTCCCTGAGAGAGAGTCTCGTCTTCTTACGAGTACTCGCATGTGATTTTCTTTATACTATGTGTCCTATCGTAGTATGTCATCCAACAAAAGAACTTTATTTAAGAATATTTTTATAGCATTTGAAGGTTCTCATCATAGTGGTGATCTACTATGACCTTATTAATGTAACAAATTGTCCAGTACATTATTATATTATAGTCATGCAGAACAATGAAAAATATATAATATGTGAACATTCATGTAATCAAAGTACAAAACAGTTGGTTCTGAGGACACCAACCCTTAAAAACTCCCACTTGGACTGGTGCCAACTGCCTACGACTTTTAATCCGCTAGACCTCACAGGATGATCATGTTTCTGTTGAGTCAAGGCTTTAGTCAATGGGTCCACCACGTTGTCTTCCATGGAAATACTGCTCACTGCAACTTCACCTCTCTGAGAAAAATCCCTCAAGAGATGTTACTTCCAAAGTATGTTCTTTGTCCGCTGATGTAAACTTGTCTCCTTTGCAAGTGCCACCGCTGCAGTATTATCACAATAGAGTGTGATAGGATCTTTACTGCTCAGTACTACATCCAGCTCTTGGACGAAGCATCACATCCATATATCTTCTTTAGCTACCTCAGAAGCTGCGATATACTCGGACTCTGCTGTAGAATTTTCGACCACACTTTGCTTTGGCTCTTCTAGCTCACTGCACCTCCATTAAAACTGAAGATGTATCCAATCTCCGACATCATGTCATCTTGATCAGTCTGGAAACTAGCATCTACATGTCCTATGATGACTAGTTCCTCATCTCCTCCATAAACCAGGAACATATATTTAGTACGCCTCAGATACTTAAGGATATTCTTGACTGCCATCCAATGGTGGTCTCCTGGATCATCTTGATATCTTCCTACCACAATTAATGCGTAAGAAACATCTATACTCGTACATAGAATAATATACATGACTGACCCAATCGCAGATGCGTAAGGGATCCTTTCCATTCTCTTTCTTTCCTCATGTGTCTGAGGACACATTTTCATGGAATGATGAATGCCATGTTACACTAGCAACAATCCCCTCTTGGACTGTTCCATAATGAAAATCTTCAGTATCTTGTCAATGTATGTACTTTGACTCAGGCCCATCATTCTCTTGGATCTATCATGATGGATCTTGATCCCAAGAATATATGTCACCTCACCCAAGTCATTCATGGAGAAGCATTTATGAAGCCATGCCTTAACTGACTATAAGATAGGTAATTTGTTTCCTATTAGTAATATGTCATCAACATATACTACTAGGAAAACGACGACAATCCCACTAAACCTCATATAGACACAAGGCTCGCATTCATTCTTAACGAAGCCAAATTCTGTTATAGCTTCATCAAAACGAATGTTACATGATATTGGTGCTTTCTTTAATCCATAAATGTATTTTTGCAACTTGCATACCATGTTGGCATCCTTTGGAGTCACAAACCCTTCAGGTTGTGTCATGTAGACATTTTCCTGGAGGATCCTGTTAAGGAAAGCTGTTTTGACATCCATTTTGCAAATTTCCTTGTCATGGTAAGCAGTAATGGCCAATAGGAATCTGATGGATTTCAGCATCGCAACTGGTGAAAAGGTTTTATCATTGTCAATTCCTCGACGCTGTCTAAAACCTTATGAAACTAGTCGTTCCTTATAGGTGCTGACTTGCCCCTCCATGTCCAGTTTCTTCTTGAATACCAATTTATTACCAATAGGCTTTACATCAACTAGAGGATCTACCAAAATCTAGAATTGGTTTTGGTACATGGAATACATTTCAGAATTCCTGTCTTCTTTCCATTTGGCAACGTCTGTGCCTTCAACTGCTTCCTTGTAGGTAAGAGGATCATCATTGTCAACCAATAATGAGTCACCATCCTCGGTGATAGGAAAACCATATCGTTCTTGTTCTCTCACCTTTCTCATGCTCTTACTCAGTTCGTGTGTCTCTGGAATAGATTGTTCTTCTATGGGGCTTTATGGAATCTGTTCTTGTACCAACTCATGTGTATCATGAGCCTCGACTTCATCGAAGTCTATCTCGCTCCCACTATCTATTTTTGAGATGTTCTCCCTCTCAAGGAATATGGTGTGTCTTTCCACTGTAACCTTTTTATCTAAGGGGTTGTATAGGTAATATCCCCTTGTTTCCTTGGGATATCCTATAAAGATACACGTTGTTCCTCGGGGAATGATTTTGTCACCTAAAGAGGCCTTCACAAATGTTTCTCTACCCCACACATGTAAATTCGATAACATGGATTTGCGTCCACTCCATAACTCGTATGGAATACCATTTATCGATTTAGTTGTTACATGGTTTAGTATGTGTGATGATGTTTGTAATGAATATCCCCAAAAGGAAAATGGAAGACACACATGACTCATCATTGATCTCACCATGTCCAATAGTGTGTGGTTCCTCCTTTCACTTACACCATTCCACTGTGGTGTGTAAGTAGGAGTGAGTTGAGATAGAATACCAAACTCCCGTAAGAAATCAATGAAGTCATGATTAATATATTCACCTACTCTATCTGAGCGGAGTTTCTTAATATTCTTACCAAGCTAGTTCTCAACTTCATTCTTGTATTCTTTGAACCGATCAAAAGAATCTGACTTATTCCTCATTAAATATATATATTCATATCTAATAAAATCATCAGTTTAAGTTATGAAGTACGAGACCCCACCCCTTTCTTCAACTGGAAATGGTCCACACACAACTGTTTGAACTAATTATAGAAGCTCTTTAGCTCTATCACCTTTCCCACTAAATGGGGCTTTGGTCATTTTACCTTCTAGATACACATGACATACACCAAGTGGTTTTAGTTTGAAAGAATATAAATACCCATCTTGATGTAATTTTGTCAAACATTTCTCATTGACATGACCTAGCCGGTGATGCCAAAGTTGGGTGTGGAATGAGTCATGTGAATTAACTTTGTTATTGATTTCTGTTACATAGTTTGTTTAGTCTAGCACATAAAGGCCATTATATAAATGTGCCCTACCAAAAAAAATGCTATCTTTATAAAAATAGAAACATCCACTTCAAAACTTGAATATGAATCCATCAGTATCTAATCTGGGTACTGAAATAATGTTTTTGGTTAAAGAGGGTACATAATAACATCCTTTAAAAACCAAGACCATCCCCGTTGGCCATGTGAGGTGGTAGTCCCCGACAGCTAAAGCAGCAGGCCTAGCTCCATTGGCTACTCGTAGATCTACCTCCCATCGATTAATCTTCCTGAATCTACATGGTTCTTGTATTTAGATACAGACGCGACCACCAAAATTAGTATCTAATACCAAATTAGTAGAAACTGATAGATTTCATTCGATAACAAACACACCTGAAGCTTCCCCTTGCTTCCATGGATGGGTGCAGTTTTTCTTCCAGTGGCCCTTCTTGCCACATGAAAAACAAACAACATCATGTTCCTTTGCCTCCCCTTTGATCTTCCTTTTCCTGGAAGGCCTTGATGAAGCATTGGGCTTAAAGCTCTTCGTCTTCCCTTTCCTTTTATTCACCATGAGAACAGAAGACTTTTCAAGATTCATGTCAGTGTCCACATGGCGAATGAGGATGAGAAGATCAGGAAGAGACTTCTCAATGTTCCTCATATTGAAGTTCACAACAATGTTTGAGAAGCTCTGGGGGTGTGATGCAAGAATGAGATCGGTACCCAGTTCTTCGGGGAGTTTAAACCCTAGAACCTGAAAGCGCTCAATGTAGACAATGAGCTTGACTACATGAGGCCCAGCTGGGGCACCCTCTCCAAGCTTTCTCTGAAATAGAGCCTTGTAGATCTCAAACCATTCCCATCTTGCTCTCTTCTGGTATAGACCACAGAGGTGCCCGAGCATGCTATAGGCATCCATGTCTTCATGAGACTTTATGAGCTCACTAGAAATCTATGATAGCATCAAACATTGAACATCAAGAGTGCCGTTCAAATGTTGATAATGGACCAGGAAATATTCATCACTCACCCCTAGGGTAGGAGAATCAGGAAGTGAGGACTCCAGCACGTAAAACATTCATTCATGGCGTAGGATTACCCAATGGCACCTAAACCATACCTGAAAGTTACTGCCGGTGAGGATATTGTATTTATCCAGTATTGATCACAGAGAAAATGTGGTTGATGAGTTTTTCATTTCGATTCTACAAATTAAAAGAGCAGATTTATCAGTACCTTTTTTGATTAAATTTTATGAGAAATAATAAATTAATTAATTCTCCCACTATTTTATCAAGTCCCAATGGCCCTCAACATTGAACTCGGAATGTCCAGTTACTTTGGCATTCTATTGGCAAGGATCCATATTTCCCTTTTCATAACCCCAACAAGGGTTGGTCAAGCTATTTGAAGTTATTTAGGTAGGCAGGTCTTTGCCAAGTGTAAGATTACTGTTCCTTGATCTGTTGAGTGGACTCCCCAATCCTGAAATCCTGACTTGGATTTCCTCAACTCTTGCCTCCAATATTTAACCATGTCTAGAAAGGGCTACTTCTCTTGATGTATATGGTTATGTCAACCCGAAAACTTTCATAAGTGCTTCCTTTATAAAATTAAGTGTCCCAACAAGGGTTGGTCAAACACATAGTTTTATTGAGTCTTTCCCTTAATCAGGCAACGGAAGGCATGCTCTGACTTAATATGGTATTGATGGATTTTAGTCTTTATGCATAGTTTTTCATTATCACATGCTTGTTAATATTATGTGATGATTCCTTAAGTGATTAACCATGTACTGATAATGTTTACACATAGTCCATTTTTTATTTTATTCTATCTTTTCATGCTTGTTCATTTTATTAATTATGTGATTGCGAAAACACATACATAATAAATAAACCATGCAATCAGACAGAAATAAAATAAGATCTTATGATCATGAGATTCTATTGGTTAGATTATATATCTGTTTTGATAAGCTAACCATGACCTAAGGAGAGCACCTTGAACCTGTTGGTTTGTGTTTTGCAGCTCCCACCTATCCACCTTTGTATATTCTTGCATCGGTTTCGCCTCATCTTCGGGATTTTAATCGTCTCCTCTGGCTTGGGAGATCCTCCATTACATGGGTTTACATTAAATAAACGATGGGCACGCAGGCCCTACATTTTATTGGAAGAAAGCTCGCAGGCCAACAAATTTAAATTAAATAAATTTAAATAAAACTATACACATACAAAGGGTCTTTGGTCTAGCTCATGATCATCCATAATATGAAATGACATTTACGCATATTTATAATTTAAATTCTTTTAATAATTCTTTTATTTAAGATAAGATGTGATCGAATACAATTAATTATGATCTTATAATTAATCATTTATTTATCTTAAATTCCTTTCTGAAGTTCCTTGATATTCTTCTCATCCATATTCTTTATACGAGTCTTTGTACATTAGAGGAATCCTGGTGAAATTCCATTTCGGGAAAGTACAGGGCGTGTAGTATATAATTACACGACGTGTATTTATCTTTTCAACCTTTATCCAAAGTACACGCTGGGGTTTTGGCGTGTTTTTTGTACTTTGGGAATTTTGGAGTATAAGATGTGTAGATGAATCATACATGGCATGTACTTCCTTGTTACGCAGTAACCAACGTGGCGATCTTGTGTACGTGGTACGCTGCTTATCTTTGTACATGGTTTCACCTAGGCCGGAACGGACTACACAGAGTGTTGCTCTAACATACACGGCGTGTATTCTGGTTTCCACATGCCGTTCCATTCTGGTCAACACGGCGTGATTAAAACTTAGGCATAATCAATTCACACGGCGTGGTTTTGCGGACCAGTGCCAGTTCGTTGAACCTAAGTACACAGCGTGTAGTTTTAAGTACACGCCATGTAATCACATGTTGTACAGACAGAAATAGAATCTCCTCCAGATGAGTTCCTCATTTTTTAATTTAATCAAAATTAAAATTATAAGGCTTTTTCTGTGATATGAATCGATAAATGAAGGAGGAAGAACATATCTCATTTATTCAGATTTATAGAATGTTTTATTTTGAATTGAATCAAGTATAAATGTGTAAATTATCAACGAAAATTAAATAACTATAATCAACGTTGTAACCTCACTCTGATACCATTTGAAGGTTCCGGTCTTAGTGGAAGCGTGTGGGTGGATGTGCCCACTTGCCTATTTGTCATTATCAATGATCAAACCGGGATCAATACGACGATAAATGCCAGTCTCCACGGATCAAATCACAGAAAATGACAAAAAAGATTTTTTTCCCAGAACCACAAAAAAGGATCTTTACAGGTTGATTATAATTAATTTAATTAATTATAAATAAATACCTTTTGGGTGTTATTTCTTCGTTGATGTTCTTGATCACGTTGTCGATGTGATTCATCGTTGTGTCGCATAAGACATGTGTTGAATCCCTCTAGAGGTGATCCACACGTGTACCTTGTATCTCTAGACGTCGCCAAAGGATTCTACTGGTTCTAGCATGGAGAATCCTTTGCTTGCATTGTCTGCCTTAGATCGTTTTGATCGAATGGAAGAGGATCTCTCTCAGTATTGAGAAAGTTCTTGGAGGAAGAGGTTCTTTCGGACTTGAAATAATTCTCCAGATATGTTGTGCACAACGATTCTCTTGTGTAGGAAAAGAGTTGGGGTTGTGAGGATATTTATAATCGAGTTTGAGGTTGTAGAGTTATGACAATAATTAAATGCGTAACGCATTTCATTTATTTCATTAACTCTTATTGAAAACCCCCATGTAGAATAATTAATTTCTTGACATGCGCTCATGCTGATTATAATAAATATCATTTAATAAAACGATATTATATCCTCAAAATCCCGACTGGAAAAACTACACGGCGTGTAATAATAAATACACAGCATGTACTTGTTTTTCATTGAAAACTACACGGCGTGTACATTAAATGTACAATGCATGTCTATCTTGTTTTCATTTATTCGATTCCATTCCAAAATAAAATTACACGGCATGTACATTTAATAATACATGGCGTGTACTTGTTTTTTTCATTTTTCCTCCATCATTTTAAAAAACATAGGCTTCCTTGAATAATTATTAAACCACGTATGAGAATAATCTTTATTCAACTTGAGATACGTGGATACACTTAGTGTGTGACCCTCTAGGCCTCTTTCTCATTGGCATTAGGCGGGCCTGCCTAAAGTCCAAGATTACTGTCTAGAAACGTGTCAAGGAACCCAAGAGAAAGAAGTTGACGCCTCATTGACGTATCACCTCATAAGAATTCTTATTTTGTAATTTAATTCCTTTGTCTCGATATCTCATCAAGCAGGTTTCATGGCATTGTCATAAACCTATATGCTTGATTCGTCGTTCTTTGAATACCTGAAATAAACTCGTCCTTTACACCATGGCCATGGAATTTAATGTGACAGTTCTATTTCAGTCAAAGGGCTGAGATATCAACTTCCATAAATAGAAGGTACAAATTCTTCTTCGACTTATCCATTAACAAAATGTCACTCATGACGCACCCAACGTACCCTACATTCCGCCAACTGTCTGCGTGACAGTTTTCGTCAATAAATCTAAGTGCACGAGTCATGACATGAGTTAATGGTAATATTTTAGTCTAAGGACCATTACACACGCTCGCAGATAGCAATATCCGATGACACCATGACATGTGTGATTACTACCGGCGGTTCTGTTATCATAATCTACCATATTAGAGATTACAAAATGAGAACTACATGAGATAGAGTCTCATCTTCTTAGGAGTACTCGCACATGATAGATTGTATACTATGTGTCCTATCATAGTATGTCATCCAACTGCAGAACTTTATTTAATAATATTGTTATAGCATTTCATGGTTCTCATCATAGTGGGGATCTGCTATGACCTTATTAATGCAAAAAATATTCCAGAACATTATTATATTATAGTCATGCATAACAATTAACAATATATAATAATTGAACATTCATGTAATCAAAGTACAAAATAGTTGGTTCTGATGACACCAACCCTTACACTTAAAACATAGAGCATGGGAGAAGGGGATTGATTGTATTCTCGTGACGCCATTAGAGCCATCTGTTAGGGATTTTTGAATTTTTTTATAGAATGATTTATATTCCTATCCCACGTATAAATTTTTGTATATAATAATTCCATGACATCATCATTTATATGACTTAGCCTATGGGATATTGATTATTTATTTCATTTTTTGGTTATTTATGCTTTAATAGTTTTTAATTAAATCTGCTTTCTCAATACCATATATTATGTAATGCTACCACTACTTTCTATTTATTTATCATATCAATTGTTCTACTATGACATGAGGGTATAGTCTCCCCACTATAATACCTTACTCTGATGCTTCTAGTTGGAAACCTCTAGCATACGAGGAGGAATGCTTGAGTCCATGTCACCCACCTTCTCAGGGAACTAGTTAATTGGAACCTTGCTCAGGATGTTACATGTAATGAGTATCTTATTTAGCTTATCAAATTCTATCCAACAAGTATCATAAGTAAAAATCTCCATATTTTTTTGGTATGTATAGAAAGAGGTAAAGTGTTATTAATAAATTCTTTAATAAACAACATGTATAACCATTCATGACAAAAAATAACCATATATGATGTATATAAGTAGGGAATGTTAACGATGTGATTATGTAAAATTTATATCTTCCAATTTAATTCCCTTTTAGGATATCACATAGACCAAAACAATCCATTTCTCAATCATGATGTATATTTTTAAAAAATTTAAGACCAAAATTTTTTCAATGTATATTTATAAAACCTTATTTACGCATGATAGGAAATTTTCAAAGGAGGTGGTGAAAACAATGAAGTCATCATGAAATTATTCTGAGTAGCACTAGATCAAGTTAGAGAATATATTTACCATACACCATTGCCATGTGCTTGGTGTATTTGATAATTAAAATTAGATACTCTGATATGTGAACATATCTTATGGACATGTGAATGTTATTTTCTATTGATCTTCTAGTATAGTGGTAACTTTTTTCTTATAAAAACAAATCAATGAAATAGTAATTTTTTTCATTGATAAATGTTTAAGAAAATTGTATGTAAAATTAATGTAAAAATTATCTTTTGTGTGAATTGGTAAAATTTTCAATAATTTATACACACCCTTAAACTATTTTAAATTATCACTATAATGTGTTCATTTTTTCCATTTTTAATGTGTGTCTATTTTTTATTGCTTTGAAAAAATATGGATGTGACTTAACCATTTTTTGTTAGATGTTAGATATATTATTTTAGTTAACAACAAATTTTCAACTTCATTTATACAAGAGTGAGAAGTGTAGGGTTATGTATCCTTTGGGATTTTCTCACTATTTTATATTCATTTTCATGTAAAATATGGTGTAAAAAATTGCATGACTTATTGTAGGTATATTGTCAATGGTATACCCAGTTTATTTGATATTTTGTATCAATATTAGTAGAATTTTTATTTCCTGGGATAGAATGAGATTACATGCTATAATTCTTGGTAACTTGTTACCAACCACTAGGTAATAATATTTTAAGATTTGTGGAAGGGTTTTTATTCGACTTATATATATTTTTATTAGTAAAGATATCAGTTTGGGTTCACCTATATATTCCAAATACATGAAATAAAAAGATGAATAAATTTCATCATCAAATTTAAATAAGAAATCAAAATAATCACCATGATCTTCATAAAATTCATTTTCTCTTTCACCTGATTTTTTGGAAGTTCTTTAAAAAAATATATTCATTTTTTTATAGAGATTATAGATTCATGCTTCTAGTTATAAATTTTAAAATTTTATTCAACAACCCAGTATCCTAACAGGAAAAATATTATAAGAAATGTTTAATTGCAATAATATAGTTCTCCTTAGGAGGAAACATCAATGAATCCAAAATATTGAAATAAAAAAATCCCCACTAAACTGTATTGAATGTGTTCCTTTATGCACATCGATTATGATAAACACCGTTATTTGAAAAATTATTCCATGAATGATAGTTGAATGAGAATTACTTTGTTCTTATTCCATGTTTTGGGTATAAAAGTCATCTTGAAAAATCATGTCATTCACCTTAAATAGGTAATCCTCCAAAAATAATAAATGTAACATCGATGATACTAATTATAATCGAATCACTACTCTTTTATATTTGAGATCTCTATTATCAAAAGAAGAGAATACATACTGAGATATGAAATTGATCAAAGCCCTACGATCACCCAAAGAATTAATTAATGTTAAATATGAAATAATATATGGTATTGAGAAAGTACCTAGACCATGAAATTTTGTGGTGTAATGTGAGGAGATTTAGGTAACAATATTATTTATAGATATTACTCAATCATTTAGTTTCATCATATTTAAATTGGTTAAATGTTTATTTATAATTTTTTTACATTGGTATTTCATTAATGACATCAAAAAATGGAATATTGATTTACAAAATCTTGAATGTCTATGGAACCTCATTATTCTTTGATTCCTGGGATTCCTTCTAGGATTTAGTAATTCTTGATGGAAATGGTGTGGATGGAAGAAATATTTCTTTTGTATTTTTCATTCCCTTAACCTCACAGGTGAAAGAAATATTTATGGTGACATTTTTTCACATTCGTTATTTATAATCAATTTTATAAATTTTTTTCCACATCGGTTATAAAATCACCAATGCGAGAAACACTCAGTATTTATTTTCAGTGTCAATTTAAATAATAACTGACATGGATTTTTTCCCTTGTATGTTATTAAAAAGTTTATGTGATAAACATTTAATAATATTATGCAACGTCAGGTTAACTAATTTTAGTTACATTATTTCTTATGAAAACCATCTGCTCTCTCTCACATAAAGAACCCTTAACCTCCATTCATTGATCCAATGGACTATAATCCTATTTATTTGGAATTATCACCATCGTCCACCCTCATTTTTATTCTGCTTCCACATTCAATCTCTCTGTATTGTATTTTTTCGACTTCTCATTCATCCCCCATATATTATATTTATAGTTTTTGTTCAGTCATTCAATTTTCTATCCACTAAAACATGATATAATTGTTCAATGTTTTTTGCGATTGTTTTCTTGAAGGATATATATCACCACTAATATTTGTCATCTCTTTACATTTTTGGTTTGATTTAATAAATATTCAAAATTCTGAAGGATTTTATAATTTATTTATGATTGTTTTGAGTTTATGTTTTGATTAAATTATTAGTTGATGAATTCAAGTTATAAATAAGGATGATTTTCTAATTAATTTTTCTTTGAGTTATGTTTTGTAATCAACATTTTCAATGGAAACTTTGAAGTTATTTTTTATAACAGAGTCTGAATATAGAGTATTGAAGGTATATATTTTGATGATCATATTGACTACATGGTAATTTTTTATTTTTTTTGATATAATAATAACTAAATATATAAAGCAATACTTTTTTTAGAAAATATGATATCTTAATTTTATTTGTGTTAAAATTTAATATCTTTTTAAATGTTATTTTTAAAATACAATTTTAAAATAAAATTAAAAATATAAGAACTTATTTTCAATTCATGAAATTTCTTATAGATAATAATGAGTAGAAGTTGGATTACTGCATTATTAACAAGTCATGAACATGAGGAGAGTTGTTGATTTTTTGGATTTTTTTAAACAAAATATTCCAATCAATGACATGTTTTTTTTATTCTTGAAATTTTTAAATATGAAAAAGTTTAAAATAAGAGAAATAAATAATCATTTAATTTATCACAGTTTTAATCTGAGTTCCTGCCCTTAGATTTATCTTGGTGAAGTTGTGCATCATTAGAGATATATTGATGATGATGATCTTTAAGATGATTAGTCTGATAAAATTGAATAAATATTCCTGATATTAAAATAGATGAGATTAGGAAAGAAACAATAATTTAGTGTCTGTATGGTGATGTTAAAAAACCATTATATATAGCATGTACATAATTTAAGGTTTTATAAATGGTAATAATATTCATTTACATGATGTTGAAAAATGGATAGTCTAAAAAGAGTTTTTATAGAATATATAAAACTATTAAAAGGACTAATTCCTAAAGATAATGATCATTCATATTCACACTATAATGAGAAGAAAATATTATTCCATATTTGGTTTGGGTATAAGAAGATACATTCAAGCCAAAATGATTGTGTCCTATATATGAAGGAATAAAATTTTATGTTAGAGTTTACTAAATTTGGGACACACCATATAATTTTAAATAAAAAACATAGGCTAATTTAGCAGTTCAAGAGACTCCTATCAAGAAAATTTTGTGGCACGACCTGACCATAATCGGGGATCAGCCGCAACTACCCCATGCCCACCTCCATAGGCCATAGGGTTCCAACAAGAACAAAAAAGGCATATCCTAAATGGGAGGCATTTTCCTAATGTAAATATATGCACACACCGAACCATATCAATGCAGAAGTGTAGAGGAATTATAATAAAAAGATGAAATAGCTGGAAATTAAACCAAGTATGAAAAACATCTAGGGTGTATAAGAGTACATTAGTGGAAAAATTAAATGTAAAGGGTAAAAAATAAATTCCAAAACCTAAATATGTCCCAACATGAAATGAACTAGGAATTAAACTACTAAGAAAGCCCAACTCGTAATCTCCAAATAAAACCACTATACATGGTCCAAAGTGCCCAGTATCCCTATGATCTTCTGAAGTCAATACCGACATGTCCGTCATCGGTATAAGACACAACACATGTATGAAAATTCCATGAATGGATGAGTATATACGTATGTCACGACCCGTCCCTCGGGGCCCATGTCGTAACTATAACAGTCCCTCCTTCCATAGGCAAGGGGCTGGCAACTAGCACAAAAGGAGTAATTCCCTAAACCCATAAGGAATTTTCTTTATAATTGCAAAAAATCACAACAAGAGAACAAGTGAAAGAAAACTCTAAGTAATAACGGAATTCAAAAGAAGTGCTAAAAAGTACAAGGTCTAGAAATACAAGGCCAATAGTAATGTACAAGGAAAGGACAAATAGGTACAACTAAAAAAGAAAATTGATTAAAGCTGCCTAGTAGCTCTTGGATCATCCACCACAGATCCTACCAGATGGGTTGGTATAAATAGCCTCCTCAGTGCTCTACATTCGTCTGTCTTCTCCCGGTACCGACTCGTCATGAGGTCCACCTCGGTGTACTGTCTAGTCCTCGTACACTCCGCCTCGGTTAGGGCTGTCAGTCATCTGCATCCAACAAAACGAGGTGCGGGCATAGCCCATGTAGGGGTGAGTATAACAATACTCAGTAGGGACCCCGAGACCCTCATGGTCTCACAAAAATCCACAAAGGAAAAACCACAGTATAAAGATACAATCACGAAGTATCAACCAACCCTAATTATGTATATACACATACATATTCCTAAGTTATCAATCATAGTCTTGCTCCAAATCTTGAGAACAAGCACAAACCATTCCACCATGTAAGTAAAGTCTATCACCACATTGATAATGGATGAAAGTCATGACTCATCTCAAATAGGTATACAACTCACAAATAGGGGTATAGATGATTACATGCAGCCTCAAAACCATATCCTCTATCGAACCCATGTAGGATCCTGGAACAATATCAGTGTTGTCGAATCCATGTAGGATCCTGGCACAAAGGTCGCCACTTTCTAGCCCACATAAGATTTTGGTACAATAGTCATCGCTGTCGAACCCACGTAGGATCCTGGTATAGAATTCACTATTGTCGGACCCACGGAGGATCATGGTATTGAATTCATCCCTGTCGAACCCACGTAGGATTCCAGAACAGTAGGCATCGTTGTCAAACCCATGTAGGATCCAGGTACCAAAATCAATGCTGTCGAACCCATGAAGGATCCTGGTACATAAGTCATCATTGTCAAACCAATGGAGGATTCCAGTACGGTATTCATCATCACAGTCGCATCCAACTCTAGGGTTCCCGCACACAGCATGCTCGATACTGGGAGGTTCCGCTCCTCGAGGAAAGGGGGTCGATACATCAACTATCATGAAGTCCTAGGTTAATGTATCATGAAGGTCTGTACCTTCAAAAGAAACCCAACCCGACAGATGGCGCGTCAATCGGACGCACGGTCTGAGAGTTATAAGTGTTTCTACTCTGAGGGATCGGTTGGTTTCAGATTCAAACTAACCCTTCCATAACCAAACTTCTCCAAAACCATGAGTGTGATATACAAAAACTACTTTCTCGATCCAAGGAATCATATGCAACTGACGGTGAGTTGATTGGAGGTCCGTAGCTCATGTTATGGGCGAAAAACCAAATGTAGTCTGAAGAGGGGGTGTCTGGGTATGGTACGACCAAGCCCAACCCACCCTTGGTCGGCCTGGTAGGGCATGGCCCGACCAGTGCGGCTGGTGGCCTGACCCGCGTGGCAGGCGGCCCGGCCCGCGTGCAGGCGCCCCAGCGCAGTGGCCGGTCGAGTACGGAGTGGGGGAGGGGGGTTCTCTTTAATAGTGGTGCCAGTTGGCCGCTCCCGTTTCTACTAGAACCCTCAAGGTTGGTTCTGCTCCACGGCCATGGCTGATGTCGCGGGAGTCTTCTGACAGCAGTGTGCAAGGGGCGCCGCTTCCCCCAGGCGGCCAACCGATGACAGTCGCTGCTCCTACGACCCACGCTGTCACGTTCTTCCGTGGGCCACCAGAGACGTTCTGTTGGTCTATTTTTCCTCCCATCTATGACTACAGCCTCCTTAGGTATTTCTCTTCAATCTGACGACCTTAAAACATTGTTTCCCTTCCGTTCACCTGTCTCCCACCAAACCGCGCTTCACGAAAAAATTGGCGGAGTGTCTAGACTTGTTCGTTAGCCCGTGCCCTCTGTGTTAGAGGCTCGATAATTGTCCAACATATAATCACCCAATTATGAGGGTAAAAATTATCATATATAAAATTATAAAAAAACCACCTACCTCAACTCAAGAGCGTTGTTGATGCCGTGGAAGTCCGGCATTGTTCCGTCAACATCAGGAAAAGTCGTTGTCGTAGGAAGCGTCCTTTGTGGGCGGCTTATTCTCACTTGAAGTGGAGGAAGAGTAAGAAATAATGTGTTCCTCGTGGGCATCGCCTCACGTACATTCCCCAGTTGAAGAAGTGGAGAGAATGTTCTTCGTCAAGAGGAAAACGTCATTCTTTGTTGAAGATGTTCTTTTTGGAGAGGAACACTTTCCTTCTAATTCTCCAGAGCCTCACCAATAGAATTTTTTCCAACGCAAATAAAATAATAGGATCCCCTTTTTAATAATTCCATGCATTTCAAATCAAATAAAATTAATCAATTAATTGATGTAGCTTAATTAATTAATTTGATGGTGTTGGCACATTAATGAGAGAAGGTGGGAGGTGGAGAGTTTAACCCTCATCAATGGGAGGTTCCAAGGGTTTTAAGTGGAAGTTGAAGAGTTGGTGTTTGTGTGGGCCCCACAACACATAAACCTCACATGGGAGGTTATGTGGGAAGGTGGACCCACTTCCAACTTCCCTTTGGTGGATTTATCCACCACCAATATAAAAATATCTTTATCATATTTTTATTTATTTTAATAACAAACCCCAAAAATTAAATTCTCCTCCCAATAAAACGCAATTGTGGTAAATGTCCCCTTAAGAGAATACTGATGTTTTGAGTTCATCGATATCCTCCAATTTCAATTATGAGCACCGGTTCAAAAGATAGAAAAACCAACATGTACGTTTATTGAATGAACCTGAACAAAACTTTAGAAATTGATTCAGGGCACACCGGGCCTCTGAATCAGGCCCCGTCAGAAACTACGGACTCATAAAATTTCAAAGAATTAAAGAAAAAAATTTCCTTTTAATTTACAGGTTTTTACATTACCCCCACCTCAGGGATTTATTCCCCATAAAGCTACAAAACATACTAGGAATACAAACTGGGGTACTGAGCACACATTTGAGCCTCCCGCTCCCATGTGCTCACCTAGAGGTTCCCGTGCTGCCAGAGAACATGCACCAGAGGAACCAACCTTCCATGCTGGACATGCTCCTATAGATCCTCAATATCCACTGGAACCTCTATGAAAGTCACCCCGTCATCGATGTTCCGCTCCCCGTGGTCGATGATGTGGGATGGGTCATGCATGTATCTCCTTAGATGATATAAGTGGAAGATGTCATGCACTCGGTGTAACTGAGGTGGAAGGGATAGGAGGTAAGACAACATTCCTACTCTGCTAAGGACCTGAAGAGATCCAAAGAATCATGGAGATAACTTTCCGCCTCGGCTAAATCTCCGTAGACCTCGTCGTGATGAGACCGACAGAAATACGTGGTCACCATCCTCATATTCTAGGGGGCTCAGTCTCCTGGATTTGACTCTAAAAGAGATGTGTGGAACTCTCTCAACACTTTCTACTGTAGTGACACTAGTACCATTTTATGTTCTTTGAAGAGGATGACTTGCTCCCCACCTTCAGAAAATCCATCAACTGTGTGTCCTGTGGATATATGAGCACGTCGTGTCTCACAGTCAGTGTTCCCACGTTGTGCCTCCCTAAATCGCTGAAGAAGTGGGGGAGTGACTGTAAGAGACTGATGAAAGGCTACTCTATGTCTATCCACAAAGGATATCTACAACACGGCTAGCTTCTCTATCGCCTCTCCTAACAGTTCAATGACTAATCTATAGCAAAGAGGATCTACTACAATGTTCCCCTTTCTAAGAGTATAGACTATCTTGAATTCATAGTCTTGGAGGAACTAAATCCAATTCCATTGTCTCAGGTCCATGTCCTTCTACGAAAGGACACAACTGAGACTTTTGAGATTACAGTAATCTATAAACAATTCGCTCAACGAACTATGGGTGTGACTAGCCAATTGTAAATAACTCGACTACACCCATCATTGCGTAAGTCCTACAAGAGCTGCTATGATATCTCATTTTCCTAAAAGATAAATCCATTCTCATCCCTTGGATGAACCACATATTTTTCCGAATACAGTCAATCCTGACATGAAGGGTAGCATTTCATGCCATGGATGACATTGTACATCCTCAGCGCCACTACCAAGAGATCCAACTATTACTCTCACCTCCAAGGGTTGAGTCACATTGTTGGCATTAGTGTGTGGTCATTTGGTCTCCTCCAGTAAGAATCTCAAATGTGAGGGTCAAGTCAACAGTTTTATCTGGAACATCTTAGTATTATCCACTCAAAAGGCAAGAAATCAAACGTCACAAGGTCATGTGGCTTTTATTTATGTATCTCAAAATACATAGACACAAAGCAACCACAAACAACCACATTAACAAAGCTATAAGCTTTAGGAACAAAAAACTATATGCCTGGAACTTGTCCCACTCTTGTCCACCTACTCCCGGAGCAATATGGTCGTAGGCCTCAGCTGCCTGAAGCTGAGGTCTCCCCTGTCCAGCCGTTGCCTATGGTCGGGGTGGACCTCCTGGTGGGGGTGGTGGTAGGGCCTCGAAACATCATGCACCACCTACTTCTAGGTCAGATCATCCGCCACATCTGCGTACTCCTGGAGGACCCCCATGGTCAAACCTCTACCTTTGCATGGGAAGTCCCTCTAGTGCCTGCTGCTCATGTGTATGGAGGGTCGGGTAGTCTCGAGCCATGTGAACCTACCCACTGCATGCATAGCACTGCCTACTCCTAGTATGGCTAGCTCTGTCTCATGTGCCCCGCACAACCGAAACTGATTCATGCAATCGACCACCTATGGTTCTGATTCTCTTAGATCCCTGCATCATCTGTCTACTGCCAACTGCAGAAGTCTCTAGTGCATATTGACTAGTGGTGGGTCTCACTGCTGGAGACTACTCATCAAGGAAACTCTCCACTAAGAGGGCTCACTCCCATAACCCCATCTGCGTCAGGATGTTGAGGGATATCATCAAAGCCCTGATCTCATGCCGGAGTCCCTGCTCAAAGGTCTTGTCCTTAAAGAATGGTTTTCGTACCACATCTATGAAGTAGTGCAAGAGTTCGGTGAACCACGCTGAGTACTGAGCTACATTCATGCTACATGGCTACAGATGAAGTGACACCTAAATCTGCACGACACGAATGGTGGCTGGAACAAACTTCGAGCAGAAGAGACTCCAGAAGTCTGTCCAGAGTAATGATGCCTCGTCATGCACCTAGAGAATCAGGCTCCACCATCTTCCTGATGCCGCATGTAGGATACTCACGGAAAGGATCACCATGAGGTCTACTGGAGTCCCTACCAATCTGAAAACTCACACAATAGCCTCCAGTCAATCCCCAGCTTCATGTGGGTCTGTCTCTCCTCGAAACATGGGTGGCCTCTAGATCTGGAACTCATTTAATGCACTCAGGCGGCGTGCACTCTCTGCTACTGGGGCTGGTGGTATCAGTGGTCTAGCGGGTAGTGGTACCGCTGGTACCTCTGCTGTGATGGGTCTATGCACCGAGGCCTCATCATTCGGTGGGCTACCTTCTCATACGTAACTCGGAACACTAGCTGGCTGCCTTCATAGGTCCATCCTGAAAAGAAATAAGTGCACCACAGTTAAAATAGTATACATGGTGAGCTGGCATAATGTAATCACAAATAAAACATTTTCAAAGGAAACACACACGCAATCTATGTTTTCATGCGGTGAGTCGGAAATCAGAGGTCAGGGTCCTGGTGTATGAATACGTCGACTGCCACACCAACACTGGACTGAAAACTACACTCAATACTCTTAACTCTATTTCTTCACAGAAAGAATGATTAGAGTTTTGAGTTCTGTGGTAGAATCGACTCCTCTAATAGCAATTTGTCACGACCGGTCCCCCGGGGCCCGTGTCGTAACTACCCCAAACCCGCCTTCCATAGGCCAGGGGCTGGCGACTAGCAACAAAGGTGTAAATCCCTAAACATGGAAGGTATTACCATTATAATTGAAAACAAACACAATGAGAGAACATGTGGAAGCAAAATATATATAATAACTGAATACAGAATAAGTGTTGAATAGGTCACGGGCCAGAAATACAAGACTAACAGAAACGTACAAGGAAAGGAAAAACATGTATAACTAAAAAGACAAACAACTGAAAGGTGCCTAGAAGATCCTGGATTGTCCACCACAGATCCAACCTTAAGGTTAGGTATAGATAGCCTCCTTAGTGCTCAACATCTTTCTGTCTACTCTGGGTACCGAATCGTCGTGAGGTCCACCTCAGGGTACCGTCCAGTCCTCGTACACTCCACCCTGGTCAGTGTTGTCCGTCGTCAGCATCCAACAAAATGAGGTGCAGACATAGCCCGTGTAGGGGTGAGTATAAAGATACTCAGTAAGGACCCCAAGACCCTCCAAGTCTCACAAAAATCCTTAAAGGACAAATCACAATAGAAAGATACAATCACGAAGTATCATCCAACCCTACATAGGTATATTCACATACATATACCTATGTTATCAATCAATGTCTGGGCTCCAACACTCGTTCCCTAGCACAAACCATTCCTCAAAGTAAGTAATGTTAATAACTACGTTGACAATGGTTAAAAGACATGAATCATCTCACATAGGTATACAACTCACGAAGAGTGCAAGAGATAATTAGATGTAGCCTATGAATCATCTCTTCTATCGAACCCACATAGAATCCTGGAACAATATCAGCACTGTCGAACCCACATAGGATCCTGGCACAGATGTCATCACTGTCGAACCCACGAAGGATTCTGGTACAGTATTCATCGCTGTCGAACCCATGTAGGCTCCTGGTACAGAAGTCACTACTGTCGAACCCACAGAGGATCCTAGTACAGAAGTTGTCACTATCGAACCCACGTAGGATTCCTGTACAGTAGTCATTGATTTCGAACTCACATTGGATCCTGGTACAGAATTCACTGCTATCGAACCCATGGAGGATCCTAGAACAGAAGTCATCTCTGTCAAACCCATGGAGTATTCTAGTACGGTAGTCTTCATCGCAGTCGCAACCAACTCTAGGGTTCCCGTACATAGCATGCTCGATTCTAAGAGGGTCTTCTCCTCGATCAAAGTGGTTTGATACATCAACTATCACAAAGTCCTATGTTGATGTATCCTGAAGTTCTGTCTCATCAAAATAAACCAAACGCGACAGATGGTGCGTCAATCGGACGCCCGGTCTAAGAGTAATAAGTGTTTCTGATCCTAGGGCCCGGTTGGTTTTGAAATCAAACCAGCCCGGCCATACACAAACTTCACCAAAACCAGGATTGTAATATTAAAAAACAACCTTCTTGATACAAGGAATCCTACGCAACTGAATGTGCATCGATCGGAGGTCTGTAGCTCATGTTATGGGCGAAAAACCAAATGTAGTCCGAAGAGGGTGCGGTAAGGGTCCTGCCCGACCTAGCCCAACAATCCCAGGGTCAGCCCGACCCGGGTCCAGGTCTGGCCTGGTAGGGTTCGGCCTGACTCGGCGGTTGTGGCCCAGCCCACACAAGAGCAGCCCGGTCCGCGTGGTTGGTGACCCAGCCGCGGCCCGGCCAGCTGGCCGAGCACAGAGCAGGGGGGGGGGGGGGGGTGGGGTGCCCCCCCAAGTTCTATTAAATGGTGGCGCCAGCTATCACCACCTATTTCTACTGAAACCTATGAGGTGTGTTCCGCTCCACCGCCGCGGCTGATGCTGCATCGGCCTTCTTCCGGTGGCATGCAAGGGGCACCACTGCCCCCAGGTGGCCGACCGGTGCCGGCCACTACCTCCGGTCGCCGGCTTCCCATGCCGCCACACTCTTCCGTGGGCCACCAGAGTCGTTCTTGTGGTCTGTTTTGCCTTTCGTCTGCGCCTACGGACTCCTTGGGCCATTCTCTTCACTACGACGAACTTAATACATCATTTAACTTTTGTTCAACTATCTCCCAACAAACTGCGCATCATGAAAAAAATGGCGGAGGGTCCGGAATAGTTTGTTTGCACGTGCCCTCTATGTTATAGTCTCAACAATTATCGAAAATATATTCTCCCATGTATGAGGGTATGTAACACCCTGAGATTTTATGAAAAATATTCTTTTCATTAATGTCTTGTGTTGTATGCTACACCAAAAGGAGCGTGCACAACACGCATCCTTGACTTGCCTTTCATTACACGCAATCACGGCCTTCCTCGATAACTTGCATCGTATGCAATACCGAGTTTCACTAAACAATGATATGCTATTAAAATATTATTAAAACTAGCCGTTATGAATAGTAATAACCACTTTTTGAAATTTTTTAAATATTATTTTTTCAAAATGGACTTCATTTTTTGATTCGAAATATCGAAATTAGCCTAAGGTGAAATTTTGGTACTTTTCAGATAACTTTCATATTCTGATGAATAGTGAAAATTACTAAATTTTAATTAAAAACAACTTTTTTTATTGAAATAATTAATAGTGATAAATTATTAATTTGAGTGGTTTTAAAGTATATTTAGAATAGATTTTTACAATTTAATACAATGTTGGTCATTGGATGTAATTTCACATTTAAACTAGTTATAAACAAGTGGCAATCGTTTGATAATTATTATCTCTTAAAAACACGCTATTTGTTATGACGAAGGATCTAATTTTTTAAATTAATTAATGCAACTGATATGTTCTGAATTTGGTAAAATATACATCATTTTTGAATTCTTAATATCAAATATAGCTTAGGCCTAATTTTTGGTATTTTTCTGGAAACTTTCATTTTTTGATGAATAGTGAAACCACTAAGTGGTAGTTAAAAAAACTGAACTTTTCATAAAACATAATTTTACCACATCTATTAGTGGAATTTTGAAAATCTGAGAGACACGGTTAATATCAAGGACTAAAATTTGGTTCAATGAGATGAAAATAATTTTTGGTGAATAGTAACTTTTTACTTTTTTTTAACCACGGTTAAAAGTAAATAGGGTAATTAATGGTAAAATGATATTATTATTATCCTAACACATGTCTTAATTCTATTGGATAAGTTTAATTCGACCAAAAACATCCTTAGGAATAAAATATGACCATTTAGGCCCACTTGGATTAGATTAGGACATTTATTATTAATTTATTTAGAGAAGGGTTAAAATAGTTGAAATCAGAGTTTAATAAGTAAAACATTTTTAATATAGGGTTATACATAAGATAAATTCGACTATAAATATTCATTAGAAAGATAAAAATATTTCCTACATAATGGTACTTTATTTTTAATTTTTAGACATTAAATAATTTAATTTATTTATGACAAAATGATGATGCAGTAATTATCTTATTATTGAAATATTGACATAAATGATGTTATAAATACCCAAATAAATGTAATTTTAGACTTTTTATGAATTACACTAATTTTATAGGTTAATATGACATGTTATTATTGATTTAATTAACTTTGTTCTAACTAATCATTCTGTTACGATTTTCTCAAAAATCAATTACTAAATAGTGTCAAAATTGACATAAAACGGTTTTTAAAACAAATATTAGTAATTGTTATTTTATCCCTAAAAATCTAAGGATCGGCCAAATGACATAGATAAGGATATATATATTAATAATAAACAACTTGGGGTTCGTTTGGCTTGATATAGTATGTTTATTAACCATATAGTATTAGAACACAAGAAGACACGGTAAAAGTAAAATTATTTAACTTAATGTTAAATCTAAATGATAAGGTTAAAATAGGAACCTAAACATGTCTAAATTCTATTGGATGAGAGGATCTCGACCCATACCCACCTTAGATTCGAAATATATCAATTTGGAGCTATTTAAAAGCGAACTTGACTTTATAATAAAATAATATTCTTTGTTTTCCCAAAGGTGCCCCTCTCTTCCCTTATAAAAGTGCACATCCTCCCCCTCTTCCTCACACCACATTGAGCCTTCAAGCTCGGCCAACCCCTACCAATTCCACCTCTCCACTTCCCTAAAGACATCCTAGAGGTCCTGGTCTTCTTCAAAGACCAATTTTAGTTCCCTAAAAGAAGGTCTCGAAGAAGCACTTCAAAGAAGAGGTAATGTTCGTTACCGATTCTTTCATCTTTATTTCTTCTTCCACTTCTTCTTCATTAGTTGTTTCATTATGAAGTAATAACATAAGTATCACTCTTATACTGATATGTTATTATATGTATTAAATAACCCTATTTCACCATCTATCCATCCTACGGAAAAAGAAATCACCACGCGTGCGTACGAACGGAATACCGTCTCCACGCCGTGGTGTAATCTATTTTCCACCACCACCTTACTTAGATGGGTATAATGGTGTAAATAATGACTATATATGACTATTATAATGTAATACTGATTCCCAAATAGTATACATACACTCCAATACAATTCCATGATCATAGGAACGATATCATCACTCGTGCGTACGTACGGAATACCGTCTCCACGATGTGATGCGACTCGTTCTACATGATCTTCATTTCATAATGATTATATAAATGAATTGAATGAATGAATATGATATATATTACACTAATACCATTCTGGAAATTTGGTATCTATAACCTAAAGAGAAGAATAAGAATTTATTTGACAAGACACGCATAAGAACAAAATGTTATAAACACCCGAATAACAAGTAGCAATGAAATATTACTACTAAGAAGCTAAGAATATGACCATATATGATATCATAAAAATAAGTATGATTCTGGAATAAGTAAAAAACATTATTTAAATCATTATAAAGGAGGTTCGGACACATACGAAGAAAAACAGACCTAAGGTAAGGGAAATGTCAGAATCTCATTTTTATCCGAGATTTCTTATACTTTAGTATTTATTGGGGTGTATTTTATCATCCACATACATGTTTCCTCAATATTTAATATTATTTCCATCCACCTACAAATTTTTAAATCCAATTTTACCCTTCGGTGAGTTTTTATAAAAGATACAAAAGGAATCTTTTGTCATTTTTCGTACGAGATACTTTTTGACTTTTCCGAAAAAAGTACGGGAAGAATGTTTTTTTAACTTATACGGCATGAATGGATTTTTAAAACATTATTTCCAAGAATATTACTTTACAATTTTTCATTTTTATTTTTAATAAACTTCTTTTAGTTTAAAATTGTATGACATGTTAAGAAAGGAAAAATGTTTTTGAAGTAGAAAAGATATTTTCCTCAAGAATGGAGTTCAAGTGTTTTATCAAAATTATTTTCCATCTAAGATAATAAAGGGTTCTGTTTCTATCCCTATTATTACATTGATTTGATTATGTTGTGATAGAATTATTTATATGAATTCCATTATCTTATATGAATTGTTTTATGATTTCACGATGTTTAAGTTTCCCATTTTTACTACATGGGTGATGCAATGATGTGTGATTTATGATTTTGTGGCACACATAAGAATGGTATCATTATGAGATGGGTGGGACCTATATCTCCCTCCAATGCATTGGGTAAAGATTTTATATCTCATGAGATAGACATGGCTAGAACGGTAGGTTATACCGGTTCAGTGAAATAGGACTGAAACGAGGAATGAACTTGGTTCAGAAATGGACTTTGTCCAATAAGATAGTCTTGGCAAAGGGTCTTGACTAACAAGAAATGATTCTCTATGATTATGTGTGTATGCCAAAAAGTTTCATGTTTTATGTTATGATTATTGGGATTACATTTCACTACTATGATTTATCCCATGTTATGAAATTATGATCTCTTTTGCAGCTTAAGATTTCCAAAAGTTGTGTGCTTATGTATATGATGTGATTGATATTTCTTTTGTTTACCCTTACTGAGCATTTGAGCTCACCCATTTATGTTTTCTTTTACCCAGGATATAAATCAAGGTTTTAGGTAAGAAAAAAAGGAATATCTTTAGGGGAGATGTTGAAGATCTTTCACCATGATTAGAACATTACGTTCCAAGTTTCCAAATACAGTAAACTATAACGGTCCTTGTGTGTGTGTTTTTGTTATGTACTAAGTATTCCGCAAAAGTAATGTAATGTCTATGTACGTCAGGCTTCGAGTCTCTACAGTTGGTATTAGAGGAAAGGTTTAGTCAACCTTTGGAAACTAGGATGCGATAACTTTAGTGAGATCCCTAGAGATATTTCTAATGTATGTCTAGGGATGTCCCTAAGGTTAAGTATAAGTATAGGATATTGTCCTAGAATTGCGCTACCGATCATAGAATTAAACCTATGAAGTTAGATTTTGAAGGTACTCCCCCTTTATTATATTGTTTTCCCTAACATGATTTTTTCCTCTCACACTATTCTTTTTGGGTTTTAGATGATGGATAGAACCCGAAGGAACCGTGTTGATCAATGAAATGGAAAATGCAATGATTGTCCTCTTGAACAAAAAAATGTTATGGGAGATGGAGTGAAAAATCTTATGGCTATACTTACACAAGCTATGAATCATTCTGGACATCCAAATGAGCAGAGAAGGGAAAAATATTCTATTGAGTCCTTCATGAGGCAACGTCCACCTTCTTTCAGTGGGTCTTCTGATCCAGTTGTTGCTGAACAATGGATCAGTACCACTGAAAAGATATTTTCAGTTCTTCAATGTTCTAAACATGATAAAGTCATCATAGCAGTGTATCGTTTGGAAGGTGAAGCTGATCAATGGTGGAATCTTATCAAAAAATACGAGGAAAAGAGATGAAATTGAGTCCATGGAATGGGATGAGTTCAAGAACTTATTTTTCAATAAGTACTTCCCTCGTATTTTTCGAACAAAGATGGAGAAGAAGTTTCTTGAACTAAAGAAAAAGGATGATGAATCTGTTGGAATATACGAAGCGAATTTTACAAGGCTTGCAAGGTATGCATCTGGATTTATCATGCAACCTGAAAGTAAAGTTGATCGATTCATCAGTGACTTAAAACCAAATCTTCGAAGGGCATTAGCTATAAGAGACTTCAGTAGCTATGAAGAAATTGTGCGTTGTGCTATCAAGGTAGAAATGGAAGTTGGTGTTACTTATACATCTCATAGTTTTGATAAGAAATGAAAGATGGAGTTCAAGGAGAAATCTTAGAATAATGGCGAAAAGAAGATGAATGTTTCCTTATGCTCAAAGTGTGGAAAGAAGCATGGTGGAGATTGTCTTATAGGGACAAGTAAATGTTTCAAATGTGGAAAAAAAGGTCATCGGGTATTTTAATGCCGCAATGATGGGATGAAGATGCCTAATGATGCAAAAAAAAGGAAGGGATACACAGAATGAACCTACTACACTTCAATGCTTCAAGTGCAAGGAGATGGGACATTATGCCAATAAATGCCCTAATCCAAGGGTTAGTGATGATCAACATGAGCAACCACATAAGGCAAAGGACAAAGGGATGTCACATGCGATCACCATTAGTGATGTTGAATATGACAATGTTGTGGTGGAATGATTAAGTGTTTATGTAATGGGATTCCAAAATAATGTGGAGTATTATAATATTTATGTATTGGTCTAATGTGGTATTCAAAGTGATTGAGATATTTTTCGAAATAAGATGATATGCGCATAATGAAGCGATAACGATAAAATGAAATGTTTAATAGTATTCATGAGCTCAGGATTTTTATAAGGACTAAGTGATATCATGGTTTGAGTATGTTGAATTTTGAGGATTTTGGTAAGTGGAAAGTGTTAAATTTTAACTGCATTCATGTTTTCACTAAGGTTCAATGGGTATTAAAGAGAACACGTGATTAAGGCCTTTGAATGTTTGGAATGTGTCCAACAAGACATATCTTATGATATATGGGGATCAACGATGGTATTAAATCTCTGGTAATCATTTTCATTATATTATGAAGAGTGGACAGCAGTATTATGGATAAGCCTAAAGATTGGAATACATTATGTTGGACATAAGTTAGTATTGTTTAAGGATAGAAGTTTTTTCGATATTATTGATGGGATGTTATAGTAATATAGTTTTAGAAAAATGACAACCTACAGGATCGGCGACAACCCATCGTGTCAGACAAGGCTGTGGGAATCGAACCCACAACTGAAGTGCGACTGGCCTTTATCCCCTACCCCTGACCTACAGGAAGTTCCTGTTTAGTAGAAACTAGTTTTATTATATTAAGTTGTATGATATATGAAGTATAAGTCCATTTTAGGAACCATATATGATGAATCTCACTATAGATGGACTTATGTATTTTTTGATAACTTTTATAACCTTTTGTTTGAGATAGATGGAATGACGCATCATTCTATCAGATGACCTGCTAACACATCACGAAAGAAAAATTCAACTTCATTTCATTAAGAGATGAACTGGAAATTTTCCAATGAATTACAAACTGTGAGACTATACCAAAATCACAAAAGTATTTCTTCTAATTCCAATTTCATCAACTTTAGGGAAATGATCTTGAAAACCAAAAATGTTGTCCTAGTGCTCTTATATCTGATGAATCAGATGGTACCTTAGATCATCACAAATTTATGGCTTTGTGATTGCTGGATTTTCCATAGCCATGTTCTCTACCACTCTCTATCAGAACATGATGGTTAGATTTCTCTTCCATATCTATATTTTCACCTATGTGGAAACCCAGTTATTAGTTTATTTGGGTAACCGTTTCGTTTCATACTTTTGTTTTTAAAGATTGTTTTTGGTATTATTTTTTACGATGTGGGTTTCTATCAAAGAAACTTTCGAATAGTAAACCATTTATAACCCCGACGAATTTCGAGGGCGAAATTCATTTTAAGGGGGTAGAATGTAACACCCCGCGATTTTATGAAAAATATTATTTTCATTAATGTCTTGTGTTGTACGCTACAGAAAAATGAGCTTGCACAACACACATCCTTGACTTGCCTTGCATTACACGCAATCGTAGCCTTCCTCGATAACTTGTGTCGTACGCAATACCGAGTTTCACTAAACAATGATATGCTATTAAAATATTATTAAAACTAGCCGTTATGAATAGTAATAACCACTTTTTGAAATTTTTTAAATTTTATTTTTTCAAAATGGACTTTATTTTTGGATTCGGAATATCGAAATTAGCCGAAGGTGAAATTTTGGTACTTTTCGGATAACATTCATATTCTGATGAATAGTGAAAATTACTAAATTTTAATTAAAAACAACTTTTTTAATCAAAATAATTAATAGTGATAAATTATTAATTTGAGTTGTTTTAAAGTATATTTAGAATATATGGTTACAATTTAATACAATATTGGTCATTGGATGTAATTTCACATTTAAACCAGTTATAAACAAGTGTCAATCTTTTGATAGTTATTATCTCTTAAAAACACGCTATTTGTTTTGATGACGGGAACTAATTTTTTAAATTAATTAACGCAACAGATATGTTCTGAATTTGGTAAAATAGACATCATTTTTGAATTCTTAATATCAAATATAGCTTAGGCCTATGTTTTGGTATTTTTCTGGAAAGTTTCATTTTTTGATGAATAGTGAAACCACTAAGTGGTAGTTAAAAAAACTGAATTTTTCATAAAACATAATTTTACCGCTTCTTTGAGTGGAATTTTGAAAATCCGAGAGACACGGTTAATATCAAGGACTAAACTGTGGTTCAATGAGATGAAAATAATTTTTGTTGAATAGTAACTTTTTACTTATTTTTATCACGGTTAAAAGTACATAGGGTAATTAAGGGTAAAAATGATATTATTATTACCCTAAAACATGTCCTAATTATATTGGACAAGTGTAATTAGACCAAAAACAGCCTTAGTAATAAAATATTACCATTTAGGCCCACTTGGATTAGATTAGGACATTTATTATTAATTTATTTAAAGAAGGGTTAAAATAGTTGAAATCAATGTTTAATAAGTAAATCATTTTTAATATATGGTTATACATTAGATAAATTCGACTATAAATATTCATTAGAAAGCTAAAATGATTTCATACATAGTGGTATTTTATTTGTTATTTTTAGACATTAAATAATTTAATTTATTTATGACACAACAATGATGCAGTAATTATCTTATTAGTGAAATATTGACATAAATGATTTTATAAATACCCAAATAAATGTAATTTGATACTTTTTATGAATTCCACTAATTTTCTAGGTTAATATGACATGTTAGTATTGATTAATTAACTTTTTTGAAGTAATCATTCTGTTATGATTTTCACAAAAATCAATTACTAAATAGTGTCAAAATTGACATAAAAGAGTTTTTAAAACAAATATTAGTAATTGTTATTTTATCCCTAAAAGTCTAAGGTTCGGAAAAATGACTTATATAAGGCTATATATATTAATAATAAACAACTTGGGGTTCGTTTGGCTTGATATAGTATGCTTATTAACCTTATAGTATAAGAACACAAGAAGACACGGTAAAAGTAAAATTATTTAACTTAATGTTAAATCTAAATGATAAGGTTAAAATAGGAACCTAAACATGTCAAAATTATATTGGATGAGAGGTTTTCGACCCATCCCCACCTTAGCTTCGAAATATATCAATTTGGAGCTATTTAAAACCGAAATTGACTTTATAATAAAATAATATTTTTATTTTTCCCAAAGGTGCCCCTCTCCTCCCTTATAAAAGGGCACCTCCTCCCCCTCTTCCTCACACCACATTGAGCCTTAAAGCACTGCCAACCCCTGCCAATGCCTCCTCTCCACTTCCCTAGAGACATACTAGAGGTCCTGGTCTTCTTCAAAGACCAATTTTAGTGCCCTAAAAGAAGGTCTCAAAGAAGCACTTCAAAGAAGAGGTAATGTCCGTTACCGATTCTTTCATTTTTATTTCTTCTTCAACTTCTTCTTATTTAGTTGTTTCACTATGAAGTAATAACATCAGTATCACTCATATAATGATATGTTATTATAAGTATGAAACAACCCTATTTCACCATCTATCCATCCTACGGAAAAAGATATCACCGCGCGTGCGTACGAACAGAATACCGTCTCCACGCCGTGGTGTAATCTATTTTCCACCACCACCTTACTTGGATGGGTATAATTGTGTAAATAATGAATATATATGACTATTATAAAGTAATAATTATTATGAAATAGTATACATACACTCCAATACAGTTCCATGATCATAGGAATGATATAATCACTCGTGCGTACGTACTGAATACCGTCTCCAAGATGTGATGCGGCTCGTTCTACATGATCTTCATTTCATAATGAATATATAAATGAATTGAATGAATGAATATGATATATATTACACTAATTCCATTCTAGAAATGAGGTTTATATAACCTAAAGAGAAGAATAAGAATTTATTCGACAAGACATGCATAAGAACAAAAAGTTATAAACACCCGAATAACAAGTAGCAATGAAATATTAATACTAATAAGCTAATAATATGACCATATATGATATCATAAAAATAAGTATGATTCTGGAATAAGTCAATAACATTATTTAAATCATTATACAGGAGGTTCGAACACTTACGATGCAAAACAGACCTAAGGTAAGGGAAATATCACAATCTCATTTTTATCCGAGATTGCTTATACATTGGTATTTACTGAGGTGTATTTTATCATATACATCCATGTTTCCTCATTATGTAATATTATTTCCATCCCCCTACAAATGTTTAAATCCAATTTTACCCTTCGGTTTGTTTTTAGTAAAAGATACAAAAGGAATCTTTTTTCGTTTTTCATACGAGGTACTTTTTGACTTTTCTGACAAAAGTACGGGAGGAATTTTTTTTAACTTATACGGCATGAATGTATTTTTAAAACATTATTTTCAAGAAGCTTACGTTACAAGTTTTTATGTTTATTTTTAATCAACTTATTCTAGTTTAAAATTGTATGACATGTTAAGAAAGGAAAAATGTTTTTGAAGTAGAACGGATATTTTCCCCAAGAATGGAGTTCAAGTGTTTTATCATAATTATTTTCCATGTAAGATAATAAAGGGTTCTATTTATATCCCTATTATTACATTGATTTGATTATGTTGTGATTGAATAATTTATATGAATTCCTTTATCTTATATGAATTGTTTTATGATGTCACGATGTTTAAGATTCCCATTTTTACTACATGGGTTATGCAATGATGTGTGATTTATGATTTTGTGGCACACATAAGAATGGTATCATTATGAGATGGGTGGAACCTATATCTCTCTCCAATGCATTGGGTAAAGATTTTATATCTCCTGAGATAGACATGGCTGGTACGGTAGGTTATACCGATTCAGTGAAACAGGACTGAAACGAGGAATGAACTTGGTTCAGAAATGGACTTTGTCAACTAAGATAGTCTTGGCAAAGAGTCTTGACTAACAAGAAATGATTCTCTATGATTATGTGTGTATGCCACAAAGTTTCATGTTTCATGTTATGATTATTGGGATTACATTTCACTACTATGATTTATCCCATTTATGAAATTATGATCTCTTTTGCAGGTGAAGACTTCCAAAAGTTATGTGCTTATGTATATGATGTGATTGATATTTCTTTTGTTTACCCTTACTGAGCATTTGAGATCACCCTTTTATGTTTTATTTTCCCCAGGATATAAATAAAGGTTTTAGGTAAGAAAAAAAAGGAAGATCTTTATGGGAGATGTTGAAGATCTTTCACCATGATTAGAGGATTACGTTCCGAGTTTCCAAAGACACTAAACTATTACGGTCCTTGTGTGTGTGTTTTTGTTATGTACTATGTATTCCGGAAAAGTAATGTAATGTCCATGTACGTCAGGCTTCGTGTCTCTAAAGTCGGTATCAGAGGAAAGGTTTAGTCAACCATTGGAAACTACGATGTGATAACTTTAGTGAGAACCCTAGAGATATTTCTATGGTATGTCTAGGGATGTCCCTAAGGCTAAGTATAAGTATAGGTTATAGTCCTATAATTGCGCTAAACATCATAGAATTAAACCTAAGATGTTAGATATTGAAGGTACTCCCCCTTTATTATGTTGTTTTCCCTAGCATTATTTTTTCCTCTCACACTATTCTTTTTGGGTTTTAGACGATGGCTAGAACCCGAAGGAACCGTGTTGATCAATGCAATGGACAATGGAATGATTGTCCTCCTGAACAAACAAATGTTATGAGAGATGGAGTGCAAAATATTATTTCTATACATACACAAGATATGAATCATTCTGGACTTCCAAATGAGGAGAGAAGGGAACAATATTCTATTGAGTCCTTCATGAGGCAACGTCCACCTTCTTTCAGTGGGTCTTCTGATCCACTTGTTGCTGAACAAAGGATCAGTACCACTGAAAAGATATTTTCAGTTCTTCAGTGTTTTGAACATGATAAAGCCATCTTAGCAATATATCGTTTGGAAGGTGAAGCTGATCAATGGTGGAATCTTATCAAAAATATTAGGAAAAGAGATAAAATTGAGTCCATGGAATGGGATGAGTTCAACAACATATTTTTCAATAGGTACTTCCCTCGTATTTGGAGAAGGAGTTTTTTGAACTAAAGAAAAAGGATGATGAATCTTTTGGTATATACGAAGCGAATTTTACAAGGCTTACAAGGTATGCATCTATATTTATCATGCAACCTGAAAGTAAAGTGGATCGATTCATCAGTGGCTTAAAACCAAATCTTCAAAGGGAATTAGCTATAAGAGACTTCAGTAGCTATGAAGAAATTGTCTGTTGTGCTATCAAGGTAGAAATGGAAGTTGGTGTTACTTATCCATCTCATAGTTTTGACAAGAAACGAAAGATGGAGTTCAAGGAGAAATCTCAAAATAATGGTGAAAAGAATATGAATGTCTCCTTATGCTCAAAGTGTTGAATGAAGCATGGTGGAGATTGTCTTAAAGGGACAAGTAAATGATTCAAATGTGGAAAGGAAGGTCATCGGGCATTTGAATGCCGCAATGATGGGAAGAAGGTGCCTAATGATGCAAACAAAGGATGGGATACATAGAATGAACCTACTACACTTCAATGCTTCAAGTGAAAGGATATGGGACATTATGCCAATAAATTCCCTAATCCAAGGGTTAGTGATGATCAACATGAGCAACAACTTAAGGAAAAGGATAAAGGGAAGTCACATGATATCACCATTAGTGATGTTGAATATGACAACGATGTGGTGGAATGATTAAGTGTTTATGTAATGGGATTCCAAAATAATGTTGAGTATTGGAATATTTACGTATTGGTCTAATGTGGTATTCAAAGTGATTGAGATATTTTTGAAAATAAGATGATATGCGCATAATGAAGGGAAAACATGAAAATGAAATGTTTAATAGTATTAATGAGCTCATGATTGATATAAGGACTAAGTGATATCATGGTTTGAGTATATAGAATTTTGAGGATTTTGTTATGTGGAAAGTGTTAACTTTTAACTGCATTCATGTTTTGACTAGGGTTCAATGGGTATTAAAGAGAACACATAATTAAGGCCTTTGAATGTATGGAATGTGACCAACAAGACATATCTTATGATATATGGGGATCAACGATGATATTAAATCTCTGGTAATCATTTTCACTATATTATGAAGAGTGGACAGCAGTATTATGGATAAGCCTAAAGATTGGAATGGATTATGTTGGAAATAAGTTAGTATTGTTTAAGGATAGAAGTTTTTTCGATATTATTGATGGGATGTTATAGTAATATAGTTTTAGAAAAAGGACAACCTGTAAGATGGGCGACATCCCATCGCGTCGAACAAGGCTGTGCGAATCGAACCCACAACCAAAGTGCGACTAGCCTTTATCGCCTACCACTGACCTACAGGAAGTCCCTGTTTAGTAGAAAGTAGTTTTATTATATTAAGCAGTATGATATATGAAGTATAAGTCCATTTTATGAACCATATATGATGAATCTCACTATAGACGGACTTATATATTTTTTGATAACTTTTCTAACCTTTTGTTTGAGACAGATGGAATGACCCATCATTCTATCACATGATCTACTAACACATCACGAATGAAAAATTCAACTTCATTTCTTTAAGAGATGAAGTGGAAATTGTCCAAAGAATGACAAATGGTGAGACTATACCAAAATCACGAAAGTATTTCTTCTAATTCCAATTTCATCAACTTTAGGGAAATGATCTTCAAAACCAAAAATGTTGTCCCAGTGCTCGTATATCTGATGAATTAGATGGTACCTTAGATCATCACAAATTTATGGCTTTGTGATTGCTGTCTTTTCCATAGCCATGTTCTCTACCACTCTCCATCAGAACATGATGGTTAGATTTCTCTTCCATATCCATATTTTCACCTATGTGAAAACTCAGTGATTAGTTTATTTGGGTAACCGTTTCGTTTCATACCTTTTTTTTAAAGATTGTTTTTGGTATTCTTTTTTACTAATTGGGTTTCTATAAAAGAAACTTTCGAATAGTAAACCATTTATAACCCCGACGAATTTCGAGGGCAAAATTCATTTTAAGGGGGGTAGAATGTAACACCCCGAGATTTTATGAAAAATATTCATTTGAATAATGTCTTCTGTTGTACGCTACACCAAAAGGAGCTTGCACAACACGCATCCTTGAGTTTCCTTGCATTACACGCAATCACGGCCTTCCTCGATAACTTGCGTCGTACGCAATACCGAGTTTCACTAAACAATGAAATGCAATTAAAATATAATTAAAACTAGCAGTTATGAATAGTAATAACCACTACTTGAAATTTTTTAAATTTTATTTTTTCAAAATGGACTTAATTTTTGGATTTGGAATATCGAAATTAGCCTAAGGTGAAATTTTGGTACTTTTCGGATAACTTTCATATTCCGATGAATAGTGAAAATTACTAAATTTTAATTAAAAACAACTTTTTTAATAGAAATAATTAATAGTGATAAATTATTAATTTGAGTGGTTTTAAAGTATATTTAGAATATATTTTTACAATTTAATACAATTTTGGTCATTGGATGTAATTTCACATTTAAACCAGTTATAAACAAGTGTCAATCTTTTGATAGTTATTATCTCTTAAAAACACGCTATTTGTTTTGATGACGGGAACTAATTTTTTAAATTAACTAATGCAACTCCTATGTTCTGAATTTGGTAAAATAGAAATCATTTTTGAATTCTTAATATCAAATATATCTTAGGCCTAATTTTTGGTATTTTTCTGGAAACTTTCATTTTTTGATGAATAGTGAAACCACTAAGTGGTAGTTAAAAAAAATGAATTTTTTATAAAAATTAATTTTACTGATTCTGTGAGTGGAATTTCGAAAATCCGAGAGACACTGTTAATATGAAGGAGTAAAATATGGTTCAATGAGATGAAAATAATTTTTGGTGAATAGTAACTATTTACTTTTTTTTACTACGGTTAAAAGTAAATAGGGTAATTAAGGGTAAAATGATATTATTATTATCCTAACACATGTCCTAATTCTATTGGATAAGTGTAATTCGACCAAAAATAGCCTTATGAATAAAATATGACCATTTAGGCCCACTTGGATTAGATTAGGACATTTATTATTAATTTATTTAAAGAAGGGTTAAAATAGTTGAAATCAAAGTTTAATAATTAAATCATTTTTAATATAGGGTTATACATAAGATAAATTCAACTATAAATATTCATTAAAAATATAAAACGATTTCCTACATAATGGTATTTTATTTTTATTTTTTAGACATTAAATAATTTAATTTATTTATGACACAATGATGATGCAGTAATTATCTTATTAGTGAAATATTGACATAATTGATGTTATAAATACCCAAATAAATGAAATTTGAGACTTTTTATGTATTAAACTAATTTTAGAGGTTAATATTACATGTTAGTATTGATTTAATTAACTTTTTTCGAACTAATCATTCTTTTATGATTTTCAGAAAAATCAATTACTAAATAATGTCAAAATTGACATAAAACAGTTTTTAAAACAAATATTACTAATTGTTATTTTATCCCTAAAAATCTAAGGTTCATCCAAATGACATATATAAGGCTATATATATTAATAATAAACAACTTGGGGTTCGTTTGGCTTGATATAGTATATTTATTAACCTTATAGTATAAGAACACAAGAAGACACAGTAAAAGTAAAATTATATAACTTAATGTTAAATCTAAATGATAAGGTTAAAATAGGAACCTAAACTTGCCTAAATTCTATTGGATGAAAGTATTTCTACCCATCCCCACCTTAGATTCGAAATATATCAATTTGGAGCTATTTAAAACCGAACATGACTTTATAATAAAATAATATTTTCAGTTCTCCCAAAGGTTCCCCTCTCCTCCCTTATAAAAGGGCACCTCTTACCCCTTTTCCTCACACCACTTTGAGACTTCAAGATCTGCCAAAACCTGAAAATTCCTCCTCTCCACTTCCCTAGAGACATCCTAGAGGTCCTGGTATTCTTCAAAGACCAATTTTAGTGCCCTAATAGAAGGTCACAAAGAAGCACTTCAAAGAAGAGGTAATGTCCGTTACCGATTCTTTCATCTTTATTTCTTCTTCCACTTCTTCTTCTTTAGTTGTTTCATTATGAATTAATAACATCAGTATCACTCATATACAGATATGTTATTATAAGTATGAAACAACTCTATTTCACCGTTTATCCATCCTACAGAAAAAGAAATCACCGCGCGTGCGTACGAACAGAATATCGTCTCCACGTCGTGGTGTAATCTATTTTCCACCACCACCTTACTTAGATGGGTATAATGGTGTAAATAATGACTATATATGACTATTATAAAGTAATACGGATTATGAAATAGTATACATACACTCCAATACAATTCCATGATCATAGGAATGATATCATCACTCGTGCGTACGTACGGAATACCGTCTCCACGATGTGATGTGACTCGTTCTACATGATCTTCATTTCATAATGACTATATAAATGAATTTAATGAATTAATATGATATATATTACAATAATACCATTCTGGAAATGAGGTATCTATAACCTTAAGAGAAGAATAAGAATTTATTCGACAAGACACGCCTAAGAACAAAAAGTTATAAACACCCAAATAACAAGTAGAAATGATATATTACTACTAAGAAGCTAATAATATGACCATATATGATATCATAAAAATAATTATGATTCTGGAATAAGTCAATAACATTATTTAAATCATTATACAGGAGTTTCGGACACTTACAAAGCAAAACGGACCTAAGGTAAGGGAAATATCACAATCTCATTTTTATCCGAGATTGCTTATACTTTGGTGTTTACTGGGGTGTATTTTATCATCCAAATCCATGTTTCCTCAATATGTAATATTATTTCCATCCACCTACAAATGTTTAAATCCAATTTTACCCTTCGTTGAGTTTTTAGTAAAAGATACAAAAGGAATCTTTTGTCATTTTTCGTACGTGGTACTTTTTGACTTTTCCGACAAAAGTACGGGAAGAATGTTTTTTTTAACATATACGGCATGAATGGATTTTTAAAACATTATTTCCAAGAATAATACTTTACATGTTTTCATGTTTATTTTTAATCAACTTCTTTTAGTTTAAAATTGTATGACATGTTAATAAAGGAAAAATGTTTTTGAAGTAGAAAGGATATTTTCCTCAAGAATGGAGTTCAAGTGTTTTATCAAAATTATTTTCCATATAAGAAAATAAAGGGTTCTATTTATATCACTATTATTACATTGATTTGATTATTTTGTGATGGAATTATTTATATGAATTTCTTTATCTTATATGAATTGTGTTATGATGTCACGATGTTTAAGATTCCCATTTTTACTACATGGGTAATGAAATGATGTATGATTTATGATTTTGTGGCACACATCAGAATGGTATCATTATGAGATGGGTGGGACCTATATCTCCCTCCAATGAATTGGGTAAAGATTTTATATCTCATGAGATAGACATGGCTGGAACGGTAGGTTATACCGGTTCAGTGAAACAGGACTGAAACGAGGAATGAACTTGGTTCAGAAATGGCCTTTGTCTACTAAGATAGTCTTGGCAAAGAGTCTTGACTAACAATAAATGATTCTCTATGATTATGTGTGTATGACAAAATGTTTCATGTTTTATGTTATGATTATTGGGATTACATTTCACTTCTATGATTTATCCCATGTTATGAAATTATGATCTCTTTTGCAGGTTAAGATTTCCAAAAGTTATGTGCTTATGTATATGATGTGATTGATATTTCTTTTGTTTACCCTTACTGAGCATTTGAGCTCACCCTTTTATGTTTTCTTTTCCCCAGGATATAAAGAAAGGTTTTAGGTAAGAAAAAAAGGAAGATCTTTATGGGAGATGTTGAAGATATTTCACCATGATTAGAAGATTACGTTCCGAGTTTCCAAAGACACTAAACTATTACGGTCCTTGTGTGTGTGTTTTTGTTATGTACTAAGTATTCCGAAAAAGTAATGTAATGTCCATGTACATCAGTCTTCGGGTCTCTACAGGGTATAAATTCACATATATAAAATTATACAAAAACCTCATACCTTGATTCAAGAGCATTGTTGAAGCCGCGGAAGTCAGTTCCACAGATGCCGGGTGTTGTTTCGTCAACATCGGGAAAATCGTTGTCGTAGGTGACTTCATTTGCGGGTGGCTTCTTCTCCCTTGACGCGGAGGAAGAGGAAGGAATACATAGTTCCTTTTGGGCTTTTCCTCACGTTCTTTCCCTGGTTGAATAATTAGAGAGAATTTTCTTCATCGAGAAGTAGATGTTGTTCTTCGTTGAAGATGTTCTTCGTGGAGAGGAACACTTTCCATCTCATTCTCCTGAGCCACCCCAATAGAATATTTTCCAATGCATATAAAATAATATGCTCCTGAAGATAATAATGCCACACATTTCAAATCAAATCAAACAAATCAGTTAATTGAGGGAGCTTAATTAATTAATTTGATGGTGTTGGCAAATTAATGATAGAATGTTGGAGGTGGAGATTTTAACCCTCATCAATGGGGGGTTCCAAGGAATTCAAGGGGAAGATGAAGATTTGGTGTTGATGTGGGACCCAAAACACATTATCCTCCCATGGGAGGTTATGTGGTAATGTACCCCACTTCAAACATCCCTTTGCTGGATTTTACCACCACCAACATAAAAATATCTTCATCATATTTTTATTTATTTTAATAACAAAACCCAAAAATTAACTTCTCCTCCCGAAAAAATGCATCTACGGTAAAGGTCCCCTTAACCAAATACCAACGTTGCGAGTTCATCGGTGTCCTTAGATTTCAATTCCAAGCACCGGTTCAAATGATAGAAAATCTTGCACGTATGTTTACTGAACATACCTGAACAAAACTTCAAAAATTGATTCCAAGCACACCGGGCCTCGAAATCAGGCACTGTCAGAAACTGCGGACTTGTAAAATTCCAAAAAATTTAAGAAAATTATTCCATGAAATTTCAGGTTCTTTACAACATAACCATTAAGACACCGTGAAAGGTAAAAGTGGGATAAGAAAGATACACCATTGTAAAGAAATTACTATAGATAGAAAACATGATGTAGCTCAACCTAAAGAAAGAGAAAGAGTAACCTTGTCTATGAACAAGGGGCTCAACATATTGTGTAGATAAACTACACATCATGTCTCTTCCACCCATAGTAGGAGTGTAACCTCATCCAACCATGAGAAGATAAAAATAGAAATCAAGTGGAATATTCCATGCATATTCACAACCCATGGAAGGAGAGTGTCCAAATACAATGTTATGGATACATATGTATATATATTCCTAGAAAAAGAATCCCAAACAAGGGAGAACGGGGACCTCCAACTCACAGCTCAACATAGGTAAAGAGTCACCAATAGTTTTAGATGTCCAAAAATAATGCCTAGCATCTTGAGAATTTTCCCAATAGAAAACTTCCAAGTCAATTCATGCCTCTTCACAATACCTCATAGTCGAGGGGTTATAATCTCTTGGTTGGGGACCAATTCCTTGGTACATCTAGAAGGTTCCAATTAGCATAAATATAGAAGACCCATACCCTATTTCAGAAGGAGGGTTCCACTATCATAATTAATAGAGGACACATGCCATGCCTAGATAGAGGGTTACAATATGATGGTATATGGTTGATGCCCATCACATCTAGAGGGTTCCACTCTAGAAGTAGATAGAGGACCCATGCTCTATGCTAACATGTTGGTTGCACTCTGATGGTAGAGGACCCATGCCCATCCTTGCTGGAGGGTTCAACTATAGAAGTATATAGAGGACACATTCCTATATTATCTAAAGGGTTCCAGTCTAGGATTTTTTAGAGGACACATGCACAACCCAGCTAGATAGTTCAACTATAGACATCGAGTACCCATGCCCAGCCCAACTAGAGGGTTCTACTTAGAATTCCTTTGGTGATATTGTGTGATCACAACTATCATCGAGCATCACTTAAACAATATCCATACCCAAAATCAGCTAACATCATATTCCACAAGTCATTAATGAGGTCATCGTTATGTTACAAGTAGAAAACAACTCTAGATAGGATAATCATGGGTTGAAATATGAGTTCAAACAAAGAATATATGAGAGCATAAAGTTTCCTAAAAAGGTACCAAGGGGTACAAGGAGTGTGGGAACCCCTGTGATGTGCATTCTTGATCCATCACCTATTCATATCCCTGTAGGTACACATCTCACCATCATTGTAGGGACACATTACGTGCAAGTGATATACATGGCGTGCCCATGACACTTGGGGTCTGACCTGTGTGCTTGGTCATGTCTATGTATCCATCCATTATCCATTTATCAATCCCATGTCTATGTACTTATGTCGTGTACATATTCTTTGGTACATGGCCATGTGGATAGCCATGTACTCCCACATAAGTTCTTACCCATGTGCTCTTCCACACAGTTAATCCTTCCAGGGATGCGATACAAGGAATGTAATAGGGATACATGCCATTCCATCCTTATAAATTCCCTAAATCTTAGTAACTGTAGTGTAGGGGATACATGCCATGTGTTTATCGTGGTATATGGTGTGTAGTTGTGTTTTTCAAAATTTCTCATATTTGAGGTCTATGATTTAGATATGGATTTTCTTCTTGGATCCCATCTTCATTCCTTCCTGAAAATGGTAGATATAGATATGGATCATTGTTTTCTAGAAATTGGATTCCTTTATTCCATGGGGGTTATTCATACTCACTTCACAAAAATCTACCTCCTTCCATCATTGATTAGGAATTATATTCAACAAATCAATCAAACACACCCTAAAACAACCCAGATATATCCTTGATTCGTTGATACATCCATCGTATGATATTTCACCATGAATCTGGGGGTCCTATTGGGCTCGGTACCTCCTGATAATGTCAAAACCAGACTATAGGGTCTAACTGGTGATGAATGTGATGAAATTGAGGGAAAAGTAACAAAATAACCTTTTATCAATCATTTCCTAATGTTCTTTTCCAAAGATCTTGAATGGGGATATCCAGGGTTAAAAATATAAAGAATAATTCATTTAATCGATTCATAGAAGCATTTAAAGTTCAATACATTGGTACATGATATAGAAATGGTGATTTTTCTTAATCAGTTTAATAAAAAATGGAATAATACATAGATTGTAGAGTCCTATCTAAAGATTGAATCATTTTTCATCGAAGAATGTTCTCTCTTCCATTTTTGGGAATTAGTTTCATCCAATGTGCTCTGATCTACTTCAATCTAGATATTTATCAACATCCCATATGATATAACAATTGAGAAAGGAAGGGGAAGATCTAGAATCCTACAAGGCTTTACATGGCTAACCCTAGAGAATCCTTCATTAAAGTGAATTTATAAACATTTCAGTTAGTTAAATTAACCAATTAGTTAAATTAATTTATTTAATTACCCAACTAAACACACCACCAACAAGAAAGATATCTGAGCACACCATGATAACCTCTATTAGGTTGTGCCTAGGGAAAACTACTCATTGTAGACTCAACCATGGTCTCAGATTTCTGATATCATCTTTTGTTTAAGGATTATCCCATTTTATTTATGAAAAATTTCATAAAAAATATAGAATATAATAAATATTTTTATAAAATTAATTTTGGGTACACTATGCCCCAAAATTGAATGTCTTCATAGTGATTTGATCTATAAATATATTTAATAATATTTAAAAATCTTACAATGTCACGAACTATCCCCCGAGGCCCATTCCATGACTACCCCAAGCCCACCTTCCATAGGCCAGGGGTTGGCGACTAGCACAAAAAGGCATATTCCCTATAACCGGGATGGAATTGACTTTATAACCTATAAATACATGCATCCAAGAAAATAGCAAGATACGAACACAAGTCATCTATATATCAGAAAGAGTTTTGAATGTAAAAACGGTCCAAAATACAAACCCAATTGTAATGATACAAGTATGACTAAAATACAATACACCTAAAGAAAGATAAATATAGCTACTGGGTCATCCTTGGAAGTTCCTACCTAAAGGGTAGCTATATATCACCTCCTCAACACTCCATTTCCACTTGTCTCCTCTGCATACCGACGCGTAGTATAGTCCACCTCCGAGCACCATCCAGTCCAGGTACTATTAGCCTCGATCAGTGATGTCTGTCATCTACAGCACTCACAATGAGGTGTGGGCATAACCCATGCAAGGGTGAGTAAAATGTCACTCGATAGGGAACCCGAGACCCTCAATATCTCACAAAATCCACAAAGGATAAACCACATAGTATGTAAACCAGTGACAACCCTACTTTGGTATATACCCATAAATATACCTAAGTTTTCAAGTAATCCCATCTCAATCATGAGGAATGACATGGTCTAGCTCAAAATCCCAAATCCCAACTATTCCAAAATGAATGGAATACCACAATGTCATGTAACACATAGGTACACCACACAGAAGAATACCACTAAGGTATTTCCACGAAGGAAAGCACGACACAGGTACATACTCATCTCACACCAGGTTTAACTTAGATGCAGTAGTAAAGATGATTAGATATAGAAACTAAATCATCTTACTCCGTTAAGAGGCTCTACTACTTAAGCACACATGATCTCTTGGTTCTAACCCACATAGGATTGCTCGGTGCTGACCCAAGAAGGATTTCTAGGTGCTAACCCACAATGGATGCCACAGTGCTGACCCACATAGCATCACTAGGTGCTGACCCAGACAGGATCGCTCGCGCTGGCCCACATAGGACAACTAGGTGCTGACCTACATAGGATCGCTATACATCTCTATTATGTCATCAGACCCACACAAGATCCTAGTACATTTCCGGTACATCCTCAGACCCACACCTGATCATAGTACATCTCGACAACTAGCTACGGGGTTCCCACACTAAGACCGCTCATCTCTGGGAGGATCTTCTCCACATGACACTAGTCGATTCTTCAACTTCCATGAAGAACCATGAATAAGTATCTCAATGAACCACCACATTAAATGGGTCTCAACGCAACAGACATTGTGTCAATCAGACGCCCAGTCTGTAAGTTATTAGCCTTTTTGTCCCAAGGGCCCGGTTGGATTTGTGCTCGATCCCACCAGAACATTTCTTTAACTTTATCCAAATCTTGAGTGTGGTATACCAAATAGGCCATCTCACTCCATGGTTTCTAGCACCACTTACGGTTTGTCAAATGGACGCCTGGTGCCAATGTTATGGCCAAATGACTGAATAGGGTCAAAATTTGCACGGGTCTGGTCCGACCCGGTCGGACCATCCCCACCTGACCCGACCCAACTCTCGAGGGCTGGCCCAGCCCGTTAGGCGGCCCTGCCCACTGGGTCCGGCCCGGGCTGGGCGGCCCGGCCCGCTGGGAAGTTCAGCAGTCCATGAGTGCTGATAGGGGCTATACTGGGCCGCAGAAGCTGCGAAACGGCGAGGCCATGGGGTAAAGAGGCCGCGGGGTGGCTCGGACGTGAATGGTGTGAGGCCACGAGGCAGCTCGCCCGTGGCCAACGTGAGTCTGAGGGGCGGCGCGGACGCGAGTGGCACGAGGATGCAGGGTGGCTTGACTGCGGACGGTGCGAGGCGGCTAGGCGCATCGGTCGCGGGGTGGCTCGGTTCCGGGGAGGAGCAGCCGCGAAGCATGGAGGACATTGGGTGGCTGGGTGGCGCTGCGGAAGGCAGAGCCATGGGGCGGCGAGGCTGGTCCATAGAAGGCGGATCCGCAGGGCGGTACGGCGAGGTCGTGGGGTGGTAGTGGCCGCGGGGTGGCAGTGGCTGCGGGGGGCGCTGTGTGACATCGCCTTCATCGCGGTCAGCGGTGGTGCCAGCCGCCGTTCTCGTGTTCCAGCAGTGGCAAACTATGGCCCTGATTCTCGTCACCATCGTGAAGAACAATCCAATAAAGGGGAACAACAGAGGAGTCTGGCCATGTTTCTTTGGCACTCACCCTCCGTGTTAGGGTGGTAGCAAATGGCTCATCATATTCATAAATCAATAACGTCAAACTTGAAAATTTCATATGAATCGTGTATCAAATCGTTTTGGTTGATCTGTGTTCACCATGATTTCCAAGAAAGAGGAATTTAATCGAGAAATTTCAGGAATTCAATAACAACACCAACCTTGGAGTATTTTTGACGATGTTCATGAGATGGAAGCGGTGAAGTCTAATAGAGTGCTAACGATCGTTTCATCCGCGGTCATGCTTCCGAAGTCAGTTCGAATGTCGTCCACTTTATTCAATTCTGGAGTGCATTATTCATTGGAGAGCTTTCTCCCATGTTATCCCCCTTCTCTTTCTCCAACCAAAAATCCCCTCCCATAAAAATAGGTTCCAACATAATGAAATATATTTGTCCAATTTTAAATTGTTAGCACAAATTAATTTAGCTTAATTAATTAAAGGGGGTAGAATAATTAATCAATGGGAAGTTCAAGAGACATTCCCGCATTTAAGTGGGAGGTTCAAGGGGTTTTAATCTTGAGTGGTCCCCACCACCATAACCTCTCATGGGAGGTTTTAGGTTCGGTGGTCCCCACCTCCATAACCTCAAGGGGTGTAATAATTTTGGTGGTCCCCACCTCTCCACATCCTTAAAGAGTTTCAAATAAAAATAAAAATGTTACACAATTTTTTTTTATTTTATTCTTTCACGAATATGTGAAAAGAAAACTTCCACCCTCGAACTACTACAATCAAGGTGAAGGTCTCCTTAAGAGAATTCTAGTGGTGGGAGTTCAATAGTGCCCGTAGATTTTAATTCCGAGAAACGGTTAAAATGTTAGAAAATCCAGCTCACACGTTTACTGAATATACCCAAAATAATGTTCCAAAATTCATTTCAGGAACTGTGGGCCTTAGAAACATGTGTCATCAATTTTTGCAGACCCATAAAATTTCCATTTATTTTAAAGGAAACTAAAATTGAAATTCTGGGTCTTTACATTCTCCCCAACTCAGGGCTTTACATCCCTGTAAGCTAAATCAAAAAACTAGGAATACAAGTGGGGTTTCTGAGTGCGTTTCTGATCCTCCTGCTCCAATGTGATCTCTTGACGGTTCCTGTGATGCCAATGAATGCACACCATATGTATCAACTGCCCATGAAGGACACAGTCCTGTCGATCCTCAATCTCCACTAGAACCTCAATAAAAGTCGCCCCATATTTGATGTCCATCTCTCATTTGTCTATGATGTGGGAAGGGTCATGCACGTATCTCTTCAGCTGGGATACGTGGAAGACGTTGTGCACCAAGTGCAACTGAGGTGGATGAGCTAAGCGGTAATCCACCTCACCAACTATGTTGAGGACCTGGAAGGGTCCAATGAACCTCGGAGGTAACTTACCGCCTTGGCCAAATCTCTGCAAACCTCATCGAGGTGAGACCCATAGAAATACATGGTCACCATCATCGAACTCCATAGGTCTCTGTCTCCTGTAGTCATAAGACTTCTTCCTTCTCTGTGTAGACTTCATCTATGCCTAGATGATCTGCACCTTCTTCGTGGTAGCCCATACCATCTCTGGTCCCACAAGGGATGACTATCCTGGGTTAGTCGAGTACAAAGGTGATATACAAGGTCATCTATATAACTCCTCAAAAGGTTCCATCCCAATGGTGGAGTGATAGCTGTTATTGTATGAATGCTCCTCCAATGGAAAGTGATCCTCCCAATTGTGACCGAAGTCAAGGACGCATACTCGTAGCATGTCCTCGAGGGTATGAATGGTTCGCTCCGTCTGGCCATATGTCTGAGGATAGAAGGTAGTTCTCAAACGAAGCTGCATCCAGAAATCCTCCTGCAACCCCTTTCGTAGATAGGAAGTAAAACATGCATCAATATTGGAGACAATCGTCAAGGTTACTCCATGTAACTCCAGCATCTCCTGCACATAGAGGCTTCTCATGATCTCTACTGAACCCGGCTCTCTGATCGGTAGGAAGTGGACTGACTTGGTGAGTCGGTCGATGATCACCCAAATAGATTCATGCCCCCTGGATTTATGTGGAAGACTTGTAACTAAATCCTTTGATATCACTTCCCACTTCCACTCTGGGACCTCTAAAGGCTCAACCAAACCTTCTGGTAATGGATGCCCCACCATCACTTGCTGACAAGTGAGGCATTGTGAGACAGACTCTCCTACAGCTTTCTTCATTCCCGGCCACCACTGTTGTCGTTTGAGATCCTAGTACATCTTCACCACTCCTAGATGTACCATTAGAGGGTATGTGTTGAACTCCCTCATCACTTCCTCCCTAAGAGACATTGTTACCATGGTATGTCCTTTGAAGAGGATGGCATGCTCCCCGCCATCAGAAAATCAATCAAGTGCCTATCCATTGGATATTTGAGCACATCGAGCCACACATTAAGTGCCCCCACACTAAGCCTCCTTAAATCGATGAAGAAGTGGGGGAGTGACTATATGATACTGATGAAAAGCTGCTCCATCTCGATCCACAAAGGATATTTGCAAAGCGGCCAACAACTCTGTTACCTCACCTAGTAGCAGTATACCAGATCTCCTGTTGAGTGCATCTCTTACAATGTTCCCCTTCCCAAGAGTATAGACTATCTCGAAGTCATAGTCTATGAGGAACTCAATACAATGTCATTGTCTCAGGTTCATGTCCATCTGAGAGAAGATATACCTGAGACTCTTGTGATCCGAGTAGACTGTAAAATGCTCACCCATCAAGTAATGTCACCACATATTCAAGGTAAAGACCACTGCTGATAACTCCAAGTCATGGGTAGCGTAGTTCTTCTCAGTTTTCCTCAAATGTCAAGAACCATATGCGATCACTTCTCGCTTCTGCATGAGGAAACATTCTTGCTCGGTCCTTGATGCATCGCAGTAGACTATGTACTTTACGCCCTCCTCCGGAAGCCTCAAGATAGGGGCACCAGTCAGCCTCTGTCTCAGTTACTGAAAACTATGCTGGCATCTCTTTGACCACACGAAGGGTTTCTCCTTCTTCATCAACGCTGATAGAGGTGCCAAAACTCTGGAGAAATCTGGAACAAATATCTGGTAGTATCCAGCCAATCCCAGGAAACTTCGAACCATCGTCACACACCTAGGTGGCTCCAAAGCAGGTACCACCTCAATCATTGCTGGATCCACTACAACTCCAACCCCCGAGATGACATGTCCCAGAAAGTGAACCTCTTGGATCTAGAACTAGCACATCAAGAGCTTACCATAAAGCTGGTGCACTCGAAGTGTGTCTAGTTCTACCTGAAAATGGTAGACATGATCTTTCTCAGTAGTCGAGTAGATCAGAATTCCATCGATGAAGAATACTACAAAGTGATCAAGGTATGGATGAAAGTTCCTTTTTATGACTCCCATGAACACTATTGGAGCATTGTTAACACCACATGGCATAACCAATAACTCGTATTTCCTGCACTGACATCTGAAATCTGTCTTCTACACATCCTCATCTCGTACTCTGAGCTGGTGAAAGCTTGATCTGAGGTCTATAATCAAAAAAATGTCATTCTCCCTTCAGCTAATGAAAGAGGTCGTCAATCCTCAGAAGTGGGTAGTTGTTCTTCACGGTCACCTGGTTCAGGTGGCGATAGTCAACAGAAAGTCTCAAGCTCCCATTCTTCTTCTTGGAAATGAAAATTGGGGCTACCAAAGGAGATACACTAGGCCGAATGAATCCCTTTCCCCATAAGTCCTCTAGCTATACCCGTAGCTCACGAAGCTCCGCGAGAGCCATCCGATATGCTGGTGTAGATATTGGTGCTGTCCCAAGGTACATATAAATGTACAAGTCCATCTCTCAGGGAAAAGGTAGACCCAAAACATCATCAGAGAAGACATCCGCGTACTGGTCTACCACTACAGGATAACTCAGAATCTACACATCAACCGCTCCGAGGGTAAGTCTAGCCAACTAATTAGTGATCATCTGCACTCTCATATGGGTAAGTCCATTATATGGTGAAAATTACCCTTCTTGCTGGTGAAGGTAAACCTGTGCCCATCCATGTAGAAACATCGCACTTTGTGCATAATATAGTTTATCTAAGCATGGACTGTTGATAACCAGTCTATACCCATGATGACATCGTAAGGCCTTGACGCTACTACTAGGAGATCATAGCCGAAGCTCTCGTCTTCTAGAGTAAGCTCCCATTGCTAGCACCATTGCGTAATCATCAAATTAGCTCTTGTAGGAGTCTCTAGCCGTAAGGATTGAGCCATCGGCTCCATCAGAATCTCCAAGATCTGAACGCGGGTAGTGGTAATAATAGAATTACTAGAACCTATGTATTTATGTACTTCAACTAAGGTGGAGTAGACACAGATCGTACCTCATATCATCTCCGGAGCACTGTGAGCGTAGGCCACAACTATCTAGAGCTGAGCTCGCCCCTATCCACATGCTCCCTGTGGTTGGATAGTACCACCTGGTGGTGCTGGCGGTAACATCTCGAATCATTTCCCACCACCAGGTACATGGTAAGCTCCTCTTCCATGTCTGCTTGCTCCTTGCAGACCTCCTCAGTCTAACCTCTATCTTTGTTGGGGCGGTCCTTCGATAGTCTTCTGATCATCTGTATGGCTAGTCGGACAATCATGATACATTGACCCAACATGCCACATGTGTAACACTTCCCACTCCTGTCATGATAGGCTATGTCTCATTTACCACGAACAATCGATCCAGAGTCACGTAGTCGTCTACCTGTAGCTCTGGTCCTCTTGGACCTCTGTGACATCTGTTTGCTTCCATCTGGAGAAGGATCCTCAAAGTGATGATTGGTGGTGGGTCTCGCTGCTGGTGACTTCTTGGCAAGGAATCTATCCACTAAGAAGGCTCGTTCTAACACCCCGGCCTGCGTCAGGATGATGAGTGAGATAATCGAAGCCCTGATATGTTGTCTAAGTCCCTACTCAAAGGTTCAGGCCCTGAAGAATGTGTCCCACAGTATATCTATGGAGTAGCGTGAGAGGAAAATGAACCTCGCTGAGTACTGAGCCACAGTCATGATGCCCTACTGCAGATGATGTATATCCTATATGCGCACTATGCAAATAGTCGTTGGGACAAACTCTGCCCAAAACAGGATCTCGAAGTCTTCCCAGAGATGGGTCACCTCATCGTGAACTTGGATCATCAAGCTCCACCATCTACCTGCTGCTTCCTGTAGAAGGCTGGCAGCTAGGATCACCATGAGATCAGTGGGTGTCCCAAACAGTCAAAAAACTCTCACTACTGCCTCCATCCAATCCTTAGCTGCATGTGGGTCAATCTCTCCCCTGAACCTAGGTGGCCTCTGGCACTGGAACTCATGCAACACACTCAAGTGGCATGCACCCTATGACGCTACAGCTTGTGGAATCAATGTACCAACAAGTAATGGTATCGTTATTTCCATTGTTGGTGCCTCTATGGGAAAAGAGCCCTATACTGAGGCATCGTTGCTCAGTATGCTATCAGTGCATACAACTCTTGGAACCCTAGCTGGCGATCTGCGTAGAGGCATCCGGAAAAGAAACAGGTGTGCCACATAAAATAAGTTTTACCTAGTGAGCTAACTCAATAGATCACAATGAAAAATCTTGGAAAAACACACACACAATCAGTGTTTTCGTGAATTGGGTCGGAAATCAGAAGTCAAGGTCCTGGTTATGGATACGTCAGCCACCGCACCAATACTAGAATCCCTGAACTGGAAAACCAACATCACTAAACATAACACAATTGCTATTACAATGATCAGACACATATGTTCTATGGTAGAAACGACCAACACTGATAAAAATTTGTCTTCACTCGTCCCCTGGGGCCCATGCCATGACTACCCCATGCCCTCATTCCATAGGCCAAGGGATGGAGACTAGCACCGAAAGGCATATTCCCTATAACCAGGAAGTCAATGCCTTTATAAACTGTAAATATATGCAACCAAGTACACAGAAAGATATGAACACAAGTCAAATGTATAGCAGATAGAGTGCTGAATGTAAAAAGGGGCCGGAATACAAACCAAACAGTAAAGATTCAAGTAAAAGTGAAATAAAATACAACTAAAGAAAGAGAAAGGAAACTACTGGTTCATCATCCGAGGATTCTACTGGAAGGGTAGGTACAGATTGCCTCCTCGGCACTCAACGTCCACCTATCTCCTCTACGCACCGACACGCCGTAAGGTACACCTCCAGGCACCGTCCAGTCTGGGTATTCTCAGCCTCAATCAACGTTGTCTGTCGTCTTGACCAATCACAACGAGGTGCAGGCATAGCCCGTGCAGGGGCGAGTATAATGATACTCAGTAGGGTCCCTGAGACATCAAGGTCTCACAAAACCACAAAGGATAAACCACATATTATGTAAACCAGTGACAACCCTACTTAGGTATATGACCATACATATACCTAAGTTATCATGTAATAACATCTCGATCATAAGGAAACATAATGTCCAACTCTAAATACCAAAGCTCAACTGTTCCACAAAGGAAGGAATACCACAAAGCCAAGTACCACACAGGTACACCACAAAAAATAATACCACTAAGGTATTTCCATGATGGAATGTACCACACAGGTATGGATCAGATCACACAAGGTATAACTTAGATACAGTAGTAAAGATGATTATATATATCTACTGAATCATCTTACCCTGTTAATAGGCTCTGGTGCTGACCGACAGAGGCTCACTCGGTGCTGACCCAAACGAGATCACTCGATGCTGACCCACACAAGATCGCTAGGTGATGACCCACACAAGATCGCTTGGTGCTGACCCACAAAAGATTGCTAGGTGCTGACCCACACCATATCACTCAGTGCTAACCCACACAGGATCGCTAGGTGCTAACCCGCACAAGATTACTATTCATCTCCAGTATGTCGTCAGACCCACTTAGGATCCTAGTACATATTCTGTATATCGTCAGACCCACACAAGATCCTAGTATATCTGTAGTACATCCTCAGACCCACATTGGATCCTAGTACATCTTCACAGCAAGCTATAGGGTTCCTGCACTATGTTTTATCGTCTACGAGAGGATCCACTCAATGAGTCACTGGTCGATACTCTAACTAGCACGATGTCCCATGAAGAAGTATCTGAAATTACAGGCATGTTAAAGGGGAATCAACGCAATAGACGGTGCGTCAATCAGATTCTCATTTTGTATGTTACTAGCCATTTTGTCCTGAGGGCACGGTTGGATTCATGCTCGATCCAACCCTACCATTTTTCAAACATTATCCAAGTCTCCAGTGGGGTATTCCAAAGGGACTATCTCGCTCCAAGGTTTCCATCACTGCTGATGGTTCATCAAACGGACATTCGCTGCTAAAGATATGGTCAAATGAGCGTATAAGGTCGAAATTGGCCCTGGTCAAGTCCGACCTTGTCAGACCAACCTGGCCCAACTGGCTGGGTTTGGCCTGACCTATTAGGCAGCGCGCCCCGCTAGGTGGTCTGGTAGGGAACGAGGGGCCATGGAGGGTCGTGGAAGGCCGCAGAATGGTGAGGCCATGGGGTGCGGAGGCCGCATGGTGGCTTGACCATGGAGCGGCTAGGCCGGGGACGGTGTGAGGCTGCGGGGTGGCTCAGCTGCGGATGACGCAAGGCCGCGGGGCGACTCAGTTGCGAGGCGGCTCAGACATGGCGTGGCACGGTCGCAAGACACAGAGGCTGTGAGATGGCTCGGTGGGGTCACAGATGGTGGAGTCGTGGGGCAGAATAGCGGGGCCGCGGGGTGGCACTGTGGGTCGTCACCGTTGCTGTAGACGATGGAGGTGTCGGCCGCTATTCCCATGTTCTACCGGTGCCAAAGGTCAGCACCAGTTTCCGTCACCATTACGAAGAACACACCAATAAAGGAGAACAACAAAGGGTATTTTCCATGTTTGATTGGCCCTCACCCTTTACGTTTGGGCGGTAGCAAGCGGCTCAACATATTCAAAAATACAGAAAATCAAACTCTATAATTTCATATGAATTGTGGATCAACTCATTTTTGTTTATACGAATTAGCCATGCATTCCATGAACTGGGAATTTAATCGATAAATTTAATGATTTCAATAACACCCCCTACTTTATAGGATTGTTAATAGAGTTCATGAGATGGAAACAGTGAAGGTGAAGAGAGTGCCAATGATCGTCGCTTCTGCGGTCATGATTCTGAAGTCGGTTCAAACATCATCCATGTTCTTCAATTCAAGAGTGTGTTCTTTGTTGGATAGATTTCTCCAATTTTCTCCCCATTATCTTTCGCAAACCCAAAATACCCTCCCAAGAAAAGAGGTTCCAACATAATAAAATATGTTTTTCTAATTTTAAATTGTTGGATCAAAATAAGTTAGCTTAATTAATTAAAGGGGTGGAATAATTAATTAAAGTAAATTTCAGGAAACGTCCCCATATTTAAGTGGGGGGTTCAAGGGGTTTTAATCTCGGGTGGTCCCCACCACCATAACCTGTCATGGGAGGTTTTAGGTTCAGTGGTCCCCACCTCCATAACCTCATGGGGAGGATTAATTATGGTGGTTCCAAACTCACAACATCCACAAGGAGTTTCAAATAAAAATAAAAATGTAACATAATTTAATTTTTATATTATTCTTTCACGAATATGTGAAAATCTAATATCCACCCTCGACCTACTACGGTCGAGGTGAAGGTCTCCATTAGCGAATATCGGCGCTGCGAGTTCAACGGTGCCCTCAGATTTAAATTTTGATCATTGGTTCAAATGTTAGAAAATCCCTCATGCAGATTTACTGAATGTAACCAAAATAAAGTTTAGAAATTCATTCCGGGAATTATTGGCCTTAGAATCACATACCATCAATTTTCACACTTATAAACTTCCCATTTCTTTTAAAAAAATTACATGGAAATTCTGGGTCTTTACATACAAAGAAAAAACTGGGTCTCTACATCATTCCCCCCTTCACGATTTTCATCCCCTAAACTCCAAACATAATATAGAACTCATGAAACTAAGACCAAATCAAGATCTATCATTGCCAATAGATCTACAACACTTTCTTATTCTTACAAAACATGAAATCCTATGAGATGGTCTATCCACATATGGTCCTCTCTTATTGATACTTGATCTCAATCAGGTTTTTCAAAAAGGTGTCTCCATCCTTTATGTCTAGCTATGCTCTGTTGATAACCTATGTAGGTTCATGCACATATCTCCTTAGCTACATCATTTAAAATACATAATACACCTCTCTAGTTGTGGTGGTAGTGTGGGGCGACAGGCTACCTCACCAACCCTCTATGTGATCTCGAATGGCCTAATGATCATTGGGGATAACATTACACCCTGACCAAACTTCCGTAATCCTCATCATGTAGAGACTCTTAGTAAAGCATGGTCTCCTTTCTCAATATAAAAGGTCCTACGATGATGATCTATGTATGATTTATTCCTGATCTAGGATGTCCTCATCTTCCCATGGATTACCTAGAACTTCTCCATCATCAACTACACTAAATCTATACCCACTAGAGATATATCGACAATGTATGTTCAGAAAAAGGGTGACCAGCAGGGTCTTCGTACCAGTCTTAGAATGGTGCCATGATTATGTTAGAGTGGTATTTGTAGTTTTATGAAATATCTATAAAGGGAAAGTGATACTCTTAACTCTAGCTAAAGACTCACATGCAATTCATTTGAATATCCTCAAACACATGGATTGTGCGCTCAGTCCTCCCATCCATATGGAGGTAAAAGGCTATATGATTCCTCATCTGGGTCCCAAATGCCTCCTGAAAGCCTCTCCCAAACCATTATGTAAACCCTACATCACAATCAGAGACAATTGATGAGGATACACCATGGTGGTGAATAATCTCTCATATATACAATCGCCCCAAACTCTATACCAAACACTACTCCCTGATTATAAGAAAGTGTTCCAATTTCATGAGTTGGTAAAAAATCACATAGATGGTTTCATAGCCCTTCTCTATCCTTGGAATCCCTATCACAAATTCCATGGTTTGATCATCCCATTTCTAGTCTGGGATCTCATGGGGCTGCGATAAACCTGCCAGAAACGGATGCTCACCCATCACCTGATGTCAAGTGAGGCACCATGAGATGAACTTGACAACACCCTTTCTCGTTCCAATCCACCAAAATTCCTAATGAAGGTATCTGTACATCTTCCCTATATTGGAAGGCATAACCAAAGGAGAAGTTCTGAACTCTCACATTACCTCCTCCCACATCGGGACTAGAACCACAATCCATCCCTATAAAAATATGACATGATTCCACCCTTTCAAAATATCCATATGGTGAATAACATATGAATATATAGTTATGAATGACCTCAATGTATATTTCTAATAGTCGGGACTCTCTCACTCTCTTGAGAAGCGGATGAGTCAACACCATCGACTGATGAAAATTTGTACCCTCCTGCTCCATCGAGGGGAGCTGTAAGGAAGAAAAATACTTCAAAGCCTCCAACACCAAGTGAGTATGAGACTTCTTGCTAAGGGAATCTACTACCACTCTTCCCTTAACTAGAGTAAGAATTGTAGTATCAGGTTCAAGTCTCTCTTTGTGAAGACATACCTGAGACTATGATAGCTGGAGTAAACCACAAAGAGTTATCCTACAAGGTAGTACCTCTACATCCTCATGGAGAAAACAACCTTTATTATCTCTAGGACATGAGTTTTATATTTTTTCTAATGGGTTATCAACTTTCTCAACCGGTATTTGATAACTTATTACCCTTGAATCAACATGTAGCCAATCCCAGCTCCTGAGGAATCTCGATACACAACAATCTCCACAACCTCCTATGGTAGTCTCAACATAGGAGCACTAATCAGCCTCAACCCCAACTACTTGATGGCCCTCTTCCACTACTCAGTCCAAGTAAACAAATGAAAATTCTATATTTGGGTAGTCAAAGGGTATGAAATCCTTGAGAAGTCTACCACGAACCGCCTATAGTACCCCACCATGCCATGAAAACTTTGTACCTATGAAATGATCTTGGCTGTATCCCTAGAAAGAACTACATCAATAGAATTTGGGTTTATAGAAAAACCATGATCATAAATGAGAAGCTCTATAATGTGAACCTCATAATTCCAGAACCGGATCATCAAGAGATTGCCATAAATTTTTTTCTCTCAAAGAAATTATAGAACAATATCGATGTGCTCTGCATGATCCTCCTGTGATGAAAATTATATGAGTATGTCATCGATGTTGATGACCACAAACATTTACATGTATGGATATAATATCCAGTTCCTCAAATACATAAAAATGGTGTGGGAATTAGTCAGACTAAATGGAATCCCTAGAATATCAAAGTGTTAGTGGAGACATTAGAATGACAAATTTTCAATATCATCCTCACAACCCTAAAATGGTGTTATTCGGACTTAAGATTGATCTTTGAGAACCATATCACCCCTCTTTACTGGTCAAAGAGGCTACCAATCCTAAAAAAGGGATACATATTCTTTATTGTGTCCTGGTTTAGGTGAAAATAATCCACCCAATGCCAGAAATTATCATCTATATTTTTCACAAAAAAACTAGATCTTCCCAGGGGATACACTGACCTTCATAAAAAACATCTCTAAAAGGTCCTCTAACTACAAATATAGATCTTTTAGCTAGGTAGGGTCTATATGATATGTCGTAGCAGATATCAGAGTGGTCCTGAGATGCAAGACGATACAATAAACCATATCCCACCTCAAAATGAGTCTCAAAATATCCTTAGGTAAGATTTCCATATAATCCTACACAACTAAAGGAATCTAGATTTCTAAAGAGTCTGCTACACTATGGGATAAACTTTCCAACTGATGGGTGATGAGATACAGCCTCTTTATTAAAGAACCCACTTATCCTGCCATGATCTCTCTCTCACCCATAAATGTGAATCTCATCCCATTAGTGAGAAGGAATCTGATCCATCTTCAGTGAAAACCAATCTGGCCTCAAACAATGGAAAAATATCCAAACCCAAGATGATGTCACAAGGTTCCATTTTGATGACCAAAAGTTCCCATATGAAACGCTATCCAAAAAGTGATAGGTCATACTTCTAGAGGATAAAAGATATAGAGCAAGTGTTCCCTGTAAGATCATCAAAATGAAGATGCTAGGATAACACCTCAAATAGGATCTCAAACTATCACACCTGAAGTATATATATGAATTAATTACTTGAATATGTGTCTATTAATACTAATACAAGAGTATAAAATACACAGATCACACCTCTAATCATCTCTTGCACTATGGGTTCATAAGCCCCTAGAGCCTACAACTATCAACTTCACTACCAGCTTGATCCTGAAGCCGGTTATGGGCCACTTGGTGGTGGTTATGGAGGGATATCATAGTTTCATCCACCCCCATATCTCTTCTTCTATATCCACATCAATGGGTCCACCCTATCCTCCCAGGGGAGATCCTTGATTATAGCACTGTCTCTACCATGTCAGTCCATCAACTATATGCCTATTCTCCTTCATTTTTATGGTCTGGAAGTCATGGTTATGTGACCTTACCTATCACTAGAAAATCACTTACCCTCTCCATACAACCATGGTGGTCTACACTATCCCTATCCCGCATGGCCATGCATGTGAGACCAATCATGATAATATCTCCTATGCAATGATCCTTCTGATTGAGGACCACTACCTATTGTAGATGACTCAACTATGTGAATACTATTTCTAGGTTATATTTCTTGACATCCCTATGATAGAAATATCCCTGTAATTAATTCTTTCTCTTGTACCTTAACATAGGTAGTAATGAAAAAGTGCACCAAACTAGCGCGGGTCTCTCTGTAGAGTCCCTACTCAAACTTCCGTGCTCTATAGTATCCATATTAGATCAAGTCAATGGAGTACCTAGTAAGGTTTGTGGACCCCACTATATACTCATCCATCATCATACCTCACTTATAAAGATCCAAATGCTCTAGAATCCAAACTGAGCACAAATAGAAGGGGTATTACTGCACATAGAATAACTGCTAAAGGACAGGTCACGAGAGTGTCGAATCCCCATGCATCTGGGTTACAAGACTCCACCAGTTCTTAAATACTCTATAGAAAAATCCCGGATTCCAATTAAACCACCTGATCCATTAGTGTCTAGTTATGTCTGAATATATAGACCACTAACTCTAGAAATTCCTCTACTGCATGTGGATCTGGATTACCGCGAAACCACAGTGGCCTCTAGTGCTTGAACTCACAGAGTGTACTAAGCCCATGTACATCCTCTGCCTACTCGGTTGGTATAATATACAATTCAACTAGTGGTGGTTCTTCTACCTTCCCAACTAAAGGAATAAACTCATGGGATGGACCCAGAAGGCCTCATTTCTCATCAGATTTTCATCATTATTTGGAACTGGTATCCTAGATAGATCTTGTAGTGAATTCATACTGAAATTTAATCATGATCTACCATGGTCAGTTGAGAATATATATATATATATAACAAAAATTGGGAGCCAAATAAAAAAGGAAAGTCAAAGAATAATTTTTATACGATGCTTGTACTAGTGATCCCATCAATTAATGTCTCGATATGCCATGTCAATAAGTAGGTAGTCAAGGTCATGGTGAATGGATACATCAACCACCTGTACCATCATTGTATTTCCTATCTTGAGATACACACTCATGAAACATTAACGATGGTTCACTAATAAAAACTGAACCCTAGTAAGGGAACTAATCTAAAGAACATTCTATGAAATTAATTTCTTTGATACCCATCTGTCACGACTGGAACCTAATAGAGGATCGAGCCATAACGACCCCAATACATCCTCTATAGTCTAGTTGGTGTGAAAATCATCAAGAGGAATATCCTAAATGGAATTAATTTTATTAATGTACCTGTACGCACACACCTATCCATCCCAATGTAGAAGTGTAGATGAATAATAATTAAAAGATAAAAAAAACTATATAGTGATCCAAGTATTCCAAACTTCTAGGGCATAAAAAAGTATGAGAATGAAAACAATAAATTAACGGGGAAGAATACATACCCCACAATGAATATTCCCCAACCCAATAAAAAATACAGTGTAGAATATTGAGGGATACCACATCCGGATCTCAAAGATAAGTTCATAATTGGTTGTCCAAGGTACACAGTATCCATAAGCTCCCCCAACGTCACTACCAACATATCTATCTTCTGTATACGACACGACATGTGTGGAAAAATACCATACTGGGGTGAGTATATATATACCTAGTAAGACACCCTGAAAGATGAAATGGGGAGAAATAATAGATAAAATAGGAAAGGAAAGACTATAGATATCAAATAGGATAGAGATCAACCCAATTACAGAGACAGAGTGACCCCATCAAAGCGTAAGGGGCATAACACAATATGTTGATGAACTACACATTGATAATTTTACTACCATAGTAGGAGAGTACCCTCCTCCAACAATGAGAATCTAAATAGGAAAATCACATGGCACACCCCACATTTCTTGGCAACCCATGGTAGGAGAGTTAAAAAATACAAAGGTATGGTTATGGATGTATATATATATATATATGATTAGAAAAATAATCCCAAATCATATATAAAGGGGATCTTCATCTCTTATCTCAACCTAGGTAAAGAGTCTCCCATAGTTCCAGAAGTCCAACAACAATGCCCAACATCTCGAATTTCTTCCCAACAATAAATGTCCACATCACACCACACCTCGTCACTATATCACATAGTCAAGGTGACACAAACTCTAGGTTGAGAACCCATGCCCTAGTACAACAAGAGGGTTCAACTCAGTGAATAGATAGAGGAACCATACCTTATTCCAATAGGAGGGTTCTACTCTAATAGTCAGTAGTGGACCCAGGCCATTCGCAAAAAGGGGTTCCACTATGATGGTAGGGGACCCATGGCTAGCCCATATGCAGGGTTCCAATCTAGAAGTTTATAAAGTACCCATTCCCTATTCCAATATGAGGGTTCCAATTTAATGGTAGAGGACCCATGATCAACCCAGTTTGTGGGTTACACACAATTAGTATTTTGAGGACCCATGTCATACCCACCTGAAGGGTTCTACTCAAGGATTCTATAGAGGACCGAAGCCCATACCAACTAGAGGGATCCAATCTAGTCATCGAGTACCCATGCCCAACCCATCTGGAGGGTTACACTAGGAATTCCTTTGGCGATTCTTTGTGATTACTTCTATTTTAGAGCATCACCTAAACAAGATCAACGCCAAAACAAATATCACATCATGTTCCAAAAGACACAAATGAAGGAACCATTGCCTTCTACATGAAAAAAAAACTCAGGATAGAGTACTCACAAGATAAAATCGGAGACTTAACGAAGGAGATACAAGAGTCTGATGTTTTCTAAAACGGACCCAAGGGGTACAATGTGTGTGAGGGAACCCACCCAGTATGTGGTCTCATTACACCACCTAGATATATCCATGGAGGTATGTGGCTCACTAACCCTGTAGATATATATACTGTATAGGTGATATACATGGCATTCTCATGCCACTTGGGGTCTCGCCCATGTGTTTGACGATGTCTGTGTATCTTTCCAGTGTCCGTGTTTCTATCCCATGTCTGTGTACTCATTCCATGTCTCTGTACTTCAGTACATGGCCATGTACTCCCACATGGGGTCCTACCTGTGAGCTCCTCCATATGGCTTGTCAAATGATTGAGTGATACATGGAGTGTTGGAGGTCTACACACCATTCCATCCTTATAAATTCCCAAAACCCTATCCACTAAAGCATAGGGGATACACACCATGTGTTTATCACAGTACATGATGTGTAGCCACATTTTTCATAGTTTCTTAGATCCAAAGTCTATTCTTTAAATCTAGATTTTTTTGATTCGATTCCATCCTTTTTCCCTCCAAAAAATGGTGGATCAGGCCATGGATATTCATTTCTAGTGGTTGTTTCCCAGAAATTGGATTCCTTCATTCTGTGGGGGTTAGCCGTATGTACCTCAAATAAATACATCACCCTGCATCTTTTATTAAAGCATAGTATCCAAAAATAAATCACATGGAACCCAAAAACAACACAGATCTATGTTTGATTTGTTAATCCATCCCTTGTATGTGATTATTCCGTGAATGTAGGGGTCCTATCAGGTTCGAAACCGCCCGACAATGTCCAACCAGAACCATGGGGTCTAAATAGTGACGAACGTGAATACATTTAAGGGAAAATGTATAAAAACATTTTTTTATTGATCATTTCCAAGATCTATTGGCTAAATATCAAGAACAAGGATATTCATAGTTAGAAAACTAAATAATAATTAATTGAATCGATAAATAGGTGCCTATAAATTTCAGAAAATTGGTGCAGACCATAGAAAAGAATATTTTGATAAATTAGTTAAATAAAAAAGGGCATAATCCACAATTTGATGATTCCAACATAGATATTGGATCATTCAACATCAAAGAACACACTAACCAATTTTTTAAGAAGTCATTGTGTCTAATAAGCTCTAATATTCTCTAATCCGTAGATTCATCATTGTCTGATATGATCCACCAATGGAAGGAGGAAGGGGAAGATTTGGAATCCACATAGGGTTTATGAGGCTAACCATATTGGATTTTACTAAGAATTGAATTTATAAACATGTGAATTTGTTTAAAATAATCATTTAATTAAGTTAATTTAATTAGTTAACCAGCTAAACACACTACCATTGAGGTAGATATATGAAATCCCACATCGACCTACATTAGGCCATGCCTAGGGTAAACATCACATTATGGACTCAACCATGGTCTCAAATTTATCATATGAAATTCTTTTTGTATATTGTACCATTTTATTTAAGAAACTGTACACAAAAAATATAAAATATTTTTAATATTTTAAAAAAATATATTCTGGGCAAACTGGTCAACAGAATCACATGCCTTCTAAGCACCTGAATCTGGAAATATATGTTGAAATATTTCCAAAATTATAAAAGACAAAAAATGGTTATCTAAATTTGGTATCTTCCTATAACTATTCATTTTAAATTTTTATTTGAAAATTAAAATGATAGAAAATATTAAAATGGCATGTAGATTTATAGATATCTATTAGAAAATTTTATCTTCCAGATGACTATCCATATTCGAAGAAATTTAATAAATATTTTCTTATATTTGGAAATGATGTAAAAACTATAATCCTTGGACTTTCCACTGATGGATTGAGTCCACATCCAATCCATAGTAGAAAAAACACATCAATACCTATTTTATTTGTAATTTATAACTTATCACCTAAAATTTTTATAAATTAGAAATATATCTTGTCAATTTTAATGATTTATATGCCAAGAAATCCTATAAATGATATTAATGGTTTCTTTTCACCATTAATTTATGATTTGGAACTTTTATGGGTGTTAGGTGTTAGAGTGTCTGATTATTATAAAATGGAACATTTTTAACCGTATGAAATGATTATGTTCACTATACATTAATTCCCTATATATTGAAATTTGTCCAGATATAGTAATAATAGGTATAAATATTATATAATTTGAAAACTAAATACTTTATATTATCAATTAAAAATTGGAGAAAAAAAGTATACATGGATCATTAGGGATTTTTGTCTATGGATCACTCTTATCAATGATAAAAAAAGGAATTAAATGACTCACATAAATCTGATATTACTCCAAAACATTGGTCCACCAATAAATATTTTGAGAGGGTGGAAAATATTGACGTCACAATCATAAAGTCAGAAAAATAAATTAATGATAGAAATATTAAGAAGAAACAGTCACTATTTTTGGAGATTCCATATTGGAGATATCATGAGGCCGAAAATAGAATTAATTTCATGAATATGATGAAAAATATATGTGAAAAATTGACTTGAACATTTTTATATATTAATGGAAAGACTAAAGAGGGGTTGAATGAAATATTGGACTTACTCTCAATGATAATGCCTTTGGAGTTAACTCCAATGCTTAATGGAAGAAAAAAAGCTACCTATATATTTTCATACATTATCAAAGAGGAGAAATTTTTCTTTTTTCAATGTCTCCATGTTATCAATGTACTATACAGTTATTCTTAAAATGATAATTTTTTATGTCAATAAATGATTTGAAGTTGACTGGTATAAAATCTTATGATTGTCACATCATGATACAACTACTTCTACTAGTTTTTATGTGTAAAATATTTCCCATACATTTTTAATGACTATCAAGAAGGTCTGTTATTTTTTCAATTCAATTTGTAAAAACGTGATTGATTTGATTTCATTTCACAATTAGGATAATAATTCATTTTCTATATATTGTTAACTGATAACGTATTTTCCTCCATTTTTTGAAACCATGGAGAATTTAATGATTTATTAGGTGATATGAACAAAGCGTTGTAGACCTTTATGTTTATTTTTAATGTATCATTTTAAAAGGTATATAATGTTATTGATGGGATATTTTAAAAATCCATATCGTCATGAAACCTCCATTGTAGATAATTATATTTCTGAGGAGTTTTTAGAGTTTTTTACTTGCTACTTGTCTAGAGTTGATCATATCAGTTTTCCTACATATGACCATAAATGAGACAATTATAAGGGAAAGGGGGTTTTGTCTCATGAATGTAAAATCATTGATAGGTGAACTGATAAATATGACACATTTATAAAACCTGAATAACATAGATTGTTGTCATCCATATATAAAATTATATGTTAATGTATTAAAACAATGTCATACAAAGAATAATGATATTTGGATTTTCAATGAGCATATAAAACATATTTTCCACGGATTAAAGAGACAACCCATGGTAGATTAGATTTATAAACATTGACAAGGTTAGTAGTAAGTTTGAGTTAAAATTTGATAACATGGTTAGGATATGACATTAATGGATACACGATTCATATGAATTATCATGATAATTGAAGTTCAATTAGAATAATAGTGTAATTTTTTTCATAGAAGCAATGTTTTTTTTGGGTGACAAAGAAAAAACCCAATCATCACATCAAATGTATATTACATAGTCACTGAAGAAATATCACAGGTTTATTACATCAATTTTTATGTTCCATTGTTTAACTACAAATTGGTTATCAGTAACAATAGTATTATATACTATGAAATTGGTATGAAACTAGTTAATATGAATAGATTATAATACACAATTAATCCTTTCGTTATGGGAAAACATGGAAGAATGTTTTCTATGTTCATTATCTAGCCAATATGTAGTGGTATATTGTTTTTCAAGGAAAAAATAGTACAATGGGGATAAAAAACTTCGAGAAGATGCTAATTTACATTATATCCCTACTTCCATGGAAATATTAACATAAAATATTGACGAGCACATTATAAACACGTTTTTTTACTATATATAATGATCATGAGGAATGAATTTGTGAAGAATATCATTTTATAATTTCCTAATATTACAAGTACCATATATTTATATCTTGTATTATTTTTAAAATTACATAAAATTCTTGATATATTGGTTTTATATATTATTTAAACACATATAATAGTTAATAAGTAAAATTATCCATTTCAATTTTTCATTTAATATTTTATTTATAAGTTGTACTTTTTCATTTGTTCATGTAATTTTATCTTTTATTAATGTTGATAGTATATTTACTAACTACTATTACATATATGAAAAAAATCTATTTAGTTTAATTTATTTTTTATGGGATCATTTTTTTATTGGATAATTTTCCATTTTTTATTATGTTTTATTTTTTAATGTCGTATTTTTATATTTTATCACTAGTTTTTTTGTTACATTGATTTGTTGGATAATGGAATATCAAACATCTAATTCACCCTGAGATTATAGGGTAAAAAATACACATAATTTTGGGATGGTCTATATGCATACTCATGATGTGGTGCCTCCACAACCGTTTGCACATGAGATATCTACTTCCACAGGGGCAGTGAATACTTCAAAGGTTGGTATATTTAGCCGCACACATTTATCTAATTTATTAGTTTCCCATAGATGGGACTAGATGATAAAAGTTGAGTTTTATGATAATGATATTACTAAGGGTCCATAATAAAAAAATCAAGACTTTAATATTCAGTACTAGCTCGAGGAAATGATAGTGTATGATTTTTGATTGGGTGAGAGTTGAAAAAATGAGTATAGATCCATTATGGATGAAAATTTTTGAAATACAATTTTTTTATATTTTACTTATTAGAAATATTTTTTCAAAAATAGGTTTTCCCTTTATTATCAAATGACATATTACGTACCCGATGCTTGAGTAATCGGTATGAATTGATTATCTTTGGCTTCTAGAATATGGATGGATTTTAAATCAAACCCCACTTCAAATTTTATTTTGGGGATATTAAAAGTCTAAATAAATGTGATATATATCCATTTCTAGATGAAGACACTTGGAACATATTTTTTTAAATCAGATGAAAAAATGTGATTGTGGTAGGTAAAATGTTAAATATTTGAAGTTGTTTTATATTAATGATCATATTAATGATTTTTTTAATCTTAATTTACAAAAAACATGGATATCTCATCAAGATAAAAAATCCAAAATCATATATCCTTGTACTTTATCTCATGGATTGTATACATTATTATAAAAACAAATTATAGTTGAAAATTTTCAAAAAATATAAAGTTGTGTCTTCTGAATCCATAGAGGATGACCCTCCTTCACCTCAAGCTAGACATAAAAAATGGAAGAGGTACACTTTGTGAAAAAATGGAAAATATCTTACGGAAGAGTCAAAGGGTAAAGCTAAGAGGATTGTAAGATGTTATTTAATTTATCTATGCTATTTAAGTTAAATTAAATATTTATATATTTTGATTCACTATGGATTTTTTCAAATATTCTATATAGGAGTCCCTTAAAAAGTATATAACACTAGGGAATTATATATCTAAGGGTAGAAAAGGTATTTTATCTACTGCATTAAGAAATAAAAAACACGTGAGTTGTGTACAAGGATATATGAAAAGTGTGTCATTAAAAAAGTGTTTAGTCATTCTTAATATTCTACAAAGGAAGATGTATATAAAATAAAAATTGAATTTTATAATAAAATGGTATCCATATGGGTGATATAATGGAATTTAGGATCATAACATTGGTATAACCGATGTTTGAAGACATGAAAAGATAATTTCAGGTTGTAGATCTCACTCCCCCACCTCTGCATATAGATCCCACTCCTCTACCTCTACCTACAGATATCACTCCTCCAACTTTTCATACGTATCCCAATACTACACCTTCTCCTCTACAGCTTCCCATTTTTTGTGAGTTATATATTGAGGATATCCAACATTGTATTGTTCCATAAATGATTATATATTATATTATGTACACTGTTTATCATCAGTAGATAGAGATATAGACTGTTAGGGTCATTATACATGATATTATATATAGATAATCATGGAAAAAAATTATTACATACGAGTTCACTATAGTTGGACATAGTATTGGTCATTTTTTAGTTTGGCCATCTATATTTTTTCGTTAAATTACAATAGAGGTATATATATATTTTTTCCTTTATTTCATATTACTGTTAAATTTATTTTATAACTTTAAAATTACAGATTTATTCTCTTTTATAGGAATAATTAAATATAAAAATATATTGTAAAAAAAATCAATTATTGATTTTTATGACTTCAGATACAACTTCGTATAGACTTTATAAATCAATAACATATTCATTTCTGTTGTTGGAAGTGTATGATCTTCCAATGGAGGTTGTCATTTGTGGTAGTGAAATGAAAGTGATGATTTAAAAGAGATATAATGGGTCTATTAACTAGAGATCAGTTGGGGAACAACGTGATGCAAGACTTTTCCATTCAAGTCTATCATCATATGCCTTTTTTTAATTCATTAAAACATAGTAATTATATTTTTTTGTATTAGGTATCTTTATAAGTTTTTTATTAATATTGTTATCACATTAGTATATGGATTTATGAACAAAAAATTTATTTCTCATTTAGTGATTATAATGAAGTATATAGAAAAATATTTTTTATTGATGAAATATTTCAAAACAAACCAAGTCAGTGTTGGATGCTTCCTTATCTTCAAGAGTATAGATCATATATTTGATAATTTTTTATACCTCTTACCAAAAAAACCACTCACATTCTTATTATTTTTTATTGGTTTCAATTGGATCTTATGTATTTTTTATAAAATAGAGATGACAACATAATGAATATGCTCTAAACATGGTGACATATAAGATAAATTTAAGGAAGTATTAAAAATGTATGTTCGATAATTTTAATAATTATAAATATGATAAAATAATTTAAACTTATTTCATTTATATTATTTTCAAACAGAGTATAGGATTAATTTTTTTAGCCAACATAAAAGAAAATCATAAGTATCAAATACTTAAAAGAAAATGGGACTTCACATTTATAACTAATATATTTTGATTGCCAGTCCTGACACTGTTATTTTGAATTTTATTTTATTTAAATAGATATGTTATCTTTAAGAAGAAAGAAATGAATGTAGATACTATGTTTTATGATTTATATTTTAAATAATTTCAATTGGTATTGTTTCAAAATTAAAGAAGGTTAGATTTAAGTATAAGATATCCTTTTTTTATTTATTATATTCATAATATGTGTTAAAAGATTTATTTTTAATTTTTATATTTTTGATGACCATTATCCTTACACTGGATACGATCTATAAAAATTAAATAGAGAATCTGTAGATTATTTCGTAGGATTTATTGGTTTATACTTTAATTTTATGTTATAGTTTGAAGTTAATATCTCAAATTATAATGTTAAAATGAAATGATTTTCTACTGCTGTTTTCTGGTGAACTATTGCTATTTTTTCTCTATGGTCTACAAATTTACTACTTGGATGGGTGAACATATTAATTTTGATTTAATTTTTTTCATGTTATTTATTTTATAACAGATGTAAAAAATTTAAATAAGTGTATTTTCGTGTCTCTTATATTAAAAACAATATGGAAAACATCCCCAAAAATATACTTTTAGGATAATTTCTATGAGGGTGTTTATAAAAATGATGATAAAAACCATTTAAAAACCCTATTAATAATAAACGAAATAAAAAATTAAGTTAAAATATATTCTTAATTAACTTTATGATTTACCCTACATTAAAAACTAAAAAATAGATGTGAAAACATTATTCTGTTAGTAGTTACTCCCTTAATAACTTCCTCATTGATGTGTTACCTTATCCTCATGAGTTACTTTTGATGTTTTTCTCCATGATATTTAAAATGGAATTATCTAATTTTTTTTCAATGAAGTGGAACTGAAACTTTCTTTGTGGTTGGGAATATATTTAGTAGGAATCTTACCCGATCCTTAATTCATTATAGTTCTAAAATTGTAGATTATATACCCAAACATAATCTATAACACCATAAGTTGCGTACAATTTTTTTGTTTAGTTTAATAAATTATATGATTTACTATATTATTTCATAACAATTTTTTCATGGATAGATATTGATTCTAACAATCATATTTATAATTTGTTGATGGTTTGGCTTGGGTTCTCCTTTTCTAAAAATGTGGTTGTTCGAAGCATTATCAAAATGTTTTCACTGGTTTCTATCTCAATAATCTATATTAGAATATTCCTTGAAACCTTGATTCTTAATTAGTTATTATAAATATATTCCATACATGGATTCTCATATTTTATTGTCTTTCACTTCAGGAAAGTAATATAGGTAGCACACTATGGATTGGAAAACCACTTAGACTGAGGGGGTGTTTCTGGTGATTCACATACTCGATACAAAGAAATGTTTTCTCACAATACATATGAGTTCCTTAATTTTAGTTTTATTTAAGGGTGAATTGGATGTTTTTACCACATGAATACATATTATAGTGTAATTCCATATAAAAACTATTACGAGTTTTGATTCTTCTTTTTAATCAGACCCTTAGCCTCGGTGAGGGACTTGTTAATCAGAGATCCTCCTCAAGAAGCATCCACATTGTTTATATCATTAAACAGTATGACTTACTATAAGAAAACCAAAAAGTGTCACTCTTATGTGATCTATTGTAGGTAACTAGAAGACAATTTCAGAAGACATTCCCTATATTAATTGTCACATTCAAGAGTCTTAAAACTTTCCTATGTTTTGTACCGCTTAAAAAAGGGAATTAATTTTAAAGGAAAATTCAATGAATCACATCCCAATACATAACATATATTAATTTTGTGTAATAAACCCACTATTTGGATGCACCAAAAATATATAATGGTAATTATACCCATTTTATTTCTTCTACAAGAACACTATTTGTCTATACGTAATACATGCGATACTAAATTCCTTCAAGAGTTGGTTTGGATATTTATCTGCTAAACTCTATCATTTTTGAAGTAGTTAAATGATTGCATGTTTTATCTAAAATTATACTTAATTATTTTTCAACATTTTTTTTATTATTTTGATAATTTAATTTTGGTGAAAACAATTCCTTGAGAGTTCAGTTTAATTTGAAAGGACCAATTAGGATTGGTGTGATCACTAAGCGAGGGATGGGGTGAATCACTGATATTTTATTTTTAATTTTTCTTATATAATAAACAACCTTCACCTCTTATTAGAGTGATTTGAATCTAATAGAGAAAAATAAAATAATCACAACTATGGGAACATTTTTATTTATATGTTTCACAACTAAATAAGAGTAACATGTCATTTTCATGGTTTTAATGTAATCCAAGACCACACAAACGACATGAAAATAGTTTTTTGGTAGTTATAGAAACCAGGGAATTCCATTTCACATGGGTAGCACTATATCCAATCAACATTGTATTTTATCCTCTCATAGATAAATGATATAGAAATTATTTTTAATGACTATAAGAACCATTAAAAACATGATTCAGTTTGTTATCAGTGTTCTCCTTGTACTTTGTCCACACTTTCTCTTCTTGTATGATATTCTTCACTTCCATTTACAACAATGAGAAAGTTCATATTCATAGAAATCTATAAGAAACTGTATGACTGATCTAGTATTGTCCCAATATACACAGTTTTATTAGACTCGGTCTGGTACCATTTTCATTTGATCAACTCCAATTGGCTAATTACCTATATTTTTCTAATCACCTCTTCCTAATATTTGGATGATGCCTCTTCAATGTGTTCATATGATGGCTTCTGCACACTTTTCATGTAATACAGACTAATGGGAAGACCACAATTGGTATTCATCTAATTGATTCCATTTCAATATATTTTTTCTGATTAACTCTCATATTTGGAAACACATTACCCATCTGCATAAAAATCAGAAAAAAAATTCACCACAACTTCACTCTTTTATATAAGCTGCATTCCTCCAATAATTATGGATGAGGTGATGATATAATATTTAAAATCCCAAGTCAATACTTTATGTAACCCACTCATAAACTTCCTTATATTTCCAAATTCAGCCCTCTTTAAAAGTAGAATCTTTATTGAAGACTTGCCTCTAATATTATTCATTAAACTTACTTATTAATGGTTGATAATATCAGATATTTCCTCTGTAATATTTGGGAAATTAAACGACCAGTTTTCCATCATCAAAATTATATATTTATAAAGATTTATTAAAGACCTTCAATCCATCCATCTATTAATTCTATAAATAATTATTTTAACCAATGAAAATGTGACTGATGTTCCTAAACATCTTTATAGAAACCTCTCAGATGACTTTTTGTAGACACTGCATCAATCTAAAAAATTGGCCTAGAAACCTTGACCAATTCCATTCACATTTAATCCTCTAATAAATGAACCTTATATGTTTAATTCTATCACATCACATCAAATATAGTCTTTTATATGATAGCTCAAATAATTATCTTTTTCACATCTTGAACTTTTCACAAGAACATCCAATAGTCTTCATAATTAAGTAAATAATATTTTTCCTAATGAAAATACCAAAGGTATATTTAGTTCACTCAATATGATGACATTATGTTTTCCCATATAATGAATTTTCACACGATATCTAATCCATAAATCCTAAAATCAATGCCAATCTAGTGAAAAATGTTACATGATTATATAAAATTCCATCCAATGTTCTCTATATGAAAATGTTTCCCAAAGTCCACTATTCCACAATTCATCCAACAACATTTGATCGCGAAAATTTATAAATACCAAACTGATAACTCTTTATAATAATGATTCAAATTGGTAAACATAGTCTATCATATATCATACAAAATTAAAACATAATCGTTGTACAAATGCACCTTTGGATGACAACATCTATCTGGTGAACTCCATAGATCTTTATAGCATGAAATTTATACAGACAAGAAATATTCTCACCATTTAAACTCAATATGGAATCATAAGATCCCATTTTAGACATTAATTTTTGATCATAGGAAGATAAAATAAATTATTGTGTTTAACTTCACCAAAAATTCGGTTCGATACACTTAAAAAAGAACTTGGATAAGTATGTAATTATAAAACTATATCTCGTCACATAAGATAGGTAATTTCCATGTGATGAACTTGATCTGGGGGAAATATTTTTGATAAACATGATCTCAAAAACATCATCTGATCAAATTTGAGGGCAGTGAAACAAAATAAAGTGATTTATGTTTGATAGAAAAATAAAAAATTTGAGAAATCCTTTTTCCTTCAACTTATTCTTTCAACATATCCAAACTTCTTGATCCCAAAAAATACCTCTTTGAATTTTGTTATCAATCAAGGAATATAAACAAATGAAACCTAAAAACTCAAGAAATTGATTAATAATCCAATAATTCTAAACCTATATGATAAAAATCATTGTATGAAATAAAAATCATTTAACAATAATACCATTCTTTCCATAAGTAGTGATTTAAGAAACTATTATTACAACTCTTAATAAAATTTTCTTGGAAGTATCTTGAACTTTTTCGTTCACTTTGAACTTTCATAACAAAAACGAATTCATCCTACAAGAATATCATTTCCTGAATCCACATTAACAAATTGTTAAAATAGTTCACACAGGTTGAAATTGAAACTTAGCCATTTTATGAAATCCCCTAAATATATATTAATCCATAACAAAGGGTTTTACATACCAATTGATAAATTTATGTTTCAACTCTTCTACTATTTTAATACAGTATCTAAAGAAAATATGATAGAGGGGGTAGATTTAAACAACTTATACTTAAGGAGAGGGAGGTTGAACACCCATTATCAACCCCATATTTTGAAATGTTTCTTTCGAAAATGGTTTAGTGAAGATATTATAAACATTCTTAGTTGTGTGAAAAAACTAAAATTTTAGTTCAATACTCTCCAAAATTTCTTTTGTGATGTGATATTTTATATTAATTTTGTTGGAATGAGTATATTTCACATGATTTTTAGTAATATTTATATCACTTCAATTATCAAAAACAAATAGTAGGTGTAAATTAACATAAAATAATAAAACATCCAACTATGTCTTCATGCACATAAGTTATGATGGAGCTACATACTCTGATTTTGAAATTTTTAGTGTTACATAATTTTGACTCTTTATATTTCAACTCACATATCGTTCTCCAAAAAAGAAGCCTTTTCCAAATGTGGATCTTCAATCATCAATACAACCCACCCTGTATGCATATGTATAACAAAAAATGTCAATATTTCATGATCTTCTATAGATACATAATCTATTTACACATATTATTGACTGATATTTTATACAAATATCTATTAAATGAAAAATAAGGATAAAAATCCTAGTGTGTTTGGAAGACTAGGTTAATAATACATAAAAGTGAGATTAAAATGAAACATCTTTATTTTGATATCTATAATAAGATCCAAATTCCTTTTGAGTTCTTAAAACTGCATTGGATAACCTAGGGGAATACATAAACGAAATGGGTGATCTAAAAAACTTTTATGAGAATAAACCTGATACAAAAAATATAACATTTGAGTCAGAGGTAAAAAATGATATAATTAATTGAAGGCTCATAGAAAACACATGGTATAATAACACAATTAACATGGTATCATAAGATTTTGGAAGGATAGGAAATTTAGGAATAATATATATCAATATATAAACCTAATTTAAGGCTAACTACCCAGACAATATCGCATGGCTGACAAAGGCCCATAACGGATTAGGTTTATTCCCTAATCCTATACATAACATCTCATGTCACTAATGAATTACCTAATGCATTGGAGCACTGTTTAGAAACACCCATCATAACATGTTCATGATTATGTGTTCCACAAAAATGAAATCAATAATAATTTATAAACATAATAATTACCCATGTTAATAAAATGGGCTGCATGATCTTTTGTCATATCATAATCAAAGACAATTTCATAAAGGAGGCGTTTGGGAAATGAACATAAGACATGTATTACCCATAAAAGGAAGATAGTTTAAGATAGGTATATATGTGAGAGAAATATATACATAATTTAAAATTATTCAAAAATATGAAATAGATATAGAAATCTAGTTATATAGAGAATGGTCATAACCCAAAAGAATGGGTGGTTTACAGAGATCCCTTACCTTGAGCATGACTAGTCAGCTGAGTTCCTTATCTTCTTGGATAATAAAATCATGTTAATTATTTAATTTATTAAAAAAAACTTTAAATTTCATTATTCATTTTATTTTATTACTTACCATGTAATATTAAATTACATAATCAATTAATTTCTCATCGGACGTTTTGATGATATTCGACTCATATGTACAAAATCACTTTGGAAAGTTGAATTAGGTCAAATTGGTAATTATTTTTTCATATCCATAATAATAAAAAAGAAATTAATATCATTTATAAACATAAATTATAATTTCAAAACCAATGACGAAATATGTTTATAAAAAATCAAATATGTTATAATCATGGAGATGGTAGGTTGTACAAATGGATGATCCACATTTCCATTTTTCAATGATCATGATAGAAAGAAGGTAAGTGTTATTTTATCTTTCCAAAATGATAATTGTATCATAAATAATATATTTTTTCTGAAAATACACTTACATATACCTTTCAAATGATGTGTCAGTAAAAAATTAATCTTATTTCATTATGAGGTAGTAGTTCACCGTACACATGAACGATATTATAATTTTTCAGTAGATGGTAAGGTAAGAAAGTATATGATATATAAATTTTATATAAATATTAATATTTCATGAATATCATATATAAACATCAAATCTGCAATAATGAACCTCCCTGTGAGTTGACGATGGAAATCAAATTAAATCGATTCCCAAGGTGGTAGTCCATCATACACACGAACAATGGTTTCGTTTCAAATTTAATTGGAGAGGAGATGAATGAAGGTTATTAAATTGACATAGTAACATATTATTATATTGAAGATTATTATTTTATTATATTGTCATGGTTTAATAATATTTCATGTAGGTTTAAGAGAAAAAAAATAAAAACATTTGGTTATGAATGATACCTCTTCTTGAGACCACCTCTTTAGGATTATACCTAAAGCCTTCATAGATTGGATTTATGATAAATAAAAATTATTATAGGATATGTGTTGGGAAGTAAGTATGGTATTTGGATAGTTATTGGACAAACTAAAAGGATTAATTATGTGTGTAAAGGATAAGAGAGGAGGATCCCTTTTATAAGTGAGAGGGAGTGCCATTTTTGTAACAGCTAAAAACTACTCAATAATGTGAAGTCACTCTCAAAAAAAGAACCTCTAAAATTGATAAACAATGGTTTTAAGGTTTTATATGTTCTAAAAACCCATTAAAATTAAAAAAGTAACATTTTTATACATCTTATACCATTTACCTCTAAGGTTACACACTTTTACCAATTTAGTTTTTCACTATAAAAATTATTATTTTTTCTATTTTTTACTATTAATTATAACCAAAAACATAATCTAACTTATTAAATAATATTTATTATTTTTATTCCAAATATATAATCCATTTTAAAAAATTTACATCAAATTTGTTTCAAAATTTAATTTAAAATTATACCCGCAAATTGAGTTGAAAATATGGTTTTCATGAAATGGAATTTTTTAAGAAATAAATGATCTTCTATTAACACTATGACTAGGAATCATAATTATATGGATTTAAATTAATATTAAAAGATGTATAATATTTTAATTTAATTTAAATATTTCAATAATATCGGTTATTTTAATTATACATTATGAACCAAAGAAGAGTTTGAAAAAACTGTTTTTTTAAGAAAAATAATAAACTTGTAACAAAATAAAATAAATAATGACTAAAATAATATTAATTATATTATCATAAACAATAATTTTCTTATTTCACATTAATATAAAATAATAAATATAATGGATGTTTTAAATTAATTTATTTAAAAAAAAGAAATTACATTATTTGAAAAATCTGCAATTTTCAATATTAACTGAAAAATCAATCATTTTAGAAGAATCATAAAATTTAACCTTATTTTAACATTGATATGATAATTTCAAAAATAATTTTAATTTAGTAATTTTTTTAAAAAAAATTATAAAAAAATAACAATAATATTTTCTCACAAAAATAAATAAAAACCATTTTTGAAGAAACATTTTTTTAAAAGAATAAAAAGTTTTTATTAAAAATTTAGTGATTATTTCTAGAGAATTTATCAATACATTTATATTTAGTGGGAACTTTATATATATTTCATAAAATAATTAATACTATTCAAACCCATAAATTTAATAGCTAGGATATAACGATCATTTTTAAATAATCATGGTTTGTTTAGGCTTGATGTTGCGTGTCATATAAGTTATCGAGATTGAATATATTTTTAAATAATTAGGGTGTTACATTATTCCCCCTTAAGTAATTTCACTCTTGAAATTTTTTATTACATACTAAGATGAAAATAGATTAAGATGCTTCTACTGCATTGCTTCCTCTAATTCCCAGGTTTCCTTTTTATATTTTTGGTTCCTCTACATCACTTTGACAATATGTGTTTTCCTATTGCACATAAATTTATATCTATTGTACAAGATCTTCCTTAGATGATCCTAATAAGAGAGATAAATTTCTATATGTACCACCTTTGAATTCAATACATGCGAGGGATTAGGTATGTACTTAATCATTCAAGATACATTAAATACATCCTGTAGTTGAGAATGGGTAGGTGGGAGGGCCATTCAATAATCCAAAGCACTGATGTGATCAATATTATCAAAGGGGTAAATGTAACCAGGGATTAGGTTTCCTTTATTCCCAAATATCGTTACTCTATTCCTTGTAGATACATAGAGAGACGGTTTATCCCTGGCCTCAATCACCATGTCTTGATGACTATTGTCAGCATAACTCTTCTATCAATTGTGAGCAGTCCTAATTCATTGATGCATGATCATGATCTTTTCTATCATTTCCTCAACCATTTTATTTCTCAACATCTTTCATTCTCCAACACAATCACAAAATTCATATTTTCTACATCTCATCCAATAAAGGTCTTCATAAGGGGTTATTTGTATGCTTGGGTGAATGCTGTAATTGTATGAGAACTCAACCGGAGAAATATTTTATTCTCATTCCTCATTGAATTCCATTGATGATTATATCAACAAGTCTTCTGATTCCTAAATATTTTGTACAGATTCGAAATAATTTATGCAGTCATAAGCTTTACTGAACATCAACTCATTATTTAGATCAAGTTGGATGCTCTTCTAGAACATGGAGGTAATTCTCAGACCATGGTCATATATAATTGATACTAGTGTTCTATGTAGCCTCACCACTTCACTAATGTATATCCTTTAATGATGATCAAGTGAGAAGTCAAATTGATTTTCAATTAAGTGAGTTGTTATTTTAAGATGGACCAACATAACCCATATGATATTATTTCCTCTTGAGGTATTTGGAATACCATCGAAATGGTCCATGGTGATGTTTTCCCATTTCTATGTAGGTATTGGTAATGGTTGAATCATCCCCTTAGACTTTTTTCCTTTCAATCTTCACTCTATGGCATACCATACACATCGATGTATATTCCTTTATCTCCTTATTTATATTTCGCCACTGGCAATGTTCTCAGATATCTCTATACATCATTTTGGTCCCTATGTGGATGGAAAAAGTTGAGATATGAGTATAAATTATCATTTATTTCATTATATTAGGATTTTATAGTATACATAGTCATGAAAAAAATATTACAACTAATTATTTATCAATTTTTAATGCTGAGGTTTTTTATTTTCTTATAGCTTCTACCTTCTTAGTAATTTCCACATAATCTTTTTGATCATCCTTTTTCTTATCTGTAATGTATGGTTATGAAATAACATGAGAAAGGAATGATTATGTTCCTCCCTTTTCAATTCCCATTTTAATCCTTTAGAAGTCTATGAATATTGAATCCTTCTCCATTATCTTCATTGATAAGGTTGTCATATCCTTTCCACTTAGTGAATCATTCACCTTGTTTCTTTGCCAAGATGGTAATAGATTGAGCAGTCATATCCCTTGATCATATCTTACCATATTCACGGGTTCATGTTAATATCCTTTTATGAGAATATATATTTTAGGATCGTATTATACATATATATTTCACACTTCTCCCCATAGATATAATGTTGTCATATTTTCAATGAAAATATCACTATATCCAAATCCATACCAAGTATGGGATAGTTTTACTCGTTAAATTTCACCTACCTTGAGGCATATGCTTTCAATTTTTTATTTTTCATCTGTATATAGCATAAATACGTCTTCTAATAATTTCTCTATAGCATAAAAAGTTCTTTACTTATGTGCAGTGTAAGTTGTAGTGTTGTGATAAGCCTCTTTTTTCACACTTTGAATCTATCTTTGCATTCACATGTATAGGAAAACCGTACCCCCTACCAAGTCATATTGCATAGAGGTTTTGAAAATTGAATGATGTTTCTTAAAATTGTAAATAATACCTAGGTAGTACATGGAATCTATATATCTCCATCAAATATGTTGGTTTATTCCATTCCTCAATTTCATTTCCACACAAGGATCTATAGATATCCCTTTGTGGGTGATAATATTCACCAAGAATGATACTTCCTTCATCCATAACATAAATTTACTATGCATTCTCATATAACTTCACCTTTCAGAAAGTGTTTATCACAGTATTCAAATGATCCTCATGACCACCTAACTTTTTGAGTATATTATAATATCATCTATAAAGGTCACCAAAAATTTGTTGACGTAATCACTAAAGAAACTGTTAATTATTTCCATAAAACTTGTTTGTGAATTAGTGAGACTGAAGGTAATAACTATGAACTCATAATATCTATACATTGTTGAAAATGTTGTTTTTGGAATATCGTCCTTCTTTAATTTTAGTTGGTGATATCCAGACAAAAATAATAAATATTTTAATTAAAAAAATGAAATAATATAAAAATAAAGAAAAAAAGATATAAAAGGAGATAACATAGAGAAATCAAGGAGGTATAATGTAGTGAAGACCAAGAGCTTCTGCTTTTATGAGATTCATACCCTCAGTCGGAAGGGAGTTAAGACCTAAAAATAAAGTGGTACTTTCAGCATGAGACACCTTGTAGGTTGGAAAATACACAACCATATTTTGTTCCCACCACACACGAAAAACAACCATATAATTGATCACGAACCCCTTACACCTATGAGTGGTGTACTCAATAGAGAAATGTATAGGAACCAAGATGAGAGTGGCATTGTTGATGCTGAGTGAGTCAATCTCAATAGTCATGTGTTGGATATTAATATGTATACATAATATGAGGCCATAAATAATCACATGAACTTCTATATGAAGGGAGTCACCACTTTATAAATTATATAAGAAATTCATTACTATAGAGCCCCTATATTTTGAAAAAACACCCCACCCCTCATTATACCCATATTGCAAGAACCCTTGATATTCTCCCTCAGTCTTAAATGATGAAGAAAACAATGAACCCATTTCCCTTGCATGGTATTGAAAACTATCATATCTTTTGAAATGGATGAAATAATCAGATAAAAAGTGGGTTCATTAAAATAATCCTTACATAGATAACAAGATCAATCATGGTGCTCCTGAACATGAAAATAATGCAAGTTATGGATCATGGGGGACCCTTTGTGGAGGGTGTCATTCTATATTTCATAGATACACTAACAACCCATAGAGAAAATGAGAGCTTGACCCTTCTTCTTTGATCAAGTGTTCCTGGATCCCTGAATCCATAGATTGATAAAGTTTGTACTCGATTATTCCTAAGACCATAAGCCCTTGAATCCTCCAAGTTGTCCGCACACCTTTCCAGTTCACTCCCATTCAAAAAATAAGTGATCAAAGGAATCAACCCATGTCTCCATTCAATATTGGCACCTATAATCCATAATCACTCCCAAGTGAATAATATTTTTTTTGGATGTGAATGGTCTCAAACCCTCAAAGCTGAAAAGTTAAACTCTATTGTGATATTATTATTTCACAATAGTTCACCCCAATAATCCAATTCATTGGACACCATATACAGGCTGTGAAATTTTTTAACAGATAAAGCACCAAAGGTTGAGCCATGGTAGGGGATACTAGTTCCTTATCAGGATTTTTTTTTATTTCATGATAATCAATACGGAGGCACATTGACCAATCCTTATTCATGATGAATAGGACCATCACACCCCATAGTGAAGCACTTGTGTGTAAAAAACATTTTTCAATATTCACTTGCAACGTCTTTTTCAGATCTTATAACTCAATTATAGCCATTTTTAAGGTGTATTTGATATGGGTATATAGGCAGTAATAATTTCAATTATGAAATCAACCTATTGGTATACTGGAATACTAAACGAATCTTAAAAAAACCATAGTATAATCACTCACAGTGGGACTGACTTGAAGAATGATTCTCTCCTTTTCTTGATCATTTTACCTAGATATTACTACTCATAGACAAATAATATCAATACTTGGATAGTAGATCCTAGCGGAGATTCATCATCATCCTTAAACTTGTGAAGAATATGAGGATGACATGGGACATGAAGAGTGAATTCTCTCTCCCAAAATAAGATGATAGATTTATATAAGTATAACTAATACTTGAATAATATGACATCAAACTCCACAAAAGGAAGTAAGATAATATTTTATATATGTTCCAGTATACGTAAATTGATGGGGGAGTTATATACCTAGGATGGAACCATTTATCTATTTTATATTCTCATAGATAGCTCAAATACCATGTTTTGAGGTGGTGGTTTAATAGTTCTAATAAACTTATCAGATATGAAATAATTTATAAATATATAATCAAATAGTATATTAACTATTCATTAATAAATAAATCACATAAATTATACCACAAAATTTTCAGTATCCACATTAGCAGTGGTGATTGCATATTCCCTTCGTTGCTGAGTTGGAGGTTGTTATCATTGATGGTCCCCGAACACCCTTGTTTTAGGGAATTGGTTTCCATAATTCAATTATTCCTTATAGTTATAATACTATACAACATGAATAATGTTGATATTTTCATTTTATTCTTACAAATTATTGGGATTCTTCATTTCCCTTCATCACTGATTATCTTGATGCCCCTATTTTTCACACTTGAAGAATATTTCTATTCCCTTCAGAAAATTCCCATGATACTTTTTCCCACAATTTTGACAATTTGGATGTTAAGTTTTATTTATAATGTTTTATTTATATATTGATACTATTGAAGAAAAATCCATTTTACATTTTTTTCTAGTCCAATGATAATACTAAGAGTCACTGATCTTTATCTCAACATTGAGAGAACAATTGAAATTATCTTCATATCTTCTAAAATCTCCAATTGCTAAATATTTCCAAAGACTTGTCTTTAAACTGCTAAAGAAATTGTATAACTTACTCTTATATATTGATAAAAAAGATATAGGAATAAAATTCATTCCTTGTGATGTTTTCATTATATTCCTCGATAGACTTCTATTCCTTTTACTTCAATTCAAGGAACTCCCTCTCAATTTTATGTTGGAGTGTTAATGGAAAATATTTAATGAAATATATTTTCTTAAATTATCCCCATTCCATGTATTCAATATTTTCATGTGAATTTATGTTCTTTTGTAGTGTCCACCACTGCTCTACTTCTCCATTAATAGGATAAACATCACACACAACATTCCATTTCTATGTTCATTGGAGGATATTGAATAACTTCTCAATAGAGATAATAAAATTTTTCATCGATCATGGTATCAAAGAATCCACTGAAGGTGGGGGGCCTTTTCACATAAAATTATTGACAAAAAATTCCTCTTTCCTAGGTGGAGGAGTACATTCTACAAGATTCAAGTTATTATTCACAAATAGAGATAGTTGAGCGAGTATTTCCAGGAAATTATCATCTCCCACAGACATAAGGTTAAGTATATTATTGGGGGAAATCATTACATTTCCTATCATGTTGGTGGTTGGCATGGTTTATAAAATTTCACTCCATTAAAAAATAATAAATAAAAAAACCATATGAGCATACATTAACATACAAAAGGTAAACTGATAAAACAAGAAGGAATAAAATATAAATTATATATTTATCATGACATTTTTTTCTCAGGTTTAAATATAGGTTCTCCATTGTAATATTTCTTATTTAATTTTCTAAACAAAAAATTATTTCAAGTACTTAATAATTCTTCATAAGGAGTTTTTGAATTTCCCAAGCAAATCCCATAAGTGTTTTAAACCAGGTGTATAGAAAGGTTCTTTTTCATGCACTAGGTGAGTATCACGTCAAGCCCAATATTCCCTTTCCAGAGTTTTTACACATAGTTATAACTGTTCTAGAGCCACATCCAGATATAATATATAGATAGGGATGTAGTTTATTGGTACCCACTCTCTCTATAATTCACCAAGATTCTAGGATATTTTTAAATATATAGTCTTATCATTATACTTTTCCTTAGGTATCCCAATAATGTCTTCATATCCTATTCCAAAAAAATAACTAGATCTTCCTCGGATACCAACTATAGTGGCCCAATCCTCTAACATAGATTATTGCATAATTTTTAACATAAATATCCTCTAAATATAAAATGAGGATAAAAAACCTAGTTTATTTGGATGACAAAGTACATAATTCATCATTGTTAGACTTAAAAAACATCATCATTTTAATTTTCATAATGAGATCCTAACCCCTTTTAATCATCAAAAAATGAATAGTATAATTTGGGGAATAGATAGATGAAATGGGTAATCTATAAAGCCTAGTAAGGGAATAAACATGATAAGAAAACATAACACCTGAGTTAGAGGTATGACATGATATCCTAAAAGTTATGGTTCATAATTAATCACATTGGAGAATAACATAAATAACATGATTCCATATGATTTGGAAACATAGTATATGTCATTGATATATACAAACTGAAAAAACATGAGTCGAGGCTATCATCCAATACAATACCACATGGTGTAAACATCTCATAATGGATAAGGTTTACTCCATGAACCCATACATAATGTCTCATGAGACTAAATATTTACCCAATATATTGGATAACTATCTGGGTAAACCCATCATAACATGTTTTTTATTATGTGTGTCACAAAAAATAAATCAATCATATGGAATAAACATAATAATTACCCATGGAATGAAAATGAGTTGCATAATATTATCTCATATCATAATGAAAATAAATCTAATGAAGGATACATTTGGTAAATGAATGTAAGAAATGTGTTACCCTATAAATGGAAGGTAGAATAATCTAGTTATATTTGTGAGAGAAAATATATATAGTTTATAATCATTCAAAAACATTAAATAGATAGATAAATAGAGTTAGAGAGTGAATGGTTATAACCCAATGGAATGGATGGTTTAGAGAGATACCTTACCTCGAGTTTGACTCTTCATAAGAGTTCATTTTAAACAAGAATAATAAACACTTGTTAATTATTTACTTTCTTAATAAAAAAAAAATTAAGTATATTATTCATTTTATTTTATTTTTTACCATGTCATATTCAATTACTTAATCAATTAATTTCACATCTGATGGTTTGATGATATTCAACTCATATGTCCAAAATCACTTTGGTAAGATGGATAAGTTCAAAGTGACTGTTATTTAGTCATATAAAGAATAATAATCAGGAAATAATAATCATTTTTATACTTAAATTATAATTTTTAAACCTACCATGAATTTTGGTAACAAAAATTAACTATGTTAAAATCATGGTGATGGTAGGCTATACATTCACATGAGTGACATTTCTATTTTTCAACGACCATGATGGAAAGAAGGTAAGTGTTATTTTATATTTAAATAATAATAATTATAGAATAAATATGATATTATTTCTTTAAATACACTTAAATATACCACCCATGTGATGTGGTAATGAAAAAATTAATCCCATCACTTCATGAGGTTGTAGTTCGTCGTACAAACGAATGATATTATAATTTTTAAAAGGATGGTATGATAATAAAGAATATGAAACACATATTTATAATTATAATTAATTCCATCCTATATTATATTTATGATCAAAATAATTCCTCTAGGATATGGTGAGTTTATTAAGTAAGGTATTTGGGTATGTAATGGTAAAAACAGAATTTTTTTAGCTTTTAATGGAGAGTAGTGGAGGTACCCTTTTTTATCTGAGAGGGGGTGACATTTTTGTAGATACTAAAAACTATTCAATAATAATAATTCACAATCACGAAAAATGCCTAAAAATCGATAAATAATATATTGGAGTAGTCATATGGTCAAAAAAACCACCATAATTCAAAAATAAACTTGTTTTAACCATATTATTCTATATACCTCTAATGTTACTCACATTTACCATTTTAGTTCTTCACCATAATAACTAGTTTCATTATGTTTTAACAATTAATTATAACTATATATTAAGTTTAATTTATTACCTAATACTAATTATACATATTCCAAATATATAACCCATTTTATTATATTCTTATAACAGAAGTAATATAAAATAATTTAAAATTAAATCTGCAAAACATGTTGAAAAATGGTATTTCAATAATTTATTTTTTTCATAAAATATATGATCTTATATTAACTCCATGACTATAAATCGTGATGACATGAATTTAAATTCATATAAATTGATTTATAATATATGAGTTTATTTTAATTGTTTCCTTTCAAGTGGTTATTTTAATTAATTTATCTGGACAAACTTTATGCACTTAAAAACAGTTTACAGATAACAGCGTTTTCAAGTATAAAAACTAGCTTATAATAAAGTCTTGAAAATTTATTATTAAAATTAAATTATTTACTTTATTATAAATATAATTTCTCATATGTAAATCTAATACAAAATTAAAAAAAATATAATGGAAAAATTAAATTACTTTATTTGATGAAAATATATAAAATCTTTTGAAAATCAGTAATTTTCAGTATTCACTAAAAAATCAGTCATTTTAAAAAATTCGAAATATATCACCCTAAGTTATTTTTTATATAATGATTTAAAAAATTATGTTAATTTTATAAAATAATTTTCTTAAAATTTATATAAATTGACTATAATATTTTCTCATAAAAATCAATAAAAAAATGTTTTTTTGTAGAAACATACTTCTGTGAGGAATGAAATGTATTTTTTAAAAATTGAATTCTAATTTCATCAGGATTTATCAATAAATTTATATTGAATATTAAATTTATATGTATTTTATAAATTATTTAATCATATTAAAAACCTATATTTTAACAGCATGGTTATAATGGTCATATTTCAATAAGCGTGACTCATTTAGACATGGTGTTGTGTGTCATGTACACTACCGAACATGAAATTATTTCTAAAATATATAGGTGTTATAAATTTCATATTTTATTATGAAATCAATTATTCCTCTGATATATTTTATAATAAAATTTCTTACCATAAGATGATATTATTTTGGATCACTTTTATACCCAAAACCCAATGAAACAACATAAACTATATCTGATTTTGATTTCCTTAGATATAACAAGATTCCAACCACCATTATAAGATATTTAATATCATCCTACTTTCCTTATACATATTTTGAAATGTTATTTACCCTTTAAATAGGTTTGGACACTAGTTTTAAATCTTTCATTCCAAAATTCTTCTGAAGTTCCTTAACATACTTCTCTTGAGATAGGGACATTTATTTTTTCTTTTGGGAGATTTTTAATCCAAGAAAGTATTTAATTTTTCCTAGCATGGTCAATTAAAATAATTTCTTCATCTCATTATAAAAATTTTCACATGTTTCTTAATATTTATCATTACATATGATACTGTTAGAAATATAATCATAATTAAAGAATCATATTTATTTTATTTTATGTAGATGTTACCATCAGCTCTTCCTTTCATGAAGTTTAACTTCATTAAGATATTACGTGGTTTAGAATACCAAGATATCCATGATTTCTTTAACCCAATGAAATAATTATTCAAATTACATACATCTCTTTAATCTTTAACAATCAGGAATCTATATTGTTGTATAATATAAACAACTTTACCTAGATCCACATTACAAAAATCCAACTTTACATCCATCTGGAATATATTATATATTCATTTTTTAGAAATAACACGATATAATCTAATAGTTTCATGACTTTCTAAATTGGATAAAGGTTTCATCAAAATAAATTCATTCAATTTTAGAGTAACCTTTACAAACATTTTTGTGCCTTGTTTCTTATCACTTTTACTTTTTAATTCAACTTGTTTTATAACAACCACTTTTTACCAATCAAATTATTATTTTTTGGTTTTTATACAAGTTCCCATGTATCTTTATTTTCAATATGATTGAACTATTCATTCATAACATCAATACAACCTTTATTGCATAAATATTATTCACAATATTTTGATTAAACCTATGAATATAAAGAAGTATGTGAAACTAGACTTGATGTTATTCTTTTTTTAAAATGTTTCCCATGATTACCAATGATGTTTTGGACCTTAAAAATATTCATCAACCTAGGATGACCTGAGAATAATTATTACTCATCAATTTATAAATCTGAGTCGGAATATTAATCTCATATATCTTCAACATTTTTAAAACCATTTTGAACATTGTCCTATTATTTAACATCAACAAATTCATCCACACTTACTCTCATATATGCAATTGTCTATGATGTTTACGTATCATAATATTCATGAATTTTCACATTTTTAGAGTAATTGTTTCTTCATTATAAAATATGTATCCTCTACCATTATAAGGGAAACCAAGAAATATTCCATTAACACCTCTCAAATCAATCTTCCTATGATTCTCACCTTTAAACATTATTATTCAAGGACTACCAATTTCCCTTAGGTAATTCAAAATTGGGGTTTCATTATAAATCATATTATAATTTTTCATATTAGTTTTTGGACTACAAAAACATAAAATATGATTATGATTGGATTATATAAAAACATACCTCCAAAATTATAGAGATGTATCATATTCAATAAATATAGTACATTCCATCTCAATCAAAATACTATTTATTCTTTTAGAAACATTATTCTGTTGGGGTGTGCATGGTGCACTAAAATCATGAATAATTCCATGTTTTTCAAGTTAATATATAAAAATTATATCTTTGTATTCGAAACCATTATAATTTTAGGTATTCTTTATAGATTATCAATATTATTTTCCAGAACCTCTCCTAAAACGCTTCAATATTTCGTGATCCTCTTACTTATTTTTTAAAAGAAATCGTGTAATTTAAGTAAAATCATAAATAAAGGAAATAAATTACTTATATCCATTAATTGTAATATTATTCATTATCCCACATATATTAGAGTGTATCAACTCCAAGGGATGATTTGAATGAATCTCGAACTTCTTATGTACTGAGTTTTTAATCATTCCATTCTAGGGTATGGAATGACACAAATCTATTCTTCTTGTCATGTAATAATTATTTTGAATACATCATATTAATTATATCCCTCTAACAAAAATTCACAAAAATTTTATTCCATAGCTTAATGTTATCCATCACGTACAGATAATATGAACTATGCACATCACTAACTTGAGAAAAGTTTCCCTTTGTTCGTTTCCATCATGTTATCACTTTACCATATTAAAACCATTTAATAATGAAAAAACGTCTTTTGAAACAAATTTTTTACCATTATCAAAATGTTTTGAAACACTCAATATATTATATTTCAACCCCACATCAAACAAAGATCATTTTTATTTCAAAATTTATTCCTCAATGATAGAAAATACAATTGGATGTTTCTAAGGAACTCATCATTTAAAAAAGTCAATGTCAATTACTTATAATCTTTTACATTATTCAATGATTTTAAATATATACCTATTTTTTATGAATATACAATATCCAATATACAAGGTTATTCACCTTTTTTATCTTTGAGATATGGTTCAACAACTAAGGCTTTCCCCCTTTCCTTTTTCTTCATTATCATGCGACTTTTGAATTTTTTAGTATAAAATATATTGTTATAGTAACATGATAAGACATTTTTTTACAAGATTCATTGGATGATCACAACATTCAAAAATAGTATCCATGGGTCAGAATCTATTTTCAATCTTCATATTGACATTATTAGGTTATATTCATTGAGTGGGTTGAATCCCTATCACACTATGCCTCTTGTTTTTCTAGGATTTATTTTTGTGTTAATGATTGAACCAACACATATCTAGTGTATTCTCAAATCCACCACTGAACAATAAATATACATAGAAATAATATTTTCTTATATAGATTAAATTCCCTCTAAATTATGAAATTTTTTTCTATCATCTTTTTTACAATACACATTGGCAGTTTATTGTGAACCAATGTTTTAGTAACTTATTAAATTATTCTCTTTTTTATTATATTTATTCTTAGCCATATAATTATTTTTTCAGTACTATATTTTAATTTAGACTTTTAAAAAATATAAATTTTAGGATTTAAAAATCTTCTTATTTTTGCTACACACATGGTCTTATTAACTTATTTTTTTTATTCTAGCCATATTAATCTTTTTTATTAAACATTGAGGATGATTTTTGTTGATCCTTATGAGGTTTACTATTCTTAATACTTTAATCATGTACAGAAATCAGGTTTTATAATTTTTACATCCCTCATTAGTTTCAATGTGTTTTTTGAGAAATATCAAGGTCTTTCTCCGTCACCTTTATCTTTTCATCAAGAATTATTTTTACGTTCTTCTCTTCTATAGAAACATCATTAGGTAATAAATATATTCTAAAAACTTGTATGTTTTTATAAATAAAGTATTTTTAATTGATTTTTGAATGATTTTCTTTTTTTAAATTACTATTATCCTTTTAAAGTATAATAATACTTGAATGATATATTTTTAACACCCTCTCAAGAATAAAATCCTACTACGTTTATTCTTATTATTCTACAATGCTACTTATTTATTCACTAATGAGATTTTGATAATACAAGATTATAATATTTCTTTTTCAATAGAATCATCACTATATTTTTCATCCTCATAATTACTATCACCATCTTCCTTGTACTTAGATAAAAAAATTTCTTTTTGTATTCAGTAAACTTACTATCATTTCTATTTCTATGAGAGTTATAATTTTCTACTTTATTTTTCATAAATATTATCATATTTCTACAGGTATTATCTCTATCTTTATCTTCCTTAATTCTTGGAATGTTTGTAGTAAAATTTACTATATATCCACAAATAATGTACTTTATCAAAAACATTACTTAGTATTTCCTTGGGTATCTTTACAAATTTTTAGAAAAAATAGAAAAAACACATAAAATTTATTACAAACCTAGTATTCAGTGTCAGAGTCACTATCTAATTCATAAATCACAACTTTATTATATTTATTTTGTATAGAATCCATGAAATATATTTCTCAATCATATTTTTCCTTCTTCATGATTTTTTTCTCATCTCATTTATTATGTGATGATAATGATTTGTAGATTGTCCAGAGAAAGAGTATCAGAATATCTATATTCTAAAGATGAATCATTGGAATAAAATTTATATATGAAAATACAGAATACCTTTTCAATAATGGTTGATTCTTTCAGCTTCTCAATGAGACATCTTACGGTGCTTATAATGTCTTTCACCCTTGTAATGAACCTACCAACATATTTATCGTCACTCAACTTAATGTCTTCTTACATCAATATCTATATTTGAAAAGATTAATTTCTCACATCCATATTTCCTATTCAGGTGTTGTATAACTTGACCAATATGACTTTAGCAATTCCAATTCCTTTAAATCTAAAAAATTCACTTTTAGATAGTGGGGAATGTATTGAATTTATGGACCATCCATCATTATAAGAATTATTCTTATCAGTATATGTTAATGGAACATCTTCGGCATACGGAGGGAAAAAATATGTAACATCATCAAGAACATCATAAACAACTGATATAAGATAAGGTAACATTATATCTTTCTAGATATTATAGTTCTATCTATCAAAAATAGGAATCCCCTTACTGTTAATAGAGTCATGAACATCCATGTCAACCTTATATTTCTTATAAGTTCAGCAAAGAGTCAAAAAAGGAAACCTTCTCTCTAATACCACTTGAAATGACTAATCATGATCAATCTTATCCCTAATATGGGGAGAACATAATAAGTGATTTTCTTTTTATGTTTTCGTACGTATGAATAAACATACACCTCATGTTAAAGAGATATGACTCACCTAAAAAAGACATCAAGTACAATAAAAAAACATAGATATTTACAATGTTAATTACAAAATACGAGTAATTATTCCTTAGAATTGTTTAAAATTAATCTGAGACCATATAAACCACTAGAAAATAATTCTTTTTGTTGTTACAACAATCAGGTACTATCCTTTCACTCGAATATATCTATAGTTAATCAATAGTGCATGTTCTTGTCATAATGATAAATGATATAACAATGCTTTTTAACAAATGCAAGAAACCTTATCCATTATATTTAGTATGTTTTCATTGTTCTCTATATACATTCTACAAAATTTCTCTTCTTATAAGTTCTTATTCACATTCTTATATAGCAGTGGTCAAGAACCTCTTGTTACAATTCTTTAAAAAATTGTCTACGCAATCTAATCTTCATCTGTTATACACTGTCCGATGATACTTAGTCCGGTACGAGGTATTTAAGATCAAATCTAGCTGGATGGTTTACACTGTTTGGAAAACCACTAATTCATACTATTCTTCTGATACCTCTTTAACTTGTTATCCTAATCTTTTATATACACCATCCATCTGATACCAAAAAATTGGAGGACTCCATCTGATATTCCTAAAAAAATTCCACTTAAATCTCTTTGTCCAATTAGCATTCCACTTTAAAACAATTTCTCTTAGATATATAAAAATCAATACAAAAATTCACCACAACATGAATCTTGTATATCGATTTTCTTCCATTGAGAATTAAGGATGAGGTACATAAATCAAATTCCAATATCCCTATTAAAAATTTGTGCGGCCACTTAAAAAATTCCATCTATTGACCACACTGAATCTTCATAAAAATAAGGATCTTTCATTAGGATCTGACATTAATATTCATCATCAAACAACTTTTTGAGTTTCTTATAATCATAGATATTTCCTCCAAGATATTTGGGATGTTTAATAATGAGATTTTAATCGTCATATTTAGTACCTTAAGAAGATTTCATAATTCCCTTAAATAATTCTGTTCGGTTCATCTCAATAAAATTATTTAATCCAATGAAACATAACCCGTTCTCCTGCACAACTTCATAAGAATATCTCAGATGACTTTTTCCTAACACATTATCCATATGATGACTTGCATTATAATCCTTTGATCGTTCCCTTTTCATGGAAACCTATGACTAATAAAACTCAGGAAGTTACTTTTATATGACCACATCAAATGTAGTATTCTATTTGATGACTCAAAGATAAATTCTTTTCACATATTTAACATTGCACATGACCGAATAGTGGACATCATACATAATAAAACAATCTTTTTCTAGTGACATTTAAAAGGTCCATCAGGTTTACTCAAACTGATGAAGTTGAGTTATACCATCCATTGGATATTTATATATACTCTTATCTAGAGATCCTACAAACAAAGTCAAACTGGCAAACACTGTTGGATTACTGTGTAAAAGTTTTTCTAACATTCTCTATCCATGGAAATTTCTCATAGACCACTATTCTACACTTCTTCAATCATCTTCAAATTGATAGAATTTATAATCATATGATCTATATAACTTTTTGGCAAAGCATAAAATTGGTAAACATAGTCCAACATACTTCATAATAATATATAGAAAAATATTTATACAACCATACCTTGGCCGAAAAGACATGTCCAATGAACTACATAGATCTTTGTAGTATGATGTTTGTACACACGAACATTTTTATCCACCTTATAAATCAAGATTGAAACTGATATACTTTATTGCTCATGTTGTTTGGAAATTCATAATAACAAATGAAAATTTGATTTTAACTTCATCAAACATTATGTCCAACAAAATTGAGAGAAAACTAGGATAAGTATGTCGTGCTAAAGCTCTAGCTATTCACATCAGACAAATATTTTATGTTTGATGAACTCAAGCCAGTGGACTTCATCTGATACATATGAGAAAAAAACATAATTTTATCACCTTTGAGGGAATATGAAATAATGTAAGGTGATTTTGGATAGAAAAAAAGACATCACTTTGAGAAACCCTTATTCCATTATCATCTTCTTAAAACATCTCCAAACTTCCTGGTCCTAACATAACTGATGGATGTTTTCTTCCATGTTGTCTAAATTTAATGAATTTCTAGAAGAAGTATGAGGTGATGATGATGAATAGTTAATGAGATATTCTATAACTCTTTATTGATGTTCCCAATGACTCTATGATTTATTTACCATTTTAGAAAATTCCTTTCAACTTATGGATTAAAACCAAATAAGTTTTCTATGCTTGTTCTAGTGATCTAGTAACAACATCTCAAACATTTAAAACACAAATGGTGTAATAAATATGAGAATTTATCATATGATATGTTTCCATATTATTTAAACAACTATCAAAAGTTGTTCAATAATACAATTTAGATTCCAATAATAAATATCATGTAGTGGTTTGACATGGGCTCTCTTATGAGGAGTCACTCCTATCCAGTGTTTAGTATGTGTGTGAGAGTCTAGATGATGATAGATTATGTTTTAATAATAGTAACTAATGAATCTAGGTGTGTGAGTTATTTGAAACATGTTTAATAAGAGTTAAAAAATATGTGGAGAAAAAGTTTCCTTCCATTGGTTATTCCACCATCCTAATCACGTAATAATAATTATTCTTTAAGAATTACTCTCTCATTCCCTTTTTGGAATTTATAAGACCTTATCCACTTACTCTACCTTACTTTATTTGGATCATTCAGAGACATGTAATAATCATTGCACTCATTTCCTTCACCTACCCAACTGATCAAAAACTTTCAATCACTCCTTAACTAGCCTCATAAGTCTTCACCAAAAGAAGAAATGAGGATGATCAAGGGTTTTTTTTAAACAAAATAAATAGAAAATAATAGATAAATAACCCAAAAATTATATTATAAAAAAATAACATAAATTCAAAAACTTATTCTTGTGATTAAATTAGAGATAAATGATGAAATTGTTTCATTGGAATTCAAGAGTGATGGGTGGTGGAAGTCTCCTAAGATAGAATATATGGGATAAAAATGTCATCATTAGTGATTGACAACTTAGTTTCAAAGAGAGTGAAAATGGATGACTCCCAACGCATCAGGTTTCATTTCCCTTTGTTGAGAGAAAATTCAGGTTATTGATTGATTCAATATGCTTGGATAACATTAATGAAGTAGTGAGATATTGAGATAACATGTGGAGACCATTAAGGATAACTTCACCCACTTGATTTAGGAACCATTCTACTTTCCTCAACCTAAAATCCTCAAATGAGTCTTTTGAATCCACCTTGGTGTTTCAAAAAATGACCATGAGGATCTATGCACACTGATTTATGAGTTTTGGTGATTGAAGACTTGAAACATAAAAAAGTATCATTTAATCCTTAAAAATATTCCCCATTCAAAACTGATAGCTGATTATTCTAATGTAGTTTCCCTGTTAATCATAGATAAGCCTCAGAGTTTTTTTAATCTCACAAAACTCAGAATCAATATGATGTGAGAATTGTAGTGACCAAGTTAATCTTATGTTGTATATTTTTTTTTAGGTAATTCTTAGACTGTATTGGGACTTGATCTATTAATACACACTACCATTATATGCTGGTTTATTCCTCTTTATAGGCATGATTCATGTCTAGAAACAAGTAATACATTAAATTTATTTTGACATAGTGGGTCCAAGAACAGAATTAATCTCACAAATCGATGTGACCGTGGGTTCAATTTTAGCAACATTGATTGAATCTCAGGTGTTTATTCTTACATAACCCCTTATTTTGTAATGTTCTATATGATGAAAATATTCAATAGATGGTTTAATATAATGTGTAGATGATTTATTTTTATGCATACCATTTATTTATAATTTTTAGAAAATAAGATTAAAAATAAAAAAATCATAATGAGAAAGAAGGAAAATATTTTCATAACAAAAAACAATGAAATCAATGAAATAAAAAGTAAATAATCACATAATTGATGAATAAGCTTTCAACCCTATCATTTGTTGTCCATAATTATAAAATCTATAGAGAAGACGTTGTTTCCATTAATCATAAATGGTAGGAACCTCATTGAAAATTTTTATTTCATTTATAAAAACCCGAAAGAGGTAGATATTTAGATGATTAATAATTCCAAAAAACATCTTACAATAGATCCAAAAATCATAATCATTTTGTTTTGTGATCAATATATCATGTTTCATAATGAAAATTTTAAGGGTAAAATCATTATAGATGAGAACCTATGACTTTATAAATACATCATTTCTATCAATAAATATTTCTTAATAATCTAGTAATGATTTTAAAACCTTGATTTAGAGCATAAATAGAGATAAAAATTCCTTTTAACGTTGATTCCCACAAGAATTTGTTTTTCAGTATGCGTGTTTTTTATTAATGCTTATGTAGAACATGTAATATTCTAATTTATCTATCCTTGTATTTTTTTATATAATTCATGTTCCCTTATGTTTTTAAAAACATTTAATTTCATCTAAAAAATATACTTAAACCCAACAAATTTAAATTTCATTATGAAAATAATAAAATCACTACATCCACTAACAATGCTAATAAAACCATTCATTAAAAATATAATATTAACATGAAACCGGATCATTAATAACATTATAAAAAATTTAAAACTATTAAAATAATAGGGGATCAAACTTAAAATGACACATATATTCATTTACACATCTGTTAGCATTATTACAATAACTCATTCACCATTTATTTATCATTGATAAATAATTAACCATATAACTACATTTGAAAGACGTTTCTAATATGTAGAATTAATTTATCTATAAAGTTAAAACAATTCCATTTTATACAAAAATTACCTCATAATATATATATATATATATGGAAGAAAAAAGTATTTGGAGTCTCTTATATTATTATTTCTAAATACCCCCATGTATGATATAGGAATGGACCTATGGTGATATATTAATAGGACATACAACTCCCCAGCAAGTGGCATGCCCTATTTCATATGACAAGATTTACTTGTAATATTCTGTAACAAAAATAATAGGATATATGGGTTTAAAGGAAACATTGATAGATTAGTGGAACAACTTCATTTTGAATCAACACACCACTATTCCCACTTCCAATAATACAGAAATATAGAATGTTATAATTTACCCAAAAGAAAAACATAATAACCTCTCATCATTGCATCCTAATGTGATGATTAAAAAATGTGTATATTATAATGTATTATAAAGGAATATTTTTGTGAATATAAACCATTCATTAATAATATATTTATTTCACAAATAATTGGGAAGCCTTTAAAACCATCTACCTCAAGATGATTGATGCTTCCCCAAGTGTTACCATTCATAACAAATAGATAATAATCAAGGATAAGTCTCAAATGAGAGAATAAGAAAGAGGGTTTGAATCATGAGAAGGAATTGGTGTCAAAAAAGACTATATTTATAATTAATTTTTCTATTCCACACCTTAATCCCCCACTATTAATTTCACATTCAATAAAAAGGGGTTATTATAGTTGTAATAGACCATAATGATAATTTTTACCAATAAATTATATACAAACTATTATTTTCCTCCCATATTCCTCAATTTTCTTTTAATATTAAAAAATACATTTCCATCAATCACATTACATTATAAGTGGATAAATAATATTCATATATACGCCTATCTATTAAAATTATTCAAATATTATTCAACTATAATAAAAACCCGACTCTAAATTAAAACAATAATTTAAATAGTAATAAAAATATAAACCATAATAAAAATATTTTATAGTAGAATATTGTTTCCTCATTTTTATAAATTTTTTTACTATAAATTTTTACCAAAAAATTATTAATAAATTTTGAATAAAATAAATATAAATTCTCAAAATATACATAAATAATTTCCTTCTCATATTCCATCTATAAAAAATTATTTTATTCATTTAAAAATTATTAATTATTTAAATTCAAAAAAAAATATCAATATTTATCCCAATTATAATAAATAGTAATAATTTCAATTAAACAATATTTCTAAATAAAATCATTTTTACCTTATAATCCTACCCCACATCTTTAAATAAAATAATACATTCTCAATACTATCCAATATCTCATAACTAAATCTCACAATAAATATATTGCATACATAATATTTTACCAAATATCATTAGACTACAAATATTCCATTCTATGTTTTTTAGTTTAGCATAATAAATTTTATTTAACGACACATAACACTCCCATTCTAAAATAAATAAATAAATATTCATAATAAATAAACAATATTAATTCCATAAATATTAACATAGTAAATAATTTAATTTTATTATTATAGAGTGTCTCTTCATTAATACTTTGTCTATAGTCACATAATAATATGATACCATGTAAAGTTAATTATTTAAATTAACATGAAATACTAATTTTAAATAAAGGAAAGTATAAATTATTATTATTTTAGTCTTGAATCATAATAATTCTATAAAATAATTCACATGATACTAATTAATTTTTTTCTACAAAATCCTTCATGAACCCCCATCCACCAGGGCCTCCACTAGTTCGACAATTTAGAGAGGGTATGAATCCCAAAGGCCCCCTCTAATAGACCCTGAGTTAGTGATTAGTAATGAGGGTATAAATATGGATGAATGAGAGGCATTTGCCTCAATATATCATCATAAATAATAAACATCCACCAATGAACTCCATAACAGAAATAAATAATTAATCCCAATATATGTAATGTCTTACAATTCAAAAAAAAGTGTAAATACCATGAAAATACATAGGTAGTGCCCACAAACACCAGAAACTCCAAAACAACCACTCCTAGTTAGAAATGCCTATCTTGATCCCCAACATCCCCCAAGGACTTGAAAAATTGATTATATATATCTGGGCGAGCATTCAAGTATACATTGTAGTATCCTTCCTGAAAATATGAAATAATCATACTATAAAATAGTGAATAACATGACAAAATCAACTCGTTAGAAAAATCAAGTGAACTATATTTTAACCTCACCATGGAATGATCAACAAATATTGCACAGAAATAAGTGACAAAATGTCAATGTAATATATTTATAAGAAAGGTACCTTGTATCTAATTCCTCACTTGTTTATCAATATCACGCCACAACAACAAAGGTTTTGTCTAAATTCGCTTCCACATATAAGGTCACATAAAATATGGGATGAGACTTGGCGCTACCTATCCCAACCACTTTTGGGGTCTAACATTCATTGTCTGAATTTGTTCATACAAACTAGTCATCATCTCATCCTACACACCACACATCCCATCACAACCATAACTACGTAATAAGTCTACAAACAACAACATCCAATGTACCATGAATTGTACCTCAATCCATTACAGTCTATGGATGTACACATATAATAACTATAGTAAGTATTGAAAGAATACATGCATACAAGATAACATTATGTTGTTATAGTTAATGCATACTTGTAGGTGGAAACCAAGAGCCAACACCATCGGTGTGCGCACATAACCTATACCATAATCCATCATATCCTGGTAATTCTTACATTTCATGACATACGTAAAGTGAAATTAGGGAATAGGGAATAATCATCCATCTATTCTCTCACTATCCGAGATATAACATAAAATAATTAAAACCCAAAACATTAGAGTGTCGATTACCCTAAAATCTCGGATTTTAGAGCGTATGAAAACATAGAACATATTGATAATATATCCCACATCTAGTATTAGGGAATCTATCTTATCCTATTATAATCTATATATATTTCCCTAACAATATCATGACATCCATATCCATGATAAGAACCTAATCTAATCCTATTCACACAAGCACCGAGATTTACTGTCATTATTCATTTTGAAAATATTTAATAACCATCTACTTAATAATCTTCATCATAATTCTATTAATCCATTCAAATCTGTTTATATCGAATAGGCTTTTATAATATACTTCAATTTTAGGATTTCTATCCTAATCCTTATGAATATAAACTCATCCGACCCATGATATTATATATATATATATATCAATTCTATTGTCAGTGTCAATTTATAGGAATTTTATCTCATCTCCTTATCATTCCCTAATATTGGTATACAAGGATTCTTAATAAGCTACCATAAAGAAGATTCATTATCAATGCATTAGACCAATGATAATAAGAAGTTTGAAATAAAATAAACAAAAGGAAAATCAAATCGTCCACTAACCATTGACAATATGTGAAATCCTAGATCTCAATATATACCGTATATATCAACTTCACCCACATAGAAGCATTTTCATAATTAGGTCTTCCAGCCAATCCAATGCATAATAACCCCATAATACTAGGTTTCATATATAAAATGAAGTCAGGGATATAACATCCTAAGTTATAAACTCGACAGTGAAACATATTTTCACCATAAAAAATTCTAGGTGAAATAATGGCCATCACACCATGAAAACAATTTTAAATAAACATTTATAAACTATAAAACAAAAAAAAATATTAATTACCTCAATCATAATTACCCAATAATGTCTTTAATTAACCAATTTTCTATGATCATGTTTCAAAAATATGAACATATAAATACAACAGCTAAGAATAATTACGAATCAATTATATACATACTCCATACAACAAATATATGTTTAATAGATTTCAGTGATGAGTGGATTTTAAATTCATACACACCACTCATCATTTAGTTCATCTTACCCACTTTATGCTGATTAAACAATTTTTCATGAATAAAAAACATGCCAAGGAATAATAATATTCACATAAAACAAAATAGTACACTATCTGGAATGTATTAAGTAAATTCTTCCATCAAATAAAAAAATTATACAATTATAGAACCCTTCAAATATTTTTAAGTCACTTACTTTTAGTTAATTATCATTATTAAGGTCGATCAAAAATATTTCCCCATTGAATATAGAGTATGATAATCCAACATCAATAGATACATTAATAAATGTTATGAATCCACTACCTCAACATGAAGTTTCAATGTTCCTGAAATAAGAATGGAAGAATTGATGCAAGTCTATAATCACCTTTCTATCCATACATGCTTATATTTTTATTTTTTTAGAAAATTAATTTTTATGGGATTAATGGGAAGCAAAAAAAAATAACAGAATAAAAATTGAGATCACATCATAATTTCAATCTTTGATCCTTCCTAAAAAAATCTAAATTTATTTAAGCTATATTCTCTAAATATTCTATAGTCAACACTAATTTGATTCCATTTCGACTCTTCATGGAATATATCCTCAATGCATGAATCCATCAAGTCAAATATCATGATTTATTCTTTTATACCAATCTTATTTCATTAAAAACATAGAGAATAATATGATATTGACTATAAATCCATTCCCATTTCTCTTTAATGACTTTGAACTGGATTTTTCTCGCATATATGTTATTAATATATTACCTTGAGGATTTTATATGAAGACCCTTACCCACTTTCCCCTATATACAGTACAATAGAAAATATAACATTGTTTTTGGTTCAATTTATATCTATTGAGTCCCCACCTGATTAAGAACAAGAAATAAGTCTTCTTTATTTCCAAAATTATTCTTCTTATTCTTCATTTTCTTCTTCTAAATAAACATATTTCATTCTCCCTTATTTTCAGTCCATGATATTTTATTTAAAACCACAACCCATTCATCGAAATGTTGATCAAAATTTTTAGTTTGTTGATTAAAATTTCCATCCTTATTTTTTACATTCGTAACTAGTTAAATAGAATAATGTTTTCCCTATACATCACCTATGGGTATTCCAAGAACTCTTTTCAGATCATCAAAAACATTTAATATTTATAGTTTATAGAATTTCTAAAATGTATTCTTTACTTCTTGAAAGAAATAATATACCACTGAGTTTTAGGACTTTCTAGGTAGATGAGGCCTCACTACTACACCATAGGAAGGCATGATACAACCACCACCTATAGTACTCAAGAGAATATATCACCCAACAGTAGTCCATATAGACAGAGGATAAACCACTAATTTGATATTCTAAGGGGTTATTATCCAAGATGTTGTGGGAGGAACCTGGTGAATCAAGATACCAAAAGTATCTGAAGACCTTGAGTTGGGGAAAAACCAATCCTCATAGTTATATGAGAATTTGTGGATCCTTCCTCCACTATCATAGGACCATGATCACTAGAATTGTTATGATGAAAATTATTGGATCAGTGGCCTTACTGATAATAGTTTTGACAAATAATAGTCCACTAATCATTGAAAATATACTCACTGTACATGTACTCATATTAAAACTCAATCAATAACACATTAATGAGGTTTATCTATCAGGTTGACTTCAAAAAAATATACATGTGATGATTGGATTGAATATAGTTTTCATTCATTTTTCTATACATAATAATCTCCCCAAAGAATTTCCTATAAGGATTATGAAAATAGGATTCTAGAAGGGTAACTACAAACTACAGATCTAAACCCAATCCATAGAAGTGGATGACTCATGCTTCATTTGAAAACCAAAATTCCAATCAATTAGAATAAAACATAGGAAAAAATGTATTGGAGGATCTAGCCCATGCCAAAAAAAAATCAACTTTTTATGAAAAATGAATAAGAATATAAGGGGGATCTAGGAGCCCAAAAATAGTTGGATACTTTAAAACTGAATCTTTATTAATTTTTTTTTCAAAGTAGTTTACATATGGTCAATAAATCCCAAAAATAAGAATCTGATGAATTTGTGATGGGAAATGTTTCATCAGAAATTTTTGAGAGGGATATTGGAATCAAAGGTTGTCCATTAAAGATACTCGGGTCCTTAAAATAGATATAAATTTCATAGAGTGAATGAATAGAAATGGGATTTGTGAAATGGATAAGTTGGTAAGGATCCTTATCGTATTAATCTCCACCCCCCCTGACATTAGGTGAGGGGACATCAGAGCCACCATCAATCCTATTAGTTTTCTTCTATACTATAATTAATCTAAGGGAAGAGCTTTTATAACAGTCACCAATCCCACAAGGAACTCACAATTCTTACCTATATCATTCAACTAAGAATATTACATCAATAATAGATATGAAATCAGAAGATATAAATAAAACAATGAATCTATAGTATGAAAAAATGGATTGAGAGAGATATATTAATGAGGAAGAAGAAAATTCAACTCAAATAACCTAAAAATGAATCTCTAGAAGCTAGGGTATAATGAGAAGGAAAGTTTGATAAAATTCATATAAAATGGATACTCTATTTAGTTAGGGTGCAATGGAAAATTGGGGAAATAAGAATAATTTTTGGGGAAGTATGAATTTATATAGGATGGGTTTTTAATGACAAAACCAAATAGATAATATGGAAACATTGTGATGGTCCAATTTTTCATTGAAAACCTGGCATAGAAAGGATGGACATTCCATAATCGCTTTGAGTCCAAAATTCTTAAAATATTTTTGATGAAAATATACCTCATTTATCTCCAATTAAATTTATTCAAACTAATAAAATGATACTACCAAGGACACATTGAAGTGTGGATGAAACATGATGTCTCAACAGCCCCTAAATTGGATGAAATAAGGGACTCAACCCATAGGGATCCATATCATAACCATATCACCAATCCTTATTTACCATAAAGGAATCGGATTCAAGTAACTTGATCTCTCTAGCTCTATGTTGCAACTAATCCACTATATAATAATGAACCCTAAAACAAAAATCCAAAAATATTTCCACACAAGATTCATGATGCATCTCAGGAAGAATGGAACATGAGTCTCTAAAATTGAAGAATCATTGAATCATCCAACTAGGAAATCCATGTTACAATCCATGGAAATACCTTAAGGGATATCTCCAAAACTACACCACACTGTAACTCAAATGAACACACCACAACACCCTTCCTCAAGTTGATATTCCACCACTAGTTTTACTTTTAATCCTCAATATTTTCCTTAATACCTCCAATAAAATGAAAACACAAATGTCTTGGTAATAACCCTGAAAATACATCAAATACATCTCAAAAAATTCTTATCCTCATGAATTAAATGAAAACACAATAAGGAAAATCGATGTCAAGGGCCTAGGAAAACCACCGCATGAGATTCCTATAAAATATATCACAATAAAATAATCACAACCTTCTCACCCTAGGAAAATAGATCATAGTTACACAACATATTCCAACTAATTAAATAATAAATGGAATATAGATCATAAAGAAATTAAATAATATAAAACTAAGGATATTGAATGCTTATTTGGATCTCATGTTGCCAAGTAATCCCCTCTATGCCACTATGTCTCCATAGGACAAGGACAAATGGAATAACATGCCCACATAAAAACGTCCACCAGTAGTCCTGAATCTAAATGTGTCACTCCTCAAAGGTATAATTATCTTAAACTTGTATCTCACCCTAGTAAATTACATCATAGTAATCATGGAAATACCCCAAAAGATATGATACATGAAAACCATTTTAGATCAGTTTCATTTGTTATAGAAGTGGTAACAAATATGCAATGACACAAATACAGTAAAACACCCTGAAATTACCAATAAAATGGGAAGAGAACCTACTCCAACATCAAAATCTCCACTACTCATGATGAAGTGCTACTTTCAAGAATATATGATATATAATATAAATCTATAGAGACCTCCTCCTATAGTAAACAGTGGACTTCTAATGATCTTATTCTACATTGACCTACTCAAAAATTCCATACTCTTTCTCTATCATGCTCTGCAACACTTCTAGTCCAAGATAAACTAACTCTTTAACCTCAGCCCAACAAAACATTGATCAGCATGTTCATTCATAAAATTCTTCTAATAGAGTCTTACTAATAGTGAAGAGATAATTATTTCAATAATTAATCCCCTATGGATAAATTATTCTCCCACGAAACTCAAAAATAAATATGGCATGCATCAAATATATCCTTCAATGTATGTATACTATTCTCAATATAACCAACTATCATCTGTTGAAAAATGGATCTAAGGAACAAATAAGAGTAAAAATCACACTAAAGACCTATACATAGCCTAATGGTAAAATATAGATCATGATAAGATTTGATCATATTATGAACCTCGTATATCCTCCCCACCTCCTCTGAAAACTACCTTGATAAAACCTTCAATATGATCGATTCCTTAATCACCCATTAGTCAGCTACCTAAATAAAACTATAAAAAATAATTAATATAGCATCATATAAACCCTATTATAAAAAACACCAATGAAAAAGTCTAAAGATTTGTCGTACCACATCCATTGGGGAATATCAAGAAGCTGGAGTAATCAACTAGAAACAAGATGCTCATTCTTCTCCCTCAGGTAGACTAAACATCAGGAAATAAACCATGTATCCAATAACATCATCCCAAATAACCCAAATTGAACTCTAAAGGAATGTTACATTGTTTACGCAGCAGAATATTCTACCAATGGAGAAATAAGGGACTCATAATGTACCAGTACACATATCGTTGAATAATGAAAAACCCTACCATGTAATAACCCCCAATGTTGATCATATTATGACCAAACCATAGGGGAATCGCTATAATCAAATAGATATCATGATAAATCCACCTCAGAATCACCATTTTGGGATTCTACCACCTATTACCTAAAGGAGGAATTAACCATCATCGGATAAAGTTACCATCTACCATTATTTTATCCCATATCAAGGATTATTATAGAGTGTTCCTCCATAACACTCCAAACATCCCCATACTCATGAAAGACATCACCACATAACTTCCTGATCAATGCATAAACTAAAAAATTCCACTTCTCAATTTTGTAGAAAATATCAAAGTCATAATTATACCATAATTCCACCCACCATCACTACCAATGTTGAAATCATGTAGGGAGAATATATACATGGAAATTTTTTTTTCTATGAAGACCTCAATGTGTTCACCAATTAGGTAATGGGTCCAAAACAATAGATAAATTATATATATATCAACATCAATATCATGGGTGGAATATTAACATTCATGATGCTATAAATAATGAGACCCACAAGAGATAACCACTCTCAAATGTATCAATATGTAACCTAGTAAAATATGATGAGCATAAAAATAGACCTCAAACACAACTCCCCACTTTAGAAAACTATGAACATGAGCATTGATAAGATTCTCCTTCAAATAATCAAAAAAATACTAATCAAGATAGTTCATACAAAGACTAATTATTCATGGATAAAGCTATCATAGGAGTTACAATTCAGGAGAAAGTAGGTAAGAACCTCATGTAATAGTCTGAAAGACCATGGAAACTACACACCTCTATAACACTCTTAGGTGATATTCATGAAACAACCACCTCAATATATGATTAATCAAAGACTAATACACATTAAGATACAAAATTCTATAAGAAATGAACCTCATGGGTTCAAAACATACATTTTTACAATATAAAAAATAGGTGATAATACAAAAAAACTCCCAAATAATCTCACAAATTCTACATATCCTCTTCCTTGAAATAAACACACTTAATGTTTTCATTTATAAAAACCAGAATGAATGAATCCATAAACCACAAAGAATATAAGTCATCTATTTTTTGAATATTCTCGTAGTGTTCATGATGATTAATGACATTATAATGAACTCAAAATCCCCATAATGAAATCTAAAGGAAATGAAAAACGAAATTCCTATTGTGCTTGGTATGGAATGAGTCTCATGAAGAATCTGTTGCACATGCACACTCTTCTCCATGCCTTCATGAATGTTATGGAGATTTGCAGTGCTAGCCCTCCTCTACTACCATCAACTCTGGTGATTTTTGAACATGGATCCCTTGTTGTTCCTCATGTGGAACCCCTTGAATTAGGGATTGTTCCATTCATTATTCCTACCCCAGAATATTTAAGGGATTATTTATGTGGAAATGTTCCTTCTCCATCTATTATGTTCTTTATATAAATTGTTTCATTTCAGCAATAAATTGTTCGTGAAGGTTCTTGAATTTGTAAGAATATACCTTTTTCAGCATCCCACGAGGCATCAGACTACATACATTGGACGTTGATTTCCCATTTTGGGTGTGCATAACTATCTCTCTCAGTTTTCCAATAGATTGTATGTTCTTGGGGCCTTCAACTTCCGATTCATATCTATCATATTTGCAGACAATATTCAGTCTTATCCTAGGATCCTGCGTGGATTTTGTTTAGGGATGGTGTTTTTCTACTCAGTCTGTTGGCTGGTGGAAATTTAGTTTATCCAGGTGGTCATTGGATAGTCATAGATGGAAGGAAAACATGGCAGCGACAGTCTAGGTCAATCTTCCAGGCCTTCCACTTCCTTTCTATAATGAAGTATTTTTGAATATGATAGGATATTCTCATAGTGGGTTCATATGCTTGTATATTATGAATAATTCTACTGTGGATACCTCAAAATCTTGAATTTGTGTAGAGATGAATCATTCTCATGTGGTTCTAAAAAAGCATGTTTTATGGGTGCAAGATTCTTTTTCTTGGAATCAGGATTTAGTTTACCCTCTTTTTATGATATTTTGTTCAAATCTCAATCTTCAAGGATATTATTTGAATATGTTACATTGAAATTACTAGGGAATTCGACAAGGGAATTAACCAGATGTAAGGATCAATGTAAATAGACCCCCTTCTCCCTTTGTGGATTCCACATGAATGATATTGGAAGAAATCTAGTGCCCTGGTGAGGTGAATCATGTCCCTCATTTTGAGATATCTAATTATCAGATGCCAGATGTTGGGGTGTCATGTTAGGAAATTATTACATATATCTTGAGACTAGTTATGCATATTCAATTTGATGATGATTCTTTTTTTAGGATCCCTTTACCTATATAATTATTTAGTATTAATTTTCTCAATGTTATATTGCCCCAGCACCCTATACCATTGATTTTACCTTTTATTGATCCGTAATATGATTCTGAAAAGAAGAAATTACCCCAGAGAATAGTCTTTTCATTTGATGAATTATCAAAAGATGATCTCCCTTATTCTCTTATTACAACTTGTTTGAGGGAAACAGTGGGATACCCTTCTTCAGTAGAAGCAGGTGGCAATGAAAAATATACCCAAACCAGAAAAGGGAGATCAACAGTGGATTATCTACCAAATTCTAATAGAATTTTTAATAAATATAGATTTAAGTCTCAAGAGTTGAGGTTTATCTCCCACATTGAGAAAGTGAAAAGTTTTTGGTCCAATCCCATAACCCATTATTATCAATGATTCCAGTGTTTATATGGAATTCCCGGGGTATTGGAACCGAATTCAAGAAGGAGTTCCTACCTGAATGGCCAGAAGAACTTCATTTTTTATTTATTATTGATAACCCCCATTTCAACGGATGAGGGGGAACCCTTACAGGTCCCATAGTCTTAGACATTACTTGGACCATAGGCTTAAGAGATTACATGACTCAAAGGTCATAGGGAATTCAACCAGAATATAACTACAAAGAATTGCCCCTCTCCAGCATCTGCTGCATGATGATAGCTCTCCACCTTCACATAGCTGTCTGACTAGGATTCTTGTGAAATCGTAGGATGGTCTCGATGGAATATCCATACCCTCTTATTCTTCAAAATACATTTGGTTCTTCTCTGGTGAGTGAATTTTCTTTAAATCCTCCTCTGGGGATGCTCATTTTTTGTATAGTCTGTCTGGGGAAACTGCACTGATCCTTTGGCCTGAAGGCCTTGAGGTGGCCCGAAGGCCTTAAAGGCGGCCCGAAATCCTTATTGATCTGAAGGATACTAAATAATCTCACACTTTCTATATCTCTTTCAGTTATGAGAGTTCTGATCCTCAAAAATGGTTGCTGTTATGAAATAGTCTCAACTCTTCTGATCCTGGTGATCTCCCAAGGGATTTTAAGGGATATTTCATTATTATTGATGATCAAAACTATATGAATGGGAGAGGTTATTTTCCCATGTGGGCTTGCAATAATTTTACTCTATTCATGGTAGAAATGGTGCTGATAGATTTTGGATACTATGGAGACAAGTTTACATGGTGTGACAATCAAAAGGGAGTTCGTAGATCATGGTGATGATTGGATAAATTCTTGGGAAAAATTCATTTTATATCCAAGTATAATAATACTAAAGAGGACCATGTGGTATAAATTATTTCAGACCATTCTCTGATTTTTATTACTTTATCTTCTAAGAATGATAATTATGAATGGTTCATATATTATCAACACTAGGGTAATGATATAACCATCCATGATTTGGTGAAGAAATACTTGGATGAACCCATCTAGGGTTACACAAAGAATGATTTTCATAATAAAATCAGAGGAATCAAGAATAAAATATAGGTGTGGTTGAAGGATCTCCCTACACTAGAAATAGAGATGCATGATACAATGCATGTTGTTGATCTCCTTGAAAAATGTTTGGAGGAGGATTGGGATGATTGGTTTTTTTGTGGATATTACAAGTAAAAAATTTGTATTTGGAAGATATGATACATAAACATGAATATTTTTTCATGTATAATGTGGGGATTAAGTGGTTGAAAGATAGAGATAAAAATACAGCATATTTTCATTCCAGTATTAAGGAAATAAAATAGTTAATTAATCCAAATATTTTACTCAAGGATGGTTCTTCTATAGATGACTGGGACATTATTGGGTCCCTCGATAATTCTTACTTTAGTAATTTGCTGGTAGGACCCAATTTTAAGCTGCCTAATGGATATCCGAGAGAGCCCACAGATCTTTTCGATTTTATCCCACATAGTGTTTCACACAGTGATAAGGATAAGAAGGAGTCTCTTCGTCAGCATAAAGATATTATTAATGTTATGATGAAATTCAATCCGGAAAGTGATACTAGACCAGACAGTTTTCCTACATTTTTTTAAATATCGTTGTGGGAGATTATTAAGTATGATATTATTAAAGCGATACATGATATTTTTCACGGGTAGGTAGTTTCCTCATTGTACGTATGCCAGCACTATGGTGCTCATTCCCAAGTACAAGAACCCCAAATCTATTCTTCATTATCTCTATATAAGTATATGTAAATTTCCTTATACTATTCTCACTATTGTTATCAATGCTTGACTGTCTTCTTATTTTCACCATTGGATTTCTCTGTAAGAACATGGTTTTGTAGAGGGTCATTCCATATAGGGGGCTATAGCATTGGACCAGGAAATGATCAGGGATATTAACCTTAAAACCCAGGGTTATAATGTGTTTATTAAGCTCTAAATGAATAAATAATATGATTTTGTGGAATAGAGTTTCATAAATAGAGTTCTGGCAAGTATGGGGCTTTCTTTTTGGAAAATTGATTTAATTTTTCACTACTATTGTTCTTCCTGGTTTGTAGTGTGTTTTAGCGGAAAACCCTATTGTTTCTTTAAATCATCCCGAGGTCATTGGTAGAGATATCCAATATCTCCATGTATTTATATCATTTTCTAGGATGTTATCAGTATAATTATTAATAGAATCCATAGTAGTGATGTTATTCTTCCACATCCTCATAGGATGGGATCCCCTTCGGTCTCTTATCTTATGTTCGTCGATGAAACCTTTATTTTCATGAATGATATGAGTAGATCGTTGAAATGTTTGAAAAAGGTCGTGGATGAATATTTCCATTAGAGTGAGCAATTAATTGACAAGAATAAAAGTTGTCTGTATATTTCGAATAGCTGTACATCATACCAAATATCAATTGTGGTTCATATCCTATACATTTATCAGCCTCAAATATTTTAGGCACCCCTAGGTCTCCATCTCATACTGGATTATCCAAGAAGATCTTGTCTTTACGGTTCACTATTATATTCATATATTAAAATAATTACATGTCTAAATTGTTTGACATCTAAAGGCTGTGTTAGGAATATCCTCATCCCTCACCAGTGTATGATGATATCCTGGCTATTAGTCAATATTTTATAATCATCTTGACCCTTTAATATATAATAATATGTAATAAATCTATGATAGGAGATAGAAGGTTATCACTATCACATGATACATGTGATGATAACCAATGAAAAATTATAGATTGTCACTTTCCTTATTCACAAACAAGATTAGAGTACCCCTAGGTGACAAACTATATTGTATAATACATCACTATAGATGATAAAAAATATAGATCTGAAGCACCCACAACTCCAAATGAACCATCCTATATAGAGAAATCAATATTGGAGCAAAACATTGTTATAACTCTATATGAAAATCAATCTCATACTGAGAGGGTAGTGCCACAACCTATTCAGGGAAAAAATATAGGAACTCTTCCACAACCATGGTAACACCACCAAATGATAATGCCCAAAACACAACATTAATTTATAAATTTAGGAATAAAATGAATCTAAATTCTTTGACCCATCTGAGGGTCTCTCTCACCAATAAACAAAACTTTTACTCTATGAACATCATCGAATATAACTCATCTTCTAAAAAATGCACAATATACTGCACCGAATATAGCTAGTCTATACAGGGGACGATGTTAAATTTTTTTATATGTAAGTATAGGAAATATCATTAAAAATGATGTTGCACTAGCATCATCTCATAATATATATAAAAACCACATAGGCTAGCTTAACCTCCAAAAAACATAGTTAACACCAATAGAACTACAACCTTATCCACATAAAGTACCAATGAATGGTCTGGGGATAGTGTAATAAAGGATTGTGTATATATAAAATAATAAAATAAATATAACCAGGTAGAATATACGAAGATGATACCTTAACTGATGTATATCTCTCTATGTCTTAAAAACTCTAATGCATGCCTCTTACAAAATTCCATTTCACAGCCTCTCTGACCTTTATAGTGACCACATCTATAGAAAAACATGACTCTCTATCCCTAATTATGCGGATAATCACAAGGATATCATCTTCCTACACAATTGTTTTTTCTATTGATCAATACCTGGGTCAACCTGCTTTTATTTCTCTGGATGATATTTCAACACAAGTGAGCCTAAAGGACACATCTTTCCCCACAAAAACTACTAAGGAAAGTTAGAAACTCAATTTTTTCATGGACTTGACCTCCACATGTGAATAAAACCATGATCAATACACTGTTAAGGGTGTAAGATATGCTAACCTTAGTAAACCAAGGTAAAGAATATTAGAACCGATTACCTTTTTCTTCGACTTAATCGGACTACTAAATGGAGAACATATAGCCACAACTATTCTTCTGGAAGAGTCATGATGAATCCCCTCCTATAATGGTATAATCTTAGCTAGTATCATCTCAATGACCACTACCATTTCCAATTACTCTTGATGAATTGGTAATGATATCATGGTGCTGGAAATCTGGATTCAAAGCCTCTTAAAAATGTGTTCCCCAGCCTTCTCATTTAGTTAATGGTGTAAATAATAAAAAATAGGTTCTTATATGATAAAAAAACTCACAGATGTTGGAAATTTATTGGATGATAGTAAGAATATACTACAGATAAGCTACCGTCAGGGTTGATGTTAAAACACGGCTTGTAACTTATCATGAAACATATCCCTTGAAAAGGACAACTCCTCACAATCCCTAAGAAACAAAAAACAATACAACCAATTATCTACATATATCATACTCACAAATAAATGAATACAGTTCTACCTCTAAGAATATATCATTTTAAAATAAATATCCAAATCCTCCATCCAAGCCTCAGTCATATGGTCTAAAGTGGAGAACTCATAGTTCTCTAGGCTTTGGGACTTAGACTTGCAAAGGGAATTCGTCCAAACATCATTTTCATTGATGTCATCTCTATGGATATCTGCATGCAAACACAACTAGACATCATTGGCATTATCTTAATGGGTATGGAAACCTAGAGGTATACCTATAATCTATTAGGTTCTCCATAAACATGAAATATGGAATATTTAATATTAACAAATTAAGGATTATCCTAATCCCCACATTATTTAAAATTTAATCAGAGGAAAAAACATGATGATACATTATCTACACATAGGACTTTTTCGCACAAGTAGTGTCACTTTTCTTAGTATGTTCAATAAAATTAAGTATCCTTCATAAGACCATAGGGGGAATTAAAGTCCCATTTCCTAGTTGGACTCCTTTTTTGCATCATATGCTATGTTCAACATAAACTATTTACTTACCATCCCATGAAATCCTCACCAGTGGAAATCTCTAAACACTATCTAATATGTTAACCAAAAGCATGGATACTAATCTATCATGATCCAATACACTGGATCCCCTCCAAGGTTGACAACTAAGGGATTGTGTGACAATTGAAGCCTATTTTCAAATTTCTATGGGTTTGATACTAGAACTAATGTTATAAAAATTCATGAACAAAGGCATTACCCTCAATATATGGTAATAAATAATTAACACCCACTAGTAAATTTTGTATAATAAATAAAAAACTGATTCAAATAATTGTAATGTCATAGAATTAAAAAAATTTTAAATATCATGAAAACACCTATGGAGTGATGAAGAAATCCACTACCACGTAAAAAACCACTCCGAGCCAGTAACACCCAACAAAATTTCCGAATAATCATTTTAGACTAGAAAAAAAATTATATATAGGAGTGTGCATAGAAGTATACTCAGTAGAATTCTCTATGAACCTTCTTAAGAAAATGTGAAATAAGTATGCTAAATCCTAGTGAATGAGTTGAAGAATTTTACTTCTAATCTAAATTTGGGGAACTATATCCTAATTTCGCCAAGTTGTTATCACTAAATAATCAAAAAATAAATATAATATAATATTAAAGGCAAGAATATATTAAATATACCCTTAATACACTTCCCTATTAGTTTTTCTCTCTCACACTCAAATAAAAAATTTCATTTTCTACGATCCTTTCTATATACCAAGTCACATATGATGTGGGTTTGGTCTTGACCCAACCTATCACAACCTCCCATAGGGTCGAAAATTTATAATTGGCACTAATCAGAACCTCTAAGACATCATCCCACCCTTCACCAATTGTGGTCCATCATAATCATAATTAAGTAGTATTTCCAAAAGCCACTACAAATCATGTATCATGAACTATCTCTCAATCCAATATATCATATTCATTCCAAATTATAGTAACCATAATCACTATAACCATAATACATGTATACACTATAACCACAAGTCATTATAGACCACACATACATTTATGGGGAAAACCAAGAGCCATAATAACATGTGTGATAACATACCCTATACATAAATCCATCACAGCCCTAGAAAGACAAAAGAAACATGCTAAATTCGATTGGTAAGTAGGGAAGAGTTTATGTTATTCCATTCATTCCCTCTCCAACCTAGATATTGGTAAAACAACCATGACTTGAAACATTTAGTCACTGTATTCTCTATTAACTTGGGTGGTGGAGCTTAAGAACTAATAGAATATAATGACAGTATAAAACACATCCAATTTCAGGTCATCAATCACAACATAGAATCAATTATAACCATCATCCCTCATGAAAAACAATCCTATATATGTTGGAATAGAAGTTAATATCATTCTAAGAAAACAATCACTAAGATTTATTACCATTATTCATTTCACAATTTTTTAATTACCATCAACATAGTAAGTCTTATTATAATTTTGATTATCCAACCAAATAATTTAAAAGACATTTATTTTAGAATATCCATATAATTTTATATTTCTATCTCCCTATGCTACCATAAATAAGATTCACCGTCAGTGCATTAGGATAACCCAAAAAGGAATATAGAAATTATATTAATAAAATCAAAATAAAATTATCCAACAACCATAAAAAAGGAAGGTTAATCCATCTCTCAACCCATAACATCTTCTCAATATTTCCCACATAGAAAACCAACCAAAATCAGGACTCCCAACAAATCCAACACATAACATTCCAACCTTACTGGGACTCATATATTAAACACAACAAGGAATCTACAATCCTAAGTAATAATTGTAGAAGAAAAACATATTTTTACCACATAAAATCATTGGGGAACTATCATAATAATTAAAAAAGTTTAACACACAATTATGGGATATCAAATAGTCCCAAAGATAATTAGTACAACAAACATTATGAAACATTACCATATTTAATTAACTAGTTTTTTTATTTGGTTTCAAAAACAAGATCCAAAACATCTGATAGCTAACATAATCTTTAGATAAACCATAGAAATACCCCAAGATGCATATTGATGCTTAATGATTTTAGGTAAAACTGAAAATTAAATTCATATGCCTCATTAATCATTTACTTAATCTAACAATATTAATGTTTTATAACCATATTTTCTGTGTAAAAACATGATTACCAGAAATAATTATCACAAAATATAAAATTGAATATTATCTATAATGTATCAAGAGGCGTCCACAATAAAATTAGAAGAACATTTGAACATAGTACACTTCCAATATTTCAAAAAAAATTACATACCATTAATTATCATTGTTAAGGTTGATTTAAACCATTTACCAAAAAAAGAAATATCATGATAATCCAACATAAAATCATAAATAAAAAGAAGTTATGGATCACCTACATCAACATGAATCTTAAATGTTCCCCGAATGAGAATAGAAGAGTATATACAGATCTCCAGTCACCTCTCTCATAAAGAACCCAAAATTATTAAGGATATAATTCTCTAAAAAATAAACTTTAAATAATTGATAAAAAAAATCCAAATGAACTGGAGATTCCATATCATGGGAAGAGGGAATGAGTGAGAGAGAGACGAAACAATTAAAAAGAAAGAAACACACCTCAATTAAACTGTGAATTGGCATACATAAGACAATAGATAATGCCAAGAAAAAAGGGTATGTAATATAATTTAAATATCTCAATTTTCACCAAGAGTTAATAGGTAATATGAGAAAATAAGAATATATATAGGGGAATTATTATATTATACAAGATATTGTTTTAATGACACCACAATGCAACAATAATTTCCTTGCTGAAATGGTTAGGTTTTTCTCAAAAATATAGTGCTCAAGAGAGATCATGATGTAATGATTTGTATTTTAAACTTACTTTATAAATCATGGTGTAAATTCTCCATGTATCTCCAAAATTGAATTTATTCAAACCACTAAATATGTATTATTGAGGATATGTTGTTGCAGTATAAAGAGACAAAGCTACAATGATCCCCAAATTTGTTGAAATAACAGAATAAATCCATGGGGATCTATGATGAATCCCTATATCTGTTCCAAAACAACCCTATAGAAAGTAGAGAAAAGAAACATGATCTACCAATAGCCATGGTGTAGCTGATCCACCACACCACAATGATCCATAAAACAATAGAGCCCATAAATTTAACCAACCTGGTCCCATGGTGCATCTTGGGAATCTAGATGTAGAGTTATTTAAAATTATAGAATCCCAAAATTGGCCACCCTATGACTCCATGATATAAGGACATGGGAACACAATGAGGTCCATCTCTGAAACTACACTAGAACACAAAGAACCCCAGTTAAAAACTATTCCTCTAGTTGAAATTATAACAATATCTAGACTTATACTCCTCTATCATTTCCTCAAAACCATAAAATACATGAATGCAGGAAGAAAAATTTTAGAATGGACCATTACCCTAAAAAACAAATTATTGATGTTATAATTATAATATAATATTCAATAACATCAATATCACATCATTAATCAATAAAATATTATGAACCAATATATTAATTTACAAATTATATTTTTTTCTCTAATAATGAAATTTGAAACTTTTATTTAATATAGACCCTTTCATTATGTACATATAAAAACGCCATTATACCTTAAAAAATAAAAAAAAATACCTAATATGAATTCATGAGTCTACAATAATTCCTTTACTCTTGAAATGAATAAACCATAAATTTACATATGTAAATACATTTATACTAATCATATTATTAATTTTCAATAAATATAATATTTAATATTAATTAAACAAAATTAAAAACAGATTTGTAAATAATTTTTTTCATTACATGTTTCCAGTGTTGTGTGCTCGGAATATAATATGGAATGTAATCGATTATTTATAGAATATTTTTCATGTATGTACATTTTTATATAGAAAACTTTCACAAAAAATATTGTACATAATATATCGATACTGTTGAACATATATTACTTTTGAAAAATTTCCAAACACATTACAATTTTATGGTTTCTATTAAACTGAACATTTGATGGAAAAGATAATATTTAATATAAATAATAATTTAGAAGAACATTTTTGGATAAACAATTTTTATTAGAATATATTCATGCAATGGAACATAAACCTAGTATAGAATAAATTATGGTAAAGACACTTGGTCACTCCACATGAAATATACATGATGATCAAATATTTAATAAAAAAATTCACCTTAGAACTAATCAAATTCATGATATTTTAAAAATAAAATTTTCATGCCACATGATGCTCCCAAGGGAAAATTTATAGAATGAAAAACAAAAAATATTATGTGGAATATAACATGTTCTATATACAACATTACAAAACATTTGAAATTGAATATGAAATATGTTATATATTCAGAACATAAATACCAAGGATAATTTTTTCCCTAATATAATATATTCTAGGGATATAAAATTTTCTTATAATACATTTAAATATATTTTATACGTGAAACATTATCCTAGAATACACATTTTTAGGGAACCAATTTAGGTTGTTTTTCTATCCACTTTCCCTTAGAATTGGTTATCAAACATCCTCTAATGTATTCAACACATCTGTTTAATGCCTAAAATTACCATTAGAAATTTAATTAGAATCTATACATATATATAATATTATCCTTGATTCCTATTTTATGATGTAAAATTAGAATGGTGACTATTATTTCACTAATAAAATTAATCATAATATCAGAATTCCTTAAATTACCATGAATTTCTTGATTTTTAGATAAGTGAAGATTTTGTTTTTCACAATACATAGTTATATAATAATATAACAAATAGAATCCTCTCATAATACTATTGAAATATAAATCCTATTTTATAGCCTCAATCAATGTTAAATATAAATTGTTCTGGATAAATCTAAAATAGATATCCTATTGTATTTCCATGTAACTGGACCTCCATATGATATGAAACCAATTTTTTTTACTACTACGTGCCTATAATAACAAAGTAGATAAATTCAGTAAATCCCTGACTATAATTATTATAATAATATCAATAATTCAAACCTATTCTTGAAGTCCCAACCACGTATCTCAGTAAACAATTTGATGAATACCAACAAGGATTTCCATGTTTTTTATAAACATTCATACAGTAATAAATATAATATCAAAGTAAAAAAGATTAAAAGTTATACCATAAATAATAGTTCAACTAATAATCTCATATTGAAAAAAAATCATTAATATTTCATTACAATCATTGATGGAATTTTCAAATTAAATAATTTAAAATTATGATTACTTGAAGTATAAAAAGGATTTATATTGTTTATTATAAAATTATACAATACCACTTATAGATATTTTTATGACATGGTTAAACGTAGTTTCATCCCACCCCTTACAATGTTGATTCGATGTATGTTTTTAATAGATCATATGTATTTCAATTTAAATTAATATTCCAATAAATATTCAACAAGATTAATTATTTATTTATTATCATAAGTCATTAAAATACAATCAAAATATTATAATAATTAAATAATGTCCTTATAATGTTATATAAAAAGAATTGTTGAATTTATTATAATATTGTAATGTTAAAAAAATAATCAATTTCTATGAACTACTAAATTGATTCTTGTTTTTTAATATAAATGGACTTTCAAATTAAATATAATATATTATAGTATTTATGTTAAAAGTAACCTTTTTGAGCTCTTGTGTAAATTTATTTGCCTAAGAGTACATTCTATAATGTTCATTTTAACATCATTTTATTTTAAATGAAAATCAATTTAAGCATTAAAATCCAAAGGAATATTTTTAAGATATGTATAACCACTATAAAATAATTATTTCAATATAGATAACCCCTATCTTTATGTAAAACCCTTTTCTATAAACATAACCTTAAAAAATACTCCCCTATTCCTTTAGGACTATACCTTAATTTTTTTTACATTTTTAATTGACCATATTATCATTAAAAATATTTTTCATAAGGTTCAATGCATGGTTATTATTCAAGGGCTCCATCTTCATATCATTAACATTAACCCATTTCATTAAATACCTACCTTATATAACTTTTTAATAAGTTACAGGTTTATTAAAATAGAATTAATTATCAATTTTAAATTCTATAAGATAAAATTTAATCTTCCCAAAACATCATAGAAGGTCAAATTAACTTAGTAGTGTTATCCTTTATCAAAATTTAATTTTAAGATAGATACAAAACTCATAATAGTTTTTTGTGAATATTCATTTAGATAGGTTTGAAATTTTTTAGGTTTTGGTGAACTAGAAGACTCGACCTCAATATGTATAACCCTTTAAATATTTTTCTTAGGTTGATATTTCATAGAAATTATGCTTCCTAGGGAATTCAAATTAAATAAATATGATATCTATACTTTAAATACTCTTAGATAACCATGGATGATCAACCCATAATTTATACCTTGTAACAATATCTAGAAAAATAATTAAAATAAACCTAACACAACAAGTTTCACGTATGTTATATTTAATATATTCATAGGAAATACACCCAAATACTCTAGGGTAGTCATATCTAAGAGGTTTCCAAGACAAATTCTTTCAGATTTTTAGAATTTAGAAGAATAAAAATAATATTTATTAAAAAGCTAGCACGTCAACTTAGACATTTGAATCTCAATTCATAATATTAGTTCACCACATGGCCTGAATCATGATACATTATTTATAGAGGATTAAAAGAATTTTCATTATATAATACATAGTGTGTTATGTCTTTAATTTCTATTAAATAATACTCAACAAACATTTATTAAAAATAATGTTCAACTTCAGAGAAGTTTTATATTAATCCAAATTGTATTGGAAAATAAAAAACCATATATATGCATATATAAACATATATAAATAAAAATGACAAATCATCTATGGATAATATAACTCTTCTATATGAAAACCATTAAAACCAAGAAACATCATTCCTCCTAAACAGATCATATTGTTTATCACTAATGAACAATGAATATTGTAACACCCTACCCCAAGTCACTAGGAATGAGATGACGTCCCACACAAACTCATGAATTCCTACCCATATACTAGAGGCTATTGACTATTGGTTTTGAGTATATAATTGCATGGTGTCATTATGACCTCTGTAATCAATAGCCATACATCAAAAATATAAAAATAGTAAATAATATCTATGCACAAAACAAAATAATAAAATAGAATCACAATGATATAACATAAGGAAAGGTTGTCATATATAATGTAAACCATGGACCCCCAATGTGGTAGGGCAACCAATATATAAGAAACAATAAGAAAATAAAAAATTGAATTGTATCATCTATAGATTTTTTTCCTGGTATTTTATATACCATCATGCATGATATCTTTAACATCCTTCAACTGAGCCCTTTCTCTTCCCTTGATTCTTAATCATGAAGTCTACATGCGCATTAATATGCCTATTTATACTATTAGTATAATCCCATTTGGAAATTTTAAAATAATTATTGATGTAATTACACATGCATAAGGGTGTATGATATGATACTAAATAAATTCAGAAACAAGAAACAATCAACCATATATCAAAATGTCATTTTCTAACTAAGCCTCATGAGCCCGGACCTTACTTTCTTCAACTACATGTCGGATGGACAATCATAAATGATGTCATGAACAAGAGTAGACTACAAGTCCATCACATGTACCTAAAAATAGTTAGATGTCTAACAACTCTTAATACAAAAAATATAATGAGTCTCGAGTTGGGGAAAAATTCAATCATGCCCCGCCCAAATCATGGGTCAAACCACAAGGTCATCCCAACCCATATCTACCTTTGTTCATGACATGTGGTTTTCATATCCTAGTACCACATTGGATAAATCCTCAAGTATATCGTAACCCCTTTAATGTTTCCTAATCCAAAATCCTCATCATCATTAAATATCAACATACTCAAACTCTAAAAGACAGCCAATACATGATGGTCAACCAATCATATCCAACCAAAAGAAAACATCCTATGTCTATACATCACACATAATAGACATGAAAAATATAGGAATAACAAAAAAATGATGCGTGAATATCATTATCAACAAAACCACACACATGTGATTAAACTCAATATGGGTCTCATGTGTTAACACCAAACACACATGCGATCAAACATCAAACATGGTTTAAATTCCAATATGAAAACACCATCATTTAGGACAAGGACCGTATATATGTCCTCAACATGGTACAAAAAATTATACCTTATTCTTTCATATGTTATGTACAAAGGCTTGATATGAATTGATCACTCAAAACATGTTTGTGTATAAATAGAATCAATCCAAATTCCAAGTATTCCACAAAATGATTTCAATTATTTTATTTCAATACTAAAAACACCGTATTCAATAAGAATATCTCTGTAGAATAATACCAAGGTAAAAATATGATGATTATTTATCATTTCTCATTAATTCATGGTAATTATATTTTAATTTCAAATCCAAAATTTATAAATAAAATTTGAGGTATTATAATTTAAGAAATTTTATTGTTAATATAAATAATAGAAAATAAAGATTCATACATGGAATTTGTCCCATGAAAAATGGTACACACAAGAATTGAGGGTGGGAGATTTTTACCATACGTGGAAAATAGATGCAAAACTCAGAGTGATCGAAGAATACATTCAGATCTTAGATTAATGAGTTACATGCTTCCCAGACTCATGATCATTTCATAATCAATGTATTAGAAAAGGGTTGGGTTTTGTAAAAATAGATTCATCGAATTATAGTTTTTAGTGCTAAAACCCAATATTAAAAACACTTTTTTACTTTCATTTTATATGAATCATTAATATAGAATGTTTAAAAACGTCCAAAATTTTAGTTAAAAACTTAATAAATTAATATTAATTAGTTATCCATGATTTTAGACTTTAAAAATCATGAATTTTCTTAATGGGTTGAGAAGGAATAGAAACAAATGTGTTAAATATGATCTTTACACAAAAAATGGAACTATGTAAGGGTAATATGGTTTGACCTTATACAGTTCATATCATTCATTTTAAGGTAATGTTTTTCACCCATACATAGTTTGTGAATTATACCTAACTTTATGTAGATGATTATTCTCCCTTAAAACATACTTGATAAATAATATTTTCCTTTATAAAAACATAGACATACCATTATTAAGGGGGTAATCTTGTAATGGTGCCCAAAATTAAAGGTTCATTTATGTAGATCCTAAAACAATGCCCACATAAATGAGTATTTACCTTTATGTAGATAATAAGGTCTATCTAAGGGTAAAAATAAAATTAAAAATCAATAAAATTTTCACATAAAAGGACTTTTAAATCATTACATAAAGGGTCTATAAAAAGAATAAAAATAGATAACATCAAAATACAAAATAACTAGAAGGATATGAAGAATTTAATACAACATGTACACTGGAGAAAATGATGATTTTACAATTTTCCACCTGTAGTGACTTCTTGTCCTTAAGAAGATCCTCTAGTGGTCTTTATCAAATAGATTAGGAAACTACACTTGAATATCAGACTCATTATTCCTTGTATGCTCTTAAATATAATCATTCCTCCATAAGATCTTTTTAATTATCAACATATTTCCTCACAATAAATTCTAACTGTGGTATATGATCTCAATTTGGAACTCAACAAATGATGTACCGCGATCTAGCTTAAAGACCACAAATTCAATCACATGCAAATGATCATTCATGTACCTCCAAATCTAAGACACATGTACCACATCATAAATAAATCAATGTCATTCTGGATAATTCTAATGGTATAAAATTGTCCTGACATGAACAATAATCTTGAATGGTGAATTTTTTTAGTGTTATATTTATTTTATTCTCCAATTATTGATTCATTAGTTAAGGATTCACAGACAATAAAATAGGACCCCCATAGTAAACACTATGGATCACCTCCTCCTGTAAGAATTTGATCGTTTTTTACTCTGAATGGTGACAAATTTTTTTTGAATCAATTACACTCTCTTAGTGGTATGTTATACCAAACATATCCCTAAATGTTTTCCTCACCCACCTCATTTCAAAAAAAGTGGTGAGTATAATGACCATCCATATAAAGCCTTAAAATGTTCATTCATAATTGAAGGATGGTAGCTATTATTTCATGGAGATTAAAAACAGTTAGGTGATTATAACAAGATCCCCTAAAGCCAAAAATTCATTCCCACATCATTACATCGAATATCTGGATCTTCCCTTATAACTATTCATCATTTTGTTAATGATATGTTGTAATCTATCTCAGCTGGGGACCCAAATCCTTATACAAGACCACCCAAAATCACGATGGTAGATATATGTCCCTATCTAATACGATGCAAAAAAAGAGCTCCATAAATGTGTAAAATAACATATACATATAACTTTCTCAACCCATTCACCGAAAGGGTCTCTAGAATCAGTAATAAATGTGACACATTCTCAGCTAGTCAACTATTACCCAAATAACATCATAAATCATTGGGATCCAAGTTAACACCATCACACAGTCTAACATTAGATCTCCCCAATTCCACATAGAAGATAGAAGTGGTTCAATTATACCTCTAGGATGATGTTTTTTATGTTTTATCCTTTAATTGGAAGTGTATCAAGAAAAAAAACTTGTGAGGTTTCTCTTTATACATATCCACTAAAATTTACATTGGATATCATGGTATATCATCATAAACCCTACATGAACAAACCATTTCAAATCATGAGAATATCTCATCAGATCCTCCCATAATAAAATTAGTACAATTAACCTCTCTTGAATATAAATCATGTAATCATCATCTAGAGACCACACAAGAATAGAATTATACTCTACTAATAATTATCACATTACCACACACTTGGGATCTAAATATTAGCTTCATTTTACATTATCCACTAAATAATGCATGAGGCATGATCACTAATGTTTGAATTTTTATTACTCCATGATCCACTAGGGTATCCATTATCCACTCAGCCATCATACACATCCAACATCATTATTCATGTGAAGATTGATCTCCATGATTTTTTATCTATGGTATTTTCCTACTGAGAACATCTGAAATGACATCAGTACTCTCTAGAGTGTAGTCCATTTTGATGTTCAATGTCTATAGATTTTCCACCCAATTCCTCTTCCACATATTCATGTCCCTCTAAGAAAATATGTGTTATAAGATCTTGTTTTACATTTAGGCAATAAACCTATCATTGAAGTGATAAATTTTACAACACTTTAGAGTACAGACTATAGTTTATAACTCCAAGATGTGCATAAATATGTTCCACTCATGGGGTCATAGTTGATGTGACCCATAAGAAACTACATGGTCCCTCTGTTTTAATCCATCTCCCAACACAATTCTTAAGGAATCACAATACACTATTTATCGAATCCTAGGATCTAGATGAATAAAAACATGATCTATCATTATCTTATTTGTCTATAGGAAAGCCTCTTCAAATTGATCATAAGACTCAAAATAATCCCCCTTTTTAGTCAACTCTATAACCAGTTTTTCCAAATGGGATAAGTGCTAAATGAAACATCGATAACACCGCACAAGCCTAATAAATCTCATGATCTCAAATATATTTCTAGGATCTTCTCAAGATGTCATGAAAAATCCATTCTATGTGTCTAATGAAATCCCTATCACAAAAATTAATGGTCTGAGAAACAAAAACTAATAAATCTAGAAGTGAAACATTGAAAATCTGGAATAAATATTATGTGCTTGAAGTTTAATAAGAAAAATATCAAGGTTCTTGACATGCATATCTGAAGTACATTAATATATAAAGATATAATTAAAAAATACAATGACCAAAGAGTTATGGAATTACATAAAATCCATTTCATGAGAGCTATGAACACCAGTGAAGAATTTTTCAACCCAAACTGAATAGAAATATACTCATACAATCTATATATAATTCTAAATGTCATTTTTTCAAATATCCACCCCTCATGCCTATAAATTATGGTTGTCTGAATCAAGGTCAATATTGGAAAACCACTAGGCTCCGAATAACAAATCTAATATGTTATCTATACTAGGTAAAAGGGTACATTTTATTCATTATTACATGAATCAGCTTCCTTTAGTCTACACACAACCAAAGGCTACCATCTTCTTTCTTTGTGAACATCATCAGAACACCTCAGGGAGATGTTCCTGGTCTGATTAACCCATTTCCCTCCAAATCCTAGAGAGCCACCTTGAGTTCCCTCAAATAATATATCACTATACAATATGGGGGAAAATATTGGTTGTTCAACTTTATTTAGTTCAATATAAAATTTATCCCCACTCTTAGGATTATGTTTTAATAAGGCATTAAGGAAGACATCCTCATAGAGTCACACTATAGGAGGAAATGAAGAGGCTACTACTCGCTCCACCATAAGAACCATGATAGGTACTTTTCCTATAATATCTATAATCAAGTTTAGGTCTGGTCCCACTCAACCTACTCCTACACCCCCTCACTGGTTTAAACAAACTTCTCTCCCTTAAGTGTAGTACTGGATACATATCTCTAATAGATGTTAATGTGTGCATGATTACTCATCACCCAATCCATATAGAATATCACATAGAATCTAGTCATCTAATGGATCATAAAGTTCCATGGGTATCTGTAGAAGGAAAATACTATGGGACACCATGGAAATATCTTAAGATGGTTCACTTTTTTTCCCAATGGTATGTCAAGATATAGTAACTCAAAAGATCACTTGAAAAGTAAGTCATGTAAAAAAAATTGAGTATATATAATTGAATGGGAAAATCCGGTATCAAAAATATTTTTTGAAAGCATAGATGTAACCACGATTTTACATCTAACAGTTGATGGTCCCTCACCATCATTAGTTGGAACCAAGTCTACTTCATACATCCTTCCATCTTAAAAACAAAAACCGTACCCCTAAAGTGTGTGAATTTCTTATGTCATTAATGTTTTTGGGATCCGAATCTAATGTTGAGTTCCTTTTCTAGACCCCAGGGTCACAACAAACATATGCTCTACACCCCTATATAATGTTTTCAAAATTCCCATGATTATTACTAACGATGATTCTGCATCTTACCGCTTTAAAGAAACATAATCTAAGGAATTGGAAAAAATATATGAAAATGGTTACACTATCTATAGTTGAAACACTATGGGAATACTTATCCCATAGAGGGTACTAAGAAACCACTCATCTAATTTGGATTTCATCCATCCCTCTTGTAAAAATCTCCTGCCTTTAACTTTCTACTACCAAATATATCACTAATAATTACAGAAAAGGACAAAATGAGATATATAGCTCTATATTCCTTCATACCATTCCAAATAATTAGTAAAATATGAATAAACTCTTTATATTTTTTCAAATTTACATTTCTAACCAGGTAACTAATTTCTAGAAGAAGGCCAATATTAGTCTTTATAGCCATACATGCCTTGTTCCTAGATATGAGAGGAGAAAATCTAAGTCACTCTATGAAACATGATAAGTAAGAAGACATCCCAATTGATCCAAGATGAAGATCCATGAACCCCTGAGCATGGACCAATGATTCACGGTAGTCATGGGGTGTGGAAAAACAATATTTTAATTACCTAATTATAGCATAGTAGTTGATCCAAGGTATTCTCTTGAAGAGGAGTGCACACAAAACTAGTTTGTCTCTTTTTAATGGTTTTATGAAAACAATTGGTTTTAATTAATTTCATTGACGTGTGACAAATAAGAAGATTCATTTGATAGGTTTTAAAAAAATGAGAAATATGGTTTTCGAAGTGGGTTTGGCTATACCTAGTGCTTTTCTATCATGGTTTCAAAAATTTTCCCCCTTTTCTTTCTGTATCTTGTTTGAGAGATATTTTTTATACCGAGTCCTCTCCCTCACTTGGCCAAATGTTTGTGATGGGAATTTTCCTTATCCAAAACCTGGGATTGGTCTATCCTTCTTCCAATGTTTGTAGGATTGTAGATGGTTTTCTAGATTAATTAGATAAATCCCTAAGTAGGAATTGTTTTTCATTAATAAACCAATATTCCACATGTAATCATACTCACATGCTGACAATCATCGAGCACTCACCACCCGACCCTAATTTGTTCCACAGTATACAGATTAGAATTGGGTGGAGGGAGATGTTATCATTGACCAACACAATATAAATTTACAAAATTAAAACCTAACACAGCCAGATTTAGAATTTAAAACTAATTTTAAAATTGAAATAATATTAAGAAAGAATAAGGGATCTGATTAAATTAAAGCACAATAACTCAAGTAAGCACATCGTTCTAGCATTCCCTTCCTAATCACTAAATGGTACTACCCCTCCATGTATGGGGAAGTCGAGATGATGCGGGAGATGGGAGACATTAAAATAAAAGAACAAATATAAATAAATCTAATAAAGGAATTATTCCAATTATTCCCTTTCTGGTCTATTGGAGTAATTGTGGATGGAATGGAATGATTTGAGATGTAGGAGCTCCTCTCATTTTATAGGAAGATTTATGTCCTCCAAAATTTTTCGCGTTGTTGACCATTTATATGGCCGAATAACGCATGGGCTCCATCATGAATGTTTTTCATAAATGTTTTTTTCCTTAACCATCACAATTTCAGCTCATTTGGACGCTGTTTGTGGGCATTATGATTTATTCATTTGTGGTTTTTGTTTCTGGAAAAAGGATCCAAGCCTCTTCCTTCAAATATATTTCATTCAATGAATGCCTTAAATAATTCAAAACTCCATGTACATTATTTGTTGAACGCCCCTATGAGTATTCTTTCATCCCCAAATGGAATCACCGAATGTGGAGGAGTGTAGAACGAATTGTGCTTCTGTTACGGATGTGGGGTCCATGTTGTTCGCCTGAAAGAAGCTTCAACATAATTGATTTTTTGCGGCCTCTAGATGACCGATTCAGCCCCTAGATCAGAAGAAAAAAATTAATAAACATAAACAAGTATTATAAAAAAATTAATCACAAAATTTGGACTTATATGTTATGATAAATGAAAAAAATACCATTGTGATTGCAATCTGTTAAAATTGCATAATTTGGCCATTTTTTCATTTAAGATCAAAATAACAAAAAAACATAATATAATTCATATAAGATCAAATTGATAATTTAGGATGAATAAAAAAATTTAAATTCATACAAAAAATGTGTAAAATATTAGCTCTATCAACAAAATTTTTTGTAATAAAAAAGAAAATGTCAAATAAAAAGTCTTTGGTGAGTATCCAAGTTATGCCTTCAGATTTCCCTATATAGTATATAACACACCACTACCTCCTAGTGGGTCTCTAAAAAAAGAAGGAATCCATATTCACATGATGGTTCTCATGAGTCTCCACTAGAACAATGATTCCCTTAATGAAATCAATCTAGTCCTCATCATCCTATGGGCCTCCAATGCCTTTTAAGGATGGGGGTGCTGGATGAGATTGCTCTGAGCATAATTGGACATTGTCTTCGAAACTCCCCAACAGAAGTCTCGGGTCTAGTCCTCCATACATTCTCGTTAGAGAAAATAATATATATATATATATATATAACATCATTCATAATTTTAACTAACTAACACCAATAACAATATATCACAAAAGGAAACAACACATATCATGGCATGGAATTAAGGAACTAATATACAGTCAGAACAGTTTTATACACGACATGTGATCCTATGTGCCTATTCATGATGCCTGAACACACCAAAATAACAAAAAAATTAGTATCACAACATACACATGATCAAAATTAAATCATAAAGCATACTTGTACTAATAGTCCAATCAATGGTCAGTCATAGGTCCGTCACACATGTTCTATCTAGACACATATAAAACTCCCCTACCTATGTTTCACATGTCCAATCTCTTTTATACCTTTCCAAAAATATAGAAAATAATTAATAATTAAAAAATAAAAACCTCCCAATGATACCTTTATAATATAGTGGGAATATACCATAATGAATATTTTTACCAAATAAATATATACATCCCATTATATTCCTCCCATATTACATAATTTTCATTTAATGTTAAAAAAATTACATTTCCCTTAATCACATGAAATTTAAAATTGATATATTGTATTCATATATATGTCAATATAATTATGTTTTTCTAATATTATTCATCGATAATAATCACTTAACTCGAAATTAAAACAATAAATTTTTAAAAATAATAATATAAACCAAAATAATAAAATTTAATGATTGAATTTTTTGTCTCATTTCAATAGATAATTTTTAGCATAATATTTTTTCTAAGAAATACTAAATAAATAATTATTTAAAAAATTATAGATTCTAAAAACATATATAAATATGTTACCTCTCATATTTCATACACAAAAAATTATTTTATTCATTTTAAATTTTTTTAACTATATATATTTGAAAAATACGATAATAGTATATAACATTATAATAATAAATAATAATAATTTAAATTAAAAAAAATTCCAAATTAAATACATTTTTAACATAGTATACTCCCCCATATATTCTAATTTAATAATAAAATATCAATACTCGCCAATATATCACAAATAAATTCCATAATAAATGTATTCAACACATAATATTTAACACAACACTATTAGACAATGCATATTCCACTATATGTTTTATACATTAATATAAGAGATTTTATTTCACTACACATAACATTCCCATTCGTCAGTAAATAAAAAATTATTCATAATAAATAAATAATATTATCTATATAAATATTAACATAGTAAATAATAATATTTTCTTCTTAAATCATTTCTCTACATTAATACATTTCCCATCATCATATAATAAAAACATTCCATGTAAATTTAATAATATAAATTAACATGAATGACCGATTTTAAATAATGGAAAGTATAAATTATTATTATTTTACTCGAATCAAATTAACTCCATAAAATCACTCTCATGCTAATAATTTGATATATTTTTTACAAAATCTATCATTATCCCCCCTCTATGAGTGTCCATATTAAGTCAACAATATAGAAAGGATGTGACCCCGGAAGCCCGCCTAGAATAGACCACAAGTTCGTCCTAAGACCAAGGGAATAAAAGTTAAACAATGGGGGGAATATACCTTAATAATCCTAAGAAATAATCAACACCTAGTAATAAACACCATAACATAAATAAAAAACCAATCTTTATTAATGTATTGTCATACAGTGTGAACCCATATGTAAATACCAATAAAATTCATAGGTGGCATCCAAAAACACTGAAAACATAGGAATAACCACTCTAGTATATTAATTCATACCTTGACCCAACCTATCCCAACCTCATATAGGATTCAATGTTCCTTGTTGGAATATGATCATATTTCCAAGTAATCAGCACATCCTACACAACTTGCATCCCATCACAACCATACCCATATAATTAGTCCAAAAGAAATGACAACCCATGTACCATGCACTACGCCTTAGTACATTATAGCCTATACATGTACACCTATAATAACCAGAATTAGTAAATCCAAAATACATGTATACATAATATCCTATAGTCATTATATTCAATGAATATATGCAAGGGAAACTAAGATCCATCAATTATATTGTTAACACATTCCTTATACCTCAATCCATCATCTCCTAGGAATGCCTACATATCATGATACATCTAAATGGAAAGTGGGAAGAGGGAGTAATCATCCATCAATTCTATTAGAATAATTAATATTATATAGAACACTTAGAACCCATAAAATTTTAGTGTCGAACTCCCTATAATATCAGGTGTTGGAGAGAATTAATCCATAGAACATAATGATACTATAGCTCACATCCAATAATAGGGAATCTATCATACACAACACTTAACTACCAATATTTTTTTCATTATTCATTTTTTCAAATTACGAATTACCATATACTTAATATGATTCATCTTAATTAAAGATTTCCATTCATATCATTTACTATAATAAGGGATTTCATAACATCTTTAAAATTTTGTATTTATATATTATAACTTAGGAACATTAATACAACCTTTCAATGATAATATATATATATATCAATTCAACCATCAGTGCCTATTCACATGAATTGTATTGAATCTCGTTATCATTCCATAATATAGGTATACAAGGACTCACTATAAGATACCCTAAAGAAGATAAATTAGTAGTATATATGGCCAATGAAAATAGATAGTTTAAAATTAAAGAAAAAAAGGACAACAAAATAATCCACCAACCATTAACATGTTTTGAAATCCTTGTTCTCAACTTGTACCAAATATATCATTATCATGCACATGGAACAATTTCCAACATCAGGTCTCCCAGTTGATCCCATTCCTAATAACCTAATAATATGAAGTTTCATATATCAAATGCAGTAGAGGATATACCATTTTATGGTATAACCATGGCAGTGAAACATATTTTTACCATAATAAATAATAGGGGAACAACGACTATCACACTAATAAAACAAGTTTAAAAACAAGTATAGACAATAAAACAAACACAAACATATTAATTACATCTATCATAATTACCCACAACTATCTTTAATTAAACAATTTATTATGATCAAGGTTCAATATTAAAAAATAATAAATCCAATATATGATAAAAAAAGGATCAACCATATATATACTCCAAGAAATAGTTCCATGTTTAATGGATTTTTGGGAATATTGGAAATTAAACTCATTTTCTTCACTTAGTATTCACTTATTTACACTAGTTTTATGTGGCTTAACTATGTTTTTAAGTATAGAATTACTCAATAGAACAATAAAAATTACATTAAACAAATTAGAACACTATCATGATTGTATCAAGAGGAATCCACCATAAAAGTATAAAGATATCCGATTATAGGACCGTTGAAATATTTATAATTAACTTACTTATAGTTAATTATCATTATTAAATTATTTCTAAACCATTTTACTAGTGAAGATAAACCATGTTAATCCCAAATCAATATATAAACAAGGATAAGTTATTAATGCACTTCATAAACATGAAGCTTAATTGTCCCAAAAATGAGAATGGAAGAATTGATGCAGGTCTCCAATCACATCTCCATCTATCCAAGATTTTATTTTCATTTTTTAGAAAATCCATTTGTATGGGTTAAATGGGAATATAAAAAAATAGAATCAAAATGAATATTACATCACAATTTAATACTATAATCCTTCCAAAAAAATCTATTCTAGTTCGAGCTATGCACTCTGTATAGTATCCAATCAATACAAAAGTTATTCCATTTCTTATCTTCTTAAAAAATATCCTTAAGGAATGAATCCATATTTTTAAAGATCTTGTTTTGTTACTCTATAGTGATATTCTATTAATTAAAACCATAGAGTAGAATGTCATCTTGACTATATCTTCATTCCTTTTTCTCTATATTGAATTTCAATTGGATTTTTCTTGCATATATCATATTAATATATTTCCCTAGTGTTACGATGTGTAAATACTTACCCAATTTCACCTACATGGAGTTTAGTAAAAAATCCAACATATGTGTTGGGTCAATTTGTATCTGCTGGGCCCCCACATGATTATGCTAAATTACTATGAATGTTTTCTAGTCTAACATATTCATTTTATTGTAAACAACCATATATAAATCTCCCTTCATGGGGTTCAAAAATATTTTAATTAAAGCCACAACCTCTGTAAGTAAATGTAGCTAAAAAATTTATGGTGAATGGCAATTTGTTGTCTGACTTAGTTCCATTCATAATATTTTCCAATTATGAATTATTGAACAATACATAAACAATTTTAATTCTAAGATCCCTTCTTAGATGATCAAAATCTTCAAATATTTCTATTTCTTGGAATGACAAATTATACTCTTACCCACTTGAGAGGCACCCTACACCACTGGGTTTCATGACTCAATAGAATAAAGAGGCCTCACTATAGCACCATAGGATGTCCTACTCCAACCATCACCTATAGGACATGGGGGAAGAGATCTCCCAATAGTAGACCATTTAGACATAGGAGAATGCAAAACATCGAAAAACTAAGGGGTTCTTATACAAAATAATATTTAAGGAACCTATTGAATTAAGAACTCTAAAATTTCCAAATACATTGAGTAATAGGTGGACCGAAGCCTCACATTTATACACCTATTTTCAGCTTTATCCTCTACCATCATAGGTTCGCAGACACTGGTAGTATTATAATGAAAATTTCAAAAGAAGGGGACCTACCAATAGTAGTTTTAGAAAATATCAATCCATGAATCAATGAAAATATATTTTATATAGATGTAATTACATTGAAACACAATCAATAAGACCTTACAGAGGTAAAGTATACATTTTATTTCAACATAAATTTGGGCGATGAGTAGATGTTAGGCTGTTTTCATTCTTTGGATTGTACATAATAATTTCACTAAATAATTTCCTATAATATTTAACATAGAATGATTATAGATGGTTAATTAAAAACCATGGATCCAAACCCATTCCATGAATGTCTATGGTTCATGATTCGTGTGAAAAAAATCCAGTGAAAAGGAATAAATCTGAAGGAAATGAATGATATAGAAAGTTTAGACCAATTTGACTCCAAATATTCTATATATGATAAAGAAATATAAATATGAATGGGATATAGGATCAAAAAAATATCAAGAAACATTAAAAACAAGATTTGATAATGTGTTTTTTAGGTGTCAAAATTGGGTTGATGACTCCCAAAATGGGAAACCGGTGAATGATCAATGAGAAATAAATCCTAAAAAAAATTTGATAGGGAGATAGTAGTTGAAGGTTCTCCATTGAAAACACTTGGGACCTTAAAAATATTGTTAAAATATAGTGGGGAAGGAATATAAATGGGGTTTTTGAATGGCATAAATGAGTAAGTAAACTTAAGGATTGAATCTCTAGACCCCTCCCTCGACACTAGTTGAGGTGCCATCAGAGACACCATAAATCATATAAGTTGAATTCCATACCAGATTCAATACATAGAAGGTACTTTTCTTCCTTTCATCCATCCCATAAGAAACACGAAATTTCCATGTATATAATTAAACCCCGAATATTCAATCAATAATTGATAATAAATTACAAGATCAGAAAAAACATAGCTTCTCTAGAATGAAAAAGGGATTGAGAGGGATCTATATCAATGGGGAAAAAGGAAACTCTACTACGATAACCCATGAATCAATCTATAGACGATGTGGTATAGAAAAAATAAAAGACGGATAAAATTACTCTAAATGATCTAATCCAGGTAATTCGGATTGAAATGGATATTGGGGAAATATGAGGATTTTTAGAGGGCTTATGAATTTATTCAATCTGGATTTTTAATGACACAACAACACAGTTCATATGTCCTTGTTGGAATGGAAATTTCTTTCTTTGAAACCATAGAATATCGAGGCTAGTTATTCCATAATGAGTTTCAATCCCACCTTCATTCAAAAATCATAATGAAAATCCACCTCATTTCTACCCCATTAAATTTTTTTAAACCACTAATATGATATTAACATGATCAGATTTTAGTGTGGTCAAAATATGACAACTCATTGGCCCCCAAATTGGATGAATTGAGGTTCTAAGTCCTCATGGAACTAGGGTAAATCCCCATTTCCACTCATGTATTATCCCTAATGGAATATGTGATTTGGAAATTGATATATCTATATCCATGATGGATCCGAACCACTATACTATAATGAACCCTAAAATTGTAGAGCCATAAAATAATACCATCCAAGCTAAATGATGTATCATATGAAGCATGGGTCATGAGTCTAAAAAATGGAAGATTCATTGAATCAGTCAACTACAAACACTATGTTACAATCCATGTGCTTTCCTCATGGTCTATTACTAAAATTACACCATGCAGTAAAAAAGGACCACACCACAACAACCTTCCACCAGCTGAAATTCCACCTCAAACTGCACTTCTACTCCTCAATCATGTATCTAATACCTCAAATAACCTAAAAACACAAAGTAAGGGCTCAGGAAGAACCATGAACATACATAAAATACCTCTCAAACAATTCATATCCTATAGAATTGAAGTAAAACCTATGAAATAAAAACGATATAAAGGGCCTAGGACAACCGCCCCATGAGATACCTCTCAAATATCTCACCATAAAAGAATCCCAACCAACTCACCATTGGATAAGAGAAAAATAATTACATAACATAATTCATCTAATTAAATAATAATAGGAATATATATCATCTTAAAAAAATAATGTGGTAAAAAACTTTGGATATTGTGTGCATATATTCATCTCATGTTCCCAATAAATATCCTTCAAGAAACTATGTTTATATAAGACATGGACAAATAGAATAGAATTACCACATAACACCTTCTCCAAATAGTCCATAATCTCAATGATCCACTCAGCAATGGTTGAATTATCTTAAACTACCAACTCATCCAAGTTAATGAAATAGTAGTCACCATGGAAATAATAAAAAGATACAATACCTAAAAACCCTATTTGATCTGGATTATTTAAGGGAGAAGTGCTAACTAAAAGGAAATGACACCAACATGTTAAAACACCTCAAAAGGACCAATAAAATGGGAAGATTTCTTTATCCCATACCGAAAAATCCACTTCTCATTATAAAGTGAAGCCTTCAAGAACACATGATCTCTAATATCATACTCTAGAGGAATCCAACTATAGTCAAAATAGGCATCCACCCCGGTCCAACATATAATCAATCAGTAAGTGTGGACATAAATATATTCCAATGGATTCATATGAATATTGAAGAGATAAATTATACTATAATTAATCCCCCAATGGTAAATTACTCTAAAAAATAGAATACTTGTACAAAACATGTCTTTTAATGTCTACATAATATGATATATCGAAACAATATTTTTTAGATAAAAAGTATACCTAAGGAAAAACTATGATGTAGAATAATACTAAAGGCCTATATACACCCTGGTGGTAAAACAAAGATCAAGATCATATATGATCTTCTTCTGAACCCCATAGAGCCTCACCACCTTCTCCTAGTACCACCATGATAAAAAAATCTTTATTCTTGATTTATTAATTGCCAAGAAGTTATATTCATCCATAAAACTATCCAAAATCACTAATAAATCATATTATCTACCATGTTCTCAATGAAAAAAATGGAAAATCCCATCTATATGTCCTCCCACTTCTATTAGGGAATATTTTTAAGGTGGAGTAAACCACTAAGAACATGATTCTCACTCTTCACCCATTGTAAGTCTAAACATCTTGACATAAACTATACATCCAATCTCTTCATTCGAAACAAAAAAAAATTTACTCTCAAGAAATGTTACATTTTTTCACTCTAGAATTTACCACCAAACGGGAAATATGAAACTCATAAATTACCACATCACACATATTTGAACAAAAAAAAAATCCTCACCAAGAATAACACCCAATACTTATCGTCCTCAGACCATCCCATAGAGGAATCACTATAATCAAATTGATCTCACTATACCTCCACCTCAAAATCCCCCTTTTCGAACTCTACCACCTGCTAAACTAATGAATAATTGACCATCATTGAATACTGATACCATCTACCATGAACTTATCCCATATCATAGAGTATTTTGGGGAGTTCCTCCACCAATTTCCAAAAATCCCCATACTCATAAAAAACATCACCACATGAATTCAAGATAAGTGAATAAAATACACCAATCCCTATCTTCGGTGTGCAGAAAATATCAATGTGATAATTCTATAGCAATTCTACCCACCATCACTGCAACACATTTAAATCTCTTTAAATTAAGTTAGACCTTATGAAAATATTTTTCATAAAGACCTAAAAGAGTTATGAATTGAGGTAATGATACTAATAATTTAGATAAAACACATCTACATTAATAACAAGATAATGGGTGGCATAGTTAAATTCATGAGGCTGTAACTACTAAGGCCAATAAGATATAACCAATCTCTGTTGTATCAAGATGTAACCTAAGAAAATATTCTGATCTCCACAATAAACCTCAATCACAACTCCATCCTTTCGGAATACTAAGAACAGAAGCACTTCCCATATCTTCCTTAAAATACAACAAATCATCCTGATACTAGTTGGTTTATGAAAATACTAACCCTTCCTATATAAATATTTCATTGGAGATACAATTCACAAGAATTTAGGTAATAAAATATACTAATATCCTACAAGACCAAAAAACATCACACCTCCACAACACTCTTGGCGGATATTAAAGAAAAAACTACATCAATAATTGAAGAATCCACAACTATTCCACATATAGACACAACATATCCCAACAAATAAGCATCACAGGTCAAGAAATATAAATTTTGAAAAATATTCAAGATAGATTATGATAAAAAAACTGCCAGAGAATCATATAAATTCTTTACATGATCCTCCTTGGACTCAAAATTCATAATTTTTTCATCTATAAAACTATTTTAAATTAAACCATATACTCAAAAAATACATAATTCATCAGTAGAATGAATATGGATGGAGTTTTTGTGATGTTGAATGACATTAAAATGATCTAAAAATGCCAATAATGACATATATAGACAGACTATAGAACAAATTCATCCTTAACCCATAAATGCTGATATCCATACTATAAGTCCATATTATAGAATCATCTAGATCCTTTTATATAATCAAATAAGTCATTAATCTATGAGATGAGAAAATAGATTATCATTTTTTCTTAATTAATGTGATGATAATCTTGGTACAAGAATAGATCAACATCTTCATTCCTCACAAAGAATATTGGACCACCTTTAAGAGACGTACTAGGTTGTAAAATACTTCACTAGAGAAGATCATCAATTTGGATCTATATTTCACCCAAATGAGAATTTTCCACCTATATAGAGACAAATATATTGGAGAAACACCTGGTATTAAATATATATGAAACTTGATATCATATATAAGGGGTAGTTCAACAACCTCTTTTTAAAACAACATATAGGTACACTTCCACAACCCCGGGTAATAACACCAGCTAAAACTCTACTATTAGAAACATAACCTCATCCATCATGGAATAAAATGACTTGACATTCCTTCAACCCATATGAGGATATCTCTATCTAATAAAAAAATTTCCTCTATTATTATTATATAATATGACTCCCATCCTCAATAAATACATAATAGATTCCACCAAACATAAATTGTTCATGTTGGGGATGATATTGTATAACAATATCCATAAGTATAGGAAATATCCCCATGAGAGATATTGCAGTAGTATCATATAAAATATCTATTAATGGCACATAAGATGTCATGACCTCTAACTATAATAGTTAACAACAAGGTAACTAGAATCCTCTCTACCTCAAGTCCCAAGGCATAGACTATGGAATGTTTAATGGAAGAGTTTATATCTCTAAAACAATAAAATTCTTGCTACCAAGTAGAAAATAAGGAGGTGATACCTCACAATATGTATATCTCTCTTAGAGTTGGAATCTATAATGCACTCATGTTACCAAATCCTAATTTGTGGACTATATAATATTAATAGTGACTAAATCTATGAAAACACATGACTCTATATGCAAGATTATGAGGAGAATCATGAGGACATTCAGAGACTACACCATATCCTTTCTACTAATCAATACCTAGGGAACCATGCTTCTCTTTCCTTAAAGGATACTACTCTAATGGATGAGCTTTAAGGTGGCTTCCATCCCCATAAAAAATAACGAGGATGGTTATGAAATCAATATTTTGATGGTCTTGAAATTCACATTATAATCAAACCATGATCGATCCACTAGTAAGGGTCGAAGTGTTTCCAACCCCATTAAAATTGGTTGAAGAACATTTAAACTGATTTCCTTCTATTTGAGACTTAATATAACCAATAAATCAAGAATATATATCCAAATATATTCTCTAGGTATAGACCTTATTACTCCCCACCCATGATCTTATAGTCCTAGATAACATCCTCCCATATACCACTACCTTCTCTAGTACCTCAAGTTTCATAAAAAATGTGAACAAGGTGACATGAATATGGAAATCTAGATGCAAAGCCTCTTAAAAATTCATCTCCCTAGCCTCCTCGTCTAATTAAATATTCAAATAATAATAGAAAATATTATTATATGAGATACCAAAATCACATATGTTGAATCTCCTTTGAAAAAGAGTAATAATTTTTTATAGATAATCTTATTTCATTACTTAATAAATAAACTCATATTTTAACTTATCATACAACCAATCCCTTGAAAATAAAAAATCCTCACAATACCAAAGGAAAACAAACCACTAATACCAATAAAATCCCAACATAATTTTGACAAAAAAAGTCCATTCCCCCCCAAACATATATCATTATATAATAAATCTCCAACTCCTCGTTCCATGCATCCGTCTTCTAGTATAAATTGCATAACTCATTGTTCTACATGCTCCGGCCCTATTAGTCTTGATGTTTTTCTTAAAAACAACTTGACAGTTGATATCAAATATATAGAGATCTTTTGGAACATCCACAAAATAATAATTTTCAAAAAATGACTGGTGAAATCAACATAGATGCATAACTAATAAGGAAATTAGTTAGGTACTTTTTAAAACAGAAATATATAATAATTAAGATTAATTAATTATGGTTTATCATAATTCCAAAATTATATAAAATTCATTAACATTAACATAAAATGATGATTCTTTATCCACTACTAGTTCTCTAACCAAAAATTATCCTCCTATACCTTAGTATATTCAATAAAATTATCTTTTTTCGACACATCACAGGGGAACTAAAATCCCATGTCCTAGTCATTCTTCCTAGTTTTCATCATGTTAAAAGATCAACATATACTATTTCTTTACCGACCCATAAAATCCTCACTGTTTCTATCTCTAAACTCCATCTAATATCTTATCCAAAATAGTTTATGCCACTATATCACGACCCTCTCAACTAGTGCCCCTCTTAGGCATGTAATTTTGAGACAGTGTGAACATTGAATCCTATCCCGATAGAATATGGGCAAGATACAAGCACAAAAGTTATAAAAAATCATGAATGGATGTATTACCCATAATATATTCTAATAAATAATAAACATACACCAATAATGTTTATAACATAAAAAAATTGATCCCAATAATTTTATTATTATAGAAAGAATAGAATTTAGGTACCATGAAAACACCTATGTAGTAACCAAGAATGACACAAAATCCTAAAAAACAGCTATGGGCTAGTAACACCCAACTCAATCACTAACTAGCTCATGAAGACTTGAAAAAAAGTATTATATATAGGGGTGTACATACCAGTATACTCAGTAGGATGCTCCATGAAACATCTCTAGAAAATGTGAATGAAACACGATAATGCCTAGTGAAATAATATAGGAAGTCAACTAATTACCAAAATTAGGTGAACTATATACTAATATCAAATATTCTGTTCACTAAATAATCCATAAAATAGATAATATAATATCAATGGATCCTATATATCAAATGAACCTTTCATCCACTTCCTTACCGATCTATCTCTCTCACTCTCTAACAAAAAATGTCATATTACTTTGTCCCATCTATATATCAATTTGAATATAATGTGGTTCGACTCTTTACCTTCCACTCCAAACCTCCCATACGGTCCAACATTCCTCATCGGTATAATTTATAACCCCTAACTCATCATGTCGACCAACACCACTTAGAGTATATCACAACTATAATTAAGTAGTAATTCCAAAATCTATAAAAATAATGTATCATGAATTATCTTTCATCCATTATAGGCTATTAATGTACACTTATAGTAATCATAGTCATTATAACCATAAAACATGTATAAACTATAAACTAATGTCCCTACATCTTTCACATACATGTATATGGAAAATAAAGAGCCCTCACAACCTATGTGAGCACAAAACCGAAACATAATGCCATCATTGCCCTAAAAGTCCCAAACATTATGCTGCATTTTAAAGGATTGTAGGGAATAAGTAGTAGTCTTCCATTCATTACCTCACCTTCCTAGATATTGTAAAGAATAAAAAGGACTCAATACATTTAGGAATTATATGCACTACTGGCTCGAGTGGTAGAGAATATGAAATCATAGAATATAATGATAGTATTACACTAATGAAATTTATAATCATCTATCATACCATATAATCATTTATGACATTCATCCCTCATGAAAACACAAATTTTATATCTATGAATATACATTAATATCATTCTAGGCACACAAGCTCCAATATTCCTCATCATTATTCACTCCATAATATAGTAATTACCATCTACTTAATAATCAATATTATAATTTTGATTACCATCCACATCATTTAATAGATTAGAGGATATTATAATATCATTCTAATTTTATATTTCCATCCTAAAAAATTTAGAACATAAACATAATCATCCCATGGTTTTCATTATATATATATAGGCACACACACACACACACATATATATATATATAAATTCCATCGTCATTTGCCACTCCCATCAATTTTATTATATCACACTATCATTCTATAATCCATATATTATAAGACTCATCCTAAGATACCACAATGAATATGCACTAGGCAATGCATTAAGAAAATTTTCCCAGGAATTTGGGAATCAAAACAAGTAATGTTTAGTAAAATCATCCACCAACTATAAACAAAGTGGGTAATCCCATCTCTCAACCCCCACCATATATTTTGATATCACCCCCAAAACAAACTACCACAATCAAGACTCTTTACCCATACATCACATAATATCTCAACCATAATAGGATTAAAATATTAAAAACATTAAGGTATCTACCATTCTAAGGAATTTAAATAAAAAAAATATATTTTCAACACCAAAAATTCAAGGGGAAACCATTACATCATGTAAAAATGATTTACAAACAAGAATAAGCTATAAAATAATCTCGAACATCTTAATTCAAACCAAAATAATAAAACATTACCATATTTAATTAATAAATTTACTATAAGTAGTGTTCAATAATAATATTTTTTGTATCTAGTAGTTTTCAATGTATAAGGATCAACTATAGACATACTCCAACAAACACTTTGATACTTGACAGATTTTAGGAAAAAATAGTAATTAAATCCAGATGAATCGTTCATCATTCACTTTATATAACCATATTGATGTTTTTTACAATGTTTTGAAGCATAATAAAATTATATGGAAAATAAATAATCACAAACATAAAATAATATAATATCTATCAAGTCTCAAGATGCATCCACCATAAATATATAAAAGTATGAAATCAATATAAACTTCTAATATTTCTAATTAAATTACTTCTAGTTAATTATAATTTTAAGGTTGATTTCAAAAATTTACCCAAAATTTATAGATAATTATAATCCCCCATAAATACTTAATTAAAAATAAGTTATTAATCCCCTAACTCAACACGAAGCATAAATGTCCTTCAAATGATAAAACAAGAGTAGTTGCATATCTCCAATCACCTCTCCTCTAACAAACCCAAAATTATTTTAGCTCTAATTACACTAAAGATAAACCATAAATAGTCTAGGAAACAACATTAAATACAAATAAAACTATTCTACCATATCCTGGTAAGATGGAACAAGAGAGATAAGAACCAATTAGGAAGAAGGAATCTCAACTCAGGTCAATCGTGAATTGATCCCTAGAAGAAAATGGATAAAACCAATAAATGGGGGATCAAAATCCGTAGAATGTGATTCCCTATTCCCTAAGAGTTTAAAAGAAATGTGAGGAAAAAATAATATTACAAGGGGACTTATGAATTTAATAAAATTATATTATTTATGAAACCATAGTGATACTAAAATTTTCACACAGAAATGGAATGGTTTTTTCACCAAAAACATGGTGTAGCAAGGTAGGTCATGATGTAATGAGTTATAATATAACCTTCCTTTAGAAATCATGTTTTAAATTATACTTGTATCATCCAAATTAAATTCAGTTAAACCATGAAATATAATTTTATTTTGGATATTTTGTTTCACTATGAGGACACAAAGCCACAATGATCCTTGAATTGGTAGCAATAAGTGACTCGATCCTTGGGGATCCATGATGATTCCCTTGTACCATTCCATAATAACCCGTAAGGAAGCATAGAGAAGGAAACTGATCTACCAAGAGCCCTGATGCAACCAAAAAACTATTCCAAAATGAAATCTAAACCAAAATATCCCCTAAAGTGAACCACCCAGACTCCCTGGCTCACCTTAGGAAAATATATGCAGGGATATTCAAAATGATAGAACCACCAAATCATCCACCTTGATACTGCATGATGTTCGAAAATGGGCACATTGAAAGGAATATCTCTAAATCTACACTAGAACACAAAGGACCACACTGAAACACTCTTCCTCCATCTGAAATTCCATCTCCAACCACACTAACACACTTCCATCATATCCTTGATGCCTCTAAATACCAGAAAACACAAATGAATATCTCAGGAATAACCAATCCCTTAAAAAAATTATTAATGTTATTATTTGAATAAAATATTCCATAACATCAATATCACACCATTTATCAAAAAAAAAAACATCATAATCCCCTATATTAATTTAAACATAGTAATTTTTATCAATAATAAAATAAATACCTATAATTTTTTATACAAACTGTTTAACTATGTCTATAAAAAAACACCACACTACCATAAAAAAATCACAAAGTACCTATTATGACTTCAGAGTATCTAAAATAATTCCATCATTATTGAAATAAATGAAACATAATTTTTCACATGTTAAACCAATTTTCTTAAGACTATTATTAGTTTTTTAATAAATATAATAAGTAATAATAATTTAACCAACTTGACCTGAAAACCCTAAAAAATTATTTTTGATGACATGTTTCTAGTGAGGTGTGACCAGATTAAAATATGGTTTGTAATAGATGCATTGTAGACAATTTTTAATAGAAGAATACTTATGTATATAACACTTTCACAAAAATATTTTACATAACATATTGATATCGTATAACATTTTGAATGTTTTAAAACATTTCCAAACAAATAATAGTTTTATGGTTTCCAATATACTAAAAAACTTATGGCATATGTCATATTTATCATTAATCATAAGTAAGAAGATTTTTTTGGATATAAAATTTTTCCTTATAGTAGATTCATGAAAAGGAATATAACCCAAGTATAGAATATATTTTGGATAAGACACTTGGTCAATCCATAAAACATATACCCGATGATCGAATATTTTATGACCATATAGAATTTCACCTTTGAACAGAACATATTCATGAGATTCTAATAATATTAATTTTATAGTCACATAATACTTCTCTGGGAAAATATATATCAGAAAAAAACAAAAAATATTCCAGGGTACATAACATGTTTTGTTTATAACATTACAAAACATTTGGCCTTGGAGAAGAAATATGTTATATGTATAAAACATAAAGGACAAGGGGAACGTTTTCATTAATATAAGATATTATTAGGATATTAAATTATCCAATAATACCTTTTTAAAAAATATATACATGAGACAGTATCACAGAATCCACCTAGTTAGGGCATTGATTTTGTTGGGATTTCTTATCACTTGCCCTCAAAATTGGTGATCCAAATTCCAATAATGAATTTAATACATCCATTCAATACCTAAAATAACCAATTGGAATTAACATAGCAAAAAATATTTAATATTACCATTAGATTATATTTTATTCACTAACATTATTATGGTGTCTATTATCTCCCTAATAAAATGAATCTTATTATCAGTATTCATTAACTTACTATAAAATGATTTATTTTGTAGATAAATGTATATTTATATTTTAATATTAAAAATATATTTCATAATTTAAAAAATATGTTCGTATCATAATACCATTAATCCATAATTCAAATTATATATAATTAGCCAAAGATATATATTCAGACACTTTTATAGATAAATCTATAATAGATTTCATATTTTCATTCCAAGTAACTAGATCTATAAATGATATAAAAATAATATATTTTACATATATGTATTCTTAATATAAAATATAATAATTCAGTAAATACTTGAATATAAATATTATAATAATAAAAATAATTCAAACCAATTCTAGAAGTCCCAACTACATGTCACAGTAATAGATTTAATGAATTCCAATAAGCATTTCCATGTTTATTATAAATCTTATTACATTAAAAAATGTAGAATCAAAGCCAAAAAATGTAAAAAAGTCTATCATAAATAATATTTATAATAATATTGTCATATAAAAAACTCATTCAACAATTCTTCATAATATTTATTTTGACATTTTGAAATAAACCATATAATATAACGATTAGTTGAAGTATACTAATGAAATACATTATTTATTCCAAATTTATAATATTACACTTGTAGATATTTTTTTAATGACGTGGTTAAAATTATTTTCTTCCCACCCTTTACAATATTGATTCAATGTATTTATTTAAAAGAGAATATGTCTATCAATTTATATTTTTTTTCTAAAAAATAATTTACTTGATTAATTATTTCAATATTAGCAAAAGTCAAAAAATATAATAAAAATATTATAGAAATTAAATAATAGCCTTATAATTTTTATTTAAAAATAAACATATTGAATAAATTATAATAATTATGTTTTCATCACATAATAATCAATTTTTATGAACTACTGCCTTGATTCCAGTTTTAGTCCATAAATAGACATTCTTTTTAAGTAATCTTTATAATAGTATTTATGTTTCAAATATCCTTCTAGAGGTTTTATATTAATTTATTCCACTATGTGAAAATTCAATATGTTTATTTCAATGTCTATTTATTTAAAATTAAAATCAATGGAAGCCTTAAAATCCCAATGAAATATTATCAATATATGAAAAACCACTATAATGAATATTCCATTATAGATAACACCTTCACTCTAATTAAAACACTTTTCTAAAAACATAACCATAAAAATGAATCCCCTAATCCTTATGAACTATACCTTTATTTTTTATATATATTTATAATTCACAACATTAGTATTAAAACGAATTTTTGTAAAGTCCCATGGGTGGTTCTTATTTGAATAATCCTTCCCCAAATCAATTCATTTAATCCATTTCATGGAATCCCTACATTATATAATTTTCAAATATGTTGCTGGTTTGTTAATATGGATTTAATAGTGTATTTAATTTCCATAGGCTACTATTTCGTCTTTCCCAATCCTCATAGGAGGCCTAATTACCATAATAGTATTATCATTTATTATCAAATAATTAGAAGATCTAACCTAAACCAAGAATATGTTCTAGTAAATATTTACCATGACTTGTTTGAACTACTTTAGGTTTTGGTGAACTAGAAGGCCCAAAATAATTATGAAAAACATTTTAATTCTTGTTCTTAGGTTGTGTTTTCATATAATTATGCTTCCTATGTAAATAAAATTCAACAAATATGATATTCAGACCTTTAATATTCTTATTTAACCCTAGATGATCAACACATAATTTATACCTTGTAACATAATCTAGAAATATAATGAAAAAACAGCTTACACCATAAGGTCGGAGTATGTTATTTTTAATATATTAATAGGAAACACACTGAAATAATCTAAAGTTGACCTAACATGGTTACTTCTAAGAATCTTTTTAGTAGTTTAAAATTTAATAGAATCCAAATATTATTTACTAAAAATTTAACACCTCAACTTGGATATTTGAATCTTAATATTTGATCTTGGTTCTCTCTATGGCATCAATCATACTCCATTATTTCTAGAAGATGAAAAATAGTGTCAATGAATAAGAAAAAATTTGTTATTTAATGATTTCCCCATAAAATAATCCTAAACAAAACTATATGTAATGAAACATTAATAAAAAAATTATAATTTTAAAACACATTATGTTATTCAAAAATTTATTAAAATATAATAAAAAATATATATAGGAATATAAATATAGATATAAATAAAATCATACACCTATCATCCATGGATTTCCTAGGTAACACCCAGAGATTTTATGAGAAATGTTTTTTTTAACTTCTTTGATGTCTTGTGTTATACGCTACACCAAGATTATCTTGCTCTATAAGCAACATCGTATTAGCTTGTGGTATACTCAACACTATTCTGTTCATGTGTTACATTCAAGATCAACCTTCCCAGATAGCTTGCATTGTACACAAAATTGAGATTCACTAAACAATGATATGTTATTAAAATATTATATAAACTAGCCGTTATGAATAGTAATACCCACTTTTTAAATTTTATAACTTTTAACATTCAAATGGACTTCATTTTGGAATTTGGAATATCAAAATTAGCTTCAGGTGAATTTTTGGTATTTTTCTGAAAACTTTCAATTTTTGATGAATAGTGAAAAATACTAAGTTATCGTTTAAAACCGAATTATTAATTTATATAATAATTTATTTTATTTATATTTATTTTAGTTCAAAATAGATAAATAATACCTATATATGTTCAATTTAATTCATTAATTTCATTTTATAATAATTTTAGATATAAAAAAATTTTATTGAACTTTTTACCATCTTTTACCCACCTCTAGGGAGCATTTGCAAATTTACATAAAAATTAATTTTACCAATTATTTGAGTTAAATTTATAAAATAATATAAACACTGTTAATTTGAAGGAGTAAAATTTGGTTCAACAAGATAAAAATAATTTTTGGGGAATATTATCTTTTTACTTTAATTTACCACGATTAAAAGTAAATAGGGTAATTAAGGGTAAAAATGATATTATTATTACACTAACACATGTCCTAATTCTATTGGATAAGTATAATTCTACCAAAAAAACATAGGAATAAAATATGAACCTTTTTGGTCCACTTGGATTAGATTAGGACACTTATTATTATTTTATTTATAGAATAGTGAAAATAGTTAAAATCAAAGTTTTATAACTAAAACATAATTAATACAGGGTTATAAATAAGATAAATTCAACTATAAATATTCATTAGAAATATAAAAATATTTCTTACATAATGGTATTTTATTTATTTATTTTAGTCAATAAATAATTTAATTTATTTATGACACAATTATGATGCAGTAATTACCTGATTAATGAAATATTAACATAATTGATAATATAAATACTCAAATAAATTTTATTTGAGACTTTTTATTAATTAAAAAAATTTAATAGGTTAATATAACATATTAGGTTTGGTTAGATGAATTTGTTTCTAATTAATAATTATGTTATGAATTTAGAAAATACAAAATACCAAATAGTGTCAAAATTGACATAAAAGTGTTTTTAAAACAAATATAATATTATTAATTGACATAGTGGTCCTAAAAATCTAAGGATCATCCAAAAGACCTGTATTATGATATATATATTTCATTTTTGAACCAATTGGGGTTATACTTTTATTTTATAGTATGTTTATTGAGCATAGAGTGTAATAATACAAGAAGACACAATAAAAGTTAAATTATTTAACTTGGAGTTAAATCAAAATTATAAGGTTAAAATGTTGACCTAAACGTGTCTAAAAACTATTTGTTGAGTGTATTGAGACCCATACCCACCCTATCCTCTAAATAAGTAACTTTTTATCCATTATAAATCATATATGAATTTATTATAAAATAATATTTGTAGTTTTTTCTAAGTTGCCCCTCACCCCTCTTATAAAAAAGAACCCCCCCTTCTCTCTAATTCACACCACCAAAGACATTTCAATCGACCAAAACCTACCCAAATACCCTATAAAATATCCTCCCTTCATCATAGAGGCTTTTATTTCGTCAGAAATCCAACCTAAGGATCCCTTTTGATCAAATCAAAAGGAAGAACTGGAAGAAGATGTAAATATCTCACTACATATTTCAAGTTCATTTCTTCTTCCACTTCCTCCTTCTTTTTTTTCCATTATAAAATAGTATCTCCAGTATATTATATATAATTTTATGTTATTGTAAATATTTTACAACCATATTAGTTATTTTATCCATCCTATGAATGAAAAAGTCACCACACATTCGTAAATACGGCTTACCACCTCCACGTCATGGTGTAGTTTGTTATTCAAACTTTTCATCATTTATATGGGTATAATAAGTAGTATAAATGATATAAATAATCGATATAACATTATTATTATTATTTATATATGATATTCCATCCAATTATATATGATTTTAATTTTAAAAGAAGGATATTTTAAATCGTGCGTACGTATGGATTAACGTATCCACGAACGCGATGAGATTCATTTTCCATTATTAACCATTCAAATATGATTATAAAGTATATATAATTAATAATAATAAAATATATTACATAATAATGATACTGGATGTATGTACATAAATGTATCATTTACTTAATTCCATTCAATTCAATAAAGAAACAAAAATAGCTTTCATGTGTACGTACGGCCTACCATCTCCATGAACGGTTTATTTCATTCCATTTATCAATATCTCATATATATTTATATGCTGAATATATATTATATATAAATAATTTTTAAAATTCTGGAATTAATTAAATCAGTATATAAGTAATAATATTAATAACAACAAGTCAAAAAAAGTATGATAAATAAAACGATTTTTCCCAAAATGATGATTTAACAGAGAATTTACAAAAGAATGGGTAATATAAAGTGATATATATATCATATATGATATCATAAATATTATTATGGGTATGTTAAAAGTTAATAATATGTTTAAACCCACTATACAGGAGTCTTAGACACATATGGAAGAAATTGGACATAAGGTAAGGGATAATTTTTCAAATCTCATTTTTATCCGAGATTGCTTACATGTAAGTATTTACAGGGGTAATATTATTCATCCATGTCCATAAAAATGTTTTTCATCACTGTTTAATATTATTCCTTGTATTTTTAAAGTCATTTTTACCACTCTTTGTCTTTTAAATTGTGTAATGGAATGAATCTTTCTTTTGATTACGATATGAGGAAATTTTTGACTTTTCTGGCAAAAGTACGAGGAGAATGTTTTTTTTAACTTATACAGCGCGAACAGATTTTTAGGGTTTCATAATGCATAATTTTCATGAAGCATACTCTAAAATATTTCATGATTATTTTCAAAAAAATTATTTTATTTTAACAGTGAGTGACATTTTTTGAAAAGAAAAAATTTTTGAAGAAGAAATGATATTTTCCTCAAGAAATAATTTCAAGTATATTGTCAATACTAATTTCTATATAAGATGAAATTATTTAGAATTATTATGTTTCCTATATAATGCCTCTATTATTTACATGGTTTGATTCTTCTTATGATGAAATGATATCCATTTGTTTTATATGGATTACTTTATAACGAATTATGTTCATGAAACCCATTTTATTTTTTGGGTTATGATGACTGATTTATGATTATTTTGTGGCACAAGTAAGAATGTTTCCATTATTAGATGGGTGTGACCTATATCTACCTCCAATAAATTGGTTAATGATTTATATCTCATGAGATAAACATGGTTGGAACGAAAAGAAAATATGGTTCAGTAATACAGGACTGGAATGACAAGTAAACCCAGTTCAGTAATGGATATTATCCACTTCGATGGTCTTGGCAGAAATTCCTTGGATACTATGGAATTAATATCATGTGATTAATGGGTTTACAAAATTTAATGTTTTATTCTCATTCTATTTTATCATTATTGATGATCCATTATGATATATGCCTTACGTACTGCCATGATTTATTTCAGAACTCAAGATTTTGATGTTTAAACATTATGTTCATGTTTTTTTAAGTTGAAATGTACATGGTTTGTTTTATTTTATCATTTCATACCCTTACTAAGCATTTTATCTAATACTTTATATGTTTTATTTTACCCAGGATATAAATAAAGGTTTTGGTTAATAAAAAAATGGGAATATCTTTATGGGAGATGTTGAAGATCTTTCACCATGATTAAAAGATTATGTTCCATGATTCCAAAGACACTAAACTATTATGGTGCTTAAGTGTTTGTTTTTCTTATGTGTTAAGTATTCCTCAAAGGTAATGTAATGTCCATTTACGCCAATCTTGGGTCCCTATAGTTGGTATCAGAGGAAAGGTTTAGTTAACCTTTAGAATCTAGGATGAGAAAACTTTAGTGAAATCCCTAGAGATATTTCTAAGGTATTTCTAGGGATGTATCTATGGTTAAGTATAAGTATAGGTTATAGTCCTAGAATTATGGTAATAACATAATAATTAAACCTAAGATGTTATATATTGATGGTCCCCCCCTTATTATATTGCTTTCCTAGCTGGATTTTTGCCTCTCACAGTATTCTTTTTGGGTTTTAGATGATACCTGGAACCTGAAAGAACCATGTTGATCAATGTAATGGACAATGCAATGATTTTCATCCTGAAAAAACCAATGTTATGGGATATGGAGTGAAAAATATTATTTCTATACTTACACAAGCTATGAATCTTTCTGGACATCCAAATGAGTTGAGAAAGGAACAATATTTTATTGAATCCTTCATGAGGCAACGTCCACCTTCTTTCAGTGTGTCTTATGATCCACTTGTTGCTGAGCAATAGATTGGTACGATTGGAAAGATATTTTTCATACTTCAATGTTCAGAACATAAAAAGGTCATTTTTCCTATTTACCATTTAGAAGGTGAATTGGTGGACTCTAATTAAGAATACGAGGCCCCAAGATGAAATTGAATCTGTGGAATGGTATGAGTTCAAGAACTTGTTTTTCAATAAGTACTTCCCTAGTATTATTCAAACAAAGATGTAAAAGGACTTCCTTGAGCTTAAGAAAAACGATGATGAGTCTGTTGGTATATACAAGTAAATTTTTAAAAGGCTTTCAATGTATGCATTTGGCTTTATCATCAAACCTAAATGTAAAGTTGATCGAATCTTCAGTGGATTAAAACCAAGTCTTCGTAGGGAATTAACAAGAGGAGACTTCAGCAGCTATGAAGAAATTGTGCTTTGTGCAATCAAGGTAGAAATGCAAGATGGTGTTACATATCCATATCATGGTTTTAACTTGAAAAAAATATGGAGTTCAAGGAAAAATCTCAAAACTATGGTGAAAAGAAGAAAAAAGTTTTGTTATGCTCAAAGTGTTGAAAGATGCATGGTGGAGATTGTCTTAAAGGGAATATAAAATGTATTAAGGGTGGAAAAGAAGGTCATCGAGCAGATGAGTGCCAAAGTAATGTGAAAAGGGTAACTAATGATGTGAATAGAGAAAATACTACAGAAAACGCACCACCAACACTTCAATGCTTCAAGTGCAAGGAAATGGGGAATTATAATAACCAATGCCCTAATCCAATGGTTAATGATGATCGACATCAACAACCTCTCAAGGAAAAGGAAAAAGGGAAGTCACATGCAATCACTATCGGCATTGTTGAATATAAAAATGAATTAATGGAATGATTATGTTTTTATGTAACCAAATTCCAAAATAGTAGTGTGGAATGTCATTTTTAGTATCGTGGAATATTGGAATATCTATGTATTGGTTTTTGGTGGTTTTCAATAATTGTATGGTACCAGAAACCATGAAAAGTGATTGAAATATTTTTGGAATGAAGATTTTATGTGCATAATGCATTGATAAATAGAAAATGAAATGTTTGATAGTATTAATGATCTCCTGACTGATACAAGGACAAAGTTATATCATTGTTTGAGTATACAGAAATTTTGGGATTTTGGTATGTGGAAAGAGTTAACTTTTGACAACATTCATGTTTTCACTAAGGTTCAATGGGTATTAATTTTTCAATAGAATAAATTATTAAGTTAGTCACCTGTTTGGAAGTGACCAACAAGATATGTCATATGAAATATGGGGATAAATGATGGTTTTCACATGCTCGGTTGATGAAATTTTTAGTAGTAATTTTCTTTATACTATGATATTGGATAGAAGTATTTTGGATAAGTCAAAAGAATGGAATGGATTAATTTGGAAATCAGATAGTATTTCTTAAGACCAGAAACATTTTTAGATATTATTTCTGGAATGTTATAATGGTGATGTTTTAGAGAAAGGTCAACCTGTAGGATGAACGACAACCCATCGCGTCAGACAAGGATGCATGAATCGAACCCACAACCGATGTGCGACAGGCCTTTATTGCCTACAACTGGCCTACAAGGAGACCTTTTTCAGTAAGATATATGAAGTATAAGTCCATTTTAGGAACCATATACGATTAATCTCACCATAGATGGACTTATGTATATTTAATAACTTTTGCAATCCTTTTGTTTTAGACAGATGGAATGACCTATCATTCTATCGCATGATCTGCAAACACTTCATGAATGACAAATTAAACTTCATTTATTTAGGAGATGAAGTGAAAATTGTTCAAGGAATGACCATTGGTGGGACTGTACCAAAATAAATTAGGAATTTCTTCTAATTCCATTTTTTTTCAACTTTAGGGAAATGATTTTGAATCCCAAAAATGTTGTCCTAAATGGTACCATAGATCATCACAAATTTATGGCTTTATGATTATTGGATTTTTCATAGCCATGTTCTCTACCACTCTCCATCAGAACATAATGGTTATATTTCTCTTCCATATCCGTATTTTCACCAATGTCTTTCTATGTGGAAACCCATTGATGAGTTAATTTAAGTAACCGTTACATTTCTCTTTTAAAATTAAGTTTTAGTATTCCTTTTTACTATGTGGTTTCTATGAATGAAAAATTCAAGAAGTAAACCATTTATAACCCCAAGAAATTTTGAAGGCAGAAATCATTTTAAGGGGTGTAGAATGTAACACCCCGATTTTTTATGAGAATTATTATTATTTTTAATTTCTTTGATGTCTTTTGTTGTACGCTACACCAAGATTATCGTGCACTATAAGAAACGCTGTATTAGTATGTAGTATACACAACTGTATTTTTTTATTGCGTTACACACAAGAGCAACCTTTTCCGATATCTTGCGTTGTACGAAATATCGAGTTTCACTAAATAATGATATGTTATTAAAATATTATATAAACTAGACGTTATGAATAGTAATACCCAATTTTTAAAATTTTATAAATTTTATCATTCAAAATATAGTTAATTTTTTCATTTGGAATATTGAAATTAGCATTGGGCAAATTTTTGGTATTTTTATGAAAAGTATCAATTTTGATGAATACTGAAAAACACTGAGTTAATGTTTAAAACCAATTTTTTTATTTAAATAATTATTTATTTTATTTAAATTTATTTTTGGTCAATATATATACATAATAACTATATATGTTCAATGTAATTAATTAGATTCATTTTATAATAATTATAGATATATAAAAAAATTTATTGAACTTTTTACCATCTCTTACCCACCTTCTAGGAGCATTTACAAATTTACATAAAACATAATTTTACCTCTTTTGTGAGTTGAATTTTTAAAATCCGACATAATAGATTAATATCAAGGAGTAAATTGTGGTTCGAGAGGACAAAAATTATTTTTTTTGAATAGAAACTTTTTTACTTTTATTTACCACGGTTAAAAGTAGATAGGGTAATTATGGGTAAAAATGATATTATTATTACCCTAAAACATGTCCTAATTCTATTGGATAAGTATAATTCGACCAAAAAAATATTAGGAATAAAATATTAACCTTTTTGAACCACATAGATTAGATTAGGACACTTATTATTAGTTTATTTAATGAAGAGTTAAAATAGTTAAAATCAATGTTTAATAACTAAAACATATTTAATACAGGGTTATACATAAGATAAATTCGACTATAAATATTCATTAGAAATATAAATATATTTCATACATAATTTTATTTTATTTATTTATTTTAGACATTAAATAATTTAATTTATTTATGACACAATGATGATGCAGTAATAACCTTATTTTTGAAATATTAACATAATTGATATTATAAATACCAAAATAAATGAAATTTGATACTTTTTATTAATAAAAAAATTTAATAGGTTAATATAACATATTAGGGTTTGTTATATGAATTTTTTTATAAGTAATAATGTTGTTTTGAATTTATAAAAAAATGCCAAATAGTGTCAAAATTGACATAAAAGAGTTTTTAAAAGAAATATTATATTATTAATTGACATAATGGTCCTAAAAATATAAGGATCCTCCAAAAGACTTATATAATAATATATATGTCATTAATGGACCAATTGGGCTTCTATTGTCAGTTTATAGTATTTTTATTAACCATATAGTGTAATAATACAAGAAGACACCACAAAAGTTAAATTTTTTAACTTAAAGTTAAATCAAAATGATAAGGTTAAAATGGTAACCTAAACATGTCTAAAAACTATTTTTTGTGGGGATTGAGACCCATACCTACCATATCCTCTAAATAAGTCACTTTGGAGCCATTATAAATCAAATATTAATTTATTATAAAATAATATTTTTAGTTTTTTGTAAGGTGCCCCTCACCCCTCTTATAAATGGAACTCCCCCTTCTCTCTAATTCACACCTCCAAAGACATTTTACTCGACCATCCCCTACCCAAATACCCTCTCTAATATCCTCCCATAATCCTAGAGACTTTTATTTTGTCATAAATCCGACCTATGGATCCCTTTTGATCTAATCAAAAGGAAGAACTGGAAGAAGAGGTAAAAATCTCACAACCTATTTCAAGTTCCTTTCTTCTTCCACTTACTCCTTCTTTGTTGTTTCCATTATAAAATAGTATCCCCAGTATATTATATATATTTTTATGTTATTATAGAAATTTTATATCCATATTAGTTATTTTATCCATCCTATGAATGAAAAAGTCTCCACACGTTTGTAACTACGGCTTACCGTCTCCATGTCGTGGTGTAGTTTGTTATTCAAACATTTCATCATTTCGATGGGTATAATAATGAGTATAAATGATATAAATAATAGATATAACATTATTATTATTATTTATATATGATATACCATCCAATTATATATGATCTTAATATCAAAAGAATGATATTTTCGCTCGTGCGTACGTACGGATTACTGTCTCCACGAACGCGATGAGATTCATTTTCCATGATTAACCATTAAAATATTATTACAAAGTATATTTAATAAATAATCATGAAAGATATTAAATAATTATAATACTGGATTTATGTACATATATACTTCATTTACATAATTCCATTCAATTCAATAAGGAAACAAAAACAACGTTCATGTGTACGTACGACCAACCATCTCCATGAACGGTGTATTTCATTCCGTTTATCAATCTATCATATATATTTATATTTTGAATATATATAATATATAAATCATGTTTTACATTATGTAATTAAGTAAATCAGTATACAAGTTATAATATCATGAACAAAAAGTCAAAACATGTATGATAAATGAAACGATTTTACCCAAAATGTTGATTTAACATAGAATTTACAAAAGAACAGGTAATATAATGTGATATATAAATCATATATGATATCATAAATATTATTATGTTTATGTTACAAGTTTATAATATGTTTAAACCCACTGTAAAAGAGTCTCAGACACATATAGAAGAAATTGGACATAAGGTAAGGGATAATTTTGCAAATCTCATTTTTATCCGATATTGCTTATACGTAAGTATTTATAGGGGTAATATTATTCATCCATGTCCATAAAAATGTTTTTAATAAAGTTTTTAATATAATTACAAGTATTTTTAAAGTCATGTTTACACCTCTTGGACTTTTACATTGTGTAATGGAAGGAATCTTTGTTGTTTTTACCATATGAGGAACTTTTTGAATTTTCTGGAAAAAGGTCGAGGAGAATTTTTTTAACTTATATGGCATGAATTGATTTTTAAAGATTCGTCATGCATAATTTTCATGAAGATTCCTCTAAATGATTTCATGATTATTTTCAAAAAAATCATTTTATTTTAACAGTGACTGGCATTTTTTGAAAATAAAATGATTTTGAAGAATAATGGATATTTTCCTGAAGAATTCATTTCAAGTGTTTTGTCAAAACTATATTCCATATAAGATGAAATTATTTAGTATGATTATGTTTCAACTATCATGTTTATATTATTTACATGGTTTGATTCTTCTTATGATTAAATGATATCCATTTATTTTATATGGATTACTTTATGATGGATGATGTTCGTGTAACCCATTTTATTTTTTGGGTTATGATGAATGATTTATGTTTATTTTTTTGAACAAGTAAGAATGATTTCATTATTAGATGGGTGGGACCTATATCTCCCTCCAATGAATTGGGTAAAGATTTATATCTCATGAGATAAACATGGTTGGAAGGGCAAGAAAATCCAGATCAGTAATACAGGACTGGAACGACAAGTAAACCCGGTTCAGTAATGGACATTATCCACATAGATGGTCTTGGCAGAAATTCCTTGGCTACAATGAAAATCATATCATGTGATTAATGGTTTTACAAAATTTAATGTTTTATTCCCATGCTATTTTATCATTATTGTTGATCCTTTATGATATATGTCATACGTACTGCCATGGTTTATTTTAAAACTCATGATTTTGATGTTTAAACTTTATGTTCATGTTTTTATAAGTTAAAATGCATATGGTTTGTTTTATTTTCACCATGCATACCCTTAACAAGATGAAATTGAATCCATGGAATGGGACGAGTTCAAGAAATTGTTTTTCAATAAGTACTTCCATCGTATTCTTTGAACAAATATGGAAAAGGAGTTCTATCATCTTAAGCAAAAGGATGATGAATATGTTGGTATATATAAGGAAAATTTTAAAAGGATTTCAAGGAATGGATCTGGATTTATCATCCAACATGAATGTAAAGTTAATCGATTCTTCGGTGTCTTAAAACCAAGTCTTCGAAGGGAATTTACTATATGATACTTCATTAGCTATGAAGAAATTGTGTGTTATTCTATCAAGGTAGAAATGCAAGTTAGTGTTACATATCCATAACATGGTTTTGACATGAAAAAAATATGGAGTTCATGAAAAAATCTCAAAACTATGGTGAAAAGAATAAAAATGTTTTTTTATGCTCAATGTGTGGAAATAAGCATGGTGGAGATTGTCTTAAAAGGGACTAGAAAATGTCTTAAGGGTTGAAAAGAAGGTCATCGAGCTGCTTAGTGCCGAAGTAATCTGAAAAAGGTAGCTAATGATGTGAATAGAGAAAATACTACAGAAAATGCACCACCAACACTTTAATGATTCAAGTGCAAAGAAATGGGGAATTATGATAACCAATGCCCTGATCCAAGGGTTAATGATGATCGACATCAACAACCTCTCAAGGAAAAGGACAAAGAGAAGTCACATGCCATCACTATCAGAATTATGGAATATGAAAATGAATTGATGGAATTATTATGTTTTTAGGTAACATGATTCCAAAATAGTACTGTGGAATGTCATTTTTAGTATTATGGAATGTTGGAATATCTATGTATTGGTTTATGGTGGTTTTAAATAATTGTATGGTACAAGAAACCATGAAAAGTGATTGAAATATTTTTGCAAAGAATATTTTATGTGCATAATTCAGGGATAAATAAAAGATGAAATGTTTGATAATATTAATGAGATCATGAATGATACAAGGACAAAGTTATATCATTGTTTGAGTATATAGAAATTTTGCGATATTTGTATGTGGAAAGAGTTAGATTTTGACAACATTCATGTTATCACTAAGGTTCAATGGGTATTAATTTTTCAATAGAATACATGATTAAGGCATTCACATGTTTGGAATGTGACCAACAAGATATGTCATATGAAATATGGGGATAAATGATGGTATTCACATGCTCAGTAGATGAAATTTCTAGTAGTCGTTTTCTTTATACAATGAGATTGGATAGAAGTATTTTTGATAAGCCTAAAGAATGGAATGTATTAATTTAGACATCAGATAGTATTTATTAAGACTAGAAACGTTTTTAGATATTATTTCTGGAATGTTATAATGGCGATGTTTTACAAAAAGATCAACCTGCAGGACGAACGACAACCCGTCATGTCGGACAAGGATGTGGGAATCAAAACCACCATCGAAGGGCGACATGCCTTTATTGCCTACAACTGGCCTACAGGAAGTCCCTTGTTAGTAAGATATATGAATTATAAGTCCATTTTAGGAACCATATATGATTAATCTCACCATAGATGGACTTATGTATATTTAATAACTTTTGCAAACAATTTTTTTGAGATAGATGGAATGACCTATCATTCTATCTCATGATCTGAAAACACTTAATGAATGACAAATTCAAATTAATTTATTTTTGAGATGAAGTGGAAATTGTTTGAGGATTGACCAATGGTGATATTGTACCAAAATCAATTAGGTATTTCTTCTATTTCCATTTTTTTCAACATTAGGGAAATGATATTGAAACCCAGAAATGTTTTCCTAAATGGTACCTTATATCATAAAAAATTTATGGCTTTGTGATTGTTGGGTTTTTCATAGCCATGTTCTCTACCACTCTCCATCAGAACTTTATGGTTAGATTTCACTTCCATTTCCATATTTTCACAAATTTTTTTCTATGTGGAAACCCATTGATGAGTTAATTTGAGTAACCATTACATTTCTTATTTAAAATTATGTTTTAGTATTCCATTTTATGATGTGGTTTCTATGAATGAAACTTTCAAGTAGTAAACCATTTATAACCCTGATTAATTTTGAGGGTGAAATTCATTTTAAGGGGGTTAGAATCTAACACCCCGAGTTTTTATGAGAAATATTATTATTTTTAATTTCTTTGATGTCTTGTGTTGTATGCTACACCAAGATTGTCGTGAGCTATACGCAACACCATATTAGCTTGTAGTATATGCAACACTATTTTTGGATTGCGTTACATGCAAGAGCATCCTTTTTCGATAGCTTGCATTGTACGAAATATCTAGTTTCACTAAACAATGATATGTTATTAAAATATTATATAAACTAGCCTCTATGAATAGTAATACCCAATTTTTGAAATTTTATAAATCTTATCTTTCAAAATGGACTTCATTTTTTCATTCAGAATATCAAAATTAGCATTGGGTAAATTTTTGGTATTTTTCTGAAAACTTTCAATTTTGATGAATATTGATGAACACGGAGTTATAGTTTAAAACCAAATTTTTTATTTAAATAAGTATTTATTTTATTTAAAGTTATTTTAGGTCATAATATATAAATAATACCTATATGAGTTCAATTTAATTCATTAGATTCATTTTATAATAATTATAGATATATAAAATTTTTATTGAACTTTTTACCATCTCTTACCCACCTCCTAGGAGGATTTTCAAATTTACATAAAACATAATTTTAACGCTTTTGTGAGTTGAATTTTGAAAATATGAGAGAAGTGATTAATATCAAGGAGTAAAATGTGGTTCAACAAGATAAAAATATTTTTTTGTGAATAACAACTTTTTTACTTGTTTTACCACGATTAAAAGTAAATAGGGTAATTAAGGGTAAATATGATATTATTACTACCCTAAAACATGTCCTAATTATATTGGATAAGTATAATTAGACAAAAAACAGTATAAATAAAATATGAACCTTTTTGGACCACATGGATTATATTAGGTCACTTATTATTAGTTTATTTAAAGAAGAGTTAAAATAGTTAAAATCAAAGTTTAATAACTAAAACATATTAAATATAGGTTTATACAAAAGATAAATTCGACTATAAATATTAATTATAAAGGTAAAACTATTTTCTACATAATGGTCTTTTATTTATATTTTTTAGACATTAAATAATTTAATTTATTTATGAGACCATGATGATGCAGTAATTAACTTATAAATTAAATACTAACATAATTGAAATTATAAATACCCAAATAAATGTAATTCTAGATTTTTTATGAATTACACTAATTTTATAGGTTAATATAACATATTAGGGTTGTTTATATGAATTTTTTTGATGTAATAATTCTATTTTGAATTTATAAAAAACAAAATACCAAATAGTGAAAAAATTGACAAAAAAATCTTTTAAAACAAATATTAAATTATTAATTATTATAATGGTCTTAAAAATCTATGGTTCAGCCAAAAAACTTATATAATATTATATATGACATTAATGAACTAATTAGGTTTCTATTGGCTGTTTATAGTAATTTAATTAACCATATAGTGTAAGAATACAAGAAGACATGGTAAAAGATAATTTATTTAACTTAGAGTTAAATCTAAATGATATGGTTAAAATGGTAACATAAACTTGTCTTAAACATATTGGTTGAAAGGATTTCAAAACATCCCCACCATAGCCTCGATATAAGTTACTTTCAATCAATTATAAATAGAATATGAATTTATTATAAAATAAATTTTTTTTCTAAGGTACCCCTCACACCTCTTATAAAAGGGAAATTCCCTTCTCTTTAATTCACACCTCCAAGGCCATTTGGATCAGCCAAACCCTACCCAAATACCCTATAAATTTTCCTACTTTCATCCTAGAGGCCTTCCAGTAGTCAGAAATCCATCATTAGGAGCCATTTTGATCAAATCAAAATGAAGAACCCGAAGAAGAGGTAAATATCCCACCACCTATTTCAAGTTCCATTATTCTAACACTTCCTCCTTCTTTGTTGTTTCCATTATAAAATAATAAATACATTATATTATATATACTGTGATGTTATTATAAAAATTTTAAACCCATATTAGTTATTTTATACATCCTATGAATGAAATAGACACCTCACTTGCATAAGTACGGCTTAGTGTCTCCACATCGTAGTGTAGTTTGTTATTCAACCATTTAATCATTTGGATGGGTATAATAATGAGTATAAATGATATAAATAATAAATATGACATTATGATGATTCTGTATATATGATATACCATCCAATTGTATATGATTTTAATATCAGAATAATGATATTGTCGCTCGTGCCTACATATGGATTACCGTCTCCACGAACGCGTTGAGATTCATTTTCCATGATTAACTATTCAAGTATAATTATAAAGTATATATAATAAATAATCTTGAAATATATTACAAAATAATTATAATATATTTACGTACATATATGTTTCATTTACTTAATTCCATTCAATTCAATAAGTAAATGAAAACAACGTTCATGCGTACTTACGGCCTATTGTCTCCATGAAAGATATATTTCATTCCGTTTATCGATCTGCATATATATTTAAATTCTGAATATATATTATATATAAATAATTTTTAACATTATTTAATAATGTAAATCAATATATTAGTAATAATATCAAGGACAAAAAGTCGAAACACGTATGATAAATTAAACGATTTTACCCAAAACGCTGCTTTAACATGGAATTTACAAAAGAACGGGTACAATAAAGTCATAAGTAAATCATATATGATATCAAAAATATTATTATGGTTATGTTAAAAGTTAATAATATTTGTAACCCCACTATACAAGAGTCTCAGACACATACAGATGAAATTGGGCATAAGGTATAGGATAATTTTTCAAATCTCATTTTTATCTGAGATTGCTTATAGGTAAGTATTTACTAGGGATATATTATTCATCCATGTCCATATAAATGTTTTTCATAAGGTTTTTAAATTGTTACATGTATTTTTAATGTCATGTTTACCCCTATTTTACTTTTACACTATGTTACTGAATGAATCTTTCTTTTGATTACCATACAACGATCTTTTTTACTTTTCCTGCAAAAGTACGAGGAGAATGTTTTTTTAACTTATACGGCATGAATGAATTTTTACAATTTCATAATGCCTAATTTTCATGAAGATTCCTCTACAGTATTTCGTGATTATTTTCAACAAAATCCTTTTCTTTTAACAGTGAATGACATTTTGTGAAAAAATTGATTCTGGAGAAGAAAGGATATTTTCCTCAAAAATTCATTTCAAGCATTTTTTCCAAACTGTTTTCCATCTATGTTGACATTATATAATATGATTATATTTCAAGTATAATGTCTCTATTATTTACATGGTATGATTATTCTTATGATTAAATGATATCTATTTTTTTATATGGATTATTTTATGATGGATAATGTTCATGAAACCCATTTAATATTTTGGGTTGTGATGAATGATTTATGTTTATTTTGTAGAACAAGTAAGAATATTTTCATTATGATATGGGTGAGACCTATATCTCTCTCCAATGAATTGGGTAATGAATTATATCTAAAGAGATAGACATGGCTGGAACGAAATGAAAATCTGGTTCAGTAATATAGGGCTGGAATGGAAAGTAAACCCGGTTTCGTAATGGACTTTGTCCACTATGATGGTCTTGGCAGAAATGACTTGGATAATATGGAAATACAATCATGTGATTAATGGTTTTCCACAATTATATGTTTTATTCTCATGGTATTTTATCATGATTGATGTTCCTTTATGATCTATTCCTTACGTACTTCCAAGATTTATTTCAGAACTCAAGATTTTGATGTTTAAACTTTATGTTCATGTTTTTTTATTTTCAAATGTATATGATTTGTTTTATTTTCCCCATGCTTACCCTTACCTTACAGAAAATTTGAGCTCACCCTTTATATGTTTTCTTTTCCCCAGGATATAATGAATGAATTTATGTAAGGAAACTAATGGGGAAGATATTTTTGGGAGATGTTGAAGATCTTTCACCATGATTATAAAATTATGTTCCGTGTTTCCAAAGACAGTAGTATATTACGGTCCTTGGGTGTTTGTTTTTGTTATGTATTATGTATTCCTCAAAAGTAATGTAATGTCCATGTACGTCAAGCTTGGGTCTCTACATCCTAACTCCTATATCTGATAAGTTTTCAAACCAAAAACATCATTCATCCTGAAAAAATCATATGGATTATCACTGATGACCGATGAATACTATAACACCTAGACCTGAATCATGTGGTCTGAGTTGAAGTTCTAAAAAACCTAATGTGTTCATCCTTGATTTAATAGGCTATCGACAAGCAATGTCGGTCTAAAGTGGAATAGAGAGATTATACCCTCGATAATCAGTTTCCATACACCAAAAATATATATATAGTAAATAATATATTATAACAATACAAAAAAATATAATTGAATAAAAATTCTCTATCATATCTTAAATAAATAATATATAATTTCAATCAAGGACCCCCAATGTGGAAGGTACTTCAATGTATAATAAATGAAATAAAAGAAGGAACTATAGAATTTATTTGGATTCTATCTTGGTATTGCCTTTTCCACCATACACCATATCATTAGCACCCTTCCCCTAGTAATTTTCACTTCCCTATATTCAGGATCAGGAAGTATGCATGTGCTGCAAAATTCCTATTACGGGAGTGAGTATAAAACCAATAGAACATCACCAATTCAACCTTAGGATCCATGTACATGCATAAGGGTGTATGAAATGGTAGTAAATAAATTTAAATAATAAAATAAAAATTAATCATGTATTGATATATCATGCACTGACCAAGACTCCATAATCCCCAACTGTACCTACTTTAGCTCTATATCTAAAGGAAAATCAAAAATCAATTTGTGAGCTAGAGTAAAAAATATACACCAAATGTATCTCATGACATCCACACGAATAATGGTTCTCAGTTTCCATAAGGATAATGAGTCTCATGTCCAGCCACAAGTCTATTGATCCCTGTAATAATCATAGGCCAGACCACAGGGTCATCATAACCCATTCTCACATTCGGCCAAGCCACATGGATTCAGTATCCCAATACACCTTGGGTCAAGTCTCAAGGCCATAATATCCCCTACCAGTTGTCTCAATCAATCATCATCATCATCACATTTTAAGACGCTCCACCTCTATGGTCCAACAAATCCAAAATATACTACCTATCATTTTCTACCAAAAATAATCCCTCTAAAGGCCATACATCACACATAATAGGAATGAAACATATAGACACATCATATATAATCAATCATGAATATAATTTAAAACAAAAACACATACAAGATATTAAATTCAGCTTGTTATCATGGGATACACACGCAGACACTTGTGATCAAACATCAAACACAATTTAAATGCATGTAAGATCACGACAACATATTAGGCCAAAAATCATATACATGACCACTACATGACACAAAATATCCTATCTCAAGATTTTTGATGTGAAATATAAAGTCTCTCCAAAGAATCAATATGAGTAGTGTGTCTATTTTTTAATCAAATAAATACATATTCTATGTATTGTAAGAAATGATTCTAGTTATTTCATTTTTTATCCTAATGACTCCACATGAGAAAATAATTTCTCTATAGAATAATTCCATGTGTTATGTTTTTTTTCATTTTTTAATAATTTCATTTTCATTTATTTTAATTTTGAATCCATCCATTTATAATCAAAATTATAGGCATGATATTTTCACAAATTTTACATCAAATTTGGAAATGAGAAATTATTGATTCATACATGGAATTAATCCCATGAAAAATGTATCACCCCTAAATTGGGGGGGAGGGGGTATTTTACCAAACCTAAAAAATAGAAGAAGAACTCATCCTGATTGAATAATACTACCCAAATTTTAGAGAATTGAGTTTTGGGCTTCCCAAAACTAAAGATGGTATCAAAATAAATGGTTTGTGTATTTTAAAAAGTGGATCCATGAATCCTAGTTTACAGGGCTGAAAACCTGAAATTAAAAACACCATTTAATTTTATTTTCAAGTGAATTTTGAATGAATCGTGTTTATAAACATCCAAAATATTAGTTAAAAACATAAAAAACTAAAAATAATTAAATTTACCATGATTTTATACATTACAAATCATGGAATGTGTTTTCAAGTACGAGATAGAAGTGAAAAACATAAAAGTGTGTTAAAGATTACCTTTAAACTGAAAAGGGGACTATGTGTGAGTAATATTGTTCTTCCCTTATATAGTTCATAGTTGTCATGTGATGGTAAGGTGTTTCGCATATACATAGGTCATAAATGATTCCTACCTTTACGTATAGTCTTAATTACACTTATGAAAAATTTGAAAATTAAGAGTTTCATTTATGAATATTAGCCTTACTTTTATGCAAGGGTTGACGATTATATAGTTCCCGAAAATAGAACATACCATTAGGTAGCTCCTAAAAATGTCCAATATAAAGGTATAATGAATTTACATTTATATATATCACTGTGTCTATGTATGTGTAAAAATAAAAAATTAAAAAATTAATTTTTCAAATATATGGAATTATAAATCATAAAAAGGGGGTCTATAAAAATTATAAAAAATCCCAGATACCTTAAAATATTGTTTATCATGATTCATATAAGGAATTAAATACATCACATACCTTATAGAAAATGGGGATATTATAATTCTCCCCCTATACTAACTTCTTGTCCTCAAGATGTTTCTCTAGTAGTCTTTCTCAAATAGCTCAAACCACCTCACCTGAACATTAGCATCTTGCCCCTCGTGTCTCCTATTGAATATAACCATGACTCAATTGGAATATAATAAGTGGTAACATATTTTATCATTGAAAATTATCACATCCATCTATTATACACATTGGGAACTCACCAAATGACTTTTCAAGCTCTAGATTAATGTCCTCATAGTCGATCACATGCATCGTATCATTCTTGTACCTATGTAGAAGAGACACATCGAACACATCTTATATACATCAATATCATTGAAGAAGATACTGACATTAGGAAAATATCTTGACATGCTCGATAATATTGAATGGTCCTAAAAATCTTGGTGTTATATTTTCTTTCTTATGTAGTCATAGATGCCTTAGTTAAGGAGTCACCTACAAGAAAAAATTATTTCTTGTCGAGAACTGAATGGGCCACCACCTCCCATAAGAATAAAATATTTATCTATTCTGAGTGGGGAATAATCACTTTGGTATCAATTATACTCTATTTGAGGTATATTTTAACAAATATATCGATACAACATTTTCCTAACCTACCTCATGCCAACATAGAGGCGAGTGAGATGACCAACCCTATACAGCCTCATAAAGTGCCATCTGGTTTGAATAATGGGACATATTATTTTATACAAATTCAACCAAGGACAATTGATCATACCACACTCCAATAAATTCAAAAATTAATTTCTACATCATAACCTATAATTTCTAGATCTACTCCTCTAACTATCAATCATTTGATTAATTAAAAAATTATAGGATTATGATTCTAAGGATTTAACCTATGATTGGTAGGGAATCACGAAAAAAATATGTGATGTACCTATTTATACCTAGCCAAAAAAATTGATGTAAGATATCATGGTACATCCTCTAATACCCAACAAACACTAACCATTTCAATGCATGATTGTATTTCATCAAATCCTTTGTCAAAGAAAATTAGCACCACTAACCTCTCATGAAGGAATTCCATGTAAGAATCATATAAGGACTACTACAAAACAAAATATTACACATAAAAGAATTCTCCAATCACTACACACTCCGGATATGACTCATAGCTTCCATTCACACTATACACTAAATAAGGTAGGATCACTAGTAGTAGAGATGTCAAATCTCCATGATCCTCTGATGAATCCATTATACACATAGCCATAAAACACATTCGTTGTCATTACTCTAGAGTATAGTCTATATTGAAGTATAATGTCTACATATACTCCTAAAAAAACCTCCAACTCATATTCAAGTCCCATTGAGAGATGATTTATCATAGACTCTTATGTTCCATTTAAACAATAAACCTATCACCAAAGTGATAATGTCTCCATTACATCAAAATGTGGACCATTGTTTCTAACTCTATGTCATGAATCAGGAATATCCTCTCATAGGGCCACAACTAACATGGCCCATAAGCAACTTCCTGGACAGTCTATATTAACCAAACACCAAACCCAATGCCCGAATAATCATTGTACACTATATATCCAATCCTAGCCTTTAGAATATTAAAAACCAGGGGTTTCATCAATCTTCACTTCACCTATAGGAATGTGTTTTCACACTGATCCTGACACACAAGCTTGACCCATTTGTTGGTCAACTCCATCGTCTGTGCTTCTAAATGGTAGAAGTCATGTTTGAAACATAGATAATACCCGACAAGCATAAGGAAAAATTTAATCTCAAACATATTATAGGTATATTACAATAATTCTTGGACCTATAACTTCTTTAGTCCTACTTAAATCCATATCTCATAAATTACATGCCTGAGAAACAACACATTCTGAATTTAGAAGTGACACTTTGACAGTTTGGAATATATCTAATTTTATCCAAGATTACTCAACAAAATAAAATGAACCATGTATGATACCCCTGATATAATATATCAATTTTGACTTTTTTTCTAGTATCACTCTTCCTAATCTAATACCCTCCTCATCAGTCAAAAAAACATATCTCCATTAGGTGTAATAAATGATAACCATCTCCAATATAATTTTAGGTGTTCTTGGTTACTCATCAGCCATTCCATACATAGTATCACATTTAATCTTGGCATATGTAAGATTATGAAGTCCTATAGGTGTGTGTAGTTGGAAACTACTCTGGGAATCCTCGAAACTCTCTTAAGAAGGTCCAGTTTATTTCTCAAGTGATTGTCATGTGAAAATAACTCAAAAGATAACTAAAACAATATGTCACGTATAATAATAATTACAATAGATATAAATGAATTGGAATCTCTGTATCAAATTTTTTTTAGGAATAATAGATGTAACAAAAATTGTACATCAAATATTCAATGGTCCCTTGCCATCTCTAACTAGGTCCTGGTTTACTACATACATCTTTTATGATTCTGAACAACATCCATTGCACTTGAAGTATGCATCACCTGGATCATTAAATATTGTGAGTATTAAATTTGTTGTTGAGTTCCCTATCTAGAAACAAGGGTTTCAACCCACATCTTTTCGACACCCCTATGAAAATGTGTCTCTAACAACCTAGGATAGAAATATATATGATGCACTATCTTACCACATTGATGACACTTGATATGAGGCCCTGAATTTTTTTTAATAAAGTCTACTCTGTCAAAATTTAAAATAATGTGGACCCCCTTCTCCAACAGAAAGTAGAAAAGTACACTTGATCTACTCTAGTTGTCTACCACCACTCAAGTGAGAATCCTATACAATCTTCTTCATAATATCAAAAGTTTAACTAGGAAGTCCACTAAAGAATTAAATGAGTCATACCACTCTATCTTACATCATAGCCTTTAAAATCATATGGAACTTGTGAAGAACCACTATATATGTTATCAACTCTAATTTCATAATATAGCTTCTCATTTCTAGTTAAATGAGAATCTCAAACATTCTGGCCTTCTATTCGTTGTTACCAGCCTAGAGTGTTGCAAATAAAAGTAACTTTGTGAGAATACTAAGTAAGTAGATACCTTCATCAATACCTGATAAAGTTCCATGAACTCATGAACTTTGTACAAATTTAGTGTAGTTTCAAATAAAACCTCAAAGAAATGTTTTTTGAAGGTCATCTAAGTCATACCTTAATGTGTCCTAACCTAGTTCATAACAACCCACCACCTCCAAGTGGGTACCTATAACACGTACGTAGTCAAGTTCAATTGATCGTACTCTAGAGTCTATATTAGATAAATGATTATCTCAATGACATAAATAGAGTCCTAATCATACTGAGCACCACTAGAACCATATATTAATGGAGGGTTATGTACCTGAAAGTTATGATCATAATTTACCATAGTATTAGAAACTCCTTATGGAATCCTGCATTTTTCTTACATAACCTTTCATTTCATTTTACAAACAAAGGATAATTAAATTCTAGTGTCTTGAACATAAGATACATAATACATGAAAAATAACATTATTTTTATCCTCTTGAAAGGATTCATGAAATTTTCATCCTATGTACAATTACTACACCACATAATCTTGGGACAAAAATCAATGGAAAGGGTGATAATAATGCCTTGTAAGGAAAAATAGGGAGAACAATTTACATATGAACATGAGAGAATAAAATAAAACATGAGGAAATATCATAATGGAATTAGTAAGAGGAATATGATAACAAGAAATTGAATCATATCTTGAAAATGTGGCTACAACATTTAATTTATACAATCATAAACATATCACCAAGGTCTATCCCTAGGGTCTTATAAAAATTTCAAAATTTATTCACCGAGGTTTCATAAAACATGTCATATCTAGAGATTAATTTATATACACAATGCATTAGAGTGGTATTAAGGTGAAAAATTAATATGTATTTATTTTCATTTGATCCACATATATCATAATAAAACATTTCATAAATAACCCAAATAGAATAAAATAAATGTATTTTATATCAAAATCATAGCGTTATATAAAGTGCCTAAAAACATGATCATTATTTCATTTATAAACCATTGAAATGGAATGGGGGGTTTTGTGTATGTTAATTCAAGAATAAAATAAATAATCTTAATATCTTTATGAATACACCTAGATATTAAAATTTATTGGGTATTCAGATAAACAAAATAAAATAATTACTTGAGAATGAGAGAGAGATTTTGAGATGAATATTTTGTAGAATAATGGATATGAAACATGGTTTTTTAAAACATTAAAAATTGAAGTTATAGAAGTTACCCATTAATGAAAGACTCATAATATAGTAGAGGTTCAGAATACAATGGAAATAATGACATGTAATGGAAATTATACAGTCATACCACATAAGAGAGTTCTTGAAAGGAAAAGAGAGGTTGATAATTCCATTACCTTAGGATGTAAAAATATCATAGATTCAAGGGTAATGAATTTGTAATGAAAGAAAACAGAGGAATGTCTTGGTATTTATAGTAAAATAGATGGAGTCTTTTTTATTAATTTTCAAGGACACCTCACTGGTGGTATTTGAAAAACCATGGGCATGACATTTGTATTTGACAATGGTTTTGGACACATGGGACACATAATATAATATTTTAATCCAAATGTGTCGAAATTTTTTTTAAATTACATATTACATGATTATGATGTCATATGACACATACAAAACTCAAAAATTGTTTTTTATTATTCAATAAAAAAACATTTTATAAAAATCTCTTAAATTCAACCTAACCTAATATTGATATTGTAAATTCAAAATGAAATCGATTTTATGAAAATAATTTTTTAAATATGAAAATTTTAATTTTTAATTAAAATCACTCTTTACATGGAAAAAATACTAATACATAACAAATAATTTCTAAAAAAATTATTTACGTATACTATTATATCACATTAACATTCAAGATTCTTAAATTATATTTATACCTAATTGAGGCTACTATTAAATTGGTCATATTACACTTCATAAGGGTAATATACTATTCATAAGTTACTATTCACCAAAAATTTAGTTGATCTTAACATACTCTAATTTTCTTACGGATCCCAATTATGTATGTAAGTATTTCAAATGTCATTTCATAGTGTCACTTATTTGAAGTATAATTCTTTTTAAATACCCTTTTTCAATATTCAACAATAATATGGAACGTCTTAGAAAAATATTAAAAATTCATCCAAAATTAATTTTGACATTCAAAATTCAAAAAAGATTTTATTTTAATATAATAAAAATTTTATTTATACAAATGGATTACACAAAGAAACTTAGACCCCATTACATAACCCCTTTATAATACCCACATAGGACCTAAGAGTAAGGTGTGCAATAGTGATATAATATTGGGAAGGCTCATATAACATATCTTCAGTGGCGATTTCTATCAACTTGAACTTCTCCAATAGGCGATTATGTTCATGCATAACATGTTGAAGCTCAGCATGGGCGAGGTCCAGAGTAAATCCCAATGATATAACCTCCTTCCCAATCTCCATTAGATGTGATTCATACTATCTGAGTCTACTGGATGAGGCCATTGAATCATCATTCTGAATTAAGTATCCATTATCATTTCTATTTAAAATAATAATTATAACATAACAAAATTATTATTATTTCCAAAAGTCATGTTAATTAATGATAAAATCTCAGTGTTCACATTTCATTTATACTTATATATTTTTATTGATTATTACATAGTAAGACATACATTTTCAGGAAAAACGTATTATTTAAAAGTTCGGGTCCTTATATTCTTCTCCCCTTAAAAAATTTCATCCACGAAATTTCAATTCATTCCCTCAGGATACAAAAGGTGTTGGTAATTCTTCCTTAAAGACTCATGTGGTTCCAAAATGGATTCTACATATTTTTGGTTTCTCCACAACACTTTAACAATGTGGGTAGTCTTATTGCATAGAACCTTATCTCTACAATCCAAGATCTCCACCAGCTGTCTCTCATAAGAGAGGTCATGTTCCAATTGTACCACCTTAGGATTTTGTACATGTGAAGGGTCTGAATGTACTTTATTAAGAGGGGTATGTGGAAAACGTCATGAACTTGTGCTAGATTTGGAAGAAGTTCAAGTATATAGGCCACTGCTCTTACGTGATCAAGGATTTCGCAGGGGCCAATGTACCTAGGACTGAGATTCCCTTTCATTCCAAATTACATGACTCTCTTCCATGGATAATTTTGACAAAACTCTTTGTCACTAACATAAAACACCAAGTCCCTTTGACGGTTTTCAACATAGCTATTCTGCTGACTACGAGCAACCTTAATGTGTTATTGGATGGCATGAAACTTTTTTGGATCTCTTGAACAAGATCAAGCCCGAGAAGCTTTCTCTCACCAACTTCATCCCAACAAGTAGGAGTAATCCATAACTTCCCATATATTGATTCATTGGGTGCCATTTGAATGATATAATGAAAGATGTTGTTGTAACAGAACTCAACTAATGTGAGATGATGATCCCATCCACCATTAAATTCTATTGAGTATGTTCTCATCATGTCCTCAAGTGTCTGAATAGTCATTTTAGACTGGCCATCAGTTTGAGGATGATAGGCCATACTAAAATTCAATTTATTATTCATATAATATTGAATACTTCTCCATAATTTCTATGTGAACCTTGGATTGTGATCAGAAATGATAGAATGTGGTACCACATGTAGCCTTACAACTACATTCACATAAATACTGGAAAGATGATCATGAGATAAATCTTCCCAAATAGAGATATAATGTGTAGTCTTTGTGATATAGTCAAATATATCCCATATCACATTGTTCCCTTAGGATGTTTTCGGGAGGATAGTGACAATTTCAATTGCGATATTGTCCCACTCCCATGCTGTAATGGTTTGTTGATGTAATAACCCTTTAAGAAGTTGTCTCTAAACCTACACTTTCTGACACACCAATCACCTTTTAGTGTAGTTGGAAATCTACAATTTCATGTTATCCCACCAATAATGATCATGAATCCCTCTATAATTTTTTTTCTTCTAGGATGTATAGAGAATGTAGATCTGTGAGCTTCATCCGTCAGCTCCTTCTTTATTTCCAGAATAGATGGAACATATATCCTTGTAAAAAATTATAGTTCACCTTATTAATCAATATTTACCCCATGAAACTTCTCATCCTTCGCAGCCTCAAAATTATTTTGTAACAATGGATTTTGTTTCTGATATTTATTGATCATATCTAGTAATGATGGTTGAGAAATCATTTGGGATAGGTTTTATGATTTACCTTCCCATAAAATTCCTATGTCCACTGTCACTATGTCATTGATCAAGGGATATCTTTTAATCCTCATCATAGACATAAAAACAGGGTCACTCATAATTAATGCATCAACAACTTTGCGTTCTATTCTAAGATCATAATGAGGGGAACAATCATAGTATTTTAATATGTTCACTATTTGAAATTTAGGCTATAGCCATTGTTCAATGAACCATGGCTAGTATTGGTGTGGCTATAGTCCATGTCTTGTAGCCACAGTTTAAAACCGTGGATAAAGCCTTATAACCACCATTAAAACTGTGGCTAAATACCTATATCCATGATTATAAACCATGGATAAAACCTTATAGACACATTTTGAAACTGTGGAAGAAGGTAAAACACAAATAGGCCTTATAGCCACAGTTAGAAATTGTGGATATAGATTAAAGTTCAATAAAAAAGCATAGTAGGCCCACATGCCTTCCTTCCAACCCCTGACCCTTCTAGTCCCCCTATCATCCACCCACTTTCTATTCCCCCTGCCACCCCCACCCTACATGTCTCCCCCTATTTTACATCTGGCTCTGCTCCTTGCGAGTCCCCTGCCTATTTTCCCCTTGTTCAGCACCCCCTTCTAGCCCCCCTATCTTTCACCCCTATTTTCCATCCGGCACTGCCCCTGCCCATCCCCCTAACTATTTTTCCCTAGTTCCTCACCCCCTCCCAGTCCCCCCTATATTTCACCCCCTAGACAGACCCCCACCCCCCCCCCCTACACAAAAACCCCACCCAAGACAAACACCCCCCTGGACTGACAGACAACCTTGGACACCCCCCTCACCTAGACAGACCCCCCTAGACAGACATCCCCACCCTGGACAGACACCCCCCTATACAGACAACCTTGTAACCCCCACCCCCTCCCCTGGACATACCCCCCGACAGATACCCATGTACCCCCCCCCCCACCCCCCACCCCTGACGAAACCCCCCTCCCCTTGACAGAACACCCCCTCCCTGGACAGATACCCCTAGACACCCCCTCCTGGGACAGATACCCCTGGACACACCCCCTTGAACAGACAACCCCCTCCCCAGGATAGACACTCCCTCCCCTACACAGACACCCCCTGGATAGAACACTCCCCCTCCCTCGACAGACACCCCCCTCCCCAGGACAGACACCCCTTCCCCTGTAAAGACACCCCCTTGAGACACCCCTCCCTCTTGGACATCCCCCACTCCCCTGGACAGATAACCCCTTGGACCCCCCTTGACACTCCCCTCCCACCTCCCTCTTGGACACCCCTCCCCCGGATAGACACCCCCTGGAATGCTAATACACTTGGCCATGCAATTTGAAGTCAACGACAAAAACTAACACATAATACATTAAAAATCCCCCCCAGACACTCCACCATGTAATGCTAATACAGTACGCCATGAAATTTGAAATCAAAGTCAAAAAATAAAATAGAACACATTGCAACCCCCACCCCTGGACAGACACCCCCTAGAATGCTAATACAGTTGGCCATGCAATTTTAAATCAATGAAAAATACTAAAACATAACACATTGCAACCCCCCTCCCCCTTATGATACACATTATATCATTTTTTAAGGATAATAAATTAAAAATGGTTTCACCAATCCCTGAAGTTGATGCCCAATGATACTAATCCTATATATGTTGAAGGAGAATGAATTCATCTTAGTTTCATCAATTGTTTTCTGTAGGATTACTTCAAGACCATTGTGTTAGACAACACTAGGATGGTCATGATACTTGTCTCGCATGCCTTATTTTTTAAGGCAATAAGCATGTCACCACATAAGTGATGATGATGGAACCTTTCATTGAAATGAGACGATGGGAGTTTAGAACATATCTTTATTGTTTTCATTTTTCAGTCCATATTTCTGTTGTGGAATCGTCGGGAGGTGCAACAACAAAAATGAGAAACGAAAGAGGAATAAAGAAAAAATAGACACAATACACACAAATTTGCAAGGTTCGGGAATAACCCTACGTCCATGAAGAGGAGGAACTTCACTAATTCAAGATCACAAATTATAGAGGTTTTTTCAGTGGTAGCCCTATCCTGAAAATGGGCTATAAAATGGAGAACACGATCACTATTCGGAAAACTAATTCTGCGTCGCTATAGTGAACGGCGGACACCTTTGTCAAATGTGATACAGTTGCGGGCCACAATCATTCGGCCCAACTGAATCGGGCAACACCAATCCAACAATTTCTCTTATATAATTAACACATGCTCATGAATATTGTTCTTGATTCCATCTCAATGTGGACATCAGTTAATAATGTCACTTAATTCCTTATCATGTTGACAACGTAATGATCAAAGTTGGCTAGAATTTCAATTACATTGTATATTTAGACAATCCCATAAATATATTTCTCATATCTAGAAGTAAGGGAATCTTATGATTTCCACATATAAATAAAGGATTCATCATTAGTTATGATCTGGGATGGAAGGTTATTATATCTTCTTTTTTCAAGCGATATAGAAATATTAGGAATACGGAGTCAGTGGACTACTTTGGAAGCTGTTTTTGAGTACCCGATCAAGGAGAGAGACAACTGTGAGACATTTTTTGGTTGTTGGACAACACCAGCAGATCTGCGACACGATCCCAGCTGGAAAAACTGAGTGCTGGAGGATAGTGCATGAATTATTTATGACAATTCCAAAAACATTTTTTGATTTTCCAATACCCATGAACATAAACAAAGTCCCCTTCCCATTTCATAAAAATAATCCATCCACCCATGGATATCATCAACCCCCCCCCCCCACATCCCTTGGACACCAATTCCCCCACTGCTGGACCCCCTTGGACAACATCCTCCACCCCCTGCTAGACCCCCCTGGATAGTAGCCCCCCTGATGGACCCCCCTAGACAGCTGCATCCCCCCTACTAGACCCCCTGGACAGTAGAAGCCCTCTTCTAGACCCCCTGGACAGCAGCCCCCCCTGCAGGCCCCCCGTAGACAGATGCCCCCTACATGAACCCCCTAGACAGAAGCCCCCCCCACACTGATGGACCCCACTAGACAGCAGCCCCCCCTGTTGGACACCCGTGAAGCACCCTTGCTGGCCGAAATTGTGATTAGTCAGTCCCAACATTGATCACAAGAATCAAAGAATACTATCACTATGAACAGCCACATGGTGTCGTCCTGGAGCAGGGCCAAATCACAGAATTCCTGAGGTGTGGCTGCGGCGTGACCGCGCCATGACCGTGGCATGTTGGCCTGGTCCAGCGACATCCACGAAGCAACATCTTTTGGCTAGGAGTGAAGGGAGCGGTAGGAGGCGGGGAAAAATTCTGGTTGTCACCCCACTAGTAGAAATTGTTATTAGTCAGTCTAAACATTGATCACAAGACGCATGGAATACTATCACTATGAACATCCATGGGGTGTCGTCCTAGAGAATGGAAAAATCAAGGCATGAACACGGAGTGACCGCGGGGTGACTGTGGCATGTTGGCCTGGTCCAACGACATTCGTTGGGGACCATATTTCGGACAAGAGTGAAGGGAGCGGGAGGAGGAGGGGCAACATTCTTGTCATCTCCCCACTGGCAGAAATTGTGATTAGCCAGTCTCAACATTGATCACAAGACTCATGGAATAATATCACTATGAACTTCCACGTGGTGTCTTCCTGGAGCAAGGCCAAATCATGGCATGACCACGGCGTGACCGCAGCATGTTGCCCCAGTCCAACGACATCCGCAGGGCAGCATCTTCCGGCCAGGAGCGAAGGGAGCGAGAGGAGGCGGGGAAACATTCTGGTCATCACCCCGCCAGCAGAAATTGTGATTAGTCTATCTCAACATTGATCACAAGATACATAAAATACTATAACTTCAAAATGCTGCGGGGTGCCATGCAGGAGCAGCGCCAAATCACATCCAGACCACGGCGTGACTGCGGCGTGACCACAGTGTGACCGCGGTGTGTTGTCTCAGTATAGTGACATATGCCAGGCAGCATCTTTCGGCCAGGAGCGAAGGGAGTGGGAGGAGGCATGGAAACATTCTGGTTGTCACCCCACCAGAAGAAATTGTGATTAGTCAGTCTAAACATTGATCACAAGACACATTGAATACTATCACTATTAAATGCCATGGGGTGTCCTCCTAGAGCAGGGCCAAATCACAGCCTGACTACGGTGTGACTACATCGTGACTGCAGCGTGACCGAGGTGTGATGGCGGCGTGACTGCGTCGTGACTGCGGTCTGACCGCGGCGTGACCATGTCATGATCATGCATGACCACAGTGTGACCGCATGTGTTAGCCTAGTCCAGCAACATCTGTGGGGAAGTGTCTTCTAGAATGGTGCGAAGGGAGTGGGGGGAGGCGAGAAAACATTCCATTCATCGCCCCACCAGTAGAAATTGTGATTAGTTAGTCTCAACATTTATCACAATACTCATTGAGTAATATCACTGATAAATGTCGCAGGGTGTCGTCCAAGAGCAGGGCCAAATCACGGCATGACCGCGGCATGACCGAAGTGTGACCACGATGTGTTGGCCTAGTCCAACGACATCTGCTGGGCAACAACTTCTTGCGAGGAGTGAAGGGAGAGGGAGGAGGCGGGGCAACATTCCGTTCATCTCCCAGCCAATAGAATGTGTGATTAGTCAGTATCAAAATTGATCACAAGACTCATAGAATACTATCAATACGAAACGAAATGGGGTGTCGTCCTGGAGAAGGGACAAATCATGGCCTGACCATGGCGTGAATGTGGCGTGACCGTGGCGTGTTGGCCCAGTCCAGCAACATCCATGGGGTAGAATCATACGACCAGGAGTGAAGGGAGCAGGAGGTGGCGGGTCAACATTCTGGTTGTCACGCCGCCAATAGAAATTGGGATTAGTTACTCTCAACATTGATTACAAGATTCATAGAATACTATCACTGTGAAACATCACAGGGTATCGTCCTGGAGAAGGGCAAAATCATGAACTAACTGTGGCGTGACAGCGGCGTGACCGCGGCGTGACTGCGACGTGACCACGACTTGACCGCGGCGTGAATGCGGTGTGACCGCAGCGTGGCTCCCGCGTGACCGCATCATGACCGCAACCTGTTGGCCTATTCCAGCGACATCCGCGATGTAACATATTCTGACAAGGAGTGAAGGGAGAGGGAGGAGGTGGGGCACCATTCCGATCATCGCCCCTCCGACATAAATTTTGATTAGTCAGTATCAACATTGATTACAAGATGCATGGAATACTATCACTGTGAAACACCTTGGGGTGTCATCCTGGAGCAGGGCCAAATCACGAAATGACTGCGGTGTGACCACGGCGTGACCGCAACGTGACCGTAGAGTTACCGTGGTGTTTTGGACTGGTCCATTGACATCTGCAGGGCAGCATCTTCCGACCATGAGCAAAGGGAGCGGGAGGAGGCGGTGCAACATTACAACCCTCACCCCACCGGCAGATGATAGAACATTTCAACTATTTAATATGCTATAACAAGGGATCATCAGAGAAGTTTGTAGCGAGCAGCACAATGACACAATGTATAAATGGAAAAAAATTGACGAAAAAGAATCATACACCCTACAAAAACCATTTACAAATTCTATCACTTTGACTAAACATAGGAATTTTATTTATAATATACAATGCGTGAAAAAGAAAAGTTTCATGGTCAAGGAATATGCCTACTCGGGAAATGTCATTTGAGTTAAACGAGTATGATAAGCCAATATATATTATTCAATGAAAAAAACTAACTATCCAACAAAACAAACACAAAAAAGAGGCATATTAAAGACTCAAACAAAATCTAAACATGATAAAATAACTATCACTACTCTTTGGTTTAGAAGACATCGAACCTCCGTTGGAGGGGTTTTATTATAAAATAATTGCATTTATTTATAACACAATTCATTTAATTATATTAATCATTTATTCTAAAACTCATTCAGAATAAATCAAATGAAATAATTTATGCAAGTAGATCAACATAACTATCGTTGTGAGTTTTCACAGACAGCGCACCTCCATTGGAGTGCTTTTTTTATAACAATATGACTTTATTTATCAAATGAAACAATTATATTAAATGACACTTATTCATGATATGAAATTCAATATAATTAAGAAGAATTAGGAAAGATGCTAAATTAAATTTAAATCATTTTTGAATTAAAGAGGCTGGAAGAGGAAGCCTAACTCAAGGTGGAACCAAACCATCCACATCGGCTCTTGGATCTTTCTATCTAAATGTTGTTGCTCCCCCAGATAGACAACACCACCTTGGATAGACCCCCCCCCCCCACCCACCCCCCCCCCCTCCTTGGACAGACCCCCCTGCACACACCCCCGGATAGACCCCAGCCCCCATGAACAGTCACCCTCCCCCCTCTGGAAAACCCCCCATCCCTTTTAAACACCCCCTGGACAGCCCCACATCTCCCTTGGAGAGCCCTCGTCCCCCCTGCACAGTCCACCCTCTATTTTATGGATAGACCCACCCCCCTCCTGGACCCCCCCTCCTTCATGGACATACCCCCCTTTCTGACAAACCCCCTTGGACAGCCCCCCATCCCTCCTGGACACCCCCTAGACAGACAGAGGCATCATTCGAATTGATCGAATTCCATGTGTCATTTACAATTTTATTACCATCCTCCAAAGTGTTCCAGGAATTATTGAATCTAAAAGGAAGAATAAGGTTTTTGTCTCTAGTATTTAGGCTCAACAATATGGGATGATGACGAGAATTAATCCTATGTAATGTAATACTAGAGATGTTATTCCAGTTATCGAGAGCTTTGAAGTCTGTGAAAGCTCTGTCAAGATTACTTACTAAAATTCTTCTATGTTGCCTTCAATACCAGGTATAGTTAGCCCCAACCTGATTAATCTCAACATGATTGTTATCATCAATACAGTGATAAAAATCATTATTGGAAGTGTTTGAGTGCAAGGGCCATAGCTTTTCACTAGTTCTAAAGATAACATAGAACTTACCGATAATGACCCAGGGCACTTGAATAGTGTTGTTAAGGGAGGATATATTGTTCCACAAGGTTCTTTTGTCTTGATATTTATTGCAATAATACAAAAATGTACAATAGAAAATTTTATCATGCATGTTTATTTCACATGTCAATGATTGAGAATCATCATTAACAATATGAATTTTTTCAATAAAGATATGTGAAAAGGCCCACAAAGAATCAAAATTATTATTATTGGATGTTTCACCAATAAAAGTATAAATATATTTTTCAAGACTATTAACTATAGAAGGAAATGTGACTTTATGTTCAGAGATATAAAAAAACATCAGTTTATGAATAAAAAGAGAATTTTTTAAAGTTGTGATGGTGTCAGGGTAAGCAATACCCCGACAGTTCCAATATAAAATATTCATTTACACTTACGTTTGGGGCTAGGTCCCTTGTTTTTGTTACCTCCAGAGTTCTTTCCGCTCTTGGATTTTCTTAATTTCTTGGTATATTGATCTTTTGGTGTTGTATTTTTTCCTTGAAATGTCCTTAAAGGGATAGGAGATCTATGATTATTTTGAATACCTATTAAGACCTCTTCTTGGTTTATTTTTTGTTCTCAGTTTCCTTATGTACCACTATCCATTCTGTTTCTGGTTTTATGTGATTAGATTCCCCAGATTGGTCACCCAGTTTCTAAGTTGTGAATTCAGCCATAGAATGGGTTACTGGTTGTATGTGTCTGTTGTCATTCTAGAACTTCATCATCATCTTTCTTGTGTTGGGTTTTGCTAATATCATCCATCTTCATATGGAAAACTAGATTTTCAACTGCAGGTTTGTGAAGCATCTCATCACTATGTGAAGGTGAGGAGAGTTGATGCTATTTTTCACTATCAGTAGTTGCAACATAGGTGTCCTGCAATCCCCCCTGCAGACCACCCCCAACACCCCAGCCCTGCAAACCTCCCCACTCCACCCTGCCCCTCCCCCTCCCCTACTATGCATACCTCCTCCCTCCCCCTCCCCTACCCTGCAGACATTCCCCCTTCCCCCTTCCCCCACCCTTCTCCCTACCCCCCTCCACCCTACCCCATGCCCCTACCCCCTACCCCTACCCCCTACCCCCCTCCACCCACCCCCTGCCCCCTGCCTCTGCCCACCTCCACCCCCTGCCCCCTACCCCATGCCATACAGACCTATCCCCTGCCCCCTGACCCCTGCCCTGCAGACCTGCCACTACCCCTACCCAGCAGACCTGCCCCCTGCCCCCTCCACCCTACCCCTACCCCTGCACCCCTCCACCCTGCCCCTTCCCCCCTCCACAAACCCTATGCCCCCTGCCCCTGCCCCCTACTCTGTAGACCTCCCCCTGCCCCGGCCCCTACCCTCTTCCCCCTACCACCCTACCCCCTTCTGATTTTGGACATCTATCACATATTAAGATGAGTGTACCCAATATGAAATTAAAAAATTAAATGAAATATAATGAAAAATATTTTTATACTGGTCAATACTAACACTTAACTATTTATAAAACTAGTTATACATTCCCTGATTATATATTATCCATTATAATAATATTATTAATTATAATAGTTTATGAATCAACAGGTTATACCCCAATTATTTAATACTCTATTTGATCCTATTTATACCCCCAGTGATTCAACTCTTTTTCCTTCTTTAGTTAGACCAAAAACATTTGAATTTTTATAACCCACAGTGTTGAGACTCTTCAATAACTGGTCTCCATATTCACAAGGTAATTATTCTTATATTGATCAATTATATGATGATTTCATGATCTTCCTCAATAGGATTTCTATATTTTATTTTCTAATATACAACTTCAAATCAATTCAACAGAAACAAACCTTTTATGTATACTTTTCTTAATAATATTAATCACTTGTGTGTTATATATTGGGTAAGGTAAACCATGATCAGGAAAATTTTATTTCTTCTGATGATGTTTTAGACTAACTTAATCACTAAATCCTCATGTGTGAAATCTTCTGATACTACACCTAGATTAGTCTCAAAACACAACACAATATTTATGAAATATATATCACATGGTCTTTTCTCAAACCACATTAATGTAAGAAACAATGAACCCCACATAAATTTAATACATTTAGATTAAAAAATTAACAATATACTCACTTATAGTGAATGATTTACTTTCATTTCCATGAAAACAAACTCATTCATGCATATTATTTTATGTATTTTATTTCTTTTACTCTTCACCTAAATCACTGCTTAATAATAACGTCATTATTTTTATCCATCCTGAAAACTCAATAATTAATACTTTTACATTTAATCAGATCAATTTATTTTAACATTTAGGTATCGAATAATAGAATACATGATGTCTCTTCCTTCCCCCTCTCACACAACTAATCTCGCACTTATATACCTCACGTAATAGATGTATATGTGGAAACTACTTGATGTCCCTCCTGAAATATAGTGTGCATTATACACTGGATTGTGTAATCAAACCATGATTTTGAAAATGTGAATGTATAGAAATAATCTGTATGAATTCATAGAAACCAAACACAAATATTGACCTTTCTTGTTTTCCTTATTTCACTCTCTGCTCTTCCAAATTATATAATGGATATTCTTACTGTTTTTACCCAAGAAACGAGCATGGTGGGGTATTAATGGTGAATAATCCACCAAATTATCCCCAACACATATGTGCACTGCCTATAATATATATGAACCACTACACTTAAATCATTGCAATTACGAAAGACACCATCTTTGTAAAACAAATATCACTGTCACCATTTTCTAATCACTGTTTCTAATAATAAAATACACCACTAACTTCAGTTTATTAATTTGTGTAATATTACAACCATATTTATCCCCTCATAGGATTTGACGAGATGAATTTGATCACTAATCCTTATGACATGAATAATAGTGTATTGAAACTTCACCGATGAAGCTTAAGGAAGAATAAAACATCTTAGCTTGACCAGATAGGTCAAATTAAACATATCAAATAGATGGAGTTATATATGAAACATTTTTAGTGGATGAAAAGTGTTCCACATAGAACTTTTCCAAAATCAATAATATGCTTGGACTACTACTCCTTAGTAATACATAGTTGTTTCTCCCTGCATTTGAGTTGACATTGGGTTTGACACATTGATACACTTTCACACACTATGGGATGTATATGGTCATTCTTCACTATTTTATACCACATACCCACTCTTCATACATGATCAAACCAAAGCACATACATGCTTGAACTATGAATCCAACAATCCTTAGGCACATCATGTGAGTGTTATGTGATCTCACTCGCTACAACAGGTTGGATGATTAAACATTCGTTCTTTCTTAAGAAGTGGTCGTACTTGGTTGGCCTATGGTTGACGACATATTCTAGTAAAGGATCACTATTTTTTTTTTAAATCATATTCTAAATATTTAATACAATATTAATCCATTTCTCACTATCAAATACAAAACAACATAAATATGATCATCTATAACATTAATATCCCATTTTATAATGTTGTAAACAATGTGTACTTCTTCTAGTGTAATTAGATAATGACTTTGACATAATATATAGTTCAAAAAAATCATAATTAAAAATCCCTATATTTTCATTGAATAAAATTATGAATATAATATTAAAATTCAATAAATCAATTGGGTTCTTTAATCTCCCACTTTCTATTTATTGTAAATACCTATTTCATTTCAAAATTAATCGTTTCCATATAACATTTATTGATAATAAAACCACTGATATAAATATGGGAATGAATTATCTTCTCTACTATTAATAATTCGAGATCTTTTTGTCATCTTATAACAAATATAGTATGATTTAATCCCAACAAGGATGGAGACAAAACAATCATATAAATTAAGAGTCATGATAAAAGATGAAATATCTTAATATTTATTTAGATTAGTCTCTAATAATAATAATTAAGTAAGTATATTATAATTTATGCTGGATGTGATATCCTCATATTTTGTTATCTTAGTGGTAAAATCATTTATATGGGCATGCATTTGATAGATTATCTAATGTATCTATTCAAGAACCTTTGAAGATTCCCTTATTAATTTTTCCAGGGGAGTCCCGTCATCAAAACTATGAAACTCCCTATCATTGCTAACCAATTTTTGTAAGGTTAGGAAAAATTTTCTCTTGATATCATACAATAGTTGGTAATCAAATCCACCTACCCCCATATCATGAAAAAGCTAGAGTAGGTGTTCTTATTGGCCAAATAACTCCTCTAAGGGAGTCTCAGTAATCAGGGCATGGATTTTATGCCAGATATTCCTTCATGATACATGGGTTTCTTTAACCACTTGAGTGGTTATGCCAAAAGTAGGAATTATTATCTAATAAGATGAAGAAGCAAGAGAATACGTTTTATGTTCTCTCCTTGCAATTGACACATCATCCATCACTGATATTATTGGACCATAACCCTCAAAAATTGTTTCCCACTAATGGCATGTTGATAATATAATGATAAAACTTCCATGGTGGCTAACCAAAATCTTGAGTAAACTCTATTGCTACTACAGATAAGGGGTTCAGTGATGCACAGGTCTTGTCTACCTAATGGATTAGTCGATTCAATAAACCACCTAGATAATCATCCACCCAAACTTGCGCATAATGATAAGATATTAAGTAAGGTGAATTGACCAGTGGAAGAATAATATCATTATTTTTGTCTTCACATGCCAATATAAGATGAATTTTGTGGATAAGTCCAGGATGTTGTTCGACTCTCATGGCATCATAATGGAGAGGAGAAACTCGTTTAATGCAAACAAACTGGAGAGAAAAATGACAGGGGGAATATGTATTGTATATAGTTATCTCTTATAAGAAACCATAATAACCCCATCCTATAGATAAATATTGTTTGACCACTCATCCAGAAATCCCCTTCCACTATCAAAAATTATTCCAGACGGTGCAAGATAGTGCATGGAGTTGAAATGAAAAATGTTGAATCAAAATGCCAATAACCTCATAAGGACCTAGTGGCATCACCCCAACCCTTGAAACAATCAACATTCGAGAATAGCTCAAATATTCAAGTTTTACTTTAGTGTTATGATATTTGTAACACTGGAAATTCCCTCCTATCTATCCAAATAAGAAATGGAAGGGTCCTCCAATCCAGTAAGGGATTTTTCCATACCTAATATGATTGTGGAGTTGATAAAGGCATCCAAGAGTCATCATTAATAGATTAAGAAGGCACCCCTAGCCAAATTGGACTACCATCACCAATATGATTACTTTAATTCCCAATAATGTGTCCCCATGTAGGAAAACACATCTATTCAATAACATGGTTGTAAACCCCTCCAACGGAAGGCTTGGGGGTACCTCTAGTCTCAGTCATTAGCCCCATGTGGTATACTCCCTAGCTTCAATGAATGGCCAAATAAAATCTTGTCCTATCATGAACCTATTGGGAAGAGAATCGATGAGGGTGTATAGAAGTTGGTCGAGACCTGTTGTGGTAGAGAAATATATTAATCAATTCCCTAAAAGAAACAATTGACTATAGGTTCAGATCCTTCTATAACATATCATTAACAAAGGTGAGAACATCCCTTTTCCAATATCAAATCTCGTGAGGTGTCATCCCAAACTTCTTTAACTAGAATATTTTCTTCATAAGTCTCCCACAGAGGAGGTCATCCACCCAATCAATAAAAATTCAGAACATCAATCCCTACATTTCCATTCGATAAAAGGAAAGAATTAGTTCTAGGAAACCAATGGATAATTAGCTATTTATGTTTTGATTGATGATACAATATGAAATGAGAAGTCCATACTACCTCATAAAGATAGATAACAAGTAACTGGTCAGAGAATTATGATCATCTCTTCCTAACCTAAAAAGTTCATGAACATTCATCGTAGAAGTTACCTCTAGGTCATAAGTCCCACTTAGAGATCCAACCACTTGTATAAGCATTCAAGGAGGATATGATTTTGCTCATATAAATTTGATCAAGTGGTGAGTGGAAAATATTTAAACCTTCTAGATCTCGAGGGGAGTTAACCAACATGTAGGATCACCCATGGAGGAGTGGTACAACAAATTGTGTGTCTTTAGAAATCATTGGATGAATAAAATCAAGGGGATATGACAGTCAGAAAGATGAAAGATTACAACCATGTGAAGGAGTGTAAACATCATCCAGTATACCGAATCCATTCAAATAAATTTAGTTTAATAGGGGATATCTCTTAAACAAAAGATTTATTGATAATAAAATATATGTGTTTCTTGTGTTCATATATATGGATTCCAGTTCATGAGGTATAATACCTTTAGAATCCTTTTTTGTAGAGAACACATCATAATGATGGGGGAAATTTGATTCCCAGTAATCATATTACAATGTATGATTACGTTGGAAGATTTCTATGAACTATAATCCATCTATATGAACACAAAAAACACATATATTTTATTATCAATAATTCTTATATCACCATCACTGTGTATGGTTCCCTTATATGTTCAACATCATCAGATCAATATGCCTTCAATTTCAACACATACTCTACCCATGTCTTCTATAAATACAAGATTAAGGGAGATCTAAATAACCATCACATGAAATTAAAATAATAGTATAACTTTATAATCAGAAAATTGATGAAATAATATGGTATAAAATACTTGTAAGGATTGGAAGATAGGTGGAGGGCGCTGCAGTGACAGGTCTTCAGAGTGGAGGGCACCGTAGTGAGAGAGATATCCGGGGAGGAGGTTGCCACTCTGTGAGAGGTTGCTGGGAGGAGGGCATGGTGGTGAGAGATTTTGTCCGAGAGGAGGGTTCCACAGTGAAGAGAGCACGGGGAGGAGAGGTCCGGAAGGAGAATTCATCGGGGAGGAGGGTGCTGCGGTGAGGAGAAAACTTCAGGGAGGAGAAGTAATTGGGGGAGTAGGGTGCTGCGGTCAGGTGAGGTCAGGTAGAGGGTGAAATGGTAAGGTGAGGTCAGGGACGAGAACTCGTCAGGAGGAGAATAAGTTGGAGGAGTGCAAGAGTCACGAATCGGGGGACCCTGATACCAAATATGAAAACACTCTGTATAGCCATGGTTATCAAAATAAACCATGGAAATTAAGAATATAGAGCCACAGACCAATAAAATTGTGGCTATAGGTCCATGGCTATAGCTTCAATTTCTAGTAGTGGTTCCAACCATCTGTTCCATCTCATGTTCAATTCCTTCTCTGTGAAAATATACTTAAAAATTTTGTAGTCTATGTATATATCACACTTCTCCTCATAATGATAGTGCATCCATATCTTCAGTGAAAAAACAACCACAGACTGCTCTAGATCATGTGTAGGATAGTTCTACTCATGGTTCTTCAACTGTTGAGATGCATAAAAAATCACCAAGTCATTTTTCATGAGGATGAACCCAATCCCTTTTAGAGATTCCTTGTTATAAATAATAAATCCTTCTCCGCTTGAGGGAAGAGTTAAAACAGGTGAAGTTACCATTCTCTAATTTACCTCTTGGAAACATTCCTCACATTAATTTTTCTAGATAAACATAACCCATTTTAATGATAACTTGGTTAGTGGATAAGAAAGTTGTAAAATGTTTCTCAAAAACCTCCTATAATATCCCTCTAATCCAAGGAAACTAAGAATCTCTATTATTTTTGTAGGCTGAGGCCACTCCTCTTCAACCATTTTTCTTTATAGGGTCAACTATGATTCCTTCATTGGTTACAATGTGCCCTATGAAAGTAACTTATTATCAAAAAAATTCACATTTACTAAACATTACCAAAAGACTCTCCTTTAATAGAGTTTGAAAAATAACCTTTAGACGATCCTCATGCTCATCACACATTTTGGAATATATCAAAATTTCATCAATAAAAACTACCACAATGTTATCTAGGTAGCCTTAAAGACTCTATTAATCAAATCTTTAAAAATAAAAGGAGAATCAGTCATGTTGAAGGGCATAAAAAACTCATAATGCCCATATTTTGTTCGGAAGGTATTTTTTGGAATATATTTTATCTTCATATTCAATTGATGATAACCTTACTAAAGATCAATCTTAGAGAATAATTGAGCCCCATGAAGCTGGAAAAATAAGTCAGTTGTACTTGGAAGATGGTATTTTTTCTTTACTTTGATCCCATTCAGTCTTCAATAATCACATCATAATCACATTGATTCATACTTCTTCTTCACAATGGGAAGAGGTTCTCCCTAAGGAGACACACTCGGTTAGATAAAACCATTCTTAAAAATATCTTGTAGTTGTTTATTTAATTATTGTAGCTCCTGATTTTCCATACTATATGGGATTTTTGATATCGTATGAGATCTTGGTACGAGATCAATGGAGAACTCTTCCTCTATTTTTGGGGGTGGACCATATAAATCCTCAAGAAATACGTCAAGGTATTCCTGGTCACTGGGGAAATTTTCTATCATTATACTCTCATTACCTTCTTCATCCTCACTGATCAAATTCAGAAATAAGTATATAGGATGTTCTTCTAGAAAAATCTATGGTTGATAAATATCTCCTTGGAAGATAACTATATGTTTTCTATTCAATACTTCCGAGATTTACTTTCTTCTAAATTTTATCTTACCATTATACTTTCAGAGTTAGTGCATCCCTATTATAATGTCGACTTCCACTATGGGAATGACTACTAGATATGTGATGATATTTTTCTCACTAATGTAAATGCTATAGTTTATAAACATTAATGATGCTTGGATAATCTCTATAAGAGTCTTGACTAATAACTCTACTTTTGGAAGTTCAATGATTGATTCTATATTCATAGAAATCTATGAGTGTTAAGGAATTCGTAGAACTAGAATCATATAATGTACTTTCTAGATTTGAGAGAACAACAAAACTACCTTCCACCACATCATTTGGCGCTTCAACTCCCGTTGTTGTGATAGAAAAAGAACAATATTTCTCCCTTGGCCTTTGTTGAGGCTGATGGTGATACCCCTCCAATGACCTTTGGTTTGGAAAGTGATTGGCAAAGTGCCCAAGTTGTACACACTTGAATCATTCGACTTCAGGTAGGACCTACAATATCTTCCATTTTTCATTATTATTTGGATGTGGAGGCTTCCCCTCACAACAATAATTCTGAGCAATATGGCTATCTCTTCCACACATGATACCCTTCCCGATCATGATAAGGTTGTTCAAAAAATGTTTTGTACCACATTTATTACACATAAAATGTTTAATTTTCGTTCCTCCTCTTCCCTGATAAAATATCCTAAAAATATTGGATCCATTGATCTCTTATTTTCCTTGGATTTGTGAGACCACTATGTCTCACTAAATCCAATTCGACTTTCATAAAACATTGTACGGTTTCCTCGTAGCTATCATAGTCTCAGTTGGATAAATTGTTCCATATATGTGGTATTAGTACCTCAAATAATATATCAACCTTACCATTAGGATATATGATAAATCTATATGTGTAATGTGAAATCCTTCTGAGGTTTATCTCGTAGATTACAACAGATTTATTCTCCTTCATCTCTAACTCGATAAATTACATCTCCATTTTTGTTTTCATCTAATGAGGGAAATACTTATTGAATAAGATTCTACAGAAATATTCCTACTCCAATGAGTCAATATCCCATATTGGACTCGTGTATTTAATTATTTCCCACCAGTTATCAGCTTCTCCCTCTAAACGGTAAATAGCCAGCATGACCTTCTTTTATTCTAAGCATAGAGAGTACAAAAAAGATCTTCTCGATAAAGATGATCCACTACATTGAAATAAATGGCTCAATAGATCCACTAAACTTTGGTGGTTGTAGAAATATAAAATACTCCATATAATTTTGTTCCCGTCACGGTGAAATCAGTCTCTTATTTTGATTTAAGTTATTTCCATAACTTCAGTCTGTTGGTTCATCAATCTCATGAAATTTTCCATTCCAGATTCCATCGGAGGGCCCTCAGTGCACGGTCCATTGCAGTAAAAAATTTTCATAGTTCCTCCTTTTTCCTAACATTTTCTCAAAGAATATAACCTTAGTTAGAATCTTATTTCATTTAAAATATTTTAACTATAATGTATTTTTAGCTATCAAAACGTTATGCTGAAATATATTATTCTTTAACAAAAATAACATTTCTATATAAACCCTTAATAATGATTCATAAAAGTTTTTGATTAACCCAAAATATAACCTAGGAGTGTCAAACCCAGAGTGTCACAATTCCCATTGTCATGCACCAGTTCCCATTGACGTCTAGCTCAATGTTGTGTTTTTTGGTTTTACCCTTAGATACATATATGCTAGAGCCAAATCCACTTGTTCATATCCATATATGGATTTATTTGTTTGGAAACCACATACATAATATTCCACCAAAATACCAGAATGTTTTCATATATTTAAACTTCAATATAGGGTTCTTCTTGAGGTTTCCAGATCCTAATTTCCACAAATTACTAAACTATCCTTTTATACCAACTGTGGTATCCTACCTTTTATAACATAAATTTTCATTTCATTTTACAAACATAGGATATTTAAAGTCTAGTGTGTTGGAAATAAGGTTCATAATAAAAGAAAACTTATGAAATTATCTTTATACCCTTGAATGGATTATTGAAATTTTCATCGAAAGTGAAATTATTGAACCTCATAACTAGGGGACAATCATCAAACAAAAGGGTGAGCATAAGGCCCTGTAATGGAAAACTGGGAAAACAATTTACATGTGAACTTGAGTGAATACAAGAAGATAAGGAATTGTTATAAAGGAATGATAGAGGGGAATATGATAATAAGAACTTTAATGTTACATAGAAAATTGGGCTACAACATTTAATTTAGAAATTTATAAACATAACAACATGGTTCATCCCCAAGGTCACATAAAAATTACCAAGGTTATTCATCAAGGTATCAGAAAACTTGGTATCTCTAGAGAATAATTTCTTTACCCAATGCAATAGAGTGTTATTAGGGTGCACCATTAATATATATTTATTTTATTATGATAAATATATATAACAATAAAACATTTCATAAATAACCCAATGATAATATAATAAATGGGGTTCATATCAAAATCATGGTGTTTTAAAAAGTGCTTAAAAACATGATCATTATGAAATTTATACCCCATGGAAAGTGAATGAGGGTTCTCTGTATGTCAATTACAAAATATAATAATTAGTTTTTATGTCCTGATGAATACCTCTAGAAATGACAATGGATTGGGTATATACATAAGAAAATAAAATAATTATTTGAGAAAGAGAGAGAGATTTGTAGATTAATATTCTGCAGCATAACGACAATGAAAGATAGTTTTATAAAACATAAAAAAGAGAGGGGGAAGAGGTTACACATTCATAAAATACTCATAATATAGTTTAGTGATATAATAAAATCGAAATAAGAATATGGTATGGAAATTTTAATGACATACCACATAAAAGAAAACTGGAAAGGGAAAGAGAGGTTGAGAATTACCTTACCTTGAAGAGTAACTTCTAAAACTCTAGGGTCGGGACCTTGAGGGCTTTAGGACACATTGTGAGGACACAATGGGAGATATAAAATATTATATATTTGAGGGTAATTAATTTTTAATGAAAAAATGAAGGAATGTATTGGTATTTATAGTAAAAGTGAGGGAGTTTTTTATTAATCTTCAAGGACACCTCACGAGTGGTATTTTGAAAACTACGGGCATGTCCATGGTATTTGCCCATGTTTTTATCCAAATAGGAAACCTAATATAATATTTCAATCCAAATGATTCTAAAATAATTTTAAATTACATATTATATCATTATGATGTCATAAAATCAATCAGGAACTCAAAAATTATATTTTTTCTTTTCACCAAAAATATAACATTTTTTAAAAATCTAATAAATCACCCTAACCTAATATCAATGTTCTAAATTCAAAAATGAACCCCATTTTAGGAAAATAATTTTCTACATATGAGAAATTTAATTTATATGTAGAATAACTATTTACTCAAAAAATACTAATACTTAATTAATAATCTCTTTAATATTTATTTACTTATACTATTATATCACATTACCATTCAATAATATTAAATTATATTTATAATTACTTATTTGAGGAAACTATTCTATTGGCCATATTTCTATTCATAAGTTTAATATTACAATTTCTAAGTTACTATTCACCAAAAATTAATTTGATATTATCAGATTCTTAATTTCTTATTCATCCTAATCATGTATGTCTGTTTTCCAAATGTAATTTCATAGTATCAATTATTTAATGTATAAAAATTATTTTAAAATACACTTTTTTTTCAATATTAATCAATAATATGAAACTTATTAAAAAATCATAAAAATTCATCTTAGATTAATTTTAACATTTTAAATTAAAAAATGATATTTATTTTACCATTTTAACATCTTTATTTATACAAAGGGATTACCAAAAGATATTAAAGCTTCATTACATAACCCCTTATAACACCCACATAGGACCGAGGGATATGGTGTGAAATGGTGATAGAATCTTGGGGTGGCTCAGACAACATTTCTCAAGTTGTGATTTCTATCAACTTGAACTTCTCCCTTATGCGATTACATTCAAGCTTATCATGTTGAAGATCATCTTGGGTTTGGTCTATAGTAAAGCCCCACAACACAACCTCCTTCCCAAGCTATGAGATTAGGGCTTCATATGGCCCGAGTCTTCTGGATGAGGCCATCAAATCTTTTTTCTACATTAACTATCCATTATCATTTCTATTTAAAATAATAATTATTAAATTAAAAAATTATAATTGTTTCCTATAGCCATATTAACCAATGGTCAAAACCTGATTGTCACATTTCATTTATACTTATATATTTTTATTAATTATGGCATGGAAAGACATACATTTTCAGGAGAAAAAGTAGTATTCAAATGTTCGGGTTATTACACTCCTCCACCTCGAATTGGAACTATGTAGAAAGCTCCTGGATGTTACGACCCTTATTCCTAAACTAGTAGGGTTAGCAAGGGATAATACTCAAGTGTATCCTCCTATAAATATAGGGGTATAATAGGTATGCCATCCATAACAGGAGCATTATGGGTTTATACACCAATAAGTCCCATCAAATATACCTAATACAGTATTATGTGAAAAAAAGGTATGCATGGAAAGCTTATAATCATTCTATTAAAGTAACATCTTAAGAAATTTATATTCAATATAAGGGATGCTTTGTAAATACCAATCATATGAGGCAACCCATAAGCATAAGGTATAAACCTCTTAGTTCTACCCAAGGATCAATCTTATACATTCATAAATTTATGTTATCCAAAATCACACTCACACACACACACAGGTAAATATAAACCTGCTGATGCTCAACAAACTAATACCAGTATGGATATATCAAAAAAGAAAACAACACATATTATGTAATTGAATTATATAACTAATAGACAATAATAATAGGTATGTACATGAAATATGATCCATCATTCCATTTCATGTTTCCTGAACACTATGAAATAACAAATAATAGTAGCATCACATCATACTCAGGATTGACATGAAACCATAAACCAGACTTGTAACAATTATCCCATCGATGGCAACTAAGAGATCTGACACACATGTGCCGGCTATAAAATCATGTAACTCCCCAACATGAGTTCCACATGGCCATTCTACTTTCTAACCTTCCCCAAATGTAGTCAAGAAGTAAAAAAACCTCCCTTTTGTACCATTTTCTAACACCTTGACTCAAATCATCTAGTATGAGATGAAGTTCCACAGAGCCACATGGACACCTCCCCATACATTGGAGGCTTCCCACAATCAGTGAGGGCCTAAAGTGATGTGTAGAGACTATATCCTTAGTGATAAATAGTTATACACCACAAATATATAAAATTAATATAATATCCCACAATAACATAGATGAAATAAAAGAGAATCACAATTCAATAACATATAATATTCAAGTCATACAAAAAACAAATCAATACCCTTAATGGGAATGGTCATATAGTGTATAATTAATAATATGAAAATAGGATAAGTCACTATAGAATCAATCCAGAGTCTATCATGGTAACACCTCCATCCCCATACACCATATACTCCACATCCAAGGACTGGATGTTTCCCTTCCATGGATCCTTGACCATGAATTCTTCACACACATTGATATACACACACAGGGTACGATTATAAACATAGCAGTACACCACTAATGAATCATTACCATATGTGAACATGTATAAGGGTCTAATTAATGAAAATAAATAAATTCAAAAGAAATTAATAATCAATCATGTATCGAGAAACTGTGTATTGACTAAGCTGCCACATGCACTGACTATACAGGATTCATCTCTATACTGGAAGGAAAATCATAACATAAGTCAATAACTAAAGACGACCATGATGCCACAAAATCTATCTCATAGAATCTACAAGGTTAAAGTATATTTTCTATCACATGTCTAGTAATTATCGAGTCAGGCCACAATTATATCATGAGCTATCATAATCACAAGTCATAATAGAAGGTCATCATACCTTGTTTCCCCTCTGCGTTGTTCCATGTGGCCATCACATCCCAAAACAACCAGAGGTCAAGCCTCAAGGATGTTATTACCCTTACCATATATCATGTTCTATCATATTCATCATCATATGTCAACATGTTCCCCCCTCTATGGGAAATCCAAACCATGATGGCCCACCCCTAATTTTCTATGAGATGAAAAACTCTAATGGTCGTACATCATACATAATAGACATAACACATATAGAAACTACATAGGAAGTTGAGATTGAATATTAGTATCCATAGAAAAATAAACATTTGATCAGACTCAACATGGGAATCATGGGATATACACACATGTGATCCAAAATTTAACATGGTCTAAATGCACATATGTCCAAAACTTATTATTAAGGAAACGACCATATACATGGCCTCTACATAGTAAGGAACTTATTAATTCCGAAACTGTGATTTATAATCCAAATAATCTCAAAGGTTTCATTAATGAAAACATTACCATGTATTAATTGGTTCAATACACATTTCATTGATTAATATAATTAATTCTTATTATTTTATTTTAAATATTACAAAATCCTCACGTGATAATAATTTCTCTCCAGAATAATATCAGTGTAAGAATGTGATAATTCATTATCATTATTCATTATTTTCATTTTATTATCTTTTATGACTGAATCTAATCATTTATCCCAACAAATATTAGGCATTCTAACCTCTAAAAATATTAACCCTTATTTTCCAATTTAAAAACAATGAAACCATTTTAAAGGTTCAAGCTAGAAGAGAATGACAAAAAATTGGGTTAAAAATACCTTTATAGCAAAAAGGGTATTTTTCAAGGGGAATATGCTTCTAGACATACATATATCATATATGTTATGTGAATTTAAAGTGTTTATCCCTTGTGTAGGTCAGGAATTATCCATACCATTACATAATGGTTGGGTTTCCCATACATAACCTTTGAAAAATAAGATTCTTTTTTTTGAAACTCCAACTTACCTTTACATGGAATTGGTTTAAAATTACATATCTCCAAGAAACCATCTTACAAAATGGAAGAATTTATTTAACTATAAGTAGAGTATAGGTTCTATATAAGAGGAAAATTTAAATTGAAAATTATGAAAGATTTCACATAAAAGGGAATATAAATCATAACTGAAAGGGTCTATAAACATTATAAAAAATTCCTATATACCTTCAAAAATGGGACTAAAAACAATGAAAATAGTAATTTAATACATCACATACCTTATAGAAAATGATAATATTTGAAATATTTCCCTTTTCATAAATCATAACCTAAAACATATACAAACAGAATGATAAATGCATATATGGGGTGAGTATATTTTTTTTAGTCATCCCCATTCACTTGTAGGAATTCCCAAATATAAGAATTTAAAAACATCTAATTCAAACCCATTTCACTAAAATATAACTTCATTAAAAAAATTATTCAAAACTTATTCATATTTATGAAATGATTTTCACCTTAGAAAATGAGAATAGAATCCACCTCATCTAATATTTTTATAAAAATTTAGTTATCTTAATCAGTTCACCAGTTACATGTTTAAATAAATACCAAAATTAGAATTTATTTCAATCATATCCATTACAAAGCATAAAATAAATTAAAAGGCATCAAGATGAAATTTTAAAAAATATAACATCTATGTATAATCAATGTTTTATCAGAAATAGCTCTTGATCTATACATAGTATATCCTTTATGGTTATACCATTTTATTACATGGGAAATTCGACTAATTTTAATACTAATAAATTAATTGCTTTATTTTTCATTTCAATATAGCTCTATAACACTTCTATCCATTTATCATGCCCTTTTTTTATTATATTTCAACCTTTTAAAAAAACAATTCATGAAAAATCCATATTTTAAATAACATCATTGTAAAACCAATAAATATAATTAAAAAATTGATTTAAAAACTATATATTTATTTTTTAAAATATTTAAATATATAATTAAGACAACTTAATTATTATCTATATTTATCGAATGAATCCATGATTTATTGAAATCAATGATTTATCTTATAAAATACTTGATTCATAAAAAATTCATTAATTTTTTAATCCAATTTCAATAAATAAAAATTTCATAACTACAAACAGAGATCCAAATATTACTTAATCATAGTAATATTAATAATATAATAGATTAATAACCTCATGGAAATGTTTAAAATTTATATACCTTATGATAGAATAATAGATTTATATAGATCTCAATTCATTGAACTTGATTTCAATACATTCCATAAATTACCATCATCATAAAAAAACATTTAAACACATGATCCAATTGATTCAACATAAAAAAATACAAGATATAGATTCCAATATAAATAGTGAATATAGTGAAATGGAGTGATTAATGTGTAGGGTATATGTGAAATTTCATATCGGAGATCTTATACAGATTCATCAAAATAATCAAATAAAACTATTGAACAATGATCGAAATCTCTAAAAACACCCTATATAATTCCTAGTATTGTTCAATGTCTTTTTATGAAAATTAATATATAATTTTTAATAAAAATTTATTTAAAATTGAAATTGAAAGAATATTTTTTAATTTTACATTATTTGTAAACCACAATAAAACAGTGCTATGTGCTCTAGATAAACTTTCACACTATACAAGGATTTATACATGATTTTTAAAATGTTTCATAAACAATTCATGATCTTATATTAACTTTTCCATACCAAAAACACTTTAAAACATGGGTTATAAGATATTTCTCTAAACCATGTTTGATTTAAAAATTCCTCTTAAGTTATATTTCATTTTGGAAATTATCATACAAAAACATCCTGATTTTCATTATTGTGTTATTTATTTATATATTATTTATATTATGCGTAAATTGCAGACATAACCCATTTAAAATTTTTAGAATTTAAACATGGGGCTAAGATTAGCACACAGTTAGTATAAAATAGAACAAACCATAATAATATATATATAATTTAATGGAGACACAATTCATGGTAGGGTCATTATTTTCCTAACTATGGATCCTACACGTGCAAGGCTTTTCATCCACCCTAGAATGGGGAACACAGATTATAAGGCCCCAGCCTTAAACCTTACTTAATATAGAATTAAATGAATAATTCACATTGAGGATCTTTTAAGGTTTAGAGTTTTAGAGAATTAGGACATAACTATTACATCTCAAAAGATTACAAACAAGAAACTTCTACTAAGTTTCCCTAAAATAAAAACTCTTAAAAAGAAACATGTCCAGTTCCATGTTTTAGGTAGCACAACTTTCCCTTGATCACATCCTTGACCCTATTCCACGTTATGTCCTGTGAAAAACATTTCAAAAACATGGGATGAGCATCAAAAAGCTCAGTAAGGGATACAGAAAGAATGAAAACGGTTAGTTTTTCAAAACAACAAGTAAACCATGTATACTCTATCAAAGTAATACTTTTCACCTTTTCAAAGTAGTAAAAACTCTTCACTGAATAAAAGTTCATTACTTACCCTTCTGTAACCAAAATATTACCATAAAACCCATATAAAGGCCACATAACATATAAAGGTAACTTGGGACATAAACATACATAAGTGGAATAACCATAAGTTTGACTTCCACGCATATCACTTAATGGAATAGCCATTCGGCCAACTTCCATACATACTTAATGGAATATCCATACGGCCGACTTCCATACCCAATGCATTAGAGATTATAACGTAACCACCAGTCCTGGTATTCACGGCACCACCTGTCAAATGGTTTATCACGTAACCACCCGTAAAATGTCCAAGTACCATAATTACACATAAAATATTGAAAATATTAACATTTCAATGACAACATTTCATTTGCAATCACAAAAAGTAATTCCCAGATATTGAACTAATCAATCCATTTTCAAAAACCATTTAAAAGTGATTTTTTAATCAAAGTGTCCCATGCCACTTTGAAGCTTTTAATGGAATTATAATTTTAAAACATTAATGTCCATATAAATAAATACAGAAAACCATTTTGAAAACATGTACATTAAAGATAAAGATTTATAATAATAACTCTTTAAAACATTTAAAACGATATTCTAGTTAAACAATTTTTAACAAAATGAGAGACTCTTGAATACAAATAATAGCGGAATTACATTTCATCCAAACTTTATAATATCATGAGAATAAAGGTATTCATGATATAATATGTCAAAGGACAGTATACACACCATATAAGGGTGAATTGGTTCATAACAACAATGAAGTCTCAAAAGAAATGTAAAATGAGATGAAATCCATTATAAAGAAGGTATCCTTAAATTAAGGATAAATCAATCGCATAATTATGTGTGAAAAATATAAATAAACCCAATATAAGTGGATATTAAGTGTAAAAAAATCAAATGTTATTCACACATATTCAAAGTATGACCTATTCAATAACTACATGTTGAACCCAAAGAAATCGAAATTGGGTTAAGAAGTTTCCTTGCAAAAATTTGACAGCCTAATGGCGTCACTACAAAATTCAGAAAATGAGTTGATGAGAGATAAAAAGGGTATCTCATCACATGGAAATAAAATTGAAATCAATAAGGATATAGAAGAACATGTCCAAACATAATATTATTTGAATTAAAAGACATAACAAAAGAAGTCTTTTAAAAAGAGGAGGGTGAAAGGTTCCCTTACCGACATGGGTATCTTTCGAAACATACACCCCGTGAAAGAAGGACAATAAAACATTGATGTAAATACTCATAAATGAAATTATATTACACCATGAGTAAAATAATGGGTAGTACATACACCACTCAAATTCAATTTTGGAAAATGTAGCATAAATCTCACGAGAATAAAAGTGAGATGAAAAATCCCTTACGAAAACTCGGCAGCCTAACGGCGCCACATAAAACATACAAAAATGGATTGATGAGATCAAATAGGGTATCTCATCATATTAAAATAATGTTTATATAAAGAGGAATATAAATTAACAACCCCCAACATAACAAATATGATCATAAAAGAATTGACATAAAGAAGAGTACTTAAAAAGAAAGAGAGAGGTTAGATCTTTTACGAAAATTTGGCAGCCTAATGGTGCCACTCAAAACGTCCAAAATGGATTGATGAAAGAGAATAGGGTCTCTCATCATATGAACATAAAAATTAAAGTAAGAGTAATATAAAATAACATCCCAATAACAAGAAAGATGAGCTTTAAAAGGAATGACATAAAAGAGTGTACTTAAAAAGAAAGAGATGAGTAGGATCCCTTACCTCGGGTCCGACTTGACTCGATCGTTCTTTAACATCCTGAATAATAAAGTTGAGATAATTTATAATTTATTAATACCCTTTTTAAAGTTCAGTATTACTTTTATATCAATTATTGACATGTTATAAACATTATGTTATCATTTAAGTTAGTAATGTTTGTTTTGTCAATATTTGGTTCTTAAGTCAAAGGGGACTTCTTACAATTACATGTTGTTCATGTGGTTAAAGTTTCTTTATATCCATAATGACATTCCTGATTTGGATATCATATATATCATATATATCTACAATATATACATGTATTTATAATATTACAACATCATTTAGAGGTAAGAAATGAAATGCACCGTTCATGGAGACAGTAAGTCGTACGTACGCATGAACGCTACTTTCATTTCTATGTCATATTGATGGAATTAAAACTAAATGAGAGATGTGAATATTTTTAATTCCAGAATTATATTCACCCTTTATATGTATCATACATCATATATATCCATTATATGTACTTATAATAGTACATTACATTTGAGGATAAGAAATGGAATGCACCGTTCATGGAGACGGTAAGACGTACGTATGCATGAACGCTACATTCATTTCTATCTCATACTTTAATGGAAATAAAACAATAATGATATAAAGGTATATTATAATTCCAGTTTTACATCATATATAATAACTTTAAATCCATCCTTTATACATCCCACATATGGAATTAATGAATCAAATCACTTTGAGGGGGGGTAGTCCGCACTTCCAAAAATGAAGATATCGCGTATACCCATAATGGAAGCCATAAAGGAATGACAAAAATGAAAAATAAATAAGCTTAAGTAAAACATAAACATATTATAAATCATATATAAACATAGTGTCATATTAATGTCCACCTTTTAAGGTGTTATATGAGTGTTGAACAATCATTGTTTGGTGAGGCAGAAATTCGCCATCCACAGAAACAGTATGATCTTTAACCATTATATGAAGGAGTGTGTAAGTGTAGCTCGAATAATTAATATAACAACATCCTAGTATATTGAAGATACTGGATTTGTTACAAAATAAATGAATAAAAAGAGTTTAGGGGGTTGGAGAAGCAAAATAAAACAAAAGAGCAGAAGTGAAGACGTTACCTTAAAATTGGGTAACTCCCTTTGGTTTGAACCAAAAGGGTTTCTTGAAGAGCTTCCTGCCTATGTTAAGGCTTCTATGACGAGGATAGGGATGTATAGAGACAAAATAATCAGGTCTTGGCCGATCCAAAGGCTTGAGAGGTGTTGGTAAGGTGGTAGAGGTGGGGGCCTTCTATAAGAGGAGAGGAGGGGCACTCTTGGTAAAGTATAAAATGTTACTTTATTTTCAAATAGTTTTCGGATTTTAATATTCCCACATTGATATAATTCGAGGATATGGTGATAAGGGTTCGAAATCCACCCATCCAATAGGTTTCAGATATGTTTAGGTCTTATAATTTACATTATCTTTCCATTTTATTTAAATCCTTTATTAATGAGGTTATCGTTGCATCATCATGATGTCATAAATAATTTAATTTATTTAATGTCTAAAAATTGTAAAAAAAAATACTATGTTTTATTAAATCTTTTTAGCTTTCCAATGACTATTTATAGTCTAAATTCTGACTTGTATAACCACATGTAAAAATTGTTTTAGTAAAACAAATCATGTTTGTGACATTTTTATTTTAACTTTAAATAAAAGGCATAAATGTCATTATCAAACCCAAGTGGCTCCATGTGGTACCAAAAATCGACTCATGGGTTGTCTTGGTCGGACATAACTCATCCAATAGGGTTAGGACATGTGTCAAGATGTTTTCATTTTATTATAATATAATTTTTACCTTAAATCACACTAATTATCTTTAATCGTGATTAATAAAACATAAAAGTTACTTTCCAGCCATCACAACGGCGAGGCATTAACTACCATTTAAAATAATATTATTTTATTATTAGAGTGCAACGTAAGATTCCCAAGAAACTCGTTGTTGCGTATTGGGTACGCCATCGAGCATAGAATCCCCTTTAAAGTAATATTAATATGTTATTCACAAATATGGATAAATATAAAAATGTCATATTCTTTATTTACCTGGGGTGTTACATCCTTCCCCCCTTTTGGGAATTGCGTCCTCGCAATTTTAAAATAGGGCTTGGAAATATCCTTGAAAGTCCCATATCGGAACAAGAGTCGGTAAAACAATCAATTTAAAATAAAGAAAGATAAGTACAGAGGTCACCCGAGTTAACCCATAATAGGATTCCATGTAGGAAAAAATGGACATGGAGGAAAAAACAAAGGGTCATGTTCTGATGGAGAGTGATAGTAAACATGTCTAGGATAAAGTTAACCATAAGAAAATCACAAACATGTGATGGGTTAAACGGTATTCGATTCCCTAGTAGGAAAAGTTAACAGACAACATTTTTTATTTAAGTTACTCTTCATTGAGGAATTTATTTTTTTAAGAGTAACTAAATCATAATGAAACTTACTTACTTGTCATGTAGACTTTCAACTTTTACTAGATTCTGTAATCAAACTCATATTTTCTCCAAAAGACGAGTATTCCGGAAGACTTGTTCGCATTAAGAGTAATATAATAAACTTATAGAGATTCACCTAATCCACAAAAGATAACTATATATTTCCCACGTATCTAGACTTTAACAAAAACCAATACTAAAAAGGTTATTACAGGATCAGATAATCCAGAAAAGGATAACACTTTTTAAAAAAAAATATATTCTCAATCTCCAAAATTTGTCTAACAAAACCCAAAGTTCAACGAGGACCATTCAATAAACAATTTTTCCATAAAATTCCTCAATGTAAACCAAACTATGATTGAGACCCAAATATTTGAAGGATTTAGTCACATAGTCTTCCAAGTTAAGTCATAACATTTATCTCCAAAAAAATCAGTTGCTCCTAAAGTCTCTCATTGAAAAGTAATTAACCTAATCACATATCCTCCATGATAAGTTAATAAATTTCCATAGATAACCCAAAATCAACTTACTCTTAATTCATAAAATCATATAACTAAAAAGAATCATTCAAACTAACCATGGACTTCATGTAGTCCAGTGGTAGGCGATAAATACCAGTCGTACATTGGTTGTGAGTTCGATTCCCGCAGCATTGTCCGACGCGACGGGTTGTCACACGGTCTGTGTGTTGTCCTTTTTCCAAAACTATATAATTCTTAAAACATTCCCCAAAATGAGATAAAATCTTCAAAAATGATCATAACATATTTTAACCTCATGTTTATCTCATTCCATTAATTTTCCATCATAACATATAATAACCCATAATTACCTCAAAAGTAAGGATCATATAAACTCTAATGGTTACCTTTATAATTATTACATGAACTTACACATCGATTGGTCATCTCATACATGATGAATTACAGAACATACCAAGGTTCAAGAGGATGATCATGACTCCTTGTTAGTTGGTTTAGAACAACCACGAGTTTCCTCATTGAATACCCCATTTCATCCAGTCTCTTAATCAGAGAACTACCACAGTTTCCTTCAAACCTATTGTCACTTTGGTGCCTGCTAGATCCATCCATTCACTAAAAACAGAAATGTCAATGTGAGTATATCAACAAAACCATCATGTACTAATTAGGAACGTATACACTAAGATATACTTACTCATTCACTTTTTCTAAAACGAGGACTCTTTCTGAAATCCTAACCATTATGATAATGTCACTTGTGCTTAGAGGATACCCTAACCTCTAAAGTTATATAAATTGACCTCTGATACCATCTATAAGGCCCCACCCTTAAACCTTACTTAATATTGAATTAAATGAATAGTTCACATTGGGGATCTTTTCAGGTTTAGAGTTTTAGAGAATTAGGACATAACTATTACATCTCAAAAGATTACAAAGTAGAAACTTCTACTAAGTATCCATAAAATAAAAACTCTTAAAAAGAAACATGTCCAGTTCCATGTTTTAGGTAGCACGACATTCCCTTGATCACATCCTTGACCCTATTCCACGTTAAGTCATGTGAATAACATTTCAAAAACATGGGATGAGCATAAAAATATCAGTAAGGGATACACAAATAATGAAAACTGTTAGTTTTTCAAAACAACAAGTAAACCATGTATACTCTATCAAAGTAATATTTTTCACATTTTCGAAGTAGTAAGAACTCTTCATGGAATAAAAGTTAATTACTTACCCTTCTGTAACCAAAGGATTACCATAAAACCCATATAAAGATCACATAACATATAAAGGTAATTTGAGACATAAACACACTTAAGTGGTATAACCATAAGGTCGACTTCCACACATATCACTTAATAGAATAGCCATTCGGACAACTTCCATACATACTTAATGGAATAGCCATACGACTGACTTCCATACCCAATCCATTGGAGGTTATAACGTAACCACTCGTCCTGGTATTCACCGCACCACCCGTCAAATGGTTTATCACGTAACCACCCGTAAAATGTCTAAGTACCATCATTACACATAAAATATTTAAAATATAAACGTTTCAATAAAAACATTTCATTTGCAATCACAAAAAGTAATTCCAAGATATTGAATTAATCAATCCATTTTCAAAAACCATTTAAAAGAGATTTTTGAATCAAAGTGTCCCATGCCACTTTGAAGATTTTAATGGAATTATAATTTTAAAACATTAATTTCCATATAAATAAATACTGAAACCCATTTTGAAAACATGGACATTAAAGATAATGATTTAGAAAAATAAATCTTTAAAACATTTAAAATGATATTCTTGTTAAATAGTTTTTAACAAAATGAGAGACTCTTGAATACATATAATAGCAGAATTTAATTTAATCCGAACTTTGTAATATCATGAGAATAAATTGATTCATGATATAATATGTCAAAGGACAGTATACACACCATATAAGAGTGAATTAGTGCATAACAACAATGAAGTCTCAAATGAAATGTAAAATGAGATGAAATCCATTATAAAGAAGGTATCCTTAAATTAAGGATAAATCAATCTCATAATTTTGTGTGAAAAATATAAATACACCCAATATAAGTCTATATTAAGTTTAAAACAATAAAAGGTTATTCACACATATTCAATGGATGACATATTCAATAACTACATGTTGAACCCAAAGAAATCGAAATTGGGTTAAGAAGTTCCCTTGAAAAAATTTGACAGCCTAATGGTGTCACTACAAAATTTAGAAAATGAGTTGATGAGAGATAAAAACAGTATCTCAACACATGGAAATAAAATTTAAATCAATAAGGATATTGAAGAACATATCCCAAAATAATAGTATGTGAATTAAAAGACATAACAAAAGAAGTCTTTTAAAAAGAGGAGGGTGAAAGGTTCCCTTACCGACATGGGTATCTTTCGAAACAAACACCCCGTGAAAGAAAGACAATACAACATTGATGTAAATACTCATAAATGAAATTATATTACACAATGAGTAAAATACTTGGCAGTAAATACAACACTCAAAAGAAATTTTGGCAAATGTAGCATAAATCTCACGGGAATAAAAGTGAGATGAAAAATACCTTACGAAAACTCGGTAGCCTAACAGCGCCACATAAAACTAACAAAAATGGATTGATGATATCAAATAGGTATCTCATAATATTAAAATAATGTTTATAGAAAGAGGAATATAAAAGAACATCCCCCAACATAACAAAGAGGAGCTTAAAAGAAGAGACATAAAGGAGAGTACTTAAAAAGAAAGAGAGGTTAGATCTCTTACGAAAATTCGGCAACCTAACGGCGCCACTCAAATCTTCCAAAATGGATTAATGAGAGAGAATAGGGTCTCTCATCATATGAACATAAAAATTACAGTAAGTTTAATATAAAATAACATCCCAATAACAAGAAATATGATCTTTAAAAGGAATGACATAAAAGAGTGTACTTAAAAAGAAAGAGAGGAGTAGGATCCCTTACCTCAGGTCCGACTTGACTCGATCGTTCTTTAACGTCCTGAATAATAAACTTGAGTTAATTAATACTTTATTAAGAACATTTTTCAAGTTCATTATTCCTTTTATATCGATTATTGACATGTTATAAACATTATGTAATCATTTAAATTAATAATGTTTGTTTTGTCGATATTTGGTTCTTAAGTCAAAAGTGGACTTCTTACAATTACATGTTGTTCATGTGGTCAAAGGTTCCTTATATCCAGAATGACATTCCTGATTTGGATATAATATATATCATATATATCCATCATATACATGTATTTATAATATTACATAATCATTTAGAGGTAAGAAATGAAATGCACCGTTCATGGAGACGGTAAGCCCTACATACGCATGAACGCTACTTTCATTTCTATGTCATATTAATGGAATTAATACTAAATGAGAGATGTGTATATTTTTAATTCCAGAATTATATTAAACTTTTAGATGTATCATAAATCATATATATCCCTTATATGTACTTATAATAGTACGTTAAATTTGAGGATAAGAAATGAAATGCACCGTTCATGGAGACGGTAAGCCGTATGTACGCATGAACGCTACTTTCATTTCTATATCATACATTAATGGAAATAAAACAATAATTATATAAAGGTATATTATAATTCCAGTATAACATAATATATAATAACTTTAAATCCATCCTTTATACATCCCAAATTTGGCATTAACGAATCAAATCACTTTGAGGGGGCGGTAGTCCGCACTTCCTAAAATGAAGATATCGCGTATACCCATAACGGAAGCCATAAAGGTATGACAAAAATGAAAAATACAGAAGATAAAGTAAAACATTAACATATTATATATCATATATAAACATAGTTACATCTTAATGGCCACTTTTTAAGGTGTTATATGAGTGTTGAACAATCATCGTTTCGTGAGGCAGAAATTCGCCATCCACAGAAACAGTATGATATTTAACCATTAGATGAAGGTGTGTGTAAGTGTAGCTCGAATACTTATTATAAAAACATCCTAGTATAATTAAGATACTTTATTTGTTATTAAATAAATGAATAAAAAGAGTTTAGGGGGTTGGAGAAGCAAAATAAAACAAAAGAGTACAAGTGAAGACGTTACCTTAAAATTGGGTAACACCCTTTGGTTTGAAACAAAAGGGTTTCTTGAAGATATTCCTGCATAATTTAAGGCTTCTGGGACATGGAGAGGGATGTGGAGAGACAAAATGATATGATTTTGGCCGAACCGAAGGCTTGATAGGTGTGGGTAAGGTGGTAGAGGTGGGGGCCTTTTATAAGAGGAGAGGAGGGGCACTGTTGGTAAAGTATAAAATGTTACTTTATTATCAAATATTTTTCGGATTTTAATAGTCCCACATTGATATAATTCGATGATAAGGTGTTAAGGGTTCTAAATCCACCCATCCAATAGGTTTTGGACATGTTTAGGTCTTGGAATTTACATTATCTTTTCATTTTATTTAAATCCTTTATTAATGAGGTCATTGTTGCATCATCATGATGTCATAAATAAATTAATTTTTTTAATGTCTAAAAATTATAAAAAAAATACTATGATGTAGGAAATATTTTTAGATTTCCAATTACTATTTATAGTCAAAATTATGACTTGTATAACCACATGTAAAAATTGTTTTAGTAAAACAAATCATGTTTGTGACATTTTTATTTTAACTTTAAATAAAAGACATAAATGTCATTATCAAACCCAAGTGGCTCAATGGGGTACCACAAATCGACCCATGGGTTGTCTTGGTCTTCCATAACTCATCCAATAGGTTTAGGACATGTCTAAAGATGTTTTCATTATATTATAATATCATTTTACCTTAAATCACACTAATTACCTTTAATCGCGATTAATAAAACTTAAAAGTTACTTTTCATCAAAAATTATTTTCATCCCATTGAACCATATTTTACTTTAAAATTAAAATAATTGAAATTGGATTTTTGAAATTCAAATCACAGAAGTGGTAAAGTCTCATTTAAACGAAAAATCAAATTTTGTAACCACCACATTGTGGTTTCACTATTCATCAAAAATTGATGTTTTTCAGAAAAATGCCAAAAATTCACCCTAAGATATATTTGATATTCCTAATTCAAAAATGATGTCCATTTTACCAAATTCATAACATAAAAGTTGAATTAATTAATTTTATAATTAAATCTCACTGTTAAAACAAATAGCGTGTTTTTATGAAACAATATCTCTCTAAAGATTGACACTCGTTTATGCCCAATCTTAAAGTGATATTAATTACAATGACCACCATTGGATTAAATGGTATAAATGTATTCTATTTAAACTATAAAACCAATTAAAAAGATAATCTAATCATATAAATAAATTGGATTAAAAAGAGGTTTTGAATTAAAATACAACATTTCTCACTATTTATTAAAAATTGAACAATTTTGGAAAAATACAAAAAATTTACACAACGTAAATTTTGATATCCCGATTATAAAGAAGAATTTTATTTTTTCAAATATAAACATAAAATTTTCAAAAAGTGGATTTAAAAGGGGTTCTCCATCAAAAGGAGGTTAATCGACCTTTTAAATAATATTAGACTATCTACTCTTAAAATTGGATTCATTCGCATTTTTAATCCTCTATAATTTATTGTAAAGAGTAAGAATATTTGACAAACATATATAATCATTTTGTAGTTAGTTTTGTTCATTCCCACCATTACAACGGCTAGGCATTAACTACCATTTAAAATAATATTATTTTATTATTAGAGTGCAACGTAAGATTCCCAAGAAACTCGTTGTTGCGTATTGGGTATGCCATCGAGCATAGCATCCCCTTTAAAGTAATATTAATATTTTATTCACAAATGAGGATAAATATAAATATGTCATATTATTTATTTTCCTGGGGTGTTACACAACTAGCATATGGATTGGCCAACTATGTAGATAAATTGTGAATAATGTCTAGTGAGTTAAATATATGGAATTTACAGATTTTTCCTCACTCATATTATTAATATACACAAGTCCCTCCCCCATCCTTTGCCATTATCATGAAAAAGAACTGAGAAAACCCCTAGGAACACCACTCCCTCCTCATTTTCTCCCACTTCAGTGAGGATTACGCTGGATTTTTTCATGATCCATATCTAGTTAATTGAGTTATGACCTCTTTTATCCTATTACTTCACATTCCTCTCATATTCCCTTTATCCACTTTATTTCATGCACCATAGATCAGATCTAAATAAAATTAGGGAGTTTTGTTTGTTTATTTTTGGTTCAAATGGATTGTTATGATTTATTTAAATCATGTTATAGCAATGTTCATCAAAGGCGATGTGTTTTGCATGATACCAAGTGGGTTTTCCATTGTTGTGTCATTAAATTTTATAAAAATTACTATATTTCATTTTAATCCACGTGTATAACTCCCAAAGAATTTATTATATGTAATAATAAAACTATTATAAGTGGAAACAATGTCTCACATTCATTACATTAAATGAGAGTGAATTTCCTTATTAAAATATATATTTTTAAATTGTCTACCCACTCCCTTTCACAATGAATTTTTAATAATTTTTGTATTGTATTTTTCCCATGATATTTGATATTTTAATTAATGATTTATTTTAAAAAAAATTAATTTTCAAATCTTTATTTAGTTTTAATTTAAATTTTAATTCATACATGAAATTAAAAGTTTTTATAATTTATTATTAGTTTTATTTTGAAGAAAAATGTGATGGTTTTAAAATTTCTTTTCATGGAATTGGTGGTGATAAAATATACATGTATACGAAGACAATAAAATATATTTATGTGTACAAATTCACATTAGAATATGTGATATTTTTGAATTCGATACATACATGTGTTTGTGTGTGTAAACGAATATTAATATAATAACAAAAACGAAATTTAAAATTTATTCTTTATGATTGAATTTTGTTTCATGTGAAATTTGAATGGTGAATTTTAGTATTGGTTTCTAAAATAAAATTTAAAATAATTCATGGATTTTTTAAAAATAATGAGAATGATATAGTATTATTAAATTTTATAGTGTTATTGTTTTTAAAATTTACTTTTTTCATTGTAAATGTGATTTTTAGGGTTTATCATGAATTTTTTTATTTTATTAGTGATATTATATGTGAAAAATTTGTTTTTTAAATTATTAAAACCTCATGGGATGACTAGGTACTTTATTAGGTTAGTGTAGATCAGACATGGTCCAAAACCACAAGCAACGGTGTCTCTCTAACTTGTGCAATAGTTGTGTACACTTTCCACAAGTCGATGATGTGCATATTATACAATGATAGTATACTAGTATTTATTTTCACTCATTAATGGTATCCCTTATCAGTGATATAGAGGTTCTACTTTTCCTATCCTTAGTAACACTAGGGGTTTCCCATGTCACCTGTTTTGACATATATTTTATATGTTTTATTCTACACATAGATTAAAATCAACTATATGTATCATTAATTATTTAGATTTGGATTTTACATTTTATTCTTTATTGAGTTCACTGTTTTATGAAAATGTAATTATAATTTGTAATGAAAATATTTCTTCAATGGTGGTTTAAATGAGTTTTTTATTAAAAAGAGGCTTGGTCTTGATTAACATTTACAATGTGATTATTTACAACTGATAGAATGGAAAATAAATTTTTATAAATTAATTATGAATCTTAGGTTATATTTTACATTAAATTAAATACATAAATACTATTAATTACATATTTCAAACAAGCATACAAATGATCTTTTATTCGATGACTTATACTTTGGGCATGGTTTCTATTGACATGCCTCCAAAGCTTATTGATCAATCATTAATATTAAATTTTATTTTGAGTATCTAGATTAACTATTAAAACTATTTTTGAGTTGATTAGTATTTTGTTGGATAAGGACTTGTATAGTCACATGGAGAAATTATTGTTGGTTTTGTTTTATTTTGATATATTAATCGGATAAGACAAATCAACCTTTACCACTTCTTGTTTTGTTTATTAATGGATTGAACTATAATGTGGAGGTTACATTGGGATGATGAGTTGGAGATAGGAGTGTGATTTTGGTTGTGATAAGAGGGATTTATTTTAATATAAATTGATTACTTGTTCATTTAAATTGTTGAATCCTTTTTTAATAACACTATCACTTTTTTCTAAAGGCACATTGATATACAACACATGGAGTGGTCATGAATATTTTTTTATATCTATAAAACTCTTATTATTGTATAAAAATATTCCCTCTAGTTATAATATTGTTCCATGTAACTCGTTTCTAGCCTCATGTGGTCGGGAATTTTCCTGGGGTATGTTGTAGGTCATCTTGTGCATTTGATTGAGGTATAACATTGGATAGTTTGCAAAAATATTGAATTAGTGAAACCCATTTTTATTATGGGTTCATACTACATTAGAGTTATGATTTTCAAGACTCAGTAGGCTACAGTGGGAATTCAGTATTGATATTTAATCATTTTGGACATCGAGATTCCTTTGGAAGTCATATTTTTTTAATTTGATTATTTCGGATTTATTTCTTCCCGTGTTGATGTTTTCATAAAATTTTATTGATGATAGGTGAATTATTTAATGAATTTAAATGATTGATGTATTATAATGCGTTTGAATTAATGACACAAACTCACATGGCCTAGAAATCCATGTAGATCTCGAGCACATGGTTAAACATGACTTCTAGCAGTGATTGCATGCTTGGTACACAGTCCTCTAAACCATGATTACAAGTCATGAAAAACCCCTAGTACCTATTATGGGATTTTTCTATTACATAAGCTTATATATTTGGTTTTTAAAATTTATAAATGGGATTATGGAAATGTAAAACTTTTTTGAATGATATTTTAAATTTATAAAGAAACATTTTCAAATAAATTGAAATAAAAGTGTTACCTGAATTTTCAAAATAAATTTAAAAAGAGTTTTTAGTAATTAAAAGATAAATTCCAAATAAAATTTCTAGATTTTGAAAATATTGTAGAAAAATATTTAATCTATATAGTAATAAAAAATTATTGTAATTTCCATGTAAAAATTATTTTAAATCAAAAATGGGTTTTATGAAAGAATATTTTTTTAAATTGTGAAAATTGATATTTGAATTTTTTTTAAATGATCATATAAAGTGATGTATACATGAGTTTTTTTTCTAAATGACATAAAGGATATTAAGGGCATAATTATTGTATAAAATTTAAATTTAATTATTTTTGATGTATTTTGATGTGGATTATTAGAAATATTAATATTTTAGTTGGGAAATGATTTTTGTTGGAGTGTCTTCATTTTATGGTTGGTGATTGTGACTTGTCTCATTGATATTTTAAATTTAATTTTAGACTATCCTATTATGGTAAGCTATATTTTATAAACCCTTGTTTAAAATTTCAGGTGGTTTTATTGATTATTTTTCCACCAAATTGGTTAAAGTGGATTTTAGAATATTATTGTCCTTGGATATTCCCATGTTGTGTTCCATGTGTTGGGAATGTGTGATACTTAGGTTGTGTAGTGAACCAGCCAGGGCCACCCTAATATATCACCCAATATAACTAAAACACAACATCAAGAACACCTCCCTATAAGCCAAAGGATGGTGACTATTTGTGAGTATCTAATTGATGTATTGGGGAGACAACATAGTCGAATTAGATTAAATTAATATCATAAATAATCAAAACATAATTACAGATAAAAATCAAACTATTGATAATATATAAAAAAACAATATAATTATATAATAAATGGAATGTTGAATTAGTCCTATAGACTAACAAGAATTCTAAAACAATGAACATATTTCCCATCAGGCTGATCACATGTAAAAAATGAACTAGAATTAAATACATCGACATCTAATAATAACTCCAATACGAACCACATACTTGGCCTCCATGCCCCTCGAGCAACACCATAACAATCATGAGACTATACTTGAGTATCCTCGCTCAATCAACAAACATTGGGCCTCTTCCTAATCCACTATTAAACATATCCTCATTTAAAATAAGACATATGGTATACACACACTAAGGTAGTCATATAGGGGGTGAGAAACAAAAATGAATAGGCCACGTTCAATGGAGAACCTATAATAATAATAATTAGAATAAGTAAAAATCAAAAAAATGGGTATAAAAAAACAAAGAAACTAGCCAAGAACTAGTTTTAATCTAACACCCCAGGTAAATCACCTCACACTCTTTTCTATGCTAGAGGATTTATATCACATGGCTCACCCAGCCACATAATAACTATTGTGTGAACTAGATATATATAGAATATCAAAGATGTCTAAAATGAAACATGCATAAATGTTAGATCCTAGAGTGTAACATTAGGTTTCCACATGAAAATATGAATATACTATGATCTAGGCTCCAATTGCATGATCTGATCTAGTGACTAGAATCTAAATTAGATCCTAGAGAATCTTTCATGTCCTGAATGATCATCTAGTCATATCTTGCACTAAATGAAGGCCCGATAGTGTACCCCTCCTTAGGGGACCCTCCATCCTTGGTCTTGAAAAATACACTACCTCATTGGTCCAATTTATACATTATATTAACCGATACAATTCCTAGGGGCCTATCCAACTATTCAAGATAATTAAACATATAAAACAATTAACCTATAGCTAGTGTATAACTCTCAACTAGAGGGGTTCAATCATTTAGATCTCACATTAGCACCCTAAAATAATTTAACCCCATCGAATCAATGTAGGAACGAGAAAAATCCACACTCAAGGCCTAAACCTGGTCTATGATATCCCAAGGGTCTCACCCTTAAAAATTTCTTGAGAAGAAACTAACTCAAATCTTTAACAAAATGCTAATAGAATATGGGTAGATCGAACTATCAAACCCAACATCAAAAAAGATAAAATAACATTTTTCATCAAATCTTTGTCAAAGGTCATCCAATATGTGGGTCAATCCAACTCTTAAACCCATAACCCATGAAGCTAAACCAGTAGTGTTGATCAAATCTAAGATAAAAAACCTGAGGATATCATAGTCCATCGGGTCATAGTATAAAGTGACATCTTAATAGTGATGCCCCTTACATACCATAGATATCAGGACACGCCTCTCAAATTATCCTTAAATTTACATAAATACAAATTAAGAGTAGATCACCCTTTGAGTAGTTCCACCATATCATCTAAATACTCAGGCTATGTCTAGTATGAGAAAAATAATCAAGAGAACAACAATGTCCTCCAATTGATACTTGATCAAAAACATGCCCATAAAGGAATATAAACACATGAGATAACCAATAAGAGAATTTCCAATTATCATCATGACAAATTATAAAGCTTGAAACCCTAGAAGGGTCCTCAGTATAAGTGAACCTTAGGGAAAATCCCATTGTATTAAAAACTAATATGGAATCCCTTATAGAGAAACTTTCATGAAGTACGATCTATCCCATAAAGGCATCCAAATATGTTCCTCACTGCCTTCTCAAGGTCATAAAAACACATGGTCGTAACCATTATCCCCCAACATCAAACTAGCTTGAAATCTTGCATAGCTCTAATCCTCAAATGTAGGATCTAAACCTCCAATGATGAAACATCTAGTAACTAGTCTAGACATACGATAACCATATAATGTCTCCTTAGAGATACTACTCGATCTCAACTTCCATGATACATATGAAGGATCATTAATCAAAACCAAAATAGAATCCAAAATCCAATCCAACAAAAAATCTCTTTGACAGCACTTAGGTCTCCATCCACCCAACCCAACATGCTAAAGGATTATAAATCCAATCCTCAAAGAAAACCTCCTTCAAATCCTCTCCTAATCCAAAAAACCATCCAAACAGCTTTTTTGAACTGAAATGATATCACCATCAAGATATACATGGAGAAAACATAGTATAGACTACTCACAAGCCCAATTCTGACTTATTGGCGATGAACAAGAAAATCATACCATGGAACAGTGTATGGAATTCCCTTTGGGAACATAGAGTGTTCCCCCAATGGTCCCTTTAGGGTATGTTCCATATCCCACTCGATGAGTTTGTCTCCTATGAACATGGTGTGTTTGTTTAGTACATGGTGTGAAACCCACATATGATATCTAGCCATGTAACATGAAATGTACCCCTACATAGTGTTTGGAAAACTATAGTACATGGCCACTGGTCATCTACCCTACAAAGGCTCTGGATGTGTTCCCTAAAATTCCATGTGAATCGATACAGGGTGTTTTTTCATGCCCCACAAAACACAATGATTCAGCACTACATTAAATATCCTAAACACACACATTAAATAACCTCTTATTCATCACATTTCCCGATAGGAAGAATACATGAAGTGTTTTATCTCAACTATACATTGTGTAAATGGGTTTCCAAAACAGAAATCAATTATGATCTATTTAAAACCCCATATTTATCTAAAAAATGAATTGATTGGACCCTAGGGGTTCCCCATCAATAATTTTAAATAATTCAAATTCTAAAGATAAAAATCTAGGAGAACTATTAGAAAACATTAAAGATTCTTATCTTAGACTATAAGTATCCATACCATCACACCTGATCCATGAAATGCACTCAACGATACCATTCTACTTCTAAAAAATCTCCTAATGTAGTTCCTCGACATCCATATCACAATTCTCTCTATCTCCCTCTCCCATCCATTTGACATAGGATCACACAAGGTAATATGTGAGAATCCAAAGGGAGGAAATGAAAAGTAAAAATATAAACATAAATTAAAAGGGGATAGGGCCCAACCATAGTTCCCATGATGGGTTTTTACCTCAACTAAAAACCCCTTATTGTGGACTCAACTATGGAGTTGTAATATTAATACAATTCACTCTATCTCCCTCTCCCATCTATGTATGTTTGTTATGAAAAACGAATTATGTTATAACATAGAGATGGTAGTCCATATATACGCATGAGTAACATTTCCTTTTTCTAATGTACATGATGTAATAAGGTATGTATTATTTTATATTTATATAATTATAATTATATCATAATTTTAATATCATTTCTCCTCTATATACCATATATGTTAGGTGGTAATGAAAAATTAAATACATCAGTTCACAAGGAGGTGGTCCGCACAGATGCACGAGTGATGTTTTTTATTTTTTATTGGACGGTAAATAAAAGATTTGAATATTTATTTAACATTGTAAAGTGAAATTTATATCATATATATCATATATATCATATTATTTTATATTTATCCATTATTATTACCATATATAAGATTCATTGATGAAAAATGAAATAAATCATCTCGCGAAGTGGTAGTATACACAAACACATAAAAGATGTTTTCATTTCACATTAGATTAAAATGTATAAATAAAATTGTTATAACATATTTATAATAAAATTTTGTGACATGGGAAATACTAATTTTATTATATGACAATGTTTAATATATGTTTTAATGAGGTAAAAGATGAAATAAAACAAACACACTCTCTTAAACAATATGCATCTTCTTTGGGAAACCTCATTAGGTTTTCTTTAAATACATCATAGGATTGTACAATAAACAAACCAGGAAATATATCCATTGGGGATGGATGTTATGAAATGATTTGTGTAGTCATTTCCCAATCCAATATTATCTTGAGGTGTGGAGAAGAGAGGATATATTGTGTTCTTCTATAAGTAATGGAGAGGAAACACTATGAATTTTTCGAAAAATCTTAATATATTTATTTATTACTCAAGAAAATTATCTCCAAGATGACTCATATTCAAATAGGAGATGAGATATGGAAAAAATATGATATTAAAATAGGGTTACTATAATTTTTAGGTTACTATAATACATGAAATTTTAGTTTTAAACATTATAACCTATTTTAACTCTTACTATGGTAACCTGATTTTTTTTCCATAGTACTATTCATAATGAATAAATGAGGTTAGAATATTTAAAAATTTTAAACGACCTAATTCCAAATATTAAATCTATATTTAAAGATTAAATCTCTAATATTAGTAAAAATTACTAATAACATGTAACATCCCGGGAAATATTTCTCCTCACATGACTGAGGCCGGTGGTTATGTGACTTCGAGCAAACCTCCTCATATTCCAAAGGATATTGACTAGCAGAGAGGGTGTAAGGAACAAAATGGGGAGACTATATGTTAACATAGAAAATAGTGAAAAAATAAAACATGAAACAAGTAGGATAAGGTAAAATTGAAAATTCTTAATAATAATAATAAATGCAATGTAATGACATGTTGAATATTACTAAATAACCTACTAATAGTCCGATAATTAAAAGAAATATAGGCTCAATAAAAAGTATCTAAATCTCTGGTATCAAACCCCATTTCAGACCCATCTCCATGTACCAACCCATCATGAAATCAATCAATCCACATAGAGCTTATTACCATTATCCAAACCTACATCCATGAAATTTTCCCCGCTACCAAGTAACGACCCAAAATTGGGTGTGAGTAAAATAGAATAGGCCAACTCCCGTGATGCCCAAATAATTAGGTCTGTTAATATAGTTTATAAAATAAAGTGATAAACATGGATATAAATTCATAGTTAATACAACTCCTTAAAAATAAGCTCACTGACCCAAGAGCTATGGGATGATACCATGGGTCATCCAAACTTGCTTTGACTATTTTTTGGATATCTCTATCAAGTGGTTGATCCTTCTGAATAAGATGGATCACAAATATCATAGATTATTATCATATATAATATTAATCTCCATAACATGTCTCAATTATCATTTTCACTAGGATCTATGTGGTATTACAATAGATGGATTCCTTTACGTTCTCCCATGTTCCTATCATAAGGGGGAAGTGCATATATCAATGGAATACATAAGGGATTACCATTGCTAGCGTATCTTGGAAATTATTATATGCATATTTATTAGGGGAAAATATCTATCTCACTAGGATTTAGGATGGATTACCATTTCTCGATTTTCTTACATATTCCAATGGAACAATACCATACCTGGGGTAAATAACAAATTCATGTGGTGGATTCTTCTACCTAGAATGAATCATCAACATCACATCTCACGATATAGTAAATTAAAACATCTAGAATAAAATAAAAAAAATTAGACATCATGAGGTAAATGAATATCAATGTACATTGGTTGAATCTCATTCATTAGATGGATCACTAAAATTTTTCATCAAATAATCAACATGACATAGGTCATTAGAATCCACATTAGTTAATTCATACAATTTCCAATTATTTTACCTTTTCTTTTCAATTGGTAGAATATTTTGCATAGTATGAATCACCCACATATTGTAATTCTAATTTTTCATTTAGTAAATCTAACATGTTATTCTATGTTCTCACAGTTAATCCAAATCTCATAGTCTCTATATCATCGAGGAATTGAAACACCATAGGGGTTGATACATCTACTAGTCACAATTCCAAGAGGCCTAGTGGGATCCATGGGAGGTATATTCATGATGATTTTATCAATGAAGAGTGTAATCCAATTATATTAGGTTGTTTACATAGTGTACCTACATGATCACAGCTATTTTACAAACTAGAAGAACTGAAATTGGATATATAGTGTTATTCTAGACCACCCACTTAAAAAATAGTAGATTTAAACTATTTATTGATCCCAAAGGTAGGGATCACATTTCCCTTCATTCCCTCCATTGGAGACAATGTATCTATATGAAGAAACATTAAACCTTTATACAAGTTAGGCATTCTAAATTAGGGTTCACTATTAGAGGAAACCATTAAAACATGGAAGAGAAGAAAACTGGAAGTCTTATAATCATCATATGGTTCTGAAACACTAATATATGATGGGGTATTAATTATTTATCAAAGAATAATTCTATAGTTCATTTTTGGGGGGGAATTAGATGAGAGAGGGATGTGACTTATAATATTTGATGGTCCCTTATGGTTTTAAAAATATGATGGGTGTGGAATATTCATGACATGAATTGGTCAATAAAACTATGAATGACATGATTCTCATTTACAAAATAATTCTATCACCTCAGATTAAAAATCCAAAAAATTTTATTCCATGTAGTTCTCCAAACCCACATCATGAGTTCTTGAATTCAGTGGGTTTATTTAGCGGAAAATTATATTCATGGTGTCCATTAAAAAAGTGAATTAAATTTAAGGGGTTAAATAATGATGTGAATTAAATTCATGGGGTCTATTTAAGGGTGAATTAAGTTCATGGAGTCTATTTAGGACATGAAAAAAATTATGGGTTTTATTTAGGGCGTTAATTAAATTAATGAGGTCCATTTAGAACCTAAATTATAATTATTGTTTTTCCCTTGAACCAATCGAACTAGGAATATGTATTGAAAACCACATCCTAAATGAAGGAAAATGAAATCAATGTTGTCTAAGGAAAATCTCAAAGGGGGATGTTCCTGTGTAGGATATGATCTTATAGAATGATTAATGCAGAGAAAAACTATTTTCTTGATAAGTAAATTTTTAAATATAACATAGTTTTTATACAAAATAGTAATATAATATTTCTCTAAATGAAATTAATTTATTTATATATATTTAAAAGGAACTAATGGAATAGTAAATAGAATATATAAAAACGTGACATTGTATATACTTGAAAAGATAAGATAATTTTATTAAAAATCAGTATTTTGTACTATATACTCAAATATCAACATTATTCATAAAATATTCAAAAAACCACGATAAGAAAATGTTGAATTTATGATATAATAAATTATACCATTTTCAATTCAAATTATATAATTTTTAAATTAAATTATGGATAAAACCACATAATTCTTAAAACTCAATTTAGTTAGAAAAAAAATTTGTCCTTTTTGACATAAGAAATTTTTTATTCTTAAAATGAATATTGATCAATAAAATATAATTCATGAATATTTATAATTTATGAAATTGATATACTGTGAATTTTACATAGTTTTAAATATTAATCCCATTATTAGAAGTTGTGTGCTCGAAATTTTTATTCAATTTTGAAAAAGGTGGGAATGTTTTAATTTCTTTGCATTTTCATATTATTCTGTTGCTTCTTCAATAATAAGATTTTTTTTCATAAAACCGTAGCCTAGATAATCACCTCATTACATAACACCTTCTCTTTGTGGTCTATAATCTGAACAAGTTATTAGTCATATGAAATCTTCAATTCCATGTAAACTAATTTTGGTCTCAGAACATGAGATGCTTATAGAACATAAATTTTTAATAGTTATGAATGAAACCCACCTTATACCAATGATAAACTCTATGGTAAAAAAATAATTATTATATTTTCCAAAATTCTCTAAAATTTCATAAGGTCCAATGAACAATGTAATTAAAATTTCATTCTTATTAAAATTCATAAAACTTTCCCCTAGAAATACTTTAATAAAAACATGTTCTCCTACCATGATAGAATGATCTTTCTTCTAGTTATCAATGTAACTTTTCTACCCTCTCTGAACCGCCCTCAAATCCCATTGAAAAACATTAACTTTCATAACCATATCTTCAACCATTTATGGCCCTAGAAACCTTATTTCAACAAATTCTTCCCAACATGATATATTTCGACACGACTTTCTATATAATTTCCCAAAAGGTTCCAAATGTATAATAGAATGAAAACTATTATTTTAAGAAAATTCATCTAGTAAATTATTTTGATCCCAAATTCCATGTAAATAAAGTGAATAATCTTAAAACATATCCTATAATGTCTGAATAATATTATGTGACTATCCATCATAATCAGAATGAAAAGATGCATTAAAATATAATTCAATACTCAATGAATTTTAAAGGATTTTCTAAAAATTATAGGTATATCTAAGATCATGATATAATACGATCAGATGTGGGAATCAATGAAATATGATTATATTTTTAACATAAAGTCTAAAAATATGATCCTAATACATATTATCTCAAATTAGAGGAAAAGGAATTGATTTATTGAAAATATTTAAAATAAAGTATATTGCATTATTTTCCCAAGATGACTTTGCTAATATAACCATGAATTCAATGGATAGATTCTGTCATTTCAATTTATGGACTAGAGAAATATGAATCACCCTATTCAATAATTTTTATTCTAATTTAACCCAATTACAATTAAAACATTTAAGACTAAATTCAACAATTTCACTTTTTATTCCATACCAACATAAAAGTTACTGAAGGTTTCTATACATATTAGAACTTATGGGATAAATTTAAAATGGATATCAATGATCACCACTCAACAACTCTATCTTCAACATGGAATCCCAAGGAACATGTAATCTTTTTTTGAATATAAAATCACCTTCTTTTTCAATGTTAAATTCAGTAATCCTATATATACTTAATATTAATAACTTTTCTTTTAAATAAAAATCCCTATTCTGAACTTCCTTAATAATGTCTGACAATGATGACTGCATTGGTACCCCAAAAATAGAGGGAGTTTGTTTGTGAAAAATTCCTAGGATAACATTCATTAAATCATTACATAAATAGTCAAATACCATTCATATGATAGTTAATTTTCTATTATGATTATGAATGAAATCATAAACTAATCTATTTTCTTTTCCCATATGGTAATGAATTGTTCAGTCATAATACATAATAAGTTTCATTCATCTTCTCTATCTCATGTTTTTTTGAGTTGATATATATATTCAATTAAATCTTTTAAGACCATTATATATTTCATATTCTAATCTTTATAAATTATGTCTTTATAATTTTAAATAAAACACTACAACCTATATTTTAATGATAATTTTTGGATATTTTTCACATTAGGTTTCAATTTTCCTGAATCAAAAAAAAATTACCTGACCATTATTCATTAAAACACAAACAATTTCTATCAAAGAAGCATTAATGTAGTTAATAAACTGACCATTTATATTTTCATGGAAAAACATAGATCATTCAATGAACTTATTTTTTATTCCAAAAAACATTTATCATATTCTTTCATCTAAATGAATTTAACACATTTCTGAGTTAACCTAGTTACTGGGCTAGATAATTGGGCAATTTTTAAAAATTACCATTGATAGTAACCTAGGAATCCAAGAAAACTATGAATCTCTATGACATTTATAGGTCATTTTTACTCTTAAACCACATTAGTTTTAGATTTATGAATAGTTATTCCATCTTTATCTATAATATTTCCATGGAAAGTAATCTATCACAACTACCGTTCAAATTTACAAGAATTTCCACAAAACATCATTTCATTTAAGGTTTATAGAACAAAACTAATATGTTTCTCATGATCCACATTAATATCATAGTATATTAATCTGATACCAATAATCATGACAATAAATTTATCTTTGAAATCATGTAAAATTTATTCATAAGTTCTATAAATATGGATGGAGAATTTTTAACCAAAAGGGAATAACCAAAATCCCATGGTGTCCATACCTAGTCTGAAATTTTGTCTTTGGAATTTTTTCCCCCTTCATCTTTAGTTGACGATACTTGATCCTAAGATTAACCACTAAAAATATGAATATCCTTGGAGATTATCAAATAAATCATATATATAAGGAAACATATAATTATTTTTAACAAATATGTTCTAAAATTGTCTATAATAAATGAAAATACTCACAGATCAATCATTATTTTTAACAAACAAAATAGTATAGTCCCAAGAAGAAGCTCTTGGATAAATGACGAATTCTTCATTATACTCGTACATTTGTTTTTTCTATTCAAATAGTTCTATGTGAGCCATTCGCTAAAAAGGATTTTATATTAGATTTTCATTAGAAAGAAATCAAATTGTGAATTCATTATCCTAGTCAGATATATTACCAAAAAATATTTAGGAATTAAATAAAGATATTCATTTTCTATAGGAACATAACCAATGTAAATGGTTCCATTATTGTCATCAATATGTTCAAGATAACTCCCATTTTAATATTTAATCAATTACTTATCTATTTTAAAATTTAAAAAATATATGAATGCATTCTTGTATACATGATATAACTTGTTTAATAAAAAAATATTTGACTCTATAATATATCTTACCATGATAAATGGAATTCCAATCCATACACAGAATAATATCAAACTCTTCAAGGGAATGAAAACATGAGTTTCTAGTAAATATTTTTTATGAACAATAACATTTAGATTCTTATAATTTAATTTTTTTTAATAGTACCCCATGTTTTTTATGAAATGTAATAGTTTTATTTATTTTGGAAAATTTTAAATTTACTTATAAAATTATAATAAATTAATGATTTTGTAAACATAAAAAAACATTGGCACAGTACTGATAAAAATTTAATGTACCTACCACCACATCACTAGATTGTAAAACATTTCCAAAGTAGTTGTAAAGGATTTATTCACACCTTTATGCATATGATATTAAAATCTTACATTATTCATTCATATCATCATACAAGTGCCCTCATAATGAAACATCTCATTAAATCTAAAATATAATATTGTAAAATTTTCATTATTTTTACGATCATTATTATGGTCAGTTTCTTTGTAGTCATGTGCCACATGTCAAAACATACCACATAAGAGACTACTAAAAAATCACTCAAGGTGTATTTTGAATGTTTTGGGATGATTTTGTTTATTTTAAACTCGATTTACATGGTTTTACATGAATTTATAGCATAGTATTTGACTATATATGTTGACAATGTTCCATGATATAGGTATAAAATATCTTGAAGGTGTAAATAATTTTATTGTACAAGATTATGGTGTTTCTTAGTGTTGGCCAAATTTTTAGTGTCTAAAATTTGGATAAGGGGAAAAGTTTTGAGAAAATAGAGTTTTAATTCCACCTCATGAAAATATGGAAATTTGATGAAATTCATAAATCATTGGATGATTCAAAAAATATTTTTTTGAGAAGGAATTATATTTCATGAAGGTTATGATTACCCAGAGATTTTAGAATTTTGGATGTTTACATGAACAAAATATTTTCCAAAATATTTATAAAGATATGGAGTTTTATTAAGATAATTAAGAGTTTTTTAAAAAGTGGTGGCAAATGAGAATGTTTAATTATGTCAGGAAATGTTTATAAATAAGTGATTATCCCCTACTTTGAAGATAAGAGAATCCTTAATAAATATCCAAAGGATATCACTTCTTGAAATATTTTCATGAAGGGTTTTATTATGTGAATAATTCATATTAAGATCATTTATATAAGTATTTTTTGTAATCTGTCGAAGGAAGTTTTGTAAATGTTCATCGATTTTTGTTGAAGTATCTTAATTCTATGAATGTGATAAGTTTCGTAAATGGTTTAGAATTTGAATTAAGGATGGGAGAGGGACTCATGGAAGTAAATCTTATGTGAACTATATATAATTTAATAGATATTATGTGCTAAATTATAATTCTTCATTATGATGAACATTGATCTTAAAGACACAAAAAATGAGGTCTAGACAATATTAATTCAAATATCTAGTAGAACGATCTTCTGAAAGAGAAGTGTGAACACATCCTTGAAAAAATAATTGATATTTCATGTTTTTGGTAGTGAATTAGGAGGGATTTTAAGTCTAATATAATCACTTTAAAATAAGTGAACATTATTATATATTGCACCTCAACACAAAATTTGTGTGTACTCCTTGAACATATCCTAGTATGGCTGATCCAAGGAAAATTGTTTTATCTCATGAATTTCTTTATTTATTCTTAGACATTTCAATGGGAATGTGAGAGAAGAGTGTTTTGTTTAATGATGAAATAAGACCCAAAAAAGGAGGTTATTAATATTTCGTACCACTATTCACCCCACATAGTGTATTTAACATAGTAAATCCAATAATTAGCATTAAAGTGATTTTTCAATATTAGTGTTTTACTTTCAGTGGATGAATTTAGGTTTGTTAACCATAAAAGCATTTAGATTGCAGATTGAAATTTCTTTTCAATTGTGGGAGAATTGTATTTTGAACTACATCTCATCATCAGGTATGGATGTATTTACATATGTGATGCATGGTATTTCAAATAGTATGAATAATGGATATTTCTTAAAATAGAATTGAAGAGAAATAGATATTATCATCAGAGGAATAAATTAAATAGTGGATAATTATCCAATATAATATATAGTATGGTGATTCCATTTAATTCATCACATTCCATGTGGGTAATTCTTCAAAAATAATTATAAGGTAAATTCCAATCTTTGAGAAAAAAATGAGCTTGTTCTACAAAACAGGTACGAGGACATAAGGATTCACCATGAAATACTGAAAATTCATTATTTATTTGACTTTCAAAATCCAATTTATGTTTGAGTTGTAAAATACATACCATGTTTGATATAAAAACAAATTTCACCCTATATCACATTCTAAAATTCAAAAAACTCCACAACACTCAAGGATATTAAGATCCAAGAATCACTCGTGTTAGCCAAAGTCAAATCGCCAGTCATCACAATCAGGAGTTACCACTATTATCATCTCCATCCAACACCATTTCATCATCTCCTCCAACCACCACATAGATTCCAGAGAATGTCAGAGACAGCCAGAGCCTATATAAACATTGTACCATGTCGCCATCATTCCCCATTAAGAAAACTACAACCCAATCCCCAAAACCATGAAGGCATGCCTCATCCAAAATCAAAAACCATCAACACTCCACCATAGAGGTCAATGTAAATAGACCTTCACAAAAATCATGATGAAGAAAAATGAAAAAAAAAATCCAATATTGAAGACCCATGTCTAAAACATTGGAGGCCATCGAACAACACCACCACAACCCTGATTGGTACCACCAATTAAAATCTGACCAGAAGTGGAGAAGTAGAATGTGAGGTCAGAGTAGTGGTTTGAGTAACCGATATCTCCAAAAGGTGATAATGTTAAAGAGGAAGAGAACTGGGAATAAAAAACATGAGAAAGAAACCTAGAAGAACCTTGAGATCCTTCGACCTTCGAACCACAATACCCAAAACCTCCTTGAACCACCGCTCCATGTCGGACCTGGAGCGGCACAGAGGAACAAGAGGTCTAATTTATAGAAGGAGAATCTGAAGGCATCAATAGTAGAAAACCATCATCAGAATCCCCATACCTCCTTAAAGAATATTCCTTCATTAAAAAATATAAGGAACCATAGAACCTTCACCATAGATAAATCATGAAACATGGATAAATAGAAGACAAAACCTGGAACAAATAGGTGTGAAAGTAACATAGGGAGATGTAAACAAGAAGTGTCACATAGAAAATTAGATGAAGTATGGAGGAGTCTAAAATAATGGAGGAATGGAAGAAAAAGAAGGTTGTATCACTCAAATATTCCACCGACCCCTAATTGAATTGTTTTGGGATGATACCCTTGGTGGAGCTGAGAGCATGAGGAGGAGGAAGCCAGTAGATAAAGGAGAAAACTAATAATACCCCACAATGATCAAGTTGATGCAATGTTTGACTGAGTGAATTTCTTTATGGAGAATATGCATGTTCTATTTAAAATACATAATGATGTAAATATTTTAAATCTCATAATGAGAATACTTCCACCTTTTTTATATATGAAATTCTATGTAGTTGAGGAAAAATATACGAATTAGTTGACATTGGATAGATTATATAGACCTAATTTTTATATGAGATGAGAAATGATAAAAATAGGGATATGAAAAAATGGATTTCTGAAGAGGTTTCATTCATGAACATAAATAATCTCACCATTGAGGATTCCCAGGAATAATAGGAGGTTGGTCAAGTCATGTCATTAATTTAACGAAATCTATAATTTAGAAAATGAAACCATAAAGAGAAATTTTCACTCCCATCATTTCTATGAAGAAAGTTTTGAAATATTTCTGAAAGGTTCAACAAAAATCATCAATATTATGGTGGGGATGAAGTTTAAATTATTATAAATTAGTCTACATCCAACAAGAAAGGTAGTAAAAGTGTTTAGGGAATTTTCATTAAGAATAATAACCTGTTTTCAAACTTTTAAATCTTCAATTTCTAAGAAAATGGTTGAGAGATACAATAAGGAAAGATAATTGGAAGGTATAGTTGATAACCAATATTAATTAGAATCATATCTTGAGGAGATTTTAGTTCTTATATCCAAAATGAATAAATCCAATAGAGTGTTTCATGACACAAAACTCTATGTGCTACATGATGAAGAAAAGATATCTAAAATGAAGGTAGAAATCGAAAATCTCATACATAAAAATCCTAAAATATCAAATAATTTCAGAAGAAAAATATTAAATTTAAATAATAGATTAAATATATTGATGGTTTTATGAACATAGTCAAATATATGGTCCAATTTATTAAGAACTAGAGGAAGAAATTGTCCGGTGGTGAAAAACAATTGATGATCAAAAGAAACTTCTGAATATGCGTATGGCATTAAGAATGAAGGTTAAATAGTGAGCGAAATGGATATTATAGTTTATAGATCCTGATAAATAGTCAATGAATTGTCAAGAGAAGAAAAAATTCATCATAATGACATAATTAGTATGATGATTGATGACAAACCAAAAGCCATAACAATTGGTTCCTAACCATAACAACCCACTATGATGTTCAAGATTGATTGGGATAATAATTTGAATTAGAAGATTCAGAAAACACAATTTACTATCAGTTCAATAGTTATGATATACAGGAATACACCTCGTATATGGTGTTATTATTTGGGAAATAGGGACACTTCCAAAAAAGTATTCTTCCTATCCAAGAGATTCCAATGGGAACAAGTGTAACCAAGGAAACCACACATATTTAAATATTCTATGTATTATTTTTTAGTCATTGTTTCTAGTGTTCTATATTTTGGCACATGGACATATATTTTTCATCATCAATATAGAGGAATGTAATGAAATATACACAATGTGGTTGTATATAGTAGCTCACGAAACCATCAAATGAGATGAAAATGAAAAATTTATTTGAATATTTTAAGGATGAAGATGGTACAACATAATTTGGAAAAAATCATGAATATTAATTGAAAATAGGATTGAATTTTCCAATATATATTAAAATGAAAAGAGTTAAGAATGAAAAAATTATAGATTTTTTCTTTAATGCATCAGATCATACTAGTTTTTGGTTCCATGAACGTGGATGCCCATATCATAAAATGGGAAATAAGATTCTTTTCATATGAATCAAATATTAAAATCAACGTGTGATCAAATTTGGAAAAAATGAAGGCCTAAAAATAATTCACTCAAGAAAATCCATGTTTGGGGGAAATGATATGAGAAATAACAATGTTTTGGTCATTGAAGGTATCATTCGCAACATGCTAATTATTAATTGATTGTTTAATTTCGGGAATGATATATGATTTAATAAGAAGATTTTTTAGGTTCAAGGTAAAAGATATTAGAATTGTTTAATAGGTAAAGAGTATAAAGAAGTGTATCTAACATTTGAGTAGAGAGGGAGATATGTGGAATCTATCCAAAGACAAAGAAAATGGGTTTTCTTATAAATGGATTGTCTATATGTTCCTAATGTCCCTATAATATCTGGTGAAATATGATGCAATTTTAGGTCATCCATATCATTAAAATGATCGTAAGCACACATGTGATACATTCCAACAGGGGAAGATTAGTTGAATGACACACAAGGAAAAGTAACAGAAGTGAATAAGTGTGATCAAATTGATGCATGTAGATGTTGGTGGACCTATCTCACCCGGACCAGTTGACAAGAAGAGATATTAAGTTCGTTTCATGGGTATTTTTCATTTCCTGCAAGTATGAGGTGTTCAATTGTAGAGCACAATACTATAGGGAATCTAAAAGGATTTTTTGATATAATATTTGGAATATTGGAAGTGATAATGGTACATAATTCACAATCATCTAAGAGGAGGATTATTTCATGAAATATGAGATAATGAAGAAATTTTTGGACATGATAACTTATCATAAAAATAGAGTGGTTTAGATGAAAAATATGATAAAAAATAACATGGTCATAAAAATAATTATTATAAAATACCTATAAGATAAATTTTGAAAGGATGTAGTCTTTATATCACTCTACATTTCTAATAGAGATATATTGTGTCTAAAAGGAGAATAAAAACCATATGTCCTACATTATGGAAGGAATCCAACATTTAAATACATTTGAATCATTATAATTATGTGTTTTATTCTCAAAATGATAAATGAATCATGGCTGAACCTAGTGGAGATAAAGGGATATTCCTTTGGTACATAAGAAAAATAAAATATTATAAATTCATCAATAAGTTACTAGGATAACTGTTCCAATGCAATGGTTTCATTGTAATGGAAAATTAATAGAATCTTTAAAAATATAGAAAATCATTACATGACAATAACAATGAGAAGATAAGTAATTTTTTGGGATGTAAAAGTGTAAAATAGTATTTCTATAGAATATTTAATGTTTATTAGGACCATTTCAGACTATTATATGGACATAAACTGTAACGCCCCGACCCCAGCTACCCAGAGTCGGTGCATTACTTCATAACATTGGCATGATCACAAGAAGATCAAATCCCAAAAGACCGATTAGTTTAGTAGCCTTGGAAACACTAGATATATTCATAAGTTTTACATTACATCATAAAATGAAAATCTACTACAACAACATAATGTTTCCAACGTCCACACTATAAACCCCTCATAATATCCCTGCATGTCAAATCATAATTTACTTCTTCAGTACCTGGGAAAAATAAAACATAGAAAAGGGGTGAGCTCAAATGCCCAGTAAGGATAACAATATAGCGGAACATTCAAAATAAGCATAAACATTTAAGGCAATGAATTACTAAAACAAAAGCCTTTTAAAATTGAACTTCAACATAGTATGGCAAAAGTAAAATGAAATAATGCCATTTACTTGTTCACATGGATATTCTACCAATCGAATAATCACATGAAATATCAATAACCACTTTCATAATGTTGGAATGCATAATGCTAAACGTTAATTTCTTTGTCTAGGCCTCATCCCAAGACCTAGGGGTTACTTCTAACCGGAACCCAACCCGGAGTGCCTCTAATAACCGGACACCAACCCGGAGTGCCTCTAATAACCGGACACCAACCCGGAGGGCATACTTTTACCAGTCCCTAACCTGGAGGGCTTACTTTAACCAGTCCCCAACCTGGAGGGCTTACTTTTACCAGTCCCCAACCTGGAGGGCTTACTTTTACCGGTCCCCAACCCGGAACATACTTGTTTAGCACATTCATCTGAAGAAAAGTTTGAAATATAACATAAACATTCGGATTAAAACTAGCATACGAAATGTCAATAGTTTCACCATAAACTATGAATGGTATAAAATAGCACATCCACAGTCAAAAATATCACAAAACCTTCAATACAATATAGAAGTTTTGTATTATAATAAATCAACTTCAAATAAGCGTAAAATCCATTAAAGGATGTTGACATAGATGAAATCAAAACACTTTTTAGAGAAATATCTCTTTCTATTTTTGAAATCATTTAAGAGCCATATAAAATAAAACATTTTCTTGAAAATATTCTTGTAAGCTTGTAAGGGAAGCTTTGAAGATTTTATAACGGCGTAAAATAACCGCACCTGCCGTATAAGTTAAAAAAACATTCTTACCTCAATTCTGTCGAAAAGGTTAAAAAGGACCTTGTTTCGAAAACGACGGAAAGATTCCTTTATAAACCTCTTATAAAAAGTCAAACAAGGGTATAAATGACTTTAACCCATATTCTTTTAAATAGTAAAAATGTTTTGAAATACATTTTTAAGAAACATGGATGTGGATGATAAAGATATCCCAGTAGATTATTACGTATAAACAACCTCGGATAATGAAGAGATTGTGAAATAAACCCTTACCTTGTACTTTTCCTTGGTTGGGGTAGGTTAACCTCCTGTATAATGGTGAAATAATTGTTATTAAATTATACAAGAATCATATACATTAATATGATATCATATATGATCTTTTAATATTGATTTGATAATAATATCTTAGTATTATCGCCGTTTCGGGTGTTAACTTACTCATTTTCTTTTATATGTTTTGTTACATAAGTCATGTTTGTTGTATCTTATTCATATCCAGAATGATATCAAGTCCTTAAAAATCATTTTTAAATCATTAAATGATAATTATACTTGAATGGATACGACAGAGAATGAATCTCATCGCGTTCGTGGAGACGGTAGTCCGTACGTACGCACGAACGCTACTTCCATTTAATTTTTATTTTAAAAGAATCGAATCCAAATGATACATAGGTATATTACTATTCCAGTATAATATAATATTTTATATATGTTACTTAAGTTCATTAACACCATCCTTTATACGTTCCATGTGTGGTATGAACGAGTCATATCATTTTAAGGGGGCGGTAGTCCGCACTTCCTCAAATGAAATTATCGTATGTATATACAACATGAAACGAATAATGGTATGAAATAAAATGGAATTACAGAAGCTTATATATAAAATATATATCATTAATATCATATTTAATTACAGTGCCATCATAATGGCCACCATGAGAGGTGGTAAGATGTATTTGAACAATCATCGTTTCGTGAGGCGTTAGTTTGCCATCCACAGAAACATTATGTTCATCATCCATTAGATGGAGTTGTGTGTATGTGTATTTTTAATCCTTCTTATAACAACATCCTAGTATATTGAGGATACTAGTGTTGTTACAAAAGAAAGGAAATAAAAAGAGTTTGGGGGTTGGAGAAGCAAAATAAAGGAAAATAATTTAAGAGAAATCGTTACCTTTAATTTAGGTAACTCACTTTGGTTGGAACCAAAGGACTTGTTGAAATGCTTTCTGCCTAAGGGGAAGCTTCAAGGAGGAGGAGGGGGATGTGGGGAGCTTAGTTGAGCAGATTTTGGACGAGCCAAGTGGGTTGAGAGGTGTGAAGAATGAGTAGAAGTGGTCTCCTTTTATAAGGGAGAGGAGGGGTTATTTAGGAAAGAGTGAAAGTATTACTTTATAATATAATTATATTCGGTTTATAATGGTCCAAAAATCATTGAGGTCGAAGATAAGATGACTCATATTCTAAATAACATCAACCAATAAGAATTGGACAGGTTTTAGATAATATTTTAATCATTATAATCTTATTTATTTAAATGATTTATTAATGAGGTAAACATTGCATCATTATTGTGTCATTAATAATTTAACTTATTTGATGTCTAAAAATTATAAATAAAATATCATCATGTAGGAAATCTTTTTATCTTTCTAATGAATATTTATAATCGAAAATCCAACATGTATAACCCTATGTAAAAATTGTTCTTCTAAAAGATGTAAGCTTATGCCATTTTTATTTTTATTTTAACTTTATTAATATAATGTGTCCCTACCACATACAAGTGGCTCCAAGGGGTCCCCAAATTTACCCAAGGATGCCCATGGTCGGGTATGTGTGAACCAATAGGGGTAAGACACGTTTTAGGGTAATTTAGTATTATTATAATATTATTTTTTAACCCTTATTTACCGGATTTACCCTTAACCATGGTAAATAAAATATTTACCGCAGTAATTATTCAAAATGTCTAAAAATAAAAGTTACCTATTTACACAATTTGAACGTCCTGATTCCAAATATGGAATCCATTTTCCTAAATTCAAAACACAGAAGTGGCAGAAATTAATTTAAAATTAATTCCCGCTGTCAAAACAAAAAGCGTGTTTTTAAGAGATAATAACTATCAAAAGATTGACACTCGTTTATGTTCGGTTTAATTGTAAAATTATGTCCAATTACCAACATTATATTAAATGGTAAAAATATATTCTAAATATACTTTAAAACCACTCAAATTCATAATTTATCACTATTAATTATTTTGATTAAAAAAGTTGTTTTTAATTAATACTTAGTAATTTTCACTATTCATCAAAATATGAAAGTTATCCGAAATGTACCAAAATTTCACCTTAGGCTAAATTCGATATTCCGAATCTAAAAATGAAGTCCATTTTCAAATATAAAATATATATAATTTCGAAATTTAGGTATTACTATTCATAACGGCTAGTTTGATCGGTTGTGGTGTGTGTTAAAACTCGACGTTGCGTACAACACACGCTACTGTTTTATTCAAAGGAAAGCGTACCGTGGAAGCTTGGGATGTTTCATTCTAAATTTTTTGATGTCTCCATTTAGTCAAAAAGCTTAAAATATTGTATTTAAAAAGGTTTCACTATCAAAAGTTGATAAAAGTGCAATACTGAAAATGAATCTGTTCTTGCATTATGACTAAGAAACTCATAATATGGATTCTAAAATTATAAGGATTATATAAAGTTAAAAATGTAGTTAATGCTATTCATGACCTCTTTTAATGGCTTTTTTTTTTGGTAAGTCATAGTGCAATTGAACTCGGTGTTGCGTGTAGTGCAAGTTATTGAATTATTTTGAAGAAATAACACACTATGAAATCTTGGGGTGTTACATTCTCCCCTCCTTCAATAAATTGCGTCCTCGCAATTTGAAATTGTTCTTCAAAAATAAAAGGTTGAAAATAGATAATATATTTGTGGGAAAACCCACATCGGAAATTGGGTTACTAAAATTTAGTCTTAATATGAGGAAAAGAGAAATGAAAGGGTCACCACCAAATTATGATCTTGATTAGGAGAACATTGGTGGCAATTAGAGACATATAATCGGAGGAAAAACGTAAATATTTATAGGTAGTGATTGAGGTCATCAATCACAAACATGTATAAAATTGAGGTCCTTAAATACATCAATCTATGATGAATTGAAATACCATCGGTTCAACAAAACATAGGGTATTAGGATAACACATTTTTGACGTTTCAAAATATCTTAGTTGAAATCCCACATCGAAAAATGAATTAATGAGGCCTCTATTTAAAATAAAGAGTGGAAAGTATGAAGATTACCGAAAATAACACATACTAGGGTTCCATGTAGGAAAATATGGATATGGAAAAGAAATCTAACCATCAATTATCTGATGGAGAGTGGTAGAGAACATGGATATGAAAAGGCCAACAATCCCAAAGCCATAAATTAGTGATGATTTAAGGTACCATCTAGGGAAACATTTTTGTTCTAAGTTCCTTTTATTAATGTTGAGGAATTTATTTATGAGATTGGCCAAGATCATAAGGAGATATACTTACTTTATAATCAGAGTTTTATCCATTAATAAGTTTATACCAAAAACTCATCTTTCACTCTAAAAGATAATAGAATGTAATTTTTTATTTATTTATACTATTCGTACAGGGTTCCAAAATAAATGAATTTATAATTCATCTACAAGATCTTAAAAAAAACAACATTATTTAATCCAGGACATCTCATGGGCCAGTGGTAGGTGATACACCCTTGTCGCCCATCAGTTGCGGGTTCAAGTCTCGCAGCCTTGCCGGACATGACAGGTTGCCGCCCAACCTCCGGGTTTTCCTTTTATGGTAATCCAAAATAATCCAAACTAGAACTATCCAAAATACTTCTGTCCAAACTCACAGTCCAACATTTATAAGGAAGGTAAACATAATATAGATCCTTTTTAACCCGCAATAGCATATGAATACCTTCATCATGTATTACCATATTCCTTATTGATTACATTCATGTTCCCTTATTCCATATAGAATGCTGGATATACTTCATTAATCCAAAAATGTTTTAAACCCCAAAAATGATGGAATATACAAATCATTAATCAGCTTCAAGGTAGTCAATAATATCCAATATAATTTATCCAAATCAATCATGTATTATTCTAAAATCACCACCTCGGTATCTGAACCATATTATGGTTTATCCTTCTCTCAACCATATATTTTCCAAACATTTGACCTGCTACTGAGTCACTTTTCTTTGTTCCACACCATCTCAAGTCCTTAATGAAATAGTACTGCAGTACAATCCTTATATACTCCATAATTATTATAACAAGTACATTGTTGATACAACACTCAATTGACATAATCAACATAAGAACTCTAATCATTCCTCTTCATCTGTGGTAGTATCATAACTTGATTATTATCCAATAGCATCATTTGCGTCATAGTCTGATGACCGGGACATAGGTTCGCGTAGTGTCCAAACTCCTTGCAAATGAAGCATTGTACATTTGAAACCATTTTCTTACCCTTGCAGTCACGTACTTTGTGCCCTTTTCCTCCACACTTATAACAAACTCCCATTCCTTTCAGGCAAGTTCCAGGGTGTTTCTTTCCACAGTTACCACATATGGGAAAATTCTTCTTTTCCCTCTTCCCTTTATCCATCTTTCTCTCTTCCATCCTTTTCTTCTCTTTCTTCCCTTCAAAGCCATAGGACTCAGTAAACTCTTTACTTATCTTATCAACACATGATATTATTTCTTCATATGATGATAATACATGGGAGACTATTTCTCTTATAAATTCTAGCTTAAGACCATGAGAGATATGATCCTTCCTTCTCTTTGAATCATGTGCATTTCTGGAGTTATCATTCCTTCTACTGGGCGCCATTTCTAAACAATGGCATAAACTAGATTAGTTTATGAGTCAAAATACATAATGCCATACTTATAAAACACTTAACATAAATTGAACTATTTATGGATATAATCCATAATCGTAAAAATGTTTTCTTTGAGGAAGTATATACTCATAAACCCTTCATAATGGTTTGTAAAGAAAATGAGAATTATCCTAAGCATATCCCCCGGGAGTGTCGTAACCAAGAGTGCAGCAAGGCCCGTTGTCGTGCACCAGTTCCCGTTCGAGTCTAGCTCAAAGCGGTGTTTTCGGGTTTTACCCCTAGGTACATCTGTGCCAGAGCCGCCTCTACCTGCTCGTATCCAGACAGGGATGTATTGCTCGGAAAACTCACAAAATCTCTACAATACCAAAATTCTAGGAAGTTCTTCTACACTAATCCTCAAAGTTCATCTTAGGTCTACGTGCTCTAATCAGAGTTTATCTAAATCTAGCTTCCAAGGTTTGTACTAAACTTCCTCTGATACCAACTGTAACGCCCCGACCCCAGCTACCCAGAGTCGGTGCATTACTTCATAACATTGGCATGATCACAAGAAGATCAAATCCCGAAAGACCGATTAGTTTAGTAGCCTTGGAAACACTAGATATATTCATAAGTTTTACATTACATCATAAAATGAAAAACTACTACAACAACATAATGTTTCCAACGTCCACACTATAAACCCCTCATAATATCCCTGCAAGTCAAATCATAATTTACTTCTTCACTACCTGGGAAAAATAAAACATAGAAAAGGGGTGAGCTCAAATGCCCAGTAAGGATAACAATATAGCGGAACATTCAAAATAAGCATAAACATTTAAGGCAATGAATTACTAAAACAAAAGCCTTTTAAAATTGAACTTCAACATAGTATGGCAAAAGTAAAACGAAATAATGCCATTTACTTGTTCACATGGATATTCTACTAATCGAATAATCACATGCAATATCAATAACCACTTTCATAATGTTGGAATGCATAATGCTAAACGTTAATTTCTTTGTCTAGGCCTCATCCCAAGACCTAGGGGTTACTTCTAACCGGAACCCAACCCGGAGTGCCTCTAATAACCGGACACCAACCCGGAGTGCCTCTAATAACCGGACACCAACCCGGAGGGCATACTTTTACCAGTCCCTAACCTGGAGGGCTTAATTTAACCAGTCCCCAACCTGGAGGGCTTACTTTTACCAGTCCCCAACCTGGAGGGCTTACTTTTACCGGTCCCCAACCCGGAACATACTTGTTTAGCACATTCATCTGAAGAAAAGTTTGAAATATAACATAAACATTCGGATTAAAACTAGCATATGAAATGTCAATAGTTTCACCATAAACTATGAATGGTATAAAATAGCACATCCACAGTCAAAAATATCACAAAACCTTCAATAAAATATAGAAGTTTTGTATTATAATAAATCAACTTCAAATAAGCGTAAAATCCATTAAAGGATGTTGACATAGATGAAATCAAAACACTTTTTAGAGAAATATCTCTTTCTATTTTTGAAATCATTTAAGAGCCATATAAAATAAAACATTTTCTTGAAAATATTCTTGTAAGCTTGTAATGTAAGCTTTGAAGATTTTATAACGGCGTAAAATAACCGCACCCGCCGTATAAGTTAAAAAAAACATTCTTACCTCAATTCTGTCGAAAAGGTTAAAAAGGACCTTGTTTCGAAAACGACGGAAAGATTCCTTTATAAACCTCTTATAAAAAGTCAAACAAGGGTATAAATGACTTTAACCCATATTCTTTTAAATAGTAAAAATGTTTTGAAATACATTTTTAAGAAACATGGATGTGGATGATAAAGATATCCCAGTAGATTATTACGTATAAACAACCTCGGATAATGAAGAGATTGTGAAATAAACCCTTACCTTGTACTTTTCCTTGGTTGGGGTAGGTTAACCTCATGTATAATGGTGAAATAATTGTTATTAAATTATAAAAGAATCATATACATTAATATGATATCATATATGATCTTTTAATATTGATTTGATAATAATATCTTAGTATTATCGCTGTTTCGGGTGTTAACTTACTCATTTTCTTTTATATGTTTTGTTACATAAGTCATGTTTGTTGTATCTTATTCATATCCAGAATGATATCAAGTCCTTAAAAATCATTTTTAAATCATTAAATGATAATTATACTTGAATGGATACGATGGAGAATGAATCTCATCGCGTTCGTGGAGACGGTAGTCCGTACGTACGCACGAACGCTACTTCCATTTAATTTTTATTTTAAAAGAATCGAATCCAAATGATACATAGGTATATTACTATTCCAGTATAATATAATATTTTATATATGTTACTTAAGTTCATTAACACCATCCTTTATACGTTCCATGTGTGGTATGAACGAGTCATATCATTTTAAGGGGGCGGTAGTCCGCACTTCCTCAAATGAAATTATCGTATGTATATACAACATGAAACGAATAATGGTATGAAATAAAATGGAATTACAGAAGCTTATATATAAAATATATATCATTAATATCATATTTAATTACAGTGCCATCATAATGGCCACCATGAGAGGTGGTAAGATGTATTTGAACAATCATCGTTTCGTGAGGCGTTAGTTTGCCATCCACAGAAACATTATGTTCATCATCCATTAGATGGAGTTGTGTGTATGTGTAGTTTTAATCCTTCTTATAACAACATCCTAGTATATTGAGGATACTGGTTCTGTTACAAAAGAAAGAAATAAAAAGAGTTTGGGGGTTGGAGAAGCAAAATAAAGGAAAATAATTTAAGAGAAATTGTTACCTTTAATTTAGGTAACTCACTTTGGTTGGAACCAAAGGACTTGTTGAAATGCTTTCTGCATAAGGGGAAGCTTCAAGGAGGAGGAGAGGGATGTGGGGAGCTTAGTTGAGCAGAGTTTGGACGAGCCAAGTGGCTTGAGAGGTGTGAAGAATGAGTAGAAGTGGTCTCCTTTTATAAGGGAGAGGAGGGGCTCTTTAGGAAAGAGTGAAAGTATTACTTTATAATATAATTATATTCGGTTTATAATGGTCCAAAAATCATTGAGGTCGAAGATAAGATGACTCATATTCTAAATAACATCAACCAATAAGAATTGGACAGGTTTTAGATAATATTTTAATCATTATAATCTTATTTATTTAAATGATTTATTAATGAGGTAAACATTGCATCATTATTGTGTCATTAATAATTTAACTTATGTGATGTCTAAAAATTATAAATAAAACATCATCATGTAGGAAATCGTTTTAGCTTTCTAATGAATATTTATAATCGAAAATCCAACATGTATAACCCTATGTAAAAATTGTTCTTCTAAAAGATGTAAGCTTATGCCATTTTTATTTTTATTTTAACATTATTAATATAATGTGTCCCTACCACATACAAGTGGCTCCAAGGGGTCCCCAAATTGACCCAAGGATGCCCATGGTCGGGTATGTGTGAACCAATAGGGTTAAGACACGTTTTAGGGTAATTTAGTATTATTATAATATTATTTTTTAACCCTTATTTACCGGATTTACCCTTAACCATGGTAAATAAAATATTTAACGCAGTAATTATTCAAAATGTCTAAAAATAAAAGTTACCTATTTACACAATTTGAACATCCTGACTCCAAATATGGAATCCATTTTCCTAAATTCAAAACACAGAAGTGGCAGAAATTAATTTAAAATTAATTCCCGCTGTCAAAACAAAAAGCGTGTTTTTAAGAGATAATAACTATCAAAAGATTGACACTCGTTTATGTTCGGTTTAATTGTAAAATTATGTCCAATGACCAACATTATATTAAATGGTAAAAATATATTCTAAATATACTTTAAAACCACTCAAATTCATAATTTATCACTATTAATTATTTTGATTAAAAAAGTTGTTTTTAATTAATACTTAGTAATTTTCACTATTCATCAAAATATGAAAGTTATCCGAAATGTACCAAAATTTCACCTTAGGCTAAATTCGATATTCCGAATCCAAAAATGAAGTCCATTTTCAAATATAAAATATATATAATTTCGAAATTTAGGTATTACTATTCATAACGGCTAGTTTGATCGGTTGTGGTGTGTGTTAAAACTTGACGTTGCGTACAACGCACGCTACTGTTTTATTCAAAGGAAAGCGTACCGTGGAAGCTTGGGATGTTTCATTCTAAATTTTTTGATGTCTCCATTTAGTCAAAAAGCTTAAAATATTGTATTTAAAAAGGTTTCACTATCAAAAGTTGATAAAAGTGCAATACTGAAAATGAATCTGTTCTTGCATTATGACTAAGAAACTCATAATATGGATTCTAAAATTATAAGGATTATATAAAGTTAAAAATGTAGTTAATGCTATTCATGACCTCTTTTAATGGCTTTTTTTGGTAAGTCATGGTGCAATTGAACTCGGTGTTGCGTGTAGTGCAAGTTATTGAATTATTTTGAAGAAATAACACGCTATGAAATCTTGGGGTGTTACATAAACTATAGTTTTGAATAGAAAATTATAAGTAGAAAATAATTAGTGATAATGAAGTCCCATTTTAAATAAGGAGAATGAAATCAATTCAGTAAACATAATTTTTAACTCTGGTATATGAAGATTTTTTAAAGCAAGATGCAGGAGGTTAGAATTATGTTCAAATGATTTATGAAGAGCTTGACCAAATAAAAAAATAAATTGGATATTGTTTAGAGGATTATATATAATAATTTCATCTGGTACAAATGGTGTTTCTATAATACACTAAATGAAGAATACATGTTTTTCGAAAATAAAGAATGTATTTCATGTGATGTATAATTTTTGATCAAGGCAATAAATTTTGATGATACATTTTTGAAATATTTCAAGGAAAGAAAAAATTATAATTTTCTAGTCCATTATAGTAAAAAATAGTTCATTTTTTCCATATGGATGTCAAGTCAATAAATCTAAAAATGGTTTTTGAAAAACTAGTTTATATTAAATATCCATATGGTTTTCCCATTCATAAATATGAGAACAATTTTTTTTGGTTGAAAAATGTATAATAAATATTAAATCAAGTGCTAATATTCATGACTTGATCAGTATTTGAAAAAAATCAGTTTCCAATATGAAGATGTTTATTTCATTACATATGTCAATTATGAGAGTAATCAATGGATGATGGTGATGGTGTATGTCAATGACATAATATTTTGTTCATAAAATTATGCACAATGCATATAGTTTTAAAAATTTAAGAAATTTGTGTTCAAAATGTCAATGATTAGCGAGACATTGATTTTACATTGTTTATTGGTGATTAAAGGAAGGAATGACACATTTATTTCTCAAACCAAATATTATAAGGAGGATATGAGTAGATTTAAAATAGATAATTCCATGGTAATGAAAATTATAGTGGCTACATGGATGAAATTATCATGAGATGTTTAAGGCAATGATGTTAATGTCACTATATATAAGATTATTATTTGGATTGTGTTGTACTTAAAAAATTAACACATGTTTTTTTTCCACATTCTAGGTGATATGGTATAAAATTAATCCCAATGAAATCCACCTACTTATAGTGATAATGAAAAATTTATTATCTGAAGATCACATTTGATTTTAGTTTTCTTTATATTGAAAAATATTAGAAAGTGATTTTTGGATATAAATATATAGATTGGGTTGGAACAATAGATTCTTTAAATTCAAAATTATGTTGTGCATTCTATCTTGGAAGATTATGTATTTCTTATTATAGTAATAATTGAGATAATATTAATTAAATAACTAAAAAAGATTAATATATAGATACCACTCTATATTTCATGCAATTACTATGGATAATAATGTAACATGAGAATATGGGAGTTTAAGTGAAGTATCTAATCGATATCTATTATGATTTTTCATTTTCTATAAATCTTAGAAAAAATCATATCCATAACCCATGGAAAAATCATATTGAACTAAAGTGTAATTGGAGATGGTTGAGAATGAGTTTATGAAGTTAGATTATGTGAATAGAAAAATTCAATTTATATATATTTTGATGAAGTCCTTACCAATTGTAGTGTTTGGATTCCAGCAACTACTGCTGGGGGTTCGGTTAACTCCCCACATTTATGAAAGTTTAGAAGTCAAGCCCCCACTCTCTGAGGTATGGTGTGATATTCCCTATGTGATTATATGTGCTCTTTACCTTTTCGAAGAACAAAAACGTGTTTCCTTTGTTCTTATTGACAAAATAATAGATGTTGTGTTCATAAAAGGGGGATAAACTGTTGGGGTAGTAGAATAGAGTGGGAGTTTTTGAATATGAAAATGTTGAAGTTTTTTATTCAATGAAGATAATTAATTGAAGGAGTTCATTATAAATGAAGGAATCTAGTGGGGTTATGGAAGTGGGTCATCATTCTATTCAAATATAACTAAATGGTTCTATAAAAATTTCATAGTGCACTAATTAGTCTTAATAGGTAATGAAGAGGATCTTTTGAAAATGAATAATTGGTTTCATGAATTAATATATTAATTATTAAACATCACATGATATTATTGCCTTCATAATGATCATGGATCATGTGTCATTAGAGTATGCGTTGATTAAATCATTGGTCTTTATTTAGAGTATCATAATGAAAATTTTGGTGGAATATGGATGTGCATACTTGTTTTTCATGAAGATAGAAATAAAAGGACTAATTCTCTATAAAATGTTGGAGAGTTGTAACAAATCCAAAGGGAAAAATTATTCAACAACAAAATCCCTAATGGTTACATTGTAGTGTTTTTTGGTTGGTTGTATTTTTTTAAAAACCCGGTTGAAATGTTCTGATGTGATGGTACAATGTGGTTACAAACCAGGTAAATTGAAAACATTCCAAGGAAGAGGTATGTAATCACTATAATGTGTATATAATGTTTTTCATACAAGGTGGTGGTATTTTCATGTATTTTTTTTATATTAGGCATTAAAATTTTGGATAAGGGGAAAATTTTCATGAATGTAGAGTTTCAAGGCCACCTCTTAAAATCATGGAAAGGGGAAAGGATTATTTAAATATTGAATGATTTGTGAAATAAAGTTTTAAAAAACATTATGTTACATGAAAGAAGTAAATTATGAAAAGGAAGTAAATTATACGATGACACCTTGATTTTTAGAATAATTAAAGAAGAAAATATTTTTTAAATTTTTTATAAGTGTATAGAATTTTTAGAATATAATAAAGAGTTTTAGAAAATGTGGTGGTGAGTGAGAATTTTTTTGATGGGGTAGAAATGATTGTAAATTTATGACTACCCCATCCATTGAAGATGTAGAAATCCATAAATATTCTCCACAGGCTCTCAATTAATTAAAAATTTAAAAAAACTCTTGTATGATGTATTCTCAAAAAAATTAGTTCTATGAATAAAAAAAATTGTCTCAATCTAACCACGGTGGTTTTGTGACTACTCAGTTATCTTTGAAAAAGTTTTGGAATTTCATGAAATTGAAAAGTTTTACAAATGGTTTAGATTATTCTTAAAAGTTGAGTGGTGGTTTCATGAAAGAGAATATGATATGAAATAGAATTAATTTCACAAGAATTATATCATAAATTTTTATTCTCTTTGTGGAGTAAAGTTAAACATTATGACACACCAATTTAGGTGTTAAAAATATTGATTCAATTCATCAACGATAGAGTCTGTTGATTTATGAGTGATCACACATTAGTTGATAGGGTATTGAGATTTAAAATTTTGATTTGTTGTAAACTAGGAGGGATAGCGAGTGTACTCTGAATATTGTAATAGTAGTGAACATTGGTGTATTTCACACATCGATGCAATGTTTGTGTGTTCCCCTTGGACATATCCAAGAATGCGTGAGCCAAGAAAACATTTTATGTCTCATGAATATTTTTTTATTTTTTATTATACATTTATATTATAAGGGGATAGAAAAGAGAATTATTTAATAATAAAACTAGATCCAAATCGTGGGTGGTTTTAATCTATCATAAAGTAATTATTCATATTCTGGTATTTAACCTGTTAAAGCTTACAGAAACACTTACCAAATTTTATAATACATTCTCCATGGTGTTTTGTCCACACTTATCAGAAGCTGGAAACTATATTTTCTTACCTTGGGATATCCTTGATGGATACTACCCCATTTCCTGACACATGGACCACTATTTACACTTGTTTTCATAAAACACATGATCATTAATAAACATAATTTTTTATCTTCTCATCACATTGAACAAGTAACTCATAACATAAAAATTTATACAGAGACAATACCATATTGTATCTTGTTTTTAATCCTATGAAAAAACCAAATAATTTTTTTATCAAACCTAAAAAATACAATATAGTTTGTATCATGAATGTAGGGTAATGTTTTCATCATTCATGGCCACTTAATCTTCCACATTTGGACTAAATTACATGAATTTATTTTCTATCATAATTCAAATAGACGTCGAAAAAGTTTCTCAAGGAAAATATTCATAAATTCATCCCATCCTAGGATATCAATCTTTTATCCAACCATATAATTATTTAATATTTTCCACAATTAATTAGATTCACTTTTAAAATGATAAATAACTATAATTTCCTTTGGATTTTCTGAATAACCCATGACTTAAAATATATTATTCAATGATTTAATCCATATCTCTTCTACCACCAGGTCAGTATATCCCTTAAATACTGAATGGTGTATTTTCATTAGATATTATACAAGATACATGTTCTGTTATGGGTATTCTTTTTTATATATCAAATATATTTCATAAATATTAATAGCCTTTGTAAAAAAATTCATCACAATAATAAACTGCTATGTTCTCCTTCTAACTATTCCATGTTTCTGATTTGAATGGATATTTTCTTCTTAGTGCCTTCATACTTCATATTCCTTCCTTCCAATATGGAAAAACAGTCTCAATAGACATATATTAGATGATACAATATGGTAAGAAAATTATATATTTTTATAAATATAAATAATAATCCTTTAAGGGTACAAACATACATTATCCTAGACTCTAAAATTATCTATTCCTCGCTATAATACCGACTATAAGGACTTGATCCATATTTGACACATAATTTTTTTTAAAAACAATTAAATTTAGAACCTTAAATAAGATAATTTCGGGTATTTTTATTAATAAAATTAGTTCACAACTCTTTCATCACAAACCCATGCATTAAAAAGTGTCCACATCCACTCATTGTAATTTTTTTTCACAATAAATTAATATTAAAATTAAAGTTGTCTTTTTTTCATGATAAATCATCATTGTTTTTTAAATTGAATTCAGCATTGTTCTATTCATTTCAATACCCTATAAGAGTCATTTAAAACATGATATGAGAATAGAAAACAAAGTACTGGGTATCTATAATGAATAAAATAAACCCATTAGTGTATTTCAAAACCATGAGATCATATAAGATATTTTTCCGACAATATAATAAACAATGATCTAAAATGATTATATACTTTACCTAAATTAGATCTATTTTCTAATGTTGTTCAAAAATCACATTATAAGTAAATATAATGTAATAGTCATAATCATGATGATTTCTTAGAAAACATGAGAACCCATGAGAAACATGTTCTTAAAAATAGAAATTTTACCCATAAAGGGAATAATCATTTCTCTAATCAAAATTCCATTATCTTACCTTATAAAATAAAAAATTACCCATGAAAATTAAATTTCAAGAATATAAATTTAATGTAGGTTAATTGGGACATTATCTTTGTAGAACCCTTACAATAATCATTACAAATGGATTAACCTAATAAGTCGACTACAACATATTTATTTAGAGAAAATAATAATTAACCAATGAATTATAGAGATATATTAGGTTCACCCACTATAATAAAAATTTTAAAAGGATAATAAAATAATGGTAACACCTAAATTTTTTCACTTCCATTAGCGAACTAATAAAAGTTTACTTTTGAACCCATAAGTAAAATATTTTTAGATATTGTTATATCTCATTCCATTAAAACCCAATTTTCAAAACCAAACTATCTAAAAAATGGCGTGAAGTGGTTTATTTGAAGAAAAGAAGGAATCTTATAATCCATTTCATATATAAAATAACATTTTTTTGTTAGAAATATTTTTACAATTATATATTTTACAAAACATTGTTTTTGTACTACATAATGAAATTCAAAAATTCTAGGTGGAATATGCAAGAAGATTCATTTTGATGACCATTGTAAGAAAATAAAATGATTCGTAAAATTAAAAATTTAATCAATTTACTTAATTATTAACTCATACATAAAACAAAATTAACATGGAGTAAGAATATTGGAAAATAAATCTTCAAATCATTTTTAATCTAGTTTTTATGATAGATTATATCTTACCATGGGTTTGATTTACCACATACATTCATTATCATCCTACATAATAATGATATTTTAATTGTTTAAATTGTTAATTATAATTTTATTTTCCATTAACATTTTATAATACCTTTTATTTTTCTTATTACCACATCAAACATAATCACTTAATTGATTAAGTTTACTTTAGAAATTTTCATGGTGTGTGGTTTTTAAGTCCTAAATGAAATTAATAGGTTAAATATGGTCAAATAGGTCATGGTTATGTAATATTAAGAAACATAATCATTTTATAATTATAATTATTATAAGTTAATTATAATTTCATACCCATATGTGTTGGGGATTTAAGATAAATTATATATTTTACAACAAAGAGATGGTAGTCCTTACGTGCAAATGAGTAACATTTCCATTTTTCAGAAAACATAAGAGAAATGAGGTTAGTATTATTTTATGTTTCTAGAGTTATAATTATATCTTAAATATAATATAATTTATTAAAACTGACTAATATATACCATCTATATTAGATGGAGACAAAAAATAAAATACATAGGTTTGTGAAGCGGTAGTCCACACATACTCACAAGTGATGTTTTTATTTTTTATCTGATGGTAAGAAAAGATTTTGAATATATATTTAGTATTAATTAATGAAATTTATATAAAAAATATAATATTTATTCATTTGGATCCATTATTATGATCACTCATAAGAGTTAGTGATGAAAACTGAAAGGCATCGTCTTGTGAGATGTTAGTCTGTACGCACAGATGAGAAATGTAATCACTTTCCATTACAATGATAAGTAGGTGAAAAAAGGTTATAAAATAAACATAATAAAATAAAATTATATGGGACATAATGATTTTATTATATGAATTTGTTTAAGATAAGTTAAAAGGAGTTAAAAGATGATATAAAATGAAAGTGGTTGTTTAGGAACTATACCTATTTTATGGAAAACCTCCTTAGGTTTTCACATAAATACTTCCTATGATAGTATTACGAAAATACATGACCTATAGTTAATGGGTTGGAAATTAAGAAAAATATTCAGTTAAATTTAATCTAATATAATAGTTTCTTGATGTTCGGAGAGGAGATGATACATAGTGTCGATTTATAAGTGAGGGAGATGACCACTTGGATTTTTTCAAAAGATGAATATATATTAATGTAAAAATCATGAATTGTGGCTCCAAAACAACTAATATTTGAATATAAGATGATATAGGGTTTAAATATAACCACCCATTAGGATTTAAAAAATAATTTAGGTCATTTTAACCTTTCTTGTTTTAGTTTTAACCATTTTAACCTGCTTCAAGTCTTACTCTTGTAATCGATTTTTTACCAATATTAAAATTCATAATTACCCAAAATTATGTTGAAATATTTCCCAAATGATGACCCACTTATTTCATATATGAATCCATTTTATTACTATATCTATAAAGGGGTAAATTTTAAAATTTTAATTAAAACATGTAATGTGACAAAAAATGGGTTTCTAGATAAAATATTTTTAAGTATAAATTTTTTTTACAAAAAATTCAATTATAATATTGATCCCAATCATATTAATTGAAATATTAATAATATATAATAACTAATATAATTATAGTAATAATATAAAAAATATATCCTTGTAAATACATGATAAGAAAATACCTTTTTTAAAATCGATATTTTCTATTATTCACCCAAAAATAATGTATTTAAAAATAATTCAAAAAATAACTTTATTATTACTTTAAAATTATAATATAAAAAAGTATATACTATTTTTCAAAAGAAAATTCAATAATTTAGAAATTATTGTATTTATTAAGATCGTATAATTCATGAATCACATTTTAGATAGAGTAAAATTATTTTCATTTGGATAGGGAAATTACATATTATTATTATATTGAATATTACATAATGAAATATAATTCTTGAATGTTAATATGAAATTAATTTTTTCTCTTATTAATATTACATAGGTTTCAATTGAAATAAAATAATTTGATACGATATGAGAACTCCCCACCACCCTTAAAAAAGTGTATAGGTGGATCTTTCAAACTGATGGATCAAAAAACATATTGATAAAACGATTAATAAAAGTGGGAAGGATTTATCCATAAAATCTTATGATGATTTATGGGAAGAAAATCTTATAAATAATTAAATATTTCTCCAACTCATGTGGTGTACTAAAAAATTATTGTGAAGAAAAACAACTAGTTACATTCAGTAGTCAAATAATGAAAATGTAGAGAAAACTATGCTAGAGTTGGATGATCCTGAAATTATATCGAGTGAAAATTATAAAAACACCACCATTTACAAAGATAAATTAAATAATTGGAATGATTAACACATTTAATGGAAAAATATACACTCCATAGATATGGTATATCTCAATAAACCATGTTTTAATTTATTTCCAAAGAATTTTATTTACATATTGTCAAAATCTTTTATATTAGTGAAACTATACCCATATAAAATACTTTATATTAATAAGAATAATAAATCCAATTTTAAAGATTAATTCAAAATGCTTAAATACACACATTGAATATTGTAATACTGGATCCATCATCTTCTTGAAATATAATTATTGAGAATCATGTACATTATTATTTGAAATTTAACATGTAATGACTAGGAGTAAACCTTTTTTTGTATCTAGTTTTTTTATTCCAAAAATTACTTTTATATAAAAAATATTGGGATTTTTTAACTTGATTATTTATAATTAGTAACTCCTCGTAGAATTCCATGAATTATAAAATAACATCCATCAAAAACTTCTTTATATTTTTATAAAAATGTGGTCTAATGGACTGATTGGAGTTATAGAACTTTAGTATATAAATATTGATGTTTTTAATTGGTTTAAAAATTGTGGTTTAATTTAAATTGGTTATTCCATTATGAATTTTTAATTAGATACCTAGAAAATCCATCACAACTACAAGGATTTATTAATGATTCACTAAACATGTGGGAAATAATAGCTATGTAATAATGAAAATCAAGGTTCATATTAATTTTTAAAATAATAGTATAGAATTAATTTAAATTTCCAAGAAAAAATAAAGATGTTTGATTATGCCCCAATCAAAACATGAAATGATGTGTTATTTTTTAATATAAGTATTACATTAATTTATCATAGGATAAATAGTGATCTATAATAAAAATCCAAAATAATAGTAAATGATTAACTTATAACACAGATCAAAATAACAAAGTAATAGAGTGAGAAGTTATTATCGATGAAATCCTTAATACTTTCCACCCCACATCTCAACACCATAACCAAAATATGGATTGTAATAAAGTGAATATAAAATATACTTATCAAAAAATCCTAATATAATATATTAGAATCATAAAATAAAAATTATTACATTAATAAAGCAACTTAATAACTATTAAATGGAAATTATATTTTATGCTATAATTATTTCATTTTTATTTTTGAGAAATATATTATAAGTAGTATAATATAACAATATAATATTATCCTGTAAATATACTTTTCTAAAATATTTAAACAAATAATATATTATTTAAAGATATCATTGGTTATGGGAGAGAGGATCAAAATATATTTTTCATTATAAATTCATTGATCTCCTCTAAAAAGAAAAAAAATAGAAATATGTGCAGTAGTGGATGCATTTTTAATTGTTTTCGTTTTTTTAATATTTGAGCCTATGTGAAAAAAATAAGAGGTGGATGTTTTTAGATGGGTAATTTATTCTATAAAAAATATGTAAGAGATATGTGGTTTTATTTAAATCCTATTTTAGAGAATTTTTTTAACTTTTGATGAAATACTCATAATTAAGACATTGTTTTTTATTTCATAATTATTATAACCAAACTTTAAACCCAAGAATAAACTTATTAAAGTTGTTCATGAGTATTTTCGATATTAGTTTTAATGTATATATTTAAAAACATTCAAACTAAATAGTTAGAATGAATATTGATTAATAATAAATCTAAATAAATGATCCTAGAGTGATGAGTAGAATTATTATTGATGTGGAATATCACAAGTTTATATTGATATTAACTAATGATTATATTGTTATAGTAAAAAGTATAGTATTTATAAAATTGGATGAATATATAAAACATGGTCTATTATACTATGTTGGATAAGTTATTTTTTACTTTTGAAAATTTCAATTATATCTTTATATTCATGGGAATAGTGAAATTTTATTTTTCTTAATAAAATTAATTTTTCCATATGATTGGAAGTTAATATTTTCTGTGGGGATAAAAAAAATTCATGTGTAGAAAAATTTGATAGGTAAAATCATTTTATATATTTTTACATGAATTTGATTTCTAATTGATATTAATCATAAATATTTTGTTAATTTTTTTTGATATAATGGATTATTTAGATATGTTCTAATATGTTTTTTGAATTTTGAAATTGAATATAAAAAAATCATACAAAAATATATATCCTTTAAATATAGTTTGTTTAGAATATTAGGGATGGAATCTGAAGAAACTATTATAGTGGAGGGATAAAATATCCTACTATAATTCATACATGGATGTGAATTCTTGAAAAATTTATAAATAACCAATTTACTTTGAAGAGGAATGCATTATGTTTGTAATTTCAGGTAATAGTGAAACTGAATATTCCATGGTTATTTTCACACTATAATGAATAGGGGAGAATGAAAACTTTTATTACAATTAAATTAATCCATAATGAAAACAAAGTTATGCTGTGAAAAATGGGTAATGGAAATGATTTTATAAGAGAAACCAACCTAAATGATTGGGGTAAATGTATAATTTATTTTATATTGAAATGTTTTATAACATAACCAAATGAATTACATTGAAATATCGAAGATATAGAATTTTAAAACTGGAGATAATGGAAGGCCAATAGAGAAAATATAGGAGGAGATAATGAGATCCATTCATTATGGATAAATAATTAATATTATTTTATGATTTATTAAAGAGTATAAATTTATAATGTTGTCAATTTTAGAGAGGTCTTTCATAATTTCAACATTTTCAATAGAGTTGGGGAATAAAAATATGGGTATAGAAAACGTTGACTAAACCTTAATAACAATACAAATATATCTTGATTCTATTAAGAATCATTCTTAATCAACTCTTTAATTAATCATAACCACATGATATCCTCCTAAGATGATATAAAATATGAGTATTACCCTTTAAATACAACCTCTAATAATCTATAGGCTTAAGTTAATATCATGGGCATAAAACATAATATTTGGGAGCAATTATCTACTCTTATCCCCAAAAAATATTATGAAATCAATACAGAAAAGCAAATTTAAAAATTACCCAAAATGCCAATGTTAAAATAAAAATTCATGTATTTCATAGACCTAATAGAACTCCAAAAAAATTACTACTAATTGAAAGCAAATTAATGAATCGTAATAAAAATATCCAAAATCTAAAAACCACCCAGACACTAGTAAGTATATTCTTGCTTGACCCCTAACTTCATCATGAAAAAATTATAAAATCTATATATATAATTGTTTCTAAGAATACACATACAATCATATGGATAATATCTCAATAATATAATTCCTTTATGGAAAAATAATAATAAGTCCTTAATAAATAAATAATGAAACAAAAATAAGTTTCCAACCAAAGGTTACTTACTACCGATATCATAACTAGATCACTATAATAAACAATTAATAATATAATTATAAAAGAAAAAAAATAAATATCCATAAAACATACATAATCCTACTTCCCCACTAGTCATGTAACTTTTATATCCCAATTATATTTTTCCAAGTGAAATAAAACCTTACTATATCATTAAAATATAACCACATAAAAAAACTACATAAGGAAGAAACATACCTCTCCCATATATGAAAAAATGATACCATCTCCATTCCCACCCCTTATCAAAACCTATACTACATCTTGTAAGAAGATATATATTGAGACTGAGAATGTAACACCCTATAGTTTTTTCCTTAAATATGTTGAACAACAAGTCTTACATGGAAAATTGAACTAAAATTCAAAAAATTTATATTTTATTTTAATAAACATAATTATACAATATAAACATTAGTAATTTATGAGAATTAAATATAAAACGTCAGTATGAAAATTAAAATATTAATAAAATAAAAATAATATAAAATTGAAATTAATGCCATTATATTTTCCTTGAAGATCATACAACTAATTATAATTACAGAAATAATGAAAAATATTATAAATGTGATATAAATTTATAGATTAGAACTAAAGGGTTAGATAAAGAATCTGTATATGTCGGTGATCAGATCCTTATATCCATTTCCATTGTGTGTTCCAAATGTTTTAGGTGCTTGGAGGAAGTTTAGACTAGGTTTGGTGGGTTTTGGGATGAAAAACCTTATTTCATGATTAAATCATCCTATTATGTGTTATTCATGATGTGAGAGATAAGTTTATGGATTTAATGTCTATTCAAGGATTTAATATGTGTGGTACATAGGGTGTGATTCGTGGAATGTACCATTGGTTCATGATTCAAATTTATGAAGCAATAGATTCTGTGAATCGGTCTCTAAAAACTCACAATATGGCATGTGTTTCATAATGTGAAATGATCCAAAATTTATAGGATTATGGAAACATATTTTTCCATGAGCATTATACTTTGTCAATTGATGACGCATGGATGTGTGTCTAAAATAATTCCTATAAATCTATTACCCCCTCTAATTTTGATAAAATTTTCCAAATTTCTCCAAACTCAAAGAAAAAATAGGTTATTATTTAAGGGTTTTCTATGACCTTTTGATTAGGATTGATCACTCAATTAACATTGTCATTATATAGCGATTCTCAGTGAGTTTTCCATAATTTTATTATGGTTTATTTTCAATTTAGATTTTTTTTCATATTTTTTTTATCTTTCTATTCTATGTAAATTTATTTCTTTTTCTCTTAGGGAGTTATTTTTATTCTTGATGAAGAGTTTGTTACATTGAATCCTTTAAGGGTGGTGGTGTACTTGTAAAAGAGGAGATCAAGGAACCGATCTTCCTGTTTTGTTATTTTTTGAATATTGTTGATGGCCTTGAGTTATAGGATTAATTTCTTATGTTTTACATTAAGAGAAATTCGGAGTTATAATTAATTCTCTAATTTGGTAATTTTTTAATTAACCTTAAAATATATTGAAATATAATTAAATAATGACATTATTTTTGGGATGTAGAGATTGAATGTGTTTATGCCATATTAATGATTTTCCTCTTATTTTTCTAGATAACATGATATATTCTATTATGGATTGGTCTTGTCTTGTTTTTTATTATTTTTAATTGGATAAGGAAAATAAATTTGGTAATTATTTATGGACAAACTAAAAAATAATAATGTTTAATTCTTAAAGTTCCTACTTATAATTGATTGAAATTGGATATATGATTAAATCATATTTGAATAAAATATTAGGTGATGATAACTCAAAGCATATGTTTTATATGGTTGAAACATATGATAATAAAATCATTAATTAAAGAAATATTTTTTTTATGTTTGATAAAGATTATTTTTTGGATCCATGTGATCTCAATTTCCTATAAAGGTAGGATGACATGGTCCTAGGACCTAGATTCCATGTTAACTAATTTCTACCCTTCTATATTTTTTTATATTTGGAGCATTTATGTGCGATTTTATGTGATTTTGGGATCATTGATGGTTTGGAGAGGAATGGGTGGGGGTACCTAGGGTGTGGCAATAATTGGCTCGGGTAATGGCGGGATGGATGATTGTATGCATTTTGATCTAAGGGATGGAACTTAGACCAATGGGAAGGATTGAATATTTTAATGAGCATTTTTTGATGAAATGGAATCGTTTTTGGTTTCCTATTGAATTTGTTATTGAAATGGGAGAAATATGTATAAGTTTCTTATTTTCATATTTTTGTTTCCCCATTTCTTGATGCTGGTAGTTGTGCTTGGTTTACTTGTAACTCCCCAACCCTAGAATCCCAAAGACATTGCATTACGAATTACAATGCCATGATTAAAAGGAATGACATCCAGAAGGAATAAACTGTTTAGATGTCTTGAAAAAAACTAGATACATACATGTAATGCATATTACATTGGTAAAGTTAACAAAATAAATTATATAACAAAAACTAATAAACTAGATCCATGAGAACTCACTAAATTGTTTCTTCTTTGAAACATATTGAAGATAAAAAATTAAAATTTGTGAGCTCAAATGAATAGTAAGGGTTAAAAATAGAAGAATTTTGAATCAAAAATAATTGAATCATAATCAAATTGGTATAGTCAATATAGTATGGTGAATAAATGAAAAACACACACCATAAATAATCTTAGAATGAAATTGCATCCATATATTTTTTTTATAGTGCATACCTCATAGATATTAATAAATGAAAATGAATAATTAGAATTACTATTAATTGGATGTCATGTATCTTGATCATAACACCAAAATACTGTTGAGATATTTTAAGTCTATGGGTAGATACCCATCTGATTCTATTTTGTAAACAAATTTGAAGGGTTTGTCGCCTACTGATTTTCCAAATGAGACATGTCGATGCGTCAAGGGGATATATAAGGACAAGACCATCACTGAATTTCCAAATAATTATTCATAAATATATTTAATACAAGTACAATTTTCCTTCTCAATATCCGTATAGAGTAGAGGGTAGAGATTCATCAATATTCCCATAGTTAAAACAACATTCCAAATGAACACCATTTGTAAAATGGTATATGGCGTATGAAAATTATCATATACATCATACAATCATATTGATATATAATATATTTTAAATTTAAAATGAAAAATGATCTCAAATGGGTAGTGGATACCCATATAAGAAGTATTAGTTGCATAATACTAAGTAAATGACAATGAAATGGAAATTCAGACAAAGTTCCTTACCACAATGTAATCAATCGATCCATATGACCAAAAATTAATAACCACCAAATTTATGATAGAATACAAATAATATAAATATAATCATGGAAATATATTTCAAATTTAATTACACAGTACACCACATGGAAAAAATATGTGGCAAATAATGGAAATATCGCGGAATTAAAAGTGAGATCAGAAACCCCATTCCTTATACCCGGATGTGTCCTCCTATTGTTCGTAATGACCTGAAAAATCAAATTATATTCATGAATTAATAATTACAAGAAATCCACTACATTTATTTTATTTATTATAACCTTATTAGGCTCATTCATTGTTTTTCTGATTGGTTTACTATGTTCAATTTTATTATTTTGGAAGCATTTTCTTCTTGGCTTTTCATGACCAGTTTACTTGTATTCGTGAATTAATGTTCATTTTAAATGTGGTAAAACTTACAAAAATATTAATATATATTATTAGTTACATTATAGATATATATATGTTCTTAAAATTATGTTGGGTTACATACCATTATGATGTTTGTTTGATAAAAGACAATGAAAAACGCTTGAGTTAACTAGGATGTTTTGAGCATAATGAACTTGTTTTGAATCATTAATTTATAATATGTGTGCGTAAGGATTCCAAAACATTAAATAATAATAAATAAATATATTCTGATCTGGTTAAACCATAAAAATATTTTCATGACCAAAATTGGAGACGATAGTAAAAATTGAGAACTCGTCGTCCTTGAATGTGATAAATTAACACATCTCAGACAATGTTTCCATTTTTAGTATAAGAGGAGGGTAGAAAAAGATATGATCATAAAATATTAAATTGAAATAATAAAATACTAGTTCATTTATTTTAATGTAATTATCCAAGAATTTTTATTATAGGAGATGAAGAAATAAAATGAAAATAAAGTAACTCGAAATAAAAGAAATATTGAGAAATACCTCAATGAAATTCGGCAGCCTAACATCATCACATAAAAGATTCATAAAATATTTTTAGAAGAAAAAATGGGTCAATAATTATTATTAAATAATATGGACATAAATGATAATATTTAATGACATATCCTAATATAATCCAATTTAAAATAAAATAGAATATAAAATGAATGCTTTATAACGCGAAGGGTGGTATACTCCCTTACCTTGTAGAGTATCTCCTAAAACCTGATGGTTGGGACCGTGGGGGCATGAGGAAAATTTTGATGCAATTTTATGGAGTTAAAAATACCAGATATTTTAGGATAATGAGTTTGGAATGAAATAAAATGAAAGAATGAGTGGGTATTTATAGTAAATTAGAGGGAGTTTTATTATTAATTTCAAAGGACACGTCATTGCTGTTTTTTTTTTGAAAACCATGGGGTTTCCCATGGTATTTTCGCATGTTATTTGACACTTGGGACACCTCATATCATATTTTTCTGTAACAAAGTTGGCCAGAATTTTTTATTAATTATTACATCATTATGATGTCATTAAACATACCAAAAACACAAAACATTATTTTTACTACTCACAAAAAATTCTTTTATTTTAGAAAAATCAAAAAAAATCACCTGAACCATATATCAACGTATAGAATTTAAAAATGAACTCCATTTTTGAAAATAATTTTCTAAATATTATGAATGTAATTTTAAACTAATATCATTATATATTATAAAATAACAATTTAAAATCTATAAATCATTTTTTAACACCTTGAAAATATTATCAACATCTCATTACATTATAACATTAACAAATAATAATAATATGACTTAATATTCAAAAAGGTCAAATTACTATTCATATTACTATTTATATGAGTATGTTACTATTCATTAGAAAAAACATGTTGGTTCTATCAGACTCCGAATAACTTACCGATCACAACTGTAGATAACAATTTTTTTGGAAATTCAACACATAGACGTGACAAATTTTTTTTTAAAGGCTAGGTTATGACTTTATCCTAAAAATAACCACATTTTGTTTCATAGTGACTATGTGATTTATGTAATATAGGTTATCTAATTAATAGAAATTATTTAAGAGAAACATACCATAAAATGTAAGCGGTGTTATATTATTTCCTCCTTCTGAAATTTCATCCTTGAATCAATTCATTTATATTGTTACCTTAATATAATTGGGTGGTTTTTCTTCATAATATCATATGGTTCCCATGTTTCTTCTTCTATTTTATGGTTTATCTAAAGAACCGTTACTAGTCTATTTGTTAGATTTCACAATAACTTCTCCCTTATGACTAAAATCTCTATAGGCACTTCATAGTATAAAAAATCATGTTCCAGCTCTATATCTTCATAGGTGAGTACATGCATTTGGTATGGAAAGTATTTATTTCACAATGAAACATGTAACACCTTATGAAATTTGGAGAGACCTAGTGGAATCAGTAAACAGTATGCTATAACTCCAATACATTCCAAAATTTCAAATGGTCTAATGTACTTTGGGCTTAGTTTCTCTTTCTTACATAACCTTAAGGCACCCTTACATGGAGATAATTTTATAAATACATGATCTCCTACTTGAAATTACAAATCCTTTCTCAAGATGCCATCATAACTCTTTTTCCTACTTTAGGCAACTTTAATATGTGCATGAATTTTTTTACCATTATAGTTGTCTCTTTAATAAGTTGTAGAACTATAAGTTTCATTTCACCAACTTCATCCCAACAAGTTGGAGTTTGACACCTCTTACCATATAATGCTTCATATGGCTCCATTCGAATACTACAATAGAAATTATTTTTGTAGCAAAAATTTCACCAAAGGAAAGTATTGATCCCACATACCTTGAAATTCAAGAGAAAATGATCTCAACATGTCTTCCAGCATTTGAATAGTCATTTTAGATTGTCTATCAGTTTGGGGGTGATAAGAATTACTCGTATGAAGCTCAGTATCCATTTCCTTTTGGAAACGTTTCTTGAATTTGGATTCAATCTAAGGATCTTGATCGGACATAATCGTTAGAGGTGCACCATGTAGTCTTAAAACTTCATTAATATAATTAATTTTCATCTGCTCAAGTGGTAAATCCTATCTTGAATCGTGGAAATGTGTTTAATTTCTATGAAGATCAACAATTACCCATATTTCATCATTCCTTGTTGGAGTCATCGGTATTCCTATGAAAACATTCATCTTAAATTCATCTCACTTCCGTATAATAATGGATAGAGGTTGCATTAATCCTCAAGGATGCTATCTCTCGGCCTTCACTTGATGGAAGACTAGACACCTTCACACATAGTTAGTAATTTATCACTTCATGTTATCCCACTGAAAATGTTCCTTCAGAAATATATACATCTTAGTGCTACCAGGGTGTATAGATAAATTTGAGCTATGAGAAACATATAATAGTTCTTTTTTTAGCTTAGGTATTGATTGAACGCATAACCTCTCCCCAAATTTCAAAACTACATCCTCATAAAAATGTTTTCCAATATTACATCCTTAGTAGAATTAATTTTATTTTGTATATTTTCTATCATAAGATTAATATATTTTTATATTCTCTACTAAAGATGATTTAACAATCATTTCAAAGAGGAAATATGTTTCTCCTTCCATAAAAATTCTCATATCCATCTTTAGTAGATCCCTGAATATAGGACCTCTCTAAATCCTCATTTGGGTCAAGATTCCATGATACTTCTAGTTTAATTAATCTTCCACCTTATTTGACTTTCCTTGGAGGTAGTGTATTGAAAAATCATAATATCTGAGTAACTCAATGCATCTCTTTTGCCTTATATTGAGTTCTTTCGGTTTAAAAATCTATTTCAAACTCTTGTGATCATTATATATCTCACATATTTCACCATAGAAATAATGTCTCCATATTTTTAGAGCAATGATTATGGCTACTAACTCAAGATCACGAGTTGGGTTGTTTTTTCTCATGATAATTCAACTGCCTTGATGTATATGAAATAACATTATCATTTCACATAAGGATGAAACCTACTCCATTCTTCGATACATCATTGTATATCACAAATCCATCATTTATAGATTGAAGAGTCAAAATTGGAGAATTGAACAATATTATTTTCAATTATTCAATGAATTATATACATTATTTCACCCATACAAACTCTACCCATTTACACGTGAGATTGGTTATGAGGTTAGCCAATCAGGAGAAATTCTAAATGAAACGCTGATAGTAACCCACTATGAAAATAAAACTATGTACCTCGATTATTTTTTTTGGTGAGGCCCAATCTTGGATTTCCTTTGTCTTTGCATGATCAACTATGATTCCATCCATAGAGACAATATATCCAAGAAAGGAAACTGAATGAATCCAAAATTCACACTCACTAAACTTCTCATATAATTCATTTCATCTAAGATTTTTTAGAATAATCGTCAAGTGATTCTAATGCTCTTATTAGATTTTGATGTATATGATGATATCATTGATAAGTACCACAAATATATCATCATGATATTCATTGAAAAATCTATTCATTAGATCCATGAAAATGGATGGTTAATTAGTTAGTCCTAAAGGCATTACTATAAACTCATAATGCTAGTAATTGGTTCGAAATATTGTCTTTGGAATATCTTCTTTCCTCACACGCAGCTGATGATATCCAGGTCATAGGAAAATATTCAAAAAATATTGGGCTCAATTAAGTTGATAAATTAAATCATCAGTTCGTGGTATAGGATACATGTTCTTTATTATAATATAATTTATTTCAATGTAATCAATGCATATCCTCATGGATCCAACTTTCTTCTTAACAAAGAGTACATGGGCTCCCCATGGAGAAACACTAGGTTAAATAAATAGTTTTTCACTAAATTCATATTGTTGTTTATTTAGCTGCACTAATTCCACAGTGGCCATTATATAGGGAGTCTTTGGTAAAGGTATTACACCAGGAAAAAAATGAATACCGAACTGAACTTCCAGATCCGGAGGATGTCCTTGTAAATCCTCTGGAAATACATCAATGTATTCTTGTAAAATCGATACATCTTCAATTTGAACATTTCATTCCTCAACCATAGATATTGTGTTCTCTTCCTCTCCTAGAATTTCATTTAGTAGAGCTATTTGGGGTGTATCTAGATTAGAATCACATGGAGAAGCTTTTGATCTATAGATAAGGGATTCTACACCATTGTCATAAAATGTAACTTTTTTCTTTTTGCAATAGTTCTTCACATAATAATTTGATAGCTAATTCATATCTAGAATTATATATAATTAAATAATTGGAATGTTGATAAGGATAACAACTAAAGAATGTTTATGTGTCATGAGGGGGACTGATCGACATATATTTGTTGCAATGATACATCCCTTAGGAGTTTTGACCGAGAACTACTTTATTAAATCTAATTTTACATATCTAACTTTCATGTAAAATTGGGAAGATATAAATGAATGTGATGATTCATAATCAAATAAAGAATTTGATAAGTTTGAAGAAAAACTTAAAGTACCTACCACCCCATCATTAAGAACATCAACCTATATGGTTCTAATCTCATAAGATCTCTCTTGCTCTAAGGGAATTTTCTAAGGAATGTTTCCTTGGAACTTAGGAAAATCATTTGCACAGTGTCCCATTTCCCTACATTTTTATAATTGAATATCAATGAATTGTCTCTCCTCCTTATATTTAGTAGATTGATGACCCTTTTTTCCAAACTTATAGAAAACTCCCATTAATTTCAAGCATTTAAAAGATGATTATCTCTATAGTTCTCACATAATGGAAATTTCTTCATTCCCTTACTCTTTATTTGAACATAAAAATTTCCATGTTTATTATAATGCCTCTTCTTATCTTGATTCCCATTGAAAAAATTTGATTGAAAAATTCCTTCTCTGTTTTGCTAGAACTTAATAAAATGTCATCATATGATAGAAATGGTTGTGAATACAATTCCCTTTTGAATACATAGATTAAGACACTCAATGAAATGAAAAATCATATCTTCCGAGTCACATATTTAATTTATGAAATACCTTGCTATTCTTGTGAAGGTAGCCTCATAATTTTCAAAAATCTATTCTTTATTTATACTGAGGCTAATAATTTACTCTTCATTTCATTTCATTCATCATGAGGGAAATATTTTTCATATAATATTTCCTTAAATGTTCTCCATTACCTATATTCTATCTCATCTTCCTCTATTGTATTTTGAATCAAGGACCACCATTGATCAACATCCCCCTTGAGGCAATATGATGCCAGTACTGCCTTTTCATATTCATTGCCTCTTAATTCCATAAATATCTTTTCAAGGGACTTGATTCACAACTCATATACCACTAATTAATATTCCCACTAAAATATGGGGGCTTCTACTGCATGAAATGATCCAAAATAGGTGTATCATGGTTATTCATCAATGCCCAAGAAAACTGTCCTAATATGGTCATGATCTGATCTTCTCCAACATTGACTGTGTTTACTCAATCAGTGTGGAAATACCTAAATTTTCCATGAGTATTGATTCCAATTAATATATTAGGTTCCTTTACAAAATATTTTCATACTCTATATTAGGTTATGAATTAGAATATTTAATCCAAACCAAAAAATTATTGAGCATAAATTAAAATTCTATGCATAGCTAATTTAATTAACATGGTTTCTCTATGGAAAAATCAACATTCAAATCCTTCATAATGGCTTGTAATGAAAATTTGAATCACCATAAGTATATACCCCATGAGTTTTAAACTAGGTGCATAGTAAGACCCATTGTTGTGTACTAGGATACCTCAAGTCAAGATCTAAACTCTTTGTCGGAGTTGTTCCTCCTAGGTACATATGTTCCAAAACCACGTCCACTTATAGTATCCATACATGGATTTATTTTCTAGGAAGACCCACATAATCCCAACATTACCAAAATTATAGGATGTTATTCTATGATTGTACATAAATTATAACATAGCAATATGTCTTTTGAACAATGTTTCCGAAATCTATTTTCCAAGGTTTCTATTAAACAACCTCTAACACCAACGGTGAAGAGCCAACCCCAGAAGCTCAGAGTCAGTGTAGTAATTATTACATTTTCATGAAAAAAATGAATGATATACCAATAGAATGACCATTTTGGTATTCTAGAAGAAATTCTATACATACATGTAACTCATATTACATTTGGAATGGTAACAAAATACAATACATAATAAAAACTAATAAAATGAATCCATGAGAACTTAATAAATGGTCTCATATTAATAACCTCTTAAAGGAAGAAAATATGAAATGTGTGAGCTCAAATTCTCTGTATGGGTTACAAATAGTATAATCCTTAATAAAAAATAATTTAATCATAATAAAATTGGAATAGTCGATATGGAATGGTGAATAAATTAAAAAAAATGCCATTGCTAAATTGAGAATGTAACTTCATCCATAGATTTAGTCATAGTCAAAACCTCATGGATAGTAATAAATGAAATTGAATGATGCTAATTCTTATTAATTATAAATCATGTATCAGTAACATGATACCCCAATACTGTCGAAATAGTTTAAGTATTTGGGTAGATACCCGTCTCATTCTATTTTGGAAACAAAATCAAAGGGTTTGTTACCAACTGATTTGCCTCATAAGACCTGTCGATGCATTGAGGGGATATAAGGGGCCTTGATCGTCAATAAAAGTCCAAAAAATTCTTTATACATATATTTAATACAATTAAAATATGAATTTTGAATATCTTTATAGAGTAGAGGATACAGATTCATCAATATTTCCATAGTTAAAACAACATTCCAAATAAACATCGTATGAAAAAATGTTATACGACTTAAGAAAATAATGATATCCATTAATAAAGAATATAGATATATGATATATTTATAATTTAAATTGAAAAATGATCTCAAATTGATATTGGATACACCACATAAGATATATTAGGTGCACAATACCAAGTCAATGACAATGAAATTGAAATTGAGACAAAGTCCCTTACCATGTTGTAATCAATCGTGTCGTATGAACAAAAAGTATTATAAACCAAATGAATCACATAATAACATGAATATAAAGAAAATTATGATAATATATATCAAATTTAAGTACACAATACACCACATACAATAAATAAGTGGCGAATAATGGATATATTACAGAATTAAATGTGAGACAAGAAACCCCTTACCTTATGACTGAATGTGTTCTTCTATCGACCATAATGACCAGAATAATAAAATTAGATTAATTAATTAATAATTTCAGGAACTAATATACTTTTAATTATAACCTTATTAGGTTCATTCATGTCCTTTTTGATGGGTTTAAGAGGTTCAATTTTATTGTTTTGGAAGCATTTTCTTCCTTGGATTTCATGATCAGTTTACTTATATTCCTGAATGAATGTTCATTTGAAATGTGGTAAAACATCCAGAATTGTTAAAATATATTATTATTTAAATAAAATATATATATAAATGATCTTATAATGATATTGGGTTATATAACATCTGAATTACTTGTTTGATAAAAGATAATGATAAATGTTTGGCTTAACATGGCAGTTTTGTGCATAATGATCTTGTTTTGTGTCATTATTTTATATTATGAGTTTTTATGGATTATAGAATATCAAATAAGATGAAATAAATATATTTTGAACTTATTAAACAACAAAATGGTATTATGACCATAATTGGAGACGGTAATAAAAATTGAGAACCCCTCGTCCTTGAATGTGATAAATTAACACATCTTAGATGGTGTTTTCATTTTTAGTATAAGAGGATGGGGAAAAGAGATGATGATGAAATGTTACATTAGAATAATAAAAGTAAATTTCATTTAATGTAATTGAATTATCATATAATTTTGATGTTTCGAGATGAGGAAAACCAATCAAAATAAAGGAACTTGAAAAGTAATGTTGAGAATTCCCTCAAGAAAATTCGGCAACCTTACGATGTCACATAAAAAAATCATAAAATATTTTTAAGAGATAAAAAGTGTCTCTAATATTTATTAAATAATATGAACAGAAATGGGGATATTTAATGACATATCCCAACATAATCCAATTGAAAATAAAATGGAATAACATAAAATGAATTCTTTACAAAGAGAATGGTGGTAGATTACCTTACCCTGTAGAGTAACTCCTAAAACATTAAGGTTGGGACCATGGTGAATTTTGGAAACAATGGGTGGACTTATAGGGAGGTAATGATACCCAATATTCTATTTTATAACTTTTTAAAAAAAATAAGAAATGACTGAGTATTTAAAGTAAATGAGAGGGAGTTTTTTATTAATTTCAAAAGGCACCACATTAGTGGTTTATGAAAAAACAAGGGTTCTCCCTTGGTATTTTACCATGGTATTATCCAAAATGGGACACCTTAGGTCATATTTTACTTTACAAAAGTCTAACATCATTTTATTTTAATTATTACATCATTATGATGTCATTAAACATACTGAAAACTCCAAATTTTATTTTTACTCTTCACAAAAAAATTCCATTATTTTAGAAACATCCCTAAAATTCTTCATAAAATTTTTTCAATGTGTAGAATTCAAAAATGAACTAAATTTTTTGAAAATAATTTTCTAAATATAATTAATTTAACTTTTAAAAAAATCACAATTTATTCAAAAATATCAATTCTATATCAATAACTCATTTTTTGACACCTTGAAAAATTAATCAACATCTCATTTACTTATAGCCACAAGAAAATAAAATAATAATGTGATTTAATATTATTAAAGGTCATATTACTATTCATATTACTATTCTTAAGAGTATGATATTATTCATTAGAAAACACTAATTTGTTATATTAGACTTAAAATAACTTACAGATCACAACCGTAGATGACCATTTCTTATTGAAATTCAAAACAAAGATATAGGAAGTTAAAGATTAATGGATATGTTATGACTTTATCCTATAAATAACCATATTTTATTTCACAGAGACTCAATGCTTTCTCAAAATATAGGATATCTAATTAATAAAAATTTTATAAGAGAAAGATACTATAAAATGTTTGGGATGTTATATTACTCGTCTTTTATTGTATATCCAGGTGAGTCATAGAGTACCCATAATCATGGAATGGTAATGTTCTTTAAATGGTTTAATCCTTTATATTGGGGGTTCCATTGTAGAATCATTTTAATATGTTAGTAACTATGTAATTTGAAATTTTTAATAAAAAGAATTAATTTAATGTATATTGGAATGTTTGTTTTCTTATATGATATATGTTCCTTAGTGGTGATATCCATCTGTCTGAGAGACAATAACTATGATTTTGGTTAACAATATACAGTTTTTTGTAGTTTTTTCGATATATATATATATTCCTTATATCATGTTATATAATACAACACCCCACCCATTTCAGTGGGGTGCCTGGCACCCTGTTTACTTTGGATGGTGTTTTCCCATGCATCTAGATTGGTGAGGATGGATTTCCTATTACTCCATCTTCAATGATCTATTATCCTATTGGTATTATATGTTGGTAAAAATAGAGGTTACCTTCTTGTATATGTGTGTTAAGGGATGTAATGGATTTTGGATATTTGACACACATGTACCTCTAGATATTATGTCCTATGAATTATTACAGGAATATTGTGTCTGAGTTTTAATTTATTGAGGTGTTGTATGCAGTATAATGGTTGTTCTTAACCCCAAAAAATTACTCATTTACTATAACTAGGTGGTGGTGATTTTGATATTAGAAGAACAATGAGGTGTGGATTATTATAATTTTTTCTTTTATACACATGTCTTATGGTGAGAGAGGGATCAAGAGATGAGATGTTAGGCCAGGGAAGAAAACTAGTGGGGATGTAGTAACTGGGTACCATCACTTTTATTTTTTGTTGGATAATTTATTGTTACATGGATTTGATACCCATTGAATGAACTTTTACGATGTTGAAAAAAATAACATTATTGAATGTGTGACATGTTAGTTTCACTATTTATTCACTGTGATTTATTATACTTTCTATATTTTTTCATGAGATAAATTTGAAGGATCCTACTAAATATACATTTTTTCTCACATAGTGTCTATATAAATAGTTTTTAGTTCCATATAAATGGTTCGTGATCGAGCTATACATTACTAGCTGTTTGATTTTTTAGGAGCTATTTGGGATTGAGGTTTGTATCGATGACTCCTTTTGGTAAATTTGATTTTCCTTATGGGTGATTTGTTTGAATGACATCACATGCATTTACTGACATCTTTTATTTTATTATGACTAGTTATTATTTAGGGTTTTTATCTTTCTCTTATCTCCCATATTCTTATTAGAGGGTAAACCCTCCATGTTTTTTGCATGACATACCCTTGGTTCTAGTATCCATCCCATGGCCTATTAAAGGTGGGATTCAGGAATTATTTTATTTCCTCCATCATCATTAGTCTATGATAGGTGGATCTGGGGGAGGTGGTAATGACGGAGTGGTAACAATGTATAGTTTACGGATGTGATGTAGTTTAGAGGTAGGTATTAGTGAGGACTACATGTGTTGGTAGGGAAACAATGCTAGATTAGCATAGTATTATAGTTACAAAAATGATACTAGTAAGGAAATGGGTATTTACGCCCCCCCCCCCTATGATCTAAATCAAGGACCTTGATGTTTACAAATCCTAGTGTGTGAAGTGATATTTGATGTCAAATATAGTCCTAGAAATGATCATGTATCATTTTTTTGTGCATATGTTTGAAGTGGGTGGACCTTGGGATTAGTTGAAGCATAGTTAATTATCCTTAAAAATTGTATATTATGAGTTTAAGATTCCCTAACCGTTTATTATTTTTTAGCAATGGATCTCGGTCGGCGTCCTTATCTAGTTCAAGACAATGATGGTCAAAAGCATTCTCTAGAAGATTTCCACATAGCCAATGTCAAAATGGTGACACTTGGAGGATGAAACTTAGTGTAACACCTGAGACTTTTATGAGAAATATTTTGTTTTTATGTTATATAAATCCTCAAAGTAATCTTTCACTACACACAACACTAGCTTGGCTTGATTTACACGCAACTGCGGCCTTCCTCGATAGCTTGCGTCGTACGCAATACTGAGTTTAACTAAACGACGATATGCTATTAAAATATTATTAAAAATTTATGTTATGAAAATTAATAACTTAATTTTTAATTTTATAACATTTTAATTCAACTTATACATTTTCTAGAATGAGGTATAAAAGCAAAATCAGTTTTTTTTAGATAAAAGAAATATTTTTAAAAAAATACAGTTTTTCCGCCTTTTGATGGCGCACCCACATTAAATATAGTTTTTGACATGTTTATAAGTTCAATTTGATAAAATATAATTATTCTTTTGAATCAGGGTAGAAAAATTTACTTTGGATAAATTTTTGATATTTTTCTGATAACTTTCATATTTTGATGAATAGTAAAAATATGCTAATTTTTAATTAAAAACATCTTTTTTCATTGAGATAATTTATATGGATGAATTATAATATTGAATGGTTTTAAAGAATAAATATAATAGATTTTTAATATTTAATATAATGTATGTCATTAGCATTAATTTCACATTGAATTCATAGGTAAAAACATTTCAATCTTTGGCAATGTTTTAACTTCTAAAACCTGTTTTCTTAACAACGGGATTTATTTTAAATTAATTACTACAACTTATATGTTTTGAACTTTGAAAATGGATTCCATATTCAGAATCATTCGGTCCAAATTATGTTAATAGACTACTTTTTATTTTTGGGCATTATGAATAGTAACTACGGTAAATTTTATTTACCGTAGTTAAAGGTAAATCGGGTAATTAAGGGTAAATATAAGATTATAAAATTACCCTAACACCTGCAGAAATCCTATTTTAGGACTAAATGTCGACCCATATCACCTAAGGGTCTGATTATATTCATTTAATGGACTTTTGTCAATGAAAATAATTTAATTATTATTAAAACCAAATAATGTGACAACAAGTCACTTTCTTAAATATTATAAGTATAATAATTTTAATTTGGTGATAAACATAATGAAACTGCAAACATGAATATTATCCGGAAATCTAATATAATTATCTACGTCATAGGAATTTATTTATAATTTTTAGAGATTAAAAAATTATCATTAATAATGACAGAATAGTGATGTTGAAATTATTTTATTAATTAAAATATCAAATAAATTTTATTAAAAATATTAAAATAAATATTATATGAACTATTTAATGTGCTACACTAATTTTATAGATACATATGACATTTTATTAATCTATTAAAGCTTTAATTTCGAACATATTATCTGTATATATTTTATTTAAATTCAAATAAATGAATAGGGTCAAAATTGACACTATTGTTATTTTATAAAAATAACATATTATAAAATTGTTTAAATATCACAAAAATATTTAAAAATTATAAATTAAAATTTATATGTTCTAAAATGTCATGAAGTGTCAAATTATTGAAAATTCACAACATATATGTAATTATTTATAATAATTTAAAATTTAGAATATTATTACCACAAATAAAATAAAATTGATAAATAAGGATAAGTCAAGTTGATAATGCATAAAATAAATTCCTAACATGTCTAAATTTTATTTGTTGATGATATTACAACCCTATCTCATCTAATATTATAATATGAGTCATTTTGGAAGTTTTTATGTGGGGTTGGGATTTAATATAAACCAATATTTCTTATATTTCCAAATGTGCCCCTCTCCTCCCTTATAAAAGAGAACCTCCTCCCTATCTTCCTCACACCAATTTGAGCCTTCAATATCTGCCAAACCCTGCCCATTTCATTTCCCCACTTCCTTATAAACCTACTAGAGGTACTGGTCTTCTCAAAAGACCAACTCTAGTGCCTTATGAGAAAGTTTAAAGGAGGCACTTCGAGAAAGAGGTAATACCTTCTATCGTTCTCTTCAAGTTCCATTCTTCTTATACTACCTCTTCTTTAGTTGTTTCATTGTGAGGTAATAAGATCAGTATCAATTATATAATTATATGTTATTATAAATATGAAACAACCCTATTTCACCTCTTATCCATCCTACGGAAAATGAAATCACTGCGCGTGCGTACGTACGGAATACCGTCTCCACGTCGTGGTGTAATCTATTTTCCATCACCACCTTACATGGATGGGTATAAGGGTGAAAGTAATGAATATATATGATTATTGTAAAGTTATATTGATTTTGAAATAGTATACATACACTCTAATACAATTCCATGACCATAGGAACGATATCATCGCTCGTGCGTACGTACGGAATACCGTCTCCACAATGTGATGTGATTCATTATACATGGTCTTCATTGCATAATTATTATATAAATGAATTTAATGAATGAATATGATATATATTACACTAATACCATTCTGGAAATGAGGTAACTATAACCTAAAGAGAAGAATAATAATTTATTCGACAAACACGCATAAAAACAAAAAGTAATAAACACCCGAATAACAAGTAGTAATGAAATATTACTAATAATAAGCTAAGAATATGACCATATATGATATCATAAAAATAAGTATGATTCTGTAATAATTCAATAAAATTATTTAAATCATTATACAGGAGGTTCGGACACATACGAAGCAAATTGGACCTAAGATAAGGGAAAATATCACAATCTCATTTTTATCTGAGATTTTTTATACTTTGGTATTTACTGGGGTGTATTTTATCATCCACATCCATGTTTCCTCAATATGTAATAATGTTTCCATCCACCTACAACTGTTTAAATCCAATTTTACCCATTTGTGAGTTTTCAGTAAAAATATGACAGGAATCTTTTGTCGTTTTTCGTAGGAGGTACTTTTTGACTTTTCCGACAAAAGTACGAGAAGAATGTTTTTTTAACTTATACGACATGAATATATTTTTAAAACATTATTTCCAAGAAGCTTCCTTTACAAGTTTTCAGGTTTATTTTTAAACAACTTCTTTTAGTTTAAAATTTAATGACATGGTAAAAAATGAAAATGTTTTTGAAGTAGAAAGGATATTTTCCTCAAAAATGGAGTTCAAGTGTTTTATCAAAATTATTTTCCATCTAAGATAATATAGGGTTCTGTTTTTATCCCTATTATTTCATTGATTTGATTATGTTGCAATGTAATTATTTTTATTAATTCCTTTATCTTATATAAATTGTTTGATGATGTCACGATGTTTAAGATTCCCATTTTTATTACATGGGTTATGAAATGATGTATGATTTACGATTTTGTGGCAAACGTAAGAATGGTATAAATATGAGATTGGTGGGAACTATATCTCCCTCTAATGCATTGGGTAATGATTTTATATCTCATGAGATAGACATGGCTGGAACGGTAGGTTATACCGGTTCAGTGAAACAGGACTGAAACGAGAAGTGAACTCGGTTCAGAAATGGACTTCGTCCACTAAGATAGTCTTGGAAATGAGTCTTGAATAATAAGAAATGATTCTGTATGATTATGTGTGTATTCCACAAAGTTTCATGTTTTATGTTATGATTATTATGATTATATTTCACTGCCATGATTTATCTCATGTTATGAAATTATGATTTCTTTTGCATGTTATTATTTCCAAAATGTTATGTTCTTATGAATATTATGTGATTGATTTTTTTTGTTTTATTTACCCTTAATAAGAATTTAATATCACCCTTTTGTATGTTTTCTTTCCCCCAGGTCAGGAAGAAGGTTATTAAGTAGGATATGCCAAAAAGGACTATAGATATGATGAAATAAATGGTAGACAATGTAGATGATTTATGAACCAGTTGTTTATGTTTCCCAGTTTCTACAGACACTATACCTATACGGTCCTTTCGTGGTTTTGTTATATGTTGTAATAAGTATTCTTCAATTCTGATATAATAACAATGTATGTAAAGTATGGGTCGTTATTGTTGGTATCAGAGGAAAGGTATAGTCAACCTTTGGAAACTATGATGTGAAAGCCTTAGTAAGAACCCTAAGGATAAGTCTAAGCATAGAACACAGTCGTAGTGTTTTATAAATGGCCATGAATAACCTAGGATAAGACCTTAAGTGTGAAATTTTATTCTTGATTGTGTGGTTTCCCTATTATAATTAGTGTTGCTCACACTATTCTTCTTGGTTTTAGTCAATGGCTGGAACCCGAAGGAACCGTGTTAATGCGGAATGCGATGGGAAATGAAATGATTTTCCACCTGAGAAACCAAACGTTATGGGAGATTGAATGGAAAATATTTTAGCCATTCTCACACAAATTTCTCAAGCTATGAATCATGTAGGACTTCCAAACGATCAAAGGAAGGAGCAACATTCTGTTGAATCCTTCATGAGGCAGCATCCACCTTCTTTCAGCGGGTCTACTGATCCATTAGTTGATGAACAATGGATTAGTACTACTGATAAGATATTTTATGTTCTTCAATGTTCTGAACATTATAAAGTCATGCTAGTAGTGTATCGTTTTGAAGGAGATGTTGATCAATGGTGGAATCTTATTAAGAATACGAGGCAAAGGGATGAAATTGAGTCCATGGAATGGGACGAGTTCAAGAACTTATTTTTTAATAATCACTTCCCTCGTATTCTCTGAACAAAGATGGAGAAAGTGTTTCTTGAACTAAAGAAAAAGGATGATGAATCTGTTGGTAACTCTGAAGCAAATTTTACAAGACTTGCAAGGTATGCTTCTGGTATTATTTTCCAACCTGATAGTAAGATCGATCGATTCTTTAGTGTCTTAAAACCAAGTCATCAAAGTGCGTTAGCCATAAGGGGCTTCAATAGCTACAAGGAAATCATTCGATGTGATCTCAATGTTGAGATATAGATTGGAGTAACTCATCAGTCATATGGGTTTGATAATAAGAGGAAAATGGAATTCAAAGGAAAATCTAAAGAGCACACTGAAAAGAATATGAGCTTTCCCTTATGCTCAAAGTGTGGAAAGAAACATGGAGGGGGTTGTCTTAAAGGGACATGTAAATGTTTCAAATGTGGAAAGGAAGGTCATCGGGAATTTGAATGCCACAATGATGGGAAGAAGATGTCTAATGATGAAAACAAAGGAAGGGACACACATAATGAACCTACTACACTTCAATGTTTCAAGTGCAAGAAGATGGGGCATTATGCCAATAAATGCCCTAATCCAAGGGTTGTTGATGATGATCAACATCAACAAAATCATAAGGCTAAAGACAAAGGAAAGTCACATGAAATTTCTATCAACGATGTGGAGTACAATAACGATGTGGTGAAAGGTACACTTACCATCCACTCTAAAGTAGCAAATGTTTTATTTGATTCTGGATCCACACACTCTTTTATTTCTGAAGATTTTTCTAACGGTATCACTGTATTACCTCAACAATTAGATGTTGAGTTAGCTGTGAAAACACCTAATGGCACAACAGTCGCATCAAAAGTATATAATTCTTCCCTGACTGAAGTTTGTGGGAAATTGCTGCCTGCAAATCTTGTGATCCTTCCTATAGTGGAATCTGATGTGATTCTTGGCATGGATTGGCTTTCTTTATATAGAGCTCATATTAATTTCCAAATAAGGGAAGTCACATTTCATATTCCAGATCAATCTATGATCGTCTATCGATGCAAGGATGAAAATAACCTTCCAGTGGAAATTTCTTCCATCTTATGGGTCATGATTCCACTAAATGAGGGTTATTTATCTGAAATGGTTGGTGAGAAACTCACAATTAAGAATATTCCCATTGTATGGGAGTTTTATAATGTCTTTTCGGAGGAATTGTCGGGTCTTCCACCAAATCGTGAAGTTGAGTTTTCAATAGAACTCGTACCGGGTGCTTTTCCTATTTCAAAGACACCTTATAGAATGGCCCCAATTGAGTTGCAGAAATTGAAGAAGCAACTCCAAGAAAATCTTGACAAGGGATTCATACACCCTAGTGTGTCACCTTGGGGAGCACCTGTTCTATTTGTTAAGAAGAAAGATGGATCAATGAGACTCTGCATTGATTATCGAGAACTTAACATGATCACTATCAGGAACAAATATCCTCTCCCACTCATTGATGACTTATTTGACCAACTACACGGAGCTCAGTACTTTTCCAAGATTGATCTTCATTCAGGGTATCATCAATTAATGGTCAAAAGGGAGGATATAACAAAGACGGATTTCCGTACAAGTTATGGACACTATGAATTTATAGTGATGCCATTTGGTCTTACTAATGCCCCTTCTATCTTCATGGATCTGATGAATAGAGTCTTTAGAGGCAACCTTGATCAATTTGTGGTAGTCTTTATAGAAAATATTCTTATCTAATAAAAGATCAAGGAAGAACATGATGATCACTTGAGAATTATATTGAAGACCCTGAAAAGGAGAAGCTTTATGCCAAATTTACCAAGTGTGAATTTTGGCATCAAAAAGTTGCATTTTTTGGGTCACATAATCTAAAAATAGGGGATATCTGTGGATCCAGAAAAAACAGAGGTTATCGAAAGATGCACAAGACCAACAACAGTAACTGAGATCCGAAGTTTTCTTAGTTTGGCTAGATATTATCGACGTTTTGTGAATGATTTTTCATGATTATCTAATCCACTCACCAGGTTGACTTGGAAAGGAGTTAAGTTTGTTTGGACGGATGAATGTGAAGAGAATTTCAAGGAGTTAAAAAGAAGGTTATCAAGTTCACCTGTGCTCATACTGCCTTGTAGTGGAGAAATGTTTGTGATCTACAGTGATGAATCCAAGAAGCAGCTGGGGTTTGTTCTTATGCAAAATGATATGGTGATAGCTTATGCCTCACGACAGTTGAAAATCCATGAGCAAAATTACCTAACACATGATTTGGAGTTAGCTGTGGTAATATTTGCATTAAATATTTGGAGGCATTAACTTTATGGTGAAAGGTGTGATATTTATACTGTTCATAAAAGTTTAAAGTATATTTCAACACAAAAGGAGCTGAATATGCGTCAAAGAATATGGTTGGAGCTGATTAGGGATTACAACTGCTCAATTCATTACCACCCTGGGAATGCAAACAAGGTGGAAGATGCATTAAGTCGACAAGACTATGCCAGTTTATCCATGACGTGGATAACAAAAGATCCAATATTTATGTATTTACAAAGGATGGATCTTGGAATTATAATGGAAGGGGAAAAATCGTATCTTTCTCAAATGAATGTTCAACCATCTATACATGTGAAGATTAAAGAGGCACAGAAAGAAGATGTAGAGTTACAAAAGAAGGTGATAAATTTTCCTGAATTCAACCTTTATTGTGATGGGATAATAATGTTTAGGAATCTGGTTTGTGTTCCTCCCATCCCCGAATTAAAGAAGGAGATTCTGGATGAGGCTCTTAGTTCTTCATTCCTTATTCATCCTGGAATCACAACGATGTATAGGGACTTGAAAGAGTACTTCTGGTGGGATGGCATGAAAAGAGATGTTGCTAAATTTGTCTATCGATTCTTGGTTTGTCAGCAAGTTAAAGCTGAGAGACAGAAGTCTAAGGGGATGTTACAACCATTACCCATACCTGAATGGAAATGGGAAAACATCATTATAGACTCTGTTATAGGACATCCTAAAACATACAAAGGCAATAATGCTATCTGGGTCAAAGTTGATCGTCTTACCAAGTCTGCACACTTCATTGATATTAGAGAGGATTTCTCTGTGGATCAGCTTGCCAGGATATATGTAAAGGAAGTGGTAAGATTTCATGGAGTACCACTTTCTATTATATCTGATTGAGATCTGAGATTTACCTCGATGTTCTAGTGAGGTCTTCAGCATACTCTAGATACAGTGTTGAGTTTCAGCTCTGCTTATCATCCTCAGATAGACGATCAATCTGAGAGAACAATTCAGACTCTAGAAGATATATTGAGAGCTTTCTCTATGGATTTCAAAGGTGGTTGGGATCGACACCTACCTTTGGTGGAATTTTCTTATAATAATAGCTTTCACTCTAGTATTTAGATGGCTCCTTATGATGCTCTCTATGGAAAGAAATGCAGGACTCTAACTTGCTGGGATGAAGTCGGGGAAAGAAAGCTATTAGAACCGGATCTCGTTGATGAAATGGCAGGAAAGGTCAGATCTATTCAACAACACAAAAGATCAGCTCAGAGTCGATAGAAACGTTATGCCAACAACCGAAGAAAAGACATAGAGTTTGAAGTGGGTGATAATGTGTTCTTACGAATATCTCCCTGGAAGAGAGTCCTGAGATTTGGAAAGAAGGGGAAGTTGAGACCTAGATATATCGGTCCTTTCGAAATACTGGATGGTGTCGGGAAGGTAGCTTACCGATTGGCGCTTCCACCGAATCTCTCTCAAGTACATGATGTGTTCCATGTATCTCTCCTGAGAAATTACATACCTAATCCTTCACATGTACTCAGCTCCGAAGTTGTACCGCTGGAGCAAGATTTTTCTTATGAAGAATAGCCGATAGAGATTCTAGATCATAGCAAAAAAGTCATACGAAACAAGACCACTTGCTTGGTGATAGTTTTATGGAGGAACCACTAATTAGAAGAAGCTACATGGGAGCTTGAGGATATGATGAGGGAGAGGTATCCTCATGTTTTTGTTACAGAGTGACGAATTTCGAGGGCGAAATTAATTTTAAGGGGGGTAGAATGTAATACCCGAGACTTTTATGAGAAATATTTTGTTTTTATGTTATATAAATCCTCAAAGTAATCTTTCACTACACACAACACTATCTTGGCTTTCTTTACACGCAACCGCGGCCTTCCTCGATAGCTTGCGTCGTACGCAATACCGAGTTTCACTAAACAACGATATGCTATTAAAATATTATTAAAACTAGCCGTTATGAATAGTACTAATGGAATTTTGAATTTTATAACATTTTAATTCAACTTATACATTTTCTAGAATGAGGTATAAAAGGAAAATCATTTTTTTTATAACAGAAATATTTTTCAAAAAATACAGTTTTGCCGCCTTTTAATGGTGGACCCACATTAAATATAGTTTTTGACATGTTTATAAGTTCAATTTTTCAAAATAGAATTATTCTTTTGAATGAGGGTATAAAAATTTACTTTGGATAAATTTTTGATATTTTTCTGATAACATTCATATTTTGATGAATAGTAAAAATACGCCATTTTTTAATTAAAAACAACTTTTTTCATTGAAATAATTTATATGGATAAATTATAATATTGAATGGTTTTAAAGTATAAATAGAATATATTTTTACTATTTAATATAATGTATGTCATTAGCATTAAATTCACATTGAATTCATAGGTAAAAACATTTCAATCTTTGGCAATGTTTTAACTTCTAAAACCCGTTTTCTTAACAACGAGATTTATTTTAAATTAATTACTACAACATATATGTTTTGAACTTTGAAAAATGGATTCCATATTCAGAATCATTGGGTCCAAATTATGTTAATAGTCTACTTTTTATTTTTGTGCATTATGAATAGCAACTACGGTAAATTTTATTTACAATAGTTAAAGATAAATCAGGTAATTAAGGGTAAATATAAGATTATAAAATTACCCTAACACCTGCCAAAATCTTATTTGATGACTAAAAGTCGACCCATATCACCTAAGGGTCGGACTAGAATCATTTAATGGACTTTTTTCATGAAAATAATTTAACTCTTATTAAAACCAAAGAATGTGACAACATGTCACTTTCTTAAATCTTATAAGTACAATAATTTTAATTTGGTGATAAAATTAATGAAACATCGAACATGAATAGTCTACAGAAATCTAATACAATTATCTACATCATAAGAATTTATTTAGAATTTTTAAGGATTAAATAAGTATCATTAATAATGACATAATAGTGATGTTGAAATTATTTTATTAATTAAAATACCAAATAAATTGTAATAAAAATATTAAAATAAATATTATATGAACTATTTAATGTGCTACACTAATTTTATAAATACATATGACATTTTATGAATCTATTAAAGCTTTTAGTTCGAGCATATATTCTGTATATATTTTCTTTATATTCAAATAATTCAATAGTGTCAAAATTGACACTTGGTTATTTTATAAAAATAACATATTATACAAATGTTTAAAAATCACAAAAATATTTAAAAATTATCAATTAAAATTTATATGGTCTAAAATGTCATAAAGTGTCAAATTATGGAAAATTCACAACACATATGTAATTATTTATAATAAATTAAAATTTATAATATTATTACCACAAATAAAATTAAATTGATAAATAAGGATAAATCAAGTTGATAATGTTTTAAATAATTTAACAACATCTATAAATTTTATTGGATGATGATATTTCAACCCTATATCATCTAATCATAGGATACGAGTCATTTTGGATGTTTTTAAGTGGGTTTGGGATTTAATATAAACTAACATTTCTTATATTTCCAAAGGTGCCCCTCTCCTCCCTTATAAAAGGGCACCTCCTCCCTATCTTCCTCACACCAATTTGAGCCTTCAAGATCGGCCAACCCCTGCCCATTTTACTTCCCCACTTCCTTATAAACCTACTAGAGGTACTGGTCTTATCAATAGACCAACTCTAGTTCCTTAAGATAATGTTTAAAGGAGGCACTTCGAGAAAGAGGTAATACCTTCTACCGTTTTCTTCCAGTTCCATTATTCTTATACTACCTCTTCATTAGTTGTTTCATTATGAGTTAATAACATCAGTATCACTTATATAATTAGATGTTATTATAAATATGAAACAACCCTATTTCACCTCTTATCCATCCTACGGAAAACGAAATCACTGCGCGTGCGTACGTACGGAATACCGTCTCCACGCCGTGGTGTAATCTATTTTCCATCACCACCTTACATGGATGGGTATAAGGGTGAATGTAATGAATATATATGACTATTGTAAAGTGTTATAAATTATGAAATATTATACATACACTCCAATACAATTCCACGATCATGGGAACGATATCATCGCTCGTGCGTACGTACGGAATACCGTCTCCACGATGTGATGTGATTCGTTCTACATGATCTTAATTGCATAATGATTATATAAATGAATTGAATTAATTAATATTATATATATTACACTAATACCATTCTGGAAATTAGGTATCTATAACCTAAAGAGAAGAATAAGAATTTATTCGACAAACACGCATAAAAACAAAAAGTAATAAACACCTGAATAACAACTAGTAATGAAATATTACTAATAAGAGGCTAATAATATGACCATATATGATATCATATAAATATGTATGATTCTGGAATAAGTCAATAACATTATTTAAATCATTATACAGGAGGTTCGGACACATATGAAGCAAATTGGACCTAAGGTAAGGGAAAATATCACAATCTCATTTTTATCCGAGATTGTTTATACTTTGGTATTTACTGGGGTGTATTTTATCATCCACATCCATGTTTCACCAATATGTAATATTGTTTCCATCCACCTACAACTTTTTAAATCCATGTTTACCCTTCAGTGAGTTTTCAGTAAATGAAATGAAAGGAATCTTTTTTCATTTTTCGTATGAGGTACTTTTTGACTTTTTCGACAAAAGTACGAGAAGAATGTTTTTTTAAATTATATGGAATGAATGGATTTTTAAAACATTATTACCAAAAAGCTTCTTTTACAAGTTTACATGTTTATTTTTGAACAAATTCTTTTAGTTTAAAATTGTATGACATGTTAAAAAAGGAAAATGTTTTTGAAGTAGAAAGGATATTTTCCTCAAGAATGGAGTTCAAGTGTTTTATCAAAATTATTTTCCATCTAAGGTAATATAGGGTTCTGTTTTTATCCCTATTATTACATTGATTTGATTATGTTGTAATGGAATTATTTTTATGAATTCCTTTATCTTATATGAATTTTTTGATGATGTCACGATGTTTAAGATTCCCATTTTTATTACATGGGTTATGCAATGATGTATGATTTATGATTTTGTGGCACACATAAGAATGGTATCATTATGAGATGGGTGGGACCTATATCTCCCTCCAATGCATTGGGTAAAGATTTTATATCTCATGAGATAGACATGGCTGGAACGGTAGGTTATACCGGTTTAGTGAAACAGGACTGAAACGAGAAGTGAACTCGGTTCAGAAATGGACTTTGTCCACTAAGATAGTCTTGGAAATGAGTCATGAATAATAAGAAATGATTCTCTATGATTATGTGTTTATGCCACAAAGTTTCATGTTTTAAGTTATGATTATTGTGATTACATTTCACTGTCATGATTTATCCCATGTTATGAAATTATGATTTCTTTTGTAGGTTAAGATTTCCAAAATGTTATTTTCTTATGAATATGATGCGATTGATTTTTTAGTTTTGTTTAACCTTACTGAGCATTTGAGCTCACCCTTTTGTATGTTTTCATTCCCCTAGGCCAGGAAGATGGTTATTATGTAAGATATGCCAAAAGGGACTATAGATATGATGAAATAAATGGGAGAAAATGTAGATGCTTTATGAACCAGTTTTTTATGTTTCCCAGTTTCTAAAGACACTATACCTATACAGTCCTTTCTTGGTTTTGTTATATGTTGTAATAAGTATTCTTCAATTGTAATGTAATAACAATGTATGCATAGTATGCGTCGTTATACTTAGAGAGTCTAAAAATTTGAGTATAATTATTTAGGGTCCCTATTTCATATTTATTAATAGAGAGATCAATCAAAGAGGTGGTGATAGACTTCAGTTCAATCCATATTTGGAAAGAGAATTGTGTTTCATTGGTAGTGATGATACTGCATGGGTTAGCCATCTAATGGTCATTTATTGTTCCCCAGGGATTGTGAAGAGTTGTCTCTTTTTTGAGATAATTCATAACATAAGTTTAGAGATATGATTATTATTTGACCACAATGGTGGAAAGTTATTAGAATCTACTGACCATTTGTGGAGTATTTTTAGTATTTTAGAGTTTAGAATCTTTTTTAAGAACCTTCTATGATGTGATTTAGAACTGTTGCTTGATGAGTAGTCCAATGAGAAGAATTTATAGGAGGATTTACGTACATATTTCTAGTTTTGGGTCACTCCATTCATGTTTAAAAGTTATCTAGAAGTGTTGGTGAGAGATGAGCTTATTGAGAGGACGTTGTCTATGACTAGATCATTTATTTAGGAGATTCTCTTGGATTCTCCATGTAGTAGAGTTGTTTTCCAGGATGCCCAGATGCATCGAAATAAGGTATTTAGGATAACGTGGGGTATGTCCCAGCCCTCATCAACCCGTTTCATTGGGGTGGGTGTATATTTTTCCCCTACCATGGGATATGACATTTTTTTCTTATGGTTTCCATGGTCATCAGTGGAAGTAGATCCAGGACTTTCTGAGCAGGCATCCTATGACTTGTGGTCCACTTTAGGTTCCACCATTATTGTATTATCATCCTGGGTACTTTCATTAGGGTGGTCCAACCTATAATTAGAATAATAGATATGAGGTATATAGATGATACCATTGTGATTCTCCTCATCCTTGGTGAGTAGAGATAATCCATGGGAGTATCCATCACCAGGGTAAGATAGTTCAGGGAGAAGGTCTTGTTTTGATGCATGCTAAAGTGTTTCCAGCACCAGGCTGTTCCAACATCATCTGAGGTACATGTTTCTTATTTTCTAAATAGATGCATGAAATTTCTAATTTAATAGCTATATTCCCCTTTTTTCTCCCACCCTAGTTCGTGCTTTGTGTCTTGAGTTATAGAGTATTTTCATTCCCTTGGAATTGACTAAACCCATTGAATATAGAGCCAATTTGGGTGACATGTGTAGAAAATATGATCTAGTAATAGGGAAGCAGAGACCTTATGGAGACTTCCTATGATTGTATATATATCCATTAAACATCATCCTCATCATGGATTGGATTCATTCAGTGGTTTCTATTATGGATTATTTTAGGAGTCTGATTGTGTTATATAATTTTTATGGGGATATTTACATGTGAATTAAAGATTGATACACTCAGATGGGTTAATGGTGTGCCTGAAACATATCTTACATGATAGATGAGTTGATTCTATGTTCATTTGAGGTTCAGTTGGAAGTGCTTCCTTTGGTTGTGGAAGAGTACCATAGTTTTTTACCTAAAGAGGTAATGTAAGTACCCCATCGATTGGAGATCAATTTGGGGATAGATATATAGTCGGGCACTTCACAACATTTGATATCCATATATAGGATGACACCTCTTATGTTGTAAGAGATATGATTATAGGTTGATGATTACTTATAGAGTGCTTTAATTTTGACAAGTGTGTCCCCAAATAGTGCTCCATTGTTTCAAGGATACAAAATGGAAGTAGGTTTTTATATGTCAATTATCATCTCATGAATCATGTGATAGTGAAGAATAACTAAGATATTCCATGTATTTATGAATTATTATATATCTAATGGGTTTTAGTTGGTTCAAATAGATTGATCTATTATTGTTATATAATCAAATGTAGGTAACAGATGAATATATTTATGAATACTTCTTTATGATGTTGTTATGGGTATTATGAATTCATTGTAATTTTTTCTAGTGTGATGAAAACTCTATTAGTAATCATGTGGTTAATTAATGAATATTCTAGAAAGTTTCTATATGGTTTTACCATGGTATTTATCTATGTCATCCTTTTGTAACCCATGTCTATGGAAGAGCACAAAATTCATTAGTGGAATACTTTGGGAGTAATTCAATTTCATTGGCTATTCAAGAAGATTTCAAACTGTGATTTAAAATATTTTGAAGTTATTTTATTGGGTAATTTAATGCCCCAATATGCAGTATCCTTGCATCTATCAAATATTATGGTATTTATTTCTTGGGAAGCCCCATAATACTATTGTATAGGTGTGGAGTTTCATCCATCATTTAGACTATTTAAGATGTGTATACCTGACTTGTCTCATATATCAAATCCCCTTGGATTATTGAAAAATAAGTATTAGGCGTTATTTTGAAATGGATATTTCTAATCTAGTTTTGAGTATCTAAAGGACGGTTTAGTAGCATATGATGACTTTATCAGTTGATAGAACAATAATCATTAGTGTAGTAGCTATATGATTCCTAGCATGTTGATTCCTATGTAGACGTTTAGTGTGATCTAGTTGTCTATGGTGATGACCTATACAGATGGTCTAAGGATAATCGACACTGAGTTTGGTTTTAGAGGATGTTATTCATCCCTTTTGTATTTCAAATGGTTCTTCTCCATGAGTTCCATGTCTCTAAATTATTGGTACATCCTCACGTGAAAAATATGTGTTTTGATAATATAGGGTTGTGTTGGTGGATATAAATTAATTATTTAGTTGTAGGGTTCATGTATTAAAGTTTATTCTTTCATTAGTTTAAGTACGGAGATAGTGTTCATAGTTGTATGCTCCAACTGATAGATTTTCCTCAGTTGGAATGGGAGTATATTTTATGGAAATATTCACTATGTTGAATAAAGATCAGGTAGATTATGATGCTATATCGGTTATAGTATACCATTTAACAAAATCAACTAAGTTATTATAAATCATGGAGTAAATATGTGTCAAGGTTTTTTAGTAAATATCTAGAGAAGGTGGTGAGGATTTATGGATTCCAAAGGAAAATCATCTTTAATAATGACCTGCATTCCCCCTCTATGGTGTGGATATGTCTTGTACATGATTTTGGATCCATGTTTTCCCTTATAACTTATTTAATCCAAAGATATATGGTCACATAATTAGGACATATAGACTCTGGAAGACATGTTTTAGGATTGTGCCATAGATTTCAAAGGTTCATAGGTGGGGAACCTCCCACTAGTATATTTTTATTTTTTACATTTGTTTTCACTCTAGTATAGGTATGGAATATTCAAAAGACTTTATTCAATAACCTTGATGTTCTATACTGTACTGAACTGGGTTTGGAGAGTAAGCAATTTTTAGGATGGAACTAGTTCAAAGCACTATATAGATGGATTAAGCGATTTAGTAGTAAATGAAGGAAACGCATTATCCTAGGAAGTCAAATTATTACCATAGGAAGAGACATGTTTATTTCATCATTAGATATCATTTGTTATAAAAGGTGACTCTGTATTATAAAAAGTGATCGTTTAGTCACAAGAGTAAGATTTCTACTAGGGTTTTCGGGTCTTTATAGGCGTTGGAAGATGTTATAGTCATCACATATGAGATAAAACTTCCATTGTAGATTAGTTAGATTCATAACGCCTTTCAAATTCCCCATCATCATATCTATCTTTATAATGATTCTCATATAATCTATTTCAGTTATATTGAAGTTAATAGTGATGTGAACTTTTAGGAGAGGGCCATAGTGGTTTAAGATTAATTAGAAAAGGTGTTTCACTTAAATGTTATTCCCTTAGTCTAATTTATGTGGAAACATGGTAGAGTGGAGGAGAGTGCCTCGAAACATGATTAATAGATGAGAAAGTAGTGTCCTATGTTGTTTTAATGTTTAATTATATTTTGTAAAGATGTTTAGTTTAAATCGACCATTATCTAACATATGAGATATTTCTCTCTTCCTTGATACCTTGATTTTTGCCTTGTAACTATTTGAGGGGTATCTCCCTCGAGAGAATGTTTTGTAGTTTTCTCCTTGATTATATAATGGATATGGATGTGTTTCTATGATATAGAGATTCTTGAGTGTTATCTTGTAGGGTACTCATTTGAGAGACCCATTTTTTCCTTCTGTTTTCTATATTATTTGTTTTTATTCTCATGGGTGAGAAATATTTGACAGTTATCTGATGTAATTACCCATATCATTTTATGTCGTTCCTTTGTATGATTTTGATGTCTGACAGGCTTATAAGAAACATGGAGTGGGTTTGGTGTAGTTTGTGTACTACCATATAATTTCATTAGTTATTCATGATTTGGGAGAGTAGCTCATAGCCTAAATATGTATTCATCGAATGAGCGACAATTTTTTTAGGGTGAAATTCATTGTATGAACAATTGATTAATAACAGGAATTGATGAGGAGTCATATTTGGAGAATCTATTTTCAAAAAATCATTCTGAGTAAATGTAATACAAAATGTGAAATGATCCTGGGTGTATATGAGTTGGGCCGCGTGTTTTTTAGTGATCCTCAGAGGTGAGACATTCACAATGTAAATGGCACATTCATGCTGTGGATGTTAATATATATGAATGGATATAAAAATTTTATACCCCTATAATTTAAAAAAAACCTTCTGAATTCACCCAAACCGAATTCATTTAGAGATTCCCCTTTAGGGTGTTTCAAATACCTTTTGATTAGGTTTGATCCCTAGATTCCCATGATCGATCCATGGGGATCCGAGGGGAGTTTTCCCTCTTTCTCTTATGGTTTCTTCTCCTTTCATTTTGTTTCTTCCCATTATATATTCACATTCTATGGTTATTTATCTTAATGTTATTATATATTAATTTTTTATTAATGGTGTGTTTATGTAATGACGTCCATGATGGGATGTGGTTTACTTGTAGGAGAGGTGATCAAATAACATTTCAGGTTTTTCTATTATTTTTTGAAGAACATTGAATGCCTTGAGGTTGGGTATTCATTGATTCTCTTTTAAATTGAGTGAAATTGTGAATTGATCATGATTTATCTCATTGGGTAAAAAATTGATTAATATTACTAATGATTAAACCAGAATTATAGAAAGATTTTATTTTGGGTTATATTGATCACATGTGTTTACAAAATGTTGATATACTACAATATATTTTTCTAGATATTTTATTATCATATATTAGTTTTCTTGTCTTAGCATGTTTTTTGTTCATGCAAATTAGAAAAAAAAAATTTACTCTATTAATTCTAGATGACCAAATTAATAAATATGTGGGTTAATTTTTATAATACTTTGTTATAATGGATGAAAATTTGTGTTATGATTAGGAAATGTTTGAAAAAATTTCTTAGTTATTTATAGATAAATCCTAAGGATTGATGTGGTTGCAACATATAATAAATGAATTAGTAAATTTAAAATGGTAATAGTTTTTTGATAAAGATAATTTTTTGGTTTCAAGCGAGACCCTTCTCATATGATGGATGGATTTCTTAGATCCCGGGGATAGATTCATTCTTAACTATTTATTGTTTGAATACAACCATGGGGATTTCCTCTATATTTGGTGAATTTCTATTCAACTTGATGTGGTCATCGTATTGATGATAGTTTATTGAGGAATGGGAATGGGTTACTATGGTTATGGTAGAAGATAGCTCTAGTAATAGTCAAGTGGATGTTGGAATACATAGTGGTGTTAGGGATGGTAGCGATGGAGCTAGTTGAAGTTGGGATTTCATGTAGTTTTATGAGTTGGCAGCTCTTTTTCATTTATGATACTTTTTTATTGCATTAGAATATGGATTTTATGGTTTCTTGTTTCCACTTTCCATTCCCCACCGCTTGATCGAGCTAGTTGTGCTTTGTTTATACATCTTTTATGATAGCTTTGGTTGAGATCTAGAGTACCCAAAAATAAAGACTGCTAGTGAACATTATATTATTTAACCCTTATAGTTGAGAGTTTTTGGGGTGAATCTGAATAAATGGTTTTTAATTATGTAATCTGAAATGTTTAATAGAAATTAAAAATGAAATTATCTTGGAATTTTTTTGGGGTTGTTGGATATCTTGTCCGTAGAAGTGGTAGTTGGGTGTGAAAGAGATGATAAATGTAAATGATGTTAAGGCTATGTAGTTTCCCATAGATTCTTTTTTAGATATATATGTTCATTATTTTATGTGATTTAATACACAACCCCACCCATGTTGGTATGTATATAGAAACCCATTGAATTCTTGTTGGTCATTTCCCTGACATACATGTTAATGAGGATGAAAAAATGACTACCCTCTCTTCCCCACTCTCTTCTCATAGTAGTATTACATGCTGGTACACATTGTGGTAACCTTTATTTATGATTGTGTTTTTTGGATGTAATGGATTGTGGTAGTTTCACACACATGTAGATACATATATAGTTTTCTAAGGATTACGATACTTATATTATGCATGGGATCAAATGGCCTGATGTTTAGTATATGGTTTAGGGGATGTGGTGGCCCCAACAATATTTTCGATTACTATATATATATATGATGATGATGATAATTAGATTATGAGATTCAGGATGTGTGGGTTATTATATAGTTTTCATTAACTCAGCTGTCTTAGTATAGAGAGATGGATAAGGACATGCAATGTTGAGGGAGAGTAGCAAACCAGTGGGGAAGTGGTAGAGAGGTACCATCACTTCCATATTATATTGGATATTATATTATTAAATGTATGTGATACTTGGTGAGAGAGACATAGTGATTTTGAAAACATATCATTAATGATTTGGTGGAAATTTAGCTTCATTTATCATTCACTAGGATTTAGTATGCTTTCTCTAATTTTTCATGAGAGGATCCAAGGAGGATCCTATTACGTATGTATGTTATTCTCAGCCTATCTCTGTATATACTATTTTATAGCTCGAAGAAGTTGGTTGTTGATCGGGCTAGTCATTAATATATTTTGTATTTATTCAAGAGATATTTGGGCTTGAGGTTTATTATTCATATTCCTTTGGGTACATGTGGTTCTCCTTATGGTAATTCACTTTGTATGAAATAACAAGAATTTATAGAGGTATTTTATTTTATTATATGTAGTAATTTTTGGTTTTTCCATCTTATCTCCCATTACACATTTTATTATTAGAGGTAAATGGCTCCCATTTGTGTGTGTGACATAGCCTTAGTGATAGTCAACAACCAATATCTTATTACAGTAGTCTTCGAGCATCATTATCTTTCTTCCCTCATTATTGGCCCATGATGGCTACCTTTTAGGTATTTTTCCTAGACAATATAGATATATCTATGGTTATTTATATAATTAAATATTGAAAATTTGTCAATTTTAAATACATATGACCATTAGGAATGAATATAACTAATAAAGAACTTATTTTCTTCAATTTTTCGTTGTATTTTAATGAATAAATCCCTATTATTTTGATGTTTTCAATATAATTACATCCATTTTATGTTTTTTATGAATTTCAGTTTAAATTTTGATAATGGAAAAGTTATTTGGTTTTAAGCATTTTTAGTCATTTCTAGAAATACTTGGTCAATCCACAGTCTAATTATAAATATTTGAATTCTTTGGAAATTTAATTTTTGATGTTGAAATAGAAATTTTTCTATATTTGGATATCATAAGAAAAAATTTTATCCCATTAAGGATTTTTAGTTCATGTATGATTTTTTACATTAATAAATTTTATATCCCATATGATATTTTAATTATGTATGATATTATTTCATGGAGCTCAATATGACATTTCTAGGAGTGTAATAAGATATTAATTATCCTATAAAAAGGGTTTCACTGATCCCATAAGGTATTTCAAGTTGGTAAGTCATTTTTTATTTTCTTTTGATATTTTTAGTGACAATAATACTTTTTCCACATTTGATATTTTTTTTAATTCATGTGTGATTATTAAATTTGGAAAAACTTTGGAATCAATAGAAGAATCTTCCCACTAAAAAATTTTGGTTGACCCCATGCTTGAGATACATTATTTCATTTAAGGGAAAATGATGGGAAAATGGTCATGAAATTTTTGAAATAGAATTAAAATATTGTTTCCTATGAAAATTAATTCTAAAACATGTGCACCATAATCCCATAAATGTGAAGAATAGACACAACTTCCTCTACCTGGAGACAGATTCAAAATGCAACTAAATAAGATAAATGATTCATTAGAATGATTTTATGTGTTCAAATTTTCACAAAATTTTTCTCTATTGTAGATTTATATTGATGTGATAATTTGGGGAAAATGGATTTGTGCTTATGAGGATAGATTTCATAACTTCTGAAGTTTCTTGTTGTATAAAGCTATTAGTAGATTAAATAAGGAGTTAAAAGATAATATACATATGCATGGATAAATTAAAAAGTTGATGTGGATAGTAGAGACATTATGAGACTTTTTTTGATATTTTTATGTCATAATAATATTTTTGATTTTTTCTATATTTTTTTCATGATTTATGAAGGTCTTATTCTCTTTTTAATTCATTATCTTCTAAACTTATAAAGAAGGTTTAAAATTTATAAAAGTAAAATGGTTGTTAATTTTATTTAAATCTCTTATGAAATTTATCTCTTTTGAGCATAATAGTTTTGGTGTGTTTTAATTGGTTAAAGATATCTAAAAAAATTAATTACTTTCATAGACAGATTGAAACCCATATAAATGACTTGTTACGGTTTGTAGGATGATGTAGGTATTCCCCTATATTTTTTTAGGTGAGCATTGAGATATTTAATTAGATAATATTTTTTAACAAGGAATAAGAGAATGAAATTTTTTTAAATTTTTTCTAACAAATATTATTTTAAAATCTATTTTCACACATATTTTAAATATATTTATTCCTTCTCCACATAAAAATCTTTCTTAATTTACTTTTAAATTTAATTTGTTTTGGTTTATTTTACATTTTTTCATCAATAAAACAAAGTCCCCATTTATTTTAGTTTTTTATCACTAAAATGTAGACCAAAATTGATAGTTTTGAAACATAGTTTGAAACCTCCTTGAGAGAAAATTCTAGGAACCACTATACTGGATTTCTATAGGGGTAAATTTTTTGAAAGGGGACCCATGACATGTCCCTCTCTTTCCAACTAGATTGATTTCTAGGGAGGTTTACTATGTTTTTTTCATGTCTATAAGTTAAAACCCCAATTTTATACCTTTAGATCCTTAAATTTTCCAATCCCACCAATCTAGATCTAGAGATGTTATGATTATTGAAAATGTAACATTATTTGTTGAAAGACAGCATGAATAAATATTTTTGAACCAGAAGTCATAATTTATTATAATAAAAACCATTATGAATTTGATTTATCATATGAATACGATCAATAAAGCCATATCGAATTCCTTAATACACCAGCTTATTTTGAAGTCAAATTTGGTTTCATTCATGAACATTAGGAATTTAAATCCCTTTCAAGTTAGGATTTATGAAAACATCATTAAAAATTTAGCTATATTTTTATTAACATGAAAACATAAGGAATAGATGGATATCAAATGAATCAAAAGGAATCACCTTTTCATAAAAAGGATTTTCCAAAGAATGGGTTTTCTTTTCCCACTCCACTTTTTTAAGATATTAAAATGAGTTAAGTAAATTATTTTAAGGAGTATTTTAATACATATAAGTCCGATGAAATTATAAAATAAATTGTTTAGATAATACATACTCAAGGTGGGGCTTTACAAGTATCCTTTGAAATATGAAAAGAATTCGATTTAGTTTACCACACTATAAAATCAGTGAATAATTTTTGATTCAATATTTTTATGAATTGTTTTTTCATACTAATAGAAGATTGATTGATGATGTTATAGGAAGATATTTTTTTGATAAACCCATAGATAAACATATAAATCATATGTAAATATATACCGAAAATGTTTAGTAGTTTGGGAAATGAGGTATTTTATGCATCAAATATACTAATGAAGCTCACACTTACACATCTAAAAATAGAATGATTGAATGTCATTATAATCATCATAATACTATGGTTAGGTCAATTATGATCTCCAAAATTTCATAATCTGAACCAAAAATTGGGAAAAATGTCAAATACAAGTTCATTATTAAATTAGTGCTTCAAATAATAATTTTAGTAATCAATTTCAATAAATTGAGGTCGCTTTTAAAATTTTCATTGCTATATTTTCAGGAATATTTTTTTCCATGAAAACCAAAAAATATATTTTCAATAAACCAAAACATCAATCAAGGATAGAATAACCAACCCCGTAATATATTTAAATAATCCATACAACCAAATAGATTTTTCTAAGGACAATAATGAAATTAGAAAAAATGATATTGAAAAGATAAATCCAATCATAATGTTATATGAATATTTAAACCTAACAAATAGGTTTAAAAATAAAAAAATATCCTTGACAAAAATATGATTAAACAAATAGTTATGAAAAATAAATTAATTACACAAATGAGACCAATGTAAGCTAAAACTTTTAGAATAAGAAGTGAATGTTGTATATATTTACCTTAAAAACTCAACTAAATTACATAATATGTTTTTTAAAGGTGATTTAGACTAATATATTTTAGATACCATTAGGAAAGTTCATGTCAACATCACTTTTTGATGATGTGAAATTGTTTCCAAGGAATGTAAAATCCTCGAGTGAAATGTAATCTCATAAGAGAAAATTCAATGATTGGTAATAAATGAACCTAGTAAGAAATGTTTCCTCAATGATTAAACATGTATTTCATATCAAATGTAATGAGCCAATGACATCCCATTCCATTCACAATAGGGGAGTGTAGATTCCAAGATGTTATTCTAGTCTTATATGAATCGCAAAATTTCATGCACATTCTGTTTATTCATCTTTAGAAGATAGGTTTCTAAATACCACTTTAATTTTCATTCAATCAAACAAAAATAGTAACACATTATCTTTTGGATTTACATGGGATATTATGGTTCATTTAAGATAAATAATTGTTAGTATATATTTTTATGTATAAGAGGTAGAATATATTTGATTTAATACACGTGAACCTCTCATTCTTGGGAGAATTTTTTAAAAATTGCAAAAAATTAAAACTGTTGGCAATATAAAATAATAACTATTAATTAGAGGATAATTAGTTATTTTTAATATTTTTATTCCATTAAATTAAAAATGGAAAATAATTAATCTTCTTAAGTGAATATTAATGATTTTTTCTCAAGTGATTGATTTCTGATTTTTTCATCCAACGAACCATATATTTATAAAAAATTAAAAACAGACATTCTCCTAAGATAAAATTTATATACATGATGGAAAAAATAACAAAAATAAATAAATACTTAATATTTAAACTTTTCACGTGTTCTTGTATAAATTTTGGAATTTTATTTTAATTTCAATGAAACTATTGAAACATTGAATACTATTAAATATTCTAGTTTGTTTCTTGAAAATAATTAAAAAAATTATTGTGAAACATGTATCAATTTCTTTGAAACATAAAATACTAAAGTTAATAATTAATATCAAATATGTTCCTTCAACTCTTATTTTATTTTCAAATAATAACCATAAACATAATCATAAAAATATAATTGTACCAAAAATACATCTAAAATTTTCTTATTAATGTAATTACTTAGGAGATAAAATTGATGTTATAGATTTATATAAAACGTTTTCAAAAAATTAAATTATCCCATTTGATCCATAACTAAAACCATATCCTGTAAATCTAAGATGTGAATTATTAGGATAAAATGGGTAATTCACTATCATAATTGAAAATGAAATTTAAAAAAAAAACATTAAAAACTTAACTTTGATTATTCATTATAATAGTCATGAAATCCTTTTGAGGGACCTTAGTTGATTTAACTGAAACTCGTCCTTCCAATATCATGTAATTGATTTTTTAGAGGAATAAAATTCATCTAAAAATCCATTTATTTTATGATGTATTTGGTGTTTGGGGTTTATATTTTAGAAGACCATTTTCTAAATATTTTGGGTACATTTATATATTAATTTTTTTTATTATATTTCAAATTGAGTAGAATTTATCTCTACTATAATTGATGATGAAAAAGTTAATGGTAATTTTTTAAAGGAAATATATTTCCCAGATTTGGTTTTCCAAAGATTATAATCATTGAACAAGTGACCAATTTTTATAGTTGATCTTTTGAATCTCTTAATCAGAAATATAGAGTTTTTCATAGGGTTTCTATACCCTATCACCCTAAATAAATTAGATATACGAGTTTTTAAATAGGGAGATCAATTTTTTATACTATACACTGAAATAATGAAATGTGGTGTTTATGTATAGATAATTATCTTTGAGATTATAGGATATACTTTAAATCCCTAATTATAATATCACCTTTTAGACTTGGGTATAGAAAATATTTCAATCTACTTATAGAGTTATAAATCAAGTCTTTTTAATCTATTAAAATCTATAACATGAGTCATGTTTTTAGGATATACAAAGTTACAAAAAATATATTTATGATGGAATAATACCAAATAAATAGTTTAAATAAGAAGATAATGTTTTGTTTTTTGAATTTCTACAGATGTAATTTATTGGTACAATTTATTCCAAATAGTTTGTACCATGTGTTGTTACTCATATTTTCTATTTATTATTGTCTAGATTAAAGAAAACGTGACGAAAACACCATACACAATCAAATTTCATGGATTAAATCTATTTAGGGATAATATTAAAGAGTATCCTGTGTAGGAGGTCCACCTTCAATAATCCATGTACAAATGAACACCATATTATGCCATTCTTTTACACTAGTTTTATTTATATCCATAATTTATAATTCTAAATTCTCATATAAACTATTTCACAGTGTGGACATTTGTAAATATATGTATGTGGGTAGGAACACCCTTTTGAATATTATGATATCCTTTATTCACTTTAAAATGTTTTTTTCTTATTAATTTTTTGTGTTTTTTTCATCATATAGTGTTTTTGAAAAGTTTTGAGATAAAAATTAATACTCTTTCAATTAAATAAAACCATGTCAATGAGTGAACTTATCTAACCCTAAAAAAATTTAAATAAATGATAAAATTAACCTTGTTTTAAATACATATTTTTTTGGAAAATTAATTAATGTACCTATGAAATTTTGAATCCCATCCCATTTATCGTTGTCTAAATTTTAAAATCACCTTACTATGATGATTATGAACCCTTTTGACATATTTTACATTATAAAATTATTTCATGAGTAAACTAAACACTAATTGACTTAAACTCAATTTTATTTGTTCCTCTCAAAACATGAGATTTATGTGGAACTTGTGTTATAATGATTTAGGAAATTCTTTTATTTTTAAAGAAACCTATATAAGTCAATGTTTTATTAAGGATTTACCTTTACATTATATTCTTATGATCCCTTTGTATACCTTGACATAATTATATATATATTTTGGATCTTTTCAAGGATATAGTGACAGGTGCATGTATTTTGGATAATAAAATCATCAGTTAAAAAAACTCTACATGTTTATTGAGTGTAAAAATTTTAGTGAGGTAAGTGTTTTGTTTAGGTTAGAGGATATATAAAGTGATAATGAATTAAATAAATTTAATATAGTCTTTGGAATAATGTTTTTTTGGATGCATGTTAATTTTCTCTGCCTTGGTGTTTAACTAATGGATCTCATGGGCTGGTTCTTAAAATTACTTTTGTGTTACTTTTGACGCTACTTATCAAATAGGCCATGTATTAAGAATAAGGGAATTATTAGTGCTTATAGTTTCATTTTTTTTATTTTAATGAATAGATACCCATAAGTTTGTCATATTCAGTTAAATTGCAATGTTTTTTTACATTTTTGGTGAACTTTGGACTTAATTTTGAAAAAGGATATTTTTTGTTTTATAGTTTCTTTCGTTTATATAATTATCTAAAATCTATGTACCTATAATTATAATCTATTAATTTATTAGAAAATTAATTTTTTAACATGAAATAGGATATTTTAGATAAGTCTATATATATTATAATATTTTTGATCCCTAAAATGCCTTTTGTTTACATATGATGATTCAATTTTCTATGTTTTAAATCCGGTATGATATATGAACCATGTAAAAAAATTTCTGGGATCCACATGTAGTATTTTGAAGACTGTTGTAATATATTCTTTATCAAGTAAGAAGTTTTTCATAGATCTTGTAAGACATTTAATATTATGAAGATGTTTTTAATTGCTCATATTATATTATGAATTCTCATAATACTATTTCCTACTATAAGATATTTTGAAAACTCATTTAAAATGTTTTACTTCGTCATTATTTTAGTAATTAGGAGAAGAAACTTCCTGATATAAAATTGTCACTAAGACTATGTCATGACTGTATGATTTCATTTATGGTAAGATGATGAGGTGAAGGTTATTTGATTATTTAATGTGAATGAAAAGTTTTTTCCCCACATGAATTTATGATAGAACATGAAAAAAAATACCTTTAATGTGAATAATATTTAATGTTATTGATTAAACTAAGATATGGGTCATGAATGTTGCTACGTGTGATTTAGGTTCCCCATGAACTATTTCAAGTGTTCCGAATTTCAAATAATTTTCCCACTATCATGGTGGTATATGGAGACAATTTTTGGAAGAAAAAAAGGATATGTGCTGAAAAGGTGAGGCTCTATAGCTACTTTAGTATTTGAAAATTGAGAAAGAGTGAGAGGAATGAATTATTTTGGAGTATATTTGGAAATGCATATCTAAACTCCCAATAAAATATGGACAAAAACGACCAAAGAATACTTATTTTATGATTTTTTCACATCATTAAAATATTTTTTATTTCATATAGATATTTTTTTTCATTACAGAATAAGGTATTTATTCTCATAAATTCATTTTTATCTATCCTAATCTATATCATTATTCAAATTATAAATGTATATGGATTTTACTACTGTTTAAATTTTATACGTGCAATATCAAATTTGAAAAAAAAGATTAATCCGGTTTTATTTCTTAGAGGTTTGTAGGAAATTTACTCACATTTGAAGGAGCATGGACACTAATGATGGGGTCGTGGTATGGTATCATATAAGATTTATATTTTTTACTTATATTTATTTTGGTGAAATTTAGATATAAAATTAAACAATACTTTTATAAAAAGGAACAAGGAGGTGTTTAAAGGGTTGAAACATGTACACTAAATCTGTTTTGAAATACATTTTCACACATAATTTCAATCCATTTTGTCATTTTTTTCCATGAGAAAAATTTATTGTCTTACTTTTGGGTACAATTTGTTTTTTTTATTTTGAATAATTTCATCTAACCCACCAAAGTACCATTTTATATTATTTTTTTCCTCAAAAACAGAAAACACATGTCATAGATTTGAATCTTATCCACTAAAATCCTCAAGAGATAAACCTCATGATCGCTATATTTATTTCCTTTAGGGCATCAAAATTTTGTAAGATGATCAATATCATATTTATTTAAAACATAAGATACCATGAAAAATGGTTAATAAGATTTAAAAACTATAAAACAATAAAATATAGTATATTTTTAAAATGATGTATAAAACATATATAAGTAAATATAAAATTATATAATTTATAGAATCTCAATCATATTTTTTTCACATATGGGATACATATCATATAAAATTGACCATATTTAACTATTAAGAAATGAGAAATTTCAAGAATTGTCCATAAATTTCCTCTCTTTGATGGACCTTTCTCTACCCTTCACAGACCACGTCTTTCATTTGGTTTACCCTTGAATGACCTCCCAAATTCTCTATCCTAATGTTTGATTTTTGACACCCCATTATATACTACAAGAATATCGCTTGGGGATAAATGATACATGATCTCAGGAACACCTCCTCGTATTCTAGAGGCTATTTTCTTGTTTTGAGGGATTATGATAGTAATGGGAAACTATTAAATCTTAAAGGTGATTCCTAATTTATATTTAAATTGAAAAAAAATCAACCATTTCTCATTTATATAATAGACTTCCTAGAAATACTTGTTGACTTAATCAGGGATCCCACATTCCAATTCAATTAAGAATAAAAAGCAATAAAAATACTTATAGTATGCATCAACTATGATAGAGAATTAATATGAATATAAAAATGAATGGGAATCATATATATAAACTAAACATTATAATAGTGGTTAGTAGATATGGTAAATAATAAGTAAAATAAAATTTGCCTCTTGCCAACTCATATAATCCAACATCCTGAATCTATGGCATGCACACCTTGATAAACCTATACTATGTGTCTAGATCTTAGAGATACCCATGTCTTGAGGGAAAACTAGAAGTATACCAAAATACATCAGAACCCATTTCGTGTATGCATGTAGGGAATGGGTCCAATGACATAGTATCCAATCCTTACTTCATCTAAAATACTGAGTGTTATTCTGATCAAGATGATGGGAACATAATACATATTTATATTGTCTATTCCTTCACATGTAACACACCCTCTTAGAAACACCAAACACAATAAATTAAAAAATGAACATCAATTCATCAAGGTTTTAATAGACCACCTTGAACCTCAACTATACATACTTCATCTAGAGGAAGAGTGTCTTTGATCCCTTCATGGAACTTTTCAATCATATAATGACCTATAGACAACCCAATGGTCACATTGTAAATGAAAATTTCACAAGATCATATCATGGGAAATCAAATCAATTATCACATCCAAATCCAAGGGGGACTAACCCAAGGTGTCACGACCCGTCCTCGGGGCCCATGCCATGACTACACCAAACCCGCCTTCCATAGGCCAGGGGCTAGCGACTATCACCCAAGGTGTAAATCCCAATGAAAGGGAAGGAATTGCATTTATATAAGAAAAAAACACCACAGAGTACACAAGATGAAGTAAACAATATGTAAACTGAGTACAAAAGTAATTGCTCGAATGTAAATGGGCCAGTATAGAAACCCAACTGAAAGTACAGTACAACCGAGAAAACAATGTACAATAGTTGAAATATAGAGCAGCAACCACCAAGACGTCCTCCAGAACTCCCACCAGAAGGGTGAGTGCAGATAGTCTCATCGGCTCCTCGAGTCTGGCCATCCACTCAGTGTACGTCCCACCTGATAGTCCACCTCCGAGTACCATCGTGCTCAACAAGTATCAACCACGATCAGCGATGTCCGTCGTCTGCAACCAACACAGCGTAGTGCGGGCATAGCCCGTGCAGGGGTGAGTATACTATACTCAGTAGGGACCCTGAGACTCCCAAAGGTCTCCTAGAATCCACGAAGGATAAACCACAAAGGAAAGATACAATCATGATTTAACAACCAACACTACTTAGGTATATGCCCATTTATATACTTAAGCCATCAATTCCAGTTCTCCTCCAACTCACAATCTGAAGATCAACCCAGTCCACATAGGAACGTACAACCCAATCCCCATAGGAAAGCACAACCCAATCCACACAGGATAGAAAGTCAATCATATCGAAGATAATGATCGAAAGTCAAGACTTAGCTCAGATGGGTATACTATTCACGAAGAGGGATGGAGATGATTGATGTAGCCTCTGAATCATCTCCTCTACCGAACCCATGTAGGATCCAAGTACAGAAGTCGTCGCTGCCGAACCCATGTAGGATCCAAGTACAGTAACCATCGCTACCGAACCCACGTAGGATCCAAGTACAGTCTCCATCGCTTCCGAACCCACGGAGGATCCATGTATAGTCATCCTCACTGCCGAACCTACGTATGATCGATGTACAGTCGTCATCATCGTCGCAGTCACAGCCATCTCTAGGGTTCCCACACACATCATGCTCGATTCCGGGAGGGTCCGCTCCATGAGTCAAGGGGTCGATACATCTACTGTCATGAAGTCCATAGTTGATCTATCACATAGTTCTGTCTCGTTAAATGTAACTCAACGCAATAGACGGCGCATCAATCGGAAGCCCGGTCTGAATGTTATTGGCTTTTTCGTCCAAGGGGCCCGGTTGGTTTTTAAGCTAAAACCAACCCGACCATACTCCAGCTGTATCCAATCCTCGAGCGGAGTAATCCAAAAGAACCTTCACACTAAGAGTAATCCAACAAAGTCAGCGGCACGTCAATCGGACGTTCGGAGATCAAGTTATAAGTGTTTCCACTCCGAGGGCCCGGTTGGTTTCGTGTTCGAACCAACCCGGATGTACCCAATGTTCTTAGAAACCTTGAGTGTAATATACCGACATGACCATCTCGATCCAAGGATCCCAATTCAACTGACGGTTCATTGATCGGAGGTTTGTAGCGGAAGATATGGGCGTTAGAACAAATATGTCTGAAAATAGGGTGTTTTGGCTCGGTCCGACCCGACCCAATAACCACTGGGTTGGCCCAAACCAAGTCGACCAGACCCGGGTTCGGGTGTGGCCTCGTTGATCATGGCCTGATCGGGTGCGTCCCGACTCAGCGCTGGAGGCCCAGCCCAGCACTGGCGGCCCGGCCCGCACGGCCTGCGGCCCGGCTCGGAAGCCTGCCGCGGTTCGGCTCTTCTCTCGGCCGAGCGGGGTGCGTGTTGGGGGGGGGGGGGGGGTCGCCCTCCTATTTATGGAATGGTCGGCCATGAAGACCTGCCTTGCGAAATCTACGGGACCCAAGGTGTCCCACCTTCAGGTGGTGCCGGCAGCCAGCTCGGTCGGCCGCCCCTTTGAGAATCCGCCGCGGCCTGAGGCCGTGACATCTCTCCGACCGGCATTGCGCCCCTCCACAGCGGTCCGCCCCGGCCATGGCCCCTTGGTGCTCCGGCACGGTGCGACGACATTGTTCCCCTCCACTGTGGCTGTAACGACCCGAGAAACCATGTTTTGAATTTTGACAAGTTTGCCTTTCAATGTCACTCGTTAAGTGAACAAACAATCAACTTATAAGTTAATAATAATAAAATACATCAAATGAATGAAAAATCCTTTTATTCAAATAAGTAACATCTCGGCTACAACTTCCACTGACCAAACAAGAAGATAAACTAACCAAAAATCCCAACTAAGAACCTGATTACAATAATGGGGAGACCGCTTATAATCACCAATAGCCCAAGAATGCGGTAGGGGTTTCTGGCATCCATCAGAATGCACATGAGGATGGACTAAGCCACTACAACCATGTTGAGCACCAAGGAAATCACACGAACCATCTCTTCTTCTCTCCTTCAGTCACTTGCAGTGAGGGACGCCCCAAGACAAGACCCTTTATAAGCATACTAATCCAACCGTTGAACCCAAACGGCTATAAATATGACCTATGGTTTCTCATATCCACTAAGTTTTGTTATTGACCATTGGAAATAAGAATGGATTACCCTGAAAGGTTCGGAATATTAATCATGTAATTTTATTTAATGACATCAATGATAAATTAATTAATTTATTCTTGTTTTCCCAATAATGCGAATTATGTTTTATGAAAATTAATATTATTATTCACTATACATATTTTCTTAATTTGGACAATTAAAATTTTATGTTGTAATTATATTAAAACTAATGGGTTTTTATTTTTTCTAAATATGTGCTAACCCTTGAGTTATATATATATATATTGCATCAAATTCAATGATTCTTTTTCTCTAAATTAAAGGGCTAATATTAATGCAAATGTTTATAACTTGGATAAATAGTTTTGGAAACTACGTCAAACTATGGTTTCTATTACTTATGTGTTTCTTTATGATGATACTTATATCAACTCACTCTTATGTGTGATTAAATGTAGTTACATTTAATAATAATCCTTAATTTAGAAAAATAAGGTAATTCACTAATAAATGAAATTAAAATGTATATATATATATATGTGATATGTTTTGTTTAATAAATGTTTTTTACCATTGATCTTCATAATGTAATATTATGTAATTAATAATTATTGTTTAATAATAATAATGATAATATAATAAGGATAATAAAAAAATATTGGTGTTTTAAAAATAAAATATATATATATATACCTATATTTATATAGTAATACGTTTTGATTGAATCAATAAATATATTTTTATTGACCAATTACTTTAATTAAAATAATAAAAGTTAGTTTAATAATTGAATTTTTTTTAATAATCAAAATAATGTTTTAATAAAGAAATGAGAATAAAACAACTTTTTTTTAAAAAAATCGGCTGAACCGCGTTTTAATAAACGCTGCATCACCCCCAGACCGTCCGAGCTTCCTCCCCCAATAGTAGTCATCCATCCTTTTTAATGTCACGCCGATTCCAGGCCGTCCGATCATCCGCGGTGTAATCCCGGTCATCTATCTCGTTCTGCGTCTCTCACCCCGCGGCGTCTTCTCCTTCCTCGTGTCGTCGAACCAGTAGGTGTAGGGCAGCTCGTTTTCTCCTCTAGGCTGTTGAGTGGACCCGCGCTGCTCCCTCCTTTCCACAAGTCCGCACCAACTTGCCTTGGATGCCGTGGTCGACGACTCCACAATGAGTCCTCTTCTTCTTCTTCCGTTTTTTTAAAACCCCAATTGCACCAAAGGGCCAGGGACGTTTTCACTAGGCTTCCTTGATCCTTCCGACCACCAGACCTCATCGCTAAATCATTTCATCTCCTCCTCTCCGAGCTAAGGTAAGGTAGAATTTTTGTTGTGGTTCCTGTTTGAGTTTCGGTATATATATATATATATATATATATATATATATATATTTGTTATGTATATATGTATACATCATTTGTTTATACAACTGGATTCACTTGCCTCGTTTGTATCATCCTCTCCTCCTCTCCGAACAATGTAAAGGGAATATTTTATTTTTGACTAGTTTTTTTTGAGTTTCGGTGTATATAAATATATATACATGTTATATGTGTATACATTTTCGGTATGTATGACCCTGGTGCAAACCCAGATCTTTTGGATCTCCCTCTCAGCTTGGAGAACTGAATAAGAGTAAGGGGGAATCCTCTCCTTCGTTTCTTACCATTTCTATAAGCTTTTAAAAGTTATATAATCATGTTGTATAATTGTGTATAATAATATTCAGGACCATATAAACCTATTTATACCCGTTTTACCTATTTCTAGGACCGAACCAGAGAAGGGGAGGTCTTCTTGTTTTAATTTTTCACCCACTCCAGTGAATATACACGAATATATATATTTATATATACCTCATGTGTATGTGTGTACATATATATATTTGTATTCGTACATATATATAATATGATACATGCATATGTACACCCTTATTCCACATGTTTATAACCCTAAATTTCTTTTCTCCTATGAAAAATGGAGTTGTTGAATGATTGCATGAGCATGTAAATAATGCAATTATATGGATCATAAAGATGTATATGAAAATGTATTCATATAGGTGCACATGTGCATCAACGTGCATAATGGATGAATTGGGATCTTTTGTTTTGTACAATATAACATGATAATTTATTTACTCAAAAGCATGTTATCTCAAGAAAAGTAAACCAAAACCAATTATATACATTTTTGATATGTATGATGAAGTTTAATGGTTGGTTTGTTATCAAAATAGTTCTTTCATTTGAGAATTTTTACTTATCATCAATCTTAATAAATCCGGATTTTGTTTTTTTTAGAAAATGGAATGAATTCCTTAAATTTTTATATATATGCATTCATGTATTTGTACACATAGACCATGTTGCATGTAATATTGATTTTATGCCAATAAGGGTCTTATGAATGTTAAGTTCATTTCTTTTATATATAAAGGAACCCCACTCGGTTTTCCAAACATTAATTTTGTTTAATGTATAACGTGGGAAATGCTTTTGCGTATGGCTTATTGTGGTAAACCCATGCTTATGTACTGGTATAGATATCATTATGTTGTCTTCTATTACATGTTCTTTATGATGTTTTCAAACTTTACAAAGAAAAGGGGTCATGTTATTTAAAGTGCTAATAAAAGTGTTTTTACACAATTATATACATGATTTCCCTATGATGGACCTGACTACGCACATTGTATCCCCAACTGCATGTATTAAACAGCCACAATATCCATTTTTCATCATATGTGTAAGTTATGAACGACCATGTTTTAATTGGGTAATATGGTGTTATGGAATGCGAAGTGTTTGTGTTTATTTCCTTAAAACCCATGTTTTAATTGTTAAGACAATTTCTTATGTGTACGAACTTAGCATGCATGTCTCAGTTTATTTATGATTAAACTGTCTTCAAGTTATGAATATAAAAAGGGTGTTGATTAAGAATGCATGAAACCCTATGAATGAATGACCATGTCAAGATATGTGAGGGATGTATAGGACTTACATGTGATGGGTGCGCCCGGAATTATATAGTGCAATAATAAGGATGTGACGGGTGCGCCCAGAATTATATAGCGCTCCAATGCATTGGTTAAAGCAAGAGTCTCATGAGACGTTATGTGTGACAGTCTTGGCAGTTATCCTTGGCTTGTGGTACCATGGAAAGGGGATGGGCAGTTAGCCTTGACTCGTTAAGTATGCTATACGGTCTTGACAAAAGGTCTTGACAAAGTCCAGTATTATACAATCCCTCTGCATGTAATGATAAAGTTCAAATAGGGGTTAGTTAAACTAACAGGACAACCCCTAGTTGAAAGCTCTAATGACTATGAAAATGTAATTTATTTGTCAAGAACTATTTTTCATGTGGTAAACTATTAGATGAACTGTATATTCTAATGAACCATGTTATGAACATTTTCCCTGCTTAGCCACAGAATTCTTTTTAGAATGTAAGTAACCTTGTTTGAATAATATGCATTGATTATTTATCTAATGTTGCACTCTCTGATCATGTTTACTTTAGAGTTTATTTCAAGTACGTACTTCTCTGTGCAAGTGGTTTTCAAAAATGTTGGATTTCATGTTTTAAGAAAAGATAATTCTTCTCTTTAGAAAAGTGTTTTATTCTATTCAAAAGGACTACTTTGAGAAAAAGTTTTCTTAAAAAGTTTTTAAAACCCCTTACTTGGCATTTTTGCTCACACTACGTTTTTGTTTAAAAATTTTCTGTCATAGTTGGTACGAATGAAGTTAATCAGATGCAGCTAGTTTCCTAGAATCCTGAGCCTCGCGATATTCTGTAGTAATGAGACATGATATCTTATTTGTAATGATGAAACGAAATGTTAAATATATCATGTCTCATTAGGCACCCTGGGTTTGGGGGTCGCTATAGTTGGTATCAAAGGATGGGTTTAGGCAACTCTGGAAAACCAGGTGGTATAAATGTATTGCTATGTCTAAATAAGTAAAAATGTTATAACTTACATATGGATGATGAAAATGTACCTACCGACCTACTGTCACTACCCACTGAGGCTCTAGAGAACATTGTATCTCTAGCTAGCTGTGAGAACATTCTATGTTATGCACGAATTCAGATGACGTGTAAGCACCTGTATGACGTGTCAAAATCACCTATGGTGCTATGTCATCACCGGGTAATGGTGATAGATTATCTCCTAATGATGATGACCCAATTTCCCTCTTATGCACGTTGGGTAAAGTATCACGAGGGACTCTCCTGAGTGTTCACAACTGGCGAGGAATTTGGCACGATGCTTGATAACCCTTTTCAAGAAGCTCCTGCTACCGGAGACCTTCGAGCGGCTTACCTGTGCCAGATTTTTCACTACGGCTTCTGGGGTCTGTTAATGGACTTTGGAGTGTTGGAAGATGAGTCCACCTGTTTGTCACTTAGTCAAGAGTTGTATATCGATGTTTCCCAACTCCATACCCCTCACACTAAACTCAGGAGGTGTCATAGATGTTCCCATGAGTTTAGTCCTTTCTGTTCAGCCAGTGTGTGGTTTGAAGAGTTACTGATTTTCTCCACTCTTTGTGTTTTACGTCTAGTAATCTCAGGCTTTGTCATGTAAACGTTTGCATAAATGGAAGTTTCTTATTTCCTTTCATTTCTCTACCTTATCAATGTTGTTAAGAGTTTCCTTTCGATGTTTGTTTTCAGATGGCTGGCCAAAGAGCTTCTCATCACTACCCGATGAGTTAGTAGAATTCATCTTGATCAGGGCATGCATGGTGGATTATCTATACTTTATCCACCTGTGAGGGTCCTGCCAGCGTTTGGTCGATCTAAAAAACGGTCCCGAGATTCTTCGGTTATGTCAAGAGGATGATCGTTTCTTCACCTAGTTTCCACGGCTCAACTCCCCTACTACAGGCGAAGGGGAAGGTATTATGAAGGACTATTTAAGTGTTTTACACTGGCACAGAACTTCTCTGCCAGAGCGTGCTTCCTCGTAGCCGCCCCGGATGGCCAGCTCAGTGCAGCCTATATATTCTAGGTCCTGAATCTCATTCTCCTCAACCACATCATTCCTCTCGACTACCTCGAGCGTGATGTGACCAGAAGAGTTATCAAGGAGTTTATCTACTCGGACATTTCTGAGCTTTGCACCGCACAAGCCTCCCTTTGGAATCCCATGTGCAGTACACACGAGCAGAAGTTCAGGACGTACTATTCGGAGTGTATCAGGGCTAGGGAAACGGAAGAGTTGTGTGCCAACTTTGGTATCTCGTTAACCGAGCAAGATCCACTGTTTCGGTAATTTTGTGTGGGGTTTCAGTTTTTCTTTTTATGATAGAATTTCGAGGGCACAATTCTTTGAAGGGGGGAGTGATGTAACGACCCGAGAAACCATGTTTTGAATTTTTACAAGTTTTCCTTTCAATGTCACTCGTTAAGTGAACACACAATCAACTTATAAGGTAATAATAATAAAATTCATCAAATGACTGAAAACTCATTTTATTCAAATAAGTAATATCTCGGCTACAACTTCCACTGACTGAACAAGAAGATAAACTAACCGAAAATCCCAACTAAGAACTCAATTACAATAATGGGGAGACCGCTTAAAACCACCAAGAGCCCAAGAATACGGTAGGGGTTTCTGGAATCCATTAGAATGAACATGAGGATGGCCGAAGCCACTACAACCGTGCTGAGCACCAAGGGAATGACATGAACCATCTCTTCTCCTCTCCTTCAGTCACTTGGAGTGAGGGACGCCCCGAGACTAGACCCTTTATAAGCAAACTAATCCGACCATTGAACCCAAACGGCTATAAATATGACCGTTGGTTTCTCCTATCCTCTAAGTTTTGTTTTTGACCGTTGAAAATAAGAATGGATTACCCTAAAAGTTTTGTAATATTAATCATGTAATTTGATTTAATGACATCAATGATAACCTAATTAATTTATTCTTGTTTTCCCAAAAATGAGAATTATGTTTTATGAAAATTAATATTATTATTCACTATACATATTTTCTTAATTTGAACTATTAAAATTTTATGTTGTAGTTATATTGAAACTGAGGGGTTTTTATTTTGTCTAAATATGTTCTAACCCTTGAGTTATATATATATATATTTATATTTCATCAAAATAAATGATAATTTTTCTCTAAATTAAAGGGATAATGTTAATGAAAATGTTTATAACTTGGATAAACAGTTTTGGAAACTACGTCAAACTATGTTTTCTTTTACTTATGTGTTTCGTGATGATGATACTTATATCAACACACTCTTATGTGTAATTAAATGTAGTTACATTTAATAATAATCTTTAATTAATAAAATTAATGTAATTAGCAAATAAAGGAAATTAAAATTTATATATATATATATGTGATATGTTTTGTTTAATCAATGTTTTTTTACCATTGATCTTCATAATTCAATATTAAGTAATTAATAATTATGCTTTAATAATAATGATGATAATATAATAAGGTTACTAATAAAAATATTAGTGTATTAAAAATAAAATATATACATATACCTATATTTATATAGTAATAAGTTTTGAATTGAATCAATAAATATATTTTTATTGACCAATGATTTTTATTAACATAATAAAAGTTAGTCTAATAAATGAATTTTTTTAATAATAAAAACAATGTTTTAATAAATTAATGAGAATATTAATAAAACAACATTTTTTTTAAAACCGGCTGAACCGAATTTTAATAAACGCCGCATCACCCCTGGATAGTCCGATCTTCCTCCCCCGATCGCAGTTGTCCATCCTTTTTAATGTCGCGCTGATTCCAGTCCGTCCGATCATCCGCGGTGTAATCCTGGCCATCCATCCCGTTCCACGTCTCTCACCTTGCGGCTTCTTCTCCTTCCTCACGTCGTCGAACCAGTAGGTGTAGGGCGGATCTTTTTCTCCTCTAGGCCGGTGAGTGGACCCACGCTGCTCCCTCCTTTCCATGAGTCCGCACTGACTCGCCTCAGATGCCAGGGTCAACGACTCCACGAAGAGTCCTCTTCTTCTTCTTCCGTTTTTTTAAAACCCCAGTTGCACCAAAGGGCCGGAGGTGTTTTCACTCGGCTTTCTTGATCCTTCCGACCACCAGACCTCGTCGCTGAATCGTTTCATCTCCTCCTCTCCGAGCTAAGGTAAGTGAGAAGCTTGGTTTTGGTTCCTTTTGGAGTTTCGGTTTATATATATATATATATGTGTGTGTGTGTGTGTGTTATGTATATATGTATACATCTTGTGTTTATACAACTGGATTTACTTTCCTCGTTTGTATCTTCCTCTCCTCCTCTCCAATCAAGGTAAAGGGCATATTTTATTTTTGTCTAGTTTTGTTTGAGTTTCGATGTATATAAATATATATACATTTTATATGTGTATACATTTTCGGTATGTATGAACCTGGTGCAAACCCAGATCTTGTGGATCTCCCTCTCATCCTGGAGAACCGAATTAAAGTAAGGGGGAATCCTCTCCTTCGTTTCTTACTGTTTCTATATGCATTTTAAAGGTATATAATCATGTTGTATATTTGTGTATAAGAATATACAGGACTATATAATCTTTTTTATACCCATTTTACCTATTCCTAGGACCTAACCAGAGAAGGGGAGGTCTTCTTCTTTTAATTTTTTCCCCACTCCAGTGAATATACACGAATATATATATGTATATATACTTCATGAATATGTGTGTACATATATATATATATATGTATTTTTACATATATATAAGATGATACATGAATATGTACACCCTTATTCCACATGTTTATAACCCTAAATTTCTTTTCTCCTATGAAAAATGGAGTTGTCGAATGATTTCATGAGCATGTAAATCATGCAATTATATGGAGCATAACGATGTATATGAACATGTAGTCATATAGGTGCACATTTATATCAATGTGCATAAGGGATGAATTGGGCTCTTTTGTTATTTATTATATAACATGATAATTTATTTACTCAAAAGCATGTTATCTCAAGAAAATTATCCAAAAACCAATTATATACATTTTTGATATGTATGATGAAGTTTAAAGGTTGGTTTGTTATCAAAATAGTTCTCTCATTTGAAAATTTTTACTTATCATCATTCTTGGTAAATTAGGATTTTGGTTTTTTTTGAGATAATGGAAAGAATTCCTTAAATTTTTATATACATCCATTCATGTATTTTTACACATCGACCATGTTGCATGAAAGATTGATTTTATGCCAATAAGGGTCTTATGAAAGTTAAGTTCATTTCTTTTATTTAGATAGGAACCCCACTCAGTTTTCAAACATTAAATTTGTTTAATGTATAACTTGGTAAATTCTTTTGAGTATGGATTATTATGGTAAACCCACGCTTATGTACAGGTATAGATATCATTATGTTGTATTCAATTACAAGTTCTTTATGATGTTTTCAAACTCTACAAAGAAAAGGGGTCATGTTATTTAAAGTGCTAATAAAATAGTTTTTACACAATTATATACATGATTTCCCCAAGATGGACCTGATTATGCACATTGTATCCCCAAATGCATGTATTAAACACCCACAATATACATTTATCAGCATATGTGTGAGTTATGAACGACCATGTTTTAATTAGGTAATATGATGTTATGGAATGCGAAGTGTTTGTGTTTATTTCCATAAAACCCATGTTTCAATTGTTAAGACAATTTCTTATGTGTACGAACATAGCATGCATGTCTCAGTTTATTTATGATTAAACTCTCTTCAAGTTATGAATATAAAAAGGATTTTGATTAAGAATACATGAAACCCTATGAATGAATGACCATGTCAAGATATGTGAGGGATGTATAGGACTTACATGTGACAGGGTGCCCGGAATTATATAGCGCAATAAGAATGATGTGACGGGTGCGCCCAGAATTATACAGAGCTCCAATGCATTGGGTAAAGCGAGAGTCTCATGAGACGTTATGTGCGACGGTCTTAGCAGTTAGCCTTGGCTTGTGCTACCATGGAAACAGGATGGACAGTTGGCCTGGACCCGTTAAGTATGTTATACTATCTTGACGAAAGGCCTTGACAAAGTCCAGTATTATACATTCCCTCTGTATGTAATGATAATGGTAAACCAGGGGTTAGTTCAACTAACAGGACAACACCTAGTTGAAAGCTCCCATGACTATGAAAATGTAATTTATGTGTCAAGAACAATTTATCATGTGGTAAACTGTTAGATGAACTGTATATTCTCATGAACCCTATTATGAATGTTTTCCCTGCTTAGCCACAGAATTCTTTTTAGAATTTAAGTAACCTTGTTTGAATATTATGCATTATTTATTTTTCTTATGTTGTGCACTCTGATCATGTTTACATTAGAGTTTATTCCAAGTATATACTTCTCTGTGCAAGTGGTATTAATTTTTTTTGGATTTCATGTTTTAAGAAAAGATAATGCTCCGTTTTAGCAAAGTGTTTTATTCTCTTCAAAAGGACTACATTGAGAAAAACTTTTCTTAAAAGGTTTCTAAAACCCCTTACTGGGCATTTTTTCTCACCCTACATTTTTTTAAACTTTTTCAGGCATGGTTGGTATGAATGAAGTTAATCAGATGCAGCTGGTTTCCCAGAATCCTGAGGCTCGTGATCTTCTGTAGTAATGTGACATGATATCTTATTTGTAATGATGAAATTAAATGTTAATTATATCATGTCTCATTAGGCACCCTAGGTTTGGGGGTCACTACAGCGGCCCACTCCTGGCCGCGTCTTCCTTTGGTCTCACTGGCGCGGTGCAACGACGCCGCACACCTCCATTGTGGCCCACTCCAGTCGCGGTTCCTTTTCATTCCCGCGTGGTGCAACGGCACGGTGCTGCCTTCGCCCCATGTTCAATAAGGATCAACAAATTAAAGTGGAGGAGGATCCGACTTGTTTGTGTGGTCTGATCTTCTCACGTTATGTCGATAACAAGCGACCAATTTATTTAACGAAGAACGTTAAATTAAGCATGAACACAGATAACCCCTACCCCAACATAAGTTGTCAAATGATGAGCATCGAGGAATAACAGCGTCGTGGGGTGGGGTTTCGTAATCATCGACAGAGAGTGTCCGTGGAGGAAGTTGCATCTCCCTTCCTTTCACCCAGAGAGAAGATTGAATGGCGTGACGTTGTTGGTGTGTTCCCATGTCGGTGTATCCTCCTTTATCATGGAGGAAGAAGAAGATGGATGAATCTGGGTCGTCGACTCGACGATCATTGACGAAGTGTTGTCGTTCTTCATTGAGGATGAAGTTCATCAAGATAACATAGAGCTCTCATCCCAATATCCTCACACAATAAGCCAACCTAATAAAATAAGGCCTCCCCTTATTTTATTCTTTTTCCATGCTTTTCAAAAACTAAAAAATTCATAATTGAATTCAATTAATTAATTAATCTTGAGTTGTCAAATTAAATTGAGTGTTATGTTGGCAATATTAATGTGGATGAGTAGATGCCGCATAATTAAAAACAAGGGAGGTTTGAAGGGAGTTTAAGGGGTTATAGGGAATGTGAAAAGATGGAGGCTCGTGTGGGCCCCACATCTCCTTTATCCTCTCAAGAGAAGTTAGCAACCTAGTGGGTCACACCCCATCTTCAACAAAAAGGTTATCATCAATTAAAAAAGAAATAAAATTGTAACACATATTTTATTTCGCTCTTCAATTAAACAACTTTTTATTAAATAACTCCTCTCGAGAAAACACACATTTGGAAAGGGTCCTCCAAAGCAAAAATCGGCGGTGCGGTTTCATCGGTGCCCTCAGATTTCAATTACGAGCACTAGATAAAAAGTTATAAAAACACACTCATTTGTTCACTGAACGTACCATATATAAACTTTGGAAAAATTATTCAGGTCACACCGGGCCTCATAATCATGTGCCGTCAGAAAATGCGTACTCGTAAAATTTCAATGAATTTAAGAAAATCAAATTTCCTTGAAATTTACGGGTCATTACATTACTCCCACCATAGGGCTTTACATCCCTGTAAAGATACATCAAAAACTAGGAAAACAAATGATGGTACTGTGCACGCATCTGAGCCTCCCACTCCCATGTTCTCTCCTGGAGGTTCTCGTGCTGCCACCTGTTGCACACTAGAGGAATCGACCATCCACGTAGGATCTGCTCCCGACAATCCTCGATCTCCACCGAGACCCCCGCAAAAGTCTCCATTTCATTGATGTCCACCTCCCCATGGTCTATGATATGTGTCAATTCATGCACCTATCCTCTCAGCTGAGAAATGTGGAAGACGTCGTGCACCCGGTGCAACTAAGGTGGAAGGGCCAGGCGATAAGCCACCTTGCCTATCCTGCTGAGAACCTGGAATGGTCCGATGAAGAGAGGAGATAACTTGCCGCCCCGACCAAATCTCTATAATCCAAACAGAGGTGAGACCCGTAAGAAAACGTGCTCACCATCCTCGAACTCTAGTGGTCTCCGCCTCCTATCAGCATAAGACTTCTGTTGGCTCTGAGTAGTCCATATTCTCCTGCATGATCTGTACCTTCTCCATCATCGCTAGGACCATATCTAGTCCTACAAGTGATGACTTCCTAGGATCTGCCCTTCACAAAGGTGATCTGCAAGTTTGCCCATATAATGGCTCGTATGGTTCCATCCCGATGGTCGAGTGGTAGCTGTTGTTCTACGCAAACTCAACCAAGGGTAGGTGATCCTCCCAGCTACGACCAAAGTCAAGGACACATGCAGGGAGAATTTCCTCGATAGAATGATTAATCCTCTCAGTCTGACCATCCGTCTAAGGGTGAAATTTGGGGCTTAGGCGTAGTTGTGTCCCAAATGCCTCCTGCAACCCCTTCCAGATCCTATAAGTAATGTGAGCATCTCGGTCAGAGATGATAGATGATAGTACACCATGAAGTCGTACGATCACTTGAATGTAGAGGCATACCAATCTCTCCACTCATCCCTGCTATCTGAGAGGTAGAAAGTAGGCCGACTTGGTGAGTCAGTCTATAATCACCCAAATGGGGGCGTGTCCTCTGGAAGTACGTGGAATCCCAGTCACGAAATCAATAGATATCCCATCCCACATCCACTCCGGGACCGCTAAGGGCTATACCAAGACTTATGGTACCTGGAGCTCCGCCTTCACCTGCTGGCAGGTGAGGCATCGTGAAATTAACTCTGCCGCATCCTTTTCCATACCTGGCCACCAGTGTTTTCGTCTGAGATCCTGGTACATCATCGCCACTCCTGGATGTACTGCTAATGGCGAAGTGTGAAAATCTCTCAACACCTCCTCCTGTAATGCAACGGGTACCATGGTACGTCCTCTTAAAAGGAGGGCGTGCTCTCCTCCTATAGAAAATCTATCAGGTGCCTATCCTGGGGATATCTATTCATGTCACGTCTCACAGTCAACGTCCCCACGCTGTGCCTCTCTGACCCATTGATGAAGTGGTGGAGTGACTGTGAGAGACCATAGAAAGTCTTCCCCATCTGTATCCACGAAGGATATCTGCAACGCAGCTAGCTGCTCTGTCGCCTCTCCAAATAGCTGGATGCCCATCCTCCTGTTGAGGGAATCGACCACTACGTTCCCCTTTCTAGGAGTATAGACTATCTCAAAGTCATAGTCCTAGAGGAACTCGAGCCATCACCGCTATCTCAGGTTCATGTCCTTCTGCGAGAAGATGTACCTAAGACTCTGGTAGTCAGAATAGACTATAAAGCGCTTTCCCTCAGATAGTGCTTCCACATCTTCAGGGCGAAGACCACTGCTGCTAACTCTAAGTCATTGGTAGTGTAGTTCTTCTCATGCTACCTCAACTATCATGATACATAGGTGATCACTTCCCACTCCTACATCAGGAAACACCCGAGTCTGGTCCATGATGAATCGTAGTAATCTTAGTACCCTACTCCCTCCTCTGGAAGCCTCAAAATGGGGGCACTGGTCAATCTCTGTCTCAGCTCCTGGAAGCTCTGCTGACATCTATCTGACCACACGAGGAGTTTTCCCATATTTATCAAAGCTAATAGTGGTGCTGCATCTCTGGAAAAGTCTGGCAGAAATCTCTGATAGTACCCTGCCAGACCTAGGAAACTCCGCACCTCCATCACGCTCCTGGGTGGCTCCCAAGCTAGCACTACCACGATCATCGCAGGATCCACCTCAACTTCTACCTCAGATATAACGTGCCCCAAGAAGTGGACCTCATGTATCGATAACTAACACTTAGAGAGATTACCATAAAGATGGTGCTCTCAGAGTGTATCCAGTACAACTCGCAAGTGGTAGGCGTGCTCCTCCTCAGTAGTCGAGTAAATCAATATATCGTCGATGAAGACTATGAAAAATCGATCTAGGTAAGGATGGATAATCATGTTCATGAGAATCATGAACACTGTAGGAGCATTGGTAACGCTGAAAGGTATAACTAAGAACTCATAGTGGCCATACCGACACCTGAAGGCCATCTTCTGCACATCCTCATCTCGAACTATGAACTGATGATAGCCTGACCTAAGATCTATCTTCATGAACCATCATGCTCCCTTGAGTTGATCGAAGAGGTCTTCGATACTTAAAAGTGGATACTTGTTCTTCATGGTCACCTGGTTCTGGTGACGGTAATCGACACACAGTTGCAAGCTCACGTCCTCCTTTATGGAGAACAATATCGGGGAAGCATAGTGTAAAACATTGGGTTGGATGAATCCCTTTACCTGCAAGTCCTCCAACTGTACCTGTAGCTCTCAAAACTCAGCGGGAGCCATCTGATATGCTGGAGTAGATATCGGGGAAGTCTCGGGGTACAAGTCAATATAGAATTCTACCTCTCAGTGAGGAGGTAGTCTGGGAATTTTGTCAGGAAAAATGTCTGCATACTGATCCAACACAACAGGAAAACTCAGACTCCGCACATCAACTGCTCCTAGGATGAGACTATCCAACTGATGGGTGATCGGTTTTCATCTCCTCTATGAGAGTTCATCCTACACTGCAAAGGCTCCCTTCTCACCAAGGATGTTGAACCTGCTCCCATCGATGCAGACACGTCTCACATTGTGCCTAATACAGTCGATCTGAGCATGGACTGTAGATAACCAATCCATGCCCAAGATGGTGTCGTAAGGCCTTGACGCCACTACAAGAAGATCTCAGCCAATATTCTCGCCTCCTAGAGTAATCTCACACTGCCAGAACCAGTGCATAATCGTCAAGTCTGCTCCCGTAGGAGTCTCTAGCCATAAGGATCGAGCCAACGGCTCCGTCGGAATATCTGAGCTCCGAACAAGGGCAGCGACAATGAAGGAATGACTCGCTCCTGTGTCTATACGAACTGCAGCAAGGGTGGAGTAGACACAGATAGTACCTCAAATCATCTCAGGTGTGTCATGGTCGTAGGCCTCCCCTGTCTGAAGCGGAGCCTACCCTTGTCCTCCAGCTCCCTTTGGTCGTGGTGGACCTCCATGTGGTGGTGGTGGTAGAGCCCCGAAGCTTCCTCCACCACCAGCTGCTCGACCAGCTCCTCTACCTCGTCCGCCTGCTCCCTGCGGACCACCACGGTCGAACCTATTCCTCTACCTAGATGGTCCCCCAACTGTTTGCTGCATTTCTGTATGGTGGGTTGGGCAGTCACGAGCCATGTGGCCCTGCCCGCCACATGCATAGCACTATCTGCCTCTCGTATGACTGGCTCTACTGCGTGTGCCCCGCACCTCCAAGCCAGTGTATTGAGGTCTCCCACCTGATGGTCATTTTTGATTGGACCCCTGTGACCTCCATTGACTTCCAGCTGCATTAGACTCTGCTATGTGCTGCCCTACGGTAGGTCTCACTGCTGGTGTAGGATGAACAAGAAACCTCTCCACAAGAAGGGCTCACTCCAGTATTCATGCATGTGTCGGAATGTTGAGGGAGATCACTCATGCCCTAATCTCATGCCTCATCCCATGCTCGAAGGTCCGAGCCCAGATGAATGGGTCCCGTACCATGTCCCTGGAGTAGCATGAGAGATCAGAAAATCTCACCGAGTACTGGGCTACTGTCATACTACCCTACCGCAGTTGTAGTAACTCCTAGATGCACACTGCACGGAGGATGGCTGGAACAAACTCTGAGCAGAAAAGGATCTTGAAGTCCTTCTAAAGGAGATAATCCTCATCGTGCACTTGGAGCATCAGGATCTACCATCTACCTACTGTCGTGTTCAGGATAGTCGCTGCAAGGATCACCATGAGGTCAGCTGGTGTCTTTACTAATCTGAAGACTTGAAAAACAGCCTCCATCCAATCCTTGGCTGGCTGAGGGTCCGTCTCCCAATGGAAACTGGGTTGTCTCTGACGTAGAAACTCATGTAGTACACTCAGGTGATGTGCACTCTTAGCTGCAGGGGCTAGTGGCATCGGTGGCTCGGCGGGTAGAGGTACCGTCAGTGCCTCCGCTGTAATAGGGCCCTGCACTGAGGCCTCATCACTCTGTGGGCTGCCGTGTCACACAAAGCTCAGAACCCTAGATAGCTGCCATCGTGGGGCCATCCTAAAAAGGAAAAGGCACGCCATAGTCAATACAGTATACCTTGTGAGCTAACACAAGTAATCACAATGAAAACTTTGAAACACACATGCAATCAATGTTTTCATTCCCTGAGTCGGAAATCAGAAGTCAGGGTCCTGGTGTATGGATATGTTGGCCGCCGCACCAACACTGGACACCATGGACTGATAATGACACTCAATACCCATAGCACTATTGCTTCACATAGAAGAAAGATTAGAGTCCTGTATTCTGCAGTAGAAATGAAATCCTCTGATACCAATTTGTCACGACCCGTCCTTATGGCCCGTGACGTGACAACCCCATGATCGCCTTCCCTAGGACAGGAGCTGGCGACTAGCACCCAAGGTGTAAATCCAAATAAAAGGGAAGGCATTGCATTTATATAAGAAAACAAACACCACAGAGTAGACAATATAAAGTAAACACTAAGTAAACCGAGTACAAATGTAAGGGATGGAAAGTAAATGGTCCAGTATACAAAACCAATTTAAAGTACGGCACAACTGCGAAAAGAATGTAAAACAACTGAAATATAGAGCCGCAACCTCCAAGACATCCTCTGGAACTCCCACTTGAAGGGTGAGTACATATAGTCTCATCGGCTCCTCGAGTCCGGCCGTCACTTCGTGTACATCCTGCCTGATAGTCAACATCCGGGTACCGTCCTGCTCCCCAATCCTCAACCACGATCAGCGTTGTCCATTGTCTACAACCAACACAATGAAGTGTGGGCATAGCCCATGCAGGGGTGAGTATACGATACACAGTAGGGAGCCCGAGACTCCCAAAGGTCTCCTAGAATCCACAAAAGATAATCCACAAAGGAAGGATACAATCACGAAGTATCAACCAACACTACATATGTTTATTCCCATCCATATACCTAAGCCATCAATTCCAGTTTTTCTCCAACTCACAATCCCATCTTTAACCTAGTCCACACAGGAAAGTACAACCCAATCCACACAGAAAAGCACAACCCAATCCATATAGGATAGCAGGTCAATCATATCGAAGATAATGATTGAAATTCAAGACTCAGCTCACACATGTATACTATTTAGGAAGAGGGATGGAGATGATTGATGTAGCCTCTGAATCATCTCCTTTGCAGAACCCACATAGGATCCATGTACAGAAGTTGTCACAGCCGAACCCACGTAGGATCCAAGTACAGTAATCATCTCTGTCGAATCCACGTAGGATCCAAGTACAGTCGTCATCGTCGTCGCAGTCGCAGCCAGCTCTAGGGTTCCCGCACACAGCATGCTCGATTCGAGGAGGGTCCGCTCCAAAATTCAAGGTTTCAATACATCTACTATCAATAATTCCAGAGTTTATGTATCACATAGTTTCTTCTCGTCAAAATAAACTCAACGCAAATGACGGCGCGTCAATGGGACGCCCGGTCTGAGAGTTATTGGCTTTTTCGTCCAAGGGACCATGTTGGTTTTTATGCTAAAACCAACCCGACCGTACTCCATCTATGTCCAAACCTCAAGAGTAGTATGCCAAAATAACCATCTCACTATGATGAATCCAACAAAGTCAGAGGCACGTCAATCAGACATTTGGAGATCATGTTATAAGTGTTTCCTCTCCAAGGGCCCGGTCAGTTTCGTGTTCAAACCAACCCTGTTGTACCCAAAATTCTATGAAACCTTATGTGAAATATACTAAAACGACCGTCTCGATCCAAGAATCCCAATGCAACTGACGGTGCGTCGATCAGAGGTTCATAGCCCATGATATGGGTGTTAGAACGGATATGTCAAAAAATAGGGGGTTTGGGCCCGGTCGGACCCGACCCAATACCCCCCGGGTCGGCCCAAACCGGGTCAGCCCGACCTACGTCCAAGTTCGGCCCAGTTGAGCGCGGCCTGGCACGGCATGGACCGGACCTACGCTGGTGGCCCGACCCGATGCTGACGGCCCGTCCAGGCGTGGAGGGCATGGCCCGATGCGTGCGGCCCGACTCAGAATCTGGCAGTGGTTCAGTTCGGCTCTCGGCCGAGCGGGGTGCGAGGGGGGAATACCCCCATGTTTCTAGGACGGCTGACCATTATGGCCTGCCTTGTGCAATCTGCGGGACCCAAGGGATCCCACCTCTATGTGGCGCCGGCGGCCGGCTCAGCCGGCCGCGGCCCCTTGGTGCTCCGGCGCGGCGCGACGGCGCTGCACCCCTCCACCGTGGCCCGCTCCTAGCCGAGGTTTTCTTTTGGTCTCACTGGCGCAGTGCAACGGCGCCGCACATCTCCACCAAGGCCTGCTTCGGCGGCGGTCCCTTTTCGTTCCCGCACAGTGCAATGGCACTATGCCGCCTTCACTGCAAGTTCAACAAGGATCAAAAAATTAAAGTGGAGGAGGACTGACCATGTTTTGCGGTCTGATCTCCTCCCGTTATGTCGATGACAAGCGGACTATTTATTTAATTAATAACGTTAAATCAAACATGAACATAGATAACCCCTACCTCAACACAAGTTGTCGAAGGATGAGCGTCGTGGAATAATGGAATCGTTGGGTGGGGTTCCATAAACGTCGACGGATAGAGCCAGAGGAGGATGTGGCATCTCCCTTCCTTTGATGGGGAGAGAATATTGAATGGTGTGACATAGTTGGCGAATTCCCATGTTGGTGACTCCTCCATTATCATGGAGGAAGAATAATACAGGAGAATCTGGGTCACCGAGTCAACGATCCTTGAAGAAGTGTTGTTGTTCTTCGTTGAGGATGATGTTCATCAAGATAACTAAGAGCTCTCTTCGCAATATCCTCACAAACAAGACAACTTAATAAAATAAGGCCACCACTTATTTTATTCCTTTTTCATTCTTTTCAAAAACTCAAAAATTCAAAATTGAATTCACTCAATTAATTAATCTTGAGTTGTCAAATTAAATGGGGTGTTTTGTTGGCAATATTAATGTGGAAGAGGAGATGCCACATAATTAAAAAAAAGGGAGGTTTAAAGGTAGTTTACGTGGTTATGGGGAATGTGAAAATATGGGGGCTTGTGTGGGCCCCACCTATCCTTTATCCTCTCAAGAGATGTTAGCAACCTAGTGGGTCCCACCCCAACATCCACACATAGGTTATAATCACCTTGAAACGAAATAATATTGTAACACATATTTTATTTCACTCTTCAATTACGCCACTTTTTTTAACAACTCCTCCCGAGAAAATGCACCTTCGGAATAGGTCCTCCTTAGCAAAAATCGGCACTGTGGTTTCATCGATGCCCTAGGATTTCAATTCTGTGCACCGGATCAAAAGTTAGAAAAACCTGCATGTTCGTTCACTAAACGTACCCAATCTAATCTTCTGAAAAATTATTCCGGGAACACCGGGCCTCAAAATTAGGTGCCGTCAGAAACTGTGTACTCATAAAATTTCTAAGAATTTATGGAAAAAAATTCCTTTAAATTTACGGGTCTTTTCACAAGTATCATCAAACAAATATCATATATAATCAAAGGTTGATTGATGCAAGTCATTCCAAACAATTATCACATTGTAATATAATTGGAATTTCTATAATAGATTGTAAACCTATATCACAATGAATATAAAGGAGAGAATATCTAATTCATTCCATACAAGTTATTGTATTGAAATCAAGGGGAGATGGACCTAAGCTTTTCCAAAACATATCACATCTGAAGTGAATGGATATTTTACAATGGGGTTCTAATCATGTATCACACCTGAATCTAAATGGGATTTTCAAAAGATATTCCAAACATATATGACAACTAAATTTAGGGGTTTCCCCATATAATACCAAATCAATAAGAATAGTGAATTAAACTGGTATTTTTGACGGAATTTGATATCACATTTACGGGAAACATGGGATGGTTTCATCCCCAGACCTGATTCCAAGGAACTCTTCCAAGGTATTCCAAACCCATACAGAAACTCATAGTATTTCCTTTCCATGAAAATAAGAGACATGGAATCAGGAATGAAGGATATATCGAAGGATCATTCCCAATGAATTTCATGTACCTTAGTGCATCTCAATAGTTAGTTCATCCCACCCCAATAATTTCACTTGATGCTACTCGACCAGATCAATCTTCTTCCCAAACCAATATCACATAGCAGAGTTCTACCTCCAAACATTGGAACAAATAATATAACTACAACCATGGATGTACAAACATCTAACTAGGGTCCTAAGGTGGAACATGCAACCACTTATACATGTATATTCTATACACCCTCTTCCAGTTCAACATAGTACTCAGGAACCAATTAGGGTCCCCAAATTCACATCACTACATGAACAACCAACATCAGTTCCTCAATCACATTTCCACCTCTATACCCCAACTCATACTTGAAGAACTAACATATATCAATGATTTTAAGAGTCCATAAAACATGTCTCTAACATATTAGGGTCTACCATACCAATTCATTTAAAACGCCTCTTAGAGACCACAATAATATTCTCCTTGGGATACATATGAAAAACACATCAACATGAACCATCATATCCACAAAAATAATAATAGTTGAGGTGAAAAAAGATTTTTAATTCGTTGAATCATCCAAACAGGTTCAAATGGGAAAAAAAATTCAATCAAATCCCTTATGGCTTTTTGTTTTAATTCAAGACAAAATAATATTTTTCTAATCATTTTAAATAGTTATAAAATTTAAAATTTTACTTAGGATAAGTCCATGTCCAATACTTAACCAAATAAATTTTTTGAAATCCCATTCCCTATTTCAAGATACATTTTCAAATTATATTTTACCAAATCACCTAGTTTTAGTTAGAAGTCTTATTCAATCCATACTCAAATTATAAAACACATTTAAGAAAATATATTTTTTCAAATCAATGGATGCCAAAATAAAACTATATAGTGGGTCACTATACCATTTAAGAGCATGGAACCACCATCCAACAATTTATAAACGTATATTTTCTTAATTTACTATTAATCCAATGTGTGTCTGTCCTAGTTTATAGAGGAGTCACTCAAAACAATTCAATACGTATGTAGTATAGTAATATAGAAACCTGAACATAATATTTATAATCAAACAACAGACTAAACAAAGTGAAGCAAACCAATATTGTACCATCAATTTTCCCTTTTAATTCATAGCCTGACCATTCCTTCTTAGTCTTGTATAAGCAATTCCTCAACTCTAGGGCACGTATCTCAAACCCCAACATCAAATCTAATTAATTATAAAAAGTTAGAATTAATTATAAAATTAAATTCAATTAATTTACCAATTTATAACCAATGTAAAAATTTAAACAAATTAATAGTAAAAATTGAATGTAACCTTGATAAATCATATCATATTTAAAGGATGACTAACCACTCACAAATGGCCTTCAACAAACTCCTGAATCTAAACTAGAGAAAATACATATCATTCACTAGTGATTTAGTAGAAATGTAATTTAATTTATGGTAAAAAAAGATAAATCTATAATATAATATACTCCAATGGTAATTAATATTGACAAGTCAATTATTTCTTATAAGGTCATCTTATACGATACCTACACAAAACCCTTATGAAGCGGGATGACTTATACTATGCTCTAATGGAAATCATCTGAAACCAAAAATCAAAGACTTAAAAAACCGGTGGAAACAAATGAAGTGTTGAATAAATTCAATAATTAGAAGAATCAAACCTTGAATATTTAAATTAATTAACCCCGAATTTCCAAAATTTAAGGGGTTTGAATGGATATGTGATAGGTTATCCTAGTGGGTATGCACACGTGTGAAGGAGGGGAGAAATGTGGTGTTTTGGATTAAAATTTTAAGGTGGTGGTGGGGGTGTAAGGCATAAATTTTGACTTTTAGTGATACAAATGGTTTGAAAACATGGTTTTACCAAATAATGTTCCAATCATGTACCCTTAACTATCCAAAACCAAACACCCTTCATGGTTTGACCGCACGATTTACCAAACCTTGCAAATATTGTGAAAATGCCTCTATAATTGAATTACTTATTGTGAAAAAAGTGTCGATCACCCATTAAAAAACTAAACCACGTTGTTACTCATATAATCATGATGGGTTAATCGAAAGATTATTCTAACAATAAAAATCAACCATGAACTTTAGAAAATGAATTTAAAATCACCCAAACCAAAGGGTGTTGTAAAATTTATCATAAACTGTGAAACTTAATAAACACCCTCCAAAAAACTGTAAAAATAAAAATTATGGTCCTAATACTTGATAAGGAACTATAATTACATCCTGGGACTCAATAAATATAAAAAAAACCTAGGACATTCAAAATTTTCAAAAATTCAAATCCGAATTTAATTTTTTTAAAATGAACACCTAACCAAAATCTCAAAAATAAATTATTTTAAAATGAAATAAAAAAAGGGGATGAGGTTATAAATTACCCTATATTTTTTTAAAATATACCACCAATAATGTGTCTTAAATCCTACATCATTAAGTAATGAATTAAAATATAAAATGATTCTATATAAGAATATAATTCTTCCCATACATTTTTAATAACCTTCTCATATACAATATTTATAAATTTCTTTCTCCAATATAATTATGTTATGATTAAATAATTATGATTCCTTAAAAAATAAACTAATATAATATAACACTATAAGTTTACTCATTCATTAGTATAATTATTTCCTTTTGGGGTTGGATCCACTACATACATGGACAATGTTATACTATATTCAGAAATTCTATCATGGATGAGTATAGAAACATAAAATAATTTAATATATGTAATTATAGACTAATTTATGTTAAAAATATTGTTCTATAAGGGTAAAATAAAAATGAATGGTCATTAAAATGTAATTCATTATTATCATTAATATTACCCAAAACATAATTGTAATGATTTACATTGTTATAAACTATGCCTGTAAATTCTATAAAAAGAACAAGGGACCTTATAAATCATTATAACACTATGATTCCACCACCTTAAGTAATATATGATTTTTTGAATTATTATTAAATATTGTGGATCAATATTTCTATATCAAAACCAATACGATACAAATAACATCTACAAACATATGATGATGAAAATAAGTTATAAAATATATATATATATATTATTAATTAATGTAACTGAATATTATAAAAGGTAATAGATCTACATATGAATTTAAATAAGTAATTAATATATATGTTTATTATACATGGGTTAAATCATAGTAATATATTTTAGGAGTAAATGTATAAGTTACTATCCAAATATCTCCTCTTAATTGAGATAATATGCATATAAAATTCCAATGGGAGAATTCATATAAAAATATCTAAAAATATCTAATTGTTAATAATTTTTTTTATGCTGGGTATTTAGATGCATTCTTAAAATTTCTCATCTTCTAGATTCATAATGTGATGAACCCCAAACTCATGATCCTAGATCAATTATAACAAAACATTCATTAAATACAAGGTTTATTATAAAATTTATAATAACCAATCATTGTCTTATATGATTGTCACAAGCTGAACCTTACATCTCATAAATAATATCACAATCCCATGAATGAAAGGTTTAGTGTTTTTTATTATCAGTCACAAAATATTTTTATTTTATGATCCTCGTGAATATTTCTCCATACTTGATCTATAAAAGACTGCGTTTTTGTATTCTCATAAGTTATACATGTCTTCATAAACTGGGGAAAGGAAACATTACTAACGGTTGAGTTCAAATTCATAGTAATGAAAAATAATAACCAATGTGTCATGAAGTGTAAGATCATATGGAAAAAATAAAATATGTGTAGTGTATAATTATTTTATTAAAATGAATATAAAGCAATAAGAGTCACCTATAGAATTTGTTAGAAAAAATGTAATCTCAATAGAGAAAACATATACCATCACATAAGTTTACTTAAACATGATTCGATTGACATGATAAATTGAGTTTTATTATAGCTATATAGATATGGAATTTTATGGAAATGGAGAATATAAAGAAAAATTAGAACAAACATAGGCATTGAAATCATAAAATTATTGAGTGGGAATCCCTAACTGTTTCCCATAACATGGGGTAGAAGGCATCAATACCTTATTTCCATAGTGGAGTAGGTATCACTACCCAATTCCCATAAAAATTGTTTTGTGGGAATAAAAAATTTATTTCTCTAAATATAGTAAATAATGTATCAATTCTAGATTACCATTATAGAGTATACATCACTACATAATTCCCATAAATAAAGTGGTGTAGGACTCACTACCAAATTCCTATAGACATAGTGGAGAAGTTATCACTTCCTGATTCCCATAGTGGAGAGAAAATAAATACATGATTCCCATTATCATATCATGAAATATAAATCCTTAAAAATTGTATTAGAGGTCAATATAGGACCCCACCCATCATCATATATACATATGTGTGCTATAAAATATCAATTATTCAATATATCCTGAAAACACAATGAAATAAAATAGTATTTATTCATTACATCATAAATAAAATTTGTAATGAAAAATGGGTTTCATAAAATTTCATGATGGTATCATCCAAATTTACCTCAAGAGTGTAAAAAAATTGATATTTAAAATTAAATAAATGAAAAAGTGTACCACATAGGAACATTTAGATGGTGATTCATGAAAAATAATTTCTTATGGAATAAATCCTTTAGATATAAGGTGAAAATGGAATAAAAATAATAAAATCCACTTCAAGAAATGATTTTATATTTGGAATAAAATGAGAAGTTAGGGTAACTTTGAAAAATCAAATTCGAAAAGGTAAAGTAAAATAATTGAAACAACTTGCTTTTAAAAAGAACATTGAATAGTGTATCCTTCAATAAATTAAAATAGTTCTAAAAGGTGAGGTGAAAAAATCATAACAACATTCACCTTTTTAAATGAATCTTAAATAATTAATCCCTTAAAATTAAATAAATTTTTTAAAAAGGCGAGGTGGATTTTTTTAGAAACTTTTTCTTTGAAAAATTATTTTCAATAATAGATATTTTGAATGAAATTTAGTTTTTCTAAAATGGAATGTGGGGTGAAAGGTAAACATTTTATTTTTAATGTATGTAAATCCTTTTTAATATTTTCAAATACATTTATTGAAAACCTACATCATAAAATAGTAAAAACATCCTTTTAAAAAATGTAAGATAATTATGAAGGTCACATGAGATAACACATAAATACATTTTCAAATATAAAGGGGAACATTGAGGGAAAAGGAAATATCTAAAAAAAGGTGATATCATCATTAAGGGGTTGTGAATTCATCTCAATAATGATATAATTTTTGAACGAAATTAATTAATTTAGAATATTTTAATTAAAAATTAATTTTTTTAAAGTGGAAATGGAATTATAGTATCATCATTGAATATAAGAAAACTATGTTGCAAACCCACTGTAAAAAATAATCATAATGAATCATGAAAAGATGTTCAGTCAATAAGAACCCCATACAGGCTTAGTAGAATAAATTTATTTGGAAATAACCACACTATATCTATGGTATCATGGTGAACAAAAATAAATATGTCTAAAGAAAATAAATTTGATACGTAGTACGATTTCCGATAATGGTATCATTATATTCAAAAAAACATAATAGGGATACCTAGAAATGAAAATTAAAATACCATGAAATAAAATATATTCGTTTTACATGAGGAAAATAGGTAGTTAATCGCCATATAAATACAATTATGATTCATAATATAAAACATGTCTCATGGACATCAAAATAGGAAACATAAGCCCTTATCATAATTCATGACTTCCAATAAACTTCTTTAATATAATTTATATAAAATAATTACTATAATCACCTATTTAATAACATTTTTAATATATATAACCTTTTATATTCTTAATTTATAATTAATCTCTACATATATATTATTTATTTATTATTCATTTTTTATATCGAGTGTGATTAATCTTGATTGTTTTAAACTAGTTTGGTAATAGAAGTGTGGTTATTCAATATTATCCATTCATTAATCATTTCAAGATAATATAATTGATAAACTATTTTATTTTATAATTTTATAATTTAGGTATATCATATTTTTGGTTATGTTCCTTAAAAATGAAATCAATAGTGAGTATGTTCCAGTAATTTATAATAAATAGAAAGTAATATCATAATTAATGATCTTAAAATTAATGTTATCATTTAGAAAAAAAAATCAAAAAATTATTTACATATTTATATCATATATTATTATTAATTAATTTATCATATTAAACCATGGTATCATTTTATATCATTGATCAGCTAGCTGGTTAGACCGACCCAAACATGAATATACCACAACTAATGGATGGCAATGTTTATGAAAATGATTTGTTTTATTATAATATCATTATTAAAGAATAATAATGATATTATTTATTTATGTTGAATGTTTTTAATTATATATTAATATATTTTAACAAACAAGAAATAAAATAGATGAAAAAATGAGTTATGTTACTTTGGAGAGGTTGTAATCCATACAAACACATGAATGTCATTTTCATTTATTTAATAGAAAATGGGAAAGGTGGATAATGGTCATTCCCATGACATAAAAACATGTAGTATAATATAAATAATTAATTCATAATATATTATTTGGAAAATGAAAATTAAAATACAATATATAAACAATATAATGTTTGGGAAAAATTAGTACTTAGGTTGAGAACATTGAGTTTTTCCTTAAATGACTCCTTGGAAACAGATTAACTAGGCCAAATATTGTGACCAAAATCTTATAAAAGTTAAATGATAATCACTGGGAATTTAAAAAGGAATATTTAAAAGTGTAAATTGATATTTTGGATCAGTCTTAAAGGGGTGTTGAGAGTCCCCTTTTATAAGTTTCAATAATGGTATTTTTTTAAATATTTATTCTTATTATAAAGAGAGAATGTGTTTCACATGTAAATAAGACAAAAAAATACAAATAATGGTCTAGAGAAACATTATGCTTAATCTAAACAATAATAACTAAATTTGAAAAAAAAATTCCAATATGATATGACTTTTAGCACATTGTTTAATCATTTTTACCCTTTTGGATAATACCGCTGTAACTAGATTTTATCTAGGTATTTTAATTTTAATTCAAAAAAAATTGGATCTTTTTAAATAATTATTAAATAGTGATCCAATATATGAAATACATATTATTAAATATAATTTATTTGTTTATAAGAATTAATTCTATCATTAGTGCATGAAACATGTTAGAAAACATTTTTAGAAAAAAGTATATTTTTAAGATTAAAATTTATGTGTATGATGAAATTATCAATTTTTATTTTTATTTTTATGATATAATTGATTTATTATTAAAAATAATTTTTTTTGTGCCTTTCAATCAAATCCAAATTTTTTCCAAAAAAAAAAGTTAATTAAATGAAGAGACAAAAAAAAATTCGATTGTAAAATATTACGTATTTCCTTGGAATTTTAATAATAGGTTTACTAACTACAACATATTTTTTTTTCAAATTTTTATTTTTACATATTAAATAAATATTTAATAAATTAAATGGGTTTATACACTTCAAGGTATTTATTATATAAAGATAAAGTAATAAATTTTATAATTTTGGTTGAAACTATAGTTTTAATTATTCACCTATAAAAATCATTTAAGATAAATATGGAATATTTATAGGAAGATAATTTTGGAATTATGAATTAAAAATTTAAGTTAATTTTGGAAAACTAATTTTTTAACATTTATAAAGATAAATTTTAAATAAAAATCTAATTTTATTGAAAAATTAAATTTTAAATTATTTTTTATTCTCAATCATATTTTTTATAAATTTATCATTTTTTTAATATGTTTACATGATAGAAGTTTAATTTACATAAATTTTATTAATAATATGTCTGAACTTGTTTTAGTTTCATATTATGTGTGGAAGAAGCTATCAAAGATAATATTAATTTAGAGAAAAATATATTCCAAAATCATAGGGGTTTACATAATTCACCCAAATTGATGTTCATATGAATAATTTTCTTTATCAATACTTTTTTTGTTCAGGAATATTTCTACATAATGTCAATATTCATTATATTATTTCATTAATTTTATAATGTTTACTTCTATAATCTATTAAGGCATGCTTCCAAATTTTTTAACTTATTTAAAAAGTTATGGAAGGAATACTTCTTTCTCTAATCCATTATGTTTTCCACATATTAACATACTCCAACTATTTTCATCAATTTATTTTAAGAGAATTCTATTCCATTTTTGTATTTTCTTCAAGGTAATTCTTATTTTGTATAATGATTGCTTTAAAAATTATTTATATTTAGGTTTTTTAAAAGGTAAAAGATAGTTCTTCTAATATAATGTTATTTAAACTGTATTTCATTTTATGATAATATCCTTTAATGTTTATTATGTTTAATTGGGGAAACTTTTTAAATTAATAACCAAAATTAATTCTATGGATGATTTATTTTATTTCCTATGAATATTTGTATGGATCCTGTTACATTATCATGGGTTAAATATATTTCGATGATAGAATGTTTTCATAATAATGTGGCACACATATGTATAGTTTACCATTATGATATGGGTGGCCTTGAAATTATACATCCCTCCAATATATAGGTATTATATTATATCTCATGAGATGTTATGTTTTTGTAAATGAGAGGTCATCTTATTCTATTACCTAATTGGTCATGATTTTTCACCCTAAAATGATGGTTTTGGAAGTGGGACTCAATATAAAATAGGATTTTATTTTGTTATTCCTATGATATATTTTAAAATATTTCAATAAACCATTCCATGTCCCTAAATTATGTTATTATTCATTATGATACATGGTTCTTACTTCCTTGGGTATGATTTTATGAATATGCTCTCATACACATGTAAAGACGTATGTCATTATTTCATGATTTTTCCCTAGAAAATTTAAATTTTGAACCCCATATATGGGTATTTTTTGTGAATTAGACATATATTGTCATTTTCGGTGATGGGAAACTTCTAAGAAGAGTTTTTATATGTGTTAAGATGATTCAGTGGCTATTGGGGGTATCAATTAGAATTTGAAGGAGTTAGATTTAGTGTAGAATGTAAATTCTAAATCATGTAGTGCTTCACGCTATAATGAGTTTGGGTTGTGTAAAGTGTTTCCTAGAAACATTATTTGTGTTTTTATAATTTCAATACAACACTTTATTTATTTATGTTTTGATAGTTATATTCCCCATAGTTTTTTGAATCTTTCACTACTTGTAGATCATTGTTTATATATTATTAATTTATTATTTATCCTTTGTTTATTTTATCATTCTCATATATTATTCCTTATTATTTATTTATTATTTATCAAATATTTATTATTATTAATTATGTGATTTATCACATTATTTATTGAAAAAATTTCTCTAATTAGACTATCTTACTTTTCTCCTTATTTAAATTTTATTAATTTGAATGAGAGGTTTTGATACATTTTCTATCTATTATTCTTATGTTTAAACTTTTTTTTATGTATCATACTTGTTCAAATTTATTTAAATTTATCAATGTAAATATTATAATGTGTTAATTATCATCTTATGAATTATATTATGTTAGTTTAAATTATATTACATATTGATATTTTTAGATTAAAATATTTTTTAAATCATAGGGGCTGTTAGAAATCATATTACGGAACCAAATGATTTTTAAGAATAACCACATATATTTTTTCATAGGTAAAATGTGTATATATTACTAAAAAATTATCTTATGTATCTATCAAATATTGTTTTCATAAAAAACAGGTGTTTCAATGGATAAGTATACAGAAGTTATGATAACATAAGTAACTACTTGATTTTATGGAATTTATATGTTTTCTACATGAATAATTATTTATAATTAAATTATTAATCATTTCATACAACTGATTTTTCAATAATTATTATATTAAAAATTTAAATGGATTCAAATATTAAAGATCGATATATATTATTTTTGGGTTTTTTATTAATTGACTAATTAAAGATTATTATGGGATTATTTAATTACGTTTTCCTTAAAATTTTAAATTATTTATCAATTTATTATTCTAATGAATCTATTTTTATATTTGATTTATATTTTATGCGTTATTATGATATTTTAGAAAATTTTAACATGAAGAATATTATTTATTATTTAGGATTGAATATCATGGACATTGAATAAGGAAAACAATCTATTATAGTTTTTAATATTAATAAATGGATGAATCATAGTAGAGTGTAAGGCGTAGAATTGATACATGCACAATACATACTGGTTCAAATATTAATTTTTCACAATTTAAAGGGATTCAATATTGGACATTGTCATTTCATGATTTCCCCTACATCATAATTTATATTGGGGAGGTTTGAAGCATTACCTATTCAAAATTATAGAATACACATTAATATTTTTTTCATTTAGTTTCCTTATTCTTTACTTAATATACTAAACAGTAGTGTGGTTTCACAATTTATCTTTGTACATGTTTCACCAATTCTATATCTTCTAAAAGTCCCATCCCAATTATTCTTACCTGAACAAAAATCATGACCCCAATGATCTTCCACATCCTGTAAAAGGAAAGTTTTGTATTATCACACCATAAAAATAGGTTAAGAGATAAAATTTTGAATTTATCCAGATGATTATACACCTTATAAAATGATGGGTTACACCCATTTTCATAATGGTTTTTTGGGATTGAGTCTACACCAACCTCATTGTCTTTTAAGTCTCACTATCTAAGATAGATAATTGGTATACGAGCCACAATATTTTTGTATTTTTTTTATTCTATTTTACCTGGTACAAAAAATTTGGTATTATGTATGAGGCTGTGTAAGGATAATTATAATTACTGATCTACTATATACGACTATAATTGTTATAATAGTTTTATCTCTTTTAAATATATATCTGTTACTAACCATATATATGAATTAATGGTCCAAGAGAATGATTTTATTTTACAAATATGGCTTGATTAAATATTGAAAATGGAATAAATCTTATAATTCCTCAACACTCTAATTGTAATATGTATTCTCATTTGATGATATATATTTAAATATATCAAAAAATCGTTTGATATTTTATTCTTGGATATTAAGATAAAGTCATGTATTTTGGTTAAATATGATCAAGTTACTATGAATGGATTTGATGATATTATTTATGAGGTCAATTTTAAAGTGAAAAATATTATTTATTGATCAATTTATGGATGTTTTTTTTCATATATTTAAATTATCTACCACACACTATATTTGGAAATATATTGTGTAACAACCCACAACATTATGGGTCTTAATTTTTTAGGGAAATTTAACTTTTAATTAATAAGATGGATCATTTAGAGAATCGAGTGTTTAACTAGAATGATTATTATCTAAAAACCATTAAAATATATTTTTTTAACTTGAATAGAATATTTCCGTGTGATAAAAATCTTGGGATAATAATAGAGTATTGGTTAGGAATGTTGGGTAGCAGTTGCATCAACTATAGGCTGACAGCCCCCACCATATAGCTGGTGGGGTAGAAAAAAAAGTACATGCTTCTCGAAAGGAATCACTATCAAATTGATAATCTAGGATGTCATATAATAAAATGAAGACTCATTTACTAAGGGAGAAAACACTAGGTGTCCATTGGAACACCAGCAAGCTGGGGGACCCTAATTGGAAAGCAGTTTGGGCATGATGGTAAGAATTTAGTAGAGTGTGTTTTTAGTTTTCTAGCCATTGGGGACCCCTCAATGGGGAATAATGGGAATCTGTAGACTCATCTACTTCTCCTTTAAAGATATCTCGCTGATTCATGGTGGATCGTGACTCAAGCCATTGAATATTCTAGAATAAATCATTCATTCTTTATCAGTATCATCACCGTTCATTATCATATAGTAGTGGATCACTATACCATTCATCATGAATGATATTATTGGTATGTTATTTCCCACACAATACCTTGATGCCTCAATTACCTTTATATCTATTTCTCCATTCTTATCCTAACCTATGATTTTTCATTCGCTAGATCCTGACATAAAAATTGGATGAAAATTCCATTAGATCTTGATGGAATTGTTTGAGAATGATGGTGATTTGTATCAATAAGGATTTAGGATGTCCCTAAATAATGAATGTAATTCATGGATGGTAATTTTGATAAAGTTATATCTCTTGGTGAAATATTCAATGGTTTTTTGGTCAAATTGTGTCAAATTGGCTATTGGAAGATGACATTAATTTGTGGATTTTTTCTGTTCTTAGTATTGGGAATATGTCGGTAGTGGTCATGTACTATTGGACATCATTGTGTCTATGGTATGTCACTTCATTAATTTTATTCAAATTCTTTCAATTTAAATATATGAATTAGTCTTTTTTTTTACATTATATATGTATTTTTTCAAATATAAAGTCAAAGGTGTGTTAAGAACCCTCCATGGATGGTTGGTTAAGGTTCATGCTAGGATATGATATCTAGTAAGTCTTTCAGCATGTATGCCTTTCACCATGAAAATCATGTTTCCTTTTAATCAATTATTTAATTATAATTGATTTATAATTTGTTATTTTTAATTCGTGGATGGTAGGTAGAACCTCACAATGATCAATGGAGTATAACTGGTCATGGATTACTCAAAAAACTGCTATTGATCTATTCCTGGATGGTAGTCAGCTCTATTTTTGGTGGGTGGATTTGTCCACACTATCATAAGGATTTTTTTATTTTATTTTCATGTGATTTGCAGTCATTCCACTCTTAGGAAGCTAACCTTGAGATTCATGAAATTTCTAGAAGACTAAATGGTACACCCAACATCATATTTGAATTTATTTTCATAGAAAATTTTAATAAGAGACCATGTGACTTGTTTATATAGTCAATAAATTTCATAACATACATAATTAAACAAAATCTCTTAATGAATTGACAATATGGAAAGAACCATGTTAAACCTTGTGTATTGAATTATTCCCTAGCCGTTGATGGACTAGGATTGATTTATTTAGGTATTTCCTATAATCTTTTATCATTGAACATATGTTGATGTTTGATTATTTGAGGTGTGTGTTTATAACCCTATCAGACATATGTTTTTTCTTAGAAATGGTCTTTTTGTGTTTCCCTTAGTGACTTATGCTTAATATTTTCTCACATATAGATTTGTGATTTCTAGAAATCCTACATGATATGACATGATTTTTTGTATATCATCCTCTCTTTGAATATTCAGTGATACTGGTCAATCATCATGTATCCATATATTTCATGTCTTTTAATTTTTCTTCTAAATGTTGAGCTATATAGACTATTCCCCCAAGTGGTATGTATCAGACCATTGGTCGGCATGTATATGGATAATTCATTCCTTCGTGACGTGTCAATGTGTTTTGGACTATCTCGCCATGGTGGAATTTAAAAAAATATGGTTCTTTGAAGGTTGATCCACATTGATTGTCCCTCTTATGTAGGATATGTCAGATGATCAGTCAACATGTACATGGATTATACTATCAAGTAGGATGTGTAAAACATGTTTTTGGACTATAAACTCATGGAAGGGATGGGTCATACATGACTGATTGACATTATTATGGTATGGAGATGATGCAGATACAATAAGGGTTCATGGAGGCTTGGTATGTTCCTGAACACTCGACTTATGGTGTGGTTTCTAAAAGGTTTCTTTTTAAATATATTAAATATATTATTAGAAATGCATTGTCTATTTACTTTTATATGGAATTTTATTATCATATGCATGTACATTGTATTTACTGGTCATGTATGGAACTGTGTTGGTGGTGTCATACTGAGTTATACTCACACACTTCTTGGAAGGCTATAGGACTTGAGTACCTGAACATCTCTTGCTTCGTTCTGGTAAAGGATAGTTTGAGGCTCGAGTTTTATTATCTAGTTTGATGCATATAATGAATCTTGATATTGGAATAATATTTGACTTGGTGTGGGATTATATCACTTTTTTACTTCGTTTCTTTTTTTCATGTATGTGACCAGCCCGGTGGGTGATTAATGTCTCATTACCAGTGCTGACTGTTGGGTCTATTATTTTTACATTCACACATACAATTGGTACATTTTTTTCTACTTATACAAATTGTATATCATCTACATGTTTGGTTATTTATTTTTTATTTTCACTTTTATTGAGGGTATAGTATCCCCATTGATCCACCTTAGACCCTCCATACTATTTGGAAGCCTCTGGTGTAGTAGAATGTGTTCTTAAATTCATGTTGGATTCCAGCTCAAACTCTATGATTTGGGATAGGATGTTATAAAATGGTATCATAGAATGCAATGTCTTGTTTTTTCTATATTTCAGAGATAAGAGAGACAGTAATGTGTTATAGATTCTAATTAAAATAAATCATGTGCATCATGAACACCTTTCTTGAGGGAAGTATAGGTTTCTAAAGAATGAGAACTATGTTCTTAGTTTTCATTATTATGATCTTTTTATTTCACTTCATGTGTCACACATGGGTTTTGAGGTTGTGATATCATATGGTTTTTTATCTATGACATATCAATTTTTTTCCAAATAATCATATTTGTCTTGTAGGATTCATATGAAATATATGATACATCTATGTAATTGTACTTAAGATATAGGACTCAACAATTTAGTGTCAAAATCGTGTATATTATTTTTAAGTATGAGCTCTTAGTGGAATTTTATTATTACGAACCCATATTTGAGTCTAATTATAATTGTAGATCATATGTGACAATGGTGTAGTGTAGTTGGTCAATGAAAATAACAACAACGTTGTTGGAGGTGATGGTGATACAAAACTGCTATGTGTAGATGGTGCATTGCTCTTATTATGTAGTTATATAGAGTTAATTTCCATAGTAATGAATCTCGTGTGAGTAGTCATTAGGTGGGTCCAGTAAATTAAGGTTCCCACTATGGTCTTTGTGGTGTTTTCAACATACCACATATTGGTATTATTTTTAATAGAACTAGGAATCATTAGCCTTAATTTGGTTAGTCTAAATATGAATCCATCATGTCATGTTTTGTGATTTATATATAAATGAAATTCTGTGGATCCGGAAACTATTGAAACTTTGTTGCAATTTTTGTGTTGGGCCTTGTGGACTAAGTAATGAGACTCTCATTACTAGTGAGTCAGTTTCTTGTGCAGTATGAATGTAATGTGAGTGAGGATATTCCATAGGAAGGGATGGTAATGATTAATTATTTATGGGTGTGTTTTGTGGAGGAAAATTCCTTATTCATGTAAGTAAACTCTACGAGGATTAAAGTAATGTCATTCATCACTCTCTATTACTCATGAATAAGTAGAACCTTGAGTACAACTACTCATGATACAAGGTTGGGTTTCATAGATATTGGAAACTTGTGCCTTCAAGGGCATGACCATGGGTCATCTAACCAGCTGGTTCAGAATGAAACTCGCATCGATTGTCGATTACAGATCCTAGGTTGTTGAACCTAGTAGTTTTAGATTGTGTCTAGATTATTATTGGATAATGATGAAACTAGTGTTCATAATGGTCCACTATGAATCTAATCAACAATGATTTCCCTTTTTCTAAAGAAGAGTGTTTCAGATTCTCTAGTTTGGTGGAGTTATCATATTTTGGATGCAGACAGGTAAAGAGGCATGTGAGTCGGGCTTGGAGGTACATGACTCATGATGTAATCACTCTATTTATTTAAAGAGTGTTGTTATTGTTCCTTGTAAGATAAAACTAATTTTTTATTGTTCGTGTTTCGGTAATGTGAGAGATTTTTTGAATCAATGGAGCGAATGCTGAGATGACCATTGAGAATGTATCAACTTCTGTTGATGAACCCGAAGGACGTGGTGATAATAGGTCACTATGAAAAATTCGATTTTGGTTCAGTATTTTATTTAGAAACTGAAACATTATTCATTAATCTTAATTATCTTTCAATATATAGGTGTCTAAGTGATAATATGTCTCTATGATGGAGGAAATAATCAGCAATGGAATGGGGTACCATTTTGTGGTCCACATGAGTTGATCATCGATTGAGATGTTGTAGTTCAAAATAGCATCTTCTTTAATGGAATGAGGCCCATCTATGTAAGAATTCATCACCTATATCTAGGATACTGGAGATTTTCACACACATAAAGAACATTAAATAAAGTGCATTGTGTTTAGGGTAATCTCATTTTGTGTAGTGCTCGGTGTGTTTCATGACAATTACGTAAGAATGTATAGTCACAACTAGTCATTTTGATTAGAAATATACTAATCGAGGGCTAGGTAGATCGATGTTCAAACTTTGGGGTGACATTAAGGATACACTTATGGTGGGATCATTTATATGTCATGGTTAAATGACTCTCTTTGGATAAGGGTTATGGTGTTAGGTAATACTGGTCGTTGGGTGATTACAGTGTCTTTGGAAACCCGATGTTTGGTGGACCCAAGAGTATTTCTTTCTGTACCAAATAATTCATGTTTGTATTCAGATGTGAATTGTGTGGAGAATAGATATAGGCTTCTACAAGGGAGGAAATTAGTGAGAACTGGGAGGGAGATGGATCTTATTTGTGTTGATTCATGGTTGATAGACTTATGGATAGTACAAGTTGGTGATGGATTAATCATGAAATTAAATAAAAGACTATTCAGTTAGGATAGAGTACAGATTTAAAAATTCTTATGAGGATTATTTCATCATGATTGATGACTCTATGGAGTGTCATTTGAATATTCCATATAGCTTTGTGGATAGTTAGTCAGAAGTATACAATCTATAATAACCATGTCTGCCTAAATGTTGCAGGCTAGAACAACTTGGAGCTCATTATTTGGGGTAAAATGAAGGTGTTATATAATTATCCAGAGAAATTTACATGTATTTGAGTTTTAGGTTTTATTGGTGCTTAGATAATATTTGGTTCATCTTGGAACTATGAGTGAGGCTTGAATATCAACAATTAACCCTTGTCTTTTTTTTGATTGATTAAAATGGAACTAAACCACACTTTTCGAGTCATTGGATAGATGAATTCTTTTTTAATATAATTATTACTATAGTGGGGAACACCATGATTCGTCATTAGGGAAAAAGATTATGGAAACTGAGGTGTGTTACGTTTGATGGATGCATTGAGAATTGCCTTAATGGTGGATAAGAATTGTAATTTGGATTTATTTTTGATGATTATGCATAGAGTCACACAAAAAAAATACATAATGCGAATTTAAGAATGAGTGTGGACATTCGGTGGTTATATGGGTTGTGATTATATACATAGATTAATTCTTATGGATGGAGGTTGAGGAAGATTAATTGATATGTTTCATGTGATATTAAATCATCTTGAGGATAAGAAACACATTGGTGGGTATATTATAAAGATTAATGTAATTATGGGTCTTAATATTTATAGTGAATTAGAAATTTTCATAAAATGTATAGACCATTTAGAGATCTAGGAGTTGAAATGGTAATATTATTCTTTAAACACATTTAATATTGTTTTTCCCATAAAAGTAAACTATGTGGATATCACAGAGCTTGGGAGAAGGTAAGGGGTCTGTCCGTGAAAACCAGACTAGTGTAGCAGCACCAGTTTTATAGTGGGGTAGGCAGAAGCCCAAACTTCATAACAAAACATATCATCCAATCGATGGGCCTAAATATTCTAGCTATAGAGGAAGTGAATGAACCTACTATAGAAAAGGACTCACCATCCAGTCTTGGAGTCAACACCAGGTGGTCGGTAGGCCACTAGACATCTAGATGACCCTAACCAGTGAGCTGGTGGTGTATGTTGGGAAGCATTAAGTGGCTATTTTTTGGTATTTTAGACACTGATTTCCCCATAGTATTAATGAGGTTATCTCATTTTTTAAAGGTCAATTTATTCAAAGACTCCTCTCCTCTAACATCAAAGACCACTCCTTAGTTCATCATGGTTCTTTACTCAAATCATTGGATAATCATAGTGAAATCATATGTTATTCATCTATATTCACCTTTGTTTACCTTGTATAGTGGGGGATGATTATGATTATCATTATAGACGATCATTTTATTAATGACTTTTCCTTTTCAGTCCCCTAATGTATCAATTTTCTCAGATCCAGTTCTTATTTTTTATATTTTCCTATGATTATTTTTGGGTAAATTCGGATCTATGAATGGGATGACAATTCACTCAGTTTTGATGGTATTTTCTTAGAATTTTAGGGATTTGGATCAGCATATCTATATGATATCTAGTGTTGATGAATGTCTGTCACAAATAGGAATTCCAAAGAAGTTATATCTTTTAAAGATCTCTTTTATGGGTATTGGTCAAAATGAGATAAAATTTCCATTGGTCCATGTGATTAATTTCGGGATTTTACTCATTTAGGATCAAGAATTTTTCAGGATTGACAGATCTCCTTTTGATGTTAATCTGGATATGGTGGATCACTCAGATAGTTTTCTTCAAAAGGGTAAAATTAAATTATATTAAAAAATTTCTCAGTTTCATTAAAGGATGCTATTTATTTTTTACAAAATGAAGATGGAATCATTTTACGATCCCTCTGTGGATGTTTGGTCTAGGTTACAGCTAATCGATGTTATTCTATAAACCATTTTAATGTATGCCTTTAGCATTTAAATATGATTTCTCTTGTAATCTATTAATTAATTATAATTGATTTTTAGTTAATTATTTGGAATATTATAACATGATGTAAAAACCCCCATTGAAATCAATGATTTCAAACTAGACATGGATGACCCAAACGAAGATACTAAACATTTCTTGAATGGTATTTGGTTCCATATAAGGTAGGTTGATCTATGTACAAGGCGATATAGTTTATGCTTAGTCTCTTGGAATTTGATATAGGCTCATTCCACTCTTGAGAGGTTGAACATGAGATTCATAAAACACATAGAAAAACTAAATGGTATAGCTAGTAGGATATTTTAATTTACCTGTGTAATCAATTAATAGAATAGATCAAGTTCCTTGATTAATTATACAAGGAGTGACATGTCCTGACCAATTAAATGAATATTCTAAACTAACTAAAAATGTTTTAAGGGCTACATTCGACCTTGTGTGATGGATTCATTCCTATACATGATTGGTTAAGGATTAAGTAGCTATTTATTTTCTATATTTTCTTATTAGTGAGACTATGTTGATTTTTGGTCACATGAGGTGTGTGTGTAGCTCCGTGAGACCTATACTAGTTTAATTTAATGTGGTGTTCATGGGTATCCTTATGAGACCTAATCTTGATGTTTTCTCTCATGTGGATTTTTGATGGATATGAATATTGCTTGATATGACATGATATTTGACCAATCAACTAGTATATGGACATGATATGATATTGATAAGTCATATTTCTTCCATATATTGCATGTGTTGTTCCTCGATCTTCTACACATTGAGCTATATGGACCATTCCCCCAAGAGGGATGTTTCAGATCAGTAGTCGACATTTTCATCCACTATACCTTCAAACAAGATGTGTAGACATGTTTTGGACTATCTCTTGAAAGTGGAATGTATCAAACATGGATTGTTGATGCTTGATCCTAATGGATTATTCCCCCGAAGAGGGATATTTCAATGATCAATCGACATAAATATTACGAATTATATCTATCTGGATATATTAGATGTGTTTTTGGAATATAGACTTGATGGATCGATATGTCAGAATTGGATGGATGACATTATTCTAGCATAGAGTGAAAGCTAGTCTGATCGAGGTTCACATTGACTTGATATGTGCATGATTGCTAAATATATGGTAATATATTATTATATGTTTCAGGGTCATTATATGATATGATCAAGAGGTTTTATATTTTATGTTTACATTTTTTCTTACTAATTATTATTACATGAACATACACAATGTTTAATATTCATGTATGGAACCATATTAGTGGTGATAAATTCAGTTGTACTCACACCATGCTCATACAACCATGATAATTGGGTTTTTGAACAGCCCTCACATCATGTAGGTACATGTTGGTTTGAGGCAATGGTATGATCATCTAGTGGGATATCTCATTAGGATTCAAGAGACTAGGATGAGATATATCCTAGAGTGGGAGTAGAGACGCCAATAATTTTGTTTTTTTATCATTTATTAGATCGACCCAGTGGGTGTTTAGTGTATTGTTACCAGTTGTGAATATTGAGACTAATTTTTTTCTATAGTAATTCATGTAGTGGAATATATTTTTTAATTACAATGATTGTATTCTATTTACATGTTTCGACATTTATGTTTTATTTTTACTCTGATTAAGGGTGTAGTCTACATTTGAATCCACCTAAGACAATCACAGCTAGTCTACAGACTCTAAAGATTACAGAGGCGGGCCTGAGGTAATGCCATTTTTTGGCTTCACTGACTAAAAATTATCTTTTTTATTTTTTAAATACTTTGAGGAAAAGTGAGAACCCATGCGAGTAAAAGATAAAAAGTTTCAATTACCATAATAGATAGCTAAACCATTGAAATACAATATAATACTTTTGGAGAAATTTTACCTAAATTAATTCAAATAAAGGCCATTTACCTCTATAGCTAGATCATATTTGATAATATATTCACGAAAAATAGGACATATTATCCCACATTTGTATATACTTCTCCATATTTAACTTCCCTTAATTTAATTCTCTAACCAAAATATGATCCAACTTATTAATCCACTCTATCTACTTCTTATTAGTGTCTACAAGTAATATTATCTTAATCATATTATCTGAATCCTCTTGAGAGGAATTAATCCAAAGATATTACTCTTGTATTTATTCCTCTGAATTGATAATAAGTTAACATAATTACCCATTGAATACCGACTCAGCCCAATCTGTGATGACATCATTGTATTTTTTCACCACAACTGATCCTTCATGCTTCTAATTATCCAACAAACCAACATACTTCTCTTAGAAATTAGAATCACAAAAAAATTTAAATTATTTTTGATGACATATTCATCAAATTCCACCACCTTGGCCTTTGACTTTTTTGGAATATTGTGTACCCCTTGTCTCAGTAATGTATGAGTAGTCCTTTCACCATTTTACCTTCTATTTTTAAGTTAAGTTACAACTCCCAGAATCTTGGTTTCCCCTATGACCCTTCCTTCTTCTCGTAATATATATCCCTTTTTTATAAATTTCATCTGTATTTTTTTTAAAATTGACAATAAGTGATCCAATAAAAGGAATATAATGAATTTATGATATTATGGATTCAATATGAAACCTATTTTCCTTATATGAAAAATCCCAAAACACTTAAAAATGGAATGATTGAATAAAAAAATAAAGAAATTAATTTTTAAGGAGAATAAAACTCATTAAACTACATTTCTATATTGAGAATATAGTTAAAATATAAATTTGAAACATTTATATATAAATTTTTAAGAGTTAAATAAGAAAGGAAACATAAAAATTTATTATATAAGGATGAAAAATCAAATAAAGGAAAAGAATTTTACATGAAAATAAATAGAAAATTTTGGAATATTAGAGATGTTTTGGAAATTTAATTTCAATAGGGGTTCTATATGTATAATGGAAGCATGTAACCTTTCTTTTGTGAATAAATATATAAAATATTATTTCTCAAACTCTCAATCATGTTATATTAGTTATTTAGGTGGATCTACAATTAAAAAATTTGATATTTATTTAATTTATATCATAGATTATATTTCTAATTATGATTCTATTTTTGATTCTAATGTTAATAGTGAACTTAAGGCTGGTGTTAAGGAGAATGAAAATAATGTTGAAAAATTACAATAAAATTTTGTTTATTTTGGATAAAAATATTTGAAATTAAATAAAGTTAATAAGTATATGATAAAGGAGAAAAATTAAGTCAATTTTAATGTTTTGAAATGTAGAAAAGATAATTAAATGATGAAAAATATGACTTATAGTTTATCAAGAAAGGTTATTGAATAATTGGAGGCACTTAAAAATGAAAATAATTAGAATGAAGGATTATAATAGAAGGAAATGGAGTTTATTTTGTTTTTATTTCTAATCAACATTGGTTTGATCAAGGAGTTTTCACGGAAATTGATCTTATGGTGTAAGAGGTTTTATTATTGAAAGTGGATACTTTTCCCAGTGTTTACCAAATGTCTAGATCTCAAAATTAAGAGGAAAGAGAAGCACATGAGAAAGACGTTTTTCTAGTAATAACACTTCATATATATGGTGAATAAATATATTTCATGAATATTCATGTATCGTGAAAAATTTGGAGCTTCTTGAATATATTTAATGTCATGAAGGTTTGAATGTTCATGAAAGAGGCTTCATGAAAATGGTTGGGTCATGATGGGCTGATGGTAATCTATGTGAGTCTGAAAAGCATTGTTAATGGATAAAAAATCACATACTAATCATGTATAAAATGATATTTTCAATCATAAATGAATTATTTCTGCGAAAAGGTGATGATGTACTTTAATGCTTCATAAGGAGACATTTCCAATAAATAGGTGGCCACAAACATCATTTGACACAGATTGAATTTTTAGAAAGGGTGAAATGTTCTAATTTCACGAAGTTAATTCATGATGTAAATACTGTTAAAAATATGAAAATCTTCATGAATGCAATCTTTGCGAAAGGTATGGTTTATAACTAATTTTCATTAAGTCGTTTCAGAAAAGGAGTTTCAAGAAGACTAGGCGCTACACAATTTTTTTGTAGTTCCTTGAAGTGAAACAACATTTCAAAGGTTAGGATAATCACTAAAGATAGTTGGTTCATGAAGGATGATGTGTCGTTGAAATAATAAATAGGATTCATATAGTATTGTAGCTTCACAAAAAAAAATTGGCCTTCTGGTTTTAGTGAACAATGCTTCCAAGTGGATCAATTTCGGATTATAGTGCAATAATAGACTCATGTTAATTAGGTAAAAATTCTTAAACACCCAATAAATTGAAGTGACCTTTATGTAATTAAACTAAGTAAGAGTTATTCCATTTCACTGACTAAGGGGTGGTGATGTAAGTGATCTGAGGTAGATAGTGTGTTATCCCTTAATGTCTGGTAAAATAAGTGTACCTAGCATGGAGTTAACATGTGAAAAAATTACAATCCCAAATACCCTATACAGATTCCTGTATTTAGGTGTGACTGATTCACTATTTATTTATTATTATTATATTATCCCTTATTGGTGAACCATGTAGAACTATTGTGTCCTGATTCTTTTTCTGCATCTTGGTGTTTAATAATAACCTAATTCCATCAGACAAGTTTAAAGGGTTACCACCAACATGGGGAAAATATCCATATCATTTAAAGAAAAAGTTGACACTATAATTCACCCCTCCCCTATTAGGGTCTTCAAGGATCCTACAAGTGATATTAGAGAAAATAGGTTATTGGTGTTAAATCATTCTTTTGTTGTTATGGAGAATTTAGTGAATGATAGGGTACTTATACATTATAATGGGAGAAAAATTCATATTAGTAAGAATAGAATTATATCTCATCTATGATCCATTGGGATGTAAGTTCTCTACTTAACACCTTAGGGGAATCTGTTCAGTGATGTGACATGGCTTTCTAGGACTAAAACACATAAGAATATGCTTGATTTAGATACCAAATCTCAAAATCCCCTTACTAAAATTCTATCTAATAAAATATATTTGATGTTGATTTGTTCAACTAAATATAAATCTATGTGGTAGAAATAAGAAAATATATTAGAAGGTGATAATTATAACATCCTAGGACTCGTACTCTCATTCCCTATACTAAAATCAGAAACATTACATTTTCAAACATGATGTTGATATTCATAACCCAAATTTTTCCATCCAAACCCAAAAACATATAAAAGAAAAACATTAATCACATATTTTCTCAATGACCTTTTAGGTTTAGAGATTAATAGAATTAGTAAAAATCCTAGATAAATAATACCCAAGTTATCAAATGAACAATTCTACCATTTAACCCATATCTTCTTATTTCACATTAGGTTATCAAAATCAAACTTGTGAAATCCCTCACAGACATAAATAGTTTACCACATTATTTATAACCTTGAGAAAAGGAATCATAAGATAGGTTAGAATATATGATCAATAAATGTAAAAATATTCCTTAGTAATTGAATTTCATTAATGGTTATAAGAAGTGCATAAGGGTATGATGATATAATCAATGTGCATGAGTGAATCAGAAAAGAAATCAAACCCATCAATACCTGGATCACTAAATATTAAAACATGGAAGAGTAAATTGTCTTTGTTATAAATAGTAATGATCCATGGGGTATTACTCTTGATCAATAAAAAATCTATAAACCCATAACAAGAATAAACAAAACATATATGAAACTTGAGAAATTATTTTCACTTCACTCTTATAATCATTATTATAAATTGTATAACCATTCATCAAAATACATAACCTATTATTTAGAGGTATATTATTTAACCAACCTTACTTATTTTATCATGGATCCAACAATAACTAGTTTAACCTGGAACAACCCATTATTGTTTTATAATGTAACCATCCATAAAATTTCTAATTACCATTACAAAATCAAAAAACATAAAATCTTTAATTTTATCATAAAGTCATAGAAACAACTATTATACCTTTTATAACTTGATTTACCAATTTAAAATAAATGGGTTCTATAAAAAATATCTCTGAAACATAATTAAACCATAGAAAACAAATTGGGTTCGTAATGATCTCTTTGAAACATTGTTAACCTATGGAAATGAATATAGCTCAAGAAAAATATGTTTAAAAAATATTTATTCATATAGAGATAGAAATAGGATGGAATTAAAATGAAATATCCCCATTGTAGGATAAGTAAAAATATCATTTATTAACATTGATTAATGTAAATACCTTTAAAATATCATTAAATACATTCTTGAAGAAATACCCATTTCATTTTGAAGAACAATTTTTGTAATCTTAAAAAAATTAGAAAATATTTTTTGTTTGACAACATACATGGAAAAATATAAAATGTGTTTAAAAAATATAAAAAAACTATTATTTAGTAGAATATAATTTCATAATTGAAATAAAATTTTTAAAACTTTTTTGAAATCATTTTTAGAAAATATGGTTTTAAATTAACATAGATTTTAGACGAAAAAGTGAAATGAAGTTGGAATTTCTTAAAACACTTTCTTAAAAAATTTAGGAATAAATCATTGGAAAAAATAGTACAATTATATGGCCATATCAAGAATAAATATAGGATGATATAATTTAATATAATTATAAGATTCCAACATCATATACTTAGTCATACATAATCATGAAAAATTATGTGATTGTAAAAAATGACTCTTACCACTTTTGTTACTTTGAATCACAATCCCCATGAAAGGATTACATTAATTGAAACATTAAATATTATGAGAATAAATAAGTTCATGATATTACATTTAAAATTGGCTGTATATACACCTCATAAAATAATATAGGTGTATAACACCACACAAGCCTCAAATAAGGAAAATCGTGACAAAATCCATTATCGCTTTGGTAACATTAAAACTGTAGGTAACATTGAAACTGTAAACCCCATGAAAGGGATATCCTAAAATAGATATGTAAATACCAATAAATATAACTATAAGATTCATAAAATATATTCATTTCTATTATATACACCACAAAATTAAATTATGTTATAAATATGTCATATATGTCGCAAAAATAAAAATGAGATGAGAAAAAACCTTAACACTTGAGTAACTTTTGAATCATGAGATACAAGAAAGAATAACATCAACTGAAACATCTAATATACCTAAAAAAATTCAATTAATGATATTACATTTCATAGTTCATTATATACACCACAAAAAATTTGTTAATTGTGAATATGGGATAAGTCTTACAGAAATAAAAGTGGGACTAGAAATCCCCTTACCTTGAGTCTGACTTATCACGTTTGTTATTTATCCTCCTGAATAATAAACATATGTTAATTGGTTTATTTCTTGAGAATTTTTTTCCATGTTTATTATTAAATTTATTTGAATTACTAACAGGTTATATATATTTACTTAATTTTTTAAGTTTACATTAGATGTTTTGACCATATCTGTCTTCTGTGTCAAAAATTACTTCGGTGGGTTGACTATTGGAAAGGTGGTTACTATTTAAACATATAAATAATAATAATCAAGATATAATTAATATATTTATTAAAAATACAATTCATTTTAAAGTAATCATGATTTATGTTTATGAAAAATGAACTAATATTATCATCATGGAGACAATAGGTCGTACAAACGCATGAGTAACGTTTCTATTTTTCAATGATCATTATGAAAATAAGGTAAATAATATTTAATATTTATAGAATTATAATTATATAATAAATAAAATTATATTTAATTATTTATACATAAATATATATATATATCATTCATATAATGTAAAAGGATTCACATCGCTTTGATGAGGGAGTAGTCAACACATCCACGAATGACGTTATCACTTTTTCAGTATGTGAAAAGGTAATAAATAAAATAATATATAGTATTTATATAAATTTTAATTAAGTCGTGAATATTATAATTATGTCATTTATATCATATATATCAATTATAGTTACCCTTATTACCTTCCATTTTCTATGTTTGTGAAAAACACTTATCATCGCTTTGTGACGCGGTAGTCCATCGTACACACGAGTGACGTCATCATATCCCCTACGGTATGGAATGTAAAAATGTTTTATAAGATATTTTGATTCAATAAGTATAATTATGTTTAAAATATCATAAATTTAATATATAAATATTATTCACATCATTATTCTCATCGAAGATAGTTGGTATTGTAAAAACTAAGGAAATCATTTGGTGAAGCGGTTGTCTTCCATGCACATGAATGATGATTTGGTAACCCATTGGATGGTAGTGTATGTGATTGTATGTTATCAAATCAATAAAGAAAAATAAATTTATATTTTCAACACCTAATTTATTATTTAATCATGGTATTATAATAATTTAATGGGTTTTATAATTAAATAAATCTAAAATACATGTTGATGAACATTACCTCTTCTTCGGGTACCTCCTATTGGTTTGAACCAAAGGCATTCCATGGGTTTCTTTTTGACTAGTGTGATACTTATAGAATGAGATGAGGTATTTTTTAAGTTATTTTATATGGTTTTTATGATCCAAAATTCTTGATAGGCGTGAGGATGTGGGGAGAGTGAGCACCATTAAATAGTGGAGGAGGTGAGGTATTCTTGTTAATACCAAAAAACACTATTAGTAGGTATCCCAAATATACTGTGCCTCTAATTATTAAAATAAATTTTGAACATATGGTATTTGGCCAAAAAAATCTATCCATTGTGTTTTTGAAAATTTTATTGGTTACTTAACCCCTTAATATAATGGTTTACCACTATGTTAATTGGTTTTTACCTTAATATTTGTAAATAATTTTAATCGATTCCACAAATATTTTGGTCATAAAATATGTTAGAAAATCTATATATTAGGAATTATTATGATTCCAAATATTTAATCCAATTTTAAAATTTTAATTTCCATAATTTGAAAATATAAATTTAAATTTAACCCTATAGGAGAAATGAGAAATCAGGTTTTTAAAGTGAAAATGTTAAAAAAAATTCTATGTTTTTATATCTAAATTAAATATTAAAAATATTAAAATGAATTAAATTGGATTAAAATAGATATTATTTCACTATTTTTAATTTTAAAACAGATTTTAAATATAATTTAAAATTATAATTTATTTCGATGAAAAGTCAATTTTCAATTCAAATTCAATATTTTTCAGGATTCATCAAAAAATGAGACTTCATAGAGAAATACCAAAAAATTAACCTCATGTAATTTTGAAATTAATATTTAAAAAATGATGATTATTTTATAAAATAATTTTTTTATTGTTTCAAAATTTAGTTTTATAACACGTCTTCCATTAAAAGGTGGAAAAAATTCGATTTTGAAAAATAAAACTTTTTATGCCTAAAATTGGATTTGTTGTTGTTTTATGACTTTAAAAATTATTTGATGAGTTTTTTAAAATATACGACATATAAATTTTATTTTGATAATTCCCTAATAGTGATTAATTTAATTTATTAAGGTAAAACACCTTTATGGGTAATTAAATAGTTTTTCATAAAAATAGATCTTTTATATTTAATTGGTTTTTATATTCATTTCTAATTAATTAGACACCAATGGATGCATTATATATAGCATTATTGAAACATATTTTCACAATTTAGTTAATATTAGTCATTCCCACCATTCCAATGGCTATTTGATAACTATAATAATATTAATAATATATTATTGTCTAGTAAGATGTGGCCTTGCGTGTGATAGAGAACATAGTCAATATAATGTCAGTGAAAATAAAACTACATTTTTTTGTGTAAAAATAGTTATTGATATCATTATAAAATTTAGTAATTATCTATAATCTTATTTAAATATCAGTTTACTATAGTTAAAGGCTACTTTCACCATATGGACTGAAAAAATAATGAAATATACTTACTTGAAACGTAAAAACTTCTTCCTTTAACCAATTTCCATCACAATATTATATTTTTCTATGGAATATGAGTATATAATAAGAATTATTCATGCTTTAAGAACTAAAATAAAAATTTAAAGACCGCATAACCATAAAAGGGATAGTCATGCTATTCGTACTATATTTATACATTAACCAAAACCAAAATGGTTAGCACATCGTAATATAATTCCAAAAATGAGTAAAACATGATAAGATACATCAATTTCAAAAATTAATACACAATTTTTAAACCCAACCATTACAGAAGTAAATATTCTTAAAAAAAATCATGCATTTATATACTATGTTTGAAACCCAAAAATTAGAAGGATTTTATTACATATTATTCCCTAATTTACAATTAATTATTCCTAAAATAAAACACCATATGTTTCTAAAATAAACATAATATTTATATATAAAAATTTAATACTTACCAGGAAATCACGTAGGCTAGCTGTAGGTGTAAAACCCTTATCTTCATTCAGTCATGGGTTCGAGCCCCACATCCTTTCCTGATTCAACGAGTTGTCACCCAGCATATGGGTTGTCCCTTTTTTATTTAAACATTAAAAGAAATTTCTCCTTAAATAAAACAACATGATGATACTTTGGGATAAAAATAAATAGAACTAATAAAACATCTCCAAGATTTTCATTTATCACTTTAAGATCAAATCTCTTAAAACCACAACGGGATGTCTAAGACTTTGAACATTTGATCATCCTTAAGCATATAGACCTATGATTTTATCAATAAATCATATGATAAGATAACAGGAAAACATCATAATATCTAAAATTATCTAAAATGAACATTCTTACTACATATAATAGGCATGGACCCACACTCCTAGATTCTATATTGAAATTATGAACTTTACATTTCCTTCTATAATGTTGATAGTTTTGACCCAAATTTTTCCATCCAAATAATAAAACATAAAGAATGAAAACAGGGATCACATAAATTAATGAAGCTATTTTAGGTTTACAGTTTTAGAGATTTATGAAAAATCTTATGTAAACAGTACCCAAGTCATCAAATAAAAATTTCTCCCTTTTTACCCCTCTTTTAATATTTAACATATGGTCATGAACATTATGCTTCATATACATAAACCATTAAAAATTATTTATAAATTGGAGAAAATGTACCATAAGAAAGGTTAGCTCATATTATCAGTAAGGGTAAACATAAGAATTAGAAATTTAATGCCATCAATGGACATAATAAGTTCATAAGGTTATGGTGAAAAAATAAATGTGCATGATCAAATCATAAGAGAACTTATTATGAAAAAATTATCCTTCTGGATTTTCTATTTATTTTATTTTCAAAATAAAAAAACCTTTTTTAATGCCCTAACCCCAGTTACCCAGAGTTGGTGCATCATTACATAACATTGGCATTATCCCAAGTGATCATGTCTTGAAAGACCGATTAGTTTAGTATCCTTGGAAGTACTAGATATATACATGAGTTTTAAATGATATTATGAAATCTAAAAATACAACAACATTGTGTCCCCTTTGAACACAACTATATCCCTTAGTCAATTTCTACTGGTTAATAATAATATAATTCTTCGCATCATGGAAAAAATAAAACACAAGAAAGGGGTTAGCTCCGATTCTCAGTATGAATAATAATATTACGAAAACTATCATAAATAAGCATAAAATTTTATGGAAATGTATAAGAATAAAACACAAGCATTTTAAACATAAACATCATCAAAATATGGAAAAGATAAAACAAATAATTACATTAACATATTTACATGGATGTTCTACTAGTCAAATAATCACATGTAATATCAATAGATAATTTTATAATGATAGAATGCAGAATTCCAGACATCATAACCACATAGTCAAGGCCTCGTGCCAAGACTAAAAATATTTTTTTTCTACACATTGTTTCAATACACTAGTTTGTCCCATGTGACCTATAGATGCATTGAGGGGCTATAGTGGACTCGCCCAACACTTACTATGTCCAATTATTTTCTCATGTGAACATATTGAAACATAACATAAACATTTGTATTAAAACCAGCATACGAAATGTTATTACTTTAACCATAAATGATGAATGGTACATAAATAGAACATCCACTTTCAAATATATCACAAAACCTTCAATACAATATTAAATATTGTATCATAATAAATCAAAATAAAACAAGAATAAAATTCAACAAAGGATGTTGAATTAGATTAAATCAATCCAAAAACTACTTGATTGAAATATACCATTCTTCATTGAATTATTTTAAAATTAAAGAGAGATTTTATTTTCAAATAATCTTATAATATTTTAATGGATGATTTTAAAGTGTTATAACTACAAAAAATGGACGTACCCACTGTATAAGTTAGAAAAAACATTCTTTCCTTAATTTTTCGAAAACCTCATAAAGTACCTTATTTGGAAAATGACGGAAATATTATTTTCAAAATATTTTGTAAAAAGTAAAACAAGGGTATAGATGACTTTAAACTATAGTCTAGTAAATGATAAAGATATTTTGAATTACATTTTTAAGAAAAACTGATGTGGAAGATAAAGATGATCCTAGTAGATACTTATATATACACAACATCGGATAATGAGGAGATTATAAAATTAACCATTACCATGTACTTTCCATTAGTCAGGGGTACATTTAACCTCCTATATAATGACCATAGAATGTTATTAAATTATACCATAAAAATATTAATATTTATGATTTCATATATGATTCATTTATTACTTTATACTACCAATTTAATAATAATTACCATGTAAAAGTAACATTTTAGGTAATAATCACATTCTTTATCATACGTGTTTTTACTTGTTATTATTGATAGTAATACATAGATCATGATTTAAATACATCCAAAATGTAAAAATTAATTATACTTCATATATATTTAGAATATAAATATGTATAATAGATATATATATGAAATGGATACACCGTTCATGGAGATGGTAGTCCGTATATACACATGATCGTTGTTACCATTTTCATATCATATAGTATGGAATAAAATAATAGAAATATATTTATCTACATAAATATATATTATTATAGTAGAAATATTATTTTATATACCTCATAATTAATATATATATATATTTACGACTTTTTTATGGTTGATCGTTGAAGATGAATATCATCATGTCGTGGAGACGGTAAGTTGTATGTAAGAACGAGCGACAATATAATTCTATTGATGGTGAAACAGTGTTTATTTGGATGATATATTATATATAAAGAATAATTAACATGTTATATTTATTATTTACCTCCATTATTCTCATTATTATACCCATATAAATAATGAAGTTTTGAATAACAAACTACACCACGGTGTGGAGATGGTAAGCCATATGTAGTTACGTATGGTGACTTTGTCATTCATAGGATGGATAGAATAATGAATATGGTTTTAACATTTTTATAATAACAAATCAGTATTTATATAGTACTATGGTTGTTATTTTAGTATAGAAATAACAAAGAAATAGGATGTAGAAGACAAATAAAACTCTGAAATATGTGTTAAAATAATTAATATTTCTTCGGGTGCTTCCTTTTGATTTGAAGAAAATAGCTCATTAGGTTGGATTTATGATCAAATCAAGGAATCTATGTTTAATTGAGGGTAGTTGGGAGGATATGTGAGCAGGGGTGGGCCCATCCAAATGTCTTTGGATATGTGAATTTGAGAAAAGAGGAAGTACCCTTTTATAAGAGAGGTGAGGGGCACCTTAGGAAGATCTTGAAATATTAATTTATTATAAAATCATTTTCGGGTTGTATTAGCTCCAAATAGATTTCTTAAAATGATAATGTGGGAATGGGTATAAAGCCTTTCAACCAATAGGTTTCAGACATTTTTATTTTATTATATTAACCATATCATTTATATTTAACCCATTGTTAAATAGTTTAACATTTACCATGTCTTCTTGTATTTTAATATTACATGGTTAGTAAACATACCATAAAATTCCCAGAGAAAAAAGAGTGGTTAATTAATAATATATCTAACCTAATCTAACTCCTTTGGCTGAATATTAGATTTTATGAATATTATATAATTTAATGAAATAGTATTTGTCTTAAAAACTCAATTATATTAGATTTGACACTATTTAGTAATTGATTTTCATTGAAGTAATATCAACATGATGACGTTGAAAAAATACATTGAATCATCCCAAACATGTCATATCCAACTATAACATTAATTTATTACCTCAAAAGTTTCAATTTAAATTTATTTTAAAATTTATAATATCAATTATTTTAATCAATCATTATGAAGGTAATTACTGCATCATCATTATATCAAAAATAAATTTAATAGTTTAATGTATAAAAAATATGTAAAAAGCTGGGTTTTTAGAACAGGTCAAAATCCCGACCCTGTTTGAATTTTTTGACTTGTTTCCTAGGAAACTGGATAAAATGGGACGTTTCTGGAAATTTACAGACTACACACCGTGTACTTTAAGTACACGCTGTGTATGTCTAGGTGAGTGGTCGACTGTGTTCTCACCGAGTACATATCATGTGGTGACAATGTAGTAGTTTCTTACTACACGGCGTGTAGTTTTGAACACACTATGTAGACCCTCGACAATGTGAGGTTGTACATGGCGTGTAGGCCATTGGCCGGGTATGAACCAGGGACACGTCGTGTTACCTTTGGACACGTCGTGTAGTCTAGCTGTGTATGTGGGATATACATGGCATGTGGGTATGTCGGAGAGGAAGAGAAGAGGAACCCAGTACACACCGAGTACCCAGAGGTACACGTCGTGTACTCATGTCGGCAGTTTCAGAAAGTAAGTTGGCAGAATTAGCCGTCTTTTGAATAGTTAAATGAAATATATACTGAGTGTAGTCCTAAAGTACATGTCGTGTACTTTATTTTTTTTCTCTTAATTTGGGCAGTAGCCTCGTTTTTTAGGCAGAACACCCCTCCTCCACCCAGATACGTGATCCATGCTGGCCGAACCCCATTTCTCCTCCCGATCGTCCGTTCGAGACCCGTTTCGATCGCTGATTAGTGCGTTGGAACCCCCTCAGTAAGGCCTCAATTCCTCATTGGTTGTTTTGTCTGATTTTATTTCTATAAAGAGTTATATCCCTTTGAGAGGTTTTGAATCTATTGTTGATTTACAGCATTTTAGACTGAATTGGTGGGTGTTACAGGAGGAGTAGCATCATGCGAGTCTCAGGAAGGTGGTGCATAAATCATTTTGTGTTTTCGTGGTTGTATGGGTGACGTGGTTTCGGCGCGTTTTCAGGTATTTGTGAGCGGGACACTTTTTATATTCCTTTTCATACTATATTGCTCATGGGACCTCTGGGATGCCTTTGAGTATGCCCGGTTACCAGTTTCCATGAGCGGGGCCGAGTGAGGGGTCGTGGCTCATTGGGGTATTTTGGCTGGGGAATGCCAAAATGGGTTTAACTACAATTTTATTGTGTTACACTGTTAGTTTAAATTATTTAAGCCTTTTATAATTATTGGAGGCATTTAAGAGATCAGTGCTGGTATGGTACATCACCTAGTATAGTGCAATTCAACTGTTTAGTTTGTTTTGCTGGTTTATGTTTTTTTCTGTTTAAACAAGTTATATAGGAAATTGCAGGATTGCATCTGCTGGACCCCATTGGGTTGTGTTGGGCTTGGCCCGGTTACATTTGAGTGATGATAATCACAGATTGGGGCTTTTCCCGAGTTACTTTGGGTGGTTTTGACCACGAGATTGGGTGTCATGGACGTCAGTTTGAGGCAGTACGACTGTCTGGTTGGGCATGGCCCAGGATACTAGGGTGGTGATGCCATCAGACATGAGCAACATGGTCGCAGGGACATGAGGTGTCAGATGTTTTGGTGGCTTAGGACTATTTTGGTGATTACCGCTCACCGGGACATAGAGTAGTTTGCACACAGAGATACTCCATGATGAGGTGTTTTTGACCACTCGTGTGGGAAGTGGCCCCCGTAGTTGCAGTTAGGTATTTTTTGTTGGGGGTGCTTGCCGTAGAATGCCACGTGGGAGGTGAGGAGCCTTCAGGAAATGGGAGTGCCTTCGGGACGTCGGTACTTGAGACACGAGGTGTTAGGAGGCACACGGTGTCTGGTTACTATTTGTGGGCGTGCCTTCGGGATGTCGGTACTTGAGACACGAGGTGTCAAGAGGCACATGGTGTCGTGTTACTATTTGTGGGTGTGCCTTCAGGATGTCGGTGCTTGAGACACGAGGTGTCAGGAGGCACTTGGTGTCGGGTTACTATTTGGGGCATGCCATTGGGACGTCAGTACTTGAGACACGAGGTGTCAGGTGGCACACGATACCGGGTTACACGACAGAGATTCCGGCATTGGCCAAAGCAGGTGACACTCCTTGGTGGCTGTTGAGAACCAGTGGAGTTTGTATTTATTTTTTCATTCTACTGATTACTGCTTTCCTGGTAAATGCATGACTGATTAAACACATATATTTGGTACGCACCGTTGGGTGGTATCCTATTGAGATTTGTCTCACACCCTGCATAGGCCCTTCGGGACGCATGCAGTCTTCATGGATTTACGTTCAGGAAAGGGGCCAGCTTCAAAAGCTCTGTTACGTTAGTTGTTGCATGGAGATGGTACAGACCTTAAGGTCATGCCTAGCTGGGCTTTACTTGTTGTGTTTACTTTTCTGTATCAACATGATTACTTGTTGTAGCTACTGTTGGTTAGCCATTTGTGACCTTTTGTATGTTGACCTACTTTAGATGCATGTTTTACAGTTCAGTAGTAGTTACAGGTTATCAGCATGCTGTTGTGTTTATTTCTACTACTGTTGTTATAATTATTTCTTCCAATGTTTGTTGATATTGGATATGCTTCTACTCTGCGGGTCTGGTTCAAGTTTGATGAGTCTTTCTTTCCACTGCATCTTTACTATTTTACTCTGACCAGTACCCTTACTATGATCCTCCGAGAGGGTATATCCTCCCCACTATACCTATTCAAACCCTCACTGCTAGTCGGCAGCCTTTGGCGTCCAGGGGAGGTACACCTAAGGTAGTGACACCCGACCCGCTCGGCACTGTTCGGGTGGCTGGCTGGGTCTGGGACGTTACATAGTTGTATCAGAGGAGTTCTTGAAATGGACATAGTAGCATTGTTTTTATGGATACTAATGAGATTGAGAATTCTCTTTTTATTTCTGCTGGTTTTACTATTTTGGATATGGTAGACTGGAGATATGTTGTGGTTACTGGGACTGTTTTTTTTTTGCTTGTGCTTGGGTGCCTGCAGCCCCAGGTACGAGGGATGGACCTAGTTGCCATCGGTGGGAATTGCTGTTTGCTTTGGCTCAGATTATGGTTTATACGATTTCCACCTCGGTGTCTCACATGGTGTGTGATGTTCTGCATTGTGATATGTGACCCTTGACCCAGTGTGGTAAGGGAGAATTTGACCATGGCCCGGTATGGCAAGGCTTCTTGCTTGGATTTTGATAGGCACATTTTTAGGGTATTTAAATTTCATAATTGCACGTATGCTTTGTGAAGTGATAATACCATGTGAATAAAATAAATCAATTTCCATGATTTATCATCTTTGACATGTCATTTGGTGAAATTCCTGAGATAATTTCTAGTTGTAGCAAAGTGTATGCCATGATTTATTTTTGTAGAATTGCATATTGCAGGATGTTGAGTCTGGATATTATGAGAGAAGAATTGTACTATTGTTGAGGTGGTGTAACTGTCAGGATTGGGCAACTCGGTTGTCAGTTTGAGGCAACGTGAGTTGTCGGGACTGGCATGGCCTGAGGTACATTTGATACTTGGCTCTCTTAAGGGCGGGTAAGGAGGCCATGAGGCCAGGATTCCGTGGGGCATGCGTTACGGTGAGGGGTAGTAAGGGTAGTTTTTATGCACTGCCTTTTACTGCTTTCCTTATCTACATAGAATATATGGTTTGTCTGACCATTTATGGTATTCAGCGGGTTACTCCTTCGTGGCTCGATGGAGCGTCAGGTAGGAGAGGACATAATGCCCCAGGATCAGGGTCAGCATTCGGTACAGGAAGAGCAAGAGCCGCAGGTACAGACTCAGGGACAGGATCATGTTCAGGATCCATTGTATGCAGGACATCAGCTGGGTTTGGCATCATCTGGGCCGTGCTCGACGAGTACCTCTGGGCGAGCCTAGTGCGCGTCTTGCATGGGATTGGCAGTGGCGTTCAAGGTGCAGAGCCTTTTATGGCGTATCTGACGTGGGAGTTCCAGTCGCAGAACCCGCCACTTTTTCAGGGAGAGGGTGGTCCGCATGCGGCTTAGAACTGGATAGAGAGTATGCAGATGATATTCATGTAGCTCGAGACGCCTCCAGGGTGGAGGGTCAAGCTGGCAATGTACATGATGAGAGGACCAGCGAAGTGTTGGTGGGACGTACAGGTTCAGGCTCGTAGACACGAGGGACTGGCCTGGTAGGAATTCGAGGGAAGGTTCATTGAGCACTTCTACATGAAGACACTGAGGCTAGAGAGAGCTTGGGAGATCTTGAGTCTTCAGCTGGGGGACATGTCCATCATGGACTACGTAGCTACTTTCACAGAGTTGTTTTGATTTGCACCTTGTATGGTGAGTGATGATGCTGCTTGGGTGAGGCACTTCGAGGATGGCTTGCGACATGCCATTCAGGTCCAGGTGAACATTTTTAGGATGTGATCTTTCTCTGAGGCGGTAAATCAGGCACTCATAGATGAGGGTAACGAGAAAGATAAATCTCGCTTGGGCAGGATGACAGCTTCAGCTGACTGTTCGGACAGCGGGAAGCGAGGATGAGATGAGTTCCAACAGGGTAGTCTGTCTAGGGATTCATCTAGACCACATCGTGGGAGTTCTTCAGTGATTTTCTTCCTTTGTGGATACCTGATACATGTTCGGGCGTAGTGCGACAGGCCTCCGAAGGAGTGTCGGGCATGTGGATAGGACGAGCATCTAGAGAGGTTTTGCAGACAACATTCTCAGATAGCCGACAGGCAGGGACCAGGACAGACTACATCGTCTGGAGTTGATTCAGGTTCGGTACCCGGAGATGGTAGTCAAGGTTCAGCTGTGTGCAGAGGCCGTGAAAGTGACAGTATGACCTAGCTCCGGGGTCAATGGCCGGTGACTGGAGCAGCACCGCAAGGAGGTCAGGCATCAGGAAGCCGTGTTTCAGGCCAGGTGCAGGTCGTGGAGCTGCGATAGGCTAACCAGGCCGGTGAGCCGATGATAGTTAGTGGTACACAGCGGTGTGACCATGATCTCCATGTTTCCTTTTTGGCATGACCTGTAGAGGTATGTCTGTTTTGAGTGCATGAGGTGCACATGATATTTGTGGACTGACTAGATGCGATTCAGTTGGTTGGTACCATCTCAGGTGCGTGATATATATATATATATATGAGGTTCTGTGGGCATCGGGGCATCGTGGATGCAGGTTACATGAGGTGTCGTGGGCATTGGGGCATCGTGGATGCAGGTTACTTGAGGTTCTAGGCACCAGGACCTCGTAGAGGCGGACACCGATGCAGTGTGGGATACTTTGGGTGTCGGAAGCAACACATAAGCACCAATGAGGTGTAGTGGAGACGATGCATCACAAGAGGATTTTTCTTCTGGAAAACAGGTTAGTAAACCCTGTTTGTTTTACATTTTGCTGGGTTGAGACCAGGTAAGGCAATTCCTAAGGTGAGGAGCCCCCTTGATGAATTTAGTCGGAACCATTGAGATAGGGGTAGTCCGGGTTGTTTAACTATGATGATCATGATTGGTTCCATCTCATGGTTTCATTTGGTAGCTCGGGGATGAGCTACGTAAAGGTGGGGAGTTTGTAAGAAACCGGGTTTTTAGAACGGGTCAAAATCCTGACCATGTTTGAATTTTTTGACTTGTTTCTGAGGAAACTGGATAAAATGGGAAGTTTCTAGAAATTTCCAGACTACACACCGTGTATATCTAGGCGAGTGTCCAACCGTGTTCTCGCCGAGTACATGTCTTGCGATGACCGTGTAGTAGTTTCTTACTACACGGCGTGTAGTTTTGAACACGCCCTGTAGACCCCCGAACGTGTGAGGCCATACATGGCGTGTAGGCCGTTGGCCGGGTACGAACTAGGGACATGTCGTGTTCCCTTTGGACACGCCGTGTAGTCTAGCCGTGTATGAGGGATATACAGGGCATGTGCGTATGTTGGTGAGGAAGAGAAGAGGAACCCAGTACATGCCGTGTACCCAGAGTTACACACCGTGTACTCATGTCGGCAGGTTCGGAAAGAAAGCCGGCAGAATCAGCCTTCTTTTGAACAGTTAAATGAAATATACACGGTGTGTAGTCCTAAAGTACATGTCGTGTTCTTTCCTTTCTCCCTTAATTCGGGCAGTAGCCTTGTTATTGAGGCAGAACACCCCTCCTCCGCCCGGATACACGAACCAAGCCGGCCAAACCCCATTTCTCCTCCCGATCGTCCATCCGTAACCCATTTCGATAGCTGATTAGTGCGTTGGAACGCCCTAAGTAATGCCTTGATTCTTCTTTGGCCGTTTTTTCTGATTTTCTTTCTAGAACGAGTTATAGTCTGTTGATAGGTTTTTAATCTTTTGTAGATTTACCACGTTTTAGTCCGAATTGTTGGGTGTTACCGGATGAGTAGCATTGTGCGAGTCTTAGGTAGGTGGTGCATACCTCATTTTGTGTTTTCATGGTTGTTTGGGTGACGCGGTTTCGGCGCGTTTTCGGGTGTTTTTGAGCGGGACCCGTTTCATCTACTTTTTCATAGTGTATTTTTTATGGGACCTCTGGGATGCTTTTGGGTATGCCCAGTTACCAGTTTGCGTGAGAGGGGCTGGGTGAGGGTTCGTGGCTCATCGGGACATTTTGGTCGGGGAACGCCAAAACGGTATTAATTACAATATTATTGTGTTAAACTGTTAGTTTAAATTATTTAAACCTGTTATAATTGTTGGAGGCATTTAAGAACTCAGTTCTTGTATGGGACAACACCTGGTATAGTGAAATTCAACTATTTAGTTTGTTTTGTTGGTTTATGGTTTATTCTGTTTAAACATGTTATATATGAAATTGCTGGATTGCATCTACTGGACCTCTTTGGGTTGTGTTAAGCTTGGCCCAGTTACGTTTGAGTGATGCTGATCACAGGTTTTGGCTTTGCCTGGGTTACTTTGGGTGGTTTTGACCACGAGATTCGGTGTCATGGACGTCTGTTTGAGACAGTACGACTGTCAGGTTGGGCATGGCCGAAGATACTAGGGTGGCGATGCCATCAGACTTGAGCGACATGGTCGTAGGGACACAAGGTGTCAGATTTTTTGTGGGTTAGGACTATTTTGGTGATTAGCGTTCACTGGGTCTTTAAGTAGTGTGAACACATAGATACTCCGTGATGAGGTGGTTTTGACCACTTGTGTGGGTAGAGGCCCCAGTAGTTGCGGTTAGGTATTTTTGGTTGGGGGTGCTTACCGTAGAAAGCCACATGGGAGGTGAGGAGCCTTTAGGAAATGGGCATGCCTTCGAGACGTCGGTACTTGAGACACAAGGTGTCAGGAGGCACATGGTGTCGGGTTTCTATTTGTGGGCGTTCCTTCAGGACGTCGGTACTTGAGACACGAGGTTTCAGGAGGCAAATGGTGTCGGGTTACTATTTGTGATTGTGCCTTCGGGACGTCGGTACTTGAGACATGAGGTGTTAGGAGGCACATGGTGCCGGGTTACTATTCGGGGCGTGCCTTCGGGATGTCAGTACTTGAGACACGATGTGTCTGGTGGCAAACGGTGCTAGGTTACACGACAGAGATTACGGTGTTGGCCGAAGAAGGTGACACTCCATGGTGGCTCTTGAGAACCAGTGGAGTTTGTATTTATTTTTGCATTGTACTGATTACTGCTTTCCTGGTATATGCATGACTGCTTAAACACATATATTTGGTACGCACCGTTGGGTGGTATCCTACTGAGATTTGTCTCACACCCTGCATAGGCCCTTCGGGGTGCGTGCCGACTTCATGGAATTACGTGTAGGAAAGGTACCGACTTCAGGAGTTGGGTTACATTATTTTTTGTATGGAGATGGTACAGACCATGAGGTCATGCCTAGCTGGTGTTTACTTGTTGTGTTTACTTTTCTATATCAGCATGCTTACTTGTTGTAGCTACTGTTGGTTATCCATTTGCGCCCTTTTGTATGTGGACCTACTTTGGATTCATGTTTTATTGTTCATTAGTATTTAAATGTTATCAGCATTCTATTGTGTTTATTCCCATTGATGTTGTTATAATTATTGCTTCCGCTGTTTGTTGATATTGGATATGCTTCCGCTCTGCGGGTCTGGTTCGAGTCTGCTGAGTCTTTTTTTCTACTGCATCTTTACTGTTATACTCAGACCAGTACCCTTAATATGATCCTCCGAGAGAGTATAGCCTCCCTGTTATACTTATTCAGACCCTCACTGCTAGTCGTCATCCTTTGGCGTTCAGGGGAGGTGCGCCTAATGTAGTGACACCCAACCCGCTCGTCACTGTTCGTGTGGCTGGCTGGGTCTGGGACGTTACAAATTATAAATAAAATACAATTTTTTAATAAATCAATATATATTTATTATCAATATTTATATTGTAGTTTATCTTATGTATTACTCTATATGAAAAATGGTTTAGTTAATAAAATTTGAATTTAACACTTTTTACACTTCTTTAAATAAAATATAATAAATGTCCTAATCTAACCCAAATGGATAGAAAATGATCTTATTTTTTTCCTAAGTTTTATATTAGTATTTATAAACTTATCCGATAGAATTAGGACACATTTTGGGGTAATTTTAATTATATGTTTCACTTTAATTAACATATTTACTTTTAACCATGATAAATAAAATTGAAATGTTACTATTCACCAAAAATCATTTTCATCTTATTGAACCACATTTTATGAAATGATGACAACCATTCCTCTAGATTTTTTTAAATTCCATTCACAGAAGTGGTAAAATTATATTTTATGAAAATATTCAAATGTACTTAAAAGGTGGGTAAATGTGCCTAGAAGGTCTGTAAAAAGATGTTAAAAAAAGTTCAATGAATTTTTATATCTAATTATATTATAAAATGACTCAAATGACTTAAATTGGGATAATATATGTATTATGTATCTATTTTGACATTAAGATAAATTTTAATTAAAAATAATTATTTAAATGAAAAAGTCAGTTTTTATATACTATGAAGTATTTTTCACTATTCTTCAAAAAATGAATGTTTTTTGAAAAATACAAAAAATTCACCCATTGATAATTTTGATATTCTGAATTCAAAAATACTGTCTTTTTTACCTAATTCAAATTTTCAAGAGTTTCTAAAAATAATTTTATTATTGATCATAAAAGACATAAAAAGTAGTTCTTTTAAGAAAATATTTTATCAAAATATATAACTATTTTAACAAACCATATACATTTCATTATAAATATGTTTTAATTATGAGAAAAAATTATAAATAATATTTAAATTTTATTTTTTACTATTCATATTACTATATTTAATTGATAAATAAATATATCATTTAAATAATTATAATACTAATGTGTTGCTTCGTAGAAACTCCATTTTATGTATAATGTAAGCCAAGTCTGTGTTGTGTGAAATATAAGCTATCAAATAACATTAATGTGATAATGTACTATGAAATATTGGGTTGTTACATTCTCACCTACTTCAATACATTGCGTCCTGGCAATTTAAAATTGTTCTTTGAAAATAAAATATTGAAAATAGATAATACCTTTGTGGAAAACCAACATCAGAAATAGGGTTAATAAAATTTAGTCTTAATAAAATGGGAAGGGAAATAAAAAAGTCACCACCAAATTAGGATTTCAAATAGTGGAACATTGGTGGCAACTAGAGACACATAATTTGAGTAAAAACTTAAAAATTTATAGGGAGTGATTGAGCTCATCAATCACAAACAAGTGAATAATAAATGGAAAATCGATGGTCTAAATGCCATAAGTCTATGATGATAATTTAAATTATCATTGGTTGAACAAAGCATAATGTATTAGTATAACACATTTTTGGTTTTTACATCCTTTCCCTAAAGTTTAATGGAAAACAATAATACTTGAAAAGTATAGTTCCATCCTTTATCTAATTACTACCAAAAAGTCATGGTTCACTCCAAATGATAATATAATTCAAACAATTTCTACATAACCTAATTGTATAGGGTTCTAAAAAAATTAAATTATAATTAATCTATCAATCCATTAAAAAAATATACATTATACAAACCAGGACATCACATAGCCCAGTGGTAGGTGATGCACCCTTATCGCCTTTCGGTTGCAGGTTCAAGTCTTGCGGCCTTTCCTGACGTGACAGGTTGTTGATCGACCTCTAGGTTGTACTTTTTATAACAATCCAATATTAATATTGAAAAAAATTTACCTTCATCAATAGTGTACAATGTACTAATTAATCCATTCCATCCTTTGAGTTTTCCAAAATACTTCTTTCCAAACTCACAGTCCAAAATGAATATGGAAGGTCACATAACATAGATGTGAATACCTTCATCATATATTCTCAGAAAACATGGTAATAAAATAAATTACCAGAAAACCATATTTAATACATTCATTATTTCTTATTCCTTATTTAAAACATAGAATTATGGATATAAACCATAAATTAAAAAATTTTGAAAACTCCCAATAAGGATTGTACAAAATTCTTTTTAAAAAAACCATCAATCCGTTACAAAGATGTCAATAATACCCAGTTTACATTATGAAAATTAATTATCTCTGTATCAGAACCATATTAAGGTTTATCTTTCCCTGAACCATGTATTCTCCAAAAATATTAACTTACTATTGATTCACTTTTATTAGTACCATACAATCTAAAATCCTTAATGAAATAGTAATGCAGTACAATCATTATTTATTTCCATAATTCATATAACTGGTACATCATTGATACAACACTCAAATAACAAAATTATTCAATACAGAATCACAAATAAAATAATTATTCTAGGTCAACTATAATAACAATTTCTGGTTAACCTTTATCCCTTTAATTCTTTTGAGCTATATTTCCTTGATGATTGGGACATTTATTTCTTTAATGCTACATTTCACTATAATTAAAACACTGAAAATTGGACTTTTATTTCTTCCCTTTGCATTCTTTTTCCTGATGAACAATTTATCCACACTTATAACAAACTCCCATCCCCTTCAAGCATTTACCCAGTTGATTTTTTCCACAATTACCACATGTGGGAAAATCATTTTTTCCCTTCTTCCATTTATCTATCTTTTTCTCTACCACCCTCTTCTTCTCTTTCTTCTGTTCAAAGATATAAGAATCTGAGAATTCATTACTTATCTTATTAACACATGATATTATTTCTTCATACGATGTAGATATGTGGGAGACTATTTACCTTCTAAATGTTGGATTATGACTATGAGAGATATTATCCTTCTTACTCTTTTGATTGTGTGTATTTCTGGAGTTCTTATTCTGTATACTATGTGTCATTTCTAAATGATAACATACACTAGTTTAGATCATATCATAATGTATAATCCAAAAACATGAAAAAATCTCAACATTAATTGAATATTTACACACATCTAGTCTCATAATCATAACATTGGTTATTTCTCCAATATATTTACTCATAAATATTTCATAATTGTTTTTAATGAAAATATGAATTTTTATAAGAATATCCCCCAGGAGTGTCAAACCAGGTGCACAGTAAGGCCCGTTGTCATGTACCAGGATTCCCTGGGTCCAGCCCGAATCTCCTTGTCATATTTTTTTAATCTTAGGTACATCTGTGATGGAACCACATCCACTTGTATTATCTATACATGTATGTATTGTTTGGAAAACCCACATAATATCTTCATTACCAAAAAAAATTGGATATTCATCTATACTAATCCTCGTGGGCTATAATAGGGTAACTTTTCTTAATAAGAGTTTATCTAAATATAATTTGCAAGGTTATTTCTTAAATTTCTCTTATACCAACAATAATTCCCCAACCCCAATTACCCATAGTCAGTTCTATATTACACAACATTGGCATGATCACAAGAGATCATGTCCCGAAATACCGATTAGTTTAGTATCCTTGGATGTACTAGATACATACATATGTTTAAATTATATATTAAAATGGAAAAACAAAAACAATATTGTTTCCCCTTTGAACACAATCATATCCCATAGTATATTCATATAGGTTAATAGTAATATACTTTTTCACATCTTAGAAAAAACAAAACATATGAAAAGTGTGAGCTCATATTCTCAATAAGGACAAAAATGTTGCCGAAACTATCATAAATAAGCATAAAAATTTAAGGCAATGTATAAGAATAAAACACATACCTTTTAAAACAACTTTACCATAATTTGTAAATGATCGATCAAATAATTCCATTTATTTATTTACATGGATATTCTTCATGTCAAATAATCACATGTAATATTAATAACAAATTTCATAATGATGGAATACATAATGTCAGACATCATAACCACATAGTCAAAGACTCGTTCCAAGATTACAAATAAAATTTCCATCAAGGCCTTATTACAAGACACTAGTTTGTCTCGTGAGGCATACCAATGCATTGAGGGGCTATAACAGGAACCTCCTGTCATTTACTAAGTCTAATGTATTATTCATATAAAACTGCTTAAAAAACATAAACATTCATATTAAAACAAGCATATGAAATGCTAATACTTTAACCAGAAACCATGAATGGTATAAAAATAGAACATACATTGTAAAACATATATCAAAACCCTTAATACAATATGATAGATTGTATCATAATAAATAACCTTCAAATAATCATAAAATCCAACAATGGATGTTGACATAGATGAAATAAATCCAAAAACTATTTGAGTGAAATATCTCTTTCAACATTGAATTCGTTTAAATGTAAATAAAACCTTTATTTTGGAAATATTCTTATAAGCATGTACTGGATGATTTGAAAGAGTTATAACTATTGAAAATTTCCTCACCCACCGTATATGTTAAAAAACATTCTTTCCATAATTTGTTGAAAACGTCAAAAAATACCTTATTTAGAAAATGTCTGAAAAATTCCATTCAAAATATTTTGTAAAAAGTCAAAAACAATATAAATGGCTTTAACCCATAGTCAGTGAAATGGTATAAATTATTTGAAATAAATTTTTATGAAACATGGATTTTTATGATAAATAACATATCAGTAGATACTTATGTATAAACGACCTCGGATAATGGAGAGATTGTTAAATTAACCCTTACCTTGTACTTTCCATTTGTTGAGGGTACGTTTATCCTCCTGTGTAATGACCATTGCATGTTATTGAATTATAAAAGAACCATATTAATATTCATTATATCATATATGATTCATTTATTACTTTATACTACTTATTTATTAATAATTTCCATGTTAAAGTAACATTTCAGGTAATAAACGCTTTATTTATATTACGTGTTTTAACATGATATTATTGATTGTATCACATAGATAATGATTTAAAAAATTACATAATATAAAAAATTACTTATATATCATATATATTAAGAATATAAATATATATATAATAGATAGAGATATGAAATAGAAACACCGTCCATGGAGACGGTAGTATGTACATACACATGAACATTGTTTCCATCTTCTTATCATATATTATAGGTCTAAGTAATAAATATATATATATATACATATAAAAATATTTTTACATTATAAATATTATTTCAGATACCTCATAATTAATCAATATATATATATTTATAATAATGCTTTAAGGGTGATTTTTGGAACTAAATCTCATCGAGTCGTGGAGAATGTAAGTCGTACGTACACATGAGTGACAATATCATTCTATTGATGATGAAAATGTGTTTAATTGGATGGTTTATTATATATAAAGAATTATTAATAGGTTATATTTATTATTTACATCGATTATACTCATTATTATACCCATCCAAATAATGATGTGTTGAATGAAAAACTACACCACGACGTGGAGACGGTAAACCGTACATAAGAACATATGGTGACTTTGTCATTCATTGGATGAATAGAATAATAAATATGGTTGTACCATATTAATTATAGAATGTAAGTATGTATAAGGTATTGGGGTAATTATTCTATTATGTAAATAACAAAGAAAGATAAAGTAGAATAAGAAAAGAACATTTAAAGAGGAGATAAAATAATTAACTCTTCTTAGGGTGTAACCATTTGATTTTAAGAAAAGGGATCCTTAAGATTGATTTATGATTAATGTAAGGAATCTATGTAAAATTTAGGGTAGTTGGGAGAATATTAGAGCAGGGGTTTTTCATGGAAAATGAAATTGGAGGTGTGAATTGGTGAGAAGAGGAAGTACCCTTTTATAAGAGATGTGAGGGGATCTTTATGAAGATATTGAAAAATTAATTAATTATAAAATCATTGTCAATTTCGAATATGTCCAAATAATGTTTTTTCTTGGATAAGGGGAAGATGATTCTAAATCCTCTCAATCAATAGGTTTTTGACATGTTTAGTTCATCATATTGACCTTATTATTTTGATTTAACCCTTAGTTAAATAGTTTAACAGTTAACATGTCTTCTCCTATTTCTATATAACATGGTTAGTAAACATACCATAAAATGCCATGAGAACCACAAATGGTACATTAATGATATATCTAACCTTATATATTTTCTTTGGATGAATATTATATTTTTATGAATATTATATCATTTAATAAAATAGTATTTGTTTTAAAAACTCATTTATGTCCATTTTGACACTATTTATTAATTAGTTTTTGTTAAAGTCATATCAACGTGATGAATTCGAAAAAAAAGTCATCCCTAACATGTAATATATAAAAATAAAATTCATGGATGGCATACAATGTTTCAATTTAAATTTATTTTATTAATTATAATATCTATTATTTTAATCATTCATTGAAAGGGTAATTACTACATCATCATTATGTCATAAATAAATTTAATTGTATATGGTTTAAAAATTATAATTAAAATACCATGTTGTATTAAATCATTATATATTTCTTATAAATATTTATAGTTGAATTTATCTTATTTATAACTCTATATTAAAAATGGTTTAGTTAATAAAATTTTAATTTAACACTTTTAACACTTCTTTTAATAAAATATAATAAATGTCTTAATCTAACATAAATGGATCAAAAAGTATCTTATTTTCTTCATAAAGTTGATTTCAGTAGAAATAAACTTATCCAATAGAATTAGTACATGTTTTGGGGTAATTTTAATATTATTTTACCCTTTAATTGCATATTTACTTTTAGATGTGGTAAATAAAATTTGAATGTTACTATTCACCAAAAATTATTTTCATCCTGTTGAACCACATTTTACTTACTGATGAAAACTATTCCTATCAGATTTTTTAAATTAAATTCCTAGAATCTAAAAAAATACGTTTTATGAAAATTTCCAAATGTACCTAGAAGGTGTGTAAATGTGCATAGAAGGTGGGTAAAAAGATGTTAAAAAATGTTCAATGAATTTTTATATCAAATTCTATTATAAAATTACTCTAATAATATACATTGGGATAATATATGTATTATGTATATATTTTTACATTAAGATAAATTTTAAATAAAAATAACTATTTAAATAAAAAAGTCAGTTTTTATGTACTATTCAATAGTTTTCACTGTTCATTAAAAATTGAATGTTTTTAGAAAAATAAAAAAAATTCACCCTATGCTAATTTTGATATTCTAAACTAAAAAATGAAGACTATTTTACCATATTCAATTTTTTAGGAGTGTCTAAAATTAATTTTAATCTTGATCGCAAAAGAAAATAAATAGTAGTTCTTTTAAGAAAATAATTTTTCTAAATATTTAACTATTTAAAAAAAACTTATACATTTCATTTTAAATATATTTTCTTTATGTGAAAAATTTATAAATAACATTTAAATTTTATTTTTTACTATTCATATTTCTATATTTAATTGATAAATAAATATATCATTTAAATAATTTTAATACTAATTTGTTGTTTCGTAGAAACTCAATCTTGCATATAACGCATGCCAAGTCAGTGTTTGCGTGCAATACATGCTCTTAAATTACATAAAAGAGATACTGTACTATGAAATCACGAGTTGTTACATGTTTTATTAACTACCAAATTTATAAAACTCTTTTATGTCCAAAATATTTTAACACACTTATTTAAACAATCATTATAATTTTAATCATCCTACAAATGCTATATATCAGACTCGTGATATCAATAAGATATTCAAAACAAAGTTGCATACAAAAAATAACATACCCATGATATCACTATTTTTTCTATAAAAATTCAAGATATGATTATCATAAAACGCATGAAAATAATAATAATAAAATTTTGCCATGATTATCATACTGAGTTTGTATATGATTTATAACATATACATCATTAGAAAATTGATTATAAAACTATCTTTATAGTCTATCATACAAAGAATTTTTTTCATAATCAGATTAAAAATTATATCAATATAAATCTTACTGACACTCATAATGATTATCATCAGACAAATATAAATTTACATTTTATATTAAGATAACTTGATAATAAATAATGTAAACCTATTATTCAAAATGATTTGTTCATTACATTCTAATCAAAATAATTTCTTGCTTTCTTTTTTATATGACTATTGAACAGCCAGGTGTTCATGTCCTCTCAAAAATTTCAAGGAAAATCTAACCATTATAGATCAAGAGGAATGTTGGAATCAATGACTATAAATATAAATTAAATTGATTATTTCAAGAGATAAGAAATGAATAAATTCATGACAACATTCTAGTGATTTTTATGTGCAAGTGCATTGAAGCTTATAAGAGTGAATAGCTTGTTCTGCATAGTGGAAACATTCTTGAGTTCATTTTTTTGTGACTCCAGTCATTGTGATTACGATTGAGGGATTCGAGGGATAGGAAGATAGAATATGATCACCATATTGATTGAGGGATTCTATGGATAGGTAGATAGATAATCCAATCATTGTATCAAGGGTTGCTGGGGACAGGTAGACAAATGATATAATCACCTTCTTGATCAAGGGCTTGCGAGGGATAAAAAAACAGAGCTAATTCGATAATCAGATTAAGGGATTACCTTAGTTTAGGTAAGACAAAATTTCTTGAAAGTACAAATAAAGATACCTTTATCCTAGGTTATTGGATATCTATTTCTTTTGGTTAAAATAATTTTATTCATTAACTTGTTTTATAATAATTCTTTTCATTTCTGCTACAAATATTATAATAGGAAGTGAATTCATTTTATTCAAATTTCTATTTGTATTCATTTTATCTCAATTGATTGAATTTCGATATGATCATTTTAATTTTTATTTCATTGTGAATATGTTTCAATTTGAATAATATTCTCTACACTTTATGATAGAGTCACTATTTTTAACTTAATTTGATTTATCATAACCACTATGAATTTTATTATTACCCTATTTAAATAGTTTTTACTATGAATACGAGTAATTTCAATCACGACCAATGTAACACTTATCATAACCAATCTGATTACAATACTTTGATCATCATACCCCGATCCTTGTCCAAATATTTATTATATAAAAAACGGGAGTTATGAATATGATTAGTTTCTTCCAATTAAACTAGGTTTCTCTTAAGTATAAAAATGATGGATTTTTAAACTACTAACTCACCCCTCATCTATTCAAGAAACTACATATACATTATTATCTAACAATTGGTATCAAATGTAAGTCTCTATAATACTTATACTTACATTTTGATTCAAAGGATGATTCCGCTAGTGAAATAATTATTTTATTTTCTTTAATTTTTCAAGTCTAGTTTTAACTTTGTGTTTATAAACATTGAACTACACTAACCTTTATTGTGGAAAAAATATATATATTTTGTTTTTAATTATGGAAGGATTCAATGTTAATTTAATCGATAACCTCAATCCAAATAGACCACCTATTTTTGATGGATATGGTTATGATTTTTTCACAGATAGAATGTAGACATTCTCTATCAATGTTGGAGTGGACAATTTTTTCATGATGACTAGAGACCAAAAGATTACCGATTAGGAAGTAACATTTTTTACAAATCAAGAAAAATAAGATTAGAACTAAATTTCTAATTTAGAAAATTTTTATTGTGTTTTATAAAAATGATCATTTATAATCATTTTTCTCCATGTAATGTTTCTAGTATTATTTCAAAAAATCCTGACATTACCCATTTTGGAATGTTAAAATTTGTTGAGACTAGAGGTGAAATGCTTAGAGATAACTATAAAACATTTGAATTCCTCTATGGTGAACATGATATAGAGATAAACCAAAGGTTTATGATTGTTTTCAACAGGCTTCAATTAATAGAAGATCATGGATTAGAAGATGAAATATTAATTGAAAAGATAATTGATATTATACCCAATTAGTGGGGGAATCTAAGAGAAAAATAGTTGATGAATGTAGGAAGATAAAAAAAGATACTATTGATGACTTATTTGGAACACTTTTACGGTATGAAAATAGAATAAAATTAGATGTAAAAAGGCTCAAAATAAGAAAGGTGTAGTTTTTTTAATTCCAAAGATAATATGATAAAATCTCAGGGATAGAAATTAAAAGAAATAATCATAATTCACTTTCTATGAATGAAAAAGAGTTGAAACATTCATACTAATTGGACCAAGTTAAAATTTATATATAAAGGATAGAAATTATGATATGAATCAGAAGAGGTATTACAAGTCCAAAATTAAACAATTTCTCACATATGATAACACTTGGAGTGAAAGCGGGGGTGATTATTTATAAAATTCCATAGATAATGAAAGTTCATATCCAAGTAATATCGGTCATCTTGCAAGAGTACATATTACATATAAATGTTTTATAGACATGGTAAACACTACTGAATAATTTAACAATATTTCATTAGATTCCAATTATTATGATGACAAGTATTCCACATCTTCATAAGAAGAATCAACTCCAGCTAGTGATGATAATACTTTATCATCCTATAAAGAAGTTTCTTGATTTGAAAAGAATTTAGAAAATTAAAATAGTATTGTCTGTAAAAAACCAGTTAATGATAATGGAAAATTGCTAAAATCTGATTCAATAATTAATATTCTAACAAATAAAATATCATATCTATCAATTGATATTAATTAATATATTTTTGAAAAAGATACACATTCTAAATACATATAAAATGTAATTTCTGAAAAAAATAATTTCAAAACTAGTTTTGGGAAATTAAATTCCAAAACTAATACACATGTGGAAAATAATTATGTCATAAAACTAAAATATTAAATTTCTTCTTCAAATAAATTTTTATCAAAAGTTACTACTATAAAAGAATGTTTTGATAAATTGTTTAAACAAATTCATCCACAAGATTCTAGTTTAAGGATAGGTTATACTCATTGAAAACTAATTTGTTTAAAAAAAAAATTTGTTCCAAACAATTTACAATTTTTACTAAATATATAAATATAGTACATTGGGAAGATGATTTTTAATGAAAGTGGATTCCAAAAATTGTGTGATCTAACATTTCTAGACCAATGAAATTTTGGGATCCAAATAACTACTTATTTTATTTTCATGAATGAAAATGATGTACCAAAAACAATAATACATGGTACATAGAAAGTTTTTATTCCCAGCATATTTCTGGTAATAAAAATAATTGAATAGATAATTGAAATTAATATTAGAAGATTTACTTTCAGAGACAATTCTTAGAGACAATTTGTTGGTATACGTAACATTGTTCTTCTTGGAAAATCTTTAATTTCAATTTTTTTATATATTAATGTTCTTATGAAAATACTTAGAAGAAAAATTTATGTATGTGATGAAGGTTACTTTGTGAATTTTAGGGACGTTAAACATGTAGTACATAATTCCAAGTATGAATTCATTCTTTCTACCAATAGGCATGAGAATGTATATACACCTAACATAAAAGACCATAAGAGACAAGACATACATTCTCTCAGTGAAATAGAATATCAATAGTTGTTATATCATAGAAGTTCAGGACACTATAACGTTAGGAACATAAGTAAATTGACTACGAAAAGACTTCTTAATGATCTACCAAAAATTAGATTTCATTCTTAAAAATTCTTTGACCCTTTTCAATATGGAAAAAAATATAAGTTAATCATTAAATATATTTGTGAAGTATCATATTTTTATGCATCAATGTTTGTTTACATAGATTAATTTGGTCCTATAAATACTAGAAGTTTTGTAGGAATGTACTATGTATTTTTTTTGTTAATGATTACACTAGATATACATGTGTCTATTTTTTACAAATAAATATGAAGCATTTGGATATTTTAAAACAATTTTAGAAAAAGTTAAAAATGAGAAAAACCATCCCATGATTAATATTCATAGTTATCATGGTGGAGAATTTTTAAATTCTGATTTTGAATCCATTTTTCGTTACAAATGAATTACACATTACATTTTTATCTCCTAGAACTCCCCAAAAAATGATGTTGTTGAAAGAAGAAATATTGTTCTTCAATAAATAACATGTACCATTTGGAGTGAATACTCTATTGATATTTTTTGGATAAATCATTTTGTACATTTTATTATAATATAAATTGAGTTTTAATTGAACATTTTATTAATAAAACTTATTATGATTTTTGGACTGGACAAAAACAAAATGTTTTATAATTTAATATATTTGGATGAAAAGTATTTATTTTTAATACTAAAGATAACATACATAAATTCTCACCCAAATTTGATGAATGTATATTCTAATGATATTCCACTACCTCTATGGCATATATTTGTTTTTAAGAAAACTCATGTAATGTTGAAGAAAAAATACATGTTAATTTTATTAAATTGATCCTTTTGTTTTTAAACAAACCCAATCAACATCCACATATGCGTTTTTGGAAACTGATTGTCATCATTTGATAGTAAAATATTCTAATAATGAAAATACTCAATATTTTTTTCATGTATTTACACAATAATAATTTCAACCTTATATTGATGAACATGTTTTTCAAAACCAAAGTCATTTGTTTCTTATGAATCATACTAGTGATAGTATCATTGGTGATGTTAATCATACTCTAAGGACTATAAATTTCTTAATAAATTAATTATAACACCTTTATTTTCATTGTTAATTTGAACCTAAATGTCATAATGAAGATTTTGATGATGAGGATTTGATGAAATAAAAGAAATATGAAATAAATTAATTCAAAATGAATAAAGTCTAGTAATTAGTTAAAAGACCTAAAGAAGTATCATTCATTGGTGTAAATTTTTTTTTTAGAAAAAAATGTGATGAAATGAAATAATTATTAGAAATAATGTGAGACTTTTTTCTGTACGTTATAATCTATAAGAGGGAAGAGATTATGAATAATCATATCCTCTAGTAGCAAGACTTGAGTATATTGTTATACTATCAGATTTTATAGCATTCTTCAATTTCAAACATTTTAAAATGGATAAGATGTGTGCTTTCCTTAATAGATATGTATAAGAGGATGTTTTTCATGAACAACCCCTTGGTTTTGAAGATCCAAAACATCCTTAATGAATCTTTAAAATTACTGAATCATTGTGTAGACTAAAAAAAGCCCCTAAATAATGATATGATAGATTAATAGGTTTTTAGTTAAAAAAATTTGTTTAGGAGAATATTGATCCAAATCATTTCATAAATAAAATAACAAAAATGTTTAAAATGTTCAAATTTATGTTGATGACATTATATTTTAGTCAACTCAACAGTCTTTAATAAAATCTCTTTTGAATATTATGAAATTTGAGTTTAAAATGATTATGATGGGTGAGTTATTATTTTTTCTTGGTTTTTAAATTTCTATTAATCCATAATGGACTTATATATATAAGGATTAGTATATGAAATATATTCATAAAAAGTATGGATATGATAATAATAAAATATTTAGTACTCCAATCTGTACCTTAAATACACATTATATTGATGAATCTGGGAAATCAGTTAATAAAACATCCTTTAGAGGTATGGTAGAAAGTCTACTATACTTAATAGCCAGTAATCAAGAATTAAATTTTTTTTCATGTTTTTTTTCATGATATCAATCTAATCCAAAATATCCCATTTGGAAGTTGTAAAATGAACTTTTTTTATTTAATGAGAATTATGGATTTATGACATTTATATTCTTGTAGAAAATATTTGGAATTAAAAATCCTGTCAGATGCTGAGATTAGTCGTTGTAGAATGGATAAGAGAAGTGTATCTAGAACTTATCATATCTTATAAGAGTCTATAGTTATTTGGTCTTGTAAGAAACAATAATCAATGACACTTTACACTACTGAATTCAAATATTTGGTAGCCAGAAGTTGTGGTGCTCAAGTGTTGTTGATGCGACAAACAATCACTGATAATGGAATTAGTTCTCCAAAAACTCATATACTTTGCGATAACACAAGTTCCAATTCCATTAGTGAAAACATATCACATCCCTTTAGTGAAAAACATATACATATTAGGAATCACTTTCTTAGTGATCACACACTTCAAAGAGATATCATTTTACAGTTAGTTGGAATTCAAAAAAACATACTGGTTTTTTAAAAACCATTAACTTATGATAAATTCTAATGCATTAAAAAATGCTAGGAATGATCACTATAAATTAATCATTAATATCTACTTCTTGTTTAAATAATATCCTTATGTTATGCTACATCATTTCAAAAGGGCGTACATATGTTTTATTTTTTTTCATGGTTTTTATTTCATAAATTTTTTTCTCTTTTAAAATATTTTATTACTAGAAATATATCATACTTGAATTTTTTTATTTTTGAAATTTTTTCATACTGAAATGTTCCTTACTCAATTTTTTCATTCTCTAAAATTTTTTATTTTTTAAATTTTCCATTTTTGAAATTTTTCATACTCAAAAATCATTCATAATTGAAATTTTTTAGAGTTAAATATTTTCTTAATCAATTTTTTCATACTCGTAAATTTTTTGTACTTAAATTTTTCACACTCATAAATTTTTTCATACTCAAATTTTTTGTACTCATTAATTTTTAGTACTCATAATTATTTTGTACTCAATTTTTCTGTACTCATAAATATTTTTTACTCATAAATTTTCATAATCATAAATTTTTCATAATCAAAATTTTTCATTCTCATAAATTTTCTTTTTCAAATTTTGCGTACTCATGTTTTTAGTAATCATATATTATTTTACTTATTATTTTTTTGTTGACAAAATTACATTATCATTTTTCATACTCATTTTTTTCAAGAAGTACTCACTATTAAAACCAATTGATCGATCTTGAAACTCTAAAAGGTAAAATATTTTATACCTTAATCTATTTCAATTATATTTTAATTGTTGGTATTTTATTTATTTTAAAATATTTATCGAATTCATCTTAAATAAGATATGTTTTTCATTTTGTTTTTCCTAAATCATAAAATCCTTAAGTGTTCAATTTTACTAATTGTTTGATAATTTTGATCTTATATAAACCATAGAATCTAAATGGTCATAAATATTCACCTACATAAAGGGAACCCCCTCTTTTACCTCTATTGAATTATTCATCCATTTCATTGAAGCTCTGCCTCCCTTAAAATAGGCAAGTCTTGAAGATTTCTTTCCCAGAAACTATCTATTCCCTCATATCTGAATCAATAGCATCGTCTCAAAAAATGGCTCACAAAGAGTTCCCTTTCATGTTAGTTTTCAGATAACGGATAGTAAAAACTTATTTTTTGGATAAATAAGATTCCACATTGAAATGGATTACTAGATATTATTGGAGGGAATCTATTTTATTAGCATAACCCAAGACTGATAAAGACCTTGTCACCAAATCCTTTTTTTTCATTTTCAAGATAAACCACTTTTTGGGTTAGTGGGAACATCACAAACATAGCACACACAAAATTCCAACTAACAAAATCCACCCCAAACAAAAATTCAAACTTCAACATAGAAAAAAAGTCCTTTTTAAAACTGAAAATCATGTGGTAGAAGGAAATCGGAATTCAAACCACCAAATCCAAAATGAAACATGAGGAGATCTTGATCATCACATTAGAGAAAGTCATGCCGCAGCCTTCTTGATTACTACCAGTCATCGTCATCACCCTGACACCACAAGAGATGAATGCGGGAAAGGATTTTCCGTGAAGCAGAACCACACCATCGAAGTCTGGAACAACTCATGGGAACTGTTGAAGATCACTTGCCTTGACAACGCATCTTCGTCACACTAAAGCCTCCACAGAGTGTCAAATCCAGACAGCAAACCACAATAAGGAGCATCCAAACTAAACAGCCAAAGAAGAAACCTAACAGATGATGAGATCTCCACACCAGAACCAGAGGAACCAACAAGCGCAGCCCCACATCGCTGACGAAAGTAGAAAGAAACCCACAAACCATCACCAAACACCTTGCGGAATAAAAACTCAGACCCTCCACCAACAAAGGACACGCGTCTGGATCCCTGATGGCCTCCGAACCCAAATCCCAAAACCTCAGCATCACCCCACACCCGATCCTCCTCGGAGAGGCACAGATAGACATAAGGCCAGAGCAGGGAACATAGTGGGCGAGGAACCCGAACGACGCCGTGACAACGGGGAAGAAAACCAATAACAATGAAAGGCCGATGCCGGAGTTCCCTGAGAACAGATAGTCCCCAAACCACAGGTTCCCAAAACCCAACAGAGACCCTGCTTCAGATCCGACCTGGAAAGCCTCAAGGGAACCAGAGGTCAGGGCAGGGGAGTGGCCAAGGGCTCTAACGTAGACCCCAATGACCGGCCTACAAACCGGAAAGGAAGAAGGAGAATGTGGAGAAAAGAAGGGAAAAGGAAGGGGGAAGGAGAAGTGCTCAGACGCTCCGCCAAGCCCGCATCCTAGGGTTTCAGGAGGAAACCCTAGGCGGGGCGGAGAGGGAGAGGAAAGAGATGGAGGCTGAGCGACGTCAAGGGCCATCATCGCCGCAAGAGAATAATATCATGGGAGAGGGAAACACGAGAGAGTCGGAGGCCATAAGAAGGATTGAGCTTCAACATCCCCGGAGATTGTGATGGAGGAGGGAATCCTAGGGGCGAAACCCTACGGATGCTAGAACCGAGAAGGGGGAAATGAGATAGAGCAGGGGGATGAAACCCTAGGCAGAAGGCGAAAGATGACGCGGTGGATAAAACCGTAGGAACCACCAAACGAAGAATTCCGCGATGGATGATCATCTGAGAAGAAAGGGAAAATGAAGAGGAACCTGGAGAATATGTGGGAGGAAGACCCATCACCGCCATGGAGGAAACCCTAGAGAGGAAAAGGCGGACCCGAGAGCCGAGAGCCGGGTGAGTGAGGTGCCATCCGATCAAGACCTTGTCAATTTTATTAGTGTTCCCTCTCATCGTCATGCTTTTTTTAATTCTCATAAGAATACAAAATAGAAAGTAATATTAGATAAAAGAAAAAGTTGAAGAATATATTTTTGAAATCCATGAGGATAAAAGTAATTCAAATAATTTTCTTTAGATAATATTTTTACAAAACACTGGATTTAAGGTATTTTTATACCAATAAAGGGTGATATAGAAACCCTAAAAGTCTCATATATTTTCATTCTCGGTGATTTGGTAATTATGGTGAAGTTAAATTTTAGGGGTTATATCATTTTAACCATCAACAAAATAATATATGATGCCATAAAATCTCAACTGATAATGTTTATATGGATTTTTACTATGTTTATTTCCAAGAGTTTAATGATTTGTAATGATTCAATAATATCAGTGCCAAAGAAGTTGAAAAATTTATATTATCAGTGATGATACAATCAAGAGATTGAAGTATCATTTTTATATTGAATCAAAATGTTTTATCAGATATTATGATGTCAATATTATAATGTATGTATTTGGTGGTAGTCAGTTAATTTAAATAGAATCTATGATGTCTACCTCATAAAAGAATGTATAATCAGTTTCCTTTTATCCAAAGTCTTCAATGAAACAAAATTAAATTAAAAATAAATACACATCTGAGAAGAGGAGAAATAAGTCTAAAATGAAAAAATGATATCCAAAATTTGGTCTTGACTCTACTAATGCCCTATCCTGAAATATTTTCATTGTGGATGTTCATAATGATGAAGAAAAGAAAAAGAAGCTAAAAAAGGGTAAATCTGATGTTTTTCATATTTTTAATTTGTTGAATGATGTTGAGAAAGAATGTGAAATAATATAAATTAGAGAATCCTCTATGGTTGATATGATTACTCCTTCTATCTTAACAAGGTAAAAGGAATGAAAAAGTGGGTAAATAATTAGCTCCACCAAAATCATGTAAGGAAAACTATCCTATTGAAAGAGAATATAGCGAGGTGAGGTAGATTGATGAATACATAGAAGAAGATGTAGAATAAAAAGTAGAAAATAATGAAAATGAAAAGGTGGAATAAATAGAAGAAGTGGAATAATAATATGAGGAAAAAGAATATGTTGGAAATTAAATGGAAGCTGAATATGATGAATACTAATAAGACCCCAAAAAACAACATCCTATAAGCTACCATCTCTAGGAATCTATTATTCAATGAATGATTTTAAAGTAACCCATTTAGATAAAATCATTTAGATTTTTAATAAATATAAAGTTATTGACTCTGATGGTAATCGTGTTTGGTCTTTAGCATATGTGGTAATCAAAATTCATTATGGAGATATTCATAATTTTTTTGAAGGAATTGATTCAGATAACTAAATTTAAATCAAAAGAGGTCATCATATTATTAATGAATTAAACATAAGAGGAAATATTAATCTACATTTCCCAATTCATGTATAAAATATTGATCTACTTTCTGAAAGACAAAATAAAAAATAATGTTCAGTCTGAGTTTTAAAAGATATATTGTCCAAGTTATAAGATGATTTAAATGTCTTTGAAGGAAATTTTTTGGAACAAATGAAGGATTGAAAAAATGTTGTCCAATGGTCAATAAATTTTGATTAAAATGTCAAGGATAATGAATAAATGGTTCATGATATAAGGAGTGTTGTAAATGAAGTAACAGATTACATCACAAATCTTACAAGTAAATCAGATAGAAAATATAGGTTTCAAATAAAATTTATATTTTCAAAAGATATCAAGTCTAGATAAATTAATGGGATAAATGAGAAGATAAATAAAATCCAATCAGACGTAACAAGGTTGAATAATTTCAGATATTAAATAATTTATTTGAATAAGAATTTTTTTTAATGAATGATAGAATTGAAGTGGATGAGAAAACCACCAATTCTCAAGAAGAAAATTTTAAAGGTTAGGAATTAAATCTTCATATCCATGGTGAATCCTTCTTTTTTGAGAATAAAGGCGTTATTCATGGAAATAAATGAATCGAAATCAGGATCAATTGTTGGTCAACCTGTAATAAAATCTATTGCCACAAATCAATTCACTGAATAGCTGGAGGAGGATATAAGGGAATTCGAGAAGTTAAAATCAATTGTCATAAGTTTTATGTCGAACAATTTTTTTATTTAAATATTATTTTTTATTATAATTTCAACGAAAGGACTTTTTCATCTATATCAATTTGATTTAATATCTCTATTTTCTATTAGTTTAATGTTCTTTAATTCATTTTAGATGATAATGTACATTAATGTTTCATATATATTGTTTCTCTAACCCATTTTAGGTGTCAGAAAGGCTCTCCCAATTCAATTTTAAAAATCAAAATGGGGGATAATGATATTAACACGTGGGAAAGTTTATATAAAAGGATATATTCAAATCAAGGGGAAAATCATTTGAAAATGAGAATACGATCCTTAAGGGAATTTTTATGCTAAGGTGGAGATAATAATATTCAATATTGTATTAAGTTGAGTCAAAACTCCAAGAGAGATAAGTATAAATTTTTTCATTTTGAATAAAAAAAATGGAATTATGGTTTTAAAATATATATTTTTTTTATGTTTTCTGATTTGTGCTTTCCAAAAATGGGGTGATAGTAGAGTAAAAAAGTTTCCTTTCAAATTTTCTATTTATTTTCTTTTTGAAATTAATTATTTTGTCATATACCTAATTTCATGTACTCTATTATATCCTAAATATTATAACATATTAATTTTAACAATAATGATAATCATAATCATCCCACATACAATATTTACCACAATCAATATTTCAATATGATACTCATAACAAGGTTTCATTCAAAAAAATTTATACCCATGATATCACTTTCTTTTTCATATGAAGTCTGGTTACGATTATCTTCGCACCCAAGAAAATCATTGTAATTTAATTTTTACATGATTATCATACTGAGGTTGGATACCATTTATATCGTACTATTCATTTAGAAAATGATTGTAAAATAATATGTCTAGAAAATCATACTGACAATTTTTTCATAATCAAATTAAACATAATATCAATTTAATAATACTAACATTAATAAGGATTATCATAAGTCAAATATAAATTTTTGTTTTTTATTTAGATAACTGGATAATAATAATAAAAACAATTTATTCAAAATGATTTCATGCTTTCTATGTTCATATAACCGTTGTAGTCTAGGTGTCCAATTCATCTTGAAAATCTCTGATAGAATCCATCCCCGGGAGATCAAGAATACAATTATAATCCATGACTCTAAATACTAAGTTATTTTCTCATTTAAAGAGATAGGACATGTGTAAAGATGAGATGACACTCTGGTGATTTTACTATGTGAGAGCACTGAATCCTATAAGAGTGAAATTTGGTCTAACATTCTTGTATCCTTCTTGAGTTCATTTCCATTTGTTTGACATTCAATATTGTTTTTAGTGTTGAGGTCTTCCAGGGATTGGAATATTGAATATGATCACTATATTGATCAAGTGCTATCAGAGATTGGAAGATAGAGAATCCAATCATTGTATTATGGGTTGCAGGGAGTTAGTAGACAGTGGATCTAATCACCTTCTTTATTGAGGGATGTCAGGGATTGGAAGATAGAGAATACGATCATCATATCAAGGGATACTGAGGATAGGATAATAGAGGATTTGATCGACTTCTTGATTGAGGGCATATGGGGATAACATGATAGGGAAAATCTGATAATCCTTTCGTGGGTTTACCCAAGTGTGGGTAATACATAATTTCATGAAAGTATAAATCAAGAGACCTTTATCCTAGTTTATTGGATACATTTATATTTTCATTAATACATTTTTAATCATTTACTTGTTTAATAAAATGTATTTTAATTTCTTCCACTACTATTGTAATTGGAATTCAATTATTTTTATTAATTTTTGTATAGGTATTTATTTTATCGTAATAGATTCAATTACAATACGATCATATTAATTTTTATTTCATTTTCAATATGATTTACTCTGAATATGATTATATGTAATTTATGATAGTATCATTTTTTTAAATTACTTTGATTTATTTTAACCATTGTGACAATGATTATAACCATTATTAATCTGTTTATATCGTTTTTACAATGAATATGATTAATTTCAATTACGACCTATGAAACACCTATCGTATCCTATCTGATTAAGATATATTGATCATCAGATCCACAAACCAATCTGATTACTGTATAAATTCGAAATAGGAATTTGGAATATAATTAGTTTAATCCTATTAAACTATGATTATTTTAAGTATAAAATATATTTTTTAACTTAAAATTCTCCCCTATTATATTTATCCATCTATATATACATTATGATAAAAAAACATGTCCTCATCAATACATGGATCATCAAATATGAAAACATGGAAAATTGAAAATTCATTGTAATAAATAATCATGAGATATGTGATATCAGTCTCGACCATTAGAAACATTATAGCCCATTGGAATGGATAATGAAAACATGTATGTTACTTGTGACGTCATTTTCAATTCACTCTTACAATATCTCTTATAAATGGAATTTCCATATAGTCGACTTACATTCCCAATGAATTAGAGGGATATTAAAAAACCACCCATTATTGGATTTTCACCAAACATCCCATCATTGGATTTTTACAAAAACACCAATAATTGGTTTATAACATAACCATGAATCGAATTTCCAAGTACCATTAAATAATCATAATGATTAAAATATTTCAATTTATCATAAACTTATAGGAGAAACCATTATCTCTTTTATAATTTGATTATCCAATGGAATAGAAATGAATTATATAACATTATCATTAAAACATGATTAACCCATGTAAATGAAATGATTTTCCTAACAATTTCTTTGAATCATTTTTAACCCATGGAAAATAAATGGGTTCCATAACAATCTAAATGAAACAATATTAATCTACATAGAGAAAGAAAGAATATGATATTAATAGAATACATCCCCAGTGTAGGATAAGTGACAACAAGGTTTGTTTTTTCTGATTAATGTAAATACCTTTAAAACATAATTAAATACATTTTTTAGGAAAATATCCTTTTCATTTTTAGAAACTATTTTTTAAAACATATTATATTTTGAAAATAATTTTATTTGAAAAAAACCTAAAAACATATAAAATACGTTTTAAAAATCATTGAAAATAGTTATTTATGAAAATATCCTTTCATCATTGAAATACTCTTTTTAAAAAACCTTTGAAAACATTTTAAGAAAACATGTTTTTGGAAGATAACATAGTTCCGACCAAAGAGAGAAATAATGTTAGATTATTTCAAAAAAATTTCTAAATACATTTAAGTATCAAAGAGAGGAAAAAGTGGTATAATTAATTAGATGTAGGATTACTAAATATAGAAGAATATGAATCAAGAAAATTATAAGATTTAAACATCGAATACATAATCATACACAATCTCAATAAAGTACGAGATTTTAATAGAATAATCTTACCACTTTCTAACTTTTAATCACAATCTATATTAATTTAATTCATTATAAGAAACATAAAATTCCATTTGAATAAATAAATTAATGATATTATATGTAAAATTGGATTTATTTACACTCATAAAATAATATAGGTTCATAATATGGCATAAATGTGAAAGAAGGAAAATTGTGACAAAAATCCATTACCCCTTTGGTTACATTGAAACTATACACCGAAAAAGAATAGAGATAATAAAATAGATATCTAACTACACATAAATATAAATATAATAATCATACAATACATTCAAATGATGTATATACACTACACAATAAAAATAAGTGGTGAATATGCCATATATCTCACAAAAATAAAACTGAGATGAGAAAAACCATTACTAGTTGAGTAATATTTGAATCCTTAGATTTTTTAAATAATAAACTCAACTAAATCTCATAATATTATAATATAAATAAAATTCAAGATGTAACATTTCATAGGTCAGTAAATACACCACACTAAATAAATGAGTGTTGAATGTGGTAAAAGTCTCACAGAAATAAAAGTGAGACTAGAATTCCCCTTACATTGAGTCCGACAAGACATTCTTGTTATTTATCATTAGGAAAAACTAAATAATGTTAATCATTTATTTTAATGATAATTTTTTCTTTTTTTAATTAATTTATTTCACTTTTTATGATGTCTTATAAAATTAGTTAGTTGATTCAGTTTTCATTGGACGTTTTGACTATATTTGGCTTGTGTGTCAAAAAGCACATAGGTGTGATGACTATGGTCAAAGTGGTTAATATTAAAACATATCTAGAATAAGATTAAAGTGGTTAATAATTAAAATGTTATCTAATTATTAAATAAATTATAATTCTTAATCTTATCATGAAATATGGTTATGAAAATTGAAATAACATTATGATCATGGAGATGGTAGGCCAACGTACACATGAGTAACATTTCTATTTTTCAATGATCATTTTGAAAAAAATTAATATTTTAACATTCCATAATTATAATTATATCAAAACTTCTATAATATTTAATTATTTTTACTTATATATATATCATTATGTGATTTAAAATGAATCACATTATTCGAGGAGGTGGTAGTCCACACATCTATGAACGAAGTTATCACTTTTCCAATGTATGAAAAAGTAATAAATAATATGGTCTATTATATTTATAGATATATAATTATGTCATTAATATCAAAATTAAATCTTTAATATCATATATATTCATTATATATACCCTTTTTACCTTCCATGTCACAAATTAGTGAGAAATGATTCACATCTCTTTGTGAGGCGGTAGTCCGTCGTACACACGAGTGACGTTGTCGTATCCATTATGGTAAGGAATGTAATAAGGGTGTATAAGATATATTTAACTAGGAGGTATAATTATGTTATAATTATAATAAATATTATATATAAATATTATTTCCATAACTATTCCCATGCACACGAGGTGGTATTTGAAAAATGAACAACATTTTTTCACAAGATGGTTGTCTGCCTTACACATTAACAATGATTTTGTAACTCATTCTAGAAAGTGTGTCTTTATAGGTCATAAAATTTAGATAAAAACGCCTTAGTTTATTGAGTAAATTATTATTATTATATAATCATGATATTCTAATAATATAAGGGTGTGGAGAACAAAATACTATTAAATTGCACATCGATGAATGTTACCTCTTCGTCGGGGAACCCCTTTCAATTTAAACCAAAGATCGTTATTGGATTTATTTTTTGACAAATTGTAGATTATAGGATGGTAAGAGGTAAGTTGGAAGGTTGTTTTTAGTTATTAGAATATCCAAAAAGATTAATAGAGGTCAAAAATTGGGGATAGTAATTTCATTTATATAGTGGAGGATGAGTGACGTTCGTGTAATTACTAAAAAGATAACATTATTTTAAAGTATCCCATACATAATGTGCCTCAAATAATGTAATTTTTTCATAAAATAAGTTTTTTTTACACATTTCTAACTAATTGGGTCTGGACATGTTTCTGGGTCATTTTCCTTATAATATTAATGTTTTACCACTAAGTAAAATCGTTATTACCTTAAATGCTATAATTAAATTTAATTTCATTCAATAATATTTTTGTTAAAAAAATAATTTGACCTTAATATAAATTATAAATAATTACTATTCCAAATATGGAATCCATTTCCAAAATTAAATTCACAAAATTTTATAAAATTAATTTAAAATCAATCTTGTAGATGGAATGAGATATAAAACTTTTAATATGAAAATATTCAAAATGATTAACAAGATGTTATTTCTAAATTCAATATAAAAAAGATTACAATTACAGATTTTGGATTAATATATGTATAATTGAACTATTTTTACTTTAAAACTAATTTATAAAATAATTTAACCTTTTTAATTATTTAGATGAAAAGTCAGTTTATCAATTTAAATTCAGTATTTTTCCCTATTCGTTACAAAAATAAACATCTCGGAAATATTCCCAAAATTAACCCTACGATAATTTAGAAATTATTATTTAAAAAATTATGTTTATATTATCGAATAAAATTTATAAATAAGTATAAATTTAGTTTTAATACAATTTTTCCATTTAAAGGTGATCAAACTACTTTTTTGAAAAATATATCTTTTTTTATGCTCAAAATTTGATTTATTCTTTTTTTATGCCTATAAAACATATTTGGTGAATTTGAAAAGAATATAATGAATATATAAAATAGAAATTTCATTAATATCATTCAGTAATAGTGATTAATTTAATTTATTAACATAAAATTCTTTTTTGGGCATAAATGTTTTTTTTATAAAAACAGATCCTATATGTTTAATTGGTTTATATTCATTTATAATTAATTCGTCACAAAATGATTCATTATATAATCATGTGTAAACAATATTTTCATATTTTTTTATATTTTCATTCCTTCTATTCCAACGGCTTGGTGATAACTAGCAAAGTATTAATAGTATATTAATATTTGGTAAGACTCGGCCTTGCATGTAACCTTAGTTGTTGAATAAACTCAATGTTACATAAAAAACAAGTTAATAATGGTGTTGTGTATAACTCAAGATAAACAATAAATTTATTTTAACATAAGATACAAAATAAATTTAATTAAATTGAATGATTATATTTCATAAAATTTTGGTATATTAAAATAAAAATTTAAAGGAGGCCAAACATTTAGTATTTCTTAATCAGTTCAATGATCTGGAAATGCATAAAAAAGAAAATGAAGATAGATTCTTTAATTAAAAAACTGAATTTTAGGGATCTTTACGAGGACATGGGTAATAAGTTAATGAAATTGATACTGTGAAGAAAATATTTAGAAGGATCCAACCTCTGTATAATCGCAATGTTTCAAATATTGAGATAATATATTAGTATATGTTTTATATTTAGGACATGTAAAGTAGTCTGTTGGATTATTAAATGATAGTAAAAGAAGAAGATAAAAAAATCAAGTTACAAATGAAATGGTATTCAAATCCTTGTAAAAACATTACATTTCCAAATTTTGTGATGATGGAGATGATAAATATAATGACACTTTTTTCACTTTTCTTAAGAAATAAAAGATATGAGCATGGAGATTTGAAGGAATGGTTCTACTGGATTGTTTTTAGTGAGGAAAAGTACAAAACATTTTCACTTGGATCTCAAGGGGGTTCAATGATGTATAAATTGAAGTAGAAACCATGTAGATTCCAAATATGAGGTTCCATCAAAAGGGAGAAACATAAAACAAAACAATTATAGGGAAAGGACTCATTTGTAAAGAATAATAAGATAATAAGGAATTTTTGGAGGATACAGAACCAATGTTTAGATCAGATGTTGAATTGTTCATGATGGAAAATGTTTAAAAGGTAAACCATATAAAAGATAAAGATATTCACTCAAATATTTCTGTGGAACTCAAGGTGGAGCTTAAGGGTCCTATTGATAAGAATGATTCACAATGAAAGAAAAACAATAAATATTGGAGATTTTTTGAAATAGTCATCAGATTTTTTAGATCATCATGTAGCATATATTGATCGAATTAATGAATTGGTTGATGAATATGTGATAAATAACGGCAACATGAAAGATTTTTTGAATTATAAACTGGTGATTTAAGAGAAAGAAATCGTCATCAATGACCATTCATTGATACTAGAGGAAAGTTTAAGATATTTGAGGGCCTTGAAGAATAATTCCATTCATTAATGAGTTAACCAGAAACTAAATAAAAATAAAAGGAAATAAATAATAAATGAATTTTTTTAAGGTTTTAAGATATAGAGATTTTAGAAATTTTTAAGTATGGTTCCGTAGAAGTATAGAAATAGTTAAATGATCAATGATCTAAACATATGGGAAAAATTGGAATTATATATGATAAATAAGCATAAAATGTTATAAATGGGATGATCCATAGAAAAGAGAATAACAACATTAAAAAAATCATAATGGCACTAGATATCATAATAGATACTGCTTCAAACCAAATACACAAAGTAAATAAAATTAATACATAATTATATAGAGAGTGTATCCCTTAAACAATCCAAAAAAATTAGGGTACTTGTAGAGGAATGAAAGTAGAAAGATATTTCATTTTAAGAAATTTAAATTATGTAGTTTTTTTTCAGAACATGTCTTACTATGAAGAGGAAAATGGATATTTAAATGGTCAAGAACATACAAGTAAACAAAGAAGATTCACAGAATATGCATTATCATAGAAAATAAATAATTTCTATGGTTATTTTTTTACAATTATTATATTGAACATAAATCTATTCATTATATGTAGAGAAATGGTTGGAGAAATAACATTAAAACTCCATTACAAGTTAATATCGATCAACCAAGTAGTTTTTCCCAAAAAAATATATATTCTTCTTTGGAATAATAATGTGAGGATGATTTAATCATGCCTGGTGAAATTATATTGGAGATTCCATTTTTTCTTTCACATAATCATGTATCTCATGGAAGGAATATAAGAATAATGAGATTGAAAAACTTGCATAAATCTCTCTCAAAGATACAAAAAATATTATTACTTTGATTCTTGATAGAAAATTCTCAACCCACATGACAAGAAATATTGGTTTATTAAAAAATGTTAAGAAAATGTTTGATGAAATAGTAAGATTTAACATTGACGGTTCTTTAAAGACAATATGGAGTAGAAATATAGAATTATCAAATTATAAGAAAATAAAAATAGAAGTTCTCTATGTCGATGGTTTCCATAAAAATATCATGATTGTGAGTCAACTGTGTGAATCAAAAATGGTAGTGAAATATATTCAAAAGGGTTCCCCATCAAAGAAAATATGGGTAATTTTATTTTTAATGGTTGTAAGACAAATGATAATTTCTACTATTTAGAATGTAAGGAAAAATCTTATTTCAAAAAAATTAAAGAGGAAAACAACTTTTGGAACTAAAGGATGGTCACATTATTCAACAGAGCGTAGAGAAAATATCTAGTATAAAGGATGTGGTCGACATTCACAAATTATATTATGATTTAGAAAAAGAAATCTCATGCATGCATGAAAGGATTAATGGTCCATTATTCTCATCGGTAAATGATGAAAATGGCATTGAATCTTCTTGATGTTGTTCACACAGATGTGTGTGGTCCAATAAATATGTATGTATCATATATAGAGAGGTACTAAATTATTTTTATTCATTATTATAATATAATGTAATGTGTTATGTTGATAATATTCAAATAGAAAATGGTTGAATTCATGATGAATTATCTCTGAAGAGTTGAGAATGAAATTGGAGACATAATCACGATTTTACTATCTATTAATGGGACATAGTACACAAAAATTAAATTTAAATGTTAACTAAAAATGGGATCTATGATGAAGTTACCTTAGTGATGTTACCTCATCAGAAAGGGACATTGAACCTAGCCATCAACAAGTGAATAATATGGCCATAACTATACTAACTGAGAGTTGTATTTCTCATCATTAATGGATAGTGCCTATTCGTGTTTCCATGTACATTCAAAATTAAACAGGGAAACATATTTTAAATGATATGACACCATATGATATATTCCATAGAATAAATATATCTCTGAAGTATTTTTTTTAATTCTTGAAGTAAATGTTTCATCTGAAATAAAGAAAATATCACGGAAAGTATAGTGATGCTCAAGACAAAGGAATATTCCTTATATATTCGAGGAAGAGTAAATACTACAAATTATACAATCATCATCTTATAAATATTATGGATAGAAAATATGTTAAGATCATAGAGTATAAAAACATAAATTACATGCGGAGAACATATGTTGATATGATTTATGATGAAGAAAGAAATCGAAATGGTATTGATACAAATACTGAAACTGTGGATGGATTGTCAAACATTGAGGTCTCTAAAAATAATTATCATTATGAAGCTGAATCAGAAGAGGAGAAATTTTATAAAGAAACTCTACCATAACCTCAAAGAATTAATAAAATAATTGATTTTGATCAATACAATATCCCCAGGGATTGGACTACTCTTACAAAAATGAGAATAATGATGAATGAATCACGTTTTTTATCCTCCCAGTTGTGAAACCACCTCATTTGAAGAAGTAGTGAAGGATTAATCATAGGTTATATCCATGAATGATGAACTGGAAAAGATTGAAAAATTTAAGGCATGATATATTGATAAGAGACTATAAAATTATAATGTGATTGGAGAAAAATAGATCTTCAAAAAATTCAATGTGTTTGGAATCATGACCTGAATCAAGGCTCACATAGTGTGTAAAGGCTATGCTTAAATGTAAGGAATTAATGTTGAAGAAACATTTTCTTCGGTAGCACAATTGAATTCAATTAGTATATTCTTAGCCATTGAGATTTAAATATAGTAAATTTTTTATCAAATGGATGTTAAAACAGTATTCTTTAATGGTGTTGTTGATGAAGAATTCTACATTGAACAACCTATATGATCTCTAAATTTAAAAGAATAAACAATTATTTTTAGATAAAACAAGGATGTCTATGGTGTAAATCACTCATCACAAGCATGGTATTATCAACTTGATTCTTTTCAAAAGAATCTACAACTTAAAAGAGTCAGTGTCGACAAAAATAAATACATGATGAATTTATAGGAAGATCAATTTATGGTTCATGTGTATGTGGATGATAATATATTTTGTGGAATAAGATTGGGATCAACAGATGAATTCTATAATCACATGAAATAGGAATTTTAATTATCTATTATTGTCGAAGTCAAATAATTTTTGTGGCTAGAGGTAACTCAAATGAAGGAATACACATTCACTTATCAGGTAATGTATGTAAGATATTTTATGATTAAATTTAACATTCATGACTTCGAACCAATGTCGACTCCAATTTCGGTTGGGAAAAAACATGGAAATCATAAGTATGGGAAATATGTTGATCCCACCTTTTATAAGAGAATAATTGGAATAAAATTATATTTGACTACAACATAGACAAATTTTGTCTTTCCAACACATTTAGAAGCATAATTTCCACGAAATTCTAAGGAAGAACATTTTGTAGAAGTTACAATAACCTCGATGTGTATTCAATGTAATATCAACTTTGTATTATACTTTCCAATAATAGGAGATAATAAATTAGTGTCATTTTCTGGTGTTGGTAGGGATAGAGATGTGGTTGACCGAAATTTCACTTTTGGTGGTTCATTCTTCATTATAAATGCATGTGTGTGGTGGCTGATCAAGAGACAAGAAAGATATTCTCTTAGTACTACTGAAGAAGAGTATATCTCTGTGAAAAAATGAACGCACTCAAGTATTGTGGATGAATGAATAACTTAATGATATTGGTAATAACATAAAACTACCAATGGTGTTGAACTCTAACTAAAAGAAAGTGATTTATCTTAAGAAAAATATAGTTCAATACTCTCATAACAAATTCATTGAGTTTAAATATCACATCATCAATGATAAATGTCAGCAAGGTGTAATTAAACTGGAGAATTATGGGACTAATGATAAAGTGTATAACATAATGACTATGTCATTGTAAGAATAAATTCTTGGGAAACATTGGTTGAAACTATGTGTTCACACACCACCCATTACATAAGGATTTTCTAGTTTACCCCCTCTTCCCAATTTTGTTAACGTTTTAATATGTTTGTGGATGTGATGTAGGTCTATGGGGGAGACACAATCTAGGGGGAGTTTGTTTTGATCACTAAGAGTACAAATACTAGTTCTTTGGGTTTACTATAAATGGTAGAGATAAATGGACCTAAATTAATTGTAGGGTTGTAGTATGATATTTCAGTGGTCTTTCAAGGAATTAAATTCACATATTACACTCTAGTTTTATACACCAATATTTTATCACATATAAATAGAGTGTTGGTCGAGATATTTTTGGCTTATCAGGTTTTTGATTGATGAAGGTGCCTTACTAAATTTATCTACATATTTTCAACAAACCCAAAAGGGGGATATTATAGGAACCAAGGCTTTTAATAGCTTGAAATTGAGCATAGCTTGTATTTTTTTTCAATCAACACTGAGTTCATCACTATGTTTTCAAGAAATATGATCTTAGGGTGAAAGAGGATTTAGTGTTTAATGTGTTGTATTTTTGCATTATTTTCCAAAATATTTCCAATCAAAATCTAGAGGAAGGTGAAAGATTCATGAAAGAAGTTTTTACGTGATAGGATCATCATATATATGGTGAAGGCATTTATTTAGTGAATATTGAAGTTTCTTGAAGATGTAGATATTTGTTGAGGATTCTAGTGTCATGGTGGTTTGAAGGTTTCTGAAATAATATTCACGAAAATGGTTGATTTATTATGAGATTATTGTAATCTCTGCAACTATGAAAGGATGTACGAACAAAATAATTTCACTAATTCTCACAAAGAAAAGCGGCTTTGTGAACATTCTTGAAATATGTTCAGGAAAAAGCCATGGTAACCTTGGGATATTGATGAAAATATATTTTCAATAATAGGTGGAAACACCGATCATTTCATACAATGATAATATGGAGAAAAGGGGAAATTATATAATTTCATTAATGTGATTCATAATAGAATTCATTTTTGAAAATTTGGAACTCTTCATGATATAAATCTTCAAAAACGTATGGTTTTGAACTAATTAACATTAAGTAATTTTAGAAAAGGGGGTTCATTAATACTAGGAGCCTCTTTATTTTTTGGAGTTTCATAAAGGATGTGATCTTTTTGAAGGATATGAGATTCGATAAATGTAGTCGGGTTCTCGAAGGCTAATGTATTTTTGAAATATGTAGGTGGTTTCACAAAGGATAGGATCTTATTTGAATAGTAGTGTTGAACATATGTTTTTAGTGAACAGTGTTTCCAAGTGCATCAATTCAAGACTATGGTTCATTCATAAGATCATTATAATTAGGGACAAAGACTTAAATGAAATATAAATTGAAGTGAAAATTAATTTGATAAATTGATTAAGGATTCTCCCAAGGGAGTGAGAAATGGGGAGTTGATGTAAGTGATCAAAGGGAGGTATTTTTCAATCCCTACCATTCTTATGAAGGATGTGTTCCTAGAGTGATGTGACCATATGAAAAAAACTATAATCCAAAATACCCTGCGAAAGTAGTGGATTCAGGTATGACTAACGCACTATCTATGTATTCTCTTTTGACTAGGCCTTAGTGATGAACCATGTAATACTAATGTGTTAGAATTATTTTTATGTATCTGGTTGTTTAATAATTTCATAATCCCATCTGAAATGTATAACCGGTTCTACCAGTGTTGTGATAAGATCCGTCTCATTTAATGAAAAATTTGACACACTAATTCACCCCTCACCACTCCGGGAGTTCTAGGGTCCTACAAAAATTGTATATTGGAAGCAGATATTGAAATTCATAAAGAAAATCTATCTACATTCTGCAAGGAAAATAAATTTATGAAAATATGAAATCAATTAATAAAATAAAAAATTATAATAATGGAATTAGTTTAGAGTGTCTTAATTCTACGGTGTTCAAAAATAGACCTGTGAAACGTAAATATACAAGTATTTCATTAATTAGTGTTTTTAAATAGTTATATTTTAATAATTATGGATTATACTGTTCTTTAGTTTTTATAAAATCCTTATTTATAATATTTTTTTATCAAATTATATTTTCAAGGAAAAAGTATGTAAACCTTCTATAAATTCTGTACCTGAAGCTTTTTAGACAAACATTATTCACCCAAAACATACATACATTCAAAAGAAATACATTTATTTCTAATTATGGAAAATGTTAATAAACATTTATTAATTTATCATTTTGTGTGTTGGAAAGAGATAGAGATAATGAGTATTTAAATTTTTTTTCATCCGGTTTACTGCTATATACATTAATTATTAATTTTTATTCATTGAAAATATTTTATGAATTCCATGAATATCATTAATCAGTTTCATAGATCCTTGTAGTAGTTTTAGTTTTTAGAAGACAATTTCACTAGATGGATATCCACAGTTATATATTTTTATGAAGGAAGAGAATCGTAAAATTAAGATATGGATTTACTATTTTTTATTTATTTCTATTTTAGTTGGTATCTCCTTGGAATGTATAAATTTATAGGGAGCTATTTTTTTCAAACTATTGATATTTAATCTTCTTAGGCATGATATATATTTATTCATTTTTATGATAATTATTTAGTGATATATATATTAATATCTTCTAATGTATACATATATTTCAAATAATCTATCATTTTCTTCTATTTAAGTAGTTATTGATTTCATATAATTTTATAAAAAAATTTAATTTTTATTTTATATATAAATTATATGTTTTTTTAATTGAGCCTCACATAATTTAGATGGTTCATATTTCTGCTAATCAAATTTTTTGTAAATTTCACAACAAAAGTGGAATATCTACTCTTATTCCATTATTTAAATTCAAAAAGATTATTACAAAATGGAGGAAAACTATTTTTTGTTATTAAAAGTGGGAGAATAGATTAATTCTATTTCATTTCATTGATTTCCAATTCATTGGTTGGTCATTTTTATTATTAAAAAATGAGGAATTGCTTTTTAGTTTGGTTTTGTTTTATTATTATCAAAAATGGTGATATTTTTTAGTGGATCCTTGCACATTTTTATGTTTTGATAATTATAATTTCATCAATTTATTTTTTTAGGTTACAATAAGTTCATTACTCATACATCGCTTTCAAGATTGAACTACATCTAGAAAATTTTTTATTTATCAATCATTGTTTATTTATTTGTTACTTATTTATTATTATTACTCTTTATTTGTTACTTATTTATCATTATTTATTACTGTTATTTATTATATGATTTATCATAATCTATATTGAGAAACAAATATGGGTATATTGTCATATGTTTCCAATTGTTATGATTTTTTTTATGTCTTGTGTGAAGTTTTCAGTATTTTTCTATGTTTAATGTTCTTAGGTAGCGACTATTTTCTTACATATCATATTTATTCTTCTGTATTTAAATTTTCGAATGTAAATATTATTACATATGAATTATTTTCTTTCAAATTTTCTTCAATTAGTTCAAATTATCTTATATATTGATATTTTTTAAAAGATATTATGTTACACATTAGAGGGGGAGTTAGAAATTATTTTACATATCCAATATGAGTTTTAATATTTATCTTAAGTATTTAATTTTTTATATAATCAACATATCTTACATATTAAAATTTATTTTACATATCAATGTAAGATGTTTTTTTGAAAGTTATGTGTTTTAGAAAATTTTGATATAATGGTTATGGAAAAAACTATCTGAATTAAAATTTTAAAATTTATCATTGTGATTCATGAATAATTACTTAGGATATAATTTTCAAGAATTTATTATTAATGATATTATATAAATTACAATATTCCTAATTTTAAAGGTTTTGAATATTTAGGATCTATTTGAGTGCTTTTTTGGAATATTTATAAATGATTAATTGACTATTATTTTGGTAGTATTTAGTGATGTTTTATTAGTTTTAAAAATTTTATCCATTTATAGTTATAAAGAATATATTTAATTAAATTATTTATATTTTATGGGATGTTTTTAATGTTTAAAAAGTTTAAATGTGATGAATATTATTGATCACTTATGATATAGGATCATGGACATTGAAAATGGGAATATATCTATTTGATTTTATCTTATAAATAGATTGCCAAAGCCAGGTAGTGTTCATGGGGTAGTAATTATACATGTACAACTTGTTACTTCAAATTTTAAAGTGTTACAATGTAATGAGCGTTATTGTTAGACACAAGTATTTCAGGATTTATCATAATTTATTATCTACGTCATGGAAGGACAATGTATTATCTATAAAAACCACCTTAATTTGTATTGAATCTCTTGCATTAGGTTTCATCATTTTTTCATGTACTATTTAGTTTTGTGTTTTAACATTCTATCATTGTATATGCTTTATTAGTTATAAATACATTAAATGGTATTTCCTAGTTATTATTACCTAACCATGAATAATTCAATGAATGTTCCACCTTAACCCATATAAAGAAGCTTTGGTTATTCCTCTCTCATAAAAAATAGGTATAGGGATACACCTTTAAAAATCCTAAGTTAGGTCTAATTGAATAAAAAAGTTGGTTTATTTATTTTCCCAAAAAGGATTGTTTTGTTTTTATTCCACTTGGTTTAAAAATGAATATTGTAAAGCGTTTTCACTCACCTTAAAAGGTGATATAATATATTAGTGGGTTCTAAATATATTAATGATAGAGTGGTGTGAATAGTGGATATAGTATGACTTTGATTCAAACTACTATAAAAATTGTTTCCTTGTCTCTTTTTATTATTTTAAACACACTATTTATGCGCTTTACAATTAATTTTTTTTATTGAATTTATTATTCTCATAATCCACCATATTCCCCAGATTATGTTTTACACAGATTGATATTTTGAGACTGATAATTGACTAGCATTTTGTCCTTTAAATTTTAATATCTCAAACAAAATAGTTCCATTATGTAGTCCACCTAGTGGAGAGTTCTATGTCATAACATATGTATTCTTACATAGCGGGTTCTCACATAGGATATACTCTTCCAAAAACATAGGGTTTCACTAAAAAGTGCATTTTATAAGAATAATATTTAGGGTAGAGTCATGTTTTAGTAAATGATATTTCACTATAACATTACAGATAAGATTAATTTTTTAAAATTGATCTAGATAACACAACACAAAAGATTACATAATTAAGGGTTCTCACAAGGTAATCCTTTCACAATAATCTATGGTGCATTAACCATGATTCACCCTATATGGTTTTCCCTTATAGGGTTTCATTTAATCATTTCCACCTTTCCCACACCACAACCTGACCTAGGCCTGGGGTGTTCCTATGTGATTCTCAGGGACACAACATAAAATACTGTTTACATGAATCTTAAATTAGAGAAAATAATTATATTTTCTATGTAGGAACCAATGATAAATTAAAATATAATTAGGCTTATGTGAGGGTCATTCTGAAAGATACACCCTCTACATTCCTGCATTGGATCCTCTTGGATAGGGGTCGGTTTGTTGGGATTTTCTATTTCATTCTAGAGGTATTATCTTCATATGATCCCTATGCTTTTTATTGATTGTTACTTGACTTTTTATGAGTTCAGTGGGTTTTAATGATCTATATTATGATGTATTGTGGAATCTCCCTAAAAGCATATTTTTCATCTGGTGTCTTGAGGATACTGATAGATGATTAAAACATTTCATTGCTCACCATTTTTATAGAGTAATTTTGACCAGTAATTTATCTTAGGGTATTCACTATTTTATTTTCCATTTGGGAATTAATTAGATTCTTGTTTTCTGGGATTTTTCTTATGGGATTTGTTTTTTGTGTTCCATAAACACATCACATGTGGTTAGTAGAGGTTTTGGTGGTGCTGAATTTATTGGTGAGTTATTATATATGATATCTATTTGTATTAAATTTAATAATTAATTATAATTTTTATAAAAAAAATTACTATCATTTTCCATGAGAAAGGGGAACGGAATTTTTTTCATGTTATGGTAATGTTTTGATATAATATTAGTCAAAATAGCTATATGTGATATCTTCTATATGAAGGTAGTTGGTCTATAGAAAACATAACCTAATTCTGGTTTATGCATGATTTCTTATGTGGGAATGGTAATTAGTTTTTGGATAAAGTGATTAAAGACTATGAGTGTCCTTGATAGAGGAGTTAGGTGGATTGGTACATTCTAGGCTAATAGTTAGTGATTCATTGAATGTTTAGTAATTCCAAATATCTCGGTAGCTTGAATCAAAGGGGATGATGATGCCAATGAAGTATGTGTGAGGCCTTGTATAGTTCTTGGTCTAGGGATGAGTTGTGAATATCCTAGGTTGGATATATTATGAATAATACGGAATGGATGTGTGGATTAGGCATATGGGTAATAAGTTTTATGGAAGTAGAAGTCATGTATGGATGTGATTACACCCTTCAGGATGGGTAATGGCCTTGGTGCATGTGTTGAGTGGGTTAAGGCCCACAGGTCGTAGTGTGAAGTGAAGAGGATTATTTCATTGGTATGATAGTCTTAAGAGGACCCCTATGGGATATGTGTTATAAAACTAGGGTTAGGGTAATGTGAATTAATTTTATGTATTTAAGTTGGATTTCTAAGAATCGTGAAACATTTATTTATTGATGAATCCCTTGGATTAGGGGACCCAGTTATTAGTGTTGTACATAGAATGCAAGAAATAAAACAATACGTTAAGGTCCTATGTCAAGAAAAGAATTTGGTATGTGGGTTGCTATGGGCTAATAGAAAGGGGTTAGATCAATGGTAATATATTGATTTAGGTCTTAGAATCTTATTCGATGTCTACATATAAATGTAATGAATGCTAATGGGTTCAGTGGGCCATAATTATGTGTTTGAGTCTAGTTTGAGAGATTATATTGTGAGGTATGGTGGAGGATGAGTTATGCATCAAGATGTGGGGATGGGTTATGGGTTTTAAAGACCCGTAAAATTCAAGGGAAATTTTTTCTTAATTTTCTTTTGAATTTTACAAGAGCGGGGTTTATGACGGCATCTGATTCCAACGCCCGAAGTGCCCGGAATCAATTTTCGAATTTTGGCTCGGGTATGTTCCTGGAACGAACGAGCGGGAATTTCTAAATTTTGAACCGGTCCCCGGAATCGAATTCCGAGGGCACCGATGAACTCGCAGCGCCGATATTCGCTTAAGGAGACCTTTTCCGAGGTTGCGTTTATTGCGGGTTGAGAGTTATTTTTTGGGAATTTAAAATGAAGTTAAATAAAATGTGGAAACACATTTTATTTTTACCCAAGTTGGATATAACCTCCCAAAGGGAGTTAGGGGTGGGACCCACATCCACTTAACCTCCCTTGAGAGGAATAAGTGTGGTGGGGCCCACACGAACCCTAACACATCATCTTCCCTTTAAACTCCCTATAACTCCTCTTTTAATAAACTTGAAAACTTGAGTTATTAATTGAGTTGAGTTGTTTTAATTTCAAACGTTTGAAATTCAAGTTGTTTAATTGTGTAAATAAAATAAGCTTTAAGTTTATTTTATTTTGGTTAGAATTCTCTTACCACCTTGAGAGAATTTGGGAGCTTTCTTCTTCTTCTTCAACCACGATGAAGAATGCGAAGAACACTTAGTCTCCGATGAAGAACGTCGTCACGTGTCGTATCTTCTCTTCCTCGCAGCCGGTGTGTTTCTGAAGATCGACGACGCCGCATCTTCGATCTTCTTCCCGTGTCAACGAAAGGAGACGTCATTTTCTCCTCGGACTTTCTCCGTCAGTTTACGAAGATTCTCCAGCGACGTAGCTCTTCGGACGCACCTCAACATCAATGGAAATGAGGTTCGGTATCTGCGACGCCCGACCTCCGTGGTTCTTGTCTTCCGCGGCTTGTTGACGTGCTCCGCACTTGAAACAGAGGTAGGGGTTTATTTTATCCTTTTGTTCATGATTTATACCCGTGATTATTTCTTCGTGAATTTTGTCCAATTGTTAGCAAATAACGTGAGGGGGCCGGACCGCACTAACACGGCCGACTCTCCTCCTATTCATGTTGATTCTGTTGTGGATTGAAATGGGTGTGGCGCGGTGCCGTCGCATCGCGCAGGATCATACGGCAAGAAATGTGCAGCGCCGTCCCGCCGCGTCGTAAAATAAAGCAAGGACGCGACACTGTCGCGCCGCATCGAAGAAAGTTGAAGGCACCGAGGCCGGAGCGGGGCCGCGGCGGAGGGGCGCGGTGCCGTCGCACCGCGCCAGACAATGAAGGCTGCGGCCGGTTCCGGGCCTTGGCGGAATGAGAAGACCGGCGGCTAGCCGGGCCGCTGGTGTCGGAAGCCGGAAGGGGGACCGGCCTTTGCCTGTCCCGTTGAGGAAGAACCGGCCGGCCAGGTCGGGCTGGCCTGAAGGGAGGCAAACCGGGGGAAATTAATCCCCCGACCAGCAAGTAAACGGCCCCTCATAGTGGGGGGGCGGTTTCACAAAGGGGGGCAGGCGGCCCCCCCGTTTCCAATCAGCTCGGTCTTCGGCCGAGCAGGCTGCGCGCCCAGCGCGCTGCCTTGCGCCGAACCGGCGCGCCGGGCCGGGCCGCGCCGGGCCGGCCCATGCCAGGACGGGCCGAGCCGTGCCAGGCCGGGTCGACCCGGTTCGGGCCAACCGGGGGGTCTCGGGCCGGGATGGCCCGGGCCCGATACCCCCGTTACCGAGCGGTTTGGATTAAAATGCCCATAACTCGGGATACAGACTTCCAAATGACGCGCCGTCAGCGGCGATGCGATCCTTGGATCGAGGCGGTCGTTTTGGTATATCGCACTCAAAGTTTCGGAATAGTTTGTGTTCGGCCGGGTTGGTTCGTACACGAAACCAATCGGGCCCTCGGAGTGGAAATGCTCATATCTTGAGCTACGGATGTCCGATTGACGAGTCGTCAGCTTTGTTGGGTTTCTCTTAGTGAGACGGATCTTTGGCATACTCCGCCCGAGGTTTGGACATAGGTGGAGTACGGTCGGGTTGGTTTTGCCTTAAAAACCAACCGGGCCCCGATGACGAAAAAGCTAATAACTCTCAGGTCGGGCGTCCGATTGACGCGCCATCTGTTGTGTTGAGTTCATGTTGACGATACGGAACTTTTGGATACATCAACTCTGGACATTGTGATAGTTTATGTATCAGCCTCTCGGCTCGTGAAGCAGACCCTCCCGAACGAGCTTGTTGTGTGCGGGAACCCTAGAGCTGGTTGCGACTGATACTGCGACTGCTACTGTGACTGCGACGACGACAGTACAGAAATCCTTAGTGGATTCGACGACGACGACTACAGCACTCAGTGATCCTGTGTGGATCAGTGCTACCGATCCTGTGTGGGTCTGATCCTGTGTGGTTCTGCGCTCAGCGGTCCTGTGTGAACCAGCGCCTACAGATCCAGTGTGGGTCCGATCCAGTGTGGGTCTTTGCGGGGGTTAGTACCTTTTGATCCTTCATGGGTCTGACGACTTAGATGTATCAGTGATCATATCTATCGTCCTTCGAAGAAGTATACCTGTGTGAGCTGAATCCAGTTGCTTTCCTGTGTGGATTGTGTTGTGCTATCCTGTGTGGATTTCGTTTTGCTTTCCTATGTGGAATACGTATACTTTCCTTTGTGGATTGAGTTGTAATTGGGCTCGGAGGATGGAGCGTATTGGAATTGATGACTTAGGTATGTGTATGGGCATATACCTAAGCAGTGTCGGTTATTACTTCGTGATTGTATCTTTCCATTGTGGTTTATCTTTTTCGGATTTTGGGAGACCTTCAGGGGTCTCGGGGTCCCTACTGAGTAGCTTATACTCACCCCTGCACGGGCTATGCCCGCACTATGTTGTGTTGGTTGCAGACGACGGACAGTGTTGATCGTGGTTTTGGATTGCAGAGCAGGACAATACCTGGAGGTGGACCACTGGGCGGGACGTGCTCGGAGCGGACGGCGGGACCCGAGGAGCAGTGGAGCTATCTATACCCACCCTTCAGGTGGGATTTCCAGTGGACAGCTCGGTGTAGCAGCTCTTACATTACAGTTGGTGTTTTCCCTTTCGAGTTGTACTTTACTTTCAGTTTGGGTTTTTATACTGGCCCATTTACTTTTCCGCACTTCAGTTGTACTCTGTTTTAACTTAGTGTTTACTTTTCTACTTGTTTACTCTGTGGTTCTTGTTTACTTTACAAAGGCAATGCCTTCCCTTTTTACCGGGATTTACACCTTGGTGCTAGTCGACAGCCCCTGGCCTATGGAAGGCGGGCTTGGGGTAGTCACGGCACGGGCCCCGAGGGCGGGTCGTGACAAATTGGTGTTAGAGCAGTTCGGTTCTACCGCGAACTCTAATCTTTTCTATGTGAAGCAATAATGTTTAGCGTATTGAGTGTGGTTATCATTCCATGGAGTCCAGTGTTGGTGCGGCGGCCGACGTATCTGTACACCAGGACCCTGACTTCTGATTTCCGACTTAATGCACGAAAGCATTGATTGCGTGTGTGTTTCAAGTTTTCTTTGTGATTACATTGTATCAGCTCACCAGGTATACTGTTCTGACCGTGGCACACCTGTTTTCCTTTCAGGATGGCCCCACGACGGCTGCCAGCTTGGGTTCCGAGAGTCGAGCGTGACGACAGCCCACTAAGCGACGAGGCCTTGGTGCATGGCCCATTGTCAGTTGTGGCACCGGCAGTAGCACTACCCACTGAGCCACCGTTGCTTCCAGCACTAGTCGCTGACGATTCACATCGCCTTGGAGCTCTGCACGAGTTCCTGCGCCAAAGACCGCCAAGGTTCCGTGGGGAGACGGACCCCCAGGCAGCAGAGGACTGGCTGGAGGAAGTGGTACGAGTTTTTAGGCTATTGAGGACACCTACAGACCTCATGATGATCCTCGCTGCGAGCCTACTACACGCAGCAGCAGGACGATGGTGGAGCTTGATGCTCCAGGTGCACGATGAGGCATCTCTACTATGGACGGACATTGAGAGCCTCTTCCGCTCGGAGTTTGTCCCAACCACCCTTCGTGCGGTGCGTATCCAGGAGCTTCTTCAGCTACGGCAGGGCAGCATGACAGTCGCTCAGTACTCGGCCAGATTTACCGATCTCTCGCGCTACTAGACTGACATGGTACGGGACCCATTATTTCGGGCTTGGACCTTCGAGCAGGGATTGAGACACGAGATCAGGGAATCGCTGATCTCCCTCAGCATTCCGACTCAGACTGGAGTACTGGAGCGGGCCCTTTTGATCGAGAGCTTCCTTGTTGAGTCTACACCAGTGCCGAGAACCACCGCAGGGCGGCACGTAGCAGAGTATTCTGTGGCAGGCAGTCGACGGATGACTCGGGGGTCCAGGAAGACCAGACTTTCAGGCAGACGACCTCAGGACACTGTCTCAGCAGTGCGGGGCACACAGCGGGGAGCCAGTCTTTTGAGAGGCAGACAGTGCTACTCGTTCGGCGGGTAGGGCCACATGGCTCGTGATTGCCCGACCCGTCGTGCCGAGGAGCAGCAGACGGTTGAGGGACCACTGAGGCAAGTGCAGAGGGTCGACCGTGGCGGTCCACAGGGAGGAGGAGGATGAGGCAGAGGAGCTGGCCGAGCAGCAGGTGGTGGGTGACGCTTTGAGACTCTACCACCACCACCACCAGGAGGTCCACCCCGACCACAGGGAGCTGGCGGGCAGAGACCGGCACAGCTCCAGGCAGCAGAGGCCTACGACCACGGCACACCCGAGATGATTCGAGATACTATCTGTTTCTATTCCACCTTTGCTGTAGTACTTATAGACACAGGAGCGGGTCACTCTTTCATAGCCACTGCCCTTGTTCGGAGCTCGGAGATTCCGACAGAGCCATTGGCTCGATCCTTACGGCTAGAGACTCTATGGGAGCAGACTCGACGATTACGCACTGCTGCCGGCAGTGTGAGATTACTCTAGGAGGTGAGAGCTTCGGCTGGAATCTTCTTGTAGCAGCGTCGAGGCCTTACGACGTCATCTTGGGCATGGATTGGTTATCTATGGTCTATGCCAAGATTGACTGTTTTAGGCGCAAGGTGCGATGTGTACGCACCGACAGGAGCAGGTTCACCTTCACCGGTGAGAAGGGAGCCTTTGCAGGACCGGATGGACTTCCACAGAGGATAGGACATCCCATCACTCATCAGTTGGCTAGTCTCATCCTAGGAGCAGTGGATGTGCGGAGTCCCGGTTTTCCTGCAGTGGTGGATCAGTTTGCAGACGTTTTTCCCGACGACGTTCCAGGGTTACCTCCTCGCATAGAGGAAGACTTTTATATTGACATGTACCCTGGGACAGCCCCGATATCGACTCCAACATATCGGATGGCCCCCTCCAAGCTTCGAGAGCTACGGGTACAATTGGAGGACTTGCAGGACAAGGGGTTCATCTGACCCAGTGTTTCACCTTGGGCTTCCCCGATTTTGTTCGCCAAGAATCCGGACGGGAGCTTGCGACTGTGTGTCGATTATCGTCGCTTGAACCAGGTGACAGTGAGGAACAAGTATCCGCTACCGAGGATTGATGACCTCCTTGATCAGCTCAAGGGAGCATGGTGGTTCCAGAAGATAGACCTTATGTCAGGCTATCATCAGCTCAGAGTTAGAGACGAGGACGTGCAGAAGACGACCTTCAGATGTCGGTATGGCCACTATGAGTTCTTGGTTATGCCCTTCGGCATAACCAATGCTCTAGCAGTGTTCATGGCCCTCATAAACAGGATCTTTCTGCCATACCACGATCAATTTTTCGTGGTCTTCATCGACGACATTTTGATATACTCGACGACTGAGGAGGAGCACGCCTACCGCCTACGGGTTGTACTAGAAACACTCCGAGAGCACCAGATTTATGGTAATCTCTCGAAGTGCCAGTTCTGGATACGTGACGTCCACTTCTTGGGACACGTCATCTCAGAGGCGGGAGTTGCAGTGGATCCTGTGAAGATCGAAGCATTGTTAGCATGGGAGCCACCTAGGAGCGTGACGGAGGTGCGGAGTTTCTTGGGACTAGCTGGATACTAACCGAGATTCGTGCCAGACTTCTCTAGAGTTGCGACACGACTCTCAGCTTTGACGAAGAAGGGGAAACCCTTTGTGTGGTCAGACAGATGTCAGCAGAGCTTCCAAGAGCTGAGACAGAGATTGACAAGCGCACCTATCTTGAGGTTGCCTAAGGAGGGACTAGGGTACGTAGTCTGTTGCGATGCATCAGGGACTGGACTCGGTTGTGTCCTAATAAAGGAACGGGCAGTGATCGCCTATGGATCATGACAGTTGAGGCCGCATGAGCAGAACTACGCTACCCATGACCTGGAGTTAGCAGCAGTGGTCTTCGCTCTGAAGACATGACGACACAACCTGATGGGAGAGCGCTTTACAGTCTTTTCTGATCATCAGAGTCTCAGGTATATCTTCTCGTAGAAGGACCTGAACCTGAGACAGCGGTGATGGCTCGAGTTCTTCCAAGACTATGACTTTGAGATATTCTCTACTCCTGGGAAGGAGAACGTAGTAACCGATGCCCTCAGCAGGAGGACGGGCATTCAGCTACTTGAGGAGGCGACGGAGCAGCTAGCCTCTTGGCAGATATCCTTTGTGGATAGAGATGGAGAATCCTTTCTTCGGTCTCTCACAGTCACTCCTCCACTACTGCAGTGGGTCAGAGAGGCACAACGTGAGGATGTTGATTGTGAGACACGGCGTGCACAGATATTCTCGGAACAGGCACCTGATGGTTTCTCCCTTGGAGCAGAGCACAACATCCTTTTCAGAGAACGTACCATGTTACCAGTCGCTTTGCGAGAGGAGGTGCTGAGAGATTTTCACACTTCTCCTTTGGCGGTACATCTTGGAGTGGCGAAGATGTACTAGGATCTTAGACGATAGCACTGGTGGTCGGGCATAAAGAAGGCTGTGGCAGAGTTCGTTTCTCGATGCCTCACCTGCCAGTAGGTGAAGGCTGAGCACCAGGTACCAGCAGGCTTGGTACAGCCCTTGGAGGTCCCGGAGTGTAAGTGGTACGGGATATCTATGGAATTCGTGACTGGACTTCCACGCACTTCCAGAGGTCACGACTCCATCTGGGTGATTGTCGACCGACTCACCAAGTCGGATCACTTCTTACCCATCAGAGAGCAGGGCTCAGTGGAGATCTTGGGACGACTTTATGTTCAAGAGATTTTGCGGCTTCACGGTGTGCCATCATCTATCATCTCCGATAGAGATGCTCGCTTTACTTCCCGGCTTTGAAAGGGATTGCAGGAGGCGTTCGAGACGCAGCTACGTCTGAGCACATCCTTTCACCCTCAGACGGATGGTCAGACGGAGAGGACCATTCAGACTCTCGAGGACATGCTCTGCGCATGTGTCCTCGACTTTGGTCGTAGCTGGGAGGACCACCTACCCGTGGTGGAGTTCGCGTACAACAACAGCTACCACTCCACCATCGAGATGGCACCGTACGAGGCGTTGTACGACCGACCTTGTAGATCTCCTATGTGCTGGACAGTCCCTGGGGAGTCAACACTTGTGGGACCATAGAGGGTCCAGGCCATGACAGAGAAGGTCCAGGTCATCCAAGAGCGGATGAGGATAGCTCAGAGCCGGCATAAGTCATACATTGACAGGAGGCGGAGGCCACTAGAGTTCGAGGATGGCGACAACGTCTTCTTGCGGGTCTCACCTCTACGTGGTATACGGAGATTTGGCCGAGGCGGAAAGTTATCTTCGCGCTTCATCGGACCCTTCCAGGTCCTCAGCAGGAGAGGCAAGGTGGCTTATCTCCTGGCTCTACCACCTCAGTTGCACCGGGTGCACGACGTCTTCCACGTGTCTCAGTTGAGAAGATACGTGCACGACCCGACGCACATCATTGACCATGGAGATCTTGACGTTGACGATGGGGCGACTTTTGCGGAGGTCCCGGTGGAGATCGAGGATCGACAGGAGTGGGTCCTACGTGGACGCTTGATTCCTCTAGTGCACATCAGATGGAAGCACGGGAATCTCCAGGAGAGCACTTGGGAGCGGGAGGCTCAGATGCGTGCCCAGTACCCTCATTTGTTTCCCTAGTTTTGATGTATCTTTACGTGGACATAAAGCCCTGAGGTGGGAGTAATGTAATGAAATGTAAAATTCAAGGGAAATTTTTTCTTAATTTTCTTTGAAATTTTACAAGAGCATGGTTTTTGACGGCATCTGATTCCGAGGCCCGGAGTGCCTGGAATCAATTTCCGAAGTTTGGCTCAGGTACGTTCAGTGAACGAACGAGTGGGAATTTCTAACTTTTGAACCGATGCCCAGAATCGAATTCCGAGGGCACCGATGAACTCGCAGCGCCGATATTTGATTAAGGAGACCTTTTCCAAGTTTGTGTTTATTGCGGGTTGAGAGTTAGTTTTTTGGAATTTAAAATGAAGTTAAATAAAATGTGGAAACACATTTTATTTTTACCCAAGTTGGTTATAACCTCCCAAAGGGAGTTAGGGGTGGGACCCACATCCACTTAACCTCCCTTGAGTGGATTAAGTGTGGTGGGGCCCACACGAACCCTAACACTTCATCTTCCCTTTAAACTCCCTATAACTCCTCTTTTAATAAAATTGACAACTTGAGTTATTAATTGAGTTGAGTTGTTTTAATTTCAAACTTTTGAAATTCAAGTTTTTTAATTATGTAAATAAAATAAGCTTTAAGCTTATTTTATTTTGGTTATAATTCTCTTACCACCTTGAGAAAATTTGGGAGCTTTCTTCTTCTTCTTCAACCACGATGAAGAACGCGAAGAACACTTAGGCTTCGACGAAGAACGCTGTCACGTGCTGTCTCTTCTCTTCCTCGCAGCCGGTGTGTTACCGAAGATCGAAGACGCCGCATCTTTGATCTTCTTCCCGTGTCAACGAAATGAGACATTGTTTCCTCCTCGGACTTTCTCCGTCAGTTTACGAAGATTCTCCAGCAATGTACCTCTTCAGACGCACCTCGACGTCAACGGAAACGACGTTCGGTTTCCGTGACGCCCGACCTCCGCGACGCTTGTCTTCCACGGCTTGTTGACGTGCTCCGTACTTGAAACCGAGGTAGGGGTTTATTTTATCCTTTTGGTCATGATTTATACCTATGATTATTTCTTCGTGAATTTTGTCCAATTGTTAGCAAATAATGCGAGGGGGCCGGACCGCACTAACACGGCCGACTCTCCTCCTGTTCATGTTGATTCTGTTGTGGATTGAAATGGGTGTGGCGCGGTGCCGTCGCACCGCGCAGGATCATACGGCAAGAAAAGTGTGGCGCCATTGCACCGCGTCGTAAAATAATGCAAGGACGTGACGCCGTCACGCCGCGTCGAAGAAATTTGAAGGCGCTGCGGCCGGAGCGGGGCCGCGGCGGAGGTCCGCGGTGCCGTCGTACCATGCCGGACAACGAAGGTCGCGGCCAGTTTCGGGCCGCGGCGGAACGAGAAGACCGGCGGCCAGCCGGGCCACCGGTGTCGGAAGCCGGAAGGGGGACCGACCTTTGCCGGTCCCGTTGAGGAAGAACCCGCTGGCCAGGTCGGGCTGGCTAGAAGGGAGGAAAACCGGGGGAAATTAATCCCCCGGCCAGCAAGTAAATGACCCCCAATAATGAGGGGGGGTCGGTTTTACAAAGCCCCCCCCCCCCCCCCCCCCCCGTTTCCAATCAGCTCGGCCTTTGGCCGAGCTGGCAGTGCGCCCAGCGCGCTGCCTTGCGCCGAACCGGCGCGCCGGCGGGTCTGCCAGGCCAGGCTGGGCCGGGTCGACCCTGTCTGGGGCGGGTCGACCCGGTTCTCCCAACCGGGGGGTCTCGGGCCGGGACGGCCCGGACCCAAAACCCCCGTTACCGAGTGGTTTGGATTCAAATGCCCATAACTCGGGATACGGACTTCCAAACGACAAGTTGTCAGCGGCGATGCGATCCTTGGATCGAGACGCTCGTTTCGGTATATCGCACATAATGTTTCGGAATACTTTGAGTTCAGCCGGGTTGGTTCGTACATGAAACCAACCGGGCCCTCGGACTGGAAACACTCATATCTTGAGCTACAGACGTCCGATTGACGAGCCGTCAACTTTGTTGAGTTCCTCTTAGTGAGATGGATCTTTTGGCATACTACACCCGAGGTTTGGACGTAGGTGGGGTATGGTCGGGTTGGTTTTGCCTTAAAAATCAACCAGGCCCCTGGGACGAAAAAACTAATAACTCTCAGACCGGGCGTCTGATTGACGTGCCGTCTGTTGCGTTGAGTTCTGTTGACGATACGGAACTTTTGGATACATCAACTTTGGACTTTGTGACAGTTGATGTATCAGCCTCTCGGCTTGTGGAGCGGACCCTCCCAAACGAGCTTGCTGTGTGCGGGAACCCTAGTGATGGCTGCGACTGATACTGTGACTGCTACTGTGACTACGACGACGAAAATACATAGATCCATAGTGGATTCGATGACGAAAACTACAGCACTCAGCGATCCTGTGTGGATCAGTGCTACCGATCCTGTCTTGGTCCGATCCTGTGTGGGTCTGTGCTCAGCGGTCCTGTGTGAACCAGCGCCTACAGATCCTATGTGGGTCCGATCCTGTGTGGGTCTTTGCGGGGGTTAGTACCTTTTGATCCTTCGTGGGTCCGACGACTTAGATGGATCAGTGATCATCTCTATCGTCTTTCGAAGAAGTATACCTGTGTGAGCTGAATCCTATTTCTTTCCTGTGTGGATTGTGTTGTGCAATCCTGTGTGGATTTTGTTTTGCTTTCCTGTGTGGAATACTTATTCATTCCTGTGTGGACTGAGTTGTACTTGGGCTCGGAGGTTGGAGCGTATTGAATTTATGACTTAGGTATATGTATGGGCATATACCTAAGCAATGTCGGTTATTACTTCGTGATTGTATATTTCCTTTGTGGTTTATCCTTTGCGGATTTTGGGAGACCATCACGGGTCTCGGGTCCCTACTGAGTAGCTTATACTCACCCCTGCACGGGCTATGCCCGCACTACGTTGTGTTGCTTGCAGACGATGGACAGCGTTGATCGTGGTTGAGGCTTGCAGAGCAGGACAGTACCTGGAGGTTGACCACTGGGCGGGACGTGCTTGGACCCGACGGTGGGACCCGAGGAGCAGTGGAGCTATCTGTACCCACCCTTCAGGTGGGATTTCCAGTGGACAGCTCGGTGTAGCGGATTTTACTTTACAATTGTTGTTTTCCATTTGGAGTTGTACTTTACTTTCAGTTTAGGTTTGTATACTGGCCCATTTACTTTTCCACATTTCAGTTGTAATCTGTTTTTACTTAGTGTTTACTTTTCCGCTTGCTTACTCTGTGGTGCTTGTTTACGTTACAAAGGCAATGCCTTCCCTTTTTACCGGGATTTACGCCTTGGTGCTAGTCGCCAGCCCCTGGCCTATGGAAGGTGGGCTTGGGCTGGTCACGGCACGGGCCCCGAGGGCGGGTCGTGACATGGGTGACTAGATCTTGGTCATTTATTGGTATGTACCATACTAATGGAATAAAGAACCAACCAAGAGGTATTAGTTATCTATGTGTGCCATAGTGTGTATATGGGTTGAGATATTATATGAGAATAATTCCTTAACATATAAGGAAGATGTTGTGTTTTTATGTTAGGAAATAACCCGAGTGAGTTGGAGGAGTTGATGTCTTGATTTGAAAAAACATCCATTATTGAGAGGGAAGAGGAAATGGTTCAATGTGAGGACCTACCATTAGTGAGAGGGTTGATGTTATGATTGTGTTTTGAGGCCTCATCATAAGAGAGAGGGTGGATTCATGAGATGTAGTATATATCATGTTTTGATTGGTTAGTGGTCAAGAACATTTGTAAGACCTTTACTTGGGTGGTGGGGCATGGGTGGTATCAAGTGGTAAGATTTGTACTTATTTTGGAATATACCATGCTTGGTAGGGTTGTGTGTCATGGTATCCTATTTAGAACACTATTTAGAAAAAAGTATTCTTATATGAAATGTGTTTCTATTGTTAATTTTTCTATTTCATATGCATATATATGATAAAAAATATAATGGTATCTTAGTGAGACACTCCTAAGTTAAATTTCTCATACCCTATATGGGAAACATATTGCACATGAAAAACTTATATTTGGAATATAGTTTGAGTAGTAGTTTCCAAAAGGATGAGGCTATATTAGCTTGATTAGTATTCGTGATGGGTTAAGGTCAGGATTCGACAATGAAGAAAAACCTCATATTATTTTTCTCTTTTAAATTTAAAAGTAATCTGACCATTGCATGATCTATTGTGATATAAGTGGTGTTTGACTACAAATTCATTATTGTTGAATGAATTTATAATTATTTTTTATTTGTTTTCTTGTGTTGTAATTTCACACATGCATACTCTGATTATCTGTTATAGAAGCTATTTTGTTTTGTTTATTATTTATGCTTATGGTATTAAGAGTATAGTGATTCCATATTGATCAATGAGTGCTAATACATAGTTAAATACTCTCTAATATGGGGATTCTTGTTTTTTGTTTTTTTTTATTGGTTAATAATTCATGATTTTTGTTTGGTCCACTAGGCTAGATACCTTGAGAGGGAGGGTGAATCAGGGTATGAAAGATTAAAACAATTTCTCCATTTTATCTTGTTTCTTTGTTAAACAAAACTCTCTTCTCTCTCCTTTCAGTTGCAGAGTATAAAAAATCATAAAGCGTGCACGTGACACAAAAATTTTTACTTGGTTCACCATAACTGAGCTACATCCAAGTTTCATACAAAGGAAATGTCCGATATAACAAATCCAATAAAAGAGCATTTATATTTACAAAATTAGAAGTGGAGTCAATATCCCTCCATGTTTACTACAATTATTAATTTGATCTCTCACTGCTCTCTCAACGGAAGTGTTCTCACTGTTTCTTTAGAAGATCCACTCACAGTTTATAGATCTGTAGGTCAATTTGTTATTTCTAATGAATGAATCCTCCATTTTATGTAGATGGTTTATTAATGTCCCACTTTCATCAATTTATGAATACAACATTACCATATATGTACCAGGTAACTCCAAATATTGTGCGCAACATTAAATCATTGCACGCAATATTCCAATTTTGTCACATAACACCCATGGTGTGCAACTTCAATATTATATGCCACTCAAATCTTAAGAGAAACTTTCTTAGCTTGCACCCAACTCAAAGTCTATCATGAAACTGAATTTGCATGAAATTATTACACAATCCAGATCCTGTATTCTCTCTATCTTCTGAACTTCTTCAAAAGAGGGGGGGGGGTCACCTCTTATTTATTAGGATCATCATCCCATGTGAAAAAGTTTCACTGCATCGCAGAAGATTCCATTTTTGCGTGCAAAAAACCATTTGACGCCGCATTGGGTGCACACGTTTCTTTTGCGCTATCTCATATTTCACACACATTCCCCAATATTTCATGCACTATATGCCTTTTCCATTTTTCAACATTCTTATCCTGAATCATGTCAAGCATGTAAGTTTCAAAGCCACCTTCAATCTTGCACGCAACATTCTTTTCCAACAACACATTTACCAATTTTATAATTTTAATGTCCAAAAATTTTGAAAACAGTGGAAAATGGTTCCACCTTATATTCTTTATTCTGTACTGCCTCTAGGTCAACCATTCCTTTTTCATGGTTCTTTATTAACATAGGTTGTTGAAAACATCTCTAGAACTCGAAAAATCACCATGGAAACCCTCATGTCAACAAACAAACGAAATTTTAAATAAACAGATACACCTAAAAAATGATTCAATAGTAATTTGACAAATGTTTTCCCCACAATTTTAAGTATTACAATCTCTCTCAATATATTATTTCGATATTTTTTTCCTAAACAATTGTTTTTAATATAACAATATATTTTTATTATACCATGATTTATAGTACTTGGAATTTCATAATTCCCTTTTCATGTTAATGATAAGATGTTTTTAAATATTTTAATTAACTATGATGTTGTATAAATCAATATCTATGTGATTTTACTATTAGTCAAAAAATGCAATATTATTTTAGTTATACAACAATTTTCTATGCAATATTTTTTCACTGGTTCTATTATTACATGATTTATATAGCTCCTAAAATCACAAAAATTGAATTTTTAGATAGAATATAGATTTATCTATATTTAATTAAATTAGGAAGAAGCTGGAACTCCTTATTTAAGTCTTATAAAAATTCCCATATTATCCATAATAGTTATTGAATTCTTAAATTTCTCGAATACAATTTCTTCAATTTTTCATTGATAACATTGGAGATGTAACTCATAGTCACACATTGATTGATTATATATAAATATAATATATTATTTTACATAACATTCAACTACATAAAAGTCTAAAATCTCCATTTATTTTCCATAAAATTAGACTTTTGTTTGAAACTATTTCTGCTATTTTTTCTGTAGTTTTCATCTTATATGTGACACTACTTTTCGATGATTTATTTTGGTATAAATGCGATATTTAATAATTATTTGATCCTATGGAAATATTATAAATTTATATAAATTAATGTTTACTAGAAAAATTTATGATTCTAGTGATTATATGGTATAAAAATCAACTAATCCCCTATTGTCAAGAGATAATATGTTTTCAGGTTTCCAATTTTTTTAAACATGTTGTGAACTATTTCGTTTAACTTACTATGTTATTTTTTTCAAACTTTTGTGAATATATAAAAATTAACTACATATATTAAACTACCAACAACTAACCCTTAAATTTTCATTATCTAACCAATCACACGTGTTCTTCTTATCTTTTATACATACTACATGTTCAATTATCCAACCTACAACATCTATAAAATTTTAATTATACCATGAAGAAGATATCCCACCAATCTCACCTACAACAAGAAGATATATAACTCACCATAGAGTGTCTATCTACCATGAGAAGATTTTAAAATGGTTTTTTACATATTTTAGTCGAATTCCATGTCTTTCATTTATGTAGTATATAGAAATGTGTTTTGTATTTTTTTCTTGAATATCCAAAACTATAGTAAATTGGAAGAATTCAGGTCATGTCCCATGATATGTAATAACTCTGTTGTTTGCAGTTTTGATCATATTCACATATACATGAACTTGATCTCTTATTATTTATTAATGAAGATGATGAATAATGCCCGAAGTCTGCACATGCTCAACCAATAATGTGTAACCTGTTGTGAATTTTTTTTTATTGTTGTTTAGAGATACCATATCTATAGCCTCATGGTAAGTATAGTTACCACATACTATATTTTTTAAAATGGTAACTATATGTAGTACAAGTTAGAATCTTCATGTGGTATGTATTCTGACCGTAAGAATAGTTGAACAAACCACTCCTTATTTATTTCACACAGGTAGTATAATGACCACATATTTTATTATGTTATCACACATTATAATATTATCATAGTTTTTATATTGACCACAAGATCACTTGGTCCACACTATCAATTCTATAATATATTTATTTTTCTAAAATATGTAATTTTTGGCATACTTTAGTTTTCATTATTTTTGATACATTAATTAACAACACAATTATATTAATTATTTTAAATATTATATGGATTGATAAAAAACAATTTTTTTTAAATAATCCATGTGAATTGATTTTAAAATATATTAATCTATTTAAAATTGTGATTTAATTTATTATTTATTCACGCATGTATATGCAACATATATTTCCAATATTTAAATATTTTAAATTTTGAGTTAATTTTTTTGTATTATTAAATTCTAATTTTATATTTAGTTAAATTTAAAAAATTCAAAACAATTTTTTGGAATTTAATATAGTATAATTTATTGTCAAATAATTAAACAATGAATTAAATTAGAATGTATTTTGATATTATAATTTAAATATCAAGCTATTTTATGATATTTAATGAATTATATAAACCTATTATAATGAAGTCTATTTTAATCATTTAATGAACAATTCAAATTGGTTTGAATTAGTCATTAAGTATTTAATTCTAATGTTTTTTAATATATATATTCTAGAATGATATGTCCCTCCCACCTATATAATTATAAATTTCAATTTTAATTAATTACCTAATTGGAGGTTGGATTTTTAGATTTTATATGATTCAATTAAATGATTCAAGTCTATTTCAAAGGATATAAAAATAAAATCTATGGTAACACAATCATTTGAGAATAAAAATATATTTAATCTGGATTTTGACGTTTTGTACAAACCAATTCATGTGTGATCAATTCATTCTACTGTTGGATGATCTCTCAAGGTCTAAACCAAAACATCTACAAATTCATATCCAACCTTTTAGAGATAATCAAGATAACGCAACTCAAGAACAATTAGTTGTGATTTCTTAATTTATCTATAACTTCATCCTGATTTTTCATTCTATAGAACTTCTTCCAATATCATATATGCTCCCTCTTTTCTGTTAATGATGTTAAATTAAAAATCAATATTTTATTTCATTCCTCAGGTTTAAACTATAATATTTTAATTTTAGGACCAATTTTTGAATCTCTTAGTCTAAAGATAGTATTGTAATGAGGTTTTGGATCCTCGTACTATAGTCTAGTGTCCAATTTATTCATCCATTAGAAAAAATATTTTTTAACTAGGTTATGAGTCTACTTCCAAAATTAGATTACTAAATAGTGTATCTTCTTCCATGTAGAGATGTATAAGAGTAAGCAAGGACCAATTTTCACCAAACCACTATAAAAAATCATTTTATTCATCATTTAATGTCCACTACTAATTAACTCTTTTAACTAACACTAATAATTAATTTAGAAAATTAATCTATATTATTAAAATATTAATCAAGTCTATTCACCCCACCCTATAGATCGTCTACCATTACCCATTTTAACCTAACAAGGAATTCATTTGGTCATGTGGAAAACACTACTAGAGTTCCAATCAAGTAAATTTAGACTAGGTGTTATAATATGGTGTTAGAGTACTATTTTTTTTACTTTACTTTTTAAGGATTGGTGGATAGCGATAGGAATGTGTCATATATTATAACAGACATTTGTCCCCTCTAGATCGTCTACCATTACCCATTCTAACCTAATAAGGAATGCATTTGGTCATGTGGAAAACACTACTAGAGTTCCAATCAAGTAAATTTAGTCTAGGTGTCATAATATGGTGTTAGAGTATTATTTTTTTACTTTACTTTTTAAGGATTGTTGGATAGCAATAGGAATGTGTCATATATTATAACGGACATTTGTCCAATGATTCATTAGTTATTATTTAATGTGAACTCTATGGTACTAATGTTATATGACTTATATTCTTGTGTTTTACTATACGAGTTCAGTTTTTTACTAAATAATGGTGTGCTAATTTAATATGAATAATTATGGTTTTAATCTTGAAAAAGTAAAAATATAAAAATTTTGTATATTAATCATGTTGGGCAAGTAGGATTCATATGACATAAATTCTTGTATATGTGGCTGATTTTATTAATAATGGATGGTTCAATAATATTTTGTTTCAATAACAACTAATATAGAGTTCCCTTCTATTACATGTCAGTGTAATTATACTCAAATTAACCATAATATATTCTAATGGATTGTTATATATATATAATCATGGTATTTTATCTGATGATGGATATATAGTCCCTAAAATCAATGCATTTCTAGTAAAAAATGGTGGGTTGATTTAGGAATTACATGATTTGGTGATGGTTATATGAAGGTGATTTATTTCAGAAAATGGATTGTAATGGGAATGGGTTTTCTAGATAAGTTGGAATCATTTGATAGGGTAGATAGGAATTAACATAGTATGCTTGTGGATTTTAGTACAGACAAAACTTGGGATTCTTGTGGTTCCGTGGTTATATTCAATGTTCAGATGGGTTGGATGCAACCTTGATGTTATGATGCTTTTTTAATGGGATATTTAAGGATGATCCAATATGGTTAGTTCTATGATCTCTATGGAATGGATGAATTCCCTTTGATTTTTAGTGAAATCCGAGTGGTGGTTGATCAATATTTCTTCCGTGGAATGAGTGTGACTTATTTGTTTTTTGGGTTAGGAAGGCACTAATAGTGCTTATGGGATTGTGTGTATAAAGAGATGGAAACATACACCTAGATCCATTTTTAAAAATATACTCTTTACAAATATTAATTTAATAACAATATATGAGGCACAATTTTAACCATCAATTATTAAAATATAAAAACTCAATTTTGAGTCACTAATATTCCCAAGATCATTTAGGTTTAGATTTTTATAGAACTAAAAACCCCCAATACATAACAAAAATCATATATTTCTCATCCAATGGGAATTAATCCTCTTATACCTAGATATTATTCTTCCCTGATATGTGATCCTAATCTCCCATTAAAATCCGTACATATGAAACCCTTTTATACAAAACATACTTAACATTATTCATTCAAAAATAGGGAAATAGATGCATAAAAAGGGTAAGATCAAATTCTCAGTAATGGTAAAAAAAATTCCATAAAAATTGATATCATTAGTTAGAAAAATATGAGAATAAGTGCATGATAACATAATAAAATTTCATGATCATAATATATGATAATTCATTCCCATCAAAATGTAGATAACAAAACCCGACTCATTTGATAAATACTTTATTATATGACAAATGACATTTGGTTCAACAATCCTATGCCATGAAAAATAATTCTTTATTCAAAGGAACCAATAGATTCAAATAAATCCTAGGGAAAATATTCCGGTATATTAATACATTATCTTCACTACCCATGTTCACTGATGTTTAACCTATGTTGGAGTAACTTATATGAGTTATCCGATGTGGGAGTAACTAAAATTGTTATCCCTAATATCATACAAGAAACTTATTTCCCATTAACTCTATCACATTACATAACACATTAGAGAGATTTTTCATGCTCACCCGTCACCAACAACTAAATCCAAAAAACATAACATTATCAAATACAGAAATTGTTAATTTAATCATAAAACTCATAGAAAAAACTATCATTTCCTTCATCTCCTGATTAACCCAAGAAAAAAAAATTCATGAAAATAAAATTAATATAATCATCATAATTTATCTAGAGAATATATTTGGATGGTTTCATAAGATAATATCATAATTGATGCATTCAAATCATTTAAAGGATGCTGAAATAGAATAACATCAAGTTTATAAAATAATTGGAAATATTATTTTAAAGACAAAAGGGAATTGCATTTTGTTTTTTCACTTTTAAATATTAAAATCTCCAAGAATAATGGAAAAAATATTTTCATTGAAAAATAATGTAATCATTTAGTTATTAATAATAATAGAAATACATGTCAATAGTAAAATCCATTCATATCATATATGTTAAAAAAACATCCCATTAAATATTTTGTAAAGAGACTTAAAATTAAATCATATATAAAATCTTCTAATGATTCATTTTAAATAATTATTAATGAAGGTAAAATTTATTTTAAAATGATTTTAATAACTCATTATATTATAAATAATTATTTACTCCAAATTTTTTCTTGATTATGGATATGGAGGAAAAATAGTTTTCTAAAAGGCTTCAGAAACATTTAATGAAACATTTTCCAAGAAAATATTTTACAACTCTTTAAAACCAAAAACCTATCAGAAGAAATTACATGAGAATGAAAATAAAATTCCATTTGTATAAAGATATTGATGATATTATATTTTTAAAAGCATTATATACACCATGTTAATGAATATAGGTGCATCAATAAAAACATGTCTCATATAATGATGTTTGAGAAGATAAACCCATAAAACATTGGTAATGATTGAATCAAAAAAAACATTGAATATAGGAATGTAATATGATTCTATAATAAAAATATACCAAAAAATAATATGTTAAAAAAATTCATGGGGTAGTAATTAAACCATATAACAAAAATCATGGTGTAAAACATGATACATGTCTCAAGGAGTCATTCATTATGTCCAAGAATGATTACAATGATCATAATATTTTAAATAAAAATCCATAAATTAAAATAATATGTTGAAAAAAATTTAAATCCACATAAAATAATTTTAAACACAATATAAACAATCTTAGGTCATAACACTAATAATCATGGTGTTTCATATTTAATAAATAAATTATATAACCCCATAAAAAATTTGGTTAAAAATACACATGCCTCAAACATCCACTTATTTTGATAGACTCTAACTACCCTATATAATAAATAGAGGCTTATTATAAATTTATATCAAAAACATACTTTTTCCAATTCTCAATCCCATCCTATCAAAAATTCCTTTTACCTAGTAACTTGTAATTCATTGTTAAAAACAACTTTCGGGTGTTAACTATCTCGTTTTCCATACATGTCTTGATATAGAGATTTTATTCTTCACACCTTGGTCAGGGTATCTGTCACGACCCGTCCTTGGGGCTCGTGCTGTGACTACCCCGTGCCCGCCTTCCATAGGCCAGGGGCTGGTGACTAGCACCAAGGCATAAATCCCGGTAAAAAGGGAAGGCATTTCCATTGTAAAGTAAACAAACACCACTGAGTAAGCAAGCAGAAGAAGTAAACTCTAACTAAAATCTGGTACAACAGTAAGTGCGGAAAAGTAAATGGGCCAGTATACAAACCCAAACTAAATGTAAAGTACAACTGGAAAGGGAAAACAGAAACTGTAAAGTAAAGTCGCATCGCCGAGCTGTCTACTAGTAATCCCTCCTGAAGGTTGAGCACAGATAGCCTCCTCCGCTCCTCGGGTCCAGCCGACCGCTCCGAGTACTTCCCGTCCAGTGGTCCACCTCCAGGTAGCGTCCTACTCCGCATGCCTCAACCACGATCAGCGATGTCCGTCGTCTGTAACCAACACAGCGTAGTGGGGGCATAGCCTGTGCAGGGGTGAGTATAAGCTACTCAGTAGGGACCTCGAGACCCATGAAGGTCTCCGAAAATCCACAAAGAATAGTCCACAATGGAAAGATACAATCATGAAGTAACATACGACACTACTTAGGTATATGACCATACATATACCTAAGTCATCAATTCTCGTTAGACTACAACATCTGAACCCAAGTACAACCCAGTCCACATAGGAAAGAAAACTTAAATCCACATAGGATTGCACAACACAATCAACAAAGGAAAGCAAACAGGATTCAGCTCACACAGGTATACTTCTTCGTATTACAATAGAGATGATCAGATATATCCACTGATTCATCTAAGTCGTCGAACCCACAAAGGATCGAAAGATACTAACCCTCGCAATGACCCACACAAGATCGGACCCACACATGATCTGTAGGCGCTGGCTCACAAAGAACCGCTGAGCACTGACCCACACAGGATCAGACCCACATAGGATCGGTACCACTGTTCCACATAGGATCGCTGAGTGCTGTAGTTGTCGCCGTCGAATCCACTGAGGATCTCTGTACAGTCGTCTTCGTCGTCACAGTCGCAAACGCAGGCAGCATTAGGGTTCTCGCACACAACAAGCTCGTTCGGGAGGGTCCGATCCACGAGCCGAGAGGCTGATACATCAACTGACACTTATTCCAGGGTTGATGTATCCAAAAGTCCAGTATCGTCAACAGGAACTCAACGTCTCAGACGGCACGTCAATCGGACGCCCGGTCTGAGAGTTATTGGCTTTTTCGTCCCTGGGGCCCGGTTGGGTTTTAAGGAAAAACCAACCTGACTATACTCCACCTGCGTCCAAACCTCGGGCGGAGTATTCCAAAAGCTCCGTCTCACTTAGAGGAATCCAAAAAAGTCGACGGCACGTCAATCGGACATCTGGAGCTTAAGATAAGAGTGTTTCCGCTCCGAGGGCCCGGTTGGTTTCTTGTACGAACCAACCCGGACGAACCAAAAGTATTCCAAAACCTTGAGTGCGATATACCGAAACGACCATCTCTATCCAAGGATCGCATCGCAACTGACAGTGCGTCGATTGGAGGCCCGTAGCACAAGTTATGGGCGTCCGACCGGAAACGATTCGGTATTAAGGGGTTCGGGCCCGGTCCGACCCGGCCCGATACCCCCGTGGTCGACCCGAACCGGGTCCGAGTCTGGCCCGCTTGGGCGCGGCCTAGCCCGACTGGTGCGGCCCGGCCTGGGCACAGCGCGCTGGCTAGGCGCTCGGGCAAACGGCCGAGCCGTTTTGCATGGGGGGTGGGGGCGCCTGCCCCCCTGGTTGAAACAGCGACCCCCCCTTTTATGGGGGCCATTTTTCTAGACAGCCGGGGGTTTGAACCCCCGGATTCCTCTTGTCCGGCCGGCCTGCCATGGCTGGCCGGTTTCTACCACCACGGGACCGGCGACGGCCGGTCCCCTCCCTGCTCCGACACCAGCGGCCCGGAACCAACCTCGGCTTGGTTCGCCCAGCGCCGCGCGACGGCGCCGCGCCCCTTCACCGCGGCCCTGCTCCGGCCGCGGTGTCATCGGTTCTCTTCGACGCGGCGCGACGACGTCGCGTCCTTGTTCGATATCACGATGCGGCGCAACGGCGCCACGCATTCTTTACCACACGATTCCGCGTGGTGCGTCAGCACCACACCATTCCGTTCCAATCCACAAAATAACCAACAATGATAAAGGAGGTGGGTCGGCCGTGTTTTTGCGGTCCATCCCCCCGCACGTTAATTGATAGCATTTGGTCTTATTACACGAAGAACATCAAAGTAGTATTCATGAATCAAAAAAAATAAACAAACCCCTACCTCCTGCGAGCTTGAACGAAGGTTCGTCGAATGAGGATTCGTCAGGGAAAAACCGTTGCTGAAGGAAGATGTCACGTCGGAATAGCGGTACACGGCGTCGCGTAATCGGTTTCTGAGAACTCGGCATTCTTCATTGGGGACCGATGTGTTCTTCGCGTTCTTCGTTGAAGATGGAGAAGTTCCTCAAGTACTAAGTCTTTTCTCCCAGAAACACCACCACAAGGTTCCAACCCCAAATAAAATAAGCTCACCTCTTATTTTATTAACATAACATAACTTTTCTATTTCAAGAGATAGAAATTCAAACATACACACTTAACTCACTTAATTAATGACATAAGTTGTCAAAAATTAATGGTGAGATGAGGGGGTTTAAGAATATGAAGGGGTGGGGTTCGTGTGGGGCCCACTACCCTCATAACCTCTCTTGGGAAGTTGGGAAGTTACCCAACATCCACCCAAATCCTTAAACCACTTATAGAAACGGAAAAAATATTAGTTAAATTAAAAAACAAACTTCCACAATTTTTATCATCTTCTCTCGTGAAAACACTACTCTGGAATAAGTGTTCATATGCAATTACCAGCGATGCGGTTCCATCGGTTCCCTCAGAATTAGATTCCGAGCACCGGTTCAAAAGATATAATTCCCACTCGTTCGTTCACTGAACTTACCCAAGCTAAACTTCGGATAGAAATTACGGGCACACCGGGCCTCGGAATCAAGTGCTGTCAGAAACTGCGTTCTTGTAAAATCCCAAAAAAAATTAAGAAAAATAATTCCTTGAATTTTACGGGACTTTACATTACTCCAACCTCAGGGCTTTACGTCCCCGTAAAGTTACATCATAAACTAGGGAAACAAATGTGGGTATTGCACATGCATCTGAGCCTTCCGCTCCCAAGTGCTCTCCTGGAGGTTCCCGTGCTGCCATCTGATGCGCACTAGAGGAATCGAACGTCCATGTAGTACCCGCTCCTGTCGATCCTTGATCTCCACTGGGACCTCTGTAAAGGTCGCCCCATCATCAATTAATAGCTCCCCATGGTCAATGATAGGCGTCAGGTCGTGCACGGATTTCCTCAACTGAGATACGTGGAAGACGTCATGCACCCGGTGCAACTGAGGTGGTAGAGGTAGGCGATAAGCCACCTCGCCGATCCTGGTGAGGACCTGGAAGGGTCTGATGAAGCGTGGAGACAACTTGACACCTCGGACAAATCTCTGTAATCCACGTCGAGGTGAGACACGCAAGAAGACGTGGTCACCATCCTCAAACTCTAGTGGCCTCTGCCTCCTGTCAGCATAAGACTTCTACCGGCTCTGAGCTATCCTCATCCGTTCCTGGATGACCTGGACCTTCAATGTCGTGGCCTGGACCATCTCCGGTCCCACAAATGCAGACTCCCCATGGTCTTTCCAGCATAAAGGAGATCTGCAAGTTCGGCCGTACAACGCCGCGTATGGTGCCATCCCGATGGTGGAGTGGTAACTGTGGTTGTACTCAAACTCCACCAAGGGTAGGTGGTCCTCCCAGCTGCGACCAAAGTCGAGGACACATGCGTGGAGAATGTCCTTAAGAGTATGAATGGTCCTCTCCATCTGACCATCCGTCTGAGGGTTAAAGGTTGTGCTCAGACGTAGCTGCGTCCCGAACGCCTCCTAAAACCCCTTCCAAAGCCTGGAAGTAAAGGTAGCATCTCGATCGGAGAAGATAGATGATGGAACACCATGAAGCCACACAATCTCTTGAACATAAAGTCATCCCAATCTCTCCACTGAGCCCTGCTCTCTGATGGGTAAGAAATGTGCTGGCTTGGTGAGTCCGTCGACAAACACCCAAATGGAGTCGTGACCTCTGGAAGTGCGTGGAAGTCCAATCACAAAGTCCATAGATATGTTGTCCCACTTCCACTCTGGGACCTCCAAAGTTTGTACCAAGCCTGCTGGTACCTGGTGCTCTGCCTTCACCTGCTGGCAGGTGAGGCATCGAGAAACGAACTCTGCCACAACCTTCTTCATGCACGGCCACCATTACTATCGTCTGAGATCCTGGTACATCTTCGCCACTCCAGGATGTACCGCCAAAGGAGAAGTGTGAAACTCTCTCAGAACATCCTCCTGTAATGAAACTGGTACCATGTTATGTCCTCTAAAAAGGACGTCGTGCTCTGCTCCAAGGAGAAACCATCAGGTTCCTGTCCTGACGATATCTGTGCACTCCGCGTCTCACAGTCAGTGTCCCAATGCTATGCCTCTATGACCTGCTGTAGTAGTGGAGGGGTGACTGTGAGATACTGAAGGAAGGATGCTCCATCTCTATCCACACCTCTAAGGGCGCTGGTCAAACTCTGTCTCAGCTCCTGGAAGCTCTACTGACATCTGTCTGACCACACGAAGGGTTTCCCCTTCCTCCTTAACGTTCTACAAATCTAAAATGATTTCTCATTTTCCAAAAAGGGAAATCATGTCTCATCCCCTGGATGAACCATGTTCCTTTCCTAATATAGTCAATCCCATCATGAATAGTTAATTCATGGCATGGATAACGCCGTATGGCCTCGACGCTGCTACCAAGAGATCCAACCGTTACTCTCGTCTCCAAGGGTTGAGTCACACTATCGGCATCACTGTGTGGTCACTCGGTCTCCTCTAGTAAGAATCTCGCAAGTGAGGAATAAGTAAACAGTTTTTTAACCGCACCTCTTAGTATTAACAGTCAAATGACAATAAAGAAAACGTCGCTATTGCAAGCGTCTTTTATTACTTCAACTCAAAGTACAAGGACACAAGGCAACACAAACAAAGAATCTAGAGGAATTATGGTCAATGGAATCTATGCCTGGAGCTAGTCCCGCACTAGTCCACCCACTTCTGGATCTCCATGATCATAAGCTTCAGCTGCCCGAATTTGTGCTCTCCCCTGAGGTCGGGGTGGACCTATTGGTGGTGGTGGTGGTTGTAGAGCCTCAAAGCGTCACCCACCACCTGCTGCTCAGCCAGCTCCTCTGCCTCGTCCACCTTCTCCCTGTAAACGGCCATGGTCAAACCTATGCCTCTGCCTAGGTGGTTCCTCAACCGTCTGATGCTCCTCTGCATGGCGGGTCGGGCAGTCACGAGCCATGTGGCCCTGCCCGCCGCATGCATAGCACTGTATTCCACTCATAAGACTGGTTCTGTTACGTGTGCCCCGCACCTCCGAGCCAGTATCCTGTGGTCGTCCGCCCGTTGGCCTGGCCCGCTTGGACCTCTGCGATATCTTTCTATTGCCGGCTGCAGAGGACTTCGCCATGTGTCGCCCTACGATAGATCTTGCCGCTGGTGTAGACTCAGCAAGAAAACTCTCGATGAGAAGAGCTCGCTCTAGTACTCCTGCCTGAGTCGGAATACTGAGGGAGATCAGCGATGCCCTGATCTCATTCCCTAATCCCTGCTCAAAGGTCCGGGCCCAGAAGAATGGGTCCCGTACCATGTCAGTCGAGTAGCGTGAGAGATCGGTAAATCTCACCGAGTATTGGGCGACTGTCAAGATGCCCTTTCGCAGCTGAAGAAACTCCTGGATGCGCACCCCACGGAGGGTGGCTCTGAAGAACTCCGAGCGGATGAGGCTCTCAAAGTCCGTCTAGAGGAGAGATGCCTCATCGTGCACCTGGAGTATCAAGCTCCACCATCGGCCCACTGCTGCGTACATTAGCCTCATTGTGAGGATCACCATGAGTTCTGTTGGTGTCCTCACTAACCTGAAAACTCTCACCACTGCCTCCAGCCAGTCCTCGGCTGCCTAGAGGTCCGTCTCCCAGCGGAACCTGGGTGGTCGCTGGCGCTGGAACTCATGCAATGCACTAAGGTGACGTGCATCATCAGCGGCTGGGGCTGGAAGCATCGGTGGCTCGGCGGGTAAAGCTACCGTCGGTGCCTCTGCTGAAAAAGGACCCTGCACAGAGGCCTCCTCGCTTGGTGGGCTGTCATCACACACAACTCTCAGAACCCTAGCTGGCTGCCGTCGTGGGGCCATCCTGAAAAGGAAACAGGTGCGCCATGGTCAGAACAGTATATCTGGTGAGCTGACACAAAGTAATCACAAAGAAAACTTGAAACACACATGCAATCAATGTTTTCATGTATTAAGTCGTAAATCAGAAGTCAGGGTCCTGGTGTACGGATACGTCAGCTGCCGCACCAACACTGGACTCCCTGGACTGTTAACCACACACAATATGCTTAACACTATTGCTTCACATAGAAAAGATTAGAGTCCCATGTTATGTGGTAGAATCGAACTCCTCTGATACCAATTTGTCACGACCCATCCTCGGGGCTCGTGTCGTGACTACCCCAAGCCCGCCTTCCATAGGCCAGGGGCTGGCGACTAGCACCAAGGCATAAATCCCGATAAAAAGGGAAGGCATTGCCTTTTTAAAGTAAACAAACACCACCGAGTAAGAAAGCAGAAGAATTAAACTCTATGTAAAAGCTAGTACAATAGTAAGTGCAGAAAAGTAAATGGGCCAGTATACAAACCCAAACTAAAAGTAATGTACAACTGTAAATGGAAAAAAAAACTTTAATGTAAAGCCGCAACGCCGAGCTGTCTACAATACATCCCTCCTGAAGGGTGAGAATAGGTATCCTCCTCCGCTCCTCGGGTCCAGCCGACCGCTCTGAGTACGTCTTGTCCAATGGTCCACCTCCAGGTACCGTCCTGCTCCACAAGCCTCAACCACGATCAGTGTTGTCCATCGTATGCAACCGACAAAATGTAGTGCGGGCATAGCCCATGTAGGCGTGAGTATAAGCTACTTAGTAGGGACCCCGAGACCCCCGAAAGTCTCCCAAAATCCTTAAAGGAAAATCTACAAAGGAAAGATACAATCACGAAGTAACATCCGAAACTGCTTAGGTATATGCACATACATATACCTAATTCATCGATTCCTGTTCGGCTCCAACATCCGAACCCAAGTACAACCCAGTCCACACAGGAAAGAAAACGTAAATCCACACAGGATAGCACAACACAATCCACAAAGGAAAGGAAACATGATTTAGCTCACACAGTTATACTTCTTCGTATGACGATAGAGATGATCAGATATATCCACTGATTCATCTAAGTCGTTGGACCCACAAAGGATCGATAGGTACTAACCCCCGCAAGGACCCACACAGGATTGGACCAACACAGGATCTATAGGCTCTGGCTCACACAGAACCGCTGAGCACTGACCCACACTGGGTCGGACCCACACAGGATCGGTAGCACTGATCCACATAGGATCACTGAGTGCTGTAGTCATCTTCGTCGAATCCACTGAGGATCTCTGTACAGTCGTCGTCGTCGTCACAGTCACAAATGCAGCCAGCACTACGGTTCCCGCACACATCAGGCTCGTTCGGGAGGGTCCGCTCCACGAGCCGAGAGGCTGATAAATCAACTGACACATAGTCCAGGGTTGATGTATCCAAAAGTTCTGTATCGTCAACATGAACTCAACGTCACAGACGACGCGTCAATCAGACGCCCGGTCGGAGAGTTATTGGCTTTTTCGTCCCTGGGGCTCGGTTGGTTTTTAAGGAAAAACCAACCCGACCGTACTCCACCTACATCCAAACCTCGGGCGGAGTATTCCAAAAGATCTGCCTCACTTAGAAAAATCCAACAAAGTCGACGGCATGTCAATCGGACGTCCGGAGCTTAAGATATGAGCGTTTCTGCTCCGAGGGCCCGGTTGGTTTCGTGTACGAACCAACCCGGCCGAACCCAAAGTATTTCGAACCCTTGAGTGCGATATACCGAAATTCCTGTCTTGATCCATGGATCGCATTTAAACTGATGGTTTGTTGATCGGAGGCCTGTAGAACATGTTATGGGCATCCGAGCAGAAATGATTCGGTGTTAAGGGGTTCGGGCCCGGTCCGACCCGGCCCGATACCCTTGGGGTCGACCCCAACCGGGTCTGGGTCCGGCCTGCTTGGGCACGGCCCAGCCCGGCCCAGCCTGGACACACCACGCCCAGCGTGCTCTCCAGGCGCTCGGCCAAACGGCCGAGCCGTTTGGCGTGGGGATGGGGGGGCACCTGCCCCCCTGGTTGAAATTGCGGCCCCCCTTTTATGGAGGTCGTTTTGCTGGCCGGTCGGGGGTTTGATCCCCTGGCTTCCTCTTGTCCGGCCGACCCACCCCCGTTGGCCGGTTTCTACCACCACGGGACCGGCGACGGCCGGTCCCCTCCCTTCTCCGACACCGGCGGCCCGGAACCAACCTCGTCTTGGTTCGTCCGGCGCGACGGGACGGCGCTGCGCCCCTCCACCGCGGCCCCACTCCAGCCGCAGTGTCTTCGGTTCTCTTCGACGCGGTGCGACAGCGTCGTGTCCTTGTTCGATTTCACGGCACGGCACGACGGCGCCACACGTTCTTTACCACACGATTCTGCGTGGTGCGTCGACACCACACCATTCTGTTCCAATCCACAAAAGAACCAACAAGGATAAAGGAGGTGGGTCGGTCGTGTTTGCGCGGTCCGGCCACCCTCTCGTTAATTGACAGCATTTGGTCTTATTACACGAAGAACATCAAAGTAGTATTCACGAATCAAAAAAAATAATATAAACAAACCCATACCTTGTGAGAGCATGAATGGAGGTTCATCAAACGAGGATTCTTCATGGAAAACCTGTCGCGGAAAGAGACGTTGCAGAAGGAGGAAGTCGCGTCGGTGTCGTGGTACAGGGCGTCGCGTAATAAGTTTCCGAGAACTCGGTGTTCTTCATTGGAGACCGATGTGTTCTTCGCGTTCTTCATCGAAGACGGATAAGTTCCTCAAGTCCTTAGTCTTTTCTCCCAAAAACTCCACCACAAGGTTCTAACCCCAAATAAAATAAGCTCACCTCATATTTTATTAACATAACATAACTTTTGAATTTGAAGAGTTTGAAATTCAAACATCCACACTTAACTCACTTAATTAATAACATAAGTTGACAAAATTTAATGGTGAGTTGAGGGGGCTTAAGAATATGGAGGGGTGTGGTTCGTGTGGGCCCTACCACCCTCATAACCTCTCATGGGAAGTTGGGTAGTTACCCAACTTCCACCCAAAGCCTTAAACCACTTAAATAAAAGGAAAAAATTGTAGTTAAATTAAAAATAAAACTTCCACAATTTTTATCATCTTCTCTCATGATAACGCAACTCCGGAATAGGTGTTCCTAAGCAATTACCGGCACTGCGGTTCCATCGGTGCCCTCGGAATTCAATTCTAAGCACCAGTTCAAAAGATAGGAATTCCCGCTTGTTCATTCACTAAACGTACTCCAGCTAAACTTCGAATAGAAATTCCGGGCACACAGGGCCTCAGAATCAAGTGTCGTCATAAACTGTGTTCTTGTAAAATCCCATATAAAATTAGGAAAAACATTTCCTTGAATTTTGCGGGTCATTACAGTATCATAGTATTAAGAATATTAAACATGATATAATTATAATTTATATACGTTCAATGTACTTTTAAAAACATCCAAATTACGAGGTAATGTAAAATAAAGCAAATTGTTTCATGGAGATGACAATCTACATGTATTCATGAATGATGTTTTCATTTTTCTATTGGGTGGAAAATAATTAATGTTGTTAGTATTTTAATTTTCCATAATCATAAATATTATATTATTTCTATTTTTATTAATTATTTCAATCCTTAGGACCATCCATGAGAGAAAATAATGAAAAAAATGAATCATATCACTTTGTGGAGGTGGTAGTCCACACGAACGCATGAGTGACATTAACCAAAACCATAATAATAATTTTTTATAACGTATATTCCCCTATGAGAAAGGGAACTGAAATACAAGAAGGGGGATGGGGTCTATGGGGGCCTGGAAAAGTGCAATCCAAGTGCATCCACAATTACTATATTCATACCTTCATTGGGAAATGAGTCAATAGAATCAAAATATAACAAGATTGTATGTAATGGAACTTTTGATGTGAGGTAGTTTGTTGCTCTATTTCATTCGCACCAAGTGTGGAAATCCTCTATGTATTCAAGGATTAGATTTTTTTTCACTTGCGGACTTGGTAGATAATTGACCATGGGGTTGGATTTAGGGCTTGAATAGACATGAACATGACTTGTCAATATGTTTCCAGAGTATCAATTGATATGTTCCTCCTCCTAAAAAAATCAAGCCCAGTAATTAGAGCATTCACTCCATCATGGTGTGAACACCCATTCAAAATGGGAAACTAGATAGCAAGTATAATTGATCCTCTATTGTTTCCGACTAAACATCCTCCTCCATTGTTCTAACACTACACGACACATCAATATTTAATTTGAGGCCCGAAATGGGAGGATTACACATTACCCATATGCAAGAAGGGTTCCTTGGTAGACCTGTGGAAATATTGTAGGTCCCTAGGACCACTCTTAGATATGGAGATTTCTCCATGTTTTTTATGGTGAATCCCATATCAATAAATATTCTATAAATTCATGCAGTGATGGTTATACATGAGCTCAAAACACCCTCATACCTAGAACTATTTCTTACTTTCTAGATGCACCAAAACCCTGCTTCCAAAATTCATACTCTATATTTTCATTCCATGTTGTTACTCTCCATCCCTTATAACCAAAGGATATGAAAAATTAAACACATCACTTCAGGTATATAGAAGTTCATATATACAGAAGATCAATTATTTCATTTCCCATTAGATAGTAAAGGTTATTGAAAATGGTTTTACCATAATCATAATAAAATTTCAATATATTAGACCTAATTATTTAATTATTTCATCATGGTTATGATATATTTTTAGGATTTATAATAAGACATAAATATAAAATAAGTAAGTAAAAAATTATACCTCACCGTTTGATATCCTCTTTTCGATTAAGCTTAAGGCCTTTAAATGAGATATTTCTAATCATTATATAGGATTTTTTAATTAGGAAAAAATTAGATTGTTATTTGGGTATATTTTTTATATAAATTCCAACATGAGTTGTGTTTTTAAAAGGATGAAGTGGGTCCCCATTAATAAGAAAAAAGATCATTTTCAGAATTTTTCAATGTTTAGTGTAGATGAAGGTAATTTTAAAAATTTAAGAGGGAAATATATGAAAAATTCAAGATAGTATATATTATTAATAATACTATTGAGTTAGGATGGTTTTTTATGATTTTCAAATTTATTTTAAAATATTATTTGAATACTAAATATCATTTATAGTAATTTTCTTGATTATTCACATATCTTTACTTAAAAGGCATCAGGATAACAATTGAATAATAATAAAAATATGTCAACCATCATTAATAACATATAATTATCATATAAAATCATGTATTAACATACATAATTCAAAACGTATAACTTTTAATGATTCTAAAATAATTTAATTGATCTTTATCTTGTTTTCAAAGTTACTATGTCAACATTGCATAAGCTTTCATGGTAATTATACCTTAAATAAAATTTAATGTAAATTACTATAATAATAATAATTTATACATATTCAAAATTTATATTTTTAACTATTCATAAATTGTTTTTATACTTATGAAAAAATAGATATATTAAAATAAATAGTGACATTTTGTAATTATCCTTTACTATAAAAAATATTAACCTTATAATCCAATGTAAATGGAACCAAAATGAAGCATATTCAATGTTATGATCATTATAGTTAAAATAAACTCATCTAATGAATTAATGTGAAGTGTTTTACTGTTTATAGATCTTATCACATAGTTTTATCCCCATCAAACCCATTTTATCCTTTACTCCAGTGATGAGCATTTACCCTATTTACTATTCATTATGACTAAAAATGAAATTAATCATATTAAATAATTTCAATATTCTAATTAATAATATGAAATAAATTTTCATTTATTTTATTCCCATAAGTGGTATTAATTAATTTTAATATATATTCACAAAATGCAATGAAAAATAGTTTTTAGAAAATACCCATTTTAAGAAAAAAATGAATTTAAAACAAAATCATGTGTATTGTGATTTCCATTAAATTAAATGGATTATTTTTACTAAAATGGTATTAATTGTACTGTAAACCAATACAAAATATAATAAATATTTTTAAATACATTAAAAGAAATGATAGTTTTTATAAAAATTGGCAGTTTTCGCTATTTACTATAAACTAAATCACTCCATAAAATCCCAAAAATTCACCTTAAGAAATATTTATATGGTGATATTATAAAATATTTAAATTATATTAAATAAAATTTCTAAAATAAATAAATTTATCTTTTAATTTAAAATAAAAAATATAACTAAAAATTACTTTAATATAAAAATGATTCTTGTATACATTTGAGGGTTTTATCCTTATTTGGTGTTACAATGTCTTTACAGATGATGAGTTCGTGTATTTTTTATTAATAATCTGATTCTTGGATGAACGAGAGGCGATGCATGGGAGAATGATTCAGGTTATGAGTTTAAGTGATAAGGGACTGTGTACCCATTTTGGTGTAGTTCCGATGGATATGGATGACGGTATAAGAAGCAATGGTAGGTCACTTTAGAGAACCGATTTTCATTAAAAGGTATAAGAGTGAGTGTTGGTGTGGATTTTTATGTCAATTCCATTTGTGTGAGTATAGGTACTCTTTGGTTATGTGTGGTTTATTTATATAAGTAGTTTCAGAATGGGACATAGGCTATTTGGAAATTTTCTAGATTCTTTGGCAATTTGTGATATACATTGATAAGGGTATGGTGGTGAGTGGACATTAGTTTATCTCCATGGGGTTGAGATAAAGATATTTGGAGTATTTTATGTATGTGGATACTATAAGATGAAATGACTGAGAAATGACTGATACATCAATGAAATGTATCTTGAAATGATGGATGAATGACTGGAGGGAATGGTTGTTATTTCCTCAATTATAGCAGGAGAAATTAGTGGTAGATCAAGGCACCATAATGTTGTATTTATGAGAATAGAACTTCATATGGGCTTCCATGAATGAGATGATCATGTCTTGGGAGGAGAGAAACACGAGTGATGGAAAATATTGTTTGGAACAATGCTCCAAAAGATGTTTAGGAGAAGAAATGTATTGGGGGTAAAACCACTATCTATTGGAATGTGTGGCTCTTATTTATAAATAATTTTAGTGAAAATAGAGGGTGATGTGTCTAATAATCATGGAATGGAAAATGATCAGTGTCCATTTTGGGTCCTCAGGTACAACCATGTTAGTTAAATCATGTTACCTAAATCAATAATATATGGGTTGTGGTTATTTATGATTGTGTGTTCTTTTGGGAAGTTGATCGTAGGAACACTATTATGGTGGCGATCATCTTATCAGTCATTGGTACATGTTCCTCATTATGAAAGAGATATAGTTTTAGGGACTCCACAAGATAATGGTTGAAATTAAACTAGGATAAAAATGTAATTGTAGTAAAATTACAACTAATTTCTTGATAAAACCTGATTTTTAATTTATTGATGGTGTTTAGGAATAATCAGTTCCTTGGGAGACTAACTCAAGAAAAATTCAATGTTTTGTTTGGGATGGACTAAGATGGTGGGTTCATTAGTTCTTTTGGAAAGTGTAAAATGATTATTTTGGTTGGACGAACAGTTGTCCATTAAATTACATAGTTTATTGGGTTTAGACATTGGTTTGGGTTTCTAGGATTACCCCGTAATGGCTAATGAAGTTATAGAATATTTGTTAAGTGAATTTTTATGGAATACCGATGACGGGGGATAGTGTTTTTCAATAAATTTTGGCTTTGGAGGAATGACTAGTGTTTACTTATGAAATTGGGTCCCATGAGGTGTAAAATATATCAAATGTTGTACCTAGGATGTGACTAAAATTTATCTATGGGAAGACCATATATTTTTAAGTAAATTCATTTTATTTTTTGATTAGTGTATGGGAAAAGTATTGTTGTATAATATTACACAGAATTGTTATTGGAGAGTGTTGTCATCTTCTGATCAATAAATAAATTTAGAAGGAATTTTTGGATACTTATCAAGGATAATAATTATTATGGTGGTGAGTTTTTAATGAACTGTTTCATTGTCGGTTGGAATTTTTGGGGAAAGTTTGAATTTTTTGTCTATATTTAGGGTGTTAGGATAATTGACTCATATATTGGAATTTTGGTAGTCTTTACACCACCAGAATTAATTTTTTAGTAATTATTTATTTTATAATTGATTTTTAGGGGAATATTATAGAATTTTTAGGTAATAGTTTCTATATTGAATGGTAATTCCATTATAGGTGGTGTTTCACTACGCATCCAATGGGGGTTTCATTGTGAAGGCCTCTTATAAGAGAACATTTTGATGTTTCCTAGGAATTTCAGTATGATGTATTCACCAATGTTAAGAGATACACAAAATATAATGGTTTTATTCAAAAATATTGTTTTATAAGAATAATATCTAAGGGAGAATAATCCTATTATAATGGTGATTACACTATGATTTAATTCTTGACATTAAATTTTATAGAATTAACCCATATCATGTCTTATAGAGATATATTTACCTCATAAGGGTTCTCACTAGGGTGTTATTTTTCCACTTCCTATAGGGCGATACACATTTCATCATCCAATATAATTCCCTTGGTTCATCCCTAGGGAGGTTCAATACATCATGACCCATTTGTTCATGTTATAACCTGACTTGGATCTGAGGAGTTTCACTGTTATAAAAAGGTTCTCAATAAAAAATGGGTTTTTATAGTTTTTAAAGCTAAGACATAACCATGTTTTTTAGTTTAGTCACTCTCAGTATTTTCAAGGGAATGGGGTCTCATTAAGGGTTATTCTACATGCTCCTTCCCCTTCTTCCTCCTTTGGATCCCCTTTAGTAAGGGTTGTCTTGTGAGGTGTTTCCAAACCATTTTAGAGGTATGCCATCCTCCACCACCCTCCATTCTTCTTATTGTTTATTCATTTCTCTGATATTAATGTGGGTTAGGTTTCAAATAATTATTTCACTCGGTCTTGGTGTAATCATATCAATTGATGATTATTTTCTATACAGTAGATCAAGGATGCCGATAGATTGATGAAAAAATTCCATCACTCACCATTTTGATGGAGGAATGTTTTTTAGTGATTCTTCAAATTATTTTCATTAATTATTTTGGAAATTTGGAATTAATTGGATGATATTTGAAAAGTATTTTTCTTCTAATTGTTCCTTGGGTGTTCCATATTCACTCCACTTGTGGTTAGACGCATTTTTGAAATGCGACATTTTCTAGTGAGTTATTGGTGGTTATTTTTTTGGGATTAAATTAAATAAATAATTATAAATTTTAATAATAAATTATTTGATTATTGTTCCAAAATACAGGGTCTTATGATGTTTTGATGGATTGCTCCAGGATTGAATGAGGTTTTGTGTGCATAGTTGAGGATGGTAAAATCTATATGGAGTTGGGTGGTCCATATAATAATAATCTATATTCTTGTATATTCCTGACTATATATGATTTTATTTTTACTTATGTTTGTGTAAAATGTATAGGGGAAAAGTGAATCACTATTGTAGGAATTAGGTAGCTTGGAGCCTCCTATGTTTGGAGTTAATTATCTCTTGCATTTTGAGTGATTTGGAATATTCTAAAATCTTTTTGTGAAGGTGGTGAGGATTTTGATTGAGTTCATGAGGGGAAAGGGATAGGTATTGGTCCCCAGATGAGTTATGGAAAGCCTAAGATAGATATCATATGGAAAATATATTATTCACTAGTGGTTATGTCTTATAAAAGATGGATGGGATGACCATACATCTCATGTATGGTTGGGATTATACCCTTCAGAGTGGGTTGTGTCCTCGGTACATTTGGTGGTTATAAAAACTCCTAGGGGGGTTAGTGTACTGTGTTGAGGAGGGTTTCCCATAGATTATTAGATTGAGAGCTCCTATATTGGATATTTTTTATAGGGACCATGTGGGGTTTATTGGGAATTTATTTAATGGATTGGAATTTGATGATGAAGGGGTATAGAGAAATTTTTTCTCAGGGAAATCCTAAGGTTATATGATTAGGCTACTGATCTGTGATATAGAAGGAAAAATCTATAATGACAGGTTAAGGGACTATCATAGGTTATCTATATGGGTATTATGGTCGAAATGTGTTCATATATTCAGGTTGGATCAATGGGTAGATACTAGGTTAGTTTTGGGGATTCAAGTAGATATATTATAAGATGTGGTGGAAATATCAACTGGTTTTACATACCATATTTATGTTTCCAATTCAGGAATAGAGTTATTTACCTATGAGTGTAGGTGGGTTATGTGATTTTCAATCGTTTTTGGGGATAGTTTATGAGTGTATAGCTCTACTTTATTTATTGGGGATGCAGAAATATGGTGGCATGATGATCTAGTCAAGAGAAAAATCATAGACATGTAAGCCTGGATGTGTGTATACAATGAGATATTGTATGAGAGGTATACTCTATGTGATGCATATAGGTTGTGTTTTTCTATGAGTACCTACCCTATGTGAGTGGGATGATGTCATGTCTAATATGATATGCCTACTATGAGTGATTGGGAAGTGTTTTTGTTTTAGTGTGAAGACCTACCTTTAGCGAGGGGGATGATGTAGGGGTTGTGTTATAAGACCTCACCCAGTATGAGTGGTTATAGGAATGAGATATAGTATGTGATATGGTATTAGTCCAGACCCTGAGTAATAGTGAAGTGTTGCGAGACTTGGTATGAGACATGTGATGAGACATCATGTTGAGTAAGATGGTGAAATTATGATGTGTGGGTTTTGATGTTCAATATGACCACAACCAGATTGAGCGGCTAGTGGTGTGGGGAATGATATGATATTATGATTTAGTAAGAGAAATTATCTTGAGTGATATGGTATTTCTTGGTATCAATTTTATTTCATTATCTTGGTGGATATGTTTTGGGATGGATTGTGTTTCAAGACTACTTATTCTTCAGACATCAACCTAGTTATTTGTAGTCGGCTTTCATGGTGTCGTGTTTCGTTCAAGATTAACTAATGTGAATTCTATTGTTATTTGTATTTTTTATTCATTTTATTTTTTCATACACATATATTTGATGAAATATATTAGGTGAACATGGTGAGACCTTATTGAGATGTACATCTAACACTCTATACGGGCACCTTGGTGTGCATTAAGACCTTATATTTAGCAGATTAGATGGTAATTAATTGAACAATCAATCAAGATGGAGTATATTTACTAGGATTGGTTATGGGTTTGGTTATGAATTTATTTTTTTTAGTGGATCCTCTTTGTACTTATTATTCCTCTATTTTATTTTTTATATTTTATTTTCCTAGTGGGTGATTTGTTGTGATGTATTTGGTGTGAGACTATATATTAATTTTAATAGAATTCTTCTATGTTTATTTTTTGTGGTTTTTATTATATGTGTTTCCACACATACATATTTTGATCATCTAATAGTTATAATATATAGTAATTTATTATTATTGGTATTTATTCTATTGAGAGTATAGTATACCCAATGTTGATCATAGACTCTCACCACTAGTCAGTATTCTATAATGTATGATGAGGGGCACATGAGGTCATATATATACCCTATTAAAAAGCACTGTCATGGGATCTTTCAAATGATATTTTTTTTCGGGTTATTCAGGTGTTGTAGTGTGGCTGACCAAGGCCATATCTTAAAAGATAAAATAATTTAAAACCACTTATTGGAGGTATTTTGAAAATTAAATTAAATAACATAAATACATTACTTGAAAGGATGGGGTTTTTTGTTTATGTTTTATAAAACCTGAAGAGTTTTTATGGAAGAATATATTTCTTTTTTTAAATGAAGTTCAATTAAGAAGAAACAACAAGAAGATGTTTTTTTGAAAATATATTAAAAGACATAATATGTATAACTCTAACAATTCATTTACATATTAATCATTATCATTTAAATTAATATCCAATTAATTATAATACCCTAATTTTCAAACCCTCTAACCCTATGGGAGTTAACATTACAACAAAGCTTAAAAGGGTTAAACCCAAGGATAGTTGTGGAACATGTAATCGCAACACCTTGCTTTGAATATTGTTATAAGGATAGATTATGGTGAGTTGTGAATAAGGGAACACACACACTATGGAAATTTGGATTAATTGAGATATAATAATTTATTTTAACTCTACAAATTTATCTCGTGTGGTCTTGTTTTACCGATTAATTTTGTGCTCTCACAATTTACACAAATTCTCGACCTCACGTGTTTTTGTGTTAATTGTTCAATTACTTAATTAGTTTATTATAATTTAAATACTCAATTCATGGATCATATTAATTTAATTACTTTAGCTAATTTATTCAAGAATAAATTAATGAATAAGTTATGAGGTAGATCGATTTCTAAGAAAACTACTCTTTCGTGGGCCGTGTAGTGATCGTAGAAACAAATTGAATTTGAAAAGGTTTAGAGAGGGTATAACACAATATCATTTCTTATATTTAGTTCTAGAAAAAATAGGAAGATAAAGAAGAGAATAAAATTAAAAATAATTGAATAAATGGAAGATAAAAAAAGAGCTTATTGAAAGAACCACAATATTACAAAGTGAAGAAGAAGAAGAAGAAGACTTTATTAAAGGGATCCAAGATTAAAAAAATATACCTCTTGAAATTCATGGATAAATGGAGTGAAAACAATTATACTCTTCCATAAATATACCAATGTACGTTCCGAATCATCCAAATGAACAAAACACCAATTTATAGAGTGTATGGGAGGCCAGTTTTCATGTGGTTCCATCGGTGAATGAGAAAATTTTTACAAATATTTTATTCCAAGTTTCACCACATGTTGGTCCTTCCAAACGCATGAACCAACTATCAATATTCAAGGATGATTTGTGAGAAATTTTTTTCTTGAGCCCTTCTACAAATTTGAGCCCAATGAAAGTATGAGTGTAGATTTTTTGACCAAAATAAAGAACCGATGTCTATTCTGGCGAGTCTAGCCCTACTTGGACTTCATATCCCATTTGAACCAACCAAATACATGATTTAACTCAAAAATCATGAATAAAAGTTATATAAAATTAAATCAGGAAAACATTTAGAAAAATATTAACTTCAAATAATTTCTATAAAATTATTTATTTTCGAAATGCTGTAATGAATTTTTTAAGGGTACAACTTGAATTTTAATCAAATTTTAAATTGAATGATCAAATCCAAAATATTTTATAAATAAACATATTCAACACAATGTGAGAAAAAAATTAATTTATTATTAATAAATTTTTCAAAAAATTGAGTTTTATCAACTCCCCCACACTTACCCTTTTGAACTCCTGGGAAAAACCTCATAAAATGTATATGAAAAAATTGTGAAAAGATAAGCGTATTCAAATTTATCAATAAAAAAAGAAAATATAGGCAATTTTAAAATAACATAAAGAGTCAATAACAATAAATTTTGATCACATTGTCTCATAAATTGTGTCAAAACAAAATACAGTGAGTTTCAAAACACTAATCATAGAAAAACAATATGTGGGTCTACCATGCCACTAATTCTCCATGTGTGTGTGTTCCAACCATTCGAAGCTCAAAAATCCACCCTTTATTCATTATATTCAGGTCAATTAGAATAATTCTTCTTACCTTTTTTTAATTCAATGAACATGTTTCTCAATGCTTTGCAATCAAATTTCAATATCCACTAACATAAGAATTCCTGATAGTCAAACATTCAGCTCTCGACCTAGATATCCCCATACATTGTACATTCCATCACTCCCCTCATTTTTTAAATTTTCATTTTGGATAAATCACACACTCAACTCTAAACCGATGTTTGATCTCTTCACAACACTAATTCTAATAGTTATAACAAGATCAAAGGTTGATAAAGAGTGGCTTTTGACCTATCCAAGACATAACCTATATTTTTTTGAGGGCGTACAATAGTCGAATAACCGGTACACACACATAGGTCAATTCAGTATAGTAATGAAACCTATCAGATTAGAAATGAACGTATGGATAAACTAATGTTTTTTATCTAACATGAATATACCTTTAATTGAGTATGAAAAATTTCACAAGTCATGGTTAACTGAAAATTTGTGTGGAAAAATTAATGACACAATTTTCCATAAAAAAATATCACAAATAATGATGTCAAAATTTAAAATGCTTTAGAATGACACAAACATTCATTTCATTGATGAATTCAATTATTATAAAAGTAATCCCCAAATGATGAAATCTTACGCATGCCTATAATTCTACCAAAGAATTTTGAAAAAAAGCATTTTCTATATGTTTCACATCAGAATGTTATATGATATTTTTTTATTGAATTGTTTTTGTTTTTTTAAAATTTAACAAAAAAGATAATAGAAAATACACACAAAACACACTAATTATAATCCTAAATATATACCCCAAAAACTTTTCCCCACCCCCACACTTAAAATATTGCATTTTCCTCAATGTGAACCTGTGAGAAGATATATGCACATTAATTGTATAATTTTAAATAATACAAAGATTATAAAATTGAAAGGGTTATGAAAATCATGATATGCTCTAGTGATGATCGGGTCATGTAGTGTGATAAAATCCACTAAATCAGTAGGAATTCCCCCAATGCTTTTCTTCAAACATTTCTTGTTGATTGTGCAGCTCCTTCCAGTTTCCTCTTGGGAAATCTACACTGCAACACAATGAAGAACCTTAAATACAATATAAGGACCTAACCATCTATAATGAAACATACCAGGCATCAGCTTCAGTCGTGAACTATATAGAAGGACCTTATCTCCAACATGAAACTCCCTTCGTTGGATCATTATGTCATGTCTTACTTTTGATCTTTCCTTGTAGAGCTTTAGTTCTCACATGGTGACAATATAATCTCCTCAACCTCTTGTATTTGTAGATTCTTTTGAATTTCATCTTAGGTCAAATCCATGTTGCATTTCATTATATCCCAATAATCCTGATGCTCGACTTCCACTTGGAGATGACAGGGTTTCTCAAAAATAATCCGAAATGGGGGTATACATAGGGGTGTCATGTATGCAGCCCAATAATCCCATATTGCATCATCCATGAGCTTTACCTAATCCATCATATTTGGTGGCACAGTTTTCTCTAAAATTTGTATTAACTCACAATTTGAAACATAATCTTAACTATTAGTTTGGGGGTGGTATGGTGTTGATGTTTTGTGTGTCACCCCATACTTTTAAAAGAGGGAACCAAAATTCAGATTGAAATAGTATGTCCATTGGTCACTGATAATGGCCTTTGGAACTTCAAACCTACAAAAAATATGTGTCCTGATAAAGTCCAACACAGCATGAGAATCATCAGTCCTGGTGGCCTTAGACCCTACCCATTTCCTCACATAATCAATGGAAACCAAAATGTACACAAAACAATATGAACTTGGAAAAGGACCCATTAAATCATTTCCTCAAACATCAAAAAAATAACAAAATAATATGGGTTGTTGGGGTATCTCGTGTCTCTTAGAAATGTTTCTAGTGTGTTGACAGTGAGTGCATGACTTACAAAAAACATGGGCATCATGCAATTAGATAGGCCAATATAATCATGAGTCCATGAAATTCCTAGATATCCGTTGGGGTCCAATGATTCCTCCACATCAATGCTTGTGGAAAAAATTAAAAACATGCTCAAACTGTGGATCGTGAACACAACTCTTAGAAACATTATCACTAGAAATGCACCTGAAGTAGGGGTCATCCCACATATAATACTGAGACTTAATTTTTAATTTTGAGACTTGAAGTGTCTTTAAATTTTTAGGAATTTCATATAAAACTAGGTAGTTAACTAAATAAGCATACCAAGGATGTGTACCTGATATGTCGTAAAGATTCTCATCGAGGAAACTGTCTCGAAGTGGTACATGGTCCATGTTTTCATCCTCTAGTGTGTGAGTAAGCCTAATCATGTGGTCTGCCACCAGGTTTTTTGACCCCTTCTTTTCCATTACCGCAATTTCAAATTCATGAAGAAGGGGCATCAATCAGATAAGTCTAGGATTTTCATCTGGAATCATCAAGAGGCACCTCAGAGCTTAATGGTAAAAAACATCTACTTTATATCCTAATAAATATGAACAAAATTTATCAAAAGTAAATATGACAGAAATAAACACCTTCTTGTGGATGTGTACTTTAATTGGGTTGAATCCAGTGTCCTTGATGCATATGAAATCACATGTGAAAGTCCCTCCACCCTCTGTGACAAGACAGCTCCAACCGTGAAGTTGGACACATCACACATAAGCTTAAAAGGACTCCACCACCGTGGAGGACGTATGATAGTTGGAGTGTCCAAACACTTCATTAGTTCATCAAAGGAAGTCTAGAAAGAATCATCAAACAAAAAATCAGAATCCTTTCGAAGTAATCGTGACATTGGAAGAGAAATCTTACTAAAATCTATCATGAAGGGTCGATAAAATCTTGCATGCCCTAGGAAAGATCTAGCATCATGAAAACATTAAGGATAGGGTAAGGAAAAAATAGTATCTACCATTGATCTATAATATTATATTCCATGTTGTGACACTACGTGCCCAAAGACAATCCCATTATAGACCATGAAATCACATTCTTCAAAGTTTAAGACTAAATTATTCTCAATACAACAATTTAAATCCTTTCCCAAGCTAGAGATACAAGAATAAAATGAAGACCCATACAGTGTAAAATCATCCATGAATACCTCCATCCAGGTCTCAATGAAATCTGAAAAAGTACTCACCATGCATCTCTATAAGGTGCCTGAGGCATTGCAAAGATGAGAGGACATCTTTTGGTTGGAAAACATTCCAAATGGACAATTGAATGTTTTGTTATCCTAATACTCCAGAGTGAAAGGAACTGAAAAATAACTATACAATACATCCAAGAAACAATAATGTGTTTCCACTACAAGTTTCTCATGCATTTCATCAATAAATGGGAGGGGGATGGTCTTTATTAATGGACTAATTTAGTTTTCTATAATCAATACACACACACAAATTATTTTGTTCCCTCATTAGAATTAACTCAGCTTTCTCATTTTTAATAACAGTAACACCACATTTCAAAGGAATAACCTAAATAGGACTCACCCATTAGAAATTTGAAATAGTATAAATTATTCCTAACTCCAGAAATTTTTGAACATATCTTTTTACAACATATAGAAGAGTTGGATTCAGTATCCATTGTGGCTGCCTAACCAGTTTAGCCCCATCCTGCAAAAGAATCATATGAATGAAAATAGAGGGGCTAATACCGGATATGTTATCCAAGGTCCACCAAATTTCCCTGATGTTCTCCCTTAAAATATTCAAACAATTTACTTCATTTTTAAAATAGAGATTGTTAGAAATGAAAAATCGTAATTTCTCACCACTCTTCTAGTATGAGTATTTGAGATTTCATGGAAATGGATTGAGCTCTAATGTAGGTGAGTGATTTATGGATGCATAAATATATGGATCTAAAATATGTTAACAATGAAGATTAGTATCAGAATATACATACTCAAAATTAGAGAATTGATCATCCATCCCATCAACATACTCAATAGCCATGTCATAATCAGAGTTCACATGATCAAAATCAGAATATGAATCCATTTCAAAATCAATTCTAAGATGGTATGTGCATTATAAACATATGTGGAAGTTATATTAGACATCAAACTAGAACCACTTCTCATAATATTCCTATGAATTGGACAATAAAAATCCATGGGGTTTTTACATGTTGTTTTAGAATGGGAGATAACAAAATAAGAATGGTCTTCTAAGGGGTACTTCATGTAGTCCATAACATTAAATATTACAACTTAATCTCCATAATCTATGGAAAGTGAACCCTTTTAATAATTTATGATAGTTTTTTCAGTTTCCAAGAAGTTCCTACCTAATATAATGGTATCATATGAACATAATTGACCATCCTTCATTTTAAGCACATTGAAATCTGCTAGAAATGTTATATATCATACCCAGAAAAGTACATACTCAAGGAATCCCGCTGGATAAGTTATAGATCTATTTTCCAACTACACTACTACTATCATCAGATTCAAATCACCATCCTGTAAAGAAGAAAATATAGAGTGAGGCATTGCATTTACATAAGCTGCAAAATTACAAAGAGCATCAGAAAAGTGTAACTCTCCTATGGTGCATGTGATGGTGAATGTCCCTAGATCCTTGAACTTTTAGGGCATTTCTAGATTGGTTTAATTATTGATAACACATTTCTTCTATGATTTTTAATCTCATTATCATTGATCCCTCTTCAATTGGTACCAGATTATTTTAAGAATTGCTCATAGATTGGTATTTTCTTAATGGCTTCAAGTAGAGGGATTTTGATTTTCACATGATTGACTGTGTGGAAATTTTTTTTTTGAATCTTCTCTTCAACCATATTCATGGTTTGAACAAATCTATTTGGAAAAAAATATGATATAGAATTAAAATCATTAATTGTTTTCTTACCTTTGTCTTTATCCTTGGGTTGCTCATCAGCTGGTATTGATTGTGGCTTCTCCGAAGCTGAGGTGAATCCTGGTGGAATGACAAGTGAATTTGTATTAGTTGTTTACATACGACTTTTCAATGTGATGGCACTGAAATTTCCATTTGTATTTGGAGTTGGTTGATAATGTATATTTTCATAGTTCTTACATTCTAATTAATAGAGGGAGTTGGAAATCTATCTCATTTGAGTCTTCAACTCTATCAACACCAAACCTTGACTCTTTATCTCATTATGTTTATTAAGATTTTTTTAAAAGGTCATCAATGTCAGAATCTACCTTGGGCATGGGATTCGCTTTTATTTGTCTTGTTCATGCTGGGGCTTTAATTTACTTTTGGGGTTGTTATAAACCGTTCTGGTAAAGTAGATTAAGTTGGATGTTTTGTTGAAAGGGGGGGCCTTTGTTGTTATCTAGGGGAATAGCTCTTGTCTGATTGATACTTCGAACGTTGGTTGTATGTATGAGAAATGGAATCCAATTATTTCGGGGATGTGGCGGTTGTTGCTGCTGATATGGTCTCCCATGAAACACTGCTTCACAATCTTCTGTTTCTTGTAGTTGGGTGCATGAATCAGTTGGGTGTCTTGTCATAGTGAAAATGACACAAGGACATGAAGGAGGGGTTTGGGGTGTGTTTTTAAACAAAAAAATATTCCTCACCATAGTGGTCAATTATTCCAACTTGGTATCAATTTAATGTCCTTGAAGAGAAGAAGTACTTACCTGGTGTACTCCATAAACATGTGGTGTATGTCGATCGTTAAATTGTGTGGTGTTTTGGGCTGTCTAATCAATCAATTCACGTGGAACTACTAGTGTCTTGTCCACCAATGCTCCTCCAGCCGCGATATCTACCATGCACCACTCCATAGGCATGAGTCCTTTATAAAGGTACTGGATGAGGAGTTTCACACTAATATGGTGATGTGGACAGCATGAGATCATATTTTTGAATTCATCTCAGTATTCATACAATGACTCCCCTTATGCGTGCTTGATCAATTATATATCATTATGAGTGGAAGTGGTCTTTGATGCCATAAAAAATCTCTACATGAAATGACGTTTCAAATTTTTCCAACATGTTACATATTCATGTTGTAAATAATACATCCAATCCTTTTCATATTCATACAGTGAAAATGGGAATGCTCTTAGTTTGATTTGATCTTCAAGTACATTTCATGGTTTCCAGTTTCATCAAACCACATTAAATTATTTAAGGTGTTTTTTTGGGTCATCACTAGATAAGACATGAAATTTTGGAAGCATTTGAATTAACCCAGATTTCAGTTCAAAGTCTGATTTGGAATTTGGGTATGCGATGCAATTGGGTTTATAATTAAAATCTTGTGTGGCCAATTCTAGAATGGTTTTATTATGTTCATTTTTATTTTTTCATCCATTAGTTCTTGATTTATGTTGGATTTATAAGTTTTTCTTATTTCTATGTTCCTAGAGTAGAGTAATTCTCTAACTGGTTGAATTCTGAAACAACACAAAGACTGAGAATGTCTGATTTGATCCCTAAGGTTGCGTTTGATATAATGGTCAATAACAAAGAGATCTTCGATATTAGTTCATTTCATAAATCAAATAAAAATTAAAATAGGAATATTGTACCAAAATAATATAAAAATGAGAAGATTGAGATGATGGTCCAAAAAGGAGAAGAAGAAAACAAAAGAAGACGACAAATTCAGATTGGGTAAAGAATGAAGAAATAAGATAAGAAAAGAATAAATTGAAAAATAAAATAAATACCTTTAAGGGGATTAAATAATTACTTGCCTACATAAAAATGGAACCAATTTGAAATGCACATTCATGGGAGCATTCAAATGATATTCAATTTTGGGTAATTTAGGTGCATCAGAGTGGATGACCATGGTCTTGTCCCAAAGGATTAAGCAATTTAAAACAACATGTTGGAGGTATTTTGAACATAAAATTAAATAACATAAACACACTAATTGAAATTTTGGGGGTGTTATCTTTTATAAAACTATAATAATTTTCCTCGAAAAGATTGTATTTTTCTGTTTTTATTTTTGAAATGAAGTTCAATTAAAAAGGCACAACAAGAAGATGTTTTTTAGAAAATATTTTAAAAGAAATAATAGCTCTAACTATACCTATTCACTTACTTATTAATAATTATAATTTAAATTAATCTCAAATTAATTATAATCCCTTAATTTTCTAACCCTCAAACCCTACGAGAGTTAATATAACAACAAAGATGAAAAGAGTTAAACCCTAGGGTAGCTTTGGAACATACAATCGTAGCAACCATATTTGATTGTTGTTATAAGGGTAGCTTATGTTGAGTGTTGAATTAGAGAACATACACACTATTTAAATGATGATTAATTTATTTCAGGGATTGTATTTTAATTCAACAAAATTAACATTTTTGGTCTCGTTTTATTGATTAAGTTTGAGCTCTCACAATTTACACAAATTATCGACCTCGCATGTTTTTGTGTTAATTTTTCAATTTCTTACTTAGTTTATTATAATTTTAAAGCTCAATTCATGGATAATTTTAATTTAATTACAACATCTCCTTGATTAAAAATAAATTAATGAAGATGGTAAGAGGTAGATCGATTACTAAGAAAACTACTCTTCCATGTGTGGTGTAGTCATCGTAGAAATGAATTTCATTTGCAGGGGTTCAAAGAGGGTATAACACAATCTTGTTTATAATCTTCAGTTCCAGACCATATATTATGATTTAGAGGATAATATTATTGAAAATAACTAAATAAATGGAAGGGAAACTATGTGTTTATTTACAACACAACAATATTACAAAGTGAAGAATAAGAATGCTTTGAGGAAGGGATCCGTGCTTTAAAAGCCCTCCCTCTTAAAATTCATTGAAGAATGGAGTGAAACAAATTCTCATATGACTTAATTCTCCCAATTCATGTACCAACCCCTCCAGATTATAAAAAATAAATTTATAGATTGTAGGGGAGGCTAGGTTCCATGTGGTTTCAAGTGTGAATGGGGAAATCCAGACAAATATTTTATTTCAAGTTTCACTTCTTGTTTGACATTAAAAAAGCGTGTACGAGCTGTCCATATATAAGGTGAATTTGTGGAAAAGAAAAATTTCAAGCTCATATACAAATTTGAGCCTAATATATGCCTTAATGTCAATGTTATGGCCCAAATATAGAACTGATGGCCATTCAGATGAGTCTAGACCAACTTTGACATCATGACCCATTTACACAACCATATAGAAGATTTAACTCAAATTTCAAAAATAAAAGTTTTAGAAAAATACATTAGGAACACATTTGAAATATATTAACTACAAATATTTCAAATAAATTTATTTATGTTCAAAATAATATTATAAACTTTTAAAGGGTAAAACTGAAATTTTCATCAAATTTTCAAATGAATTATCTAATCCTATATATTTTATAAATAAACCTATTTAACACAATATGAGAAAATTTTGTCATTTATTATCAATAAAATATTGAAAAACCGTGTTTTATCACCAATATAGAGTTAAATTTAGACGGTTTAGCCATGAGAGCCCATATGTTCGACTTATTCTAACTTATGATGTTGTTTATTTTCACATTTTTTGATTTGAATGATATGTAATTTATTTTACACTTATTGAGTGTATCATAATTTTATTATGTAACTATTCCATAGGTAATGAAAAATAGTATTATATGTGATATTAATAAAAGAGTATAATTTCTAGAGAATAATTAATGGATGATGTTTAAGAGTAATTGTAAAATAATGAGGTTATGTATCTAATTTCCAATGTAATTAAACCTATATGTTTTGGGGGGGGGTAATTTCTTATGGTGTTTAATTAATATTCTTATATAATGATATATAATTAATTTATATTATTATTATGTTGTATCGGTGGGTAAAAAATTAGGGATTATATAATTTTGGGTATTATGAAAAAACAGATAAAATGTAAATCACAATAGGTTATACACAAAATGACATAGGTTAAACCTAGAGTGGCAGAAGATGAAATGAAGATGTCACCGGGAATCTTATGAATGATTTTCATTATAATATTTTTGTTAAATATAGTTTTTATTTTTTAATTGCTCAATAACATTTATTGTTTTTGTTAATTTACAGACTAATGAATAACTTAAGGAATAATGAGTGTTATGGACATTTAGTTAATTGTCTAAATTATTTGCTAACTGAGATCATAGTTTGGGTGAAATACCTGATGGAAATGATCACCCAACTATCATAATCTACAAAAAATAACACATGCCATGTTGGGATCCCCAATCATTCCTAGAAAGTACCATTAAGTATTTCATATAGAAATGACTACCCTTACGTAGTGGGTCATCTAATTTAATAATTTCTAGGAAATGGATCAAAATGATAGAACAGATGTTTTGTATACTTTTTTATTCAAATCATGAATATTTTTTCAACTATTTATTATTTAAAATTTTAAGAAAATAAATAGATAAATATCATTAAGAACACGAGGAAAAATAATGAAATTGACTCCATAAAATGAGTGGAGTTTAGGAAAATATTTTTTAAAACATATTTCACTCTAACTCTTCATATTAAAACAGATATATAATTCCTTGAGTTAAATCAAATGGAGGATAAATCTATTGGTACATACAAATAATACATAAAAAATCTTGCAAGGTATGAATTCAGTTTTATCATTAATAGTAAAATTTTAATAGATCATTTATTTATAATAATAATGTTATGTCTTCCAAAATAATCACCTACAAGGGAATTTTGTTACTTTGATAAAATTGTTTTGAATAATTTTATGGTTGAAATGGAAATTACTAACATTTGTTATTCAATTTTTGGGAAAAAGAAAATAAACAGAATATTTTATTGAAACTCTAATGATAAAACCCATGGGAAAAATAATATTCAACAACATATATATTAGAAATGTTGGATGCATTATCTAAGAAATAACCTCAAAGGAATGGGAATGTGTTTCATAGTGTGAAAATAAGTCCATAAACATGTGAACTGTAAATATGTTTAAATAGTTTGACTAATGAAATATATGGAAAAAAAATCGTAACCTAATTCTCCACTGACACATCAATGCTTTGATTTTATGTATTTTGGACATTATGAAAACTGATTCGTCATACCAATGGTTAATGAGGATAACCTACATAATAAACCTCCAATGATAAGTAATAATGGAAAATCCTTTTCAATCATAAATCTTGATGTTTATCATTAAAATGAAGTGATGACAATTGTTCTTATAATTCATTAAAAAATAAAAAATAAATTATTTTCTCCTTATCATTCTGATTCCTTCATATCATGAAATTTTTCCATACTTATTAATTCACAAACCCCTTAAATAAGTGTTGAATTATTGTTAAAACACAAAATGCTACAATTAATACATCCCATGTCTATAAATATTCTCTATTTGTGGATTTTGGGAATATACTCTATATAATTTTTTTCCTTCTTGTTGAATCCGTTTTGATTTTTTTGGGAATATTTTTAATCACTCTACATAGATCCTCTATAAATTTTTAGGCTAGGGAAATGACATTTCCTATCCTAAATCAACCCGTGATCATCAATTTGTGTATGGATGACTATGATCTCCTTATGGAAAATACATTCATTGTGTGGGACATGATACACTATAATGATTAATATTTAGTCGAAATATTTGGGGAGAAAGTCCATATATTTTATAAAAGGATTTTGAGGGAAAAAATTTGTGTATTTCATAAAGAGTTTATAATTCATCCCCAAGATCATGATATTTAGTTTTCCATTAAACTGAAACCATTAACTATACCTATATTGAAAAGTATTTATATAATGGTCCCTACTTAATGTGGGTATTTAAATAAGTATATATACGATAGTGTATATTATATTTTTATATGGACTAGTGTATTTCCATGTGGTGAGAAAGACATTTCTCTTTAGAGTAAGGATATATCAACACAACTTTGCATTGATTGTCATGAACATAACATAATCATGACCAAGAACATGTATCCCTTATGTCATATTTAGGAAATATTATATAAATTATGGGGGGATAAGTACTTATAATATACTAATATTTTTTCCAAACATAATCAATTACTGTTGAAAATGAAGTATATACCTTATATAATCTTTTATAAAATATTTTTACCGTATGAATTAATATATATGCGTTAAAAATAAAAAAATTACTTTATAATATTCATAACTTTAATAAATAAATTCATTATAAATTACTATGATCAATTAATGGTATTTTTTATAGATGATATTTATATATATATAATGAGTAAGATATAGAATGTAGATCATATTAGTAATGTGTTAATTGTTTTAAGAAAGGAGAAACTTTATTCCAAATTTATCAAATGTGAATCCTGTCTTAAGAAAGTATCATTACTAGGTCATTTAATCACAATAGAGGCCATATTTATGTATATTTAAAAGATAAAGGTGAATGAATATTGTCCCAAACCTACCATGTTATCAACGTTCCATAACATTATTGAATTAACTAGATAATATTTTTTATTTTTTAATATTGTCTCATTATTTTAAAATACACTAACCATGTTAGAAAAGAAGAAATTTATGTTTCTCAGGATAAATTTATGTGAATAGAGATTCATAGATATTATGATAAAGTTTTTCATTTCACCATTAATCAATGATCCATTTAGTGCTGAATATTGATATATATATATAATGATATATCAATTAAGGGATCATGGTATACCCATATAAAAAATTATGATGAGGTAGATTATGCCTCATGAAAATTAACGATATTTGATAAAAATCCTCAACTTGATGGTTTGAGGATTGGAGTGGTAATAGTTAAATTAAATATATGGATGAATTTCCTCTATAGTGAAAAGTGTGATATATATATACATATAAATTAAAATATATTTAATTTATATTCACATGGAAGGATTTGAACATGCAAAAAAATATATGGAAGGACATGATCAAGGATAGTAACTACTTAACACATTTCCACCGCAATAAAGAGAAAATTGATGACGATGCATTACGTAGGAAGGACCATGATATTTTTTATTTTATAAGGATTTAAAGAGACATAATACATATGGATATACAAAGGATAGACCATGAAATCCTATGTTAATGGGAGAAATCCTATATTTCACAAATGAATGATCAATAATCTATCCATGTGAAGATCATGGAAGAACATAATGATGAAATGACAATAATAAATAATCTAGGAAATATTATAGAGTTAAAAATTGATAATGATTGATTCATATGATTTTGGAAATGAAAATATATCCATAAAATACTATAATATATGAATAATCTACGAGAATATACAAATATCTCTTCATTATAAATAAATCATGGATTCACAAAGATGTTTTAAGAAATCATTAATCATTTTTTGTGGGAAAAAAATGAAAATATGGATTATAGAGCGTACATATTTATGCTTAGTATACAAATAATTTAAGGATGGATGTTATATATCTATGGGGATGATGTAACTAATACCCATACAAATATGTAAAAGGATGAACATCACTATATATTACATCAAAGGTATTCATAAGAAATCTAAGGGTTAGTTTCTGATTTAGGATATTGTTTCTAATCATGTAAATTCAGCACACTTCATTTATATTTAATAATATTTTTTATTCATTAATGTTTATAATATTTATAGAAAATAAAATTTTAAGGCTTCATGGTATAAAACTTTTAATTATATCAAATTGAGATCCAATGTTCACCTTAATGTTCTAGAGAAGTCTATAATAATAATTGGTTATAGATATCAACTTTAGCACAGCTTATAATCCGTAAATCGATGCTACATCTAAATGTAATATTCAAAATCATGAAGATATACTAATATCCCGATCGATGGATTTCCGAGTAGGTTGGGATTAATATCTTCCTCCAATAGAGTATGCATACAGTATTAGTTTCTACTGATGCATTCATATTCCACCATATAAGTCTATGTATGTGAAAATATTAAAAATAATAACATGCTAGAATGAAGTCAAAGATAAAAATTATTAGTATAAAATCATGTTCAAGAAATTTCATTGATGATTCAAACCATTCATTGGCATATTAAAGTGGCAACATTTCAATAAAAGGGCTATGAAGGTAATAATTGATGTGAGTAAGAGATTCAAGTTAAAAACATGTAATTCCTTTGTATATCACTATGGAAGGGGGATATGAGATTCAAGAAAAAGGTAAAGATAATCCAAAGATAAATTGGCTCCTTTCGTATTCTTAATCTCTTTGGGATAATATCTTACAACCTAGAACTTCCACCAAACCTCTCTCAAGTTCATGATGTGTTACATGTATCAGATTTGAGGACTTTCTTACCTAATTAATCACATTTGTGGATATCCAAGGTCATAAAAATAGAACAAGATCACACTTATGGGGCATAACTAGTGGAGATCATGAATCACAGAGATAAATATTCTCTACAAAAAAACTTCTCAACCAATCAATGTCCTATAGTGAGATCATTAGTTGGAGGAAATTACATCAAAACCTAATGATGAAATGTAGAAAAAGTATCCTAATATATATATTTCCATTAGAGATATAAAATACTAATGTTTTTTTTCAATAACTACTTTACTCATGTTTCCCATCTTTATTTAAATGTTTTTAGTTGGTAATACGGGTCAGAAGTGTTTTTTAGGAGTCGGTAATGGATGGACCAACACTAGTAGTTAGTCAAGCTGCACATGTTCTAATTTCCTACCGGTGTGGTTAGAAATTGAAAAAAAAATTATCCACCAAATATCCAGTGGTCCACCCCTAATTAACCTAAATGATGTCCCAGAGACACTTCATGTCAGTAGTGGCCACTTGCGAGTCGAAGAGATTGCACCAGCTCATTAATGGAATTGATCTTGGTCGACAAGGTAAGTGTGTAATCATACTTTTATGATAACAAGTACTAATTTGACATCTTAATCCTATTAAATCAATCCTATTATTGACTCATTATAATAGGTATGAACCCTTGGGATATCCTTTTCTCTCCCAAACCTTTTCCTCGGTGGATCATAGTGTCGATTGAATCTGTGGTCCTCTATTGGAATGTTGATCTCTGTTTTTGTCTTGGATATTTCATATTCTTGGATCTTTATTAGCTGTCCTAATTGATCAACATAGTCAACATTGGGAAACATTGGATCCCTATTTCTAATCATATTTTTCATGGATCTACTATGTAATTGAGTGGTGTTTTTTAGATATTCATTCCTCTTGGTGTATTTCTCATGAAATATTGTAGTGAGTGTTTACATTGGATTCCTTCATTCTAAAACAAGATAAATTATAGATTTATTATTTTAAATATTCAATATAGTATGATTATTTGATATCATGGATACTTAGCTCTTATTGGATTGTGTTTTCCATGTGGGTGTTTTTAATCATTATATTTCACTATAGGTTGTTTCATGATTTGAATTTATTCTAATAATAATTTCATTCATTTAATTTTTTTCTAAAATGGTTAGAAGGAATGAATTATAGATTTATCTCAAAATAGGTTTTGAAATAATTTCAAAATGAATGAGAATTTTTTTGATAAATTTTGTGATTTTGGAATCATTTTTGAAATTGAATTTATCTGTTGGTGTTTTCAATGGAAATGGTTTTAAGGATTGACTTGTATGGATGAAAAGATAAAATAACAATTTCATGATTCTACAATGGTAATCCTATAATTGAACAATGTGGTGGTTTGGAGACACCCTTAAGGGTTAACTATTTCCCAATAGAAATTTTCATCTAAGGAAATGTGTGTAAAAGTTTTAATAAATTTTTTCAAGGATAATCTATCAGGAGTGAATTCTTAAACCATAGACATATTCTGATAGGAAAATCTTCACCCCGTGTTGCCTTTTTATCACTATAGTGGATTAAGGATTGTCACTAACCTAAAATTAATGTGACATAAGAAATTTTTTATCTATTTATAATCTTTGAAAATTATTTTAGGAATGTTTCTGGAAATGATTTGAAACGGGTATTTTGGAATTCCTTATAAATTTATAAAAATGGGGATTTATACATTTTTTTACCAAATTGTGTACAATTTATTCTTATTCCATGTTTTAAATTAAATGAGAAGAAAATGTTTAATTTATAATGTGTGATTATGAATCACTAGGTAAGATCATGCTAGGATCATTTTCTCTCACCCTGGATACACCATTGGGGGTACGTTGATATTCTTATATATGATGCATGTAGGGGGAAGGCCCCACAGGATGGTGGAAGGTTTGATCATTGGAATGTTTTAGGAGTCTGTAGGTGATTTTTTTATATGGAGTTGGGTTTTTATGGAACTTGTGTACTTGGGCGGTTTTATGGATTTTTGGAACTTTTTTTACCTTATAATTATATCTTTTAACTTGTTATATTATTTTGGTTTACCATTATTCATTTATATATACCACATTGTATTGGGTTACTTATAAAAATCATTCCAAAAGGTAGTTATTGATTCCTATACATGTAATATTTTTTATATTTTTTTTTTATTATTACAAGTTTGTGAAAAATTGAGACGCGTGATTCTGATGTCCAGTGTGCCCGAAAAGAATTTCTGAACATTCATTTAATGTGTGTATAGTAAATGTGCGGGCAACATTTTCTATCTTTTGAACCCGTGCTTGGAATTGAAATCTGAGAGCTCTGATGAATTAACAGCACCCAGATTCTCTTATGGGAAGCTTCACTTCGAACGCAGTTGGTCCAGAGAAAAAGATATATGTTGGACTTCCTAAATTATAATAAAATAACATTTAATTATTAATTAATTTTCTTTTTCTCCAATGAATGAGCGGTGGTGGAAGGACTAGTGACTTGTCATTCCATTTAATGGCTTGAATCATCATCTGCATTACTCCACTATTGTGAATTAAAAGAGGTTCGTTAATTAATTTATTGAACCTCATTAATTCTTCAAGGCATAACTCATCTTTCCCCCTCCAATTTAAAAGGAGCTCGGGGTGGGGTTTTGGCACGGCTTCTTCAAATGAGGAAACTCTAGAGAATTCCTACAATGACATCCACAGACGGAGGAAGGAGGCTCCAGCGGTAAGGATTCGAGATTGACGAATACTGACATCTCCATCCAACGTGGACTCTCCTCCCGCCATGACCACAACACCTCCAACGAATCTCGAGGTAGAGGGTTTTTGTTTGTTTTTGGTTTAACATTATTTAAATGAGTTTATTTAATCTTAAATGTTATATAAATATTCTTCCACTTATTATCATGTTAACGTTGAGGGCATGGTCCAAATGTACAAAGCCATGACCCTCTACCACTTTGTTTTTGTTGCGTTCTTCGAGGACTGTTTACCTCAATTTTGACGGAACCATGAGACAGAGGGTTATAGTGTCACAACAGCACTCTGGGAGGCTCGTAGGCATAACTGACACTTAAAACGGACCACCGAAGCACATCCGGTGGCACGTGGAAAGAACCGCCAGTGTACCATGCAGTTGGCCGCCAACAGTGGCCGGAGGAGGCCCGTAGAGACCGGTCGTAGGTGGTGGGAAGGTGGCATGTCGTCACGCGCCACGGCGGCAAGATCCGGCTAGCTCAGGTCACCCACAATGGAGAATGGTGGTGTCGAAGGCACCACCAGATTCCAGCGGGCCTTGATAGGAGGGGGTGCGCCGCCCTGTGCCACTCCACAACAGTAGGAGGCCGGCCGGCCACCCTGCCGATCATTTCATGTGGTCGGGAAGTGCCCCACCTAACGAAGAAAATGACCATGTATCCATGAGTCTATCTAGATAATGGTCCGCCTTGAGGCAGTTCGTGCTAAATGAGGGCCGACCGAATTGGTCGGACCCGCCCAGTGGGCCGGGACGGGTGCTCGGGCCAGTGCGGGTGGGATGAGTCCCACGCGGCGGGCCAGACGAACTGCGACCCAGGCCCGAGAACCAGATAGGCTGCCTTGATGGGCCAGGCCCAGTGAAACCGGGTGTGTTCAGTTAAACCATGGGACCCATTGCGTCAGACCGGCCTGAACGAGTCGGACCAGGCCTAGACCCAACCGGCCCGTGAATAAAGAGATACATGTAACTAGGGAACCCGGTGTCTTTTTGACAAGCCATCATTGGTGTTGGGACCCCTTTTGGTAAGCGTTCTCTTTGGCATATTCCGGCGGGCCCAACATAGCCGGGGTGGACTGAGGTGCGATCACCCCTATTTTAGAGAAAGGGGTGTAACTAACAGACCGGTCATGTGATCGACGTGCCATCTGTGGAAGAAGGAAACTTATGAATTTGCAGTCCATTAGAGATACTCTAAGTGAGTTTTATGTAGTTTCAAATCAAACCTAGGTTCGATCAAACTTGGTTCCAATTGGACCATTTTTACAAAAGTGTGCATATCTCATAGATCGGGCGTCCGATCGACACACCGTCTGTCACATTGGGACCCATATGATGGGGTGGTCCCTTGGGTATGATTTTTTTGGTACTTAGTACAAGTTGATATATGACTGATTGATTTAGGAATAGATTCTTCCAGATATCATGTGTTCTTCATTCGGGAATCCATTAGCTAGCTGTGACATGAAGAGTAAGAGAGACCAATACGGGTCAACATCAGAAACTCCAGAGTGAGATGATATACAAGTATGAATAATAATCCATAAATATGCACTAGTGACTGATATTGGTCATCACCAGCAACCAATACAATTCAACAGTAGTGACCAATATGGTTCAGCACTAGCGACCAATATGGGTCAGCACCAATGACCAATATTGGTCAGCACCAGCGACCAATAGGGTTCATCATCTAGCGACCAATTCAGGTTAGTATATAGTGAAATATACGAGTCAACAATAGAGTTACTATAAATAGGATGCTCTGTCTTTACAACTACTCATCTCTATCCTTTTAACCTTGAAGTTATACCATTAGAGTGAGTTGTCTCTTGGTTTTGTGCTTCATGATTTATATCATTCTTTTGATATTATCATTGTGGTATTTCTTATTAGGTTTCCCTTTGTGGATTACTGAGAGATCATCAAGGGTCTTGGGGTCCCCTACTGAGTTGATATACTCACCCCTACATGGGCTTTTCCCACACATGTGTGTCTATTGTAGACTACAGACGCTCTGAGGCGGTCATTGGGGTTTTGGACTTGCTGGAGCTTGGTACGACAAGTGCAGTCAATATATTTTTCTTCGACTTCATAAATATATCTATTACCCTCCAGGAATTGATCTAGTGTAGATGTGACACATATTTACTTTATTTTATGTTTCAAGGCCTTGTATTTCAACCCACTATTCTCAGTTTACTGTGGTACATGTGTTCATACTTTACTCTCATGGTTATACCTTACTTGTTTTGGTTGATTACTTTAGGTGTATTTATTGTGTGTGAACAAATCTCTAAGTAAATACCTTCCATGTTCCATAAAATCCTTCAAGTTCTATTCACAAACCCCTGGCCTATGGAAGGTGGGATTTGGGTAGTCACGTCTGGGCCCTGTGGGATGGGTAGTGACAATGTGGAATCATAGGGCGGTCAGTTCTACCAGAAGAACTAAGAGTCTAATTTTAATGAGGAAATGGTGTAAAGAGTCTTGAGTTCCGTTTTCAGAACAGTGAGTCTATTGATGGTGCAGTGGCCAATATATCCATACACCAGGACACTAAATTCAGTTTTTTAACTCAATACAAGAACACACCACTTGTTGGTGTTTTGAAATGTTTTATTGGTCTTTCTTGAGTGAGATCAAAAGGTAAAACTAATTGACTGTGGTGCATCTGATTCTTAGAGGATGCCTCCATGAAGACAACCATCCATTATTCCAGTTTGTGATTGTGACAGTGTCCCACTGAGTGTTGAGGTGTTGGTACAAGGACCACTCAATGTCATGTGGTGATTTAGTGCATGAATTTGATGATTCCTAGATAGTTATGGAAGAACTGTCAGCTTTACATCTCGATATAGGAGATGTTGGCGGACGATGTTGTCTTTTTCATATGATAGTGTAGTAATCTCTGGTGCAGCAGGTGAAAGATTCCTAGTTGGGGGATCATGAGGTGGAGGTCTGGAGAGACCGAGTTGTTGGTGGTGAGGCCCCTGATGGTTGGAATGAGGATGAACAACACTGAGTGTTGTATCACGGAAGGCTATTTGTTCCTTTGGAGATGCAAGAGATGGTTTAAAGAGTGTTCCATAGTTCACCTTTATAGGTGTATCCTGGTGTGAGAAATATGTACCGAGACTTGAGGAGTTTGTTTTGGTGGCCTAGGAAAAATCCTGTAGTTATGGAATTTTTATCTCAATGTTTGGTCTTCCAGAAGGTGAAGGCCAAACATCATGCTCCTGGTGGACTTCTTCAGCCATTAGATGTTATTTAGTGAAAGTGGAAAGACATCTCAGTGGACTTTTTTACTAGTTTACCACAATCTCAAGGATGAAAGGATGGTATATGGGTGGTAGTGTATTGTTTAACCAAATCATCCCACTTCATAGGAATCAAGGAGTTGAGATCTGGGGATGTTTTGTTGAGGTAGTATATGGAGGAGGTGGTGAGTCTTCATTGTGTCCCAAGGATGATCACTTATGATCGAGATCCTCATTATTCTTCTAGGGTGGGGAGAGGTGTCTAGCATGATTTCGGCTCTTGGATATCCCTTAGAACTTATTTTCATCCTCAAACAGACGGCCAGACAGAGAGAACCATCCAAACTCTTGAAGACTAGTTACGTTCTTTTGTCCCCAATTTTGGAGGTTTGTGAATGAGGCACTTAACATTGGTGGGATTTTCTTGAATCAATAGTTTTCACTCCACCATCGGTATAGCACAGTTTGAATCCTTGTATGGCCGAACTTTCCATTCTCTATTGTTTTGGACTGGGGTCAGAGAGTCACCAATTCTCAGACCAGAACTAGTGCAGAATACAACAGAGATGGTTTAGGTGATTTGTGAGTGGATGAATATAGAAAAAGATCATTAGAAATCATTTGAAGATAAAATGAGGAGACCCTTAGATTTTGATGTTGGGGATCATTTTTTTCTGAAGGTGTCTCCCCGTCATGGGCAGCAAAGTTTTGATCATGGGTGTAATCTTTCTCCCCAGTTTGTTGGTCCTTTTGAGGTTTTGGCTCGTGTTAGAGTCGTGGCATATCAGATGTCACTTCCGCTGTAGATGATCCAGATACATGATGTTTTCTATGTATCAGAGCTCCGTCGTTATCTTTATGATGACTCACATGTCATCGATTGGGGATATATTGATGTTGATGATGATGATACCTTCATGGAGTGGCGTGAGGAGTTAAAAGACCACAAAGAGAATCTGTTGTGTGGGAATTCTATTCCCTTGGTTCGTGTCTTGTGGTGACACTATGTTTTTGAGGAGAGTACATGTGAAAGTGAGTTTCAAATACATGCTCATTACCCAGACTTGTTTGATTTTTATCTCTTTTCAGGTAACAACATTCTCTTGTGGTTGTAGACCATTCATTTTTATGAGATGGATTTCATGGGTTTCTTATTGTGGATTTCTCTCTTTTCTGAGCTATCTTTATGGGTGGTTGTTCGAACCCCATTTCTGTTTCCCGTTAGGTAGGTTTTGAATTATCAAGGACCAGAATGTTTTTATAGGTATCTCACATATTGGCCCACACCTCTCTAGTTCATTACTTTGTTGAAAAATAGTGTTTGAGGTGTTCGGGTGGTCAATGTGACTTATCCCCAACTATTTTTAGAATTTCCAACTCTGTGAACAGTTCCATTGTTTTATAGTTCCAACGGTAGACCACTATGAACAGTTCCAATAGTAGACCACTGTTAATAGTGAAATAGTAGCCTTATGTGAACAGTTATAATGGTAACCTTATGTGAATAGTGCAACAATAACTATATGTGAAAAGTGAGATGGTATCATTATATGAATAGTGCAATGGTAACCTCATGTGAATAGTTCCAATGATAGTCTTATGAGAAAAGTGCAATGGTAACCTTATATAAACAGTGCAATGGTAACCTTAAGTGAACAGTGAAACTGTATCCTTATGTGAACAGTGTTTTATGAATGATGAGGTCTGATGGTAGCCTCTATTATCTTTTCCAAATTTTTAGTTTATGAATAGTTTTTCCAGAATGGTGAGGTCCAACAGTAGCCTCTATTTCCTTTGCCAATTTTGAGTTCATGAATAGAGTTTCTAGAATGGTGAGGTCCAACAGTAGCCTCTATTTCCTTTTCAAAATTTTGATTTCATGAACAGTGTTTCCATAATGATGAGGTCCTATAGTACCCTCTATTTCCTTTTCCAAATTTTGAGTTCAAGAATAGTTTTTTCAAAATAATGAGGTCCAACGGTAGCCTGTATTTCCTTTTCCAAATTTTGAGATCATGAACAATGTTTCTAGAATGGTGAGGTCCAATGGTAGGCTCCATTTCCTTTTCCAAATTTTGAGTTCTTGAACAGTGTTTCCAGAATGGTGAGGTCCAACAGTAACATCTATTTCCTTCGCCAAATTTTGAGTTCATGAACAGTGTTTCCAGCTTCCTACAGTTTCACCATTTTGACATTTCCTTTGATGTAAAATGCATTTAAAGAATTGTTTAAAAGACTCTATGGCTGATTCAAAGGCCTTAACTCCTATATTAATTTTCTTAAGGCTCGTGATGGTTTTACTTTGTCAAACCACGTTGTTTAATGTGATCCACTTTTATTATAAAATCTAGTGTATCTTAAATCACTATTCTGTTAAATCTTCTAAAGGGACGAGATCTCCTCCTCCTTAATTCTTCCTACTTTTTATCAGTTGTGAGATGCTCGAACATTTCATTCCATTCTGTAGGTTTTGTGATATCTAAATTTCCCCCATGGATTGGTTCCCATCCATTTTGATGCAACAAAGCAGTATCAATCAATCATCGATATAAGGAATGATTTATCTCCATTATTTTGGGTTCATTTCCTCATATTTCTACTTTCCCATTTATAGAAATATATCTCCATGTTCCTAAAGGAATTTTCTTGGATGGTGACTGGTTTGGTGGTGTCTCTACATCCTCAGGTGGATACAATTTTCATGAGGCCGGTAGATTGTTACCCGTTTTGTAGCTCATTCTCGTATAAAGTACATCAAGATTTGTTTGAGGTAGTGGGTTCATTGTTTTCTATTACTATACAGGAATCTGTATAGTTAGCACGTTTTAGTCCACTATTTCACAATGGAATTGAAATATTAAATATATGAACCAGATAAATAAATTGAAATCGGTCGTATGTTATTGCCTCTTTTTTCTAGATAGTGTGATATCTATGATTTCTTTTTTTAGATATTCATTCTTGATGGAAATTGGTAATGAACATAAAGCTGGAATTAATTGATAATTGTTTGGATAAAGATAAAGAGGCATGTAAATGAATCGGGATGTTGTTGTTGTAATGTGATGTTTAGAAAATTGATGTTGTAAGATTGTTTAATCAATTATGATAGCTTTCTATTTAGGTTTCCCAAAGTTGGAACCTACAAATAATAAATAGGTTAATCCACAATGGAATAAAAACTGGTTGTTTGATAAAAGATAATTCATTGTAGGGTTTTTGTGTTACCCTCTTGCTTGTTTATGGGACAAGAGCCCAATTGATATGATGTTTTTTTTTCTGCTGCTTGTGTCATGAAGTGAGCCTAGATGGCTGTTGTGATATGTGGGGGAATGAAGGACTATTGGTTGTGGCTGCAGTTTACTCATAGAGTGGAGAGAGGAATCGATTTATGTGTGTAGGTTTTGGGGATGACATAGGGGATGATTTAACGAGTTGGATGTGACTATTTGGATGCTTGCTGATCATGTTGTTTGTTTATCTTCTTTACTTTACCACTACTCAAGGCAACTAGTTTTTCTTACCCTCCTTCCAAAAGGGGATAAGACGTGTGGGGTATGCCATGTGCTTTCCCTGTCTATATTTCCAAGGGAGGATGGGTCTATACTCTTGTTATAGGTGGGAAAGACTCTATGGGTAGTTCATCTACTCACCATGTTGATCATCCTTCTGTTTAGTATCATAGAGTTCTTTTACTAGAATTACAAGAAATATGAGAGTTTAATATTGTTGTTAATAAATGACTGAATAAATGATGCTAACCCATGGGGTGGAGCTTGCTGGGATGCAATGCTGATGTTGCAGTTTTAAAAAATAGTGAACATTGGGTGTGATGATAATGAAACATAATGTGTAAATTATTAATGTTTTATTAATGTTCAATGAATTAATCATCGTAAGGAAAAACTAATAAAAATGGAATGAAATAATGTATTAAATCTATTTAAATGGTTGTATTCTTATAAGATACCTCGTCTTAGAAGTCGCTATCATGAGTCCAAGATACGTTAGCTTCAGTTGATTCTAAGACTAGGTTATGCCAATAGTGTGGTTGTGAGATATAGTATAATATGTACTTTTTGAGTTTATATATTCTAATCCACACCGTCAGTCATGGAAAATGACATCTTAGTTATTCTCAGCCCTAGGGGGTGTTTTCCCAAACAATCAAGTGGGAGGATGGATGGCTGAATACACCCTTTGGCCCTGCTCTCTAATTTTGGTAGTTAGTTTTTCTAGTTGGAACAGTGGTTAGTTTTTCCTATATATGTGTGTAGAGGTCTATAAAGGCTTGTGGTTATTCGCAAACATATATTCTAGATATAGTTTTCTATGTAATACTATAGGTGTAAAATTTATAGGGTGTGATGGCTCAAGGATCCTTACTCGGTGTGTGGGTTGAAATGGATCGATGTATAATGCCTGACGTATGATACACATTATGTGAGCAATGGTGGATCTCAAAAACTACCTAGTTACATTTCATGTCGGGACATGGTGGTTTTGTTACATGAGGTGCATGTTGTGGTGCTTATCCCAGGTGACTGTGGGAAAACCTTTTGTAGAGAGATTGTTAGGATGTGCGACATTAGGGAAAAGAAGAAAAATAGCGAGGAAGTAGTAATGGGGTACCTTTGATATTCATTATTATATTACATATAGTTGTATGCGTTACTTGGTGAGATTATCCATGGTGAGGCTTGGAACATAAAATAACTGTTTAGGTGACTAGTTAATTTCACTTGTTTTTCACCATGCTTTGACATTATTTCACTAATTTTGCACGAGAGGCTTTGGGGAGGATCCTAATGAGTATATTGTTATACTCACCCTATGTATATATAATCTATTTTCAGGTTACATGGAGAAGGTTGGATATCAGTATGGTTTCCACTAGCTTGGGGATGCAGGAGCTGTTTGGGCTTCGTGGTCACTACTGTTTTCACATTCTTTCGGGTACTTATATATTTCCCTTTTCAGTTGAAGCAGTTTTGCATGAAATTTCTTATGTGCACATGGGATTTCATTTATATTGAATTCTGAGTTGGATTTGGTTTGTGTCTGTCTTATCTCTCTCTTATGCATGTTTCCTCATATATGGTAATGCCTCTCATTTGTGTGTTTACTATACCCTCGGTGCTAGACGCCAAACCAGGGTTTACTGGAGGTAGGAATCAAGGGTTGTTATCTCCCTTCACACATTTCAAGCCTAAGAGGGGTATATTTTGAGGGGAGGGGGTTGTGATAGCATGGGAGTGATAGGCTCATATGTGTGCCCAATATCCCTCTTTGTTTGTGTATCCTTGTTTGGATTTCAAGGACATAAATCTCCATGGTGGGGATAATGTAAAGTCTCAAAAATTCATTGTAATTATTTTAAAATATGTGAGGTTTTCATTAGTCACTGAAAATTGATGGTGCATGATTCCAAGGACCGGTGTGCCTGGAATGAATTTAGGAACATTTTTAAGGTACATTCAGTATATGCATGGGCGGCGTTTTCTATCGTATAAACCGGTGCTTGGAATTTAAATTCGAGAGAACCATTGAATCTGCAATTCCTATATTCATTTAAGGAAAGTTTCACTTCGACAACACTAGTTCGGGATAAAAAGATAATTTTTTGGAATTTTTGAAGAATGATAAAATAACATGTAATTGTTATTTTATTTTATTTTTCAACAATGGATTAGCGGCGGTGGAGAGACCAATTACTTATCATGCCATTTAATGGATTGACTCATCAACTCTGTAACTCCACCATTGTGAATTAAAATAGGTTCATTAATTAATTTAATGAACCTCATTAATTCATTTAATGAAAATCATTAATTCTTTAACACGTTACTCACCTTTCCCCCTCCTATTTAAATGGAGAATAGGGTAGGGTTTTGGCACAACTTCTTCCATCGAGAAAACTCAGGCAGTGTCTTGCAGCGACATCAACTGAAGGAGGATAGTGGCTTGGAAGGCAACGATCTGGCATCGGCGAATGATGAAGACTCCATCCAACGTGGATGCTCCTCCCACATCAATTGTGACACCTACAGTGAATCTCAGGAAGGGGGTTTATGTTTGGTTTTGGTTTAACATTATTGAAATGAGTTTATTTAATCATTAAGGTAAGATAAATATTCTTTTGCTTGTTATCATTTTAACGTGGAGGGTGTAGGTAGACCGAACAAAGCCCATACCCTCTCCAACATCATTCATGTTGCGTTCTTCAGGAATGACTTTCCTCAATTTTCATGGAAATGAGAGATAGACAATCATGCCATGATGGCGGTAGTCCAGGAGGCTCGTAGGCATAGATGACACCGAGAACAGACCACCAGAGCACGTCCGGTGGCCCTTGAAAAGAATCACTGGCGTGCCATGCCGACAATGGAAGATAGTGGCTGGAGGATGCCCGCGGAAATCAACTGCAGGTGGTGGGATGGTGGTGCGAGAGAAGGGTGGCACTTTTCGGCACCGCCGGCGGCAGCAGATGTCGCCAATGGGCCGCCCCAAGATGGGGTGTCGCGGCCCCGTGCCGCTCCGCGTATGCTGGAGACTGGTTGAACACCCATCTGACTGTCGCACGCAGTGGGGAAGCACCCCACTGGCTGAAGGAAGCGGCCACACATCTATGGGGCCAGCTAGATAACTGTCCCCATTTATGTAGAACAGACCGGACGCGAGCCGACCAAACATGTCGGACCTACCCAATGGTCCGGGATGGACCCGCGTCCCTGTGGGCCAGCACGGGTGGGCTGAGCCTCACCTGGTGGGTCGGGCCAACTATAGACTGATCCCACCAACTAGCCGTTCAGACCCCATTGGGCTAAACCTAGTGAACCAGGCCGAACTCTAATGCTCTCGAACCAGGTGGGGTAAGGTAGACACTGGGACCCATTACGTCGGACCAACCTGACCAAGTCGGACCAGGCCCAGACCCAACCGGACCTCGAATAATGAAATGCCCGTAACTGATGAACCATGAGTCTGTTTGACACACCATTATTGGAATTGGGACCCCTTTTGGGAAGTGGACCATTTGACATATTCTGGCAGGCCAGACCAAGTTAGGTTGGACTAAGGTGTGATCACCCCCATTTCATGGAAAGGGTTGTAACTAATAGATCGGGCATCTGATTGACGCACTCTCTATGGAAGAAGGACCCCTGTGAAAGGATTTCCTTTGGTGATACTCTAAGTGAGTTTTGACAGAGTTTGACATGTGACCTTGGAAGGATCGGACATGAATCCAATCGGGGCCTTTTTACAAAAGGTCCCATATCTCACAGATCGGGCATCCAATCGACGCGCCATCTATAACGTTGGGACCCCAATGATGAGGTGGTCCCTTGGGTATTATTTTTGTGGGACTTCGTACCTATTGAAATATGAGTGATGGCTTGAGGTGAAGAGTCTTTCAGAGATAAGGCATGCTTCATACGTGAATCCAGTGGCTGGCTGTGAGATTAAGAAGAAGAGAAACACAAACATTTTAGCATTAGAAACTTTAGAGTGGTATGATATAGCTGTATGACTAATCATCCCTACCATTACACTAGCGATTAATATGGGTCATCACCAGCGACCAATATGGGTCTACACTAGTGGAAAATATGGGTCTACACCAGTGACCAATACGGGTTAGCACCAGTGACCAATACGAGTGAACATCTAGCAACCAATACAGGTCAGCATACAGTGACATATACGGGTCAACAGTAATGTTACTACGTATATGATGATCTGGCATTACGATTAGTCATCCATATCCCATTAGTCTTGAAATTATACCGTTAGATTGAGTTCTCTTTTTTGTTTTGTGATTCATGATTTAGATCAGGCTTGTTATATTACCATTATGGTATTTCTTGTGATGTTTTACTTGGCAGATTACTAAGAGACCTTCGGGGGTCTCGGGGTCCCCTAACAAGTTGTTATACTCACCCCTGGACGACCTCTGCCCGCACGTGTGTGTCTGGTACATACTACTGTCACACTAAGGAATAATTTGTGTGTTCAGGACTTGGTGGATCTTGGTGCTATGAGAGCAATTGAGAAAATATTCTTTGACTTTAGACATACAGCTATTACCCTCTAGGTAGAGATCCAAGGAAGATGCACAACTGTCTACTTTTTCTTTCCTGTTTCTATTGATTGTATTCTAGCCCACTATTTTATGCATGTAATTGTACATGTGGTTGTACAGTACTCTCATGGTTATACCTTAATTTTTTTTGTTGTTTAAATCAGTAGCCCTTTTGAGTGTGTAAAGATCTCTAAGTCAATGCCTTCCCTGTTCGGGAAAATCATTCAGGTTCTTGTCACCAACCCCTAGCCTATGGAAGGCGGGCTAGGGGTACACACGTCCAGGCCCCATGGGATGGGTTGTGATAGGGTGGTCATGAGATTTATCTCTTGGGATTCATATTGATTGAATTGAAGTATTTTATTTTCTATTTCTCTTGATAATTCTTATTGACTAATATTTTTTGAAATATAATTGATTAATGGATGTCATATTCTTGTGTTTCCTTTTTCTTCTTGATGTAGAGTACTGTTCCCCCAATAGTCATTTGGTAATGTCCCAAAATGTTATAAATATAATTCACCATATGATTCAATTAAATGTTTTATTATGATTTATGGATATAGAAAATACATGTACATATTTGAAATTATTATATCTTATAAGATTTAAAATATCGTTAAGAATCATTTTCATTGATAGTATTTCCATTGAACAATGATCACATGATTATTATAAATAGAGGGTTTTAAAAAATCCACATGACATAGACAAAGGAAGGGATGACCTCAACCTGTAGGATCATACCATGTGAATGACATTTATCATATCTTTAGAGGGAGATAGTTTCACTGGTTTTTTCCCGTAACCATGCCCAAGTTGAGATCAAGTGACTTAATTATGAGCAAAATCATTTATAAGAGAAGTTCGAGCTCATAAAGATCACAACCAAAACCATGTGTGTCTATCCACCCCATTAATGTCTGACCATCTTGCGCCTTACCCTTAGTGAGTTTTAAATTGTATTAAATATATTTTTTTCAAGACCATAACAATATGAGTATATATATATATATATATATATATATATTATATTTTCAATATAATAATGGTAATATTTACTTCTTACTGTGACATTATATATAATTTTTATTTTTGAGAGAATAAAACAAAAAATGTATATTCGAGTAATATTCAAATTGTATTAAAGAATTTATTTTAATGAAATAATTGATTTTTGAATTAATTAACATTTTAATAAAATATTATCATTAAATAATTGTTATTTAATATAAATTGTCATATACATTTTATGAATTTGAATATAAATTCTACAAGGGTTCAAAAACTACTATTGTAAGAAAACATAACATTTCTCAATAAATGTTAATTATTATTTTAGAATTGAAAATTCACATATATATATATATAATTGTTTTTTAAAAATGAATATTACTTCTAGAATCGTATATTTTATATTTTCAAATGGAGACATTTTCCTAATTTTTTGAGGTAGTAATTTTTTTTTTGTAAAAACTAATTACCATATAAATATATGTTGTTTATTATGACATCATAATGAAACAAAAGTGATGTAATAAATACTATAAATGGTATCCATGAACATATATATGTTTTCAATTTAAAATAATATGATTTTATATTTATTTGATTAAATTTTTGATTCATTTATAAATCCTACAAACCTATTAAAATATTTTATGTTTTTAAAATCATATCTTTAAGAGTATGAATCACCTCACATCTGTAAGGGTGTTAAATTATTAAGGTAGTCCCTTGTAATTATATAATATTGAAAAATACTAAACATTTATATAATACATTTGAAAAAACCATGTTAAGGTTTGTGGGTTATGTTAATTTTTTATATAGAATCTAAAAGTTAAATTTGTGAAATAATAATGAAATCCCCACACATTTACAATATAATACCACCCAAGCTCACATTTCACTTCAGTAAACCCTTAGAGAATTTCATTAATCTTCCATTAACTCTATATACTCTTCCTACGGTTCCCTTAATATCTCATGAATACCCTCTCAATCATTATAAAGTCACGGACTGAAGTATGTGATCTCTCTCTATTCTTTTTATTCGATTACCTCTTTTTATTTTATGCCTCTTAGTTTCCATTTTATTGTTTTTTTTCTTAAACAATATTTACATTATAATTAATTTATATGTTATTATAGACCCAATTTACTATGATTAATCCATATTATGATTCTTTATGTTTACTCGTTACCATGTCAATGTTTTGTAAGTGATCCTCTCATTCTCCTATTTGTTAATGTATCTTTGTTATGTTATGCCTTATATTTCCAATAAAAAATGTTGGGATATATATTTTTATGTCATAATTAATAACCCTTTTATTTTCAAATTATTATAGACCCCTTTCACTCTCATCAACCCATTTTATGAATTTTTAGCAATGTCATTTCGCTACCGACCATTCACAACAATTTTCCAGGCCAAACAATTGTGTAGTGAATACAATACCCATTTCATATCAAGGTTATTCACATTTATAAATTTATAATTATTTAACATTGTACTTAAATTAATGTATTCCAAAATCCTTCGTCATGTAATAAAATATTATGATGAATGAAATCATGTTTTATGATCTATTTGGAACACTTAAGCATGAGAATGAAATGAATGTGACAGGTGCACCCATAATAATATAATGCTTCAATGAGTTAGGTAATGATTAATCACATGAGATGTGATGATATAACAGAGAGTAATCCTAATTCATTTATGGTAATTTTTCAATCACGGTATCTTGGATGTTATCCATGAACAATATTTATTTTTCAGTTTTTTATGTTGTTGGAACATATCCATGTTTCTTTTGTGATATCATATTATACAATGCAATATTGTTCATGTTTATGATTTTCATCCATTTTATACCCCATTTATATTCCCCTTTTCTAATGTTTATTACATGCTTCATGTTTTTCTATGATTATTCCATTACTTGGATTTATAACTCAACATTGTCTTATGTATACCCCCACGTTATCCCTTATAGTTTTATGTTTGATTGGATATTATAATCATGTTAAGAATGTTCTCAATAATGATGATTTATTTCACATTTTAAAATGTTCTAAAATGTACCTAATTCCTAAATAAACTATTCTTATCTATATTCCAGGTTGAATGAAGTTTAATATTATGCTATAAATCATGTATTAATGTGTACTAAAGATAATGGTTTTTATAGTTGGTATCGAAGGAAATGTTTTGTTATTTTTTGGATTAGTATTAGAAAAATCTAGTGAAAGATGTAGGGATAAGAATAATTATAAGAAAACATCCCTAAATGATGGAAAGAATATATTAAGTGTTTTATCTAGAAAATAAATCCCTGTATAGATACTATAAGTGGATGTGTCTTTAGAATAGAAGAATATATGGTTAAAAACCGAAAACATTATATTGGGTTAGACTCGGTTGAGAAATGGTGCAAGAATAAAAAACTTGATAACAACTTGTCTTGACACAACTGGGGGATATTCTTGTTTAAATTCATAAGCTCATTAAAAACCATTATTAAGGAAACAAAAAATACCTATATATATATTTTTTAGGAAATAGATCAGGGATAATATAGATTGAAACCTAGAAATTCATAAGGTAAGGAAAAAAATTTAATTTATATCTTATACCATTAATTTCATTGGATTTACCTTTATGTTTTTAATAGTTTAAAAATTGTCATCAATAATATTCCCCTAATTCTATCCAATAACTGAAAATAGGATGAATTAGGTAAAAACCCAATGTAAAGGAAAATATGATGACTACCCCAACAAGATGAGAAAAATAATGAGAGAAGGAATATAGACATGTATGATGATAATATCTATGTTAAAATAGGTTTTGAATAGAAACCTTGATCAGGAGGAGAGTCCAAATCCCCCTATGATAGAACAAGAAACAATCGAGACCTTTATGTGACAAATGACTCTGAATTTCAATGGATCATGTCATCTATTAATCATGGAATAATGGATTAACTCCTCTGAGAATATCTTCTCCATAATTAAATGTTCTAAGAAAAATAATATTTTATTAACTATTTATAATAAGGAGGGAGAAACTAATTAGTGCTGGAAATTGATCAAAAATAAAAATTCTGAGGAATAAATCGAAGCTATGGGGTTGAAATAATTACATGAAATGTTTTTTGAGAAATATATTTCTTTCACTCTCTGACTTAAAATAGAAAGGGATTCTTTTTCCCTCAGGAAAAAAGATGATGAATCTATTAGGCCAGATGAGGTAAACATCACAAGACATTCACAATACACCTATAAATAGTTTACCCCCGAATTCACGGTTAACCGCTTATTTGGTGGGATAAAACCTAGTCTATGAAAGTACATGGTGATCTGAGACATTGCTAGATATGAGAAAATTATATGATTTTCCATCAAAGTCGAAATGGATATTGGTGAATGTAAGGGGTATCATTGGTATAAGAAGTGAAAAGTAGAGTTTTATTCTAGTGGGATTATAGAAAAATCTATTGTTGATATGAAATTTCAACAACCCACTTTTCAAATGTGTAGAAAGAAGCACCCTAGAAATTTCAAAAGTGGAATGGAGAAATTATTTATGTTTCGGATGACATGAGACAAAGCTAGTCATTGCTGATGAGATAATCACATGAATGTGATGGTTGAAAGGAATGCTCCATCCAACCCTCAATACATTGTACTTTGTTTAAACTGTAGGGAACGAAGTAACTTTGAAAATCAATTAATTATTCCAAGGGTTTTTGGAGTCAAACAACAACCTCCAAGGCTTCAAGGGAGAGATTATGCTATCACAACACTAGGCTAGATCCAGGTAATAAAGTGGCGAATGATACTCATGTTATTCATTCAATAATAGGGAACTTAATTTTTCTTTCTGGTTCTATGCATTCCTCCATATCACAAAAGTTTACAAGAACTATTCATACACCACTAAAAAGCATGGATGTTGAGTTTTTAGTAAAAATGGAAAATGGGGAAATTTATGAATCCTATGTATATAACTCCTCCACTATCAAATTTTTGGGATAAACATTCTAATGCACCTTTTGATACTCCATTTGGTGGAATTTTATGAAATTTTGGTAATGGATTTGATTTCCCTATATAGAACAAATTTACATTTCCTGGAAAATAAAATTACTCTTCATATCATGATTCTTCCACTAATTCATTAAAAATTCATGGAAAAGTGTGAATCTTTTTTAGCACAAAAATATCTAAAACATATATCTTTTCAATATAATATAGTTTATCTACTTAAAATGATTGAGTATAAGGAAAGTATCATTATTTAATACATGCCCACTATGAGGGAATACACTAAAATCTTCCCTGAATAATTTCTTAGTATTACTCCTATCTGACACATTGAATTTTCAATCAAGCGTAAACCTGGGGAGTTACCATTATATAATACTCTCTATATAATTGGTGTTTTGTAACATTAGTAGGTGAATAAAAAACTATAGGAGAATCTAGATAAAGGGTTCATATGTCCATGTGCTTGAACATGGGGTGAACTAGTCCTCTTTATCAAGAATAAGGATGAGTATATACACATTTTCTTTGATTATAGTGAGATCAAATTGATTATATAAAAGAAATATTATCATTATCCATTGATTGATGAATTTATCGATCAGTTATGTAGAGCACAATACTTCCCTATTGTGGATATTTGGTCAGGATACTGAAAAATTAGGGTGAAGAAAGAGGATATCCCCAAGACTACATTTCATACAAGGTATGAGCACTATGAGTTCATATTAATTCCATTTTGACTCACTAATTATCTATAAGACTTCATAGACATGATGAATAGAGTCAATATAAATTACCTTCAATATTTTTGTAGTCTTTTTAGAGTGTTATTCAAATTTACGATAAAAGAAATGAGGAACATGAGGAGTATCTGAGAATTTTTCTAATGACCTTATAAAAGGATTAGCATTATTAAATGTACAATAATTTTGTGATATGGTTGAAGGAAGTCTCATTATTGAGTAATATTTTTTCAAGAAATGCGATATATATTGTGCCTTAAAAAATAAGCAAGTGAAGGGTGGTTCATGCCAATATATGTGACTGATATCTATAGTTTCCATGGATTAGTTTGGTACTATTGTTGATGTGTGATAAATTGTTCTCCATTTTCAAACCCTTTAACCGAGATAACTTGAAAGGGTGTAAATTTTTATTTTAATGATGACTGTGAATAGAGGTTCAAAATGTTGGAATTGAGGCCAATCACCACACATATGCTCACAATACCCACAAGTGGATAAAATTTTTAGGTAATAAATGATTCTTTGATGAAGGGATTCGTATGTGTGTTAATGATAAATTAAAATGAGATAGCCTATGCTTCAATAAAGTTGAAATTTCATGAATAGAGCTATGAAAAGCATGATCTGGAGTTGGCTGAAGTGACCTTTTCTTTAAAAATATCACCTCATTATCTATTTGTAGAAATTTATGAAATATATATGCATCAAATAAGACACACCTATATATTCACATATAAATAGCGGAATATGCACCAACAAAGATGGTTAGAGCTGATCAAGGACTATGAGTGCTCAATTCACTATTATTCTATGAAAGAGAATAAAGTGGATGAATCTCTATGATAAATGTATTTGGAAATTTTTCATTGATGTGAGGATCTGATGTTCCTAGATTTAATAATGATAGACATGGGAATAATTAAGGATGGAGCATCATTAATACTTTTACAAATTATTTCTCAACCATACCTTCTAGAGAGGATAAAAGATTCTCAAAGTGATGATGTGGGAATTTAGAAGAAATTGAAATCTATAAGAAAAAATAAATCCAAATATTTCAAAAATAATGAATAAGAAGTTATAATATTTTCGTTGTTATTATGTGTACCATAAAATTCTAATATAAAGTGTATTTTTTTGATGATGCAAAAAGTTCAACATTCCCCATCCATCCAAGAAGCACAATGATGTATCGAGATCTATTAGAGCACGATTGGTGGGAAAATATGGATAAGAAGATTAGAGATTATACAAAAAGATGTATTATATGTCAGAAAGTGAATTTGTATATGAAACAATTCAAGGAGATGATGAAACCATTACACATATCAACATAGAAATTAGAAAACATCATAATTGCCTCTGTCACTGGTCTTCTAAAGAAACAAAGAGAAAATAATTCTATATGGGTTTCGGTGGGTCATCTTACCAATACTGCACATTTAATTGTGATTTGAGGTTATTTATCACTTGACCGCCATGTAGGGATATACATTTGAGAATTAGTGAGACTGCATGGAATACCACTATCAATTAAATCCGATCGAGACCCAAGATTTACCTAAGAGTTCTAGAAAAGTATCCAACATGATCTAATTATAGAGTTGAACTTTATCATGGATAATAACCATCAAAATTATTTATAATCTACATGGACTTTCCAGGCCCTTGATCAAATGTGAAGATCATTATCATTTGACTTAAATGGGGATGTGATCAATATCTTCCTCTTGTTTAGTTCTCATACAATAACATTATACACTCAAGCATCCATGATTCTCCCTATGATGATATTTATAGGAAGAGGTGTAGAACACATTCTTGATGGGATGGTGTTGGGGGATGAAAATTTCTAGTTCACGAAATGGTCATGAAAATGGTATAAAAGTTTAATACCATTAAACATCACATTAAGGATGCTTGGTGTAAATTGAAGAGTTATACAGACAATCATATACAATACATGGGGTTTATCTTTCAAGACATGGTATTTCTCCACATACCACAATGGAATAAAGTCATGTCATTTGGGAAGAAGAGAAATCGTTGTTCAAGATACAATGATCCCTTTGAGAACCTTGATCGCATTGGAGCGGGGGCCTATCTACTAGAACTCCCACCAAACCTATCTCAAGCACCTGATTTATTCCACATATCCCTCTTGAAGACGTAAATAGAAGACTACTCACATGCACTAAATCTAGAGTTGGTTACATTGGATAATTAACATTTCTATAATGAGAATAATAGGTTGATATTAAATCCTAGTGATAGTGTTCTATGAAATAAGAAAATGCACCATGTCAAAGTGTTGATAAGAAACCAAAAGTTTGAAGAAGAAAAATGAGAACCAGAGGATGTGATGAAATATAACTACCAAATTTGATTTAGTGTGTGAAATGAAAATGATAAGGGATGAATTTATGTAGGATGATATTTTAATGACGCGAACTGTAATAAATAAAATTTTCATTATTATTTAATTAAATTTATTATTATGTATTATGGATATAGATAAAACATTCACTTATTCAGCTTTATTATGTCCTATTTTACTTAAAAGATCATTAAGAATAGTTTCATTGATATTATAGTCATTTAATAGTGATCATGTGATTACTATCAATATAAGGTTTTAATAAATCCTATTAACCCATACAAAGGAAGTGATGTCCTCAACCAGTATTATCGTACCCTATTAAGTCCATTTATCAGAGCTTCCAAGGGAAATAGAGTCATTGGGATTTTCCCTTGAAAAATTGCAATCCAAGACTATACAACATAAGCGTTAGTGAAACTATTTATGTGGTATATTCAAGCTCATCCATGTCATGGACCAAACCATGTATACTGAACCACCCTATGAATGTCTCACAACCAACCACCATACCATTAGAGAATTTGTTGGTGTATTTAAGTGTTATGTATAAATACCATAATAGTATTAATATATATATATATATATATTCTATTTTCAATAGAGTATTGGTTATATTTACATCTTGTTTTTACTTAATAAATGATTTTGAATTTTGATTCAATAAAACAGAAACATTAATTTTGGTTAATATTCATATTTAATTAAAAAATATATTTTTATGAAATAATGGATTTTTTAAATAAATAATATTTTAATAAAATTCTATTATTAAATATATTTTTATTAAATATAAATGAGAATATATTTTTTTTAATTAAAATGTATTTTTTAAGAGTTAGATAATTGTTATTATCAAAAAATGCATTATTTTTCAATAAATTTTTTTTTTATTTTAAAATATAAAATTCACATAAATTAAAAATTATTCTATAAATTTAATTTTGTTCTTAGAATTTTAATTTCAAATTTATCCAATGGTGAATGTTTCATAATTTTTTGAGATAATCAAAATTTTAAGTGAAAATTAAATACAGTATAAGTATATGGTGTGTATTATGACATCATAATGGCTCAAAAGTGATGTAATATATATAATAATGTGTATCTACAAAAAAATATATGGTTTCCCTTAGAAAATCTGATTTAATATACATTTTATTTATTTTTTAATGACTTTATTAATGCATCAAATTCATTAACATATTTTAATGGTTAAAAAAATTATTTCAGAGTATGACTCACCTCTATATAAACTAGGGTATTATTTTACTATTATTGGATCATAGAATTAGAAAATAATTAAATACAATCCCATTTTATAGAAACCATTGGAAAAAACCATGGGAATGTTTGAGGTTTTTTAAATTTGTTATATAGATTCCAAAACCTAAATTTGAAAAATGATAAAGAAATCTCCACTAATTTCCTTTATGAATCAACCCATGCACCCATTTCTCATAATTACAAGTCATTTATCACATTATTAATATTACCTTACCTATCTTGTGTCCTCCCATGGTGCCCCCACCATCTTAAATGATTATCCCAAGCATTTGGAAATCACACACTAAAGTAAGTGATCTCCCTCTCTTCTTTTTTTATTCAAGCGTGTCTTTTATTTTATGCCTCTTAATTTCTATTTGTATTTGTTTGCGTATGTTTTCCAACAACAAATGAAATTTTAATTATATATATAAATTATGTTAGGAACATTTTACTCTAATTAATTCCTCCCATGAACCATTACATACACCCATTACCATGCCAAAATTTAGTATGAGATCCTCTCGTTCTCGTCTTTATTAAAGTTTATTTATTATATTATGAATTATATTTAATATTCCTAATTATAGTATATGTATTACAATGTCCCTATTACTAACCATTTTATTTTCAACTGATGAGATACCCTTTTCTTGATCATAAACAAATTTTTAGAAATTTTAAGCGATTTCATTATGCTACCAGAATTTTATCCTGATTTTCCATGCTAAAACAATTATGTGGTGAATTCCATACCCATTAACTATCTGAAATTTTCACCTTTATATACTTATTTTTATTTTACAAGGAACTAAAATATATGTATTCCACACTATATCATGTTATAAAATATTATGATAAATGAATCCATGTCGTATGATCTATGTGAAACACTTAAGCTTGCGAATGAAATGAATGTTATGGGTGTGATAAGAATTATATCATGTTCCAATGAATTGATTAATGTCTAGTCTAATGAGATGTCGTGTTAGGATAAAGAGTAAACCTTATTCTATCATGGGATATTATCCATCATGATTTATTGGCAGTTATCCTTGACTTATGTTTATTATGCAATGTTTTTAATTTGTTGCCAAATTTCCCATGTTTTGTTTATTTTATCATTCTTCATCATGTTTTATTGTGGATTTTTATTTTTCCCACCACTTTTATTCCACAATTATATACATTTTATCTAACATGTATGGATTTTTTCATTTTATTCCTTTCTTATTCCCTTACAGGTCTTTACAACTCACCCCTTTCTTATGTAAGTCCCAGGATAACCCATGATGTATTAAATTTGATGGAATATTTTGATCATGTTAGGAATTTATCAATAACTATTATGTATTTCACATTTTCTGTAGTCATGTAATGCAATAAATTCCCAAAGAAACTATAATTCATAATCATCTATGTTGTATTGAGTATAATATTATATAATAAATCACATATTAATGTGAAATAAAAAATGGGTTTTCATATCTCCAATGATACCTCATGGGGGTGTTGTGGATGAACCATGATAGAGAAATAATAAAAGTTTCAAAAATCTAATCGAACCAATTGTGTGCACAGTCTGATATATTTACTAATATGTAGAACCTAATCCAATTTATGTTTGATAGGAAGAACAACGAAGGGAAGGGGACATGAATCTAAAAAATGATTTTCTTCACTAAAACCTCACTAATTTCAATGGAATAATGATTAATTAGATGCAGATGATTGGTTGGGAATGATATTATGGATTTTTAAATCTCGGGAGGCTTCTAATTCAGTTAATGTGAGTTATGTCATATTTAATATTTAATATTTGAGTAAAAGGTGGAGGGACTTAGTTTATTTGCTAAAAATCATGAGGGATTGGAGTGGAAATTCATAAAGGCCATTTTCACTAATAAATTATACACAGAGTCTATGATCATGGTGAAATATAGGGAGTTCCCCACCCTTGAGCTGGGGAATAAGTTATTAATGGATTATGGTAATAGTTTCTCTATGTTTTTCCTATTTTCTCCAAATAGTTTTCAATTAGTAGACAAAGGAACATATGTTTCATATGGGTCATCAATATGACCACCTATGATGAGTTTCTGGATAGGGATTTTTTGTGAGATATGGAAATGGCACGTAATTTTTGGCTGAATAGAGATTTTTCCCTCTACTTGTAGTTATAATAGTGTTTACTTGGGGTAGATATTGAAAAGTACGTTTTTATAGGAAAGAGTGTTTGTTCTTATAATAATAATTTCCATACTTTGTAGTAATGGTTATTTTTTTGAATTTTCCCTCCAATGATTTGAAACTATGTGGATTACATAGTTAGTTGTAGAAGTTTTTTAGGTTTTTTTAACACTGAACTCTGATAGTTTCTTGTCAAAACCTAGAGGATATATAGTTTAGTCAAAAAAATTATATACTACAAGGTCCAAACCATAGGCATTTGGAACAAAGAAATTACTCATAGTGGAAGAGTATCTAAAGGATGTTGATGTGGGAACTATGCCTCTAACTCTTATTGGGGTACCATTTCTTTCTCTTCGAACATAGTTACTTATTAAATTGATATTGGTGCCTCTAACTCTTTTGTATCATCATGTATGGTTGATCTTGTAAAACATAAAATAGAACTCACGAATTTATTTATTTAATTGGTCAAACCATTAGAAAATAAAATGGTGCAGGGATTTCTAAAACCACTATAATCATTATTTATTTATAAAGTAGAGTTAGTTTTTGATTTTGTTGGTTATACAATTGGACCTATTTGATTTTATTATCAATATGGAATTATTACTTTCTCCCAAGGATCAGATCTATTGTTATCCTTTTTTGGTGTATTTTATTTCCCAAAATGGTAACCAACATATGTTTCGAGGGGAATGGGACCCAAGGTCTAATCATGTAGTACTAAATTTTTTATAGCATGGTAGGTTAATGTTTTTATCTACACATGATTTGGGATAGGAATATATCAATGGTGATATTATTCTTGTACTCAATAAATTTATTCCTGATTTTTAAGATGTCATTTTTATTTACCATATGAGATATATTAGTAGTTACTGACTGATATGGTGTGGGGGACTTAACTGATATATGTGATTTTGTTCCTTATGGATTTAGAAAAGTTGGGGGAGCTGAAAATTTAGTATGAATATATGAGGGACAAGGGATTTAAATTCCCATGTGTGTGACCTTATTTATACCATATACACGTTTACATGAAATCTATTATAACTCCTCAAATATGCATTGACTATAAAATACTCAATAGTGTAACACTCCAGAACAAATATCCATTGCCTCAAATTGGTGATTTGGTCGATCGGTTGAATGAGGTAATGTGGTTATCAAAAATTGGTCTTTGATAGGGGTTTCACCATATTATAATCTAGATGTTTGATATTATAAAAACCACTTTCATAAATACGTATGGCCACTATTAGTATGTATTTATGTCATTTGGTCAGTCTAATTCTCCTTTTATCTTAATAGAAATGATGAACATAATTTCTCACAAGTATTTTAACACATTTCTCATGGTATTAATGGATGAAATTATTGTATATTCTAATATTGAGAAATATGTTATAGAAATACCCTGAACGATATATCCCAATATTGGTGGTTACATTATTATATTATCTTGAGATACAAGGAATAATATCCCAAATGACTTAATAGATTAGTAGTATTGGAAAACTAGATACATACCTGAATGTTAAATTGTAATTAAAAATGTAAAATAAAACATAGATAATCCTTTGAGAACCCATTATTCTTCGATTCTAACGCTATATTTAAATAACAATAATCTTATTAGAAAATCTATGAAAAATAAAACATAAGAAAGGGGAAATATTTGATTCATAATAATGGTTATGAAAAATATAATTTATCAAAACTAAGCATAAAAAATTTGGGTCCGGTACATAACTGAAACAAAATCCATTTATTCAATAACATGAACATAATATGGAAGAAAAAAAGATAATAAAATTATATCATATAAAAAATAACATGATCCAGAAAACTAAACCATGGATATTCTATTAATCGTATAATCACTTGGAAATCATTAACTAATCTAATAATGAGGTAATTTATAATTCTAGAAATCATAAACATACCATTATGGATTTGACAAAGACACCATACATAAACGAGTATGACATGAGCCAATACCCAAACTAATTTGTCTTGTGAGACCTCTAGATGCATCAACGAGGTATAGTAGGCCATGAACATCACTTAAAATGTCAAATTCATTACTCTTATGAAAGTGGTGAAACATAATCAACTTATAAATCTGCATTGAAACTACATATAAATGTTCATAACTTTTCCAAATCAGTAAACATAATAAAAATCCATCCAGAGTAATATGGTGAATGGTATCAAAATAATGTATCCCCAATTGAACTGGACAAAAAAAATTAATAAAGTATAGAATATAGTATTATAAGAGATATACTGCAATGATTAACAAGATTTATAAAGGTATGTTTACATAAATAAAAAAAATATTTAATGAGATCATTGAAAAAATCATAAACAAACCATTTTGGAATTTGAATTTAACATATTTTTAAACTGATTCACTGTTATAAATGAATTTTTTTTATTGAACATAATTGAGTAAAATTTGAAATGATGTAATAAAGCACTATGGATTCATAATGGCAGGAAAATATTCCCACACAAAATATTTTAAAAAATATTCCTTATGTATTTTTGATTTAAAATCTCAATGAATGTTGTTTACAAAATGAAAAAATATAAATTTCAAAACATTTTCAAAAACATAAAACATGAGTAAAAATTAATTCAAACAATGATATGATAATTATAAAGACAATTTTGGAAATAATTTTAGAAACAATAGAGATTGAAGAAAAAAAATGTTTAATGGGACACTTTAAGAAGATATTTTTTTCAAAATAATATTCCTTATAAATATCAGATCATTAAATTTAGAATTAACAAAATAATTAAAATATTAATATTAGATGTAAATACACAATAAAAAGTGTAAATAAAAAATAATATATTTGAAATTCACTTCAAAAGTAATCTTAGTATGGCATAATCAAGGAAGTAGAACTTTGACCCAAATATATGAAATTTGGTTAAGAATTCCTCTACAACTTTGTAATCAGTTGATTATTTTAACCATAAAAGTTATAGTTATTAGATGAAACATTGAATACCATGATGATAATAATATTCATTATATGATATATCAAATGGATATATATACAACACAAAGATTGTTTTTAATTCATTAAAAATATAAATTAATATTTGTAATAAATTATATGATAGTTTTATAATATATTACCACCCATTCATTAATAATATTTCATTGTTTATGCTTAATTCATTTCATAGTTCCATTATCGGTTCATTTGTGTTTAATTTTGGACTTTATAGTAAAATGGAAATAAAACATCAGAAGTGAAATTAAATGGTATTAATGAACTTAAATAAGTCTAAATGGTCCCATGTATTTTTTTTATTTCTTACATGAGGATGATTCATTTAATAAATGTAAATAAAAAATGATTAATTTAATTTTGTGGTTTTTCTAATCATTGTGAACTACTTTTTTTTTATTTAATATTTTCTATATATATTAGTTATAGAATAATAAATTGTTGATATTATAACTTTTACAATATTATTTAAATATAAAAAAATAATTTTATTATTTTCCTTGAAGGTGTTAATGGAAAACAAAAAATCATTCTTCATAGTGACAGTTAAGAGCTATAATTTCGATAATGGATTTATTTCTTTGAATAAGAGGAGGTAATAAAAGGGATAGATAGAAGATATTAAATTAGAAAAATAAAATTAGAGTATGTACATGATTCTGTGTTTATTATTCCTTTATGTATTATGGATGTGAGGAGATGTTATTATAAGAAAATAAAATAATAGAGGTGGTTTGAGAAAATTACCTCTTGAATATCACCTTTTTGAAGGATCTGTTAAATACCATTTAATTTGTATTTTGGTGAGACCCTCAGAATATGGGATGGGGATATTGAGTAATAGGGGTTTTTGATGATATTTTATTATCATTAAGGCTTTTTAAGAGAAATGTGGTGGTGAGGAGGGGTATTTGTACTGGAGGAGGAGTGATTTTAGCTGATTAAATAGTGATTATTTTTTAATTAAAGACCACCACATTTGGGTTGAAATAATTACACAGAATTTGGATGATAAATAATTTTTTAAAGTATGGATATAGATATAAAACCATAAAACAACCATTTATTTTTTTTAGGTATTTTATTTTTTTTACCTTTTTTATTTTACCTGTTACATTATTTTACATATGTCGCGGTAAATCTTTTTTTACCATGGTAACTTTTTTATGTCTAAAAATGAAAAATACCTTAGAACCAAATTTTGAAATTATTATTCCAAACATGGAATCCATTTTACTTTATTCAATTAATGAAACTGATAAAAATAAATTCTAAATGTGTTATGTGTATAATAAATAAAAACAGGGTTAAAAAACGAAAAATCATGAATTCAAAAATACTAGAAATGTGTTATTAAGTGTAAAAAATAATGTGTCATATAATTAATTAAATTTACTTTTATTAATAAAAAGTATCAATTAATTTGAAATCATGATCATTTAATAATTATTTCATAGGAGTTATGATATATTGTAAAAATGATAATTTCACTTTTCACCTAAGTGACGAAGCTTTGTGGAAAATTCCCAAAATATTACCCTAATATATTTTTACATGATTATTCCAAAAGAAATTTTATTTTTTAAAATAAATTCTATAAAAGATACAAAATTTAATTATATTAATTTCCTAATAGAAATAAATAAAAATTTCTTTTTTATGGAAACATATATTTTAAAAATAAAATGTCTTTACAAAAAATTATGTGCTCATTTACAAAGCATAATTAATTTTTATTGAATATCTTATTTTTATTTTTTTTCAATATATGGTCAATTATATTTACACTGACCAACTTAATTGCAAGTTTATATCATTCATGTTAAAATAATGTTATTGTTTTCTTTAAAAATATTATTGTTTTCTTTAAAAATATTAGGGTATTATATTCTCTCATCCTTCAATGAATTACATCCTCCCAATTTGAAATTACGGTTAAAATAAAGGTTTATTTTTAAAAATTCCTATGCGGGAAACCCACATTTTTAAAAGGGTTAATAAAAAATTCTCTTAAAAAGAGAGAGAGGAAAAAATTGAAGGTCACTAAGATCCTATGTTTACATATAGGATAAAATTAGTGTGATGTGAAAACATGGGCATGGAAAAGAAATAAAATAATCATGTTTTGAGGGAGATTGATAAAAACATGATCATTAAAAAATTATCATTAAAAATTTATAAATCAATAATGTTTTAAAAGGCCATTTATTTATAAATAATAAAATTAAATGAATAACATTTTTTTAAAATAATTTTCCTAGAGTTGAGGTATCATTTTACTTCCTGTAAGGAAATGTACTAACTTGATAGGTATAGATTTGTATTTTAAATAATTTCCACTAAAACACATTTTTCTCCAAAAGAGAATTTAATCTTTATTAGTCAAATAAAATTTGAAAATATTCTATTTATATTAGTCATATAAGGTTCCAAAAATAAACTTATCCTTTTTATCATTCAAATAAAGAAAGATTTGTTATAATAATCATGGAATCACATAGGACAGTGGTAGGCGATGCACCTTTGTCACTCTTTGGTTATGGGTTCAAGTCTCATTGCCTTTATTGATGTGACGAGTTGTTTCCTAACTAGAATGATGTCCTTATAGAACGAAATTTATATAATCCCTAAAAAATTCCCAAAATAACTTAATCTCTTCAATATTAAAGAAATAATTTCACCTCAAAGGCTACCTCATTAATTTTTATTTTTCATTCCAAAAAATATAAAAACCAATATTTCATTATACATTCTTCTAGTATTTGGTAATATAAAAAAATACATATTAATGGAATCCCACACTCCATGAAATGAATATAAAAAATTATTTTTTAGGACTAAAACAAGAAAATTGACCTTTAATAGATTGTAAGATCCATAAATGAAGACAATTCATTCTGTCTATTTTAAACTATTTTACAAAACAAAAATGGATGGACAAAGTTACCCAATATCCATAAAAAAAATTATTTCCAAAACCACATTCGAATTTCAATGTAAACCATTTCATAAATTGTTAACCTTATAACCCTTCCAAAACATCAATATATATAAATTTAGAAATAAGGCTACTGCATTTAAAAAATTAACTTACCATTAATATCTCAAATAACATGACATAGATATTAATCAAAAAAATAAAACATGTGATTAAATTATTCATATATTCTATTTAAACATGGAAAAAACCATAATTACCATAAATCTGTATTGACAAAAACGAATTCTTTGTTATTTATTAAGTAAAATTAATATTATTGAATAATTTACAAAAAAACAAAAATATTGTCAACTCATTCCATAGTTTCTTAAAAAACATTCAAAAAAATCATTAATCATATCCTATTTAGTTAGTAATATTCAATTTAAATTATCCATATCCATTATCTCTTTATCCCAACATCATTATCTCAACATAAGGAACATATTAATGTTTATTTTTCCTTAAAACAAGTGTTTTCAAAAAGTTAAACATTCCACTGAATTGTTTTTACTAGTCATTGGTACCATTGAACATATTCTCCCAAACCATTATATAAATTGTATTTTAGTACAATCCTTATAAGATTCATAACTATTATAAATATAATTTCATCCAACATATTCCATGGATCGGAAAACAATTGCATAGTATTAATTCCCCTTTGAAAATATCAATATCAGAGGCTGGAAATTGATCTCTTGGGTTCTTCTTAGGTATATTAGTTTGATGCTTTTTTCACTCATTTTCATAGTTCCACATATTCTAATGTTTAAAAATTTCACATTTATAGATTATTTCTTTCCCTTGAAATCATTATACTAAGTTCATTTTTCTCTAAACATGTAATAAACTATAATTCCCATCAATAAATTACCACAGTGTCTCCTTAAACAATTCTCATATATGGGAAAATTCATCTCCTTGTTTGCCTAATCCTTATTTTTCTCTTCCATGCTCTTCTTCCCATGAATTTCTTCATTAAAAAATTACTTGGAAATTTATTTCTCCAGATTCATAGCACGTAATATTATATCCTCATATGATTGTTTTTTTTTGTGGGATTAGTTAAATTTGAATGATTTATTTAAAACCATGAAAAAATGGCCAATATTACTCATCAGAATATGTATGTAATCCATGGTTTTACTTTATGAAATTGTAAATTTGGATTCGTACATAAAAATATTATCATTCTACTTTTTTCTCTGACTCAATAATTTTCTCTAAATATTCATTTCTATTTCTTATGAAAAATATTTTCCAAGAAAATTTCCATAAGATACATCCATTACATTTTTTCTTTTTCCTCATCATCCTTATTGTTTGGAATCAACGAACACAATTAATCTACATCTCCAATGATGTGATAAAAAGATATAAAAACCTTCTACATTTCATTACATCCCATTGTTTGTAATATATTCTCTGAAGAACTTATCCATTACTCATCCAGGAATGGAATGTGTAACATCCGAGACTTTTATAAGAAATATTCTGTTTTTATTTTATATAAATCATCCAAGGAATATTTCACTACACACAACACTAGCTTGGCTTTCTTTACACGCAATCGCGACCTTCCTTCATAGCTTGTATCGTACGCAATACCGAGTTTCACTAATCAACGATATGCTATTAAGATATTATTAAAACTAGTCGGTATGAATATTAATAACCACTTTTTGAAATTTTGTAAATTTTATATTTCAAAATGGACTTCATTTTTTGATTCGGAATATCGAAATTATGCTAGGGTGAAATTTTGGTTTTTTTTCTAGAAACATTCAATTTTTGATGAATAGTGAAAACACTGGGTTGCTATTTAAAAACCATCTTTTTATTTAAATAATTATTTATTTTATTTAAATTTATTTTAGGTCAAAATTGATACATAATACCTATATAAGTTCAATGTAATTCATTGGAGTAATTTTATAATCATATTAGATATATAAAAATTTTATTGAATTTTTCATCGTCTTTTACCCACCTCCTAGGAGAATTTGCAAATTTACATAAAAATTAAATTTACCGCTTTTGTAAATGGAATTTCAAAAATCTGAGAGACACGGTTGATTTCAATAAGTAAAATGTGGTTCAATGAGATTAAAATATTTTTTGGTGAATAGTAACTTTTTACTTTTTTTCCACGGTTAAAATAAAATAAGGTAATTAATGGTAAAAATGTTATTATTACCCTAACACATGTCCTAATTCTATTGGATAAGTGTAATTCGACCAAAAACAACATTAGGAATAAAATATGACCATTTAGGCCCACTAGGATTAGATTATGACATTTAATATTAATTTATTTAAAGAAGGGTTAAAATAGTTCAAATCAATGTTTAATAAGTAAATAATTTGTAATACATGGATATACATAAGATAAATTAGACTATAAATATTCATTAGAAAGTTAAATATATTTCCTACATAATGGTATTTTATTTTTAATTTTTAGACTTTTTATAATATAATTTATTTTTGATACAATGATGATGTAGTAATTATATTATTAATGAAATATTGACATAATTGATTTTATAAAGACCCAAATAAATGTAATTTGAGACTTCTTATGAATTAAACTAATTTTCTTGGGTAATATGACATGTTAGTATTGATTTAATTAACTTTTTTCGAACTAATCATTCTGTTATGATTTTTACCAAAATCAATTACTAAATAGTGTCAAAATAGACATAAAAAAGTTTTTAAAACAAATATTATATTATTAATTTTTATGTTATTCCTAAAAAACTAAGGATCGTAAAAATGACATAGATAAGGTTATATATATTAATAATAAACAACTTGGGGTTCGTTTTCCTTGTTATAGTATGTTTATTATCCTTATAGTGTAAGAAAAAAAAGAAGACACGGTAGAAGTTAAATTATCTTACTTAAATTTAAATAGAAATGATAAGGTTAAAATAGAACCCTAAACTTGTATAAATTCTATTGGATGAGAGGATTTCGACCCTTCCTCAGCTTCACTTCTAAATAAATCAATTTTGAGCTATTCAACACCGAATATGGCTTTATAATAAAATAATATTTTTAGTTTTTCCAAAGGTGCCCCTCTCCTCCCTTATAAAAGGGCACCTCCTCCCACTCTTCCTAACACCACTTTGAGCCTTCAAGCTTGGCCAACCCTCCCAAATTATATTATCTACTTCCCTAGAAACATCCTAGAGGGCCTGGTCTTCTTCAAAGACCAATTTTGGTGCCCTAAAAGTAGGTCTCAGAGAGGTGCTTCCAAGAAGAGGTAATGTACGTTACCGATTCTTTCAACATTATTTCTTATTCCACTTCTTCTTCTTTAGTTGTATCAGTATAAACTAATAACATAAGTATCACTCATATAATGATATGTTATTATAAGTATGAAACAACCCTATTTCACCATCTATCCATCCAACAGAAAACGAAATCACCACGCATGCGTATGTACGGAATACCGTCTCCACGGCATGGTGTAATCTATTTTCCACCACCACCATACCTGGATGGGTATAATGGTGTAAATAATGAATATATATGATTAGTGTAAATTTATATTGATTCTGAAGTAGTATACATACACATCAATACAATTCGACGATCATGGGAATGATATCATCACTCGTGCGTACATACGGAATAGCGTCTCCATGATGTGATGTGACTCGTTCTACATGATTTTAATTGCATTGTGATTACATAAATGAATTTAGTGAATAAATATGATATATATTACACTAATACCATTCTGAAAATGAGGAATCTATAACCTTAAAGGAAGAATAATAATTTATTCGACAAAACACACATATGAACAAAAAGTAATAAACACCCTAATAACAAGTAACAATGAAATATTACTAATAATAAGCTATGAATATGACCATATATGATATCATAACAATAATTATTATTCTGGAAGAAGAAAATAACATTATGTAAATAATTATATAGTAGGTTCTGACACTTACGAAGAAAATCGGACCTAAGGTAAGGGAAATATCACAATATCAATTTTATCCGAGATTATTTATACTTTGGAATTTACTGGGGTGTATTTTATCATCCACATCCATGTTTCCTCAATATGTAATATTATTTCCATCCACCTACAATTGTTTAAATCCAATTTTCCCCTTTGTTGAGTTTTTAGGAAAAGATATGAAAGGAATCTTTTGTCGTTTTTCGTACGAGATACTTTTTGACTTTTCCGACAAAAGTACGTGAAGAATGTTTTTTTTAACTTATACGACATGAATGGATTTTTAAAAAATTATTTCCAAGAAGCTTCCTATACATGTTTTCAAGTTTATTTTTAATCAACTTCTTTTAGTTTAGAATTTTATGACATGTTAAGAAAGGAAAAGTGTTTTTGAAGTAGAAAGGATATTTTCCTCAAGAATGGAGTTCAAGTCTTTTATCAAAATTATTTTCCATATAAGATAGTAAAGGGTTATGTTTTTATCCCTATTATTACATTGATTTTATTATGTTGTGATGGAATTATTTTTCTGAATTCCTTTATCTTATATGAATTGTTTTATGATGTCACGATGTTTAAGAATTCCATTTTTATTACATGGGTTATGATATGATGTATGGTTTATGATTTTGTGGCACACATAAGAATGGCATAATTATGATATGGGTGGGACCTATATATCCCTCCAATGCATTGGGTAATGATTTTATATCTCATGAGATAGACATGGCTGGAATGGAAGGTTAAACCGGTTCAGTAAAACGAGACTGAAACGAGGAATGAACTCAGTCCAGAAATGGACGTTGTCCACTAAGATAGTCTTTTAAATGAGTATTGACTAATAAGAAATGATTCTCTATGATTATGTGTGTGTGCCACAAAGCATCATGTTTTATGTTATGATTTTTGTGATTACGCTTCACTACCATGATTTATCCCATGTTATGAAATTATGATCTCTTTTGCAGGGTAAGATTTCTAAAATGTCATGTTATTATGAATATAATGTGATTGATATTTCTTTTGTTTACCCTTACTGAGCATTTGAGCTCACCCTTTTGTATGTTTTCTTTCCCCAGGTCAGGAAGAAGGTTATTAAGTAAGATATTCCTAAAGGGACAATAGATATGATGAAATAAATGGGAGGCAGTGTAGACGCTTTATGAACCAGTTGTTTATGTTTCCCAGTTTCTAAAGACACTATACCTATACGGTACTTCCATGGTTATGTAATATATTGTAATAAGTGTACTTCAATTTTTAAGTACTGACAATGTATGTAAAGTATGGGTCTTTGTAGTTGGTATCATAGGAATGTTATAATAAACCATTGGAAACTAGGATGTGAAATCCTTAGAAAGAATCCTAAGGATAAGTCTAAGCCTAGAACACAATCTTAGAATTTTAGAAATGGCCATGTATAACCTAGGATAAGACAATAAGTGTGAAATTTTATTCTTTATTATGTCGTATTACTATTATAATTATTGTTGCTCACACTATTCTTCTTTGTTTTAGTCAATGGATGGAACACGAAGGAACCGTGTTAATGCAGAATTCGACGGGCAATGCAATGATTTTCCCCCTGAGCAACCAAATGATATGGTATCTGAAATGCAAAATCTTGTAGCCATGCTCACACAACTTTCTCATGATATGAATCATGTAAGACTTCCAAACGAGCAAAGGATTGAGAAACATTCTATTGAATCCTTCATGAGGTAGCGTCCACCTTCATTCATCAGGTCTACGAATCCATTAGTTTCTGAACAATGGATGAGTACTACTGAAAAGATATTTTCAGTTCCTCAAAGTTCTGAACATGATAAAGTCATCTAAGTAGTGTATCGTTTGGAAGGAGATACTGATCAATGGTGGAATCTTCTTAAGAATTCAAGGCAAAGGGATGAAATTGAATCCATGGAATTGGACGAGTTCAAGAACATATTTTTCAATAAGTACTTCCCTCGTATTCTTCGATCAAAGATGGAGAAGGATTTTCTTGAACTGAATCAAAAGGATGATGAATCTGTTGGTTCCTATGAAGAAAATTTTACAATACTTGCAAGGTACGCTTCTGGTATTATTATCCAACCGGAGATTAAGATCGATCGATTCTTTAGTGGCTTAAAACCAAGTCTGTAAAGGGCGTTAGCCATAATGGACTTCAATAGATACAAGGAAATCGTTCGATGTGCTCTCAAAGTTGAGATGGATATTGGAGTAACCCATCATTCATATGGGTTTGATAAGAAGACGAAAATGGAATTCGAAGGAAAATCTAAAGAGCACACTGAAAAGAAGACGGGTTTTCCCTTATGCTCAATTTGTGGAAAGAAACATGGAGGGAGTTGTCTTAATGGGACAAGTAAATGATTAAAATGTGGAAAGGAAGGTCATCGGGCATTTTAATGTCTAAATAATGGGATGAAGATGTCTAATGATGCAAACAAAGGAAGGGATACACAGAATGAACCTACTTCACTTCAATGTTTCAAGTGCAAGGAGATGGGGCATTATGCCAATCAATGCCCAAATCCAAGGTTTGATGATGATGATCGACGTCAACAAGCTCTTAAGGCCAAAGACAAAGGAATGTCACATGCAATTACTATGGGCGATGTGGAGTACGACAAAGAAGTGGTGAAAGGTACACTTATAATCCACTCTAAAGTAGAAAATGTTTTATTTGATTATGGATCCACCAACTCCTTTATTTCTGAATAATTTTCTATGGGTATCACCGTATTACCTCAACAATTAGATGTTTAGTTATCTATGACAACCCCTAATGGCACAACAGGCGCATCAAAAGTTTATAATTCATCTCTAATTGATGTTTGTGGGAAAGTGCTTCTTACAAATATTTTGATCCTCCCTATAGTGGAATTTGATGTGATTCTTGGCATGGATTGGATTTCTCTATATGGAGCTCATATCAATTTCCAAATAAGGGAAGTCACATTTCATATTCCAGATCAATCTTTGATCGTCTATCGATGCAAGGATGAGCGTAACCTTCCAGTAGAAATTTCTTCCATCTTATGGGTCTTGATTCCACTAAAAGAAGGTTATTTATCTCAAATGTTTTTCGAGAAACTCACGATTAAGAATATGCCCATTGTAAGGGAGTTTGATGATGTCTTTCCAGAGGAATTTCTGGGTCTTCCACCAAACCGTGAAGTTGAGTTTTTAATATAACTCGTACCGGATGATTTACCAATTTCAAAGACACCTTATAGAATGGCCCCAATTGAGTTGCATGAATTGAAGAAGCAACTCCAAGAGAATCATGATAAGGGGTTCATACGCCCTAGTTCCTGACCTTGGGGAGAACCTGTTCTGTTTGTTAAGAAGAAAGATGGATCAATGAGACTCTGCATTGATTATCGAGAACTTAACAAGATCACTATCAAGAACAAATATCCTCTCCCGCACATTGATGACTTATTTGACCAACTACATAGAGCTCAATAATTTTCCAAGATTGATCATCGTTCAGGGTATCATCAATTAAGATTCAAAAAGGAGGATATACCAAATACAGCTTTCCGTACAAGGTATGGGCACTATGAATTTATAGTGATGCCATTTGGTCTTACTAATGCCCCTTATATCTTCATGGATCTAATTAATTGAGTCTTTAGAGACTACCTTGATCAGTTTGTGGTAGTCTTTATAGACGATATTCTTGTATATTCAATGAGAAAGGAAGAACATGAAGATAACTTGAGAATTATATTGAAGACCCTGAGAAAGGAGAAGCATTATGCCAAATTTACCAAGTGTGAATTTTGGATTCAAAAAGTTTCATTTTTGGGTCACATAATCTCAAAAGAGGGGATATCTGTGGATCGAGTGAAAACAGAGGTTATCGAAAGATGGCCGAGACCAACAATAGTAACTGAGATCCGAAGTTTTCTTGGGTTGGCTGAATATTGTGGACGTTTTGTGAGATATTTTTCACGATTATGTAATCCAATCACCATGTTAAATCGGGAAGGAGTTAAGTTTGTTTGGACGGAGGAATTTGAAGAGAATTTCAAGGAGTTGAAAAGAAGGTTATCCAGTGCACCAGTGCTCACACTGCCTTGTAGTGGAGAATGGTTTGTAATCTACAGTGATGCATCCAAGAAGGGATTGGGGTGTTTTCTTATGCAAAATGATATAGTGATAGCTTATGCCTCATTACAGTTGAAAATCCATGAGAAAAATTACCCAAATCATGATTTGGAGTTAGCTACGGTAGTCTTTGCCTTAATGATTTGGAGGAATTATCTTTATGGAGAATGGTGTGACATTTATACTGACCATAAAAGTTTAAAGTTTATTTTCACACAAAAGGAGCTGAATATGCGCCAATGAAGATGGTTGGAGATGATTAAGGATTATGACTGCTCAATTCATTACCACCGTGGGAAAGAAAACAAGGTGGCAGATGCATTAAGTCGACATGATCATGCCAACTTATCCATGATGAATATCACAAAAGATCCATTTTTTTATGGATTTAAAGAGGATGGATCTTGGAATTATAATGAAAGGGGAAAATTCGTATCTTTCTCAAATGATTTTTCAACCATCTATACATGTTAAGATTAAAGAGGCACATAATGAAGAGGTAGAGTTACAAAAGAAGGTGAGAAATGTTCCTAAATGCTACCTTGATTGTGATGGGATAATAATGTTTAGGAATTGGGTTTGTGTTCCCCCCATCCCTGAATTTAAGAAGTAGCTGTTGGATGAGGCTCATAGTTCTTCATTCTCTATTCATCCTGGAAGCACGAAGATGTATAGGGATATGAAAGAGTACTTATGGTGGGATGACATGAAAAGAGAAGTTGCTGAATATGTCTCTCGATTCTTGGTTTGTTAGCAAGTTAAAGCTGAGAGACAGAAGTCTAAGGGGATGTTACAACCATTACCCATACCTGAATGGAAATGGGAAAACATCACTATGGACTTTGTCACAGAACTTCCTAAAACATCCAAAGGCAATAATGCTATCTGGATCATAGTTGATCATCTTACAAATTTTGCACACTTCATTGTTGTTAGAGAGGATTTCTCTCTGGATCAGCTTGCCAGGATATATGTAAAGGAAGTGGTATGATTTCATGGAGTACCACTTTCTGTTATATCTGATAGGGATCTGAGGTTTTCCTCAATGTACTGGAAAGGTCTTCAGTATACTCTGGATACAGAGTTAGGTTTCAGCACTTCTTATCATCCTCAGACAGACGATCAGACTGAGAGGACAATTCAAACTCTAGAAGATATGTTGAGAGCTTGCTCTATGGATTTCAAAGGTGGTTAGGATCAACACCTACCTTTGGTGGAATTTTCTTATAATAATAGCTTTCACTCCAGTATTAATATGGCTCTTTATGAATATCTCTATGGAATGAAATGCAGGACTCCAACTTGCAGGGATGAGGTTGGGGAAAGAAAGCTATTAGGACCTGATCTTGTTGATGAGATGGAAGAAAAGGTCCGATCCATTCAACAACACATAGGAGCAGCTCAGAGTCGACAAAAAATTTATGCCGACAACCGAAGAAAAGACTTAGAGTTTTAAGTGGGTGATAAAGTGTTCTTACAAATATCTCCTTGGAAGAGAGTAATGAGATTTTGAATGAAGGGAAGGCTGAGCCCTAGGTATATCAGTCCTTTCGAAATACTGTATCATGTTGGGAAGGTATCTTACTGATTGGAACTTCCACCGAGTCTCTCTCAAGTTCACGATGTGTTCCATGTATCTCTCTTGAGAAAGTACATACCGGATCCTTAACATGTACTCAGCTCAGAAGTTGTACCGCTGGAACAACATCTTTCTTATAAAGAACAGCCGATAGAGATTCTCGATCATAGTGAAAAAGTCCTACGGAACAAGACCACTCCCTTGGTGAATGTTCTATGGAGGAACCACCTATTAGAAGAAGCTACATGGGAGCTTGAGGATATGATGAGTGAGAGTTATCCTCATCTTTTTGTTACAAGTGACGAATTTTGAGGGCGAAATTCATATTAAGGGGGGTAGAATGTAACACCCGAGACTTTTATAAGAAATTTTTTGTTTTTATTTTATATAAATCCTAAAAGGAATCTTTCACTACACACAACACTATCTTGGCTTTCTTTACACGCAATCACGACCTTCCTTGATAGCTTTTGTCGTACGCAATACCGAGTTTCACTAAACAACGATATGCTATTAAAATATTATTAAAACTAGCCGTTATGAATAGTAATAACCACTTTTTGAAATTTTGTAAATTTTATTTTTCAAAATGGACTTCATTTTTGGATTTGGAATATTGAAATTAGCCTATGGTGAAATTTTGGTATTTTTCTGGATACATTCAATTTTTCATGAATAGTGAAAACACTGGGTTACTATTTAAAAACCGACTTTTTATTTAAATAATTATTTATTTTATTTAAATTTATTTTAGGTAAAAATTGATACATAATGTCACGACCCATCCTCAGGGCCCATGCCGTGACTACCCCACGCCCGCTTTCCATAGGCCAGGGGCTGGCGACTAGCACCAAGGCGTAAATCCCAGTAAAAAGGGGAGGCATTTCCTTTGTAAAGTAAATAATCACAGAGAGTACAAGCGGAAGAAGTAAAGACTAAGTAAAAACTGAGTACAACAGTAAGTGTAGAAAGTAAAAAGGGGCCGAAAATACACGCCCAACTGTAAAGTACAACTCAAAAGGGAAAATAGCAACTTAAAAGTAAAGCTGCTAAGCCGAGCTGTCCACTAGAAATCCCACCTGAAGGGTGGGTACAGACAGCTCCTCTGCTCCTCGGGTACCACCGTCCGCTCCGAGTATGTCCCGCCCAGTGGTCCACCTCTGGGTACCGCCTCGTCGTCACGTCCACCTCTGGGTACCGTCTCGTCGTATAGTCCACCTCTAGGTACCGTCCAGTCCTCGAACACTCGGCCTCTATCAGTACTGGCCGTCGTCTGCAACCAATACAACGAGGTGCGGGCATACCCCGTGCAGGGGTGAGTATAACGATACTCAGTAGGGACCCCGAGACCCTCAAGGTCTCACTAAAACCAACAAGGATAACCACATAGAAGATCTCAACAGATAACCTCTACTTAGGTATATGCCCATACATATACCTAAGTTATCAAGTAACTCATCTCAATCATGAGGAAACACAAGGATTATGAAATCAACGGATAACTACTACCTAGGTATGTGCCCATACATATACCTAAGTTATCAAGTGACCCATCTCAATCATGAGGTAAACACAAGGTCAAAAGTCTCAGCTCAAACCAGGATTTTCATTATCGAAACCCTAACTGCTGAAGAACTCCGTCTCTGGAGTGTACAGTGGTCCTGTCACGACTCCGAGGTACTACTCACTAACCTAAAACTGCTGAGGTACTCCTCCTGTCGAGTACTGCGGGTTTGCGGCCAACTACCGGGCGCTCCGTCCGCTGAGGGTCTGTCGCCAAATACCAGGCGCTCCCACTAATAGCCTACAGAGGTACTCCTCATGTCGAGTACCGCGGGTTTGTGGCCAACTATCGGGCGCTCCGTCCGCCGTGGGTCTGTAGCCAAATACCGGGCGCTCCGTCCACTGGGCTAGTCGACTCACTCCAAGTCGAGTCGGTCAAGCAGTCGTAAGGTCTCAGCCGGCTACACGGTCTCCCTACTCCGCACGCTCGTCTCCAGGAGGGTCCGCTCCACGAGCTATAGGTCGATACTCCATGTATCAAAAAGTCCCGCAAAGAAGTATCTCAAAGGACCACCTCTTCATAGGGGTCTCAACGCAACAGACGGCGCGTCAATCGGACGCCTGGTCTGTGAGTTATTAGCCTTTTCGTCCTAGGGGCCCGGTTGGTTTCATGTGCGAACCAATCCAGCCGTAACTCAACTATACCCCAAACACTCATAGGGTATACTCATAGGGACCGTTTCTCAACGAGATCACCAATGTCGCTGACGGTTCGTCAAACGAACGTTCTGTCAGAAAGGTATCAGCTTTTCCGTTCCAGGGGCCAGGTTAGATTTCGGTGCGATCCAGCCCATCCACTATCCAACTGCATCCAAATCTCGGCAAAGGATGCCAAAAGTTCCGTATCATCAACAGGAACTCAACGCAACCGACGGCGCGTCAATCGGACGCCCAGTCTGAGAGTTATTGGCTTTTTCGTTCCAGGGGGCTGATTGGATTTCGGTGCGATCCAACCCGACCGCACTCCGTCGGCTTCCAAACCTCGAGCGGAGTAAGCCAAAAGATCCGTCTCACTTAGAGGAATTCAACGAAACAGACGGCGCATCAATCGGACGTCCGGTCTGTTATTTATTGGCCTTTCCGTCTCACACCCACCCTGGGAAACTTCCCAGGAGGTCACCCATCCTGATCACTACTCTAGGCCAAGCACGCTTAACTATGGAGTTTTAACCATGTAGGCTCCCGAAAAAGAAGGTGCACCTTGAGTACAGTATACCGAAACGACCGTCTCGATCCAAGGATCGCGTTGCCGCTGACGGCGAGTCATTTGGAGGCCCGTAGCCCAAGATACAGGCATTTGACCAAACTACTCGGTAACGGGGGTTTCGGGCCCGGGTCGTCCCGGCTCGAGACCCCACGGATGGCCCGAACCGGGTCGACCCGCCCCGGACGGGGTCGACCTGGCCCGGCCCGGCGAACCGGCCAGGCGCGCCGGTTCGGCGCAAGGCAGCGCGCTGGGCGCGCTGCTAGCTCGGGCGAAGGCCGAGCCTGCTGGAAACGGGGGGCCGCCTGCCCCCCCCCCCCTTTGTGAAACCGGCCCCCCTCATAATGGGGGGCCAAATAACTTCCCGGGGGAATTAAATTCCAGCGGTTTCCACCAACCCGACCGGCCCGACCTGGACGGCCGGCTTCTTGTCAACAGGACCGGCAAGGGCCGGTCCTCTTCCGTCTTCCAGCACCGGCGGTCCGGCTGGCCGCCGGTCATCACGATCCGCCGCGGCCCGGAACCGGCCGCGGCCTTCGTCATCTGGCGCGGTGCGACGACACCACGCCCCTCCGCCGCGGCCCCGCTCCGGCCACGGCATATTGGGTTTCCTTCGACGCGGCGCGACGGCGTCGCGTTCATCATAATTCTTTCCATGGCGCGGCGCGACGGCGCCGCGCAATAATTTCCGTGTGATTCCCGTGTGGTGCGACGACACCACGCTATCTCGTTTCATCCGCAAGAAACATTCAAGAACAAAGGTGGGGGGTTCGGCCGTGTTTGTGCGGTCCGGCCCCCCTCTCGTTAGACGATAACACTTAAACGTTCATCCTCAAGTTTGTCATGCTAGAACCAAGAACGGAAAATAAATAAATAAAGCAACAACAAACCCCTACTTGGATATTTAACATCGCACGTCGGGCGTCGCGTAGAACGGCATCGCAGAGAATGAAGTCGCGGAGATCGGACGTCGATTCCATGGATGTTGGGGTACGTCCGAGGAGGAAACGACGTCTCCTCACATGATGCGGAGATGAAGAAGGAAGGCGTGTTGTCGTTGGAGTGTTCCCTACGTCGGTGTGTTCTCCCTTGCCATGGAGGAAAAAGAGGATGAAGAACCGTGATCACCGAGTCGTTCTAAGTTGAGGGATCGATGTTCTTCATCGGAGAAGAACCGTTCTTCACGGAGAGGAGGACGTTCTTTAACGAAGAAGGAGCTTCCTTCTTCTATCACACAAAGGCTCTTTCTCAAAAATACTCCCACCACAATTCAACCTCCAAATAAAACAAGGTTTCCCCTTATTTTATTTTAATCATGCCATGCATTGTAAGTTCAAAATTCAAACACTTAATTGATTAAGAGTTTCAATAACTTAATTTCTGTGCTTGTTGGCATGAGTTATGAGGGAGAGAGGGAGAGAAGGAGTTTAAAAATAAAGAGGGAGGTGAGGAGTTTCAAAATAAAGAGGGAGGTGAGGAGTTTCAAAATAAAGAGGGAGGTGAGGAGTTTCAAAATAAAGAGGGAGTTAGGGGGTTATGGGAAAAGTGAAGGGGTGGGGTTCGTGTGGGCCCCACCTCACCTTAAAACCTTCCATGGGTGGTTAACTCCAAGTGGGTCCCACCCCTAACTCCCTTACATAGGTTAAAACCACTTAAGAGAGGGTCAAGTGTTGTAACATAACACTAAATCTACTTAACAAGAAAATAAAAATTGTAGATAAGTTATAAATTAAACTTCCACAATTTTTATCATCTTCTCTTGGATAAATGAAACTCCGGAAATGGCGTTCATAAGAAATTATCGGCGCTGCGGTTCCATCGGTGCCCTCAGAATTCGATTCCGGGCACCGGTTCAAAAGATAGAAATTCCCGCTCGCTCGTTCACTGAATGTACCCGAGCCAAACTTCTGAAATTAATTCCGGGCACACCGGGCCTCAGAATCAGGCGCTGTTAGAAACTGCGTTCTTGTAAAATTCCAAAGGAAATTAAGAAAAAAAATTTCCTTGAAATTTCCGAATATTTACACATAATACCTATATAAGTTCAATGTAATATATTGGAGTAATTTTACAATAATTTTAGATACATAAAAATTTCATTGTACTTTTCACCACCGTTTACCCACCTCCTAAGAGAATTTTCAAATTTACATAAAACTAAATTTTACCGCTTTTGTAAATGAAATTTCAAAAATCCGAGAGACACGGTTGATGACAATAATTAAAATGTGGTTTAATGAGATGAAAATAATTTTTGGTGAATAGTATCTTTTTACTTTTTTTTCACGGTTAAATGTAAATAGGGTAATTAAGGGTAAAAATATTATTATTACCCTAACAGATGTCCTAAATCTATTGGATAAGTATAATTTGACCCAAAAAACCTTAGGAATAAAATACGACCCTTTAGGCCCACTTGGATTAGATTAGGACATTTAATATTAATTTATTTAAAGAAGGGTTAAAATAGTTAAAATCAAAGTTTAATAAGTAAATAATTTTTACTATAGGGTTATACATAATATAAATTCAAATATAAATATTCATTAGAAAGTTAAAAAACATTCTTACATAATGGTATTTTATTTGTAATTTTTAGACTTTATATAATTTAATTTATTTTCGACACAATGATGATGCAGTAATTATATAATTAATAACATATTGACATGATTGATGTTATAAATAACCAAATAAATATAATTTGAGACTTTTTATGAATTACACTAATTTTATAGGTTAATATGACATGTTATTATTTATTTAATTAACATTTTTCTATCTAATCATTCTGGTATGAATTTTTACAAAAATCAATTACTATATAGTGTCCAAATTGTCATAAAATAGTTTTTAAAACAAATATTATATTATTAATTGTTATTTTATTTTTAAAAATAAAAGGTTTGCCCAAAATGACTTATATAAGGTTTTATGTATTAATAATAAACAACTTGGGGTTCTTTTGGCTTGTTATAGTAAGTTTATTAACGTTATAGTCTAATAGAAAAATAAGACATGGTAAAAGTTAAATTATCTAACTTAAAGTTAAATCGAAATGATAAGGTTAAAATAGAACCCTAAAAATGTATAAATTCTATTGTATTAGAGTATTTAGAACCATCCCCACCTTATCTTAAAAATAAATCAATTTCTAGCTATTTAAAACCGAATATGGATTTATAATAAAATAATATGTTTAGTTTTTCCAAAGGTGCCCCTCTCCTCCCTTATTAAAGGGCACCTCCTCCCTCTCTTCCTCACACCACATTGAGCCTTAAATCTCGGCCAACCCCTGCCAAATTCTCTTCTCCACTTCCCTAGAAACATCCTAGAGGTCCTTGTCTTCTTCAAAGAGCAATTGTGGTTCCCTAAAAGGAGGACTCAAAGAGGCGCTTCAAAGAAGAGGTAATGTCCATTACCGATTCTTTCAACTTTATTTCATCTTACACTTATTCTTCTTTAGTATTTTAATAATTAATTAATAAAATAAGTATCACTAATATACTGATATGTTATTATAAGTATGAAACAACCATATTTCACCATCTATAAATCCTACGGAAAATGAAATCACCGCGCGTGCATACGTACGGAATACTGTCTCCACGGTGTGGTGTAATCTATTTTCCACCACCAGCTTACTTGGATGGGTATAATGGTGTAAAGAATGAATATATATGATTATTGTAAATTGGTATTGATTCCGAAATAGTATACATACACTCCAATAAAATTCCACGATCATGGGAATGATATCATCGCTCGTGCCTACGTACGGAATACCGTCTCCATGATGTGATGTGACTCGTTCTACATGATTTTCATTGCATAATGATTACATAAATGAATTTAGTGAATAAATATGATATATAATACACTAATACCATTCTGTAAATGAGCTATCTATAACCTAAAAATAAGAATAGTAATTTATTCGACAAAACACGCATAAGAACAAAAAGTAATAAACAACCAAATAACAAGTAGCAATGAAATATTACTAATAATAAGCTATGAATATGACCATATATGGTATCATAACAATAAGTATGATTCTGGAATAAGTCAATAATATTATTTAAATCATTATATAGGAGGTTCGGACACTTACGAAGCAAATCAGACCTAAGGTACGGAAAATATCACAATTTGATTTTTATCTGAGATTGTTTATACATTGGAATTTACTGGGGTGTATTTTATCATCCACATCCATGTTTCCTCAGTATGTAATATTATTTCCATCCACCTAAAATTTTTTAAATCCAATTTTACCCTACGGTGAGTTTTAGTAAAAGATATGAAAGGAATATTTTGTCATTTTTCGTACGAGGTACTTTTTGACTTTTCCGACAAAAGTACGAGAAGAATGTTTTTTTAACTTATACAGCATGAATGGATTTTTAAAACATTATTTCCAAGAAGCCTCCACTACAAGTTTTCATCTTTATTTTTAATCAACTTATTTTAGTTTATAATTGTATGACATGTTAAGAAAAGAAAAGTGTTTTTGAAGTAGAAAGGATATTTTCCTCAAGAATGGAGTTCAAGTGTTTTATCAAAATTATTTTCCATCTAAGATAATAAAGGGTTATTTTTATATCCCTATTATTAGATTGATTTGATTATGTTGTGATGGAATTATTTTTATGAATTCCTTTTTCTTATATGAATTGGTTTATGATGTCACGATGTTTAAGAATCCCATTTTTATTACATGGGTTATGCTATGATGTATGGTTTATGATTTTGTGGCACGCATGAGAATGGTATCATTATGAGATGGGTGAGACCTATATCTCCCTCCAATGCATTGGGTAATGATTTTATATCACATGAAATAGAGATGGCTGGAACGGCAGGTTAAACTGGTTCAGTGAAACATGACTGAAATGAGGAATGAACTCGGTCTAGAAATGGACTTTGTCCACTAAGATAGTCTTGGAAATGAGTCTTGACTAAGAAGAAATGATTCTCTATGATTATGAGTGTATGACACAAAGCTTCATGTTTTAAGTAATTATTATTGTGATTATGTTTCACTACCATGATTTATCCCATGTTATGAAATTATGATCTCTTTTGCAGGGTATGATTTTCAAAATGTTATGTTCTTGTGAATATAATTTGATTGATATTTATTTTGTTTACCCTTACTGAGCATTTGAGCTCACCATTTTGTATGTTTTCATTCCCCAGGTCAGGAAGAAGGTTATTAAGTAAAATATTCCAAAAGGGACTATAGATATGATGAAATAAATGGGAGATAGTGTAAACGCTTTATGAACCAGTTGTTTATGTTTCCCAGTTTCTAAAGACACTATACCTATACGGTCCTTTCATTGTTTTGTTATATGTTATAATAAGTGTACTTCAATTTTGAAGTAATAACAATGTATGTAAAGTATGGGTCGTTATAGATTGGTAGTTCCATTGAACGATGGAGGGTTTTATCGTTCGAAGTTGTGTAACATTGTTCCACTACGTTGACGAATAAGATAGTCCATACAGGTAAGGTTATTTCTTATAAACTTTGTGATATATACTGATATAGTTATAATTTATTAATCTCTAGTTTTATCCCCATATATAGCATTATTATCTTTTCTCAGAGGTAAATCCCAACATGGATTACATGAATTGATACGGTTCTAATTCTTTCAACTTTGAGACATTTATAAATAATTTAATTCACTATATTAGATATTATAATTGTGAATCATAGTGCATAATAGCTAAACTAATTAATGTAACCTGAAAATTTACTTATAACTAATACTTAAATAGAAATATCAGTTTAATTGTGAGTATTTCAAAAATACATCACATGTTTTTTTTCCTCTAATCTATTTTCTACAAAATGTTGTTCCCAAAATTTATACAATGACTTCTATGATACCAACTATAAATAACCTGACCCTAGTATCTGAAATTCAGTGGTTAAATTAATATATTATAAAAAGATTCAAATAATCACATCATAAAGGAATAAATAGTTTAGTGGATTGGGAAAAAAGATTCATAATTTAATATTAAATTACAACTGAAAATGTAAAATACAAAACATAAAATCCTTTAAGGACACCATTATTATACTAACATAACCATTCTTTGAAATCATAATAAATATATTTCCATCCTAGGGAAATATAAAACATAAGAAAGGGATTATCTCAGTAGTACAGTAAGGGTTATTTACAATGAAAGATGTCACAAGTGAGAATAAATAATTTCTTCCATGTAAATAACTAAAACACAATCCATTTATTAAATTACTTGAGTATAATATGGCTATAACAAAATATAATCAAATAATATCATATAAAGAATCAAATGATCTATAAAACATAACCATGGATATTCTAGTAATAAAATAATCATAAGGAATTCAATAACCAATCTCATAATGATAGAATGAATAATTCCAGACATCACAAATATACTGTCAAGTCTTAGTCCAAGAAACTATACATAAATGGTTAAGACATAAGACAATTCCCAAACTAGTTAGTCTCATGAAACCAATCGACGCATAAAAGGGCTATAGAGGTCCTATACAATCACTTAAATAGTCCAATTCATTCCTATTATGAACGGGTAAAGTATAATCAACAAATAAATTATTATTAAAACTAGCATAAGATATGTAAATAACTTTTCCAAATATTAAAACACAATCTCAATCATTCAAGAGTAATTGGTGAAAGGTGTCAAAATAGTATATCCCAAGTCAAACTGATAATAGAAAATTTAATAAATATATAATATGGTATCATAATAGATATACATAATGAGGCCTAATATTTAACAATGTATGTTTACATATATGATAACTCTTTAAAGGAGATCATTGACAATTTCATGAAGAATATACCCTTTCTCACTTTGAAAATAACCTATTTTTAAAACAATGAACAATTATAATAGAAAAAATTTATTTGAAAATAATGAAGTAAAATTTTAATTTATTTTATAAATAATTATGTTTTCATGATTTCGGTAAAATTGGATCATGCCATAGATGTTATAAAAGCATTCATTCTATATTTTTCTCAGAAATGTCTCAAAGAACCATGTTTAGAAAATGAAAAAAATATAAATTAAAAAATGGTTTTAAAAAATAAATAGATGAAAAAAATGAATTTCAAAAATTATTGGAGAATATTAGAAATATATTTGGAAACAATTTTAGAAATCATTTACAAGGATGTAAAAGATATTTTTATGGGATACTTTTAGAAGATACTTTTCTTAATAGAAATTTCCTTATAAATATCATATCGTTAAAGTGAGAATTAATAAAATGAATGGAATATGTTTATTCACTATAGAGAAACATAAAAATGTGTAAATACAACATAATATATTAAAAATTCATTCCAAAAATTATCTTAGTATGACATAACAAATTATTTATAACATTAATCCAAAGAATGGAATTTTGGTTATAAATTCCCTTAAAACATTGTAATATGTTAGATCATATGCCCCATAAAATTAGTAATTATCAGAATAACCATTTAATGACGTGAATATAATGGGATTAATGATAATATATATCAAATGAACGAATATATAACACAAACAATATATAATCTATGAATAAGACATATATATTATAGAAGTAAAAGGGAGTTGAGAAACCCTTACCTCAAACTTTCCATTAGTTTTGTGTACTTAAACCACCTGTATAATCGTATAATGAATGTTATTATTTATTAAATAATTTTATAAATTTTTATAATACCTTATATTGTTATTTTATTTAACATCAACACCCATTAATTATTAATATTTCATTATTTTCATTATTTTGTGTGTCTTCATTTCATTGTTTCATGAAGGTTTTATTTATGTATAATTATGTGTTTTCTTATCAAATGGAAATAAAAAAATAGAAATGAAATGAAATGATATAAATGAAATTGAAAATGTTAAAAGTTTTCCATATATCATTTTTCATTCTTAAATGGGTATTATTCATTTGAAAAATTAACGATAAATGATTATTTTGTTTTGGTTGTTTATATGATCATCATGAAGTAGTTTTGATTTATTTAATATTATGTATATATATATTAGTTAAAAAACATGAAATAGGATATAATATAACATTAAAAATACAATTTTACCGGAATAATACTTTTATAACCAGCCTTGACGGTGGTAATGGAAAATGAGAAATCATTTTTCACGGAGACGGCTAACCGAAATATTTTGGATGATAGTTTCATTTATTTTAATAAGTGTATGTAATAAAATGAATACATATAAGTTACACTTTTAGAAACATAAAATTACTATATTTAAATGATTCTATATTTACTATTCCTTGATATATGATTTGGGTGAGTAGAAGATAGAAGAATAAAAGAGAATAAGTGGGGTCATTTGAGAAAATAACCTCTTAAAATATCACCTCCTTAAAGCACCACTTAAATATATTATAATTGGTCTAATCATAAGAATAGAAGCTATTGGGTGTGGTTATAGAGGTGATTACTGGGTTATTTCAATATTTTTGGATATTAATGGTTTTTGAGGAGAAGGTTGGTGGTGAGGAGTGTTATTTATATTTCATGAACGGTTGTTTTAAGTGATTAAATAATGATTATTTCATATTTAAATACATCCAGATTTGAGTGGAATTAATTCCAAGTAATTTGTATGATAATTAATGTTTTAAATGATGGTTTTTGTCTAGAAATAAATCAAACAATCATCTAATTTTCATTTTAAGGTAATTTGATCTTATAATTTTTAACATTAATATGTTTCATTATTTTATCTATCCCTTTCAAAATGAAAAATTATACCTTTAAAAAAAATAACTTTAAAAAATGATTTCAAATTATTAATAGATGAGAAAAAATTAATTTCAAAAATCATTGGAAAATATTAAAAATAAATTTGGAATTTTGTTTAGAAAACATTGACGAGGATGTAAAATGGAGTTTTATGGGATACTTTTAGAAGATACTTTTCATAATAGAAATTTCCTTATAAATATCATATCATTAAAGTGAGAATTAATAAAATGAATGGAATATGTTTATTCACTATATAGAAACATAAAAAAACGTAAATACAACATAATATATTAAAAATTCATTCTACAAATTAGCTTATTAAAACCTAACAAAAGAATTATAACTTTAATCCAAAGAGTGGAATTTGAGTTATAAATTACCGTAAAACACTGTAATTTGTCAGATCATATGCCCCATAAAATTAGTAATTATCATATTAACCATTTAATGACATGAATATGATGGGATTCATGATAAGATAAATCAAATTAAAGAATACATACCGCACACAATATATAAGTGGTGAATAAGACATATATATCACAGAATTAAAAGTGAGTTGAGAAACCTTTAACTCACACTTTCCTTTAGTTTTGTGTACTTCAACCACCTGTATAATGGTTTAATGAATGTTATTATTTTTTACATAACTTTATTAATTTCTATAATACCTTATATAGTTTTTCTATAACACATCACCACCCATTAATTAATAATATTTCATTATTTTCATTATTTTGAGTGCCTTCATTTCATTGTTTCATGAATGATTAATTTTTGTATAATTATGTGTTTTCTTATCAAATGGAAATAATAAATAGAAATGAAATGAAATTATATAAATGAAATTGAAAATGTTAACATTTTTCAATATATGATTTTTCATTCATAAATGGATATTATTCATTTTAAAGAATTAATGATAAATGATTAATTTATTATGGCTATTTTTTATGATCATCATGAAGTTGTTTTTGATTTATTTAATATTATGTATATATAGATATTAGTTAAAAAACAGGAAATAGGATATAATATATCATTAAAAATACAATTTTACTAGAATAATACTTTTATGACCAGCCATGACGGTGGTAATGGAAAATGAGAAATCATTTTTCACGGAGACAGTTAACCGTATTAATTTGGATGTTAGTTTCATTTATTTTAATAAGAGGATGTGATAAAAGGGATACATATAAGTTACACTTTTAGGAACATAAAATTATAGTATTTAAATGATTATATATTTACTGTTCCTTGATATATGAATTGGGTGAGTATAAGGTTTAAGAATAAATGAGAATAAGTGGGGTCATTTGAGAAAATTACCTCATAAATATCACCTCCATGAATCACCCCATAAATATATTAGAATTGGTCTTCTCATAAGAATAGTACCTATTGGATGTGGTTATAGTGGTGAGGATTGGGTTCTGTCAATATTTTTGGATATTAATGGTTTTTTAGGATAAGGGTGGTGGTGAGGAGTGTTATTTATATTTCATGAGGGGTTGTTTTAAGTGATTAAATAATGATTATTTTATATTTAAATCCCTCCAGATTTGAGTGGAATTAATTCCAAATAATTTGGATGATAATTAATGTTTTAAATAATAGTTTTTGTCTAGAAACAAATCAAACACTCATCTAATTTTCATTTTTAGGTAATTTGATCTTATAATTTTTAACGTTAATATGTTTCATTATTTTACCTATACTATGGTAAATCATTTTTTACCATTATTTCTTTTTTATTCCAAAAAATATAAATGGAATTTAAAAAATATCCGAATATATTATTAAAAATTGGGAATAAATTTTACACATTTAAATTTATAAATGTGATAAAAATAAATTCTAAATATTTTACTTGTATAACCCATAAAAATATGGTTTTTTTAGAAATGGTAAAATCATGGTTTTCAAAATACAGGGCATGTGTTTCTAAGTGTAACACATTAAGTGTTATATCATTCATAAAGTTAATTTTTATCAAGAATAAAATTTAATTACTTTTATATCATTATTATAGAGTTATTATTCCATAATATTTATGATATTTTGTAAAATTGATATTTTCACTTTTTACCTCTAAAATTAAATATTTATATAAAATTCTAAAAATATTAACCTAAGCTCACATTGATATTCTGAGTTAAAAATGCATTTTATTTTGTAAATTAAATTTTATAAAAATTTTAAAATTTAAATATATTCATTTCCTCACATAGTTTCATAAATATCACTTCACGAGAGAAACATATATTTGAAGGTTAAAATGACATTACAAAAATTATTGGTTAATTTTCTAAGAATTATTAATTTTTATTGAATATGAAATACATATTTATTTTCTAATATAATAAATCCTATCAATTCCTTCCATATTAAAAACTATTTTATAACATTCATGTTAAAATAATGATATAGTATTATTTTAAAATCTCAGGGTGTTACACCATATGAATTACTAGATCCATGTTTTGTGAATACTAAGGGACCATTATATTTGTGAATAAAATATTAAAATTTTAATATTTGATCTAAGAAGTAATATTCATTGGACACGAGATCTTAGAGAATGTTATATTTGTTTATCTAGAAAAGTGGTGAGTGTTATGTCATCTGAGGAACCACATAATATATTCGAGATTTGAAATTTCCAAGTTTTAGTAGGATATTTCGAGGTGTGTGTAGTGGATTTCTCAATGTTTACTTCAACATTGACTAGCCTAAAATTGAAGGGGTGATTTTATCATGGTATTAAAAGTGTCTAGAATTCATTGATGAACTGAATAGATATTTGAACATAGTGTAGGTTCTGACATTAGTAGATACTATTTAGGGCTACATGGTTTATTGTGATGCTTCAGGTTCTAGTTTGGGATGCATCCTTAGGATATGAGATCTTTTGGTGTATTATAGATTACATCTTCTTCAACCTCATGATATTAATTATCACACTAAATATATGGAATGTTAATAAGTTGTACATTACAAAAAAAGTTGTTTTCACTATCTTTTTGCGGAAATTATTATTATGTTATATGACTATAAATTCTTTAGATGCATATTTCGTTAAATGATTTGAACATATGGAAGATATAATGGGTAGAATAACTAAAATAATTCAAATTTTAACAATCCTCTACCATGTAAAGGTTAATGTGGTTACTTAATCTCTTAACCTGGATGTTTTCCTCTAGAATAATATAAGAAAAACGATGAATTGTAATTTATTGGTCCCATTTCTTAGATTCACTTTGGGTCTAGATAAGAGGAGTCTGGTATTATTGTGGTCACTATTCATGTTTAATCCTATATATTTTATTTTATTTTCCATGAACAAAATCAGGATAGAGAGTTACAAAATGTCATATATTCCTTAATTGATGGGGAGATCATCAGTGAGTGCTCTCTCTACATGGAAGGAATACTTTAATACATAAATAGGTGCACTATTCCATCAACTAAAAGGAAGGCCATGATTGGTGATTACTATCATTCAATATTGGTTATCCACCCTAGAAACAAAAATTTGTTTAATGACATTAGGAGCATGTTCAAGTGGATAAGAATGAAATTGGTTATATCTATACTTTTTTTATGATGTCACACATGCCAAAAGATAAATTCTAAGAACCAAAAACCTTTATTTTTATTCTATTTTTCCTTGAGAAATATATAGAAATTGAATTTGATTTTAATGTATTTAATTATTGTTTTAACATGAACAACATATGGTAATAATTCCATTCATGTTCTGATTGATTGGATAACTATGTCATCTCAATTCATTTCGAACCATGACTCCACTAAAGTGAAGATCATATGTAATTTGTATGTTTATGATATCATAAGGATGTATAAGACTCTTATGGAAATTTTCTCAGATAGGGACCCTCACATTACCTCATTGTTTTAGAAGGGACTATAGGATGAAATGGTTACTCATGTCATGTAGAGCATTATACATAATCCCCAGATAGATGCAGAGATATAAAGAGATAAATAATCATGGACGATATGTTCTATTCTTGTATTTTAGATATTGGAGGTTGTTGGGATATCCCTTTAGGGCTGGTTAAAATTTATTATAATAAGAGTCACCTACCATCTATTCAAATGGAACCTTTAGAAGAAATATATGGTTTTTTTGAAACTCTCATCTTTGTTGGTTTGTGGTTTTGGAATATACTTTAGTTGGAATGAGTTTATTTAACTATACATTATAGAATACACGATTGATTTAATAGAATATGGGGGAATCTTGAATTTATTATAAGTCTTATGTGGATCTCCATAATCATCTGTTTTATTATTATATTGGTGGTCAAGTATTTATGAAAATTTCACCTATGGAGGGTCATTGATGTCTTGAGAAGCAAGGGAGGCACACTTCTAGTTATTTGGAATAATTTGAGATCATTGAACAACTTATAAAAGTGGAATGTCACTTAGATTTACCACCTCTTTTTTCATTAATCTCCAATGTATACCATGTTTCCTAACTAAAAAAATAATATTCCAAAACTATATCATGTTTTTAATGGGAAGTTATCAACATATAACCTGATATGTTATTGACCGAGAAACTATTGTGGGTTTTAAATTCTCATGTGAAGGTTCTTCATCAAAATTTTATACATTCGAGGCATGTTATGAGGAAGTTTTTTCTCATTTTCATAAGGAATTGGTGAAGGAGCCTATGATGAGAGAGATATTTCATTATATGTTTGGAGACTGACCTTATTCAACTTATATTTCTAGAAAAAATGGAATATAGTGGGACAACATTAATATCAGGATACTTTTTTCAGTTAAAACACTACTCATTTCATTCCTTTTCCAATTTTTTGGATTTTTTTCAAATTTTTATGTGGTAATAAGGGTTAGGAGTTTGTTTTTAGGAATTTTTGTGGCAAAGACCAACACCTGTAGATAATAATGTTGAAAGTGGTCCACTGGCCAGTTGATGAGGCCAATAGCCATGCAGTGGGTTTAGAAGTGGCTACATCATTCTATTGTAGCAACCCACCAGCTATTCTACATCCAATATCCCATCAATAGGCATACTTATATCCAATTTATGTCTGTATTGAAATGAAAAATATGGTGTACTTCCATCAGCTCACTGGTTGGAATCTATTGGCTTTCCGGTGGTTATGACTATGCCGGTCATGTATGGGTGTTATCATCATTATATGTCTACAAACCCCCCGTTTAACTTCTTAATCATCCTCCATCAATAAAATTTTGACACATTCAAACATTATGGTTCCATTTAGAAAATATTTTCTCACATAACCCTTTTATATGTTTGATCGAAGTATTGATAATATTCTTGTTCCTCACATGGTAACTTGATCCCCATTTTGGTCCTAAATCTTTTTCTTCTTGGATCTATCTAGATTGTATTTATGCATCCAACTTAGTCAATAATAGAAATTTTTTTATTTATATTTCTAATAATATCATTATTAGAACCATTATGGAATTTAGGGTTTTTTATGAGATCTTAATTTATCTTGGTGCATTACTTTAGAAATGTGGTTTCAATGTTAGCTATTGAATCCATTTTTCTATAAAATTAAAATTTATAGATTTATAATTTATAATTATTAATTTATTATCCTTAATTTATTCTTAGGATCCTTGAATCATGTTATATTGTGGTCTCGACATGGGTGTTTTCATTCTAAGTGTTTCATGGTTTGTTGTTTCATGATTTGAATATATTCTACCAATCCATTCAGGATTATTATTTGAATATAGTTTCTAAAATTGTTGGACACCATGATTTAAAGATTTTTCATTATAATGGTTTTAAAATTCATGACCAATGTTTTGATAATTTTTTTTTGTTTATGAAATTCTAATAAAAAAGAATTTCTCCCATGGTGTTGTTAGCAAATATGGTTTTAAAGCATGATATTAATAAATTCAAAGATTAAATTACCATTTTTTGATTTTAATATTGTAATACTGAATGTAATCAATGATGAGGTGCAGATCTATCCTCAAGGATGAAAAAAGTTTCCTTAGACATGTTCTACTAAGGTAATGTGTTCCCCAGGTTGGGTATGTTATGGTAAGGAGATAATCTCCGGAGTGAACACCTACCAGTTAGACCTTTTCTTCTAGGGTATTATGAACCCTAGGTGGCCTACTAATCATGATAATAGATTGAGGATTCTCAATATAATTGAATAAATGTGACTAAATTTCTTATTTTATCTATTTATTCTCTTTTAAAAGTATGTATATAATTTTTTAGAAATGAATTAAAATCCGGATAATGGTTTGCCTTACCATATTCTAAAAAGAGTGGTTGATCCATGTTTTTGTATAAATTTTTGTATAATTTTATATTATTATATGTATTATTTTAATTGAGAATAACTGGTTGATTTTATAAATTCTTCTTATGAAATGATTTTTGGGATTCTACTAGGATCATCTGATGACACCCTATAGACACATTTAGGCGTATTTAGATCTTTTTTACCATATCATGGTATGGGAATGTTTCAATAGGATGGTTTTGGGTTTTTTATTATTAGGGTGTCTGATTATTGATGTGACATCATGTGACATGATGTTAGGGTTTTACATCACTTATCTACTTTAGTTGTTTTATAAATTATTGGAACTTATTGTCCATCTGATTGTCTCTTTCCTCCTACTATCTTTTTTTTGAGTACGAACACTTCCATTATCTATATCGCCAGGTTTCATGTCATTTGTAGAATTTTTTCTCAAAGGTGTACCTTGATTATCAAAAACTTATCTCTAGCCTGTAAGAATAATAATTACCCTTCACATCGTGTAAGTATCTGCTTTAGTTGTGGATAGTTGGGTAATACGGGTTAGTTTATGATAAGAGATGAGGGAAAATCTTTTATATGGGTTTCCAAATGTAACACCCCTTATTTTTGTTTTAGAATTTTTTGAATAACATGTATTAAAAACAACATTGATCTAAAATGAAAAAAATACTATATTTCATAAAAATAAATAAAAAATACAAGATAAATATTAATTAATTATGATAAATAGATATGAAACATAATTATTAAAATTAAAAATAGAATAAAACCATATGTGAATAACAATACAATGAAATTAAATTATTCATCCCCATTGGTTACCTTGTAGGTCAAACCTCTATTTATAATGATGGAAATAAATAAAGATATTATATATATGAACTATATGTGAAAGGGTAGGATGATGTAATCTTATTGAATTATTTAAAATTTTATATAGATGTAAAATTTGTTAATATGACCTTTATATGACTGTTGGAAATAAATATATGCATCGAAAATTGATGTAACCAATAGTAATATTGAAAATGTTATAATGGGTATATAATATTTTTTTAGACATAAATTTGTTTATAAAATATATATTTCACCTGAAAAATAAATAACTAATACAAATTAAACAAATAATTTATGGTAAAAAATATAAATTTAATAATTCATTACATTATAAAATGTTTTTTATTCGAAAAAATTATTATTCAAACATATTATATATTTTTATATAAATATTACAATACATTAATTTATAAATTAAACTAATTAATATATATATATATATTTTGGAAATCAGGAATCGAAATTAGGTAGGAGTGAGAATTTAATTTTTTTTAAACGAGTAAGTTACTTAGGTGATTTTTGAATGACGTCGATAAATTGTAAATATGGTAAAATATTTAATGTGGTGAAAATTTTGTATAAATATTATAAAAATATAATTAAATGTTTATAATTGAGTTAATATTCTAAATAATTGGGTTTTTTCACATATGGTCTAATTTTAAGATAAATTGTAAAAGTTCTACTAAAAATCATCTATAAAAAACTCACATCCTCTATGCTTAACAAACAACTTATCTCCTATAGTTTCATCCTTAATACCAACCAAAATTCACTATACGAATTTTTTTCCTTGTTAGGTTTATTTTTTTCTCATGAAGGTGGCATAAATCCATATTACTAAGGAAGCCTTTATGAGAATGTACTCTATCTACGTAAGTATCTAATTTTTCTATTTCAATTTATTTTAATTTATCATATAAAATCCTTGTAAATCACATTAATAAATCTCATTATATTATATTAACATCATTATTCTTCTATAAAAATGACATTTATTTGATATAAATCTATACTTTTAGATATACATATTTAAAATAAATTTTTATTTTTGTAAATTTATACACATAAATTAATGATACAATATTGTTTTTGTAATTTATATCATGGTGAAGTATAAAAAAGTAAACAATTTTAATATTGTATATTAATAATTAATTGAATCAATGATTACAATTCTTGAATGGTTTCAGAAATAAAAATTAATTTTTTAAAGTAACTCATTATTTAAAAATATTACTCGAAACATGTGTATAATGAATTCTAATATTATGATCCATACATGTATCTTACATAAAATGAACATATAAAAATATAAGTAATTAAAATAATATGATTACACTACCTTGGAAAATGTTTAAATGTTAAAATTGTGATAAATGAATTTGAATTGACATATCCATAATAAGAAAAGTATATGACAATCAAAACTACTATAATCTAACAATGAAATAAAATAATAACTAACTAATATATATTTTATAAATTAATAAAATTAAATATAATAACATTTAAAATATATCAATAATATTAATAAATACGTGATTGTGATGGATATGTTTAATATATTACCGGTTGCTGTGTGTTTTTCAAATTTGGGAGTAAATGTTTTTGTCTCTCTCTTAGATCTTATCAATTAAGAATTTCTATTTATGAACCTCCATTAAGAGAATTTGTATGAAATTTGAATCCAAAACTTATATTATATTATCCTAAGGTTATTTTTTATTGATTTAGATGCCCACTTACCATTTTCCTTTTCAATGATTCATAAGTCACTTTAGAATATGTTTATAAGTGTAATTTTGTTCACTGTATCACTTTATTTCAGAATCATTCCCTTTAATGTCCATATCATTGCATTGACTCATGAATTTTACTATATTTACTTATAGTATTTGATAATTTTTTTTATAATGGGTTTTAATTATTTATAATTAATTTAATGGAATCTTTTTAACTATTATCCATCATGTTTTCTACTTAGTCAATTTATCTCTAACTTTTCATTTGATTTCTTTTATAAATATTGCCTTCAAATTTTACATGTTTTATAAAAGTAATTTTTATTTATTAAATAGTTAATTTCAAATTTATTCATTTTACAATGTTTTAAAAATTGAAAAGAAATTTTTTCATATAAAATATTATTCCACAATGATATTCTTCTATGTTTACATCATTTTATATTTATTATTCTTCACTGGTGATATATATTAATAGAATCATCCACAATATTTTCTTGGATAACTTATTTTATGACATTTGACTATTTTTATAAAACTTGATTTATTATCATTTATTAATTAAGTTATTATGAATGAATGTTTTCATGCTTATGTGGGACACATATATGTGGTTTGTCATTATGTGAATGGTAGGACTAGATTTATACATATCTCAAATGAATTGGGTAAATCTTATATTGCATGAGAATTTATGTTATAGGACATTAAATGTTATCATAGAGTACTATGTAATAGTATATGTTTTAAACTATGTGGTGATGGTATTGAGAGTGCACCTCAACATAGTATTTGATTTTCTATGATTATGCATGTCCTACATATTATTCATCATGGACCGAGGTGGGTCAGATTTTTTGGCCTACCTTTTTAATGGGTGGTCCCAAATCCATTTTTTGGGGTGCACGGGGGTTCCACTACAACCTTATTAAAAATGGGTCATTTAGAAAAATAATTCAAAAAATGGATTTCAATATATTTTCCACTATTATGTCTTAGATTTGTTTTATGATTCATGTTATGAGACACAGTTCTTACTCATTTGGGATGATTTTATAATTATTTTCTCAATCCCCCAATTCCATTTTATGTTCACTTATGAACTTATTTATGTTCACCTATGTTGATTCAATTGATATATTTTTTTACCTTGACTAAGAATCTTAGCTCAATCATTTATAATGTTTATATTCCCCAAGTACTAAATAAGAGTATTTTTCATGATATTAATTGAAGGTTGTCATATATGTGTAATACATGTGGGAGATGTTGAAAAATTGTTTTAAAATAAGTATTTTATGCATATAACACTAAATTTATAGGTTCTATATTGAAGATATATTATACAATGTAATGGATAATATTTATAATGATTTATTATATCAATATGTAATTATGGGGACATATTAGTGTTGGATTTTTTATCCTTCTACATCACCAATATAATCCCTATAAACACATCCACTACAATCAACTCCATATGAGCTAGGAAATGAAAATAATGTTTCCATTAATCTACAATAATCCAATTTACACTAAATAATAGAGGCAATACTATAAAAAATCCATCTGTATATCCTCCCAATTTACTTAGGAACATAAAATGGATTTAATAGACAAATTAAGACTCGGGGATAAATTTTAGCCTCCTATCAAAAAAGGTATTGAGTCCTGAAATAATCCAATGAGTTCTTCATACCCTTACAAAATAGCTTTCCTTTTAATTGAATGATACATCCTGGGATACACTAAATAATGATTCACCTTGAAAAATTAAATCAATCTATACCTCCACCCCAGGATCTCTAATATGAGACTCTAATATATGTTGTAAAAAATGAGAGTGTATTATAATTTTTTTCATGAAAATTACACTCATAATATCCTTCCTTTTAAAATAAAAATCCATAAGTTCTATAATTATATTTCAGTCATCTCTGTATTTATGAGAAACATGACCACATGTCCTCCTAATCAACACATCCTCAATTATGTTAGCTTTCTTTAATGTGTATGATATATCAAATTAAAATCCTTGTAATCTCTTAACCAAATATAGTAATATAAATTTAGTACCTTGTGTAAAAATATATAATATAGGATATTGGGACTTTTTAAGCTCACAGTTTCCACTCTAATGAGGTAATTTCAACATATATTTAATTGAAACACCATCCTATATGCATAAGATCATGGGTGGAATAATTATTAACCTACAGAAGTAATTAAAAATACCAATAATAATTCACTACACACTCCATTATAAATAAAAAAGCAAAAAATGAGAACAATTTAACTAAACATCATACATAACTCTTTACTCTAGGAATTAGAATATGTGGACACTAATGAACATCCCCTTTAGATATTCAAATATTGATAAACAATAATTTTTCACCATTAAGGAATGATCCTTCTAGGTTATAGCTATCAAAGGTTGTATAATTAAATATTAATTATATATGAAACATTTTCAATAATCTATTATAGTAAAGAAGCTACATATCTATGCAACATTCTGAAATTCTTCCCAATAAAAAAATCATTGATCTTTGATGTTAAGATAACTACACCAATATGGAAGATGAGATTTATAAGAAAATTTTCATTTTGGTTCCAAAACATATAGTTGGATTAATTTTTAAATATCAAATATAATTTAACTATTTCTATGATAACACTCAAATTCTCATCATTCTCCAAAAATTTATTTAATAAAACAGTGATATCATTCATAAACACATTGGTTAATGGATCCAAGAACTCATAGAACACAGGTTTCATCTATCCCTTGAATAATTATATATCATTATTTACTACAAATGGAATCACCATATACTCATAATAGACATAGAAACAATAGATTTATTTCAAATTTACTCTTACTTCACACAAAAATAATTATATTTCAATAATCAAACAATATTGGAGATCCATATTTTAAAGACCCGTAAATTTCAAGGAAATTTTTTTTCTTATTTTTCTTTGGAATTTTACAAGAGCGCAGTTTCTGACGCCCCCTGATTCCGAGGCCTGGTGTGCCCGGAATCATTTTCCAAAGTTTGGCTCGGGTACGTTCATTGAACGGACGAACGAGTTTTTCTAACTTTTGAACCGGTGCCCGGAATCGAATTTTGAGGGCACCGATGAAATCGCAGCGCCGGTATTCGCTTAGAAATGCCTCTTCCGGAGTTGCGTTTACTCGGGTGTGGTTTTTAATTTTTGGGCTTAAAGTTAAGAAATAAAATAATTTTTCGACAACTTTATTTTATTTCACTTAAGCTTCTTGGAAGCCACTTGAAGCCACTTAATGGCGGCTTGAACTGAGTTGAACCGGATAGGATGCTATCCAGAAATATCCTACCCCCTTTGTAGGATATTTCTGAGGTGGGGCCCGCACGAGCCCCGCCGTTTCATTCCGCTATGTAACGCACCTGAGAAAAACCGTCATTATGAAAGTCAACTGACGCGTTTTCTAAATTCTTAACAGACCATTTAATTGGGCGGTTTATTTCGTAAATTAAATGAGCTGTTTCTTTCGTTGAATTAATTCAACGAATTGATGGGTCGTTACTTACCCTTTTTCGTGTGTTGGCATTATAATAATATAAGAGCAACATTTTTCTTTTGGAGGATTACTCATTGAGAAAGGATCCTTGAACCTTCAGCCTCCTTCGCGAAGAACGCGAAGAACACGAAGAACGCCGAGCCCGGAAATCGATGACACGGCGCCGTGATCCGCGATGCCGAAAACGTTCTTCTGCGACGTCTCTTCCTCCGTGACGGATCTTCGATCGGCTGCTTTAGGTAAGAGTCTCGGACCTTCCTTTTTATCTCCTTCATGGTTCTTAACCAAAACACGGATTTAATTATTTAAATTAAATCTACTGTTTCATGGTGCGTTGAGTTCGCCGACTCAATGCAGTGTTCCGCGACGACGCGACGCCCTTCCACGACGACGCGACGATCTCCACCTTCCGCGACGAGCAATTTCCGCGAAGAACGCTCACGCGCGACGTCCAGCGAGGTAGGGATTTTATATTTTTGGAAATACCCCTCCTTATATTCCCGTGAACATTCTTTAAAAATTAAAGAACCGGAATCAAAGAAACAATTTTATTTTATTAAAATTGTTGGTTCATGTGTTGAACATTTTATTTTCTCCCGTTGATTATCTCTAACGCGGAGGGTGCGGGCCAAACGAACACGGCCCGAAAACCCTCCGTCGTTCTTCGTTTTGTGCGGATTTGACGGGCGACGACGGAATGTGCCGCAACGGATGTTTGATGTTTCCGCAGTGAAGGACGAGTCCCGGGAGGAGCAACGGCACGGACGGGAAGGAAATCGGGCCACCGGAGCGACTCCGGCAGCCCGCGGAAGCCGGTGGTGGCGCGGGTCGCCGGCGCGGCGGCGCCGGCGGCCGGAGGCGGCGGCACCCCGCGGGTGTCTAGGGCGACACCCCGCGGGTGCCGCGGGTGTCCAGGGCGACACCCTGCGGGTGTCGCGGGGTTGTCGCGCGGCACCCCGCAGTTGTCCAGGGCGACACCCCGCGGGTGCCCCGGGGTTGTCTCGCGGCACCCCGCGGGTGTCCCGGGCGGCACCCCGCGGGTGCCGCGGGGTTGTCACGCGGCGCGTCCGACTGTCTGGCCGACACCCCGCGGGTGCCGCGGGGGTGTCACGCGGGGCGGCGGCTATCCCCCACGTCGTCTTCTCGGCCGCTCGGTCGAGCCGAGCCGGACCGGCCCTGGCCGGGCCGGGCTGGGCCAACCGGGTCGGACCCGACCCGGTTCGGGCCAACCAGGGGGGGTCGGCCCGGACCCCCCGTCTTCGGACGACTTTCGTTCGAACGCCCGTAACTTGAGCTACGGGCCTCCAAACGACTCGCCGTCAGCGGCAACACAATCCTTGGAGCGAGTCGGTCGTTTCGGTTTATCGCACTCAATGTTTCGGAATACTTTGGGTTCGGCCGGGTTTGTTCGTACACGAAACCAACCGGGCCCTCGGAGCAGAAACACTCATATCTTGAGCTATGGACGTCCGATTGATGTGCCGTCAGCTTTGTTAGTTTCCTCTTAGTCAGACGGATCTTTTGGCTCACTCCGCCCGAGGTTTGGACGCATGTGGAGTACGGTCGGGTTGGTTTTGCCTTAAAAACCAACCGGGCCCCTCGGACGAGAAAGCCAATAACTCTCAGACCGGGCGTCCGATTGACGCGCCGTCTATTGCGTTGAGTTCCTGTTGACGATACGGAACTTTTGGCATCCTTCGCCCGAGTTTTGGTTACAGTGGATACTGGCCGGGTTGGATCGCATTGAAATCCAACAGGGCCCCTGGAACGGAAAAGCTGATATCTTTCAGACCAGACGTCCATTGGACGAACCGTCAGCGGCGTTCGTGATCACGTTGAAAAACGGTCCCTATGAGTATACCCTATGAGTGTTCGGGGTATACTTGAGTTACGGCCGGATTGGTTCGCACACGAAACCAACCGGGCCCCTAGGACGAAAAGGCTAATAACTCACAGACCGGGCGTCCGATTGACGCGTCGTCTATTGCGTTGAGACCCCTATGACGAGGTGGTCCTTTGAGATACTTCCTTGTGGGAATTTGTGATACTTGGAGTATCGACCAGTAGCTCGCGGAACAGACCCTCCCGGAGACAAGCGAGCGGAGCATGGAGACCGTGTAGCTGACTGAGACCCGACAACTGCAGATCGAACGACTCGGTGTGTTATAGAGGTGCGCTTGGTTGTAGCGGCACATGGGAGCGCTTGGTTGTAGCGGCAGACCCACGACAGAGGTGCGTTTGGTTGTAGCGGCACATGAGAGCTCTTAGTTGTAGTGGAAGACCCACGACAGAGGTGCGCTTGGTTGTAGCGGCACATGGGAGCGCGTGGTTGTAGCGGCAGACCCATGACAGAGGTGCGCTTGGTTGTAGTGGCACATGGGAGCGCTTGGTTGTAGCGGCAGACCCACAACAGTGGTGCGCTTGGTTGTAGCGGAACATGGGAGCGCTTGGTGGTAGCGGCTGGCCCGCAATACTCGATAGGTGGAGTACTACAGCAGTCTTAAGTTAGTGGGCAGTACCTCAGAGTTGTGACAGGACCACTGTACACTCCAGAGACGGAGATCTTCAGCAGTTACGGTTTCGATGATGAAAATCTTGGTTTGAGCTGAGACTTTTGTCCTTTTGTTTGCCTCATGATTGAGATGGGTTACTTGATAACTTAGGTATATGTATGGGCATATATCTAAGTAGAGGTTATCTGTTCAGATCTTCTTGTGGTTATCCTTGTTGGTTTTAGTGAGACCTTGAGGGTCTCGGGGTCCCTACTGAGTATCGTTATACTCACCCCTGCACAGGCTATGCCCGCACTACGTTGTGTTGGTTGCAGACGACGGACAACGTTGATCGTGGCTGAGGCTTGCAGAGCAGGATGGTACATGGAGGTGGACCACTAGGCGGGACGTGCTCGGAGCGGACGGCGGGACCCAAGGAGAATTGGAGATATCTGTACCCACCCTTCAGGTGGGATTTCCAGGGGACAGCTCGTTGTAGTGGCTTTTATTTACAGTTGTTGTTTTCCCTTTCAAGTTGTACTTTACTTTCAGTTGGGTTTTTATACTGGCCCATTTACTTTTCCGCATTTCAGTTGTACTCTGTTTTTACTTAGTGTTTACTTTTCTGCTTTCTTACTCTGTGGTGCTTATTTACTTTACAAAGGCAATGCCTTCCCTTTTTACCGGGATTTACGCCTTGGTGCTAGTCGCCAGCCCCTGGCCTATGGAAGGCGGGCTTGGGGTAGTCACGGCACGGACCCCGAGGACGGGTCGTGACAGATTGGTATCAGAGGCGGTCGGTTCTACCGTAGACTCTGATCTTTCTTCTATGTGAAGCAATAGTGTTTTGCATATTGGGTGTGGTTATCAGTCCAGGGAGTCCAGTGTTGGTGCGGTGGTCGACGTATCCGTACACCAGGACCCTGACTTCTGATTTCCGACTTAATTCACGAAAACATTGATTGCATGTGTGTTTCAAGTTTTCTTTGTGATTACTTGTGTCAGCTCACCAGGTATACTGTCCTGACCATGGCGCACTTGTTTCCTTTTCAGGATGGCCCCATGACGATAGACAGCTAGGATTCCGAGCGATGTGTGTGGCGAGAGCCCACCGAGCGTCGAGGACTCGGTACAGGGCCCTTTGACAGCTGAGGCACCGACGGTACATATACCCGCCGAGGCACCAATGCTACCAGCCCCAGCCACTGACGATGCACGTCGCCTTAGTGCACTGCATGAGTTCCAGCGCCAGCGACCACCCAGGTTCCGCTGGGAGACGGACCCTCAGGCCGCCGAGGACAGGCTGGAGGCAGTTGTTCGGGTTTTCAGATTAGTGAGGACACCAGCAGACCTCATGGTGATCCTCGCGGCGAGTCTCCTGCACGCGGCAGCAGGCAGATGGTGGAGCTTGATGCTCCAGGTGCACGACGAGGCGTCTCTCCTCTGGACGGACTTTGAGAGCATCTTCCGCTCCAAGTTCGTCCGAGCCACCCTCCGAGCGGTGCGCATCCAGGAGCTACTACAGTTGTGGCAGGGCAGCATGTCAGTGGCCCAATACTCGGCGAGATTTACTGATCTCTCGCGCTACTCCACAGATATGGTACGGGACCCATTCATCCGGGCCCGGACCTTCGAGCAGGGACTGAGGCATGAGATCAGGGCTTCGATGATCTCCCTCAACATTCCAACTTAGGCAGGGGTGTTGGAGTGAGCCCTCTTAGTGGAGAGTTTCCTTGCTGAGCAGTCTCCAGCAGCAGGACCCACCACTTACCGGCATGCGGCAGAGTCTTCTACAGCGGGCAGTAGACGGATAACGCAGGGGTCCAAGAGGACTGGACCTACAGGTGGTGGACAGCATGACTCTGGATCATTTTTGCGAGGCACTCGGGGTGGGCAACGACTTGCCATGAGAGGGCAGTGTTACTCCTGCGGCGGGGTTGGTCACATGGCTCGTGACTGTCCGACCCGCTATACGGATGACCAGCAGACGAACGAAGGACCCCCCAGGCAGATGCATAGGTTGGATCAGGGCGGGCCGCAAGGAGTAGGCGGCCAAGACAGGGGAGTTGACCGTGAAGCTGGAGGTGGACGACGCTTCGGGGTGTTGCAACCACAACCACCAGGCAGTCCACCCCGACCGCAGGGGACAGGAGGACATGGGAGAGCTCATCTTCAGGCAGTTGAGGCCTACTATCATGGGGCTCCGGGAGCAGATGGACAGGAGCAGGACTAGCTCCAGACCTGGAGACTTTTGTTCATGTTGCTTCTAGTTTTGTTGATGTATGTTTGTAGATGCTTTGTGTCTTTGTACTTGAGCTGCAGTAATAAAAGACACCTTTTCTTGTGGCATTTACTTCCCTGTCCTCTCTTGTGTTGTTACTAAGAGGTTATGGTTTAGACCGTTGACTTGACCCTCACTTGAGAAGTATCTACTGGAGGAGACCTAGTTACCACACACTGATGCCGACAGTATGACTCAACCCTTGGAGGCGAGAGTAACGGTTGAATCTCTTTGTAGTAGCGTCGAGGCCTTACGACGTCATCCTTGGTATGGGTTAGTATCATCCATGCTGGGTTTGACAGTATCAGGCCAAAAACGTGGTTCATCCAGGGGATGAGAACAGATTTCACTTATCGGCAAGGAAGAAATCATAACAGCTCTAGTGGGACAAGAGGTGGTCCGGGCCACGATAAAGAAGGTCCAGGTGAGCACATGGGAGCGGAAGGCTCAGATGCGTGCTCAGTACCGCCTTTGTATCCCTAGTTTGTGTTGAAGCTTTACGGGGACGTAAAGCCCTGTGGTGGGAGTAATTTAAAGACCCGTAAATTTCAAGGAATTTTTTTTTCTTATTTTTCTTTGGAATTTTACAAGAGCGCAGTTTATGACGGCACCTGATTCCGAGGCCTGGTGTGCCCAGAATCATTTTCCGAAGACTGGCTTGGGTACGTTCAGTGAATGGACGAGCGAGTTTTTCTAACTTTTGAACCGGTGCCCGGAATTAAATTTTGAGAGCACCGATGAAATCACAGCGCTGGTATTCGCTTAGAAACGCCTCTTCCGGAGTTGCGTTTGCTCGGGTGTGGTTTTTAATTTTCGGGCTTAAAGTTAAGAAATAAAATAAATTTTCGACAACTTTATTTTATTTCACTTAAGCTTCTTGGAAGCCACTTGAAGCCACTTAAAGGCGGATTGAACTGAGTTGAACTGGAAAGGATGATATCCAGAAATTTCCTACCCCTTTGTAGGATATTTGTGAGGTGGGGCCCGCACGAGCCCCGTCGTTTCTTTCCGCTAAGTAACGCACCCGTGAAAAACTGTCATTATGAAAGTCAACTGACGTGTTTTCTAAATTCTTAACAGACCATTTAATTTGGCGGTTTATTTCGTAAATTAAATGAGCTGTTTCTTTCGTTGAATTAATTCAACGAATTGATGGGTCGTTACTTACCCTTTTTCGTGTGTTGGCATAATAATAAAATAAGACCAACCTTTTTCTTTTGGAGGATTACTCATTGAGAAAGGATCATTGAACCTTCAGCCTCCTTCGCGAAGAACACGAAGAACGTGAAGAACGCGAAGAACGCCGAACCTGGAAATCGACGACACGACGCCGTGATCCGCGATGCCGAAAACGTTTTTCTGCGACGTCTCTTCCTCCGTGACGGATCTTCGATCGGCTGCATGAGGTAAGAGTCTCGGACCTTCCTTTTTATCTCCTTCGTGGTTCTTAACCAAAACACAGATTTAATTAATTAAATTAAATCTGTTGTTTCATGGTGCGTTGAGTTCGCCGACTCAACGCCGTGTTCCGCGACGACACGACGCCCTTCCGCGATGACGCGACGATCTCCACCTTCCGCGACGAGCAATTTCCGCGAAGAACGCTCACGCGCAACGTCCAGCGAGGTAGGGATTTTATATTTTTGGAAATACCCCTCCTTATATTCCTGTGAACATTCTTTAAAAATAAAAGAACCGGAATCAAAGAAACAATTTTATTTTATTAAAATTTTTGGTTCATTTGTTGAACATTTTATTTTCTCCCGTTGATTATCTCTAACGCTGAGGGTGCGGGCCAAACGAACACGGCCCGACGACCCTCCGCCATTCTTCGTTTTGTGCGGATTTGACGGGCGATGACGGAATGTGCCGCAACGGATATTTGATGTTTCCGCAGTGAAGGACGAGTCCCGGGAGGAGCAACGGCGCATACGGGAAGGAAAACGGGCCACCAGAGCGACTCCGGCGGCCCGCGGAAGCCGGCGGTGGCGCGGGTCGCCGGCGCCGCCGCGCCGGCGGCCGGAGGCGGCGACACCCCGCGGGTGTCCAGGGCGACACCCCGCGGGTGCCGCGGGGTTGTCACGCGGCGCGTCCGGCTATCTGGCCGACACCCCGTGGGTGCCGCGGGGGTGTCACGCGGGGCGGCGGCTTTCCCCCGCATCGACCGCTCGGCCGCTCGGCCGAGCCGAGCCGGACCGGCCCTGGCCAGGCCGGGCCGGGCCAACCGGGTCGGACCCGACCCGGTTCGGGCCAACCAGGGGGGTCGGCCCGGACCCCCCGTCTTCGGACGACTTTCGTTCAAACGCCCGTAACTTGAGCTACGGGCCTCCAAACGACTCGCCGTCAGCGGAAATGCAAACCTTGGAGTGAGTCGGTCGTTTCGGTTTATCGCACTCAAAGTTTTGGAACACTTTGGGTTCGGCCGGGTTGGTTCGTACACGAAACCAACCGGGCCCTCGGAGCGGAAACGCTCATATCTTGAGCTACGGACGTCCGATTGACGTGCCGTCAGCTTTGTTAGTTTCCTCTTAGTGAGACGGATCTTTTGGCTCACTCCGCCCGAGGTTTGGACACAAGTGGAGTACGGTCGGGTTGGTTTTTCCATAAAAACCAACCGGGCCCCTGGGACGAAAAAACCAATAACTCTCAGACCGGGCGTCCGATTGACGCGCCGTCTATTGCGTTGAGTTCCTGTTGACGATACGGAACTTTTGGAATCCTTCGCCCGAGTTTTGGTTACAGTGGATAGTGGCCGGGTTGGATCTCACTGAAATCCAACCGGGCCCCTGGAACGGAAAAGTTGATATCTTTCAGACCAGACGTCCGTTTGACGAACCGTCAGCGGCGTTCGTGATCACGTTGAAAAACGGTCCCTATGAGTATACCCGATGAGTGTTCGGGGTATAGTTGAGTTACGGCCGGATTGGTTCGCACACGAAACCAACCGGGCCCCTGGGACGAAAAGGCTAATAACTCACAGATCGGGCGTCCGATTGACGCGCCGTCTGTTGCGTTGAGACCCCTATGACGAGGTGGTCCTTTGAGATACTTCCTTGTGGGACTTTGTGATACTTGGAGTATCGACCAGTAGCTCGTGGAGCGGACCCTCCCGAAGACGAGCGGGAGGAGCACAGAGATCGTGTAGCTGACTGAGACCTGACGACAGCTGATCGAACGACTCGGTGTGTTATAGAGGTGCGCTTGGTTGTAGCGGCACATGGGAGCACTTGGTTGTAGCGGCAGACCCAGGACAGAGGTGCGCTTGGATGTAGCGGCACATGGGAGCGCTTGGTTGTAGCGGCAGACCCACGACAGAGGTGCGCTTGGTTGTAGCGGCACATGGGAGCGCTTGGTTGTAGCGGCAGACCCACGACAGAGGTGCTCTTGGTTGTAGAGGCACATGGGAGCGCTTGGTTGTAGCGGAAGACCCACAACAGTGGTGCGCTTGGTTGTAGCGGCACATGTGAGCGCTTGGTGGTAGCGGCTGGCCCGCAATACTCGATAGGTCGAGTACTCCAGCAGTCTTAAGTTAGTGGGCAGTACCTCGGAGTTGTGACAGGACCACTGTACACTCCAGAGACAGAGCTCTTCAGCAGTTACAGTTTCGATGATGAAAATCCTGGTTTGAGCCGAGACTTTTGACCTTGTGTTTGCCTCATGATTGAGATGGGTTACTTGATAACTTAGGTATATGTATGGGCATATATCTAAGTAGAGGTTATCTGTTGATATCTTCTTGTGGTTATCCTTGTTGGTTTTAGTGAGACCTTGAGGGTCTCGGGGTCCCTACTGAGTATCGTTATACTCACCCCTGCACGGGCTATGCCCGCACTACGTTGTGTTGGTTGCAGACGACGGACAGCGTTGATCGTGGCTGAGGCTTGTAGAGAAGGACGGTACCTGGAGGTGGACCACTAGGCGGGACGTGCTCGGAGCGGACGACGGGACCCGAGGAGAATTGGTGCTATCTGTACCCACCCTTCAGGTGGGATTTCCAGTGGACAGCTCGATGTAGCGGCTTTTACTTTACAGTTGTTGTTTTCCCTTTCGAGTTGTACTTTAATTTCAGTTGGGTTTGTATACTGGCCCATTTACTTTTCCGCACTTCAGTTGTACTCTATTTTTACTTAGTGTTTACGTTTTCGCTTGCTTACTCTGTGGTTCTTGTTTACTTTACAAAGGCAATGCCTTCCCTTTTTACCGGGATTTACGCCTTAGTGCTAGTCGCCAGCCCCTGGCCTATGGAAGGCAGGCTTGGGGTAGTCACGGCACGGGCCCCGAGGATGGGTCGTGACACATATATAACCCTTAAATAGATCAACCATGTCACCAATTCTTATAAGGTGATAGTTTGTTTGTACTGTCACCTAGTTTTACCATCAATAATCCTTGTAAAAAATAATCTACAATCAATATTCTATTCCAATAACATTAAATTCCTGGAATGGGACATGCTAGATTGTATAGAGACCTTCTAAAATAGTTCATTAACCGAAATTTTCAACTTATGTAGCTTTTATAGAATCATAATAAAAGTAGAAATATAATTTGAAGATAAACCATGATATAACTCTACCAAAAACTCAATCTCTTGTCATGGGGGTAAAATTAAAACATGTTTATTAAAAAAACAACAGAACTATTCCATAACTAACATGAAATAAATTTTCCTATCCTCCTAGAATCTCACCATCAATCAAACTAACTATAATGACATTGTATTCCAACATCTATGATCATTTTAATGATTATTTTCGTTAATAATTTCTAAACAATTTCCCTCTACATTAGAAAAAAATTATATTGATATATTTCAATGAAGTTTTTAAAATAATACAACAAATAGATGACATAGATGAAATCATATAGATGTATCATTAATAAGTTCAAAACAACTGATGAAGGCTTCACTAACATTTAATCCACCCATAAAAAACCACCATCCACCTAGACTCATTTCTAATTGGTGTAGATAACATGAAATTCATTTAATCTATGTCAATTTTGAGCACCGATTCCATAAAACAATTAATTTCAATGAATTATTTTGATTCTATGATATTGATTAAATTATAGTATTAAATATAATATAAGTAAATAGTAACTTGAATGATTTCCCCCAAAATTTTGAAAGCTATATATCATATAGTTGTATGTATCGTAATCTTTCACCTTTATATCCATAATCAAGACCAATTCCACTCCCATAATCATCCCACTGATCTTGTGGATGTGAATTATTCCTTTTAAATTTTGACTATACTATATATCTAATTATATTTTCAAAATCCTAAGGACATAGATATTGAAATGGATAATATAGAAACTACTATTAGAGTTATATTTGTAGTTTTTTAGGTCCACCCATTTTGTCACAAATGGATATAAAATAACTGCTAATAATTATTGAAGACAAAGAATTTTTTTTCCTTTATACGCCGTATAAAAATTAAACAATATGGGAGTATCTGATAAAATTACAAGAATTACCAACACTTGGGTAATGAGGAATAGTGTCCAAATAATAACTTCCCCCTTATCAAAAACACAACTACACATATCTATCATAGATCCTCTCTACAACTCCAGCGTTTGAAAAGATTAAATGAAATACCTAAATAAGTGAATATATACATGATAAAGTCTTATATAACAATTCAAAATTAATTATTTCATTAGATTAACTCAGTAAAAAATGTTTTTACCCAGCACTAAAGCTCCAGGTGATCTGCTCCCTCAAAATGACACACTATTTTCTTATCATCTCGTAAACATTTATGATAATTGTATAATTCTTAGTCTATAACTAGCTCATAAACTTCTCCCATATAAAATTTGGAGGTTTATGATATCCATGATATGGGATACACCAATGGTTAGCTACACTATGAAATAGGATAACATATAAAAAACCCAATGATCTATCCTCACATGGATCAATCCAAATGTGATCTCAATCTCATACAACTAGTTCTATATCTCCTTACCATAAGTGAACCCTTCATACCATCAAAAACTATACAATTGAGTCTCTTTAATGATATTACTCTATGAATCATCCTTTTCTAGTTAAATTCATATACGAAAATTCAAAATATATTTTAGAACTAATTAACATGAACCACATGAGGGTGTCATTCCCCATGTATGTACTAATGTAGAAAAAATTCCTAAACTCAGGATATGGATTCAATATAATCGAATTTAATTAATTGTTTTTAATTAAATATAATTAATCAACTATAAAATTTAATAACCCATAAATTTATACTCAATCATAATAAAAAAAATCATAGAGAACCCATATTATAGAACACATATTTATTTAAATTTCCAATTGTCAATAAGAGATTATAAAGATAATATTGCAGCCTAAAATATAATTATACAATAATTTATTTATATGTTATATATATGAACCTATATCTTATACTAATTCTATCAATATATAGGATTTCTTGGTGACTTATATAAAATATAGGGTGAGCTAAATTCCACGTATGGGGATAACAATAATCAATATAACGATCAAATAAATCTTATGAGACAATATAAATAACATGGGATCGAAAAATATGGGGATCATAAATCACCAAATAAATTCATGGAATTTGAAAATAGATATATTAGAAACCTGGTAATATTATGATTCATAAGAATATGGATCAAATATAAGAAATGTCTTTATAAACAGAAATCATGTTTCATTGTCATGCCATCATAACATATGATGCTTAAATAACTACCCATGAACCATAAATAATGTCTAATTAGATAAAATAATTATATAATAAATAAAAGGGATGTATAATTTTGATCCCACAAATAAAATAAAATAATTTATGTATATGTGTTCCAAATAGAAAATAAATTACATAATAAGAAGATACATGAAAACCCCATGAGAAGGAAATGAGTTGCATAATAATTACAGGAAGCATAAACTAATGTTAATCCTTGAAGGTTCTAAATATAAGAATTTATTATAGAATATTATTAATTTATTAGGGAATAATGGTCCATATTTCATGAGTATTCAGATCAATTTGCGATAAATAGTAAATAAAATATAAAAGAAGAAGTCCATCAATGAACCCATTTTCTGAAATTTGAAGAGACGAGTAGAACTGATTTTAATGGAAATAATAGAAAATAGTTTTTCCCTAATAAAAAAATTAATGAATAGATTTTAAATATAAAATTTAATTTTTTGAAATCATATAATTAAATTTTCTTTAGAGGTGTGGTACATGGAATAAAATAAGAGAAAAAAAAAATCTCCTTTTGTTGGGTCGATTTAAATAGATGATTGAAAAAGAAATAGAAAAAGATTCATATCACTAAAATAAATAATGGGAAAATAAAATAAAGAAAATTCATAATAGATATATATAGAAGGATTTTATATGTAAGTGATAGAAAAAGATAAGATATATTAAAAAATATTTAATATAAGGGGCCCCTTACCCTAAGTCCTGATTTTCTATAGATTGTCCTATAAATTATTTAATAATGTCATAAAAATTACATATAAAAATATTTAAGCCATTAATATATTTTTATTTAATTATTATTAATTATTCTTTTTTTATAAGTCACTTATTGTTTCCTTTATTTTTCATGCTAATATTTTGGTTATGTTCACATCATGTTTCCACTGTTTCGTTCGTAAAATGATAATGGTCAAAGTGCGATATATAATGAGTCAGTCAAAAGAAAATATGAAATTATATTGGATTTATATCATTCTTGCAGTATAAATGGATTTATAATTTCAAAAACATCCAAAATAAGTACAATTCATGTAACTAAAATATTTCATAATAAATTTTTTTAGGTGGTTTTAATAACCATGGTGTTTTATTCTAAATTATTGTTGTATCTATTTTATTATTACATAATCATAAAAAATATTAAAATTAAATAATAATATTATAATAATATATGAATATTATATTTAAAAACATCCTTGATAAATGAGTTTTAGTATGAAATAAATCATCCATGTAGGTTCAATAAATTGACTATTGTATGGATAATGTTTTTAAAAGAAATAAAGTAATGGAAAATAATTAATATTTTATTATCATAAGGAAATAAAAATATACTTATAATTTTTTTATTATTATTATAAATATTTTCTATATTTATATGAAGCTAAATGTAGAAATAAGAAAAAAATTAAAAGAACTGGTTTTCATTGGAATCCTTACCTTCTTCTTTTAATCTGATTCATTGGTATAAACCTGATGAATTTATGGAATAATCATTTGGATAAAAAACTCTAACAAAATAAATATAAGATTGTTTGAAAGAAATTTTAATAGATATTAAATAATACTAGATATTTAAAAAATGAATAGAAATGTGTAGATAATAGTTGTATTGATAGACAAAGGATATGGCATTTTTTGAAAAAAAATATTAAATAATTTATTGTTTTTGATCTATGATATGAATAATATTGATTACTATTACCAATAATAAGAATTTTATAAAAACATATATTTATTTTATTATAATTTAAACCCTTGTAAAATTAAATGGTCTGATTAGAATAATTTATTCATTTTGGAAAAAATAAAAAATATTTTTTTCTTAAAATATAATATAAATCTCCCATTTGAAATTGAATTTTCATTTTGGAAATTAATTTTATTAAAAGAATTAATTTTCCACCTTAAATAATATTTTATTTTTTTATATCATTTTATAATTTATATTGTCATTTTTATTTCATAATGAATTCATAAAACATACCACATATGCAAAACTATATTTTTCCTATTCGTCACAGAATTCAACTTATTCAAAAACAATTCAAAAATACACTCTTTGATAATTTAAATTCCCTGATTCAAAATATGCTACCCATTTTAACTATGTAATTTTTTCATTTTTTTATTATTTTATTTTAACTAAGAAATAAAAATTATTTTTCTTACTAAATAAGTGGATACATACATTAAAAATATATAGTTATACATAAATTATATTACACTAGTTGAGTAATTTTATTGTTTTATTTTGATGCTTGTATTTTCTTGATTATGTCAGGGTAAAAATTAATTGTATCATTATATCATCTTCTACCCTAATGGATATTTTATCATTATAATGGTTGAGTTTCTATTCTAATGGTTAGGTCTCTATTCTAACAATCAAATTTTTGATAATTTATTTAATGTGAAATCTATTTCTTATAAATATATATCAATTAATTCCATTATTTTTTATTCAAATATTTTTCTCTAATGGTTTTTAAAATTTATATCTTATTTATAATATTTTTATTTCTTTTCATAGTGGTTTCATGGAAATTATATTTATATGAGACCACGAGCCATTATAATTTAAAAATATATATATTATTTTCAAAGCAATGTAATCCAATTTTAATTGTATTCATAGTATGAAATTTACTTATCATTTATTTGTAATGTTATGATTATGAAATAAAATTATGTTTCTTTTATTATAAGGTTAATATTATTTATTCATATTTTACTTTAGAAAAATATTTTTTCAATTTATCAGAAAACCAAAAATGTCTTAAGGAATGGATTTTCATATTAAAAATTTGAATGTACCATTCTCCCCCTTTAGAAATTTCATCAAAAAAAATTTAATTTAGACACTAAGATGAAAATTTATAATGGTTGTTTTGTATCATTATATTTTCAATTTTTGATATTTATTCCTTGTACTTATTATTTTATTATATTAGATTGACATGTTGAGTCACCTTGTTTGATATAAATTTATATATACAATCCAAGATAATTATAATAAGTACCTCATAATATAAATTATATTTAAACTATAGAACCTCTGTATTTAGTAAACATGATGGATATGGTATGTACTTCCTGGATATAGATTCATGGAACAAATTCTATACATGAAATGGGTTTTTTCGGAAGTGGAAGTTGATAGGACCCAACTCTATTCCAATAAAGAATCTAAAATGGGACAATTTATCAAGGGAATAAAATTACATTATTCCGCTAAGTAGTTTCAATCTTCCATGATGATATTTAGAGGAATAATTTATACAAGACATGAAATTAAAGGTATATTACAAATTTTTCAGAATTAATCTTTTAATGAATCCTTAATTATTTGATGTATTGTTAAAAGGAATTAATTTTCTGTACCATTTCTTCTACTAGTTCTTGACCCTCCAGATTAAATTATCTAATTTCATGACAAGATATGGGATTTCAACATTTATTCCTATATAAAATGTCACAAAACAACCTCTTCTACCCTGACCTAGAAATGAACTAGGACCATTCTAAGGCTTGAAGTGAATTCATGACCATCACAGTCTAGAAACTAGTGATGGGGCACAAAAACACCCAATGTTAAGAAATATTTCATCTATTAAAATTTAAAATTTCAAGGGACCCTCCACTGTAAGTCTATCATTACATTTTTTATGATATTGGATCACACACATGATATAATAAGTTGATGAACCAAAATAATACCAAAGAATACATAATATCATAAATAAATATTAAAAGAATTATTATAAAATATTTTTGTTTTATTTTATTTATTTTTTTAGAGAAGGCATAGGACCAGGAATAGAGATTTCTCCCTAAAAATTATTAATAAAATAAATGTTTCATTAAAATACAGAGAGAAAGAAGAATGACAATAACTACAGTGAATGTACATAACAATTTGATCAAACTATTCACCATATGCATAGTCATAGGACACACCAACATCAGTCGATTCCCACTCAGACAGGGAGTTGTATTGATTGAGGAGAGTGGTATACCTCTCCCTGAGTTATAGCTTCTATAATGTAAGATATTTTTTGACATCACACCTACATTTGATATCTGCATCAGACTTCATGATGGACCATCAGTTGGACCTGGTAGACAATGTACTTGGCGTATTGGAGTAATCCTTCCTTGACCTTTTCTTTGGTAGAGCAGAGACGTCTTCGGCACTTTACTTCACCTTATTTCCTCCATTAATGAAAATTTCACTATATGATGCTTTACCACGACTCTAATTTTTAAGACCAGTTCAAATATTCTCCTTATCATCATCTGAGGCATCCCCCACCTTTCCTGAACACTATGAAGAACCACAATTTTTAGGGCCCTTATACTGGTCATTTTTTTGTAGATCAGTGTCATCTTTATCATCACTTGAATTCACATTCCCTCTTCACATATGTTTATATTTCTTTCTAACATCATCCAAATCCATCACATGTTAGTTCTCCTCAACATCTTGACCAAAACATGTTTCCTCATGAGAAGCACTAAAGCATGGCTGGTTGGAAACCCGCTCCTTTATGTGTATAGGCTGAGTATTCTCTTGCATAATCTGGTCACTAGATTCATCCATAGGAGGAGCAAGAGAGTATTACTTGATTCCCTAATCAGAAACTAGATATCAATCCCATGTAACTACATTATTTACATGAAATTAATATTTAATAACAATTTGAGAACAAGATTGATTAGTTATTGGGTCCTCATCTTCCAGTACTGCAAACTGGTTGGAAATCTGATAACATCTGCACTCTTTGCATGTCCCATTATCGACCCCTATATCACATGAACATCAACAACACCAGGACTGAAACTTCTATCTCCATAATCATTCATCCAAGAAGTCTTATCGCAAATATCATTCCTCAAATGATAAAAGATAATAGTAATCAAAATGTCTGATGCCTCTTTGAACTCCTTCTATAGAAATCCATCCATCTGATGCTTTTCAAAGCATCCCAAGAGGCTTCTATCGAAACCCATATCATCTGTGGAGGTTTCCTTCCTCATTTAATACACGCATAACTTCCAAGAAACAGCATGACATGCAAGAGCAAGGTTCTTCAAATGATGGCAAGAGTCACAGATATCCACCTACGATTCATAGTAGACTGCCCAGCACCAAAAAAACTCTCAACCATCAGTAATACATACCTAGATGACTAGAGGATTTGAGACATCAAACTTCATGAAAATCCAAGAACAAATAGGGTGAAAAATGGCCTTAGTTCTGATATCAGACACAAAAATTTCCCAACTAGGTTCCCAAGAAGATGTAAAATAGAAGGATTTTTGAAAAGGTAGAGGAATCTTAAGAAATATTATTGCATTTGTAATATATATAGGTTATGAAAGGATAATTCCCAGTAGGTATCAACCTAATACAATATGCATAACCATTGAAATTAAATACATTCCATGGTAGTTTTAAATAACACTATGAAAATATTCTTTCCAGTTTATTTTAAATCATGTAAAAGGAATACATTATATGAGAACATACACTACAATGTACAAAGATTAAACATTTAAATATAATTCAATGATCATATATTTTTATGAAAAGATAAAATTATATGTGATGTAATCATTTTAGAATAAGACTTGAGAAATAATAATTAATAATATGTAAATATAATAAAGAAATATTAATTTCCATTTAATGTTTTATAAATAAACAAATATGAAATATATCTTATATTTTAGGAGGAAAAAACCTTTCATTAATATATGTTAGACATGGGAATAAGTAGTTGATTTTTGAAATGACCGCTCCCATGTTAGAAGAACTTGTTTTTCTTTTTATATTGTAATTAATGATTAGTAATAGATTTTTAAAAAATAATTATATCATTTTTATTATAAAAACAATTAACATCAATAATAATAATAAATAATATAGTAGTCATGAAAATAGTTATAAGAATCTATCATGAAATTTCCATAAATATTCTATCATGGGATAAAAAATCACAACCATCAATTGATTACCTGGGATCTCTAAATAAAATCTAGGATATAAACAAAATATAATCTATATAACTGGTTATTAATGAAAATCAACTACCTAAACACTCAATTTGACCATAAGTGTCTTATATAGGAGAAATAATCCTCTAAATATACTATATTATTAACTTGGGACCACTAGACATAGCGTAATCACAAACTAGTTTTGTAATCATGTTAAGATTTACCACCTAGATACCTAATGTTTCCCATGACACATAATAGAGGTATGAAATCAACATGTAAGATATATATATATATATATATACATATATACTAAAAACATTAATAAAACTCTTTCACCTTAGGTAACTCTCCTCAAAAGAAATTCCTTTATCAAGAACAACAAAATATTCACCATATGATCTAACTAGGATAAAAAAATAAATTTCATATAATATAAACATCACTTCTAATTTTTAAATAAAACAATAAGGGGAACACATCATTGGTCAAAAAATATTAAATCATATCAAATTAAACCCAAGATAAATAATGCAATGAAGATACAACTAAAATCATCAAATATCACATTATTAATATTCTTTAAAACCCCCTTTATCATTTAAAAAATAAAAAACAACTCAAGTTTACATAATTAAGAGAAATTAACATTTAATGAATGAAAACATGGACTAACATTTTTTAAAACCTTGTTAAAACATTTTATTAAAACATTTTTTTTATTGAGGTATCAATATATTGAATCCATTTCATGTTATTCCTTAAAAATGAGAGTAACATTCTATAAAACATACTATGGGCATTGTTTTCATGAAAACTGATTTTATGCTTTGAAACAAGATAAATCACTCCTATTACATATTTTAATCATGAGTGGAACTTAATTTATTTTAAAATAATTTTTATGTTTACATGATTTATTTTTTATGTCATAAAAAACAAGGATTTAAAGCAATAAATCACCCATGGATTTTAGTTTAATGGAAATTCATGGGGTAACCATCCTTAAATTGTTGATTTTGGTAGAAATAATGTTGTTCCCCAACACATAGGTAAGAGAAACCAGTAAATGATAATTATGAACACTAAATGAAGAAGAAAACCGAATACAGTTGAGTAAAATGAAAATATTAGCCTCAATGTACATCTTTGGGGATGAAATGAAGAGAATAAATTAAATTATGTGGAGAAGAGAGGAAAGAAACTACTTGCTTATTGAAACTATTAAGATTTGATGGAGAAATCTCAATAGGATAAGCCTGAGGGGATGAGAGAACAAAATGGAATCACCTATGGTCTTGAGAAATTGAATGGGATGAATGAAGGGGTCCCTAAGGGGTCTAATTTGAATACATGAAAAATGAAAATTTCATATATTTAAAATTAAATAACTCACACTATTATGCCCCGTGATTTTGGAAACTATGCACCATCGGGGAAGGATACACAAAATTTCAATTTTTCATCCCATGGTTTCTATATTCCTTAATTCTAAGATCACAATCAATTAATTCCAATCTATCCATCTTTGGTGTGATTTTGGTTCTATTTACCATGTTTTAAAGTGGATGTTTTAAAATATTTTAAAGTTTTATGGCTTTCAATAAAAATATTGAAAAAGAGAATTCCTTTTATACATGACTCCACATATTTTGGATATCCATGCATATATTTCATAAATTTATTAAGGTATTGGTTTAATTAACATGACATAATTTTCAAATGTCTTAAAGGAAAATTATTTAATTTTTTCTACATGTGTCATTTTTGAAAAGTATTAACTCTTTAATCATTTCTTGGTAAACATACAGTTCCATCACCATTTTTTAATTAAATTTTTTTAATAAATTTTTATAGATCCAAAATAAATCATTTTCATATTGTATGATTAATTATTTATTTTAAATTGATTTTAAATGACCCGGGATATATCTTATTTCCAAATTGATTTTTCAAAAACTCTTGAAAAGTGTTTTTCATGAAAGTAATTTTCCTTTAACATATCTTATACTTCATCAAATATATTATTCAAATGTTATCATCCAACTTCTTTCTCTTGATAGATTATATAATACCAATATCTTTTGGATGAATGACCTGTTACATCCTTTCTCTTTCGAAATCATCTTTGGTGTATAACTAATAATTTTTTTTAAATTTATTTCCTCAGTGAATACCCTATTTTTATTTAAATAAATGAATGGTTTTTAACTCAATTATATAAATTAATTAATTATGGAAATTATATTCTTAACTGTATGACCTTTAACTATATGGTATAGATACACTATTCTATATTATTCTAATTGAAGGGTATTTTTGTAGAAATTAACTAAATATGTTTTCATACCCATTTATTTTCCATGGTTTTTTATTGTTATGATTATTTATAATTTATTAATTGCAACACACCAATATTTGATAGTAAGTGATTTTCTTTAATTCAATAGCTTGCGGTACATGCAACACCAAGTTCGAGCGCACCATGACTTACCAAACATGCCATTTAAAAGTAGTTATGAACAGTATTAACTGAATTTTAATTTTATATACTCTATATAATTTTATAATCCATATTATGTGTTTCTTAGACATAATATAAGAAAAAATTCATTTTTTCAGATAACAGTAGTATTTTTTCAAAAAAAACGCAATTTAATTACCTTTTAATGGAAACCCATTTTTAAACCAAATTTTTGACACATATATGTTAAATTTAATGAAATTAAATTCTTCATTATAATTAGGACATAAAAAATTATTTTGGATAAATTTTTAGTACTTTTCTAATAACTTTTATATTTTTATGAATACTAAAAAATACTAAATTCTAATTGAAAACAACTTTATTTAATTGAAATATTTTCTGGTGTTAAATTATGTATTGGAATGTTTTGGGTGTATAATTAGATTATATTTTTATCATTTAATACAATTTAGGGTATTATAATTAATTTCACATTAAAATTTGACATAAACACATGTCAATCTTTTGATAGTTTTAACTTTTTAAAATCCAGCTTTTCAGTTTTGACAATGGGAATTAATTTTAAATTAATTGATTCTACATATATGTTTTTTAATTTGGTAAAATATAACTAATTTTGGAATTCGTAATATCGAAATTATCATATGGTAATTTTTTGGTATTTTTCTGAAAACATTCTATTTTTGATGAATAGTGAAAAACACTACATTATAGTTTAAAACCAAATTATTATTTAAATTATTAATTTTTTATTTAAATTTATTTTAAGACAAAATAGATATATAATACCTATTTATGTTCAATATAATTCATTGGAGTGACTTTATAATAAAATTAGTTGTATAAAATTTTATTGAACTCTTTACCGTCTTTTACCCACCTCCTATGAGTATTTTCAAATTTACATAAAACATAATTTTACAGCATCTATCAGTTGAATTTTAAAAAATCTGTGAGACATGGTTGATATCAGTAACTAATACAGGGTTCAATAAGTTAAATAAAATTTTGGGTGAATAGTATCTTTTTACTTTTATTTACGACAGTTAAAAATAAATAGGCTAATTTATTGTAAAATTGATATTATTATTACCCTTACACATGAACTAACTCTATTGGATAAGGTTAATTAGACAAAAAACAACCTTAGTAATAAAATATGATCTTTTAGGACCACTTGGATTAGATTAGGACATTTATTATTATTTAATTCAAAGAAGAGTTAAAAGTGTTAAATTCAAAGTTTAATAACTAAAACATTTTTAATATAGGGTTACACATAAGTTAAATTAGAGCATAAATATTCATTATAAAGATAAATAGATTTCTTAAATAATGTTATAATAGTTATATTTTTTATACATTAAATAATTTAACTTATTTATGACATAATGATGATGCAGTAATTTCATAATTAATAAAATATTAGAATAATCGATATTATAAATATCCAAATAAATAAAATATGACAATTTTTATGAATTCCAAAAAATTTATAGGTTAATAAGATATTTTATGGTTGGTTAGAATATTTTTTTTTGAAGTAATAATGCTTTTATGAATTTAGAAAAAACAAAATACCAAATAGTGTCAAAATTGTCATAAAATAGTTTTTAAAACAAATAATATATTATTAATTGATATTCTATTCTAAAAAAACTAAGGTTTGGAAAAAAGACTTATATAAGGATAGGTGATTAATTAATGAACCTCTTTGGGTTCTCTTGGATTTATATAGTAATTTTATTAACCATATTATACTAAAATACAAAGAGACATTGTAAATGTCAAACTATTTAACTAATAGTTTTATCTAAAAGATAAGGTCAATATAGTGACCCAATCCTATCTAAAACCTATTGGTTGGGTGTTTGTCGACCCATAACCACCTTAAATTTTAAATAATTCATTTTTTATCCATTATAATCTGAAAATTATTTTATTATAAAATAATATTTCTAGTTTTTCCTAAGGTGCCCCTCACCCCTCATATAAAAGGCCACTCCACCTTCTCTCTAATTAACTCCTTAAAATCGATTTGGATCGGCCAAAACCTATCCAAATGTCCTTAAAACTATCCTACCATAATTCTAGAGGCCTTAAAGTAGTCATAAATCCCCTATAAGGAGACCTTTTGATCAAATCAATAGAAAGAACCCAAAGAAGAGGTAAATATTTCATCACCTCTTTCAGGTTCCTTTCTTCTTCCACTTCTTCTTTCATTGTTGTTTCCATTATAAAATAATAACTATAGTATCTTATATATGCTGTGATTTTATTATAAATATGGTACATCTGTATTATTTATTCTATACATCCTTTGAATGACATGTCACCATACGTTCGTATGTACGCCTTACAGTCTCCACATCATGGTGTAGTTGTTATTCAATACATTATTGTATTTATAGGTATAATAATGATGTATAACTGGTGTAAATAATAGACATAACAAGTTAATTATTCTCTATATATGATATACTATCCAATTATATATGATTTAAATATCAAAACAAAGATACGGTCGCTCTTTCGTACGTACGGATTACCGTCTCCACGAATGCGATGAGATTCATTCCCCATCGTATCCATTCAAGAATAATTTTTACTTGTTGATTAAAAATAATTTTTAAAGACTTAATATCATTATGAATATTAATAAGACATATCCCATCTAGAAAAAATATTGCTTACGTAACCAAGCATATAAAGGAGAACAAACCAGTTAACACCTGAAACGAGGTTAATACTAAAATGTCAATATAAAAAGATCATATATGATATCATATTAATTTATATGGTTATTATATAATTTAATAACAATGATTTCACCATTATAAAAGATATTAATGTATCCTCTTCCAAGGAAAAGTGCAAGGTAAGGGGTTTCTTATCTCATATTTAATTCAGTTAGATTTCTATTGTTCTCCACTTATTTATTAGATGTGGTGTATTGTGTACTGACATTTGATATATATTATAATGATTCTATTTATATTCACTGTATTCTATGATACATTTTGTGGTTATTAACTATTGGTCATACGACTCGATTGATTACAACAAAGGGCTTTTCATCTCACTTTTTATTTTTGCGAGATTCATGCTATATTGGACACTATTTCCTTTTGTGTGGCGTATGTACTATCCATGTTTGTATTAATTGTGTAATATAATTTAATTTATGAGTATTTACATAATAAATGTATTATCATTCTTTCATGGGTTGTATGTTTCATATGTTACCAAATTGGTAAGGGAATTTCAAATTTTTATTTCTGCTCAGTGTGCTCTACACATACTTCATTGATTATTTTACTCCAAGATTATGTATGGAATAACTATTTATTATTTATGAAGTAATATAAACTCCTCTTTGTGTGGATATATATTTGATACACATAATAACTACATTTATAATTTCTCAAGTCATTGTTATAAACTTGATCTTAACATGACATCTATTCATTGAGTTAAACATCCAAGTCCTTGGTGTTGTTTTTTCAAGAATACGTGTGAATATCCTGTGATTGATTTACACTTAATATCCAATAATATTGTGTGTATTTATATTTATCACACATAATTATGTCATTGATTTATACTTTACCTAAGGATACAGTCTTTATAAGGGATTTCATCTCAATTTACATTCCTTTGAGACTTCTTTGTTGTTATGCACCAATTCCATTTTATATGGTGTATATATTGTCCATTGACATTGTATATTGTAACACCCCGAGCTTCCACGATACGCCTCTCTTTCAATAATGCAATAGCTTGCATTGTACGCATGTTCGAGTTCTAAAACACCGCGACTAATCAAAGTAGCCGTTATGAATAGTAATAACCACTTTTAAAAATTATAGAAATTTTATATTTCAAAATGGACTTCATTTTTGTATTCCTAATATTGAAATTAGCCTATGTTGAATTTTTTGTAATTTTCCGAGAACTTCCAAATTTTTATGAATAGTGAAAAATACTTAAAACAACTTTTTTAATCAAAATAATTTATAGTGATAAGTTATACTATTTAGTGTTTTTAAGGTATAATTAGAATATATTTTTACCATTTTATCCAATGGTGGTCATTAGAATTAATTTAACATTGAAATTGGACATAAACAATTGCCAATCTTTTGATATAAATTGTTTCTTAAAAACACGCTATTTGTTGTGACAGCGGGAATTAATTATAAAATTAATTAATGCAACTAATATGTTTGTAATTTTGTAAAATAGACATCATTTTTCAATTCGGAATATCAATTATAGCTTAGGGTGAAATTTTGGCCTTATTCTGAAAAACTTCAATTTTTGATGAATAGTGAAACCACTAAGTGGTTGTTAAATAACTGATTTTTCGTTTAAATGAAATATTACCACTTCTGTGATTTGATTTTCAAAAATCCGACATACATGGTTGTCATTAAGAAGTAAAATGTGGTTCAATGGGATAAAAATAATTTTTTGGTGAATAGTAACTTATTAAGTTCTTAATCGCGATTAGTGGTAATTAGGGTAGTTTAAGGTATAAATAATACTTTAATAATATTAAATGACCTAGACACATGTCCCAACCTCATTGGTTGTGTCATGGCCGACCAAGACAAGCCATGGCCTAACTTGGGGACCCCATGGATCCACTTTTGTTGGGAAATAACATAAATTACTTTTTATTTAATGTTAAAGTGAAAATGACACTAACATAAAGTGTTTTACTAAAACAATTTTTAAGTAGGGTTACACAAGTCCAAATTTTGATTATAAATAGTCATTGGAAAGATAAAAATATTTCCTATATCATAGTATTTTTTTTATAATTTTTAGACATTAAATAAATTTAATTATTTATGACATAATAATGATGCAGCGATGACATCATTATTTGACGATTTAAATAAAATGGAAAGATAATATAAAATCTATGAACTACACATGGCCAAAACCAATTGGATGAGTGGATTTCGATGCCTTATCACCTTATCCACGAATTCTATCAATGTGGGACCTTTTAAAACCGAAACACATTTTCAAATAATGTAATGTTCCTTTACTTTCCAAAAGTGCCCCTCCTCTCCTCTTATAAAAGGCCCCCACCTCTACCTCATTTCACACACTCTTCAAGCCATTGGCTCGGCCAACCCCTGCCCATTTGCTCTCTCCACATCCCTCTCCTCATCCTAGAGGATTCCCTTTGGGCAGAATCCTTTCAAAGGAAGCCTTTAGGCTCAACTCAAAAGGAGTTACACTTTTTAAGGTAATTCATTCTCTCATGTTCTTTTGTTTTATTTTGCTTCTCCAACCCCCTAAACTCTTTTTATTTACTTCTTTTGTAACAACACCAGTATCTTAAATATACTAGGATGTTGTTATAAGATTTATTTGAGCTACACTTCCACACAACTACATCAAATGGTTAAAGAACATAAGGTTTCCGTGGATGGCGAAATTCTGCCTCCCGAAACGATGATTGTTCAACACTCATTTAACACCTTCAAAGGTGGCCATTATGATGTCACTATTTTTATATATGATATATAATATGTTTATGTTTTCCTTAAGCTTCTGTTTTTTTCATTTTGGGCATACCTTTATGGTTTCCATTATGGGTAAAACACGATATCTTCATTTTAGGAAGCGCGGACTACCGCCCCCTGAAAGTGATTTGATTCGTTAATACCATATGTGGGATGTGTGAAGGATAAAGTTAATGATATTATATATGTTATTATACTGGAATTATAATATACTCTCATTATGATTCCATTCCAGAAAATATGAAATAGAAATGGAAGTAGCGTTCATGCGTACGTACGGCTTACCGTCTCCATGAACGGTGCATTTCATTTCTTACCTCTAAATGTGATGTAATATTATAAATGAATGTATGTACTGGATATATATGACATATATGATATCTACATCATGAATACCATTCTGGATATAATGAACCTTTGACCAAATTAACAACATGTAAGTGTAAGAAGCCTATTTTTGACTTAAGAACCAAATACCGACAAAATGAACATTATTAACTTAAATAATTACATAATGTTCATATCATTGTAATAAGTGATATAATAAGGATAATGAAGTTGAAAATGGTTCTTAATAAGGTATATATTAACTCTAGTTTATTATTCAGGAGGTTAAAGAACGGTTGAGTCAAGTCAGACACGAGGTAAGGGAAATTCTTAACCCAATTTCTGTTCTTTGGGTTAATCTCCTACTTTCAAATTCTGTCATGATATTGTTATGTATTATCTTGTATTTGTACTTTCTTTATGTGTACATATAGTTAGTACACATAATAGATCTATTTTATTTATAAATGATCTTGTAAGGGAATTTCTTAACCCAACTTCCATTCTTTGGGTTAATCTCCTACTTTCAAATTATGTCATGATATTATTATGTCTTATTTTGTATTTTTTCTTTCTTTATGTGTACCTATAGTGAATACACATAATATATCTATTTTATTTTAAAAATGATCTTTTTAAGGACTTCGTCTCAATCTCCTTTCATTGAGGCATATTTGGTTTTATACACAACTTTCTTTTATACGGTGTATAAACCCCTTTGACTTTTAAGTTTATTCAAAAGGAATCTTTTTATACGAAGCATTTTACTAAACGACAAAAAGGGAATGTTTTTCTTTCCGTACTTATGCGGCGACAACGACTTCTCCGCCGCCGTGAACATTATTTGAGTTTCGGCTTCCTTTACAAGCCATACTTTTTTTAAAAAAGAAAAATAAATACAATGTTTTAACATTCTTTTATTTTGGTATTGAAAATGGTTTTGAAAGAATTTTTATTATATCAATGTGTTGTATTGATATCTTGTGATTGAAATATGGAAATGTTATGTTTCCTTTATGCATGTTTTATGTGATACGATTATGTTATGGTTTATGATATGTTTAAACCTATTCATATGAGGAATGTATTGGACTTAATATGTGACGGGTGGAGCCCGCCATAGCTCCTCGATGCATCGGTAGGTCTCATGAGACAACTAGACGTGGAATTGGCCGAGGCCCTTTCCCAATTTGATTTATGATTTTGGCCGAGGCCTTAATCATTTTAGACGTCTTGGCCGAGGCCTTGACAAAGTGTTTCAGAATGTCTGGCATTATACATTCCCTCATTATGAAAGTGGTTATTGATATTACATGTGATTATTCGACCAGTAGAATATCCATGTGAAGAAGTAAATGGCATTATCTCATTTTACTTTTGCCATATTATGTTGAAGTTCATGTTTAAGAGGCTTTTGTTTTAGTTATACATTGCCTTAAATGTTAATGTTTATTTATGAAAGCTTCCGCATTATTGTTATCCTTACTGAGCATTTGAGCTCACCCCTTTCAATGTTTAAAAATTTTCCAGGTTGTGAAGAAGTATTTTATGACTGACTTGCAAGAATAATCAGTGAAGATATGAGTGTGGACTATGAAGACCATGTTTTTTTTGTAGTTTGTTTAATTTTGATGTAATGAAAGACTTATGAATGTATCTAGTGTTTCCAAGGCTACTAAACTAATCGGTCTTTCGAGACTTGATCTTTTGGGATCATGCCAATGTTACGAAGTAATGCACCGGCTCTGGGTAGCTGGGGTCGGGGCGTTACAGTTGGTATCAGAGGCAGTTTAGTACTAACCTTGGAAGCTAGATTTAGATAAACTCTGATTAGAGCACATAGCCCGAAGATAGACTTTGAGGATGAGAATGTCGCAAAGTATGAGGCTAACTTTACAAGGTTAGCGAGGCATGCTGCAGATTATATACGTAACCCAAGAAGTAAGATTGATCGTTTCTTTGATGGGTTAAAACCATTTCTCCGTCGAGCTCTAGTGTCACAATCTTTCTCAACATACGAAGATATAGTCTCATGTGCTATCAAGACAGAAAAGGAATTCTCTAAGTCTTATGACAACAAAGTAAAGCAAGAGAAGAAGAGAACGGTGGAACAAGAGACAGATAAAGGGAAAAAGGGAAAGAAGGATTTTCCATTATGTGATAATTGTGGGAAGAATCACCCTGGTACTTGCCTAAAAGGAATGGGAGTCTGTTATAAATGTGGAGAAAAAGGTCACCAGGCACGTGATTGCAAGGGAAAGAAAGAGGCTGTCAAAGTTGAATGCTACAATTGTAGAGAAATGGGTCATTATGCAAATGAATGTCCTAAGCGTCAAGGAAACTTACCTCAGAAAAGGACAAGGGATCAAGGACAATCTTATGCTATTACTACAGTTGAAGCAGAATAACTAATGTATTGGTGCTTTTGGACTCATGGATTATATTCTGGTTATTAGAATAATGTGATATATATATAAGGATTGTACTGCAGTACTTTTTGATTTCAGTAAGGCTTTAATATGATTAAGGTAATCATATTTTTAGTATGTGACAATAAGAGAAACTTTTCTTTGTTTTGGGAATCTGATGTTACAATTGATTTTGGAATTTAGAGACCTTTTAGAGAAAGTCTGGACGGAGGTATTTTGGATAACTATTAAGGTTGGAATGGATTAAGTTGAACTTTGGATAGTATTGTTTAAGGCTAAAAAATTTATGAAGATTATTTTTGGAATATTATGATACTATAGGACAACCTGCAGGGTGGGGCATAACCCGTCGCGTCGGACAAAGCTGTAGGAATCGAACCCACAATCAAAGTGCGACATGCCTTTATTTCCTACCACTAGCCTACAGGAAGTCCCTGGTTATTAAAAAATAATTTTACTAATCTAAATGGTATGTGTTAACATTTGGAACCTTATACAAATAGGATAAGTATAATATTTTTAGGTTCTATTATCTTTTTGAGTGAAAGGTGAGCTGAAGGTTGAAACTCTAATTGTCAAGCATAAATATATATATACCTATCTCTTATTCAATGAATAAATTAATTCTTAAACTTTAGTAAAGGGATATTAAAACAAAAAATGTGTTATCCTAATACCTTATGTCTTGTTGAACTGATGATATTTTAAATCAACATAGATTGAAGGCTTTGAGGCCCTCAATTTGACAGTTGATTGTGATTGATGACCTCAATCACTCCCTACAAATATTTACGTTTTTCCTCCAATTATATGTCTTTAATTGCCACCAATGTTCTCCTTATCGAGATCATAATTTGGTGGTGACTTTCTTATTTCCATTTTCCCTCTTATTAAGGCTAAATTTTATTAACCTTATTTCCGATGTGGGTTTTCCTCAAAGGTATTTTCTCTTTTCAACCTTGTATTTTCCAAGAAAAATTTCAAATTGCGAGGACGCAATTTATTGAAGGAGGGGAGAATGTAACACCCCGAGCTTCCACGATACGCCTCTCTTTCAATAATGCAATAGCTTGCATTGTACGCATGTTCGAGTTCTAAAACACCGCGACTAATCAAAGTAGCCGTTATGAATAGTAATAACCACTTTTAAAAATTATAGAAATTTTATATTTCAAAATGGACTTCATTTTTGTATTCCTAATATTGAAATTAGCCTATGTTGAATTTTTTGTAATTTTCCGAGAACTTCCAAATTTTTATGAATAGTGAAAAATACTTAAAACAACTTTTTTAATCAAAATAATTTATAGTGATAAGTTATACTATTTAGTGTTTTTAAGGTATAATTAGAATATATTTTTACCATTTTATCCAATGGTGGTCATTAGAATTAATTTAACATTGAAATTGGACATAAACAATTGCCAATCTTTTGATATAAATTGTTTCTTAAAAACACGCTATTTGTTGTGACAGCGGGAATTAATTATAAAATTAATTAATGCAACTAATATGTTTGGAATTTTGTAAAATAGACATCATTTTTCAATTCGGAATATCAATTATAGCTTAGGGTGAAATTTTGGCCTTATTCTGAAAAACTTCAATTTTTGATGAATAGTGAAACCACTAAGTGGTTGTTAAATAACTGATTTTTCGTTTAAATGAAATATTACCACTTCTGTGATTTGATTTTCAAAAATCCGACATACATGGTTGTCATTAAGAAGTAAAATGTGGTTCAATGGGATAAAAATAATTTTTTGGTGAATAGTAACTTATTAAGTTCTTAATCGCGATTAGTGGTAATTAGGGTAGTTTAAGGTATAAATAATACTTTAATAATATTAAATGACCTAGACACATGTCCCAACCTCATTGGTTGTGTCATGGCCGACCAAGACAAGCCATGGCCTAACTTGGGGACCCCATGGATCCACTTTTGTTGGGAAATAACATAAATTACTTTTTATTTAATGTTAAAGTGAAAATGACACTAACATAAAGTGTTTTACTAAAACAATTTTTAAATAGGGTTACACAAGTCCAAATTTTGATTATAAATAGTCATTGGAAAGATAAAAAGCTTTCCTATATCATAGTATTTTTTTTATAATTTTGAGACATTAAATAAATTTAATTATTTATGACATAATAATGATGCAGCGATGACATCATTATTTGACGATTTAAATAAAATGGAAAGATAATATAAAATCTATGAACTACACATGGCCAAAACCAATTGGATGAGTGGATTTCGATGCCTTATCACCTTATCCACGAATTCTATCAATGTGGGACCTTTTAAAACCGAAACACATTTTCAAATAATGTAATGTTCCTTTACTTTCCAAAAGTGCCCCTCCTCTCCTCTTATAAAAGGCCCCCACCTCTACCTCATTTCACACACTCTTCAAGCCATTGGCTCGGCCAACCCCTGCCCATTTGCTCTCTCCACATCCCTCTCCTCATCCTAGAGGATTCCCTTTGGGCAGAATCCTTTCAAATGAAGCCTTTAGGCTCAACTCAAAAGGAGTTACACTTTTTAAGGTAATTCATTCTCTCATGTTCTTTTGTTTTATTTTGCTTCTCCAACCCCCTAAACTCTTTTTATTTACTTATTTTGTAACAACACCAGTATCTTAAATATACTAGGATGTTGTTATAAGATTTATTTGAGCTAAACTTCCACACAACTACATCAAATGGTTAAAGAACATAAGGTTTCCGTGGATGGCGAAATTCTGCCTCCCGAAACGATGATTGTTCAACACTCATTTAACACCTTCAAAGGTGGCCATTATGATGTCACTATTTTTATATATGATATATAATATGTTTATGTTTTCCTTAAGCTTCTGTTTTTTTCATTTTGGGCATACCTTTATGGTTTTTCATTATGGGTAAAACACGATATCTTCATTTTAGGAAGCGCGGACTACCGCCCCCTGAAAGTGATTTGATTCGTTAATACCATATGTGGGATGTGTGAAGGATAAAGTTAATGATATTATATATGTTATTATACTGGAATTATAATATACTCTCATTATGATTCCATTCCAGAAAATATGAAATAGAAATGGAAGTAGCGTTCATGCGTACGTACGGCTTACCGTCTCCATGAACGGTGCATTTCATTTCTTACCTCTAAATGTGATGTAATATTATAAATGAATGTATGTACTGGATATATATGACATATATGATATCTACATCATGAATACCATTCTGGATATAATGAACCTTTGACCAAATTAACAACATGTAAGTGTAAGAAGCCTATTTTTGACTTAAGAACCAAATACCGACAAAATGAACATTATTAACTTAAATAATTACATAATGTTCATATCATTGTAATAAGTGATATAATAAGGATAATGAAGTTGAAAATGGTTCTTAATAAGGTATATATTAACTCTAGTTTATTATTCAGGAGGTTAAAGAACGGTTGAGTCAAGTCAGACACGAGGTAAGGGAAATTCTTAACCCAATTTCTGTTCTTTGGGTTAATCTCCTACTTTCAAATTCTGTCATGATATTGTTATGTATTATCTTGTATTTGTACTTTCTTTATGTGTACTTATAGTTAGTACACATAATAGATCTATTTTATTTATAAATGATCTTGTAAGGGAATTTCTTAACCCAACTTCCATTCTTTGGGTTAATCTCCTACTTTCAAATTATGTCATGATATTATTATGTCTTATTTTGTATTTTTTCTTTCTTTATGTGTACCTATAGTGAATACACATAATATATCTATTTTATTTTAAAAATGATCTTTTTAAGGACTTCGTCTCAATCTCCTTTCATTGAGGCATATTTGGTTTTATACACAACTTTCTTTTATACGGTGTATAAACCCCTTTGACTTTTAAGTTTATTCAAAAGGAATCTTTTTATACGAAGCATTTTACTAAACGACAAAAAGGGAATGTTTTTCTTTCCGTACTTATGCGGCGACAACGACTTCTCCGCCGCCGTGAACATTATTTGAGTTTCGGCTTCCTTTACAAGCCATACTTTTTTTAAAAAAGAAAAATAAATACAATGTTTTAACATTCTTTTATTTTGGTATTGAAAATGGTTTTGAAAGAATTTTTATTATATCAATGTGTTGTATTGATATCTTGTGATTGAAATATGGAAATGTTATGTTTCCTTTATGCATGTTTTATGTGATACGATTATGTTATGGTTTATGATATGTTTAAACCTATTCATATGAGGAATGTATTGGACTTAATATGTGACGGGTGGAGCCCGCCATAGCTCCTCGATGCATCGGTAGGTCTCATGAGACAACTAGACGTGGAATTGGCCGAGGCCCTTTCCCAATTTGATTTATGATTTTGGCCGAGGCCTTAATCATTTTAGACGTCTTGGCCGAGGCCTTGACAAAGTGTTTCAGAATGTCTGGCATTATACATTCCCTCATTATGAAAGTGGTTATTGATATTACATGTGATTATTCGACCAGTAGAATATCCATGTGAAGAAGTAAATGGCATTATCTCATTTTACTTTTGCCATATTATGTTTAAGTTCATGTTTAAGAGGCTTTTGTTTTAGTTATACATTGCCTTAAATGTTAATGTTTATTTATGAAAGCTTCCGCATTATTGTTATCCTTACTGAGCATTTGAGCTCACCCCTTTCAATGTTTAAAAATTTTCCAGGTTGTGAAGAAGTATTTTATGACTGACTTGCAAGAATAATCAGTGAAGATATGAGTGTGGACTATGAAGACCATGTTTTTTTTGTAGTTTGTTTAATTTTGATGTAATGAAAGACTTATGAATGTATCTAGTGTTTCCAAGGCTACTAAACTAATCGGTCTTTCGAGACTTGATCTTTTGGGATCATGCCAATGTTACGAAGTAATGCACCGGCTCTGGGTAGCTGGGGTCGGGGCGTTACATATATAATGAAATAATTTATTCTCGTGGTATTATAATGTTTATATTACATAAATTATTAGTATTCATGCGGCTCTCATTTGGATAGTAACACTAACTAAAATACCATTTTAAATGTTTTAAAAATTTATTCTTCTAAATATTTCTCCTTAATGTCCATGTTTTAAAAATGGATTTATGGTTTTATTTATATGTACATTAATGTTTAAAAATTAATATTCATTTTAAAAGATTAAAAGTTTTATGGGACACTTTGATTCAAAAATATATATTTTTAACGGCTTATTGAGAAATAGCGTGACTTATAAATGTTTTCAATAAAAATGGGGATATTTCTCTCAAATAGTTTTGATGATTATTTTAATCTATGTCAATATCCTTATATATTATTGGTTGAGTTTAATATATTACAATAAAATCTTCTATATTATATTGAATGAGTTATGTTTGACTGTGGGTGTGCTATTTTTATACCATTCACGGTTTGTGGATAAAGTGTTTCCATTTCATATGCTAGTTTTAATACGAATGTTTATGTTATGATTCAAACTTTTCATATGAGATATGCATTGGACTTAGTAAGTGATGGGTGGAGCCCGCTGTAGCTCCTCGATGCATTAGTAGGTATCATGAGACAAACTCGTGTCTTAGCACAAGTCCTTGACAATATCTTATTAGTAGTCTTGGCAAAAGTCCTTGAATATGTGGTTATCTAGTCTGGCATTATGAATTCCATCATTATGAAATTGGATATTGATATATTATGTGACTTTTCAACTAGTAGAATTTCCACATTTATAAGTAAATGGTATTATTTGATTTTATCTTTTCCATATTATTCTGAAGTTCATGTTTAAAAGAATTTTGTTTTAGTCGAATACATTGCCTTAAATGTTTTATACTTATTTATGAAAGTTTCTGCTTTATTGTTATTCTTATTGAGCATCGAATCTCAACCCTTTCTATGTTTTATTTCTCTCAGGATGCAAAGAAGTCAATTATTACTGACCTACAGGGATATTCTATGGGATCTCAGTGTTGTCTATGGAAACAATGTTGTTGTAGTTTTCCATTTTATGATGTAATGTAAACCTTATGAATATATCTAGTACTTCCAAGGCTACTAAACTAATCAGTCTTTCCAGACTTAATCTTTTCTGATCATGCCAAGGATACGTAATAATGCACCGACTCTAAGATTCTGGGGTCGGGGAATTACATTTATGTTGTTCAATTTGAAAAGAATATGTAATTAATTTTCCTTCTACGGGATCATTATTAATTTTTGAATGAAACCCACTTTCATCCCTAGGGTTCCTTACATTATAAAAAGTGATTTATTTTAATTAGAATGTTTTATGAAACCCTTTTCTATTTCCAAGGGTTATTCATGACAATTGAATGATTTCCATGTGGAACTCATAAATATATATTATTTTGGATGGGGTCCTATATCCCTTTATAATGTGCTAGTTAAAATATGGTATCTTAGGAGAAAAAGTATATGAAAGTACATTTTTTTAATGAATTCACACTGATATTATAGCACATTAATGTATTGTTTCCCTAAAAATGTTTTTTACACAATTGAAATATTTTTCATTGTTCTTTTCTTATTTTTATGATGATATTAATATCACATTTTTTATGTTAATTAACTCACAATTGATTCATGTCTAATGTTATTCCATTCTTTATTCCAATACTCAGGACATGGATCTTTGCTATTTTACTATAACATCCTCACATAATTTGATGTATGATATGTTTTGAGTCTATAAAACTATTTATTCTCTTTTTTTGTTATATTTTAAGGTAGTTTAAGAGTTAGTTTTTTTAAAGAGATCTAAGAATTATAGATTCGTTGTTTTGTAGAGGTGTCGTTATGTAGTGTCTGGAAGGATTCCACTTTCTCACTAGTGGAACCCTTTGGATAGCCAGTGGAGAAACAATATTTCTATATATTATTGAAGATCCCAAAATCTAGCATATGTTGTGCTATTGGAAATCCCATATGGTTAGAAGATCCTAGGTGGTTCTGCCCATCCCATCAGCTCACTGGATTTCAATTAACGAATCACTAGTTCATCGGTGTAGTATATCCAAGTGTGAAATGATTGAACCCAAGAGTATATTACCTTAATTACACAATTTTGACCCTGAAATCCCTATTTATAATTTGATATCACGCTTCTTGGTGCTTGGCCTTCCAATTCCATCTATATTTTCCTCTATAACATTAGTTCTATTCTGTGATGCTATAATAGTATATTCTATTTAGACCTATGCCAAATTCATCATATTTTTTTGAGAGATGTGTATGCATTTTTGAATCATATTTTATTTCTATGCGGATCCAATGATGTTTTCATCCATCCTTTATATATCATAGATAGATAAAAAATATTAATGACATATCTTGATCATAAAAAAATAAATCATAAACTATTAACATCTTATGAGTATATATTCAAGGATCACATTCCTAGACATCTTCTTGATGACAAACTATTGAATGAAATAAAATCCCTTGATGACCTTTGGTATATTTGTGGTGATGTAACAAAGTATGCCCTTAAATAGAGTTAGAAAACCCATGAATGGTGGATGTTTTCCAGTAAGAAAAATTAGAATGGTAAAATTGAGGACTCATGATTCTTGATTATCATCTAGTATCTCTATTCTAATGAAGGATTATTGGTGGATCAATGATCATTGGATAGATATAGGTTATATTCAATAATTTTCATGGAATTAAAAATCAATTCATATATCAATAAAAAATAGTTTGAATTGATGTACTCTCTAACAATATATCTTTTAACTAGTATCATTGATGGAATCCAAAATGTATGTGATTCTAGAACAACCATTTTTTACAAGTAATCACCATGGGTATATTTTCTATTCCTATTTAATGATGATTCATCACTCAAGATATGAATCCTTGATGTGAAGGCTCATTCACTGTGGGTGAGAAAGATGATTTAGACTTATATCATTGGATAAAATTTCGATTACTTCGTCAATGATCTTGATATAGGAATTTCCTTACCCTTTAGATCCTTATATATGAGTTTTAAAGGATTTTTATATTTTTGATTTATAACCTATGTTGGTTATGTGATTGCATGTGGGAGATTTAGTGGTCCTTGAGTCCTGTTCATGACGTGTTATCATATGATTGGGGTGTTTCCTATTGATAACTATTATTAATATTCATTATTGTTCAATGATATGATTTTTATTGGTTATGGTATTTAATGGCCTGCAAAATATTACTTCATCAATCTAGATGATTAGGTTGCTCATGTTCAGTTAGATATCCCCTTGGCAGGGGAGTGTGAAGACCTAAAAATGGCTACATATAATGGTCACTTGATGGAATTGATCTGATCAGAGAGTCATTTTTATTGATCTGAGAGTGGGCCATTAATTGGAGTGGATAATTTTTCATTTACATGTCATATTCAGAGAATTCCACAAAGGGGTGATGTATTTTTCAATTACATAAAGCTAGTTAGGTGGGACATACCATCAAATGAGGTTAACGATCACCACCAAGGTGGGGTGAGTGGAATTTCCTTACTGAAAAAACATGGGTATAGGAACAATAGTATTAGGGTGTAAACTTACATTCGGACTTAAGACATGGAATTTAACTTGGATTTCATAGACATATATATCCTTATCAACATCACACCAAATAAGGTGGTTAGAGGTTTCAGGCATATTATTTAGTGCATTATGAATTTTTGCTTGCATGGTTTTATGTTTTTTTGAGAATTTATTTGTGTCATTAAAAACACTATTATAAATTATGTTCAATTATATTAAGGATTCATCGGTGGTGTCTTTTTGGGTATATTACTCACACCCTACATAGGAATCTTGATGAATGCATAGGCTTCAAAACTAGGGATCCAATGAATGGAAATGGCTATATGAAATAGTTTTTAAGATTTGGAGGCTCAAGTCAGAGGTGATTTTAGGAGATACTCAATAATTTTGATGTTCTTTTTATTTCTATTTTTATCATTGATTACACGGTTTGACCTGCAATATTTTGGAGTCTTTGTCCACATTTCCTATATGATATTAAGTAAATGGAATTCCATTTGTTATACCATTATTAATTTATTCTAATACTTGAATCCATTTTATTATTATTTCTTGATTTATTGATTCTAAGGGTATAGTCTCCCCACTCATGATACTCAGAACCTCACTTCTAGTTATAATTTTCTTGTGATGTGTAGTTGTGCTTGAGGAGATGTGGGACTTCTTCTTGAACTTAGCAATTTTTCTCATTCTATTATAAAGTAGTATTATAAAAAAAATATTCTTTTCTTTTTTTACCTTGGGACATGGAATAAAAGATGGAGGTTGTGTGGGAGTTGGTTAGAGGAGTTTCGATATTCATGGAAAAATCAGGTGTAACATACATCTTAAATACCATTTTTTGGATTTTTTTTATAGTTTTATAAGATTTTGGCGCTTTCATGCATCATGATTGGGCATGTAGGATCAAATTCCATATATATACCTACTATGTATTTTATCATAGTTCAATAATTGAATTACATGATTGGTTTTATCAATTTTGGATAGCCATATTTTCGTTGTCTATTTCTTATATCAATTCTGGAAAATAATAGTTTAAATTTATTATACGATTATGTTTTTTGTATATATGATTATGACCAACATGAATGGATGGAGAATCCAAGGTAGAGATTGGAGGGATATACCTTTGGGGATGGGAATCTTATTAGGAGATCCTTTGTGTGAAACCATAGATTAATTTGGGTATTTCATCAACAAATTTCTGCAAATGTATGAATTTTATTTTATAATTTTATAAACTTAATCACAGAGAAGTTTAATGGGAGAACCAAAAGAGGTATACCACAATTCTCTTGTTAGAGAGGATGATCATATACCATCACCAGTGGAGCAAGAGAATGTACCCCAATATTATCAAGTACTAGATCTAGTGATATAGGCTAAATAACCAATATATCCAAGAATTTTTGTTCATTTTCCCATTCAAGAAGAAGACATTCAAAAGAATATGATCTATCATGATCGTTATTTCAGACTCCAACATCTAGAAATTTTTTTGGGAACTGGTGTCATGTATTATTCATATGAATCATTAGATATTATCAATATCATTTTTGATCTGTTCTAGTCTCATAGGGAAGCATGCGTGATCTTTAAAACTATCATGATTGATGAACCTTCTAGGATACGATGTGCTACCATGAATCAAGAAAGACAAAAGGAGTGTTTTACAAGGGATACCATCAAGGAACTATTTCATGAGTAATATTTTCCTTATAAAATGAAGTTGGACCTTTCTAAGTAATTCATATATTTGTATTTGGGGCATATTTTCATCTCTATATATTATACTTGATTCACATAGTTACATATCATTTCTATTCTGTTGGATGGGAATAAGGAACAAAATTCCTGAATGTTCATGATATTCCTTCTTACCGAGCTCAGAAATTATGTTATGGAATTTAATCTAATAATGTATTATTAGGTTCTTCACAAGGCTCTGAATTCTATGATGGGATAGAGGAGGACATGATAGTGGGATACATCCAATAAATGGTAAACCAAGGACTAGGCTTCATCTCACTACTATGTTATCCTCTTATAGTAGTACAAAGGGGATGGCTAATTAGGAGTAGTAGGGCAGTAGTTAGACATTCTAGAGTTGGATTACCTCAGTGGCCTCTATGGGTTATGATTCTAGTGGGTTCTTCAATTGTGGTAAAATGGTGCATTGTATTAATTATTTTATGAATCCATCATTGGAGTGCGATATATGTGGTTAATCTGTTCATCTTTGGTGATTTTTCTGAGAGATTATCAATGGATTGTTGGGATATCAAGTCAAGATAGGACTAGAAGACCTTATTAAAGGATGTATACTTCTTAGATATCAAGTAATCAGGGCTAATAGATTGTAGATATGAAAAAATGAGATTTATTTCTGGATAATGTTCTAGTGAATAGTGGTGATATACTATCTATTATTTGAGGAATGAACTTAATCACTGATTCATTGTCTACTATATTTTTGGACTGATTCTTCTCATTTTTTTAATTCACTTATTACTAGACATGAATTATCAGTGAAGTTTTATTCAATGTTTCGTTCCATGGATCAACCATTGGGAATAAAAATATACCATATTCAGTTATTTATAAAGTTTCCTATAGTAGTTTATAGTTATAGAAATATTTGGTACATCATGATTTGGAGATGAAGAGCTTTGATGTGATTATTGACATGGTATGGCTGACATGTTATAGATCACAAGTTTATTACTATCAATGATGGGTATCATTCATGTCAACAAAGGGAGAGAATTTTATTATGAAAAATGAGTTGGAATCAGTAGAATGAAGGGTGAGTCTAGACATGAGTTGTTATGGGATGATTACAACAAATATCATAGGATTTTCTATTTTAGTGGGATTACTGGTTTCCCCCTTTTCATTTCCCCTGGTTGTAGATCTCTCTCATGATTTTATCCTATATTACTTGGTGTGTATCCGATTTCGAAACCCACTTATCATTTCAAATCAGTTGAGTTGAAGGGTCTCGAATTAAATATCAAGGACTTGGAATAAAACAATATTATCAGGTGAAGTTTATCACAATGGAGTGCACCACTATTGTACTCAATGAAGAAATAAAGTAGTCTAAACACTGTATTGATTACAAAAAGTTGATTTTGGTGACTATGAGCAATTGGGAAACTATTCCCAGGATTAAAAAACTCATTTATCAATTCTGGGGAGACAGGTTGTTCTCCACGTTTGATCTCTGACCGGGTTATCACTAGTTTTGGTCCAGAGAGGTGAACGTTCCAATAATGGATTTTAAAAGTAGTTATGGGATATAAGAGAAACTGGTGATGTATTTTGGACTAAATAATTAATCAGCAGTATCTATGGTTCTCAGGAAAATGATCTTACAACAATATCTTAACTCATTGATCGTAGTGGTCATTGATGATGTTCTTCTCTACATAATTGCCTTAGAGTAGCACAATAGGCATCTCAAGATATTTATGAGTACCCTTCATGCACATCATTTTTATTCTAAGCTAAAAAAGTATATCTTTTGGATAAAAGAGGTTATTTTTTTGGTCATCCATTTTCTAAGATGAGAATATTAGTGGACCCAGAGGAATTGGTGGTGATTATGTCTTTTATATGTACTATATCATGAATGAGATCAGGATATTTTTGGGTATTATTACTATAATAAATACATTTTTTCTAGGATTTTTAGGATTTAATAACCCCTATGATTACACTAATATTTTAAGGTGTGAAGCTTCACTAGTCAGTCTATTATGAGTATGAATTTCTTGGGCTAAAGAGGAGGTTGAATATAGCTTTAGTTTTGGTAGTTCTTGATTTTTGGATTATATAAGTAATTATTTTGATGCACTAGGATTCATTTTGGGAATGGTTTGGATGTAGAGGTATCATGTGTAATCTTATGGGTCACTTCAACTGTGACCCCATGAGTGAAATTGTACCACCCATGAATTGGATTTTGAAATTTTTCTCTATTAATTTTTTGTGTTAGAAACACCATTTCTTCTTTGAGAGATTATTATCTATATAGAACAAAAGATCTTTCATTGTATCTTCACACCGCAGGATCACAATCTGGGGATGAGGTGCTGGGTAGAGTCGAACCAAATGTTTGACATTGAGATGAACTATACTCCATGTGAATGTAATGTCATTATATATTATCCTAGATATATGATGTTTTTAGTTCAAGAGTTTGGTTAACGGCCTATAGGTGAACTTTGTCACATGTTTATCTTGTTGGATGGTTGGATGTGGGAAGATTTTGAGGAATAGGGGTTGATGAAATGTGCACTAGTAGGGGTGATGTATTCTTTATAAGACATGATGATGTATAGTCTGGAATATAACCTTGAGTGTATTGTGGTGTGGGAACACCTAGTTGGTGGTTACCCAATATTTGGGTGGTTTTGTACGTCAATTATGTGTTCCTAGTACATGAGATAGTTTTATTATATTTTGTCATTATATAAGAGGTTACGAAAGATTCCAATTATATAAATTTGGTGGATCATACTAGTGAGAAAACTGTGTACCATGAAATTAGGTGATAGTTCTAGTGGATAGAGATGAAGAGGGAAATTTATAGATTCATTTCATGATTCCATGCCTTCCAGAGGATGAAGGTCAAGAACGAGCATATAGGCAGTTTGATCGAGATAGTTCTTATAACCATGTGGAATTCATAAGAAGTCATCATGGAATTTTTGATAATTTTCTCATGACCTAGAGAAGTAGTGACATGGTATGTGTTATTTTTGATCGATTGATGATTGGTTTTCATTTCCTACTGATATATGAGACTCACTCAGTTGAGGAGTTGATAAATATGTTTTTACATGATATCGTTTGAATTCATGGAGTTCCTCTAATAACTGTATCTAATAGAGACTAATGTTTTATGATGTTGATTTCGTAGGGATTGAATATGTACATATGGACTCAAATGATATTAATTATAGTGTACCATACCTAGAAAATTGAACAGTTAGGGAATATGATTCCAATATTGGTGTATGTGCTATGATCATGTGTTTTGGGTTTCAATATAGATTGAGATAATCACATAGCCTTGTTTGAATGTGTATAAATCTATAGTTACCATGGTTTAATCCATATAGAACCTTATGAGGCACTATATGTTATTACATTCCATTTATGAATTTTTTGGCATGGAGTTGGTCATGCAGTGGTTATGGGGATCAGTATGTTACATGATACCTCCATGATAGAGTGAATCTTATTTAGAAGACGAGGATCACATATCATATTATAAAAAATAATTATGAAAACCATAGTAAGAGACCCTTGTAGTTTGTGTTTTACCACTAGTTTTTTTATGATAGCAACTTATTGGTTTAGACACTGATGGTTAATGAAGAAAGGGAAGTGATATAAATGTTATGTTGGAACCATTGAGATCACTGAGTAGATTTTAATATGATAATACCATCAAGATATTCATTATTTAGTTCAAGGTATTCATGATGTGTTTCATGTCTCACTAATTCGGATGTGCGTGCCCAATCCTATGCATACAATCAACTGTGAGGATGTTGAGTTGAATATTGAGACATCATACATGTAGTGTCTAATGTAGATTTTTTTAAATTGTGATAAATTCATATGAGTAAAGACCATATAACTTTCTTACATCTTATGGAATCATTGATGAATCAAAGAGGATAGATAGGAGCATAAGGTGGATGTTTGAGCTTAATAGTCCGAGTTATCTAAGTAGAACCATACAAGGTGCTTCATGGGTATGATTAGTCATTAGTGGGGAAAATTGTAACATACAAACATAATTTAATGTTGGAGATGTTTTTATTTTTTAAAATTATATATTCTATTTTGGATATTCCCTTTTCTGGGTGATTGGGAGGTTGTGTTTTAAAGTGATTGGGTTCGAGAACCTAATGATAAAAGTCTCATAGAAGGAGTAATTAATGGATATAAAGGTTCCACCAGCTCTCTAGTGGGGAGACAGTGGGTCAAAATCATTTTGTAGACCCCGCCATTCAGTTTTGGGGTGCCATCTAAAGAGAATCAGGATTTTCATATCCCAATATTACATCCATTGAGATGAATATTAAATACATTCCACAAATAAAATAGTATGCAATGTATATGCTTGGTTTCTTTGGAGACTAGATACACTATGTTCTTATTTATTGAAAAATATTGACTAGCTTCAATATCTTAAACAAATATATTCTCTTTTGTACTCTTAATTGATATACCCTAATAAAAATCATTCTTCACCACATGGGGAAAGGGAACATAAAAGTGTGAGGTAAAATTCTCAATATGGGTAAAAATATGAGAATTCAATATTTTATTTTATGAAATAATTAGATAAGAATAATGGTATAAGATCATGAAAATAGCATACAATGTTCATACCAAAACATTATTAGTTAACAAAAGTTATTCATTGAACAAATATTTATAATTCCAAAATACATGATTCATAAAATTGTGAAATCATCATAATTCAAGAACCATCATAATTCATGAACCATCATATCATGTCATAAATTTGATGAACCAACATTGGTATATAAACCATTTTATATATCATGGATAACTACCAAGATCATCGAACATAGTGGATCATACCTCATCACCTACATTGTATGGTGAATCAATTCCACTAACTTGTTTTCAATAGTGGATTGGGCCCATCAACATGTTTCACATTGTTATATCATGAGATATAAGGCATTAACCAATTTATTGGAGGGATACATAATTCTAGTCCCACTAATAACATAATTATAACCACACTTATATTTATCATAATATCATACAACGTTCATCATATCACCATATATAAATTTTGTAAATAATACTAGGTTTATAAAAATTTCATCAATTCATCATAGCATTACCCTTGAAAATAAATGGGTTTCATAAAAATATTTTCAGCATAAAAATTATCCATATTTAGAAATATTACATATGATATGATTGGATCATATATATAGTAAATAATAACTAACATATAAGGATGTAATTACTTATGAAAAATTCCTTTAAAAGATCATTTGAAAAGTTCTTGTAGAAAATATCATTTTCACTTCGAAAATCACAATTAAAATAATAATATTTCTAATATATAATTGGAAACATTTTATTTAAAAATAAACATTAATACTTGTATAATAGGGTTCAAATCATTGAGTGGTCATGATGGTGTACAATTCCGTACATGTCATATACGTTAAAACAAAGATTCCTTTAACCTTTTTGTAAAAAGTAAAAAAGAACTTCATATAAGAAATGATAAAATATCCCATTTTAAATATATTTACCAAATAAAATAATTGGTGAAAATTGATTATTCCAAAATATTATAATATTAAAAAATTGTTTTATATTTTTTTTAGAAAACATGGATTTGGATGAGAAAACTTTTTCGGCTGAAGAGAGAAATAATGTCAGTTTTCCTCTAAAATATTCATTTGGTATCTTAGGTTATTAATTAGATGAAAATGAATGTAAAATTTTTATTATTCATAAATAACCACAGGATAATAAAAATAAATGTATTTATCAAATAATTACCATATAAATTTCTCAAAATAAATTCAATCATAAACAATCTCAATTAAAATAGGATGGAAATATAAATCCCCTACCTCAAGTTATTCTTACATGAAAAAAATATAGCCTCTAATATAAAAAATTAAGAATTATTATACTTATATAGAAGATGAATATGTGTACTTATAATATAATATATTATCCCAGTATAATGTTTCAACACCCATTTATTGGTAATTCCTCATTAAAATCTTTATTTTTTTTATGTTAATAGTTGTGGTTTTTATTAGAATTTTGGTTCAATAGTTCAATTACTTGTACATTTATCATAATTATATATTATCTAATAATTTTAGTAAGTTTATTAATACCATATATTTTTATTTTCAATTTATTTATATTCATCCATCAAATATATAGATAGAAAAATGGATTGCACCATTTATGGATACATAATGTTGTATATACACATGAACACTATTTACATATTTGATGAATAGAAAAAGCAAAATAATTAATAATGATATTTTATAGAATAATTAATTTATTTATATATAACATATATTAATTAAATTAATCCTTAATATTATCCATTTAAATTATAATAAAAAATAGAATCACAATGCTTTATGGTGCAGTACTCCCCCAAACACACTTGTGTTGTTATCATATTTCAATAGATTGGAAAATATGAAGTTATATGCTATATTTTAATTAAAAATAATATTTATGTTACACAAATTTTATATATACCATAACAACCTCATTATATAGATACTTTATAGGCGATGATGATAACTGAATTACGTCCGTTCGTGAGGCGGTAGTCTGTCGTTCACATGATCGACAATCTCATTTCCCATTTGAGGGTAGAGGATATGGAAATAGTTTATGCCCTCATCATAATATAATATAATTTTTTTAATGTTAATCTTGTTATTATATTGGTATGTCATGATAATATTTTTTGAATGTGGAAAAATAAATAAAACAAAGATGTATGTTTAAAAATGATACATATTCTTTGGAAAACCTCTATATGTTTTCTCCAAATGCCTTCCTATGAGATTTTTCTAAGGAAAACATGGAATATAGGTTTTTGGGAAGGAATTAAGGAATTTTTTTTTTATTTACTACAAATTTATCTTGATGTGTAAATGGAATAATAAATGAGGTTCTTTTTTATAATTGGGGGAGAGGAAACACATGGAATTTTAAAAAAGAATTAAATATTCCTACATATTATGCATATAAAATGTACTAATGATGAAAAATTACAAAAATATTTTTGATATAAATTCTATATATGTTTATAAATTTCAAATTAAACTATTTTTAGGTCATTTTGAACCCTAATATTTTAATTTTGAACCCATGGTAAAACTATTTTATCCTAAACTGTGGAAACAAATATTGACTATTTTAACAATTAATTGTGGTAAAAAAAATTAATTTGACAATATTATAAGAATATTAATTATATTGATTCCAAATACTAAATTTGTTTTATCAAATATAATTCCCAATATAAGATGAAATTAATTGAAAATTCAACTCATAAATGTGTTGAAAATGTGGATTTTTCAAAGAAAAAGCTTTAATACATATGAAATGTTTCTATATAAAAATTTAACATAAAATTGATTATAATGAACTAAATTGGATTAATAATAACAAAATTTTACTAATATTTATTTTTAATTTTTTTTATTTTTTATCATTGTAAATTCATTAAGCAAAAAAGACAATTCTTACTAAAAATTAGTATTTTCACTATTTGTTGAAGAAATAATCTTTTCATAAATTTATTAAAATTTTAATCCAAGATAATTTCCACATTAATATTTAAAAAATTAATTTAATTATTTTAAATAAATTTTAATAATTTGAAAAACAAATTATTTTAAAATAAATATGCAAAACATGAGAAATTTGTTTTTATAAAAATAAAGTTTCTAAGAATAAATATGGATTTATTCTTATCTCATAAGTAGAAAAAAATATTCATCACTAATAAATATTTATTTGAGTATATAATGTATAATTTTCACTAATCTTATTAACTAATATTGAATAATTTAATTTATTAATATAAAATACACTTGTTGAAAAAAATATATTTTAGAAAGAAACCCATTATTTTTAATTGGTTATTATTTTCATTTCCTATTAATTTATTACCAAAGAATTATTTTTGTATATGTGTGAAATATATAATTTAATAAATTATTTAACAATATCCATAACATCTAATCTAATGTCTACAAAACAAATTTTTTTCAATCATAATATTTTAATAGTATATTGTAGTTCGTTTTAACATGGTTTTTTGTGTAACGCATAATAGTAAAGAAATTTAATTTTTTTGAAAAAAAGATATATCATAAAATTTATGAGTGTTACACCATCATCAATCTATTTGATCTATAAAATATCTTGTTTTTATTCCCAACAAACATTCCAGCTGATGAGGCCCACCTACTCACCAGTGTAGTCCGGCCCAAGTGTGCAATAAATTCACCTCATATGCTTCTAATTATATGCATTTTTTACCACCTTAACTCCAAAAATCTGACAGTATACCCCATATTTTGAATTTTATACCTATATGGTTTACTCTTGGCATATCCCATTCATATCCCCATGTGTCTTTGACATTGGATCGATCAAATGATTCTATAACAACAGGTTATTTCAATATCTATTCCAAATTATTTGTCATTAATGAGAGATGTGTATGGATATATAATGGATATATGTTTTCATTGTGGATATAGTTATTATTTCTTCCATACATCATAGATATATGAAAAAACAATATTAATAACAATGCATCTTAATCAGATCATTCTATACCATCGACTATGAACCTTTTATGGGTATGTGTTTATGGATCATCTTTACAGACCTATTCTTAATGATGGATTATTTTTATAAATTTAATTTTTCAATGATCCTTTGTTATATTGGTGGTGTACTCAATGTCATAATCATATCCCCTAATCCAAATCTTGATTTCTCGTGTATGAAAATATTTATGGTAATTCATCTTAAAATGGTCATCTTGAGACCTTATTCTTCTTGAGTTTCTAATTTGATCTCTATTATAGTGATGTATTCTTGATAAATCAATATTCATTAGCTAGACTAAATTTATATTATAAAATATACAATTAATTCAGGTTCCATTCATGAATCTATAAAGAATAAATTAAATTTATTTCCTCTCCTTAAATATATCTTGGAGCAAGTGTTGTTTAAAAACATAAAGAGTTATGTGATTTTAGAACTACCCTTCTTAATATTTAATCATCTTAGGTATCTTTTCTGAACATCATTCTTTTGGAATTAGTACCTGATATAGGAATCCATGATTTGTGTTCTAGTACTCCATTGGTTCACAACATGTTTCATTTTTTGTTGATTTGATGAAATTTGGAGTACTACATTAATGAGATTGAGGTAATAATTTCGTTTCAATTTAAAGCCATGTATATGATGATATCTTGATTTATAGGTTTAATTTTCATAACAAATTATTATTATGTGATTTCATGTGGGTGAGTGGGTATCCCTTGAGACCCATTGTAGATGTTTGGTCATATGATTTTAGTATGGCCTCTTCAGAACTATTCTTGATATGTGTAACACCTCGAGATTTTATGAGAATAATTATTTTTAATTTCTTTGACATCTTGTGTTTTAAGTTTCACCAAGAGTAGATTTCACAATACTCAACACTGTATTATCTTTGATTATATGCAAACACTATTCTTGGCTTGTATTACATGCAATATCAACCCTCGTCGATAGAGTGTGTTGTACGCAATACTGAGTTTTACTAAATAACGATATATTATTATAATATTATTATTAAGTATCCGTTAATAATAGTATTAAATACATTTTGAATTTTATAATATTATTATTAATCTTACAAATTTTCTATAACATTGTATGAGAATAAATTTAATTTTTTTTGGTAAAATAAGTATTTTTTAAAAAATGCAGTATTGCTGCCTTATGATGGAACACCCACATTAAATCTAGTTTTGACATGTTTATAAGTTCAATTTAAAAAAATAAAATTATTGTTTTGAATGAGGATATAAAAATATACTTTGGATAAATTTTTAATATTATTCCGATAACTTTCAGATTTTAATGAATAGTAAAAACACTCTATATTTTAATTAAAAACAACTTTTTTCATCGTAAAAATTTATATGTTTAAATTATAATATTTAATGGTTTTAAAATATGAAAAGAATATATTTTTACCATTTAATATTATTTATTTCAATAGCATTGATTTTACATTGAATACATCGATAAAATCATTTCAATCATTTGCAATGTTTTAACTTTTAAAATTCATTTTCGTAACAAGGAGATTAATTTTAAATTAATTTCTTCAAATTATGTGATTTGAATTTGAAAAAATGGATTCCATATTTGTAGTCAGTAGGTACGAATTATGTTAATAGGCTACTTTTTATTTTTGGGAAATATGAATAGTAACTCCGATAAATTTTATTTACCCTAGTTAAAGGTAAATCAGGTAATTAAGGGTAAATATAATAATATAATATTTCCATAACACTTGTCATAAAATAATTGGATGTTTATATTTCTTCTTAAAACATACTTGGGTTGAAATAGAATCTATTAGAACCCACTTGGATGTGATTAAGACCTTTAATTTATTTTATTTAAAACAAAGTAAAATATGTCTCACTCAATCTTTAATAATAAAAGTATTTTTAATATAAGTTTATACAGACTTTAAATTATATTATAAATACTCATTTAAAATCTAATTTTTTTTCTTTGTTATGGTAGTTTATTTGTAATTTATAAGAGATATTTAATTACCTTAATTGATTATACATTAACGATGCAGAAATTATTTACTTAGTGAAAAATCAATAATATAGTTATTATTAAAGTATGAATACCCATAAAAAGGCACAAACATATGAACAAAACCTATTATTCGAGTATATCTATACCATAAGCATCCAAGGGACGACATTGGGATAGTTTGGATCCATATAAAAGAGATTATGACATTTATATTATTTTATTTTTAATAATGTCAAAGTTGTCACCTTCATAACATAATAAATATAACAATTTAAATGTTGTGATTTTTAGATGATAAATTATAGTAAATGTGTTATTATGGAATTTAATAGATTTATATTCATCATATATTTTTTTTTAATTTTTATGAAACAAATAAATATATTAAATAATTATACAAAACATTTTGTAGTTGTAATTTTACTTAAAGAAATATCAAATAAATGGTTTTAAAAATATTAAATTTAATATTATATAAAATATTTAATGTAATCCAAAAAGTTTATAGACGAATATGACATGTTAGGAACCGATTAAATATTTTTTATTGAATATATCTTCTCTGTGTGTTTTATTTAAATTCAAATAATTAAATAGAGTCAAAATTAACACTATTGTTATTTTATAAAAATAACATATTATTAAATTGTTTAAAAATAAAATAAAAATATAAAAATTTTAAATTGAAATTTATAAGGTCTAAAATTTTATAAAGTTTACAATTATTGATAATTACCATCACATAATTAATTATTTATAATAATTTATAATTTAGAATATTATTACCACAAATAAATTTAAATAGATTAAATAAGGATAAATCATGTTTATACGGCTTAAAATAAATGTCCAACATGTATAAATCTTATTGGATGATGGTATTACAACCCTATATCATCTAATCTTCGGATTTGAGTCATTTTGGAGGTTTTTATGTGGTGTTTGAATTTATTATAAATTAATATTTTTAGGTTTCCAAAGTGGCCCCTCTCCTCCCTTATAAAAGGGATCCTCCCCCTCTCCAATTCACACCATTTTTTGAGCTTTCAAATTCGTCCAAAACCTGCCTATTTCACTTCTCCACATCCCTATAAACATACTAGAGGTCCTATCCTTCTTGAAATACCAAATTATTTCCCTAAGAGGAGGTTAAGTAGAGGCGCGTTGATGAAGATGTAATATCCTTTACCGATTCTTTCAAACTTCTTTCATCTCCAACATCTTCTATATGAGTTGTTTCATTATTAAGTAATAACTCTAGTATTAATTTTATACTGATAATTTATTATATTAAACAACCATATTCTATATTCCATCCATCCTATGAAAAAAATGAAATCATGAAGCGTGCGTACGTATTGCTTACCGTCTTCAAGTCATGGTGTAATCTTGTATTTCATCGTTAACATACTTGGATGGGTATAAGGATGGAAGAAATAACTATATATGATTATTGTAAAGTGATATTTTTTATGAAATATTATACACTATACACTTCAATAATATTCCACAATCATGGGAATGATATCATCGCTCGTGCCTACGTACGGCCTACCGTCTCCACGAGGTGATGCGACTCATTCTACATTATCTTCATTGAATAATGATTATATAAATAAATTGAATGAATTAATATGATATATATTACATTAATACCATTTTTTAAATGATTTATCTATAACCTAAAATGTAGTATAAGAATTTATTTGACAAAAAATGCATAAAAACATAAATCAATAAACACCTGAATAACAAGAAGCAATGAAATATTACTACTAAGAAGACATGAATATGACCATATATGATATCATAACAATGAATATGATTCTGGAATAAGTTAGTGACACTATTTAAATCATTATACAGGGTTTTTGGATATTTACAAATCATAACGGACCTAAGTTAAGGGATTACTTCGTCTCACTTTTATTTTTGTGAACATATGCCTTAATCACCACCTATTTATTTTGTATGGTGTTTATGCTTCCCATGAATGTTTTATGTTTTTTATTATGATGGATATGATATCTACATATGTATGTAATTTTATTTATTTTATGACATGCATGATTCCACTGATTCTAAATGGTAAGGGATAATTATTCGAATCTCATTCTTATCCGAGATTATTTATTCCTAAGTATTTACTGGGGTTATATTTATCATCCATGTCCATGTTTTCTCAAAAATTATTCATAAAATGTTTAATATTATTACTTGTATGTTTATAGTCATTTTTACCCTTTTTTTTACATTTACTATGATTAATGGAAGGAATATTTCTTCTATTTACCATATGATATACTTTTTGACTTTTCCGACAAAAGTTCGAGGAGAATGTTTTTTAACTTATACAAAATGAACATATTTTTATGGTTTCCTATCGCCTTATTTTCATAAAGATTCCTCTACAATATTTCATGATTATTTTCTATAAAATACTTTTTTTTAAAATTGTGTGTCATTTTGTGAAATGAAAATGATTTTGATAAAGAAATGATATTTTCCTCTTGAATTTTTTTCAAGTGTTTTTTCGAAACTATTTATTCATCTAAGATGACATTATTTTTATGTCTCAAGTATAATGTCTCTATTATTTACATGGTTTGATTTTTCTTATGATGAAGTGATATCCATTTATTTTATATGGATTATGTTATAATGGGATTATTTTTTTATACCCATTTTATTCTTTGGGTTACGATGAATGATTTATGATTGTTTTATGGCACACGTTAGAATGATTTCACTAAGAGATGTGTGGAACCAATATTTCCCTCCAATTCATTGGTAATGATTTATATCTCATGAGATAGACATGGATGGAATAGAAAGTGAATCTGGTTCTATAATATAGGGCTGGAACGACAAGTAAACACAGTTCAGTAATGGACTTTGTCCACTATGATGGTCTTGGCAGTAATGCCTTGGCTACTATGGAAATCATAACATGTGATTTATGGTTTTCCACAATTCCATGTTTTATTCCCATGATAATTATCATGATTATTGTACCATTATGATCTATGCCTTACGTACTGCGAAGATTTATTTCATGACACAAGATTTTCATGTTTAAACTTTATATTCATGTTTTGAAGTTAAAATGTATATGTTTTTTTATGTTCTATATGTTTTCCCTTAATGGTAATTTGAGCTCACCCATTATATGTTTTATTTTCCACAGGATATAATGAAATGTTTTATGTAAGAAAACAAAAGGGTAATATCTTTATGGGAGATGTTGATGATCTTTCACCATGATTAAAATATTATGTTCACTGTTTTCAAAAGACACTAAAATATTACAATCCTTGGGTGTATGTTTTTGTTGTGTATTAAGTATTCAACAAAAGTAATTTAATGTTTATGTATGTCAAGATTTGGGTACCTATAGTTGGTATCAGACTAAAGGATCAGTTATCCTTTGGAAACTAGGATGTGAAAATTTTAGTGAGAGCCCAAGAGATATTTCTATGGTATGTCTAGGGATGTATCTAAAGTTAAGTGTAAGTATAGGATATAGTCCTAGAATTAGGGTAACGATATTAGAATTAAATATAAGATGTTATATATTGAAATTAATCCCTCTTGATTATGTTTTTAACCTAGTATGATTTTTTTTTACTCACACTACTCTTTTTGGGTATTAGAAAATGGTTGGAAATAGGAATATTCATGTTAATGGAGAATATGATGGACATTGGAATGATATTCTTCATGAGAAACCAAATGTAATGGGATTATGAAGGAGAAATAATGTTATTATGCCTAATCAGAAATCTCATAACATGATCAATAATCTAAACTTTGGTATGTTTCCTGACTCATAAAATAAGAGAAAGATGTAGTTTCATGAGGATCATAGAGGAAAGAAAGTTTAATTTCACTCATATAAATCATGTGGGAAGAGGCATCATGGAGAATGTATTAAAGGAACTGGAATATGCTTTGGGTGTGGAAAAGGACACAAAGCCAGTAATTGCAAAGGAAAATGTTTAGTTAACACAATGGACTAGGATAATGGTATTGCTAAGACATCAACAATGGTTAAATGTTTTAAATGTGGAATGTATGAGCATTATGCAAACAAATTCCATAAGGGAAACTCTTATGAAGAGAATTAGTATGGTCGTATGGGTAGTATTTATGTTGATGATGATGAAGATACTACAAATGATATATGAGATGAAGGAAGTGTTGAGGAATAAAATGATAAATCTTGGTCAATGGTTTAAGAAGGTAGTGGAATGATTGCATGTTTATCAAGAATAATGTTTGGTACTGTGGAATAAAGAAAAATCTAAGGATTGTTATACTATTGGTTTTTCATGAGTCTTTGGAAGTATATGTTGAATGGTACCGGTAACCATGAAAAATTATTGAAATAATTTTAGAAAGCGGATGATATGCACATAATGAATAGTTAAAGGGATAATGAGATGTTTGATAGTATTAATGAGCTCATGATTGATAAAAGTACAATGTGATATCATGGTTTGAGTATATATAATTTTTGGAATATTTGGCATATGGAAAGGGTTAATTTTGATGGAATTCATGTTGTCACTATGGTTATATAGTAATTTATGTTTCAAGAGGATGAATGATGAAGTCCTTCAAATGTTTGGAATGTGACCAACAAGATATAGCTTATAATATATGTGGGGATAAATGATGTTATTTAAATGCTTGTTATGTGACCTTTCTAAGAATCGTTTTCTTTCTACTATGAGATTGGATAGATGTATTTTGGATAAGCCTAAAGATTGGAATGGATTAAGTTGGACATCAGATAGTATTGTTTAAGGCTATAACCTATTTTCGATATTATTTCTGGAATGTTATGATGGTGATGTTTTAGAAAAAGGACAACCTGTAGGATGGCTGACAACCCGTCGAGTCGGACAAGGTTATGGGAATTGAACCCACAACCAATGTGCGACAGTCCTTTATCACCTACCACTGGCCAACATTGTAACGCCCCGACCCTAGTTACCCAGAGTCGGTGCATTATTACATAACATTGGCATGTTCACAAGAAAGATCGAATCTCGAAAGACCGATTGGTTTAGTAGCCTTGGAAACACTAGATATATTCATAAGTTTTACATTACATCATAAAATGAAAAATACTAAAAAAACATAATGTCTCCACAGTCCACACTATTATCCCCTCATAATATCCCTGTAGGTCATTCATAACTTACTTCTTCACATCCTGGGAAAAATAAAACATAGAAAAGGGGTGAGCTCAAATGCCTAGTAAGGATAACAATATAGCGGAAACTTTCATAAATAAGAATAAAAATTTAAGGCAATGTATAACTAAAACAAAAGCCTTTTAAAAGTTAACTTCAACATAGTATGGCATAAATAAAATGAAATAATGCCATTTACTTATTCACATGGATATTATACTAATCGAATAATCACATGCAATATCAATAACCACTTTCATAATGATGGAATGCATAATGCCAGACTATCATAACCACATAGCCAAGACCTCGTGCCAAGACTACAAATAAGATTTTGCCAAGGCCTTGTTCCAAGACACTAGTTTGTCTCATGAGACCTACCGATGCATCAAGGAGCTATAGCGGGCTCCACCCGTCACATATTAAGTCCAATGCATTCCCATATGAAAAGGATTAAACATAACATAAACATTCGTATTAAAACTAGAATACGAAATGTCAATACTTTCACCATAAACCATGAATGGTATATAAAAAAATAGCACCTCCACAGTCAAACATATCACAAAACCTTCAATACAATATAAAAGTTTTGTATCATAATATATCATCCTCAAATAAGAGTAAAATCCATTAAAGGATGTTGACATAGATGAAATCAAAACTCTTTTTAAAGAAACATCTCTTTCTATTTTGAAATCATTTAAGAGACATATATTTATAAAATAAGACATTTTCTTTGAAAATATTCTTATAATCTTGTAAGGGAATCTTTGACGATTTTATAACGGCAGAAAATAACCGCATCCGCCGTATAAGTTAAAAAAAACATTCTTATCTTAATTCTGTCGAAATGGTTAAAAAGAACCTTGTTTGGAAAACGACGGAATGATTCCCTTATAAACCTCTTATAAAAATTCAATCAAGGGTATAAATGAATTTAACCCATATTCTTTTAAATATTAAAAATGTTTTGAAATACATTTTGAAGAAACATGGATGTGGATGATAACGAGATCCCAGTAGATTATTACGTATAAACAACCTCGGATAATGAAGAGATTGTGAAATAACCCTTACCTTGTACTTTTCCTTGGTTGGGGTAGGTTAACCGCCTGTATAATGGTGAAATAATTGTTATTAAATTATACAAGAATCATATACATTAATATGATATCATATATGATCTTTTAATATTGATTTGATAATAATATCTTAGTATTATCGTTGTTTCAGGTGTTAACTTACTTGTTTTATTTTATATGTTTTGTTACGTAAGACATGTATTTAAAGTATAGGATTTATATTATTCATATCCAGAATGATATCAAGTCCTTATACATCATTTTTTAAATCATCAAATGATAATTATACTTGAATGGATACGATGGAGAATGAATCTCATCGCGTTCGTGGAGACGGTAGTCCGTACGTACGCACGGGCGACAATATCATTCTTTTGATATTAAAATAATATATAAATGGATGGTATATCATATATAAAGAATCATTAACATGTTATATTTATTATTTACATTAGTTACACATCATTATTATACCCATCCAAATAATATTATATTGAATAACAATTACACCACGACGTGGAGACGGTAAGCCGTACGTACGCACGTATGGTGACATGTTATTCAAAGGGTGGATAGAATACTGAATATAGTTGTACCATATTTATAATAACATCACAGTATATATATGATACTGGAGTTATTATTTTAGAATGGTAACAACAACGGATGAAGAAGTGGATGGTGAAAGGAACTTGGAAAAGGGTGGTGAAATCATTACCTCTTCTTCGGGTTATTCCTTTTGATTTGATCAAAAGGGCTCCTTAGGATGGCTTTATGATAAAACTAAGGCCTCTAGGTTGTATTGAGAGAAGTTGGGAGAGTATTTGGGCAGAGTTTGGCCGAACCAAAAGGATTTGAAGGTGTGAAGAAATGAGAAGGAGGAGTGCCCTTTTATAAGAGGGGTGAGGGGCACCTTTGGAAAAGCTAGAAATATTAATTTATAATAAATTCATATTCGGTTTCTAATGGCTCCAAAGTTGATTATATAAATTTTAAGGTGGGGATGGGTCGAAAACAACTCAACCAATAGAATTTAGACAGGTTTGGGTACTTATATTAACCTTATCTTTAAGTATTAACTCTAAGTTAATTAGTTTCACTTTTACAATGTCTCTTTGTATTTTTATAGAGTATGGTTAATAAACTTACTATATACATCCAAGAGATCCCCAAGTGGTCCATTAATGATGCACCTATCATGATATAAGTCTCTTGGCCGAACCTTAGATTTTTAGGAATTTAATATCAATAAATAATATAATATTTGTTTTAAGAACTCTTTTATGTCAATTTTGACACTATTCAATAGTTGATTTTTGTGAAACTCATAACATATTGATTACTTCAAACAGAGTAAATTAAAGCAATAATAATATATCATATTATCCTAGAAAATTAGTTTAATTCATTAAAAGTTTCATATTATATTTATTTGGGTATTTATAATATCAATTATTTTAATTGTTTACTAATATAGTAATTACTACATCATCATTGTGTCATAAATAAAATTAATTATTTAATGTCTAAAAATTATAAATAAAATATCATTATGTAGGAAATCGTTTTATCTTTCTAATGAATATTTATAATCTAAAAGCCAACATATATAACCCTATGTAACAATTGTTTTTCTAAAAGATATATGCTTGTGTCATTTTTGTATTCATTTTAACTTAATTAAAATAAAGTGTCATTACCACTTACAAGTGGATCCATGGGGTCCCAAAATCGACCCAAAGATGCCCATGGTCGACCATGTATCAAGAAATAGGGTTAAGACACGTTTTAGGGTAATTTAGTATTATTATAATATTATTTTGTAACCCTTAATTACCGGATTTACCCTTAACCATGGTAAATAAAATATTTACCGCAGTAATTATTCAAAATGTTTAAAAATAAAAGTTACCTATTTAAACAATTTGGATATACTGATTCCAAATATGGAATCCATTTTTCTAAATTCAAAACACAGAAGTGGCAGAAATTAATTTAAAATTAATTCTCGCTGTCAAAACAAAAAGCGTGTTTTTAAGAGATAATAACTATCAAAAGATTGACACTTGTTTATGTTCAGTTTAATTGTAAAATTATGTCCAGTGACCAAAATTATATTAAATGGTAAAAATATATTCTAAATATACTTTAAAACCACTCAAATTCATAATTTATCACTATTAATTATTTTGATTAAAAAAAGTTGTTTTTAATTAAAATTTATTAATTTTCACTATTCATCAAAATATGAATGTTATCCGAAAAGTACCAAAATTTCACCTTAGGCTAAATTCGAAATTCCGAATCCAGAAATGAAGTCCATTTTAAAATATATAATATATATAATTTCGAAAAGTAGGTATTACTATTCATAACGGCTAGTTTGATTGGTTGTGGTGTGTGTTAAAACTCAAGGTTGCGTACAACACACGCTACTGTATTATTCAAAGAAAGCGTACCGTGGAAGCATGGGATGTTTCATTTTAAAATTTTGATGTCCCCATTTAGTCAAAAAGTTTAAAATATTGTATTTAAAAAGGGTTCAATATTAAAAGTTGATAAAAGTGCATTACTGAAAATGAATTTGTTCTTGCATTATATCTAAGAAACTCATAATATGGATTCTAAAATTATAAGGATTATATAAAGTTTAAAATTTAGATAATACTATTCATAACCACTTTTGAATGGCTTATTTTTTTTGTAAGTCATGGTGTGATTGAACTCGGTGTTGCGTGTAGTGCAAGTTATTGAATTATTTTGAAGAAATAACACACTATGAAATCATGGGGTGTTACATTCTCCCCTCCTTCAATAAATTGTGTCCTCGCAATTTGAAATTGTTCTTCGAAAATAAAAGGTTGAAAATAGAAAATATATTTGTGGGAAAATCCACATCGGAAATTGGGTTACTAAAATTTAGTCTTAATATGAGGAAAAGAGAAATGAAAGGGTCACTACCAAATTATGATCTCGATTAGGAGAACATTGGTGGAAATTAGAGAAATATAATTGGAGGAAAACGTAAATATTTATAGGTAGTGATTGAGTTCATCAATCACAAACAAGTATAAAATTGAGGTCCTTAAATTCATCAATCTATGATGATTTGAAATACCATCGGTTCAACAAAACATAGGGTATTAGGATAACACATTTTTGACGTTTCAAAATATCTTAGTTGACATCCCACATCGAAAAATGAATTAATGTGGCCTCTATTTAAAATAAAGAGTAGAATGTATGAAGATTACCGAAAATAACACATACTAGGGTTCCATGTAGGAAAATATGGATATGGAAGAAAAATCTAACCATCAATTATCTGATGGAGAGTGGTAGAGAACATGGCTATGAAAAGGCCAACAATCCCAAAGCCATAAATTAGTGATGATTTAAGGTACCATCTAGGAAAACATTTTTGTTCTAAGTTGCTTTTCTTAATGTTGAGGAATTTATTTATGAGATTGGCTAAGATCATAAGGAGATATACTTACTTTATAATTAGAGATTTATCCATTAATAAATTTCTACCACAAACTCATCTTTTACTCTAAAAGATAATAGAATGTAAAAAAAAAATTCTATTTACACTATTCGTATAGGGTTCCAAAATAAACGAATTTATAATTCATCTACAAGATCTTTTAATAAAAACTACATTATTTAATCCAGGACATCTCGTGGGCCAGTGGTAGGTGATACACCCTTGTCGCCCTTCGGTTGCGGGTTCATGTCTCGCAGCCTTGCCGGACGCGACGGGTTGCCGCCCGACCTCCGGGTTGTCCTTTTATGGCAATCCAAAACAATCCAAACTAGAACTATCCAAAAACTTCTGTCCAAACTCACAGTCCAACATTTATAAGGAAGGTAAACATAATATAGATCCTTTTTACCCCGTAATAGCATATGAATACCTTCATCATGTATTACCATATTCCTTATTGATTACATTCATGCTCCCTTATTCCATATAGAATGCTGGATATACTTCATCAATCCAAAAATGTTTTAAACCCCAACAATGATGGAATAGACCAATCATTATTTAGCTTCAAGGTAGTCAAGAATATCCAATATAATTTATCCAAATCAATCATGTATTATTCTAAAATAACTACCTCGGTATCAGAACCATATTATGGTTTATCTTTCTCTCAAACATATATTTTCCAAAAAACTAACCTTCTATTGAGTCACTTTTTTTTGTTCCACACAATCTCAAGTCCTTAATGAAATAGTACTGCAGTACAATCCTTATATACTCCATAATTATTATAACAAGTACATTGTTGATACAGCACTCAATTGACATAATCAACATAAGAACTCTAATCATTCCTCTTCATCTGTGGTAGTATCATAACTTGATTATTATCCAATAACATCATTTGTGGCATAGTCTGATGACTGGGACATAGGTTTGCGTAGTGTCCAAACTCCTTGAAAATGAAGCATTGTACATTTAAAACCATTTTCTTACCCTTGCAGTCACGTACTTTGTGCCCTTTTCCTCCACACTTATAAAAAACTCCCATTCCTTTCAGGCAAGTTCCAGGGTGTTTCTTTCCACAGTTACCACATATGGGAAAATTATTCTTTTCCCTCTTCCCTTTATCCATCTTTCTCTCTTCCATCCTTTTCTTCTATTGCTTCCCTTCAAATCCATAGGACTCAGTAAACTCTTTACTTATCTTATCAACACATGATATTATTTCTTCATATGATGATAATACATGGGAGACTATTTCTCTTATAAATTCTAGCTTCAGACCATGAAAGATATGATCCTTCCTTCTCTTTGGATCATGTGCATTTCTGGAGTTCTCATTCCTTCTACTGGGAGCCATTTCTAAACAATGACATACACTAGATCAATTTATGAATCAAAATACATAATCCCATACTTATAAAACACTCAACATAAATTGAACTATTTATGGATATAATCCATAATCATAAAAATGTCTCCTTTGAGGATGTATATACTCATAAACCCTTCATAATGGTTTGTAAAGAAAATGAGAATTATCCTAAGCATATCCCCTGGGAGTGTCGTAACCAAGAGTGCAGCAAGGCCCGTTGTCGTGCACCAGTTCCCGTTCGAGTCTAACTCAAAGCAGTGTTTTCGGGTTTTACCCCTAGGTACATCTGTGCCAGAGCCGCCTCTACCTGCTCGTATCCAGACAGGGATGTATTGCTCGGAAAACTCACAAAATCTCTACAATACCAAAATTCTAGGAAGTTCTTCTATACTAATCCTCAAATTTTATCTTAGGTCCACGTGCTCTAATCAGAGTTTATCTAAATCTAGCTTCCAAGGTTTGTACTAAACTTCCTCTGATACCAACTGTAACGCCCCGACCCTAGTTACCTAGAGTCGGTGCATTATTACATAACATTGGCATGATCACAAGAAAGATCAAATCTCGAAAGACCGATTGGTTTAGTAGCCTTGGAAACACTAGATATATTCATAAGTTTTACATTACATCATAAAATGAAAAACTACTACAACAACATAATGTCTCCACAGTCCACACTATTATCCCCTCATAATATCACTACAGGTCATTCATAACTTACTTCTGCACATCCTGGGAAAAATAAAACATAGAAAAGGGCTGAGCTCAAATGCCCAGTAAGGATAAAAATATAGAGGAAACTTTCATAAATAAGAATAAACATTTAAGGCAATGTATAACTAAAACAAAAGCCTTTTAAACTTTAACTTCAACATAGTATGGCATAAATAAAATGAAATAATGCCATTTACTTATTCACATGGATATTCTACTAATCGAATAATCACATGCAATATCAATAACCACTTTCATAATGATGGAATGCATAATGCCAGACTATCATAACCACATAGCCAAGGCCTCGTGCCAAGACTACAAATAAGATTTTTCCAAGGCCTTGTGCCAAGACACTAGTTTGTCTCATGAGACCTACCGATGCATCGAGGAGCTATAGCGGGCTCCACCCGTCACATATTAAGTCCAATGCATTCCCACATGAAAAGGTTTAAACATAACATAAACATTCGTATTAAAACTAGCATACGAAATGTCAATAATTTCACCATAAACCATGAATGGTATATAAAGAAAATATCACATCCACAGTCAAACATATCACAAAACCTTCAATACAATATAAAAGTTTTGTATCATAATATATCATCCTCAAATAAGCGTAAAATCTATTAAAGGATGTTGACATAGATGAAATCAAAACTCTTTTTAAAGAAATATCTCTTTCTATTTTGAAATCATTTAAGAGACATATATTTATAAAATAAGACATTTTCTTTTAAAATATTCTTATAAGCTTGTAAGGGAAGCTTTGACGATTTTATAACGGCGGAAAATAACCGCACCCGCCATATAAGTTAAAAAAACATTCTTATCTTAATTCTGTCGAAAAGGTTAAAAAGCACCTTGTTTGGAAAACGACGGAAAGATTCCCTTATAAACCTCTTATAAAAATTCAAACAAGGGTATAAATGACTTTAACCCATATTATTTTAAATATTAAAAATGTTTTGAAATACATTTTGAAGAAACATGGATGTGGATGATAACGAGATCCCAGTAGATTATTACGTATAAACAACCTCAGATAATGAAGATATTGTGAAATAACCCTTACCTTGTACTTTTCCTTGGTTGGGGTAGGTTAACCTCCTATATAATGGTGAAATGATTGTTATTAAATTATACAAGAATCATATACATTAATATGATATCATATATGATCTTTTAATATTGATTTGATAATAATATCTTAGTATTATCGTTGTTTCAGGTGTTAACTTACTTGTTTTATTTTATATGTTTTGTTACGTAAGACATGTATGTAAAGGATAGAATTTATAATATTCATATCCAGAATGATATAATGTCCTTAAACATCATTTTTTAAATCATCAAATGATAATTATACTTGAATGGATACGATGGAGAATGAATCTCATCGCGTTCGTGGAGACGGTAGTCCGTACGTACGCACGAGGGACAATATCATTATTTTGATATTAAAATAATATATAAATGGATGGTATATCATATATACAGAATCATTAAAATGTTATATTTATTATTTACATGAGTTACACATCATTATTATACCCATCCAAATAATATTATATTCAATAACAATTACACCACGACGTGGAGACGGTAAGCCGTACGTACGCACGTATGGTGACATGTTATTCAAAGGGTGGATAGAATAATGAATATAGTTCTACCATAATTATAATAACATCACAGTATATATATGATACTAGAGTTATTATTTTAGAATGGTAACAACAAAGGATGAAGAAGTGGATGAAGAAAGGAACTTGGAAATGGGTGGTGAAATCATTACCTCTTCTTCGGGTTCTTCCTTTTGATTTGATCAAAAAGGCTCCTTAGGTTGGATTTATGATCAAACTAAGGCCTATAGGTTGTAGTGAGGGAAGTTGGGAGAGTATTTGGGCAGAGTTTGTCCGAACCAAAAGGCTTTGAAGGTGTGAAGAAATGAGAAGGAGGAGTGCCCTTTTATAAGTGGGGTGAGGGGCACCTTTGGAAAAGCTAGAAATATTAATTTATAATAAATTCAAATTCGGTTTCTAATGGCTCCAAAGTTGATTATATAAATTTTAAGGTGGGGATGGGTCGAAAACAACTCAACCAATAGAATTTATACAGGTTTGGGTACTTATATTAACCTTATCTTTAAGTATTAACTCTAAGTTAATTAGTTTCACTTTTACAATGTCTCTTTGTATTTTTATATAGTATGGTTAATAAACTTACAATATACATCCAAGAGATCCCCAAGTGGTCCATTAATGATGCACCTATCATGATATAAGTCTCTTGGCCGACCCTTAGATTTTTAGGAATTTAAAATCAATTAATAATATAATATTTTTTTAAGAACTCTTTTATGTCAATTTTGACATTATTCAATATTTGTTTTTTGTGAAACTCATAACAGATTGATTACTTCAAACAGAGTCAATTAAATCAATAATAATATATCATATTATCCTAGAAAATTATTTTAATTCATTAAAAGTTTCGTATTATATTTATTTGGGTATTTATAATATCAATTATTTTAATTTTTCACTATTATAGTAATTACTACATCATCATTGTGTCATAAATAAAATTAATTATTTAATGTCTAAAAATTATAAATAAAATATCATTATGTAGGAAATATTTTTATCTTTATAATGAATATTTATAATCTAAAATCCAACATATATAACCCTATGTAACAATTTTTTTTCTAAAATATATATGCTTGTGTCATTTTTGTATTCATTTTAACTTAATTAAAATAAAGTGTCATTATCACTTACAAGTAGATCCATGGGGTCCCAAAATCGACCCAAAGATGCCCATGGACGACCATGTATCAAGAAATAGGGTTAAGACACGTTTTAGGGTAATTTAGTATTGTTATAATATTATTTTTTAACCATTAATTACCGGATTTACCCTTAACCATAGTAAATAAAATATTTACCGCAGTAATTATTCAAAATGTTTAAAAATAAAAGTTACCTATTTACACAATTTGGATATGGTGATTCCAAATATGGAATCCATTTTTCTAAATTCAAAACACAGAAGTGGCAGAAATTAATTTAAAATTAATTCCCGCTGTCAAAACAAAAAGCGTGTTTTTAAGAGATAATAACTATCAAAAAATTGACACTTGTTTATGTTCGGTTTAATTGTAAAATTATGTCCAATGACCAAAATTATATTAAATGGTAAAAATATATTCTAAATATATTTTAAAACCACTCAAATTCATAATTTATCACTATTAATTATTTTGATTAAAAAAAGTTATTTTTAATTAAAATTTATTAATTTTCACTATTCATCAAAATATGAAAGTTATCCGAAAAGTACCAAAATTTCACCTTAGGCTAAATTCGAAATTCCGAATCCAGAAATGAAGTCCATTTTAAAATATATAATATATATAATTTCGAAAAGTAAGTATTACTATTCATAACGGCTAGTTTGATTGGTTGTGGTGTGTGTTAAAACTCAAGGTTGCGTACAACACACGCTACTGTATTATTCAAAGAAAGCGTACCGTGGAAGCTTGGGAGGTTTCATTTTAAATTTTTGATGTCCCCATTTAGTCAAAAAGTTTAAAATATTGTATTTAAAAAGGGTTCACTATTAAAAGTTGATAAAATTGCAATACTAAAAATGAATTTGTTCTTGCATTATATCTAAGAAACTCATAATATGGATTCTAAAATTATAAGGATTATATAAAGTTTAAAATTTAGATAATACTATTCATAACCTCTTTTGAATGGATTTTTTTTTTGTAAGTCATGGTGTGATTGAACTCGGTGTTGCGTGTAGTGCATGTTATTGAATTATTTTGAAGAAATAACACACTATGAAATCTTGGGGTGTTACATTCTCCCCTCCTTCAATAAATTGTGTCCTCGCAATTTGAAATTGTTCTTCGAAAATAAAAGGTTGAAAATAGAAAATATATTTGTGGGAAAATCCACATCGGAAATTGGGTTACTAAAATTTAGTCTTAATATGAGGAAAAGAGAAATGAAAGGGTCACTACCAAATTATGATCTCGATTAGGAGAACATTGGTGGCAATTAGAGACATATAATTGAAGCAAAACGTAAATATTTATAGGTAGTGATTGAGTTCATCAATCACAAACATGTATAAAATTGAGGTCCTTAAATTCATCAATCTATGATTATTTGAAATACCATCGGTTCAACAAAACATAGGGTATTAGGATAACACATTTTTGACGTTTCAAAATATCTTAGTTGAAATCCCACATCGAAAAATGAATTAATGAGGCCTCTATTCAAAATAAAGAGTAGAAAGTATGAAGATTACCGAAAATAACACATACTAGGGTTCCATGTAGGAAAATATGGATATGGAAGAAAAATCTAACCATCAATTATCTGATGGAGAGTGGTAGAGAACATGGCTATGAAAAGGCCAACAATCCCAAAGCCATAAATTAGTGATGATTTAAGGTACCATCTAGGAAAACATTTTTGTTCTAAGTTGCTTTTCTTAATGTTGAGGAATTTATTTATGAGATTGGCTAAGATCATAAGGAGATATACTTACTTTATAATTAGAGATTTATCCATTAATATATTTCTACCACAAACTCATCTTTTACCTTAAAAGATAATAGAATGTAAAAAAAATTCTATTTAAACTATTCGTATAGGGTTCCAAAATAAACGAATTTATAATTAATCTACAAGATCTTTTAATAAAAACTACATTATTTAATCCAGGACATCTCATGGGCCAGTGGTAGGTGATACACCCTTGTCGCCCTTCGGTTGCGGGTTCAAGTCTCGCAGCCTTGCCGGACGCGACGGGTTGCCGCCCGACCTCCGGGTTGTCCTTTTATGGCAATCCAAAATAATCCAAACTAGAACTATCCAAAATACTTCTATCCAAACTCACAGTCCAACATTTATAAGGAAGGTAAACATAATATAGATCCTTTTTACCTCGTAATAGCATATGAATACCTTCATCATGTATTACCAGATACCTTATTGATTACATTCATTCTCCCTTATTCCATATAGAATGCTGGATATACATCATCAATCCAAAAATGTTTTAAACCCCAACAATGATGGAATAGAAAAATCATTAATTATCTTCAAGGTAGTCAAGAATATCCAATATAATTTATCCAAATCAATCATGTATTATTCTAAAATCACTACCTCGGTATCAGAACCATATTATGGTTTATCTTTCTCTCAAACATATATTTTCCAAAAAATTAACCTTCTATTGAGTCACTTTTCTTTGTTCCACACAATCTCAAGTCCTTAATGAAATAGTATTGCAGTACAATCCTTATATACTCCATATTTATTATAACAAGTACATTGTTGATACAACACTCAATTGTCATAATCAACATAAGAACTCTAATCATTCCTCTTCATCTGTGGTAGTATCATAACTTGATTATTATCCAATAACATCATTTGCGGCATAGTCTGATGACTGGGACATAGGTTCGCGTAGTGTCCAAACTCTTTGAAAATGAAGCATTGTACATTTAAAACCATTTTCTTACCCTTGCAGTCACGTACTTTGTGCCCTTTTCCTCCACACTTATAACAAACTCACATTCCATTCAGGAAAGTTCCAGGGTGTTTCTTTCCACAGTTACCACATATGGGAAAATTCTTCTTTTCCCTCTTCCCTTTATCCATCTTTCTCTCTTCCATCCTTTTCTTCTCTTGCTTCCCTTCAAAGCCATAGGACTCAGTAAACTCTTAACTTATCTTATCAACACATGATATTATTTCTTCATATGATGATAATACATGGGAGGCTATTTCTCTTATAAATTCTAGCTTCAGACCATGAAAGATATGATCCTTCCTTCTCTTTGGATCATGTGAATTTCTGGAGTTCTCATTCCTTCTACTGGGCACCATTTCTAAACAATGACATACACTAGATCAGTTTATGAATCAAAATACATAATCCCATACTTATAAAACACTCAACATAAATTGAACTATTTATGGATATAATCCATAATCATAAAAATGTCTCCTTTGAGGATGTATATACTCATAAACCATTCATAATGGTTTGTAAAGAAAATGAGAATTATCCTAAGCATATCCCCTGGGAGTGTCGTAACCAAGAGTGCAGCAAGGCCCGTTGTCGTGCACCAGTTCCCGTTCGAGTCTAACTCAAAGCGGTGTTTTCGGGTTTTACCCCTAGGTACATCTGTGCCAGAGCCGCCTCTACCTGCTTGTATCCAGACAGGGATGTATTTCTCGGAAAACTCACAAAATCTCTACAATACCAAAATTTTAGGAAGTTCTTCTATACTAATCCTCAAATTTTATCTTAGGTCCACGTGCTCTAATCAGAGTTTATCTAAATATAGCTTCCAAGGTTTGTACTAAACTTCCTCTGATACCAACTGTAACGCCCCGACCCTAGTTACCCAGATTCGGTGCATTATTACATAACATTGGCATGATCACAAGAAAGATCAAATCTCGAAAGACCGATTGGTTTAGTAGCCTTGGAAACACTAGATATATTCATAAGTTTTACATTACATCATAAAATGAAAAACTACTACAACAACATAATGTCTCCACAGTCCACACTATTATCCCCTCATAATATCCCTGCAGGTCATTCATAACTTACTTCTTCACATCCTGGGAAAAATAAAACATAGAAAAGGGGTGAGCTCAAATGCCCAGTAAGGATAGAAATATAGCGGAAACTTTCATAAATAAGAATAAACATTTAAGGAAATGTATAACTAAAACAAAAGCCTTTTAAACTTTAACTTCAACATAGTATGGCATAAATAAAATGAAATAATGCCATTTACTTATTCACATGGATATTCTACTAATCGAATAATCACATGCAATATCAATAACCACTTTCATAATGATGGAATGCATAATGCCAGACTATCATAACCACATAGCCAAGGCCTCGTGCCAAGACTACAAATAAGATTTTTCCAAGGCCTTGTTCCAAGACACTAGTTTGTCTCATGAGACCTACCGATGCATTGAGGAGCTATAGCGGGCTCCACCCGTCACATATTAAGTCCAATGCATTCCCACATGAAAAGGTTTAAACATAACATAAACATTAGTATTAAAACTAGCATACGAAATGTCAATACTTTCACCATAAACCATGAATGGTATATAAAAAAAATAGCACATCCACAGTCAAACATATCACAAAACCTTCAATACAATATAAAAGTTTTGTATCATAATATATCATCCTCAAATAAGCGTAAAATCCATTAAAGGATGTTTACATAGATGAAATCAAAACTCTTTTTAAAGAAATATCTCTTTCTATTTTGAAATCATTTAAGAGACATATATTTATAAAATAAGACATTTTCTTTGAAAATATTCTTATAAGCATGTAAGGGAAGCTTTGACGATTTTATAATGGCGGAAAATAACCGCACCCACCGTATATGTTAAAAAAAACATTCTTATCTTAATTCTGTCGAAAAGGTTAAAAAGCACCTTGTTTGGAAAACGACGGAAAGATTACCTTATAAACCTATTATAAAAATTCAAACAAGGGTATAAATGACTTTAACCCATATTCTTTTAAATATTAAAAATGTTTTGAAATACATTTTGAAGAAACATGGATGTGGATGATAACGAGATCCCAGTAGATTATTACGTATAAACAACCTCGGATAATGAAGAGATTGTGAAATAACCCTTACCTTGTACTTTTCCTTGGTTGGGGTAGGTTAACCTCCTGTATAATGGTGAAATAATTTTTATTAAATTATACAAGAATCTTATACATTAATATGATATCATATATGATCTTTTAATATTGATTTGATAATAATATCTTAGTATTATCGTTGTTTCAGGTGTTAACTTACTTGTTTTATTTTATAAGTTTTGTTACGTAAGACATGTATTTAAAGGATAGGATTTATATTATTCATATCCAGAATGATATAAAGTCCTTAAACATCATTTTTTAAATCATCAAATGATAATTATACTTTAATGGATACGATGGAGAGTGAATCTCATCGCGTTCGTGGAGACGGTAGTCCGTACGTACGCACAACCGACAATATCATTCTTTTGATATTAAAATAATATATAAATGGATGGTATATCATATATACAGAATCATTAACATGTTATATTTATTATTTACATGATTTACACATCATTATTATACCCATCCAAATAATATTATATTGAATAACAATTACACCACGACGTGGAGACGGTAAGCCGTACGTACGCACGTATGGTGACATGTAATTCAAAGGGTGGATAGAATACTGAATATAGTTGTACCATATTTATAATAACATCACAGTATATATATGATACTGGAGTTATTATTTTAGAATGGTAACAACAAAGGATGAAGAAGTGGATGAAGAAAGGAACTTGGAAAAGGGTGGTGAAACCATTACCTCTTCTTCGGGTTCTTCCTTTTGATTTGATCAAAATGGATCCATAGGTTGGCTTTCTGATCAAAATAAGGCCTCTAGGATGTATTGAGGGAAGTTGGGAGAGTATTTGGGCAGATTTTGGTCGAACCAAAAGGCTTTGAAGGTGTGAAGAAATGAGAAGGAGGAGTTCCCTTTTATAAGAGGGGTGAGGGGCACCTTTGGAAAAGCTAGAAATATTAATTTATAATAAATTTATATTCGGTTTCTAATGGCTCCAAAGTAGATTATTTAAATGTTAAGGTGGGGATGGGTCGAAAAAAACTCAACCAATAGAATTTAGACAGGTTTGGGTACTTATATTAACCTTATCTTTAAGTATTAACTCTAAGTTAATTAGTTTCACTTTTACAATGTCTCTTTGTATTTTTATATAATATGGTTAATAAACTTTTTATATACATCCAAGCGACCCCCAAGTGGTCCATTAATGATGAACCTATCAGGATATAAGTCTCTTGGCCGAAACATAGATTTTTAGGATTTTCATATCAATTAATAATATAATATTTGTTTTAAGAACTCTTTTATGTCAATTTTGACACTATTCAATAGTTGATTTTTGTGAAACTAATAACAGATTGATTACTTCGAAAAAACTAAATTAAATCAATAATAATATATCATATTATCCTATAAAATTAGTTTAATTCATTAAAAGTTTCATATTATATTTATTTGGGTATTTATAATATCAATTATGTTAATTTTTCGCTATTATAGTAATTACTACATCATCATTGTGTCATAAATAAAATAAATTATATAATGTCTAAAAATTATAAATAAAATATAATTATGTCGGAAATCTTTTTATATTTTTAATTAATATTTATAATCTAAAATCTAACATATATAACCCTATTTAACAATTGTTTTGCTAAAAGATATATGCTTGTGTCATTTTTGTATTCATTTTAACTTAATTAAAATAAAGTGTCATTATCACTTACAAGTGGATCCATGGGGTCCCAAAATCGACCCAAAGATGCCCATGGTCGACCATGTATTGTCCAATAGGGTTAGAACACGTTTTTGGGTAATTTAGTATTATTATAATATTATTTTTTAACCCTTAATTACCGGATTTACCCTTAACCATGGTAAATAAAATATTTACCGCAGTAATTATTCAAAATGTATAAAAATAAAATTTACCTATTTACACAATTTGGATATACTGATTCCAAATATGGAATCCATTTTTCTAAATTCAAAACACAGAAGTGGCAGAAATTAATTTAAAATTAATTCCCGCAGTCAAAACAAAAAGCGTGTTTTTAAGAGATAATAACTATCAAAAGATTGACACTTGTTTATGTTCGGTTTAATTGTAAAATTATGTCCAATGACCAAAATTATATTAAATGGTAAAAATATATTCTAAATATACTTTAAAACCACTCAAATTCATAATTTATCACTATTAATTATATTGATTAAAAAAGTTGTTTTTAATTAAAATTTATTAATTTTCACTATTCATCAAAATATGAAAGTTATCCGAAAAGTACCAAAATTTCACCTTAGGATAAATTAGAAATTCCGAATCCAGAAATGAAGTCCATTTTAAAATATATAATATATATAATTTCGAAAAGTAGGTATTACTATTCATAACGGCTAGTTTGATTGGTTGTGGTGTGTGTTAAAACTCAAGGTTGCGTACAACACACGCTACTGTATTATTCAAAGAAAGCATATCGTGGAAGCTTGGGATGTTTCATTTTAAATTTTTGATGTCCCCATTTAGTCAAAATGTTTAAAATATTGTATTTAAAAAGGGTTCACTATTAAAAGTTGATAAAACTGCAATACTGAAAATGAATTTGTTCTTGCATTATATCTAAGAAACTCATAATATGGATTCTAAAATTATAAGGATTATATAAAGTTTAAAATTTAGATAATACTATTCATAACCTCTTTTGAATGGATTCTTTTTTTGTAAGTCATGGTGTGATTGAACTCGGTGTTGCGTGTAGTGCAAGTTATTGAATTATTTTGAAGAAATAACACACTATGAAATGTTGGGGTGTTACAAACATGAAGTCCCTAGTTAGTATAAAATATTTTTATTTTATTAACTATTATGATAGATGATATATAATTCCATTTTAGGAACCATATATGATTAATCTCACCATAGATGGACTTATGTATATAAATTTTTCTTACCTTATGTTTCAGATAGATGGAATGATCTATCATTCTATCGCATGATCTGATAACACTACACATAAGACCAATTCAACTACATTTCTTTAATAAATGAAGTGGAAATTGTTCAAGGCAGGAACAATAGTGAGATTGTAACAAAGTCATGTAAGTATTTATTTTAATTCAAAACTTCTACAACATTTGGGAAATGATCTTGAAAACAAAAAATGTTGTCTAGTGCCATCATATCTGATGAATTAGATGGCACCTTAGATCATCACAAATTTATGTATTTTTGATTGTTTTCATTTTCATAGCCATGTCCTCTACCACACTCTATTTGAACTTGATGGCTAGATTTCTCTTCCATATCATATTTTCACCTATATTCTCCTTTGTGGAAACCCAGTGATGAGTTACTTTGGGTATCCATTATTTATCTAATGTTATTTTATAAAATGATGTATTAGTATTCCTTATTACTATGTGGGTTTCAATGAGAGAATATTTCAAGTAGAAAACCATTTATAAAACCGATGAATTTTGAGGGTGAAATTAATTTTAAGGGGGGTAGTATGTAACACCCTGAGATTTTATGAGAATTATTATTTTTAATTTCGTTGAAATATTGTGTTGTACGCATCAAAAATTGTATCGTGGAAGATACGAAAAACCATATTAGCTTTTATTATACGCAAACACTATTCCTGGATTGTCATGCAATAACGACCTTCCTCGATAGCGTGTGTTGTACGTAATACTAAATTTTACTAAACAACGACATATTTTTATAATATTATTATGAACTAGACATTATGAATAATATTATCAAAATTTTTTATTTTATAACATTATTATTAATCTTACAAATTTTCTAGAACTAGGTATGACAACAAAATAAATGTTTTGTGTAAAATAAGTATTTATCGAAAAATGCAGTATTACCGCCTTTTGATGGAACAACAACTTTAAATATTGTTTTTGACATGTTTATAAGTTCAATTTGATAAAATAAATTTTTTATTTGGAATCAGGATATAAAATTTTACTTTGGATAAATTTTTAAGATTATTCTAATAACTTTCATATTTTAATGAATAGAAAAAACACACTATATTTTTATTAAAAACAAATTTTTTCATTGTAATAATTTATATGGTTAAATTATAATATTTAATGGTTTTAAAGTATAAATAGAATATATTTTTACCATTTAATATAATTTAAGTCATTATCATTTATTTTACATTGAATTCATAGGTAAAATCATTTCAATATTTTGCAATATTTTAACTTTTAAAACTCGTTTTCTTAACAAACATGATTAATATTTAATTATTTTCTGCATCTTCTGTGATTTGAATTTGGAAAAATTGATTCCATATTTGGAATAATTATTTCCAAATTATGTTAGTAGGCTACTTTTAATTTTTGGGAACCATGAATAGTAACTACGGTAAATTTTATTTACCCTAGTTAAAGGTAAATCGAGTAATTAAGAGTAAATATAATATTATAAAATTACCCTAACACTTGTCATAATATAATTTTATGATTATATTTTTTCATAAAACATACTTGGGTCTAAATAGAATCTATTGGAACCCACTTGGTTGTGATTAAGACCTTTAATTTATTTTATTTTAAAGAAAGTGAAATATGTCTCACTCAAACAATAATAATTAAAGTATTTTTAATATAAGGTTATACAGAATATAAATTCTATTATAAATAATCATTTAAAAGGTAAAATGTTTTTCCTTGTTATGGAAATTTATTTGTAAATTTTAAGGTATATTTAATAACCTTAATAGCTTATACACTAATCATGCAGATTTTATTTACTTATTAAAAAATCAATAATATAGTTTTTATTAAAGTACAAATACAGATCAAAAATCCCAAAAACATGACCAAAACCTATTGGTAGAGTATAGATATACCATAATCATCCAATGGTCGTCTTTTGGACCATTTGGATCCATATGAAAGAGATTATGACATTTATATTATTTTATGTTCAGTAATGTCAATGTTGTCCCCTTCATAACATAATAAATATAGCAATTTAAATGTTGTGATTTTAAGATGATAAATTCAATTAAAAATATTATTTGTAAAGGTAATAGATTTATATTAATCATAGGATTTTTTTTAATTTTTATGCAACAAATAACTATATTAAGTAATTATAAACAAATGTTGTAGTAATTTTTTTACTAAGATAAATATCAAATAAATGGTTTAAAAATATTAAACTAAATATTATATAAACTATTTAATGTTCTCCAAGAATTTTCTAGATGAATATTACATTCTAGGAATCTATTAAATTTTTTGGATCGAATATATCTTCTATGTGGATTTTATTTGAATTCAAATAAATAAATAGTGTCCAAATTAACACTATGGTTATTTTATAAAAATATCATATTATTAAATTGTTTAAAAATAACTAAAATATTTAAAAATTATAAATTGAAATTTATATGGTCTAAAATGATATAAAGTACCCAATTATTGGTAATTCAAAACACATAAATAATTATTTATAACAATTTAAAATTTAGAATATTATTACCACAAATAAATTAAATAGATTAAATAATGAGAAATCTTGTTGATAAGGTATAAAATAAATTTCCAACTTGTATAAATCTTATTTTATGATGATATTACAACCCTATATCATCTAATATTCTGATTTTAGTCATTTTGGATGTTTTTATTTGGGTTTTGAATTTATTATAAATTAATATTTTTAAGTTTCCAAAGGTGCCCCTCTCCTCCCTTATAAAAGGGCACCTCGCCCCTCTCAACTTCACACCATTTTTTGAGCATTTAAATTGGTCCAAACCCATACCATTTCTCTTCTCCACATCCCTAGAAACCTACTAAAGGTCATGGACTTCTTTAAAGACCATCTTATTTCCCTAAGAGGAGGTTAAGAGGAGGCTCGTCGAAGAAGAGGTAATATTCTTTACCGATTCTTTCAAGCCTATTTCTTCTCCTACTTCCTCTATATGAGTTGTTTAATTATTAATTAATAAATCCAGTATCAATTTTATAATGATATGTTATTTTATGAAACAACCATATTCAATCTTCTATCCATCCTATAAAAAAACTCACTACGCGTGCGTACATACGGCTTATCGTCTCCACGTCGTGGTGTAATATTTTATTTCATCGCTAACATACATGGATGGGTATAAGGATGGAAGAAATAAATATATATGATTATTTTAAAGTGATATTTACTCTAAGATATTATATTCCATACACTTCAATACACTTTCACAATCATGGGAATGATATCATCGCTCGTGCGTATGTACGGCCTACCGTCTCCACGATGTGATGCGACTCGTTCTACAAGATCTTCATTGAATAATGATTATATAAATGAATTTACGCATAAGAACAAAAAGAAATGAACACCCGAATAACAAGTAGCAATGAAATATTACAACTAAGAATATAAGAATATGACAATATATGATATCATAACAATGAATAAGATTCTAGAATAATTCAATAACATTATTTAAATCATTATACATGAGTTTAGGATACCTAAAAATCATAACGGACCTAAGGTATGGGATTACTTCGTCTCACTTTTATTTCTGTGAGACATATTTCTTAATCATCGCCTATTTCTTTTGCATGGTGTTTATGCTTCCTATTAATGTTTTATGATTTTTATTATGAAGGATATGATATTTACATATGTATGTAATTTTCTATTTTTATGACACATATGATTCCACCGGTTATAAATGGTGAGGGATAATTATTCCAATCTCATTATAATCTGAGATTGTTTATTCGTAAGTATTTACTGGGGTTATATTTATCATCCATGTCCATGTTTTCTCAACATGTTTTCATAAAATATTTACTATTTGTACATATATGGTTAAATCCATTTTACCGTTTTTTTACATTTACTACGATGAATGGAAGGAATCTTTCTTTTGTTTTCCATACGATGTAATTTTTGACTTTTCTGGCAAAGGTTCGAGGATAATGTTTTTTAACTTATACGGCATGAACAGATTTTTACGGTTTCCTAATGCCTTATTTTCCTAATGCTTCATCTACAATATTTCAGGATTATTTTCAATAAAATACATTTATTTTAAAATTTTGTGGCATTTTGTGAGAGGAAAATGATTTAGAAGAGGAAAGGATATTTTCCTCAAGAATTCATTTCAAGTGTTTTATCGAAACTATTTTTTCATTTAAGATGACATTGTTTTTATGTCTCAAGTATAATGTCTCTAATATTTACATGGTTTGATTTTTCATACGATGAAATGATATAAATTTGTTTTATATGGATTATTTTATGATATGACGATATTAATAAAACCCATTTTATTCTTTGGGTTATGATGAATGTTTTATGATTGTTCTGTGGCACACATAAGAATTATTTCACTATGAGATGGGTGGGACCTATATCTCCCTCCAATGCATTGGGTAATGATTTATATCTCATGAGAATAGACATGGCCGTAATGTAAAGTTAATTCGCTTCAATAATATAGGGATGGAATGGCATGTAAACCTGGTTCAGTAATATACATTGTCCACTATGATTTTCTTGGCAGCAATGCCTTGGCTACTATGGAAATCATAACACGTGCTTAATGGTTTGACATAATTCCATGTTTTATTCCCATGTTATTTATCATGATTAATGTTCCATTATTATCTATGCCTTATGTACTACCATGATGTATTTTATGACTCAAGACTTTGATGTTTAAACTTTATGATCTTGTTTTGATGTTCAAATGTATATTTTTTTTATGTTCTCCATGTTTACACTTACTGAGCATTTGAGCTCACCCTTTATATGTTTTCTATTCCCCAAGATATAAAGAAAGGTTTTAGGTAAGAAAAGAAGGGGAATATCATTATGGGAGATGTTGAAGATCTTTTACCATGATTAGAAGATTATGTTCGATGTTTCCAAAGACACTAAACTATTCCGGTCCTTGGGTGTCTGTTTTTATTATGTATTAAGTATTCTGCAAAAGTAATGTAATGTCCATGTACATAAATCCTTTTGTCTCTACAATACAAATTATTGTTCATTATATGATTTGTAATTCTTGGGATATTTCATAGACTATGGGACTATGATTTAGGTATCAGGATGACCAGGTTGCTCAGTTTTAGATAGATGACCCTACGGTGGGGGGAAATGATGACATGAATATGGATAGGTACTATGAACTATTTATGGTATGGGTAAGATCTGAAACATATAATTTACATGGGACTAGACCATGCATTGGAGTTTAGAATTAATCTGGTATATGATATAATGGGAGAATTCTATGCAGGGGTGATGTATTGTCAAATTACATCAAACAAGTTTTGTGGGTTGTAACATCAATCGAAGTTAACGACCACCACTAGGGTGGGGCATGCATTGTTTCTTTAAATGAGGAACAAAAGGACATGTCTAGATGGTATAGGGTGATAACCAATGTTGGGACTAAAGGTATATCTCATGATTTTTGGTGACAAATATATTTATCCTTACTAGTATCATGCCGAAACATGTGTGGTTGGAGTTCGTAGAAGATTGGTTATTGTATAATGACTAAGAACATTGTGATTTTATGTTTATTTTAGCATTTAACTATGTCATTAAATACACTAATATATATTATATGTACTTACATTGATGATTCATTTCTGGTTTCATGAGGGGTTTATTACTCACTCCCCACACGATCATCTTCATGTGTGTGTAGACTTCATGAATAGAGATAGAATAAATGGTAAGATGCCTATGATAGGGAGTTGAGGAGATAGAGTTATAGAGTCAAAGGTGATGTCAGTACATGCTTAGAACTTTTTTTTCTCTTTTTATTGCCCTTTCCATCACTGATTACTTGGTTTTAAAAACAACATTTCGGGGTCCTTGATATCTTTTCCCTATATTAAATGAGGTACCTATTATTTCAATTGTTACATCACTATTACTTTATTTCATTCCCTTACTCCATTTTATTAGTTTTCTTGTTTTATTCATATTGAGGGATAGTTTCCCTACATTCCCTACTTGAAACATTAATACTTGTTTGAGAAACCTATCTTATGGGAAGACACACATGAGGCTATGTTGAACATTGGATCAGACCTAATTTTTTGGTTTATTAAATTATATTTTGGTATGTATTTTCTTATTTTTATTTATTATATCCATATGATCATATTATTCAACATTATGATCATTAATTTCTTTCAATTATGTTTAGGATTACCAAAAATTTGATCACACCCCCTTTTTATGAATCTATTCCCCATGGATAAGAAGATTAGTGTAATATATAAGAAGTATATAAGTGAGTATAGTGTGGATCAATTAAAGTTAAATGTTAAAAATAGTTGTAAAATAAGTTCCTCATATGGATACTACATAATAATACTAAAACTATTGGTTTGGGATTTTTGGAGTACCTCTGTGATGAAATATTTCTGTTATTAAAATGTTATAAAATAAAGTCATGTATTTCCTGATATACTGTAATTTATATTAGAGAAAGTTTTTGTTATTTTTGATTATTAGTTCAGTAATTATTGGATTTGATTGAGATAAATTTACTAAAAATACAAGGGAAAATTCTAAATATATGACTACCTCCTAAATTCATTGTAATGTTATGAGTATGTGGTTTTCCTAGAAATTCCATCTATCTCTGGATATTGGAAGGTGGATGTATCTATGGAAAAAATGAATCAATGGGTAATCACACTGAAAAATGATGATCTAGTATATACTAAATCATAACTCTAATATAAAATGATTGGGCCTAATACTATAAACCTATATAGACACTCTAGAGGGATTTATAATGGTTAAGCTCGTTATATTTACAGGACATTATGAATGATTTCATACCTAATCATCATAAATAATTAGGTTAATGAATATTAGAGACCCAAATATAAATAAAATAAGTTTATATAGAGAGTTTTTAAGGTTTGATAGGATAATAATTCATAAATTAAAATTTTTGGACATTATGAGGTATAATTTATCATGTAATTTACTTAAATTAATTCTCTTATAGTTGAAACAACTCAAAGTAAATCCTTTTATTTGTAGTGGTTGAAACCTAACGGAACCCAGTTAACAATGAATGTCATGGATAATGTGGACATTGTATCTATGAATAATCTAATTGAATAAGATATGTAGTGGTTAGTCTAGATATTATTCCAAAATAATAATAATGAATCGTGATTAATAATGTGACCTTAACCGAGTTAACAAACACCCAAAATAAGAGAATGATGGAGTCTCATGGAATTGTAAGTGATTAATATGGAGAAGGATAAAATGATTCAATTTCATTCATGTAAAAATGTTGGAATTGAAAATTAGGGGAATATCATAAAGGAGATAGGGTAGGTTTTATATCTAGAAAAGGAGTTCATAGATCAACCAATTTCTAAGGATAACTGAAGAGCTCACTCGAAATAGTGAAAGAAAAAAGAATTCATCCTGAGATACCACTAAAATTTTAATAAATTAATTTTTGGAAACTTTGTAATTTAAAAAATCAATTCTCTATTCCACGGGATTATTATTATGATAGGAAATATAAATTTTCAAGGCCAAGGGAATAAGGTAAAGTCTATTAAACCAAAAAAAACTAAATTAAGTTTTGAAAATGATATGGAGTAAAAAACATATCATCTACTCAACAACTATGATTATTATGATTTTTTATTGTTCATACCACTCCATTAATCATAGTATGTTTTCTAAGAACATAAATTCATCACATAGATTAATTAATGATGAATTTTATGTAAAACCTATATTGCTATGATTATTGTATACCATGATTATGTTTTTGAGAATGCACCTTGTGAAAATATTTTTATCCTGGATTTAGATTAATTTAATGTGATTACCGATTAGATATAACTACATATACCTCATAGTAACAAAATAGAGATATCATACTTCACATATGAAATCAAATTATAATTCCTTATCTTATAATGGTATATGAAAAACACACATTGAAATTTTATCCCATTATATTATCCTTAACCCCAACAATGAGTATAATTTAGCTCAAATGGTTAGGAAGAAACCCCCTTATGGTGATATTCCAATTGTGAAGGAATTGATGAGTTTACAAGACTTAAAAAACATACCAACGTTGGTACTTCTTCTAAAATAAAATCATGATTATAGTAAGTCATATGGATATCCTAATCAATTCTACTAGTTCTTATTTATTAAAATTAGTATGATGTGAGTTATTTAAGGGGTAGAATAAAACAACCTAATATTACACTATGTTATATTAATAACTTGTTCTTTGAATGAAACACTAAATTAATACAAACACATTATATTATAAAATAAAAATTTTTCATTATAATATAGTCTTTAAATTATTTTGTATAAAGGGATATAATAATATTATAAAATCAATGAAAAACTAATAGAGAAATAGAATTGGTTATTTGAAGTCTTCCTTAAGAATCTCATTTATCAGATCTTGGAATGAAATTATCTTTACTAGGTTTTTCATTAGGAAAGGAATAAGATAAAATCAAAAAATTATGGTATTAGTGAAATCATATGATAGAAAAGTATAAACTCATGGAAATCACAATGATATCTATGTTAGCGAAATCACCACCATAGACTGCCACTATAGCCTACCTTATGCTTAGATCTTACATAGAGATTTTGAGGGTCCATGTAAATAGAAATTATTATGATATAACCACGTAATTATTAATTTATTAATTTATTCATCACATGTGTTTTAAACATTTTTCATTTGTATATTTGATTTAAAAGATTATTTATTTACTAATGAATTAATAATATTAATGAGATAGTTTTATTATTACAATTTGTCTTCCTAAAAAATAACTTCTATGTATATTATTTAATGAAAATAAATATCTTATATATTTTTAATATATATAATGGAATAACACTAATTTGATTATACGAAGTAAGAATAAGAAGGAATAATAATTTGAAATGTTTCTTTACTATAAAATATGGTTTCTTGATATATTTTATTTTAAATTAAAATACAAAAATCTTGAATTTGAATTTGAAAAAATACACTTAATTTTTTTATTTATAAGTCAATATTAATTTAAAATTAATTTTTAAAGAATTTATAATTTATTATTAGGTGAATATTAAAAAATATAGTTTTTATGAAAATTGTATGTTTTATAAAATTATAACGAAGATCTAAAAGTTTATAAATGCACTAAATTGATAAAGGATGTATCTAGGGGTTAAAATATATATTTTTTAATTATTAAGTACATAAGAAAAAAATTTCCAATTAAAATTGTATTTGGTATTTTCAATTAATTAAATATTATTTTGGAAAAAATGGATTGTTTTTATAGCCGTTAAATTTTTCTTGTTTTAAAATAAATTTATTAACAAGATAATAATTAAACTGATTGATAATTTTACCCTACGTATAATTTTTATGCTTTAGAAAAAACATTCTCTAAAAAAGATTTTTTACACATTACATCTGATATTGTTAAAATTGATTTTTTTACCCGTAGAAATTTCAACTGATAAATTTGTTTAGATTTATAATCATTAGAAAAAATTTATGTAATAGTCCCCATTATATATGTACACATTAAAAGTAGATTAATAATATAAAAACTAGTTACTATAGTAAAATCTAAAAGATTCAATGAAATAAATTTATATGTATAGGTTCGGAAAAATGTTCAAAATATGTTTCTAATTGATTTTTTGAGATATTATAAACCTTATAGAATCCAAAACTCATTTTTTCCCTTTTTTAGTCGCATTAATTTTTTTACGTGTTCTACCATTATATAAATTGGTTATATTTTTGAAATTCTATTGTCACCACTTACAAACAGGGTATCACACCACCCATTTTGATACCACTCCATAAATTAGTAATACTATAGAAAATCTTCCCTCCTACCATACCTTATCATAATATTTTCTCCCTTAATCTTCTAGTCATAATATATTATCCAAAGTCCTCTATTTCAAATAAGTACTATGAAAGAAAATTCTAAATCTCAATGTAAGTGCTTCTCACCCTCTAATATTTTTCTGTCTCAGAATTTTATTAAATTAATATTATATTATCCACTATAATATCATAACATCATTATTACCAATATATTGAACAAACATTATGTTAATGATATATACATTATCTACCCTTTCTCCTTTCCCTTAATATATACTTAAATTCTAATCATGTGTATTTTCAGACAACCATCTCTATGGAATGAGGAATTCAATTTTTGATGATCACCTTTCATGTATTTTATTAATGTTTTATTTATGGAATTAATGTGATATTTATAACATGTTTAAAATTATTTAAATAAATTTCTTTCCATACCTTCCTCCCATTATATGAAAAATGAGAACATCCTATGAGTTTGTGTCTATACTACAACCTCCACGAACGTTATATATTATATTTTTCATCTAATATTACATTCTTATCCATATCTATTAATATATGATTTAGAAATTAAAATAATCTAAATAATATCATTATTATTATGTTACATTGATATTATTTCAAAAGAAACATTGTCTTAACAATACCTACCCATAAAATTATAGCATGTTCTTGTCGGGGTTAGTTTTACCACAAAATTAAACAATGATAAAAATTTATATCATGGATAAATATTGGAATTAAATTTATTTTAATATATGATATATATAGGTAATTAATGAATTTTTTGGTTATTTAAATTTAATATAAAATTTTAACTCACTAGTAAAGAAAACACTCTTTGTTCACTAAGAATCATCAAAACATTGGCATCACTTAAATCAGCAACAATTATCGTAACCAAAACACTCATAGAATGAAATTAAAAAATTATAATTCAAAAAAAATAATCAATTATAGTACATTTTATGATCTAGGAATGATGGAATTTTGGGGACTAATTAAGAAGAAAACTAATATTATAAAAATAGTTCAAAATGATCAAGATTACTCATACCTAATTTAGAAAATAGATAATAACTCACTAATATACATGTAGAGAGTAATTATAAGTGAATTTTAATAAAACAAATATATACTACAAATGATTCTAAACAGGTTATTAAGATATTATTTTTGTTATATAAGGTCATAGAGTGCATTTGACTATAAAGATAACCATGGTAAATGATTTTTACTCTCAACATTAATTTCGTGGGACATATTTCATTTTTTGTTCAGTGATATCATTGATATGGTATGTTTACATCCTTATGAATTTATTTTACCATATTCATGTAATTAATTGGGTTTTAAGTTCCATATAATGTTATTTAATTAAATGAATTTTGATTCAAAGGATACAATGGTTGTAAGGGTTTCTTGGTCACAATTCCAATTTCATGCCACTTACTTCTTGTAATGAAAAAAATTATTTTTATATGATGTATAAACTGGCCATTTGGGATTTGATAACACAAATTATCCCCTTTTCATGATATTTTATGCTCACTTTCAACCCCTAAGGGTATTTATGTGAATGTAAATCATGCTATTATGTTTTTTCTAGACTTATATTGAAACCAAGACCTCTTATAAATCTAAACCATTTAAGGAAATTTTAAATCCTTTTATTATAAAATAAAAAAAATATTCTCCTATTTTTATTATTGGTCTGAATTTTATTCTATTTTCTTTATTATAAACTATATGTTTGGTTTTCTTCTAAAGGAATATGGTTTTAAAAATAAACTTTTTCGAAAAAGGTAATTCTATTTATGCCCAACTACAAAATATTTTTGACATCTCTATATTTATTACAAAAACTGAAAATTGTAACTTTCAAATACCTTGATCTTATTTGAAAATGTTTTAAATTAAAATCTTTTAATTTATTCTCTATATGTTTTTTTAAATAGTATCTTCTAATGTTTTTTTGTGAACATAAAATTTCACAACATTTTTCATCTTATATAGAACATTATCTAATAACTTTCATGGCTAAGAAAGGAATTAGTTTTCATCTAAATTTAAAAAATATTTTCTATAAAATGATTTCAAAATATAAAAGATATTTTTTTACTAATTGATTTTTATAAAACATAAAAAAATGGTTTCTCATCAAATAAAATTTCCTTAGAAATATATATTATACATAAACAAGGATATTAAGAAATTTTTACCATTCATGTTATTCATATGGATGTATTATTTAATACCATTTTTTAGATTAATGACCAAATACTACCTCTATCTTAACTAATCATCTTCAATGTGTAACCATAATTTTTCTTCCAATACCATTCCTTTGTGAATATTCAATTTATAATTTCTTTTTTTGAAGTGTTTTCACCTAAATTTCACATATTTATTTATTTATGAAATTATTATCTTAATCATATAACCTTCAACAATACATTGTAAATATCATATTCATGATTGTCACAATTGAATGGTTTTTTCCAAGAATGTTATTGAATATATTTAGAAACCCATTTATTTTCCTTGGGTTTCTATTGTTCGGATTACTGATAATTAATGTATGTGATTACATTTGAAATGAATATGAAAGAAATTTTCTATCCAATGGTTTATTATGATTTATAAAATGAAACTAATTTTCCACTTATGTGTTATTTATAAAATAAATACCGAATGAGTTTAATTTTAATGTTTTATGACACCCATTTTATTTACATGGGTTCTTTATGATGAGTGATTGATTTTCTAGTGGAACTCATACATATGGATGGTGGTGGGTGGGGTCCTCTATCACATTCCAATAAAATGGTTAAATTTGATCTCTCATGATAAAAATTATTCCAGAGTACATTTTACTTACTCACAACTGTGGGAACTGCTGGTGTGGATTGTGAAAATAATGTTCCCTAGGATGATGTAAATTACAAATTTGAAATATTTTTCCTAGTTTTATGGTTATTCTCATCACAATGTTAGACTCTCGTGGATCTTATTGATTGACTCATGTTTCCAAACTCTTTTTATTCATGTTTTATGTTACTCCATGTATTATTCCATTACTCTAGACAATGATATATTCTTCATTGGGTGTGAATTTTTTATATATCTTGATTATGAAAATATGATCATAATATTCATACTTATAATCAATTATTGATGTCACTTCTTTTTAATATTACCAATTTTTTAGAAAAAAAACATTCTTATATTTCCATTTTTTTATGTTATAAAGATTAATATAATATATATGAATTATAATAGTTGGTATATTGTTACTCAATTATAGAGACATGTTAATATGGTTTATAAAATAATTTTTTTCAAGTTTCCAGCCCTCAAATATCATAAAACTTTTATTCATCATGTTGTTTAATTATTTGTGAGATGTAATGTTTACAGTCATGGTGTGTCATAAAATAAATTCATCTCTATAAAGGATATCTAGATAACCCTTTTTTAAATTACACTCAAACCATTTAACAATATCACCTTTAAATCAATACAATATTTATTAAAAGAAAATCAGTTAATTATTTTGGAAAACATCCTTCTAAGAAAAAAAGTCTTCTTTTTAATATATTCCTTAAATCAACATGAATCTCACCTCATATATTAATACATGACACAGAGTAAGTTCTAAAAACTAGAATGATTAAATCCACAAAAAAATTTCCAAAAAAATCATTGTAGAATTAATATAATAAAAGGCCTTGTAAACTAGCTAATTTAACTTACCATTCATATCATGGTATCAGTAGTTTATCATTTCTTCAATTGACATTTCAAATACTTCCTATTAAAAATAAAAAAAAATACTTTGGAAACATAATACATACTATCCTTATGGATCAACATATAATATTAATTCATTACATAACATCTTATATATTTTAAAATAATAATAAAGTTACACACTTTCATACGATGTAAAATTTATCTTATTCAGTCTCAACATATTCTTCATCTAACCTATATTAACAAACATAACACTAAACTAGAAAACATATATTAATAAAAAAACATATTTTTTTTAAAACATTGAACTTTGGAAAATAATTTTATCAATTTAAAGATATCATATATTATAAATTCATTGGATATTATCTAGAATGTACCAAAATAAACACTATAAAATTGAAAATCATAAGTTTTTTTAACTTCTACATGGATTTCATTTTCTATATACATCACATGAAGGTCAATATTGCTTGTGAATTTAAATCGGCACTAAATATTACTCTTAAAAACAATGAAAACACATAATATCAAAAACATATCAAAATGTGTGGAGTCATGTGATAACATCAGGCCTCAAAATGATTAGTCCCACACCATAGTGATAAACAAAACTAGCACCATCTCAATATGGTATAAGTAACAAAAATGAGGACTTAAATAATCTCCCTTAATATCCGTAAAATTATAACATAATCTATCATAACATATAAAATCCCCAATTTCAATTGCATAGATTTTATTCCAGATTTATCCATTAGATTAATTTCAACTCATTACCTAAAATCACTCCAATATAACAAACAAAAAAATGATGATGTATTTATCCCTAGTAGTTATATTCGTTAGTATAAGAATAACTTGTCTTAGTACAATCTGTATGCCAATGGTTTTTATGTTATATCAAACTGGGACCAAAAATATTTCAACATAGCTCGACTAAATTAGGAATGCCACAAGCTAGGCTCAATTGATGTTTTCCCCTATCAAACCATGAAATAGTCATCAATTCTTAACTTTTATCTACATCCTAAATCATCACAAAAATAATTGATAACACTTTTTCATGAAATTAACCCACATGGGACCCCTCCAAGTACCGCAGTAAATATGAGAGTGGCCCATGATTCATGCCTTTAATAGGCCCCAAGTTAGTGATTCACGTCAAGGGTATAACGCATACAAATGAGATTCATTTCCCTCATATATCCCAAAAATATTAACTTAAAACTAATAATAAACACCATCGTATAAATAAACCAAGATCCAAATTATTACCACTATGCATTAATATGTAATAAAAATAAAAATACCAACGTTAAATACCAAATAATGTCTTAGGAATAATCACCCCCATAAAATTCTAAGATCCAAACCAGTCATGACCTATTTTGTTAGAAAACACTCTCAGGAAACACAAAAATTAGTTTTAATGAATATGGGTGAGAATAATATGTATAACTAGAAGTATAGTATCCCAAACCCCTTGTTAAAATGTATAAGAATAATACTAATATCCTAATAAATAATTAGTAGAATAAAAAAAACCTATCAGGTCCACTATCATATATCCTCACCGAGGCTCACTCATGAAGTATCACATCCAATAGTAATAATATGATATAAAAAATATAAAAAAATAGGTTAATCACATACACTTTTCCACTTGTTAATCTCTATCATACCCCAATAAAAAATTTACTAGGATTAGTTCCTTCTATGTAACCAAATATCCACACCATATGACAACCATATCTACATCTTCAACACATAACGACCACAAACTACATCAGACCACACCTAAATATTACAAAATGTTAGAAACACATCTCAAATCCATCACAGTAATTTATCATGATCATAAAATACATCAAAACTTTTCCTTCCTATATACATTCATGACCCCCACTATGATTTACATATCAATACCCCATAGGTTCTTACAGTACACCACATATTACTTGTTAATCCATTATAACATTCATGATTGGTCATACTATGATCTATCACATCCCATTATACATCTGGAGGGAGAGTGGGGAAGGGGTAGTAGTCATTAAACATTACACTCAATAATATGGATATTTATGGGGACACTCATAGCCCAAAACATTTGGGAATCAATAGGAATTTTTTACTTAGGTGGGGCGTGTAAAAATTCCCTAGAAAATAATAGTATAGAATAACCACATATAGCCCCCACCTAGTAGGTTCAGGTAAATACCCACACCCCTATAACCTAAATATGGGGGTTACTTTTAAAAAATTCACTAGATATAAGAAAACGCATCCCAAAGGATTTAATGGTTTAGTAATCAATAAAAACTATATACATTTTTAAAATCTCACATTACATTTGAAAACATAAAAAACCACATAATTTTTTTTTGATATATTCATTATTCCACCTAGAATATCACTATATATCAATCATTTTACACTACTTAACATCTTGGGGGAAGGGAAATATAACAATGTGGCGAGCTCAGATGCTCTGTAAAGGAATGATAATAATATAATCTATCCTATAATAAGTAAGCCGTGATTAATATAGAAGGAATAAATATGATCAAATAATTATATATAAATAATAAAATTTGATTCAAACCTATCCATGGATGAAAAAACTAATTTAATAATCACATTTATATTTATAACTAATTTAATAATGATAGAGTGAATACTGTGGGACATCAGAATCCTTCTATTGAGGACTCAAGAAAAGAAGTCATATATAAATGGGTAAGGAATTTATTAAATATCCATACAATTTTGCCTCAAGAGACCTTTCAATACATCATGTGATTATATAATTCTAGGCCCCATCAACAACTTAATAATTTCAATGCATTCATCTTGTGAATAAATAACATGACTTAATCAATATGCCTTAGTAATCAATAACTAGATGCAATAGAATAACTAGAATACAACATTTCACTAATATTATTAGTAAAATGGATCATAAGAACATTATAAAAATATTTTAGATGATATATTGATATTATGCCTTCATTAAATCACATGATTCCAAAAAGGGTTTCAAAATGGGTAAAATTACTTTGAAAAGATCATTGAAAATTTACTTAAGGAAAATATCCACTTCATTTCAAAATGGCATATTTAAAATAGTAAAATTTTCAAAATATTATGAAAAATATTATTAAAAGGGATGCGTGTAAAATTTCAAAGTAACATTAAAATAAAATTTTATTCATGATGACATAATATTTTTTCATGTGGTGTGTCTTAACATAAATATTCCATAATAACTTTTTGTAAAATGTTCCTCATTCAAGAAATGAAAATAAGAATCAATTTAATCCATTTTATAAAAATTAAAACATGGTTTGAAATTAATTTATTCAATAATTGGATAATAGTGAAAAATAATTCTTGAAAACATTATCAATAAAATAGATAAATGTAATAAAAATATTCCCTACTGAATAAAAAAAAGTTATTTTTCCTTAAACACGTTTTCTTGCTATCTTGGTTACTTAAATAGAGGAAAATGAAAGGAAAATATTCAAATTTATAGTAATAAATATAAAAAAATAGATGAAATTTAATATAGAAAGATCATATAATCCCTAAAGGTAAAACAGAAATATAAACTATCAAATATAAGGATGTGACTATGAAATAAACCCTTATGTCTTATTTGACATCCTTCATAAGTGATTTTGGACTCATTTAAAATAATTTTAAATTTTTGAGACTTATATATAATAACCATATTCATACTCATAATATCATATATGATCCACTTATAACATTTCATTTCACTGTTATTAACAATTCCTTATTGAAATCATCTTTTTCTTATGTTAGCAATATCATTTTTCATTTATGTTTTGTTTGATAGTATTAGTCCTTGAATATTTATCAGGGTGAAATCAAATTCAAAATTTTTATAATGAAATATATATAATATATATTCATTATAAAAAATTTTATAATCATAAAGTAATGGTGTACCTTAAAAATAATTCACATGGTTTCGTGGAGGTGGTAGTGCACACATTCAAATGAGTGACGTTTTAATTATTTAACAAGTGGAAAGGTAATAAGGTAAATAATAAATTATATTTCCAAAATCATAAGTATTTTATAATTATAATATATACTAATTATTAATATAATTATGACTTTTAATGTGATGTGGTGATTGAAAAAAATCACATTGGTTCGTGAGGCAGTAATCTGCCGTACACATGAGCGATGGTTTCGTTACCCAGAATGATGGACAATGAGATGGATAAATACTTTTACAAAAACAAAATTAAACAAAATTATATGATAGATACTGGTGTTATTATATTTTAATTGGAAGGGCATAATTGAAGGTGGTAAAATATGAAGAAAAATGATAATGTTCAGTTAAGATAATTACCTATTCATTAAAAGAGAACCGTTATGTATTCTATTAGGGTATCTTTTTAATTGGATTTTATTTTTAAGAAACCACTAATTAATGGATATAGAATTTATTAAGATAATTTGGTAGGTTTTTTTTGATCTATATGCATCAATGTGGTGTAATTATGAGAGGAGTGGTGTCCATTTATAAGATAGAGAAAGACACTCCTTGTTTTTCTAAGGATTAAAATATTATTATGTAATTTTCATAGAAAAGTGTATCATTAAAAATTAAATATAAATAATAATATAAAGGTTTTAAATACATTCATACAATAATAATTAAGATGAATTATTTTGGCATTATACATTTTATAACATAGGTTAACCTGATTTACCAATCTAGCACAGTGAAAATTTTTTATTATTTTTACGATTCATTATGAACCAAAAATTAATTTATCGATATTACATAATATTAATTATCCATATTACAAATATTCAATACATTTTACATGATTCAGTTTATATAAGTCACTTAAATTCATTTTAATATACGCACAAAAAATGAAGAAAAACATTTTTTGAAGAAAACATAATCGTAAATCATAAAATTCCTATAATGAAAATTTAGTACTTATTTATTATTATTTTATATGTTTAAATTAAATAAAATAATTATAAATATTTTTCATAAGTTCATTAATAATATTCATACACCCCAATCCCATTTTTAAGAGATAACATTCAAATTTAATAATAATAATATAATATTATATCACAGTTCGTTTAAATTATGTGTTCCATGTAATGTGAGTTAATAAAAAAATTGAAATTAATTAATGGGAAATATATCAAAAAATATTATGTTTTCACATTCTAACCCCCTTATAGAAATTTCCACCACTATATTTTGTAATAGTAATGTTAACAGTTGTGGATACTTATGCCTCATCACATCCTCAGGTTCCTAGATAGATTTCTCAATTTTATGAATTCACCATAAAACATTATCCAGGTTAGTGGTATTGTTTCATAGAACCATCTATCTATAATCTAGAATCATCACTAGTTGTTCCTCATATTATATATCTTCATCCAATGGTATGACCTCTATGTTCATTACATTTTATGGATCCGATATATACCTATTTAGGAGATATAGATGGAACACATCTAGAACTTGAGAGAGAATTGATGGAAGTGTCAAGTGATAAGATACTATCTAGATATGATTGTTTTCTATTATTTCCCAACTGGTGAACATATCTTCATGTAAACATGTACTTTTGTTCCTACATTACAACTTTATAAAGGGGTGTGGCCTCTTCCACCATAGATGGTAATGTTGGATCACAGATTGAAACAAGATGATGAGATATTGGTTCCTCCTTCCATGGATTCCCACTTGGAGCTCAATGACTAGTCTGCGACTCCCTCATAGATTTTATTGAAGTTTATGAAACTCATTCCTGATTTTATCTCTTTATAGACACTTGATAATAACAATACTTTTGTATGATAGGGTATAAAACCTTTCATAAAAGTATATAGAAATATTGACCATGTTTGGACATCTCTTGACATTGGGTGTGTCTGGGAACCTAGATTATTCCTCATTGAAGGTTATCTCATGGAGGTATCTTAGTTACTGAACCCAAGTCATCCCAGGTCGATCATGATTCATTTAATTACAAAGGCATATACCTTCCAAGGATTTCTCCTTAGGCATCCAATATTTTTCACAAGATTGGTGATTCTATGAGCATATATCTTATTAGGTGTTCGCCTCAGGCATCCCATTTTTAGCATGAGGTATGTATTTGGGGTAATAGGTTTAACATCCTCTGGATATAGAGTTTTTTGATTGGTACACCCTATAGAGATAGAACATGGAGGTGCATACCTAGAAGGTAGTATTTGGAAGGATTACCGATGGATGGATCAAAACTACTAATTGAGGCAGATCCCGGAGGTGTGTCCCACAAATGGAAGATTTCACATAGTGAAGGTTGATCATAACACCATTAAATGTGAATCAAAGAGGTTAAACCCTATGAATGGGGAATTTAGGTTTACCATTATTTGGTATTGAAAAAATGAGAGGTGTCCTACATACCCTATATAGAAAATAATGATCAACTATGACGTAGTACAATACGGTGTGGGGATTACACATGAAGGATACATGATGGACTGAGAGGATATTTGGTCTCATAGATGAGTGACATGATATTATTGAGATGTGGCATGATAGATAATATCTAGATGTATATGGATATTAGGTTGCTCGTTTCTCAAGTGATGCACTATCAAGGGATTGTGTGGGGATTACGCATGGATTTTGAACATCATATGAGGATTGATATTGGTTGGTTTGTGTGGGGATTATGCATGGGAGATTCCCAGTGGACCTAGACGAGATGTGGTCTCCCAGACGATTGGCATGATATTATATAGATGTGGAGGCCCATATAATGTCAATATAGATGTGGATGTTGGGGTTATCATGTTTCAAGCAATGTTCCAAGGAGGTATGGTGTGGGGATTATACATGGAATCAACCTATAACAAGGGAATTTATCTTTATTTGATTGTGTCGGGCTTACTCATGTGCGGTGCTTGGTTGACCTCGAAGAGATGTGGTCTCCCAGATGAGTGGCACAATCATACCGTGATATGGAGGCTCAGATAAGATCAGGATGGATGGGGATGTTGCATTTTCTCCTCAAAAAGGATTTCTATATATCCTCATTGGTTGGGAATCAATTAGGACATAGTTTGTTATAGATGGGGAATACACCTAAAGATGATTTCCATGTGGGTGGGACTTATTCATGGAGGATTCCCATATAGGGGGCACTATATGGTTGGTTTGGAATTACATGTGGAAGCTTCCTGTATTGAGGGACATGGTTGGGGTTTACACACGAAAGGATCCCATTTGAATAGAGTTTTTCAATTATAACTATGTAAGATTATTATAGTGTTTTAGAAGGTCGAGGATTATGAGTTGGAGTGGCCCATGAGAAACTATTATAAGTGAGGTTGTGGTTGGATATTATGCATTAGAGCTTCCCAGGTGCCTCTATAGAGAAAAAATGGTGTGAATGTAGCTTACACATAGAAGCATCCCATCATGTACTCCTCATGTAATTCCATGAGGCTATACAATATGCATTTCCTGAAGTAAGAACACAATTCAATGTCATGTGGGATGATGAGTTAATTGGGTTATATGCATTAATCTACCTATCATTGTTTCCTCATGTCAAGTCATGAGGACATCCCATGTGCATTGATGTGGTAAGATTATAGTTTAACATCATGTAAAAGTATGAGGTATGTTGGAATTATTCATTGAGTTCCCCATCATTTCTTCCCCATGTCGGGTCATGAGAGAATTCCATGTGCATTTCATGAGGAATGATTATTGTTTAGCATCATGTGAAAGGACATACTATGCAGGGCTTATAAAAAGAGAATCACATTGTTTCTTCCCCATGGAAGGTAATGAGGGAATCCCATTGTCATGTCATGATATAAGATTATAATTTAAAATGAAGTGAATGGAAGTTGTGTATGGGGCTTCTGCAAAGAGTTTCCCATTTTTTCTTCATCATGTCTGGTCAAAAAAGAATCCCATGTGCATTGTATGAGGTATTATTATAGTTTAACATAACTTAGTGGGGGCTATTGAATATAATATCATGATCATGTAATGGGGAATCTTACGGTGGATTCATAATGAATCCTATTATTGAATAATAGGTCATGTTACAGTTTATAGTTATATAGTAAGGACTATTTGGAAGAAGATTACTAGAAATTGTTGGTATAGAACAAAAGCAAGAGATTCCCTTTCTAGTTCATCTCGACTTGTGATCTTGGTGATGTTTTTTGAGGAGTTTATTAAGGAATGGTTTGACTCAAGGTACTCAGGGAATCCAAGATGTGAATCACAACTCATGACATGGGAAGGAATCAAGAGTAATATGTCAACTAAAGGTGTGGAGAGGTGTGGAGAGGAGTATCTCAAATCCTAGTATTACATTTTGGATGTTGGGGCTGTATAAGGGTTCTAGTAAAAATTTCCTTGACCTGGACAAAAAATATTGCGGTGTAGATTTCTATTATTCTTGTGGGTTAGTGACATTAGTGAAGGGACCAGACTGACTACCTGATATCACATCCCATCAATGATATTGAGTGGGGATGTAGGGGAACAACACCCATGGTATTGACTAGTAGGTACCGAGGTAGGAGTTTTGAAAAGCGGTCTCCTGAAGGAGCTTCATGAATGTGGGGGTATTGTAAAGGATGAGGCTTCGTGGAGCTCATGGCCTCAAGAAGGATGCCCTAATTCCCATGAGGAGTGCTTTTTCAAGGATGAGTGATTTACAAAGCCAGATGTTCCACATAGGGACATCATATTTTTTAAGGGAATATAACATCAAAGAAGGCATCTCCACCTGAGCTGGAGGATCTCATAAACACAAGGGAGGAGGTTTCACAATGCCTAGGTGCTTCGTAGAAGAGTTTATCATGAATCCCATGAGCTTTGTTAATTGATAGCATGATACCATAGTTCATCCACATCTCCTCTCCGAAAATAATTCACTATGGGGGTATTTATAGGCAATGGATTTCCTGAAATGGGATGTGGTTCACCAATGATCTTTGGGGAATCACGACGTGCGGTGGACCCATCAAACTCATGAATGACACTATAAATCATTTTCATGGTTGTGAACAACCGTCAGACTCATGAAGGAAATTGTCAAATCATCATGCATTTTTGAAGGGGGATACATTAATTAAACCTCTAAAAACTGTATCTCTAAGAAAGTGCTCTACAAACAAGCTCTATGAATGGGCTCCGCGAACCATTTTGGCATCCTGGCATTCGATCAACTATAAATTCTACATTGTAACTATTTTCAGGATCTACAAATTGTTAAATCGTAGCCTACAAAATGAAGTACATTATGGGATCATCATTGGATGCATTTGGTGCATTCTTTGGTTGCGTTCATTCCTGGTTCTAACAAAGACAATGAATTTTTAAGGGACCAATATCTCTAGGGCTTAGCCTGATCTTATTTAAAAATTTCATTACTTTATTCAATGGAGATATTTATATTAATACCTTATCCTGAACTTCAAACAATACATATTATTGAATATTTTCATTATGAGTTTTTTAATCCCTATGATACCACTATGTACTATTGAATGGATCTGACCTTACCTCTAATTTCCTCAGCTAGATTAGGTCCCAATAGCATTATTTATCCATATTCATCCCAAAGCATTAGAATTATACACATCCTACAAAAGAGATAATCATAATGATCCTTCAGAATGATCGAGTGAAACCTAATATTTTAGGAAAATTCATCCAAATAAATGTATTCATCCAAAATACATTTATAGCACCCCCTTAGAATTTTGTCTCTTGTCCTTCACATGATGACACACCAGGAATCAATATACATACTCTGCAAAGTCCCTCTTCATTTTATCCCACAAAAATACTACATTGGGTCTATATATATCTTCATACTTATGAGATGACCATAGAATGATGAGTTATTTTCTTCATCCAACTGATCCTTCCACTAGTCTAGTATTGATGGAAAATGTACTCAGTTTCTAAACCATTTCATTCCAGTATGATCATGGTTAAACTCCGGAATATTTATCACCTTCTTATGTAATTCCAGACCTTCATTTTGCACGTTCATAATCCTATTATGGATGGAAGGATGAACATTTATCTGTGAAATATAATGTACATGTCAATTTTTCAATATTTAATGATATAAAATATGAAATTAATAAATATTTGATCTCATTAAATCCACCTCATTGAAAAACTAGTTTGGTATTTCTAACTCAGATCATCAACAAACATTCATTCCTTCCTAGTGTGCTAATGTATTATGAATTCCTAATATTTGATCTACTAAAACCATCATATCTGAGACAAATTAACCTATTTTTATGTTAATATATACATCAATGTTTTATGATCAGTAAATATATATATATATATCAAACATTTCACCGTATAAATAATTACTCCATATATTCATTAAAAAATTACAACTTCTAGTTATAAATCAAGAGTTGGGTAATTTTGTCATGTATTTTCAATTAGTGATTGACATCTATTATCACCATGTCATTTTATATAAGGATTTATCCTAGTCCCTTCTTGATGCATCACTATGTATCACAAATACATATCCAATGCAGGTTTGTGTATGTGTTGGTGAACTAAGAAATCCATCTCTTAGGATTAGTGAAATTATCTTCACATTCATCTTTCCACAAGAACGTTACCCCATTTTGATCCATCTTAGTTAGGGGATTAGTTAGTCATGATAAATCTCTCACAAAGTGTCGATAGTATTCTTCCATCATAAGAAAAAATACGAATATCGATTACCATATTTGGTCTAGGTCATTGATCAACAAATTATGGATTTTAATGATACACCAATATACCCCCACTTGAAGTTAAATGACCAAAAACTAAGTATTTTAATGCTGAAATTTACACTTGGTAAATTTATCATACAACCTCTACTTCCTCAGTTTTTTTAGTAAAATTTTCAAATTTTCTTGCATGATCTTACTCATTCAATATATAATAATAAAATATATAAAAAAACACAAAAAAAATAATCAATTAAATATCTAATGAAACAATTAATTAATTCCAAAATGATAGAAGTGGAATTGGTAAGTCCAAATGGAATTAATATAAATTCATAATGAGAATACCTAATACAAAAGGATATTTTAGGTATATCCATCTTTATTGACCCTTAGATGATGACATCCTTTTGGATGATAAATCATGGTAAAATATTGAGCTCTTTATAATTGGGAAAACAAATCAATAGTATGGGGTAGAGGATATTATGTCTTAATATTTATCATGTTATGTTTTTTATAATCAATGAAAATATGCATTGACTCAACTTTATTGGTAACAAAAAGAATATGTTAACCCAATGATGATGTACTCAAGTGTATTAATCCTTTCTCTAGATTCTTTTGGATTTTCTACTTAAATTTAGGAAACTCAATCAGGTCCATTCTACATGGATTCATTGAAATAGGTATACAATAGGTGTGAGTTCTATTGACAACTCAACATCAAGATTCTATGGGGGATACTAGGAAACCCTTTTGTATGTTCATTGAAAAACTCCCATAAAATTAGAATATCCTCAATGTTGAGTGTCTACCAAACCATGATAGACAAATATCCCTCATTATTTGGAAGTAAAACCCATATGATGGATGTAATTTCAATAGGTAGTTCAGGTTCATCCTCACATTGATAGTTTAATGTCAATTGAATCGAAATATCAAATGTCACTTCCCTTCTGCAACAATTTATATGATCCCTTTGGTGAGAGAGCTAGTCAAATCCCAAAATTACATAAAATTAAACTATAATAAGAATAAAAATATTTACCAGAAGCAAACTCCCACAAATCACTATCATAGAAGATCTATACATGTATGATGTGATAATACTACCATTAAGAGTTTTCACTACAAAATCAACATCTAATCATTGAGGAAATACCATTCATATATTTATTTTTTAAAATTAAATAATTCATACGACTATGATCATATAATATATTTCACTATTTGAGAATGCATGTAACCACCCAAATTTCATCAGTGTATAATTATTCCATTACTAAAACCAATTTTTTTTTCATGATCATCAAACAAAAATAATCAAATTAAAAAGTCATATGATTATAAAAATCAATGATATGATGACCTAAATTATTAAACCTTCATTCAACCCATGAAACCTTAGGTTTAACCTTGGTCATCCATAGTCATATGCAATTAAAATCCTTTATAATAGTTGATAATGAAAATGTGAATTAACCCAATCATATCCCTAAAGAGTGTCTAGCTAGTTGTGTATTCTTAGGACCACTCTCCGTGCACTACTGATGATCAAGGAAATACACAGTTTCCCCTATTTAGAGTTATTACCCCTAGTTAAATCTATTCTATAGACACACATAATTTACAGTATCAATGTTGTGATATATTTCATTGGAATATCACATAATATTCACTTTACCAAAAAATTAGGATGTTATCATATACATAGACTTATCCTAATAGTTTTCATATGGTCCTGTTATATAGTCTACAGTTTCTTAAATATATATCCCAGTGATTATACTAAAATTCCCCTAATACAAACTGTAAATACCCATAAATTATTATCCTAGAGTCAATGATTATTTTAATACATTAGCTCAAGATACAAGAGATCACATACCTAATTATCAATTAGTTTACAAATCCTGTAAAACTTGATAGTAACAAGAATATCATATTACATTTTAAAAGTGAAAATAAGACATAGTATTTTCATTGATAAATTAATCACTACATAATAATATCTTGGAATATCAATCATATTACACTTCCTAACATCCTGAGGAAAGAAAACATAATAAATGGGTGACCACATATTCTCAATAAGGGAATGCGTAAAATAGAATCTATCATAGATTAAATAACAAATAAATAATATGTTGTGAATAAATGTTGATAAAATAATGTAATATATATAATAAAAAAGATAATAAAACTTTTCCAATGATGAAAAAACTAATCAAATAATCACATGAATATTAATAACTATTTTCACAATGATGTGATGCATAATTTGGGACAACTAAATCTTATCATTGAGGCCTTAACTAAGACATCTTACATGAATGGGTAAGGCCCTGGCCAAATACCCAACCAATTTTTTTCATGATACCTATAAATTCATTGAGGGGATTTATAATTTTATTCCTCAATATTAACATAAAATTTCCAATGCATTAATCATAGTAATAAACAATACAACTTAATCAACATGCCATAATAGAAAATATTTGTTCATATAGTAAAAACTAGCATGTAGAATGTCAACAATCTTCCTAGTTAAAATGATCATAATTTATATGGACAAATATTTTTTATGGTATCTATATATTATATGCATATTAAAAATTAATATTAACCAATAGATTTTTACAATGTTTATAATACTTTTAAAACATCACTGGAATATTTCTTGAAGAAAATACCCTTTTCATTTTGAAATAGCTTATTAAAAATCTAAAATTTTCCAAAATATTAGAACTATTTTTTGAATGAACCTTGTAAAATTTTAAATGAGTCATTAAATCAAATTGTATTCATAAAGGTGTGAAAGTTTATTCATGTGGTTTTTTTGAAAAAAATATATCATTCACAAATTTTGTAAAAAGTACCACTTTTAAAAAATGACAACATGATTCTTTTTAAAAATAATTATAATAAGTAAAACATGAATAAAAATAAAATTTATCTATCATTGTAGAATTGTGAAAACATTCTTGAAAACATTTTAATGAAAATATTTACATGCAATAAAAAATATTATCGATCAAATAGAAAACAATATCAGTTTTCCATAAAAAAAATATTTTGGACTCATGAGTACTTAAAGAGAGAAAAATGAAAGAAAAATATTAAATTTTTTTAATATACAGAGAATAAAAAAATATAGTGGGGTTAAGATAGAATTATCATTTAATTATTTCAATGTATTTTTATTCATAAACCATTCTAAATAAGTAGGAGATTGTGAAATAAACCCTTACCTTAGGTCTGAATTACATTGTAAGATATTATAACCTAATTTATAATAAAAAGTAATATATTATAATTTTAAAAAAAAATAGTATACATTCTCATAATATCATACATTATCCACCTATACCATTTCAATCCCTGTTTATTTTGAATTATATATGATGGTTTTCAATTTCATGTGTTAACTATTTCATTTTTCACATCAGATTTGGTTATGTTTTTTTGGTCCTTACATCATTGACATGGGTAAATAATATATAGAATGTTAATATTTATATAAATATAATATATATTCATTATATAAATATTTAAAATAATCCGTGAATGAAATACATGAAAAATTAATCACATTGATTTATTGTAGAGGTAGTCAACATGTACGCACAAGCGATGTTATCATTTTTTAATGAGAAGAAATTTAAGAAAGAAAATGCTATATTATATTTCCATAATTATTATTATTTTATAACTAACATATATATTCATTAGTTCCATCATCATGACTATCCATGTGAGGCCGTGATGGAAAACAAATTATGTCTATTCATGAGGTTGTTGTTCAGCGTGCACACGAGCAGTGGTTTTGTTTCCCGTTTGATGATGAAGGATATGGATAATGTTATTAAATAAATAAAATAAAATATTATTACATTTTAGATACTCCTTATATTTATTTTTTATGCTTAGTACATAATTTAATGTGGTTTAATAATAAGAAAAAATAAAGGGGTTTGTTAAGATTACTATATTCTTGGAAATATATCCTTTAGATCTCCTCTTAAGGACTCTTGGAATGGTCATCCAAGAAGACCAACACCACTAATTCATAGATAGGGATTTTTAGAAGAATATTTTTCAGGTTATGGTAATGATATATTGATCAATATGGTATAAGTAAGAGAGAGGAGTGGTTCCCTTTTATAAATGGCGGGAGACACACACCAATGAATGTTTTAAAGAAATAAAATATTATTAGGACATTTTTAGGGTCGATTTTCCAAGAAACAATTCAATATACAAGAAAAATGTGTTTTTTCATAATATCCACATAAAATAACAATTTAGATGAAATATTTTGGCCTTATCAATTAGTTTTTAAATAGGTTTACAAGATTTACCATTTTAACACAGTGACAATGTTTTACTTCTTTTACTATTCATTAGGACAAAACATTAATTTGAACATATTAAATAAGACTAATTATTAGTAATAAAAATACTGAAATGATTTTAATTTTTTAAATTTCAATAAGTTTCATACATTAATATTAAAAGAAACCCACAAAACATGATGAAAAGTAGTTTTCTGAAAAATGTCTTTTTAATGTTTAAAATTAAATTTTTACCGTTATCAAGTTAAATATTGACCCAAAAGGTATCAGTTGAATTTTTTTTCAGAGAAAAAAATTTTATTTTGAAAACAATCCAAATATAAAAACCCTTTTTACCATCATATAAAAGTTAATTTTTTAAAATCGGTATTTTCAATATTCATAAAAATATATCTTTTTAAAATAATTACCGAAAGATCACCCAAAGATAATTTTTATATGATGATTTACAAAAATAATTTTTTTTATAAATTCAATTTCCAAAAGTGGTAGAAATTAATTATATTATTCGTGAATAAAATTCAATGAAACACATTTTTTAAGAAATCATATTTTTTGATCATTAATTGAATTTACTAAAAATATAGTACTTATTCATTGTTAATAAATATTCATAAATTGAATACAACCTTTGTAATTTTTTTATAATGTAGTTAATCCTATCATACATTCCAATCAAATTAATAGAAATTATATTAAATAAAAAAAATTTAATAGTTTATTGTGGTACATTTAAACTATGTGTTTCATGTGAGGAAAAATATAAAAGAAATTAAATATATTTAAAGATAAATATATAATAAAATATATATGTGTTTTATTTCACACCAAAACTACACTATCTCAGCCTATGTAAATCAAAAAATTGTTTAAACCTCAAAAAAAAAACATGCACTGCTTATAATATGAAACAAACCAACTATAACCATGAATATAAAACAACCATGATTTCATTATTTAATTTTTTCTATTTCGCCACATTTAACAATTTAAAATCATAACATTTTACTAACTATATTATGTTCATTATTGAATTAATTTCCTATATTTAATATCAAACTATTATATATTACCCAAATTCATCTCATCCACTAAATATTAATTTAACATATTAACATTTCATTAATATATCATAGATTGTTTAATTTCACCCCACACCGATCGTTATATTCATTATTACCCATAAAATATTCCACCCCATTGGGAATCTATAATATATCCCCACATTTAATATCCATCAACTAATACTATCTCCTCACAATATATTCTAATATCCACCACAATGTCTACAAAATATATCTTTTTCTTATAACCACATATTCCACAAATAAATTTACAACATCCACATATTCTCAAAAAAATAAATAAAAACTAGGCACAAAACATAACAACCATCTCATTCCATCACCCCCAAATTAATTAAAACCATCAATTAAAAAATATCCATCAATTAGAACACTAATACAAGGAAAATAACCAACAAAAGAACCAAATTTCTAATAATAAGACACACCCATAAATTTATTTTATGAATCTATTCAAAATTTATTTAATTTGATTCCATAGAAAAAAGATCAATTTCAATGTTCATCCAACTAATTTATTTATAATGTTCAATGATCAACCATATATGGAGGAGATTTTGGAATCGTAATTCTATCCAGATACACATATATATTTATATATATCACAACTGAAATAAAAATATTACAGCAATATTATCTATCAAGGAACCAATGAAATGAAATGACATGAATCTAGTAATACAGATGAAAATTACCAATTTACCACTTCAATTTATTTAACTAATTTAATTTTCTTTATTAATTAAAATATTTTTATTCAACAAATGAAAAAACTAATTTTACTTACACATTATACACAGAATAAAAGGGAGTTATTAAATCCCATATATCAAATAGAACTTTAATGGTTACTAAATAAGAGTATAGAAAATAATATATGATTACAAACCCCAATTCACATGAGGGAGTGTTAAAAGGTCCTATAGTCCAATATACCATCATCAAAACCATGAAACAACACCCTTCAAATTTATCCATCACCAATATCAGGGATTACCATGTGAGGATCATGGGGAAAACTAAGGATAAGGGAGAAGGAAATCACCGTGTATCACCAATACTAGATCTCCAAAATATGAGGATCTAAGTCATATAATATGGGTTAAAAGGTATATTAAAATCAAACTTCAAGTAGCCAGATATTTAGGGAATATAAAGAAATATAATTGTGGTTAATGGATCTTTAGAATTTATACTCATGCTGGAAGGACACAAAACCATAACGTAAGGAGTGAGATCATACCACAACGCTTTAAAGAAATTTGAATCCTAGAAATTGTGTCACGGTCAATGCCTATATCTGATAAATATCATTAAAAAATAAAATTAAAGGTTCTCATATCGATGTGTTCAGACTACAGTTACTAATAATTACAAGAAAGGAAAATATTGTATTTATTTTCAATACTAGCTAAAATCTAAAAAATTATTTACTATTCCTAATGTATATGAAATGTTCTTAATGGAAATAGAATTATATTTAATATTTTAGAATTTTCATGGAATACAAAACCTAGATTTAGTTTTAGGATGAGAAGATAAGTCTCGTATAATTATAAAAAAAAATTAGATAAAAAGTTTTAGAACTATTCTTATCCCTCAAAATATTATTTTGGAGATGTTATGAGGTGATTTGAAGGGATTAAAATCGGTCTGAGATTATTTTGAAGTGCTTTTTGTAAAGCTGTGTTTATTATGTATTTATAAATATTAGATAATTTTTAATGATTCACGAACCATATACACTTCATAAATTTGAACTCCATACATTTCACAGTCTTTATAGTTTATAACATAATAAATTTTAAGTTATAACTCTTTAGAATATCTTCAACATCATAATTTTTCTCGTAGGGAAGTCCATAGAGTTATACTTTATAGGGTTGATACACAGTGAAACATATGGTTCATGTTCATAGAGTTCAAATTTATAAGGATTAACTAAACCTTTTGAAATCAACTATCCCTATGAAGATCATCCAAAATAAAACCCTGTGATATTAGATATTATATAATTAAAAAAATTAATGAAAATTATACTTGACTAAATTAACGAATTGTATTTTAATTATGTACTAAAAATAAAAATTGATTTATGTTGTTATGATTTAATCAAGAAGTATTAAAATTTCCATGAAAGATATAACATCCATCTCATGAAGAATACATGGGGCTATGAACACGTGGAATAATATTTTAAATGAATCAAAGATGTGGATTTATTGGTATCATTAATGACGGGTATATCTAATGATAAATGGAGATTTAAGAATGAATTATTTTCTAGGATGAAATGCATATATCATGTGGAGATTGTAGAGATTTAAAATTCAAATATTTTAAATTATTCTTCCTATTTATTGTTTCAATAATAGAATTATATATCATGAAACCTAAAATCATGGTAGTTTTCCATTTTTAATTTTCGAAATATTATTCATAGATACCATGAATATTAAAAAGGGATAATTGATAAATAAATTTTCTGATTGATAAATAATAAATAAATTAGATACAATATTATCTTTAAGAACTAATGTATCAAAGACATAATATATATAAGAGGTCAACACATTAGTTTGTTATCTTGAAAGAAGAATAAAATCTACATTCAAACTACTATAAGGTTTTCTACTACGGAATAATATCATTGTCATATATGGAATCTGGGGAGGCGCAATCATAACTTGGTGATAATTCCACAAAAGAGTAATTTTTATTCTATTCATGTATAAAAACTATAACTTGTTAGAATTAGAAATTACATCAAGTCCATCTTCATACTCTTGATGTATTTCTTCATGATAATAATTGTAGATTATATGCATGGGATGAAAACCATGACATATTGGGGTTTTAAAAATCATTAAAGGAGGTGAATGTCATTAAAAAATGAGATACATTATTTTTCTTTTCTATAATAGTGAGTATCTTCAATAAATAGCATTAAATAAGCATGAGAGATGAAGGTGATAAAGAAACCGTTGAAAATTGATTCTACCTCTGTGTTTACCACCCTTCATGTGAACATATCAATTGGTATCAGGGTCTGGTTTAATATCTTATGCTCTTACTCAATGGTTGATATGGATTATTAGAACTCAGTTGACTATAAAAGAAACCAACTTTTTGAAACAAAATAGTTTCATATTTTAAAATATATTATGGTACCCTAGCTTCTCCCACCTGTAATTGAGGTTCTTAATTAAATATAACATGGATTCATAATGCAACGTGGGAAATTTTTATGGTCATTAAATGAAAAAAATAACATTAAAAGTGATTTTAAATATAATAATGCATTATTGTAGTCATTATATGAGAATTATTAGAAAACATTAATGGGTTGCAGAATGGTTAACACTATTTGGTAGAGGTTTCATATCATTTATTAATGAAATAAAAAGATAAAACAGTATAGATCTCATATGAGAAGATATATTTTGGAATCTATTAAAGTGTAAAAGGATCAATTAATTGATTTATTATTTACCTAGTTTAAGAAACTTTTTAGCCTCATTAGTGGAATGGGAGAAACTATTGATGATTCTATAGTGGGTATGTACCTTATGGGAATCATTTTAGATAAATTTGATACCTAGAAATTAGCTCTGGATTATGTATATCTTGATTAATTTACTGTTGATGAACTACACAAAATTCACCTTAACTAAGATATTTCACTGAAAAAAGGAATGAATGAATATCAAATTTCCTTCAAAGACATAAAATATATAAACATGGAAGATGATAAGGGTTTCTTGTATGAAGAATAATATATGGGAATAATTTTATGAAACTCTCTCTCATTAATGTCAAGAAACATCACATGTGGTCTTGGTAAATAAAAAAGGATAGCTTCTTTTTGAATGATTAAATTGGCGGAATGTTGGTAATTAATCTAAAAACTATCCCATAAAAAATGATAAAATAAAGATAATGAAGGTCTCAGGAAGGCCACCAATTATAGATGTCAGTCATAGTGGATGAAAAAAATGTATCCTAAATATTATATAATTAATTTTATATCTTTTAGATAATATTTATTTGACATTAAATAGTGTGTTTATGAATATAAAACTCTCATGTGTGCCTAAAAAATATTTCCCATGTTACCATATATTGAATAATATGATGAATCATCAAAGGATGAATCACAATCCAATAGTTTGTATGCTTCCAAATGAGGAGAGACTAATAAAGAATATGTTATGAGAATGGAAGTAAAAGGTTATTCAAAGAAATAGTAAGGAAAAGTGAAGGAAAACATGACTAAAATAAGTTAAGATAAACATACAAAAATATATATTTAAAAAGAAAATCATGTATAATAGATTTAAATGTGAAACTTTCATATTGGAAAAAAATATATTGAAGAAAAATATTGTAGAAATTGAAAGCTAAAAGAGAAAATAAAGATTGTAAAAATAAATTTTTTATGGATAATTGTGAGTAATCCAAATAGAACGATTAAATATTTAATTTATATATAACTCTCGATATGTTGAAGAAAATATTATTGGTCTACTAAATCATAAATAACATAATTATAAAATAATATAGTTGGAATGGGAAATAAGAAGTATCTAGAAAACCAAATGAAAAGGAAATACTTTCACTATTTTAGAAGGAAATGATTTAATAAATTATCATGAATTAGTAATAACATATCATTAAATTTTTCCATAAAGAATCCATATGAGAAAAAAAATAACTGAGGATAAAAAAAAATATTAAAAAAAATCCAAATAAGAAAAAAATGTTCGTTCAATGAAAAAGGGTTCAGTGTTATTATTTATTTTGTGGTATATTTGTTACAATATATTAAAATAATTTGTATAATATTTCTATAAATATATAGAGAATGGATTAAGAATGAAGGAATATATAGTAACCACAAACAAGTACTATCTAGAAGTAACTACATATTAAAAATAATGTTTAAGTGGGAAATAGTTTTAAAATATTTCAAGAGGTTTGAAGAAGTTCTAATTAATAAGGATGTACATTTGATGTGTTTGATTAATTTATTATAGATAAGGTGAATATATTTTGAAAATTTAGAAATTTTTAATGTAAAATTCAGATTGGTAATCAAAATAATTTTTTTAACTAAAACTTATATCTTAGAAATTTGAAAATCCTCGGATCATGTAGAGTGTTTTTTCATTTGTAATACATGATACCCAATTTGGGCAGGAGAAAAATATATAATGAAATCTATCAGAAAGTGCACACTATAACACAATATAAAGATACATTATTCATGTTTATTAGTTAAATTTCTATATCAAGGATTTTTTTCTGATAAAAAGGTATTCATTTTTTAATTCACCATGAAAAAATTATCTTAGGGTAGATTTTTGGGATTTTTCTATCATAGTTGATTTTTAGATGAATAGTGAATAATAAAGTTTATATAAATATTTGATCCCTATATAAGAAATACCTTGATGTTCAAAGTACTTTTTTATTGATAAATGGTGTAATAATTAAAAATATTTATTTAAAAAATACTATGTTGAATTTATAAAATCATTCATTAACATTTTAATGACATAAGTAAAAAATTTCAATAAAAGAAAACATGTAAAATATTTTATTTTAATTAAATATTATCATTGTTAAATATGTATTTTGATTGATTTTATTTCCATATTAAATATATTAAATTTAAAACAAACCAATTTATAACATGAAAATTCAACACATTTATAATTTTATCCAACACATAAAGATAAATCATAAAAATAAACTTTTTTATAAAATAAGTTTTTACGCATTAAACAGTATGATTTTATAATTGATTATTATTTCACATAGAAATTATATATGATAAAATGGATTTATTATTTAGAATCATTATGTTAAAAATATGTAATAATCACCATTTAATTTTTATTCACAAAAGGTGATTTACCTAGGTAAAAATTATTTCCGAGTAAAATCAAGAGAAAGTATTAATGTAAGAATAAATGACTTCCAAAATGGTTGAAACATGTGTGTAAATAATTTAATGAGAATTTATAAACCCAATATGACCAAATATTAAATTATATTTCAATTATATAACCATTTACAAGTTAATATTGTCATTACATTATTGAAAAACAATGGGTGTTCCCAAAAGGTCCATTTTCTTCACTTATAAAAGGGGACACCTTCACCCCTTCATGACACATACATTCCTTCATATTAATTCTTGAAAATAGGAAATTATTATCCTCCATTTAACATATCAAAATTTTATAATCTTGTGGTCTCATTTCTTTTTCTTAATCCGTTTATTTATAAGGATAAATCAATGAGAACATTCAAGGTACCAAATTGAGTATTAATTAATCCTTACATTTTTCTTTTTTTTACATTCCTAACAATACTATCGAAACCATAGTTATTTAATGACATAAATATCATTATTATACTGAGTTTTTATTTCATAAATGGAATAAACATTATTTATTCCTTCACAACCCCTTAGAAATCAAAATAACATTGATCATGCATTGTGTGAAGTACCACCTTCAAAAAATAACATTTTTTATTTTTCATCCTGATATTCATTCATTATATAAATCACTTAAAATATTATTAAATAAAATAAAAATATATAAATTATATCATTATTATTTAGTTTTAATTATATGACCCATTCCTTTAACACACTCACCCATAGAGATTTATTGTGTTCATGAATGGTGTTAGTTTAACCACCTACTAGGATAGTGTTATAAAACTGTATCATGGTTGAATATGGGAACTTAAATTATAAATTTTTTATAATTTAAATATAAAATCAGGATTTTTTTTATTTTTTTTAAATATTATCTTATGTATTAAAATTATTATAGAAATATCACCATTGATCTCCAAAATTTTCAAAATAAGTTGGCATCAATTCAATTTTCATGAAAACGAATGAAAAATATATATAGTATAAAAATATATGATAATAATAAATAGTCTATATTAAATTAAATGTATATTGATAATTTTCCTAATGGAATATTTAATAAATATAAATTAAAAATTGGGTACAACCGCGAAAGCGGTACACGAAACAAAGAAGAAAATTACAGAATATCCCAAGCCTAGGGACTTGACACTGCGGCCTGCCCCTCACCCCACCCATGCCCTTACCACCCCACCATCAACGGTGGGGTGCTTTAATAAATAGAAAATGATTATTAATGATGTTAGGTGCAAACACATAATGAATTGGGTACAAGATAAGGGATTATTATCGTTAATTTTTAACCCATGAGACATATTTATTATTATACACCATGTTTTCTTTGGAATTGTGAATATAACGCCCCTTTAAAATTTTGTTACATGATCCTATCATTATTAATAGTATTTATTGTTTTGTTCGATATCATATACTTCAAGGGGTTTCACAAAAAAGTATAATGTTGTAAGGTATTTTGCATCTCAATTTATATTCAATAAGATATGATTTTTAATAAACACTAGTTTACATTGTGGGGTGAACACATTTGGAGATATTTTTATTTAGCACATTCTAAACAATTTTAATCAGATTTAGGATTTTATTTCATTATCACTCCTTCATATCCTAATGACTAAAGAGTTTCCAAATCATTTATAAAACTCAATATTTTTCATAGTGAAATAATAAATCTTTGGTAATGTTGAAGAATATAAAATTAACTAGGTTTTGTATCCCAATATAAATAATATACAGTGGATGTATCTTTGGAATAAATGCACCAAGGGAAAATAACCCTTAAAAATGTTGTTTGGGTATCAACTCAATCTTCTCTTGGTGCACGATGAGTGTCCCTAAGACAATACAACTGACTAGACACTCTTAGGGGATATTATTTGGGTAATATACACTTTTAAACACCATAATGAAATATTTTACTACTGTTGTTATGGTCTCATACCATTGAAAAAAATTATTCTCTTATATTGATAACTCAGTACTTTTTATGTATCCTTTACCACTACCTTATCATTAATTCATTGATAATGGTAATCCACGTTTAATCATGAATTTCTATATAGTTTTATATTCACCTAGGGATCCATATTATTAAATTTAAATGCGAAATGATTATAATAATATATATAAACCTTTTATATAGAAAATTACTGATTACTCTACCGTCATTATGTATGATACTCCTTAGAGAATGTTAAGATATGTATTGTTTAACTATACATCTTCTTTCTTTGAATGGGTTATGCCCATTTATTCCCTTTTATTATAATTTGTAAAAGAATGGATGTATTATATACTGTTATTAAAATAATGATATATATGAAGGTAATTTGACTATTCAAATCATTCATGTTGTGAATGAATTAGAAAAGAAGTTATAATCGGTGGGACCTATAATTATATATCTCTTTGATAAACCCAAGGTAAACGAAGATAAACATAGCATTAATAATATATTTATATCAAGATTTAAATAATACATCTAAAAAATAGTTTCACAATAGAAGGGCCTAAATGTTTAATCTATTAATCATTAACTACATAAATATTTTATTTTACAACACTTACATACATTTCTCGATAATCATACTCTTATTGAAATTTTTTAAACATGTCACATGATATAAATATCTTCCTATCTTGGGAAATATTAACCTAAAATATGGATGAGATGAGATGTTAATAAGGGAAACATATCATAATGTGTCAGATCATAAACATGAAGTAGAACTTGACGAAAACATTAATATATTATAAAAAGATCATATTTTCATATATTATAATCATAAAACATGATAGAGAAACATAAGAACATAACTAGACTGTTAATTTCATAACCCATCCTTTGGGACCCGTGCTATGACTACCCCAATACCGCCTTCCATAGTCCATGGGTTGGAGACTAGCACCAGAAAGGAATATCCCTAAGATTGGAAGGAATTTCCTTATAACCTCTATAGATAGAGACTAGGTGCACAGAAAAAGTAAACCACATAGTAAAACTACTGAAGTAAAACAGTGTGAGCTGTAAGAAAAGAGAACAATATCCAATCCCAGCTAAAAGATATAGTACAATAGAAATAGAAAACCACTCTTGAGATCATTCTCCTAGGATCCCACATGATGGGTAGGTAATGCTTGTCACTGAGCCACTCTATGTCACCCGGTCACCTCTGTGAACCGTCCAGTCCTTTCTCTCTAACCATAGTCAAAGTTGTCTGTCATCTGTATAAGACATAACAGGGTGTGGGAGAAACCCGTGCAGGGGTGAGTATAACAATACCCAGTAGGGACCTTGAGACCCCCGAACGTATCCTAGAATTCCACAAAGGAAAACCCCCAAATAATGATCCCAATCACAAAGCACAAGTAAAGACTCAGCTCAAAAAAGTTATGCAACATAAAAAAATAATACTAATGATGATTAGTTGTAAAGATAAATCATTTTATTCTATTGACAAGTTCAACTGTTGAACCATGAAGAAGTCTCTCTTTCACCGATCCACACAGGGTCGCAAGTCACTGATCCACACAGTGTCATAAGTCACCGATTCACATTGGGTCGTAAGTCATTGATCCACAACGGGACGTTCTAAGGATGGTCCTCATCAGGCCTCACTACAGCTGATCCATATAGTGTAATAAGTTGACGATCCATACATGGTCGTTAGTTGTTGATCCACACAGGGTCGTATGTCACTGTTCCACACCGGATCGTAAGTTGTCAATCCACACGGGGTTGTAAGTCACCAATCAACACAGTGTCATAAGTCGTTGATCCATGATAGGCTTCTTTATGGTTATTCCTCATCGGGTCGTGCTACTACTGATCCACACATGTTCATTTTGATGGTAATCCACAAAGGTTTGTATGCCACTTGATAACCAGCCATAAGATTCTTCAACCTGTAGTGCTTGATTTTCTGAGAAACTGATCCTCATGATATTTGTCATACCTCAACCACCACCAAGTCCAACGAAGATGTAACCCAATGAACCCCCTTTTCATAAGGGTTTTAAAGAAAAATATGGAGTTCCAATTGGACGTTTGGTCTATAAATTATAGGAATTTCAGTTTTGGGGGCCCAGTTGGATTTGATTCTGATCCAACCTAGACATACTACACATTTCTCTAAACTCCATGTGGATTATCTCAAAACGCCCGCCTCGTCCTAATTGTTCCATCACCGTAGATGGTTCCCCAAATGGAAATCTGGTTTAGAATATATGCCCATTCAAGTGAAACTGAGTTGTGAAGGATCTGGGCCTGATTCGACCTGGTCGAACTGACCCAACCCTGCCCGGTCTGGCTTTGGTCATAGGCTTGGACCTACCTACCCGGCCAGGCATGACCCACTGGACTAGCCAGGACCACTAGCTAGGTGCAGGGGTCTGCACCACTTCCGAACTGACCATAGTCTGTTCGGTTCTTCAAACAGGTGGCACTGCCCTCCCCCCTCCAGCTGACCAGTCCGTTGGACCAATCTAGGGCGGGACCCATGGTCTGGGCCTACCTCTGCAGCGTCCGGAACCATGAAACTTCTTTCGAGGCAGCCCTATGGATTCCACTCCTTCCACCATGGCCGGAAAAGGATGACCACCCCCTTTTTCCTCCACGGCACATTAGGGCACCAACATCTCCTCATAGCTGGAGAGAGCTGGTCACCGCCTCCTCCGGACACCAACACCACCATGCTGGCGGAGCTTCCACATGCCTCCGATGAAGCTCTAGGGGTCTGTTTGCTATTCCGACTATGACTATGGGCCCCCCAGAATGCTTCCATCACTGTGTGGCTCCTGGATTTTTCTTGATGCCATAATTATTAGTCTCACATGAAGATCACATCAAAGAAAAATTGGCTGAGGGTCTGGGCCTTTTTCGGTTCATCCCACGCCCTCTGTGTTAGCATTATACCAAGGGGAAAGTCCATGCATCAGTTAGAGAAGTTCAATCCATAAAACATTTAGAATAGAAACAAACCCCTACCTGAAATTCGTTGGAAGGCATTGAGGATGAGGGAAGGATAACCAACATTCGAAGGGGTGTCTGTTGGCATCTGTTCATTCCTCGATCTCTGTTGGGGTAGGTTTCTTCTAGATTTTTTTCATAGGTCCCTCTAATGGGTATCCAAAACCCACACCAAATCCTTGTTTAAATATGTGTATTAACTCCCACATTGTGTCTAATATTATGATTCATTAATTAACCATAATTAATGATTCAATTAAATAGAAAAATGTTTTCGTTACGAAACCAATGAAATGACAGGTTCAAGACATTAAAGTCTCATATTTAATGGCTAACATTTCACTACGGTCCCACCACCGTCACTCAAATGTCTAAAAAAAGAAAATAAAATACACTTTAGTTATTTTAATACTTTATTTCAAAAGATCTGAAATTAATCTTCTATGTCAAACTTTTTCAGAAAAAGTTAATCTTCCCCTAAGAGAATCCTGACACTATGAATTCAAAAGTGCTCTTGTATTTTTAATCTGAGCACTGGTTCAAAAGATAGAAATCGCCGATCCCAGGTTTATTAAATGTTCCATAAACTTTTTCCAGAATTCCATTCTAGGATCTCCAGATCTTGGAATAACGTGCTGTTAATTTTTGCAGACTCGTAATAATCCAAAATATTTTAAATATATATATATGTAAATTTGGGGTCTTTAAATCCTCCCCACCATAGGGATTAATATTGGGGTATTAAGAATTTATCTTATCCTCCCACCCAAAAGTGCTCTCTTGGAGTATCTCATGATGCCACCAAAATCACACTTGAGGAATGAACTACCCACGAAGGACCCACTCATATCGATCCTCTATCTCCACCAGGAACTCTGCGAAAATAGCCCAATCTTTAGTGTTCAGTTCTCCCTAGTTGATAATGTGAGATGGATCATGCACGTACCTCCTCAGTTGAGAAACATGGAAAAAATTATGTAACTAGTTCATCTCAGGGGGTGACCTAGGTGGTATGCCACCTCGTCTACTCTACTGAGGATCTCGAAAGATCTGATGAACCTTAGAGATATCTTGTCACCCCGGCCAAATATCTGCAATACTCAACCGAGTGAGACCTATAGAAATAGATGGTCTCCCTCCTCGAACTCCAAGCGCCTCTGTCATATGTAGTCATATGACTTCTTTCGGCTCTGTGTATTCTTCATCTACTCCTGGATGATCTTCACCTTCTCTATGGTAGCTCTTACCAACTATGGACCCATAAGTGCTAACTTCCCTGGGTTTTTCCAGCATAGAGGTGATATGCACAGTCACCAGAACAATGCCTCAAACAGTTCCATGCCGATGGTGGAGTGAAAACTATTTTTGTATACTAAATCCACCTGGTGTAGGTTGTCCTCCCAACTATGGACAAAATCAAGGACGCAAGAACGAAGCATGTCCTCAAGAATCTGTATGTTCTACTCTATCTGACCATCAGTCTGAATATGAAAGGCGGTGCTCAAGCATAGTGGATTCCCGAACATCTCATACAATCCCTTCCACAATCAGTATGTAAGTCGAGCATCAAGATCTGAAAAATTCTTCAATGGCACCCCATTAATTCGTACAATCGTTTGTACTTAGAGAAATCCCAATCCCTCTACTGATCCCTACCCTCAGTTGGGTAGGAAGTGAGCCAACTTGGTGAGTCGGTCGACAATTACTCAGATGGAATTGTGTCCCCTGTACCTATGTGGTAGCCCTGTCAAAAATTCCATGGAGGTTCCATCCCACTTCCACTCTAGCACCTCAAGTGGATGAGTCAACCCTGTTGGAAGCTGGTTCTCCACATTCACATGATGAAAAGTGAGTCATTGTGAAATGAACTATCCACTTATTTCTTCATCCTTGTCTACCAGTACTAATGTAACATCCCAAGGTTTTCTAAAAATAAATTGAAAATGCTTGAAATTTTGTTTAAGGTATATATTAATAAGTATCCTTTAAACATAATTTTATTTCTTCTATGTTTTGAATTTCAAGAAACTGTCATCTAGAATTGTGTTCAGTATGTTATTTAGAGTCTAATGAAACAAAATTGTTTTTGGGTGAATATTAACCCACCCTTATGAATAGTAACCTACCCTTATGAATAGTAATATGACACTTACGAATAGTAAATAAGAAGAACATTACCTATGAATAATAAAATAAAATTTAGACATCTTAAAAAGTGAAATTTTGACATTAGTAAATGTTTTTTGGTATTTTATAAGTCATAAATAATTAATTATAATTAATTAATTAATTTAAATAAATATTTATTTTACTATAATGTGTTCATAAATTTTTGAATCAATTTATAATAGTTTTTAGATAATTTTATAAGACCCTACGTAATTTTTGAAAGAACTATAAAATCAGTTTTAATCTTAAAAACTGTTTTTTAAGTAAATTATGATTTTATTTAAATATTAAATTAATAATACTTAGAAAATTATTTTGGAAAAATCGACTTCATTTTTTGATTCTACACGTCGAAAAAAATTTGGGGTAAATATTTGGGATTTTTCTGAGAAACTTGATTTTTGGTGAATAGTAGAATACATTAATTTGCCATATAAATACATTTTAATTAAAACCCACTATTCCTAACATCACAAGTGATGTAAGCACTAAAATCCCAAACTCACATGACTTATTTACTATTCTTAGTCATCCATGACTCACTCTTCCTTGTCTTAGGTGAAATAAATAAACTAATCAATTTTATATTATGGAAACCCCTCTCCCCTCCACTATAAATACCACCCTCACTCCCCTCTTCCTTCGACACCTCTTAAGCCTTGATAATTGACTAATTTCTGCCAAATTCACTCCCTAATATTCTTCCCCACGTCCAAGAGCTGCTGGTCTCACCAAAAGTCCAAAATCAAATCCCTTAAGAAGGATCTCAAGGAGAAGAGATCAAGAGGTAAAACAACCACTTTTATTTTCTTTCTTTTATTTCATTTTTTGTTATTCTCATCCATTCCCTTTTTCTTGTGTTGGGATATTTCATTATATATTCCCCCCTTACTGTACATATCTTGTATGAATGATGATATATTACATTCCTCTCATCAATCTTGTTTTTATGAAATTTTAAGAGACGTCGTTAAGCTGCCGAATTTTCGTGAGAAATTTCTCAAGATTTTCTTTTATTTCATGATTCGTTTCTCTTATTTCCTCACTCCCTCTTATCCAAGAGCCATGAAATATCCAGAATCATGTATATTCATTATGTTCTCATGATTATGGAAAATTCCTAATCATTATTCTTCTCCTCTTCCTCTTATTTAAAGAATCAAAAAACATTGTCCATTTGTGTCGAATTACCGACATCGTGGACGATGTGTTTTCAATTTCAATTAATTCTTTCAAGTCTGGTCATGAAACCATTTATATGTATGAACCAGGTTATAATATATGTTTTATTACTCATATAAGGTCCTGTAATTATTTTTTACTCGTGATTAAAATTTATAAGACTAATTGAGGTTGTAATTATCAAAGAACCGCTTAAATGATCTAAACGAACATAATTAATGTTTTAACTTATGAATCATCATCATATAAAAAATAATTGTGATAAATGGTATAATTTATGGTACTGGAAATATGTAAATACTACTCCATTCCAATTATGGAGTTTCACTTTTAATCAACAGGAATGATTCATCATGAACCGATTGTGAAAATCACAAAAGAACTCACCCAGAATAATGCAAGGAACAAAATACGAACAATTAAGGGGTGAAATGAGGTTATGAAATGACCATATAAGATGTTATAAACATGAAAATGTTTCTGTAAAATACTAATAACACTCTTTTAACTATTATAGAGGAGGTTTAAATAATTTTTAAGTAAGACAAGCCTAAGGTAAGGGAATTCTTAACCCAATTTCCATTCTTTGGGTTAACCATCCTCTTTATTATTTATGTGTTATTTAATTTTTTTTTGTGATGGGTTATGTTTATATTATGTTTCATTATGTTTATTTACAAAGTATATACATATTCCATCCACTCTATTAAGTCTCACTTCAAGTATATAATGTTTATAAGGTACATTTCTTCTAAAATCCTCTTTAAAAATTCTGTTTTACAAGATTCAAAATAAATGTTTTAATGCTATTATTTATGTTGTATGATTATTTTTTTGTTATAGGAAATTATTTATAATGAAGGGTGGGACCTATATTTCCCTCCAATTCATTGGGTATGAGTATGTTAGAGGTCGGCCATATGGTTACTCCATGTGTAACTGTGATGGTTACACAAAGTATGGTAGCCGCGAGGGTTACAAAATTTTAAGGTAGCCAAGATGGATACAAGATTATGTGAGTAATGCCCCAAGATACCTCTATGATTATATTTATGTTTGTGTGGATCTTTTGTAAATCTCATGTTACACAAAGTAAGTATTTTTGGGTGGAAAGCATGTCTTTTGAAAATGATTTCATACGTCATGAGTATTCATGAACTAATGTGATTTTTCCTTCTTTTTTATACCTTACTGAGCTTTTGTGCTCATCCCAAGTTTTTAAATGATTTTTCACAGGTTAATGGATGATTAAAAGAAGGATGGAAGACATGTTAAATGTTGAAGAATTATCAAGGAGACTTGTTTTATGTTTTAATGTTTTATATTCTGAGGAAAATGGAAACTGAGTTTTATGGTATCCACTATGTACAATGTGTAATGTTATGAATGTTTTGTCTTAATTCTCTAAAGCTCTAAACATGAAAAGATCCTCAATGTAAAAGGAAGTGTTTTATTTAATATATTCATGATTATGTATGAAATAAGTGTGGGTCATTATAATTGGTATTAGAGGATGGTTTAGATAACTTTAGGGGTTATGGTGATGATAATAGAATACCATAAATGATTTTCACTCTATGTTTAATTTGTTATAGCATTTAAAGATTACCATGTTGCTTCATCTAAGAAATGTTTTTTTAGAATGGTTTTCCGAAGAAGGAACATGGATGCTGAAGAGGAGAGGCACCGACAGAATGACATCCTTCCTGATCTACAGCCCGGAATGGTAGGTATTGGAACCGAGCAGTTTGTGACTGTAATGGATCAGCTAACGCAGGCTATAAATGGTGGTGGGATCCATGAAAGAAACCCAATAGAGGTACCCCAACGGAACATGACAGTGGTGGAACGTTTTATGAGACAACATCCTCCTGCATTCAATGGATCTTTTGACCCAGTGGCAGCAGAAGGATGGATTAAAGCCTTTGAAACGATATTTGATGTTATGGGATGTTCGGACAATAAAAAGGTAAGTCTTGCCATTTATCGTTTTGTAGGGGAAGCTGATCAGTGGTGGTCAATGGTAAGGAATATCAGGGGTAGAGAGGATTTTGATGCCTTAGTGTGGGATGAATTTAAAAGTCTTTTTCATGAAAAATATTTTCCTAAGGTGGTGATACTTAGAATGGAGAAGCAATTCCTTGAATTGAAACAAAAGGAGGAAGATCTAGTGGATTTGTATGAAGCGAACTTCACCCGACTGGCGAGGTATGCTCCAAATATTATTCTGGATCTCGATAGAAAAATCAACCACTTTTACTCAGGATTGAAGGAAATGTATCGAAGGGAGTTGGCATCCCGTGAATTCAAAAGTTATGAGAAACTTGTCTGATGTGGTGAGATGGGTCACTATGCAAATGCCTGTCCAAAGCGGGATCCAAATGATGCAAAGAATCCAGACTACAAGCAGAAAGGTGTAGTGAGATCCTTTGTGACTACCTCAGCAGGCGTTGGGCCATCCAATGAAGTTGTATCAGGTAATTTGTTTGTTCACTCAGATTTTGCTAAAGTTTTGTTTGATACGGGCTCTACAAATTCCTTCATCTCTGAGAAATTTTCTGGTAGTTTGGAAATATCACCTCAACAAATGAGACATGAACTTGTTGTTAAAACACCATGGGGAAATGTTATAGCAAACAGTAATTATAAGAACATTACTATTGTGGTATGTGGAAAAACTTTACCTGCAAACCTTGTTGTTTTACCCTTAGTCGAGTTTGATGTTATTCTGGGGATGGACTGGCTTTCTGATTATCATGCTAAGATTGACTGTAGAGCTAAAGAAGTTGTTTTTTAGAAAGAGTTTCAGTTTGTATACAAGAATGAACCCATAAAATTGATAACATATCTGAAAGCTGAGAAACTACTGAAAAATGGAAGTGAAAGTTATCTTTCTCATATTGTTGAAAACAAGGGAACTATTCAAATTAATGATGTTCCAGTGGTAAATGAATACCTTGATGTTTTTTCTGAGGAGTTACCCAGTTTCATACATGAATGAGAAGTAGAATTCTCATTTGACTTAGTTCCGGATGCTAAGCCAATTTCAAAACCCCCATATCGTATGTCTCCAATAGAACTTCTTGAATTGAAAAATCTGTTGTAGGATTTACTTGTCAAGGTCTTCATTCGTCCCAGCACTTCACCATGGGGAGCCCCGGTTTTGTTTGTTAAGAAGAAAGATGGTTCCATGAGACTTTCCATTGATTATAGAGCTTTGAATAACATCACTATTAAAAACAAGTATCCTTTACCTCATATTGATGACTTGTTTGATCAGCTCTAGGGAGCTCAGTACTTTTCCAAGGTTGACTTGAGATCCGAATACCACCAGCTGAAGGTGAAGGAGGATGAAATACCGAAAACAGCCTTTTGTACTAGATATGGGCATTATTAATTTGTTGTTATGCCATTTGGGTTAACTAATGCACCTGTTGTATTCATGAATCTTATGAATAGAGTATTTCATGAGTTCTTGGACATGTTTGTGGTTGTATTTATTGATGACATTCTGGTTTTTTCTAAAAATAAAGAGGAGCATGAAAAACATCTAAGAGTTGTTTTACAAACTTTAAAAGAAATGAAACTATATGTAAAATTCAGCAAGTGTGATTTTTGGTTGAAAAAGATTTCTTTTCTTGGGAACATTATAAATAATGATGGAATAACAGTTGATCCTGCCAAAACAAAAGTAGTTAATGAATGTCGAAGACCCACAAATGTTACATAGATTCGTAGTTTTCTAGGGTTAGCATGTTATTACCAACGGTTTGTTAATAACTTTGCACGGTTATCTATCCCAATAACTAACTTAACACGGAAAGGGGTAAAATTTATTTGGACAGATGAATGTGATGTTTGTTTTCAGGAACTAAATAAAAGATTGGTGAATGCTCCAGTTTTGGCCTTACCTTCCCGGAATGGTGAGTTTGTCATCTAAAGTGATGCTTATTTGAAGGGACTTGGTTGTGTTTTGATGCAGGATGACCAGGTAACTGCCTATGATTCGAGACAACTTAAACCTAATGAGCTAAATTATCCCACACATGATTTGGAATTGGCAGCTGTGGTTTTTTCTTTGAAAATATGGAGGCATCATCTATACGGAACCAAATGCCAAATATATACTGACCATAAAAGTCTTAAGTATATATTCACTCAGAAGGAATTAAACATGAGGCAGAGAAGATGGCTAGAACTGATAAAGGATTATGACTGCACGATCAATTACCATCCTGGAAAAGCAAACAAAGTAGTGGATGGCTTAAGTCGGAAAAATCATGCATCATTAACCATGCTACGTTTGGAACATGATCCCTGGATCAATGATTTGATGAATTTTGGCTTAGAAGTTGTTGGTGCAAGGAATATATCTGTTTTGTTTTGGGTTTCAGTGCAGTCATCGTTGTCAGAAAAAATTATGAAAGCACATAGGAAAGACCGTGAGCTACAGAAAAAGGTATAATTGGTTAAAATGGGTAAGTTTCCAGAATTTAATCTTGATAAAGATTGTGTTTTAAGATTTGGAAAAAGGTTGTGTGTGCCTTGTGATTCCCAGCTGAAGAAAGAATTGTTTTGTGAATCTCATAGTTCTCCATTTTCTGTTCATCCTAGAAGTACTAAGATGTAAAGAGTCCTTCGAGAGTATTATTGGTGGAATGGGATGAAAAGAGATATTGCTTATTTTACAATGAAATGATTGACATGCCAGCAGGTTAAATCAGAGCGGCAGTTACCGAAGGGGATGCTTCAGCCTTTTCCAGTGCCAGAATTGAAATGGGAGAATATATCCATGGATTTGTTTGTGGGACTACCAAAGACTTCTCGAGGTAACAATGCGATATGGGTTATTGTTGATCAGCTAACAATGAATGATCATTTTCTTTCTATTCGAGATACAATGACATTAGATCATCTTTCTCGGTTGTACCTCAAGGAGATTGTCAGATTACATGGAGTTACTCTCTCCATTGTGTCTGACCGAGATCCCAGGTTCACTTCTAAATTTTGGAAGTGACTTCAGAAGTATTTGGGCACAGATTTGAATTTCAGTACAGATTTTCTCCCTCAATCAGATGGGAAGTCAGAATGAACGATTCAAACTTTGGAGGATATGCTTCGAGCTTGTTCAATGGACTATCTGGGATGTTGGGATCAACATCTTTCATTAGTTGAGTTTTCTTATAATAACATTTTCCATTCCAGTATTCAGATGGAACCTTTTGAGGACTTGTATGGAAAGCGGTGTCGAACTCCTGCGTTTTGGGATGAAGTCAGTGAAAGAAAGTTGATGGGCCAGAATTAGTAGAAGAAGTGGCTGAGAAAGTAAGGATGATCCAGCAACACATGAGGACAGCTCATAGCAGGCAGAAAAGTTATGCAGATAACAGAAGGAAAGACTTCTATTTCGAGGTAGGTGACCATGTTTTCCTCAAAATCTCTCCTTGGAAAAGTGTGATGTGTTTCGGTAAGAAAGGGAAACTAATTCCACGGTACATCGGTCCTTTTGAAATATTGGATAAAGTTGGAACAGTTGCATACCGCGTAGCTTTGCCTCCGAGCTTATTTCAGGTACACAATGTTTTTCAGGTTTCGATGTTGAGAAAGTATGTTCCCGATTCATCACATGTCTTGAGGCCGGAAGCAGTTCAGCTGGCAGAAAACCTTTCTTATGAAGAAAAAACTGGTTCAGATTCTTGATCGAAGAGAACAGTTATTGCGGAATAAGGTAATCCACCAGGTATAGGTTTTGTGGAGAAACCACATGGTTGAAGAAGCAACATGGGAGTCTGAAAATGCTATGAGGGAAAAATACCCTAAATTGTTTAATAAGTTAATAAAATTGCGAGGATGCAATTTCAAGAAGGTGAGGATAATGTAACATCACAAGGTTTTCTAAAAATAAATTGAAAATGATTGAAATTTTGTTTAAGGTATATATTTATAAGTATCCTTTAAACATAATTTTATTTCTTCTACGTTTTGAATTTCAAAAAACGGTCATCTACAATTGTGTTTAGTATGTTATTTAGAGTCTGATGAATCAAACTTTTTTTAGTGAATATTAACCTACCCTTATGAATAGTAACCTACCCTTATGAATTGTAATATGACCCTTATGAATAGTAAATAAGAATAACATTACCTATGAATAATAAAATAAAATTTAGATATCTTAGAATGTGACATTTTGACCTTAGTAAACGTTTTTTGTATTTTATAAGTCATAAATAAATAATTATAATTAATTAATTAATTTAAAAGAATATTTATTTCCCTGTAATGTATTCATAAATTATTGACTCAATGTATAATAGTTTTTAGATAATTTTATAAGACCCTAGGTAATTTTTGAAAGAACAATAAAATCAGTTTTTATCTTAAAAACTGTATTTAAGTAAATTATGATTTTATTTAAATATTAAATTAATAATACTTAGAAAAAATATTTTTGAAAAATGGAATTAATTTTTGGATTATAAACGTCGAAAAATGGTTGGGGTAAATTTTTTGGATTTTTCTGAGAAACTTGAATTTTTGGTAAATATTAGAATACATTAATTTACCATATAAATACATTTTAATTAAAACCCACTATTCCTGACATCACAAGTGATGTAAGCACCCAAATCCAGAACTCACATGTCTTATTTACTATTCTTAGTCATCCATGACTCACTATTCCTTGTCTTAGGTGAAATTCATAAACTAATCAATTTTATATTAAGGAAACCCCTCTCCCCTCCACTATAAATACCACACTCACTCCCCTCTTCCTTCCACACCTCTCAAGCCTTGATAATTGTCTAATTTCTGCCAAATTCCCTCCCCAATCTTCTTCCCCACGTCCTAGAGCTTCTGGTCTTACCAAAAGACCAAAATCAAAGCCCTTAAGAAGGATCTCAAGGAGAAGAGATCAAGAGGAAAAACAACCTCTTTTATTTTCTTTCTTTTCTTTCATTTTTTGTTAATATTTTCGATTCCCTTTGTCTTGTGTTGGGATATTTCATGAAATATTACCCCATTACAATAAATATCTTGTATGAATGATGATATATTCCATTCCTCTCATCAAACTTGTTTTTATGAAATTTTAAGAGACGTTGTTAGGCTGCAGAATTTTCGTGATAAATTTCTCAAGATTTTCTTTTATTTCATGATTTGTTTCTCTTATTTCCTCGCTCCCTCTTATACAAGAGGCATGAAATATCCATAATAATGTATATTCATTATTTTCTCATGATTATGGGAAATTACTCATCAGTATTCTTCTCCTCTTCCACTTATTTAAAGAATCAAAAAACATTGTCCATTTGTGTCGAATTACCGACATCGTGGACGATGTATTTTCAATTTCCATTAATTATTTCAAGTCTGGTCATGAAACCATTTATATGGATGAATCAGGTTATAATATATTTTTTATGACTCATATAAGGTTCTGGAATTCTTTTTTACTCATGATTAAAATTTATAAGACTAAATGAGGTTGTAATTATCAAAGAACCACTTAAATGATCTAAATGAATATAATTAATGTTTTAACTTATGAATCATCATCATATAAAGAATCAAAGTGATAAATGGTATAATTTATGGTACTGTAAATATGTAAATTCTACTCCATTCCAATTATGGAGTTTCACTTCCAATCAACAAGAACGATTCATCATGAACTGATCGTCAAAATCATAAAAGAACTCACCCAAAATAATGAAAGGAACAAAATACGAACAATTAAGGGGTGAAATGAGGTTATGAAATGACCATATAAGATGTTATAAACATGAAAATGTTTCTGTAAAATACTAATAAAACTGTTTTAACCATTATACATGAGGTTTAACCAATTTTGAAGTAAGACAAGCCTATGGTAAGGAAATTCTTAACCCGATTTCCATTCTTTGGGTTAACCTTCTTCTTTATTATTTATGTGATATTTAAATTGTTTGTGTGATGGGTTCTGTTTATATTATGTTTCATTATGTGTATTTATAGAGTATATAAATATTCCATCCACTCTATTAAGTCTCACTTCAAGTATATGATGTTTATAAGGGACTTTTCTTCCAAAAACTTCTTTAAAATTCTGTTTTACAAGATTCAAAAGTAATGTTTTTATGCTATTATTTATGTTGTATGATTATGTTTTGGTTATTGGTAATTGTTTATAATGAATGGTGGGACCTATATTTCCCTCCAATACATTGGGTATGAGTATGTTGGAGGTCGGTCGTATGGTTACTCCACGTGTAACTGCGATGGTTACACAAAGTATGGTAGCCGCGAGGGTTACAAATTTTTAAGGTAACCAAGATGGTTACAAGATTATGTAAGTAATGCCCCAAGATACCTCTATGATTATATTTATGTTTTTGTGGATATTGTGTAAATCTCATGTTACACAAAGTAAGTATTTATGGGTGGAAAGCATGTCTTTTGAAAATGTTTTCATACGTCATGAGTATTCATGAACTAATGTGATTTTTCCTTCTTTTTCATACCTTACTGAGCTTTTGTGCTCATCCCAAGTTTTTAAATTATTTTTCATAGGTTAATGGATGAGTAATACATGGAAGGAAGACATGTTAAATGTTGAAGAATTTTCAAGGAGTCTTGTTTTATGTTTTAATGTTTTATATTCTGAGGAAAATGGAAACTGATTTTTATGGAATCCACTATGTACAATCTGGAATGTTAATAATGTTTTGTCTTAATTCTCTAAAGATCTAAACTTGAAAATATCCTCAATGTAAAAGGAAGTGTTTTCTTGAATAAATTCAAGATTATGTATGAAATAAGTGCGGGTCTTTATAACTAATGCAAGAGAATCAGGTACATCATCACAACACTATGATGTACCGCCAAAGGGGATGAGTGTAACTACCTCAACACCACCACTCGTAGTGTCTCTAGTACACTGGTACATCCTTTGAAAAGAATGATGTGATCCCCACCTTCATAAAATCCTTTAAAACCCCATCCTGAGGATATCTGAGCACATTGGGTCTCACAGTTAACATCACCAAGATGTGCCTTCCCCACTTGCTGAAGGAGTGGGGGAGTAACTTTAATGGAATGTAGGTATGCTTCTCCATCACTATCTATGAAAGATAAATTCATTGCGTCTAGCTTATTTGTATCCAGACTCAGCAATTGTAATCCAAACCTCCTATTGAGTGCATTTACCACCACATTCCCCTTCACAGTAGTGTAGACTATCAAAAATTCATATTCTTGGAGGAACTGAAGTCATCGCTGATGTCTTAGGATCAGGTCATTTTGTGAGATGATATAGCTGAGACTCTTTTGATCATAGTATACTGTAAATAGTTATCCCATCAATTAGTGACTTCAAATCATCAATTAAAAGACCACTACTGCTAACTCTAGTTCATGGGTATCATAGTTCTGCTCATGCTACCTTAGCTTCCAAAAGCCATAGGTGATCACTTCTTACTCCTGTATCAGGAAAAATCCAAGTCCGGTCCCTATAGTGTTGCAGTAGACTACATACCCAACACCCTATTCTGGTAGCATCAAGATGGGGGTAATCTTCAGTCTTCATATTAGATTATGTAAACTATGCCGGCATTTATCTATCCATAAGAAATGATGTCCCTTCATTGTCAAAGCTACCAAGGGTGATGCTACTCTAGAAAATTCAGGTAAGAATCTCCAGTAGTACCCAGCCAACCCCAAGAGACTCTAAACCTCGGGCATGATCTCGGGTAGTTCCCAAGAAATAATTGCATCTACCTTCACCATTTCCACCACAACTCCAGCCACCGAGATAATGTGTCTCAAAATATGGACATTCCATATTCAGAACTGTCACTTCAAGAGCTTTCCATAGAGTTGGTGATCTCGAAGTGCATCCTGAACTATCTACAGATGCATAGTGTGATACTCCTCTGGCGTCGAGATGTCATCAATGAAAACCACCATGAAGTGATCGTGGTAAGGCTGGGAGATCCTATTCATGAGCCCCATGAACACTTCTATGGTGTAGGTAATTCCAAAAATAATAACCAAGAAGTTTTAGTGGCCATACCAGCATTTGAAGGCTGTCTTCAGTACTTCCTCATCCCGTACCCTGAGATATTGATACCCAGATCTATGTTCTATCTTAAATAACCACTGAGCACCCTTTATCTTATCGAAGATATCATCAATCCTCTAATATAGATACTTGTTCTTCACAGTCACCTGGTTCAGGCGGTGAGAGTCCATGCAAAGCCCGAAACTCCTGTCTTCCTTCTTGGTGAACAAAATCGGGGCTGCCCATGGAGAAACAATGGACCTTATGAACCCCTTACCCTGCATTTCCTCTAGATTTACCCACATATCATGAAGCTCCATGGGGGGCATCTTATATGCTATTGTAGATATCGGTGTCGCCTCGGGGTATCGGTCAATATATATGTCATCCTCTCTTTGAGGAGTTAATCCGGGAACATCATTAGGAAAGACATTATCATACTGGTCCACCAATACAGGATAACTTGGAATCCTATCATCAACTGCTATGTGGTTAATGCTAGCCAACTAATGTGTGATTGGCTGCACCCTCTGCCAAAAAATTCCACCATGATCTGAAAAGGTTCCCTACTCATTGGTGGAGGACAACATGGTCCCATCCTAGCGGTCACATCGCTCTTTTCGAGGAAAACAGTCGATCTGAGCATGGACCGTGGATAACCAATCCATACCCATGATGAAATCATAAGGCCTCGACGATGCAACTAGGAGATCATATCCAAAGCTCCTGCCACCTAGAGTAAACTCACACTACTGGACCTAGTGCGTAACCATTTAATCCTCTCCCATAGGAGTCTATAATCGTAAGGATTAAGCCAACTGATCTACTGGAATATCTGAGATTTTAACAAGTGTCGTGGAAATAAAAGAGTGACTAAAACATGTGTCTATAAGAACAAAAAACAGGTTGGATTAGACACAGATTGTACCTCAAATCATCTCTGGAGAACCATGGTCATAATCCCTAGCTGCCTGAAACTGAGGTCATCCCTGTCCACCTACTCTCTGTGGTCGGGGTGGACCACCTAGAGGTGGTGGAGGTAGAACCTAAAACCTTCTCCCACTTCCTACTGCATGGACTGCTCCTCTTCCATGCCCACTGCCCAGTAGACCTCCCCGATCAAATATCTACCTCTTCCTTGGTGGTCCTTAAACCATCTACTGATCATCGGTATGGCTGGTTAGGCAGTCACGTGCCATGTGACCCTGCCCGCTACACGGGAAGCACAATTGGCTCCTCTACTGACCTCCTCTGTCCCGTGAGATACACACCACCTACCCTACATATTGGGGTAGTCCACCAGAAGTTCTGGACCACTTGGAAACCTATGTCATCCACCTACTACCTGTTGCAGATGAATCGGCCACATGTCGTTCAATGGTGGATCTCACTGTCAGTGCCTACTTAGCAAGGATTCTCTCCACCTGAAGTGCTTGCTTTATCACTCCAGCCTGTGTCGGTATGTTGAGAGATATCATTGATGCCCTGATCTTCTATAGGAGACCCTACTCAAAGGTCTTGGCCCTGAAGAAAGTGTCCCATACCATGTTGGTGGATTAGAGGGAGAGTTCGGTGAATCTCACCGAGTAATGGGATACTATCAGGTTTCCCTGTAGTAAGTGCAGGAGCTCCTGAATACACACAGATCATATAGTCTATAGAATGATCCTTTCCCTAAAGAGGATCCCAAAGTCCAACCAGATGAGGGTTTTCTCATCATGCATCTAGAGCGTCAGGCTCCACCATGTCCCTATCATGCCTTGGGAAGAGACTAGAAGCTAGGATCACCATCTGGTCTGCTGGTGTCCAACTAGGTTGAAAAATCTAGCAACTACTTCCTGCCAGTCATTAGCCGCCTGACGATCTGTCAGTCCTAGAAACCGCCTAGGCCTCTACTATTGGAACTCATGCAACGTGCTATGTTTTTTTGCCCCACCTGCTGGTGGGGATGGTGGAAAATACTTGCCTATGGGTTGTGCTACTGCTAGTACACCACCCAAAGGTACCATCACCGTAAGAGGGCCCTATACAGAAGACTCATCTATCAGTGAGCCATCATCATGAACACTCTCTGGAATCCTGGCTAGCTATCTATGTAGCAGAAACCTGTAAAGAAACAAATGATCCATGGTCAATAATTCATACCTGGTGAGAACTCTAATAATAGATCAAAGGAAAAAACAATTAAAACACACACTCAATCCATGTCTCCTTTTATCGAGTCACAAATCAGAACTCATGGTCCTACTATATGGATACATCAGCAGCTACACCAACATTGGAATCCCCAAAATGAAAACCATACTCAAAACACATAACACTATCTCTACATTGAAAAGATTATAGTTTTAATTCAATTATAGAACTAACTCCTTTGATAATGATTTATCACGACCCGTCCCTCAGGGCCTATTCCATGACTACCCCAAGCCCACATTCCATAGGCCAGGGGTTGTTAAAAAGAACTGGAAAGGAATATCCCTAATATGGGATAGCATTTCCTTTTATCCTGTAAACACAAATATTGGAAAGACAACAAAATTAAACCACATAGTAAAACAATAGAAGTAAAAAAGTGTGAACTGAATGTAATGGGGCCAATATAAAAGCCCAACTAATAGAGATGGTACAACCAAAATAGAAAATAGCTTCTAATATCATCCACCAAGGATCCCACCTTAAGGGTAGGTACTTCTCATCAATGTGGATCTCTGCGTCAACTAGTCACCTATGTGCACCTTCTAGTCTTGGATCTCTAACCTTGGTCAATGATTTCAGTTGTCTTCACAAGAAACAACAAGGTTTGGGTGAAACCCATATAGGGGAGAGTATAAAAAAACCCAGTAGGGGCTCCGAGAGCCCTGAAGGCTTCCCAGAATTCCACAAAGGAAATACCAAAAAGCGTGATCCCAATCACAAAGCACAAATAAATACTTAGATCAAATGAGTTATACAACTTAATGAACTTGAATAATAATGATTAGTCATAAAGCTAAATCATCTTATTCTATTGATAAGATCTACTATAGAACCACAAAGAAGTTTCTCTGGGACTGATCTACATAGGTTCGTAAGTCACTGATCCACACATGGTCGTAAGTCATCGATCCATACAGGGTCGTAAGTTAATGATCTATGATGGACCGCTCTAAGGCTAGTCCTCATCATTTCAAGCTATTACTAATCCACACAGGGTCATAAGTCATAGATCCACACATGGTCATAAGTAGTTGATCCACACAAGTTCATAAGTCCACAATCCACAGTGGGTCGTAAGTCATTGATCCACATAGGGTCGTGAGTCAATGATCCACATATGGTCATAATTCGGTGATCCACGATGGGCTGCTCTAAGTATATACCTCGTTGGGTCGTACTACTATAGATCCACACATGTTTTTTCTGATGCTGATCAATAAAGTGTCATATTCCACTTGAAAACCAGCCATAAGATTCCCACACCTAGCGGGCTTCAGCTTCTGAGATATCGTACCTCAAGATATTGGTCATACCTCAACCTCCACGAAGTCCCTTGAAGAAGTAACACTATTAACTATCATATAATTAGGGTTCCAACATAATAGACATCGTTTCAATCATACATCCAGTCTGTCAGTTAAAGGCATTATAGTGTTGGGGGCCCGATTAGATTTTAGATTGATCAAACCCGGACGTACAAAAAATTTCTCCGAAACCCATGTGGAGTATCTCAAAAGGACCACCTCTTCCTAAGGGTTCCAACACCATAAATGGTTAATAAAATGGATGTCTGGTTTAGAATATATGCTTATTCAAACAAAACTAGGGCATGAAGGATCAGGGTCTAGCCCGCTAGGCTGCCAGCTCATCCCAGCCCACCCGGCAGGGTGCAACCCACTGGACTAGCCCAGCCTGCCCGCTCGGTGTGGCCCGGAAACTGGCTGTGGGGGTCTAAACCCCTTTTGAATGGACCTTACTCTGTTTGTTTCTTCAAATAGGAAGTGTCAGGATGGTGTTCGCTCTCTAGTTGACCAATGCGTTGGAACGATCTTGGGCAGGACCACTGGTTCGGGTCTGCCTCTTATGTAGCCATAGCCATGACACTTCCTCCACAGAATCCCTTTGGTGGACACTACTTCCACCGTGGCACGCTGTCTTCAGTCAATGTGGATGGAAAGGCCTACCACTCCCTTTGTGCATCGTGTCACCTTCGGGTGTCGCCATATCCTCATGGCTGGCAAGGGCCGACCACCACCTCCTCCGGTCACTGGAACCGCTGCGCCAACGGAGCTTCTACGAGCCTCTGGAAAAGCTCTAATGGTCCATTTTCTCTTCCAACGGAACCTACAGGCCTCCACAAACACTTCCATCACTGTGTGGCTCCTGGTTTTCCCTTTCCACTATAATTTTTGGTCTCACACGAAGAACACATCAATGAAAAAAATCAGAATAGGGTCTGGACCTTGTTCAGTTCAGCCCGTGCCCTCCGCGTTAGCATTATACCAAGGGGAAAGTTCATGCACCATCAGGAGAAGGTGAATACATAAAACTATTAGAAAAGAAACAAACCCATACCATGAATTCATTGAAAGGAGTTGTAGATGATGGAAGGAGAACCCGTGTTCCAAGCGGTGTTCATCAGCTTCCATTTGTTCCTCGATCTCTATTAGAGTAGGTTTCCACCAGCATTTCATCAGAGGTTCCTCTTGTGGGTATCCAAAACCCATGCCAAATCCTTATTTAAATAAGCGAATAATCTCCCATGATGTTTTTAATATTATGATTCATTAGTTAACCATAATAAATTAGTCAATTAAAAAACAGTAATTGTTCTTACCAAACCAATGAAACGAGAGGTTTATAACATTAATGACTCTTATTTAATGTCTGAAGTTTGACATCAATCCCACCACCATCGCTCACCAGTTGCAAAAAAGGAAATAAATAACCTTTATTTATTTTAATACTTTCTTTCAAAAGATCCGGAATTTAAATTTTTCATCTGACTTTTTGCGAACAAAGTTAAGCTTCCATTAAGAGAGTCCCAACGCTGCGAATTCAATGGTTCTATCAGATTTTTATTCTAAGCACCGGTTCAAATGATAGAAATTTCCACTCAAACATTTACTAAATGTAGCTTAGAAAAAGTTCAAAATTCCCTTTTGGACACTATAAGCCTCGGAATCACATGCTGTCAATTTTCTCAGACTCGTAATAACGCTAAAAAATTTAAAAAAAATTATATGGAAATTACAAGTCTTTATAGTTATGAAAGAATTGATGTTATGAGTTATCTATAAATACAAATCAATAATCATATAAAATGAGAGAGAAATATTAAATAATGAATAATTAATAAGGCGTAGTCGTGAATAAATTTTTTTTCATGAAAATGTGAAATAACTTTCTAGAAAACATTAAAATATAAATCAACCATAATAATTTCTAAAACCTGTTGATTAAATCCATTATGTCCATGCCTATATGAACAGACTCATTATATACACACTTGAAAATGTGAGTTAACCCATCAGGCAGAATCCTATTTGAATAAAATAATTATGTCTACTCTAGACAATATCATGAGATATGAACATAAACAATTGAATTGAAGGGAGATATATAACCCCACCCATCGTTATTAATACATATTTGTACCATATAAAAACAATCAACCATCATATCTTAAATAACTCTTGTAAGAAGAACATGTTACCTAAAATTTCAAAAACATCAAATGTCAAAAAATAAAAAGATCATAAGATTTCAAAAATATCATTTTAATAAAAATAATATCATAATAAAATATAATGGATGTGAAAACCATAAATTCTTGAGAGATAATCTTTTGAAGATAAATATAAGTGAAAATATAATTGTTTTTAGAAAACATTTTAAATACTATTACAAAAGATGAAGAGAAAATTAAATTTAAAAAAAAATTGAGAATGGAAAGTGTGAATTTCATAAACCTTATTCAAGAGTAAAAAAGAAAAAATCCTTGAAAATACAGAGTGGTTATGATAAAAATTTGGAATGTAAAATAAAAAATTTGTTTTTAAAGGATGGAAACCCATTTTATTTAATATTTTGAAATTTATTTGTTTGGAAACCCACATCAGAAAAAGAATATTAAACATTCCATTTAAAAATAATTAAATTAAATTATGATAATCATAAAAAATAATGTGGAATAACTTTTAAATAAATTTGGAAAATATTCTTCGGAAGTGAAATATGAATATGGAATAAAAGATACACTGGTAAGAATAAAAGTCATTCTCACTAACGTTACACTTTTATTTCAAAAACCATTTAATCAAATAAATAATTATTTATAAAATTAAATAATGTCCCTAGAGAAAAAAAGGGGAACACCATATAAAATTTGGGGATGGTTGAATCAGAAAAAGAATGAAAATTATATTCATATATGAAATACTATGAACCAATGAATCAGAAATTGATTTGATGAAACTCTAACTAGATTAGTATTGAAAAATAAAAGGATCATGAGAGGAATATAATTAAATGGACATTAAAATATCATGACATGTACTATTATTTTATATATGAAATAAATTGGTATGTAAATACACCATATATTATAAATTATGGTGTACAATATCAAACATTTCCCATGGAGTCGAAAATGAGATTAAAAAACCCTTTCCTTTACTGTTCATTTCCCACATAAGTGATTTAACCTCATGTATATGAAACAAAAATATCCTACTATTTAATTTAAGAACAACATTAATACCTAAAAATGCTTTCATGTATTATTTTGAATCATTATCTAGATGTATTTTAGTTATTTTTGGTCTATTTTTCCACATTGGCTGATTATAGTTTTTACCATTTGTACTCATTTCATAGGAGTTTTTTGGGTATGCATTTTAATTCCAAATTAAATAATGAATTTTTCACTAATTTTTTTATAATCAATTAATTATAATTATATAAATTTTTTCAATTCTCAGGGATTAGTGTTTCATTATATATCTACGAAGATAAAACTGGAAATAAGCACACTTATCTTATTTTTTTACCAATGAAAGGTGTTTAATAAATTATTGAGTGAAATATTAAAATATTTAGTAAATAAAAAAATAAAAAAATAAAAAAATATTATTATACAATTAATTATGTTTTTAATCCATACATAACATAACATGGGGGATTTGTTCAAGTAGTTGGTCAAACTGACCTAAACATGAACATTCCATGATTAATGGATGATTATGAAGTTATTTAATTTAAATATAATAATAAATAAGAATAATGATAATATTTTGTGTTTATTAGTGTTATAAAACATATTTTTAAGGAATAATAATAATATGTAAGATATATGAATGTATTTCATAATAAGAATCATTTTTTCTTTGTTTTATTTTAAAGATGACTAATTTTATAACAATTATTTATCATTAATTTTATTAAGATATAACTATATTTTTTTTAATATAACATTATTCAGATAATAAAAATCTTATATATCCATTTAAACCATACTTATTACCATCTTTGTAAGGCGGTGATGAAATAAAAAATTAAAATGAATCCTTTTATGGTGGTTGTTGTCCACACATACCCATGGATTATAATTTCATTTATAAATAAAGGGGGAATGTGGATTATATTTTTATAATTTTGAAATATAAAATATTTTACAAATATCATAATTATATATGAAATTTCATATTAGGACCATCCTTGTAAAGTGGGGAAGGAAAATTAAACACATTACATTGTGGAGGAGGTAGTTCGCAAAACACATGATTAACATTTTTACTCTTCTTAATGAAAAATGGGAGGGTGGTAATTAATTTTACTATAATTATAATAACACTCCAATATAATATTGACAAATATTTTTTCATTATAATATGGTAAAATGAAATTTTATTATGAATACAAGAACATAAATAAATAGAAAAATGGAGGAGCTTGTAACACCTAAATATTTCATAGTATGTGATTTTCTTTAATTCAATAATTTGCGCTACACGCAACACCGAGTTCGAGTGCACCACAACTTACCAAACTCACCGTTCAAAAGTAGTTATGAATAATATTAACTAAATTTTGAACTTAACATACTCCATATAATTTTATAATCCATATTATGTGTTTCATAGACATAATATAAGAACAAATTCATTTTTTTCATATAAAAGAAGTATTTTTCAAAAAGATGAAATTTTACAACATTTTAATGGAAAACCCTTTTTAAAACCAATATTTGACACTTTTATATATTAAATTTAATGAAATTAAATTCTTCTTTATAATCGGGACATAAAAATTTATTTTGGATAAATTTTTGGTACTTTTCTAATAACTTTTATATTTAGATGAATACTGAAAAATACTAAATTTTAATTGAAAACAATTTTTTTTAATTGAAATAATTTATAGTGTTAAATTATGTATTTGACTGGTTTGGAAGTATAATTATATTATATTTTTATCATTTAATTAAATTAAGTTTAGTATAAGTAATTTCTCATTAGAATTTGACATAAACACTTGTCAATCATTTGATAGTTTTTACTTTTTAAAAACCCACTTTTATGTTTTGACAATGGGAATTAATTTTCAATTAATTAATGAAACTTATATGTTCTTAATTTGGTAAAATATAATTAAATTTTGAATTTTTAATATCTAAATTAGATTAGGTTAAATGTTTCGTATTTTTTGGAAAATATTCAATTTTTGATGAGTAGTGAAAAACACTATGTTATTGTTTAAAACTGAATTTTTATTTAAATAGTAATTTATTTTATTTAAATTTATTTTATGTCATAATAGATATATAATACCTATATAAGTTCAATATAATTAATTGGAGTCATTTTATAAAAAAATAAGTTCTATAAAATTTTATTGAACTCTTTACTGCCTTTTACCCACCTCCTAGGAGCATTTGAAAATTTACATAAAACATAATTTTACCGCATATGTGAGTTGGATTTTGAAAATTTTAAGAGACACAGTTGAAATTAGTAAGTAAAATGTGTTTCAATAATATGAAAATAATTTTTGGTGAATATTAACTTTTTTACTTTTAACTAACACAGTTGAAAGTAAATAGGGTAATTAAGGGTAAAAATGATATTATTATTACCCTAACACATGTCCTATGTATCACCCTGACCCTAGTTACCCAGATTCGGTGCATTATTACATAACATTGGAATGATCAAAAAGATCATGTGTCGAATGATTGATTAGTTTTGTAGCCTTGGAAACACTAGATACACTCATAAGGTTTACATTACATCATAAAATGGAAAACTACAACAACATTGTTTCTATAGACAACACAGAGATCCCATAGACTATCCCTGCATGTCAGTCATAATATACTTCTTCTCATCCTCAGAAAAATAAAACATATAAAGGGGTGAGCTTAGATTCTTAGTAAGGATAACAATATAGAGGAAACTTTTATAAATAAGAACAAACATTTAAGTCAATGTATATAAACAAAAAAATGATTTTTCAACATAAAATTCATCATAATTTGGAAAATATAAATAAAAATAATTCTACTTAATTTATCACATGGATATTCTACTCGTTGAATAATCACAAGCAATATTAATAGCCAATTTAATAATGATGAAATGCATAATTCTAGACATTCATAACCACATAGTCAAGGCCTTGTGCCAAGACTAAAAATAAGATTTTGTCAAGGCCTTGTACCAAGAAAATATTTTGTCTCATGAGACCAACTGATGCATTGAGGAGATATAGTCGGATCCACCCGTAACTTACTAAGTCCAATGAATTCCTCATGTGAAATGGTTTAAACATAACATAAACATTTGTATTAAAACTAGCATATGAAATGTCAATACATTATCCATAAACCACGAATGGTATAAAAATAACACATCCATAGTCAAACATATCAAAAAACCATCAATACACTATGGATGTTTTGTATATAACAAATCAACATCAAATAAACTTAAAATCCATCAATGGATGTTTACATAAATGAATTCAAAATCATTTTAGAGAAATATCTTTTTCTATATTGAAATTATTTAAAAGTCATGTAATTATAAAAGAAAACATTTATTTTTGAAAATATTATTATAATAATTTAAGGGTAGATTTTATGATGTCATAATGGCAGAAAATAGTCTCACCTTCTGTAGAACATAAAAAAATTCATTCTTACATTAACATTGTCAAAAAGGTTATAAAGGACCTTGTATGGAAAACGACAGAAATATTCCTTTATAAACATCTTATAAAAGTAAAACATGGGTATAAATGGATTTAACTTATAGTCTATAAATTATTAATAATTATTTGAAATACATTTTTATCAAACATGGATGTGGATGATAAAGAAGTCCCAGTAGATAATTACATAAAAACAACCTCGAATAATAAAGAGATTGTGAAATTAACCCTTACCTTGTAATTTTCTTTGGTTGAGGGTAGGTTAACCTCCTGTATAATGGTAAAATAATTGTTATTAAATTATAAAATATTCATATACATTAATATGATATCATATATGATCTTTTAGCATTGCTTTGTTAATAATATCTTAGTATTATCGTCATTTTGGGTGTTAGTGGATTCATTTTCCTTTATATTATTTGCTATGTGAGTCATAATTGTTATGGATGAGATGTATATTATTCATATCCAGAATGATATCATGTTTATAAAAATTATATTTAATCATGAAATGAAAATTAGTCTCGAATGGATACGAAGGTGAATGAATCTCATCACGTTTGTGAAGACGGTAATCCGTACGTACGCACGAGCAACAATATCATTTTTTTATTAAAATTATATATAATTAGATGTTATATCATATATACAGAATAATTATCATGTTGTATTTGTTATTTACATCAATTACACATCATTATTATACTCATCCAAATAATAATGTATTGAATTACAATTACACAATGACGTGGAGACAGTAAGCCGTACATACGCACGTATGGTGACATGTCATTCAAGGGATGGATAGTATATTGAATATGGTTGTAGAATATTTATAATAACATAAAAATATATATATAATAATGGATTTATTATTTTAGAATGGAAACAACAAAGAAAGTGGAAGTGGAAGAAGAAAGAAACTTGAAAGAGGTGATAAATATTTACCTCTTCTTCAAGTGCTTCCTTTTTATTTGATCAAAATGGCTCCTTAGGTTGTATTTCTGCCTAAAGGAAGGCCTCTAGAATGAAGGGATGATAGTTTAAAGGATATTTGGTCAGGGGTTTGCCGATCCAAATGGCTTTGAATGCGTGAATTTGAGAGAAGGGGCAGTGCCCTTTTATAAGAGGGATGAGGGGCACCTTAGGAAAATCTAGAAATGTTATTTTATAATAAAATTATTTTCGGTTTCTAATGGCTCCAAAATCAATTATTTAAAGGATAAGGTGGGTATAGGTCTAAAAACACTCAAACTATAGGTTTTAGATAGGTTTGGTTTACCATATTAACTTTATCGTTTAGATTTAACTCTTAGTTAAATAGTTTAACATTTACCATGTCTCTTGTATTTTTATATTATATGGTTAATAAACAGACCATAAACATCCTAGAGAACCCCAATTAGTTCATTAATGAAACATATAATATTATTTAGGCTATTTGGCTGAACCATAGACTTTTATAACTATTATATCAACCAATAATATAGTATTTGTTTTTAAATCTCAATTATGTCAATTGTGACATTATTTAATAATTTATTTTTTTTAAAGTCATAAAAGCATTATTAATTCAAAAAAAAATTCCTTAAATCCACATCAATATGTCTTATTCACATTTAAAATTTCATTTATGTCATAAAAACATTGAAATTATATTTATTGTAGTATTTATAATACAATTTATCTTATTCTTTCATTAATAAGGCAATTACTGCATAGCGATTGTGTCATAAATAAATTTAATTATTCAATGTCTAAAAATTATAAACAAAATATAATTATGTAGGAAATATATTTATATTTATAATGAATATTTATAGTCAAAGAGATAAAATGTACAACCCTATGTAAAAATTGTTTTACTAAAAGATATATGCTTATGTCATTTCTGTATTTACTTTAACGTAATTAATATAAAGTGTCATTATCACATACAAGTGGCTATATGGGGTCCCAAAATCTGCCCAAAGATGCCAATGGTCGGAAATGTATCATATAATAGTTTTAGGACATGTTTTACGGAAATTTAATATTATTATAATATTATTTGTTTATCCTTATTTACAGGATTTACCCTTTAACCATTGTAAATAAAATATTTACCGAAATAATTATTCAAAATTTCTAAAAATAAAAAGCAACCTATTTACACAATTTGGACCTCCTGATTCTAAATATGTAATCCATTTTTCTAAATTCAAAATACAGAAGTGTCAGACATTTATTTAAAATTAATTTCCGTTGTTAAAACAAAATGTGTGTTTTTAAGAAATAATAACTATCAAAAGATTGACACTTGCTTATGTGCAGTTTAAATGTGAAATTACATCCAATGATCAAGATTGGATTAAATGGTAAAAATATAATCTAATTATACTTAAAACCCACTCAATAGTATAATTATGAACTATATATTATTTTGATAAAAAAATTTGTTTTTTATTAAAATTTAGTATTCTTCACTATTCATCAAAAATTGAATGTTTTCAAAAAAATACCAAAAAATTACCCTAGGCTAATTTCAAAATTCCGAATCGAAAAATGAAGTCCATTTTGAAAGATAAAATATATTAAATTTCAAAGAGTGGATATTACTATTAATAACGGCTAGTTTGATTGGTTGTGGTGTGTTAGAACTCGAAGTTGCGTACAACACACACTATTGTATTATTTCAAAGATAAGTGTACCATGAAATAATGGGGTTTTACATTTTCCCCTCCTTTAAATAATTTCACCCTCGTAATTTCTAGAATATTACTGCATAAAAAGACTCTGGTGGTTCTTCATCGTAAGTTGCTCGGGTTCCCATGTTACCTCTTCTATCTTATGGTTTCTCCATATAACTTTTACCAGACGAGCCTTCCAGTTTCTCAACACTTGTTCTCTTATTTCATGAATCATGATAGGATATTCGCTATAATACAGATCTGGTTCCAGTTCTAATTTCTCATAGGTGAGTACATGCTTTGGGTCATGCATGTACTTTCTCAATAGTGATACGTGGAATACATCATGAACTTTGGAGAGAATTGGCAGAATTGCCAAACGGTAAGCTACAACCCCAATTAGTTCTAGAATTTTGAATGGTCCAATGTACCTGGGACTCAATTTACCCTTCTTACCAAAATTTATAACACCCTTCCATAGAGATTCCTTCGAGAAAACATGATCTCGTACCTGAACTTCCGAATCCTTCCTTCAGTTGTCAGCACAGCTCTTTTTATACATTAAGATGCCTTGATGTGGTTTTTGTAGAGACCCAAAGCTTGACGTACATGGACATTACATTACTTTTGTGGAATACTTAGTACATAAAAAAAACACACACACAAGGACCGTAATAGTTTAGTGTCTTCGGAAACTTGGAACATAATCTTCTAATCATGGTGAAAGATCTTAAACATCTCCCATAAAGCTCTTCCCTTTTTTCTTACCTAAAACCTTTATTTATATACTGGGGAAAAGAAAAAATAAAAGGGTGATCTAAAAGGCTCAGTAAGGGTAAACAAAAGAAAAATCAATCACATCATATTCATAATAACATAACATTTTGGAAATCTTAACCTGCAAAAGAGATCACAATATCATAACATGGGATAAATCATAGTAGTGAAATGAAATCCCAATAATCATAACATAAAACATGAAACTTTGTGGAATACACACATTATCATAGAGAATCATTTCTTATTAGTCAAGACTCATTTCCAAGACTATCTTAGTGGACAAAGTCCCTTTATGAACCGAGTTACCCTCGTTTCAGTCCTGTTTCACTGAACCGGTATAACCTACCGTTCCAGCCATGTCTATCTCATGAGATATAAAATCATTACCCAATGCATTGGAGGGAGATATAGGTCCCACCCATCTCATAATGATACCATTATTATGTGTTCCACAAAATCATAAACCATACATCATAGCATAACCCATGTAATAAAAATGGGATTCTTAAACAACATGACATCATAAAACAATTCATATAAGATAAAGAAATTCATAAAAATATTTCCATCACAACATAATAAAATCCATGTAATAATAGGGATAGAAATAGAACCCCTTATTATCATATATGGAAAATAATTTTGATAAAACACTTGAATTCCATTCTTGAGGAAAATATCCTTTCTACTTCAAAAAACATTTTCCTTTCTTAACATGGCTTACAATTTTAAACTAAAAGAAGTTTATTAAAAATAAACATCAAAACTTGTAAAAGAAGCTTCTTGGAAATAATGTTTTAAAAATGCATTCATGTCGTATAAGTTAAAATACATTCTTCTCATACTTTTGTCAGAAAAGTCAAAAAAGTACCTCGTACGAAAAACGACAAAATATTCTTTTCATATCTTTTACTAAAAACTCACCGAAGGGTAAAATAGGATTTAAACAATTGTAGGTGAATGGAAATAATATTACATATTCAGGAAACATGGATTTGGAAGATAAAATACACCCCAGTAAATACTAAAGTATAAACAATCTAGGATAAAAATGAGATTGTGATATTTCCCTTACCTTAGGTCTGATATGCATTGTACGTGTCCGAACCTCCTGTTTTTGACGCGCCTTCACATAACCTCCACTTAATGAACTAAGGATGGTTCTTGAAGAATACCAGGACCTCTAGGATGATACTAGGGAAGTGTAGAAGAGATTTGGGCAGGGGTTGTCCGAGCTTGAATGCGAAAATTGGTGTGAGGAGGAGAGGGAGGAGGTGCCCTTTTATAAGGGAGGAGAGGGGAACCATATGAAAATCTCAAAATATTATTTTATGTTAAAGAAAAATTCGGTTTATAATGGTTCCAAAGGGTCTTATTTAGAAGATAAAGTGGGGATGGGTCAAAATCCTATCATCCAATAAGATTTAGTCATGTTTAGGTTATTATTTTAACCTTATCAATTAGATTTAACTCTAAGTTAAATAATTTAACTTTTACCGTGTCTTTTTGTTTTCTTACACTATATGTTTAATAAACATACCATAACAAGCCAAACGAACACCAAGTTGTTTATTATTAATATATATATTATTATCTAAGTCATTTTTCCGAACCGTAGATTTTTAGGAATTAAATAACAATTAATAATATAATATTTGTTTTGAAAACTAATTTATGTCAATTTTGACACTATTTGATACATGATTTTTATGAAATTCATAACAGAATTATAAGTTTGAACCAAGTTACTTATATCTACAATAACATGTCATATTAACCTATAAAATTAATGTAAGACATAAAAAAGTCTCAAATTACATTTATTTGGGCATTTATAACATCAATTATTTCAATATTTCATTAATAAGACAATTACTGCATAATCTTTGTGTCATAATAAATGATAATTATTTAATCCCTAAAAATTCTAAATAAATTTCTATGATGTAGATAATTGTATTAGATTTCTGGAGACTACTCATGTTCTATGTTTCATGATGTTTATCACTAAATTAAAATTATTATACTTATAAGATTTAAGAAAGTGACATGTTGTCACATTCTTTGGTTTTAATAATAATTAAATTATTTTCATGGATAAAAGTCCATAAAATGAATCTAATCAGACCCTTAGGTTATATGGGTCTACTGTTAGCCATCCAATAGGAGTTTTCCAAGTGTTAGGGTAATTTTATAATCTTATATTTACCCTTAATTACCCGATTTAGCTTTAACTATAGTAAATAAAATTTACCGTAGTTACTATTCACAATGCCCAAAAATAAAAAGTAGCTTATTAACATAATTTGGAACCACTGATTCAAAATATGGAATCCATTTTTCCAAATTCAATACAAAAAAGATGCAAAAATTAAATTAAATTTAATCTCGTTGTTGAAAGAAAATGGGTTTTTCTTTAAAACATTGCAAAATATTGAATTGATTTAACCTACGAATTCAAGGTAAAATCAATGCTAATGACATAAATTATATTAAATGGTAAAAATATATTCTTTTTATACTTTAAAACCATTCAATATTATAATTTAACCACATAAGATATTATGATGAAAAAAGTTGTTTTTAATTAAAATATAGCGTGTTTTTTCTATTCATTAAAATATGATAGTTGTCGGAAAAATATCAAAACTTTATCTAATGTAAATTTCTATATCCTGATTCAAAATAAGAATTTTATATTGTCAAATTGAACTTATAAACATGTCCAAAACTATATTTAATGTGGGTGCGCCATCAAAAGGCGGAAAACTGCATTTTTTGAAAAATACTTATTTCACCCAAAAATTTATTTTGTTCTTATACCGTGTTCTACAAATGTGTAAGATGAGTAATAATGTTATAAAATTCAAAATTTACTTAACACTATTCATAACAGCTAGTTCATAAGAATAATATAATAATATATCGTTGTTTAGTAGAACCCGGTGTTGCATACAACACACGCTATCGAGGAAGGTCGTGATTGCGTGTAAGGCAAGCCAAGTCAGGGTTGCGTGTAGTGCACAACTCCTTTGTTGTTGTGTATAACAAAATCCAACCATATTTTATTTATACATTGAATATATATATATATACACTTAATGTTGCGTAGAATAACTTCTATCAAACGAACTTAAAATTGTGTGTAACAAGAGCCAAGAAAAGTGTTGCGTATACTGCAAGCTAACACAGTGTTGCGTATAGCGCAAGTTAATCTTGGTGTGTCGTACAATAGAAGATATGAATGAAATTAAAAAGAATGTATCTTATAAAATCTCGTGTTGTTACATTCTAACCCCCTTAAAATGAATTTCTCCCTCAAAATTCGTCGGGGTTATAAATGGTTTACTACTCGAAAGTTTCTATAATAGAAACCCACATCGTAAAAAGGAATACCAAAACCAATCTTTAAAAACAAAAATATGAAATGTAACGGTTACCCAAATAAACTAATAACTGGGTTTCCACATAGGTGAAAATATGGATAAGGAAGAGAAATCTAACCATCATGTTCTGATGGAGAGTGGTAGAGAACATGGCTATGGAAAAGCCAGCAATCACAAAGCCATAAATTTGTGGGAATATAAGGTACCATCTGATTCATCAGATATAAGAGCACTAGGACAATATTTTTGGTTTCCAAGATGGTTTCCCTAAAGTTGATGAATTAAAAGAAATACTTACATGATTTTGGTACAACATCACTGTTGTTCGTGCTTTGAACAATTTCCATCTATGGTGAGGTTAATCATATACGATTCCAAAAATGAACTTATATTTCATATATCATACTGCGTAATAATATAAAACTAGTTTCTACTAGCCAGGGACTTCCTGTAGGCCAGTGGTAGGTGATAAAGGATAGTCGCACTTCGGTTGTGGGTTCGATTCCCACAGCCTTGTCCGACGTGATGGGCTGTCGCCCGTCCTGCAGGTTGTCTTTTTTCTAAAGCTATATTACTATAACATCCCATCAATAATATCGAAAAAAAAGTTGTATCGTAACTTATGTCCAACATAATCCATTCCAATCTTTAGGCTTATCTAAAGTACTTCAATCCAAGCACATAGTATAAAGAAAACGATTACTTGAAATGTCATCAACCAAGCATGTTAATACCATCATTTATCCCCCATATATATATATTTTTGGTCACATTCCAATCATGTGAATACCTTAATCATGTATTCTCAGGAAAAAAAATGAATACCCATTGAACCATAGTGAAAACATGAATGCAGTTAAAAGTTAACACTTTCAACATACCAAAATCCTCAAAATTCTATATACTCAAACCATGATATCACTTAGTCCTTATATCAATCATGAGCTCATGAATACTGTTAAACATTTAATTTTCTCGTTTTCCCTTCATTATACGCATATCATCTTATTTCCAAAAATATCTCAATCACTTTGAATTCCACATTAGACCAACACATAATTATTCCAATACTCCATGATACAACATTATTTTGGAATCCCATTACATAAACACTTAATCATTCCACCACATCGTTGTCATATTCAACATCACCAATTGTGATCGCATGTGACTTCCCGTTGTCCTTTACCTTAAGCGGTTTCTCATGTCGATCATCACTAACCCTTGGATTAGGGCATTTATTAGCATAATGCCCCATTTCCTTGCACTTGAAGCATTGAAGTGTAGTAGGTTCATTCTGTGTATCCCTTCCTTTGTTTGCATCATTAGGAATCTTCTTCCCATCATCGCGGAATTCAAATGCCTGATGACCTTCCTTTCCACATGTGAAATATTTACTTGTCCCTTTAAGGCAACTCCCTCAATGTTTCTTTCCACACTTTGAGCATAAGGGAAAACTCATATTCTTTTCAGTGTGCTCTTTATATTTTCCTTTAAATTCCATTTTCCTCTTCTTATCAAACCCATATGAATGATGGGTTACTCCAATCTCCATCTCAACTTTGAGAGCACAACGAATGATTTCCTCGTAGCTATTGAAGTCCCTTATGTCTAAGGCCCTTAGATGACTTGGTTTTAAGCCACTAATGAATCGATCGATCTTACTCTCAGGTTGGATAATAATACCAGAAGCATACCTTGCAAGTCTTGTAAAATTTGCTTCATAGGTACCAACAGATTCATCATCCTTCTGCTTCAGCTCAAGGAACCCCTTTTCCATCTTTTTTCGAAGAATACTGGGAAAGTACTTACTGAAAAACAAGTTCTTGAACTCGTCCCATTCCATGGACTCAATTTCATCTCTTGGCCTCATATTCTTGATAAGATTCCACCATTGATCAGCTTCATCTTCCAAACGATATACTTCTAAGATGACTTTATAATGTTCAGAATATTGAAGAACTGAAAATATCTTTTCAGTGGTACTGATCCATTGTTCAGCAACAAGTGGATTGGAAGACCCACTGAAATAAGGTGGACATTGCCTCATGAATGACTCAATAGAATATTGTTCCCTTCTCTACTCATTTGGATGTCCAGAATGATTCATAGCTTGTGTAAGTATAACAATAAGATTTTGCTCTCCATCTCCCATAACACTTGTTTGTTCAGGAGGACAGTCATTGCATTGTCTATTACAGTGATCAACACGGTTCGTTCGGGTTCCAACCATCGTCTAAAACCCAAAAAGAATAGTGTGAGAGGAAAAAATAATGCTAGGGAAAACAACATAGTAAAGGGGGAGTAACCTTAATATTTAACATCTTAGGTTAAATTCTAAGATCGTTACCATAGTTCTAGGACTATATCCTATACGTATACTTATCCTTAGGGACATCCCTAGACATACCATAGAAATATCTCTAGGGATCTCACTAACGTTTTCACATCCTAGTTTCCAAAGTTTGACTAAACTTTTCCTCTGATTCCAACTATAGAGACCCAAAGCTTGACGTACATGGACATTACATTACTTTTGCGGAATACTTAGTACATAACAAAAACACACACACAAGGACCGTAATATTTTAGTGTCTTTGGAAACTTTGAACATAATCTTCTAATCATGGTGAAAGATCTTCAACATCTCCCATAAAGATCTTCCATTTTTTTCTTACCTAAAACCTTTATATATATCCTGGGGAAAAGAAAACATAAAAGGGTGAGCTCAAATGCTCAGTAAGGGTAAAAAATAGAAAAATCAATCACATCATATTCATAAGAACATATCATTTTGGAAATCTTAACCTGCAAAAGTGATCATAATATCATAACATGGGATAAATTATAGTAGTGAAATGAAATCCCAATAATCATAACTTAAAAATGAAACTTTGTGGCATACACACATAATCATAGAGAATCATTTCTTATTAGTCAAGACTCATTTCCAAGACTATCTTAGTGGACAAAGTCTCTTTCTGAACCGAGTTACCCTCATTTCAGTCATGTTTCACTGAACCGGTAAAACCTACTGTTCCAGCCATGTCTATCTCATGAGATATAAAATCTTTACCCAATGCATTGGAGGGAGATATAGGTCCCACCCATCTCATAATTATACCATTCTTATGTGTGCCACAAAATCATAAACCATACATCATAGCATAACCCATGTAATAAAAATTGGATTCTTAAACAACATGACATCATAAAACAATTCATATAAGATAAAGGAATTCATAAAAAAATTTCTATCACAACATAATCAAATCCATGTAATAATAGGGATATAAATAGAACCCTTTATTATCTTAGATGGGAAATAATTTTGATAAAACACTTGAACTCCATTCTTGAGGAAAATATCCTCTCTACTTCAAAAAACATTTTCCTTTAGTAACATGGCTAACAATTTTAAACTAAAAGAAGTTTATTAAAAATAAACTTGAAAAATTGTAAAGGAAGCTTCTTGTAAATAATGTATTAAAAATACATTCAAGCCGTATAAGTTAAAAAAACATTCTTCTCATACATTTGTCGAAAAATTCAAAAAAGTACCTCGTACGAAAAATGACAAAAGATTCCTTTCATATCTTTTACTAAAAACTCACTGAAGGGTAAAATAGGATTTAAACAATTGTAGGTGAATGGAAATAATATTACATATTGAGGAAACATGGATGTGGATGATAAAAACACCCCATTAAATACTAAAGTATAAACAATCTCAGATAAAAATGAGATTGTGATATTTCCCTTACCTTTGGTCCGATATGCTTTGTACGTGTCCGAACCTCCTCTTTTTGACGTGCCTTCACTTAACCTCCACATAAAGAACTAAATATAGTCTTTGAAGAAGACCAGGACCTCTAGGATGATACTAGGGAAGTGGAGAAGAGATTTGGGTAGGGGTTTTCCAAGCTTGAATGCTAAAATTGGTGTGAGGAGGAGAGGGAGGAGGTGCCCTTTTATAAGGGAGGAGAGGGGCACCTTAGGAAAATCTCGAAATATTATTTTATATTAAGGTCAAATTCAGTTTATAATGGTTCCAAAGGGTCTTATTTCGAAGATAAAGTGGGGATGGGTCGAAATCATCTCATCCAATAAGATTTATACAAGTTTAGGTTATTATTTTAACCTTATCAATTAGATTTAACTCTAAGTTAAATAATTTAACTTTTACCGTGTCTTTTTGTTTTCTTACACTATATGTTTAATAAACATACCATAACAAGACAAACGAACCCCTAGTTGTTTATTATTAATATATATAACCTTATATAAGTCATTTGGCCGAACCTTAGATTTTTAGAAATTAAATAACAATTAATAATATAATATTTGTTTTCAAAATTAATTTATGTCAATTGAGACACTATTTGGTAGATGTTTTTTATAAAATTCATAATAGAATTATAAGTTTAAACCAAGTTACTTATATCAACAATAACATGTCATATTAACCTACAAAATTAATTTAAGTCATA